>CM060939.1:643627250-648427250 GCA_030765085.1 Allium cepa | reverse complement strand
ATAAAGAAGAGAAGAGAATCAACTATGCGCGTATCTGAGGTAATTTATATATTTGTATATTTGTATCTATTTTCTCTCACAATCCCAAATCTCTTTTCAAATCTGTAATTCTAATATATGTATACCTTTTTTATACATATTTCTTGGATCGAAAATGATTTGAAGATGAATCAAAGGTTCTACTTTAGATTTGGAGATTTAGATCATTTTTAAAATGTGAACGAGAAATTTTATATATTGTCTACGATTTTAAATCTATTCCGTTGGCATATATTTGATTTTTAGGCCTAAATTAATTTTATTTGTGATTTGTAGGCTTAAATTAGTATAGAAAACAATTGCTTATAAATTATTGTTTTAGATCTAATTTGAAACATGTTTACACCTAGATCTGGAAATCAATCCTAAAGATATTAGAATTTGAATATTGTATTTTTTATTCCAAATCTATACATGAGTGTAAAATACGATTTTTGGATTATTGCCCAATTTTGTGCTATGTTGTAGAGTTTCCATAGTTTAATTTATGGGCAGGACATCCGTTTGATATTTACAAATTTGTTTACTTTTCCACTTTTCATTCAAAAGGGTGGCGTTGATGTAACAAGGAATAAGAAATTACCTATTCCTTTTAATTTCAAATGGAGTCAATCTTTCCTTTTTGTGTTAAAATAATTTATGGAAATATTAGCAGAAAATCATCCTAAGGAATTTAATTCCAGAAATTTAAATATGGAAAGCATATTCTATTACATATTTATGACTTACTATATTTGGTTAGAATAGGTAGTTTTATTAAGCAGTTTATATGTATTATTGCATTATTAAAGAAATATTGCTTTATTCGTGCATTATTTATATGTAATGTTCGTTGGTTATTATTATATTTAGGTAAGCGAATAGTTTGAAATAGAAATGGAAGTAATTCGTATTAATGGCAAAATAAATTAGGAATTACTATTAATTAATCCATAGAAAATGAGATATTATAACCTAAATTAATGGGCAGTTAATGAGAAATAATGGATATTATTAAATTAATGGTTACAATTAATAGAGATAAATGGATTGATAGGACTGATAAAAATGAAATAGATATAAAAAGGTTATTAATTTGAAATCGGTAATCATAGATAAATTTCTTAGGAAATGTCCATTTAGATTTTATGGACAAATTGACATTTATGAGCATTAAAAAGGGATTTATGGGTAAACAAGTGTTTAAGGTAAATATTATTGCCTTGAATCATAAGGGAATTAGTAAGCTAAGTCCAATGTCTACCTAAGATAATATAAGTGAAGATTTAGGATGGTTAATTGGATTTAGTAGGTTACTGATGCGAAGTCAGTAGAGTCACTAGATGGAAGATTGCCCTTCACTTTGAGGCTACCAACCGTCGGGTGCACTTACTATCGATGTGAGTTATCACTGGTCCGTGGACCCATGATGACGTGAGCGATTGGACTTGCTTTCTTAATTGGGAAGTATTAAATGGTCCAAATTTGAAATTAGGAGCGGTGAGGGGTATCTCTAAAATGATTTACTTCAGTGTTGAGGTATTAAGTGGCTATCTTAGGGTCCGCTTCCCTATCGAAATAAGTAATCTAATGAGTTTCCATGTTTATAATTAAGAGCGATGATGAATATCTCGAGAAGATTTTGCTTTAGGTTTAAGGTACTGAGTGACTGATTTAGGGATCCCCTCTCTCCTGTAAAATAAGTATTAAGTGGCCTAATGAGATTTCAAAGAAATGCCAATTAGATAGTACCAGTGAGGAGTCTACCTTGAGCTTAGGTATCAAATGGCAAAGGTCTACCTATAAATGGGTATTAAATGGTCAAAGGCCTACCCGGTCCTTATTAATGAGGTATTAAATGGATTTGGTACAGTCTCTTACATTGCCAATACTTTAATACTGATAGATGCTCTAGTGTTATAACTATAAAAGACCATATATAGTGGTCAGTGGTCTCTGTAGTTAGGTCCAATAGACCAATAATGATGACTCTACAAGTCCACTTTGGGAATAGGTCTTAATTGACGCAGTGTCCCTCGATTAAGGTCATAAATGAAAAAGTCTTCCAATTTCTCTTTTAAAAATATTATGTGGTGACATTAGAAGCCCGCTTCATATTTATAAGTATTAAGTGGCAAATGGGTATGGAAGTATTGGATGGTTGATAAGGTTTGTCGGTATTTCATACTTTGGGAATGAGTAGGTAAGTAATCGTGTGTGCAATGCAAGATTAGATTAGAATTGCTAACCTTAATAGACATAACAATTAATGGATACCAATCAATATAAATTTATGTTATGGACAGTTTATAGATTTTCCAATCGCCGGAACATTGTTTTGACCCCCTCCTCATTACAACCCACATGATGGATTTAGAGGAATAGGTCACTGGAGCTGCATATGTTTAATTGTTGAAGAAGTCTTCTTTTCGCTCATGCTCGATGCTGATGTGACAATCTACTACCCAAGGAATACTGTTTATTCTAAGGTAGTAGTCATCATCAGTATTCTTATCCTATTATTGTTTCCACTGGGAATTTAGATTTCTATCTATCTCTGATCATGCTCATGCTTATTTGTAAGTACCAAATCTAACGATCCGTGCTTTGATGGACTTGGGTATCAATTTTTGTCGATGTTTAGATCCATTAAGGTAAGTTTTTCTATATTTGGTATCACATTCTACGTTAGCAAATTAGAGGAACTAGGATAAATTGAGAGAACACATTTGTAATTTCCCAACTAGTATTATTATTATTTTACGTTAGATTTTAAGAATTCCCACTATATAAGTGATGTGCACGTAAATGTGCATATTTTTACCACCATATTTATTCTATTTAAATTAAATAAATGATCGTATTGGGTATTTTAACTTGTTTTAACCAAAATTCATTTTAATTCCTAATTTTCACATATTCATCTTCATATAGGGGCAAAACGGTCAGTTAAGTGCATATATTTCTTTGAGAAAAATTGATTGGAAATTTATATATATTTTTGTAGGAAAATGGTCTCAAATAGGAGTGGTTTCATGAAGAAATATGCATGCACAAAGAATATAAAGGAATGAAGATGGAAATAATTCAAAGTGAAGATCATGGAGGACCCCACCTACCCACCTACCTTAATGTACAAATTAAAGGCTAATGCACATGCTTTTGGACTTAATGGCTTCATGTACACTTAATGGGGGATTAAGACATGTTAATGATTACTTGGCCTCCACACTTCCTAAGGGGCATTTTGGGCATTCCCCAAAAAAGTGAATTAGGGTTTCTAACTTGTATAAATACCCCTTATGTTTCATGTAGCCAACTTACTCTTAGTTGGTTAGTTTTAGTTTAGAAAATAAAAAAAAGCTCTCTTTCTTTCCATGGCTACTTAGCCATTTCTTCTCTTATGTAATTCTTTTTTTATGCAATGTTATTTAGTGTTTCCTTTTAATTACATGTTCATTTTCTTTTCTTGTTTATTTTCTTTCATGTTCTAGTATAGATCTCTTTTATTTTATGCAAGTAGAATAATTTTTCTTTTCATTTTGCTCTCTTTCTCTCTTCTTGTTTAATGTTGTTTTCTACATTTGTTGATTTGATAACAAATATGAGAGCTTAATCCCTACAATTTAGGGGTAATGAAG
This sequence comes from Allium cepa, assembly GCA_030765085.1. NCBI lineage: Eukaryota > Viridiplantae > Streptophyta > Magnoliopsida > Asparagales > Amaryllidaceae > Allium > Allium cepa. The sequence continues at coordinate 648,423,591 of CM060939.1, read as the reverse complement.
CTCTCTAGTATGTAGATGCAACATTTTGATGTTTATACTCTATTTTTGTGCTTTAATGGAAACACTTGAAGTAGTTTAATGATGTTTTTTAGCTTTGAATTTGATAGTCTATGTTGTTCATAACAAATAGGCTATGCTTAAACAAACATAACACAAATTGCCTCTTCATTTAAATATGATTATGGCAAAAAAGTGAATGTTGAAATTGAAATTTGATAGCCTATATTTCTAAACAATAGTTAATAGGCTATGCTTAAAATAGATATTTATTTCAACTTTGTTGTCATATATCATGAGAGTTAAAAGTGTATTAGTGGTTGTGTTATAGTTTGATGGTTTATATTGAGCTAATTAATAGCACAAATATACCATACTTATGATAAGCACATCAACTAATTCACTAATGACTACAAAAGAGAGATCATAACTTCAAATTGTTGATTTATGTGATCTAGAGAGTGGAAATTGCCTCTAAATTGTCTTAACACTCTCATATTTTTAGCAATTTTCTTTTGCTTGTTTTTATCATTTTTTTAGCTAATCACTCTCGACTTTGGTTTAATTTGATTGAATAGAATTTTAAAATCAACAATTCCCTGTGGATCGACCCGTATTCGCCACGTGCTACATTCGTACACCGTGCGCTTGCGGTTATTTTTATTTCAAAATTCGTTCGACGGTTTTCTAAACCGATAGAATTTCCGTCGACGAACAAGTTTTTGGCGCCGTTGCCGGGGATATGTTTTGATTTTAATTTTCTATTCTTCGGATTAGTGTTGTTTGATTTTATTGTGTGTGTTTGCATATTTTTTTTTAAAAAAAAAGACAAAAAATTTTTTGTTTGATTTTTGGTTGCATTTTGTTTGTGTGTTATTGATCTCTAGTGTTTTGTTTACAATTTGCATTTGCATTTCTTATTAAAAGGAAAAAAAAACATACACAAGTTCATTTCAACAACAACAAAAAAAAAATTATTGCATTGCATTCCTTTTATTTTCGTTTACATTTTACAAAATAGTGCACTGTTCATTTCCCCTCCTCTGTTCATTGTTCTCTGCACAGTGCTACAAGTCCATCATTCTCTGGCCATACCCATCAACTGCTCTGACCATCCCAGTTCCGCCTTGCACCATCCCAGTGTTCAAACACCTCCATCACTTCCTACTACAGTTCTGCCATCAATACCATCTCTGTGCACATCACGCGCACATTCACTCAACATCAACCTACTAACCATCTTCTCTACCTACACAAACCACACCATTCTTTCAAAACATTTCAAACCAACATCCTACTACAGCCAAGCACACAACAATACTGCAACATACCACTCAACATACCTCTATGTTGCATATCAACCAGTAGTGCCAAACTCCTCTCGAACCAAAATCGCCACATTCCGCCTGAAACTACAAAACAAACCACCCTTCAACAGTCACCATTCCCTCCTCTACTAACATACATAACTCCCCCCCTCCCCAGACAACTACACTTGCCAACCACATTCACAAACCTCAGCACTGCCACTCTCCATAACCACCATCTACAATTCTTCCTCCTCCTACACTGATTCCACAGTCTCCACTGCCATTTCCACTGCTGTTCACAACCAACCCCAACCCCTTCAACTATATACAAACCACTGTTTCTGCCTTCTATTTCAAAACTGCCTATTGCATCACCATACAGTCGACAGCAACATCACTCCATTCCACATAAACATCAACTCAAAACCTCAAACCATTTCATTTCACAAATTGACTACAAATACCCCCATCCTCACATCACTGTAGTCACCATCATTCACCTCTGCACTACTTCATCACCACGCTGCACTAACACCAAAACTGCTGCATTTACCCCTGAACATCAACCTCCACTACTGTCAGTCCACTCACTGCTTCCACCCCCTGTCGCACACCAGACAGCCACCATCACAAACAACTGCCAACACCCCATCTTCAATCCACAGACAACCGCAACTTCAACCACCCCAAACCCACGCAACACCAAAACATCGAAACTTCACCTTGCTGACCAACTCAGAATCGCGACCCGATTGCGAGAATCGCCTGAACACAACTGCTGTGACCACAGCATTCCTTTGGCACCTCGAACAATCTCCAGTACGAAAAACCCCAATACATTCTTCAAATCCATCCAAACACCCAATTCGAAAATCAAAACCCGCAACCCAATTGAACCAACGTCAGATTAACCAAATTCGAACAATCTCTGGCTGCGAAATTATGAGTTGGGTTTGATTTCGAAAATTGAAATCGAGAATTTGATTCGAGATTTGGGGGCGATGTTGTCCGTGTTTATATGATTGAAAAAGAAAAAAAAAGGGGGTAGACAGTAGAGTGCGGTTTATTTTTTTTTACTGGCTAAACTTTTCATTGTTGATTTTTAATTGACCAAATTGGGCAGGGTGTATTTCATATGGGGCGGGCTGGACTGTCTTCTTGTTTTGTTTAATTTTAAGTTTTTTTTTAGTCCATCTCCCTTTTTGTTTTTTTCAATCTTCTTCTTCTTTTATAAATAAAAAAAACAAAGTGTATTGGTTTCAAATTTTTCTTAGTTTCGTTTTCAAAAAAAAAAAAACAAAAATTCGAACAATTTTTTTTTTTTTTTAGTAAAACCCTACATTTAAGTTTCCTTTCCAAAAAAAAAAAACCCTTGTATATATCTTGTTTTTATTTCAGGGTGCCAAAGCAGAATTGCAGAAGAAGGAGACTTGCTTGCTAAAATAAATTATGGGCTTCGAGCTTGCCCAAAAAAAAAAACTGCTTGCTTATTTATAATTTCCTTTTAATTTTCCTTGCATTGTATATATCTATTGTTTCTGTTTGCCTTGCATTGTTAGTTGCTTGCATTAACCAAAAAAAAAAATTCGAAATCAAAAGCAAAAACAAAAGTTCATTCTAGTTGGATTATTAATACACGTTTTATTTCAGCTTTGCATTTCATCTTAGAATTTGATTAAATAATAACTCACTTAATTGTATATTGACAGTTGTCTTCTTTGAACAATTTAATTTCTTGGTGTCTAGGCTACGGCAGAGTAATAACTATTTATAAATATTACGGTGATTCGTAAATATTATAGTGGTTGTTCCTCTAAAGGTACTTAAACCTTCGGCTGCATTGCTACGGTGATTCGTGGTGCACCGATAACCCCTTTCCGTTACCTGGCTGAGAAATATTTTTGTTGATTTAAGACAGTGTGTGACTATACAATTTTGTGTTAACTTAGGATAAATCATTTGTAATTAACCCTTGCATTCATTTAGTTGCATTAGTTCATGCATATTTAAAAAAAAAAATTCAAAATCCAAAACTAAAAAAAATTGTAAATATTGCTTTTTCTTTGAAATTTTTAAATCCTTTTCTTTGAAATTTCAAAAAAATCCAAAAAATTTTAGAAAAACCAAAATTCAGCAAAAAAAAAGATTGAAAAATAAAAACAAAACAAAAACCGATTTTCCATTTTGAAAAATAAATTCCATTTGTAAATATTTTTCTTTTACCAAAAAAAAAACACAAAAACATTCTTGTAAATGTCCGAGTTTCCCCACTTACGTGAAGTTTACAATAGTTGCGAAAATCAATATAATCCATATGATTTCACTCCAAATTCGTGTGGATATTTTAACGACAACTATTCTTTAAACGATTTGAATTTTGAACCACAAAATTTTCAAAACGATGACCAAGCTTCAAATCTTGAAAGTAGTATTTCATCTTTACTTGAAATCGCTACACAACAAAATCAAGAGATAAATGAGTGGTGCAATTCATATTTGTGCTATAACTCGAATCAAGGTTTTCAAAATAATCAAAATTTGAATTCACTTCAAAATTCAAATGATTTCGAGTGTAATCAATGCCAATTCAATTTCGAGTTTCAAGATGAATTCCAAAATAAAGACGAAAATGTAAATCAATTTTCAAATAATTTTGGCAATGGGAATTGTTTCACTAATGATACGATCGAATACTTTGGTTATCAACAAATTCAAAATGAAAGTTTTCAAATTAATAACCATGAATTTGATTTTGTTGACCAAATGGAAAAAGATAACGGGGATTTATTACTTGAAAAATACAAAAAAATTCGTGAAAATCGTAATCAGATCTCAACTTGCGAAGAATCAAATAATAATCTACCGTTTGTCGAAATTGACAATTCTTGTTCTCAACAAGTCCAAATCGAAAATTTTCAAGTTAATAATTACAAATTTGACTTTGTTGAGCAAATGAATGAAATTTACGATGATCACACGGATTCGTTGTTTGAAACTTATATGAGACAACGTGAACAACAAAATCAAATTCCAACGTGTGACGAGTCAAACGATAATCCATCTTTTACCACAATCGACGATTTTCAAACAACAACTTTTGAAACTGAAAATGATGATCTTAATGAAGTTGTTGAAACCACGGTAATTGACTTGGATTTCCATTCTTTTGAGGGTGTGGAACTAAATTTAAAATTCGATCTTCCTTTTCTCGATTTCAAAAATTTAAATACAACAACTTTGGATTTTGAACTTGACACGTGTAATAAAGTTGTTGATAATTCCATAAAGGAAGAAGAATTCAATAAACACGATTTCTTTGGACTTGTGGATGACGAGTTGTTAAATTCCGACGGGGAAGATGAAAATCACCATCTTGATTTTGAAATCAATAACTCTGAAAGTGTTTTCAATAATAAACTTGAATTTCAATTTGGTGAAAATAAATGTGAATTTCAACCAATTGTTTTATCAACCCCAAAAATCATTGAAAACAAAACAACTCGTTCAATTTTTAATAAAACAAAATTTGTTTCTCCAAATCCACATTCAACTTCGAAATCTTTTACGATTTGGTTTTTCGTGCTTAAACTGTGTCTCACACATTTGACGAGACGAATGAATCGGTCTTTAGAAGACCGCTTCATTTACTTTTTGACTGTATACTTTCTCATCTCTTGTAAATAATAATATTTCATGTAAATAAAGGAATTTCATTTTATTTTTCTCCTTCCACTTGGGTTGACTGTGGGGACACAGTCAAAATCAAGTGTGGGGGGAGACTCATCTTCTTCTTGATTTTTTTTTTAGGATTAATTTTACATTTTTCTTCCAAAAACTCAAAAAAAAAGAATTCAAAAACAAAAGAAGATTTTTTTTAGCATTTTGATTTATTTTTAAAAGAAACACTATAAGATAAATATATGGTTTTGGTTTACTAAATTGAAATTTTTGAAAATATATTTGTCTTAACAAAAATAAAAATGAAGTTTGATTACAAATAACAATGTTTTAACTAGTATATAGGAAGAATCATAAGTGATAATTATGAAATACATCCTAATTGAAAATCTTTGTTTTAAAAAGTGGTTGATTTAAAGTAAAGGATATAACATTTTTTTTTGTCTTCTAAGTTAAATGGTGCTAATATGATTTTGCAAAACTCTCTCTCTCTCTCTTATAAAAAAATATAAAAAAATATAAAAAAAAATTATAACATCCAAAGTATTCACTCTCATTTAAAAGTCCTCACGGTTATGCATGGGTGAATTACTTGGAATCTTTGATTATGTGTTTTCATACTCATTTAAAAGTCCTCACGGTTATGCATGTATGGAACACATAAAAAAAAAGAATAGACTTAATAAAAAACACCTACGGTCGATAGGTGTATGCACGAAAGTGTGTGCACTCGCCATGCTCTGTACTCCCCTCACATAAGCCCGAAAGGCTGTGCATGGGTAGTATATCTGGCCTCAGTTTATCTGAGCTAGGTGTGTAATTTTTCTTGCAAATAATGAGAGAGCAGGCAATTGAAATCCTAACACTATTTTTACTTAGTTGATTTGATTTGTTATTGAAAAGAAATAAAAATACCACTTTGATAAACTATGATAATCAACTAAGGATCCATTTTATAATTACACTTTGTTATCTACCGAAACAACAAGTTAAACTATAGTCTATTTGTTATGATAACTTGATTTTTGTTGGATATTTTGACGAGTAAATAACATAAATTTTCAAGATAATGACCAAAACTTATATTTAACTTATTCGTGTCAATTTAAAAATAAATCCTTCATTTGTAAATATTTTCAAAAATTTGCATTCATCTCTTTGTAAATAAATCTTGCATTTTGTAAATATTTTCATCATGCATTTGGATTTTGTGGGTGGTATTCACTGAAAACCCTCACGAGACAACACTCGTCCTACTGGGGACACCCAGAGGTTTAACGGCTTGTTGCATACGCTCAATGCAATCGTGCTTCCTACGAAAACGGATTTATCTTAGTTCTAGTTTATTCGAGGACGAATAAAAAGATAAGTGTGGGGGTATTTGATGTGCACGTAAATGTGCATATTTTTACCACCATATTTATTCTATTTAAATTAAATAAATGATCATATTGGGTATTTTAACTTGTTTTAACCAAAATTCATTTTAATTCCTAATTTTCACATATTCATCTTCATATAGGGGCAAAACGGTCATTTAAGTGCATATATTTCTTTGAGAAAAAGTGATTGGAAATTTATATATATTTTTGTAGGAAAATGGTCTCAAATAGGAGTGGTTTCATGAAGAAATATGCATGCACAAAGAATATAAAAGAATGAAGATGGAAATAATTCAAAGTGAAGATCATGAAGGACCCCACCTACCCACCTACCTTAATGTACAAATTAAAGGCTAATGCACATGCTTTTGGACTTAATGGCTTCATGTACACTTAATGGGGGATTAAGACATGTTAATGATTACTTGGCCTCCACACTTCCTAAGGGGCATTTTGGGCATAGCCCAAAAAAGTGAATTAGGGTTTCTAACTTGTATAAATACCCCTTATGTTTCATGTAGCCAACTTACTCTTAGTTGGTTAGTTTTAGTTTAGAAAATAAAAAAAAGCTCTCTTTCTTTCCATGGCTACTTAGCCATTTCTTCTCTTATGTAATTCTTTTTTTTATGCAATGTTATTTAGTGTTTCCTTTTAATTACATGTTCATTTTCTTTTCTTGTTTATTTTCTTTCATGTTCTAGTATAGATCTCTTTTATTTTATGCAAGTAGAATAATTTTTCTTTTCATTTTGCTCTCTTTCTCTCTTCTTGTTTAATGTTGTTTTCTACATTTGTTGATTTGATAACAAATATGAGAGCTTAATCCCTACAATTTAGGGGTAATGAAGCTCTCTAGTATGTAGATGCAACATTTTGATGTTTATACTCTCTTTTTGTGCTTTAATGGAAACACTTGAAGTAGTTTAATGATGTTGTTTAGCTTTGAATTTGATAGTCTATGTTGTTCATAACAAATAGGCTATGCTTAAACAAACATAACACAAATTGCCTCTTCATTTAAATATGATTATGGCAAAAAAGTGAATGTTGAAATTGAAATTTGATAGCCTATATTTCTAAACAATAGTTAATAGGCTATGCTTAAAATAGATTTTTATTTCAACTTTGTTGTCATATATCATGAGAGTTAAAAGTGTATTAGTGGTTGTGTTATAGTTTGATGGTTTATATTGAGCTAATTAATAGCACAAATATACCATACTTATGATAAGCACATCAACTAATTCACTAATGACTAGAAAAGAGAGATCATAACTTCAAATTGTTGATTTATGTGATCTAGAGAGTGGAAATTGCCTCTAAATTGTCTTAACACTCTCATATTTTTATCAATTTTCTTTTGCTTGTTTTTATCATTTTTTTTAGCTAATCACTCTCGACTTTGGTTTAATTTGATTGAATAGAATTTTAAAATCAACAATTCCCTGTGGATCGACCCGTATTCGCCACGTGCTACATTCGTACACCGTGCGCTTGCGGTTATTTTTATTTCAAAATTCGTTTGACGGTTTTCTAAACCGATAGAATTTCCGTCGACGAACAATAAGTAGTTGCAGTTCCACTCCGAAGGAATGGAAAAAGCAACTATGGGTTGGAAATGTCTTAGAGTTAAGATTTTCATATCACTCTGAAGTACCTTCCGAAGTGCTGGCGATTTGTAAGGCGCTGCTGATAAAGTGCGTTAGTCTGACATATCGCTGAATACTAGAGACCAAAGGTGTTTGACTTAATGGTTGAGATCTTGCTACCTTATGATTTTGGATTTGATGACGAGTTACTGTCGCAGACACAAATTTATTCCCATTGGGCGGGCAATTGGAGTCTGCATGTCACAAACATCGGAGAACCAGTTTTAACAAGAGATTGTCCATCGATCACCACATTAATGGAAAACCAGAATTTTTTAATGTCAATTCCTTAGTTTTAAACCAGTGAGAGAGTTTTGTATAAAGTATATTTTGGAAATGCCTTAAATTTTGGAAAAAGGGTTTTCAAAGGATTTCCTTTTCCAAGGATTTATTTTGGAAATTTTGTTTTGGTGAAGTTCTGAAATTTTAATTTTTAAAGAAATATATATACTACTACATTGGTCGTGCTAAGAAATTTTTAGCTTACAAAAGATTAATTTTTGAATCCTTGAATATGTATATATCAGTAAAGGCTTGATTTTGATTTTATACAAGGAAATAATTTTCCAATTCGGGAAAATTGTATTAAAAAAGCTTTTGGAAATCGTGAAATATATATATAAGCTTGATTTTTAAAGGAAGTTTTGGTATGAAATAGTTTCTACTATTTAGAAACAAGCATAATGGAGAATATATTTAGCTTAGTAATTTTTTTGTTCATAAAACCGAGGTTTTTAAAATCTTCTCCTTTTAATGTACAAACAAAAAAAGAATGAAATTCAATTTTATTGAGGTATGTAGTTTGGACCATCGTTGCACCAACAGCTATTGGTAGAAATATTTCCATGTGAAGTTGGTAGGAAATAACAACTGGAATATTTTTGGGTTTTTGGAATTGTTGTTGGTCGCGGTAATTTTGCTAGGACCACTATGAATTACTCGAGCATGATTCAGGACTAGGCGGTAGGCTTTGACACCACCGTGACGAGGATAGGAATTTTTCGGATCGTGTCGAATCGAAGGAGACAGCGTGGATAATTGATATTATTTAATCCGACCCTAATTGGGACTAGTTTAATTAATGCCCAAAGCCCGTCTAGCGGTAACCTAGCGTTAAACCTAGTGTGGTCTACCAAAACGAGTTTTGGCACAACTTGAACCTAGAACGGAACAATAAAAGTCACGTCTGAATTCTCCCAGTTGCCTTCTTTTGTTCCTCCTTCCTCAACAAGATGAACCCAATATCCATCCTCCCCCTCCTCCAAGTACCAGCCTCTCTCTTCCGTTCCTCCCTTAGGCGATGTCGTTTTTCCTTAGGAGCAGCAGCTTTGACTCCCCCTCGTGTTGGTTTTGTATGTTAGATCCCATTCCACCACTACTCTAGATCTAAACCCTATTTCCGCCCTCCAACCACTTCTTAGCCCAAGACACCTTTATGTACTATCAGTTTTTCCTTGCACCATTATGATTTTTACCCTTAAAAGGCCACTTGGTTGGATTGAAATGAGAAAAAGGTTTCGCCGCTTTTGGGCTCAAAGAGCTATTCGTCGTGGTAGGATTTGCACTGATACTCTGTTTTGAAACCTTTGAGCGGGAATGTTACCCATGCTGCATCTGCCTTTTTGATGTCCTGTTGGCACAGAATTTTGATGAAGGCATCAGTTTGATTCATTCAGAGGTGAAGGGTGTCTTGATTGAGTTGATTAATGATGATCTCGCTGAGATTGGAGGCCTCTGCGAAGGCTATGGAATTGAATGGTTTTGATGTGACCGCCTAAAAGATTTTGCAGCAGATAGTTTCCCCAGATGTTGGTGTTTTGAAGATGGACAATATATGTCTAATTGCCCATCAGGTTGTGCACATCATTCAGCATAACGTCATCCGTAAGACGGGAAGTTACAATCGAATTTATCGCATAGTGCGAAAGACCACCTATGTTAGTATTGGCAGCATCGCCATCAATTGGAACTGCACCCTTATGATGTAATTTGTTGATCAAGGATTACCACTTCACAGAGTCACCTTCCGTATTTTTACCTATCCACTCTCCTCTTAGGTAATGCGGGTGAACTTCGATGAAGAGGCAGTTTAGTAGAAGGTTCCTTCTGCCTTCATTAGATCCTTCCTTAGGAAGATGGAAATTCTGAAGCAGTCAGCAACACCGGGAGCACCAACAGCACGAGATTGGGTGAACAGCCACCATGCTATGACCATTTAAGGGTCGCAGCGATGGATCGAGTTCTAGCCGTGAAGCAAGGCATCTTGTAATCTATAGGTATTATTTTAGAATTTATGATGTTGTTATCTTTTCCCTTCTAGCATTGGTTATTTTCTTTTAGGTTATTTAGGTTGTAACTGTTAGTTGTTCATTGTAAAAAGCACGCATGATATTATGGTTTCCTATTTATTTACTGTGTTATTATTTCTGGACGTACAAATCGCTCTTATATATGCATAGTGAAGAAGTAGCATAAATATGGAAATCTCATAAAAGTACTTAACTAACAGTAAATGCAATATAAGATTGGAAGTTTAGAATAGTTGGAAAATTTTAGCAAATAACATGATAAATTTGTTTTGGTATCACGGGTCATTGCTCATCTTCCTTAAAAGCTAATTTTTTTGGATAATTGGGCATGATGGAATATTTAAATAAAATGCCAAGTTTTATAGTTAAACGTTAGTTGTAGAATTTTAGAATTTGGTTTATGCGTTTAGTGCATAACCGACTTCCGACATTGCTAAAATTATGGCTTAATTTACCAAAATTTTTAAAAAGGAAATATTTAGAAAAGCTTCTCTATTTCAAAAAAAATAATTAGGTTTTAGTTATTTTTGGCTCTTAAATTATTTTTAGAATTTTATCCAAACATTTGATTTCAGGGGAAAATGTGCATCTAAATATTTTGGGATTTTATTTTTCAAATGACGTACAAATTTGAAAAGCGAGAAAGATTTTTTTTGAAATATTTGATTTTGAAGGCCACATGTTAAGTGTAGGGAAGGAAAACAGAGTTAGAATTGTAGATTTAGCAGTGCATTAGGTTCGATAATGTGATAAATCCAAGAGGTAATAAGGAGAAAGTTGTTTTAGCCTTGGATTTTGTTTTCATACCCTGTCGAAGATGCATGCAAGTCTACTTTTAGACTCAATCCGTTTTGAAGTCTGAAAATAAGCCTTCTTATGCATTTTGTGCATGGAAAATTTGAAGTAAACCAGAGGTAGCGAGGAAATTTCCACTATACTACGGGAATAGGAAGATTATGGAGCAGTAAGAATGTTAAATTCTCCACCTAAATTTCTTTTTCCGCTATAGGAGTAAAGTTTAGGATGCGTGCATTAAATTTTTGGATGGTAGGAATTAGATGTAAAGTTGGTTGCTTCATACTTCTATTAGTAGGAGTATAGGGTGGTTGAAAAGATCTTTCAAAAGCTGCATGCATATGGAACTGCCAATATACATATAGGTTGGCTGCATCATATTTTTCAAAAATATTTTCAAAGAAATGCATTCATATACAAGAACCCGATTTAGAATTATTCAGCATATATATATTTTCTGAGTGGTGATACAGCAATACAGTACGCATTATGCATGTTTGGTTGCAAAATTGATTGTACACTCATTTGTTGTGTAGTTTTGAGCGTAAACCATACTTAGTCATTGATGAAATTTCAGAGACAAAATTCTTTTTAACGGGGGAAGAATGTAACACCCTATAATTTGGATTTAGTTACTTAATTAAGTAGTTAATTAATTAGGCTCCAAAAATGGAATTTGATTACGAGACTTGCACTATTGCATTTGTCGCAAAAAACTGAGCTTCTTTCACATTTGGAGTTTTGCGATCGGAGTCCAAACGAAGAAGTTACGGACGAAAATTGAATTCGGAATGGAAATAATTAGTCAAAGAAATTAATGTTTTTAGTTAATTGAATGAGGTCAACAGGTCGACCCGCTTAGTGTAGTGGTCGACCGCTCTTAAGGTGGTGGCTAGGGTTTTCCCTGGCCCAATGGTTCGTATCTATTATATTTTGATATAACGATTTTGGTTGATTCTAGCGCCTATAAATACAGGGCTAACCCTTCTTTCTCTTCTCAGGTTTTTTTGAACAGAGCAATGTAGCTCTGCCATTTCTTCTTCTCTACTTTTATCCTAAATTATAAAATAAGATATTTATATCTATATTCATACAAATTAGAGAAGAATTGAAATCTAATAAAAAGGAGAAGTGAAGAGAATCAACTATATGCGTATTTGAGGTAATTTATATATTGTGTTTGTTTTCTCTCCAATCCTAAATTTCTTCTTAGATCTGTAATTCTACTATATGTATATACCTTCTTATACATACTTCTTATATTACAATGGATTTGAAGATGAACCAAAGGATCTACTTCAGATTGGGAAATTTTGATCACTTTTAAATGGTGAGTTGGAAATTCTATATATTGTTTATTATTTTAAATCTACTCCATTTGCATATATTTGATTTTTATGCCTAAATCAATTTTTTTGTGAATTGTAGGCTTAAAGTAGTGTTGAAAACTATTGCCTACATATTCGTGTTTTAGATCTAATTTGAAATATATTTACACTTAGATCTGGAAATCAGTCCCAATGATTTTAGAATTTGAATGTTGTTCCATATCTGTATTTGGATGTAAAATATGATTTTTGGATTATTATCCAACTTGTGCCATGGTGTGGATTTTTCATAGTTTATTTTATGCGAATGAAATCCATTTGATTTTTATAAATTTGTTTACTTTTTTCACTTTTTATTAAACGGGCGACGTTTGATTCAACAAGGAATAAGAAATTATCGATTCCTTTTAATTTCAAATTTTAATTTTAAACGAAGTCGATCTTTCCTTTTTGTGTTAAATCAATTAATAGAAATCACAAAGAAAAATCTTCCTATGGAATTTGATTCCAACATATTAAATATAGAAAGTACATTCTAGTTACATATTTATAACTAGAATACATTTGGTTATAAATAAGTAGTTTTATTAGGAAGTTTATACGTATTTATTACGTTAATAAAGAAGAACAGTATTTATTCGTACATTATTATGCATAACATTCATTAGTTATTTTATATTTAAGGAAGATAATAGTTAGAATTAGAAAAGGTAGTAATTTATATTAATGGAAAATAAATTAGGAATTCCTATTAATTAATCAATAGGAAATGAAAGATTGTAACCTAAATGAATAGGTAATTGTTAGCCTGCCTATTGGCGAGGACATGGAGAGGCGGATTCAACTTAACCAACTTCGCGATTATCGAGGCTAAAATATGTTGGATTCCATTTAAACGGATGATGTTCACTTGGATAGGAGCTCAATCAGGATAGGTCGTTCGGTCATGAAGTGGTTCGAAGTGTTTGGAATTCGACCTTGTGGCTCGGCCATTCGGCATGGCATGGTCCGATCGAGGTATGGAAATTCAGGAAGGTCGTTCGGCTACGACTCGGCATTGTGGCTTGGCATGGGTCACTTGGTATTGAGGTGAGAGCAGGGTCGCTTGACATTGGTGGGATAGTTCAGCATCAGAGGTGGCACGGTATGGTTTGGGTTGGCAAGGTGAAGCGGGTCGGCATCATACCTCGCTTGGCGTTGAATGTCGCTTGGCATTGTACCTCGCTCAGTGTTGGATGTCCTTCCGCATCATACCTCGCTCGGCACTAGATGTCGCTCAGTATCGTACCTCACTCGGCATTGATGTCGCTCGGCATCGTAACTCGCTCGGCATTGGATGTCGCTCGGCATAGTACCTCGCTCGACATTGGATGTCGTTCGACATCATACCTCGCTCGACGTTTGATGTCGCTCGGCATCGTACCTCGCTCGGCGTTGGATGTCGGTCGGCATCGTACCTCGCTCGGCGTTGGATGTCGGTCGGCATCGTACCTCACTCGACGTTATACGTCGCTCGATGTTGGATGTCGCACGGCATCGTACCACGCTTGGCATTGTAGCTCGCTTGGCGTTAGAAGTCGCTCGGCATTGGAAGTCGCTCGGCATTGGAAGTGGCTACAAGATGTCGCTATAGAATGTTGCTACAGGAATTCGCTACAGGAAGTCGTTACAGGAAGTCGCTATAGGATGTCGCTACAGGAAGTCTCTACAGGAAGTCACTCGTACCATGGTGAAGGATGTTGGCTCGGTTATGGTCCTGATCGGCTCAGATTACTCAGGAAGCCCAGTAACTCAGGATTTGCCTATAAATATAGCATGTAGGGCTTCAGAAAAGGGATCTTCTTTCGGCTCTCTGACTTTCTATTATCTAAGGCTGAGGCTACTCTACCATCTTGTAATTGTAATCGATTGTTACAACAACTAAAAGGAAATTTCTGGAGTGGAAGTAGGCCGGAGTCAGCCAAACCACTATAAATTCTATGTTTTTACTTCTTTCCTTTTAATTTCGACTTTTCTTCACATTTTTACTCTCTACATATATTCTATCTGTGAGCTATGACTGTGATTTGGTGTTTTCGCATGGATTTGGGAGTTAGTGACCAATTTTGGCGCTAACGTTTTGGTGCTTTCACTGAGAAAGCTAGCACTCGGGGATTTTGGAGCTTGGATTGAAAAGCTTGAGAACTCGAATTTTAGAATGCAATGCTAGACAACCAATAAGGAAGCAAGCAGCAGGAAGGAGCAATCAGGAAGGAAGTCAAGCGGCGTCTTCTGGAGCTGGAGAGGATCAAGCATCCGTCTACATAACTCGGGACGAGATGCAGGTTATGATGAATTCTATGCAGGAGCAGATGACGAAACAACAAGAGGAGATGATGCAGGCTCTTCTTAGGAAATTTGGACAACCAGGAACTACATGTGCTCAAGTTCTTGGAACTAGACCAGAGGAACTCAACCATCAGGTGGATGGAGTGACTCGGCAGGGGGCAGCTCCCAATCGATAAGAAACTAACAATCTGGATAGACCTAGACTCGGGGTTACACCACCAAGTAATGCTGGGCCAGTTCATGGAGGGACACCCGATGACGCTACGCGGCCCGACGCCAATAGGAATGCAGGGGTATGTGATGAGGAATATGTGCCAGAATTTCCTCGAGGACTTGGAAGGCGGTTTGGAAACATGGATAGAGGGAAACCCTTGGTTGAAAATGCTGGATTGGTATACATTATCCGGAAAACTATTCGTGGAGGTCTGAAAAATAGGGATTCGGAGGAAGTTAACAAGAGTCCGTTTACCCAGAACATCAGGACAGCTAGGAATCCGCCTAATTTCAAACTACCGACTCTGGAAATATACAACGGGAAGACGGATCCCACCAATCACTTGATGAGTTACACTAGGCATATGGAAGTACAAGGGGCAATAGAGGAGGTTATGGCCCAATGTTTCCCCCTGTACTTGACCGATATAGTTGCTATGTGGTTTAGACAACTAAATGATGGATCCATTGGAACATGGACGGAACTGGTGGACAAGTTCTTGAGTCAGTTTCGAGTTCACATAAAACGGCCAAAGAACGTCATGATGCTGACGTTAGTTAAACAAGGGGCAGATGAATCCCTCAGAATGTTCTTAACTCGGTTTAATGAAGTAGTTGCTTCGGTGGATCGGCCGGATCCATCAATGGTTCTGATGGCTGCGGTATCAGAAGTTAGGGACAACTCGATTTTAAAGTGTCATTGATACGAGACCCACCATTGGATCTCGGGAAATTCTTTCATGAAGCTGAGTGATTTCTTCGATAAGAGGATGCATGTTTGGACATGAGTTCAAAGGAAGTGAACATGATTAAGGATGGAGGACTACTCGAGGAAAGCTCGGGTAAGGACAAGGATAAAGGGAAAAGGAAGCGCTGGGGAGAACCAAAGTTCTCCACTTATATAGGATTGAACGCAACATTGGAGCGGTTATTCTTGGATATTCGAGATCACCTTCTGTATCGAAGGCCGGCGAGGAGGGAGCCCTTGAAACGCGAGAGCGTATCAGGAAGGCACTGTCTTTTTCATGACCTGGATGGGCATGATTCTAATAGCTGCCGGCATTTGAAGGACATAATCGAGGAGCATATAGGGAATGGTCAGTTGCGACAATATGTCGGAACTCGAAATGCGGCGGTGGAGCAGGAGTAGCCACCGCCTACCTTGAACGACGAGGGCATGAGGCCCAAGAATGGTGGCCGGTTGATCATCAACTAATCTTGATGGAATAAGTAACAAACTCCAGGCAAACGGTTAAATCACTTACTCATGTACGGGGTCAGAGATAACCCTCAGACATGCTCTGAGATGATGGCTTACCGAGATGTCCCGATTTGTGAAATCTTTTTTTTTCCTTTGGCTTGGACATTTGCTTTTTTTTGGTTTGGTTTTGGAGTTTAGTTTGAACTCCCTGTTTTGCTCATTTTCTAGTTTGGATTCGGGTTTGGATACTTGATTTTTGGTTTGGATTTCTGGTTTTTTTGGTTGGATTTGGATTTTGAATTGGATTTTGATTAGATTTTCCTTTGGATTTTGGCTAAAAGGTCATCGAGTATGGACTATGCTCGGCAAGGGTCCGAAGAGACCTGGATTCGGCCTAGGACTTAGGCCCCATACTATCTATTATTATTATAAGTCGTCGAGTATGGACTATGCTCGGCAAGGGTCTGAAGCGACCAGGATTCGGCTTAGGACTTAAGATACGGCATTATTCGGCGTTCAGGGACATTGAACCAGGAACATCATGGAATTACTTACCATTGGTCGTCAAGTGTGGATTGCGCTTGGCAAGAACCCGGAGAGGTTTCACATTAGGGTATTGGATATGAACAGCTAAGGATATGGGCATGGACCCGAAACGGTTTCGGATTTGGACATCGACCCTAAAAGGTCATGGATGTGGTTATTGGTTATTGGATATGGATAAATTAAAATTCGATTGTCGAGTTCAGTAGGATATGGATTCAGCTAAGGATTTGGTCGAATTGGATATTGACTCAAAGTAGTCGTAGATTCGGATAAGGATACAACGATGACACTTGGATAAAATGGATCGGATTATGAATCGAAAAGTATGGATGTGGATAACATACATACTTTGGATAATGGACGTGAGGCTATTCAAAACACACCTTCCAATGCCAAGGCATGTTTTGGAGGGCAAATGTTAGCCCGCCTTTTGGCGAGGCCATGGAGAGGCGGATTCAACTTAACTAACTTCGTGATTATCGAGGCTGAAATATGTCAGATTCGGTTTAAACGGATGATGTTCACTTGGATATGGGCTCAATCAGGATAGGCCATTCGGTCATGAAGTGGTTCGAAGTGTTCGGAATTCGGCCTTATGGCTCAACCGTTCGACATGGCATGGTCTGGTCGAGGTATGGAAATTCAGGAAGGTCGTTCAGCTATGGCTCGGCATTGTGGCTCGACATGGGTCGCTCGGTATTGAGGTGAGAATAGGGTCGGTCGACATTGGTAGGATGGTTCGGCATTAGAGGTTGCTCAGTATGGTTTGGGTTGGCAAGGTGACGTGGGTCGGCATCGTACCTCGCTTGGCATTGGATGTCGCTTGGCATTGTACCTCACTGAGCGTTGGATGTCGCTTCGCATCGTACCTTGCTCGGCACTAGATGTCGCTCGGTATTGTACCTCGCTCGGCATTGGATGTCGCTTGGCATCGTACCTCGCTCGGCGTTGGATGTCGCTCGGCATCGTACCTCGCTTGCCTTTGAATGTGGCTCAGCATCGTACCTCGCTCGACATTCGATGTCACTCAGCATCGTACCTCACTCGGCATTGGATGTCGCTCGGTATCGTATCTTGCTCGACGTTGGATGTCGCTCGGCATTGTACCTCGCTCGACATTGGATGTCGCACGGTATCGTACCTCGCTCGGCATTGTACCTCGCTTGGCATTGGAAGTCGCTCGGCACAGGAAGTCGCTCGGCATCGAAAGTCGCTCGGCATAGGAATTTGCTCGGCACAGGAAGTCGCTTGGCATAGAAAGTCGCTCAGCATAGGAAGTCCCTACAAGATGTCGCTATAGGATGTCACTACAGAATGCTACAGGAAGTCTCTAGAGGATGTCGCTACGGAAGTCGCTATAGGAAGTCACTCGTACCATGGTGAAGTATGTTGGCTCGGCTATGGTCCTGATGGGCCCGGACTACTTAGGAAGCCTAGTAACTCGGGATTTGCCTATAAATACAACATGTAGGGCTTCAGAAAAGGAATCTTCTTTCGGCTCTCTGACTTTCTATTGTATAAGGCTGAGGCTACTCTACCATCTTGTAACTGTAATCGATTGTTACAGTAATAAAAAGGAAATTTCTGGAGTAGACGTAAGCCGAACCACTATAAATTCAGTGTTTTTACTGCTTTCCTTTTTAATTTTGACTGTTCTTCACACTATTACTCTCTACATATATTCTATCTATGAGCTGTGACTGTGATTTGGTGCTTTCGCACGGGTTTGGATGTTAGCGATCAATTTTGGCGCTAACAGTAATTAATGAGAAATTATGGATATTATTAAATTAAAGGTTATAGTTAATAGAAATACATGGATTAATCGAACTTATAAAAGTGGAATAGTTATAAAAATGTTACTAATTTAAAATTAGTAAGTGTGTATATATACACACACACACACACATGTCTTAGGAAATGTTCGTTAGGATTTTATGGACAAATTGAAATTTATGAGCATTAAAAGGGGATTTATGGGTAGACAAGTATTTAAGGTAAATCTTATTGCCTTCAATCAAAAGGGAATCAGTAAGCTAAGCCTAATGTCTACTTAAGATAACATAGGTAAAGACTTATGATTGTTAATTTCTAACGACCCTGACTCGACCTTCGAAAATCGACACCGAATACATCACCCATATTCGAATGTCGCAGATTCAAACATCGAATCTGGTTCGCCAGAGCTTATGATACATTAAGTATAACAATACAGCGGAAGAAAGAACAAATATATCATATAACTCCAAAGATACAATATCCAATGATATATAACAATGATCACAAATACATATCATAGATCTACAACAACACAGCGGAAACACAAAGGCACCAGCAGTGGAAACAACTTGAACTCCAAATGGAATTCCAATATCTGCAAATCCATCAAAAATCTCAAATCCAAAGATAGCTAGAACTCCCAATCAAGCCGGACTTAAGCAAGTCCGGTCCAAGTGAACAATTGCTATCGCCAAATCCAAAGGCTGGACGCTATCGAATTCTACACCTATTATTTGATTATCTGAAAAAACCAACTCTAGACTTCCCGTGTGGAAAATTATGGGCACCTAGAGTTTAGGAAGGGAATAATAAACTCCAGGTCAGGTATGGGACTGGTATGAGCAAACAAAAAAACAGTTTATCTTTATCAAAAGAAAGACAAAAGATTTTAAAGAAATTCGCAATGCTTTTTGGAAAATGAAACTGCCATAAGGCGTCCTGCCACACACACAATGCAAGCGCAATCTTGGAGGAGATTTCTCCTTATGACAGCCAAAAATGCTTGATATGCAAAATCCTTTTGATATTATTATTATTAGTACATAGTGCAGAAAACCTTTTGAAAGTATAATATAAATCTTAACCTGCATAGGTACCATTATATTATACCAGCTATAGCTACCACCTGAGGTGGCAGATTATACAATTGCAATCGTAAAGGGCTCGTATTGTTTTGTTTGAATTTCCAACAAATGGTCAGGCAAAGTAACTTCCCACACAAAATGGAACGCATCTGGAGGGACGTCCCCGATCCCCGAGAATCTAACCGGATCTCTGCTATACAAGCCCGGGTTACATCTGTAACTAGGTAACTACTGACACGAGTATGCCACCCCCTGGTCATTACCAACCTTTATCTGAGGCGCCTCTCAACCAAAAAGCACAAAGCAATAAGTTTGCAGTATCCACATAGGTAAATATTTGGGATCCATGCCATGATACCACCTTTGATCCAAAAGGGAATGACATACCCTGGAGGCGCTACCCTCAAATAACCTTGCTACCACGATTCTTGTTTCGACCATAACCGGGTTGTGAGGCTCGACGAAGTCTCATCCACAAAGCTACACTTTTTCATGAAGCCATGATTTGATCAACAAATGATCAGCAGCACTTCATATGCCACATTACCAAATTGGGAATGTATCACTAGTAACCATCAACTACATAACATCTGAGCTAGTACGTCTCAGAGAAGGGTGTTAAGCTAAGAGAATAAATTCTCCACCACCAAACAGAAATGTATTTGATAGAAACTGGTTTTACATCTCAAAGTGTAATGTCAGACACACATCCATACAAGTCTGTTCCAGATTCGAACAGAAACGAAAGCACTTCAAAAGAAGCCCTTGCAAATCTAGGCACCCTCAATCCCGATCAGACTCCCCATCACATATGGAGATCTCTATACCAAAGCAACTCAGTACAGAGTCATTCGACATGTTATCCTATCGTTCTCGAAGACACTCGGTATTCACCACCGGTCTTCAATTTCAATCCACAACGTCGTATCACTATTCATAATGGGTTATATGACACAAGGTCCTCACTCGGCTAAATCTAATAATGAGCGCAATATTTTAAAAACATAAGGATATTAGGATTTCAGTTAATTCACAACTTTAAAACCCAAAACCATTCTTTCAAATGGTTTAAACAAATTACCATTTCAAATATTTACACGAAAAGATTCATTTCACAAAGTTCATCCATTTTTCACAAAGATTCATTCACCGATTTCAAAACAATTCGCATTTCAAATCAGATTAACTCATCCAATCTTTAAATCAAAGATTTAATTCATAGCTTTCAAACCCATTTCCAAAGATTCATTCATAACTTGGAAAACCATTTCATTTCAAACTTCGGATCCCTTTAACACAAATTGGAAATTCTTTCCTTGTATGAAAGCTTTTATTATTTGAAAACAAAAGGTTTTCATTTCAGAAAAATCCGATTACAATTGCACAAGTTAAAGTCCTTCAAGTATAAAATTTGGTTTAAATTCAAATTCCCAAAACAATAGTTTTAAAATGGTTTAAAACCCATATAAACACAGTTATAACTTGTATCACCTTTTAAACCATAATTTCCAAACATAGAATTCAATTTCAAATTTTAAATTCAATTTCAAATCAAATTATCTAAATTTCAAAATTTTATCAAGTTATTTAAAATAACTTTTATCTTTGAAACTTCTTTTCAAAAAATTTCAATTCCATTTCCAAAACTATTTTGGATTCAAAAATTCAATTTTTAAAATCATTAAAAATCTATGACTTAACCAATTTCCTCGTACAATCCATATTTGTGTGTGTATGGTGTAGTCCAGGGGTTTTACACGATAGTGCAACAACGTTCAATCATCACAATTCAAACACAGCAATATCGATAAACGGTATAATCTATAACGCTTATCTATATACATAAAATCACAGATAAATAATATACAATTATTACAGGTAAAATAAATTGCATTCATCATAGCTTGAATTAAAACAATTCATATCACAAAGCATCATGCAGTGGAGATATCAAACAATTTACAGCATTCAATAGAATACAGTCGTCTATACGGAAGATAAATTAATTATCTGGTTAATCTAAATCATATAAATCACTCATGAACAAACTACAAATCCTGGTTAATTTACAAACCATCTAATTGATTACCCTTTAATCTTTTGTTAATTAGCCTCAATTAATAAATTAATTTATCCTTTAACTATTAATTAATCAACCTTAATTTATAAATTAATTAACCTTTAATTATTAAATAGTTAACCTTAATTATCAATCATTAGTGAATTACATTAATTAATTATTCCTTAATTAGTTACCATTTTATTTAATTAACCTTAATTAATTATTCTTTAATCATTTATTAATTAACCAATAATAATAAATTAACCAACCTTTAATTATGTAATTACCCTTTAATCAATTTACCTTAATTAATTACATTAATTAAATTAACCTTAAGTTAATTACATAGTTAATTAACTCTTAATTAATTATTATTTAAATAAATTACCTTAATTAATTAACCCTAAATTAACTAGCATTTAATTAATTTTCCTTAATTATTTTCACAAAGTAATTATCCCTTGATTCCATTAAATAATAATCTTTTATTAATTACATTAAGTAATCTATTCCATTAAGTAGTTATTCCTTAATAACTTTAAATAAAAATTATTTTTAAATAATCACATTAAGTAATTAATCTTTTATTTATTTCATTAATTAATTAATCAAAATTGAAACACACTTAGAGATTAAATAATTAATCAAATATAAAACTATTTCAAAATCAAATCAAATTATTTCCAAACCACATTTGATTACTAAATTTTAGGTTTAAGATTTGTTCTAAAAATTTATTTAATAAATTGCTTTTAACACTTGGTTTAAAATTTTATTTGAAAACTTATTCATTCTAAATTCACTTTTAAATTTTTTTTTAAAACAAATTGCTTGAATTTTTTTAAAATCATCAAGTTTAATAAGACCCGAGCCAACCTTTATACCTCCTCGATCAAACATGAGAACATCTTCGAGTTAAAGCCCAAAATTCCCGAGCCTTACTTTGATTCTTCTCGGAGTTTCCCTCCAGCACTTCTCTTTTCTTCTTCTTCTTTTTTTCTATCTGTTTTTTTAGTTAGATTTAAAGAAAACTATTATCTTTTAAACAACCCGAGCCTTACTTCCAAAATCCCCAACCCAAATTCAAAAATACACGAGTTCCACTTCGAGTCAACTTTCTTCTTTCTCGATCTCAACAGATCAGACATGATGATACCTCATGCACATGTACACGAGCACTGAGCGACTTTGATCGTCGTCACGACCATCTACCCATCACCGATGATTCATTCAACTCGCCTGAACACTCAGAACCCATGATAACATCGTGATTCAAAATTGAGCATGTCAGTATCCAACTGGAACAAAACCTGTCACCTTAAAAGGCCTCAACCCGATCATCTCGACCATCTGACGCTGTGCCACCACGATTACAACCTCAACTCGACCTCCAGCCTCTATCCCCCATGCACCGGTCCACCCTGATCCATCCACGGCAACGAATTTAATTCGAGAATGACGTCGACTAAAACACGTCCTTAAACCCTATTACGACACCGACCAACCACCATGGTCATCATAAAACTTGTTCACCATTTTTCCTGAGCAACCCATCCTTGCATCCACCTCTAGTATCGACCGCATCACCCAACTCTTCGCCAATCTCCGGCAAATGACGAATAAGCCAATTTCGTTTATCTCACATTTTCTCATGATTTAGTGAACTAAAATCTTGAATTTCATTTCAGAAATCATGATTTTTCAAATCGAACCCAATGATGTATATGAATCAATTGATTATGAGATTCAAATTTATCATGTTTACGGATTTTTTCACTGTATATTCAAATTTCAGATAATAATCAATTAAATTTTCTTAAAAGTATTTTTTAGAACTGTATCTTGATCAAACAAATATATTTCATTCAGATCCTAAGCCCTAAAAAGGATTTAAGAAAGAAGCTTTTGATTTTTTTTTTGGAAACAGGGTTGAAACCTGTAATCAACAGAGGCAAACATTGCCTGTAAATTTGACATGCACACACATATTCACACCTATAAATGCATATATACTTGCTGATATATACACATACATTTATCATTTTCTAAGGCATTATCATCACAGATATTAGAATCAAGAGAATGGGTTTTAACAATAAAGTTTGCTCACCTGTGCTTCAGAAGATAGAAACGTGGAAATGCTCTGGACTTTGAAAACTTTGATCTGATGCTTAATGAATGATTTGATTTTGAGCTGCATTAAATCTGCTACTTTAAGTATTTAATCTAATCTTTGTATTTGAGATGATCCTTTGCCAACTGATCTTGATTTATTGATGTTTTCTAGGTTGCTTTGAGTCTTGGTTACAGGTTTTGATTTTCCAGTTTGAAAACTTTGATTTGTTTCAAGTTTTTAATGTTGAGATGATCTTTGTTTGAGTTGAATCTGTCTTGTATTAAAATTTTAAAGAGAGGTTGCTTAAACTTAAATCTGATTTGCTCTGCTTTCATTTTCCAGATTTGATTGTTTCTGTTTTGATTTTGTTTTGGTTCTCTTTTGCTCTTGTTTTCCAGGTTTTAACTTTTTCTTTGAATTTCATTTTCTGGTTTAGTTTAAAACTGATCTAAAACTTTGTTTTGTTATTTGATTTGATTATAAATCAAAAAGAAAATCATAATGCCATTTGTAATTTGCATGGCACCATTTTCTTACACTTGTTTAAATGTTTGTTAAAATGTTTAAAAGTGTAAATTTCATTGTAAAAATACTTTCACATGTTACCTTTCATGCATTAATAATTTCTTATATGTTTAAAATATATTTTCTTTTCATATTAGCATATATTGCACACACACACACACACACACACACACACACACATATATATATGTTTATAGATTTTTTAAATGTTTATTAATAGATATATATACAAACTGTTTATAAAGGAAAAGTGTCTTTTTAAACCTCTTATTAATTTATTAATTTCCTATATTTTCAAACTATATTTACATATTTGTATTATCTTAAAGAAAAAGAATATTAAACTTATTTCAAACTATTATACTTCTTAAATAAATAAATATCTATATAAGTATAATTTTAAACTTTTATTTCTTGTTTTATATACATTTTATTTATTATTTCTACTTATACCAATTTGAAGAAAGAAATAATTTTAAAACTAATTATGCTTTTAATAAATAAACACATATATAATAGTATTTAGTTTTAAACAATTGTTTTGAAAATCATTTATATCTAATTCAAAATATAACTTTCAAAATTAAATATTACATATGTCACTTAAAATTAGAAAACAAATTTCTATTAGTATAAAATTATATTGTTTTCAAATCCAAATTTTATTTATTTATAAGATATTAAATATAGAATTTCAAATCCACAATTAAATTTTAAAATCAATGTCCAAATAAACAAATATCTTATTTAATCTTGGAAAAATTAAATTTATTTACAATATAAATTCACAAATCTATATCAATTACTAAATTTAATTTTTACTCAAAAATCGGGATCGTTACAAATTCCCCCTTAAGAAAATTTCGTCCCTGAAATTTTCCAGCGAGACAACAAAGGTTTGGATAAACAAAGATAGAGAATCGACTCATCAGATCAAGCTGAATATTTATTCTACATTTGGCTTACCAAATCAGAATATCACCAATAATTATGAGAACAAACTCATTTAATATCACACAAGATACTCGGGTTACCAGATCTATGAAATAAACAGGGGTAGTGGTTAGTTCGAAGGACAACCATCCATTCATAGAACATCTGGATTCGACGGAACAAATAATGGATACTCAATCTCAAAGTATATATCAACATGTCCCTCTTCGGACTTTAATCCATACAAGAAATTACAACAGAATTCCAAATTTGCTTTTAATCGAAATCGTTTTATCGATACAAATTTTCATATTTCATTCATCAATTCATTCTAAATAGAATTTCAAATTCATTAAGGTTTAAAATGAAAAGCTGATAGCGAGAATACGAGATAGGAACTTATCTGCATGATTCGCAGGGCCACCATCACACCAAAGATTCTTCTTCGAGCTGCCACAAAGCAATCTAAGAATCGAAATTGAACCAAAGAAGATTTATAGAGAAAAGATTGTTTCCTGTTGTTGCGGTCTATCGACCAATTGTGGTGGTACTCCCCTGTCCCCTATCTCGTCCTCTTCTTGCACTCATAATTACTATCAGTGGATAGTAAGAGAATTTACTGAGGGATATGGACATTTATCTTAGGGATACACTCATTTTAGGGTATACTTCACCCTATCTCTAATGAGTTACCTAATGTGTTATACTCTTGAGCTAAAGTTTCAACCTTCAGCTCTGATACCAATTCTAACGACCCGGACTCGACCTTCGAAAATCGACACCGGATACATCACCCGTATACGAATGCCGCAGATTCAAACGTCGAATCTGGTTCGTCGGAGCTTACAACACATTAAGTATAACAACATAGTGGAAGAAAGAACGAATATATCATATAACTCCAATGATACAATATCCAATAATATACAACAATGATCACAAATATATGTCAGAGATCTATAACAACACAGTGAAAACACAAAGGCACCAGTAGTGGAAATAACTTGAACTCCAAAAGGAACTCCAATATCTGCAACTCCATCACAAATCTCCAATCCAAAGATAGCTCGAACTCCCAATCAAGATGGAGTTAAGCAAGTCCGGTCCAAGTGAACAATTTCTATGGCAAAATCCAAAGGCTAGACGCTGTCCAATTCTACACCTATTATTTGATTATCTGAAAAACCCAACTCTAGACCGCCCGTGTGGTATGGGCACCCAGAGTTTAGGAAGGGAACAATAAACTCTAGGTCAGTCATGGGGCTGGTATGAGAAAACAAAAAACAGTTTATCTTTATCAAAAGCAAAACAAAAGATTTTAAAGAAATTCGCAATGTTTTTTGGAAAATGAAACTGCCATAAGGCCTCCCGCCACACACACAATGCAAGCGCAATCTTGGAGGAGATTTCTCCTTATGACAGTCAAAAATGCTTAATACGAAAAAATCCTTTTGATATTATCATTATTAGTGCATAGTGCAGAAAACCTTTCGAAAGTATAATATAAATCTTAACCATCATAGGTACCATTATATTATGCCAGCTATAGCTACCACCTGAGGTGGCAGGTTATACAATTGCAATCGTAAAGGGCTCGTATTGTTTTGTTTGGATTTCCAACAAATGGTCAGCAAAGGAACTTCCCACACAAAATGGAACGCCTTTGGAGGGACGTCCCCGAGAGTCTAACTGGATCTCTGCTACACAAGGCCGGGTTACCTTTGTAACTAGGTAGCTACTGACACGAGTATACGAACACCCGGTCGTTATCAACCTTTATCCGAGGCGCTTCTCAACCAACAGCCACAAAGCAATAAGTTTGCAGTATCCACATAGGTAAATATCTGGGCTCCATACCATGATGCCACCTTTGATCCAGAAGGAAATGATATACCCTCAGGGGGTGCTACCCCCAAATAACCTTGCTGCCACGATTCCTGTTTTGACCATAACCGGGTTGTTAGGCTCGACGATGTCTCATCCACAAAGCTACACCTTTTCACAAAGCCATGCTTTGATCAACAAATAATCAGCAGCACTTCGTATGCCACACTACCAAATCGGGATTGTGTTACTAGTAACCATCAACTACATAACCTCTGAGCTCGTATATCTCAGAGAAGGGTGTTAAGCTAAGAGAATAAATTCTCCGTCACCAAATAGAAATGTATTTGATAGAAACTGCTTTTACATCCCAAAGTGTAATATCAGACGCACATCCATACAAGTCTGTTCCGGCTTCGAACAGAACCGAAGGCACTTCAAAAGAAACCCTTGCAAATCCGGCCATCCTCAGTCCCGATCGGACTCCCCATCACATATGGAAATCTCTATACCGGAGCAATTCAGTGCAGAGTCATTCGACAGGTTATCCTATCGTTCTCGAAGACACCGGGTCTTCACCACTGGTCTTCAATTTCAATCCATAACGTCGTATCACTATTCGGAATGGGTTATATGACACAAGGTCCTCCCCCGGCTAAATCGAATAATGAGCGCAATATTCTAAAAACATATGGATATTGGGATTTCAGTTAAGTCACAACTTTAAAACCCAAAACCTTTCTTTCAAACGGTTTAAACAAATTACCATTCCAAATCTTTACACGAAAAGATTCATTTCACAAAATTTCACCCATTTTTCACGAAGATTCATTCACCGATTTCAAAACAATTCCCATTTCAAATCGGATTAACTCATCCGTTCTTTAAATCAAAGATTTAATTCATAGCTTTCAAATCCGTTTCCAAAGATTCATTCATAACTTGAAAAACCATTTCATTTCAAATTTGAAATCCCTTTAACACAAATTGGAAATTCTTTCCTTATATGAAAGCTTTTATTATTTAAAAAAAGTTTTCGTTTTAGAAAAATCCAATTACAATTGCACAAATTAAAGTCCTTCAAGTATAAAATTTGGTTTAAATTCAAATTCCCAAAACAATGCTTTTAAAATGGTTTAAAACCCATATAAACACAGTTTTAACTTGTATCACCTTATAAACCATAATTTCCAAACATAGAATTCAATTTCAATTTTTGAATTCAAATTCAAATCAAATTATCTTAATTTCAAAATTTTATCAAGTTATTTAAAATAACTTTTATCTTTAAAACTTCTTTTCAAAAGTTTTCAATTCCATTTCCAAAACTATTTTAGATTCAAAAATTCAATTTTTAAAATCATTAAAAATCTGCGACTTAACCAATTTCCTCGTGCAATCCATATTTGTGTGTGTATGGTGTAGTCCTGGTGTTTTACACAATAGTGCAACAACATTCAATCATCACAATTCAAATGCAGCAATATCGATAAGCGGTATAATCTATAATGCTTATCTATATACACAAAATCACAGATAAATAATATAAAATTATCATAGGTAAAATAAATTACATTCATCACAACTTGGATTAAAACAATTCATATCACAAAGCATCACGCAGTAGAGATATCAAATAATTCACAGCATTCAATAGAATACAATCATCCATAAGGAAGATAAATTAATTATCTGGTTAATTTAAATCAGATAAATCACTTATGAACAAACTACAAATCCTGGTTAATTTACAAACCATCTAATTGATTACCCTTTAATCTTTTGTTAATTAGCCTCAATTAATAAATTAATTTATCCTTTAACTATTAATTAATCAACCTTAATTAATAAATTAATTAACCTTTAATTATTAAATAATTAACCTTAATTATCAGTCCTTAGTTAACTACATTAATTAATTATTCCTTAATTAATTACCATTTTAATTAATTAATCTTAATTAATTATTCTTTAATCATTTATTAATTAACCAATAATAATAAATTAACCAACCTTTAACTATGTAATTACCTTTTAATCAATTTACCTTAATTAATTACATTAATTAAATTAACCTTAAGTTAATTACAGAATTAATTAACTCTTAATTAATTATTATTTAAATAAATTTTCCTTAACTAATTAATTAACCCTAAATTAACTACCATTTAATTAATTTTTCTCAATTATTTTCACAAAGTAAATATCCTTTGATTGCATTAAATAATAATCTTTTATTAATTACATTGAGTAATCTATTTCATTAAGTTGTTATTCCTTAATAACTTTAAATAAAAATTCTTTTTAAATAATCACATTAAGTAATTAATCTTTTATTTATTTCATTAATTAATTAATCAAAATTGAAAAACACTTAGAGATTAAATAATTAATCAAATATAACTATTTCAAAATCAAATTAAATTATTTGCAAACCACATTTGATCACTCAATTTTAGGTATGAGATTTGTTCTAAAAATTTATTTAATAAATTGCTTTGTAACACTTGGTTTAAATTTTATTTGGAAACCTGTTCATTCTAAATTCACTTTTAAAATTTTGGTACAACAAATTGGTTGAAAAATCTTTAAAATCATCAAGTTTAATAAGACCCGAGCCAACCTTTATACCTCCTCGATCAAACATGAGAACATCTTCGAGTTAAAGCCCAAAATTCCCGAGCCTTACTTTGATTTTTCCCAGAGTTTCCCCCTAGCACTTCTCTTTTCTTCTTTTTTTTCTGTCTGTTTTTTTATTAGATTTAAAAAAAACTATAATCGTTTTAAACAACCGATTCTTACTTCCAAAATCCCCAAGCCAAATTCAAAAATACACGAGTTCCACTTCGAGTCATCTTTCTTTTTTATCAATCTCAACAGAGCAGACACGATAATACCTCATGCACATGTACACGAGCACTGAGCGACTTTGATCATCGTCACGACCATCTACCCGTCACCGATGATTCATTCAATTTGCTTGAACACCCAGAACCCATGATAACATCGTGGTTCAAAATTGGGCATGTCAGTATCCTAATGGAACAAAACCAGTCACCTTAAAATGGCTTGCCCCGATCATCTCGACCATCTGACGTCGCGCCACCATGATTACAACCTCATCTCAACCTACAGCCTCAATCCCCCTACACTGGTCCACCCCGATCCATTTACGGCATCGAATTTAATTCGAGAATGACTTCGACTAAAACATGTCCTTAAACCCTATTATGACACCGACCAACCACCATGGTCATCAGAAAACTTGTTCACCATTTTTCTCGAGCAACCCATCCTTACATCCACCTTCAGTATCAACCGCGTCATCCAGCTCTTCGCCAATCTCTGGCAAACGACGAATAACCCAATTTCGTTTATCTCACATGTTCTCATGATTTAGTGAACTAAAATCTTGAATTTCATTTTAGAAATCATGATCAAACCCAATGATGTATATGAATCAATTGATTATGAGATTCAAACTTATCTTGTTTATGGATTTTTTCCACTGTATATTCAAATTTCAGATAATAATCAATTAAATTCTTCTTAAAAGTATTTTTTAGAACTATATCTTGATCAAACGAATATATTTCTTTCATATCCTAAGCCCTAAAAAGGATTTGAGAAAGAAGCTTTTGATTTTTTTTTTTTGAAAACAGGGTTGAAACCTGTAATCAACAGAGGCAAACATTGCGTGTAAATTTGACATGCACACACATATTCACACCTATAAACGCATATATACTTGCTGATATATACACATACATTTATCATTTTCCAAGGCATTATCATCACGGATATTAGAATCAAGAGAATGGGTTTTAAGAATAAAGTTTGCTCACCTGTGCTTCAGAAGACAGAAACCTGGAAATGCTCTGGACTTTGAAAACTTTGATCTGATACTTAATACTTGATTTGATTTTGAGCTTTATTAAATCTACTACTTTGAGTATTTAATCCGATCTTTGTATTTGAGATGATCCTTTGCCAACTGATCTTGATTTATTGATGTTTTCCAGGTTGCTTTGAATCTTCATTGCAGGTTTTGAATTTCCAGTTTGAAAACTTTGATTTGTTTCTTCTTTTTAATGTTAAGATGATCTTTGTTTGAGGTGAATCTGTCTTCGATTAAAATTTTGAAGAGAGGTTGCTTAAATTCAAATCCGATTTGCTTTGCTTTCATTTTCCAGATATGATTGTTTCTGTTTTAATTTTGCTTTGGTTCTCTTTTTCTCTTATTTTCCAGGATTTTACTTTTTCTTTGAATTTCATTTTCTTTGTTAGTTTAAAACTGATCTGAAACTTTGTTTTTCTATTTGATTTGAAAATAAATCAAAAAGAAAATCATAATGCCATTTGTAATTTGCATGGCACCATTCGCTTACACTTGTTTAAATGTTTGTTAAAATGTTTACAAGTGTAAATTTCATTGTAAAAATACTTACACCTGTAACCTTTCATGCATTAATAATTTCTTATATGTTCAAAATATATTTTCTTTTCATATTAGCATATATTACACACACACACACACATATATATACACGTTTATATATATATATTTCAATTTTTATTAATATATATATATATATGTACACAAACTATTTATAAAGCAAAAGTGTTTTCTAAACCTCTTATTAATTTATTAATTTCCTATATTTTCAAACTATATTTATATATTTGTATTATCTTAAAGAAAAAGAATAATAAACTTATTTCAAACTATTAAAATTTTTAAATAAATAAATATCTATATAAGTATTATTTTGAACTTTTATTTCTTGTTTTATATACATTTTATTTATTACTTCTACTTATACCAATTTATAGAAAGAAATGATTTTAAAACTAATTATGCTTTTAATAAATAAACACATATATAATAGTATTTAGTTTTAAACAATTGTTTTGAAAACCATTTATATCTAATTCAGAATATAACTTTCAAAATTAAATATTACATATGTCACTTAAAATTAGAAAACAAATTTCTATTAGTATAAAATTATATAGTTTTCATATCCAAATTTTATTTATTTATAAGATATTAAATATAGAATTTCAAATCCAAAATTAAATTTTAAAATCATTGTCCAAATAAACAAATATCTTATTTAATCTTGGAAAAATTAATTAATTTACAATTCAAATTCACAAACCTATATCAATTATTAAATTTAATTTTTACTCAAAAATGGGGAACGTGACATATTTGGACTTAGTAGGTTACTGATGCGAGGTCAGTAGAGTCACTCGACGGAAGACTGCCCGTCACTTTGAGGCTACAACAGTCGGGTGCACTTACTACTAACTTGAGATATCACTAATCCTAGGACCCATGACACCGTGATAGATTGGACTTGCTTTCTTAATTGGAAAGTGTTAAATGGTCCAAATATGGAATTAGGAGCGGTGACGAATATCTCTAAAAAGGTTTACTTCAGTGTTGAGGCATTAAGTGGCTATCATAGGGTTAGCTTCCCTACCAAAAGAAATAACCTAATGAGATTTCATATTTATAATTAAGAGTGATGATGGATATCCCGAGAAGGGTTCGTTTTAGGTTTGAGGTACAAAGTGGCTGATCTAGGGTTCGCCTCTCTCCTATAAAAGAAGAATTCAATGGCCTAATGAGATTTCCAAGCAATGCCAGCTAGATAGTACTAGTGAGAAGCCTGCCTTGGGGTTAAGTATTAAATGGAAAAGGTCTACCTTTAAATGGGTATTTAATGGTCAGAGGCCCGCCTAGTCCTTATTAATAAGGTATTAAGTGGCTTGGGTATAGTCTCTTAAATTACTGAGACTTCGATATTGATAGATGCTCTAGTGGTACGACTATTATAAATTATAAGGCCATATATAGTGGTCGAAGGTCTCTGTAGTTAGGACCAATAGACCAATAATAGTGATGCTAGAAGTCCACCTTGGGAATAGGTCTTAATTGACTAGTTTACCTCGATTGAGGTCCTAAATGGAAAAGTCTGCATATTTCTCTTTTAAAAGTGTTATGTGGTGACAGTAGAAACCCGCTTCATATTTAGAAATATTAAGTGGCAGATGGGTACGGAAGTATTAAGTGGTTGATAAGGCTTCGTCAGTATTTTATATCTTGGAAATGAGTAGGTAAGTAATCATGTATGCAATGCAAGGTTTGATTAGAATTGTTAACCTTAATGGACATAACACTTAAATGGAGAACAATCAGTATAAATTTATGTTATGGACAGTTTATAGATTGTCCTATCACCGAGACGTTGTTTTGACCCCCTCCTCATTACAACCCACATGATAGATTTAGAGGAAAGGGTCACTGGAGCTGGATGAGTTTAGTTGTTGGAGAAGTCTTCTTTTATCTTATGCTTGATGCTGATGTGACAATCTGCTATCCAAGAATGCTAGTAATTCCAAGATAGTAATCATAATCAGTATTCTTTCTATTATTGTTTCCACTATGACTTTAAATTTTGTTGACGCCAAAAATGGGTATCAACACCAAATAGAATCCCATAAAGATTAAATAATGAATGTAATTAAAACAGAGTAGAGAAATAAATATGTAGATTTTGTAGTGGTTTGAAAATCTTGGCTTACGTCCACTTCATATTTTTATTAACCTTGCATTGGATTACGATTACAAGAATGTTTAGATCAGCTGGGATCCATTAGTACTAGAGTGAAGAACAAAAAAGGCAGAGCCTTAAGAAGGATCCTCTTTATAAAGAATGGTCACTGCATTTATAGGGGAAGATGTGCATGGATCGGGCTAAAAATTCGCCAAAAGAATATCTAGATCTGTAATGGCCTACAAAAATGATCGTTGGACTAAATTCTACAAAAATAACGATCAAGGCCGATCGTTATTTTTGGATCCAATCAATGTGTGATCGTTCGTGGGTGATCCCATAGGCCTCGATGCCTTGCTTCCAAAATATGGTGCCATTTTGAGCTATTATTTTTGAGATATCACCCACTCTTTGTAGAACACCAGTCTTTATGTTGATCATCCAATAACGATTGTTGTACTTTTATGTTTCTCTTGAGTTATGTTGTGCGATCGATAATGTAGGCTCTTCATGATGTAAATTACTTGCTCTCAAAATTTTAAGCAATTTCGACGTACCTTTTGTGAGATATCATCCAACCTTCATTGAATATGGTTCGTTTTGGTGATTCGTATGATCGTTCCAATAACTATTGGCTTCTGTTTCCAAGATTTGGGAGTTCTATCATGCGATCATTTTAATGGGCTCCACTCTTTAATGTATATTAATGCTTTGAAATTTTTAAGTGCATTATCTTTGTAAATTTTGAGATATTGATTGATCTTTGTTGATTTACGATATTCCACGGATCATCCTAGATCGAGCCATATAAATTCATCATTTGCCCATAACTTGAGCGTACGAACTCCGATTGGCTTGAAATGTGAAAGGTAGCCTCATGGGGCCTTCCTTGTCGCTTCATATTGATTGCACCTTGATTAATCTGTTCGACAATTCTCCATAATACTATATATAGTTGACTCTCAAGGCTAGTAACTAACCATTCTTAACCAAATCTACGGTATCATGGCCTTACCGAAAGGTGGGATAACATATTTCTATCAATCTCTAATAATGCTCATGCTTATTTGCAGGTAGTAACTCCAATGATCTATGCTTTGATGGACTTGGTTTTTCATTTTTGTTGAAATTTATGCCCATTAAGGTACAGGTTGTTACAATTAGTAGCAAGCAACCCTTCACTTCAAAGAACTATGTCTTTGTTCTTCTTTAAAATATCTGCAATTCGAATGCTTATGCCAATTCAAAGTGGTTTTCGGATAATATATCTGATCCCAGTCTCTTCGAACCGACAATGACAATTTTAAAACTGGTCAAGAATTGAACAATCGGTCATTTAACTATCAAATGACAAACAATTCAACTAAAGATTTACCCAATTAGGGTTAAGCATAAAGCAACCACTAAGCCACTTTAATTAACCATCTCGTTAATTAAAACCATTTTGTAAATACTTGTATCAAAATACTTTTACAAAGATACATTCGCAAATCTCTCTACTCTTTTGAATACTTGAAAAATATTGATATACTTATCTTGACTATATAAGTATATTCTCAAATCTTAAGAAAGATTTCTTTTTTTCAAAATCATGACCAATTGGGTTAAAGAAATATCATTTAAAAACATTAATGACAATAAAACCAAAATTCTTTTCTTTCAGGTGTAAGTAAATGGGTCGTATGGAAACTATACCAAATATACTCAACACCGCTTCCCTATTTTAAAAAGTTCTATACCTTGATTAAAAATGAGATCGGAAAAGTTAGAAAAACTATTCTTACCTCAATACACATTCTTAATTCTCAAGATAGAGACGAGTTTCCATACCTCAAAATTGGTGTTGAGTATGAAAGGAACATTTTCCATACCATCATTAAAATGATCAAGTATATAAATCAGGCCTCATTCCTTTATAAACTTCTTATAAAAGCTCCTTTTTTAAAAGAAAATCCTTTCCACATTTCCAAAAACCATTTCTACAGATCTCATTTCTATTTATAAAACTCTTTAATATGGATGAACTCTTTTATATAAATAAACTCTTTTTTTATAAAACTCCAAATATACTTATAAACTCCAAATTCATTTATAAAAATTCTTGTATAAACTCATTTTTTTATAAAGCTCCTTTATAAATATCCTTTATAAAAATCCTTATATATATATATATATATATATATATATCCAAAACTCATTTTTATAGTATCTTATATCCTTGACACAAATCTTCATTTCCAAAATAAGTCCAAATATTTTCATGAAAAAATCATTTCCTATATCACCATAAATTGACAAATGGAATTAATTATTCCAATTTATAAAATTGATATTAATCTTCTTTTTATAGGATATCATTTATCAAACAATTCTTTAACTTATATGGCACTATTTATATATATTTTACTTATAAAATAGTATCTTTATTAATATGCCCGCTTATACAACATTTTATATAAATGTTTCACAATATTGATTCCAAAATATTTCTATCCTTTTTAAATGCAAAATCCTTGTAAAATAAAAGATAACACTTTTTATTCCCTTTCGAAAATAAACATTTATTATTATAATAATTTTATATATAGAACAATACTTCCAAAATAATTATTAAAACATTTACTTACATATATATATATATGTATATATATATATTAAAAATAATAAATAAAGAAGTTGAGATAAAATAGAGAAGTTCAAAAACTCATTTTAATTAAAATATCACAGAAATTCCAAAAAGTCGGATTTAATTACCATTTCCAAAACAAAACCATTTCCAAATCAAACAACACTTCATAGTATTTTTTAAAAAATACTGTATCGAGGCCAACAGTTACTATAGCACTTAACCAATGCTATTATACTACCTTTTCTCTAAAAAGTTTCAATTTTTAACATATGTCAGTGTCATATCCAATATGGGCGAACTATCAAATTTTGACAAATAACAATCTATAAAATAGGTATATAATTGAAATAAAATCTATAGGAATATAAATGGAATTAAAAATCATAATATCAAGAAATCTGGATTTCCCTACTAAATTTTCGTTTTCAATTTAAATGGTAATTGCTTTTCAAAAGAGGATATTTAACCAAACCAACCAATAATTCATCTAAACACAAATAGTAAATTTTATTTACTATATATCATGTCGATTATCCAAAAAGGTGATTTTAACTCAATGAAATTCTAGTTGATACTTATGCATTCCAGTTTGAATTAAAATCGAACAACGTCCAATTTTAGTTCAAAATCCCACTTGCTCCAAATTCAAGGAAACCAGTTCCATTGCGTAGCAATCCCCATTACGAGGCAACACAAAAAAACCGCGTCTCGATTCAACCTTGTATGAGAGTGATATACATCTTATAAGATTTTGATTTTAAAATATATATATAATTGATTATTATATTACACCTTAATTACCATAACAAACTTAAACCCTCCTTCTTCAACACTTTCTGCCTAAACCAGAACCCTGCTGCTCCATTGTCGAAGCTTCCCATCCAATGATCTCCAGCTCTGCTCCATGAAATGATGATCCGTCGACTCTATTGGACTTCTCCCCATGGAAGCTTCCCATCCCCCACCACCAGAGCACACTCAATGGGCCAGAGGAAATCACGACCTGGCATAATTTTCCATCGCCAAAAATTGTCCCACTCTCTAATGAACAATCAAACTTCACAAAATTAAGGAGAAAGCTGCTCTACGACATTGTAAACCCTAATCTACCCTTCGATTCACCGAATACCACCTTGATTTCCATCTATACGATACCTTAGCATTCAACAATACTATCGATCCATTTAAATTAAAACGCACCCCATGAAATGAATACAGAATCATAGATCTGTACAATTCAAAGATCCTTCTTTTTATTTATTTTTTGTAATGTATTTGATTTGCTTTTTATTTTAAAAGGTGAAGGAATTTCTTTTCTTTGCTTCCAGGAATTATTTGATAGAACGGTATAAGAAAAATGAGTGTTTAAAATAAGCTAAGTCTCTAGTTTGGTTTATTTTTGAAATTTCTGATATCTCGCTTCATAAAATTTTGTGCGCATGACCCACAAACAAAAAAAATCAAGCACAAAAATACGATCCGATTTCAAAGTAATAATAATATACAGCGGTTGTTTGATTTTGGAAAAATCACAAAAATATCGTCGTTTTACCATAAAATTGTCGGACGATGAACTTAAATAATTTCCAAATTAAATATTATGGAAAAATCAAATAAATTAAATTAAATATACGTCAACAAATATCGATTCATTATAAATAGAAATCAATTTCCTTATTATTTATCCGAACCATTTATTATTGTAAATAAATTTGCAAAATAAACCCACCGTTATTATTTATTAATTGAAAGGATTTAAATAAGACCATTAAATTCATTTAACTAATATTCCATTCAAAATCCATATATTTAAATCACTGTTCAAATATGAAATTCACAATTCAAATATTTTAAACAATGCCAATATTTCATTTCAAGTTTTTAAGCTTCAAAAACCAATTATTTCAATATTTAAAATTAATAAAATATTCAAAACAAACGACAAAATTTTGGATTGTTACATATATGTACATATGTATCAGACATTACATATATATAGAGGGGCTAATATGTCCATTAAAGTGTAAATCCTAACGTCTGGGTATATTAATCCATGCACATGACTTATGTTGCACATGCACATAGATAGACATACATACATATGTGTATATGATACACATATTATACCATATAATATATAAATATAATAACAATAAAACGTTATTTACAAATTAAATAAAATATTTATTTTATTTAAAATAAATTTAGACTTCCTAGGCGTAACAAGATTCAAATGGACAAAAATTTATCCATTTACCCTACTATGTGTTGGCCCGGTTCCAAAAATGGTATCGGAGCACATTAGCATATGTGGTCCAAATTAGTCATATTAAGATTAAGTCATTATGCTCCCAACTTAGATATTATGGTGTTTAGAATGGTAAAGTTGAAGGATAGGTTTGATAATCAAGTACTTTCCCCTATCTAGCTACTAATTTGGCCTAAATAGATATGAGCCCAAAGATGGCCTTAATAGAAAATTGCCAATTTGTATTGGGCCTTTAGCTAATTCTCAAAATTTGTTTTAAAAGTTAAAAACAAAATTTTAAATTTAAAAGTTAATTTTAAAATTATATATATATATATATATATTATAAAAGTTATAATATAATGAAATATTTCAAAACATTTGAAACTAAACAAAAGTTAATTTCGAGATAAATTTTATTAATAAGATTAAAAAAATAAATAAATTAATTAAATAAGTTAATTAAGTATAATACATGTATAATATATATAATGATATATGTTATGTTGTCTTGAATTGTTTAAGATAATATGAGCATACAAGTGTGTATAAAAGAATTTTCAAAACAAACAAAATTTAATTAAAATTGTTTAATTATATAAAATAATTAAAAGTTAATTAATAAATTAAAACACATATATATAAGATATATGTGTGTTACTATGAAGGTATATATATTCAATAAATATGTTATAATTGAATAATATAATAATTAATTAAAGTATAAATTAACTAATTAAGATTTAGTTAATATAATGTTATACATAAAATATTATATAAATTAAATAAAATATAAAGGCTATATAATAAAAAATTATGGAAATTAGCCATAAGAGCCTCTTTAGCAAGTGTAATTAGTTTCTAGGACACACAACTGAAATAATTACTTTTAAGGACAAAATGCAAAATAATTAGTTTCTAAGGCCTAAAAACCTATGAAATTACGTCCTTGAAAGTAATTGGACTGCTGACTTTGTCCTTAAAAGTAATTATTGTGCTAACTTTGGCCTTGAAATTAATTTCTGTAGATGTGTGTCTTAGAAACTAGTTGGACTGCAAAGTTTGTCCTTCTAGTGAAGTGCCCCATAATAAAACTTATATAATATAAACATATAGACTAACGGTTAAACAGTAAAGAAATCCTAAATAGACTTAAGGAGTAAATACATACGTAAAAGTACATATACCATGATTTATAATGTATCTGACACTTGAATTACGAAGGTATTTCATAAAAAATAAATTATTTCATAAGTCGATATCACTCAATTAATTATACTGAAGAGTACGACTATTTAATATAAGTGGTGTCCTCTACCATTTATATATTAATAAATTACTTGCATAATTTTCGGTTGTTGAGTGATCTCAAGCTAGATATGTTATGTGTAGTATTATTAATATAATGACCGGACATGGTAAGATAACTACATGTGTTTGTTGAGCAAACTCAAGGTACATATACTATACTTAGGCCGTCGCAAAATGGTAGGTATGAATGAATAAAAAGAACCAAACATTATTTATGAAATAATAATTATTTTTCATTATTGACTGAAAAATAGGCATAGTTTTATTTCAATATGAATATTATGAATGTTTTTTTTATTCCTAGTATTAAGAATACTACATTGTTATATAATGACAATGTAACAATAAGAAGTCACTTAAAGTCGAGAAACATACTCCGACTAGTTCCACATGATAAATATAATTTATTAACATTGGAGAGATTTGATTGAAAGAGTAGATAATTAAACCAACGCAGAAGATCCATTCACGAAGGGTCTAACTCGATCAGTTCTCATCGAATCGATTGAAGTGATATGATAGAGTTTCCATAATTGGCCCCAAATGCAAGTGGAAGATTGATAGAGTTAGGGATATGCCCTAGGAAAAATAATGTAATTTATCTAACTCGATAAAAAAACTAGTTTGAAATGAAATGTGGTTTCTTTCAATTATATACTTGATATGATGTATTATATTAATTGATTGATTTACTTAATACTACATTTAGTAGAAAATCCATAAGAAGTATTTTTTGTGATAATGGTTACAATATGTTGTAATCGTACATGATTTACCATGATAAAATAAACATACAATTTAAATATTTAAAGTTAAGATGCATTGAGACCGGATATTGATACATCTTTTAAGATTGGAGTATGCCACGCTCTCTAAGTGTTGGGCAGTGTATTACTTATGGCTGCAGGGTTCATCAAGGGATTACGCACTGATATTTATTGGATAAATTTAAAATAACTCACTCGTTTGTTTTCTGTTAGTTAATATAACTAAGGTCAAACAGAAAATATCCGTAGCGACCCGTAATTTCAAACACTTCATCTTTGAATATCGTAACTTTTTGAAATATAGCTAAATGTTATAAATGTTATTTTATAACCTTATTAAACATCATTTAATTAACGAATAATGATTAGAAACTTGTTTTTGAAATTTGTTTACAAAAATAAATACTTTCAAGAAATATCGGTAATGTAATCGAAAATGGTTTACCGATAAACAGCTTTTCATTCAATATAAGTTGTTCAAACTTTTTTTACATACACTAAAAATACTTAGGAAATTGTTAATTTGTAATAAAAATAATTAGCTCAAATATAAATTTAGCTTCTTCTAGATGCTTCTAGAAGATAAGGGGATAAGTATGAGTGGAAGGAGATATTTTCTAAGGGAAGTGAGGTGGAAATGAAAGCATATGGAATCATAAGTGGGTGAGCCTTCTTGGCCGGAAATGGGAGGTAAATGGAAGTTTAAAGAGCACCACTTGAAGAATATATAAGAGTGTGCATAGCTTACTTAATCTCTTTTTCAAATTCAAAAAGTTAAAACTAGTTCATCTTTTCTATTTTCTTCATAAATTTCCTAAGACTAATAAATTCAAAACACTTCTAAATCTCTTCAAGCTTAGAAACATCGCAACAGCTCTTATCAACTTAAATCTTAAATATTTGGACCAAAACCCTCAAACCCAAGTAAGACCGTGAGTAAGTTATAGGGTTTTTGGGCAAAGGCAAGTGCAAAACAAGGTTGAAGGTAGGAAGTTGGTGTTTGCGAGGTTGAGGTAGGAAGTGGAAGCTTGGAATTTCTTGTTTGATTTGTTAAGGGTGAGCTAACTCACCACTGAATGAATATGAATTGTATATAGGCTTGTGTTTGACGGTTTATATGTTGCTTGAGTTGATATTGCCATATGTGGTAATATTGGAA
This sequence comes from Allium cepa, assembly GCA_030765085.1. Classification (NCBI taxonomy): domain Eukaryota; kingdom Viridiplantae; phylum Streptophyta; class Magnoliopsida; order Asparagales; family Amaryllidaceae; genus Allium; species Allium cepa. Next base: position 648,381,851 of record CM060939.1, on the reverse strand, counting down.
TTGATTCTTGCTTTGAAAAGAAAATGGAAAAAGTAATCCATATGTATGAGATAGAATGGACTTGTATGACTTTATATGACTTGTTTTTAGCCTTAAAACAAGCCACATAGGTTGTAGCTGAAATTTGGTTTGAATTGGACTTGGAATTGAAAGTGCTTTTATAGAGATAGTCTCTACAGATGCACTTAAGAATTGCCTTATTTTTGGTAATATCTAAGAAACTTTGTAAAGAGATCCTTAGGGGTTTCTCACCATATTTTTAATGTATATTTTGTATGATAGTTGCTGTAAAAAGGTTGGATGTTAATATGTTAAGTAACATAACGAAAAGTGGCCAAACTTTCACTTGTGCAAAACTTCCCCATTTTAGCCTTTGTTTTGAAAATTAAATGTTTGGAAATGGCATTAAAATTAAGTATTTTGTTTCATTCTTTATACAAGGCTTTCCTAACTCATATTAGACTGTTTTAAAAGTGATTTGGAATTTTTATGTATTTTTTAGAATTAGTTATGAATTTTCCAATATAGAAAGTTTATTTTTGAATACAAGAAAAACATGGTTTTCCCAAGTTTTTAAATAAATTATAAACTTGTTATTTTTAATTTATATTTTGCATAAATCTTTTAAAAACTATTATTAGTATTTTTAAGTATTTTTAAGTACATATAGTTTTTAGAAAATTAGTTAATTATTTATTAAAGTGTTAATATCTTCTGTAATATAACGTCTTTTAAATTATTTTATTAATTAGTTTTATAAATAAATTAGCATACATACATACATCTATGTATATAACACTTTATAAAGGGGTTTTAATTATAAATAAATGACTTAAAAAGAGGTTAGTAATTGCTTGGTGGCTAAATCGTGTTTAGTTTACCTACTTGTTTGAAAAGTAATTAACTATGTTTAACACTAAAAGCCGACGAAGTAGGCTTATCTATTTATGAGACTTAAGATTGATGTTTGAATAGGATTAAGAAGCAATTGTGTTCTAACCTAATGTCGTCACTCTTGACTGAGGAATAGTTAAGTTGATAAGATCGAAAACATGTCAATCGTGTGAATTACTTACTTATTTATGGAAAGTCATTAATACTATGCTTAACACTAAAAGCTGATGAAGTAGGCTTATCTATTTGTGAGAGTTAAGAAAGTTGTTCAAGTAGGGTTTAGGAACAATAGTGCTCTAACCTACTTCTTCACTCTTAATTGAGGAATGGTAAAAAGAAGAGGTCTAAAATGTGTTAAGTATAAAAAGTTGAATTCCATAAGTAACCATTTAAGGACCAGATGGTCTGTTAGTCAGCTATCAAACTTGATCAAATATAACTTAAGAAGTATCTAAAAGCTTTACGGTTTCATACAATTTGAGATCCCCTTGGGATAAGAATTGGTATAAATTTTCTCTAGCTTTAAAAACTTATATAGACGAGATCCCCTGGGGAGGACTCCTCTTTATATTGTTTTCTTGCTTCTAAAAGACTCGGAATTGAGTTAATCATAAATTCATTGATTAAGTTTTGAAGAGTTCGAAATAGATAAGTGTTTTACTTACCGAATACCACTTCAAAACTAGTATATGAGTCTATGTTTTGGAAGTGGTAATGGAACGCTAAAGAGTTGAATTATCTATCCTAAGGTTAAGTCTAAAGGAGAGGTCAGCGTTAACATTTCAGACTTATGCTATAAATTTGAACTTTCTATCCTAAGGTTAAGTCCAAGGGAGAAGCCATCGTTAGCATTTGACAAATGACTTATGAGGGAATCCATGAAAAAAATCGTGTTTTTTTCGAGTGATGAAGACTTGTGTGAGAGATGCCGAACGTAACCTCTATATCGGAAAATGACCAAAGAAAGAGTAGCATGCATAGTCTGGGATGTATCTAACTCACGATAGGGTATATCAACTCCATATCTAGAGTATTCTTATTGATGTTGCTAGCGGGAGTTGTTGTACTTCGTTTGACGTGGTTCAACTATGTTCGAGCAAGTGCCAGTTATGTTTGCATTATGGTATATTTTATCTAGAGATATATGACACTCGAAAGGTGACTTCTGATCCTTGTCATGGAAATGTACTTCTGTTTACTAGAGGCGTCTCTAGGAAAAATTCATATATGAACGCATCTTAGCGGTTTTAGATGTACTTCTATACTTTTGTATTGTGAGACGTAAGCAACACAGCTATTTTCTGATTTATATTCTACACCTTAGACATTATCTATTATATCACTATATTAAATTAATGAATGATTGGTTTCTTTCAAGGGTAAAATCATTACGGTGATTTATACAGTCCCATTAGTTATTACGACATGTATGCATGTATTTTGAGTTTTCTCATACCAAATTTAAATCTAACGTGTGGTTTTTTTCCTCAATTCCTCATGTACTCAATTGAGTAGGCTGCGTAAAGTAGGTTTTACTTTGGACGCTTCAAAGTTCAGGAGACGAGCTGGAGGCTTCCATTGTCTATCTATTTCTATTTCCGTTGCACTGTGCTATGTATGTATGTATCAGATTTATGAGGACAAACAGTTATAACTGTCCAGGCTGATGATAGTACTTCACTTTAGTAACTTTGAAATTATCATGTATCCAGAGAAAACTTTTGTACTATCCTTTGGATTTTATATATTATCGTTCCACTGTGAGATTCTAATATTGTTTTCTTTCTTTCTTGTTCTATTTCCTTTTCTTTTATCCTTACTATTAGTATTTTTGGTATTTGGGTACTCGGCACACTAACACCATGGATGTATTAGTGTCAACATCCGAGGGTTGGGAAGTCGGGTCGTTACAATATCGATGTGACTACTTACACGGTTCTCTTGACTTGAGAAACTATTGATCTTCAATGTGGAAGCTCTACTTTGATTATAGTTAAATTATGGCATGATGTCCATCGAACGACTACATTTGGATCGGCTGGAAGTATTGGAAGTGAAACATAATTCAAGAGAGGATTCGTCTCCTTGGTTATATGAGGTTAGTATCACGGTCAACTGAAGTCAACTCAAAGTCAAAGTCAAAGTCTCCGACTAGAACATTTGGATAATAGTAATTATTGTAAAACCAAAGACTTTATGTTTGGATTATAGAGTTGAATATAGACGATAATGGAATTTTGACCATTTCAAATTTCATAAGTCCTAACATGATATAGTTTTGACGAGAGAATTAGTGCAAATAATTATCATTATCAAGGAACGTATCTCATAATTTTTAATGATAATTAATCTAAAAGGAATTAATTAATAAATACTAACACTAAAAATAGAACTTTTATAAACATCAGAATTTTGCTATGAAACCTGCTGTTAATACCTTAGTTGTCGATTTTAATGGTAACAACATTAATAACAATAATACATTCATTTAAAATGTGGATACTAATGTTTTTCCAAGATAAACATATATATATATATATATATATATATATATATAATACAAGATATTATACAAGTATTAATTTGAAGATTGTACAGTATAGAGACACAAGAACTGGACATGAAGATCATGAGTATAAAGACCAGTATATGAAGATATCAAGACTATAGTATAGTATGTAGAGTTATAAAATATTGTTAAAGTCTCTGTAGCAATCTTTGATCTCTAGTTTTCATTCTCTTATCCTTTATTTTCAAACAAAAATATATTTAATTTTTTTTATAAAAGTTTATTAAAGTTTAAAAGGTTTATATGTTTAAATTATTTTAAAAAATATCAAAATATTTTCAAAGAATAAAGTTTTCAAAACATTTTAATATAAACAAGATTACAAAGCACACTAATGTCAACTATAAGCAGATGATATGTTGACATACGGCTGCTAATTTGAAATTAAAATTTTGAAATGAAGTGTCAATTCATCGTAACTCTTCACGAATGGGCATATCTATTTATTCTCTATAGGGGGTTTTGAATGAATTTTCTAACAACTACTTTCTTATTATCTTCTCTCCTCTTACTTTGCCAAAATTTCAAGTGAAAATTTATTCAAAACTTCTCAACTTCAAACTAGAATCAATTCAATCTTCATTGTATTGATTCTCTACTATTTACTCCTTGATTTCAATCATCTCTCCCTCAATCGAGGATCAAAGTGATGTCCACGAGGCTATAGGATCAGTTGTAACAAATCAAGAATTTGTCTTTGGAAAATTTATCAAACTCTAGTTTTATTTGATGAGTGTGATTCTAGCCCATTTAAATCAATTGGGTGTACTAGGTGTCCTGGATATCTAAGTGAGTGTGCTTGTATCTCATCCAATAAAGTGAGTATACCCAAAGCTCAAAAAATCTAGAGGGTGTGTCTTGTAGCCTTGAAATCGAGGTTGTGTTAGGTTTTCCTTTTGCCCGTTTAAAGATTGGCAGTTGAAAAGAAATATGTATAGGCAGTTGTACAGGTTTGGATGTATGGTAACTCCAAACCAGAATAGAAATCCCTAGTGTGATATCTCTAATTCTTTACTTTTTTTCTTTCCTACATTTATACTTATTTATGCCTGCATTTATGATTGTTCATTCTATGCTGATAATATTGAAAGAATTTTAAAAAGATTTCTTGAAAATCAAAAAATACTATTCACCCCCTCTCTAGTGTTTAATTAGCCTTAAGATCCATAATTCCATAACCCATACTTGCATCACCGGGTTCGTGGTAATTTTTCAATCAATTTTCATATATAAAGTTTTCTAATCGGAGTTCAAACTAAAAAGTTATTAAGTTTAAAGTTTTCAAATCGAAAATAATTATATATGTAATTATGATAATAAAAATAATTAACTAATGTTAATTACCATCATTTAATTAAGCAATAGTTAACGTTACTTAAGAAGTTAACAATGGAAAGAAATTGTATTGATCGAGTTAATAAGGAAGCAAATGAAACAAATCAAAACTTGTTTATTAATTACCGTAATTAACTACTATCAGTCAACCCTAACTTGGGCAGATCAACCTCTAGCAATCGATCAACAGGAGGCAATGGTCGATCAATTATAATGTCAGTTATGACATTTTAACTGGCCAAATTGCCCGGATTTAAAATAATCCAATCCAATGGCTGGCATTGATTCGAACCCTATAAATACGGACCTAACCCCTCACTTTCTTCTCATATTTTCTAGGGCAAAGTCGAAGCTCTGTCATTTTATCTTCTCTACAAAATTCTTAATTCCTAAAAATGTTTACAGTTTACATAGTGTATACAAGTGGAGAATAGTAGAAGATGACTGAGAAGGGGAATAGGGTCGAATCAAATCATCAAATCAAGGTAAATTTTAAATCCGGATCTAAAACCAACCTAATTTAAATCTAATTCTCTTCTCTAGTCCAGATTTTTGATAGGTATATGCATGCTTATGGTATATGTATTAAAATAAGGACACAAGGGAACCGAAGTAAATAATAGGGATTAGAGCCAAAGATTTGAAAAGCTAAAAAGGTGAGTGAAAAATTAAATATTTTTATATGATTTATATCGTCGTAAATTTATTCATGTGTGCCTAAAATATAAAGTGGAGTTGTAGGCTAAATTGTATGCATGTTATGAATTTATAAACCCTTCCTACGTATTCTAAGATTGATAACTTGAATTATATCTTACACACACACACACACACACATATATATGAATCTGGAAAGTATTGGATGGCAGTAGCCCTGAATTTGATAAATTAGGTGTAGTTCTAGATTTGTAGATTTAAATGACTTATGCAAATAAAATGTAAATTGGAGTTAGCAAAATAAAATTACAAGGATTTACCTAGTATCTTAATTCATTGTAATGTTATTGGTTATAATGTAAATTCCTATAGATTATTAAGTTTCATAAATAAAAGTGTATCGTTTGAAATAACAAGGAATACACCTAAAAGAAAGAGATGTATAAAATAGGGATATATACCATATTTTATATTGTCTATTGCAATAATTATGAAAAACATAATTTCTTGTGATTTCAAACACAATACATATTCTCCTTTTGGATAAAACATAGATATTTACAGTGTGAACCTTTCTTTTTAAGAGAGATGTAATTCTAATGTATTAATATTTAGAAATCCCTAAGGATGAATTAAAAAATTGTAAATGTGATAATATTAATGGTCTGAGAGAAGAAGTAATATATATGAAATATAAGCAAAACAGAAGTCAAATAATAATGATGAAAAGCTAGGCAAGTAATAATTTAAAATAAAAGGGTACGGAAGGTCCACTAAACAAAGGAGAGAAATAAAGGTTAATAAGGAAATAGAAACAAAAATTAAATAGTGAGAAAAAGGAAGTAAACGGGAAAAGATATTTAGATCTTTTGAAAAGAAAGAGGTAAATAACATTAAATTGAAAAAGAGCTAAACACATGAGCAAGTAAAGAAATATTATGAACAGTAAAATATTAGAGCAGAATAATTAAACAAGTATGAATACATATATATAAACGAGCACATGCACACAAGTAGATATATGGTGTGAATTATTAAAGTTAATAGATAACTTAGATGGATAAGAATGACATAGTCATTAGAATGGATTGGAATGCAAGATCAATAGTGTTACACAATAGAAGTCTATCCATCGTAAGGGGCAACCAGCAGTTGTGTATACATTATACTAATGTAGGATATATCCAACCGTAGGACCTATGGAATTATATACGCTTGTGTATTGATTAAGGAATACCCCAGTATGGTCTACTTCAACATTTTAGGAGGGGTATTTCCTTGATTTCACTAGGCAATCTAAATGGGATGTTGGACGAGGATTGGCGCTATGTCAGTGTATTGGTACCATAGTAGAAAGTAAGATATGTACATAGGTCGAGAACATCATCGGTCCTAGGCAATCACTGGAAAGATGAGGGTTACAACTAAATGAAATACACCTCCTACTACTGTATGTCACATTTAGGTCATGCACTGCCACATTTGTTTGCTAATTTTTTTGTTATGGGCAAGGCTATATAACCCTTAAGAGGTCTTTCAAAACGAATGGGGTAATCCGAGGAGCTAAGTCCTCTATAGTGTGTGGAGACGAGTCCACAATAGGAAGCATACAAGTAGTAAATATCTAAGGCGAGAGAGAATATAGCTAAACGATTATAACGCCGTTATTAGGCACCGCGAGAGTTACTTGGTCTGCACAATGACGAGAACGTGATACTACGTTGGTGATGGATCCTAATGGGGTGCTGGGTTAGGGATACTAATGGGGATAGTATCTGGGTCCAAAGGGGGGCTATGGTACTTACATATTTATATATATACATATGTAGTTATGTCTACCTTGGGTATATGAGGCATATTGTATGCATTTGTGGTTCAAGATGACCAAGTAAAATAAAAGGAATAACATATGATGAACGTCAATCGGCATAAACTAGTGTTACATGTAAAATGTATGATTTTCCAATCACCGGCAACCTCCTCCTCATTACAACCCATAGGATAGCTCTAGAGGGTAGGTACTAATTCAAGAGGGGAACAGTGGAAGAATAGGTTTTCTTATGTATGCACGATACTGACAAGGACACTAGACATTGGAAGTGCCAATCTTCGTCAGTAGGGTATGATTTATTATATTTCACTGTTCCATTGTGAGTTATATCGATAGTGCTTTAATATGCATTTATTTATTTATTTTCAAGATACCAGATCAACGATATGTACTTTGGTGGACTTGGGTTTTCGATTTAGCAAAAATTTAGGCCGATTGAGGCGTGGGTTATGAGATTTGGTATCAGAGCTTAGATTAGTCAATCTTTAAAAATTTGGGAACGTTGAGTGAATGTATTTATATTTTCCTGTAAATACAAATATACTATATACTAGATCCTATAAATTCCAACCATAGAGTAATTATAACTATACACTGAAAGTGGATATGTCGATTGTGAGTCGGAACAATAGATGAAGTTGAAGATGTATACCTACCCAAATTACCCGATGGGAAATGGGTTGTATGGAAAGGCGTTGACTTATGAAGAGCATGAGTGCAACATATGGAAGGTCCCTAAAGCTAGACATTGGATGACTCCCTAGTTTTGCTCTCAATAAACAAATGGTTGTAGATCCTTACAGGATTGCCAATTGATGATGAAAAGTAGGTCCAGATAAATGGAAAAGCAAGAGTTTACATGTTTTAGATATAACGATGAAATAAGTTCCTCAAGGAAGGCTTGTAGCAGTCACTCCAAGATGATAGCTAGATTTTAATATTTAGAAAAAGGGGATAAGTCAAAAATTAAGTAAAAAAGATGGAAAATCAAAACTAGGGATGAATTAAAATCCACCCTAAATTTGCCCAATAGGAATAAATTTAAGAAAAGTGAAAATTATTTTAATATAAAAAGTTGAGAAAATATATAAATAATATATTTGAAATGATTTTCAAAGGAATTATTTGAAGGTAGAAAACCCTAATTTAAAAAGTAAATGTTAAATTTTCAGAAAAATAAAATATATACAATTTGTTTAAATAAAAAGTTTTAATAGAATTGAAATTATTTAAATTTGGAAATTTTGGTAAACGTGGTTTTAATAAAAAGTTATTTCTTGTAAAAAAGAATGTATTGAGCGCATGTATGGCTTGTTGATTTTTTTGAAAAGAAAAATTGTAACAACCTAAAAAATTTGGTCATTAATTTTGAACATTGAATTCATTTTAAATGTTGAATGTGGATTGTTAATTGATTTTGGAATAAGAAGATTTCGGTTAAATCAATAAAATTAGTTATAATTTTAAATATGGCAATTCAATTGAATTTGGATAATAACAATTTAATATTTGAAATTGGAATAACTTGTAATCTGGGAATAAATAGATATGGAAATGGTTTCTAGAATTAATTTAAAGTCTACTTGAATTTGAATTTTAGTATTGGACCTTTGGATGGAACCCAAAGTCGATAAGTCAAATTGGAATATTTATATTAATTTAATAATGGAATTTATTATATTGTGATAATGCAAATAATCAGATTTTGATTTAAAATGAATTGGAATGATTTCTAATGTGAATATAAATTCTACATGAATTGTAATTAAGTAAGTAAAGTTTTAAAAGAAACTTTTTAAATGATTTCAACGATTTTGAAAATTGCTCGAAAAATTGACGAGTTAAAATAGCCTTTTGGGGCACAGTCTTGGAATTCGATGAAACCAATTTCATTAGATCCGCAATAGTTAGTTATTATCTGATTTCAAATTTCATAATGTTTGGAGTCACCGTTTGTTCGTATGGGTGAGAAACGCATTGAAATTAAAAACGAAAACTTAATATTTTAAATCGATTCAAAAGGCTATCTTACATATATGATTGAATTAGGCTCCGAAACACGTTCCATTGTGTTCGGAACATGGGTAAAACATTATAAATGCCAGACGGCACGTGAGGTTAGGAGTTCGTTTGAAAAAGCTTGTTAAAAATTGAAAATATTAATAAAATAACATTTTTATACATATATAAATACTTGCACGGGCCGAAACCCTAGCTTTCTTCTCTAGCTGCCGTTATTGCTTTCTATGGACGAAAACACGGGCCGAAACCCTAGCTTTCTTCTCTAGCTACCGTTATTGCTTTCTATGGACGAAAACTCCCAATCTTTCTCCTCAATTTTCTCCTCATCCAGGCGATATCATGCTTCCTCGTTAACTAGAGAATCGAAGGGCTCGGCAGGCTCTACATTTTGAACGGCGGTGATTGCGTTTCGAGCAACGAGGAAGGGGAATCGGAGCAGAAACTGCCACCGTTCATTCGTGTCAGGAACGGGATTTTCGACTCACGAAAGTCGACAATAATACGTCCACTGTATCAACTGCCAAACAATCGAATGCTGGAAAACCGAACCGTTAGGGTTAAAGAAGAGGTAGAAGATAAAAGAAGAAAGAAGAAGCAACCGAAACAATATCAGAATCTCACAATTCGCAGCGGAACAACATATAATAGATAAATGAATAATCTTTAAATAAAAAGGACTATATTAGTTATTACATTACATCACATTACATTACATTATCAGAGTTTACAACAACAAACAGCGGAAAAGAAATACTATATACTAGTTGATACGCCATGCCATCCATCTTGCCTCCAGATCTTTACAGCAACTCCTGAATTCCAGAATGACCTAATAACCTGACTCTAGACTGCCCGTGTGGAAATTGATGGGCACCCAGAGTTTAGGAAGGAAACAATAAACTCCAGGCCAATCATGAGATTGGTGTGAGAACTTGAAACAGTTATATCTTTTAAAAACAAATAAAGAAATATTTTAAAGTAGATCCGTAATGCTTTTAGAAAATGAGACTACCATAAGGCCTCCCGTACACACACACAATGCAAACGCAGAATCGGGGGAGATTTCTCCTTATGATAGTCAAACATGCTTGATACGCAAATTTATTTGATATTTTTACTATAAGTGCAAAGTGTAGGAAAACATTTCGAAAGTATAATATAAATCTTAGCCAACATACGACCAGTATCGTATGCCTACTATAGCTACCATCTAAACAGTGGGGCGCCACCATAAGTGAATGGCAGGTTCTACAACTAAAACCGTACAAGGCTCGTATTGTTTCTTCGGATTTCCAACAAATGGTCAGGCCAAGGAACTTCCCATTGCCACATGGGTACGCCTCTGGAAAGTCGAACTGAGAACCTAACCGGATCTCTGCCAACACAAGGCCGGGTTACCCCTAGCTAGGTAACAACTGACACGAGTATGCCATCCCCCGGTCGCAACCGACCTAAATCCCGGGATTCACCAACAACAACAAAATATTAAGTTTGCAGCACAACATAGGTTAAGTATCAGGGCTCCATACCATAATACCACCTCTATCCAGAAGGGAATGACATACACTAAGGGGGCGCTATCCCTAAATAACCTTGCCGCATCTTTCCTGTTTTGACCATTACCGGGGTATGAGGTCCGACGAAGTCTCGTCCACAAAGCTACGCTTTATACAAAAGCTGTGCTTTGATCAACAAATGATCAGCAGCACTTCATATGCCACATTACCAAATTGGGAATGTATCACTAGTAACCATCAACTACATAACATCTGAGCTCGTACGTCTCAGAGAAGGGTGTTAAGCTAAGAGAATAAATTCGCCGCCACCAACAGAAACATATTTGATAGAAACTAGCTTTACATCTCAAATTGTAACGTCAGACACACATCCATACAAGTCCATTCTGGGATCGAACGGAATCGAACGCACTTCCAAAGAAGCCCTTGCAATCCGAATATTCACTAGTCACGACCGGACTTCCCATCACAAAGGGTGATAAAATCTCTATATCGGAGATCAGCTGATACAGAGACATTCGACGGTAATCCTTCCGTTTTTGAAAATACCTGGTCTTCAACACCGGTCTTCAAATGCTATCCATTACGACATATAATTATTCGGAATGGGATTTATGACACAAAGGTCCTCTCCCGGCTAAACCGAATAACGAGCGCTTATTTTTTTAAAATAAGTGTAGCATTCAAATTCAAGCAAATCACAAAAAATACCCATTTAAAGGTAAATATTGATTGTCGGGTATTTAACTGTCAATAGATATGCACAACATCACCAGATTCAAATAATTTCCCAAATTATTTATTTTCCAAAAATATCTGTACAAGATATATATTTTCCCACACATCAAAAATAAATCAATGTTTATTTTTAAACAAATTCCCCTTTCCTTCATAGATTCAATGTGAATTTAAATTTCCAAATATCCATTGATATATGGTTTTCAAATCAACTTCAATATTCACTTTCAATTTATATTTAAAAATATAAATCTCAAAACATTTCACTTCATATTGGAAAACATTTCCATACTTATTTAATAATAAGTAATTCACAAATCTATTTATTTTCAATACTTAGAAAATATCCAATATACTTAAAACACGATTAAGTATATACTTTATTCTTTTAGGAAAATGTTCTCTTAAACACATTCATTTGAGTCAAAACGAATGTTGCGTAAAACATCGTTACGACAACCCAAAATCACTAGTATAGGGATTCGAAATTTAGATAGATGTATAAATCCCAATACTATATAAAACATTTCCTTTCGAAAATCATTTACTATAACAACAGTGTTATAGTCCACCATTTTCTTATTTCTCGAAAACGTCTATTTCAACAATGAATGTTGAAATCTATGGTTTCGATCCTTAACACATTTTAAAACAACTTCAAATCGTTTTAATTCTACTTAAAATATCACTTCCTAAAACATTTCTTTAATATATTATTAACTATCCAAAATCGTGAATATACTTCGTTAACCAAATTCAACATTTCTACACATTTTATTTAAAGGATTATCCACTGTCCAAAATTGTGGATATATCTCCTTTAATAAGCTATAATAATTAACTTATCAAAATAAGTCAATTTCGGATTTATAAACAACGTTTATAAATTCACATCTATATATTTTATAAAAACTTCAACTTATAAAATCCCTTAATTAACAAATTTTATTTATATCCCATTTAAATACCAAAATCCAATTTATAAGTTAATTCCGTATAAATCTTTTATCTTACAAAAATCTATTCATTTTATAACTTCACAATTTATAAATCTATAAATTTCATTCACTTACGAAATCCATTTATACTTCATTTTAACACTTATAAAAACTCGTTTTATAATTTCAATATTTTAATTTATAATATCAATTTTATAAATCTTTTATATAAAGCTTTTATAATAATTCAAAAATCCCAATTTAAACCATTTTACAAATTTATCAACTACTTATTTCAAAAATCACATTTCGGTTATTTTTCACTAAAATCATAATTTTTATAACATAAAAATTATAACGTTTATTTATTTAAAATGAATCAATTCCAAAATTCAATAAAATGTATACTTTCAAAAATCACTTTAAAATCCTTTTAAATTCGAAATCGTTACTTTAACATTTTTAAAACTCCAAAAATAGGCCTAATGCTGCAACAACACTAAATATAACAACCACGACATCCAAAACATCATATATCATATGATAACAGAATATATCACAATATCTGTAATTAAATCAATACGGGTGAGGAATCCAGTTGGATCCCTTCAACCTGTTTCCCTGCATCCACAGATGTTAGCACAATACCAATCCCGTTTCAAGACGGAATATCGCGGTACATGGGTTTATGTAAAATATTATCCGCTATTATGCGGCGCAATAGGGTCCAATCCGCTATATAATGCGGGAAATCAACTCCAAGTACATATATAATACCAATTCCACTTCAAGGTGAAATATCACGGTATATGTTTTTAATAAATAACATCCGCTTAATATACAGCGCATATGATCTATTTCAAAACAATAGATAGCAATTTATCATCCAAGCGTACAATCAAGCAATTTTAAATTTAACTATTTAAAATTTAAATCGAAACAATTTCGATTGAGTGAGAAGTTCTCACCTTGCTTCCAATAATAGTTTCAGCGTTTTATTTCGAATAAAATTAAACGTGCGTTTAATCTTACCCAAAAATTTCACTAGCTCAAATCAACTTCAATCCAACTCCATTGCGTAGTGTTCGTCAATACAAAGCCAACGCAATTCGTTTCGTCCAAAACGGACCTCGTATGAAAAAGTTATAGCGTTTTAAACATTATATGAATTAATTTATAAATTAATTTACTTTTTATTTATATTTTTATAACCTTGCAATCTGGACCGTGCATTTTGCCTTAGATCCTGGCCGTTCGTCCTTTTCTTCCCCAACACAGTAAATAACGCGCACGAATTCGAACCCATAGCCGCCATATCAAATCGAATTTTCACGACCTCCTCGAGCCATTTGAAGACAATCGGCCAACGGCGTTTCGAAGCCCGCCACGTGAGCTATCCACGGCCAGTAGCTTCGTGAACTCGGTCACGTGCTTGCATCGAAAAACGTGCACAACCTGATGGTGAACGTGGCCCATTTGACGACGATCCGGAGCTCCATTTTTTATCACAACCGTTGGATATGTGGTTCTCGTTGTTGTCTACAATATTGTAGTTGAAACTATTTTGAATCGATTAGTGGATTACAAGAAAAATAAGGAGGACGGAGAATAAATTTCGGCCATTAGAGTTGGAGGTGGCAGCTGAAGCTTTAGGGTTAGGGTTTAGTGTAAATAATGAAGGTTGAGGTCCTTATATAGAAAATTACGCGACACTATTCACCCGAAATTTTTCCGAACTCCAAACGAAGCGTGCCGCCTGGCGTTTATAATGTTTTACCCTCATTCCGAATGCAATGGAATATATATCGAGAGCCAATTCGATCAAATTTGGAAGATAAGTTTTTGAATCGACTATTTAAATTTAAAATTCACTCAAACCAATTTCTACGCTGACAAACCGTAAATCCGATTGACACGAAATTTGAAACCATGCAACAATATAACACTACGGATCCAATGAAACTGGTTTCATCGAAATCCAAGACTGTTTGAAAAATGACTATTTTTACTCGTCAATTAAATATTAAAATATTCAATTTCCTCAAATAAACTTTTAATTCAATTTTAAAAGTTCAAAAATATCGTTCTAACTCCAATATGATTTAATACAACTTTATTAATCAATTTTAATCACATTAAACCCAATTTCCAATTATTTTTTTAATTTCAAATATTAATTTATAGATTTAATTATCCAATTAATCTAGATATTCGAAATAAAATTTATTCGACTTACAAATTTTACTTGTTAATATTTAAAATCAATTAAATATATGAATTTCAATTGACAAAAATTCTGGGTCGCTACAAATTCCCCCCTAAAAGATTTTCGTCCTCGAAATTACCAAGTAAGAAAAAGTTACAAAATCCATTAATTTTTCAAACATCCATTCAAATTAGATTTAAAATTCACTTAAGTGTTTAACTTTCCCAAAATCCAATAGTTAAACTTCTTATAAAAACTTTACTAAGTTTTCAAATCATACTCAGTTATCTTTTCAGAACCAACTATATCGTTTAACTTTTATAACTCAAAATCAAAGTTATAATTTTCAAAATTTTTCAATTTTTCTCAAAAATATTCTAACGCCTTAAATTTTCAGAAAAATTCTCCATAGTCTCCTTTGTGCGGCTCGATCCGAAAAAAAATGGCAATATATATATCACAAATATACATCTCATCAAAGTAATGAGGCATCCCGTAGGGAAAAAAGTGTAAAAGTACGATATGTAATCCGAGATATGTACCTTATATATTATTAGCGAGCATATACGGCTAATATAGCGTGAAAGCGAGCTCCAAATGCGAAGCAAGCGCAATCCGCACCTATTAAACACTCAACAAACAATGAGAAACATGTTTATATGAAAATAATGTCAATATACAACATATACCAACAACTATACGTGCTAATATAGCAAATGCAATTAAAAGCAATAAATTCAACCATCAACCAACTATCATCCAACTAACATCCATAACCAAATCAATATTCATTCATATTCAATTAGTTTACATTCACTAATTCGCATTCAAGTTGGTTCACTTCCTAATCAAATTCAATTCTATTTAAGATTCACTTAACTTCCAATTTGATTTCAATTACTTTAGCTTTCAATTTCATTAATTCAATTTCATATGGATTTCTATACAATCAACTAACCATCATCTAACAAACAATGTATATCCAACATTACCAAATTTCTTTACTTTGCTTACATTCATTCAATTTGGTTCATCACTTATAATTAGCTTTAATGAATTAACACTTACATCCATTATTTCATATCAATTCATTTACATTAGATTGATTAACATTCAAATCCATTTATTAATTCAATTGCTAGTTCATTTAACAAATAAGGTTGAATTTCATTTATATAACTCGAGTTCATATTCATCCCTTCACTTTATCATTTTACTTCGATACCAAAATCAACTTCATTCAACATTACTTAAGTTATATTCCATTTCAAACACCATTTGTTTAACTTAACTTAAATTTCCCCTTATAAATCCAATTTAGATTCCAATTCTAAAGTAAATTCTATTTAACTTTTACCGAAGTCAAATTTCATCACTTATTGAAATTCATATCTTGTTTTGCTTAACAAAATTGTTTAACCATTTTATCATTTGGCTTCACTTACAATTTCACATTTAATAAGTTATACAACTTATTTATTTAAACTTCCAAATCCATTAACTTATCCAATCTAGTTCAAATCTGAGTTAATTTATTTAACTTCCTTTAGTTAAATTTCACATCATATATTTACTATGCTAACCCAAATCCTTTAACTTTATCAAAGCTAAATTTATTATCTCATATTATAAGTTCAAAACTCGTTTCACTTATATTCAACAATTACAACTTGGATTTTAATTTCAAATTTGTTTATCACAACCAAACTTCAATTTTCATTTTACTATGGTAGCAAATCCATCACACAGAAACTTGAAAATGATACTGATGATGCTGCAGTCATCACCCTTACTATTTCCCAGTAACAGTAGTGAATTCATTGGTTTAGATACTTTCAAAAAATTTCTTTTTATTCATAAATCACATTTACAAATCTTTTACTTATATAATTTCACTATTTTCTCTTTTCTTATATAAGATCATTTCACAATTGTAAATCATATTAATTATAATTCCATACTTATAATTCTTCACTTATACAATTTATTCTTTTACAATTGTTTTTATTTAGATTATTCAAACATCCTTTAATTAACATATATATATTCTTATATTTTCAACGACCAAACCATTAATTTATATACACATTAATAATTTTGAAAAATTATTCCATTATATATAAAATATAATAAAGGTAAAATTATTTCATTTACCCTATTTTAAAACGATATCGTGTCAAATTGTTCTGTACAAGTGTTTAGAGATCCCTATCAACAACGTTAATTACTCGTATTGACCAGAATCCATATACCACTCAACAAACCAATCATCACAATATGAAACAATTTACATTCACTAACAAGTACGCTCTCATAGCTATTATTACACTTAAACTCATTCTAGAGTACTACTGACTCTATCTCTAATGAGTAACACCTAACAGAGCCAAGGTTGTCGCTTAACCATATGCTCCGATACCAAATTGTCAGAAACGGATTCAGCGGCGACCGGTAGGCTTTACAACCGTCCCAGACCCACCGTGGCAATAAATGGTACCCGAAACTTGCTTTTACGGCCAGCCTTTCGACTGTCACGGGTTACGCCTAACCAACCCCGTAAAGAGGACGTGTAGGGGTAAGAGTCTCCTGTTCGCCATCTAACCGCAAAGCGAGAACCCCCCATCACATTTCACTAAGACAAGCAAGTCTCGTCCACAAAGCTACGCTTTATACATAAGCTGTGCTTTGATCAATAAATGATCAACAACACTTCATATGCCACATTGCCAAATTGGGAATGTATCACTAGTAACCATCAACTACATAACCTCTAAGCTCGTACGTCTCAAAGAAGGGTGTTAAGCTAAGAGAATAAATTCTCCACTACCAACAGAAACGTATTTGATAGAAACCAGCTTTACATCTCAAATTGTAACGTCAGACACACATCCATACAAGTCCGTTCCGGGATCGAACGGAACCGAAGGCACTTCCAAAGAAGCCCTTGCAATCCGAATATTCACTAATCACGACCGGACTTCCCGTCACAAAGGGTGATAAAATCTCTATATCGGAGATCAGCCGATACAGAGACATTCGACGGTAATCCTTCCGTTTTCGAAAATACCCGGTTTTCAACACCGGTGTTCAAAGGCTATCCATTACGACATATCATTATTCGGAATGGGATTTATGACACAAAGGTCCTCTCCTGGCTAAACCGAATAGCGAGCATTTATTTTTTTTAAATAAGTGTAGCATTCAAATTCAAGCAAATCACAATAAATACCCATTTAAAGGTAAATATTGATAGTCGGTTATTTAACTATCAATAGACATGCACAACATCAACAGATTCAAATAATTTCCCAAATTATTTATTTTCCAAAAATATCTTTACAAGATATATATTTTCCCACACTTCAAAAATAAATCAATGTTTATTTTTGAACAAATTCCCCTTTCCTTTATAAAATCCATGTGAATTTAAATTTCCAAATATCCATTGATATATGGTTTTCAAATCGACTTCAATATTCACTTTCGATTTATCTTCAAAAGATATAAATCTCAAAACATTTCACTTCATATTGGAAAACATTTCCATACTTATTTAATAATAAGTAATTCACAAATCTATTTATTTTCAGTACCTAGAAAATATCCAATATACCTAAAACACGACTAAGTATATATTTTATTCTTTTAGGAAAACGTTCTCTTAAACACATTCATTTGAGTCAAAACGAATGTTGCGTAAAACATCGTTACGACAACCCAAAATCACTAGTATAGGGATTCGAAATTTAGATAGATATATAAATCCCAATACTATATAAAACATTTCCTTTCGAAAATCATTTACACAGTGTTATAGTCCACCATTTCCTTATTTCTCGAAAACGTCTATTTCAACAATGAATGTTGAAATCTATGGTTTCGATCCTTAACACATTTTAAAACAACTTCAAATCGTTTTAATTCTATTTAAAATATCACCTCCTAAAACATTTCTTTAATATATTATTCACTATCCAAAATCGCAAATATACTTCGTTAACCAAATTCAACATTTCTACACATTTTATTTAAAGGATTATCCACTGTCGAAAATCGTGGATATATCTCCTTTAATAAGCTATAATAATTAACTTATCAAAATAAGTCGATTTCGGATTTATAAAACGACGTTTGTAAATTCACATCTATATATTTTATAAAAACTTCAACTTATAAAATCCCTTAATTATCAAATTCTATTTATATCCCATTTAAATGCCAAAATCCAATTTATAAGTTAATTCCGTATAAATCTTTTATTTTACAAAAGTCTATTCATTTTATAACTTCACAATTTATAAATCTATAAATTTCATTCACTTATGAAATCCATTTATACTTCGTTTTAACACTTATAAAAACTCGTTTTATAATTCCAATATTTTAATTTATAATATCAATTTTATAAATCTTTTATATAAAGCTTTTATAATAATTCAAAATTCCCAATTTAAACCATTTTACAGATTAATCAACTACTTATTTCAAAAATCACATTTCAGTTATTTTTCACAAAAATCATAATTTTTATAACATAAAATTTTTAACGTTTATTTATTTAAAATGAATCAATTCCAAAATTCAATAAAATGTATACTTTCAAAAATCACTTTAAAATCCTTTTAAATTCGAAATCATTACTTTAACATTTTTAAAACTCCAAAAATAGGCCCAATGCTGCAACAGCACTAAATATAACAATCACGGCATCCAAAACATCATATATCATATGATAACAGAATATATCACAATATCTATAAATAAATCAATACGGGTGAGGAATCCAGTTGGATCCCTCCAACCCGTTTCCCTGCATCCACAGATGTTAGCACAATACCAATCCCGTATCAAGACGAAATATCGCGGTACATGGGTATATGTAAAATATTATGCGCTATTATGCGGCGCAATAGGGTCTCATCCGCTATATAATGCGGGAAGTCAACTCCAAGTACATATATAATACCATATCCACTTAAAGGTGAAATACCGCGGTATATGTTTTTAATAAATTACATCCGCTTAATATACGGTGCATAGGGTCTATTTCAAAACAATAGATAGCAATTTATCATCCAAGCATACAATCAAGCAATTTTAAATTTAACTATTTAAAATTTAAATCGTAACAATTTCGATTGAGTGAGAAGTTCTTACCTTGCTTCCAATATAGTTTCAGTGTTTTATTTCGAATAAAATTAAACGTGCGTTTAATTTTACCCAAAAATTTAACTAGCTCAAATCAACTTCAATCCAGCTCCATCGCGTAGTGTTCGTCAATACGAAGCCAACGCAATTCGTTTCGTCCAAAACGGACCTCGTATGAAAAAGTTAAAGCGTTTTAAACATTATAAGAATTAATTTATAAATTAATTTACTTTTTATTTACATTTTTATAACCTTGCAATCTGGACCGTGCATTTTGCCCTAGATCCTGGCCATTCGGCCTTTTCTTCCCCAACACAGTAAATAACGCGCACGAATTCGAACCCATACCCTCCATATCAAATCGAATTTTCGCGACCTCCTCGAGCCATTTGAAGAAGATCGGCCAACGGCGTTTCGAAGCCCGCCACGTGAGCTATCCATGGCCAGTAGCTTGGTGAATTCGGTCACGTTCTTGCATCGGAAAACGTGCGCAACCTGATGGTGACCGTGGCCATTTGACGACGATCCGGAGCTCCATTTTTGATCACAGCCGTTGCATATGTGGTTCTCGTTGTTGTCTACAATATTGTAGTTGAAACTATTTTAATCGATTAGTGGATTGCAAGAAAAATGAGGAGGAAGGAGAATAAATTTCGGCCATTTGAGTTGGAGGTGGCGGCTGAAGCTTTAGGTTAGGGTTTAGTGTAAATAATGAAGGTTGAGGTCCTTATATAGAAAATTACGCGACACTATTCACCCGAAATTTTTCCGAACTCCAAACGAAGCGGGCCGCCTGGCGTTTATAATGTTTTACCCCATTCCGGACGCAATTTGAATATATATCGGGAGCCAATTCGATCAAATTTGGAAGATAAATTTTTGAATCGACTATTTAAATTTAAAATTCACTCAAACCGATTTCTACGTGTTTTAGTTTGCCCCGGACAAATCGTAAATCCGATTGATACAAAAATACAACATTACGGATCAAATGAAACTGGTTTCGTCGAAATCCGAGACTGTTTGAAAAATGACTATTTTTACTCGTCAATTAAATATTAAAATATTCAATTTCCACAAATAAATATTTAATTCAATTTTAAAAGTTCTAAAACATCGTTCTAACTCCAATATGATTTAATACAACTTTATAAATCAATTTTAATCATATTAAACCCACTTTCCAATTATTTTTGTAATTTCAAATATTAATTTATCGATTTAGTTATCCAATTAATCTAGATATTCGAAATAAAATTTATTTGACTTACAAATTTTACTTGTTAATGTTTAAAATCAATTAAATATGTGAATTTCAATTGGCAAAAATTCTGAGTCGTTACAATTCGCGTTTTGCATGCTTAGGGGGTGGCCGAGCTTCGCCTCGCTCTGGCCGTAGGTGGGGTTTTCAATGGACTTCAGCTCGGAGGTGTTGGTTCATCGCCGAACGCGACGAGGTAGGGACGGCTTGTGGTCACTGTTTTGGCGTTTGGGTTCGAATAACCATGGACGGGAACGAAGAAGAAGGAGTTGAGCGGCCGTGATTTCCCTTTCCAGATTGAACGGCCACGATCTCGTTTTGGTATATAAAAAGAAAATTTGTTTATGAATTTTATTTAAACTTTTAAAAATTCATATCTAACGCATACGTTGTCAGATTCCGACGAAACAGGAAGCATCGGAATCGCCGTGACGTGATCTACGCTGCAGTGTACATCTGGAGGTGAATGGAGCTCGTGAAAATTTTAGACTAAGTCGAAGGCGCTCGACTTAATTTAAAATTGAACGCTCGACGAAAACTCAAGGTGAGTTAATTTCACTCACATCTGGTTGACTAGTTAATTTAAATAGTTTAAATTTAAATTATTGATGGATTGGTTGAATGTGAATATTATTATTAGTTTGGATATGATATTGTATATAGTGTGTGTGTATATATATATTGGAGTGATTGATATTCCTGCATTATATAGCGGATGAGACCCTATGCGCCCCGCATAATAGCGGATGACCCTATATACTGCGATATTCCACCTCGATGTGGAATTGATATTTTTATATTGTGGTAATATCTGTGGATGCGGAAAGACAAGTTGGAGGGATCCAACTAGATTCCTCAAAATATTGTAATTTTTTCAATGTCTGTGATATGTTATGTGATAGATTATATTGGAATTAAATTATTCGATGCTATGGTTTGGATAAACAAACAATTTAGTATTTTAAAATATAGAATAGAATAAATTGGGTTTTAAAAGAAATGAAAGAAATTTTTTAAGTAAATAATTATTGGGAATTTGGATAAATTGAGTATTAAATTTAAAGGGAATTTAAATTAGGAAATCAGTTTGAATTGATTAAGTGTTTTGGAAAAACTGTGTTTTTAAAAGGAAAAGTGGAATGGAAATTTGTATCTGGGTTTATGAATGAAGTGGAATATTTATCAGTGGATAAATTTGAAAGTATAGATTCCGGTGGGAATTTATAAGAAAAGTTGTAATTCACTTTCAAAATAAAAAGGTGATTTTTATTTTTAAAAGCTGGAACATATTTTTTCCTGGAAAACTAAGTTTATTTTGAAGAAACGATATCAAAGTATAAATTAGAAGTTCAAAATGTTTGTTAATGTCTTTAGAAATTTATTATTTTAATTATTTTTAAGTGAAAAGTAAATATTTATTAAAGTTAATTACGGTAGTTCATTATACTTAAAGGTAGATTAATATTATGATTTAAAGGAGAGTTTTAACATAAATATTTGATATAACAACTTTATTTTAGAAGGGAATTTTGGTTTAAGTTTACTTGGAAACTCTTATAGAATTTGTTAAGTATTATTTTATTTTAGTAATTTTAGTAGCCTTATTTTAAATAATTTAAGTATATGTTTTTGAATGTGATTATAAGGAGATGGAAATGTGTTTTAAAAATAAAAGTGATTTTATTTTTAAAATATTGAATGAATTTACGGGATTGGGACGTAAATTAAATTGTTATAAATCGAACAGGATTTATAAAGGATTATATGGGTTATATTGAAATGGAAATGTATTTCCTAGAAAGCCAAGTATGTTTTCAATGTAGCTTTTAAGTATAAATTAAAGTTTTAAAGTCGGTTTTAAAAAAGAATGTTTTGGAGAAATTATTTTCTTAAATTATTTTAAAATTTTTAAAGTAAATATTTATTTAGTTAATTATATTAGTAATAATTTTAAAGGATTAAATTGGTGTTATGATTAAAAAGATAATTATTATTAAATAGTTATATTTTATAGAGTAGCATTATTTTAAAAAGTAGTTCTGGCTTAAGTTTTATTCGAAAAATTAGTGTAGAATTTCATAGCTAGCTGGTTTAAATTAAGGAGTATTTGAAGCAACTTTATTTTAAATGTTTTAAGTATATACTCTTAGGAATGATTTAATTTATTTAAAAATCTAAATTTTATGGGACCTGGCGTTCCAGTGGAAATAAATAATTGACTGAATTGATTGTCTATTTGATAGTTAAATAACCGACTATCGAATCTGGACCCAAATATAACTTTGGAATATCTAGAAGAGGTATGAGAATTATATGGTACAGTTACCGTTCGAGGTGTTATACTATACGTATAAAGTCATTCGTTCTTCTAGAATGTTTATAAGGAAATCCGTCCACTAATGGTTAGAAGGTGAACTTCGATCTTATTTTCATCTGTGTATTTTCTAAAGAACCGGGGTTGAGTTTACAGGGAAATTGTGAACGTTGTTTCAAAAAGACCGGGATTAGATTTGTAATCCTAAAACCGTTCGATCCAATGAGTACATTTTCGTGATGGGAAGTAGAGCATGGAGTCAAAGATGGAGCAGTGAAGTGCAAGGGAAAATCTCTACTAATCCTGAAGGTGATCCTAAAATGGATGTAGTAGAAATAGTGCCTTCGGTTCTGTTCGAACCCGGAATGGACTTGTATCGATGAATGCTTTCAGAACATCATCGGGAGGATGGTGAGCATTCTATGTGAGATGAGTTCTAAAAAGATAACGCTTAGCCTCGAGCCTCATCAACCAGGAATGACTGAAAATCAGGGGATATGCAGCAAGGCTTAGTGGGTAGCACCCAATTAGGGTAAGGTCATCTTTGTCTAGAGGTTCCTTTTTATTCGGCTGTGTGGGCGGTTGATGATCCCAACCGCGGGGTGATCTTACTCGGGCTATCCAGTAAGGGATAGTCCGGTCTTGTGTTGCAGACGAACGGAGGGGTCCTCGATATGCTGATCTAGACCATGTACCATGATAGGTGGTACCTCAGTGCCTAGTCATTCGTTGGAAATCCATTCTCCCTACGTGCCTTTTACGGTTTTGATTGTAGAACCCACTTTGTGGCTAGTATTGCTGGAATTTAATAATGCAACAATTTTGGCTATTTGGATAAGTATTTATATATAGACACTATTATAATATCATAGGATTTTATAAGAAATGTTTTGGTTATCGTAATGTAAAAACCCGACATGTTTATTTGTGGCGTGGTCTTACAAGATACCTTTGTTTTCAAAGATTTTTGAAACTTTAATAATTATGTTGAGTGTATTTTCTCACGCTAGTTTCCAGACTGGCTCGGGGGTTATTTTATTATAATGCTCAGGGCAGACCGAGCACTATATATAGGATAGGATGTTGTGGAGCTCAGGAGACGTGCTGGATGGCGAGACGTATCATTCATACTTGAAGTATATTCCATTGTGTAGTTTAAGATGTATAGTCAGCTTTGTGAGGACAAGTTAGGATAACTGTCCAGTAATTGTTTTGATTGTGATGTATTCTGATGACGTAATGTATAAACGGATATATGTTTCGTTTTGTGTAAAGATCGGTTATTATCTATTATATTTTATTCCGCTGCGAATGTGAGATTCTGTTATTCTTTAGCTCCTTCTCTTCTTCTATCTCCTTCTTTCTTTCCTCAGCACCCTGTCTTTTTCGGCACTCGATCGTCGCATATTATATAGTGGCGTATTTGTGTCGATCTTCGAGGGTCGTGAAGGACGGGTCATTACAGTGATATCAGAGCTTAGGTTGGCGATAACCTTGGCTCTGGTGGGAATTACTCATTAGAAATAGAGTCAATAGTACTCTTTAATGAGTTGAGTGTATTAATAGCAATGAGCGCGTATTTGTTAGTGAATATAAAAACTGTTTTTATACTGTGTTGACTTATCGGTTGAGTGTTTATGAATTATGGTCGGTATGGGAAGTACAACCGTATCGATAGGGGTTTCTAAACTCTTAGACAAGATAAACCGACATAGTATTGTTTAAAAGTGGGTAAATGAAATAATTTTACCCAAAATTATATTTTGATATAAAAGAAATAATTTTCTGAAATTATTATATTTATTTGGATGTTTGGTTATTAATATTATAATCAAATAAGAATCTAAATTTTGAAATGGTCTATATTTATAACAAAATAGAATTGTATAAGTATGAAATAACACAATGGAACAAAGCCAAAATTTGATTAAACCAGAATTTAAACCCAAGAATTTTGAAAAATGTTTTTAAATGAATTTGAACAAAAAATTTGGGAATTTTAAATCTTGGAAATTTTGAAATGTTTTCCAAAGTGTTAGAAGGAAATAATGGAGTATTATTTTGGGAAATAAATTGTGGAAAGTAAGGAAGCACTGAACTCACTTCAGCCATTAGAAATAATTCTGATGATGATGGCCACATCATCCGTATTCATTTTCGAGTTTCTGAGTGATGGATTGCTACCAAATGGTTTGGTATAATTATTTGTTTGGACTTGTTTGATGAACAAGTTTGTTTGAAATTACAAAGGGAAATTTGTTGTGGTAAAACCAATTTGTTTTGAAATCCGAAGGTTTGATTGGTATATCAAAAGGGTACGTGTTATTTATGACTTCAAAATGGTTTTGAAATAAAACCGAGTAATTAAATTCTAGGCGTTCTACTTAAATAATGTAAAAACTCAAAAGGAATCGATATTTAATTTATAAATTAAAGTTGATATAGTTAAGAAAGGAAAGTGAAAATTTTAATCCTGGAGTTAAAATTTAAATTTGAGTAAATAAAAGTGAATAAGATATATTGAAATTTAACTTAAGGTAAGTTAAATAAAATTTAATTTGGATTTGAATTAAATTGGATATAATGTGGAAAGGTAGGATAATCGTATAAGTTACAATTATTAAATGGAATGAATTCACTTAAGTCTTTAAGTGAAAAATAAACAATCCAAATGATGAATATAGGATTTTAAGTAAATGAGTTGTGAACTTATGAATAGAAGAAATGGAATTAAATTCTTGTTTAAATTAGTAAAAGAAAAGAAAAAAATTGAATTGGGAGAAAATTTAATTAAGTTATAAATGATATTGAAATAAAAATCAAATGTTGATTTAAGATTTGGAAGTGAACTAATTTGATAACTAACTAGTTAGTAAAATAAGTTGAATTAAAATTTAGAATGGACTTAAGTAAGTAAATAAGTTTTTAACTTATAAGTTGGTAGATGAAATAATAAACCAAGATGAAGATGGTTTGGTAATTAAGTAAAGAATTGGGAAAGTAAAAATTTGAAGTTGTAAATAGAGAGTGAATTGGACTTGTGGTAGTTGAATATAAAAATGAATGGTGAAATATTTATGTAACTATATGTTATAAATATTTAATGTAGGTAAAGTTAAGTTAACTTAAGAAGTGTTATGGATACCGATAATAAACCATAGAAGTCATTGTGTAAAATGGTTTATAAATAAATTAGCTGACAAAGTGGTGAATAACTTTAATAAGAATTAAATAAAAGTTGATAAATTTGATTGGGATGAGAATCAAATTAAAATGTAAATAGAATTGATGTAAGAAGAAATGGTTGTTGTCGAGCTTTATGAAAAGGTTTTGAATAAAACTATTTGGATAATGAAATGCAAGTGGAAGGATTTAAATTAATAATGTGATAAAAATGAGAATGTGGGTTGTGAATAATTCAGAAGGGATGTAATTAATATAAAGTTGAGTTAGAATTAATTTAAGTGGTTATAAGCTAAGAATTATTATTTGCTTGAATAAAAGCAAACTTGCATAGAAATTAGTCGTTTTGTCATAAACGGAAGTAAATGAATTAGAAGAAGTGAATAAAATTGGTCTTGAATCAATTGGAATAGATTGAAATTTAATAAAGTGGATTTGCATATAAATAAAAGTGAATTATATATGTTATGCAAATTAATTGATTTGGAATTGGGAAAGGCAAAATTATGTAAAGTAAGGCGTATGAATCAATTTGATATGAACATGAGACTAGTGGTGCAAAGATGAATTGAATATAGTAAACTTGGTTGTAATTCATTTCAAGTGGAATAAAATGATATATGAATTTATGGAAGAAACTAAAATAGAGTTGAAACCTTATGATTGCTTATTATATATGGTTAACTTGTAAGATTATGAAGTTTATTCTTTGGGCTATGTAATTGATGTGTTTGGCTAGTTAAATAAATGGAATGTTGTTAAAACTTCATGATTTAAGAAATTTATGTGCTTGTTTGAGTAAGTACAGGTACGGGAGGCAATCAGATAGAGTTTGAAGCGTGTAAATGCATAATATTAGCCGCTCGCCTATATAATTATATGTGAGGTATACCTACACAATAAAAGTTAAGAAATGATAGTATACTGTGATATATTTTGTTTTTCGACCGTGCGGGTCGATGTACGTATATATTTATCATATTTGTGATATTGTAAAAGGCTCTCCATACAAAGGAGACGCTGTCAAAAAATTTCTAAATTTTTGGGAGTCAGATTTTTTTTGGAAGTTTTGAAAATTTGGATTAACTAGAAAAGTTGATTTTTGGAACGATGTTGGAAATCAAAGTTTTTGAGTTGGCAGTGGAAGCTAATGGTTTTGGATTAAATTAAAGGTTTTTGAGAAGTGAACGTAATTTTTAATTAAGTGGATTTTGAGTAAGTTAATGAGTTAAAAGCATTTTTCCAACCTTAGCAAATTTTGGGGACGAAATTTTTATAAGGGGGAGGAATTAACAACCCGAAAAATTTGGTCGTTAATTTTGAACATTTAATTCATTTTAAATGTTGAATGTGGATTGTTAATTGATTTTGTCATGAGAATATTTCGGTTAAATCAATAAAATTAGTTATAATTTTAAATATGGCAATTCAATTGATTTTGAATAATAATAATTTAATATTTGTAATTGGAATAATTTGTAATCTGGGAATAAATAGAGATGGAAATGGTTTCTAAAATTTATTTAAAGTCTACTGGAATTTAATTTTAATACCAGACCTTTGGATGGAACCCAAAGTCGATAAGTTAAATTGGAATATTTATATTAATTTAATAATGGAATTTATTATATAGCGATAATGCAAATAATCAGATTTTGATTCAAAATGAATTGGAATAATTTCTAATCTAAATATAAATTTTATATGAATTATAATTAAGTTAGTAAAGTTTTAAAAGAAATTTTTTAAATGATTTCGATGATTTTGAAAATCGCTCGAATAAATCAACGAGTTAAAATAGCCTTCCGGGGCACAGTCTCGGAATTCGACGTAACAAGTTCCATTAGATCCATAATAGTTAATTATTGTCGGATTTCAAATTTCATAGTGTTTGGAGTCACCGTTCGTTCGTACGGGTGAGAAACGCGTTGAAATTAAAATCGAAAATTTAATATTTTAAATCGATTCAAAAAGCTATATTCCACATATGATTGAATTGGGTTCCGAAACACATTCCATTATGCTCGGAACATGGGTAAAACATTATAAATGACAGGCGACACGTGAGGTTTGGAGTTCGTTCGAAAAATCTTGTTAAAAATTGAAAATATTAATAAAATAATATTTTTATACATATATAAATACTTGCACGGGCCAAAACCCTAGCTTTCTTCTCTAGCCCCATTACTACTTTCTGTGGCCGAAAACTCCCAATCTTTCTTCTCAATTTTCTCCTCCTCTAGGTGATATCATGCTTCGTCGTTAACTAGAGAATTGGAGGGCTCTGCATGCTCTACATTTTGAACGGTGGTGATCGCGTTTCAAGCGACGAGGAAGGGGAAATCGAAGCAGGAACCTCCGCCGTTCGTTCACATTTTGCATGCTTAGGGGGTGGCCGAGCTTCCCCTTGCTCTGGCGGTAGATGGGTTTTTCAATGGGCTTTAGCTCGGAGGTGTTGGATCATCGTCGAACGCGAGAAGGTAGGGACAGCTCGTGGTCAAAGCTTTGGCGTTTGGGTTCGAATAACCGTGGACGGGAATGAAGAAGAAGGAGTTAAGCGGCCGTGATTTCCCTTTCCATATTGAATGGCCACGATCTCGTTTTGGTATATAAAAAGAAAATTTGTTTATAAATTTTATTCAAACTTTTAAAAAATTCATATCTAACGGATACGTTGTCAGATTCCGACTAAACAGGAAGCATCAGAATCCCAGTGACGAGATCTACACTACAGTGCAAATCTGGAGGCGAATGGAGCTTGTCAAAATTTTAGATTACGTCGAAGGCGATCGACTTAATTTAAATTGAACGCTCGACGAAAACTCAAGGTGAGTTAATCTCACTCACATCTGGTTAACTAGTTAATTTAAATTATTGATGGATTGGTTGAATGTGAATATTATTATCTGTTTGGATATGATATTATATGTACATATTGGAGTGGTTGATATTCCCGCATTATATAGCGGATGAGACCCTATTTGCCTCGCATAATAGCGGATGAACCCATATTCCGCGATATTCCACCTCAAAGTGGAATTGGTATTTTTATATTGTGCTAACATCTGTGGATGCAAGAAGACAAGTTGGAGGGATCCAACTGGATTCCTCAAAATATTGTAATTATTTCCATACCTTTGATATGTTATGTGATAGATTATATTGGAATTAAATTATTCGATGATATGGTTTGGATGAATAGATAATTTGGTATTTTAAAATATAGAATAAAATAAATTGGGTTTTAAAGGAAATGAAAGAAGATTTTTAAGTAAATAATTATTTGGAATTTGGATAAATCGAGCATTAAATTTAGAGGGAATTTAAATTACGAAATTAGTTTGAATTGATTAAGTGTTTTGGAAAAACTGTGTTTTTAAAAGGAAAAGAGGAATGGAAATTTGTAACTGGATTTATGAATGAAGTGGAATATTTATTAGGGGATAAATTTGGAAGTATAGATTCCTGTGGGAATTCATAAGAAAGGTTGAAATTCACTTTCAAAAATAAAAAGGTGATTTTTATTTTAAAAGCCGGAAAATATATTTTCTTGGAAAACTAAGCATATTTTAAAGAAAAGATTTCAATGTATAAATTAGAAGTTTTAAATGTTTTTGAATGTTCGAAGAAATTTATTATTTTAATTATTTTGAGGTGAAAATTAAATATTTATTTAAGTTAATCATGGTAGTTAATTATATTTAAAGGTAGATTAGTATTATGATTTAAAGGAGAGTTTTAACATAAATATTTGATATAACAAATTTATTTTAAAAGGGAATTTTGGTTTAAGTTTACTTGGAAACTCTTATAGAATTTCTTAAGTATTATTTTATTTAAGTAATATTAGTAGCCTTATTTGAAATATTTTAAGTATATATTTTTGAATGTGATTGTAAGGAGATGGAAATGTGTTTTAAAAATAAAAGTGATTTTATTTTTAAAGTATTGAAAGAATTTACGGAAGTGGGACGCAAATTAAATTAGGATAAATCGAGCAGGATTTATAAAGGATTATATGGGTTATGTTGAAATGGAAGTGTATTTCCTGGAAAGCCAAGTATGTTTTCCAAGTAGCTTTTAAGTATAAATTAAAGTTTAAAGTTGGTTTTAAAAAGAATGTTTTGGAGAAATTATTTTCTTAAATTTTTTTAAAATTTTTAAAGTAAATATTTATTTAGTTAATTATAGTAGTAATAATTTTAAAGGATTAAATTGGTATTATGATTGAAAAGATAATTATTATTAAATAGTTATATTTTATAGAGTAGCTTTATTTTAAAAGGTAGTTCTGGCTTACGTTATATTTGGAAAATTAGTAGTGAATTTCATAGCTAGCTGGTTTAAATTAAGGAGTATTTAAAACAACTTTATTTTAAATGTTTTTAGTATATACTCTTGGGAATGATTTAATTTATTTAAAAATCTAAATTTTATAAGACCCGGCGTTTCCATGGAAATAAATAATTGGTTGAATTGATTGTTTATTTGATAGTTAAATAACCGACTATTAAATCTGGACCCAAATATAACATTGGAATATCTAGAAGAGGCATGAAAATTATATGGTATTGTTACCGTTCGAGGTGCTATACTGTATATAAATTCATTCATTCTTCTAGGACGTTTATAAGGAAATCCATCCACTAACAGTTAGGAGGTGAAATCCGATCTTATTTTCGTATGTGTATTTCCTAAAGAACCGGGGTTGAGTTTATCGAAAAATAGCGAATGTTGTTTCGAAAAGACCGGGATCATATTTATAATTCGAAAACCGTTTCGATCCAATAAGTACGTTTTCTTGATGGGAACTAGAGCATGGAGTCAAAGATGGAGCAGTGAATTGCAAGGGATAATCGCTACTAATCCTGAGGGTGATTTCAAAATGGATGTAGTAGGAATAGTGCCTTTGGTTTCATTCGAATCCGAAACGTACTTGTATGGATGATTGCTTTCAAAACATCGTCGGGAGGACGGTGAGCATTCTAAGTAAGATGTGTTCTAAAAAGGTAACGCTTAGCTTCGAGCCTTATCAACCGGGAATGACTGAAAATCAGAGGATATGCAGCAAGGCTAAGTGGGTAGCATTCAATTAGGGTAAGGTCATCCCTGTCTAGAGGTACCTTTTTATTCGGCTTTGTGGGCGGTTGCTGATCCTAACCACGGGGTGATCTTTCTCAAGCTATCCACTAAGGGGTAGTCCGGTCTTGTGTTGCAACGGAACAGAGGGGTCCTCGGTATGCTGAGCTAGACCAGGTACCGTGATAGGTGGTATCCCGGTGCCTAGTCATTCGTTGGAAATCCATTCTCCCGACGTGCCTTTTTCGGTTTTGATTGTGGTACCCACTTTGTAGCTAGTATTGCTGGAATTTAATAATGTAACAATTTCGGCTATTTGGATAGGTATTTGTATACAGAAACTATTATAATATCAAAAGATTTTATAAGAAATGTTTTGGTTATCGTAAGGTAAAAACCCAACATATTTATGTGTGGCGTGGTCTTACGAGATACCTTTGTTTTCTAAGATTTTTGAAACTTTAATAATTAAGTTGAGTGTATTTTCTCACGCTGGTTTTCACACTGACTCAGGTGTTATTTTATTATAATGCTTGGGTCAGACCGAGTATTATATACATGGTGGGATGCTGTGGAGCTCAGGAGACGAGTTGGATGGCGAGACGTATCATTCGTACTTGAAGTATATTCCACTGTGTAGTTTAAGCTGTATAGTCAGCTTTGTGAGGACAAGTTAGGATAATTGTCCAGTAATTGTTTTGATTGTGATGTATTCTGATGATATAATGTATAAACAGATATAATGTAAAGGTTAGTTATTATCTATTATATTTTATTCCGCTGCGAATGTGAGATTCTGTTATTGCTTAGTTCCTTCTCTTCTTCTACCTCCTTCTCTCTTTCCTCAACAATCTGTCTTTTCCGGCACTCGATCATCGGCATATTATACAGTGGCGCAAGTTTGAACTGGGATAAATAGAACGGGGAAAGAAGATTAGAACCCGAAAATAAAGTAATAGGTGAACTGTAACGACCCACCTTTTTGGACGGTTTAAATCGACAATAAGCCACACATGTCCACTCAAACCATTCAAAGGGAAGGATTGTTAATGAGGTAAATAAGAAAATAAGAGAAAAGAAAGGAAAAAACAAAACACAGAATCTCACAACGGAATGACAAAATGTAATAATCAAATAAACAGTTCATGAAGTTGTTTTACAAATAACATTTGATTGTACATTTACAATACGTATCAGAGTTATACATACAGCGTGAATAAATAAATAATGCAGCGGAACAACCTGATGTAGTGGAATAAATATAATAAATAATAGTTTAATCTCTGTCTTCATCCTCTAAAATAAAATGGCC
Organism: Allium cepa; assembly: GCA_030765085.1. Classification (NCBI taxonomy): domain Eukaryota; kingdom Viridiplantae; phylum Streptophyta; class Magnoliopsida; order Asparagales; family Amaryllidaceae; genus Allium; species Allium cepa. The sequence goes on along the minus strand of CM060939.1, from coordinate 648,348,847 downwards.
TTCAATAAACTAAAAAGCTCAGACTGACCCGAGCGCAATGAAAAGACAAAACACCGGAGTCAGAACTAGAAGTTCTTATGTAAGTTAAATCAATATAAATAAATATGAGTGTAACGGCTTCAAAGATGTTTACGGGATTTTACATCTCCTACCAAGTGTCTAACGTGTGTGCAATAACTTAAGAGATGTTCGGGATTTCATCTCTTAAGGATCCGTTAAACTATCTACAAACAAAGTATAATACGCTATTATTATATGTCTACAGTAAAGTATTAGAATAGCGTTAAGGCGTTACCCATATCCCCTTTAACACATTTTATATAAGTGTCGTAGTCTATAAAGTACCGTAATTCCTTCGTAAACTGATAGGCTATCAGAGGGCACTCCATAGTGTACGACACAAATAAAACTCATAATGGGCTCGATAAGGCATATGACAAGGCATGCGAGGCTATTTCTACAGTAAGATACTATTGTTTTGTGGATCCGGACTGGTGGTAACGCATAACAGCTACTACCACCTACTTCGGAACACACTTTCATAATCAAAATCAAGGGGTAGACACCAAATCAATCAAAAAGTAATAAATATGTTGTCAAAGAAGCTTGTCCGATCGAAGGTGTGATCTCACTTGGCCCGGCGTAGCTACTCTTTTAGTCATATCAAGCTAACCCAAGGGGGTCAGGGGTACGTTCATACCTCATGCAGCAATGTTCACTAAACTATACTACTTCATTTTGGATTATTCACCATGTGCACATTTGTTAAAGTGATTTTCGGTATTGGTAGAGAGTATGACAATATCCGATCTCGGTCTCTTTAACAACCAAATGCTTATTTCACACCAGTTGTTTCTTTTACATTTCCAAAACCAATACATAATTGATACCAAAATACCATATTCACTTCAAAAATCATATCACTTTCGATCATATTCACTTCAAAATCATATCACTTTTGAAATCATATCCACTTCAAAATCAGATCACAAAATAGATTAAACAATCAATATTCACATTTAAGCCAATTAAATCTAAATCATAATAGTTCCAACTTTAAACAATCGAAAATTGAAAGTAGTTTATATATTGAGATAGTTATACATTAAAAATAGTTTATATTTTAAAATAGATTATAGACTAAAATGGTTTATATATTAGAAATGGTTTATATATTAAAAATAGTTTATATTTAAGATAGGTTATATATTAAAATGGTTTATATAATAGAAATAGTTTATACATTAAAATAGGTTATATAATAAAATGGATTATTGATTAAAATGGTTTACATATAAGAAACATTTTATGTATTAAAATAGGTTGTATATTAAAATAATTAATGTATAAAAACAGTTTATAATAGTCACAATAGTTTAAAATAGTTTTATTAGTTTAACATAGTTTAAATAGTTTAAGGATTTTAAAACATTTAAAATAGTTTAGTACAAAATGGTATGATTATTAGAATGGTTTATATAGTAAATAGTTTAAAATAATAACAATTAAATTATTTCTTCCCTTTTAACAAATCTGGAGCATATCCAGATTTCAAATCCACAAAACTCAATTTTAATCTTTCAATTCAAATTCTCACTAAAATCGTTTCAATCTTTATCGATTTCAAATCCACGTTTGAACTACAAATTTAAACCACCTTAAATTCAATAGATTTCAAAGTTTATATATTCAAATGCTTACAATAACTCAATTTTGATAAATTTCATTTATATTTCAAAATTCAACTTTAAAATTTCAATTTCAATTCTGTAAACAATTCATTTAAACCAATTTCAATTTCAACATTTTAATGCTTGGATTTTGAAAATAATCCAGTTCATATAAATCAAATTTTATTTCAAAATTTCATCTAACTAGATTCCAAAAATAAGGATTTAAAATCATTTCATTTAACCAATTCGGTGTCCATATATAATTTTCTACCCTATGGTCAAGTGATACAGATATATATCATTTCAACTCGCTGTAACGACCTGTAATTTTCAATAATTAAAAATAGTTAATTTAATAAGATTTTTGTGATTTAGTATTGAGAGAAATAAAATTAGATAATTATTAACAAAATAATAACTAGAATGAAAGTTAATAATTTTAATTTAAGTTAATTATTAACAATTTGAATGAAATTCCAATCAATTGAAATGATTTATGTTGAATATGCGAGTATATGATTTTTGTTTGACGATAATAAATATAGATACATTCATTTAAATGTATTTGTTAATGTAATATTTTATTTTTCGTAGATTAAATAAATATTTGCCGAATAAAATAAATAACACAGAATTTGAATTCAAACAGAAATTTTATTCAAACAAATATTTATTACAATTTTTGAATAGTACAAATTTCAAGCTCTCGCTATATATATACACAACTTCAATTACAATACAATTTTGATTACATCACGATTCACATTTACATTTGACCTCACTACATACCACTCATTCACTCGCTTCTTCAATCAACTTGTATTTTATCTTCAACTTCATTCCAAATTGAATCCAGCATCTGAGCAATCTGCAAAAATAAATATTGACGCAGTAAAATTGAAAATAAAATATTTTTGCAATATAAAATAAAATGTAATTTTGAAAATAATATTTGCCTCAGTTATTTGGGTTGTCCGTCATCATTTAATTTTGAATTCATCATACATGAGCAGCTTGTGACATACATAGTGTATCACTGGATATGCCACAAGGTCGTGTACACCTATATATACACTTGATAAAATTACAGGGACAGGTGAGCACAGGTCAAACCCCAAACGCTGGGTTCAACTCAAGTGCAGTAAAAATAATGTCACAATATCAACACAAGGTCAAACCCGAGCTCCAAGCTGGATTCAACACAGGTGCAAGTTCATGAAAATGGTCAAGACAACTAAAACAAGCCTCGACCAAAATCCAAATGTACAAATGCAATATGAACCAAACAGTGCACAAAGGCAGTGGTACAAACTACATGAAGACAATGCACTAACATATATATATATATATATATATATATATATACACACACATATATACATATGTATATACACATGTATACATACATGCAGTGACAACATACATGTCGACTAGGCTGCATATTGAAGAAAATATGCAAAGCAAGTAGCACAAGCCGAGACAAAATCAAGTTCAAAAATTTCAAGACAAGATGACAACAGTGGTACAGTAGACCACAATGAAACCAAACCAATATGCATATACAGCTACAAGTGAAATGAAGTGGATAGTACAACCCAATTCAACATGCTTAGTTCAAGTGGACAGTAGCTACAACTACAAATGCACTTGCAACTAAAACTGTCTCGAAGTAAATGTAAACAAATGCATTGACCAATGATGCAACTCGATACATCAAAGACCAGGCACCAAGTATCAAGTGAACCAGTTCGATATGCCATGACTAGAGAGAAGCCAAAGCTAATGAACAGCAAGTGATACAAAAACAACACCAAAACCATATGCAAACTGCCCAAATTAACAAAACATTCATATACAAGTTTCACTAACTCGAAGGAGCAAACATATAGAACAAAGGATAGTGCAATGCAGACATGTTAGCAAGACCACAAATCCAAACCAAGTTCAACAGTCAAAGCATCATCAACAAAGTGAAACTACATAGTCAAACTGCACCATATCAGTTCATACACGTGTGATAAGCTACTAATGAATGCAACTCGAGCTCCAGACCACTACAAGTCTAGAACTCAAGACTACAACTACAAAGAGTAAATATATAGCATACATATGGTTGCAGTTACAACCTAATCATGCAAATACAACATGAACCAGACTCGAGCACAGTTGAAGTTCAAGGTAAACTAAAGGTGGCAACACGAAACTTCATCAAACCATGATGAACTCAAACAATGCCAAAATCATGGTACATCAGTAAGTTAAATGTGAAGGCGTGGAGACAACATGGTGATAAACTGCATTCAAGCATCAGGTCAAAGACATAATGGCCGAAGTAAGCACACAAATAAAATACAAAGTTAACTCAAAGCCATATGCAATGACCAGAGGCAGTAAACAGAGAAGCCGAAATTTCGAACCAAAAATAAGGCCATAGGTGATTTCAAAACAGAATAAAATTCAAAATGTCAGAGAATCAAAATAATCAGGGTGCAAGTTCAAACAAAGCTCAACAACACGATAACAAGCAACAACAAGTGTACAAGTAAATGAAAATTCAAGTTGAAGCCGTGAGCAATTGACTTAAAGGCCAGCAAATCGTGGTGGCCAAGAAATCGAACCAAGTCAGAAATCAACACCGTGGGAATCAAGTAACAAATATATGAATTGGAACAAGTCAGAAATCATCACTAGCATCCATACGAAAATCAATGATCGAGATAAATTAAATGACAAATTCAAACGAACGAGAAAATAGAAATTCGAATCCTATATAAACCCATTCATCATCGGCTTTCAAATCCATCGAATTCAAGTACGAAAAACATTAAAGCACAAAAGCATAAATTACATACCGAAGCAAAAATCGAACTTGATCAAAATGGAGCAGCCGAGCGCAAAATCAAAGAGACGGTCATTCGACAAAGCAAGCATGCAAGAGCATATAATCGGATGATAAATTGAAGCAGCGCTTCAAAAAGCCCTAATTTTTTAGAATCGAACGAGCAACGAAGAAGTTAATGTTTTTCATAAGGAAGAAGGACGGGCTGAAGAAATAAACGAGATAGTATAAAGGGCATTCTGGGCCGACTTCTATAATTTTGGCTGTTATATTTAAAATTATGGTTTATTTATTTCATTGTTTAAAAGTGTTTTAATTTCTCTTTTAAAGCCATTGTAATTACTAGTCGTGTGACTAGGGTACAAACTACATGGCGTAGTTTGAGAATTCGCAACTCAATGGCTAAGTTGTGGCAGGGTTTTGAGCGTAGAGTTAAGGCTAATCGATAGCGGGTGTCGCGAGTGATTTCCAAACAGAATCAAATTCAAAATGTCAGAGAATCAAAATAATCAGGGTACAAGTTCAAACAAAGCTCAACAGCACAATATCAAGCAATAACAAGTGTACAGGTAAATGAAAATTCAAGTCGAAGCCGTGAGCAATTGACTCAAAGGCCATCAAATCATGGTGGCCAAGAAATCGAACCAAGTCAGAAATAACACCGTGGGAATCAAGTAACAAATATACGAATTGGAACAAGTCAGAAATCATCACTAGCATCCATACGAAAATCAATGGTGAGATAAATTAAATGACAAATTCAAATGAACGGGAAAATAGGAATTCGAATCCTATGTAAACCCATTCATCATCGGCTTACGAAAAACATTAAAGCACAAAAACATAAATTACATACCGAAGCAAAAATCGAACTTGATCAAATTGGAGCAGTCGAGCGCAAAATCAAAGAGACGGTCATTCGATAGAGTAAGCACGCAAGAGCATATAATCGAATGATAAATTGAAGCGGCGCTTCAAAAAGCCCTAACCTTTTAGAATCGAACGAGCAACGAAGAAGCTAATATTTTTCTCAAGAAGGACGGGCCGAAGAAATAAATGAGATACTACAAAGGGCATTCACATTTATGGGTCGGCTTCTATAATTTGGGCTGTTATATTTAAAATTAGGGTTTATTTATTTCATTGTTTAAAAGTGTTTTTTATTTCTATTTTAAAACCGTTGTAATTACTAGTCGTGTGACTAGGGTACAAACTACGTGGCGTAGTTCGAGAATTCTCAACTCAATGGCTGAGTTGTGGCAAGGTTTTGAGCGTAGAGTTAAGGCTAGTCGATAGCGGGTATCGCGAGTTTACGTGTGTTAGCGTTTAACTGCTTAATTTCTAGTAGAAACCTTGGGGGCAGCTCGTAGGCAGGGTTTTGCCGAAGCTTGATAAATTCTGTGTCGTTTTATTTCTGCATTTATTATTCTGTTATTATCAGTGCTGCTATTTTGATATATCTGTATTGAGAGTATTTTATGAACTTCCGCAATAATTTTTATAATTAATAGCATCACCCTATTCACCCCCATCTAGGGTGAAATCGATCCTACAATTTAAAGGTTATACTTGGTTATAAAGTGAATATAGGAAAACAAACGTAAATATTGAATTAGTTAATGAAATAATATATAATTAATGATAATTGAATAAAATGAGTGTTATGCAGTAATTGTAACATTTATTTGTAAATAATAAACTAATCAATGTGACTAAAAGTTAATGGTGACAAACTATTATATGTTACCTATTTATTTGTTCTGTCAAATTAAATTGCAAATAGATTATAATCAAATGAAATTACATGTTAAATTAATGTGAGTTAAGACGATAACTGCAAATTGTGAATGTATTAAAATGTATAGAAATGTTATTTATATTCATAAGGAAATAATTGATGTAATAAGAAGAGTAAACAAAGATAAATAAATTTATTGGGATTTTTAATCATAATAAAATTTACAAATATTCAATGTAAATGAAATATTGCAACCAATATGGTAAAAAGATGAAATTGAAGAATATTAATGTAATAAATAGTGAGCCAGTGTCAATTATATCTATAGAGTAATAAAGAATTGAATAAAAGGATAAAAAGTCAAACATATGGAATTATTGGAAATTTAATTTATAATTATTGAATTTATTGAAATTGAAATTAAACATTGTAGAGTATGCAATATTTAACATAGAATTGATATAGAAATTGTTTTAAAGGATTATTAATTTCTTAGTAATCTAAAGTGATAAAAATTAAAAATTATTAAATTTGAATTGAAAAGGGTGATTTAATTAATTTAATACTTGTTTATTTATTTAATGTGAAAATAGCCATTTTGGCCACTATCTCAGATTTCGACGAAACCAGTTTCATCAGATCCGTAACGGTGAATTACTGTAGGATTTCAAGTTTCGTAGCGATCAGACTTGTCGTTCGATCATACAGACTCGAAAAGCCTAGAAATTAATTTAATTAAATTCAACTGAAATCAAGTTATAATAAGAAGATTTATAGCTAACTCCTTCATACGATGGAATTAGGACCTGAAACCTGTTCCATTGAGTTTAAAGTTATCGAAAACATCTATTTTGATATACGGGATGACCTATTTCCATTTCGAGAACGAAACGGACTTTTCGAGTCATTTACCGTTCAAATTTCAGATCAATCTAATCCATTCGTTTCTAATTCTAATCTGCCTATTTATAGCTTGTTATAAACCCTATCTATTTCTTATTTCATTGTCTATACGTACAGTTCTATCTGCAATTCTCTTTCCTATGGCAGACAAACCAAAACCAATTCTCAATTCCAAATTCAACTACAAATCAAAATCAAATCCTCCAAACCATAACAAATTATACATCAATTTGAAGCTCTCGACGAGTGCAAGTCAAATCAGCAGTCCTTTTTTGATTTGAATTTCTATGCGGCCAGAATTTGATGATTTAGTTTCGGCGGTTTGTTTGTGGTCATTGGATTGTGCGGAGGACCATCGATTTTACAATGATCAAGGAGCACCACTGTGTAGAGCTTGATGAATGGAGTCAATCCACGATACTTATTCGTGGTCAATTGTTGGCAGTTTGCTAGAAAATGCCTTAAATAGTGAATATATGGTGGCGGCGTCGTTGTCACCAGGAGCGGCCTGAGTTGATGGCGAGGGGCACATAGGGTCGGCCGGTGGTTAGGAACTTGATGGCGTAGGCTGATCTAGGCAATGATGGATGTGGTCATGTGCGATTATAGGGTTTCAGGTGGCGGCTGGCCTTTGAGCGATGTTCGTACGCGACTGTGAAGGAGAGAGAGGTGAGATATTTACGAGATTGCCCTTCATTTGTTTTTAATTTAAATTTTAATTTTAAAGGTTCCAACATGTATAACTTTTGCATATGAGGTCCGACTTATACGTGGTTTGTTCCGATGCAATCGTATCGAAATTCTAGACATTTTGTTGCTAGTTTAGACAAATTCCGAGACAATTTAAATTTGGGCTCTATTTTGGATTTCAAATCGATTTTAAATTCAAAGGTGAGTGTTTTAACCCACTTACAACTATTAAAATTTCTTATGTTAGTTTAATTAAATTTATGGTATGATTAGAAACTTATTGATCGACGTTTGGTATATTTAAATTGTCGTCATAGTTAAATTTGACTTTTATTGCATTTTATCATCGTTCAATTTAATATTGAATTTAAATTGCCAATTTAATATATGTTATTAATGATCAGTTATCTATTGATGTTTACTGATTGATTTGGATGATGATTTTGATGGATGTTTGATTGTTGATATTGGATGACTGGATGTTGTATTTTATATTATTATAACGTTGCAAGTTCCCTATGGGTTGAAATGATAAATACCCAAATGATCTATAGAATAGGGAAAAATCGTTATGAGTTGAAATGATAGACTCGAGCAATTTATGGATTTTTATTTAATTTAGGATTACGTTTTGAAATGATGTGTAATCGTAAAAATCTAAATTGCGGATTGAAATGATAAATATTCGTATCACTTGACCCTAGGATAGAAAATTAGATATGGACACCGGATTGGTTAAATTAAGTGATTTTTGAGTCTTTAAAATTTTGAATTCAGTTAACAGGTATTTTGAAATTGAAATTTGATTTATATGAACAGAATTATTTTTGGAAGTCTAAGTGAAATGTTGAAATTGGATTTGATTTAATGAATTGTTCAAAGGATTAAATTGGAATTTCAAAGTTGAAGTGTCAAATATAAATGAATTTATCAGAATTGAGTTATTGGAAATATTGGATATAACTTTGAAATCTATTTTAAACTAATTTAAACTATTTTAATTAAATTAATTATTTTAATGAATTTAAAACTATTTTTATTTATATTAATCTATTATAACCTATTTAATCCAATTTAAATTTAGTTAACCAATCTTAAACTAATTAAATTTATTCAATCTATTTTCGATCTATTTAATATAGTTTAAATTTATTTAACCTATTTAAATTTCTTTTTAATATAATTTAAATCTATTTAATCTATTTTAAATTTATTTAACCTATTTAAAAATCTATTTAATATAATTTAAAACTATTTAATCTATTTTAAATCATATAGATCATTTTAAAATTTAATTAAGTCTAATTTAAGTCTAATTTAAACTATTTCTACTATTTAAACTATTTTAATCCATTTAAACTATTTTGAACTATTTAAACTATTTACGACCATCTAAATTATTTTCTAAATTTCAGACCGTGTAAAGTTGAAGTATTTATATATAAATCCTTGATGATGGTACAACCTAAGTTGGTATTTGGAATTGGTACCTTTTTGTGAAATGACATATTTAAGTAAATATGATGATTTTGGAACGAGGATTTAATTAATCAATCTTATCGATGAATTCAAAAATGAATATAGTTTTTGAAAGTGAATGTGATTTTTGAAAGTGAATATGATTTGAAAGTGAATATAGTTTTGAAAGTGAATATGATTTTAAAAGAGATATGGGTTTGAAAATATGATATTCTAGTATCAATTGTGAATTTTCCTTTTGAAATGTAAAAGAACCATCCGGTGTGTAGTTAGTGTTTGGTTGTTAAGGAGACCGAGATCAGATATTGTCATACTCTTTGCCAATATCAAAAACCACTTAACAACTGTGTATGTGGTGGAGATTACAAAAATGAAGTAGGATGGTTTGGCGAACGATTCTTTATGAGGTATTGACATGACCCTGACTCTCGTGGGTCAGCTTAGACATGACTAAAACAAGAGCTAATTCGGGCCAAGTGAGGTCATTCCTCCTATAGGACATGCTTCTTCAATACCATATTATGACTTTGTGACAATTTGGTGGCCACCCCTTGATTTTGATTATGGGGGTGTGTTCCGAGGTGGTCAGTAGTAGCTGCTATGCGTACCACTAGTCCGAATCCGCAATTGGTATATCTACCCTAGAATTGCCTCAAGTGTCGTGTTCACATGCCATATCGCGCCTTCTACGAGTTTGGTTTGTACCGTACCTTTGGAGTGCCCTCTGATAGAGCTCCAGTGTACGTAGGAAATATGATACTGTATAGACTATGAGAATATATAAAAGCGTGTTAAGGGGGATATGGGTAACGCCTTAATGCTATTTTAATACTTTTACTTTACTGTAGACATATTATAATAGCGTATTGTACTACATAATAGATAGTTTAACGGGTCCTTAAGAGATGTAAATCCCAAACATTTTTTAAGCTATTTCACTCACGTTAGACACTGGATAGGAGATGTCAAACCCGGTAAACATCTCCGACGCTATTACGCTCATATGTACCATTGATTTAACTTACATAAGATCTTTTAGTTCTGACTCGAGTGTTTTGTCTTATCAATTCGCTCGAGTCAGTCAGAGCTTTTCGGTTTATTGAAGACTACTTTCTGGAGGTTGAAGACAAAGATTTGTACTATTACTACTTATTATATGTATTCCACTGCATATTGTTGTTGCGCGGCATTTATTTATTTATTTCTGTTTTCTGCTACTCTGATTTTGTGTTGTAAAAGAATAATCAAATGTATTTATAAAACCGCTTCATGAACTGTTATTTGATTATTTTATTTTGTCATTCCACTACAAGATTCTATATTTGTTTTTTTCTTTCTCTGATTTTTCTTATTTACCCTAATAACAATCTACCCTTTTGTATGGTTTGAGTCTGACGTGTTTGGTTTATCGTCGATTTAACCTGTCCAAAAAGATGGGTTGTTACAGTTGGTATCAGAGCCAGGTTTAGCGATAACCTTAGCTTTGGGGGTCTGATTGATATAAAATAGGGTTGAAATACCCTAGAATGAGTCGTTGGGCGTATATATATGAGATAACATATTTATTAGTGTTATAAAAGGTTTTGTATTGTGTTAATTTGTTCTGTTTAGTATTTACAAATTTCAGTCAGTATGTAGGACGTTATGGCATTGATAGGGATTTCTAAACACTACATAGGGCGGACAGACATAATATTGTTTTGAAATATAGGTTAATGAAATAATTATACCTAGTATTATATTTTGTATATAAAATGAATAATCTTATAAATGATATAGTTGATTATGATATATTTGTTTGTTGAGAAGTGAAATTTATAGATATTGGTTGCAAATTTATATTTTAATTAAAATGAATATAAATTGAAATTTGAGAACTTAAGTTCCGGGGTTTTGAAATTGGTTTTCGAAAGATTTTGGAATATAATAGTAGTAGTAGTATTTAGAATTATTTTTCGATATAAATTTTTCAAGATGATTTGAAAGAAATGTTTTTAAAAGAAAATTCTTAAAGGAAATAAGTTCTATACTCCCCTCTCTGTCGTTGGAAATTAATTACGGTGATGAGTGCACGCATCATCGACATTCATTTTCGAGTTTCAGAGTGGGAAAGCCATTGTAGTAGTTTTACTGCAGATTTATTTTGATAAACAAATATAAATTTCAAAGTTTAAATATGATTATATAAGTTGTAAGTATATACATATATATTATTTTAAATGATTTGAAGTGGAACCCGACATTTAATTCTTAAATTTCTATAAATTAGAGATTTCAATTATTGTAATGAAATGAAAATTTAACTATTTAATAATTGAAACTTCTGAAATGACAATAAGAAATTAAATTCTAAGTTATAAATGAAATATACAAGAAATTTGAAACTTGTAACCTGTAAATCAAACGATATGAAAAATCTGAAAGATGTGAGTATTGAACATTTTTGCTAATTAAAATAAACAAGATAAACTAGTGTAACTTTCAATTGCATTCTTAAAAAAAAAACACACAGATACACACACACACATACATGTAACTTGCCAAATATTAAAAGTTGTAATGCTGACTAGAAATATGTAACAGAATATTATACGAGTAAAACTTTAATAATAAAAGTGTTCAATGGAATTACATCTATAAATAAGAATTCTGATGTTTTAAATGTTATAAACTTAAGCTAATAATTCGAAAGGTTACTAATAATAAAATATAGGAAAGTGAATACCGTAAGAAAATGATTATAAACTTAAGTTAATGTTTGAAGCTATTTATAATTGAAGTTAATAATAAAATGAGTATTATATTTAGTAAATGAGTATAACTTCAGGAAGGTTGAAAGGATTCAGAAAATAGATTTAATATTCGATGTCACTATATAAGGAAACGAATGTAATCTAAAAGGTAAGCAATTTAAGTATGAACTTATGCACTAATGAATATTAATATCCAATGGTAATCAAGTATATAAATTGTAAACTAAGCTGCAATAAAAGCATGTAATGCATAAATAATGAAATCACTGATTTTTATAAATAACTGAATGGAAATAGCTTATGTAAGAAATGAAGGTAAAGTAATGAAAGGAAATTTGCATTATATGAATAATTAAAAAAGAATTTTGTGAGCAGTGAATAGAAATAAATGAAATTAAGTACTGAATGAATGAATGAGAATTGAATTTTGTAAGAAATAAATGTAAATTAAAGAAAATAATCATTGTATGAATGAAAATTTTGAACAGCAAATGATATAAAAAGGAAATTAATAAAAATAAACTTAAATACTGTTTGGAATGTGTTATTTGTTTGGCATATGGGTTGTTTGGGAAAAAATACTTCTGATTGTTTGGATGCATGAATAATCTATTGAGTTTTATCTAAGACTGTTGAGTGTATGGTATACTTAGTAGTTTATTTGTCATTCTATGCGATTAAAGGTGTCCAAACCTAAACAAACAATTTGTTCGATGCTATGGATGTATGATCGATTACATTCGTTTCATGTGATGATTTTATGCTTTTGGTTGCAAATGATCGTTGTTATGTTATATCGACTTGTTCTGTTATTAATTGAGATAAGTTAAATATTTCTTTTATATAATTATTAACCTCTTTGGATTAAATAAGTGAAATACAGGTTATAGAAGCAATTGCTACTGCTTTTGGTTTCATAAAATAAGCGTTATTTGCTTGACAGATAGACATGTTCTCGGATTACGGTTTTCTAGCAACATTATATTGTTTTTCCCGTTGTTTGGGATATATTATTTTGAAAAATATGATATATATTGTTATTATTGATATTATTATTTCTCCCAGACCTCTCCGTACAAAGGAAACTCTACCGAAATTTTTCGTAAATTTTGGACTTCAAATTTTTTTGTGAAATTATTTTCAAACTTGTATTAACTTGAGTATAAAGGATTATAAATTGATATTTTATTTAAATTATTTAATTATGTAAATTAATTATTTATAAATTTAATATTTTGAATAAGATATATTGATCAATTAATTCCTTTTTTCCTTCTTTTTCCTTGTCGAGGACGAAAAGTTTTGAGTGGGGAGAGTGTAACATCCGTAATTTTCGATAATTAAAAATGGTTAATTTAATAAGATTTTTGTGTTTTAATATTGCGAGAAATAAAATTTGTGAATTATTAATGAAATAATATATAGAATGAATGGTAATAATGTTAATTTAATTTAATTATTAACAATTTGAATGAAATTCCAATCAATTGAAATGATTTAAAGGTTATACTTGGTTATAAACTGAATATAGGAAAACGAATGTAAATATTGAATTAATTAATGAAATAATATATAATTAATGGTAATTGAATAAAATCAGTGTTACGTAAGTAATTGTAACATTTGGTTGTAAATAATAAACTTATCAATGTGACTAAAAGTTAATGGTGACAAACTATTATATGTTACATATTTATTTGTTCTGTCAAATTAAATTGGAAGTCAATTATAATTAAATTAAATTAAATGTTACATTAATGTGAGTTAATATGATAACTGCAAATTGTGAATGTATAGAAATGTTAATTATATTCATAAGGAAATAATTGATGTAATAAAAAGAGTAAACCAGAGATAAACAAATTTATTGGGATTTTTATTCGTAATAAAATTTACAAATATTCAGTGTAATTGAAATATTGCAACCAATATGGTAAAAGATGAAATTGGAGAATTTTAATGTAATAAATTGTGAATCAATGTTAATATATCTATAGAGACCAAGGAATTGAATAATAGGATAAAAAGTCAAACAAATGGAATTATTGGAATTTTAATTTATAATTACTGAAATTATTGAAATTGAAATTAAGCACTGTAAAGTATGCGATATTCAACGTAGAATTGATATAGAAATTTGTTTTAAAGGATTATAAATTTCTTAGTAATCTAAAGTGAAAGAAATTGTAAATTATTAAATTTGAATTGAAAAGGGTGATTTAATTAATTTAATATTTATTTATTTGTTTAACGTGAAAATAGATATTTTGGCCAATATCTCGGATTTCGATGAAACCAGTTTCATCGGATCCATAACGGTGAATTACTGTAGGATTTCATATTTCGTAGCGATCGGACTTGTCATTCGACCATACGGACTCGAAATGCCTAAAAATCAGTTTAATTCAATTCAATTGAAATCAATTTGAAATAAGAAGATTTATGGTTAACTTCATCATATGATGGAATTAGGACCTAAAACCTGTTCCATTAAGTTTAAATTTATCAAAAACATCTGTTTTGATATATGGGATGACCCATTCCCGTTTTGGGAACGAAACGGGCTTTTCAGCTCATTTATCGTTTAACTTTCAAATCAATCTAGTCCATTCGTTTCTAATTTCGATCTGCCTATTTATAGCCTGTTATAAACACTAGCTATTTCTTATTTCATTAGTCTATACGTACAATTCTATATGCTTTTCGGTTGCCAATGGCAGACAAACCAAAACAAATTCCGAGTTCCAAATTCAATTGCAAATCAAAATCAAATCCAAAATCAAACTACTCGAAGCCCTAAGAAATTATATATCAATTTGAAGCTCTCGACGAGTGCAAGTAAAATCCGTAGTATGTTTTTTGATTTGGATTTCTATACGGCTAGAATTTGATGATTTGGTTTTGGCGGTTCGTTTGTGGTCATTGGATTGCATGGTGGTGGATCGTCGATTTTACGACGATCAGGGGAGCACCATTGCGTAGAGCTCAGTGAATGGAATCAATCCACGATACTCGTTTGTCATCAATGGTTGGAAGTTCGCCAGAAAATGCCTTAAATGGTGAATATACGGCGGCGGCGGCGTTATCACCTGGAGCGGCAGGAGTTGATGGCGAGGGGCACGTGGGGTCGGCCAGTGGTCAGGAACTCAAAATGGAGTTGGATAATCTAGGCAATGATGGACATGGCCGTGTGTGGTTATAGGGTTCAAGTTGCGGCTGGCCTTTGAGCGATATTCGTACACGATTGTGAAGGAGAGAGGTGAGATATTTATGAGATTTCCCTTCATTGTTTTTTAATTTAAATTTTAGTTTTAAACGTTCTAACACGCATAACTTTTGCATACGGGGTCCAATTTAGGCGCAGTTTGTTCCGTTGTGATCGTATCGAAATTCCAAACAATTTGTCGCTAGTTT
Source organism: Allium cepa (assembly GCA_030765085.1). Lineage (NCBI taxonomy): Eukaryota > Viridiplantae > Streptophyta > Magnoliopsida > Asparagales > Amaryllidaceae > Allium > Allium cepa. The sequence goes on along the minus strand of CM060939.1, from coordinate 648,333,358 downwards.
GGATTAATTCTAAGACTTTTAAAATTTAGACCATTCAAATGTGAGTTTTTTAACCCACTTACAACTTCTAAAATTTCTTATGTTAGTTAAATTAAATATATAGTGTAATTAGAAATTTATTGATTGGTGTTTGGTATAATTAAATTGTCATTCTACTTAAATTTATCTTTTATTGCATTTAATCATCGTCCAATTTAATATTGATTTTAAATTGCCAATTTAATATCTGTTATTGATGATAAGCTATCTATTGATGTTTTTTGGTTAATTTGGATGATGATTTTGATGGATGTTGTATTTTATTATTCTAACACTGCAAGTTCCCTATGGGTTGAAATGATACATAACCGAATAATTTATAGATTAGTGAAAATTCGTTATGGTTTGAAATAATAAGCTCGAGCGATTTTATGGGTTTTTATTTAATTCTGAATTACGATTTGAAATGATATATAACTGTAAAAATCTAAATTACTGCTTGAAATGATAAATATCCGTATCACTTGACCCTAGGGTAGAAAATTATATACGGACAACGGATTTGTTAAATTAAGTCATTTTTGAGTCTTCAAATTTTTGAATTCAGTTAACTGGTATTTTGAAATAGAAATTTGATTTATATAAACTGAATTATTTTCAGAAGTCAAAGTGTAAAAGTTGAAGTTGGAATTGATTTAATGAATTGTTTAAAGGATTAAATTGGAATTTCAAAGTTGAAGTGTCAAATATAAATGAATTTATAGGAATTGAGTTATTGGAAATGTTGGATATAACTTAGAAATCTATTTTAAACTAATTTAAACTATTTTAATTAAATTACTATTTTAATCAATTTAAAAATATTTTTATTTATATTAAAATATTATAACCTATTTGATCCAATTTAAATCTATTTTACCAATTTTAAACTAATTAAATTTATTTAATCTATTGTAACGACCTGGATTTTTCAGCGTTGAATCTAGAATATTTAAATGGTTTTGAATATAGAAATTGAATTATAAATTGTTTTTGAATATGGAAAACTTGGATTTATCTATTCAGAATGTAGATACATCAATTTGTTGAATAATATAATTATTCAATTCAATAATGAAAGATTGAGTAAAATATTTAATCTTGAGTTTCGAGCTAGTTAAAAATATTTTAAAGGCTTGTAAAATTTATATTGATAGCGCTGAAGATAGTAAAAGTGTTAAAATTGAATTTGGAAGTGTTTTGTTAAATTTTGAAATTATATCGTTTAAATTGATATTTAAAAATAGCCTTCCGAGGCACAGTCTCGGATTTCGATGAAACCAGTTTCATTGGATCCATAATAGTGTATTATTATCGGATTTGAAATTTCGTAGCTTTTGGAGTTATCATTTATCCGTACGATGTGTAAACGCGCTAAAAATTTATTTCAAAATTTAATATCATAACTGGTCCAAAAAGCTATCTTCTCTATACTATCGAATTAGGACTCGAAACCTTTTCCAGTGTGTTCGAAATAGGGGTATAATATTATAAATGCCTAGCGGCACGCCTCAATAGGGGGTCGAGATTTTGAACTGCGTTTATCCAGACAATTTGAATTTAAAAATAATAATAACAATAATATATATATATATATATATATATATATATATACCTGAGTCAACACAGCAGAGATTCCTTCCTCAGCCTGCTTCCTTTCAACATTGAAACTATTTGCCTTCTCTATAGCAGGCATTCAATACAGAGGGAATCACGTCCATCTTCTTCCCTCAGTGCAAAATCAAATCGAAGCCGTTTTCTTTACCTTTATATCGCATGCGCCTGTTCATTTGTCAAAATCGAAAACCAAATCATCGAAGAAAATAGAAAAGAAAATGGCGAACGCTTGTAGTCTCTTTCCCTTACTCTTTAAATCGAGACGGCACCCTATCAAAAATCAAATTCATTTCAATCGCGATAAGAGGAATTATCAAAGCCGTATCTTTACCCTACCCCTCTTCTCTGTTGTTCAAAGTCAAACTTCGATCGTCGATGGCCTGTTCGATTGAGGCGAGTCGTTCGCACGGAGGCGGGAAGTCGCAAGTAGGTGGCGGTCGCGCGAAGGCAGTGGTGCATGGGGCCGTATGGGTTTCAGGTTCACAATGGGATGGAGATGATGGTGATTTCTATGCGTACATGTGGAATCAGGTGAAGAGGGCAGTGAACTCGGCAGTGACATGATGCGGAGGCGATGGGCAGTATTTGACGGAGGTCGTGGACCGTTCGAATGCGATGGATGAAGTCGCGATTTTGAGGGAGGTCGAGGCGGTTAAGCGGAGATGGTTCGTACTGCGGTTGGAGGCAGTGGTTCGATTTCGAGATGAGGAGGTGCACTACGATGTGAGGACGTGGCCGCGATAGGTCGATGGCGATGTCGGGTCCAGCTCCGATTGAAGAAACTCGATGTTGTCTTGCGCATGCTTTGTCGTGTTTTCGACTCGTATCCGGGAGAGGAGATGGCCTTGGTCTATGCTCTGCTCTGGGTATGAGTTCTTCTCTTTTTTTCCTGTTGTTTGGGAATTTTGTGTAATTACATAAAAATAAACTAGGTAATTATTAAAGTTTAAAAGTTGGCTAACAACTTAGGGAAAATAATAATAACAACAAGTTTATTTAGTTTTAGATTTTGGAAACTTATATAAATGTTCTTGTAAATAGATGTGGTTTCAAAGGAGGAATTTAATCAGTTGAAAACACTTGAAAGATTTAAAGTTAATTTTAATTTGAACAAATTTGTTAAAAATAAATTAATAATTGGTAACTGATTGTTCGAGTACTTCAAGTGTTAATAGAATGGAAAATGTTTGTTCAAGGTCTAAATCATGAAGAAATCGAGCTGGATTGGAAATAGATTGCGTACAAAATCAAAGGTGAGTTAATCTCACTCTTCTGAATTTCTATTTAAATTTAAATGGTTAAATTTAAATAATTGGTTGAATGATTGAATTGATTAGATGTGCTATACTATATATAGTAGTATATACTATATATTGGAGTGATTGGTTTCCTGCATTTTATAACGGATGAGACCCTATGCGCCGCATAATAGCGGATGATATTATAAAAACACATATACCGTGATATTCTACCTCGAAGTGGAATTGGTATTTTATATTGTGCTAACATCTGTGGATGCAGGGAAACAGGTTGGAGGGATCTAGTTGGATTCCTCAAAAGTATTTAGATTGTTTAATATTCTGTGTCATGAATATTTGATATTCTGTGATGAATATTATTAATAATTGGGATATTGAATGCTATGGTTTGGTTGAATATATTTCGGTACACTGAGTTATCAAAATATATAGAATTGAATATTGAAAAGAGAATAAAAGAGTGAATTTTTAATTAAAATAATTATAGAGAATTTAAATAAATTTTAGAATGAATTGGAAAAGAATAAAAGTGATTTTAAAATTATAATAAATAAGTTCCGAGTATGGAATATGGGATTTTGAATAAACAGAGTAATAATGAATTTTAAAAACTTAAGTGATATTATTTAAAGGAATAAAGAATTTATTTTAAATTTCAAGGTTAAATTTATTTAAAAGGATAAAGAAGGAATTTGGGAAATCTGAAATTGGTATTTTCAGTTAAAAGAATTTTAAATCATAATTAAGAAATAAAATCTAAAGTTAATGGGTTTTGAATAAATTGAGTAAAGGAATTTATATCAAAATGGAGTAATTTGGAAGTCAATTCGAAAATTGATTTAAGTGTTTAAAATTGGAATTTCAAAAGGGAAATGAGACTATGGAATTTATAAACTGGGTTTATAAAAGTGAAGTAATATATCAGTGGATATTTGGAAGAATAAATTCACGGTGGGAATTTATTAAAGGAATGGGTAAATTTGTTTAAAAATAAATAGTGGTTTATTTATAAAAGCTGTGAAAGAGAAGCATATTTCCCTGAATAGCAAAGTATGTTTTCAAAACAAATTTTTATTTATAAGTAGAAAGTTTAAGTTGTTTAAAAGTATGTTTTAAAAAGTTATTATTTCTAAATGTTTAAATTTTAACGCAAGTATATTTTTCTAATTTATTATAGTAGTAATTATTTAAAGGTGGCTTGGTATTATGTTTTAAAAGTTAGAAATTTAGTTTTATATTGTACAAAGTAGTTTTATTTTAAATATTCTTAAAGTATATATTTCTGAATAAGGTATTAAAGTAGTTTCTATTTTAAATGTTTTAAAGTATAAGTTATAATAAAGTGTTTTAAATTATTTTAAAAATCTAAGTATTGTACTTGGTGTTTTCAGTGGAAATAAATATTTTAGGAATTCATTCCATGAGAAGAGTGTGGTTTGAAAACTATTTTCAAAGGGTTGAAAGGTGGAAATATATCTTGTGAAGATATTTTGAGAGTAATAAATAATTTGTAGAAATTATTTATGTTTGATGGTTGTTTTTGAAAGTTATTTGATAGTTAAATAACCAACTATCAATATTGGACAATGTGCTGATCGTTTCGAAGAGACCGGGATCGGGATTTATTTCCTGAAAACCACTTCGATCCGGTTTGTACGTTTTCGTGTGGAAAACAAGAGTTTGGATTCGAAGGTGGAGAAGTGAAGTGCAAGGGCTAGTCACTACTAATCCCGAGGATGATTCCAAAATGGATGTAGTAGGAGTAGTGCCTTCGGTTCCGTTTGAACCCGGAACGGACTTGTATGGTTGAATGCTTTCAGAACATCGTCAGGTGGGCGATGAGCATTCTCAGAGATGTGAAATAAAAAGGTGACGCTTAGCCTCAAGCCTTATCAATCGGGAATGACTGAAAATAAGGGGATATGCAGCAAGGCTAAGTGGGTAGCACCTATTAGGGTGAGGTCGTCCCTATCTAGATGTCCCTTTTATTCGGCTTAGTGGTGCGGTTACTGATCCCAACTGTGGGGTGACCTTACTCGGGATTATCAAGTAAGGGGTAGTCCCGGTCTTGTGTTGCAGGGGATTGAGAGTAATCCTAGGTACGGTGATCTAGGCCACGTACTTTGATAGGTGGTACCCCAACGCCTAGTCATTAGTTGGAAATCCATTCTCCCTACGTGCCTTTACGATTTTTGTTTGTAGAACCCACTTTGTGGCTAGTATGCTGGAATTTAATCATGTAACAATTTCAGCTATTTTAATAAGTATTTGCATATAGACACTTTTATAATATCAGAGGATTTTGATAAAATGTGTTTGGCTATCGTAAGGTAAAAACCCGACATGTTTATTTGTGGCGTGGTCTTATGAGATGCTTTTGATTTCAAAGGATTTTGAAACTTTAATAATCTAATTGAGTGTGGTTTTCTCATGCTGACTCGGGTGTTATTTAACTATAATGCTTGGGTCAGATCGAGTATTATAGGATACATGAAAGGATGCTGTGGAGCTCAGTAGACGAGCTGGATGGCGATATGTACTTCCGTATTTGGGTTAAATATTCCACTGTGTATTCAGATTGTGAGGACAGGTTATGATTACTGTTCAGTTGTGTGTTATGTATACTTTGATGATATAATTTATAAACATATTTGTTTTTGTGTGAAGATCATTTATTATCTATTATATTTTATTCTGTTGCGATGGTTAGTGTAACGACCTGATAAATTTATGATATTTTTATAAATTTAATTTATATGTTTGCTAATTTAATCCAGTATAAAATTAAAGTCTTAGGATTTTAAAAGGATGAATGTAGGAGTTAGATAGTAACTGTAATTACAGGTAGAGATTTAAAAGGTTATATGACATAGATTTGAAAATAACTGAAAGTTGTGTTGTAGTTATAAGTCTTAATTTGTTGGTTTAATGGTATTAATGTAACAATAACTGAATTGGATTACATACACACAAACATTTGAAAAATTTATTAGGTGGACTAAATTGGTTAAAGTTCATAAGTTGTGCATTTCAATTTAGTAGAAATTCTAAACGATAAACGAAGATTTAAATAAACGCTAAATTAAAACTATGTAAAATGGTGACTTAAGGCCTAGTTATAGGAATTGGAATATAATCCAAAATTTAATTAATGATAGTAACGTAGTATTAGCTAATAAATAGATTTCAATGCAGTAACCAAATGAAAGGAATAGGAATGAATATATATATATTGAATAGGAATGAATATATATATTGGTTTGAAATGAAATAAAAATGTGTCACATTTAGATGGAGTAAAATTTAAGAAACCTATAAATGTGGAATCAGTAAACATTTGTAAAAAATATTGCCTAGAATAAAATTCATTTAATATAAGAATTCAAAGGTGGAAGATTTACATTTGGATTGAAAGGTATAATTAATTGAATTGGTGATTTGGGAATTTAATCCAAGGGTTACTCTAAAAATAAATACGGATAAAAAGAGGTTAAACTAAGGAGGGGCATTAATTGATTTTAAGGCTTATTTAATACGTTAATAGGCAAGACTCCGCATTCATACATTTATACAAAGCTAAATAGAAGCACAAGTGTGATATAATGTAAATAGATGGATATCAACCTTTATTTATATGTTAATGGGATTTAATTTCTATTGTATAAAAACCGCAATTTAATGAAGATTGAAATAGCTAATTTATACGTTAGTTGATTTAGCTGGAATATGAAGATATTTAATGGAATAGTGAAATCAAATGGGAATGGGTTTCCATTGTTCATTTGAATTCACATTCATCATAAAAACTTATTTGAAAACCAAAGGAATAATAAAGGAATCAAGACTTAATTAGTAATTTGGATTTAAGACATGGCAATTTGGATTTATTGCAACATTTAATACCATAGTATTTAGTAAAGCTTATTCAAATTTTAGTTGACCATTTGTGATATAACTTTTTGAAAACAAGACTTTATTTATGAATTGAGTATTTGATTCAACGAATGGTAATTACTTCATTTAAAAATGGAATTTAACGTAAATTTGTACGTTATTAAAGTTAAATGAAAGCTGTAAACATTTGACTTAGAGAACAATTGAGTGAAATCTTAACTAATGTAAACTTCATCATATTGACATCCATAACTGTGAATCATAGGAAGAAGGTAAATAAATGAACTTAACCAAACTATTTATGTTGAATATTGAAAATTTGAATAAATAAATAGTTAAGAAAATTAAGGGAATGGGAATAAAAATTTATTTATAATTTGGAATTTTAATTACGGTGAAAAGGGTTAACTGCAATTAAAAGTAAGTTGAGATGGAAATCAAGTTATTTATTTAATTTGGTTTAAGATGAGAGTGTATAAGTATAAGATTAGGTAATTTGTGAGAATAAATTTATAATTCCCAATTAATAAGAAAGTGCAGAAATTAAAATTGCAAATTTATATACCTATAAATTTTTATTCACATCCAAGCTTGTTAAATTTATTGGGATTAATTGAACTATCTAAGTAATGAAATTTGGCCAATAATAGGAGTTGAAACATAAAAATTGATTTTTTATGATTTATTTAATTGATTTAATAATATTAAAAATAGCCATTTTTGTCACGGACTCGGATTTCGACGAAACCAGTTTCATCGGATCCGTAACGGTGAATTATAATAATGTTTCAAGTTTCGTTGCGATCGGACTTGTCGTTTGATCGTACGGACTCGAAACGCCTTGAAATTTACGCATTTTGAAATCAATTTGAAATTTTGTTTTTTTTTAGCATAACTTCTTCATACGATCGAATTTGGTCACGAAACTTTTTCCATCGCGTTCAGAATATTTTAAAACACCTATTTGGATATATAGTTTTAACAAATTCGACTCCGGAGGCATAGCGGGCTTTTTGGACCATGGTTTGTCACGCACGTTCGCGTATCCAGTCTAGCTACCCTACCTCTAGCCTATCTATAAATATACATCTATAAACCCTAGCTCCTTTCTTTTTCATTTGCTGTAAGTTCATTTCTTCACTCTTTTCTCTTTCCCAAATGTATACATCTCAGATCCAATTCCAGATCCATCCACAGTTCAAAATCAAAAGTCAAAACTCAAAAATTTCAGAAAATTCCAGAAAAAATATATGTTGAAGTATTCGATACGCGTAATCCCATGGTGAAATTCGTTTTTCAATTGGAGCTGTAGTTCATCCAGAATAAATTCAAACAGCCCCAAAACCGTTCATCATCGTCGCGTAAAACTTCGTCTGATCGAAATTCTGTTTCTGCGTATTGGAGTATGGACGATGGGGAGCGTATCTATGTAATTTGTTTGGCAATTCAACGGTCGGATTGGAGTCAAAATTCATTTAGGGTTTGCAAGTAAGAGGCGGCGGCTTGTTGTTTTTGGTGACCGAGTGGCTCAGGTGGGGTCCCGGGGGTTCGGCCGGAGGAGGCAAGGTGGATGTTGGCGACGGCGTGGGCAACAGAGGTGGCTAGGGGAGGAGAACGCCGGTCAAAGGCACGGTCAAGGGGTACCTGCGTGCAAGGGACGCTGGAGTTCTCGCGTGCGTGCTTCAGGTTCAGGTTGCTGTAGTGAAGAACATCGCTGACGTGGCACATATAATGTAAGTGGTGAATGTGGACCATTTTGTTATTTTCAATTTGGAATTCCATCACCATTTTTCGCCATAACTTTCTCCTACGAATTCGGATTCACATGAAATTTTTTTTGTTAGGATCGTAATTTAATTCCGGACTCGATGACTCTGGTTTGGACGAATTCTGAGACGGGAGAATTTTTGGGTTTAAATCGGGTTTAAATTCGATTTAAATTCAAAAGGTGAGTGTTTTAACCCACTCACAACTACTAGAAGCTTTTATGTTTGTTAAATAAATTTTAGAAATGAATAGAAATTTATTTATGAGCTTTTGGCATGTTATTTCATCCATATCTGTTGAATTGCATTTATTGAATTTAGCTGTTAATTAAATTGATTAATTGCGTATTAATTTGCTGTTAGGAATTTTGTTTGCATATGAAATGCTAGTTAACAGTTATATAAATTATCTCTAAATATAAATGGTTAGATTAATAGTTGAAATTTAATTTGAATAAACTGACAGTTATTACCCGTTGCATATTATCGAACTAATATTGTTATTGATTGATATGGGTTGATAGTGATTGATATTGATTGATGGTTGAAATTGGGTGATGGATGTGTTGTTGAATGGATGATTTATGTGGATATCATTAACTGCCAGTTAGCATGCATTTTACATTTTCGGGATTGTGGTTTGAAATGATAAAACCGCAAAGTTTTATTTTTAAATTGCGGATTGAAATGATAAATATCCGTATCACTTGACCATAGGATAGAAAATTATATACAGGCACCGCGGTCTATATATAACTATTTTAATGTGATTTCTATGGTTTGGATTGAATACGGTTTATAAATCTTAAATTTTATATTGTATAAATATTTTATTCCATATTTATATACCTATGAAGTTAAAATTTAGGAATTTAAAAGGTGGATAAATTTCTTTATTGAAATGGAAGAAATTTAGAAAATGGAGTTGGTAAATTTATATCCTATGTTTAAATGTAAAGTTGGAAATTTTAAGATATGATATTTGAAATTGGATTTTCCCAAAATAAATAGAAATGGATATTCTAGTAAAAATTTGAATTGGAAAATTTATATATATATTTTACTAGAAATTGAAGTTTTATTAATTATGGATTTTATGTGAATGGTCAAGATTAATTAATAGAATATTGATTTCGAAAGGATAAAAAAAAAATCCAACTTTAGTTGAAATATTAATGCTCAAAATGGATATAAATATATATAAAATTGAAATGGTTTTGGGGACTTGAAGTAATATTTTGGATTTTGGATTAACTTTTAAAGAAGAAATATTTGGAAAGCCATGTAATTTATTTCTTTATAAAGCAACAGTAAAGTTAAACCTTTTTAATTCGCATACCGTTGAATATCCAAACCATTTAGTTTTGAAAATAATGGTTTTAAAATACTATGGATTTTCGAAGAATTATGTTGAAAGTTACAAACAAAATATTGGTTACATGGGATATTAAATAATAAAAGTGACATAATTTTTGGAAAGGAAAATTTATTTGGGAAACGATATCATTGATTTGAGTCTTTATAAATTAATATCAAAATGAATTGTTTGGGTTTAAAAGAAGAAATGATATCGAGATATTATGGTTTTGAAATGGATTATATTCTGGTTTTAAAGTATAAACTGTTTTTAAATAACCGCGGTGTTATAATAACGATTGGTTGGCAAAGAGACCGGGATCGGATATGGACATACTCTCTGTCGATACCGAAAACCACTTTGACTAACCGTGTACGCGGTGGAGTTCCAGAATGAAGTAGGTGGTGGCGACGTTTCCTGTAAGGTAAATACGTGGACCCAACTCCCGTGAGTTGGCATAAGGTGGCTAAAACAGGAGCGATTCTCAGGCCAATGAGGTCATTCCTCTGATCGGACGCTCCTCTTCGATATTATACTTTGACTTGGATTGATTCAGTGGCCACTTCTATATTTTGATTTTGGGGGAGTTAGTTCGAGGTGGGCGGCAGCTGCGCGCTGCGCGTTACCATCAGCCTGGATAGCAATTGGTATATCTACCCTGGCATTGCCTAGTTGTGCCGTGTCACCTACCCTATCGCGCCTTGTACGAGTTTGGTTTTCTCCCGTAGCCCGTGTGGTATCCTCTAGTGGCTTCCCGATCAGGAGGGACTATGATATTGGATGGACTACTGGGACTATTACGTGTTAAGGGCTATATGGGTAACCCCTTAACGCTATTAAAAAGTAAGTTTATTTTATAAATAGACACTATTATAATAGCGCAATATACTACATAGTAAATAGTTTAACGGATCCTTAGGAGATGTAAATCCCGAACATCTCTTGAGTTACTGTACCCATATTTATTTCTGTTTATTTAACTCACATAATATTTTCTAGTCTGACTCGAGTGTTTTGTCTTTTCAAATTCGCTCGGGTCAGTCCGAGTGTTTCAGGATAGCAGATTTTAGCTTTGGAGGACGAAGACGAAGAATCAGTATTATTCTATATATAGTATTGTACCACACTCTTTCTATTCCGCTGCATTACTTGTATTGGTATGTGTAACTCTGATATTTATTGTAAAAGAAGAATCAAGCTTTTGTAAACTGTTTATGAACTGTATATTTGTTATTATATTTTATCCTTCCGCTGTGAGATTCTATTTTGTTTTATTCCTTCTCTGTTTTTCTTATTTACCCCATAACAATCCGTCCTTGCGTATGCTTTGAATTGGCACGTGTGTCGTTTTAAAGTGTGCGAAAAGGCGGGATGTTACAGTTGGTATCAGAGCTTTGGTTTAGCGATAAACCTTGGCTTTGTGGGGTTTGACTCTTTGTTAATAGGGTAGTAATATCCTATGGGAGTCACTGAGTGTATATATATGAGAGAGCGTATTTGTTAGTATTCATAAAAGATTTTAATATTGTGCTAATCTGTTCCGCTTTGTATTTATAAATTCTGGTTGATGCATGGGACGCTATGCCATCAATAGGGATTTCTAAACACTAAATAGGACAGACCGACATAATATTTGTTTTTAATATAGGTGAATGAAATAATTTTGCCTATTATATTTTCCATATATAAAAATATTTTATAAAGATATATATATATTTTTTGGTTGCTATAGATTGGGTGTTAGGAAATAAAATATTTATAATAACTGAAGCTAGGTGAAATCATAATAAACCCAATTTGGAGATTTTAGAACTTAAGTCCGGGATTTTTCCGAATTCGTTTTCAAAGAATTTATGAGATATAATGATTCGGTTTACAAGTATTTTCTTATGTAAATATTTAGCATAATTCGAAAAAAAAAAAAACTGTTTAAAGAAGATTTTGGAAAATTTTTATTTTGTACTTTCTTCTCTGTCGCTGGAAAATAAATTCGGTGATGACGGCCGCATCATCGACTTTCATTTTCGAGTTTCAAAAGGGGAAAGGCCACTGTAGTAAATTCTACTGCAGATTTATTTTGAAATTTTCTAAAATTTTTCTTTTATTGTTCTAAATATAATTAGAGATATTGAGTTGTAAGAACTTATTTATCTATTATTTTGAAATATTTGAAATTTAACCCGGTATTTAATTCTTAAATTTCCATTAATTAATTGTTTAAATTATTTTAGTTGAATAAAAAGATAAGCAATTAAGGAATTGAAACCTCTAATTTAGATAAGAGAATTAATGGAATGTTATATGAGGAAATTGGAAATTCTTAACATATGGACAAAAGCAAATTGTTGAAATTTAAGTAAAGTATTCAATGAATTGCTTTTATAATGAGAATTTAATTTATAATTCTTAAGTATAAAGGAAGTTAAAAATTTCACTTATAAAGAATGGTAGAGATTTATTGGAAAATCAATGAGTTAAAAGAATGGAGATTTAACTTGTATAAGTTCAATTGAAATTTCTTTAACATAAATAACTTACCCAAATATAAAAGTTGAAATGTTAAATAAGAAACTAGAATTGAATGTTTTACAAGTAGGAATTTAGGAAAAATGAAGTATTCAATAAATTACCGTTATAAATAAGAATTAAATGGTATAAACTTAAGTGATAATTAAATTTTTATTGAAAATAAAGTTAAGTATTATTAATAGATGATAAAACCTGAGTATATAACATGAAATTCAAAATAAGAATTTATTTTATGATTATTCACTTAAGTATGTTTTTAATCTCCCCTATTCTAATATAATAGAAAGTAGGAAGGATTGAAATGACTGCAATTCATGGTTAATGGATAAATTAAAACTTCCACTTATAAGAATGAATGTTATCAGATTAAGAATTTAAGGGAAATCTTACAGGTGAAGATATTCAAAATATTTGTGTTATTAATGAGAATTTATTTTATAAACTTAAGTAATAAAAGGAAACTTAAGTAATAAAAAGGAAATACAAATATAATGAATTTGGTGATAATTGGAAAATAAACTTGTAAGAAACAAAGAAATCCCTCATAAATGAAGGAAAGAAAAATCAAAACACTGAATTATGAAATAAATGTATAATGAGATATTTTGGTGTTGATTTGAATTGTTGGTTGATGTATGTTGTTGGGTAAGGAATTATGGAGTTGTTAGATTTACAAATAATCTTTGTTCCATCTTAGGCTGTTGAGCAACGGATGCACTTGATAGTTATTCTTCATTCGTACAACTTCAGAATCTGAACCCGAACAACTAATTGTCGTTTGATTTAAATGATTGGTTGTTGTATGTGGTTGTGCTGTTTGTTAAAATGTATGATTGTTGCATTTGATTGAGTATGAATGATTGAATCCACTTGAATAGTTCATTTAAAATAAATATTTAACCTTTTAGATTTTATTAGTAAATACAGGTGTTGGAAGCAACTGCTACTGCTGTTGGTTCCAAAATAATAAAGCGTATATTGCCCGACAATAGGTACGTTTTCGGATTACGTTTAAAGCGATATTTTATATATTTTTCCCGTGTTGGGATATAATATTTTGATTATATATGTAATATACTTGTATATTTGGATATTATATTTTCTCCAGAGTCCCTCCGTACAAAGGAGACTCTGCCAAAAATTTTCGAAAATTTTGGACTTAGAATTTTGTTAAAATATTTTTCCAACTTTAATAACTCAAGTATTAAAGGATATAATGATTATAAAACAAGAATATTTCATTTAGGAGGATTAATCCAGGAAAATATTGTTTATAAATTAAAAATTGAAATAAAAAGTACTGTTTATTCTTCCTTCTCCCTTCTTTTTTCCTTTTCGGGGACGAAAAGTTTTGAGTGGGGGAGATTGTAACGACCTGATAAATTTATGATATTTTTATAAATTTAATTTATATGTTTGCTAATTTAATCCAGTATAAAATTAAAGTCTTAGGATTTTAAAAGGATGAATGTAGGAGTTAGATAGTAACTGTAATTACAGGTAGAGATTTAAAAGGTTATATGACATAGATTTGAAAATAACTGAAAGTTGTGTTGTAGTTATAAGTCTTAATTTGTTGGTTTAATGGTATTAATGTAACAATAACTGAATTGGATTACATACACACAAACATTTGAAAAATTTATTAGGTGGACTAAATTGGTTAAAGTTCATAAGTTGTGCATTTCAATTTAGTAGAAATTCTAAACGATAAACGAAGATTTAAATAAACGCTAAATTAAAACTATGTAAAATGGTGACTTAAGGCCTAGTTATAGGAATTGGAATATAATCCAAAATTTAATTAATGATAGTAACGTAGTATTAGCTAATAAATAGATTTCAATGCAGTAACCAAATGAAAGGAATAGGAATGAATATATATATTGAATAGGAATGAATATATATATTGGTTTGAAATGAAATAAAAATGTGTCACATTTAGATGGAGTAAAATTTAAGAAACCTATAAATGTGGAATCAGTAAACATTTGTAAAAAATATTGCCTAGAATAAAATTCATTTAATATAAGAATTCAAAGGTGGAAGATTTACATTTGGATTGAAAGGTATAATTAATTGAATTGGTGATTTGGGAATTTAATCCAAGGGTTACTCTAAAAATAAATACGGATAAAAAGAGGTTAAACTAAGGAGGGGCATTAATTGATTTTAAGGCTTATTTAATACGTTAATAGGCAAGACTCCGCATTCATACATTTATACAAAGCTAAATAGAAGCACAAGTGTGATATAATGTAAATAGATGGATATCAACCTTTATTTATATGTTAATGGGATTTAATTTCTATTGTATAAAAACCGCAATTTAATGAAGATTGAAATAGCTAATTTATACGTTAGTTGATTTAGCTGGAATATGAAGATATTTAATGGAATAGTGAAATCAAATGGGAATGGGTTTCCATTGTTCATTTGAATTCACATTCATCATAAAAACTTATTTGAAAACCAAAGGAATAATAAAGGAATCAAGACTTAATTAGTAATTTGGATTTAAGACATGGCAATTTGGATTTATTGCAACATTTAATACCATAGAATTTAGTAAAGCTTATTCAAATTTTAGTTGACCATTTGTGATATAACTTTTTGAAAACAAGACTTTATTTATGAATTGAGTATTTGATTCAACGAATGGTAATTACTTCATTTAAAAATGGAATTTAACGTAAATTTGTACGTTATTAAAGTTAAATGAAAGCTGTAAACATTTGACTTAGAGAACAATTGAGTGAAATCTTAACTAATGTAAACTTCATCATATTGACATCCATAACTGTGAATCATAGGAAGAAGGTAAATAAATGAACTTAACCAAACTATTTATGTTGAATATTGAAAATTTGAATAAATAAATAGTTAAGAAAATTAAGGGAATGGGAATAAAAATTTATTTATAATTTGGAATTTTAATTACGGTGAAAAGGGTTAACTGCAATTAAAAGTAAGTTGAGATGGAAATCAAGTTATTTATTTAATTTGGTTTAAGATGAGAGTGTATAAGTATAAGATTAGGTAATTTGTGAGAATAAATTTATAATTCCCAATTAATAAGAAAGTGCAGAAATTAAAATTGCAAATTTATATACCTATAAATTTTTATTCACATCCAAGCTTGTTAAATTTATTGGGATTAATTGAACTATCTAAGTAATGAAATTTGGCCAATAATAGGAGTTGAAACATAAAAATTGATTTTTTATGATTTATTTAATTGATTTAATAATATTAAAAATAGCCATTTTTGTCACGGACTCGGATTTCGACGAAACCAGTTTCATCGGATCCGTAACGGTGAATTATAATAATGTTTCAAGTTTCGTTGCGATCGGACTTGTCGTTTGATCGTACGGACTCGAAACGCCTTGAAATTTACGCATTTTGAAATCAATTTGAAATTTTGTTTTTTTTTAGCATAACTTCTTCATACGATCGAATTTGGTCACGAAACTTTTTCCATCGCGTTCAGAATATTTTAAAACACCTATTTGGATATATAGTTTTAACAAATTCGACTCCGGAGGCATAGCGGGCTTTTTGGACCATGGTTTGTCACGCACGTTCGCGTATCCAGTCTAGCTACCCTACCTCTAGCCTATCTATAAATATACATCTATAAACCCTAGCTCCTTTCTTTTTCATTTGCTGTAAGTTCATTTCTTCACTCTTTTCTCTTTCCCAAATGTATACATCTCAGATCCAATTCCAGATCCATCCACAGTTCAAAATCAAAAGTCAAAACTCAAAAATTTCAGAAAATTCCAGAAAAAATATATGTTGAAGTATTCGATACGCGTAATCCCATGGTGAAATTCGTTTTTCAATTGGAGCTGTAGTTCATCCAGAATAAATTCAAACAGCCCCAAAACCGTTCATCATCGTCGCGTAAAACTTCGTCTGATCGAAATTCTGTTTCTGCGTATTGGAGTATGGACGATGGGGAGCGTATCTATGTAATTTGTTTGGCAATTCAACGGTCGGATTGGAGTCAAAATTCATTTAGGGTTTGCAAGTAAGAGGCGGCGGCTTGTTGTTTTTGGTGACCGAGTGGCTCAGGTGGGGTCCCGGGGGTTCGGCCGGAGGAGGCAAGGTGGATGTTGGCGACGGCGTGGGCAACAGAGGTGGCTAGGGGAGGAGAACGCCGGTCAAAGGCACGGTCAAGGGGTACCTGCGTGCAAGGGACGCTGGAGTTCTCGCGTGCGTGCTTCAGGTTCAGGTTGCTGTAGTGAAGAACATCGCTGACGTGGCACATATAATGTAAGTGGTGAATGTGGACCATTTTGTTATTTTCAATTTGGAATTCCATCACCATTTTTCGCCATAACTTTCTCCTACGAATTCGGATTCACATGAATTTTTTTTTGTTAGGATCGTAATTTAATTCCGGACTCGATGACTCTGGTTTGGACGAATTCTGAGACGGGCGAATTTTTGGGTTTAAATCGGGTTTAAATTCGATTTAAATTCAAAAGGTGAGTGTTTTAACCCACTCACAACTACTAGAAGCTTTTATGTTTGTTAAATAAATTTTAGAAATGAATAGAAATTTATTTATGAGCTTTTGGCATGTTATTTCATCCATATCTGTTGAATTGCATTTATTGAATTTAGCTGTTAATTAAATTGATTAATTGCGTATTAATTTGCTGTTAGGAATTTTGTTTGCATATGAAATGCTAGTTAACAGTTATATAAATTATCTCTAAATATAAATGGTTAGATTAATAGTTGAAATTTAATTTGAATAAACTGACAGTTATTACCCGTTGCATATTATCGAACTAATATTGTTATTGATTGATATGGGTTGATAGTGATTGATATTGATTGATGGTTGAAATTGGGTGATGGATGTGTTGTTGAATGGATGATTTATGTGGATATCATTAACTGCCAGTTAGCATGCATTTTACATTTTCGGGATTGTGGTTTGAAATGATAAAACCGCAAAGTTTTATTTTTAAATTGCGGATTGAAATGATAAATATCCGTATCACTTGACCATAGGATAGAAAATTATATACAGGCACCGCGGTCTATATATAACTATTTTAATGTGATTTCTATGGTTTGGATTGAATACGGTTTATAAATCTTAAATTTTATATTGTATAAATATTTTATTCCATATTTATATACCTATGAAGTTAAAATTTAGGAATTTAAAAGGTGGATAAATTTCTTTATTGAAATGGAAGAAATTTAGAAAATGGAGTTGGTAAATTTATATCCTATGTTTAAATGTAAAGTTGGAAATTTTAAGATATGATATTTGAAATTGGATTTTCCCAAAATAAATAGAAATGGATATTCTAGTAAAAATTTGAATTGGAAAATTTATATATATATATTTTACTAGAAATTGAAGTTTTATTAATTATGGAGTTTATGTGAATGGTCAAGATTAATTAATAGAATATTGATTTCGAAAGGATAAAAAAAAATCCAACTTTAGTTGAAATATTAATGCTCAAAATGGATATAAATATATATAAAATTGAAATGGTTTTGGGGACTTGAAGTAATATTTTGGATTTTGGATTAACTTTTAAAGAAGAAATATTTGGAAAGCCATGTAATTTATTTCTTTATAAAGCAACAGTAAAGTTAAACCTTTTTAATTCGCATACCGTTGAATATCCAAACCATTTAGTTTTGAAAATAATGGTTTTAAAATACTATGGATTTTCGAAGAATTATGTTGAAAGTTACAAACAAAATATTGGTTACATGGGATATTAAATAATAAAAGTGACATAATTTTTGGAAAGGAAAATTTATTTGGGAAACGATATCATTGATTTGAGTCTTTATAAATTAATATCAAAATGAATTGTTTGGGTTTAAAAGAAGAAATGATATCGAGATATTATGGTTTTGAAATGGATTATATTCTGGTTTTAAAGTATAAACTGTTTTTAAATAACCGCGGTGTTATAATAACGATTGGTTGGCAAAGAGACCGGGATCGGATATGGACATACTCTCTGTCGATACCGAAAACCACTTTGACTAACCGTGTACGCGGTGGAGTTCCAGAATGAAGTAGGTGGTGGCGACGTTTCCTGTAAGGTAAATACGTGGACCCAACTCCCGTGAGTTGGCATAAGGTGGCTAAAACAGGAGCGATTCTCAGGCCAATGAGGTCATTCCTCTGATCGGACGCTCCTCTTCGATATTATACTTTGACTTGGATTGATTCAGTGGCCACTTCTATATTTTGATTTTGGGGGAGTTAGTTCGAGGTGGGCGGCAGCTGCGCGCTGCGCGTTACCATCAGCCTGGATAGCAATTGGTATATCTACCCTGGCATTGCCTAGTTGTGCCGTGTCACCTACCCTATCGCGCCTTGTACGAGTTTGGTTTTCTCCCGTAGCCCGTGTGGTATCCTCTAGTGGCTTCCCGATCAGGAGGGACTATGATATTGGATGGACTACTGGGACTATTACGTGTTAAGGGCTATATGGGTAACCCCTTAACGCTATTAAAAAGTAAGTTTATTTTATAAATAGACACTATTATAATAGCGCAATATACTACATAGTAAATAGTTTAACGGATCCTTAGGAGATGTAAATCCCGAACATCTCTTGAGTTACTGTACCCATATTTATTTCTGTTTATTTAACTCACATAATATTTTCTAGTCTGACTCGAGTGTTTTGTCTTTTCAAATTCGCTCGGGTCAGTCCGAGCGTTTCAGGATAGCAGATTTTAGCTTTGGAGGACGAAGACGAAGAATCAGTATTATTCTATATATAGTATTGTACCACACTTTTTCTATTCCGCTGCATTGCTTGTATTGGTATGTGTAACTCTGATATTTATTGTAAAAGAAGAATCAAGCTTTTGTAAACTGTTTATGAACTGTATATTTGTTATTATATTTTATCCTTCCGCTGTGAGATTCTATTTTGTTTTATTCCTTCTCTGTTTTTCTTATTTACCCCATAACAATCCGCCCTTGCGTATGCTTTGAATTGGCACGTGTGTCGTTTTAAAGTGTGCGAAAAGGCGGGATGTTACAGTTAGATTCTGATGTTGTTTTCTATTTTCTTCTTCTACCTCTTCTTCTTTAACCCAAATGGTTCGTATTTTCGTTCATCTTGAGTTGATTGATGGAGAATAGTGTCGACTCAAGGGGTACGGAACTGCGGGTCGTTTCACATGGTATCAGAGCTAAAAGGTTAAGCGAGAACCTTGGCTCTATTGGAAATTACTCATTAAAGATAGAGTCAGTAGTACTCCAGAATGAGTTTGAGCGTATTAATAGTTATGAGCGCATATTTGTTTGTGGATATAAAAATGGTTTTATATTGTATTGATTGATTTATTGAGTGGCATATGAATCTTCGTCGGCACAGTCTGGAGAACTGTATCGAAGGGGATTCTAAACACTTAAATAGAACAATTCGACACAATATTCTTTTCGAAAGTGGGTAAATGAGATAATTTTACCCAAAATATATTTTGATATAAAATAAATACTTCCTTAAATTGTTATATAACTTGGACGTTTGGATGATAATATTTTAAACAATTAAGATTATAAAAATTGGAATGACTTGTATCATCAAATGGAAATTTATATGAGCATAAATTATACAAATAAATTATAGTTAAAATTTGATTTAAGTCAAAATTTGAAAATTTAAAACCCTAGAGATTTTGGAAGTGTTTTCAAAGTGTTGTGAAGACAAATAATAGCATTATTATTTTGGAGGTATTTCTAAAAGGAAATTGTTTCAAATAAATTTTGGGAAGGGATATAGCATTGTGCACCTCAGTCGCTGGAAAATAACTTCGGTGATGACTGCAGCATCATCGATGTTCATTTTCGAGTTTCTAAGTGATGTATTGCGGCCAAATTGATTTGTTCAGAAGAACTAGTTTTGCTTTGGAAATTTCATAGGAAATTTGTGGGGATAAAAACCAGGATTGGTTTAAAAATTTGAGAAGTGTGATTTTGAGATATTAGTGATTTCAAAATGATTTGAAACCAAAAGCCGGGTGTTTAAAATCCTAAATCCTTATTTGAATTGAATATCCTGATGAGATAGGTTATAAGCTTATAAATTGAGATGATTTTTCTTAAATAAGGAAGGAAAATAGGAGATGTGAATGTTGTAATCAAAATTTAAAGTGTAAAAAAAATAATTGGATATAAATTGGAATTGAATAAGATGGAGGAATAATATTAAGTTGAAATGAATGAACTTTAGCTAAGTTTAATATTGAGTTGGATTTGAATTAAATTGAAAATAAAAACCCAGTTGTATTTGAATTAAGTTGAAATTGAATGGAAATGAAATAAATTGAGATGTAGATGATATTAAGTGAAAGTAAGTTCTTTCTTAATTTAAATTCAAGTGGATTGAGTGGATTAAAGAGAATGGTATGATGCTAGATTTAACTGTTTTAAAATAAAATTGAATTGAAATAAATTCAGTTGAGTTATAGATAATATTGAATGGAATAAAATTCTTACTTAAATAAATAAGCGTAAACTAAGTAAGTATTGAATTGGGATAAATAAGCTTTGGAATCTTATAAAAGAATTGAAAAGCATTGAAATAAAAATATAGTCCCTAGTTAAAAGTAAAGTGAAAATGTGATTGACTGTAAATGGATGGAGAAATATGAATATTAATAAGTGTGTAGCTTATAAAAATGTAAAAAGGGAATAAATAAGCCGGAATAAAAGTGTTGGAATTTTGGAAAATGAAAGAAAATCCAAACTAGAATTATGAAAAAAAAAATTGAACTCAGAAAAATTTAATGAAGTGATTTTTGTAATAAAATCGAATATTGATTTAAAGGTTGGAAGTAAGATAATTAGCTAAATAAATTATTTGATAAAGTATGTTAATAAAATTTAACTCGGTTAAATAAAATGGATTGTAAGTTAATAATAAAGTTTGGAAATAAACTCGAATTATAAATAGAATTCGACTTGGATTGATAATGAATTAAAATAAGTGGAGATGTTGTAAAAATAAAATGGAATTGAATTATAATAGAAATGATTTGAGTTACAAATAAAATCCAATTCGAGTATAAATGAGTTAAGTATGTACTTGGATATTATTTTGATAAATTGAGAAGGTGAATTAAAATAAAATGGATGGGCTAACTGAATTAAATGGAATTTTATTAGATGAGAACCATATTTAATAGAAGTGAACTTAAGTTTGAAGTTGGAATAAATTGAAGTAAATTAACTTAAGTTAAGAATAATGAGAAGCTCGACTTCGAGTAGGAAGGGTGGACCATTAAATAAAAGCTTGGATTGAATTAATTTGGGAATGGTTAGTAGTATACAAGCATGGAATGTGGCGAACTAAATAAAATGGTTGTGAATGAATTAAAATGGAAGGAATTAAATATAAATTGAGTTGGAATCAATTTAAAATGGTTATAAGCTTAAGTAACTATTTATTCACACGAACATAGTCGAATTGCGTAGAAATAAATTGTCGATTGACGAAAACAAGATTAAATGAAATTCTATGAATTGATAGAAGTGAAATAAAATTGATTTTGAAATCAATTGAGTTGAATATGAGCTTGTTTGGATAAAAAAAAGATTGAATGTAAGAAATTGAAGCGTAAACCATTATAATCGAACGGAATGGCACATCAATTATTGAAAGCAATTGAATTAGTTTTGAAATCATATAAATTGCTCATGGAAAGTGTTTGGTGCATGTTGCTTAAGAAATGCATGTGTTTAGCTATTGAAAGTAAGTGAAATGTTAATAAATTTTGTATATTTAGTACTTACATGTTTGGATTGAGTAAGTACAGGTACCAGAAAGCCGTTTGGCTGGATTTGGACACGCTAATTGCTAAAATAATAAGCTGCTTGCTTAAAAATGCTAAATAGAGGTACGCCTACGCAATAAAAGTTAGGAAATATGTACTATTGCTTGTTTTTTTGTAATTCCGACCGTGTGGGTCGATGTATATATATTTATATCTCTTGTCAAATTGCAAAAGCTCCTTTATACAAAGGAGACTCTATTTTTGGAAATTTTTTTGTTACAGACAAAACGATTTCAAATTGGAGTTGAGATAAAAGGATTTTGGAAATGGAGTTGAGGACAAATTGTTTTGGTCGAAACTAATAGTTTAGTTGGAACTAAAGTTTAGAAAAAGTGAATATGCGATTTTCACTAAGTGGGTTTTGAAAAGTTAATGTGTTTGGAGCATCCTTTGCCTTTGTAATTTCGGTGACGAAATTCTTTTACGGGGGAGGAATGTAACGACCTGGATTTTTTAGCGTTGAATCTGGAATATTTAAATGGTTTTAAATATAGAAATTGAATTATAAATTTGTTCTGAATATGGAAAACTTGGATTTATCTATTCAGAATATAGATATAGCAATTTGTTGAATAATATAATTATTCAATTCAATAATGGGAGATTGAGTAAAATATTTAATCTTCAGTTTCGAGCTTGTTAAAAATATGTTAAAGGCTTGTAAAATTTATATTGATAGTACTGAAGATAGTAAAAGTATTAAAATTGAATTTGGAAGTGTTTTGTTAAGTTTTGAAATTACATCGTTTAAATTGATACTCAAAAATAGCCTTCCAAGGAACAGTCTCGGATGTCATTGAAACTAGTTTTATTGGATCCATAATAGTGTATTATTATTGGATTTCAAATTTCGTAGCTTTTGGAGTTATCGTTTAGCCGTACGATGCGTAAACGCGCTAAAAAATTATTTCGAAATTTAATATCATAACTGGTCCAAAAAGCTATATTCTCCATACGATCGAATTAGGACTCGAAACCTTTTTCAGTGTGTTCGAAATAGGGGTATAACATTATAAACGCCTAACGGCACGCCTCGATAGGGGGTCGAGATTTTAAGTTGCGTTTATCGAGACAATTTAAATTTGAATTTAAAAATAAAAATAATGATAATATATATATATATATATATATATATATATATATATATATATACCTGAGTCAACACAGCAGAGATTCCTTCCTCAGCCTGCTTCCTTTCAACATCGAAACTTTTTGCCTTCTCTGTAGCAGGCATTCAATACAGAGGGAATCATGTCCATCTTCTTCCCTCAGTGCAAAATCAAATCGAAGCCGTTTTCTTCACCTTTATATCGCGTGCGCCTGTTCATTTGTCATAATCGAAAACCAAATCATTGAAGAAGAAAAAATGGCGAACGCTTGTAGTCTCTTTCCCTTACTCTTCAAATCGAGATGGCACCCGATCAAACATCAAATCCATTTCAATCACGATAAAAGGAATTATCAAAGCCGTATCTTTACCCTACCCCTCTTCTCTGTTGTTCGAAGTCGAACTTCAATCGTTGATGGCCTGTTCGATTGAGGCGAGTCGTTCACACGGAGGCGGGAAGTCGCGAGTAGGTGGCGGACGCGCGAGGGCAGTGGTGCATGGGGCCGCATCGGTTTCAGGATCGCGATGGGATGGAGATGATGACGATTTATGTGCGTACGTGTGGAATCAGGTGAAGAGGGTGGCGAACTTGGCAGTGACGTGATGCGGAGGCAATGGGCAGTGTTTGACGGAGGTCGTGGACTATTCGAATGCGATGTATGAAGTCGCGGTGATTTTGAGGGAGGTCGAGGCGGTTAAGCGGAGATGGTTCGTACTACGGTGGGAGGCAGTGGGTCGATTTCGAGATGAGGAGGTGCACTGTGATGTGAGGCCGTGACCGTGATAGGTCGATGGCGATGTCAGGTCCATCTTCAATTGAAGAAACTCGGTGTCGTCTCGCGCATGCTTGGTCGTGTTTTCGACTGTATTGGGAGAGGAGTGGGCCTTGGTCTATGCTCTACTCTGGGTATGAGTTCTTCTCTTTTTTTTCCTATTGTTTGGGAATTTTGTGTAATTACATAAAAATAAACTAGGTAATTATTAAAGTTTAAAAGTTGGCTAAAAACTTAGGGAAAATAATAATAATAATAAGTTTATTTAGTTTTAGAATTTGGAAACTTATATAAATGTTCTTGTAAATGGATGTGGTTTCAAAGGAGGAATTTAATTAGTTGAAAACACTTTAAAGATTTAAAGTTAATTTTAATTCGAACAAATTTGTGAAAAATAAATTAATAATTGGCAACCGATTGTTCGAGTACTTCAAGTGTTAATAGAATGGAAAATGTTTATTCAAGGTCAAAATCATGAAGAAATCGAGCTGGATTGGAAATAGATTGCATACAAAATCAAAGGTGAGTTAATCTCACTCTTCTGGATTGCTAATTAAATTTAAATGGTTAAATTTAAATAATTGGTTGAATGATTGAATTGATTTGATGTGCTATATTATATATAGTAGTATATAGTATATGTTGGAGTGATTGATTTCCCACATTTTATAGCGGATGAGACCCTATGCGCCGCATAATAGCAGATGATATTATATAAACCCATATATCACGTTATTCCACCTCGTAGTGGAAATGGTATTTTATACTATGCTAACATCTATGGATGCAAGGAAACAGGTTGGAAGGATCCAACTGGATTCTCAAAATTATTTAGATTGTTTAATATTCTGCGTTATGAATATTTGATATTCTGTGATGCATGTTATTGATAATTGGCATATTGAATGCTATGGTTTGCTTGAATATATTTTGGTACACCGACTTCTCAAAATACATAGAATTGGATTTTGAAAAGAAAATAAAAGAGTGAATTTTTAAGTAAAATAATTATAGAGAATTTGGATAAATTTAAAAATGAATTGGAAAAGAATAAAAGTGATTTTAAAATTCTAAAAATAAGTTCAAGTATGGAAAAGGGGATTTTGAATAAACAAAGTAATAATGAATTTTAAAAACTTAAGTGATATTATTTAAAGGAATAAAGAATTTATTTTAAATTTCAAGGTTTAAATTTATTTAAAAGGATAAAGAAGGAATTTGGGAAATCTGAAATTAGCATTTTCAGTTAAAAGGATTTTAAATCATAATTAAGAAATAAAATCTGAAGCTAATGGGATTTGAATAAATTGAGCAAGTAAAGGAATTTATATCAAAATGGAGTAATTTGGAAATCAATTTGAAAATTGATTTAAGTGTTTAAAATTGGAATTTTAAAAGGGAAATGTGACTATGGAATTTATGAACTGGGTTTATAAAAGTGAAGTAATACATCAGTGGATATTTGGAAGAATAAGTTCACGGTGGGAATTTATTAAAGGAATGGGTAAATTTGTTTAAAAATAAATAGTGGTTTATTTTTAAAAGCTATGAAAGAGAAGCGTATTTCCCTGAATAGCCAAGTACGTTTTCAAAACAATTTTTTAAGTATAAGTAAAAAGTTTAAGTTGTTTAAAAGTATGTTTTAGAAAAGTTATTATTTCTAAATGTTTAAATTTTAAAGCAAGTATATTTTTCTAATTATTTATAGCAGCAATTATTTAAAGGTGGCTTGGTATTATGTTTTAAAAGTTAGAAATTTAGTTTTATATTGTAAAAAGTAGTTTTATTTTAAATATTCTTAAAGTATATAATTTTGAATAAGGTATTAAATTAGTTTTTATTTTAAATGTTTTAAAGTATAATTTATAATAAAGTGTTTTAAATTATTTTTAAAATCTAAAGTATTGTACTTGGTGTTTTCAGTGTGTTAGCACCAAAATTGGTCACCAACACCCTTAGAAAGATTGTGTAGAGAGATTAATGAAGAAAGTAAATTAAAACAGAGAATAGAGTGTAAATTTAAATGCAGAGAACAAGAACACCAAATTTATAGTGGTTCGGCGTAACTGCTTACATCCACTTTGAAGTTGATTTCCATTGATTTCCTTGATGGGTGATTACAGATACAATCCGTTTTTAGTTACTAGAACACGATTGCAAAGCAAAAGAAATAAGTCTGGAAGGAGTCTTGAAAATGGCAGAGTCTCCCCCGTGTTCTCTAAACTCTCTCTCCTTTTTCCTGTGCCCCTGCCCCTCGATTTATAGACGAAGGTGGGTTGGACTTCACTGGGGGCCAGGTAGCTAAATAACTCGGTCCAAATAGGACAAGTCCTGTACGCCGTACCGGGCGTGCCGAACGGTCAAGTACCGACCCATTTTCTTTATGCCAAACGACATGTCTGTTGTGGGGAAGAGTAGGCCGTGCAATGTTCGGACCGGGCGTGCTGGAGAGAATGCCGAACCATCCTTGATTGCCGAACCGTTCTTGATTGCCGAACATCTCGGGAGGCCGAATGACAATGCCGAGCCTTCATGGATACCGGACGCTCCTTGATGCCGAACGGTTTGGTGCCGAACGGTCTGGGTGCCGAACGAGGAGCTTGATGTTTGAACACCATCTTGACCGAACGAGGCTTTTGGCCGAACGATGCTCTTGGCCGAAAGAAGTCTCTGGCCGAGCGCCATCTTTGGCCGAGCAATATCTTAGGTCGAACGTTCTTTAGATGCCGAGCGTAACATGATGCCGAACCGACATGGTGCCGAACGGACATGGTGCCGATCCACCTTCAGGCCGAACGCCCTTGGTAGGCCGAGTACTAAGTCGTCCGGTCAATTCCCTGGAAAACACTTGCCCTCCAAAGTGTATTACGTGACCGAACGTGATACGTTTTGGATTACTCACCTTCCACGCTTTGCTTCAATCCTTGGTCATCACCCTTGGGGGTCGCATGATTCTCTTGGCCGAACGCAGTGTCGAAGGCCGAACGATCCATGTTACACCGAGTGACTTCGTATGCCGAACAACCCAGCCGAAGACGAGTGCCAAACGATCCATGTTAGCCCAGGCCGAACGAACCGAGATAACTGAATGATACCGTCTTGACCGGTAAAACCGGTCATAGTCTCTTCAGCTTCTCCTCCTCCCTTATAAAACCCGACATCTTCTTCTTCCTCCTTTTTTTCTACTTTCACTTCTGCAACCTTGAACTTTCTAACCACCCTTGTCATCATATTCTAACATCCTTCCAATCCTTTCTAAAGCTCGATCCACGAACTAGGTAAAATCCCTTTATCCGACTCCTTTTCCTGATTAAAAGGGTCTCGATCAGTAGCCCAAGTCCATAGATCAGAATTGTGGTCGGAAGGGCTACGTGGGTGGAGGACTCCAAGGCCAAACGTTGTGAGGTAGGGAGAAGTGGTCAGGGATGATAATTCGTAGGGGTTGTTTGGGTGAGGTACTGTGGTTAGGCACGGTTCCCTCGTGTCGAACGAGGTTTGGAAAAAAAAGAACGGCGAGGGAGAGGAAAAATCGAAGGCCGTGCCGAGTGTTGAAGCTCGGCGTAACCATCGTTTGGCATGGCACACCATAGGCCGAATGATGGGTTGGAAGGTTAGGGAGGAAACATGAGGCAGTGGGGTGGCTGAGTGTTGTTTCAACCGAATGGTGTTTTGGCCAAACGGTACTCTGCCGAACCATCGCAAGGCCGAACAATCTTACGTGCCGAACCATATCAAGGTCGAACACTCGTAAACCGAACAATGCATACAGGCCGGACCAAACATGCCGAATAATGTCGCGGCCGAACAATATCTGGCCGAAAAAAACATGAATGCCGATCGTATCCTATTGGCCGAACATAACTTAAGCCGACCAAACAATTGCCTTGCCCAATTTCATAACTGAACAAGACAGGAACTCCGGCATACTTGTATATCGAACTAATCTGGACTAATAACCTTCCCAGCAGATATAAACCAGAACTTAATTCGATGTAACCGGATAACCTCCTTTAACGTTTCTTGAACCTGAAACTGTAATCACCATTAGGGAGGCTTTTGGAGACGGTCAGCGATGACGGTCTTCGAAAGCGATGATTTTAAGCGTAGTTTTTTTATCAGTAACCCTGCAACTTCCAAATTATCAATGCTTATACACGATTGATTGCACTAGTTCACACACCACGTAAGGGGATTATTCGTGTTGTTAATTCTGATATCGATCATTTTTCAAGTATAGTTCACACAGGTGTTTTGTCAGATCCGCTATTTATTGAAGATGTCTAAAAGATCCAGCTCCGCCACTAACTCAGACAGGCCCGGGCCGTCTTTCAAACAAGGGGGCGCAGACACTCTAATCCATCGACCTCCCCCGCTCATGATTTTTCTTCTAATACCCTGGAGTCAACGATTCTCCTGGATAATCCGATCGATTCACAGGCTTCGAAGATTAACGAAGCCGTGCTCCAGCGAATATGTTCGATTCACGGAATCCCTTTCGTCGACGTGTTGGTTCTGTCGGGCCGTGATCGTCCACACCTGCCCCCAGTCGGATACACTGCCTACAATAAGTTTATGTGCTAGGTAGGCAGCATGCCTCCGTTCAATTTGTTTCTTCGGGATGTGTTGCAACATATCGACGTCGCCCCATCGCAGCTACACCCCAACGGACACGCATTCATATATGAGACTTACCTCCT
The DNA here is from genome assembly GCA_030765085.1 of Allium cepa. Classification (NCBI taxonomy): domain Eukaryota; kingdom Viridiplantae; phylum Streptophyta; class Magnoliopsida; order Asparagales; family Amaryllidaceae; genus Allium; species Allium cepa. Next base: position 648,304,491 of record CM060939.1, on the reverse strand, counting down.
CTTCATGGCCGTCTTCTCTAGACCTCCAACTCCCAGCGACATCAGATATATTTACATGATCAAGAAACGGAAGGATAGCCCCTCTTTCGTGTTCCTCGAGCCATATCACAAGTGCCAAATCCTAACCGGAGCGTGGAGCAAGTTTTCCCTGTACAAACAGGAATGGTTCTATGTGCGCTGCCCTCCCGGATTAGCGAGGAGATGGGTTGAAGGAAGTAAGTCTTCTTCTTTGAATGGTGCTCATGTTTTTATCGATGCTATGCTTTTCCTAACTCTTGTTTTATCTTTCCAGATGTCAGTCCCCGTCCTGAGGACCATGGTCACTCTAAGGCTGTTGAAGCTATCAGGTCTCTTCTTGCCGAAGAACGAGACATTCAATCTCTCATCTTGAATGAGTCGTTGTCGAGGTTCGGGCTATTAGCCGAAGGTCGTCGGGTGAGTCTTCCCGAGGGCGTCTCCACTCCTAAGCCTAAATCTGGTAAAGGGAAAAAGTTGGCTGGATCGTCATCACGCCACACCCCCGGTGCACAGGAGGAGGGGGAGATCAAAGAGGGTGAGGCCCCTGAAAAACAAGGTGAGAATGTGGGTCCCACTCCGGATCCACTGGTCGAGGTGCACGATATTGGGACGTCATCTTCCCCTTCAAAGGGAAAAAAGAAGTTGATGTATAGGATAAGGAAGGAGAAGGTTGGCGGAACTTTCAAAGTTACGCTCATCCCGGTAGAGAAAGAGGCTTCTTCACAGTGAGTGGAAAGTTCTTTAAAGGGCCTGTCGGATCTCTCCATCTCCGATGATATGCTTAACTATGACTTTGGAGATCCGAAGACATTCAAATTCCATTCGCCCGTCAGAGGCAATGTGGGCATTCCATCCCAAAGACAGGGAGAGAAAACCCCTATTAGCAAGGCTACTGGTCTGTCGGGGGAAACACTAGGACACACACGAACACTTGCACTTCAAGTCTTACTTATATTTTTTTATAACTCCTCTTGCTAATTCGCCTTTATTTGAATTTCGTGCAGGTGACATGGGACGCTCGCACAGATTCGATCGTCTCCGTGATTCTTCTATTTTTCATCCGTCCGGACGGGACTCGAGTCCCGAGAGACCTCGAGATAGAGATGGTGATGGTGGTGGGGACCGTCATTCTCAGGACTCATCATCTCAGAAGAAACCGTATTACCAGCCCAAGCATCACCGACACCCCCCTTCTCATTTGGGGCAAAGCAAGGATCAGCCTGGTTACAAGGGGTCGCAGTCTGATATCCCCGAGATCAACGCTCTGATTCTTCTTCCACTCGACAGTCCCGAGATTCTCATAGAAGGGGCGAACTTGCAAAGCCGTCTCCTCCTGCTCCTGCATCGGATCCCACAGTATCAGAGAGACTGAGCGGGCTCAAGGCTACATTTACCAAGATCTGCTTCGATGGGTTGAAGTTCCTTCCGGCGATTCATCCTATACCCGAAGATGTTAAGCAGAACGCCATTGCCTGCACCAACGACGTCTACGTTCAACATGACGCGTTCGTCCACCTAGCTGAGAAACTTTTCGAAGTCTCTGTGGAGCGCTAGCATGAAATAGACCATTTGAAACTTGAGGCTACCCATGATAAAAACATCATTAAGGCCCAGGACGAAGAAATCGCCACTTATAAATCTGAACTTGAGGCCGCCTATCGGAGTGCCAGGGATACTGCTGAGGCCGTCACTCGCTTGGAATCAACTCACAAGAAAGAGCTTGACGAGGCGGTTCAACGATGTGGAGCTTTGGCCTTGGAAAAGGAATCCTTTCAAAAGGAGAGGGATGCGCTCAGCGCTCGGGTCAAGGAACTTGAAGAGCTTCTCCGTAGAGAGAGAGAGAGAGGAGAAAACGGCTGCCCAGGAAGAGTCACAGCGATACTGTGACGAGATCGTCGCCACCCGACTTTTAAAAGAACAACTCGAGGGCGAGCTCTCCAGGGTTGAGATATTAAGGAGTGAGGCCTGTGAGGAGGTCAAGAGGACGGCGTCGACGGACATCGATTCCCGTCTTGAGGCAGCCAGGGAGGAAGGTAGAGAGGAGATCAAAAATGCGTTCGACCCACTCATTGCCGAATTCAATGCCCGCGTGCTCATTCACCGTGACCTAACTTTTTTGGGCGATGGCTATCTTGAATCATTGTTCGAGGCGTGGGAAACCTTAATTCAGATTAGGAAGGCCGAGCGCAGTGTCGAGGAGGTTGGCGAGGAGGATTTGATAAAGGAATTTCTGAAGGGAAATGAGCCTTCGGACCTATCGACGGCCAAGGCCCTTTACTGCAAAGGCTCCCCCTCGAGGAAAGGGAAAGAAGTTATCGCCAGTCCATCCGGGGCCGAGTCTCCTGTTCACGTGCCTTCCCAGCCGGCCGGTCGGCCGACACTTGATCCCTTTGAACAGCACATTGGCTATGATCCGGAAGCCCCCGGCCTGGGCGATCGTGTTTTGTCTCCTATCCCGAAGGGCGAAACCCCTTTGACGGCAGAGACTTTGCCAGCGCCTGGTAGATAACCTTCCACCTTGAGATTTTGAAAGTTATCATTCTTTGTGAAGTACTATTGCATTCTAATGCTTATCTTTTCTGATTTTGTGCAGGCCATTCCGACCCCGATCCCACTCCGAGGAGCGATGTCGTCAAAGAGGTGGAAAAGTCCGGTGGGAGTGCTCATGCTGGTGAGGTTCCTGGGCCAAATGCTCAAGTGATCGGGGCGCTTGACGAAGGCAAGTCTGATTCCTCCTCTGGGAGTTATGAAGTAGAAGTCACAGGCGCCTCTGAGCATACATCTGAATTGAGCATGAAGGAGCGGCACGAAAAAGAGGAAAAAGATACAGCCAAGGTCAAGGTTGAGCCGCATGAGGTGGACCTAGATGATCCCTTGAACAAGCCATTGAAGGTCATCCTTCCTGGCAGGTCCAAGCCCTTGGACGTTCCCCCTTACTTCTTCAGTTATTACTCCTCCATCAAGGAAAGGTTCTAAGGGTAAACGCTCTGGGGAAGAGTCGTCTGGGAAGAAGTCAAAGAAACACAAGAAGTGACCACTATCCTCGTTCAATGAGAGTTAATCTAAGTCATGTAATAATTTTAGTAGATTTTGTAAATAGACCGTCGACTCCGAACTTTGGAGTGTTTTGTAGCTGAAAACTTTTCTTGGATAAAGTTTAGTTTCCTTTTTTGTTTCTTCAAAAGATTCGTATTATTGGGTTTTCTTCCATGCTTCAAGCATTTAGAATTTTTTTTTAACTTGTGTAACGGGAACATAGAACATTCCAGTCCACATTTTGGGGACTTGGAGAATTTTAAACATTTACACTTGAGTTTGCACTCTGGGGACCCAGAATACTCCAGTCCGCACTCCAGGGACTTGGGGATTTTTAGTCGTTAATACTCGAGTCCGTGCTCCGGGGGACTTACAGTACTCCAGTCCGCACTCCAGGGACTTGGAGATTTTTTATTCGTTTATACTCGAGTCTGCACTCTGGGGACTTCGAGTACTCCCATCCGCACTCCAGCGACTTGGAGATTTTTTATTCGCTTATACTCGAGTCCGCGCTCCGGGGACTTAGAGTACTCTAGTCCGCACTCCAGGTACTAGGAGATTTTTTATTCGTTTATACTCGAGTCCGCATTCCGGGGACTTCGAGTACTCCCGTTCGCACTCCTGGGACTTGGAGATTTTTATCCGTTTATACTCGAGTCCGCACTCTGGGGACTTCGAGTACTCCCGTCCGCACTCCGGGGACTTGGAGATTTTTCATTCGTTTATACTCGAGTCCGCACTTCGGGGACTTTGAGTACTCCCGTCCGCACTCCGGGACATGGAGATTTTTCATTCGTTTATACTCGAGTCCGCATTCCGGGGACTTCGAGTACTCCCGTTCGCACTCCGGGGACTTGGAGATTTTTCATTCGTTCATACTCGAGTCCGCATTCCGGGGACTTCGAGTACTCCAGTCCGCACTACGGGGACTTGGAGATTTTTTATTCGTTTATACTCGAGTCCGCACTCCGGGGACTTGGAGATTTTTCATTCGTTTATACTCGAGTCCGCACTCCGGGGACTTCGAGTATTCCAGTCCGCACTCCGGGGATTTTGAGATTTTATTCGTTTATACTCGAGTCCGCGCTCCGGGGACTTAGAGTACTCCAGTCCGCACTCCGGGGACTTGGAGATTTTTCATTCGTTTATACTCGAGTCCGCGCTCCGGGGACTTAGAGTACTCCAATCCGCACTCCGGGGACTTGGAGATTTTTTATTCGTTTATACTCGAGTTCGCACTCTGGGGACTTCGAGTACGCCCGTCCGCACTCTGGGGACTTGGAGAATTTTTATTCGTTTACACTCGAGTCCGCGCTCCGGGGACTTCGAGCACTCAAGTCCGCACTCCGGGGACTTGGAGATTTTTATTCATTCATACTCGAGTCCGCGCTCCGGGGACTTCGAGTACTCCAGTCCGCACTCCGGGGACTTGGAGATTTTCATTCGTTTATACTCGAGTCCGCACTCCGGGGACTTCGAGTACTCCAGTCCACACTCCGGGGACTTAGAGATTTTGAACCGTTTTGAGCGTTCGTACGCCAGCCAGAATAATATAATTGTAATTGCTTGCCACAGGATTATCATACGCAGAAACATTAATCATTCATGAGAAATATGGCTTCAAGCCTTTATTAATGAAAGCACTAGACTGTTTTATTGCATGCCAAGAACTAGGAATGAAAACATACAGGAAATAGATGCAATTACTGCATGAAGGAAATAGACTAGGTGTAATAACGCCGCAAGTGCTCGTTGTACCATGCTCGGGGGAGTGTCGCACCATCGACGGTCGCTAGCTTGAAAGTTCCTTCTCCAAACTTCCGTTCGATGACGTATGGACCTTCCCATGCGGGATTCATGTGAGATGGAGTTGGAAAGACTCGTTTCAAAACGAGATCTCCCACATCAAAGGTCCTTAGTTGGACTTTTTCATTATAATATCTAGCGACTCGGTGTATTGTATGAGGCCGCTCTTAAATCAGCTTCTTTGCGTGTTTCATCAAGAAAGTCTAATGATTCCAGTAAGAGATCCTGGTTCATTGCAGGGTCGTAATAGGTTACCCGATGTGATGGAACCTCAAGTTCCATGGGTATGACAGCTTCTGTGCCATATGCCAATGCGAATGGAGTGTGGCCAGTCGCGGTCTTGTGGTTAGTTCTATAAGCCCAATGCGCCGTCGGGAGTTCATCTACCCACTTGTCTCTAGCCTTTTCCAAACGCTTTTTTAATATCGACTTGATTATTTTGTTTACGGCTTTCACCTGTCCATTCGCCTTTGGGTGAGCAACTGCTGCAAACCTTTTCTCAATGCCATATTTCTGACAAAATTCTTTGAACTCCTTGCTTTCGAATTGAGTTCCATTGTCTGTTATGATGGTCCGTGGGAGGCCAAAACGGCATATGATATTTCGTACAATGAAATTAATGACTTTCTTGGTGGTGATCGTGGCCATAGGCTCTACCTCCGCCCATTTGGTAAAGTAATCGACTGCCACTATTGCATATTTCACGCCTCCTTTGGCTATGGGTACAGAACCAATCAGGTCAATTCCCTACATTGCAAACGGCTAGGGACTAACCATTTTTGTGAGTTCCGTCGGTAGAGCTCTTGGAATTTTCGCGTATATCTGGCATTTGTCACATTTCCTCACATAGTCTGCGGCGTCACGATTCATGGTTGGCCAAAAGTATCCATAACGAAGGATTTTCTTTGCCAATGTTTGCCCCCCGGTATGATCACCACACTCTCCCTCATGGACTTCTTTCAGTACCCGTTTTATCTCATCATGGGCCACGCACCGGAGTAAGAGGGTCGAGAATCCCCTCAGATACATTATTCCGTCCTGTACTACATAACGCGAAGCCTTACGAAGGACTTGGCGTCTTTCGCTCCTTTTTTCAGGCAAATCCCCTTGTAGCAAGTACTGTTTGATCGGGGTCAACCACGATTCCTTTTCAAGTTCGGTTTCCAACACGAAATCTATCTCCATCATGTCTATACTTGGAGCAAGCAGGGTCTCAACAGGGAACAATCCCATTTGCTATGCATCGCCAGTGCTTGCGAATTTTGCTAACGAATCAGCTTCTCTATTCTGTTCGCGTAGGACATGGGAGATGTCATAATATTCGAGACTTGCCAATAACTCTCGAGCCCGAGTGAGGTAAGGGGCCAGTCTCTGTCCCTTTGCTTCATAGTCTCCCCACACCTGGTATACTACCAGGTGTGAATCGCAGAAGATTTCAATCGACTTCACTCACAGTTCGATAACAAGTCTTAAGCCAGCAATCAATGCTTCATATTCGACTTCGTTATTTGTTGTTGCAAACTCAAGCTTCAAAGCGTAGCAGATTGATCGGTCTTCCGGAGTTACGATGACTATGCCCGCCCCCGAGCGATGGTCGTTAGATGCCCCATCGGCGTACATCTTCCATCGAACGGGAGGTATGACCCTGTGACTGCTCGGTTCATCTGGAAGAGTGAATTCAGCGATGAAGTCAGCTAGTGCTTGTCTTTGTATGGCCCTTCGCGGCAGGTAGGCAATGTCGAACTGACTCAACTCAATATTCCATTTTAACATCCTTCCGAAAGTTTCCGGTCGTTCGAGTACTTGTCGCAAGGGTTGGTCGGTGTACACACCGATTGGATGTGCTTGAAAGTAGGGACGAAGCTTGCGTGATGCAATCACCAAGCAATAGGAGAGTTTCTCTATCTTTGGATAATTCCTTTCCGCCCCCGTCAAGCGTTTACTAACATAGTAAACTGGCCTTTGAACTCGGTCTTCCTCGCGGTCCAAGGCTGTGCTGATGGCATGCTGGGAGATAGCCAAGTACACGTACAACGTCTCGTGGTCTACTAGTTTCGATAGTACCGGGGGACTTTCTAAGTGCATTACCAGAGCCCGAAATGCTTCCTCACAGTCAGACGTCCATTCGAAGTTTCTCTTTCCTTTCTTTATAACGTCGAAGAAGGGAATACACTTGTCTGTAGCTCTGGATATGAATCGACTTAGCGCAGCCACTTTTCTATTCAGGCTTTGCACCTGCTTTATGGTTCTGGGTACCTGTATATCTCTGATTGCCTGGATCTTCTCCGGGTTAGCTTCAATCCCTCGCGTGTTCACAATGAAATCCAAGAACTTTCCTGAAGCTACGCCGAATGAACACTTCAGAGGATTGATCTTCATCTCGTAGTGCCTGAGTATATCGAACACCTCTGCTAAGTCTCAGATGTGGTCGTTTGACTGCCGCGACTTCACAAGCATGTCATCCACATAGACTTCCATTGTTTTCCCAATCTGATCTTTGAACATTCGATTTACCAGACGTTGATAAGTTGCTCCTGCATTTTTTAATCCGAAGGGCATTACTACGTAGCAATACAACCCGACGTTCGTGACAAAGCTGGTGTGTTATTGGTCCGGGATGTGCATCGGAATTTGATTGTAACCAGAGTATGTGTCCATAAATGATAGTAACTCGTGATCGGCTATTGAATCGACCAGTTGGTCAATCCTTGGTAATGGAAAGCTATCCTTCGGGCATGCTTTGTTTAAATCATAGTAATCGACACAAGTTCTCCATTTTCCGTTTGCTTTCTTTACTAACACCGGGTTAGATACCCATTCAGGGTAGAGGGCGTCGCGGACGAACCCGTTGGATTTTAGTTTGTCCACTTCCGCTTTGAGAACTGCGGACCTCTCTGGGTCCATGCCTCTCCTTTTCTGTTTCACAGGGACATGTTTCGGGTCTATGTTCAACATATAACTCGCAATTGCAGGAGAATTCCCGTACATATCAGAATGTGTCCAAGCGAAAACATCAAGATTCGCTCGGAGGAAATCAATGAGGTTTTCAGCTGCTACGGGGTCTAGCTGTGATACTATTTTAAGAACTCGTGATGGGTCGTTGCAGCTAACTGAGATGTCAATGGTCAGTTCGGCCGGTGCTGCATTTGTTTCTCTGGGTCCCTCATCATCATCTCTTGGATCTATGTCTCTATGGATCCGAGATTGTCGCCCGAGCTAGGGCTCGAGCGCTAGTTGTCAATCATCAGAATTTTGGATGCGGACCGAGCTGTCCGCAACCTTTCCTTTCTCCCTACGCTGCGCCTCTCTGAGCTCAGCCACATAGCATGCACGACCGGTTGCCTGATCACCGTGCACTACTCCTACTCCTTTGTCTGTGGGAAATTTTAACGTCAAACACCATGGGGCCATGGCTGCCCTGAATTCCGCCAGGGTTGGACATCCTAGGAACACGTTGTATGGGGAATCGACATCCAGCACTATGAATGGTTGGATTCACACTCTCCTGCGTTCACCTTGCCCCAGTTCGACGGGTAATTCCACATATCTCATGGCATCAGTTGTTGTGCCATTGAAGCCATGGATCCTGGCTTTGGATGGTTTCAAATCCTTGGTTTCCAGTCTCATTTGGTCATATGCCTTTCAGAAGATTATGTTAACGGAAATTCCGCAATCAATTAGAATTCTCTTTACGAATGTCGGCCCGATGGTCGCAGATATGACCATTGGGTCGATAGTAGGGGCCTCTACCTTATCCGCATCTCTGATCCTTAACACGATGTCATCATTCATTGTGCGCTGCTGCTTTGCGGGAGTTCCTCCTCCACATTCGAACAACATTCATAATCCGCATGTCTGAGAGAGTTAGCATATCGTTCCTTCTCCTTCCAATTCTTATCTGCAGGGTGAGGTCCGCCAGCAATCGTGTTAATGACCAATCTACCCACAGTTCGGGTAGGTTGTTCTGGTTGGTGTGGGGCTGGCCCTCGCCCAGGGTCCGATGTCTCTTGCCTTCCGTCCAGTGGGTTTTTGACAAATTCCTATAGCTTCTTCTGCCTAATCAATTTCTCAATAGTGTCATGAAGATGTCTGCACTCCTCTGTGTTGTGCCCATAAGACTCGTGGAAGCGGTAATACTTTCCAGTCCGCTTCTGCTCCTCTGTTGATTCCGTTGGGCGTGGTTTTCTGTATTGAAAAGTGTTGCAGGTTGATAAGTAGATGTTCTCAAGAGATGCATTCAGTGGAGTGTATTCGTTGTAGGTTGGGATTCTTGACTTCCATCTCCCCGTTTCCTTCTTCTCTCCGGGATTTCCACCTCCAGATTCTTTAGACTGCCCGGGCTTGTTCTGGACGTTGGCTTGAGTCTTTACAGGGTTATTGCCAGTTGTCTTCACGGTGACGTTGCTCTTTACAGATTCATGAACGGGCCCTGGTGCCTTGTCTTTCCTTGTCCACCGAGCTTCTTCCCTCCTTATGAACTGATGAGATTTCGAATAAAAACGCTCCAGTGTGGTTGGGGGCTTTCCCGTCAACCAATCTTCGAATTCAGAATCGGGATCCATTCCACGCATCACTGCCATCAAAATTGCATGGTCGTTAGGATTGCTCACTTCGGTAGCAGCAACATGAAATCTCAGCAAGTATGCTTTCAGTGACTCTCCTGGAGCTTGGATCACACTTGATAAGGACATCACGTCCTTTAGACGGGTGGTGTGTATCATGAATTGTTCTATGACTTTCATTGCTAATTCGTCGAAGCTGGATATTGGTCATGGGGGAAGTCGAGTAAACCACATGGTGGCAATTCCGGATAGAGTGATCGAGAAGCACCTGCACTTGGTTGCGTCATTGGCTCTTGCTGAATCCATCATCCATCAATACCTCATTACATGCTGTCTAGGGTCAGTTTTCCCTTCATAGGCTGGAATGGTGGGCATGCTGAACTTTCACGGATATTCAGCTAGTAGAATGGGGTCCGTGAAGGGAGTATGGCTTTTCGACACTCCCTAATCTTCATTAGTCAAGCCTTGATTCTCTCTCATCAACTACCTGATCATAGCTGTCAAGTCCGGGGTTTGTATAGAAGAAGGGAGGTGGGGCTCCGTTCCATGGGCTTGATTTCTACTAGATCGATCAGTGGAACCTACTTATGTGTTTTCATCCTTGCGGCGTCTACGCTTAGGCGGTTCATCAGCTGAAGTCGAACTATCATCTTCAGAGTAAGCGACAATTCTACCTCCAACATTCTAATGATGCTGCTGAGTGAGCTGAGTTATGAGGTCAGCATTGACTTGCATTTGCTTAGCAAGTTGCTTTCTACTCTCCTTAAGTTCTCTTATCAAGTCAATGAATTCCGCTCGGGAAACAACTTCTGCTCAGTTTTGGTTGGAGGGTCCTGCACCTTGAGCAGCTTGCTGATTGCTAGGCCCGAGTTGTTGCACACTGGCAGTTTCGTGGGCATCTGCATTTTGAGAGGCTGATCTTGTCCGTGGTCTTCCCATGGTAGAGTTATTGGTTGTAACTCTAAATTGAATCAACAAATGCCTACGAATTATTATGGATCTCCTTCGGGGGACTTATGCAATCCAGTAGCTACAAAGTAGATCCTAATAGCCTAAAAATTCAACTCTCATTGAAAGCACCAAAATGTTAGCACCAAAATTGGTCACCAACACCCTTAGAAAGATTGTGTAGAGAGATCAATGAAGAAAGTAAATTAAAACAGAGAATAGAGTGTAAATATAAATGCAGAGAACAAGAACACCAAATTTATAGTGGTTCGGCGTAACTGCCTACATCCACTTTGAAGTTGATTTCCATTGATTTCCTTGATGGGTGATTACTGATACAATCCGTTTTTAGTTACTAGAATACGATTGCAAAGTAAAAGAAATAAGTCTGGAAGGAGTCTTGAAAATGGTAGAGTATCCCCAGTATTCTCTAAACTCTCTCTCCTTTTTCATATGCCCCTGCCCCTCTATTTATAGACGAAGGTGGGTTGGACTTCTCTGGTGGGCCAGGTAGCTGAATAACTCGGTCCAAATAGGACAAGTCCTGTACGCCGAATCGAGCGTGTCGAACGGTCAAGTACCGACCTATTTTTTATGCCAAACGACATGTCTGTTGTGGGGAAGAGTGGGTCGTGCATTGTTCGGACCGGGCATGCTGGAGAGATTGCCGAACCATCCTTGATTGCCGAACCGTTCTTGATTGCCGAACCTTTCTTGATTGCCGAACCGTTCTTGATTGCCGAACGTTTCGGGAGGCCGAATGACAATGCCGAGCCTTCATGGATACCGGACGCTCCTTGATGCCGAACGGTTTGGTACCGAACGGTCTGGGTGCCGAACGAGGAGCTTGATGTTTAAACACCATCTTGACTGAACGAGGCCTTTGGCCGAACGATGCTCTTGGCCGAACGAAGTCTCTTGCCGAGCGCCATCTTTGGCTGAGCAATGTCTTAGGCCGAACGTTCTTTAGATGCCGAGCGTAACATGATGTCGAATCGACATGGTGTCAATCCACCTTCAAGCCGAACGCCCTTGGTAGGCGGAGTACTAAGTCGTCCGGTCAATTCCCTGGGAAACATTTGCCCCCCAAAGTGTATTACATGACCGAACGTGATACGCTTTGGATTACTCACCTTCCACGCTTTGCTTCAATCCTTGGTCATCAACCTTGGGGGTCGCATGATTCTCTTGGCCGAACGCAGTGTCGAAGGTCGAATGATCCACGTTACACCGAGTGACTTCGTATGCCGAACAACCCAGCCGAAGATGAGTGCTGAACGATCCATGTTAGCCCAGGCCGAACGAACCGAGATAGCTGAATGATACCGCCTTGACGGGTAAAACCGGTCATAGTCTCTTCAGCTTCTCCTCCTCCCTTATAAAACCCGACATCTTCTTCTTCCTCCTTTTTTTCTACTTTCACTTCTACAACCTTGAACTTTCGAACCACCCTTGTCATCATATTCTAACATCCTTCCAATCCTTTCTAAAGCTCGATCCACGAACTAGGTAAAATCCCTTTATCCGACTCCTTTTCCTAATAAAAAGAGTCTCGATCAGTAGCCCAAGTCCATAGATCAGAATTGTGATCGGAAAGGCTACGTGGGTGGAGGACTCCAAGGCCAAACGTTGTGAGGTAGGGAGAAGTGGTCAGGGATGATAATTCGTAGGGGTTGTTTGGGTGAGGTACTGTGGTTCGGCACGGTTCCCTCGTGTCGAATGAGGTTTGGAAAAAAGAACGGTGGGGGGGAGGAAAAATCGAAGGTCGTGCCGAGTGTTGAAGCTCGGCGTAACCATCGTTCGGCACGGCACACCATAGGCCGAATAATGGGTTGGAAGGTTAGGGAGGAAACATGAGGCAGTGGGGTGGCTGAGTGTTGTTTCGGCCGAATGGTGTTTTGGCCGAACGGTACTTTGTCGAACCATCGCAAGGTCGAACACTCTTACGTGCCGAACCATATCAAGGCCGAACACTCATAAACCGAACAATGCATACACGTCGGACCAAACATGCCGAATAATGTCGCGGCCGAACAAAACATGAATGCCGATCGTATCCTATTGGCCAAACATAACTTAAGCCGACCAAACAATTGCCTTGCCCAATTTCATAACTGAACAAGACAGGAACTCCAGCATAATTGTATATCGAACTAATCTGGACTAATAACCTTCCCAGCAGATATAAACCTGAACTTAATTCGATGTAACCGGATAACCTACTCTAACGTTTCTTGAACCTGAAACTGTAATCACCATTAGGGAGGCTTTTGGAGACGGTCAGCGATGACGGTCTTCGAAGGCGATGATTTTAAGCTTAGTTTATTATCAGTAACCCTGCGACTTCCAAATTTTCAATGCTTATACACGATTGATTGCACTAGTTCACACACCACGTGGGGGGATTATTCGTGTTGTTAATTCTGACATCGATCATTTTTCAAGTATAGTTCATACAGGGTTTTTTTCAGATCTGCTATTTATTGAAGATGTCTAAAAGATCCAGCTCCGCCACTATCTCAGACAGGCCCGGGCCGTCTTCCAAACAAGGGGGCACAGACACTTCTAATCCGTCGACCTCCCCCGCTCATGATTTTGCTCCTGATACCCTGGAGTCAACGATTCTCCTGGATAATCCGATCGATTCACTGGCTTCGAAGATTAACGAAGCCGCGCTCCGACGAATATGTTCAAAGTGTGTAGCGCCCATTAGGGTGAGGTCATCCCTATCAAGATGTCACCTTTATTCGGCTTAGTGGTGCGGTTGCTGATCCCTACCGTGGGGTGATCTTACTCGGGATTATCCAGTAAGGGGTAGTCCTGGTCTTGTGTTGCAAGGGATTGGGAGTAATCCTCGGTACGGTGATCTAGGCCATGTACTGCGATGTGTGGTAGCTCATTGTCTAGTCATTAGTTGGAAATTCATTCTCCCAACGTGCCTTTACGATTTTTGTCTGTAGAACCCACTTTGTGGCTAGTATGCTGGAATTTAATCATGTAACAATTTCAGCTATTTTAATAAGTATTTTTTTATAGACACTATTATAATATCAGAGGATTTTGATAAAAAGTGTTTGGCTATCGTAAGGTAAAAACCCTACATGTTTATTTGTGGTGTAGTCTTACGAGATGCTTTTGATTTCAAAGGATTTTGAAACTTTTTAATCCAATTGAGTGTGGTTTTCTCATGCTGGTATTCCAGACTGACTCGGGTGTTATTTAACTATAATGCTCGGGTCAGACCGAGTATTATAGGACACGGGAAAGGATGCTGTGGAGCTCAGGAGACGAGCTGGACGGCGATGCGTACTTCCGTATTTGTGTTATATATTCTGCTGTGTATTCAGATTGTGAGGACAGGTTATGATTACTGTTCAGTTGTGTGTTAGATATACTCTGATGATGTAATGTATAAACAGATTTGTTTTTGTGTAAAGATCATTTATTATCTATTATATTTTATTCCGCTGCGATGGTTAGATTCTGATGTTGTTTTCTATTTTCTTCTTCTATATCTTCTTCTTTAACCCAAATGGTTCGTATTTCCGTTCATCTTGAGTTGATTGATGGAGAATAGTGTCGACTCAAGGGGTATGGAACTGCGGGTCGTTTCATCTGTTTTAAATCTATTTAACATAATTTAATTCTATTTAATCTATTCTGGCTTGTACCATACATATGGAGTGCCCTCTGATAGCCCTCTAGTTTACGGAGGAATTAGGTACTGTATAGACTATGGGAATATATAAAAATATGTTAAGGGGGATATGGCTAATGCCTTAACGCTATTTTAATACTTTTACTTTACTGTAGACATATTATAATAGCATATTGTATGACATAGTAGATCGTTTACCTGGCCTAAGTTTTCTTTTCTTAGGCGAGGGGTGGAACAGATCGAAGGGAAAGCCCGGATGCTCTTAAATAAAAAGATTCTGTTAAGTTTTCCGAAATAAAAGAAGAGTGGTATTATCCAAAAGTTAAGCAATCTCCAGAAAGAATGATTTCTAAGATCGAATTTACTTCAAAATGTTTGTTAAGATTGATTTAGGGTTTATCATAAACGATGTCTTAAATAACATTGTTTTTGACCGGCTTAAAAGTTAAGAAGTTTGGATCAAGAATTAAGTAAGGAAATCTGAGATATTTTCCAAAGCAAAAAAATGAACTTCTTAGAAATTACTCTAAGTTAAAAGAGAGAGAATTTCGAAATCATCCGAGAAGAATTAAAGTGAAAAGAGACTTAATAAATCCTATATACTCATATTCACTTTTATCGATGATTGGATTTCGAAGGAACCGGAGTCGGATTTGGTTAATTCCTATCCGAAAACCACTTCGAACCAATGTATACGTTCGAACGTGAAGACTTGTTAAAGACGATGATTATTGAAGACCGTGGATCATCATAGCGTGAGGACTGCTTGTTGACTTGCTCTGGGTATCTCCCGAGTTATATATAGCAGTGGTCTCCTCGTGATGGAGATTTTGCGGATTGCAAGGGCTTCTTGCCTAATAATGGCCGAGAAAAGTGCCTTCGGTTTGTCCTGTTCCTGGATGACTTGTATGGACATTTGTCTGACATTGCATTTCTAACGATTACGTACATTGGTTTTTACAAACGTACATCAGTGGTGACGGAGAAGGCAACTTCTCTTAGCTTAACACCCTCTTTGAGACTTACGAGCTTAAGGGTTGTATTTTTGTAGAGGGCAATTAGTAGTTAAATGGAAATGGCAATGTGGCATTTAAAGATGTGATATGTGCTTTGTAAAAAGGTAATCGTGACCTCAAGCCTCATCAAACTGGAAATGACCGAAACAGGATTAGATGCGGCAAGGCTAAGTGGGTCATTCCCAATTAGGGTATGATCATCCCCTTCTAGATATATTTCTTCCCGCTATGACGTTCGGGATGTATATTAATGTGGTGTATGGAAAACGAGCGCTCGGTTAAAGGTCGGTAACGACCGGGGGATGACATATTCGGTACTATCTAGTTAAAGAGGTAAGCCGGTCTTGTGTTGGTAGAGGGCAGATGTTCTATGCCTCGGGACATCCATCTAGAGGTGTACCCATTTCGGAAGGTAGATCCTGCGCCTGGTCATTTGTATGGAAATCCATTCTCCAATAAGAACCTATGGTTTTGTTTGTAGAGCCTAGTATGCTGGAATTTATTAATGGTAACAATTTCATCTAAGATTAACAAGTTTATTTGCAAATGTTTTCAAAGAGATGTCATTAGAAATAATATCAAATGTTTTGATATAAAAGTGTTTTAGTTATCATAAGGTAAAAACCCGTCCGTGTTTATGTGTGGGCGTGGTCTTATGAGATACTCTTTATTTCAAAAGGATTTATAACAAAGGCTGATATATGACACTGCCATTTATTGTTGAGTTTTTCTCATGCTGGTTTATCAAGCCTGATCCGGGTATTTTCAATACTCGGGTCAGATCCGAGTAGTTTCTGGATAGTCGAAGACAGTTGGAGTTTCCAAAAGAGAGCTGGAGATATTCATCGACGTATGGAGATATTCTGTCATCCACTTTGCTTAGTGTATTTTGTTTGATATTTGTCAATATTTGTAAGGGCAGGTTTTATAACTGTCCAAGCTGAATTTAGGTTAGACTCTGATATATGTATTTAAAAGTTTTCCGCTGTAAAAATATTTGTTCAATATTATATGTTATTCCATTCGTGTGAGATTCTATTCTGTCTACTTTTCTTTATCACCCTTAATGATCCGTCTTTTCGTGCAATTTGAGTTGGACATGTGTGGTTTATTGTCGATTCAAAGGGTACGGGAAAACGGATTATTACATTTGGTATCAAAGCTTTTGGTTGAGCGAACACCGAAGCCTGATAGGGGTAAGTCTCATCAGAGATAGGATTAGTAATATCGTAGGATGAGTAACTCATTGGAGATAAGGTTAGTAACACCGTAGAATGAGTTATGAGAGTATTATATATATGAGCGCGTATTTGTTAATTTTATGAGAATTATTTTGTTTTAAAAAAAATTTGGTAAATGAAATAATTTTACCTTTGGTTTATATTATAAATATTAAAGGGGATATTATTATCTTTTGGGTTAGAAATTAAGGATTGATTGTAATTTAGCTTAGTAGAACTAAAATATGAATATCTTGTTATTAGAATTGCACAATTTGACTATAAGATATTTTATATAGAATTAATTAGTTGAAAGCTAGAATTTAGAATTTTGATCATATACCCCTAAAATTTGGTTATTAAGAAATAATAATGATTAAGTGATTATCATAATGGATGGATTTAAAAGCTAAGTACAAAATATCTTATGAAGTAAAATTCACAAATTTGATTATAAGATATTTGATGATAATATTGAAGCTACAAGTTGTAATTGGAGAAAGTAAAAAGAAAATGCATACTTAGAAAAAAATTCTTATCAATAAGATAGAAAAAAGATAAGCCAAAATTGAAATTTTGGGTAAATATAATATAAAAGGATAAGTTGTATAACTTCTAAAGCAGTTAAGATTATTTAAAATTTAGACACTTTGATTAGGTTAAAAGTCAAAGTAAAATTTAGGAACAAAAGATATAAGAAAACCATCCTAATATAAAACTTTGAATTAGTGATACATTTAGGGTAACATTTGTAATTCAAAATGAAGTAAGAATAGAAGTGGATATTTTTGAATAATATGGTTAGTAGTTTGATTGTTGGATGAAAATGTTTAAAAAACAAATACCATGTGAATTAAGTTTCACAATTTGACTATAAGGTATTTGATGGATTTAAGATTAAGAAATTTGATTTAGAAAATGGATAGGTAAATAAGTTAAGTAAGTTAATCATAGATCAGTGAGAAAAAGGTATACACTTAGTAAAGTTGTCTTATTAATATATGGATTGGATAAATAATATTAGCTAAATGAAAACCTTAGGTAAAGAAAACTAAGGGTTGAGCTTTATAACTTATTTATTTGGAATAATAGAATTCCACATTTGTTGAAGACCATAATTGAAGTAATAACAATTTGAAGATTTGGGATATGTATATATGCTCTTAGGAAGTAAAGGTATATTATACAAGTTTAAGTCATACTTGTATGCTTTAGTAATAATGTATTTAGAAGAAAGCAATGGTTGTGAAATAAACTTGGATTAATAGAAATTTTAAAAAATGTGTTCGGTAAAGATGAATGTGGATAAGTACATAAGTTAAACGTAGATCATTTTGGCACATAAAATTTTGATCTAAGATTTGAGTACAAAACTTTGAGGTGTTTACACCAATCCGAAAAAGGATTTATCACTCGATTCTCGATGATAAGCATTGATGGGAGTTTATGATTATGTACACAAGTTTTCTATCATAGTTGAGAGCTACGTAAGTAAAGCAAGGGTCTATGATCAGGAAGTCTGATCTAAGTCCGCACTAGAAAATCGGAGGATCGATACTAGTTCGGAAGAAAAGTTATAGATTCAAATAATAGATCGAACCAAATATCACATATAGTATGATGTGTTGGGTCTGTCTACATAGTAGTTAGACAGTTATCTCAAATAGTAGACACTAAGATATAGTGGTTGGACTGATGTTGTGGTATGTATATATATATATATACACACACACACACACACGCGTCAGGTAAAGTACATGCTCAGGTCAGATTATGAGTTATGTGGTGGTATTCGTTTATCTTGATATAGTATCAGTGTGCTTGTTTTGGATGCATAGTCTTGTTTGGTTGTTGTATATATTATCTTAAGTGTGCAATATGCACTAGGATGAGTACAATAGAAGTTTGATTTGATATATGTATATAATCGTAAGTACGTGATAAGTACTCAGGTTAGTGTGGGGAATCTCTATATGTATGTTTGGCATCATCTTTTTTTTAGTGTTGTTATGATATCGACCTTCTTTTTTTTATCATTGGTAGAAATAAGCTAGAATGTTTGAGGGTAAGAGTATGAGATGGATTCTTTTATCCAACTTTCATTTCGAGGACAAAATGCTTTTAAGTAGGGGAGAATGTAACGACCCGTAATTTCGCTACTTCGAAAATGAGAGATTTTGTTTATTTTAAATTTAAAAAGGAGTTTAAATATTAAAATAAATATGTTGTATGTAATAAATAATCAATCATTCTTATAGCTAATAAATTAAAAAGTATAAATTTGAATTTTAAAACAAATCGACAAAGGTTAAGTTTTGTTAAAAATAAATAAAGGCTTAAATAAATGGATTTAAATATTTATTTAAAAAAAGGTAAATATTATTTAAAACATCTAATAAAGATATTAAAAGTATGTTAAAAGATTTAAAAGTTTGTTAATAATCGTTTTACAAAAATAACAAAAATTTGTCGCATTTTGTCAGTTTTACATACACGGTAAAATTAAAGATTTTGACATTAATCAAATATGATTTTAAAATATAAAGAGACATGTTTTAATTTATTTAAAGAAGAAAAAAGTTCAATTTTAAATTTGGTTTGCATAAATAAATAGTTCAACTAAAACGTCAAATTGTGACCGTAAAACATTTCGTCGAAAAACGACGTTTTGTTGATTAAAAGTTGTCGCAACGTCGTCGTAGCTTTAGTTTCTTATATAGAAACATATATTCCAATAGTGTAAGTGTTAATTAATTAACTAATCAAGTTTACTTTTACTAAACAAGGTTAGAAACTTCTAGAAAATAATTAAGAAAAAGTAAGCACAAAAAGACAAAAATGTCATTTCAAAGCAAAAAGTAAAACATCAAATCAAACCAAACATAATTATTACTTTACCTTTCTTACTTCTTAAGTGAAAGTGACATAAAGCATGATTTGAAATGTGATGTTAAGTGTTGAGAAAAGTAAGGTTTCTTAAAAAGTAAGTAAAGGGCATTTTGGTCATTTTACATAATAATATTTTATTCCAAACTTTTTCCTATAAATAGCCATGCATACCTCTTCCATTTTCACACAAAGAATTCTCTTCTTCTTCGTCCTTTAAGCTATTTTAATGGCTTCTCTCTCTAAGAGAGGTAGGAGGGTTAAAAATAGTGGAGTGCTTAAGCACTAATCCACTTGTTACTCTCTAACCTCTTCTTAATTCACTTCTTCTTCTTTTCTTGAAAAGGGCCTTAGGCCGTGAGTTTAGGAGTGGATAAGGGGAGGACGTGAGCAAAGCAAGTAGAGATGGAGATGGTCGAGCACTTGGAAGCATGATTATGATAAGGTTTAGAAAGGTTTAGTGAAGCGTTGAATTAAATGAATGTTGCTAGGAAGTTAAACGTTTTGGTTAAAGGTGAGAAATTCTCATTGCTTTTGAATTTATATTTTGATTATGTTATAAATCATATATACACCCTTATGACATATGAATATTTACACCAAATTGATTGTTAATATGAATGATTTGATAGTTAGTAAATGAAGTGAATTGTGATAATATATCCCGTTATGATATTAATAGTGAATGATAGATTTGAAATCATATGCATGTGATTGGTTGAATGGATGTTATGTTAGTGATAAATATAAATATTGGATATGTTCATTTTGATTAAGTAATCCCTTTATCTAAAAAGACCATGTTTTAGTAATATGAGAAATTGTGGAAAAATAAGTGTCTTTTCATTTAAAAGTGAAATTAAAGTTAAATGAAAGAGAATTTGAAATTTGAAGTGAATCGGATTTGAAAAGAATAGTTAATTTGAAATTGAAATTAAGATGAATATTGAAATTGAAATTGAAATCGATTTTGAAAAAGGAAAGTTTAGTTTGATATTGAATTGAAGTTTAAATTGAGATTAGATTTAAAATCTAAGTTTTAAATATGTTTAATTTGAGATTTAAATTGAAATTGAGTTGAAATTGGAATTTAAAATTTAATATTAAAATAATGGGAATAAAATAATATTATAATATGGTAATAGTGAAAATATATTTTTAAATACTTTAAAAAGTGAAAATATTGATTTAAAATGATTTGTAATGATTTTATAAGTGTTGAAATCAAATTTAAATTGATTATTTCAAGTAGTGAAAAATAAGTTAAAACTAAACGCGTCGCGCAACGGTAGTTCGCGATTTCACGCCGAAAAGTTCAAATGAGCGTATTGAGTGGAATATGGTTCGGAATTCTTCGAGATAAGAAAATTCCGGACTATTATATCTATATCTTCTAAACGAAGAAAAAAATCAAAGTTTCGATAAGTAGATTTTGAAATAAGTCCAAATCAATTTTCAAGAAAAATCGCGCCAGTGCAGTTTAGTGACCATAAGAGGAAATTTGTTTAAATGAATGTTTTTAATTATGTAAAAATATGGAATAAATTTGATAAATCTATTTAAATGATTTAAAAGAGATTTGGATCGAAAAATATGAACTTTCAGATATTTAAAAGTGGTTTAAATCAAATAAGCTTATATAGCACTTTCCGCAGCACTTTTATGCTGCGAATTCTATAACTTTTGGAATACGAGTTTAAATATAACGACGTTTCTCAGAATCAATTGTGAATGTTTTAAAAAGGATAATTAAGCATTTTGGAAAATAATGTGGAATATTTATAAGCAATTCCAAAATAAGTTGAAAATCCGAGTATGCGGAAACGACTAGTACATTTGTCCCGCCTGTGAGATCTGGGAAGATAAAATAAGGTATTTAACTAAGGTTAGGGATGGAGCAACCGGTGTCCTGAACTTACCTGGCCTATATTTTCTTTTCTTAGGCGAGGGGTAGAACAGATCGAAGGGAAAGTCCGGATGCTCTTAAATAAAAAGATTCTGTTAAGTTTTCCGAAATAAAAGAAGATTGGTATTATCCAAAAGTTAAGCAATCTCCAGAAAGAATGATTTTTAAGATCGAATTTACTTCAAAATGTTTGTTAAGATTGATTTAGGGTTTATCGTAAACGATGTCTTAAATAACATTGTTTTTAACCCGCTTAAAAGTTAAGAAGTTTGGATCAAGAATTAAGTAAGGAAATCTGAGATATTTTCCAAAGCAAAAGAATGAACTTCGTAGAAATTACTCTAAGTTAAAAGAGAGAGAGAATTTCGAAATCATCTGAAAAGAATTAAGTGAAAAGAGACTTAACAAATCCTATATACTCATATTCACTTTTATCGATGATTGGATTTCGAAGGAAGCAGAGTCCGATTTGGTTAATTCCTACCCGAAAACCACTTCGAACCAATGTATACGTTCGAACATGAAGACTTGTTGAAGAAGATGATTATTGAAGACCGTGGATCTTCATAGCGTGAGGACTGCTTGTTGACTTGCTCTGGGTAGCTCCCGATTTGTATATAGCAGTGATCTCCTCGTGATGTAGATTTTGCGGATTGCAAGGGCTTCTCGCCTAATAATGGCCAAGGAAAGTGCCTTCGGTTTGTCATGTTCCTGGATGACGTGTATGGACGTTCTCTGACATTGCATTTCTAACGATTACGTACATTGGTGTTTACACACGTACATCAGTGGTGGCGGAGAAGGCAACTTCTCTTAGCTTAACACCCTCCTTGAGACTTGCGAGCTCAAGGGTTGTATTTTTGTGGAGGGCAATTAGTAGTTAAATGGAAATGGCAATGTGGCATTCAAAGATGTGATATGTGCTTTGTAAAAAAGTAATCGTGACCTCATGCCTCATCAAACCGGAAATGAACGAAACATGATTAGATGCGGCAAGGCTAAGTGGGTCATTCCCAATTAGGGTATGATCATCCCCTTCTAGATATAATTCTTCCCGCTATGACGTTCGGGATGTATATTAATGTGGTGTATGGAAAATGAGCGCTCAGTTAAAGGTCGGTAATGACCAGGGGATGACATATTCGATACTATCTTGTTAAAGAGGTAGGCCGGTCTTGTATTGGTAGAGGGAAGATGTTCCGTGCATCGGGACATCCATATAGAGGTGTACCCATTTCGGAAGGTAGATCCTGCGCCTGGTCATTTGTATGGAAATCCATTCTCCAATAAGAACCTATGGTTTTGTTTGTAGAGCCTAGTATGCTGGAATTTATTAATGGTAACAATTTCATCTAAGATTAACAAGTTTATTTGCAAATGTTTTCAAAGAGATGTCATTAGAAATAATATCAAATGTTTTGATATAAAAGTGTTTTAGTTATCATAAGGTAAAAACCCGTCCGTGTTTATGTGTTGGCGTGGTCTTATGAGATACTCTTTATTTCCAAAGGATTTATAACAAAGGCTGATATATGACACTGTCATTTATTGTTGAGTTTTTTTCACGCTGGTTTATCAAGCCTGATCCGGGTATTTTCAATACTCGGGTCAGATCCGAGTAGTTTCAGGATAGTCGAAGACAGTTGGAGTTTCCCGAGGAGAGTTGGTGATATTCATCGACGTATGGAGATATTCTGTTATCCGCTTTGCTTAATGTATTTTGTTTGATATTTGTCAGCATTTGTAAGGGCAGGTTTTATAACTGTCCAAGCTGAATTTAGGTTAGACTCTGATATATGTATTTAAAAGTTTTCCGCTGTAAAAATATTTGTTCAATATTATATGTTATTTCATTCGTGTGAGATTCTGTTCTGTCTACTTTTCTTTATCACCCTTAATGATCCGTCTTTTCGTGCAATTTGAGTTGGACATGTGTGGTTTATTGTTGATTCAAAGGGTATGGGAAAACAGATTGTTACAGCTTTCTGCAGAATGAAGACGAAGATTTGTACTATTACTACTTATTATATGTATTCCACCGCATCATGTTGTTCCGCTGCATTTATTTATTGGTACTGTTGGCACATGTCCTTGATATGTTCCAAAATTCACAAAAACTCCAGTGGAAAAAGTATGTAAATTAGGTCCTTATTTTTCGAAAATCATCAAAAAAAATATAAAAAACAAAAAAAAACTTCCAAATTTTAAAACTTATTTCAATTAATATTTGTCTTCGTATTCATGTCAAAAAATCAAAAACAAGGATGAAAAGGGAAAAAACGACAGACGATATGTTTGAGGAATACTTGTAGACATGTATGCAATTTTAGAGAATAATTGCAGACATGTCTGCACTTATTCTAGATAGCATGCCTTTGCAACTAAAAATTACTGATATGTCTGTAGTTTTAAGGAATAAGTGCAGATATTTGCATAAATATCCTGGTTGTTAAATCAAGGTGCTGTTATTTAGTGAATAATTGCATACATGTCTACAAATATATGGAATAACTACAGACATATCTGCAATTATATAGATTTTTATACAACGTAGTTATTCAGTGAATAATTGCATACATGTCTACAATTATATGGAATAATTACATGCATATCTGCAGTTATTCAGATGTTTATAGAATGCAATTATTCAGTGAATAATTACATACATATCTGTAATTATATGGAATAATTGCAAATATCTCTGCAATAATTGCAGATATGTCTACAATTTCTTTTTTTCTTTTATAAACCTAGTTATAATATTTACAATTTTTTGAAATTTTTTTAAACACTGATGCAAAAAAACATGAAAAATACATGCCACAATAGTAAAATAATTATAGGGACCCGCTTTACAACTTTTTTTAGAAAGGATGCCGTTTGAATTAACTTTTGTTTTAGGGATGCATGACTAATATTTACTTTATTTATTTATTCCTGTTTTCTATAACTCTGATTTTTTGTTGTAAAAGAATAATCAAATGTGTTTATAAAACAACTTCATGAACTGTTATTTTATTATTATATTTTATCATTCCGCTGCGATATTCTGTATTTGTGTTTTCTTTCATCGCTTTTTCTTATTTACCCCAATAACAATATGCCTTTTTGTATGTTTTGTGTCTGATGTGTGTGGTTTATCGTCGACTTAAATCGTCCAAAAAGGCGAATTGTTACACCCGTAATAAATTTAAATTTACGGGTATATATCATTTCAACTCACTATTCTAAGTTAAAATTCAAAATCCATAAAATCGCTCGAATTTATCATTTAACAATTATTCCCTAATCTATAAGACCATTCGGGTATGTATCATTTCAAACCATAATGATTTCTGACAATAACTAAGGGAACTTGTAGTGTGATAACAACATATAAAATAAATATAATATCTAACCATCAAATATCAACAATTAAACATCCATCACAATCATCATTCACATCAACCAATAAATCACAATAATCAACCGGTTATCACTATCAGATATTTAGTTGACAATTTAAATTCAATATTAATTTAAAATGGAAATTTAATTCAATAAATATTCAAATTAAATTTAAATGACAATTTAAATACCAAACAGTAATCAATAAATTTCTAATCACATCATAAATTCAATTTAACTAACATAAAATGTTTTAGTATTCGTGAGTGGGTTAAAATACTCACCTATTATTTATCGATGATTTAAATATCTAATCAAAGCCCAAAAATTGAATAGTCTTAGGATGTAACTAAACTAGTTTCAGATTGTCTGGAATTTCGATACGATCGCAATGGAAGAAATCACGCCAAAATCTGAGTTAATATGCAAATGTTATGATAATTAGAAGTTTTGAAAATTTAGATTAATTGAAATTAAATAGAAGGGCATAACAATAATTCCCTGACCAAGCAAACCATCTTTCATGCGCGAAATTAGTACCTGCTATTCACATTCTAGTCGCCACCCTTTGCCTTGAAATTGCCTCCACCTTGCTAACCTTCGACCTGATCGAGCCACTCCATAAGCTTCTACGTCTTGAGCCACCTCTACTTGCCCATCGCAAGCCACTTCGGTCATCCAAGGAACACTTGCCACCGCTGCCCTTTTTTGAACTTTCTGGTGATCTAGAGGCAAAACTAGACCAAACTAACCACACTGATGCGTCTGCTCGACATCCTCTACCCATTGGTCGCCTCCTATCGTCCTATCGACGAAGATCCTCCATCAAAAAACAAACCCTAGTTTCGAAGGTCGAGACTAAATCAATAATTTCTGAACAAACCATAACTCGAATTGAAAAACGAACAGTAGTAGTAGGTTGCACTCGTCAAGAGCTTTCCAACAATATATAATTTGACATAGTTTGGGGAGTTTAAATTTTTTGATTTGATTTTGATTTTAAAATTGAAATTAGGAATTAGGTTTTGAGCTGCCATTGGAAAGAAGGATGAAGCAGATGGAAAAATAGTACGTACAGAAATAAGAAAGGCTGTTAATCTATTTATATAAAGAAAGCTAGATAAGAATGAATGGACAAATCGAATTGAATCGAAATGCCAACGACGATCCGAAAAGCCCATTTCATTTCCCAAATGAAATGGGTCATCCAATATATCAAAATATATGTTTTCAATATTTTTAAACTCGATGGAACTAGTTTCAAATCCAAATTCCATTTTATACAGAAATTAGCTTTCAAAACTGATTATATTCATTTAAATTCTTTTAATTGATTTCTACGTGTTTCGAGCTCGCACGATCAAATGATAAGTCTGACTGCTAAGAAACTTGAAATCCTACAATAACTCACTGTTACGCATCCGATGAAACTAGTTTCGTCGAAATCCGAAATATTGGCCAAAATGGCTATTTTCACGTTAATTAAATAAATTATTATCGAATTAATATAATCGCTTTTAAATTCAAGTTTAAAAGTAAACAATTTCATTATTCTAGACGACATAGAAATTAATTATCTATCAAAATAAATTTTCTATGTTAAATTCACTATTAAATATTTC
This sequence comes from Allium cepa, assembly GCA_030765085.1. Taxonomy (NCBI): domain Eukaryota; kingdom Viridiplantae; phylum Streptophyta; class Magnoliopsida; order Asparagales; family Amaryllidaceae; genus Allium; species Allium cepa. Next base: position 648,278,426 of record CM060939.1, on the reverse strand, counting down.
GTCAAATCCAACGTTCAATTACACTGTAACAAAATCCTAGTTAATTATATTTAAATCCAAATAAATTTTTTTATTTTGATTTCACTCTTATTATTTAACCACCTATTACCTTATTAATATAATTAACATTAGCTTACATTCATTACATTCATATTTTACAATTATCATTTTTACCATATTAATTATAATATTTCAATTTCCTTAATTCCATTAATTACAAATTTTAATTCCTTATTTACTATTATAACCAAATTAACTTTACAATAATTTCAGTTGATTGAAATTACATTAAAATAATTGTCAATAACATTCAAACAATCATTATTAAATCATATTCTAGTTATTTTCTCATTAATTAATCATAAATTTTTAATTTCTCACAATGTTAATTACAGAATCTTAAGTACTATAATTGTTTTAATTATCGAAAATTACTTATCATTACATAAGCGCATTGGAACGATTCAAATAGAAGACAGAAATTTAAAAGGTAAGCTTCATGAATAGAAGCAATTTAAATAAGAGCGGTTAAGGTAGAGAAAAGTTAAATAGTAGTAACGTTATTGAAAATTTATATACAAAATAATGTTAGTAATTAAAAATAACGTTAGGAGATTATATTAAAAATAATACTAGAAATTTAATTGGAAGCAAGATAAGGGAAAATGGATATTTTCCATGGTGATGAGCATTGATTACACGTATCTTTTAGCAAGTCCCTATCACATGATATTAGAGACTCCGCCAAGGATAGGAAGTAGAGATAGAATGAGTAATAGAAAAATAATAGGATGGAGTGCCCTTGTCTACTCTAGTTTTTAATATTAAAATTGTAAAAGATGTTTTGGAAATAGTTTAAAATATATTTTTAAAGAAGTAGTTTGGTATAAGAATTGAGTATTTAAAAGTAAAATTTAATAAAATGTCTGAATTAAAAAAGTCCCAAAAGTAAAAAAATCCTTGTTGTTGAAAAAAGAGCTTAAAAGAAAAGGTTGATTTGAAGGAAAAGGAAAGAAACTTTTTAAAATTAAATTGCTAACATTTTTTGGACTTGATGAATAAGCTTAATTCAAAAATCCTAAATTATGATGTTAAAAGTTAAGACACTAAGTTATATTTGAAAGTATTGGAAGTTTCTAAGTTTGTACTTTTAAAGATAAAAGTTTTCGGATTTAGTGCTTTAAAATTTTGAAGTTCTAATTTTTGAAAAAAAATGGTGAAAATCAAACCAAGATTTTAATGTGGTGCAAATAGGGATAACTGCATAGGTAGGGTAAGGTAAAAGGTAAAGCTATGAAGAAAATAGCAATGACTACTCATAGAGTAGCAATAAGGAATATCTGTGGAGTGTAAGGAATGTCGGTGAGAACCTAGGAATGTTTTATTAGACATGCGTCATAAGAAGCACACGCAAGTTGTTTGCGCAAAAAATGGGAAAACACCTCCAATCCGTATAATTTAGTTGATTATATGTTATTTTCAAGGTTTTAGGTTACTTATGCAAATATGAAAAAAGCAGGGGCTAAACTGTAAAAAGACACGCAGATTTATAGTGGTTCGGCCAAAACGTGCCTACGTCCACTTTATATGTTATTATCTCTTTTCTTTCAAATTACAAGTACAAAGCTTTAATTACAAGTATAAGAAAGTTGTTTGAAAGTTCCTTCCTTGCTTGAGCTCTCAAACTAGTCTGCCATTGTTGTACCCCTGCCCCTCTATTTATAGAGTGAGGTTGGGGGCAGGGGTCTTGGATGTATATAGCTGCTGGTGGGTCCGGGCTGAAGCAATCTGGCCTGGCAGTGTTCTAGTTCGGCGAAGCTTTGGAGAAGGTTGGGGTTTGGTCCGGTAGCGAAGTGGTTCGGTGATGCTGGGTTTTGGACTGGTGATTGTGACTTCGTCCTTAGTCCGGTGGTAATCTTGGCTCGGTGGCGTTGGACCGGTAGTGGTTGGTCCGGTGGGTGATGGTGTTATGTTGGTTCGATGGAGCTTCATTCGGCAGGGGTGCTTGGTGGGTTGATTCGGCGAGGCTTGGAAGTGGAGTCTGGTTCGGCTGTGCAAAGGGGGGAGTTATCTGGTTCGGCTGTGCAAAGGGGGGAGTTATCTGGTTCGGCATGAGCTGGTTCGGCATGGAGCTTAGACCGGATGACCTTTGGTTTGGCAAGGAGGTGTTGTTTTGCTCGATGGGCTTGGTTCGACGAAGGATGGAAACTCATGGGTGGAAACACGCCCAACATTTGCCCCCCAAAGTGGGGCACATGCCTGCATGGGTCGCGCTTTGTTTTCTTGCAGTTGGGATAGCTTCATTCGGTTTTGAGGGCCGAACCATCCGGTCCGGTTATCCTGAGTTCGCCTATAAGTAGGGGAGCCACGCCTTCGTTATTTCTTACCGAGTGTGATAGCCGAATCAACCGAGTGCCGAATCAACCTTAACTGTTTCAAATAGCCGAATCGAACGAGTACCGTAGCTCTCCTAACCGCCGAACCAGGTGAGTAGCCGAATGTACACATACACCTGAATTGTCGAATGGTATTGGGAGTGTGAATGCCGAATGACCCTTGTGCTTCGTATCACCGAATGATATTGGGAATTGTAGTGCCGAATGAACCTTAAACCTTTAATGTCGGATGGACTTTATGCCGAATGGGCTACGCCGATTGAGCTTTCACACTCGAATCTTGAGTGGAACCCTAGACCTATATACACCTGCTCGCTTTATGTACTTGCTTGCTTACATTTCCATACTTCTCGTTCTAACAACATGTCTTTTGCTTTTGTGTATGCAGATAAATTTCTCGCAAAGCGAAACTCGATCAGATAGTAAGAAGTCCAAGGATAGTGGAGAGTCTTCTTCCGTGCCCCCAGCCCAACCAGAACCGTCTCGACATGGACCTGTCCCGAGGTCGTTAGTGGATGGGTATGGTCCCCAAGAGCTTCTGAACTCTCCTCCCGATTGCTTTCCGAGCTCCCTGAAGGAGGAGCAACTTGATGTTATATCTCGTTCCTTCGGAATAGATAGAGCGCGCATGCTATTGCCGGGGGAAGGAGTGATGCCGTATGACCCCCCCGAAGGCTACTTTGCTTGTAGCAGATATCATTGCATGTGTGGTGCTATCCCGCCTCTCAACACCTGGATAGTTAGCTTTATCACATATCTGAAGGTGGCTCCATTCCAGCTTCAGCCTAACTCCTACGCCATTCTGGTGAGTCTTTTCGTCATCTTTCAGAGGAAATACGGGCGTCCCCTTCCAACCGGGAGATCCGATATCTGTACAACTTGAGAGGCTACAAGAAGGGGTCTCCATATATCAGTTTGGAAGCGGCCGTGCCCTTCAAGCCTGTTCTGGATCTGTACTCGAAGCTCAGTATGTTCAAGAAGGAATGGTTTTTTATTAAGGATGACTCTGTTTCTTTCCGCCTTTTCACTTCCGGCTGTAAGTTGGACTCCATTTATATTTTCCTTATCCCGATCACAATGCTTCTTCTTATATGCTTTCATTTCTTCCTAGCGACAGGTGGTTTTGCGGTCGTGGAGAATGATTCCTTGGTTCAGACGGCTGCGGAAATAAGAGCCATTCCGGCACGGGATCGGTCGGCTTCTTACTTGATCAGGAATGCCACTCTCCTGGAGAATAACTTGATTCTGCCACGTCAATCTGTGGTTAAACAGAGAGATACAGCCGAGGAGAGGGCTGCTAAAGCCAAGGATGGGGCCACTGCGAAGAGTAGCAAGAAGAGACCTTTCTCGGTGCCTCCAGCCGTTGGGGGAAAGAAGCTTAAGAAGTCTGATGGACCCTCTCCCGGTACATGTCCAGACATTCCGGAGGAGGAAGGTGGAGAGGAGGAAAGAGACGAAGAGGAGAGCGGAGGAGATGGAGAAGGTGAAGGACAGGGTGGTAGTGGTGCCGGCCCTTTGTCTTCTGAGCGGGCAGGGGAGATCCAGGAGTGGACGGATGATGCCTTCCGCCAAGCTTTTGAAGGGTTGGAGGAAGGATCAGCCTCGGTGAAGAAGGCAAAGGAGGTTGACAAGGCTGGGGTTGGTGCCGATCCATTCCCTAAGAGTTCTTCAGCTGAGGCGGCTCCAGCGATTCAAGGGGAACTTTTGACTTCTGCAGACCCCATTTACGATAGGGACTTAGGAATATTTTATGGCTCGCTCCCATCTTGGGATGAAATCCAGGACTTATTGCAGGATCCTACTCCTCCGCAGGGTTTGTATAATAGATGTGTCTTCTCATTCTTTTTAACTTAACATATTTCTCGAATTATGGACCATTGTATGTTCGTAACACTTGTTCTTTATTACAGGGGCAGGCGAGGTGGCCAAAACTTCAGACGTTCGACACCGCCTTGAACAATTCAAGCTGATGAGAGCTTCTACTAATCCGAAGCCGCCAACTGGACGTTCCGGGGATGTAGTTAAATATCGCCCTCTTCTTGGAGTTATTGAGGAAGGTATCTAGCAGAGGAAGAGGAGGCGTTCCTTGTTTGATTCACCACCCGGTCCTCAGCTCCCACCTCAGCCTATTCATGATATCACGGAGGAGGGTACTGAGCATATTCCTTCCCCGCATCTGCCTGAAAATCCTACCGTTATCCGCATAAAACGTTCCGACGTGCCTCGCAATCCCTTTGCCGGCCACTCGGATTTGGACCCAAGCTCTCAGGATATTTTATTTGATGAGGCCACGGGCGAGCATCTTCTTCCCCGCAATCCCATGGTTCGGATTCTTGATGAGGCTAAGTCCCTAGATCTGGATCTGCTCACTACTCGGATAGCTGCTATGGGGGACGAAGCCAAGGCCAACATTGACCGGGTCGCGGAGGAGGTCAAGAAGTTGATGGAGCATCACGATCGACTGGCTAGGGCTGGGGAGGAAGTCGGGAGTGCTAACATCCGGCTGCGGCTACAGGTTTCTGATCAGGCCAAGCAGCTTGTCGATCAAGCTATCCAGATTTCCCAGCACGAGGCAGCCTCCAGGCAGTTGAAGGAGAATCTGGAAAAGGTCAGCAGGGCAGAATTGCGAAAAATGGAGGCTGCTTGCAAGGGGCGGATTGATATGGCCATTGCGACGGTGGATGAGGTTCGGAATGCGGATCTCGAGCGGATTGAAGAGTTGTCTGGGAGGCTTGAAGCCGCAGAGCTTGCTCCGACCAAGCTAAAGGAAGAGATGGAGGAAATGAGGAGGTCTCTCCACGCTGACCGCTTGAGATATCGATCGGAGAGGGATGTTGCCATCGCTAAGTTGTCGTCCTCCGAGGCCCGGGTGAGGGAGTTTGAGGGGAATGAGAGGATGATGGATGAGATGTTGCAGGATATGTACTTCCGTACCTGAAAGCAGGGTAATTTATCCTGGATGGATGACTATCCCTGGATCATGGCTAGGATATATCTCTGGGCTTTGGAGGAGGCCAAGGCTGATGCGGATAGGGAAGGTGGAGCGGCATTCAGGATGGACGTGGTAACCGCCCAATTCTCAAAGGAGGAGAAGGTAGCGGTGAAGTAAGGGATGCGGCTGCTTGCTGCAGAGGAAGCGGGTGTGCAATTGGCTGATGAGGATCAAGCGGCGGACGTTGGTGAGTCTCTTTTCTCTTTCTCTTTTCTTTTTAGATTTTCATAACTTGATCGCTTACTGTTTGCTTAATGAATTCCTCTTCTGAATTGGACAGGTGGGACTTCCGGTCACCATGCTGGGAGCTCCGACCCTACGGCTAAGTAGGCTTGGAGAGTTGGTAGGATGAGGGCGAAGAGTGAACGCAGCTGGTCACCTTTTGATTTCCTTTTATTGCTGTTCATGTTAGTCTGAAACATTGATGTAACTGTAATAATATTGTTTGTGATGAATGACTTTATGTAATTTCATAATATAAGCTGATTCCTTTATGTTGGAATGTTATCGCTATTTTGCTGTGCTGTGTAAGTGATGTAACTATGCATGTTACTAGTGACTTGACTGTGCCTGATGCCAAGTTTTTTGCTTAAAGTATAATTTCCTCATTTTGCAACGTAAATGTGATGTGTGAATATGAACTGCAGTTATGCATTAATGTATAAAAGTAGAAGGTACCGCCCTTCATGTTTCGGCTATGGACGGCAACTTCGTGCGCCCTGTAAGACTAAGCACGGAATGTTGTTGAGTGTCTCGTCATCCGATTGTAAGTTTCTATTCCCATTAGCGAGCGTTCCCTATTTCATGTCCTGTACTTTCAAGCACCGTTACGGAGAATAGGAGAAAAGTTTTAAATGAAATTGAAATATAGGAAAAGTAAAACTTCCAATCACGGAAGGACGTCGATGTGCTTAAGTTCATGGCAAACGGGTTTTGTAGTCAATTTCCCTAGCTGTGGGTCTTGGAGACATTTGTCACCCATCTTACGCCTACTGCGGGGAGTTTTCTTTTTTACCACAGCCGCACTTAAGACACATCGGAGCCGATCGCGCACAGTAACTACCCGGGCCATTATGGCCCGTAATCGTGGGTATTATTCGATTTACTGTGGCCGGCTAGCGTGGGGGACGATCGTCAACTGTGAACTGCCCCTGGTTGGCCACACCTTATGTTGGGGCTTATGATCGGTTCACAGTCGCCGGCGAGCCGAATCGCTGTAATGAGCTGCCATCGGCTATAGTCGGCATTTTTTATGATGACTTATACTCGGCTTATTACAGTCGGCTTTAAGGGCCGAGGCAAACAATGAGTTAACTCGCGGTAGAGGGTTACCGGAGCAAAGTGTCTCATTGGCGAGGGCATAGGAGCGCAGCGTACCTGTTAGATTTTGTCCAGGTGGAGTTGTGTTGTGAAGTTCTGGATTGAAATGTCATCTGCAAAGGATTTTGTTCAACAGCAAAGGATAAAGCTTAACAAGTAGCCAAGATATAAGGAACAAGTTAACAAGAGCCAAGTTTTTTAAAGTGGTTCGACACGAAAATGCCTACGTCCACTGATTCTCTTTGTTAATTCACTTCATATGGGCAGTACAAGTTAAGAAAAGTATCGACGGAGGTGTCGGATGTTCCATGCCCTCTGGAACACCTCTCCGTCCACTGTTGACAAAATATAAGCTCCGTTGTGGAGATCTTTATGAATTGCATATGGTCCGTCCCAGATGGCGTCCAGTGCCCCGGGGCGCGGAAAGATTCTTTTGAGGACAAGATCTCCTTCTTGTAAGCTGCGATGTTTGACTTTGGAGTTGTATAGTGCTGCCACCTTTTGTCTGTGAGCTGCTGCTTTGAGTGCTGCATCATTTCTTCCCTCCTCAATCAGATCCAAAGACATGTGGAGGAGTTCTTCGTTTTCTTCCGAGTTGTAGTGGATCCTACGGTGAGAGGGCACTATAGTTTCAACTGGGAGCGTAGCCTCCGATCCGTATGCCAAAGAGAAGGTAGTATGCCCTGTTGAAGTTCTGTAAGATGTGCGATAGGCCCAAAGTGTCGTAGGAAGTTCGTCCACCCAATCGCCTTTCGACTTTTCAAGTTTCTTCTTGATTAAGGTTTTGAGAATTTTGTTGACAGCTTCTATTTGGCCGTTTGCCTGGGGATAAGCCACGGATGAGAAGCTTTTGTGAATCCCGTGCTCTTGGCACCAGTCGGTGAATTCCTCGCTGTCAAACTGAAGTCCATTGTCTGATACGATTTTGAGTGGTGTTCCGTACCTGTACAGAATATTTTTGATTAAGAAGTTGATAACTTTTGCCGATGATATTTTATTTAGAGGTTCCGCCTCCACCCATTTGGTGAAGTAGTCAACTGCCACTATAGCATATTTGGCTCCGCCTCGGCCCGTTGGCAGTTCGCCAATTAAGTCAATCCCCCATATTGCGAAGGGCCAAGGACTGGTCATCTGAGTAATTTCATTGGTTGGTAGTCGACGGATTTTGGAAAATTTCTGACATCTGTCACATTTTTTGACGAAGTCTAAGGCATCTTTGTTTAAAGTGGGCCAGAAATACCCATATCGGAGTATCTTTTTTGCTAGGGTCTGCCCTCCGGTGTGGTCTCCACAACTTCCCTGATGGATATTGGATAGAATCTCCCTGGCTTCTCTTCCAGCAACGCACCTCAATAAGGGGTTAGAGAAGCCGCGCCGATAGAGGATGCCTTCTTGCATTGTGTAGCGGGAAGCTTTCCTTAGAATTTTCTTAACTTCATTTCGCCCATCTGGTAGGGTGCCGTTTTGTAAGTATTCTCGGATAGGGGTCATCCATGTTTCTTCTTCGGTTGCAGCTATCAGGTGTACTTGCTCGAAACTCGGGGTTAGCAGCCTTGAGACAGTTATCGCTCCAGAAGCGGTGTCATCTCCTATGCTAGCTTGCTTTGCCAGCTCGTCGGCCTCTCGATTTTCCTCTCGAGGAATGTGTCTGATCAAATAGTGATCCAGTTGGTTAAGTAGCAGCTTGGTCCTCTTTAGGTATGCTGTGAGTCGTTCTCCTCGAGTCTGGAACTCTCCTAGTATTTGATTCACAATAAGTTTAGAATCACTATGGAGACATAAAGAACTGACTCCGATTTCCAGTGCAAGTTCTAATCCGGTTATCACTGCTTCGTATTCTGCGTCATTGTTGGTGGCAGCGAATTCCAATCTTAGGGCGTAGCGTAGCTTCTTTCCCTTGGGGGTGATTATCACAACACCTGCCCCCGAGCCTTGTTCGTTTGACGCTCCATCTACGAAGAGATTCCACTTGATGTCTTCTGCTATTTTAGATTGGTCCTTACCTTCGCTAGTAGTGAATTCGGCAATGAAATCAGCTATGGCTTGCCCCTTGATAGCGGTGCGAGGATGGTAAGTGATATCATATTGACTTAGTTCGATGCACCACTTAAGTAATCGCCCAGAAGTGTCGGGGCGATGGAGCACTTGCCTTAGCGGTTGATCGGTTAAAACTCTGATGGAATGAGACTGGAAATAGTGTCGCAGCTTCCTTGATGTGATTAGTAAACAGTACGCCAGTTTCTCGAGTTTGGGATACCGGGCTTCTGCTCCTGTGAACCTTTTGCTTATGAAGTACACTGGCCGTTGTGTGCGGTTTTCTTCTCTTACAAAGCGGCGCTTAGAGCATGGGATGACACAGCAAGGTATGGGTATAGTTCTTCGCCTTCATTCGGAGTCGAGAGTACCGGTGGCCGTTGGAGGTGCTCGATTAGCTTAAGCAAAGCTGTTGAACACTCATCGGTCCATTCGAATTTTCCTTTGTCTTTCTTCAGGGTCTCGAAGAAAGGGATGCATTTGTCAGTTGCTTTAGAGATGAACCGGCTTAGGGCGGCCACCTTCCCGTTTAGGCTTTGCATTTCTTTCCGAGTAGATGGTATCTTGATATCTTGCAAGGCTCGGACTTGTTCGGGGTTTGCTTCGATCCCTCTGGTATGGACGATGAATCCCAAGAACTTTCCTGATGACACTCCGAAGGAGCAATTTAGAGGATTCAGCTTCATTTCATATTGGCGGAGTACTTGGAACATCTCGTCCAGGTGGCTTACATGATCGTTGGCTTTTCTTGATTTAACCAGCATGTCATCCACATATACCTCCATAGTTCGTCCTATCAGTTCTGCAAACATCTTGTTGACGAGGCGCTGATAAGTAGCTCCGGCGTTTTTAAGTCCAAATGGCATTACCTTGTAGCAGTACAATCCTCGGTCAGTGATGAAGCTAGTGTGGTCTTGATCGGGGGCGTGCATAGGGATCTGGTTATATCCTGAGTGTGCGTCCATAAAGGATAAGAGTTCGTGTCCGGCAGTGCTGTCCACGAGTTGGTCGATTCGGGGGAGTGGGAAGCAGTCTTTCGGACAAGCGTCATATAAGTTGGAGAAATCGATGCATGTTCGCCACTTCCCATTAGCTTTCTTTACCAGTACCGGGTTGGCAATCCTTTCCGGGTAGATGGCTTCACGTATGAAGTCATTGGCAAGTAAGTTCTTTACTTCTTCCTCGAGGGCTGCTGATCGTTCTGCCCCCATACTTCTCTTCTTTTGCTTTACCGGTACCTTGGTAGGATCGATGTTTAGTGCGTGGCATGCTATGTCCGGGGAGATTCCAGTCATATCAGCGTGCGTCCATGCAAATACATCCATGTTGTGGCGAAGAAAATCAATGAGTTGATTCTCTAATTCTCTTTTTAACTGAGATCCGACTCTCAGCAGTTTACTTGGGTCGCATTTGTCTACAGATACGAATTCCATAGTCTCTGCAGGCTCGGCGGTGGCCTCCTCCTCTTTGTCCCTGGGGTCTAATTCATTGAAAGGATCACTGGTATACCGAAGAGGAGGGGCTTTCTTTAGTTGCTATACTTCCAAGCTTTTCATGCAGAGAATAGTCTCTGCATTTTTCCCTTTATCTCTCCTGCGATTATTGCGAAGTTCGGTTACATAGCAGTCTCGAGCGGCGTCTTGATCCCCTTCTACTTCTCCCACTCCATTATCCGTTGGGAACTTCATCTTCAGGCACCATGGGGCAAGGACAATTTGGAAGTCGGACAAGGCTGGTCTTCCTAAAAAGGCATTGTAGGCCGAGTGGTTGTCTATTAGCACGAATGTTTGTTTCCGAACGGCGGAGCGGGGATGACTTCCCAATTCAACAAAGAGATCCAATTGTCCGAGGGGCATCTTTGCTTCTCCAGTGAAACCGTGTAGTGGTTTGTTACAGGGGGATACATCCTTCATTGACAGCTTCATTTTGTCGAAAGCATGCTTGAATAGGATATTTACTGAACTTCCAGTGTCTATTAAGATTCGAAAAACTTTGGCTGGACCGAACCAGGCAGAGATGACCATAGGATCCATATGAGGGTATTGCCTTCCTTCTAGGTCGCGCCCGCTGAATGTGATATCATTACTTTCCTTCCGCTTAGGGTGGCGTTCTTCCATAATAGAATTGACGCAGTCTCCCTCGCTTCTGAGTGAGTTTCCATATCTTTCCATTTCTGTCCAGCTCTTGTCAGCGATGTGTGGCCCTCCTGATATTGTATGGACCACTATCTTCTCTTGGCTGGAACCGCTGGTGTTGTGATTTCCTCCGCCTGTCTCTGGGTGGAGCTGCCCTGGGTTTTCCTTAGTAGGAGCTGGAGTCCTGTCGTGGCCCTTTACATAGCGTTCCGGCTTCTTTCTCCTGATGTGTTCTTCAATTAGATCTCGGAGATGACGGCATTCATTGGTATCGTGCCCATGAGACTCGTGAAAACGACAGAATTTTCCGGACTGGATTGCGCGATCTGACTCTTTCTTGTACGGGGGGTGCTTGTATGTAAGTTCGTCCTGGGTGGCCAGGAAGATAATCTCGACTGTTTCATTCAAGGGATTGTAAGCGTCGAATCTCGGTCCTGGTCGGTACAAGCGCTTTTCTCCCTTCTTGCCCCCTGCATTGTCTCTGGAGTCGTTTCTCCGAATGTCCTTCGCTGCGGCGGGGGCGTTTCCATGGGCCGTCTTAGCCTGTGGTCCTGTCTGCCTTTCAGTGGCAGCCTCTTCGAGTCTCATGTACTTCCCAGCTTCATGGAAGAAATCGGGCAAGGTAGCTAGTTTTTCTTTAGTTAGTCTTCTAGCAAACTTGGTATCTGGGTGCACACCACTACAGAGGGCCATTAGGGTGAGTTTCTCATCGGCATCTTGGACTACGGCCGTTGCGGCGTTGAACCGGGTTAGATATTGTTGCAGTGTCTCTCCGGATTTCTGTTTGACATTGGATAGAGAATAAGCATCCTTGGGTTGTTCCATATGAATGCGGAACTGGCTAATGAACTTTTCTTTCAACATTTCTCATGAACTGATGGATCCTTGGGGTAGGTGGCAGAACCAGGAGGTAGCTAGATCTGCTAAAAATAGTGGAAAGCATTGGCATAATACTCCTTCCGTTGCCCCACTCATGAGCATATGTTGTGTGTATCTTTGCAGGTGTACAATGGGGTCGGAAGTTCCCTTGTATGGTTCCATCGTCGGCATTTTCCATTCTCGAGGTGTGATGGCGGTTTCGATGTTGCGGGTGAAAGGGCTGGTTACCCTAGTGCCTATCCCTCGATCTCTTTGCTCCCGTCGGACGCATTCCCTGAATAATTGTGCCATTCTTTCATCAGAATTTGCAGCGGACAAAACTGAGCTTGGTTCTTCCCTACGGGATCGATCTCGTCCGGATGACCTGTAGGGATGGTATAGCCTATCACTTCTGACATTATCCAGTGGCTGCCTTTGGCTACTCGGATGCATGCTAGGACCAGCTATAGTTGTCCCCTGCCTTGATCTTCCCCTGTGGGGTTCTATTTCGAGCATTTCCATGGGGTCAACTTCGGGCTGGGTTCTAGCTCGGCTCCGTTCAGCGGGGTTTCTATGATTAGGCGGCATGACTGGCTCAGCTACATCCGACCCTCGCCTGGTGCCTCCCCCATTGGGTTCGGTTCCAAGCGCTTCCTCGAGTCGGAGTTCGGGCTGAGTCCGGGCGCGGCCCCTATCATTGTTGTTCCTGTTGATAGCTTCTTCGAAGAGGGAAGACCTTTGCTGTCTCTGAGATCCTCCAGATTGAGACTCACCCCACGATTCAGTGTTGCGGTTGGATTCTTCGGCATCCCTCAAGCGTGACATGAGTTGGTTCACCAAAGCTTCTTGTTGGGATGCGAAGCGGTTAGTTACTTCAGTCACAACTCTGTCTAGATCTGCCATAGTGATTGTTGCCGGTTGTTCCGCGGCAGGGGCTGTCGGATTTGCCTGATCTGCTGTCATAGTGGGATGGTTCTCTTGATCTGGATCCACTGGATCTGGAGCGCTGCTGGTTGCAACGTTCTTTCCCTTGTTGGCGTCTTTTCTCGGCCTAGAAGTCATGTTTCCTAGGCAATGAAGGGTGCTATTGGGAAAGAAGGTTGAATGAGGGAAGCTGAAGCTTCGAGTTCCAAGTTCTCAGTGAAAGCACCAAAAATGTTTGCGCAAAAAATGGGCAAACACCTCCAATCCGTATAATTTAGTTGATTATATGTTATTTTCAAGGTTTTAGGTTACTTATGCAAATATGAAAAAAACAGGGGCTAAACTGTAAAAGACACGCAGATTTATAGTGGTTCGGCCAGAACGTGCCTACGTCCACTTTATATGTTATTCTCTCTTTTCTTTCAAATTACAAGTACAAAGCTTTAAGTACAAGTATAAGAAAGTTGTTTGAAAGTTCCTTCCTTGCTTGAGCTCTCAAACTTGTCTGCCATTGTTGTACCCCTGCCCCTCTATTTATAGAGTGAGGCTGGGGGCAGGGGTCTTGGATGTATATAGCTGCTGGTGGGTCCGGGCTGAAGCAATCTGGCCTGGCAGCGTTCTGGTTCAGCGAAGCTTTGGAGAAGGTTGGGGTTTGGTCCGGTAGGGAAGTGGTTCGGTGATGCTGGGTTTTGGACCAGTGATTGTGACTTCGTCCTTGGTCCGGTGGTAATCTTGGCTCGGTGGCGTTGGACCGGTAGTGGTTGGTCCGGTGGGTGATGGTGTTATGTTGGTTCGGTGGAGCTTCATTCGGCAGGGGTGCTTGGTGGGTTGGTTCGGCGAGGCTTGGAAGTGGAGTTTGGTTTGGCTGTACAAAGGGGGGAGTTATCTGGTTCGGCATGAGCTGGTTCGGCATGGAGCTTAGACCGGATGACCTTTGGTTTGGCAAGGAGGTGTTGTTTTGCTCGATGGGCTTGGTTCGATGAAGGATGGAAACTCATGGATGGAAACACGCCCAACACAAGTGAATGGTGAATGGTATCAAAGTACATTTCTGCGAGTTCTAGAGTAAGCTTGCAAAAAAGGTCAAGTACAAGGAAAGTAAATACAAAATTTTTGAGAATAATGTCAAAAGATTTGGATCAACAGTAGATGATAATAGAGGATAATAAGATGGAAAACTCACATAGAGGATGTTGGTAGATTGAAGATAGATGGTGAAAAAGTTATTCCACCATGTTAATTTGTAATGGGTTATTCTAAATATGCATAGTTTATATTTCTTACCCACTATAATGTGGGATGCACAATGTATTCCATAATTGGTCGTGTTAATAGAAGTAATGAATGGACCTTAATTATTGGATGCCAAAAAGGAAAATTAAGTCATGTGGTGTCCATTAAATGTAAGTAAGAAGTGATAGGGTCACAAAATCGTTATTATCAGTTGATGTTGAAGGGTAGCCTCCAGCAATTTTTTTAAGGTTTAGGTCATAAGCATTAGTTGTTTTCGTAAAATGCATATGATACTGAAATATTCATTTTTAAAAATGATTTTTTGGAAGAATCGCTATATTAATTAGAAAATCGTGGAAGTAAGGAAATTTCATGTAGACACTTAACTAATGCAAGTAAGATTAGAATTTTATAAAATGAATTAGGAAATTTATTAGGTACTAAAATAAAGTAATGCTAAGTGCCAAAAGCCTTAATGGAAAGATAAATTTTTGCAAGCAAATGATAGAGAAAGTTTGTTGTGAAACCACAGGTTAGTGTCCCTATGCCTTAAATGTCAAAATTTATAAATGAACTTGTGCGTTGGCTATTAATTTAAGATAAAAAAAAATTTCAAGATTGAAAATTAACTACGTGGTAGGATAGAGTCCATTATGGACGTAAACTATTGAACTAAATCCGACTACGTATGATGTGGCATAAATTATTTTGAAAAAAAAACTTTTGAAAGTTTTGTTCAAAATTCATAATTTTAGAGATAAATTACTTTTATGAAGAGTTTTGGAAAATGGCAGTGACATTGTAAATTTTTGAGGATTTTTCCAAGTATTTCAAAGTTTAATCTAAAAGCATTTTCTATGGAAAAAAAACTTTTTTTTTTGAGATGTCATATGCTTAGCAAGGGAAAAAGTCGATGGGTTAGCAAGTAGAAATTTTACTATGCATCCAAAGTGGGAATAAAACAAAATATAGTTAGTGACGAGGGAAATAGCTGTTTTAGCTATGGAATCTCTTTCTCCGTACATTGTCGGTAAGTGAACAAAACTGGTTTTAAAATAACTCTGTTTTGAAATATCAAAGATTTTATATAAATTTACTTATGCGAACTGTACTTGGAAAGGTTGGAAAAGAATTGGAGGCAAGAGAGAAAGTTTCAAGATACTGTGGAAGAAGGGTACATAAGAGAAGGATGGAAATATGAAATTCTACATATAAACTCATTTCTGACATAAAGAAAATAAACTTAGAAACCAAATTGTCAAAAAATTTAGATGTTACTAAAGGTGTGCTTAGTTTTTGGATGGTAGGGATTGATGAAAAATTAGTTGAACTATACTTATATTCATTGAAGTATTGGAAAAGTTTGTTGCAAAAACAAGTTATTGATTTTCAAATTTTGCATATATCTAGAACTCTTAGTATATATAAGTTGTTTGCACCATTTTTTTCAAAAATTATTTTAAAAAATGCATTCATATAGGAAGCATCGATTAGAATTATTCTGCATACATATTATATATATTGTAATACACAGTGCACTTATACATGATTGGTTGAAAAATTGGCTGCAAATTAGTTGGTTGGTTAATTTTGATTAGTTGTATGTTATGTCACATGATTCAGCCCTTGGGGAATTTCAAAGGCGAAATTCTTTTAAGGAGGAAGAATGCAACACCCCATAATTTTAATGATAATTAATTTAAATGGAATAAATAAATAAATAATAATGTTGAAAAATAGAATTTTACACACATCAGAATCTGGTTACGAAATTTTTGTCGTTGGGTTCGTGGCGATTTTCTGAATAATTTTCGTAGGTAAAGTTTTCCGATCGGAGTTCAAATAAAAAGGTTATTAACGTTCAAATTTTCGAATCAAAAATAGTTATATATGTAATTAAGGTAATAAAAATAATTAACTAATATTAATTACCGTTAGTTAGAGTTAACTGATATTTAACGTTGCTTAAGCATTAAGTAAGACAGTGGAAAGATATTGTATCAATCGAGTTAATAAGGAAACAAATCAAATGTCGGTATTTAATTACCGTAATTAACTACGATGGGTCGACCCCTAACTTTGGTTGTTTGATGTCAGTTATGAGATTTTGATGTGGTCGTACGGTCTGGATATAAAATAATTTAATCCAACTATTGGATTGATTCGAACCTCTATAAATACGTACCTAACCTCTCAATCCCTTCTCATATTTTCCAGAGTGACATCAGTGCTCTGCCATTTTCTCTTCTCGACAAAATTCCTACTTCCTAAAAATAATTATAGTTTATATACATATATATAAGTGAAGAAAGTAGAGGATGATTGAGAAGGAGAATGGGATCGAGTCAACTTGTCAAAACCAAGGTAAATTATATATCCGGATCTAAAACCTAAATTAAATCCATATCTCTTCTATAATTTATATTTCAAATATGTACATGTATGCTTGCGATATATCTATTAAAATAGGAAGATAAAGAGAGTTAAAATGAATAACAGGGATTAGATCTGGAGATTTGGAAAGCTAAAAAGGTAAGTGAGAAATTATATATTTTTATATAATATTGGATTTATATCCTTTAAATGTATTCTTATATGCCTAAAATGTAAATTGGAGTGGTAGACCGAAATTGTATACGTGTAATGAATTTATAAACTCTGCTTGGTTATTTTGTAACCACTCGAAATTTTTAACCTTTCGAATAGGAATATTTAACTTATTTAAATATTTGGATTTGATTTGAGTTTAATAAGTAATAAGAAAATTGGATTTTATTATAATGACTTGATTGTTAATAGAGTATTTTTAATTTAATTTATACGATTTTTCCATAATTTTTAATTTGGAAAATAATTAAAATGTCATTTGACGTATTTTACGGAAGACGATGATATTTTTGGAACTTTACAAAAAAAGACAGCCAGCATATATTATTATTGTCCTAAGATCATGTCATATTTGCCTTGCAAAAAAAAGATCATGTCATATTTTGTCCACGGTTGTATTTTTGTTTTATCGTTCGATGTTCGTACATGAACAAAATTCTGTGTAACAACGCGGCGAAAATCACAAGATAAATATAACCTAACACTTGGACAGTTCAAAACAACTTGACTTTTCTTTTTTCCAATCTCTTTTCATTTTTAAAGCTTCTTGGTAAACAAACAAAGTAAACCCTCCATCTTAAAAAATTCAAAAAAAAATCAACATACTCAACAAAATATAAACAAGGATCTTTAAACTCGTATAGAGGAGATCTACAAATCTATATGTGTTTGGTTGAGTTCGATGAGGATTTGGAGAGATCGAGGTTTAAAGGCGAAACTAGGGTTTCCCTTTCCGTTGAGAATTGGTTTATAAATATATAAGTGTAGTTTATAAATTATATAAGTATAGTATACAAAAATGGTCTATAAATAAAAAGGATTTAAACTGAGTATTTGGGGACTTAAATCCTGGTGTTTTGAAATGGTTTTTCAATGTTTTGAAAAAAAATAGTATTATTTTGAAAGTATTTATGAATAGAAATATTTTAAAGTAATTTTAAAGGAGATAGAAAGAACTGAACTCATTTTTGTCGCTGAAAAATAATTCAGATGATGACAACAACATCATCAGCGTTTATTTTCGAGTTTCTAAGTGGAGGATTGCTACCATAATGGTTTTTCTTTGGAGTTATTTTGGTAAAATAAATTTTGTTTTAAATTCGAAAAGTATGATTTGATATACAAAAGGAGATATGTATATTATTATTATTTCAAAATTATTTGAAACAAAACCCGGGTGTTTAGTTCTAAAGTTTTTGCTTAATTTATTATATGGACTCATGTATCCTATGCATTAGAATTTTGGGTTATGCATCACATTATGATTTGTTGTCTAGCAATTTTTATTGTTGAAATGAAATGGAATTTTTGGCGATTTTCGAAAGTCGGAAATTTCTAAAATATATGGAAATTGAAGCTATGTTTTTTGTGAAATTATAAGAAAATAAGTTTTTGTAACTTATAAATTTGAAAAGATGGAAAGTTAAGACAATTTTTAAAATTTTGAACATCCAAGTTAAGTAAAACCAATCTGAAATTTATATATATACTCTTAGGATGTAGAAGAGTGCTATACAAATATGAACTTAAGTCTTGAATATTTATAAACTTGAGTATGGAATGGTTTTAAATTAAATGATATAGTGTTAAAGAAAATATACTATAAGTAAGGATAATGTGATTCAAAACGAAAATTAATTGTTGTAGTTAAGAAACCAATTGGAATAAAAACATAAGTTGTATATAGATCATTTTATTCTTGTAACTATTCTTGATCCAGAATCGAATACACGATTTTAAGGTGATTTACATCGGTCCAAATAAGGATTTTCACTCGATTCTTAACAGCAAATACTTAGTACAAATTTTTGATATGATGCTGAAGTCTTTTATCATAGTTTACGCCTATGAAAGGAGAACAAATGTTTCTAATCAAGGAACCTGGTTAGAATCTGGACTAGGGAAATTAAATGCATGATACTAGTTTGGAACTGAAATTTGTATGATCGGATTTGATATTACTTACGGATGACATACGTACATCGTATGGGCTTTAATAAATTTGTATGCTTTTAACATTAGAAATGAAATTTATATGGTTTGATGACATTTGTAAGTGAGGTACAGGTGTATGGAAGCAAAAGCTTGCTTGCTGCTTTTGGTTTCATGAGTAGAGTTTGTTTGCTCGACAAATAGGTACAAATTTATTGCATAATGAGTGTGTTTACTATTTGATATACACATTCTATAAGATATATAATAAGTATATATTGTTGTTGATAACTTTATGCCTCAGATGTGGGAGGTCACTTTTAGTCTTTTGTTTTCTTTGTTGATTTGGGTTATGGCGAGTTGAAGCTTTTTCGATCGAGCCTCGCAAAGGAGGTGCTGCCGAAATTTTCCCTAACATGTCATATTTTAAAAGTTTAATAACTCATTTAAGTAAATTAGTTTTTAAAGCTTAAGGGTGAGAAGACCTTTTTCTTCCTTTCGGAATTTCGAGGACGAAATTCTTTTATAGGAAAGAATGTAACGGCCAGAATTTTAACGTTTCAAATAGGAATATTTAATATATCCAAATATTTAGATTTGATTCAAATTTTATAAATAATAAGAAAAACAGATTTTATTATAATGGCCTGATTTTTGATAACGTATTTATAATTTAATTTATAATATTTTTCCATTATTTTTAATTTAAAAATAATTAAAATGTCGTTTGTCGTATTTTGCGGCAAGAGATCATGTAGCATTTTTGTGCATGATATATTTTTGTTTCGTCATTCGCAGTTCATACGCGAACGAAATTCTGTGCAGCAATGTGTCGGAAATTACAAGATAAGTATAACCTAACACATAGACAATTCAACAGAACTTGACTTTTCTTTTCCCAATCTCTTTTCATTTTCAAAGCTTCGTAAAAAAACAAAGTAAACCCACCATCTTCAAGATTTCAAAACAATCAACTTACTCAACAAAAAAAATATAAAACAAGGATCTTTGAACTCGTATAGGCGAGATCTACAAATTTACATGTGTTTTGTTGAGTTTGGTGATGATCTGGAAGGATCGACGTGTAACGGTGAAATTATGGTTTTGGTTGCGAAAAGTTTAAGGCGATGTTAGGCTTTGCGAATGATTGCATTGGTTTTCTTGTGTGCAAGAGCTCAGATGCCAGCAGTTTGGAGGTGTGATATGCAAGACTATGGAAAGCGACATTTTGTTGTCATGATGTTGACCTTCAGGCCATATTGGAGTACGGTGGATCAAGCTTGGAGATGGTGGGACGGTTGTGAAGCTTGCGAGAAGAGAGGTTCGTCACGGTTCATTTGGGTGATTTCGTGGAGGAAAGAACAAGAGAGAGGAAGGTAAAGGAACGACCATGGTGAATGTACATGTTTGTGTGCACAATATTGTTTTTGAGGGAGGGAAGAAGGAGATTAGGAGTAATTGAATATTAATTAAATGATTAAGTTATTTAATTATTTTAATTTAATCTCAAACTTGTAAAATGAATTACTATTCAATACAAGGTCCAATTGATCACGGTCTTTTACATGAGCTCGTAGGAGCGATGTCTACGCGGTGGAATTAATTTTGTCGAGTTTGAAACAAATGGAATTTTAAGCTAAAATCGAACATCATTCGATTTTAGATCAAACCGGAATGCTTAAGCGTCAACTAGAATTTTAATATAATTATATATAATAGATATAATTTGTTTTATGTTTGAATGATTTATAGGTTTGGTTCGGTTGAATTTTCGCTTTAAAAGGCGAATGACATAAAATAATTTACAGACAATTTTATAAGGGAAACCAAATTTCTCGTTATTATTGTTTTTATAATTTCAGTTATACGCCTATTATATAAATCGTGAATGTCAAAATTTTGATAGTTTGGCCTTGGATGTGAAATTGATATATGTTAAAAATTGAACCTTTTTAGTGTTAAAGGTAGTAATAGCATTGGTTAAGTGGCATGATAATTCCAGCCCTCATTTTAGTATTTTGAAATACTATGGTGTTCTACTTTTATTTGAAAGGTGTTTTGATTCGGATGATGATTTTAATATGTGATTCTAGGGATTTTCTATGGCATTTTATTAGAAATGGTTTTTTAACTTAGTATTTTATTTTAACATATAGATAATCTTTTCGAATTTATATGGGAATGTTTTACAAGTATTTTGAGAAGTGTTTATTTTTATAGAAAAGTTAATATAGTAACGAGTGTTTATTTTTATGGAAAACTAATAGGTTTGTCTTTTATAATAAAGTGATTCTATTCTAAACGAAGATAGAAATTTCTTGGAATAAATATTTATGAAACATTTTATATAAAACGTTGTATTAAAAGAATAATTTTTTAAGTGTTATTTTATAATTAAAATAATTGTTTTATAAATGTTATTTTATAATTAAAAGAATAGTTTTATAAATGGTATTTTATAAATAAAAAGAATAGATTTATAAATAATATTTTTAAAAAGGGAAATGATACCATTTTGAGGAATTGGATAATAAATCAAAAGTATGAATTTATAATGATACGTAAAATGATCGTTTTATAGAAGTATTTGGTTCTATTTGAAACATAAAGATTTTTGTTAAGTATCAAAGGAGCTTAATAATTGTATTTAAGGATGCATAAAAGGAGTTATAACTATATTTAAACATTTACAAAAGGTGTTTTACAATTATACTTAGGGATTTATAAAAGGAGAGTTATAGTTGTAGTTGGAGATGTACAAAAAGAGTTTTATAAATAGAAAAGAATTTAATAAATTGTAAGGAGTTTTAAAATAATAAAAGGGGATTTGTAAATATTTTTAAAGAGATTTATAAAAAGATTTTTTATAAAAGAAATGATATATGATTTCTATAAACGAAACATTTCAAGAATATGGTGATATTGAAAAGTATTCTTTTCATATTTAACACCAAATTATGAGGTATAGAAACTCCTCTCTATCTTAAAAATTAAGAAGGAAGTTGAGGCAAGGATAGTTTCCAAACGTGCATGGGATACTGTTGTTTGAAATCGGGAGGTGGTGGTAAGTATATTCTGTTTAATTTCTGTACGATCTATTTACTTACACCAAAAGTGATTTGGGTTTATTGTTGTTAGTATTTTTAAAAGACATTTGTTTTAACCCAATTAAGTATGGTTTTGGAAATGAATATTTCTTAAGATTTGTGAACATGCTTATACTGTTGAGATAAGTATATAGTTACATTTTCCAAGTATTGGAAATATTGTGTTTTGTGAATATACTTATACCGTTGATAGAAGAAAATGGAAAAAAAAAATCCAAATTTTGAAGGTTAAATGGTTTGTGGATATGCTTATACCGTTAGGATAAGTATGTGGATATTTTTTAAGTATTGAAAAGAGTTGAGAGGGTTTGTGAATATATCTTTGCTAATGTATTTAATACAAGAATTTACAAATTGGTTTTGATTAATGAAAGGACTAATTAAAGAGGTATATAGGTTGCTTATGTGCTTAACCAGTGTTGTTTTCCATATGGAATTAAATATCTTATTTGATTATTTGTTTATTTGATAGTTAAATAACCAACTACCAAATGTTGGTCAGTTTTTAAAACTATTATTGTCGATTCAGAGAGACTGGTATTAGATATATTATCTGAAAAACACTTCGAACAGGCATAAGCATTCTAATCGGATATACCTTGAAGAAGACTGAAGATGAAGTTCTTTGAAACGCAAGGGTAACTTGCTACTAATCCTAAGGGTGATTCCAAAATGGATGTAGTAGAAGAGGTGCCTTCGGTTTATTCATATGTTGAATAATATATATGGATGAATGTTGGTAATGTATTGTTGCTTTGAGGGTAGTGTTAGTATTCCAAGCGGGATTTGCTAAAAAGGTAAAAAGTAGCTTCTGGCCTCAACAACCGAGAATGACTAAATAAGGAATATACTTCAGGGCTATAAGATTTCACCCATTAGGGTTTGTCATAACCCATCTAGATCATTATTTATGAATTTATGGCTTTGGTATATGCATGAGAGTTCTCGAGGAAAAGGTTGCAAAGCAACCGGGGTGATGATATATTCCGTACTATCCAGCAAGGGGTAGGTGTGTCATGATTCACTAGGGTCGAAAGGTTTTTGACCTCGGTATATTTTCTAGAGGTGTATTATGGTAGGCCATACCCCAGTAGCCTTATCATTGTATGAAATCCATTCTCCAAAAA
Source organism: Allium cepa (assembly GCA_030765085.1). NCBI lineage: Eukaryota > Viridiplantae > Streptophyta > Magnoliopsida > Asparagales > Amaryllidaceae > Allium > Allium cepa. Next base: position 648,255,761 of record CM060939.1, on the reverse strand, counting down.
ACATCATGCGTACTTACTTGTGCCCAACAATGTTAGAAGATGCAAGCATTTCAGCTATGTAAAATGTTTTTAAAACCATAGAAACTATTATAACATCACTAGATTTTCTATTTGAAATAGTTCGGTTATCGTAACATAAAAACCTGTATGTGTTTATGTGCTTTGTGGTCTTACGAGATAACTTTATTTTTTAATGGTTTTATAATATTAAAAATCCATATGATGTGTGTTTCTCATGCTAGTTTGCCAAACTGTTTCAGGTGTTATTTTCTTATAATGCTTGGGTCAGACCGATCATATTTTCAGATTTAGTTATGGATGCTTTGGAGCTTCAAGAGACGAGCTAGATGCCTCCAAGATGTATTCACATGTTTCTTTTATTTTCACTGCATTTGTTGTTTTGTATTTATCAGCATTTCTGAGGATAGGTTGTTATAACTATCAAGGCTGATAATTGGTTAGTTTACTCTATTTGATGTATGTGTATTACAGTTTTCTTTTATAAAAATCTGTTATATTTTATATTTTACTTGTCACAATGTGAGATTCTGTTTCGTATTTTCTTTCTTTTTCTCCAACGATCTTTCTTTCCGGCGTTAGGACGCTCAGCACATGAATATCGTGGACGTGTTAGTATCGACTTTTGAAGGTCGAAAAGATGGGTCGTTACATATTCTGCGATTAATAACTTGAATAATATATTGCATGAGCGTGAATCTGGAGAGAATTGGGTAGTAGTCACTGAATTTGATAAATTAGGTGTAGTTCTAGATTTGTAGATTTAAACGACTTATAGAAATAAAATGTAAATTCGAACTATCAAAATTGTAGGGATTTAAGTAGTATCTTAATTCGTTGAAATGTAAGTGATTGCATTGTAAATTCCTATAGGTTATCAAGCTTTGTAAATAAAAGTGTATCATTTGAAATAACAAGGAATACACCTAAAAGAAAGAGATGTATAAAATAGGGATATTTACCGTATTTTGTATTATCTATTTCAATAACTGTAAAACAATTACTTATGATTCTAAGTGCAATACAAATTCTCCTTTTAGATAAGACATAAAAATTTACATTGGAAATGATTCAGTAAAAAGTTAAGAAAAATATCAAAAAAATATTTTTAAAATGATTTTCAAAGGCATTATTTGAAGGTAGAAAAACCTATTTAGAAAAGTAAGTAAGTATTAAAGTTTTAGAAAAATAAAATATCTGCATTTTATATAAATAATTTTTTTTAGTATAAATTAAAATTAATTAAATTGGAAATTCAGTAATGGGGTTTTGATAAAAAGTTATTTCTTTTGGAAATGAATGAATAGAGTGTATGTATAGCTCGTTGATTTTTTTAAAATGGTAAGTTTTAAAATACTTTTTAGGAGTGGACAATAGGAATTGGTATAGGTTTAAACTGGGGTAAATAGAATGAGGAAAGAAGATTAGAATCCGAAAATAAAGCATTAGGCAAACGTGCTATAATGGTTTAGCAAAGAAGACAAAATTTTGAGAGGAAAGCTATATGAATGGAGGAAATTTGATTTTATATTCAAATCACTTGTAAAAATATTTACAATCAATTTATATTATAATTTTTATTATACATTCACACATACACACATTTATATTTTACAGACATTATTTAATTTCGTTTATAAAATTTTGTGTATATATACACATATATATCGTATGTTATATCTGTATATGGAGGAGCTAATATATCCATTGCGGTGTAAATCCCAACATTTATATATGGGCATGTTAAACCATACACATGACATATGCAGCACATGTAGATAGACACATATGTATATATGATACATATATTATACCATATAATACATGAACAAAATAATAATTAAAACCTTATTTATAAATTAAAATAATTTTGATTTTATTTAAAATAAATTTAGGTAAAATCTAAATAAATTTAGACTTCATGGGCGCAACATGATCTAAATGGAATAATTTTTTTGAAATTTACCCATTTACTGTATGTTTGTCTATTTCCAATAATTGATAGAGTTAGGAGTACGCTCTATAGGTAATTATGTAATTTATCTAACTCGTTACCCATTCTTGTTTGGAATAAAAAGCATTTTCTTTCTATTATAAATTTAATATGATATGTTATATTAATTAATTAATCTAATTAAAAATATATTTAATAGAAAATCATAGATGGTATGTTTTGCGATAGTAGTTACAAAGTGTTTGACCATGAGCAATTTATCACAGTGAAATTAAACGTACCGTTTGAAATATTCATAGTCAATATATATTGAGATTGGATATCGCTGCATCCATTGAGAATATAGTATGTAACGCTTTCCTAATGTTAGACAGTGTATTACTCATTACTGCTGTGGGAACCAAGGGGTTACTTACTGATAGTTATTGGATAATAAAGGAATGACTCGCTCGATAGTTTTCTGTTGGTTAACATAACTAAAGTCAAATAGAAAATGTTAATATTACAAAGTTACATGGTACTCTTGACTGGAGAATACTGTTGAACGTCAATCTGGAAGTCCACTTTAGTTACAGTTAAATCGTGGCATGATGTCTATTGAACGACTATAGTTGAGTCGAGTGGAAGCATCGAAAGTGAAACACTACTCAAGAAATGATTCATCTCCTCAGTTATATGAGGTTTATATCATGGTCGACTAAAGTCAACTCAAAGTCAAAGTCTTTGGCAAGAATAGGTTGGCTAATAATAACTGTTATTATTGAACCAAGGACTTCTTATTTGGTCTATAAAGTTGAATGTGGACGATATTCAAATTTTGAGCATTACCAAATTCCATAAGTCCAAAGCGATATAGCTTTGACGAAGAGAATTGGTGCAAATAATTATACCTACTGGATAACGCTTAATGAAGTGAAATTGGTGTAAGCAAAAAATTTAGTCATGATGTCACATCACATTCTAAGTGATACGTGAACGTTAATATCCCATTGTTCAAGTAATCACTGATCAAATTCATACCTAAGAGGCACATAACCGAAATGTTGAATACTCCTACTACTATCTGATTTAATTTATTATCATTGTTATAAATTAATTAAATTGATTAATATTTATGAAATATAAATTATAAAAATTTATTTAATTTAAGTTGATCAATATTAAATAGTGTGTATATAATTGTTAAATATGGGTATCAATATACAATATTGATATGCATTTGAATTGGATTTAAATGCATTTTTTATTAATCGGGCTTAAAGCAGTTTTGAGGCCCATTATGGCATATATAGTGGCTGACCATGCTAGGGGCAAAGGGGACTAATTTTGATTCAAAAGAAGGTGATTTGGTAAAAGAAAAATATGGATCAAGATCCTCATTTTACTCCTTGAGATCTCACCTATTTACTGACCTCCAACCTCCATTTTTGGCTCTCTCTTCTTTGCTCCATTTCATCCAATAACGATCGACCCAAGAAGTCCCCTTTCTCCTTAATTTCAAGCTTCTAAACACTCAAATTAAATCAAATTCAAACACCAGTGGAAGCAGCATTTAGATTGGTAGCAATTTTTAGACTCTAGGATCAGATTCAAGGAGTTTTGATTCAACACCTCAAGGTGTTCCATCTAGGCATTAGGCAAAGGTAAATCCTCTACATACAACTACATATTAATATATATATATTGTTCATCATATCATATATATGTTGTTGTTAGTTTGTTTATTTATCACGAATCTATATACATGTTGGTATTGTCGCTATTTGATGATAATGTATATATGTGTATAATAATAATAAATGGTTATTTTAATATATTTATATGTATAAGGCTCATGGTTATAGTTAAATAAATTAAAAAAAAATTGAATATAATAATATTATAAGATGATTATTTTATAAACTAGTATTTAACATCAAACACAATAATGTAAGTTATATGTTTACCAATTTATTAATATATAAATATAATTTCAAGTTCATTGAATTTATAAAAAAAATTATAAACGTATATAATCTTTATAATTATATATTTTAATTTAGATATTGTATTTTCTAAATATAGATAAGTATATGTATCAAATTATAAATACATACATAAAAAATATTTTATAAAATATATATTAGTTTATATTATTTTCGAAAGTTAAAAACATTATTTGTTATATATTTCTATATGAAAACCAATAATTTGGAAAAATATATTTTTTAAACCAATACAATTTTAAACATAAAAAAAGGAATTTTTTATTTTTTACGGCCGTATATGCTAAACTATATATTAATATATATGTAATAATTGATTTAACTAAACATATTTACACATATGTATTATTATATACGTATAGTGTTCATAGATAATATTTTTTGCAAGCAAAAAATAGTATTATTATTTTTCAAAGACAAGCTAGTTTTATAGTGGCCATACCACTTTACATATTCAACAGGTGTGAGGCAAAGCTGCCTCAGCAACTAAGAAATTAAATAAACAAACTAGCTACATCACGGGAGATAGGCAATATGCCTAAACTACTAAATGTCCTACACTGGCTCCCTTCAAAAGAGGAGGATATACCACCATCATCCGATGAATCAGGTCCAAGGACATGAATAAAACCAAAGAAAAGCGATGCAATGTTTGGAAAAAAATCCATAGAGGCACGACTGTAAATAAATTTCCTATCCTAAGAGGCATCTGTAAATAATAGCTTATTCAAGTTGCCAAGTTCACCAACGAAACAAAGGGAAAGACCTTCCTCCTCAATGTGATAATATAAACACTTAGTCTTACCTTCATCATCACCAACAAACTTGTGATAAGTGTCATCCATGTGAGAGTATCTCATTCATGAAGCTTCATGGGTCCAAGTTTGCTCTTTAGATTCCCAATAAATAATTCCACTGACGAGAGCCAATGAGGTGGCAAGTAAAACATGGGGAATGACAGTGGGAATAGTAGCAACAACAAGAGTGGTTGGAGTAGAGACCTCAGCTTCACCTTGAACTATAGAAGTATACAAAGTTGACTTAGGAATCCACTTCATAACAGGAGGCCTAGGCAATGGAATCTTCACAAGTACAAGAATAGGTGGCCCAACCACAACAGGCATGGAAGGGCAACCATGCTTGCAGATGCTAGCAATGTGTCCAAAAGATTTATAGGTTGTTCAAATATCAGGTTTCCAACTATATGAAATGCAATGACCCGCCTTTTCGAACTCCAGATGTCGGCACTAATACATCCACGGTATTCACGTGCCGAACAACTAAGTGTCGGAATGACTGTTTGTTAGGAGAAAGAAAGGAGATAGAAGATAAGAAGAAACTAACCAATCATAGAACTTCACAACGCAACGGAATAACATATATTAGTCAACATAATACTTTATAAAGTCATTTCAAAAAATGGTACATCAGATTCATGCTAATACAAACTCTACCCTAGGTTACAGTTGTAACGGCTTGTCCCTATCTAATTGATACAAGATACATATAATACAGTGGAAATAAGATAATAAATAGTAATCGATGAAGCCTCCTACTTCAAGCTCCTCCAAAATGCATCCACGGGAAAAAACCTAAACTAATTAGCTATCCATAAAAATTTGAGCACCCAAGAGTTTTAGGAAAAGAAAATAAAACTCTAGGTTAAACAAGGCCTAGTGTGAGTAAACTCAAACAACTGAATTATTATGCTTAAAATCCTTTTAAAATCAAAGGTATCTCGTAAGATCGCATCGCTCATAAACATGGACGGGTTTGACCTTACGATAACCAAACCATTTCATATGAAATTCTCTTATATTATAATAGTGTCTAAGATACAAATACTAATTAATCATAGCCGAACTTGTTACATACAGCATAGTAGGTATACAACTAAGACCATAAAGGCTCTTATTGGAGAATTGACTCCATACAATGTTTTGGCTACTGGGGTACCGTCCGTCACGGTGCATCTCTATAAAAATAACACCAAGGACCTAGCCAATATCCCCTTCTAACACAGAACCATTCTACCACTTGACTAGTAGTACCAAATATGATCATACCTCTGTTAATGGGCCCCGAAGCGCATAAATGAGAGATTATATCAACTCTAGATAGGGATGATCATACCCTAATTGGGAGCAACCCAATTAGCCTTACTACATCTCCTATGTTTTAGTCATTTCTGATTGATGAGGCTTGAGGCTAGATTTTACCTATTGTATAGCACTTTCCACTTGGAATGCTAACACTGCCCCTCCAAGCAGCAATGCAATGCCAGCATTCATCCACACAAGTTGTTCAGGACATGAACAAACTAAAGGCACTATTTCTACTACATCCATTTTGAGACAAACCACAGGATGAATAGCAAGCAGCCTTTGCACTTCAATGGCTCCATCTTCGGTTCCATACTCTTCAAGATATCTTCAGTTTGAAATGTTTGAGTTGGATCGAAGTAGATTTTGGATAACATATCTGATCTCGGTAAATTCAAAAACAACTTTCGATAATTTTCTGTAAACTCAATCCCAGTTCTTTAGGAAATAAAAAGATAAAAAATAAGAGCAGAGTTCACCTCCTATCCATTAGTGGACAGATTTTCTTATCATCTATCATAGAAGAACGAATTTGTACATACAATATAGCACCACCGACGGTAACTGTACCATATAAGCTTCATGTTTCTCCTAGACTTTTTCAAAGTTACGTTTTGGTATAGATTTTGAAATTCGGTTATTTAACTATCAAATATAAAAAATATTCGAACATGGATTTAGTTCCACATAGGATTCACTAAGCCTTTACTAATTAATCTTTCATAATTAAAACCACTTTATATACATTCGATCAAAAGATCTTTTACAACACACTATTCCCAAAACCCCTTACATTCTTTTATACATTGAAAATATTTATATACTTATCTCAATTATATAAATATATTACCAAACTTTAATAAAGATTTCCTCTTTTCATATTCCATATTAAATGGCCAAACAAATTCCGTTTAAAAGCATTTCTTCCTATACAACTAACCCACTTATCCTTCACAAAAAGTTTCCTTTCTTGAAATTTCACTTTATAATTAAAAATACCTTTACAATCTACAAAATCATTTATAAACCATTTTTCTGTCTTTAAATGTTTTCAGTAAATCTTCTTAAAGAAAAATCCTTTACAAACATCATTTCCAGGACATCTTTTGAAAATCACTTTACATATACCATTTTATTTAGTAAAGCCCCTTTTATAAACAAGTTATTATTTATAAATAAGTTTATTAAATAATTATACAATTTGAAAATCATTTATAAACAATAAACCCCAAAATTTATTAAAGGACTGAAGTTAATTCAAAATCATACTTTATAAATTTAAAAGAGGCTTAGCAATACCAATGGTACCCATTAAAGTTACCATTTAATTTAAATTTCACTTTCACGTCATTCAATAATTTATTTACATAAGTGAACATATATGTTAATATACTTCATATCCAAATCAAGAAATAACATGTCGATATAAACTAACCAACATAAACATGTCCAAATAAAAATAAAAGCATGATGGTAATTTATCCTGCTAATTAGGTGTCCAGACAATTCAATCAATTTATAACAGAACATATATTTATTGTACTTAACACATGTCCAAATAATCAAACAATCAATTTACAGTACAACAACAGGGATTTATTCTGCTATTATATGTACACACAATCAAACAATTAATATATAGCAGAATGAGATTTTATTCAACTAATAGTTGTCCACACAAACACAAACAATCACATCATAACACATTCACAATCATCGATCTACTTAATATTAACAACATTTGAATTCCTTGAGTTCAAAACCATCTTTGAAAAAGAAGTACCTTAAAAACGGTTTGATTCTTGGAAAATAAAGAGTTTAAAAATTAAAACTCCTTTCTAAAATAATTATTTACAAGTTAAACCATTTTTAAATCATAATCAATCTTAATTAATTCTTAAGTTAATTTAATTATAAATTAAGAAATAATTAAACCTTTAATAAATAATTAAACAATATTAAATCCTAATTGTTCCCTTATTAATTATTAAATAATAATTTAAAATTTTATAAATAATTATATATTCATTAATCTCAATTAATAAATTAAATAATCTTTAATTAAACTTAAATAATAAATTAAAATTTTACTATAATTAATTAAATCATAATTAAGTTTATTTAAATTATTAACTTAAATTTAACTTGATTAGTTATTAATTAGTAATTAAACTCTTTATTAAATTAATAATTAAAATAAATTATATACTGAACTCATAATTAATTAAAATCTAATTAACTTAATTAATAATTAACTAAAACTTATCTTAACTTTAAAAGATAATTTATTGGTAACTAATCCTTATTTAATAAACCTATAATCCTTGTTTAATATTTAATTAAATATTAACTACTAAACTTAATTAATTTATACTTAATAATTAAAAACTTAATTAACTTTCTAAAACACAATTTTTTTAAGTTTATAAAACATTTACAAAATTTTTAAAGTAGACTTAAACTTTTCAAAAATCGAATTTTGATCGAAACTACATCCATGGAGACTATCGCTATGGATGTCGTTTTCTTAGAATTTTTCTCTTGCTTTCTTCTTTAAACTCATCCACTTAGAAACTTACTGACTTTTTGAAAACCCAAGTAAGTATTTGAAAATTAAAAACAAGTTACTGCCTTTTAAATTGATTTTGATTTCTAAACCAAAGCTTGTATTTTCATATAAAAATCCTTTGTAGATAAACCAAACCAAAGTGCTAACTTTCTTAGAAAACCTACACAAAACCATGTCTATACAATCCATAACCAAATCCCACGAGCAAGAATTAAATTTTACTATCATTCACAAAATTAGATTCCAAATCCAAGTCTAACCAAACTACATACAAGAATTCACATACATAAGCATCATAACAACATGATTTAAACCCAACATTCAACATCATTTGCAAGCATGTGTTATACCACAAATTTATGCAATATACCAAAGTATGAGCTTTTATTTTTAAAATCAAATGTTTACTAACCAAAATCTTTGAAAACTTGAAATGCTTTAGAACTTGTAAAGCTTGGAAAACCATACAAAAATCACTCGAATAAGGGTCATCTTTCCTTCGATGTTTGGACATGTTACTCATGGAATTTGGAAAAATGCTAACGAAAAATTTTAGAAAATTCTTTTCTCTATAATTTAAAAAAAGAATCACTCAATTTCGATTTGTTTTGATGGAGATATGGTCAAAATAAGGAGTGTTATTTTCGGGCTTGAAAATAAGAGTCCGAAAATGAGTCAGAAAGAAACACAATTTTGACTCAAATGTATTTGAAATTTGAAAAAGTAGTAAATAAAAGTTATAGCCGCTAGAATTTTATATGGTTTGAAAAAAAGTACACCTATGTTTGAAGTAGTATGGAGGAAGTTATGGCCGAATAAAGTGGGAGGAAAATGGAGAAGTTTTTAAAATGAAAAGGAGGATCGTAAATAAATTCGAAATAATTTTAAAAGTTTAAACTTAGATTTTCAAAAACTTAAAATTATGAATGGAAGCTATTAAAAGGTTTCATGAAGCATCTAGGAATATGAGAGAATAGGAAATAAAAATAAAATGAGAAAAAAGGTGAAATATTAGTTTTATATAACATAGAAATAGAAAATTACCATTTTACCCTCATGTACTCTACCCTCCACACATGCATGCCACATCACACCCTCTCCTCCACCTTACCCATTTCATCCCACACCTAGCCAACCTCCTATCAAACCAAAGCCAACATGTTTTTAATGCTATGTACTTATATTTCTAAAGGTATTTTATATATTAAAATATATTTAAACTTTTTATAAAATAATAAATCTTATATTATATCATTTGTAAATCTAAGTGTCCATACATATACTCATGTGCATTTTCATGTCTAAATATTTGTAAATTTGTATATATATGTGTATAATGTTACGACATTTCCGACAACTTTTAGTTGACGAAAAGTCGAAAAATTGAAAAACGAATTTCGGTCACATTTACAACCTTTCTTCGAACTAAATATTATTGTAAATAAATTTGAAAAAATATTTCACCATCATTAATTATTATTTAAAAGAGTTTTATTAATTATTAAACATGTTATTTGAATATTTAAAATTAATTAAATATTCGCAAAGAAAATTATTGAATTTCCGGATCGTTACACTCATTATTTAAAAGAATTTCGTCCTCGAAATCACAGCTCAAAATATCCTAGAAAACACTTAACACTATACATCAGTTCGTATGATGTACATAGATCATTCATATACAAAGTTTGATTCCATCACTACTCGAGTACATAACTTCACTTCTGAACTAGTATCGCTCATCCGATTTTCTAGTGCAGACTCCAATCAGGCTCCTTGATTTGAAACCTTTTTTCTCCTTATATAGCTATAACTATGATTGAAGACACTGGTCTCATACCAAAAATCTTTATCAAGTGCTCGCGTCAACAATCGAGTAATAGATACTTATTTGGAATGGTGTGAATCACCTCAAAGCCATGTACTCGAATCTTAGATCAAAACTATAAGGAGAAATGATCTAAGTTACCTTACGCACATACTTAAGTGGTTCCCCCTAATACCCATTTTATTTGTGTTGGGTGTGTTTCGACCGGGCCAACCCACCGAATCAACCCACGCTCACCATTGCACTACCGGGCCAGATCCCACATCCATGCTCCTACCACCGAACCAAAGTCTCACCGAACCAACTCCTTCCCATGCCTGCCGAACCAAAGCCACTCCACATGCCACCGAACCAACCCATCTCCCAGGTACCACCGGACCAACATACCACCGGACCAACATACTACCGAACCAACGTACTACCGGACCAAGGCATATCAAATCAAAACCATCACCGGACCAAGGAATGCCGAACCAACTTTGCCAGGCCAGATTGCATCAGTCCAGGCCCACCGGCAGCTATATACATCCAAGACCCCTGCCCCCAGCCTCACTCTATAAATAGAGGGGCAGGGGTACAACAATGGCGGAGAAGTTTGAGAGCTCAAGCATGGATAGAACTTTCAAACAATTTCCATACACTTGTAATCAAAGATTTGTACTTGTAATCTGAACAGTAAAGGAGAATAACATATAAAGTGGACGTAAGCACGTTCTGGCCGAACCACTATAAATCTACGTGTCTTTTACAGTTTAATCCCTGCATTTTTACATATTTGCATAAATCAACCAAATCACTAGAACAACATATAATCAACTAAATCATACGACTTGGAGGTGTTTGCCCATTTTTTGTGCAAACATTTTTGATGCTTTCACTGAGAAATCGAGCTAGAAGCTTCAGCTTCTCCTACTCAACCTTCTTCCCAACAGCATCTCTCATTACTTGGAAAACATGCCTCCCAGGCAGAGGAAAGATGCTAGCAAAGGAAAGAACATCGCAACTACCAGTATCCCAGATCTAGTGATCAGAGATCAAGAGAATCGTCCTGTTCCAACAGCAAATGGAAATCAGGAAAATCCGACAGCCCCTGCTACGGAACAACCAATTACTATGGCAGATCTGGACAGGGTTGTGGCTGAAGTAACTAACCGCTTCGCATCTCAACAAGAAGCCTTTGTGGACCAACTCATGTCACGCTTAAGGGATTCTGAAGAATCCAACCGCAACACCGAATCATGGGGTTAGTCCCAGTCTGGAGGATCTGGGAGGCGACAAAGATCTTTCTTCTTCGAAGAGGCTAACAACAGAAATAGCAATGGTATGAGCCGAACCCAGACTCAGCCCGAATTCCGACCCGAGGAAACACTTGGAACCGAACCCAACGGGGGAGGTACCAGGCAGAGGTCGGATATGGCTAAGCCTGTCATGCTACCTAACCATGGGAACACTAATGGACGGGGCCGAGCTGGAGTCCAGCCCGAAGTTGGACCCGAGGGAATGCTTAGAATAGAGCCCAGCATGGGAAGATCGAGGCAAGGGCCAACTGTGGCTGACCCCAGCATGCTCCCAGAAGACCGAAGACAGCCATCGGAAAATGTTAGGAGTAATAGATGATACCATCCCTACAGGTCATCTGGACGGAATCAATCCTGCAGAGAAGAACCAAACTCATTTCTATCCGCTCCAAGTTCTGATGAAAGGATGGCGCGATTGTTCAGAGAGTGCGTCCAATGGGACCAAAGGGATCGGGGGATAGGCTCTAGGGTAACCAGCCCCTTCACCCGCAATATCGAAACTGCCATCACCCCCCCGGGAATGGAAAATGCCAACAATGGAACCTTACAAGGGAACCTCTGACCCCGTTGTACACTTGCAGAGATACACACAGCATATGCTCATGAGCGGAGCAACAGAGGGAGTGCTGTGGAAATGCTTCCCACTATTCTTGGCAGATCTAGCTACCTCCTGGTTCTGCCATCTACCCCAAGGATCCATCAGCTCATGGAAAATATTGAAAGAAAAGTTCATCAGCCAGTTCCGCATTCATGTGGAACAACCCAAGGACGTTTATTCCCTATCTAATATCAAACAGAAGCCCGAAGAGACAGTGCAACAATATCTAACCCGATTCAACGCCGCAGCGGCCGTAGTCCAAGATGCCGATGAGAAACTTATCCTAATGGCTCTTTGTAGTGGCGTACATCCGGATACCAAGTTTGCTAGAAGATTAACGAAAGAAAAACCAACTACCTTACCCGATTTCTTCCATGAAGCCGGAAAGTATATGAGACTTGAAGACGCTGCCACCGAAAGGCAGACAGGGCAACAAGACAAGGCAGCTCATGGCAACGCACCCACTGCAGCAAAGGACGTCGGAAGAAATGACTCTCGAGACAATGCTGGGGACAGGAAGGGAGAAAAATGCCTATATCGGCCAGGACCAAGATTTGACGCTTACAATCCTTTGAATGAAACGGTCGAAAACATCTTCCTGGCCACCCAAGACGAGCTTAAATACAAACGCCCCCCGTACAAGAAGGAATCAGATCACGCAATCAAGTCTGGAAAGTTCTGCCATTTTCACGAATCCCATGGGCATGATACCAATGAATGCCGTCATCTCCGAGACCTGATTGAAGAACACATCAGAAGGAAGAGATTGGGACACTATGTAAAGAGTCAGGACAGGACTCCAGCTCCTGCCAAGGAGAACCCAGGGCAACTCCACCTAGAGACAGGCGGAAGAAATCACAACACCAGCGGTTCCAGTCAAGAGAAGATAGTGGTCCATACAATATCGGGAGGACCACACATCGCCGACAGAAACTAGGAAGAAATGGAAAGATATGGAAAGTCACTTAGAAACAATGAAGACTGCATCAATTCCGTCATGGAAAAACGCCGCCCGAAGCGGAAAGAGGATAATGACATCACATTCAGTAGGCGAGACCTAGAAGGAAGGCGGTACCCTCACATGGATCCTATGGTCATCTCTGTCTGGTTCGGCCCAGCCGAAGTTTTTCGAATTCTGGTAGATACTGGAAGCTCCGTAAACATTCTATTCAAGCATGCTTTCGACAAAATGAAGCTGTCAATGAAGGATGTGTCTCGCTGCAACAAACCACTACGTGGTTTCACTGGAGATGCGAAGATGCCCCTCGGGCAATTGGACCTCTTTGTTGAAATAGGAAGTCATCCCCGCTCCGTTGTGCGGAAACAAACATTTGTGCTAATAGATAACCACTTGGCCTACAACGCCTTTTTAGGAAGACCAGTCTTGTCTGACTTCCAGATTGTCCTGGCCCCTTGGTGCCTGAAGATGAAATTTCCAACAGATAATGGGATAGGGTAAGTAGAAGGAAATCAAGACGCCGCTCGAGATTGCTATGTAACTGAACTTCGCAATAACCGCAGGAAGGATAAAGGGAAGGATGCAGAGACTACTCTCTGCGAGAAAAACTTGGAAGCATAGCAACTAAAGAAAGCCCCTCCTCTTCGATATACCACTGATCCTTTCAATGAATTAGACCCCAGGGACAAAGAGGAGGAGGCCACCGCCGAGCCTGCAGAGGCTATGCAATTTGTATCTGTAGACAAACACGACCCAAGTAGACAGCTGAGAATCGGGTCTCAGTTAATAGCAGAGTTGAAGGATCAACTCGTCGATTTTCTTTGCCACAAATTGGATGTATTTGCATGGACGCATGCTGACATGACTGGAATCTCCCCAGACGTAGCATGCCACGTACTGAACATCGATCCCACCAAGGTGCCAGTAAAGCAGAGAAAGAGAAGTATGGGCGCAGAACGATCAGCAGCCCTAGAGGAAGAAATAAAGAACCGACTTGCCAATAACTTCATACGAGAAGCCATCTACCCAGAATGGATCGCCAACAGGGTACTGGTAAAGAAGGCTAATGGGAAGTGGCGAGCATGCATTGACTTCTCCAACTTAAATGACGCTTGCTCGAAGGATTGCTTCCCACTCCCCCGAATCGATCAACTCGTGGACAGCACAGCTGGGCACGAACTCTTATCTTTTATGGACGCATACTCAGGATATAACCAGATTCCTATGCACGACCCCGATCAAGACCACACTAGTTTCATCACTTATCGGGGATTGTACTGCTATAGAGTAATGCCTTTTGGACTTAAAAACGCCAGTGCTACTAATCGGCGCCTCGTCAACAAGATGTTTGTGGAACTAATAGGATGAACTATGGAAGTTTATGTGGATGACATGCTGGTAAAATCGAGGAAAGCCAACGATCATGTAAGCCACCTGGACGAGATGTTTCAAGTACTTCGCCAATATGGAATGAAGCTGAATCCTCCAAAGTGCTCCTTCGAAGTATCGTCGGCAAAGTTCTTGGGATTCATCGTCCATGCCAAGGGGATTGAAGCAAACCCCGAACAAGTCCGGGCTTTGCAAGATATCAAGATACCATCCACTCAAAGAGAGATGCAAAGCCTAAATGGGAAGGTGGCCGCCATAAGCAGATTCATCTCTAAAGCAACTGACAAATGCATCCCTTTCTTCGAAGCCCTAAAGAAAGACAAAGGAAAGTTCGAATGGACTGACGAATGCTCAACAGCCTTCCTTAACCTAATCGAACACCTTTAGAGACCACCAGTACTCTCAACTCCAAATGAAGGCGAAGAACTATACCTATACCTTGCTGTATCGTCCCATGCTCTAAGCGCCGCTTTGGTGAGAGAAGACAACCGCGCGCAGCGGCCCGTATACTTTGTAAGCAAGAGATTTACGGTAGCAGAAGCCAGATACCCTAAACTTGAGAAGCTAGCATATTGTTTGCTAATCACGTCACGGAAACTGCGACACTATTTCCAATCTCATTCCATCAGAGTTTTAACCGATCAACCGCTAAGACAGGTACTCCATCGCCCCGACACTTCTGGGCGACTACTTAAATGGTGCATTGAACTGAGTCAATATGATATCACCTACCATCCTCGCACCTCCATCAAGGGACAAGCCATGGCCGATTTCATTGCCGAATTCACTACCAACGAAGGTAAGGAGCAATCTAAAATAGCAGAAGATATCAAGTGGAATATCTTTGTAGATGGAGCATCAAACGAACAAGGCTCGGGGGCAGGTATTGTGATAATCACCCCCAGGGGAAGGAAGCTGCACTATGTCCTAAGGTTGGAATTCGCTGCCACCAACAACGATGCAGAATATGAAGCAGTAATAGCAGGATTAGAACTTGCCTTAGAAATTGGAGTCAGTTCTTTATGTCTTCATAGTGATTCTCAACTTATCGTAAACCAAGTACTAGGAGAGTTTCAGACTCGAGGAGAACGACTCACAGCATATCTAAAGAAAACCAAGCTGCTACTCGATCAGTTGGACCACTATTTAATCAAACACATTCCTCGAGAGGAGAACCGAGAGGTCGACGAACTGGCAAAGCAAGCTAGCATAAAGAACAGCACCATTTCCGGAACAGTAGCCATCTCAAAAAAACTAGCCCCAAGTTTCAAACAAGCGGATCTGATAGCTGCAATCGAAGAAGAAACTTGGATGACTCCTATCCGAAAATACTTACAAGATGGCACACTACCCAACGAGCGTAACGAAGTCAGGAAAATCTTGAGGAGAGCTTCCCGCTACACAATACAAGAAGGCATCCTCTATCGACGCGGCTTCTCTAACCCCTTATTAAGGTGTGTTGCTAGAAGGGAAGCCAAGAAAATCTTATCCAACATCCATCAAGGGAGCTGCGGAGATTACACTGGTGGGCAGACTCTGGCAAAGAAGACACTTCGATATGGATATTACTGGCCCACTTTAAACAAAGATGCCTTAGACTTCATTAAAGGATGTGACAGATGTCGGAAATTTGCTAAGATTCCTCGACTACCAACAAGTGAGATTACTCAAATGACCATCCCTTGGTTCTTTGCAGTATGGGGAATTGACTTGATTGGCGAACTGCCGATGGGTCGAGGCGGAGCCAAATATGCTATAGTGGTAGTCGACTATTTCACCAAATGGGTGGAAGAGGAACCTCTAAATAAAATATCTTCGGCAAAAGTTATTAACTTCTTGATCAAAAATGTTCTATGCAGGTACGGGGTTCCACTCAAAATCATATCGGACAATGGACTTCAGTTTGAAAGCGAGGAGTTCGCCCACTGGTGCCAAGAGCACGGAATTCACAAAAGCTTCTCGTCTGTGGCTTATCCCCAGGAAAATTGACAAGTCGAAGCTGTCAACAAAATTCTTAAAACTCTAATCAAGAAAAAGCTTGAAAAGTCAAAAGGCGCTTGGGTGAATGAACTTCCTACGGCACTTTGGGTCTACCGCACGTCTTTCAGAACATCAACAGGGCATACTCCATTCTATTTGGCATACGGATCGGAGGCCATGATCCCAGTTGAAATTGTAGTGCCATCCCACCGTAGGATCCACTATAACCCAGAAGAGAACGAAGAACTCCTCCACATGTCTTTGGGTCTAATCGAAGAAAGAAGAAATGATGCAGCACTCAAAGCAGCAGCTCACAAGCAAAAAGTGGCAGCACAATACAACTCCAAAGTCAAGCGTCGCAACTTACAAGAAGGAGATCTTGTCCTCAAGCGAATCTTCCCACGCCCCGGAGCGCTAGATCCAATCTGGGACGGACCATATGTAATTCATAAAGATCTCCACAAAGGAGCTTATATTTTGTCAACAGTGGACGGAGAGGTGTTCCAGAGGGCATGGAACATCCAACACCTTCGTCGATACCTTTCTTAACTTGTACTGCCCATATAAAGTGAATTAACAAAGAGAATCAGTGGACGTAGGCATTTTCATGCCGAACCACTTTAAAAACTTGTCTCTTTTTTAACTTGTTCCTTTATATCTTGGCTACTTGCTGAGCTTTATCCTTTTCTGTTGAACAAAATCCTGTGTAGACGGCATCTCCATTCAGGGCATCACAGCACAACTTCACCTGGACAAAACCTAACAGGTATTATACGAATTTATGCCCTCGCCAATGAGACACTTTTGGTCCAGCATCCCTCTGCTGCGGGTTAACTCATTGCTCGTGACGGCCCTTAAAGCCAACTGTAATGAGCCGATTATAAGCCGCTGAGAAGGCCAACCATAGCCTAGGCACATTACGGCGTTCGGCTCGCCGGCAACCGTGAACCGATTATAAGCCCCAACATAAGGTGTGGCCAGCCAGGGGCAGTTCACAGTTGACGATCGGCACCCGCGCTAGCCGGCCACGGTAAATCGAATAATACCCACGATGACGGGCCATAATGGCCCGGGTAGTTACCGTGCGCGATCTCGGCTCCGATGTGTCTTAAGTACGGCTGTGGTAAAAAAGAAAACTCCCCACAAAGGCGTAAGATGGGTGACAAATGTCTCCAAGACCCACAGCTAGGGAAAGTGACTACAAAGCCCGTTTGCCACGAACTTAAGCGCGTCGAAGGCCTTCCGTGATTGGAAGTTTTATTATTTCTTATATTTCCATTTTATTTTAAAAAAACCTTTCCTTCTATCCTCTATAACGATCCCTAAAGTACAGGACACGAAATAGGAGACACTCGCTAATGGGAATATCACAACTGGATGACTGATCACTTAGTAGCATTAAATACTCAGTCACACAAGACATTCAATGCTACCGTCTACAACTAAAACATGAAGGGCGGTACTTCCTTCTCCTGTATATAAACATGTAGCTATAATTTAGCAAGAACTTGACATCAAACACAATTGAATCACTAGCACATGCACAACTATATTTCTTATGCAACACATCAAAATAACGACAGCATCCAAATATGACAGAATCAGCTTATGTTATAAAGTTACATGTTAAGAATAAAGTCGTTCGTTACAAATGACATAATTACAGCCTGAAAGTACATTAATGTTTTGGGACTAGTATATACAGGAATGTTGGCACTCCCGATTTCCTCTTCGGCCTTGACCAATCGAGCATGATGCCCCATCAGTTTCCTGGTCTCCTCAGCAACCCGGTCGATGTTTGCCTTAGCTTCTTCCCCCATAGTTACAATCCGAGTGGTAAGCAAATCAAGGTCTAGGGACTTAGCCTCATCAAGCACCCGTACCATAGGATCGCGAGGGAGAAGGTGCTCACTAGTAGCCTCGTCGAACGAAATGTCGTGAGAGCCCGGGTCCAGATCCGGATGACCCGCAAACGGATTACGAGCCAAGCCGGGATGATCTATCGGAGTAATGGTAGGATTTTCAGACGGACGCGGAGAAGGTATGAACTCAGTATCCTCCCCCGGGATATCCTGAAGAGGCTGAAGTGGGGGCTGAGGACCAGGTGAAGGTTCAAACAAGGAGTGACTCCTCTTGTTCTTCTGAATACCCTCCTCAATAACCCCAAGAAGAGAACGGTAGCCGACTACGTCTCCGGGGCGGTTGGTCGGAGGCTTTGGTTTAGTGGAAGCTTTGAGGAGTTTGAATTGCTCGAGACGGTGCCGAATGTCTGATGTCTTGACCACCTTACTCGTTCCTGGAATAAAAACCAAGTGTTACAAGCATACATGGAACTATAATTCAAGAAATATATCAAGTTAAAAAGAGTAAGAAGATGCTTTTGTTGTACAAACCCTGAGGAGGAGTAGGATACTGCAATAAGTCCTAGATCTCATTCCAGGATGGGAGCTGGCCATGAAATATTCCTAAATACTTATCATAAATGGAGTCGGCTGGAGTCAACAAAAATTCACCTTGAATCGCCGGAGTTGCCTGAGCTGAGGTGCTCTTAGAAGATGGATCGGCACCAATCTCGGCCTTGTCAGCCTTCTTCGCCTTCTCCTCCAAGGCCGATCCTTCCTCCAAGGCCGATCCTTCCTCCAACCCCTCAAAAGCCTGGCGGAAAGTATCGTCTGTCCACTCTTGGATCTCACCCGCTTGCCCAGAGGACAAAGCCCCGGTGCCATCACCGCTCTGTCCTTCGCCACCATCATCGCTGTGACGATCGCCATCACCTTCTCTACCACTTTCACTCTCCGCCTCACCTCCTTCATCCTCGCCTCTTTCCTCCTCCACATTTTCCTCCTCCGGAACATCTGGACATGTGCTAGGGGAGGGTCCATCGGATTTCTTTAGCTTCTTCCCCCCGACGACTGGAGGTATCGAGAAGGGTTTCCTCTTGCTGCTCTTCGTCGTGGCTCCTCCTTTAGCTTTGGCAGCCCTCTCCTCAGTTGTGTCTCTCTGCTTGACCACAGACTGATGTGGTAGAATCAAGTTGTGCTGCAGAAGAGTAGCATTCCTGATCAGGTAAGAAGCTGACCTCTCCCTTCCTGAAATGGCTTCTATTTCCACAGCAATCTGAACTAGGCGATCGTTCTCCACGACCGCAAAGCCACCTGTCAATAGCAAGAAATAAAAACACATAAGAAGAAGCATTGCAGTCAGAATGGAAATTATAAGTGAGATTCAACTTACAGCCAGAGGTGAAGCGACGGATAGAAACAGAGTCATCCTTGACGAAAAACCATTCTTTCTTGAACATGCTGAACTTCGAATATAAGTCCAGGACCGGCTTGAAGGACACGGCCGATTCCAAGCTGATGTATGGAGACCCCTTCTTATAGCCTCTCAAGTTGTACAAATACCGGATCTACCGGTTGGAAGGGGGACGCCCGTATTTTCTTTGGAAAATGATGAATAGACTCACCAAGATAGCATAAGAGTTGGGCTGAAGCTGGAAAGGGGCTACCTTCAAATAGGTGATGAAGCTGACTATCCAAGCGTTGATCGGGGGAATGGCCCCACACATACAATGGTACCTGCTATAAGCAAAATATCCTTCAGGAGGGTCATACGACATAACTCCATTCCCTGGCAGCACCATGTGTGCTCTATCAATCCCGAAAGAACGAGACATAACATCGAGTTGTTCCTCTTTAAGGGAGCTAGGAAAACAGTCAGGTGGCGAGTTTAGGAGCTCCTGAGGGCAGTACCCATCTACTGGTGATCTCGGGACGGGTCCATGACGTCTCGGTCCTGACTGAGCTGGGGGCACTGTGGAGGACTCTTCTCTGTCCTTGGATTTCTTTTTATCTGATCGAGTTTCCACTTTATGAGACATTATCTGCAACAGGAGAAAACATACTATTAGAACAAGGAGTATGGAAACATAAACAAACAAGTACATGCAGCCCGAAATCTCATTCGGCATTACCAACGTGAGATTTATTCGGCACTCAAACCCATTCGGTAGTTCGAGACATGAAAGTCATTCGGCAATCACCTGATTCGGTAGTCAAACGTAATTCGGCAATATGATTGATTCGGCAGGAAAATCTGGTTCGACTATCTCACTTGGTAGGGAATAGCGAAAGCATAAGGCCCATACTTATAGGCAAATATCAACGACCGGACCAATTGGTTCGGCATTCGAGACCGGATGAGAGTGTCCAGGACGAATGACCTAAAATAAAGCACGCCATATGCATGCACATGCCCTACTTTGGGGGGGCAAGTGTTGGGTGTGTTTTGACCGGGCCAACCCACCAAATCAACCCACGCTCACCATTGCACTACCGGACCAGATCCCACATCCATGCTCCTACCACCGAACCAAAGTCTCACCGAACCAACTCCTTCCCATGCCTGCTGAACCAAAGCCACTCCACATGCCGCCGAACCAACCCATCTCCCAGGTACCACTAGACCAACATACCACCGGACCAACATACTACCGAACCAACGTACTACCGGACCAAGGCATATCAAACCAAAACCATCACCGGACCAAGGAATGCCGAATCAACTTTGCCAGGCCAGATTGCATCAGCCCAGGCCCACCGGAAGCTATATACATCCAAGACCCCTGCCCCCAGCCTCACTCTATAAATAGAGGGCCAGGGGTACAACAATGGCAGAGAAATTTGAGAGCTCAAGCACGGATAGAACTTTCAAACAATTTTCATGCACTTGTAATCAAAGATTTGTACTTGTAATCTGAACAGTAAAGGAGAATAACATATAAAGTGGACGTAGCACGTTCTGGCTGAACCACTATAAATCTGAGTGTCTTTTACAGTTTAGTCCCTGCTTTTTACATATTTGCATAAATCACCCAAATCACTAAGAACAACATATAATCAACTAAATCATACGACTTCGAGGTGTTTGCCCATTTTTTGTGCAAACAATTTGCACTAAAATATTTATGGAAACAATTAATAAAGCTAAACTTAAATTCAACTTGTATAATATTCCATTACATCCTTAGAGCATATACTCCTATCTGCTTCAACTTTTCCATTTTTCATTTATCTCCTTAAGAAAACTCAAGATCCAAATGTCTGGTCTTATTTCGAAACTTCTTTGAAATGATACTAAAATTTTAATTCTTAGAAAATTTACTGATAGCCCGAGTAATTCCAACATAATACTAAGGAACTGCGTATTACCAAATAGTATAATACACTCCCTTAATAGGAAGGGTAACACTAAAGAGAAGTATACACCATCCGAACACATCTCTTTCCCAATTTTAAGTTATTTTCGAGCCACTTGAACTAGTTAACTTAAGAATATTACTTCTATTTCAAATTTGCATAATTTTAAAAATACTTCTCACATTTCCAACAAAACATTAATCACCAACTTGCTTTGCATTCGGGTTTGAATTTGTTTCGATTGTATAATGATAAAGAGAACAATTTACTAATTGCCCTACAACGTTCGTCTAGGCAAACATCCGATCACAAATTAGAAGATTATTCAGATCATCACAAAACAATCAAGCCTCATTTTCCCAAACTAATCCAAAGAAAACACTTCTTACTTAACCTTTTTGTTCCTAAAATCTTATACTTGAACCAAAAATATTTTCAAATAATACCATTATTATTAGTTTCAATCCTTGAAAACCGTTATTCAAAAGTCTCGAGTGTTTAGTTGTAACACCACATATTTTTAGTTACATATTGTGGATATTTAATTAGCTAAATAAAATAAAATAATGCAAGTTGATTAATGGATTGGGTTTTGATTTTAACTAAGGGTACCTGTGCCTATATGTAAAATGAACTAAAGAAATAAGACGGAAATAAGTGTTAGGAAAGAAGGGCAAGATGGGAAATAGGATGAACTTATACCCTAAGCTCTTAAGAAATTGAACACGTGTTTATTTTATTTTTCTCAAGCAAAAATACTCTAAGGCCGGCCACCATTTGCAATCTCAGGATAAGATAAAGCTAGGATTTATAAAAGGAAGAAGTAAATCAACTTATTCAACATCAAATCTCACATCTTTAATCACAAAGCTATGGTGAATGATTATTACATTCCAATTTTCTTACTGTTTTCTGTCTTAAGATTTACTCGAAACGATTTTGCATGATAATGCCATGTTTTGGATGAATGAAAGTATACATATGCTTGTTGATGATTTATACATGTTCTTTTTAGTTTTTATGATTTGTTTGTTATGAAAACCCTATTAAATGACATCCAAATGCCTTAAAATTGAAATGTAGACCAAAAATGATATTTTAGAGATGGGTTTCAATTTTCATAATTTTATGAACTAATGTGGATTTTATATTAATTTTCTAGTAAAGAAAATGATTTATTGGGTTATAAATTATTTACGGCATAATAAAAAATTACTTGGGTCTGAAATTTATATATGTTAGAAAACATATTGAAAAGGATTTTTCGAAATTTTAATAGAATTTTCCTAAGTGCTTTGATGAATATATAAATTTATTTAAGGTATGAGACTTAAATGTTTTATATATTTAATTAAGGAGAAGGGGTGTTTTGCAAAAAAATTTAATTAATTAATTCTGAAATTATGGCAGCACTTTTAAAAAAGAAAAATTAGCAACCAATAAGAATTTGACAAACAAGACAGGTTAGTTAAAAAGTTTACTTAAAAAAGTTTTAAATCAGAATTACATGGCAAAAGTATGTTTCGCCCGTTTTGGTTCCGCCCAGCTAGCTTTTGACTTAAACTCTCCGTCTCCTTCCACAAACCAATACATATAGTATCAACATGTTGGTACACAGTGAGTTGGATAAATGTGGAAGGTAGGAGTCGAAACCAAGGGTTTCCAAAAGGGTCGAAGCGTCCTTTTGTTTTAAAATAAAAGGTAGCACCTGCTTTGCTTTCGAAAAGATAGCTTTCGACTCAGTTGGCTTTTGACTGAGTTAAGTGTTTAAATGTAAGGTTTTGAATGGGTTGTGCTCTTTTGTTATAAGCAATGCTTTCGAAGGGGTCGAAACCCTTAGCTGCCACCTTTCTACCTTTGAAGGCAATGGTTTCGAAAGGTGTACTTTGTTTTTTAATTAACCACTTCTCCAATGCCTTCGACGCCATCACTTCTTTACTTAGGAATAGGTTTCAAAAGAGAGGCTTTCGGCTTAGATGTTTTAAACTACACTTTTTTTGTTATAACCCAATGGTTTCGAAGGAGAGTGATTTCGACTCAAATGGTTTCGAAAGGTGTTTTTCCACATATTTTAAAATAAACCCAAGTATTTTCGAAATGTTTAAGTTTCTAAAGGTTTGATTCTTTCAAAAGGTATTTAAAATGGTTTCAAAGGGGTGGTTCCCCAAAAGGATTCGAAAAGGTTGAAATGGAAGGTTTTTACAAGGTTTTTAAAGCCAATGTTTTGAAGTGTTTTAAGATATGATGTCTAAAGTTTTTAAAGCTTTCGAAAGGAAGATTTTCAAAGGTTTCGAAAGGATTTTAAGTATGGTTACAAACAGGAAGCTTTGGCCTTTCGGCCTAGATGAATAAAGGGTTTCACATAGTTTTGAAATAGATACTTTCAATGGTTTAGAAAGGGGTACTTTCAATTTCATCGAAAAGGGTACTTTCAAATGTTCACATGTTTTCATCAACTAAAATTTGAACAATATATATTTACACACACACACACACACATATGTGTGTGTGTGTGTGTAACATGGCATGTTGATTTTGAGTAAAGCATAGAGTATATGTATTTTCCTTATATGAGTTTGATTTTAAAAAGGTTTTCAAGGAAAATTATGGGAAGGGATCCTTAAGTAAAAAATGACTCATATATTATAATACCAGGTAAAAGTGGTATAGGGTCATGCCCTATACATTAGCTATTGGCCTCAGCTAATTTAGTCCAAAATTCCATTATGTATGGCTTTGTCACAGGTAAGACTAAGATTATGATTATACACAAATTGGAATATAGTATACAGATAGGTTATTGGTGAGCCCGTAAAACCATTAGGATCAGGTGACCCTGAGAGATGTTAAGTTAGGGACAGACCATGCAGAAGGGAAGTATTTAACAAGGATAGACCATCCAGAAGAGGAGTGTCTAACAGATGTTAGATTATTTTTTTTGCTTTGTCTGGTAGGCCTAAGTCGACCAAAGGTTAATAGTCAGCCAAACTAAACAAAAATGTATGAACAGATAGTTCTTTTACTGCCTGATATGTATGTTTACATAATGATGCTTTATAGTATTTAACCACTTTTGGTTGCAAGAAAAGATTTTCAAATGACATGTTTTAAAAGGATGTTAGTGAGGGGAAACCCGTTCCGCTAGGCGACGTGGTCTCACTTAACATTAATAATCGGGATGTATAGTGTTGTTCGCACCATGCTTTACGTATGACTCAAAGTTTATGTTTTCCCCCTTAAACTCTCGGGTGCTCAAAATTGATTTGAGTAGGTTGAGGGTTGAGGTCCTTTCAGGTTTTTAGTAGGATGACTAGCAAAGCTACCTAAGGTGAGCAGGAGGCTAACGGATAGCTATTTGGAGTTCCAGTTCTTTGTTTTGTTATTTATTTCCGCTGTGTATATATTAGGTCATTTATGACTATATGATTCTTATCATCCAAAAGGGCATCTTCATATGTCGCTCTTGGCATACTTTGTAATAAGTATATTTTATCATTGTCTGGGAAACGTTTATGGTTATGTAATCTGAATATGGGACATCTGTGATTTTTTTTATATTCAACTGCTTCTGATGTTATAGATACCATTAACGTAGCCATATTTAGTCATCGGAAGTTAACACTATAGATGACTGTAGCATCTGTAGTGCTTAGCTTTCGGCCTCTAAATGGGGGATGTTACAACTTGGTATCGGAGCATAGGTATATGAAATACTTTAACTGAAAATGATTTTTGAAAACATAATCCTTAGGAATTAGAGTTAGGATCGGGGTATAGGATAATGCTATAGTAACATACTTATATTTGCTGTATATAAGTATGTGATTTATCTCTAGACTCCTATCTTTATTAGGATATTCTTCTGTATCTCATGAGGCTTGAACACAGATATGGATAGAAGAAGAGGTAGAGTTAATCTATTTAGAGATAGCACGACCACAAATGGAAATGCCCAACCAAATGCTAGAAGAGGTCAGGCTAAGGCAAGAATGTTGGTGCTGGGGTTCCCCAAGTGGGCATGGGAGCCATGTATCAGTTCTTCGTAAACATGATGCAAGCTGGAATCGCAGCTGGAGTTGTTGGAGGGAATGTTGTTGGAGGAGGAGTTCAGGAAGTTCCAATGGTTAATTAGTATACTAAGTTGCTAACTTGAGTAGAGATTGTACTAGGCTTAGGGGAAATCCATTTATTGGGACCGAGGATTCTACCGTGGTAGAAAACTGGCTGCTACACTATGAGAGGATTTTGGCTGACCTAGGGTTCAATGATGAGTAGTAAAGCAGACTTACTTCAAGACAGCTTCAGGAAGCTGCTTTGTTTTAGTGGAATACTATAACTGCTGGTGTGGATGAAGAGACTATGATGTGGGCAGAGTTTAGGAGAAGGTTTAAGAAAGGTTCACGTTAGTAATGGCGCAGTCTGTGTTGCTTAGGGAAGTTTGCTAAGCTTGAGCAAGGGGAGATGTCAGTTCTGGAGTATGCTGGTAGATTCAAGGAGATAGCCCGATATGGGTATGCCACTGTCGACATGGTGTTGAAGAGGAATGAAAATTTTATTAGAGGTTTGAAGCCGGTGTTGGCTAGGGCTACTTTGCCATACATTGGAGATTCATGTAATGTAGTATTGGAAAAGGCATTAAGACATGAGGATATGGCCAAAAGAGAAAGTTTTTCCACAGGAAGAATGCTTAGAAAGGAGGTGATTGGAAAGAATAACATCAGGAGCTTTAATTATGATCAGATCAGCCATTACAAGAACCAATGCAAGGAGCCTGCAAAAGAAGGAAAGGGCCAGGTGTATGCATTGGAGCCCATTTCTTCGAGGCCGGTAGTGTAAGAGAAGGGAAAGGCTGTGTTAAGAGGACACTTCAGATTCATGATATGTCTGTTAGCGTTTTATTTGATACTGGTGCATTGGATTCTTTTATATCTCAATGTTTGGTAGATAAGCTTAACCTAGAACCCACATATTTAGTTACTTCCTTAAGAGTTGCAAATTTGATAGGAGGGTATGCGACGCTTGGGATGAAGTTGACCCTTTAGAGTTTGACCTGCTAGGTCATGCTTTTGTTTGTTGTTTGCATGTGTTTGACTTTGTGGGTTTTGGGATTATTCTTGGGATGGATTGGCTAAGTGAATATGATGCTAGGATATTTTGCCAGGATAGAAAAATATCGCTTAGATACCCTGATTGCAGTGATCGGATAGTTTATATAGTAGAAAACCCTAACGGTGAGGTGAATGCTTTGTTGGGCGTCTTGGAGTTAGAAGATGAGTTGAATTGCATCTTCGTAGTTGGAGAATTCGTAGATATCTTCGAGCCGGTAGTTGGATTGCTGCCAAAACAAGCCATTGAGTTTCAGATTGATTTGGTGCCTCGAGCAGAACCGGTAAGTAGGTCGCCAAGCAGGATGACATCTACAAAAATGGTGTAGTTGATGGTTCAGTTGGTGGATTTGGAAGGCAAGAGTTTTATTAGACCGAGTAGCTCACCTTGGGAGTAGTCGTAGTGTTTGCTAAGAAGGGCGGATGTATTGTTAAGGTTATGTATCGATTATCGTAAGCTAAAAGAAAGTACAATAAAGAATCGATATCCATTGCTGAGAATTGACAATTTGTTTGATTTGTTGAGTGGAGCCAAGGTATTTTATCAATTAGATTCGGCTATAGGTTTCCACAACCTGAGTAGCAGAAAATGGTATACCTTTGATGGCATTTAGGGCCAGATATGGATCATACGAATGGTTAGTTATGCCATTAACTAATACACCAGCATTCTTTGTAGACTTGACGAATTTTCATAAAAAACTTAGATAGATTCGTGTTGGTGTTCATAGATGATATTCTGATATACTATAAGGATGAGAAAGAGCATGAAGTTCATCT
The DNA here is from genome assembly GCA_030765085.1 of Allium cepa. Classification (NCBI taxonomy): domain Eukaryota; kingdom Viridiplantae; phylum Streptophyta; class Magnoliopsida; order Asparagales; family Amaryllidaceae; genus Allium; species Allium cepa. The sequence goes on along the minus strand of CM060939.1, from coordinate 648,227,999 downwards.
TAGAGTGGTTCTCAAGACTTTGAGAGAATATCAGCTGAAGGAGAGTTTTCGAACTGTCATTTTTGGAAGAAGAAGGTGAAATTTCTTGGTTATGTAGTTTCAGAAAGAGGATTGGCAGTAGATCCAACTAAGATTGAAGTAGTGAATAGTTGAAAGAGGCTAGAAACAGTGATTGAGATAAGAAGTTTTCTTGGATTGGCTGTATATTATAGGAGGTTCATAAAGGATTTTTCACGGATAGCAGCACCGATGATCAAGCTAACCCGAAAAGATGTAAAGTTTGTGTGGACCGATAAGTGTGGGGAAGCATTACAGGGCTTGAAATGCTTATTGACCCATGCACTGATGTCGGTGGTTCTGGAGGAGAATCAGGATTTAGTTATTTAAACTGATGCATGTGGAACAGGATTGGGAGCTGTGCTGATGTAGAGAGCTTGGACCGCATGAGGTTAGATACCCAGCTCATGACTTGAAGTTGGCTGCAGTTATTTTTTCTTTGAAAGGGTGGAGACGTTACCTTTTTGGAGAAAGATTTGAGCTTTATATGGATGACAAGTCACTGAAGTACTTGTTCTCCCAAAAGGAGCTGAACATGAGATAACAAAGGTGGTTAGATTTTTTAGCTGCTTACGATTTCAGAATAAAATACACACCAGGGAAAGGCAACAAAGTTGTAAACGCACTTAGCATGAAACATCAGAATGTAGTTTTAGGGATGATAACTGAGTGGAAAGATTTGAAAGCATAAGCATTGCAAGGTGCAGTAGAGATTTAAGGCCGGATCTAATGGAGGATCTGCTATATTGTCTTGTTTAGAAGTCTAACTGGTATTGATGGAGAAGATTGCTTCTAAACAGGAAGAAGATCCAGTATTACTTGAAAGGATCATGAAGTTAAGGAATGGAATAGAGAGCGATGGCTTGAAGAACTTTAGTCTTGACCAGAATGGGTAGTTGAGAAAGAAGGGTAGATTATGTGTTCCACATGTGGGAGAAATAAGGAAAGAAGTTTTGGAGGAATGCCATCGTTAAAAGTTCACTATTCATCTAGGAGTAACGAAGATATATCAAGATATGAAGAGAAGTTTCTTGTGGGAAGGAATCAAGAAGGATGTTGGCTTATGGGTGAAACATCGTTAAATTGTCAGCAAGTAAAGTCGAACATCAGAAGCCGAGTGGATTGCTTCAGCCATTGGATATTCTAGCATGGAAGTGGGATTCTATTTCTATGGATTTCATAGATAGGTTGCTGAGATCTAATAGAGGGAATGAAAGTATATGGGTCATAACGGAAAATTTTACTAAGAGTATCCATTTCATCACAGTTAATTCAACTAGGACGGCACCTATTTTGGCAAAGTTGTTTATGAAGAATGTAGTTAGACTTCGCGGAATTCTGAGTTCTGGAAGATTCTACATGAAAGTTTAGGAACCAAGCTCAACATGAGTGTCGCTTACCACCCACGGAATGATGGGTAAACGAAAAGAGTTAACAAGGTCTTGGAGGACTTGTTAAGAGCTTGTGTATTGGATTTTACAGGATCATGGGAAGACCATCTTTATCTAGTCGAGTTTGCATATAACAATAGTTATCATGCTAGCATTAGGAAGACACCGTTTGAGGCTTTATATAGAAGACCATGAAAATCTCCAGTTTGTTGGTTAGAGACCGGAGATAGATTAGTACTTGATCCAGATTTGGTTAGAGATGCCGCAAAAAAAAATTGAGTTAATAAGGGCGAGAATGAAAGAAGCTCAATCTAGGCAGAAGAGCAATGCAGATAGCAGCCAGAAAGATTTAGAGTTCTCTATTGGAGATCATGTTTTTGTTAAAGTATCATCTATAAAAGGTGTTATTAGGTTCGAGAAGACATGAAAGATAGCATCGAGATTCGTAGGACCATTTCCTATTTTAGAAAGGATCGAGAAACTCACATATAGAGTTGAGTTACCAAGCAGTTTGGCAAGTGTCTACGACGTTTACCATATATCTCATCTAAGGAAGTTTCTTAGGGATCCAAACATTATTATAGCACCGACTATGTTAGAGGATTTAGTAGTGGAACCAGACATGACTATAGCTAGGAAGCCTATCCAGATAGTCAAGAGAGATGAGAAGAAGTAAAGGAACAAGAAATTCAGATTAGTGAAAGCCCAATGGAGTGACGATGCTAGAGACCTTACTTGGGAGGCTAAGAACAGGATTAGAGATGCTTATCCTGTTTTTTTTCGATGGTATGTTTTACCTCTTTGATAAATTGATTGTGTACCTTACCATAATTTCGAGGACGAAATTAGTTAAGGAAGAGAGATTGTAACACCCATATTTTTAGTAACATTATTGAGGATATTTAATTAGCTAAATAAAATAAAATAATGCAAGTTGATTAATGGATTGGGATTTTATTTAACTAAGGGTAGCCGTGCCTATATGTAAAATGAACTAAAGAAATAAGATGGAAATAAGTATTAGGAAATAAGGAAGGGCGAGATGGGAAATAGGATGAACTTATACCCTAAACTCTTAAGAAATTAAACACACATTCATTTTATTTTTCTCAAGCAAAAATACTCTAAGGCCGACCACCATTTTCAATCTCTAGATAAGATAAAGCTAGGATTTTCAAAAGGAAGAAGTAAATAAACTTATTCAACATCAAATCTCACATCTTTAATCATAAAGCTACGGTTAATGATTATTACATTCCATTTTTCTTATTGTTTTCAGTCTTAAGGTTAACCCGAAACGATTTTGCATGATAATGCCATGTTTTGGGTGATTGAAAGTTTATGTGTACTTATTGATGATATATAAACGTTCATATTAGTTTTTATGATATGTTTGATACGAAAACCCTATTAAATGACATCCAAATGCCTTGAAAATTTAAATGTAGAACATAAATGATATTTTGGAGATGGATTTCAATTTTCATAATTTTCTTAATTAATATGGATTTTATATTAATTTTCTAGTGAAGAAAATGATTTATTGGGTTATAAATTATTTATGACATAATAAATAATCATTTGGGTCTAAAATTTATATAGTTAGAAAACATATTGAAAAGGATTTTCAAGAATTTTTATAGAATTTTCCTAAGTGTTTTGATGAATGTATAAAATTATTTAAGGTAGGAGACTTAAACGTTTTATATATTTAATTAAGAAGAAGGGGTGTTTTGCAAAAGATTTTAATTAATTAATTTTTAAATTATAGCAGCACTTTCAGAAAAGGAAAATTAGCAACCAATAAGAATTTGACAAACAAGGCAGGTTCATTAAAAAGTTTACTTAAAAAGGTTTTAAATCAAAATTTCATGCCAAAAGTATGTTACGCCTGTTTTGGATCCGCCCAGGTAGCTTGCGACTAAGACCCTCCGCCTCCTTCCACAAACCAATGCATATAGTATCGACTTGTTGGTACACAGTGAATTGGACAAAGGCGGAAGGTATGAGTCGAAACCAAGGGGTTTTGAAAGGGTCGAAGCGCCTTTTTGTTTTAAAATAAAAGGCAGCGCCTACTTTGCTTTCGAAAGGATAGCTTCCGACTCGATTGGCTTTCGACTGAGTCAAGTGTTTAAAGGAAAGATTTTGAATGGGTTGCACTCTTTTATTATAAGTAATTCTTTCGAAGAGGTCGAAACCCCTAGCTGCGGCCTTTCTACCATTTGATGTCAATGGTTTCGAAAGGTACACTTTGCTTTTTAATTAACCACTTCTCCAATGCTTTCAAAGAGATGGTTTCGACACCATCACTTCTTTACTTAGGAATAGATTTCAAAAGAGAGGATTTTGGCCTAGATGTTTTAAATGACCTTTTTTTTCTATTAAAGTATAACCAATGGTTTCGAAAGAGAGTGGTTTCGACTAAAATGGTTTCGAAAGGTGTTTTTCCATATCTTTTAAAATAAACCCAAGTGCTTTCGAAAGGTTTGAGTTTCTAAAGTTTGACGCTTTCATAAAGTATTTAAAATGATTTCGAAGGGTGGTTCCCCAAAGGGTTTCGAAGGAGTCTAAAGGTACTATATTTTGACGGTTTGTAAAGGGTTGAAATTGAAGGTTTTTCTCAGGATTTTAAAGGCAATGTTTTGAAATGCTTTAAGATATGATGTCTAAGGTTTTTAATGCTTTCGAAAGGAAGGTTTTCAAAGGTTTCGAAAGGGAAGCTATGGCCTTTGGCCTAGATGAATAAAGAGTTTTACTTAGTTTCAAAAGAAATGCTTTCAATTGTTTGGAAAGGGGTACTTCCAATTGAATCAAAATGGGTACTTTTAAATGTTTACATGTTTTCATCAACTAATGTTTGGACAATATATATATATATATACACACACACACACATAACATGGCAAGGTGATTTTGAGTAAAGCAAAGAGTATATGTATTTTCCTTGTATCAGTTTGATTTGAAGGTATTAAATCATTTTTAAGAAGTTTTTTAAGGAAAATTATGGGAAGGGATCCCCAAGTAAAATTGACTCGGATATTATAATACCAGATGGGACTGGTATAGGGTCGTGATCTATACATTAGCTATTGGCCCCAGCTAATTTAGTCCAAAATTCCAGTGTGTAGGGTTTGGTCACAGGTAACACTAAAATTATGATTTCACACAGAAGGGAATACATATTTGTATACAGATAGGTTATTGGTGGGCCTGCAAAACCATTAGGATCGGGTGACCCTGGGAGATGTTAAGTTAGGGAGAAACCGTCTAGAATATTAGTATTTAACAAGGACAGACCATCCAGAAGAGGAGTGTCTAATAGATGTTAGATTATTTTGCTTACTTTGTCTAGTAGGCCCGAGTCAGCCAAAGGTTAATAGTCAGCCAAATAAAACTAAAGTGTTTAACATATAGTTCTCTTATTACTTGATATGTATGTTTACATAATGATGCTTACAGTATTTGACCAGTTTTGGTTGCAAGAAAAGATTTGCAAATGACATGTTTTAAAAGGATGTTGGTGAGGGAAAACCCGTTCCGCTAAGTGGCATGGTCTCATTTAACATTAGTAATCGGGATGTATAGTGTTATTCACACTAGGCTTTATGTATGACTTGAAGTTTATGTTTTTCCCCTTAAACTCTCGGATGCTCAAAACTGATTTGAGTAGGCTGAGGGTTGGGGTTCTTTTAGGTTTTTAGTAGGATCACTAATAAAGCTACCGGAGGTGAGCAGGAGGCTAACGGATAGCTATCAGGAGTTATAATTCTTTGTTTTGTTGTTTATTTCCAATGTGTATGTATTAAGTCAATTATGAATGTATGACTCTGATCATTCACAGGGGCATATTCATATGTCGCTCTTGACATATTTTGTAATAAATATATTTTATCATTGCTTGGGAAATGTTTGAGGTTATGTAATCTGAATATGGAACATCTTTTTTGAAATGTAATAGAAGAATGTTGTTTTGAAATATGTGATTTGTTTCATATTCAAGTGCTTCTGATATTACAGATACCATTAACATAGTTGTATTCAGTTGGCGGAAGTTAATATTATAGATGACTGTAGAATTTATAGCACTTAGCTTTAGGACTCTAGATGGAGGATGTTACATTAGTCCTCAAGTTTCAAATTAAATTCAGTTTAATTAAAAGACACCTTCTTATAAATTCATTTTATAAGCAACTTTTATAAAATCATTTTCCAAATATTTATTGCTAAATATTCAAACTTTTTAATAGACATCTTTTATCAAATCGGATTTTAATTCACACATTAACAAATGAACACCTTATAGTCAAATTGTGATACTTAATTCACAAGGTGTTCGTTTCAAGGTTTTTCCCAATTTCTATCTACACAACCCATATCTTAAAAAGGGAAGCTACCTATATACCCTACTAATAGTCAGTGCTCAAACTAGATGAGTATGAATAAACAAACCTTAGATGATAATAATAAAATACTATTATCTCCTAAACCTACACTTCAAATAACTATACCATACCATACTAATTTTGAAAATCATTCTTTTTATATAAAATATATCCTAAGTTAAATTATTTCATTTACCCAGTTTCGAAACACTACTGTGTCGGATGGCCTTGTTCAAGTGTTAGAGATCCCTATTAATAACGTTAGCTATTCATATTGACAAGAATACATAAGACACTCAACAGATCGATCAACACAATATAAAACATTTTTATATCACTAACAAATACGTGCTCGCATATACACACACTCAAACTCATAATAAGGCATTCCATTACCTTATCTCCTAATGAGTTGTCACATCGAAACCAAGATTCTCGCTTAACCTTGTGCTCTTATACCACGCTATAACGAACGTAGGCTTTTCAGCCATCCGCAGTGATGACAGGTAGGCATTTCAACCATCTCAGCACCACCTGGCCATTACACTGGTATCTCGAATCTGCTTTTACAGCCAATCTTCTGACTGTAATCACCTAGCAAATCAACCCATCAAGGCCTTTTACTACCCCTCCGGGACGTGTAGGAGTAAGTATCCCTTGCTCGCCACCAAACAGAAAGCGACAACCCCGTATCACATTAATCCATCCAATAGAAACAAATCCGATCTCGCTCTCTTCGAATACAACTTTTGACAATTTCCGGTAACTCAGCCACGGTTCTTTAGGAAATAAACAGACCAAATATAAGAGTGGAGTTCGCCTCCAAACCATTAGGGGACGGATTTCCTTATCATTTATACGTACAGTATCGCACCACCGACGGTAACTGTACCATATAATTTCCTTGTTTCTCCTAGATATTTCCAAAGTTACATTTTGGTCCATATTTTGAAAGTCCGATATTTAACTATCAAATATAATAACATTCAAAGATGGATTTAATACAACATAGGATCCACTTAGCTTTATTAGTTATTCTTTAATTAATTAAAACCACTTTATAATCATTCGATCAAAAGATCTTTTACAACACACTATTCCCAAAACCCCTTACATCTCTTTTATACTTGGAAAACATCTATATACTTATCTCAACGATATAAGTATATTACCAAACTTTATAAGAGATTTCTTCTCTTCATATTCCACATTAAGTGACCAAAGAAATTCTGTTTTAAAAACATTTCTTCCTATAAAACCAACCCACTTAGACTTTATAAAATAATTCGTATCTTAAAAGTTCACTTTATAATTAAAAATACCTTTACAATCAATAAAATTGTTTATAAATCATTTTCCCATCTTTAAATGTTTTTGATAAACCTTCTTAAAGAAAAATCCTTAACAAACATCATTTCCAAAACATCTTTTGAAAATCAATTTAAATAAACCCTTTTATTTAATGATGCCCCTTTATAAACAAGTTATTATTTATAAATACCTTTATTAAATAATTGAATAGCTTGAAGATTATTTATGAACTTTAAACCCTAAAATTTATTAATGGATTGAAGTTAATTCAGAGTTATATTTATAAATTAAAAAAAGGCTTAGAAATCCTAATGGTACCCATTAAAGTTATCATTTAATTTCAGTTTCACTTTCAAGTCATTCCATAATTTATTTACATAAGTCAAGATATATGTGTATATAATTCATATCCAAATCACGAAATAACATGTCAATATAAACTAACCAACCTAACATGTACAAATAACAATAATAGCAGGATGGTGACCTGCTAAATAAATATCCAAACAATTCAATCAATTTATAGCAGAATAGAGATTTATTCCACTTAACACATTTCCATTCAATCAAACAATCATTTTTAGTAGAAGAGGGATTTTTTCTTCTATCAAATGTCCACACAATAAGATAATTAATTTAAAGCAGAACGTGGTTTTATTTTGCTAATAGTAGTCCACACAAACATAAACAATTACATCATAACTCATTCACAGTCATTTATCTACTTAATAGTATCAACATTTGAATTCCTTGAGTTCAAAACCATCTTTGAAAAACAAGTACCTATAAAACAATTTGATTGTTGGAAAACAAAGATTTAAAACTTAAAACATCTTTTTAAAATAATTATTTACAAGTTAAATCCTTATTTAAATCATAATCAATCTTAATTAGTTCTTAACTTAATTTAATTATAAATATAGAATTATTAAACCTTTAATAAATAATTATATAATAATTAAACCCTAATCGATCCCTTATTAATTATTAAATAATAATTTAAATCTTCATAATAATTAAATATCCATTAATCGCATTTAATAAATTAAATAATCTTCAATTAAAATTTAAATAATAAATTAAACCTTTATTACAAATAACTATATAATTAAGTTTATTTAAATCCTTAACATAAATTTAACTTGATTAGTAATTAATTAATAATTAAACCCTTTATTAAATTACTAATTAATTAAAATAAATTATATACTTAACTCATAATTATTTAAAATCTAATTAACTTAATTAATAATTAAGTAAATTAATCTTAACTTTAAAAGATAATTAATTAGTAACTAATCCTTATTTAATTGAACTTAATAATCCTTGTTTAATATTTGATTAATTATTAACTACTAAACTTAATTAATTGATAATTAATAATTAAAAACATAAATAATTTTCTAAAAAAAAATTATTCTATGTTTGTAAACATTTATGCAAATTTTAAAGTAGAAAATTCATACTTTTTAAATATTGAATTTTCATCGAAACTGCATCCATAGCGACTATCGCTATGGATGCCCAATGCCGGTTTCCTAGAATTTTTCTCTTGCTTTCTTGTTTAAACCTATCCACTTGGAAAGTTACTAACTTTTTGAAAACCAAAGTAGGTATTTTAAAACTAAAAACTAGTTACTAACTATAAAATTGATTTTGATTTCTAAATCAAAGCTCGTATTTTCATATAAGAATTCTTCGTCGATAAACCAAAACAAAGTGCTAACTTACTTAGTAAACCTACACAAAACCTTGTTTTCAACATCCATAACCAAATCACAGTCATAACCACAAGCCAGAATTAAACTTTATCATCATTTACTAAATTAGATTCCAAGTCTAATCTAACCACATATAAGAATTCATATACATAAGTAACATCACAACATGATTTAAACCCAACATTCAACATCATTAGCAAGCATATGTAATACCACAAATTTTTGTAACATACCATTGTTTAAACTTTTATTTTTGAAACCAAAAGTTTACTCAACAAAATCTTTGAAAACTTGAAAATTCTTTAGAACTTGTAAAGCTTGGAAAATCATACGAAAACCACTCGAAAAAGGGTCATCTTCCACTCGATGTTTGGTCATGTTACTCTCGGAATTTGGACAAATGGTAAAAAGAAAAGTTTTAGAAAATTATTTTCTCTACAATTTTGAAAAAGGAATCACTTAATTTTGATTCTTATTTAGGGAGATATGGTCAAAAGAAGGAGTGTTATTTTCGAACTTGAAAATATGGGTCCGAAAATGAGTCAGAAAGAAATGCAATTTTGACCCAAAATTTAAAAAATTGGTGTAAATGAAAGTTGTAGCCACGGGAGTTATATATGATTTGAAAATGAAAATGTTGATTTGGATTATTATGGATGAAGTTATGGCCTAATGAAGTGGGAGGAAAATTGTAACAACCCATACTGTTTGACAATTGAAAATATTGAATTAAATAATAAATGTTGAATAAAAATGGTTAGAAATGAAAATTTATGAATTATTAATGTGGATTTATTAGAATGCAAATTTTGACCTTAAATAATTTATTACAATAAGAAAATGATGATAACAAATGTTAATGTGTATTTTGGTGACATTGGTTTGAATGAAAAAAATGACTGTCTGAATGTAAATTTCCAATTGATTGGAATAATAAATGTTTATGAAGAATAGTGAATGTTTCTTTATATGTTTGGTAGCTGAAAGATTGATTATAGGAATAATAAATCAATTAATTAATAATAAATTAATAACTTTTGGTTTGTGTATAATAATTCCATAAATACATTGAATAACTATAAATAAGGATTATAATTGTTTATGTATTTATTTATTTAATTTCATCAATTAGGGTCTATTTTGATGGAAGATTGAAATTATTTGTAAATATGTTTATTAAATCTTTCAATTGAGAAAGGAAAGAGAAATGAAGTGCAATTAATGAATTGAATATAACAATGTTTTCTTTTGGAATGTACATTATTTTGGAAATATAAGAATGAATGTATATTATATAAGTTGATTATTTTAGAATATAAGAATGTTTCAATTTATGAATTGCAAGTAATGAATAAGCACTTTAATGAAAATAAAAGAATGTTTGAGGAAAATAAAGTGAACGTTTTCATTCTAAATATAAGTATAATTTTGTAAAAAGAGAAAATTGAATTAAAAAACATTTTTCAGTCGTTAAATAGCAGGCGTTGGTGGTATGGAAGTGATTTTAATGCTAAACTTGAAATTTAAAATAAAATAAATATTTGAGTTCATGCTTATGCGTTGAGAAAAACGTTGTTTTTAAATTTGAATTTTGAATCATGGTTTATCTTTTATTTTGTGTAGCGGTGGTCCCCGTTATACAAATTGGTGTATTCAAATTTTATTATTGTGCGTTAACTAAATCATTAATGGATGTTAATTAACAAAGTTAGTTGAGTGAACAAATTTTTTTGAAATTCGAATTTCAAAGTTTGTTTGCATTGCTGAGTTGGTCCATTCATTCCCTTTCTAATTAATAATTGCCATGGTCTTTTTATTATTTCCTCATTTGTTCCATTACTCCTTTCCAATTACATTGCCGAAAGTCTTTTTTCATTTCGCAAAACGTGAACTACTTTTCATATTTTTAATTCTTTCCTTTTTCCTCTTTTTAATACCTACCATTTTTAAAAATGTTGTTCATATTTACTTTATTTCAATACCTAGTTTGTTCATAGTTGCACTATCATCTTTTCATTCTTTTTCCAACTTCATTTCTTGAAGCCTCGTTTCATTTATTTCTAATTAATAGCAACCTCTGTTTTCAAATTTCAATGGCCCTAAACCTAATGCTAACCTAATAAATAAGATATGGTGCAAATGAAATCCTAGCCTCCATTCTAATCTTTTTTTCCTTTTCTTTTTCTTCTTCAAATTTTATTCTCTCTCATTTTTTTACCTTCTTCAAATCTTCTCATTTTTCAAACTTTCTTCTTCCTTTTCAAATCTTAATCTTCTCTTTCATTTTCAATTCTTCTTGCTTTAATCCTTTTCTTTTTCAATTCTCCTTTTTCAGATCTTCAACTTTTCAAACCATCTAAATATATATTAATATAACAAGGAGGAAAATTAAAGTAAATAAAACCAAAAGAAAAATTAGGGACAAAGCTGGCAATCAAAAAGGAGATTAAGGAAACCTAGATAGGAGCTGTTGGTTGGAAGTATTTTCAGATTCGTATAAAGGTGGGTGATTAAACCCACCCAAGTACTACTAGAATTTTCGATGCATGGAAAATTAAAATCATGAAGTGATACAATTTTATTGATTGTTGTTTGGTAATTTAAATTGACATTTTGTGATGATCCACCTTTTCAGACGGTTTAAATCGATAATAAACCATACATGTCTAACTCGAACCATTCAAACGGGTGGATTATCAATAGGGTAAATAAGGAAATAAGAGAAAAAGAAGGGAAAAAAGCATAGAATCTCAACTGAATGACAAAAATATAATAATCAAATAAATATTTCATGAAGCTGATTTATAATATACATTTGGTTACAAAAATTTTACAACAATTAGAGTACCAACAATGACGTAACAATAATGATGCAGGGGAAATTACTAATAATATAATATACCAAACTTTGTCTTTGTTCTCCAGAAATAAAATCTTCAACACTGAAATGCTCAGGCTGACCCGACCGTAATGAAAAGACAAAAAACTTGAGTCTTAAATCAAAACTATATTTATTATATTCAATTAAGTTTAAAACATATATTAAACTATATTAAATATTTTATTAGATTAAATTCTAAACTATTTAAAATATATATTTAAAACTAAATAAAATTATAAGTTAAAATCTTAAATTAATTTAAAACCATATATTAACCTATAATTTGAAACTTTAAAACATATAAAATAAATTATTTTCCAAATATAAATTTTTAAATAAGATCATTAAATTAAATTTAAAAATCAAACATACTTTACCATTTAGAAAATAATTTAAAACCGACCAACAGTGTCCATATATAATTTTCTACCCTATGATCAAGTGATTGGGTATATATCATATCAACCCAAAATAGTTAAATTTCCCGGGTATATATCATTTCACCCCATATCCCGAACCAATATTTTCCAAATCAATAAAATCGTTCGGATATGTATGATTTTAACCCATAACAATTTTCTCTAATTTATAAGATCATTCTGGTATGTATCATTTCAACCCATAGTGATTTTCCTAACAACAAACTAAGGGAACTTGCAGTGTGATTACAACATATATAATAAACATAACATCCAATCATCCAACATGTCAACAAATAAACATCCATCACAATTAACATCGCAATCAGTCAATAAATCACAACAATTAACTAGTTTCAATATCAGATATTTAACTATCAATCTAATTTCAATATTAATTTAAATGGCAATTTAATTCAAATTAAATTTAAATGAAAATTTAAATTACCAAACAGAAATCAATAAAATTCTTATCAATTCATAAATTTAATTCAACCAACATAAGAAGATTTAGTATTTCGTGAGTGGGTTAAATCACTCACCTTTAATTTCTAGTCGATTTAAAATCCAAATAAAGCCCAAAATTTGAACAGCCTCCAAAACAAACAAAACAGTTCCATGTTGTCCGAAATTTTGATACAAACCCAACAAAAGATACCACGTCCAAAACTGAGCTCGTATGAAAAAATTATGATGGTAAGAAGTTTGAAATTCAAATTCAAATTAAATTAAAAATATAGGCACAAATAGTAAATTACCACGACAGCCTCTCGTTCACCAATGCGAAACCTTATACATGACAGCATGACCCAAACTACAGCTGCCACCCTAACTTCGCACACCGCCGCCTCCACACATCACTACGTCCAGATCGTCCATCACCATTGGCCTGCCCTCGCCACGTCGCTCCCAGCGCACCCCACATGGCGCGCTCCGCCGCCGCCAAGGTTAGGCCATGTCGCTGCCCTCTTTGTTATTTATGGCGATCTCAAGGAACCAAAGACATGAACAAACACCATAGATCGACTCCATTCATCAAGCTTTATGTCGTGGTACCCTTCGATCATCGTATCGATGAAGATCCAACATTGAAAACAAAATCCTAGTTTCAATGGCGGAGACTTCTTTACTGATTTCTAGCCAAGTCGAACCTCGATCGCAAATATGAATTACAGAAGTAAACTATGCTCGTCGAGAGTTTCCAATGATATACAATTTGCTATGTTTTATGGAGTTTGAATTTTAGAGATTGATTTGAAATTGAAATTAGGTTTTTGGAAAGACTGCCATTGGAGAAGGAACTAATGAGAATAAAGTATGTGCTTGAAATAAGTAATAAAAGCTGCTAGGGTTTCAGAAAAATGTCTATTTATATAGACAAAGATTGATAAGAACGAATGGACGGATTGAATTGGATCGAAACGATACTAACGACCAGAAAAACTTGATTCATTCCCGAAATGAAAGTATGCCATCCAATACATCGAAGTACTGGTTTTCAACATTTTTAAACTCAATGGAACTAGTTTCAAATCCTAATTCCATTGTATACAGATGTTAGCTTTTAAAATAAATTTATATTCATTTAAATTTCATTAATCGATTTCTACGCGTTTTGAACTCGCACGATCAAATGACAATTCCGATCGCTATGAAACTTAAAATTTTACGATAATTCACTGTTATGGATCTGATGAAACTAGTTTCCTTGAAATCCGAGGCAGTGCCTAAATAGCCCAATTTCCACGTTAATAAAATGAATTATCAAATAAAAATCAATTTGATCACTTTTAAATTCAAATTTAAAAGTTAACCATTTTATCATTCTTGATTACATAAATATTTAATAATCTTTTAAAATTAAATTTTCCATGTTAATTTCAAGATTTAAATATTGCACTAATTTTAGTGTTTATAACTGTAATAAAATCCATTCATTATAATTTAAATTCCAAAAAATCTTTTACTTTGATTCGCACTCTTATTAGTGAATCAATACCATGTGAATATAATTAACATTAGTCTATGTTTTAGTACATTCATATTCTACAGTTATTATCTTAACTCATATTAATGACAATATTTAATTATATTAAATTCACAATGGTTTCCAAATTATTTCAACGGATTAAATAATAAAATAATAATTAAACAATTATTACACATCAGTAATTCGGACACATTTCTAAGTCTGTTGTTTAGAAACAAAAGCTAATAAATTTATGTACTAATAAATTTATTTCATATTCTATAATAATCCTATTTCAATTATTAATAGATAATTTCAACATTGAATCCAATATTTAATTAATTCCTTATTTACCGTTATAACTAAATTAACTTTACAATTATTTTAATTGAATGAAATTACATTAGAATAGTTGTCAATAACATTCAAACAACATTATTAAATCATATTCTAATTATTTTTCTCATTAATAAATCACAAATTTTAATTTCTTACAATATAAATTTCAAAATCTTATTTAATTTAGTAGTTTTAATTTATCAAAAATACGTGTCGTTACACTCTCCCCCACTCAAAACTTTTTGTCCCCGAAAAGGAACAAAAAAGAATTAAGAAGTTTGATATATTTTTATTCAAAACAATCAATTTATAAACAATTAATTTACATAATTTAGTTTAACAAAAATTTGAAAATAACTCAACTTTAACAAAATTTTCTAAGTACTAAATTTACGAGAAATATCGGTAGAGTCTCCATTGTGCGGTTAGGTCCGAAAAAATAATAAAATCAATAATTACAATATATATATATACATATATACCATATTTCAATGATAAACATCCCAAAAAATGGGAAAAACAATAAAATAACATTCCAAAATCGTAATCTGAAAACGTGCCTATTTGTCGGGCAAACAATTTTATTTATGAGACCAAAAGCAGTAGTTATTGCTTGCATAAACCTATATTTCACTTACATAATCCAAAAGAGTTAAAATTATGTAAAAGAGTAATATTTTAGTTGTTTCAATTAGTAGCACAAGCAACACAACAATGTATAATAACCATATGCAACAAAGCAGCATGACTATTATAGGCAACCAAAGAATCCATCACACATTCATAGCAACCAAACTAATGGTTTGTTCAGGTTCAGAAACTTTTCATCATACAAGGATGATGATTAACTACCAAGTGCACCTTACGCTCAACTGTCTTAGATAATTAATTAATAGGTTATTCATACATCCTTAAACAATTTGAAGTATCGTTTACCAAACTTTCCATCAGCCAAAACAACAAGGAATTTAAGTATTATTTAAATTTGTACAATGTACATAAATATATTATACACAATATCAATTCTAATCGCTTGCTTGAATACACACATTCCACTTTCGAACTAGTATTATTATCCCGACCACTCTAGCGCAGACTCTGATCCGATTTCTTGATTCAAAATTTCCGTTTTCCTTGCGTAGTCATAAACCATTATAGAAAACTTCAGATTCATATAAAAAATTCATATCAATTGTTCACCATCAAGAATCGAGCGAAAATCCTAATTCGAACTGGTGTGAATTACTACAAACCTTGTATTCAAACCTGAATCAGAACTATTACGCGAATATAATGATTTACGCACAATTTACATATTTTATTGTATTTATTTCATTTTACATTATTGTTCACTTTCATTTGTTCTAATTCATTCATACAATAATTATCTTTTATTAATTTACCTTCTTTACTTACGTAATTTATTTCTCATTCAATATTTGAAATCATCAATGAATCCATTATTAAAGTATTACGTACATTTCATTGTAGTTTATTCCCCATTTATCATTTACTTACAACCTTGATATCCATTTTAATATTAATATTCATCGATGAATCATTTCGGTCATTTTCTTGAGTTTATAACCATTTACTTAAATAGTATTCAATTTTTTTACTACTTAATTTAATTACTAGCATTTCAAAATATTAACTTATGTTTTAAAATATTACTTGTACATCATAATTTTTACTTGTAGACATAACCCCATTACTTAAGTTTTACTTCTATAAAATTCTATTACATATTCATATTAACATTTCAACTTTTAAAAATTTCTGGTAAGTTTTTATATATGTTTTTAGAATGTAATTGAGTGTTGTACAAATTTATCTTATTCATTTTAGTTAGCAAAATATTCAATAATTTACATCTTCTAAATTTCATTGCCCTTAAATTTACAAGTGACAAATCTCCAATTTCTTTACAGTTTCATTAATCACTTAGCTTCTAATATATTATTTTTCAATATAGAAGTTTCCATCTATTAAAATTTCACTTTATTTCTACAACTGAAAATCATTAATTTAACACGAACTTAAGAACTAAATACTGAGTTCATTTCAAATCATTTTTAAATAATATATACATATTTCATATCTTTTATATATATATCAAATCATACTTCAGAAATAAATTAAAATTTGTTTATCAAGACAAATGTGTAGCAAAACTACTACAGTGGTCTTCCCACTTTGAAATTTGAAGATAAATGTCTATGATGTCGCGATCATCACCGAAATTATTTTTCAACGACAGAAGAGGGGAGTATAGAATTTGTTTCCTTTCAAAAACATTTCTTTCAAATCCCAATGAAAATATTTCTATCCGAAAACACTTCTAAATAATACTAATATTATAATCTAAAAACTTTGAAAACCAATTTCAAAACTCCGGAACTTAAGTTCTCAAATTTCCAACACTTTACTTGTACATTCTATTTTGCAACCAATATTTATAAAATTTCACTTCCTAACAAAAAAATATCACATACAACTTTATCCATTTATAAAAATTATTCTTTTATATACAAAATATAATACTAGGTAAAATTATTTCATTTACCTATATTTCAGAAACCATATTGTGTCGGTCTGCCCAATTAAGTGTTTAGAAATCCCTATCGATGCGATAGCGTCCTATGTGCCGACCAAAATTTATAAATACTAAACAGAACAAATGAACATAATATAAAAACATTTTTATAGTGCTAACAAATACGCTCTCGCATATATATATATATATATATATATATATATATATATACCCAGACTCATTATAGGGTATTATTAACCCTATCTCTATTAAGTTAAACCCCAAACATGCTAAGCTATCCATAAACCAAAGCCCTGATACCAACTGTGACGACCCAGTGTTTTGGATGGTTTAAATCAATAATAAACCACACATGTCTAACTCAAACCATTTAAAAGATAGGATTGTCAATGGGGTAAATAAAAAAATAAGAGAAAACGAAGGAAAAACAAAATGCAGAATCTCACAACAAAATGACAAAAATATAATTATCAAATAAACAGTTCATGAAGCTGTTTTGTATTATACATTTGATTACACAAATTTTACAATAATTTGTAACGACCTAGATTTTTCGACGGTTAATTTGGGTATTCAAATGGTTTTAATTATTGAATTTGAATTATAAATTGACTTCAAATATGGGAAACTTGGGTTTATTTGTAGAATAAATAGAATTCAAATATAGCGGTTTATTGGATAACTTAATTATTGAATTTTATAATTGAATATTGGTTAAATTATTGTGTCTTGAGTTTAAGCCCAATAAAAATAATTTAAAGGCTTGTAAAATTTATATTAATAATAATAAAGATAATAAAGTTTTAAAATTGAATTTAAGAGTGATCTGTTCAATTTTCAAAATAACTTATTTAAGTTGACATTTATAAATAGCCTTCCGAGGCACAGTCTCGGAATATGATGAAACCAGTTCCATTGGATCCGTAATATTGTATTATTATCGAATTTCCAATTTCATAGTGTTTGGAATCATCGTTTGTCGTACGAGATATAAACATGCTGAAATTTATATCGAAATTTAATATAATAATTGAGTCCAAAAATTTATCTTCTCCATACGATCAAATTAGGACTCGAAACCTTTTTCATTGTGTTCGCAGTAGGGGTACAACATTATAATCGCCTTGCAGCACACCTTGATTGGGGTTTGTAATAAAATGCTTAGATATTTGGAAGTTTAAAATAATATATTCAAATCGTAGTCCTATTTCTTTCAATCAACCACATGCACGTATAACAGCCTTCCCTTCAACTTTAAGTTGCATCCTCCCTCACATCCCCTTTTTATTCAATAAATATCGAAAGCCAGATAAAAAAATGTCGAACAAACAAAATCATTCATTTATGTATATATATATATAAAGAGGGGAACGTACAAACGAAATGGGAATCAGGCTAGTCGTAGTGGTGCTTGGCAAAGATGGAGGGTCGATGTCGAGCGCGGCAGGCGAGGCAGGGTGGAGATTGGAGGGTTTAGATGAAGCGTGCGGAAGGGCAGAGCGTGAGGCCGTGAGGTGACAGGGGTCATGAGAGAGGAGGAGGCAGTCACGTCGACTGGAAGCGGTGCATTCCAACGAGGTAGGCGAGGTCGTGTAGTCTAGTGCATCGTCGTTCGTGGGTCGCATTTCGAGAGATGATGAAAAGAACTGAATAGAAGATGAGGTGATTGGTGGATATGTTTGACCAAGTTTTGCAGCTCGACAGTTTGCAGAAGTTGTTTTTCACCTAGGGTTTGGGTTATTGGAGAGGATGGTCATCGTTTGCATCAGTGGGTGTGTCAGAAAACTCACAGGTCCATTAGAGAGTAGAAGGTACAAAAAATTATTTTAACTACTTAAAATAACAGTATGATTAGTAAACATATATATATATATGTGTGTGTGTATATATATATATATATATTATAAATCAAATATTTACAAATTTGTAATTTTTTTACACGAGGTTTAAAAATCGTGAAATCAAGTCGAGATTGGAATGGATTGCAAATAAAATCATAGGTGAGTAAAATATCACTCATTTGGATTGCTAGAATAAATTTAAAAGTAATGAATTTAAATTATTGGTTGTTGGTTGATTTTATGAATTATCATCCGTTGATGTTAAAAATATATAGTTGTTTATATAAGAGTATTTGGAGTGATATTCCCGCACATTATAGCGCATGAGATCCTATGCACCCTGCAAAACAGCGGATGACCCTATAAACTGTGATATCCCCCTCGAAGTGGGATTGGTAATTATTTTATGGTGGATTAACATCTGTGGATGCAGAAAGAAGGTCGGAGGGATCCAACTGGATTCCTCAAATTTATTTTTTACTTTTTATATATAATGATATATGATTTGTGTACGATAGTCTATTTTAGATTATTGTAGTGATTGAAACTATTAGATGCTATTGTTGCACTGGCCTGAATTTGGATAATTTAAATACAATATATATATATATATATATATATTAAAATATATGGAATTGAAGGGAATTTGAAAATAATATATATATAAAGGAAATGGAGTTATTTTAAAGAAATTGAATTAGAAGAATATAATTGATTGGTTATAGCTAACTATTATGGATTAGTAAATGAAGATTTTTAAAATAAATTATATAAAAGAATTTATAAGTGATATTATGGAAATATAAAAAAAGAAATTGAAATCAATATTGAAAAAAAGATTAGAACTATTAATGGAATTTATAAGAAATAAAATTTATATAATGGATTTTTATAAATATCTTTGTTTTTATAAACAGATAAAACAAAGGGGGGTTATATAATTTATAAATTATGTTTATAATGAAAATTTTCAATAATAGATAATAATTGAGAATATAAATTCATAGGAGGAATTTATATTAGAATATGGAAACAGGGTTGACAAAAATGGAAAATTCTATTTTAGAAATGAGAATGGTTAGGGAATCGACAATGAATCGATATGTTGTGAAATCGAGAGGAACTTATAAGTCAAAATTGGTTATTGAGATTTTTTAAAAATATGTTTTTAATTTTAAGAAGTGAATTTGTTTTAAAAGGAAGATTTTATTATTTGAAAACTATGGGATTTTAAATTAGTTGAGATTGAAATACTGGGTAAGTAGACTTTTAAATATGAAATATTTATTTAGTAAATTCTAACTTTTAAAATCAGCTTTGGAAATTATTTGTTTAACTAAAGATGAGTTGTTAATGTTATAAAAGTGTTTCGATATTTTAAATAATTACTTGAACATGTATTAAAAAAATTATTAATCCTTAAATATTATATATACAAAGAGTTTAAAGTAATTGGAAAATCTAATTTATAAATTCTCTCAAGATTCAAAAAGAGCTTAGAAAAGGATATGATTTTGAGGAGAGGAAATCTATTTGTGATTCCAGAGATTTTGGGAAAAAGTTATGAAATAATTTTCTGAAACGTTAATATTGAAAGGATTTATGGAAATTAAGACTGCTAATATTTTCCTAAGTATAGAAAATAGAAATTTGAAAATATTCCTAAGTGTTGAGGTATTACGGATTTAAGTATTTGAAAGATTGTTGTCAAACGTTGGAAGGGATAGATATATCTTTAAATGATATTTTGGAAGTAGATATTTTGGGAAAAATTTATAATAAGGCCAGATGATTGCTTATGGATGTTAAATTGATGGTTAAATCATCGATTATCAATAATTGGCCAATTTAGTTAATCTTTCCAAAGAGACTGGGATCAGATTTAATTATCTGAAAATCACTTTGATCCATTTTGAAAGTAAACGAATGAATACCATGAAGATGATGAAGATGGTGATTCCGTCTATCCAGACCCAGGACAAATTGTATGGACGAATGCCCCAGAACATCGCCGTTGGAGGACGATGGGCATTCTAAATAAAATTTGTTCTTGTAAAGATAATGTTTAGCCTCGAGCCTCATCAATCGGAAATGACTGAAAATCAGGGAAGATGCAGCAAGGCTAAGTGGATCGCACCCAAGTAGGATAAGGTTGCCCTTATTTAGAGTCCTTTTTATTCGACTGTGTGGCAGTTACTGTTCCCAACTGCGGGGTAATTTTATTAAGTTTATCCAGGTTAGTAGTAGGCCGGTCTTATGTAACAGGGGATCCCAAAGTGGTTCTCGGTACATTGTTCTAGAGGTGTACTATGATAGGTGGCACCCTAGTGTCTAGTCATTCAAATGGAATCCATTCTCCAATATGAGCTTACTGTTTTGTTTGTAGAGCTTAGTATGATCGAATTTAATTAATGTAACAATTTATGCTATTTGAATAAATATTTGTATTTAGACACTATTATTATATCACCAGATTTTCTATAAAAATGTTTTGGTTATCATAAAGTAAAAACCCATCATGTTTATGTGTGACGCGGTCTTACGAGATACCCTTTGTTTTTCAAAGGATTTTGATAACTCTAATAATTCAAATAGAGTATGTTGTCTCACGCTGGTTTTCCAAATTGACTCGAATGTTATTTTGTTATAATACCCCAAGTCAGACCGAGTATTACAGATTCAGATTAAATGCTATATGGCTCAGGAGACTAGATTGAGATGTTTCAGACGTATTTCCATACTTGACTTATATTCGGCTGTGTGAGGACAAGTTATATAACTGTCGGGTTTGATGTATCGATTGATGTACTCTGATGATTGTAATTATATAAACTGTTACAGATTCTTTTATATAAAATCTGTTATTATATATTATATTTTGTTCTGCAGCGACTGTGAGATTCTGTGGTGTTGTTTCTATTTTTCTTCTCTCTCTTTCTTCTTCTTTACCCTAGTTATTCGCTCTTTCGTACACTCTGGGTTGAACCAGGAAGAATTATTATTAACTCAAGGGATACGAGACTACGGGTTGCTATAGTTTGTATTAGAACTGAAGATTAAGCGAGAACCTTGGCTTTATTGAGGATTACTCTTTAGAGATAGAGTTAGTAGTAATCTAGAATGAGTTTGAGTGTAATAATAGATATGAGCGCGTATTTGTTAGTGAATATAAAATGGTTTTATATTGTGTTAACTTATTGGTTGAGTGGTATATAAAATCTTGTCGAACAGTGGGATGCCCGTAAACCGATAGGAGTTTCTAAACACTTGAACGCGATAAACTGACACAGTATAGTTTTCAAGCGAGTAAATGAGATAATTTCACCTAAATTATAATTTTATATAAAAGGAATAATTTTCTAGGAATTATTATGGTATGCTGATGTGTTGGTTGATAATATTACAATATAAATAAGATTTAAAATTTGAAATGGTTATATTTATAACCAAATAGAGATTGTACAAGTACAGATTATACAATTGAATTAAAAACTAAGATTTGATTAAAACTAGAGTTTGAAAATATTAAATCTTGGAGATTTTTGGTCAAGTTTTCCAAAGTGTTTGAAAATAAACAATAGTAATATTATTCGTGAAAGGATTTTGAATAGAAAATGTTTTTAAATGGATTTTGAAAGTGGTAATAGCATCGAACTCACTTTGGTCGCTGGAAAATAATTCCAATGATGATCGCAACATTATTGGTGTTCATTTTTGAGTTTCTAAGTGATAGGTTGCTGCCATGGTCGTTGTTTGGATTTTTTTGAGGGAAAACAAGTTTTGTTTTAGAGATTTCTAAGGAAATTTTTTTTGGATAAAAACTAGGTTTGGTTTAAAAATTTAAAGGTGTGATTTTGGGATACTGTGATTTCAAAATGATTTGAAATAAGTACCTTGTGTTTTAAAATTCTGGAATCCTAATTTAATATAATATAGAGATCATCAGGAGATAAGTTATAAACTTATAAATGATGAGTGATTTTGAAGAAAAATATAGGGATTGAATTTTGGGATTAAAATTAAAAGTGGAAAAGCTAAAATGAAATTTAACTTAGATTAATTTGGAGAAATTAAATTTTTGAAATTTAATTGTTGGTGATTTGTATGAAATAAATTAGTGAAGTAGACTAGTTAAGTGGATTAAGTTGGGATATGAATGAATTTAATTGAAAAATAAATTTTAAATTGGGTTAAGAAATAAAATTGAACTGGCTTTAACTTAAATAAATTAATTTAAATTAAAATTAAATTGCAATAAAAAAACTTCAATAGCTTATAAAAATTGAAATGAATTGAATAAAATTATACTTAGGCCATAAATAAATGTATATCTCGAGTTGAATATAAAATAGGAACATACTCGAGTATAAAATTGATGGAAAAGTGAAAAATAAGTTGGTTGACTAATAAAAAGTTAAAAACTGAAATAGAAAAACCCAAAATAAAATTGTTTGATATTTTGATGAAGGAGATAAAAAAATCCAAACTCGAGTTACAAAATAAAATTGAACTCAAGTAAAATAGTTGAAGTGATTTTTGAAATAAAAATAAAAAATTGATTTAAAAATTGGAAGTGAGATGATTAGCTAAATAAATTAGTTGATTGAATATGTTAATGGAATTTAACTCGGTTAAATAAAATTTGATTGTTAGTTAAAAATGGATTTCTGAAATGAAACTTGAGAAATAAATAAAATTTCGACTTATACTATTGGCGAATTAAATAAAATTGAGATGTTGTCGAATAAAATGGAATGGTATTGAAGTAGAAATGGCTTGAGAAATAAATAAATCCGATTCGAGTATGAAAAATTGAATATAGCTTCGATATTGTCCAATTGAATTCAAGAATGAATTCAGGTAGGGAATTAAAATTCAAAATGGAGTGAGTGAATGAACTAATTGAATTAATTAGGAAATGGATGGAATTTGATTGAATATAAGTCAAAACAAAAGTTTGAAATGGAATTTGTTGCAAATAGAAGTGAACTTAAGTTGTTGGTTAAATTGATTGAAATAAATAACTTAGGTTAATATTTAATGGAAGCTTGGCTTCAAATGAATTTCTAAGGCGGCCATTAAATAAAATAGCATGGAACGTTTTCAAGCTAAATGGATTTTAAAACAAATGAAAGTGGAATTGAATGAAATAGAATTAAATATAAATTTATTTGGAATCAATTTAAAATAGCTATAAGCTTAAGTGATTGTTTATTTGAATGAATATAGCCGAATTTACATACGAAAATTCGGTCCTTTGACGTAAACAGAAGTAAATAAAAATTCCATGAATTAATGGAAGTGAATAAATTGATTTTTAATCAATTTGGAATTAATATTAATTTGTCTAACATAAATGCAAATTGAATATTAGCAATTTGGTCGTAAATCATTCCGAATGGAATGAAATGGTATATGGATTGGTCGAAAGCAATTAAATTTGTATCGGAACCTTATAAGTGTTTATAAATATTTGTCAACATGCTTTGCTTATGAAACTTATGTGTTTAAAACATTTAAACAAGTGAAATGTTATTGAAACTTCATGTTTTGGTACTTACAATTTAAATTGAGTAAGTACAGCTACCTGGAGCTGTTTTGCTTGGCTTTTATTACGCAAATTGCAAAAATAAATAAGCCGCTTGCTAAAAATGCTAACATAAGGTACATTATTGGATTAAATATCGCCAATTATAATATATATATATATATATATATATATTGTTTTCCGACCGTGTGGGTCGATGTGTATATTTTTATATCTCTTGTCATATTGCAAAAGGTCCTCCATGTAAGGGAGACTCTGCCAAGAAGTTTAGAAAATTCAGGTATTGGAAAAAATTTGAAAATTTTTTTGACGACAATTTGATTTCGAATTATAATTGGAATAAAGGGACATGGAATTGCAATTGGAACTAATTGATTGGGCGGAACTAAAAGATTAGGAGGGTGGGATGTTAAGTTTGACTAAGTGGGTTTTTGGATAAATTAGTGGGTTTGGGGCATTCTTCTGCCTGGCAATTTCGGAGACGAAATTGCCAGGCCTGGATTTTTTAACGGCTTGTATCTTGAGTTTAAGCTCGATAAAAATGATTTAAAGGCTTGTAAAATTTACATTAATAATCATATAGATAATAAAAGTTTAAAATTGAATTTAAGAGTGATCTGTTCAATTTTCAAAATAGCATGTTTAAATTAACATTTAAAAATAGTCATCCGAGGCATAGTCTCGGGATATGAAGAAGCAGTTCCATTGGAAGCATAATATTGTATTATTGTCGGATTTGTAATTTCGTAGTGTTTGGAATTATCGTTTGATCGTACGAGCTATAAACGCGTTGAAATTTATGTCGAAATTTAATATAATAATTGAGTCCAAAAGTTATCTTCTCCGTATGATCGAATTAGGACTCGAAACCTTTTCCATTGCGTTCGAAATAGGGGTACAACATTATAAATGCCTTACGGCACACCTCGATTGGGGTTCATAATAAAATATCTAGATATTTTGAAGTTTAAAATAATATGTTCAAATCACAGTCCTATTTCATTCAATCAGCCACCTGTACATAAAGCAGTCTTTCCCTCAACTTTAAGTTGCGTCCTCCGTCGCATCCCCTTTTCATTCATTAAAAATCAAAAGCCAGAAGAAAAAATATATCGAACGAATGAAATCATTCGTTTATATATAATAAAAAGAGGGGAACATACAAATGAAATTGGAATTAGGCAAGTCGTAGTGGTGCTTGACTGAGTTGGGGGGTCGACGTCGAGCGCGAAAAGGGAGGCAGGGTGGAACTTTGGGGTTTACGATGAATCGGCACGGCAGGGAAGACCACGAGGCCGCGAGGCGACAGAGGTCATGAGAGAGGAGGAATTTATATTAGAACATGGGAACAGGGTTGGGAAAAATGGAAAAATCTATTTTTGAAATGAGAATGGTTGGGGAATCGACAATGAATCGATATGTTGTGAAGTTACGAGGAAGTTATAATTAAAAATTGGTTATTGAAATTTTTAAAAATATTTTTTTAATTTTAAGAAGTGAATTTGTTTTAAAAGGAAAATTTTACTATTTGAAAACTATGGGATTTTAAACTAGTTGAGATTGAAATACTAGGTAAGCAGACTTTTAAATATGAAATATTTATTTAGTAAATTCTAACTTTTAAAGTCAGCTTTGGAAATTTATTTGTGTAACAAACGATGAGTTATTAATGTTATAAAAACATTTCGATATTTTAAATAATTACTCTAACATGTTTTAAAAATAAATTATTAATCTTTAAATATTATATATATAGAGAGAGTTTAAAGTAATTTGAAAATCTAGTTTATAAATTATCTCGAGATTCAAAAAAGGCTTATAAAAGGATATGATTTTGCGGAAAGGACATCTATTTGTGATTCCGGAAATTTTGGGAAAAGTTATGAAATAATTTTCTAAAACGTTAATATTGAAAGGATTTTTGAAAAATAAGACCGGTAATATTTTTGTAAGTGTAGAAAATAGAAATTTGGAAATATTCCTAAGTGTTGAGGTGTTATGGATTTAAATATTTGAAAGATTGTTTTCAAATGTTGGAAGGGATAGATATATCTTTTAAAATACTTAGGAAGTAGATATTTTGGGAAAAAATTATAATAAGGGCAGACGATTGCTTATGGATGTTAAATTGATGGTTAAATCGCCAACTATCAATAATTGGACAATTTCGAAGAGACCGAGATCAGATTTAATTATCCGACAACCACTTTGATCCGATTTGAACGTAACGAACGAATACCATGAAGATGATGAAGACGATGATTCGGCTTGTCTAGACCCATGACAACTTGTATGGACGAATGCTTCTAGAACATCTTTGTTGAAGGACGATGAGCATTTTAAGTTAAATTTGTTCTTGAAAAGGTAATGCTTAGCCTCGAGCCTCATCAACCAGGAATGACTGAAAATCAGGGGGATGCAGCAAGGCTAAGTGGGTTGCACCCTAGTAGGCTTAGGTTACCCCTATCTAAAGTCCCTTTTATTCGGCTGTGTGGTAGTTGTTGATCCCAACCGTGGGGTAATCTTATTCGGTCTTTCCCGGTTAGGGGTAGGCTGGTCTTGTGTGGCAGGGGATCCGAAGTGGCCCTTGGTACATTGTTGTAGAGGTGTACTATGATAGGTGGTACCCAAGTGCCTAGTCATTCAGTTGGAATTCATTCTCCAATACGGGCTTACAGTTTTGTTTGTAGAGCCTAGTATGCTGGAATTTAATCGATGTAACAATTTCAGCTATTTGAATAAGTTTTTGTATTTAAGCATTATTATAATATCATTGGATTTTCTATAAAAATAAAACTTGTTGTGTTTATGTGTGACGCGGTCTTACAAGATACCCTTTGTTTTTCAAAAAATTTAGATAACACTAATAATTCAAATAGAGTGTGTTTTCTCATGCTAGTTTTTTAGACTGACTCGTTATTTTGTTATAATGCTCGGGTCAAACAGAGTATTACAGATTCAGATTAAATGCTATGGGGCTCAAGAGAGTAGCTAGAGGAGTTTCATATGTATTTCCATACTTGACTTATATTCCGCTTTGTGAGGACAAGTTATACAAATGTCCAGTTTGATGTATTGATTGATGTACTCTGATGATTGTAAGTATATAAACTGTTTCAGATTCTTTTGTGTAAAATTTGTTATTGTATATCTGTTTTGTTGTTTCTAATTTTCTTCTCCCTCTTTCTTCTTCTTTACCATAGTTATTCGTTCTTTCATACACTTTAGGTCGAGCGAGGAAGAATTGTTATCAACTCAAGGGATATGGAACTGCGGGTTGCTACACAATCAGAGTATAAACAATTACATACCAATAATGGTGCTGCAAAAATTACTAATAATATAATATACCAGACTCTGTCTTCGTCCTTCAGAAATAAAGTCTTCAACAATAAAAAGGTCAGGCTGACCTGAGCGTAATGAAAAGACAAAACACTCGAGTCAGAACTAAAAGATCCTATATAAGTTAAATCGACAATAAGTAAATATGAATGTAATGGCTTCAGAGATGTTTATAAGATTTTACATCTCCCATCCATTGTATAACGTGCGTGCAATAACTAAAGAGCTTTTTCGATATTTTTCGTCTCCTAAGGTCCGTTAAACTATCTATATGCAGTAAAATACGCTATATATATGTAGTGTCTATCGGTAAAGTATTAAAATAGCGTTAAGGCATTACTCATATCCCCTTTAACACGTTTTTATAGGCATCATAGTCTAAAGTACTGTAAACTCCACCATAAACTGGTGGACTATCAAGGAGCACCCCATAGGTACGACACAAACAAAAATCATAATGGGCTCAATAAGGCATATGACAAGGCACGCGAGGCAATGCCCAGGGTAGAATTCTGTCGTTTTGCACTCCCAAACTGGTGGTAACACATAGTTGCTACTACCGCCCACCTCGAAACACACTTCCGTAATCAAATCAAAGGTGGCCACCAATCAATCACAAAGTAACAGATATGGTATTGAAAAAGCGTGTCTGATAGGAGGTGCGACCTCACATGGCTCAGTATAGCTCTTGTTTTAGTCATATCAAGCTGACTCGCAGGTCAAGGCTGCGTTCTACCTCATACCAGTAGCATTCGCCAAACCATCCTACTTCGTTCTGGATTCTCCACCACATGCACAGTTGTTAAATAGTTTCGGAATTGGCAGAGAGTATGACAATATCTGACCTCGGTCTCTTTAACAACCAAACGCTTGTTTCACGCCGTGGTCATTTTATAAAACAATTTTAATAATAAATCCAGAAAATAGTTTATACCTTCATATCAGGATATCCGTATACTTATTCCGAAAGTATAAATATATTCATAAATTTCGAGGAAGATTTCTTTCAATCAATTTCGAAAATAATTTATAAATCTCTCTTAAACCATTTATAAACTATTTATATTCTTTAGAACCATTATAAAGCTATTTATAAATTCCAAAATATTTTACAACTCCTACCCTTTTCAAAAATCTCTACACAATTTTTTTTTTTAAAACACTTCCAAATCCTTTTATACAAGTTCTTTTATAAAACCCTTTATAAAAATCCTTTAAACCTTTATAACTCCTTTATAAAACCATTATAAAATCCTTTATAAACTTTTATAAAAATCCTTTTATAAAATCCATTACAAAATCTCTTACAAAACCTTTATAAATTCCTTACAAAACCTTTTACAAAATTCTAAAATCTTTTATAAAAATCTTTTATCTATTAAAGTTATTATAAAGTCTATATTTATTATCTTAAATCAAAACTATATTTATTATATTAAATTAAATTTAAAATATATATTTTAAAAATATATTAAATATTTTATTAAATTAAATTTTAGAATATTTAAAAAATATATTTTAAACCAAATAAAATTATAAGTTAAAATCTTAAATTTACATTTAAAATCACATATTAACCTATAATTTGAAGCTTTAAAACATATAAAATAAATTATTTTGTAAATATAAATTTTTAAATAAAATCACTAAATTCAAATTCAAATTCAAATTTATAAATCAAACATACTTTACCATTTAGAAAAAAAATAAAACCGACCAACGGTGTTTGTATATAATTTTCTACTCTATAGTCAAGTGATTGGGTATGTATCATTTTAACCTAATAGAGTTAAATTTCTCGAGTATATAACATATCAACCCGTATCCCGGATCAATAATTTTCAAATCAATAAAATCGTTCGGTTATGTATCATTTCAACCTATAGTGATTTTTCCTAATATATAAGATCATTCGGGTATGTATCATTTCAACCCATAGTGATTTTTCTAACAACAAACTAAGGGAACTTGCAGTGTGATTACAAAATATAAAAAAAACATAACATCAAATCATCCAAAATGTCGACAAATAAACACCCATCACAATCAACATCGAAATCAGTCAATAAATCACAACAACTAACTGATTATCAATATCAGGTATTTAACTATCAATGTAATTTCAATATTAATTTAAATGACAATTTAATTCCAATTAAATTTAAATGATAATTTAAATTACCAAACAACAATCAATAAAATTCTTATCAATTCATAAATTTAATTCAATTAACATAAGAAAGTTTAGTATCTCGTGAGTGGGTTAAACCATCCACCTTTGATTTCTAATCGATTTAAAATCCGAATAAAGTCCAAAATTTAAACAGTCTTCAAAACCAACCAAACCTTTTCCATGATTTTCAAAATTTCGATACAATTCCAATGGAAGAAACGGCGTCTAAAACCGAGCTCGTATGAAAATGTTATGATGATTAGAAGTTTGAATTTCAAATTTAAGTTAAATTAATTTATAGGGGCAAATTAGTAAATTACCACGTCACCATCTCGTTCATCATCATGAAACCATATACGAGACAGAATGACCCAAACTATAGCCGCCACCCTAACTTCGCACACCGCCGCCTCCACGCATCAATACGTCCAGATCGGCCATCACCATTGGCCTGCCCTCGCCACGCCACTCCCAGTGCACCCCACATGGCGCGCTCTGCCGCCGCCTTCTTCACCGAATATGGAAACCTCAAGGCACCAAAGACACGAACGAACACCATGGATCGACTCCATTCGTCAATCTCTATGTCGTGGTACCCTTCGATCGTCGTATCGATGAAGATCCACTGTTGGAAACAAAAACCTAGTTTCAACGGCCGAGACTTCTTCACCGATTGCTAGCCAAACCAACCTCGATTACAACAATGAATTGCAGAAGTAGACTACGCTCGTCGAGAGCTTTCCAACGATATATAATTTGCTATAGTTTGAGGTGTTTGAATTTTGAAGATTAATTTGAATTGAAATTGGGGTTTTGGAAAGACAACCATTGGAGAAGGAATCGATGAGAATAAAGTACATATAGAAATCAAAAATAAAAGCTACTAGGGTTTTAAAAAATTTCTATTTATATAGATAGAGATGGATAAGAACGAATGGATAGACCGAATTGGGTCGAAACGATAACAACAACCCGAAAAGCCCATTTCGTTCCTGAAATGAAAGTAGGTCATCCTGTATATCGAAATATATAGGTTTTCGATATTTTTAAACTCAATGAAACTAGTTTCAAACCTTAATTCCATTGTATACAAATGTTAGCTTTTAAAATCAATTTATGTTCATTTAAATTTCATTAAGCGATTTCTTTTTGAGCTCGCATGATCAAACATTGAGTCCGATCGCTACGAAACTTAAAATCTTAAAATAATTCACTATTACGGATCCAACGAAGCTGGTTTCGTCAACATCCGAGATAGTGCCTAAGCAGTCTATTTTCCACATTAATTAAATGAATTATTAAATAAAAAATTAATTTAATCACTTTTAATTTGAAAGTTAACCATTTATCATTCTTGATTGCTCAAAAATTAAATAATCTTTTAAAATAAAATTTTCCATGGTAAATTCAATAATTGGAAAATTACATTAATTTTAACATTAAATTACAACTATAATAAAATCCATCAATCATAATTTAAATTCCAAACAAAAACTTTTACTTTGATTCTCACTCTTATTATTGAATCAACAATTTCCTTATGAATACAATTAACATTAGTCTATATTTAATTACATTCTTATTCTGCAGTTATCATCATAACTAATATTAATGACAATATTTAATTATATTAAATTCACATTGGTTTCCAAATTATTTTAACGGATTAAATAATAAAATAATAATTAAAACAATTATTACACATTAGTAATTCAAACATATTTCTAAGTCTATTGTTTACAAACAAAAGCTAATAAATTTATGTACTAAATAATTTATTTCATATTCAAAATAAATCTATTTCAATTAATAACATATAATTTCAACATTGAATCCAACATTTAATTTATTCCTTATTTACAGATATATCCAAATTAACTTTACAATTATTTTAATTGATTAAAATTACTTTGAAATAGATGTCAATAACATTCAAACAACATTATTAAATCATATTCTAATTATTTTTCTCATTAATAAATCATAAATTTTAATTTCTCATAATATTAAATTACAAAATCTTATTTAATTTAATATTTTTAATTTGTTAAAATTATGGGCCGTTACACATTTAATTTGAATTTCATATTGAATTGAATTAACATTTAAATTAATAGTTAAACACTCGACATTTGACAAGTAGTAACTGTTGTGGTATATTGGTTGATTTGAATGTTGATTGCAATTGGATGCTTATTGATTGATATGTTGGATGTATGGTTGTTTATTTATTTTGACATATCCTTGGTTATAACCCTATATATTATTGACATCATATAAATTGCCATTTGGATTATTTAAAATAAACTAAGAAATAGTTTGAAATAATATATACCTATGTCATTTAAATATGGGTTGAAATGATATATATCCATCCATGTTTTTTTGAATTTAAATAACTGATCATTTGACCATAGGGTAGAAAATTATATATAGAGACAGAATTTGGTTAAGCTAAATGATTTTTAAATCTTGAATTTGAATTGGCTTCAAGATATTATTTTATAGAGAATAAAATTGGATTTATATGAATTGAATTATTTTCAAATTCGAACTTTGAAATTTTGGAACGGAAACTATTTAAATGGAATTGTGCTAATGAAATTAATGTGAAGTTATTAACTTTAAATCTTAAAGTTGAATTTGAAACATGCTGTAAATTTATATAAAATGAATTGTTTTTAACTTTGAATTTATTTTTAATTAAAGTGGTTTAAATTGGTATTTCGAATTTTGGGATTTGAAGTTGTGACGACCCACCTTTCCGACCCTTAGGAACGACACTAAATACATCCTCTGTGTTGGTGTACCAATGCCGAAGCATCGGAAAGATTAACCGTCGTGGGGCGAAATAAAGAACAGAATAGAAAACCTCACAAAGATACTACCAAGGTTACGACCCGTTTTCCACTAACCAGAAAGACGTATCATGAATTAAGAAAGAAAGAGATAGAAAGAGAAAGAAAGAGAAGAAAGAAGAAACAACAACAGAATCTCAACAGCGGAACGAATAAATTATATTAATAACAAAAGTATTACATAGATATACAACAACTATCAGAGATACACAGTTATACATCACATACTAGACAGTTATAAACACCTGTCTACTTTTTACAACATAGTACAAAACAACTCAAACAAACGACTCAAAGATACCCACACAGCGGATTACTAGATAACTACAACGCAGAAGCCTCCTGCTCCATTGCTTCTCTATAATTCGTCAAGGCCAACCTGAATCCCTTGGCTACTCATAAAAATTTGAGTACCCAAGAGTTTAAGAAGAACAGAAATAAACTCCGGGTCAGACATGTGTCTGGTGTGAGTAACAGGTTAAAGTTGCTTAACTTTTGAAAAACATTTCAAAAGAAAGGTATCACGTAACACTTCCCACACATAAACATGGAAAAAATTTTACCTTACGCTAGCCAAAACATTTGATAGGAAACCCGGTGATATTATAATAGTGTCTAGGGTTTTCAAGTAAAATACAGAAATAGCTGGAATGCTTACATCTCACGTTCCAACATAGTTGGAAAAAACTAATACGTACGGCACTTATTGGATTTTGGATTCCATACAATGGCAGGGCTACTGGGGTACCGTCCGTCATAGTACGTGGCCTAGATCACCGTACCGAGGAGTACGCCCGCTCCCCTGCAACACAAGGCCGGAACCATCCCTTACTGGACAGTCCCGAACAAGACAACCCCGGCAGTTGTCGCGAATCAACCGCCCACACAGCCGAATAAAAGGGACTTCTAGACAAGGGAAAATCTCGTCTTACTTAGGCATGACCCACTTAGCCTTGCTGCACCTCCCCTGTTTTAGCCATTCCCGGTTGATAAGGCTTGAGGCTACGATTACCTTTAGAGAACACATCTCTTAGAATATTCATCGTCCACCTGATGATGTTTTGAAAGCATTCAATCCATACAAGTTCGTTCCGGGTTCGAATGAAACCGAAGGCATTATCTCGTTACACTCATTTTGGAATCACCCTCAGAGTTAATGACGATAACCCTTGCACTCTGAATCTTCATCTTCACTTGAGATTCACAACCTATCGTTAATTTGGATCGATGTGGTTTTCGGATATCCAAATATGGAAACCCGATTCCGGTCTCATCAAATCCAAAATGCCATCTTTTAGGTCCAAGTTGTTTTAAGTTTTTAAAACAATTCAATTAAAACTATCTATATACACACAAATAGATAATTCACATCATCACAATGGATAATCATCACCATAGATAATCCATATTATCATTATCAAAAGATAATCAAAATCATCATCACAATGCAACCAATGCATCCATATCACACATCATTACTAATCTCATATCTGAGATTCAAACCATTCAAGGAAATCTACATCATCCATATATAAACAAGGATTAATAATCACACTATATATAATTAATTTAAAATGAATTAAATTAATTACATTATCTCTAATTAATTTAAAGTAAATTAAATTAATTAACTCAATCTATAAATCCTGCTTATATAACCATTGATCACAAACCAATCAACTAATTAATTAACCACTAATTAATTCCTTTAATTAATCATTCTTGATTAATCATCCTTTAATTACATTCAAGTAATTAATTCCACAAATTAATTATTCTTAATCAAATACAGTAATTAACCTCTAATTTCTTCATTAATTAATTAATTATAATTAATCACATTAATCGTTAATTAATTACATTAATTAATTATTTAAATCACTTATCATTGATTAATTAATCTCAATTAATTAATCTTAAACACATCATTAATTATATTAATTAATGACTCCTAATTACATTTAAATTAATTAACTTCATTAAGTAATTAACCCTAAATTATTAATCACCTTCGATTAATTAACTTCAGTGATTAACTATTCTCAATTACTTCATCGAGTAAATTGATTACCCCTAAATTAATTATATTTAATAATTAATTAATTATTAATCATCCTTGATCAATTTTATTTGTAATTAATTACCCTTAATTAATTACATTACTTAATTATTTTCAAATGACCTAATCAATAATTGCTTAAATTAATTGCACCAAGTAATTAATTAATAATTTCTTTCACAAAGTAATTATCCTCTATAATAATTTACACAAGCAATTAATCCCAACTCTTCCATACTTCCATAAGATACATTCATCAATTACTCATCTTAATTACTTCTCTAAGTAATTATTCATCATTAATCTCTTATCAACCCATCAAATGATTATTCTAAATTAATTAAACATAATTAATTAATCTAATCTAATCCAATTAATTAATTAATTACAATGAGTAATTAATAACTTTTAATTCCTTTCATAAAGTAATCATACTTAACCAAATTCCATTTTAAAAATTGAGATTTAGATCTTAAAAATCCTATTTTTGAATCAGTATTCAATTTATAATCCTACATAAATTAATTACAGTATTTGAATTTTTACTAAAAACTTAAACTTTTCTGTTGTTTTTGTTTCCAGAGCAAATACAATTTATTTTAACTTAAATAAAATTTTAAAGCTTTATTTATAATCAATCAAACCGATATCATTTGAATCCTAAATCATAACATGAGCTTGTTTAAGGAAAAAAGGGTTTTATCAAAATTCATGCTCCTGGAACTAGGTACAGGCAGAACAGATGCACATCACATAATATATATACATTCAAACATTCTTGTATATATTTACAGCAATGCATTTAAAACTATACACTCAAGCATACTAATCAACATGCAACCAGATATGCATACATAAAACATACTTATTCCAGTCATCAATCAAGCAATAATTTTATACTTAAGTTTTAAATAGAAAGTGTTACTCACCTGGGAATAGCATGAAACAGAGCAAAAGATTGAAGTTGCTTTTACTCCTTTGATTTTAAACTGAGTTGCAGATTTTTACTTGAAGTTGAGTTGCATGCTAATAAAACATTGTTGAAGACATATGACTTGATTTAAAACTTGCATGCAGGCCATTTGAAACTTGAACTAGCTTCAGATTTAAACTTGCAGTTGTATACTAATGAAATTTTGTTGAAGACAAACCTAGATTCCTTCTTATATTCCCAGATTGAAAGATGTATGAAGACATATGCTTGATTCCCAGATTTAAAGAAATGCAGAGGTTTTTCATTTTGCTTTTGAAAGGAATTACAGGTTTAAAGAATGCAGGCTTTAAAACTTGCATTACAGATTTCAGGTTGATGAAATTACAGGTTAAAAATGCTTTGCAGGTTGGTTTGAAATCTTGTTACAGGCCTTTAGAACAGATTGAAGGAAAATGATTTTGCAGAGGAACAGAATTGATAAAATGCAGATAAACTTTTTTGTTTGATGAAGGATTTGAAGTGGATCACAGGATTAACATGCAAGCTTGATTTTTATTTTTGGTTTTGGAGAGTTTGGAATACAAATTTTTTCAACTGAAATTTTTTCTTAACTTTGAAAAAAATTGAAGATTAGAAAAGAAAGATCTTGAAGAAAACATGCTTTTATAAGTGTAATTGATTTATTTAAAAACTAAAAGAAAAATTAAAAATAAAAGGCACTTGTAAAAAAAACTAACACTTGTTACATTAGTTATTTAATTCAACTACACTTCTCATTATACCCCTTAGTTTAATAACATGTGTCTTGAGAATTATTTTATTTGTTTTTATTTATTTTAAAAGTAAATGAAATCCTCTTTCTTTATTTATCAAATACATATATATAAATTATTTTCATAAATAAATGTATATGCGTTTCCTTTTTAAAGAAAATGAATTAAAACATTTTATAAAAAAAAAATGAAAGCTTACTTACAAGATTTAGATATGTTTATTCATTTGAATTTCAAAATTAATTCAAATTCAGATCTATTCATACATTTGAAAATTCCATTTAAAACTAATTTATATTAACATACTTAATTTAAAAAATAATAATATTGTCTTTTAAAATCTATCTATATTAATACATTTATTATTATTTAAAAGTAACATATTTATTAATTTAAATAATTTATAAAAGAAATTATAAATTACTTATCACTAATCTAGCTTGTTTAAATGCATAAATGTTTTAATATAAAAATGGTATTTTAAATTTCCATATATAATTCCAAATTATATGTATTAAGCTATATTCAAAAAGAAATAAAATAAACTTTTGTTTATCTTGTTAAAAATTTAAACTATGCTTAAAATACATTTAAACAGTTTAAAAGAATTATTAAGTATCTTAAAACCAAATAGTTATTTATTTAATAGTTTGAATAGTTATTTATTAAATAAATTAATAAATTTCCAAATTATCAAAATGAATATTAAAATTTAAAAACAAGATTTTAATTGTTTATTAAACTTCAAATCAAAACTTATCTATCTACAATATATACAAATATATATATATATACACACATTATAAATAGAAAGCAATTTATTAGCTTTTAAAAGAAAAAAATTCACAAATTAAACATTTATTTAATTGGATCATTAAATCAAATCAAATTTTATTAACAGAATTTATCAAATCATTTTAATTTTAAATACAGATTATTAAATTGATATTGCCAAAATTTCTGGGATATCACATTCCTCCCACCTTAAAAGAATTTCGTCCCCGAAATTTAAAAGCAAATGTAATTTAATAATCACATTAAAGATTTTAAATTTAAACACAAGTATATATCAATCATATGCTAACAACCAAAGCAACCAATTTATCATCAAACAAATTTAATTATCCAAACAAAATTCTGGATAAAATCTTCTCGAGTTTCCCCAAGTATATATATATATATACATATATATATATATATATATATACCGGGATACTCGCTCTACAGAATCTAAACATTCTAAACTACGAAGCTACAGAGCTTCTACTCATCTAGATATACAAAACTAGACAAGATATCAGACTACAGACGAGTCTGACACAACAACCGAACCTTCCTGAACAGCTGGTTCCATAACCAGAGATAGCTCATACACGTACTCCATCGGAGATACGTGAATCTCATTGAATCCAATTATCCAACAGGAAATTCAACTCTTGAAAACCAAACACCAATCCAACCAAAACACAGAAGAGATCCAAAACAAGTCTCCGACTCCGGAATCCAAATTACTTCGTCTCCGATCCACAAAATCTTCTAACGATCCTGGCTGCCTACATCCAAACTGAACAGCTTAACCTTAGCGGATGTCCCCAAAAAGAAACAAGCTGGACCAAAAAAAATCTAACACAACGATCTCCTCAAGATCGATCAAGACCAAGATCACCAACTCTACACTTCAAACATCAGAAGAACAAACTCACCTCTTCTATCTAGAAAAGACAAAACAGATGCACTCCCAAACTGCTTCCGCTGCTCAACTCTGATCTAGAATAGAAGAAAAATGTTGATCATGAACACGAGCATAATCTGGACAACACATCCCAGAATATGATTCAACAGATCCATAAAAGAAAACTCAGAAGTTCCACCAATCCTGAGCTGCTTCACCAAACCTTATCTCGAGAAACCATCCTTCTACTAGCTGCTCCACCGGTAGCACTCCTGGAATCCGGTCGATAAGAAAACTTAATCTCCAGATAGAGACAAACCTCTAACTTCTCAGAAGACATCCAGAAAATCCTGACAATCCAAGAGAACGCTCAAAAAATCGCAAGTCACTTTTGCGATCAACCAAGCCTAATATCCAAAGAGAATTGTTCTCTCTCTACCAATCAGAACAGCTTACACTTAACTAGCCAATCTAATGAAGAAACGGGTCCACTCTGCTGCTTCTGAACTTCATCTTCAGAAACTGCTAACCAGAAGAACTTCCTGCTGGCACACAGAACACTCCGAGCTGAACTGCTGACTCGGATGCCAAAGACTTTCTAATCCAAAGCTCTTCGAGAAACTCGGACCTCAAAAGCCAAACACAAACAACCAGCTGAACTCTGCCACATCACCGAAGCAGACACACTTCCTAAAACTTGTTCCAAAGAAAACTTCTTCGTAGACATCCATATTCACTGCATCTCAACACGCAGCTACCACTTCCGAAGGTATCAAAATACCATTACACACTTCTGCCAAACCGACAGATCCAAACTCAACTCATCCAACTTCAAAGATAGACTCCGAACCTTAACAGGTTACCATCAGAGATCGATGAAATCTCTACATCACTACAAAGCTCACTCGAGGCGGTATTAGGTCTACAGTCTCAACAGATACACTTCCAACCTCAACATTCAAGCTCCAACCAATGGTAGTATTTGTGTTACACACACCACTACCTTATCTACCTTTATAACCTATATTGGAAAAACCCAAACAGGTAACCCAACAAATAGGTAGAAATAACTAAATATATATATATATATATATATATATATATAATTATAAATACGCTCTCTCAAGATAGACACCACTCCAAAGCCTAGGTATTCGCTCAACCTAATGCTCTGATACCAACGATCACGAACCGTCTTCCACTAACCAGAAAGACGTATCATGAATTAAGAAAGAAAGAGATAGAAAGAGAAAGAAATAGAAGAAAGAAGAAACAACAACAGAATTTCAACAGCGGAACGAATAAATTATATCAATAACAAAAGTATTATATAGATATACAACAACTATCAGAGTTATACAGTTATACATCACATACTAGACAGTTATAAACACCTGTCTAGTTTTTACAACATAGTACAAAACAACTCAAACAAATGACTCAGAGATACCAACACAGCGGATTACTAGATAACTACAACGCAGAAGCCTCCTGCTCCATTGCTCCTCCATAATTCGTCAAGGCCAACTTGAATCCCTTGGCTACTCGTAAAAATTTGAGTACCCAAGAGTTTAAGAAAAACAGAAATAAACTCCGGGTCAGACATGGGTCTGGTGTGAGTAACAGGTTAAAGTTGCTTAACTTTTGAAAAACCTTTAAAAAGAAAGGTATCACGTAAGACTTCCCACACATAAACATGGAAAAGTTTTTACCTTACGCTAGCCAAAACATTTGATAGGAAACCCGGTATATTATAATAGTGTCTAGGGTTTTCAAGTAAAATACAGAAATAGGTGGAATGCTTACATCTCACGTTCCAACATAGTTGGGCACAACAAATACGTACGGCACTTATTGGATTTTGGATTCCATACAATGGCAGGGCTACTGGGGTACCGCTCGTCACAGTACGTGGCCTAGATCACCGTACCGAGGAGTACGCCCGCTCTCCTGCAACACAAGGCCGGAACCATCCCTTATTGGAAAGTCCCGAACAAGACAACCCCAGTAGTTGTCGCGAATCAACTGCCCACACAGCCGAATAAAAGGGACTTCCAAACATAGGAAAATCTCGTCCTACT
Source organism: Allium cepa (assembly GCA_030765085.1). NCBI lineage: Eukaryota > Viridiplantae > Streptophyta > Magnoliopsida > Asparagales > Amaryllidaceae > Allium > Allium cepa. The sequence goes on along the minus strand of CM060939.1, from coordinate 648,187,691 downwards.
TTGGCATGACCCACTTAGCCTTGCTGCACCTCCCCTGTTTTAGCCATTCCCGGTTGATGAGGCTTGAGGCCACGATTAACTTTAGAGAACACATCTCTTAGAATGCTCATCGTCCACCTGACGATGTTTTGAAAGCATTCAATCCATACAAGTTCGTTCCGGGTTCGAACGTAACCGAAGGCATTATCTCGTTACACTCATTTTGGAATCACCCTCAGAGTTAACGACGATAACCCTTGCACTCTGAATCTTCATCTTCACTTGAGATTCACGACCCATCGTTAATTTGGATCGATGTGGTTTTCGGATATCCTAATATGGAAACCCGATCCCAGTCTCATCAAATCCAAAACGCCATCTTTTAGGTCCAAGTTGTTTTAAGTTTTTAAAACAATTCAATTCAGACTATCTATATACACACAGATAGATAATTCGAATCATCACAATAGATAATCATCACCATAGATAATCCATATTATCATTATCAGAAGATAATCCAAATCATCATCACAATGCAACCAATGCATCCATATCACACATCATTACTAATCTCATATCTGAGATTCAAACCATTCAAGGAAATCTATATCATCCATATGTAAACAAGGATTAATAATCACACCGTATATAATTAGTTTAAAATGAATTAAATTAATTACATTATCTCTAATTAATTTAACGTAAATTAAATTAATTACCTCAATCTATAAATCCTGCTTATATAACCATTGATCACAAACCAATCAACTAATTAATTAACCACTAATTAATTCCTTTGATTAATTATTCTTGATTAATCATCCTTTAATTACATTCAAGTAATTAATTCTACAAATTAATTATTCTTAATCAAATACAGTAATTAACCTCTAATTTCTTCATTAATTAATTAATTATAATTAATCACATCAATCCTTAATTAATTACATTAATTAATTATTTAAATCACTTATCATTGGTTAATTAATCTCAATTAATTAATCTTAAACGCATCATTAATTATATTAATTAATGACTCCTAACTACATTTAAATTAATTAACTTCATTAAGTAATTAACCCTAAATTATTAATCACCTTTGATTAATTAACTTCAGTAATTAACTATTATCAATTACTTCATTGAGTGAATTGATTACCCCTAAATTAATTATATTTAATAATTAATTAATTATTAATCATTCTTGATCAATTTTATTTGTTATTAATTACCCTTAATTAATTACATTACTTAATTATTTTCAAATGACCTAATCAATAATTGTTTAAATTAATTACACCAAGTAATTAATTAATAATTTCTTTCACAAAGTAATTATCCTCTATAATAATTTTCACAACCAATTAATCCCAACTCTTCTATACTTCCATAAGATACATTCAGTAATTACTCATCTTAATTACTTCTCTAAGTAATTATTCATCATTAATCTCTTATCCACCCATCAAATGATTATTCTAAATTAATTAAACTTAATTAATTAATTTAATCTAATCCAATTAACTAATTAATTACAATGAGTAATTAATAACCTTTAATTACTTTCATAAAGTAATCATACTTAACCAAATTCCATAATGATTATCTAATTTAAGTAATCTAATTAATTATCAAAATTAATCACTTAAATTAATTAATACATAATCCCAAGTTAATGACCTTCATTAACTTATCAAAAATTTCCTTAATTACCTTTCTTAAGTAATTAACTTAAATTAATCATTTTTAATCACAAATTTATTAATCTTTAATAATCATTTAATTAATCACTAATTATTTAATTAATTAAGTTTTTAACTTAATTAATCTTAACCTCTTGATAAATTAATTTTTAAATCATTAATTAAAACCTTAAGTTATTTAATTAATGATCTTATTCCCTAATTAATTAATCCAAATTAATTAACTTCAATCTTAATTAATTAATTCAAATCCTTACTTAATTAATTAAATAAATTAATTAATTAACTATCAAATTACCTTACTAATTTAATAAATCAAAATCATTAAATCTTTGATAAATTTTAAAACAAAGCATTTCTTATTAATGATGACATTATCATTAACAAAGAAAATTTAAAACAACTTACTTTAAATTTGTTTCCAAATTTCATTTTTAATAAATTTAAAATGAAAACCAAACTTAACTTTAACAAAGTTTTTAAAAACATTTTAAAACCTTTTTAAAACTTATGCAAAAGGATTTCCTATTTTATAAAGAAGTTCAAAGGAATTTAAACCCATATTTATTTTAAGATACAAATCATATTTAAAATATGTTACAACATCAAAAGTTGTTTAAACATTTAAAATATTTAAAACTTCCTTTATTTTCAAACATGGATTCAAATTGGATCTTGATTTCAGATTTAAACTTATGTTTAAATCTTCTACTTTAAATTTTAAAGCTTCATCCTTAAATTCAAATTTATTTAAACTCTGTTATAGTTGTTTAAACATTCAATTTAAAAAGTTTAAATTAAATTTTAAAACTGGAATTCAAACTTAGTTTAAATCCATATTTTAAATTTAGATTTTAAATTCTATTTCAACACTTGTTTTCAGATTTCAAATCAATTCTGAATAGAGAAAAACTGGTTTCTCTGGAAACTTGAAACCAACAAAAATACCCAAGCCCCCCTGATTTACTTCGAGTAAATCCCTGAACTACTTCGAGCAAAACTCGAATTACTCGAGTATGACCCGAGTACAAAACTCCTGCAAAACACAACCCTTCACCTGACACCATTCTTCACCGTGCATATGCACGGTGGTCTTGGCCACCTTCGGCCACCACCAAGGCAACAAACAAGTCGATGATTGCACCCAGATCCATCCACGATCATCAGATTCTCACAAGAATTACGAAATCAATTTGAGTTCCCCCAATTCAAAACCAGTAAAATACTGGAACACTATCACCTCAAAATTCCAAAACCTGGAAAACCTTCATTTCCCCTTTTCCGGCCATCGGAGGCTATGGGACTCCGACCATCTCCTCTTCAATACTCTAGCATCCATATCCTCAAAAATAGAAGCACTCGGTACCCTATAGCCTTCATGCCGATAAAAACATTTCGCTGCCCAGAAACTAGGTTTAGAAAACTAATCTAACAATCACCATCACCACGGTGAACATCAGCCACCACCACCATTTTTCCCATCACCACCGATCACCCTTCCATCGCCAGAAGGAAGCCCGACCTTCCAAACACTCGGGATCATCAGAATTTTCCAAAAGCCCCAAAAACAGTGCAACCCCGACATGCACTTCAATTTAATTTTAAAAATTGAGATTTAGATCTTAAAAATCCTATTTTTGAATCAGTATTCAATTTATAATCCTACATAAATTAATTGCAGTATTTGAATTTTTACTAAAAACTTAAACTTTTCTGTTGTTTTTATTTCCAGAGAAAAATACAATTTATTTTAACTTAAATAAAATTTTAAAACTTTCTTTATAATCAATCAAACTGATATCATTTGAATCCTAAATCCTAACATGAGCTTGTTTAAGGAAAAAAAAGGGTTTTATCAAAATTCATGCTCCTGGAACTAGGTACAGGCAGAACAGATGCACAACACATAATATATATACATTCAAACATTCTTATATATATTTACAGCAATGCATTTAAAACTATACACTCAAGCATACTAATCAACTTGCAACCAGATATGCATACATAAAACATACTTATTCCAGTCATCAATCAAGCAACAATTTTATACTTAAGTTTTAAATAGAAAGTGTTACTCACCTGGGAATAGCATGAAACAGAGCACAAGATTGAAGTTGCTTTTACTCCTTTGATTTTAAACTGAGTTGCAGATTTTGACTTGAAGTTGAGTTGCATGCTAATAAAACTTTGTTGAAGAAATATGACTTGATTTAAAACTTGCATGCAGGCCATTTGAAACATGAACTAGCTTTAGATTTAAACTTGCAGTTGTATGCTAATGAAATTTTGTTGAAGACAAACCCAGATTCCTTCTTGTATTCCCAGATTGAAAGATGTATGCAGACATATGCTTGATTCCCAAATTTAAAGAAATACAGAGGTTTTTCATTTTTCTTTGAAAGGAATTACAGGTTTAAAGAATGCAGGCTTTAAAACTTGCATTACAGATTTCAGGTTGATGAAATTACAGGTTAAAAATGCTTTGCAGGTTGGTTTGAAATCTTGTTACAGGCCTTTAGAACAGATTGAAGGAAAATGATTTTGCAGAGGAACAGAATTGAAAAAATGCAGATAAACTTTTTTGTTCGAGGAAGGATTTGAAGTGGATTACAGGATTAACATGCAAGCTTGATTTTTATTTTTGGTTTTGGAGAGGTTGGAATACAAATTTTTTCAGCTGAAATTTTTTCTTAACTTTGAAAAAAATTGAAGATTAGAAAAGAAAGATCTTGAAGAAAGCATGCTTTTATAAGTGTAATTGATTTATTTAAAAACTAAAAGAAAAATTAAAAATAAAAGACACTTGTAAAAAAAAACTAACACTTGTTACATTAGTTATTTAATTCAACTACACTTCTCATTATACCCCTTAGTTTAATAACATGTGTCTTGAGAATTATTTTATTTGTTTTTATTTATTTTAAAAGTAAATGAAATCCTCTTTCTTTATTTGTCAAATACATATATATAAATTATTTTCATAAATAAATGTATATGCGTTTCCCTTTTAAAGAAAATGAATTAAAACATTTTATATAAAAAATGAAAGCTTACTTACAAGATTTAGATATGTTTATTCATTTGAATTTCAAAATTAATTCAAATTCAGATGCTATTCATACATTTAAAAATTCCATTTAAAACTAATTTATATTAACATACTTAATTTAAAAAAAAAATATTGTCTTTTAAAATCTATCTATATTAATACATTTATTATTATTTAAAAGTAACATATTTATTAATTTAAATAATTTATAAAAGAAATTATAAATTACTTATCACTAATCTAACTTGTTTAAATGCATAAATGTTTTAATATAAAAATGGTATTTTAAATTTCCATATATAATTCCAAATTATATGTATTAAGCTATATTCCAAAAGAAATAAAATAAACTTTTGTTTATCTTGTTAAAAATTTAAACTATGCTTAAAATACATTTAAACAGTTTAAAACATTATTAAGTATCTTAAAACCAAATATTTATTTATTTAATAGTTTGAATAGTTATTTATTAAACAAATTAATAAATTTCCGAATTATCAAAATGAATATTAAAATTTAAAAACAAGATTTTAATTGTTTATTAAACTTCAAATCCAAAATTATCTGTCTACAATATATATAAATAAATATATACATTATAAATAGAAAGCAGTTTATTAGCTTTTAAAAGAAAAAAAATTCACAAATTAAAAATTTATTTAATTGGATCATTAAATCAAATCAAATTTTATTAACAGAATTTATCAAATCATTTTAGTTTTAAATACAATTATTAAATTGATATTGCCAAAATTTCCGGGATATCACAACCAAATAAAACATAAAAGTAAATAGTACATAAGGTTACTCCTTAATGGGGAGTTATCAGAGTTATACAAAGGTACTACAAATCAACTAAGGTGTAATTACATCCTGCCTTTACAAACGCTAAAAACAAAATACACTTACACGAGCTAGATAATATAGCAGAATAAATAACTTAAGAAGATTAAAAGCTCTTGCTTGGGCACCGTCTTCAAAAGAGCCTAACTAAGACCTGCTACTCTCAGACTACTCAAATAAAATGAGAACCCGAGTGTTTATGAAAAACAAACAACTTGGTTCTGACGATATGACTGGTATGTGTAAAACTTTTAAAACAATGGGTGTGAAATTAAAAACAAAACATGCGAGACCACGCCGCTGAACATGAAATGGGTTTATTCTCAGATAAATCAACATCCAAACGTAAAGAATGGATAGATGATTAAACACCATGAAAGTGGTGGACTCTTTTATGTGCAAATAAGGAGATAAATCAAATAAGCAAAGTAAAATCTCCAACAAATGACTAGGAATGTGCACCACCCTTGAAGTATACCTCTAGTAATATATTCCTGAGAAGCTCATATACTCCGTGACACTTCTAGGAAACCTCCAAGCCGGACCCCGCCAAACCTTACTGAGTATCCGAATATTCCACATCTAATAGCACTACCGAATCCAGTCTAAATAAGATGTGAAAGTATCTTAATGGTAGCAACCACACATAGCTCGACCCCTTCTCTCGCTTTGGTTTTAGTCATTTCCGACAAAGGATATCAAAGCTCAGTGGAGCAATAAATCGTCTTAGAATGACGGTAATAAAGAAGCTGAAGTAACCGATATTTGAGAAACCAAGTATTAAGGATATAAAACGATATCGAAGCTCAATGAAGCAATAAATTGCCTTAGAATGATGATAATAAAGAAGCTGAAGTAACCGATATTTGAGAAACCAACTATTAAGGATATAAACGATATCAAAGCTCAATGAAGCAATAAATCATCTAAGAATTATGATAATAAAGAAGCTGAAGTAACCCATAGCTGAGAAAACAACTATCGAGGATATAAAACAATCGTATATGGAAACTAAGTCTTGTATATACTCACCACCACTCGTCGAATTCTCTTGTACTATTTCTTAGTTAATAATAATACCGAACAAGTCAAGGTAGTTTTACCTTAAAGTCATATCTCACGATTATTCTTAAGTTTCCAAATAGCGACAAATCTACTTCTTCGATGTTTAGTGCTAATTATACAAATAAATCGTTTACATATAAGTGGTTTGGCTTATGGAAATTAATTCATTTCTATAAATGAATCAAACTTTATTTCTTTCTAAAACCCAAATTCATACTTGGCTTCACATTACAAGTGTTAGCTTTAAAACACTGTGCCAAAGAATTTTCTAAATTTGAAACATCATTATGAAAAGGATTTAACAACTCAAAACTTCCTTATACATTTGATTAATTAACTTTAAAACTTTGTTAACTAGTTAATTTATTTATTTCAATAAGCTTTAATAAAGGGCAATTCTCCTTTAAAACATCATTAATTCAATTAATTAATAATATAAATATATAAATAAATTAAATGTTAATTAAATATCATTATTTAAAAATGAATAATTAATTAAAACTTTTTTAAGAAAAGGTTTATCTAAGGTTAAACAGATTTATTAACCTTCAAAAGTCATTTATTAAAAAGGGTTAATCAATTTTGAAATATCATTAAATAATAAATTAATTAATCTTAATCCATCATTATCCAAATATTAATTAGCCTTAAACATCATTAAATAAAATGATTAGTTAATTTCAAAACATCATTAACCAAATGATTAGTTAATTTTAAACACAACATGAATAAGTTAATTAGTTTATTTTAATCCTTATTAATTAAAAAATCAATTGAATAATTAATTAGATTAAATAATCATTATTAAATAACTAATGATTTTTGAAAAAATCATTAATCAAAATCTTGCTTATCTTGTAAAATAATTCCAAGCAAGATATGAAACCAAACGGTTCCGATAAGAGGTGTTTTTCGAAAGCGTCGATATAGCGACTATTGCTATACGGGCTATTCAGAATTCGAGTATATGACATTTGCAACACAACCATACATCACATAACAAACGTATGAGCATAAATATGTGATGATTTACAATAAAATAACATATGTCAAGCATTTAATAACAATGGCATTAGTTTTACTACAAGATTTTTCATATAAAAATAATTCGCTTACTAACTTTCCAAAGCGACCATCTTTCAAGCAACAAACCAAACCATCGACCAAACCATTAATACAATTATATAATAAGCATTTGATATTTACGTATGGGCATGAATATAGTTTAAACTTTATGGTTCAAAGGTGGAAGCTTTACTCACCAAAGCGATTACTAACTTAACCGGATCGCTACAACAAGTTGCCAAGCTCATGAACCATCGTCGCAACACCTTAGCTTGGAGTTTTAGGCCTTTAATAGGCTGAGTTAGGTTTGACCTTAGGAAATAAAGGGCATGGCATTGGATTCTTGAGGTAGACATGGCTTTGGTTTAGGTATAGGAGTGTTTGTATGTGTTGATATAGTGTTTTAACTTGGTTTTAAGAGTGTATAAATTAGTTTTTTACTTTGGAATATCTCTTGGAAGCCATGGAAGCTTTCATCAACATGAAGAGGTAACAAATAAAGATGGAAATGAATATGTAAAGTGAGAAAAAAGTATGTGTAGTGGTATTTATAGGTAGAGAGTGAAGTATTAATTTAATTTAATTAAAACTTAAAATGTAGTATATGTTTTCATGAAACATGAAGGCCATGCCTCTCCATGCTCATAGGTGCACATGCACCCTTCATGGACCCCCAACCCTTCACCATGCCTTATACTCACCTAGCTAGCTTAGGTTGTGGCTAAGTACTTCCTTAGGTTACTTAAGTCTTATTTTATATTTTTGAGTCAATTTCTATTATATTTAATTCTAAGAATGGTTTTTTATTTTAACACTATCATTAACCTATCACATGAAATATGTGCATGTGTATATGAGTGTTACAAAAATCTACACAACGTTTTCGATGACTTTCCGAAGCCGAAAAGTTGAAATTTCGGAAAACATTTTTCGGTTACATTTTCAATTTTTATTTGAACTATTTATTTTGGTAAACAAAATTTAAAAAGTGAATTTAATATCATTAATTAATATTTAAAATATGTTTATTTGGTGATTAAAATCCATTATTTAAATATTTAAAAATATTTAAATATTCAAATACTAAGCGATTATTTTACTGGTCATTACATTAGGGTACGTTTCTCTAATATGATACTCAGTCTCCCAAGTATAATCACGAGGGTCATACTCCATTGAAATTTTACAAGCTTGACCATCTTGTTCCTGTATGTCCTTTCATTCCAAACTATAATATGAATTAGGTGTCGGACTGCCATCAAATTTAGCTTTATCTCAAAGTCACCCTAAACAGATATCTCTACAATTGGCAATGGATCATGAACATGCTTTCTCAGATGAGATACATGAAAAAAATTATGGACTTCTAACAATCTTTCAGGCAACTCTACCCTATAGGCCAACAATTCAATCCTCTCAAGGATTCTAAATGGTTCAATGAATCTAGGTGCTAGCTTTTTAACTCTTTTGAATTTTACAAGTCCTTTCATCGGGGAAACTTTCACAAATATCATATCACCTGATCACAAACTCTTAGTCCTTTCTCCTTTGATCGACATAACTTTTCTGTCGATCTTGGGCTTCTTTCATCCTTTCCTTGATCATAGCCACTTTCTCTTACGCTTCTTGAATCGTCTCTGGTCTAAGAATTAATCGGTCTCCAGTCTCAACCCAACATGAAGGTGATTCACATGGCCGTGCATAAAAAGCCTCATAGGGTGCCATGCCATGTTAGCTTGGTAACTGTTATTATAGCAAAACTCTACCAAATGTAGATGATCTTCCCAAGAGCCTCCAAAATCCAAAATACGTGCTCTCAAGAGATCTTCCATATCCAGTCCACCCTTTTGGTTTTTCTACTGGTCTGTGGGTGATAAGTTGTGCTTAAATTCAACTCTGTTCCTAAAGCGACTTGCAATGCTCCCCAAAATCGACTGGTAAAGATGGGATCTCGATTACTGACTATACTAACTAAGTTCAATGTAGTCGAACGATCTCCTTCAAATAAATCCCTGCCAAAGATGCTGCAGCTTTGGCAGTTTTTATAGGAATAAAGTGGGCGCTTTTCATTAATCGATATGCAATTACCCGCTTGCTTTCATTACCTCTTCTTGTTCTAGAAAACCCATCGATAAAGTCCATGGATACTTGCTCCTACTTCCAATTAGGTATCTCTAATGGTTGGTGTAACCTAGCAGTCTTCTACAGGTCACTCTTGACCTATTGACAATTTGCACATCGGCCCACGAAGACCGAAATGTCTCTCTTCATCCCTTTCCACCAAAAGGTCTTCTTCATGTTTTGAAACATTTTATTTACTCCTAGGTGGACAGATAACTTTAACCGATGGCACTTTCTCAGGACATCCTATCTAATTCCATTAACATCTAACATACAAACCCGTCCATTCATTCATAAAATGCCTCGAGAATCAATCATAAAACTAGAAATAATTCCATTTTCAACATCCGTCTTAATCCAAGCTAAGTTAGGGTCTTCTTTTTAGAAATATGCAATTCTCTCCATTAGTGCTGACTTAACTTCCAAATTTGCAATCGTCACCACACTCCTACTCAACGCATCTGCAACTACGTTAGCTTTCCCTGGGTACAAAGAATCTCTAGGTCATAAGACACATGAAATTCCAACCATCTTTGCTGCCTTAAGTTCAAATCCTTTCGGGTAAAAAGATACTTTAATGACTTTTGATTTGTAAATAACTCAAACTTTGTATCTAAAAGATAGTGCCTCCACACTTTCAATGTGAAGATAACTGCCAAAAATTACGGATCCTGCGTAGCATAATTTTTCTCATGGGGTTTGAACTGTCGACTCACATACGCTATTACTTTACCATTCTACATCAAAACCGCTCCCAATCCAATCCTACAAGCATCTGTGTATCCTTGAAAACTATTAATCCTTCACACCCATTTGGAATAGTTAAAACAAGAGCAATTGTCAACTTCTCCTTTAACTCATTAAATGCTTGATCGCACTTGGGTGTCCAAACAAACTTAGTATTTTTCCTCATTAGCTTTGTTAGATGAGAAGCAATCTTCGAGAAATCTTTAATGAACCTTCTATAGAAACCAACCAATCCCAAGAAACTCTAGACCTCCATCGCATTTTCAGATTTCTTCCAATCTTGAACCGCAACTACTTAAACTAGGTCCACTGATATGCCTTCTTCTGAAACTACGTGCCCTAGAAATCTAACTTAGGATTTCCAGAAATGGCACTTAGAAAATTTAGCCTTTGAAACATGACATCTTTATAATAAGAAGAACATGAAATGGTACTTATGCTCTTCCTTCATTTTAGAATAAACGAGGATGTCATTAATAAAGACTAGGACAAATTTCTTAAGAAAGTCTTGCAACACTCTATTCATCAAATCTACAAAATAAGCGAGTGCATTAGTTAATTCGAACGACATGACTAACGACTAGTAAAAACTATCAAGGGTACGAAAAGTTGTTAGGGGTACACTCTTCTTTGCTACCCTTAATTGGTGAAAACCCATGGCAAGATCCAACTGAGAAAATATCTAAGCTCCATGGAGCTGATCAAACATATCATCAATCCTAGGTAAAGGATACTTATTCTTAATCCCTTTTATTTAATTCTTGGTAATCCACACATAATCTAAGAGTACCATCTGCCTTGGTAACAAACAATATTGGCGATTCCCAACTCAATGTGTTGCGTCTGAATATACCTTTCTACAACAAATCAAATGTTTGCTTCTCTAACTCTCTTCTTTCCTTTGGAGCCAACCTTCTAGGAGGTTCAACAATTGGTCTGGTTCCTGGAATAAAATCTATGTAGAACTCTACTTTCCATTAGGGAGGTAAACCTTGCACTTCTATAAAAATATCCTCGAAGTCCTGAACAATTGAAAAATCTCTTATCTCCTCTTTGGGTACGTTGAGAAAATAAAGGAAATTGCTCATTAATTCATTTGGCCTTCCATAATTTATTTTTATCCCAATATTTCCAGCATTACTAACTATAATAATTCTTCAATCATAGTCCATAATTTCTCTAAACTTAGGTAACCAATCCATTCCCAATAATACCCCCAAACCTATAAACCCGAGAATAAAAACATTGGAAAAGAAAGGCCGATCTTGATAAGAAATAGGCACATTCAAACACATGGTGTCAAGACTGGTCGGACCCCCAATTGGGTTTGACACAAAGAGAATCATGGAGAATAACATATTTAAGATTCAACTGGTTTGTTAGGTCATATGAGATAAAACTATGGGATGCTCCAGTATAAAATAACACTCTAACAGGAATATCAAAGGTAGATAGTGTACCTTGCAACACCTGCTTTCCCTTTGGATCCTTAGAAGTAGATGGTATTTCCACAATAGTAAAAGCTTATCCCTAAGTTTTGTTCATTGGAAAAGGGCATTGGTTCTTCATATGTCCATGTCTATTGCAATTGTAGAATACCGGTAGGTTAGTCTTTGGACAATTATTTGCATAGTGGCCCATTTTGTCTCACTTAAAACAAAGAACCTTAGTCAAGTCTAAATGCTTACTATGAGCAGGTGCTCCACCTCCAGGCTTCTTTCCTGACCCCTTCTTCCCATTGCGCTTGAAAAATGGCTTACTAGCAACAGGGATAACTAATAAAGGTTGAGAATTAACTGCCGGCACTACCCATTTTTGAACTCCTTGCTTAATATCAAAAGTTTCGAACCTCAAAGCCATACTGATCAAATTGATTAAGGTACCATTGCGATGATTGGTCATTTCCCGATAGAACTCTGGCCGCATTCCTTTCACGGACATCTAATTCTTTTTAAGTGCAGTATCAATCAATCCTGATCCAAAGCGAGAGAATGCATTGAACCTATGCTCATATTTCACCACTTTCATCTCACCATGTTTCAAATCCATCAAACTTTCGAACAAAAGAGTCCTTTCTGCCTCTGGGATAAATTGAATTTCAAAACTTCCTTGAACTTTGCCTAAGAGAAATCTTCTTCTGCTGTATTCGGGGTGACTGAATCCCACCAATCCATTGCTGTTTCTGAAGCTGACGCGATGCCAACAACCTCTTTCTACCATCTTCCAACTGAAGATCCCCGAATATCCTCTCACAACAGCGAAGCCATGCCTGAACTCCTAAAATGTCTTCAGTTCCACAGAAAGGCTTACCATCTAAAGCAGTGTAATTCTTGTATAAGGTCGCAAAGTTCTGGAGCGACTGAACTTGCATCTACTTCTACTGCCGGCTCTACAACTAGCGCATTTCTAGGAGCTTTACCATTGGTAGCCGCGTTGGTTCTAGATCCCTTCCCTCTTCTTCCTCTTACACTCATATTTCAATAACATGGATAAATGACAAGTATCATTAGAATACAAAGAAAGAGTTAAAGATGATAAAAGGGAAACTTGCAATAAAGGATCAAAAACCAGACTTTTAGGGGAGAAAAGGAAACGCTCTCTAAATATTAACTCACTTTAGGGATCCACTCACCCTATCCCTAACAAGTTGTTCCCCAATCAGGCTAAGGTATTCGCTCAACATTGCTCTAATGCCAACTGTGAACGATCCACATTTCTGATCCCTAGGAATAACACTTAACACATCCTCGGTGTTTAAGTGTCATTACCCAAGCATAGGAAGGACTCATGGGGTGAAATAAAGAATAGAATCGAAAACCTCACAATGAAACTGCTAAATAAAACATAATAGTAAATAGTACATCAGGTTACACCTTAATAGGGAGTTATCAGAGTTGCACAAAGGCACTACAAATCAGCTTAGGCAGTTATTATATCCTACCTTTACAAGTGCTGAAACAAAATACACTTACATAACTAGATAATACAGCGGAATAGATAACTTAAGAAGATGAAAAGCCTCCTGCTAGAATGCCGTCTTCAAAAGAGCCTGACTAAGACCAGCTACTCTAGGACTAATCAAATAAAATGTGTACTCAAGAGTATAGGGAAAAAAAACTCGGGTCTTATGATGTGTCTGGTATGAGTAAAATTTTCAAAAAAATGGGCGCGAAATTAAACATAAAACATGTGAGACCACGTCGCTGAACACGAAATAGGTTTACTCTCAGATAAATAACATCCAAACAAAAGAATGGATAGATAAATAAACACCATGAAGAGTAGTTGACTCTTTCCGGTGCAAATAAGGAGATAAATTTGAAGGTTCGAATCAAATAAGAAAAGGAAAATCTCCAACAAATTTGAAGTATATCTCTAGTAATATACTCTAGAGAAGCTCATATACTCTGTGGTACTTCTCGGAAACCTCCAAGCCGGAATCTACCAAACCTTGCCTAGTATCCAAATATTCCACATCTAATAGCACTACCAAATCCAATCTAAATGAGATGTGAAAGTATCATAATGGGAGCAACCACACATAGCTCGGCCCCTCCTTACGCTTTGGTTTTAGTCATTTCCGACAAAGGATATCAAAGCTCAATGAAGCAACAAATTGTCTTAGAATGATGATAATAATGAAGCCGAAGTAAACGATAGCTGAGAAACCAACTATCGAGGATATAAAATGATCGTATATGGAAATTATGTCTTGTATACACTTACCACCACTTATCAAATTCAAACTTGTACTATTTCCTGGTTAATAACAATACCGGACAAGTCTACGTAGTGTTACCTCAAAGTCATGTCTCACGTTTATTCTTAACTTTCGAAATAGCGATATGTCTACTTCCTCGATTTTTAGTGCTAACTACACAAATAAATTGTTTCCATATAAGTGATTTTCTTTACGGAAATTAAATTATTTCCATAAATGAATCAAACTATTTTCTTTTTAAACCCGAATTCGTACTTGGATTCACATTACAAGTATTAGCTTTAAAACACTTTGTCAAAGAGTTTACTAACTTTGAAACATCACTGTGAAAAGGATTTAAAAACTTAAAACTTGCTTATACATTTGATTAATTAACTTTAAAACTTTGTTAACTAGTTAATTTATTTATTTTAATAACCTTTAATTAAAAAGGGTAAATCTCCTTTAAAACATCATTAATTCAATTAATTAATAATATAATTAAATAAATAAAATAAATAATAATCAAATATCATTATTTAAAAGTGATTAATTAATAAAAACTTTATTAAAGAAAAGATTTATTTAAGGTTAAACAGATTTATTAATCTTTAAAAGTCATTAGTTAAAAAGGGTTAATTGATTTTAAAATATCATTAAATAATAAATAAATTAATCTTGATCCATCATTATTCAAAAAGATTAATTAGAATTAAATATCATTAAATAAAATGATTAATTAATTTCAAAACATCATTAACCAAGTGATTAGTTAATTTTAAACACATCGTTAATAAGTTAATTAGTTATCTTTAATCCTTATTAATTAAATAATTAATTAAATTAAATAATCGTTGTTAGATAATTAATGAATTTTGAAAACATCATAATCAAAAACTTTCTTAACTTGAAAAATAATTCCAAACACGATAATTAAACCAAACGGTTTCGATAAAAGGTGATTTTCCAAAAGTGCCGATATAGCGACTATCGCTATACGGCCAATTTGGAATTCGAGTATATGGCATTTGCAACATAGCCACACATCGCATAACAAAGGGATGAGCATAAGTACATGATGATTTACAATAACATAACATATATCAAGCCTTTAATAACAATGGCATTAGTTTTACTAATAGGTTTCCATATAACCAATGATTCGCTTACTAACTTTCCAAAGAAACCATCTTTCAAGCAATGAACCGAACCATCGATCAAACTACTATTATAATTATATAATTAGAATTCAATAGCTACAAGTATAGGCATGAATATAGTTTAAATTTTAGGGGTTAAAGGTGGAAGCTTTACTCACCAAAGTGATTACTAACTTAACCGGATCGCTATGACAAGTTGCCAAACTCACTTACTATCGTCATGACTCCTTAGCTTGGATTTTTAGCCCCTTAATGGGCTGAGCTAGGTTCGGCCTTGGGATATAAAGGGCTTAGCCTTAGAGTCTTGAGGTGGAAATTTTCTTGGTTTAGGTATAAGAGTGTTTGTATGTGTATATATGGAGTTTTAACTTTGTCTTGAGAGTGTATAAACTAGTTTCTTACTTTGGAATCTCTCTTAGAAGCCGTGAAAGTGTTCGTGAACATAAAGAGATAAGAAATAAAGATGGAAATGAATATGTAAGTGAGAACAAAGTATGTGTAGTGGTATTTATAGGTAAAGAGTGAAGTACTAATTTAATTTAACTAAAACATTAAAATATAGTATATGTTGTTATGAAACATGGAGGCCATGCCTCTCCATGCTTATAGGTACACACGCACCCTTCATGGACACCCCCTTCACCATGCCTTGTACTCACCTTGCTAGCTTAGGTTATGGCTAAGTACTTCCTTAGGTTACTTAAGTCTTATTATATATTTTTAAGTCAATTCTTATTTAATTTAATTCTAAGCATGGTTTATTTATCTTAACACTATCATAAACCAATCACAAGACTTATGTGCATGTGTGTGCATGTATATGAGTGATACAAAAATGTGCACAACGTTTCCAATGACTTTTCAAAGTCGAAATTTCGAAAAACGTTCATCGGTCATATTTTCTATTTTTATTTTAACTATTTATTTTGGTAAAAAAATAAAAATGTTTTTAATATCATTAATATTTAAAATAAGTTTATTTGGTTATTACAATCCATTATTTAGATATTTAAATATTATTTAAATATTCAAATGCAAAACTATTAATTTACGGGTCGTTATAGAAGTCGATTGAATTGAAAGGTAAAAATTGAAATTGCTTTGATTTGAAATTTGGACCTGAGTTCCAAATGTTGAGAAAAGAAAGAAACAATTTTAATTCAAAACCCTTTTTAAATACAAACTATTCTAATATATAAATTATTTTAATATTCGAACTATTACAATGTATAAACCAACTATCTTAATATTCAAAATACTTTAATATATAGACTATTTTCAATATTCAAACTATTTTCAATCTTCAAAACTATTCTAATTTTCCAAACTATTTTCAACATTCATATTATTTTACTTATTCAAAATAGTTTTCAATATTCAAACTATTTTAAAATTAGAACTATTTAGATTTAAATCATTGATTTAAGTATGAATGTTTTGATATGAAAGTATAACCTATTTTTGAAGTCAAAATTATTTTGAAGTGAAATTGATATTTTGATATGAAGTATGATACGTCTTGAAATTTAAAAGAACCAACCGATGTGAAAAATGATGTTTGGTTGTTAAAGAAACCGGAACCGGATGAATGGCATACTCTTTATTATTCTACCAAAACCGCTTTAATAACCGTGTATGCGATGGATGTTATCCAGACTGTAGAGGTTGAATTGGTGGCGTTTACTAGAATAAAGAAAGAGAATGATGATGGATGATTCCGACACTTATGTCAATTTGAAATGACTAAACAAGATCCGATGACTGGCCAAGGGGTTAGCTACCTTTAGGGGCTACCACCCCTTCATATTATTACCATATTGATTTTGACTTGATTGTTGCACCTTGATTTGATTTTGGGGGGTGATGGACTCTGTCGGCGGTCGTTGCAATGATATGTTATGACCAGCCAGAAAGGGTAAACTTGTAGAATCCTACCTTGGGCAATGCCTCACATGCCTTGTCATACGATTATCCTTATACGAGCCCACTATGATTTTTTTAGTATGGTATCTATAGGGGAATCACTAGCTATTGATGTTATCTTTGTATTACAGGACCTCCATAGACTACCTACTATAAGATATGTTAAGGGAAATCAATGTAAAGCCTCAATGCTATTTTAATACTTTACTTTACCGATAGACACTATATATAGCGTATCTTACTATATAAAGATAGTTTGATGGATCCTTAGGAGATGGAAAATCCTGTAACATCTCTTAAGTTATTTGCACCTATATTTTCATGATGTCAAATTAACAAACGCAAGAATTTTTAGTTTTGACTCAAGTGTTTTGTCTTTTCTTTACGCTTGGTTCAGCTTGAGCATTTCAGTGTTCGAAGACATTATTCCCTAAAGACGAAGACAGAGTTTGGTAGACCGTATTTACTTGTGATGCCCCCACCCCCAAGACACACATTAATGAAGAGAATTACTTAGTAATTACGTCTGTTAATGCGGAGAATAGGGCTGGTTAAGGACGACAATCATAATCTTGCATTAAATAAGAGCTAAGTATGTCGATTTGATACTTATTATTTTTCATTTATCTCAAGTATTCGACATACATAATTCCTATTTAATACACTACTATGGTGGCTACAGGAAGATTCTGAAATAAAACATAATAACAATATCATAACACAAGTCACAGAACAACAATACAGAAACGATATACGTATACATACATCGAATATCATATAACATATCACGAGTGGTATTCGACCGCCATATATACATAAATCCCCCACAAAAGTACATCACAAGGTTCCCAAACAAAAGACTACTACACAAAAACTATGCCATCCAAGGTCGAAGGTGAAATCCAAAAGGTAAAGCTAGCATGGGTACAAAAGCTAACCTGCAACTCAGTCTAAACCGAGTAATAAATACACAGGTCAGGCTAACTAAAACTTGATATTAGCAAAAGTTAAAGGAATATAAGTGCATAAGGGAGACATTCCTTTAAGCAAAAAGGAATGATATAGGTAATATCTATTGATACAACTAAGAATAGGTATTCCATAAAGGCTCAAAGTTAATCACATGATAAGGTTTAACATGGCATAGATGTTTCGCATTCAAAGAGCTATACAATGTAAGTGAACATAAGCAACATATAAGCCATAAGTGAAATCATCAAAATCTCCAAATTAAAACTCATGAAACTCGAAAAAAATTCGTAATCTTAATATCGAAATCACCATAAAACATATATATAAGCCTTTTTCTAACTCAAGGATATAAGTAAATACATCATCTCAAATTGGTGAAATCGAAATCAAAAACTCATAAACGTTCCCCAGATTGGCCAAATCCCATTTGAATGCCGAAGCGATGGTGCTTGTGTCATCCTACCGGTACTGTATATATATTAGGTACCTCTCCCAGATGACCAAAGTCGTAAATCACAGACGATCGAAATGGTAAATCCTAAACGACCGAAGTCGTAAATCTCTGATGATCGAAGTCGTAATCCCAGACGACCTGAAGGTCTATAGTACTGGCAATCCCGAAATGTGTCACAAACTCCCAGATATGAACCCGAAAAGTATTAACATGCATCACGTACCACACGTTCGTACTTAATGGTTTACTAATCGTTAGTTAATGCCACATTAGAAAACAGAAATCATCATAATATCTCAGAACTCGAAAACTTGGACTCGCCTCATCTCATCGACAAGTAAAATACTTTATCGGGTTCCCATAGATCATAACCCCTAGAATAGGAGATCTCGAACCACAAATCGCCAAATATTGGAATTCCCAAATAATTCTTAAGGATAGGAATTATAATCTCAAAAACATGCCATGAAATGGCTAAATAACTTAGAAATCAAATACCCCGAATAGTTCGATCGTACAAGTCCGAAATTAACCGATAAAGTAAACTCACATGTCTCATACCACATGTTTTACTAAATCATTTAATTCTCTTTCTCATATGTATGAAGAGTGTAAAAAGAGTGTAAATTATTTATAAAATAATTTTCTAGAGAAAACGAGATTTTAAAACAATTTTTCGAAATCATTTTGAAAGCAATTTATTGAAAATTTCTCCTTACTATAGGAAATAACATTTTTAAAATGCCTTAAAATAATTTAATAATAATTTTAAAATAATTTGAAAATATTAGTAATATTATCTCAAAAGCCAAGTTATCTAGAAATTTTCCAAAATTTATTTGAAAGAAATAGTGCTTGAAAATCGAGAAAAACGTTGGAAATACACACAATCGATATTCAAATTTGAATTGGATTTAAATTCCAAATTCCTCCAAACTCGGCTAATCCATTGATGGATATCATAGCCTATAATCATCTTCAAAATTATCTCAAAATTTGTGGCCATAAAACCATCGAAAAAAGTAGCATATAAGGCAAAAAGGGTCGGATCAAAAGGCAATAGGCTCACGTACCTGGGTCGATAGCGGTTGACCCAGATCAGTGGCCAAGTTGACCTCAGGTTGACCTGGAGACTGTTGGGTCGATCGGCCTATCGATCCAGGCTACGAAATGGTTTTTTGGGTGTTTTCTGCTTCGTATTGAACTTTCAAAACTCATTTCACATAGCAAATAGTTGAATTATGGACCGAAATTCGACATGAAACAAGTTTAACAACCAAACAACACTAATTCAAGTGAAAGTCAAAGAGATATTGGTCCTCAAATTAGCAACCAGTAATAAGAAATTGATAGAACAACAACAGATAACAATATATATACAAAACTTGTTTCCAGCAACCAATTTTTACAGGCAACGCGATTTTTAGCTAGCAATTATGAGCTTTTACTCTCACCTTAGCGATTTGGTAATGATTTGTTAGCAAGCAACGATCTCTGGTGGAGATTTGAGGCTCTAAACACATGTAAATGCTGAAACAAGGATATATAGTATAAAAGAAATAGGTTTCGGACAGTTCTATTTCTAATTCAAGATTATTGATGAAATCTTCCTAGTACAAGATGTGATTACCTTGTATATACTATAGTTTGAAGACTCTCTTCTTCAATTTGCAACAGGTTTGGTGAAATTTGGTTTTAGATTGAAGAAACCATGTAGTTTCTTTCTTTTTTCTATTTACTGACTGTTTTCCTTGAGAAGGAGGAGAGCACAATACAACACTTGTACCAGAATTATCTAGAGAATGTTCTTTGGATCACATCCCAAACCCTACTAAGCCCAAATGTAAAATACTTAAAGAAAATATAAAGCTATGTGTACATTTTCCCTTATTTTATCACCCTATTATCGCTTTTCTTTATTTTAAAATCCAAAAAATGTACACATCTTATTTGTTTTGAAATAAATGGTTAATAAAAAAATAAAATTTAATTTAACAATGAAAAGATGTTTTTAAAAATATTTTGCAACTTGCACTATTTTAGTGTAAAAACACCATTTAACATAATAAGCTTAATAAAAAATACTTTCTTGCCAAATAAATAGAAATAAATTATTCTAACAATTTTTAATTATCGAGATAGTATTTTTAAACCATATTTCATCTTTTATTTTAACAAAACCTGTAAAGACCTGCCTTTCATTCCATAGAAAGATGCATCATCATTAAGAAAGGGATAGAAAAGAGGAAAGATAAGAAAGAAAGAACTAAACAGTATCAGAATCTCATAGCGGAATGAATAAAATATATTATATCACATAGTTATTACATAATATACAACATTTATCAGAGTTAATAGCTTATACGTCACATATTAGATAGTCTTGAAGGCTTGTCCATCATACAACTCAGAATCCATTACAATTCATCAACACAGCAGAAACACTATATATCTACATATGCTGAAGCCTCCTGCTCCAAGTCTCCTCCAAAATTCATCAAAGAAAACCTGAATCCCTTGGCTACTCGTAAAAATTTGAGTACCCGAGATTTTAAGAAAACAGAAAATAAAATCTGGGTCAGACATGGGTTTGGTGTGAGTAAACGGGTTAAAGTTGTTTAACTTTGAAAATCATTTGAAAACAAAGGTATCTCGTAAGACCACGGCACAAATAAACATATCGGGCTTTTACCTTACGATAACCAAAACATTAGATAGGAAATCCAGTGATATTATAATAGTGTCTAGGGTTTTCAAATAAATATTCACATAGCTGAAATTGTTACATTATTAAATTCCATCATACATAGGTATACAATCAAGTCTGATATCACTTATTGGAGATTGGATTCCATACAATGGCAGGGCTACTGGGGTACCGCCCGTCACAGTACCTGGTCTAGATCAGAGTACCGAGGATCCACCCTGATCTCCTGCAATACAAGGCCGGAACCATCCCTTACTGAATAATCCCAAATAAGACAACCTCGTAGTTGGCGCGACCAACCGCCCACAAAGCCGAATAAAAGGGATCTCTAGACAGGGGAAAATCTTGTCCTACTTGGACACTACCCACTTAGCCTTGCTGAACCTCCCCTGTTTTAGCCATTCCCCGTTGATGAGGCTTGAGACTACGATTACCTTTTTTGAACACATATCTAGGAATGCTCATCGTCCTCCAATGATGATGTTCTGAAAGCATTCAATCCATACAAGTTCATTTCAGGTTCGAATGAATCCAAAGCACTATCTCATTACACTCATTTTGGAATCACCCTCAGAGTTAACGACAATAGCCCTTGCACTTTGAATCTTCATCTCGAAACTGAAAACACTATCTCCGTTACGCTCGTTTTAGAATCACCCTCAGAGTTAATGACAAATAGCCCTTTGCACTTTGAGTCTACATCTTGATCTTCACTTGAGATTTCACGACCTATCATTTAATTTGGATCGATGTGGTTTTCGGATATCCAATTTGGAAATCTGATCCTGGTCTCACCGAAATCTAAAACGCCATCTTTTATGGCCAAGTTGTTTTAAGTTTTAACAATTTAATTTATATTTAGAGTAACATATGCACATAGATAGAATAATTCACATTATCACAGATAGATAATCCATTTTATCACAATTTAACCAAAGTATATCACAGAGCAGCACATATCACATATCAGAGATATCCAATAATCCAAGTCATTCAATATCATTCAATCATCCCTAAGAAGATTACTTAGTCACACTATTTCTAATTAACTTAAATAAATTAAATTAATTACTTCAATCACTTTGAAATCCTGCTTACTTAACATTAATTAATTACAAACCAATTAATCAATCAACCTTTAATTACCATCTAAATTAATCAACCTCAATTAATTATTCTTTAATTACATTAAGTAATTAGCCTTTAATTAATTAACAAATTAATTATCCTTTAACCATTCACATTAATTATCCTTTATTAATTCCACTAATTAATTAACTATAATTAATTACATTAATCCTAAATTAATTACGTTAATTAATTATTCTATAATCACTTACATTGATTAATTATCTTTTAATTAATCACATTCATTAATTAACTAATCCTTTAATTTATTACCTTAATTAATCCTTTAATTAGTTACACTAAGTAATTAATCCTTAATTACTTTCATTAAGAAATTTCCCTTTAATCAAATAATTTCCCTTTAATTAATTACATTCAGTAATTATCCGTTAATTACTTACACTAAGTAATTACACTTTATTAATTTACATTAAGTAATTATACTTAATCAATTTCATAAGTGATTAACCTTATTAAATTAATTAATTATCTTAAATAAATCACATTAATTGGTTTAATTAATTACATCGAGTAATTAATCTCTTTAATTACTTCCATTAATTAATTAATTGACCTTTAATTATTAATTAACCCTTAATTAATTAAGTAATTAACTATCCTTACTTATTTAAACCAATTATCTTTAATTAATTACATTAATTAATTATCTCTTAATCACTAGTTAATGGTCCTTAAATTAATTACATTCATTAACTATCCATTAATTACTTTCAGTAAGTAATTATACTTTGATTATTAACATAAATTAATTAAACCTTATTAATTACAATAAGTAATCAACTTTTAATTAATTTCACTAATTAATTATCTTTAATTAATCACAACCTTAATTAATTAAAGATAAATTCTTTATCTTAATAAATTGCTTAATTGCATCATTAACTTTATTATGAAAATCATTGGGAATTAATTACATAATTAACCTAATATAATTATTTTTAAACAAAACAAATTTAAATCATTTAACTTTTACATTAAAATCTGAAACTTGTTTTAAAATCTTGTTTAATAATTTTTACTTTGGAACTTGGTTTATAATCTTTTGAAAAACTTATTCATTTTAAAACTTGATTTAATAAATTTCATAAAAACTTAATCATTTTTAATACTTTAAAACTTGGAAAATAATTATCTTTGAAAATTTATTTCTTTCCATTTGGCTTTGAAATTTTGTGTAGCATTTACTTTTCTTAAAAACTTATTTAATACATTTTGAAAACTTCATTAATTTAAGTTACTTTTGCTTTTTTTTAAACCCCTTACATGATTTTGCTTTAAAATTTTAGAACCAGGTTATACAAATAAAACAACCTGAGCCAACTTTGATCCACCCCCTTCCTCCGAGTAAACCCCCGAGTCTAGCACGTTCACACTCGTCTTCGAGTAAAACCCTAATCGACTCGAGCTCATTCCCGAGAAAACTGCTTCTTCCCCAACCCCACGAAACCCAAACACACCACAGTGCACACGTGCATGTGCACATCGATATGGACATCACCGACTCATCGCAGACGATGCTCGCAAGTCGACAAAGATCTTCGCTAATTTCCCAACCACCCAGCTTTGTCGATAGTGATGCAAATCGAAAATCGAGCAACTACAACATATTGGAACCCAAAACCACCTTGACAAAAATGGCTCGCCTTATCGCCACCGATCATTAAAAATCTCGCAGCCTCAAGTAGAGTCGTGCCACGAACCCCAGCGTCGATTCTGTAGGAACGATTTCACCATAGAGGGGGGTGAATAGGGTGATACTATTAATTATAAAATTTACTGCGGAAGTTTATATAAAATATTTTCAACATAGATCACTATAGAATAATAGCAGCACAGATAATAGCAGAATAAAAAAAGTAGAAGGTAGAACACACAGATTATCCAGCTTCAGCAAAACCCTACCTACGTGCTGCCCCAAGGTTTCTACTAGAAATTAAGTAGTCAGACGCTTGCACATGTAAATTCACGACAACTGCTACCAACTAAACCTAAATCTATGCTTAAAACTCAGCCGCAACTCAGCCACTGAGTTTCGAATTCTCAAACTACGCCATGTATTTTGTCCCCTAGTCACACGACTCGAAATTACACGGAAGTTTAAAAGGAAAATACAAATTAAAAAAACTAAAAAAAGCCCTAAATTATTAAAGCCCAAATGTATATAGTGAGGCCGGCCCTAAAATAAATTAAGTGTTAAAAAAATCGTCCCTCTACTCCTTCTATTACCTCGGCCTGGTATCTCTTTCTTGTGAAAAATGGCGGCTTTCTGTTGCTCGTTCTCGTTCGTTCCGATTTAGGGCTTTGTGATTATTTTCGAAGATGCCGACTTTTTTGATCAATCAAGTGGATATTTGCATGTAGCTTTGTTGATCGATCGTTTCTTAGTTGCTCGGTTTTGGCTGCTTCAATGATCGAGTTCGATTGAACAATCTGTATGTGATTTGTTACTTTTGCTTTACTGTTTTAGCTTGCTTGAACTCGATGATCAACTGCCGATGATGTTACTTGTTTATATAGGGTTTGAATTCCTTGATTTTCGTTCGTCTGATAGTTTGCTTGAATTCTTCTCGGCCATTTGATTTAAGTTGAATGTTTGTGATGCTTTCAGACTTGTTCAAATTCGTGACTTTCATTGCTTGATTAGTTGATACCCACGGTGTTGATTGCTGACTTGGTTCGATTTCGTTCATTGTTGCCTTGGTCATCACGGTGTTGATTTTCTGGTGACTTCGGTTATGCTTTGCTTTGACCTTGGCCTTTATAAAATTGATTTTGTGAAAATATTTTGGGTTCGGCACTGTCTTGATTTGAAACTGCTGTTCCATGATTTTACGAACTCGTTTTCGACTGTGACTTCGGCATTTGAACTGCGGTTTGAAATCTCCTCTGTCTTGATTTTACAATTCACTGTTTATGTTTCATAGTATATTGGTTCATCATTTTATTGTTTTTGGTCATTGCACATGTACCATTCGAAATGTGATACTAGTTATCACTACATACATCATATATATGTACACAAATTCATATTTGTTCTTCACGTTCACTGTCCTGTGTCTTGTTACATATGATGTTTTTTCAGTTGAGTTGTTGCTTTGCTGGTCTATCTGATCCTGTTAGTCGAGTCATCCTGTTGCCTATGTAATTTGCTTGAAGTTTGGTCAACACTTCAGTAAAACTGCCTCTAGTCATTGGTGGTTGTTTTGCATTGCTTTGTCCTAGACATTTCCTGACGATATGCATGCTACGAGGTAGTTTGCATTTGTGTTGTAGTTGCTGTCCATTTTAGTTTTGCTAGCTGTACTTGTATTCGCTTGAGCTTGAGTTAATTGTGTAGCCTGGTTGACCTTTTCAGTTCACTAGTCTTGCATCATGTGTATACATACATTCATGTATGTATATATGTGTATGTTAGCTTGTGTTTTGAACTTGCATTTTGAACTTTGGTTTGTGTTTGAAAACTTGAATTCTGTAGCTTGATACATGCTTATGGTTCTATTGATGATGCTATGCACTCTGGCCTGTTTCATTGCCATGTGTATATATGTGCACTTCATTAATTGGCTTTGGCTTCTCTCTGGTCATGGCTGGTCTGGTGATGTATACACTGTTTATTTTGTGTCATGGTGATCATTTGTGTAGTCCTTGAGTATTATCATGCTTTGAATAATTTTGGTTGTCTTGACCATTTGAACCTGTACATTTGGTATTTAAGTTCATTGGCCTTGCCCTTGGTTTCTTGTGCATAGCATATCGAACTGGTTCACTTGAGTTTGCCTTTATGTATAGTCTGCTTGACTTTGAACTTGTTGCCCAATGAACTTCTTTCTTGAGTTTGAGTTGTTTTCATGTGTACTTGAGTGTGGTCTGGTGCAATTGCTCATTCGAGCTGTTGTATGGTTCGATGCACTTATATATGTCTTCATTTGTTGGTTGTATTTGAATTCTTATGCTCGACAGTTTTGTGATGATTTGTAGTGCACCTGAGTTGGATCCAGCTTGTAGCTCGGGTTTGACCTTGTGCTGATATCGTGACTTAACTTGAGTTGAACCGGCTTTTGAGTTGGGTTTGATCTTGTTCTCAACTGTCCCTGTAACTTTATCAAGTGTATATCGGTGTGCACGGCCTCGTGGCATATACAATGATGCACTGTGTATGTCACAAGCTATTTGTGTTTGATGAATTCAAAATTAAATGATGACGAATAACCTAAATAACCGAGGCAAATAATATTTTCAAAATCACATTTTATTTTACACTACAAAAATATTTTCTTTTCAATTTTACTGCGTCAGTGTGTATTTTGGCAGATTGCTCAGATGCTGGATTCAATCTAGAATGAAGTTGAAGATAAATTATGAGTGAACCAGCGATATGCAGTGAGGACATTTGTAAATGAAAGATTGTGATGTAATTGAATTTATATTGTAATCCAAATTGTGTATGTATAGTGAGAGCACGAATTTGTACTATTCAAAATTGTAATAAATATTTGTTTGAATAAAATATTTGTTTGAATTTAAATACTGTGTTATTTATTTTATTCAGCAAATATTTATTTAATTATGTGAAAAATAAAATAGTACGTTAAGAAATGCATTTAAGTGAATATATATGTTTATTATCATCAAACAAAAATCATATGCTTGCATATTCAACAATCTCCCCTTTTTGATGATAATAAACATATATTTAAGATTTTGAATTTGTTAAATGTATTTGATTATTGATATACTCTATTTGCTCCCCCTATTTAAATGCTTCCTCTCTACACAAAGCCCCCCCTTCATATATGCATACAATTAAAAATATGCAAATGAGCCTAGATGTAAATAGAAAATATTTGACATTTACTTGCTTTTGTTTGACAAAATCTTAACTTTTCTCCGCCCCTTTTATTATCAACAAATGAGTAATAGTGTTAGAAAAATAGAGATAAAGTGATTGATATTAATACAACATTAAAAATCAATCGAATATAAATATTAAATTTCAATAAAAAATTAAAAAAAAATCATAAATACTCTGTTAGGCGCATATTCCACTTTTAGAATGATGGGAATGATGTCATCATATAAAACCGTACAGTTGAGTCTATTTGTGGTATATTTATATCAGGAATTTGAATATCAACCAACCATGCATAACCGTTAGGACTTTTAAATGAGATTAGTAGTATTCCAATTTTATTTTTAAAAAAAAAGTGAATTCATGTATCATCTAACCACGCATAACCGTGAGGACTTTTAAATGGGATTAGAATCAACTTGTTTATTTAATAAATCAATTTTGATATGTGTTCCATACATGCATAACCGTGAGGACTTTTAAATGGGCACGGAAGCACATAATCAAAAATTGCAAGTAATTCACCCATGCATAACCATGAGGACTTTTAAACGAGAGTGAATACTTTGGTTTTTTTTTTTTTTTAAAAAAAAAAAAATAAATTAAAAACGAATGATTCCTGTTTAAATCACCGAATATTGACATACTATATTGGATTATGATGAGTGATGGTCGATATAAATATGATAGAACTAGAGATGGTCATGGAATTTTTACCAACAAAAAGTGTTTAAAACTCTTGTTTAAATTTCTAAAGAAATTTATTAATTATATCGTCTCAAGTTATAATATATGATTAATATCAACACTCGTCACTTTTTCAAACACTATTTATCTTTTCGATAACTAGTAAGGAGTCAGATTAGTTAATGTAATAATATAAAATTAAATTCAAAAATAATTATAAAATCAATTTTTCTAAAAATGACCAATCTGAAAACAAGGTCAAAAATGATTTTCTAGAAGGGATTTTATAAGTAAAATATCTGCTAATTTGAAAATTATTTGAAATGAAAAATATGCAGATATGTTCTTTAAAAAAGGATGTAGTTACTAAATGTCTCAACATAAATCACGTCCCACTAGTAATTTTTCTTTCAACTAGACTACCAGTGTAATCTGCATCTGGATTTCTCTTTCACTCAAGATTATCATTAATTGAATGTTATAGACCAAACCGTGAAGTCACAACAAAATCTTAAAGCCCTTTTTGAATAAAATTCTTTTTATTTGTAGTTAAAGTCGTGCCAATAAACAGATCAATGAATATAATGTCAAATTTAGAAGCCGTAGGATAAACAAATATATTTACGTGCACCGAGATTAATAATCAGTCAATAAGATACCATCATTAGTCTAAACAAATTTATATGAAGTAATTTAAAGACTTTAGAGATGCATGTAGTGTTCTCGGTATGAAAGGTATAATTGGCCAACAATTTTGAAAAAATCAGAATCATTATCATCAATTATTTCTTTATCAATAACTGGCTGAATTAAATCAAATTAAGGTGTAGATTTTCACATATATCGTTCAAGATATCTTTACTTGTTTTACCCATTAAGATAATTTTTCGTTGTTTGCCCATTGCGATTGTGTCACCTTTTGGACTTGGCTAAGGAACTGTGATTTGTCGCCCATTGTGTTCTTGGAACAGCCAGAATCCAAGTAACACAGCTGTTGTTCCTTAGCCTGCCTCCACTCCTACACGATGAAAGATTTTTGTGACCTATTTGTTTTCGTAGGTCCATGATTGTTAGTGGCAGAATATTTTGGAAAATAATTTTATGAAAACCTAAAACTATTTATATATGTTCCTTTTGGTACCCAAATATGTTTAACTTTGAGAGATTTTATATTTATACCTTTTGGAACCCAAATTGGAATTGTTTTCACATGTTTGGGTCTATACCAGCAGTTGTTTTGATTGGGTCCATATTTTCTACAAATTGTGCATATAGAATTGACTTGATTAATTTCATTTCTAACATTTTCAGATTGATTATATCCAAGTCCTTATCTAACTGTATTAACAGTTTGTTTCCCTAATAGCATTTTCAATGATTTTTCACTTTCGGAAAATTTATCTAAATTCGTTAATAGTTGTTGGACTTGTGTTTTGAGGGATTCATTTTCCTTTAATAATTGTGTGCATCTTTTAATAGAATTTTCTCTTCTTGTATTTTTGCTTTCTTTCAAAATCAGAATTTCATTTTCAAGTGATTTAATTTTAATTTCTGATTTTTTAATTTCTTCTTCAAATGTTGGACACTTATCACACTTAGGGATCATACTTTGATAGTTTTTAACTAATTGGTCAAGTTGTTTATTTGATTCTATCAAAGTATCTCTTTGTGATTCAATTTTAGCATATCTCTCCCAAAGTCGTTCAAAACAGCCATTTACTTCGTGGAAATATATAAGTAATTCAGAGTGAGTAAGTTTTGATACCTCACTTGGCTCGTCATCATCGCTATCGGTTATATCACCTCGAAGGCACAAATCTGCTTTCTCACTCTCACTACTATTGCTTTTATAATTATTATCGCTTTTATTCCATGTGGCTGTAGAATTTCTCCTTTTTAATTTCTTTTCTTGGTCGTGTTGATTTTGAGGACAATTGGGCTTGATGTGTCCGGGTTGGTTGCACTTATGACAGATGATTTTTTGTTGTTCTGTGTTATCTAAAACTTTTATTATTCTGCTTTTTAATTTTTGATTTAGAGCTGGAATTTCGTATCTGCGGTTCCACTTTTTTAATCTCTTTATTACTATTTCCAACTCTGCTGCTCCATCATCATCATCATTATCATCATCACTTTCAGTTGTTCCTTTGAGAGCTGTTGATTTCTTTCGAGTATCTCCTCCTTCACGTTCTTCCTTTAATTTCATTTCTAGCTCATAAGTTGTGAGATTTCCGATGAGTTTTTCAACTTTGATTTGTTTTAAATATTTCGATTCTTGAATGGCAATCACTTTTACTTCAAAACTTCGTGGAAGGACTCTGAGAATGTTTCGGATTATTTCCAATTCCATGTATGATTTTCTGAGAGCTTTTGATTTGTATACGATATTAGAAAGTCGTGCGTACATCTCTTTGACATTTTCTTCCTTGGACATTGTGAAATTCTCATATTCTCTACTCAGCATGGCAAGGCGAGATTCTTTGACTTGAGATGTTCCTTCGTGAGTCACTTCGAGTGTATGCCATATTTCCTGCGCAGTTGAACAATGTGAGACACGATTAAATTCAAATGATCCACTGAACATATAATAGAATTCATAGCTTTAGCGTTAGCATTTTGTAATTTACTTTCTAGTACTGTCCATTGATCCTTCGGTTTATTTATTTCCTGATTATTTACAATTATAATTGGTGCTCTATACCCTGTCTCAATAATATCCCAAGCGTCAATGGTTTTCAGAAAAATTTTCATCCTATTTTTCCAATAAGCATATTCACCATTGAACATTGGTGGTCTAACTATGGACTGACCCTCAGCAAAAGAATTATTAAAAGAGGCCATTTTAGAAATTCAAATTTTAAAAAAAAACGGGTTTTGAAAAATCAAAATTTTAAAACAAAAATGGCTTTTGTTCCTAGCTCTGATACCACTTGTAGGATCGATTTCACCCTAGAGGGGAGGTGAATAGGGTGATACTATTAATTATAAAAATTTAATGCGGAAGTTTATATAAAATATTTTCAACATAGATCACCGCAAGCAGCACAGATAGTAGCAGAATATAAAAAGCAGAAGATAGAACACACAGATTTACCCAGCTTCGGCAAAACCGTGCCTACGTACTGCTCCCAAGGTTTATACTAGAAATTAAGTAGTCAGATGCTTACATACGTAAACTTGTGACACCCGCTACCGACTAAACCTAATTCTACGCTCAAAACCCTGCCACAACTCAGTCACTGAGTTGCGAAATCTCAAACCACGCCACGTAGTTTGTCCCCTAGTCACACGATTAGAAATTACACGAAAGTTTAAAAGGAAAATACAAATTAAAAAACAAACTAAAAAAAGCCCTAAATTATTAAATCCCAAATGCATATAGTGAGGCCGGCCGTAAAATAAATTATGTGTTAAAAAAATCGTCCCTCTATTCCTTTTATTTCTTCGGCCTGGTATCTCTTTCTTGTGAAAAATGGCGGCTTCCTGTTGCTCGTTCTCGTTCTCGTTCGTTCCGATTTAGGGCTTCGCGATTATTTTCGAAGCTACCGACTTTGTTGATAAATGAAGTGGATATTTGCATTTAGCTTTGTTGATCGATCGTTTCTTAGTTGCTCAGTTTTGGCTGCTTCGATGATCGAGTTCGATTCAGCAATCTAGTATGTGATTTGTTACTTTTTCTTTACTGTTCTAGCTTGCTTGAACTCGATGATCAACTGCCGATAATGTTACTTGTTTATATAGGGTTTGAATTCCTTGATTTTCGTTCATCTGATAATTTGCTTGAATTCTTCTCGACCATTTGATTTAAGTTGAATGTTTGTGATGCTTTCAGACTTGTTCAAATTCGTGACTTTCATCGCTTGATTACTTGATACCCATGGTTTTGATTTCTAACTTAGTTCGATTTCTATCATTGTTGCCTTAGTCATCACGGCATTGATTTTCTGGTGACTTCGGTTATGCTTTGCTTTGACCTTGGCCTTTATAAAATTGATTTTGTGAAAATATTTTGGGTTCAGCACTGTCTTGATTTGAAACTGTTGTTCCATGATTTTTTGAACTCGTTTTCGACTATGACTTAGGCATTACTTTGAACTGCAGCTTGAAATCTCCCCTGTCTTGATTTTGCAATTCACAATTTATGTTGCATAGTATATTGGTTCATCATTTTATTGCTTCTGGTCATTACACATGTACCATTCGAAATATGATACTAGTAATCACTACGTACATCATATATATGTACACACATTCATATTTGTTCTTCACGTTCACTGTCCTGTGTCTTGTTACATGTGATGTTTGTTTCACTTGAGTTGTTGCTTTGCTGGTCTATCTGATCCCGTTAGTCGAGTCGTCCAGTTGCCTATGTAATTTGCTTGAAGTTTGGTCTGCACCTCAGTAAAACTGCCTCTGGTCATTGGTGGTTGTTTTGCATTGCTTTGTCTTCGACATTGCCTGACGATATGCATGTTTCGAGGCAGTTTGCATTTGTGTTGTAACTGCTGTCCATTTTGGTTTTGCTAGCTGTACTTGTATTCACTTGAGCTTGAGTTCATTGTGTAGCCTGGTTGACTTTTGCAGTTCACTGGTCTTGCATCATGTGTATACATACATTCATGTATGTATATATGTGTATGTTAGCTTGTGTTTTTAACTTGCATTTTGAACTTTGGTTTGTGTTTGAAAACTTGAATTCTGCAGCTTGATGTCTACATGCTTATGGTTCTATTGATGATGCTATGCACTCTGGCATGTTTCACTGTCATTTGTATATATGTGCACTTCGTTCATTGGCTTTGGATTCTCTCTGGTCATGGCTGGTCTGGTGATGTATACACTGTGTATTTTGTGTCACAGTGATCATTTGTGTAGTCCTTGAGTATTATCATGCTTTGAATAATTTTGGTTGTCTTGACCATTTGAACCTGTACATTTGGTATTTAAGTTCATTGGCCTTTCCTTTGGTTTCTTGTGCATAGCATATCGAACTGGTTCACTTGAGTTTGCCTTCATGTACAGTCTTCTTGACTTTGAACTTGTTGCTTGATGAACTTCTTTCTTGAGTTTGAGTTGTTTTCATGTGTACTCGAGTGTGGTCTGGTGCAATTGCTCATTCGAGCTGATGTGTGGTTCAATGCACTTACATGTGTCTTCATTTGTTGGTTTTATTTGAATTCTTGTGCTCGACGGTTTTGTGATGACTTGTAGTGCGTTTGAGTTGGATCCAGCTTGTTGCTCGGGTTTGACCTTGTGCTGATATCATGACTTAACTTGAGTTGAACCCAGCTTTTGAGTTGGGTTTGACCTTGTGCTTACCTGTCCCTGTAACTTTATCAAGTGTATGTTGGTGTGTACGGCCTTGTGGCATATACAGTGATGCACTATGTATGTCACAAGCTGTTCGTGTTTGATGAATTCAAAATTAAATGACGATGAACAACCCAACTAACGAGGCAAATAATATTTTCAAAACCACATTTTATTTTACACTGCCAAAATATTTTCTTTTCAATTTTACTGCGTTATTGTGTACTTTTGCAAATTTCTCAGATGCTGGATTCAATCTGGAATGAAGTTGAAGATAAATTATGAATGAACGAGCGATATGTAGTGAGGACATTTGTAAATGAAAGATTGTGATGTAACTGAATTTATATTGTAATCAAAATTGTGTATGTATAGTGAGAGCTCGAATTTGTACTATTCAAAATTGTAATAAATATTTATTTGAATAAAATATCTGTTTGAATTTAAATACCGTGTTATTTATTTTATTCAGCAAATATTTATTTAATTATGAGAAAAATAAAATTGTACATTAACAAATACATTTAAATGAATATATATATATATATATATATATATGTTTATTATCATCAAACAAAAATCACATGCTTGCATATTCAACAGATTCCACCCCTTGCGATCGAGTCCGGTCTCCCCACGGCGACATAATCGCCTCGAATACATCGTCAACCCAAACGAAGAACAAAACTCTACTCCGACGTCCCCTGGCCACCACGGCCATCTTAAAATTACTTCACCATTTTTCCTGCGATCATCAGGCCACCCACTACCTCTAGCCCAAAACACGACGACCATCCTCCCACTGTTCGTCGAAAATTGACGACAATACAAAAACCGACCAACTCACGGATTCTCGACAAATTCCCACTTAAAAATCACGATATTCCCTTTAAAAATCACCATTTACTAATACGAAGCTATTTATGAAATCAAATCACGGAATCATGAACATTGATTTTCGACTTATCTTTGATTGTTACTGTAATTTACCTTTTTAGAAATAAATATATAACATAAACACTTTTAATTATTTTTAAAAATACTATTACATTCATATAATCATTTATTATTCAGAGATTTTAACCTAATTTTAATTATATGTGGAGTAATTGAATTTTATTAAGGAGGATCAAAGCCTGTCATTCAACAGAGAAATAGATATATACATATACATTTACATGCACAGACAAATCATATCAACATACATACATCCATCTCCATTCATACATGCAAACCATATTACTAAAAATTCATTACAATCATCAAAACATACAACCTTATTTAAAATTTTAAGCAAAATGTTTACTCACCAATAAAACAGAGAACGGGATTTATATTCTTTTAATCTGGAACCATTCTGATGTATTTGATTTTGAAACTGAAATGCTTGTTATTGATTGAATTAAATCTTGTTTATTGAATTTGAAGTTGACCTTTACTTGTTTGCTCAGGTTGAAACAGGTTGAAAACTTGAAAACTGATATTGAGTTGATCTTTACTTATTGAAGCTTTAAGCTTTGTTTTAGTTTAGATTTAAGAAGATGAAAGAAGATGGAGGGAAGGAGGATTAGAAAGTTTTTGAATTGAAATTAAAATGGTCAGGTTTCTCAAAAACATTATATTTATAATCCAGTTACAAGAAAATTAAGCCACTTGTATTTTACATGTAATTATTATCACACAAGTGTCCATACATGTTTTAATTATTTTACAAATGTCATATGTAAGAATTAAATGAATTAAAAATGTTAAAACAAGTATTTAAATATTTTCTTAGATTTTATATTTATATTTATGATTTTATTAATTTATGTTTATATACTAACTATACTTATTTTTGTTTAAATTTAAAATAAAGAATATTAAAAACAAAGAAATGGACTTTTAATTAAATCTTATTTTAAACTAAAGCTAAAATACTTTTAAACAAAGTAAATATTTACTTTAAGTGTTTTGAAAATATATGATTAACTTTTAAATATCTTTTGAAAGGTATTATATTAAATTCAAACATAATCTTCCAAATCATAATATATTCATATATATATATTATAATTTGAAAACATTTTTATTAAATTCGAACCAAAACTTCCTATTCACAATGTATATACATATATATACATTATAAATATAATACATTTTTATCAGCTTGGAAAGATAAATTTTACCAATTAAATATTATCAGCTTTTGAAAAGATAAATAGGCCTATTAGAAAAAAGAAGATTATCAATTCATATTGTCTAATTCGATAGTTAGATTATTAAATCAATATTGCACATTTTAAATAATTATTAATGAAGATTATCAAATAAATATTGCCCAAAATTCCAGGTCATCACATTCCTTCCCTCTTAAAAGAATTTCGTCCCCAAAATTTAAAAGCAAAGATAATTTAATAATCCAGCAAAGATTTTAATTTTAAACAATAAAGCATACATTATCAACCATATAATAACAACCATAGCGACCAATTTATTTCAAACAAACAAATCTAACAAACTAACTATCCTGACACAATTCAAGATAGGCCTTCCTAATACTATCTAGAGTTTCCCAGGTTCAGACCCTAGGATTCTCGCTCTACGGAATCTAAACTAGCCACACCACTCTTATCCTGAGCTACTTCTCAAAACGATCTACAAACTGAATAGGATATCTGACCATAGTCACATCTGGCTCAACTTCCAAATCCTTCTTGATCAACTCAACCTTCGCAGATGCCTCTCGAAACAAATTTGGACCAAGAATAAGATGATCTTCGGATTCTACTCAACAAGATAGTCCTCTCAAGATCTGTCGAAATCCAGAACACAAACTCTACTTCACAAGCATCAGTAAACTTCGGACTTACCTCTCTTATCCAGAATAGCCAGAACAGGTGCACAAGACAACCTAGCCTTCAGATCCCGAATGAACTTCACTTAGAAACCCTCTAATCCAAGAAAATGGTGAACTTCAAAGGAGTCTAGGTTGCTTCCACTCTTGCACAGCTGCTACCTTGCTTCCGCTGCGCAACTCTGATTTGGAGTAGATGAGAATGTCGTCGATGAACATTAGCACATACGTGATCAACATATGCCAGAAAATACGGTTCAACTGATCCACAAAATAAGCTAGAGCGTGGGTTAACCCAAAAGACAACTAGCCATTCAAAGAAACAAATGAGTTCTCTGAATGCAGCTAAAGGGTACTGTCTTCAGCTACCCTTAGCTAGTGAAAACCCGAAACTAGATCTAACTGAGAAAACATAGAAGCACCAGGAAAAAGATCACTAATACTAAGCAAGGGATACTATCCTAATGGTCACCTTATCCAACTCCCGATACGGGCAAACCTTTGACTTCTCGAAGAAATCCAAAAAAATCTCTGACAACTTCGATAATTCCTACTTCCTCCAAAGATGCCTCAATTCCAAGCAAAAGATTGCTCAAGAGAACACTCAAACTATCATAAGTCACTATTGCGATCTTACCCAGTTCAATTTCCAAAGATACTATTTTCTCTTCACAAATCAAAACAGCTTATGCTTATCTAACCAATCCGCCGAAATTCCAAAATATGGTCAAATCCTTCAATAGAAAACACTTATTCAACTGAGCTTACTGAAGAAGTAGGCAAGCTTTCACCATATTCCCAGGCTGCTCACAGTTGAAACCCAAAGATTTGTGAACCATCAAAGAAAAAGATCCACTCCATTGCTTCTGAATTCCACCTCTAGGACACTTCCTAGCCAGATGACCTTCCTGCTGGCACACAGAACATTTTCGAGCTATAATGCTGCCTCCTGGTTGAAAGAATTCCCACTCAATGCTGACACAGATGCCATGGGACTTCAAATTCATAAGCTCTTTGAATCCTCAAAGCCATAAAAACCAACGAGCCTTAAGATGGACAATCATCTTCTTAAGAAACTCGCTTAAACCAAACATAGACGTCTTACTGAACTTAGTCTCATCTCCGATACAGAAAAATTCCCTTGCTTAAGATCCAGATAATTCCAATACAGCCGAGTCTTCCTTGCGGCAGGTACAAACTGTTCCTCTAATACTACCTTAAACTTGCTCCAATAGAAAACATCTTCGGGAACATCCATGGTTACTACGTCTCACCACTCAGTTGCTCCATTCTGAAGTTTCCAATATGCTATCACTCGCTACTACACATCCGACAGATGCAAACTCTTGAAAATCCGCTCATACGAGCGCAACCAAGCTTACACTTCAATGATGGACACTAAACCTTTTAAAAGGCTTCCTCCAAGATTGGTGAAATCCTTACACCATGCTGCAAAGCTTACTCGAGGCGGTATTGGGTCTATAGCCTTGGCAGATACTCTTCTAACCTCAACACTCGGACCTCTTCCATTGGTGGTAGTCATGCTACTCACACCATTACCCTCCTACCTCTATAGCTCAAGCTGCCATCCTATCTCACGTGGCTAACCTAGATTGGTAACCCAACAAATTAGGTAGATATATAGATATATAATAAAAATACAAGTACGCTCTCTCAAGAAAGATATCACTCCAAAGCCTAGGTATTATCTCAACGTAGAGCTCTAATACCAAATGTAACGACCCGCCTTTCATTCCACAGAAAGACGCATCATCAGTAAGAAAGAAAGGAACAGAAAAGAGGAAAGATAGGAAAGAAAGAACCAAACAATATCATAATCTCACAGCGGAAAAAATGAAATATATTATATCACATAGTTATTACATAATATACAACATCTATCAGAGTTACACAACTTATACGTTACATATTAGACAGTCTTGAAGACTTGTCCATCATACAACTCAGAATCAACTATAATTCATCAACACAGCAGAAACAGTATATATCTACATACGTTGAAGCCTCCTGGTCCAAGTCTCCTCCAAAATTCATCAAAGCAAACCTGAATCCCTTGGCTACTCGTAAAAATTTGAGTACCCAAGAGTTTAAGAAAACAGAAAATAAACTCTGGGTCAAACATGGGTCTGGTGTGAGTAAACGGATTAAAGTTGTTTAACATTTGAAAACAAAGGTATCTTGTAAGACCACGCCACAAATAAACATGTCAGGTTTTTACCTTACGATAACCAAAACATTTGATAGGAAATCCAGTGATATTATAATAATGTCTAGGGTTTTTAAATAAATATTTACATAGCCAAAATTGTTACATTATTAAATTCCAGCATACATAGGTATACAATCAAGTCCGAGATCACTTATTGGAGATTGGATTCCATACAATGGCAAGGCAACCGGGGTACTGCCCCTCACAGTAACTGGTCTAGATCAGAATACCGAGGATCCACCCTGATACCCTGCAACACAAGGCCGAAACTATCCCATACTGGATAATCCCGAATAAGACAATCCTACAATCGGCATGACCAACCGCCCACACAGCCGAATAAAAGGGACCTCTAGACAGGGGAAAATCTTATCCTATTTGGGTGCTACCCAATTAGCCTTGTTGCATCTCCCATGTTTTAGCCATTCCCAATCGATGAGGCTTGAGTCTACGATTACCTGTTTAGAACACATATCTTGGAATGCTCATTCTCCTCCAATGACGATGTTCTGAAAGCATTCAATCCATACAAGTTCGTGCCAGGTTCGAACGAAACCGAAGGCACTATCTCGTTACACTCATTTTGGAATCACCCTCAGAGTTAACAACAATAGCCCATGCACACCAAATCTTCATCTCGAAACTGAAAGCACTATCTCCGTTACACTCGTTTTGGAATCACCCTCAGAGTTAACGACAAATAGCCCTTACACTTCGAGTTTTCATCTTGATCTTCACTTAAGATTTCACGACCTATCGTTTAATTTGGATCGATATGGTTTTTGGATATCCAATTTGAAAATCTGATCCCGGTCTGACCGAATTTCAAAACTCCGTCTTTTAAGGCCAAGTTGTTTTAAGTTTTAACAATTTAATTTGTATTTAGAGTAACATATGCACATAGATAGAATAATTCACATTATCACAAATAGATAATCCATTTTATCACAATTCAACCAAAGTATATCACAAGCAG
The DNA here is from genome assembly GCA_030765085.1 of Allium cepa. Taxonomy (NCBI): domain Eukaryota; kingdom Viridiplantae; phylum Streptophyta; class Magnoliopsida; order Asparagales; family Amaryllidaceae; genus Allium; species Allium cepa. Next base: position 648,148,163 of record CM060939.1, on the reverse strand, counting down.
CACATATCACATATCCGAGATATCCAATAATCCAAGGCATTCAATATCATTCAATCATCCATAAGCAAGATTAATTAGTAACACTATTTCTAATTAATTTAAATAAATTAAATTAATTACTTCAATCACTTTTAAATCCTGCTTACTTAACATTAAGTAATTACAAACCAATTAATTAATCAACCATTAATTGTCATCTAAATTAGACATCCTCAATTAATTATTCTTTAATTACATTAAGTAATTAGCCTTTAATTAATTCCATAAATTAATTATCCTTTAACCATTCACATTAATTAACCTTTATTAATTCCACTAATTAATTAAATATAATTAATTACATTGATCCTAAATTAATTATGTTAATTAATTATTCTATAATCACTTACATTGATTAATTATCTTTTAATTAATCACATTAATTAACTAACCCTTTAATTAATTACTTTAATTTATCCTTTAATTAATTACACTAAGTAATCAATCCTTAATTACTTTCATTAAGAAATTTCCCTTTAATTAAATAATTTCCCTTTAATTAATTACAGTCAGTAATTATCCATTAATTACTTACGTTAAGTAATTACACTTTATTAATTTATATTAAGTAATTATACTTAATCAATTTCATAAGTGATTATCCTTAGTTAACTAAATTAATTAATTATCTTAGATAAATGACATTAAATAATTTAACTAATTACATTGAGTAATTAATCCCTTTAATTACTTCCGTTAATTAATTAATTAACCTTTAGTTACTTAGATTAATTAACCCTTAATTAATTAAGTAATTAACTATCCTTGCTTATTTAGACCAATTATCTTAAATTAATTACATTAATTAATTATCTCTTACACTAGTTAATTATCCTTAAATTAATTACATTCATTAACTATCCATTAATGACTTTCAATAAGTAATTATACTTTGATCATTAACATAAATTAATTAACCCATATTAATTACATTATGTAATTAACTTTTAATTAATTTCACTAATTAATTATCTTTAATTAATCACAACCTTAATTAATTAAAGATAAATTCTTTGTCTTAATAAATTGCTTAATTACATCATTAACTTTATTTTGAAAATCATTGGGAATTAATTACATAATTAACTTAATATAATTATTTTTAAACAAAACAAATTTAAATCATTTAACTTTCACATTTAAACTTTAAAATTGTTTTAAAATCTTGTTTAGTAATTTTTACTTTGGAACTTGGTTTATAATCTTTTGAAAAACTTATTCATTTTAAAACTTGATTTAATAAATTTCATAAAAACTTAATCATTTTTAATACTTTAAAACTTGGAAAATACTTATCTTTGAAAATTTATTTCTTTTCATTTGGCTTTGAAACTTTGTTTAATATTTACTTTGCTTAAAAACATTGCTAATACATTTTGAAAACTTGATTAATTTAAGTTACATTTGCTTTTTTTGAACCATGTACATGATTTTCCTTTAAAATTTTAAAACCAGGTTATACAAGTAAAAAAACCCAAGCCAACTTCGATCCCCTCCCCTCTGAGTAAACCCCCGAGTCCACTCGCGTTCACACTCGTCTTCGAGTAAACCCCAATCGACTCGAGCTCATTCCCGAGCAAACTAATTCTTCCCCAACCCACGAAACCCAGACACACCACAGTGCACATGTGCACATGCACGTCGATTTGGACGTTACCGACTCCTCGTCGACGATGCTCGCAAGTCGACGACAATCTCCACTAACTTCTCGACCACCCAGCTTCGCCAATAGCGACGCAAATCGAAAATCGAGCAACTAGAACATACTGGAACCGAAAACCACCTTGACAAAAATGGCTCGCCTCATCGCCACCGATTGTTAGAAATCTCGTCGCCTCAACCAGATTCGTGCCACGAACCCCAGCGTCGATTCCACCCTTCGCGATCGAGTCCAGTCTCCCCACGGCGACGCAATCACCTCGAATACATCATCAACCCATACTGACGACAAAACCCTACTTTGACGTCCCTTGGCCACCACGGCCATCTTAAAATAATTTCACCATTTTTCCTGCGATCACCAGGCCACCCGCTACCTCTAGCCCAAAACATGACGACCATCCTCTCATTGTTCGTCGGAAATCGACGATAATACAAAAACCGGCCAACTCACGAATTCTCGACAAATTCCCATTTAAAAATCATGATATTCCCTTTAAAAATCACCATTTACTTACATGAATCTATTTATGAAATCAAATCAAGGAATCTTGAACATTGATTTCGACTTATCTCTGATTGTTACTTTAATTTACAATTTTAGAAATAAATATATAATATAAACACTTGGAATTATTTTTAAAAATACTATTACATTCATACAATCATTTGTTCTTCTGAGATTTTAACCTAATATTGGTTATATGTAGAGTAATTGAATTTTAATAAAGAGGATCTGAACATGTCATTCAACAGAGAAATAGATATATACATATACATTCACATGCACAGAAAATCATATCAATACACATACATCCATCTCCATTCATACATGCAAACCATATTACTAAAAATTCATCACAATCATCAAAACATACAACCTATTTAAAATTTTAAGCAAAATGTCTACTCACCAGTAACACAGAGAACATGACTTACTTTCTTTTGATCTGGACCCATTCTGATGTATTTGATTTTGAAACTTAAATGCTTGTTGTTAATTGAATTAAATCTTGTTTGTTGAATTTGAAGTTGATCTTTACTTATTTGCCCAGGTTGAAACAGGTTGAAAACTTGAAAACTGATGTTGAGTTGATCTTTACTTATTGAAGCTTTAAGATTTGTTTTAGTTTAGATTTAAGAAGATGAAAGAAGATGGATAAAAAGAGGATTAGAAAGTTTTTGAACTAGAATTAAAAATGGTCATGTATCTCAAAAACATTATATTTATAATCCAATTACAAGAAAATTAAGCCACTTGTATTTTGCGTGTAATTATTATCACACAAGTGTCCATACATGTTTTAATTATTTTACAAATGTCAAATGTAAGAAATAAATGAATTACAAATGTTAAAACAAGTATTTAAATATTTTCTTCGGTTTTATATGTATATTTATGATTTCAATAATTTATGTTTATATACAAACTATACTTGTTTATGTTTACATTTAAAATAAAGAATATTAAAAACAAAAGAAATGAACCTTCAATTAAATATTATTTTAAGCTTAAGCTAAAATACTTTTAAACAAAATAAATATTTACCTTAAGTGTTTTGAAAATATATGATTAACTTTTAAATAGCTTTTGAAAGGTATTATATTAAATTCAAACATAATCTTCCAAATCACAATATATTCATATATATATATATATATATATATATATTATAATTTGAAAACATTTTTGTTAAATTCAAACCAAAACTTCCTATTCAAAATGTATATACATATATATACATTATAAATAGAATACATTTTTATTAGCTTTGAAAGATAAATTTTACCAATTAAATATTATTAGATTTTGAAAAGATAAACAGGCCTATTAGAAAAAAGAAGATTATCAATTCATATTGCCCAATTAAATAGTTAGATTATTAAATCAATATTGCACATTTTAAATAATTATTAATGAAGATTATCAAATAAATATTGCCCAAAATCCCGGGTCATCACAAAACCCATATTTTCTTCCTATTTCTCCTTTCATATTCAATAAGAGGGTTAATATTGGCATAATTACCAATACTATCACATTGTCTCAATTAAAATACATAAACGATTGTTTTCACTCCAAGTTCTTAAAAATAAAGTTTTTAAAACTCTATTTTCATCATTTTGGATTTATTTCTACAACTAAATGTTAAAATACAACACTTGGTAAATTTAATAACTCAAATCAAATTCCAAAATTTTCCATTTATTAATCCAAATCTCTAACAGTGAATTTTAAAACCCAATATTTAATTGCAAACATATTTTTTATTTGAAATAAACAATTTAAACAATTTATTTTCTCCATTTCATTTAATTCTCAATATTAAATTGTAACTACCGTAATAATTTAATATCACAGGTAATCACCAATACCAGGGTTGTTACATTATTATTACAATTATTATTATTATTACAATTATTATTATTATTCCGTTGCATTATTTGGTATGTTTGTTGATTGTACTCTGATTATGTTGGAAAATTGAATTCAAATATACATTGTAAAATAGCTTCATGAACTGTTTATGTTATTATTATATATGTTTTCATGCCGTTGTAAGATTCTGATTATTGTTTTCTTCTTCTTATTTTCTTTATTTACCCCATTAGTTATCTGTCTTTTGGACTGTTTAAGTTTGATATGTGTGGTTATCCAAAATGTAGGGAAGTTTTTGAAATGAAAAGGAGGAGATTAAACAAGTTTGAAATCATTTTAGTTTAAACTTGGAATTTAAAAAACTTAAAATTATGAATGGAAGCCATTAAAAGGTTTCATGAAGCTTTTAGGAAGATGAGAGAATAGGAAATGAAAATCAAATAGAAAGAAAAGGTGAAAATTAGTTTTATACGAAATAGAAATAGCAAATTACCATTTTACCCTCATGTACTCTGCCCTCCACACATGCATGCAACGTCACACCCTCTCCTCCACCTCACTCATTTCAGCCCACATCTAGCCACCTTCCTATCAAATCAAAGCTAACATGTTTTCAATGCTATGTACTAATGTTTCTAAAGGTATTTTATATATTAAAGTATGTTTAACTTTTTTATAAAATAATAAATCTTATATTATATCATTTGCATATCTAAGTGTGCATACATATACTTATGTGCATTTTCATGTCTAAATATTTATAAATGTGTATATATATTTGTGTACACAAGTATTACGACATTTTCGATGAATTTTAGTTGACGAAAAATCAGAAAACAAATTCCGGTCGTATTTACAATCCTTCTTTGAACTAAATATTTTTGTAAATAAATTTAAAAAACTATTTTACCATCATTAGTAATTATTTAAAAGAGATTTATTTTAATTATAATTTTTTATGAATATTTAAAATTAATTGAATATTCGCAAACCAAAGTAGTGAAATTCCGGACCGTTCACGAAACATCAACCATGGCAACCTGACCCACAACTGGCCTAAATTTAAATATAGTTGGTAATGGTTTACTTCAATAAGCGCTTTTGCATATAGCAGTCTTTACAGTATTTTTATCAAAATATCTCAGCTTACCGATCGGCTAGTCAACCAATCCAACCTAATCATCGATTGAAGAACTGACGAGATAAATGTAAAGTTTGCCCAAACAGGAATCGATAAAGCCTGGGATTTCATGATGTCAAATGAAGGGGACTATGGAGTATTAGTGAAAGGTTTTCTTTGAATGAAAATAAGTCCAACCTCTAGAACCTTAGTCATTTTTCCATGAGGGAGAATGTGAAGAAGAACATGGAATCTCATAATAGACCTTGAAACCACCTCATAGATCCAAAGACGTCTACGATATTCCCAAATGATGTCATATAGTGGGTTAGAATGCAATAAAAAAATCCACCAAGTAGTTAGACTAAAATTCAATACCTATGAGCATCACCTCTTCTCGTGGTATCATCACTCCATCTTCTTCCACGGCTTCCAAATTAAACGAGGAATTTGCACAAGCATTTCTCGAAGGTTTAGAGAATAATAAAGGCCAAGACATATTATTTTGATTTTCCTCATAGGATATAACATTAAGAGCCACCAACATAGGAAAAGTAGGGGTGCAAGAAAAGGAACCAAGGAATCAAAGGCAATATAACACACAAGTGGACTACACACTGATACTTTAGCATTTTCATTTAACGGGGGGGAGGGGGGTAGAAACATGATCTAAATCCTCAATTAGCCCACCAATAACTTTTAAATGGTTGCCACCACCATTCGACATGTCATTATTAGCATTGGCTAAAATATGAAATTAGGCATTATATAAATATTTTAATACGTATATATATGTGTGTGTGTGTGTGTGTAAATTGAAAAAAAATGATTTCAAAATGTATATAAACATTATATAGATATTTATTCAAACTTTAATATATTCAATATGAATTTTGTAATTACTAGATTTTATTATGTCTATCATGATATAAATTAAATTTGAATTCAATCTTATAATTATTTATATTATCGTTCACTATTAGTTTGTATTATAATAAAGTATATATATTTATACATAAAAAAATACATTATAGTTAGTTTACATTATATATATACACACACATACCTTATTTTACAATATATATTTTAACACACACACACACACACACACACACACATATATATGTATGTATGCTAGACAACACACATGTATATAGATGGGTTAACATGTCCATTCTGCATAAATCCTAGCACTTATACATAAGCATGTTAACCATATACACTATTTATGATGCATGTGCATATACACACTTATGTGTTTATGGTACACATATTATATTATATAATATAAATATAACCGTAAAAAACTTTATTTGTAAAATTAAATAAAATATTGATTTTATTTGAAATAAATTTAGATAGGATCTAAATAAAATTGGACTTCATAGGCCCAATAAAGATTATAAAAAAGGTAAAAAAAATTGAAATATACCCAATTACTTCTCCACTTGTTGGTCCAGTTCCAACAATAGCATCAGAGTCAAATAACCTACGCGGTCCGAATTAACAGTATTATGACTAACGTACTAAAGCTTACCCATATAGTAATGTGTCTAAAAAAGTAGTATCTAAGGTTTGGTTTGGATAATCAAGTATTCGGCCCTATCTAGCTATTGGCCAGGCCAGAGTAGATGAGGTAAGTTCAAAGGTTATCCCTAACACAAAGACCCAAATTGATTTGGGTTTCGGGCTATTTTCAAAGTTGTTTTTATATTAAAATAGAAGTTCTAAATTTAAAAGTTAAATTTAAAATAAGAAGAATATTATAAATGTTATAATATAGATAAATAAATTCTTTTGAAAATTAAAATAAAAATTTGAAATTTAGAAGTTAAATTTAAATTAAAACACGTATTATAAAAAATTTAATATAATTTTCAAAATGTTTGAAACTGTTATAAAAAACTAGTTTCAAATATATTATTTTTTAAGAAGATTAATAAAATAACTAATTAGTCCAATAAGAAAATTAATTTAATAAACATTCATGTCTAATGTATAACGATATATGTTGTGTTTCTTGAATTATTTACGACAATATGACCACACATGTTGTATAAAAGAATTTTCAAAATTAACAAAATTTAATTAAAAATTTTAATTAAATATTAATCAAAAATTAATTAAAAAATTAAAACACATATATGTAATATATATTTGCATTACCATAAAGGTTATACCGTATATATTCAGTATAATATGTTGTAACCAAGTAATATAATAATTAATTAAAGTGTTGATTAAATGAGATTTAACTAACATATTGTTATACATAAAAAATTATTAAGTCGAGTAAAGCATAAAAGTTATATAATGATAAAACTCATATAATATAAATGTATAAACTATAAGTCGAACGTTAAAGAAACCCTAAATAGACTTAAGGAATAAATAAATACGTAAAAATACATATACCGTGATTTCTAATATGTCCGACACTTGAATCACAAGGTTATTTCATAAGAAATACATATATTATACCATAAGTTGATATTATTCAATTAAGTATATTGATGATTATGAATCTTTAATATACGTGTTGTCCTCTATCATTTCTATATTAATTAATTACTTGCATACTTTTTATTTTTGAGCAAACTCAAGCTAGAGATATTATATATAGCATTATTAATATATTGACTAGACAAGGTAAGATAACTATATGTATTTGTTGAGCAAACTCATAGTACATATACTATACTTAGGCTGTCATGAAATGGAGGGTACGAATGAATAATTTCTTTTGATTTGTTGAGCAAACTCAAGATCAAAATGAGATTAAGACAAAGAGCTATAGGTCAGGAGTTGTATATGATACAACCGATAAAGGGTTATCCATTATTTGTTGGGCTAAGACTTGTAGAGCAAACACAAGGTCAAAATCCCAAGACAGATGGGCCCTAACACTCATTAATGAAGTCGAAACACTTTTATGTTTCGTCTAAGGGTTTGAAGAAATATAAAAGATAGGCAGGAGCCTTATTAGAATGATGACATGGTAACATGTAACCTTTCTGATATTAGAAGAACATCTAGTATATAAAGTTATAATAATCTACATTGATAAATTTTTGTAATTAATATAATTAATAAAATGTTTATCAATTAAAATATATAATTGAATTGAATCAATATTGACAAATAGAAATATAAAATATACTTATCAAATTTTTTTATATGTTGACCCATGGAAGCGCCTAATTATATGACCACTAAATACATTCATAACTTAGTAACCCACAAGTTTACTTCCCCGAGAGTATGTATTATCTTCAATAAGTTTTGAACTGTAAAAGAAATACAATAATATGGATATTTGATGGATATTTATATGATGAACGGTCACAATTCGTAATGTATGAAACGTCAATGAAATTAGTTCTTTGAAATAAGCAAGTAAATTATTATGTGAGATTGTGTATTCAATATGATTAATTACAATAATAAACTTGTTGTGTTAAATGTAACAGTGGACTAAACACTACAAAATAAATCTAAGAATTCGATCATTGAAATGTCGGTTTGATCATTTTACGTAGTGAAATTTATTTGATGTCCTTAAAAGTTAATGATGACCAAATGCACCTTTTTAAAGAGTTCGTTATGATATTGTACTAATGATTTCTTTTGAGTGGGTCGACCTTTTGGAAAGGAAAATGAATGTATAAAAGTGGTTATAATCTACTGTACAGTTTGGATAAAGAGAGAACGATCATTTCAACATTTTTAAGATATTCATATATAAGAGTTGTAAAATAATAATAGAGACTTAATATAAGAATGAGAAATTTTATTTATATTCCAAAAGTATTTTCACATAGAAACTATTTTCAATTATATTTATTTCTTTGAATTTAAGATACTTAATCTGAAAATTATCGATTGTAAACCAATTACAGTAAATGAAATAAATAGCTTATATTAAATAGCTGAATGGAGCTTTGTATTTCCTATGCTATTGTAGTAATGGTGGAAATAGTCAGTGCATTCCATATAACACTTACTGGTCGCATCAAGTTACGAAAATTATTTCATAAAATGTACCAAACATTATTATGAAATAATCACTATTTTTAGTGTCGACTAAAAAATAGATATAATTTTATTTCAATATGAATATTATGAATATTCATTATAAAATATAATACAATTGTGGTATTTGCGATGCATTGTAAAATAAAAGGTATGTAAATTTATTTGCAATTATTTTGGAATTATGGACTAAGCCAGATTTTGGAGAAATAATTCTTTGAGTATATTGTTATGAATCATATGGTACTAGAAAATTATATCTCAAAAAATGAAGGGCAATACAATTATTCAATGGAAGTGACATAAGAGTTGATGAACTCTTTGAATTGACACATATAGATTTATATAATTGTAAATCTATTGATACCAAAACGGTTCCAACTATTTTGTTGTATTCGCTGATGAGTCGTCACAAACATAAACATGTGTGTATGACACACATGTAGTGTGTCTATGATAATCTCATAGGAAAAAATAAAATAAAATAAAATAACGTGTAATAGTAAGCAAAAATTATTCAATTTGACCAAATATTTAAGTACACTGGAAAGTGCTCCGAACGTACCTAAAATGAATAAAGATTCAATCTTAAAAGTCGATCCTTCCTATGATATATAATGAAGTGTCAATAAGGGTTAATTAAATTTTTTTGAACAAAGTACAATTGATAATGATGAAGTTGAGCTTACCACTACACCATACAAGAAAATTTGGAGCGTAGCCATGCAATAGATTCGCAATAGCGCAAGGCCGTTGCAAATTTGCAATGGTCCAGATTCATTGTAAAAAAATTAGCAACTGCTAACGGTTATTGTAATTTTGTAACAGTCCAAAGCCGTTCCAAACGTTCGACGTTTTAGTTAAAAAGAATAGATCCTTAAAACATAACCCTATGCCCAAAGTACTATGCTTCCCTCTCTCTCTTTTGATCTAATTCGACCCCTTTTTTAATTTCCATATCCACATTCTAATTCCACCCCTCTCTGGCCTTCAACCTCAAAGCCACGAAGTAGAGGGATATTCACTTTGGCATCAACTTTTTTTTGAAAAACGTCGGCATTCAAATAGGATGGCATTACTTATTTAATTAGACTAGTTGAGGAAGCCAAATTCGATACGATCAAAAATAGTTCGTCTATGGAATGCATGATGAAAAATCGACAGAAGGATACAGAAGACCCCTAATCTGAGATCGAATGTGGAGTAATTCCACTGCAGGTGAAAAGCATAGATCGAGCATAAGTGCTTAGTGCTTCTTCTTCAATCTGACTGGGTACTTTATAACAAAAACATTTAGTTTGTAGCCGAAGTAGACACAAAACAAACATCGAAGCAGTTCATTATAGCTTGTTACATGGCGTAATAAGTTGTTCCATCAAAAACATCATTGGATGCTGGTTGTCGAAGAATCTACGGTTTGAATGCAGATCAGACGACGTAGAAGCAAGAAATGAGATAGTTTAAGATTTATATAAACTAGAAGCGATGATGTTATTAAATGAAAATTGTTTAAGGCGGGCGGTTTATGTATCACGACAGGAGGCAAACTCAAATTGACAACCTCTTCATACGAAGGCCTTGAACTATGAAGAGGGGGAATTAACAAAGGGAACATTAATAGTTGGTCGATGGTTGAGAGAAAGTAAATTTAAGAAGATCGTCTGGTGTTAAGATAGTGTCAAACATTAGTGCTTGTGATCGTGCGGGCTCGAAACGTATAACGATTAAAAAGAGAAATTAAAATAATAATGTACTTTTATTATATAATCAACACTACAGTCCTCCCTTACTCCATCACTTCTCCCCTCTTCCTCTTCCTTTTTTAACAGTAAAGATAATAAGAGTCACCACCTCCGTAAATTCTTCCTAAAGCCGTGGCTAGCAAATTCGAACGGCCTTAGGTTCATTGAACTTGTGATAACGAAGTCTTCAAATCAACATGCACCTAGGCATGTGTGGTGGTTGTTGTGAAAGTCGATGTAGTAGTGGATAAGATTGGGTTAGAGATAGGTGGTGATTACGGCAGAATTAGGCAAAACGAAGGGTAGCATTGAACTTTGGGGATGAAGACACAAGGCCAGTGGCCATTTGGTGGGGTCCAGTTCATTATGGTGAAGTCTGACATTGCACTATAGTGCACAGAGATGTTAGGTCATGTTTTATTGGTGTTTACCGAGCTTCAACTTTTTGGGTGGGATGCAAGCGCTCGTGAAGTGGAGATTGATGGAGGTGGTGGCATCCGATTACGTGAAACGTAGAAGGAGAGAAGAAGGAGAGAAGGTGCAATGATATGGGTTTGTGTACAGGCATGGGTGTGTATCATTGTGTCAGGCAAATTGATTTGGGGAAGTTGGTTTATTAGGTAATTATTTTAGTTAATTACTTAATTAATAAATATATTAATCCAAGTTCTTATAAAATTCATAACTCTTACATACGAGGTCTAATCGAGGAGGAGACTTCTGCATTGCGCTCAAAGGAGTGTTATCTACACATTAGAGCTAATTTCGACAAGTTTGGAGCAAGTAGGATTTTGAGTTAAAATCGAACACAGTTTGATTTTAGATCGAGCAGGAATGCATAAGCAACGGCTGGAATTTCGATAAGTTAACTTACCTTTAGATGAACATTATATGATACATGTGTTGATATAAATTATTGTTCGTGGGCTTGAACGATTTCTTTGGTTGGTTTGGTTGAATTCCCTCTTTGGAAAGTAGATGGCGCGTAAAATAAATACTAGAAGCTCGGGAAATTTTATTGAGGGATCCTAAGGGATTCTTCGCCACTGTTGATTTTAATTTCATTTATATACTCACTGTATAAATTTTTGAATACCAAAAGCTTAGTAACTTGGAATTATTGGATGAGACTTTAGTATGTCGCAAAAGGTGAACTCTTTTAGTGTAGATCAATGAAAGCATTTGTCCCCGCTTAGAGAGAAAAAGCTTCTTCCTCAACTCCATCTCACCCTGATTTTGCGTCCGACAAGAAACTTATCGAATGGATGAGTCATAGCAAAACTGCATTGAAATGATTTAATGAACTCAATGACAAGAGGATCTTCCAGAAGACCTGCTAAAAAATCGAAGACTTTTCTAACTTTGGAATAGAGGAGATAGTGTGGGAAAAAGAATTTTTATCTCTAATTGATATAATCAAAATGAGGTAAAAATTTATCCTTTTCAAGTTCGAATGCCCTATGCTAATCTCTATAGAAGTTACTACAAACCTAGGAATGATAATGTGCTACTTTGCAATCGGGTCTTAGGTGTAGATATTCATCATTATGTTAAGGATTTGGGTATAATCTTGGGATGTTCTTCTTCAGGAGTTGATTTAGATGATATTGACCATGGTAATTTTGCGTATAAGAACAAATTACCTATTTTGAAGTGAATGATCAGACAACATTTTTGTTAACTTACGTCCTTAAGGTAGAATTATTAATAAGATGATTCTCCATACAATTCTTCCTAGAATGGATAGCTACGAAAAAATGTAAGACAATAATTATAAAGCCTTGTACAGAATTTATCCAAAAAGAAAAATAAATTGGTCAAAAGTCATACATGATGAGATTAAAAGTTTCAATGCTTGATCCCGACATACTATCTGATATTCTGGAATTTCAAACCCAATTTAAATGTGATAATCTTTTTAATAAATTAATTAAAATTAATAAAATAGTTATTTAAACAATAATAATAATTGTGTTGTAAATATATTGATTTTAAATGGAATTAATATATACAAATGGAAATGGATTTGTTAAAATTATATGTACATATCAAATTTGATTTTTAAATTGAATTTGAAATTTAATTTGAATTTGGGTATTTAAATTGGAATTCAAAGGGTAGTTATTTATATCCTAAATCATACTTTGATTTTAAAGTGGATTTTTATGATTTTATTTAGAATATAAAATTTGATTTATATTAATTTCTTTTAAAAAGAATTGATTTATATGAATTAAAAATGCATTTAAAGATTAGAAAATTAATTATAAAAACATTTAAAAATCTGTTTTGCATGAGAATTACATATTTTAATTTATGAATCTCTCTAATAACATGTGTTAAAAGAATAACCATGTTTAGTGACAAGTGTCACATTTATAAATTATTTTCTTAAATTTTAATAAAACAAAATTTTATCTATAAAAGCTTGTTTCATCTTCCTCATTTAAACTTTCCTATCTCATTTTCTAAAAGAAAATAATAAATCACTACTTCAACTACAAATCTGAAAAAAAATTCATCAATCTTTACTCTTTCAACCAAAAATTTAAACAAGAATTCAAATCTCATTTCAAAGTTCCTAAATCTGCAAACAAAAATCTGTAAAAAATAATTTCCAGCTAAAAGTTTTATTCAAGGGATTCAAGCTTCATCAAATCTGCAGAAATTTTCACAGAATTAGGCATCATTAAGGAGCCTTCTCAGATTTGAAAAGCAAAATCAACAATTAAGCTTTAGATCAAAAATCAAATTCAGGAAACAAGAAGAAACCTGTCTCTGTTCAAACTGGTGAGTAAATTTTTATTAAGAAAAGTTTAAGTAAAACATGTGAATTTCTGAGATGATTGATATCTTGCATGTATATATATTAGTGAAATCTTTTTATATATGTTGTATTTAACTGTGCATGTTTAAAATTGTCTGATTCTTTTCTGTTTTCAAGTTACAGAGTAAAACTAAAACACAAATTTCAAAATTTACTTAATAAATCACTGTTAGGCTTGGAGTTTCAAACATAATATGTTTATTTAAACATAAATTAAAGCTTAAAATTTTATTCAAATAAAATTTGTTTGAATATCTTCTGAAATCAAGATGATACAGTAGAAAATTCAATTACAAGTTAAAATCAAGTATTGTAATTTGTTGATTCAATTTTATATCTTAAATCAACTCTATGAAACATGATTTTTAAAATAAAAATCATGATTTTTAGATTGGCTATGGGGAAGTATTTTGGTGATGACCAGAAGAGAGTTTTTGGGCAATTTCTGGTGGACGGAGTGACTATGGTGGTCAGGGCTTCAGCTGGAGGTGGAGTGATGATGGGTGGTCACGACAAAAATGATCGAAGGTGTTCATGATCGATGAGGTGGCCGGACGACGTGAGATTAGGGTTTAAGCCTTGTATTTGGTCACGACTGTAAATGTCATGACTGGAAATTAAGGGATGAATCGAGTTGCGCAAGATCGTGGGAATAGTAGCGTAGAAGGCTTGCGGTGATGTTGCCAAGATTTCATGGCGTACGGTGGTCGAAGTCGTTGGGTTCGATGGGTTTTCTGATGAAGTGTTGTTCCAGGTGATGGGTGCGAACTTCCTCGTTTTCGATTTAGGTCGTGCGATAGCGGGTCAGGGGTCGGAGTCGTGTCAGTGGTCGATGGGAAACTTGCGCGCGGTGTCGCTGGTGGTGGCAGCAGCGTTGGTGCGTCGTGCACGTGCACAGTGTCAATAGTTGTGTTATTGAGGAAAGCTTTAAAGTAACTCGAAGTGACGATCGAGTAGGGAAGGTTCTGACTCGCGTTTGGGCTCGGGATGTTGTTGTTCGTGCCTGGGTTTGGGGGTGTGTTGTTTTCTTTCCAGTTTCATGTAATTTAAGTTTAGTTTTTACTTGAGCTAAAAGAAATAGGAAAGGAAGAAGAGGAATGAACTCGAGTTTATTCGAGTTTGGGTCGAGTCGAACCCAAAGCAAGTGATATTTTAATGGGTTTTTCAAACTAGATTTTTTTTAAAAAATTTAAATTAATTTGATTTAAACCACTTTATGATAAATGTTAAACTATTTAATTTAAAGTAATTTTATACTTTGATAACTAAATTTTGAAATGTTAATGTATTCCTTTAAATTTAATTTCAAAAATTAATTAAGTTTAAACAAAGTGGAAATGTTTTAAATATGTAATAATTTTAAGTAATTAATGAAATTGATTTGTTTGAAAGTTAATTAAGTTTTTATGGTTAAAGATTACTTTAATTAATAAAGTAATTAAAGTTAAATTAAGTAAAAAAATTAGACTAATTAATTTATAAAGGTTTAATTAATTAGTTATGGTTTAATTAATTGATAATTAAAGAATTAAATTTAATTATAATTAATAGATAATTAGTTAAATAATTGAAGATTAATTAATAAATGATTAGTAATTAATTAGTTAACTGATTAGTGATTAATTAATTAATAATTTAGAATTAATTAAATTAAATAATTAGGGATAATTAAATTAACTAATTAAACATTAATTAAATTATAATTAATAGTTAATTAATTTATGATTAAGAATTAATTAATTAAATGATTAATTAAGTACTTATGATAAATTAATTTATAATTTGTAATCAATTAAGCAATTAATTAAGATTAATTAATTGTTAATTAAGGATTAATTAGTAATCAATTAAGGAATGATTATTTTTTAATCAAGTTTTAATAATGAATAATTAGGGTTATTAATTAATAATTAAAAGATAATTTATTAATTAATTAAAAAATTAATTAATTGATAATGTGGATAATTAAGAAGTGATTAATTAATTAAATGATTGTGATTAATTAATTAACGATTGGTTAAGCAAGGTAAATTGATTAATTCTTAAGTAATTAATTTAATTTGAATTAATTAAATTAATTATAATATGAATTAGAGATATGCTTGCTTATGATGATTGTTTTGAATTGAATATCTGGATTTGGTTGATATCTGTTGGATGATAGTCTGAGATATTCTGTGATGAGATATTGTATATCTATGGTAGATGTTTGTTATTATCTGTGGATAATGCTGTGTGAATTCAATATTTAAAATTGAATTGAATTGTTTAAACCTTTAAAACAACTTGACCTTTAAAATGACGTTTGGATTTCGATGAGACCGGGATCGGGAATCAAGTTTTGATTTTCCGAAAACCACATCGATCCAAGTTAAAAGTTAGGTCGTGACATCTGAAAGTGAAGATCGAGATGGAGTTTCAAGTGCAAGGGTTATTGTCGTTAACTCTGAGGGTGATTCCAAAATGAGTGTAATGAAATAATGCCCTCGGTTTCATTCGAACCCGCAACGAACTTGTATGGATTGAAAGCTTTCAACACATCATCAGGTGGACGATGAACATTCTAAGAGATGTGTTCTATAAAGGTAATCGTAGCCTCAAGCCTCATCAACCGGGAATGGCCAAAACAGGGGAGGTGCAGCAAGGCTAAGTGAGTCATGCCCAAGTAGGACGAGATTTACCCCTGTCTAGAAGCCCCTTATTATTTCGGGTGTGTGGGCAGTTGTTGGCTACAATTGGGGGTTGTCTTGTTCAGGACTGTCCAGTAAGGAATGGTTACGGCTTTGTGTTGCAGGGGATCCGGAGTAGTCCTAGGTATGGTGATCTAGGCCCCGTACTGTGATAGGCGGTACCCCAGTAGCCCTACCATTGATGGAAACCTATTTTCCCTACGAGACCCTACGGTTTTGATTATATTACCCACTTTTGTGGCTAGTAGCTGAAATTTATTCATGTAACAATTTCGGCTATTTTCTATTTACTTGAAAACCCTAAACCCTATTATAATATCACTGGATTTCTTATAAATGTTTTGGTTAGCATAAGGTAAAAACTTACCCATGTTTATGTGTGGGGAGTCTTCGTGATACCTTTTGTTTTCAAATGATTTTAAAGTTAAACAGCTTTAACCTGTTTACTCACACCAGACCCATGTCTGACCCGGAGTTTATTTTGTTTTCCATAAACTCTTGGGTACCCAAAATTTTATGAGTAGCCAAGTGATCAGGTTGGTATTGACAAATGTTTTGGAAGCTGGAGTTGGAGACCATACGTACCTATCTATCCTTATCTGTCGTAGTGACATTTTGATGTGTATTTTGGGTTGTATGGTTTGGAAAACTCTTAAATGTCTAATGTAATGAAGTCGTATTATTTTGTGTACTCTGATATGTGAAACTATGTAATGGATATATGTAATATTATATTTTGTTCCGTTTCCGCTGTGAGATTCTGATGTTGTTGTTCTTTTCTTTCTATCTTTTCTATTTCTATTTCTTTCTTTCTTATTGATGATACGTCTTTCCGGGGATTGAAAGACGAGTCGTCACATACTATGTTCTACGGCTCTTATTTAACTAAGATATTTGTTTATTATGGAATAAATGTTGAAGCCTTGTTCGACTTCAACACTCCCGAAATTGTGGACCAAAAGTCAATTTCTTTAATGAAACTTCCCTCTACTATGGAACTTCTTCTTCCTTACAATGCACATCTTGCAAAAATGGTTCGTGAAAATAGTGGGCAATCGTCATCTTAACTACAACCCACATCTCAGCCTTCATCCCATCAAGAAATTAAAGAAGAGTCATGGACAATGGATAATGATAAGGACGTTTCTTTGCTTTAACCTTTGAAGAATATTTCTTCTCAATCTATTATTCTTCAAAACCAAGAAATTCTTCTTCAACAATAGAAAAGGCTTAGTAAGATGATGAAGAATTTTGAGAAAACAATGATGTGCTTTCTTGAGAAAATTTGGCATAAAATCTCTTTATGTTCACGGTCTCCTTCTCCGTCTCGCTCGCATGCTTCTTCCAATAATGAGCGGGATTGAGAAGCCTTTTTAATTAATTTCCATCTACTTAGAATCTTTTCATTTGTTGCTTTAAAAACATTGCTTATGGCTTGTATGATTTAACTTAAGTTGTTTGTATTTGTGTACTATTGTTGACTGCATTTTATAATTCCTTATGCATCCTTTGTTTTATGTTGTCTTATACAATTTTTTATATGCATATTTTCCTTTCTTTCATTTTATTTTTACTACTTTTTATTGATTACAAAGGGGAAGAAAGTATGATGACATAGGGAGCATCCATTAAGGAGAAGATTATATAGACCCATGCCATACATATAGTTGTCATAGTCAAAAAAAGGGAGAATGTTACAACCTTGTTTATATGATCATTTTAATAAGGACAACTATATAAATATCTCTTGTAGCATCTATAATGCTGGACTTTTGAAGTAGTAATCAATCAAAGAGATAAGGAGCAAAAGGAAGAAAAAAATGTCCTCTATAAGCAGAAAATATGTTTGTTTGTCCTTAGAAACTATTTGTAAAATCTCCTAGATGATTCATATGCTTATACACATATCACTAATGGATGAGAATTTCAAAAAGATTGTCCAAAAGAAAATATATTCAAAAAGTTTTATTAAAAACTAAATATACATAATAGTAGTCGACTGAATTCAATCAAGTTGACTGAGGCAATCTACAAAAAAAACCTTTTTCAATCTTTTATTTTAAGCCTTCTTCTCTGCAATGTTTTACTCTCGTAGTCAGTCAACTAGTGACCATTCCCGGTCGACTAGATGAACATTAATGGCTATATTTTCTAAAACAACACTCGAAGAGATATGACTCTTTCATGGTTCTTCTTCGAAGGGGGCGACTTTCTGAATATATACAACTCTTCTAAATACTATAAATCTTGTGGCTATTTGCTATCTAAAATTCAATACTGTTCATTCACTCAAAAATCTCTCCTCCACTTCCTTGATCACACTACGCATCGTTTAATCATCAAAGGAGATTATAGGAAGATTGTAACAGAAGTAAAAATCCATGTTGATAGAACACGTCATTATCAAGTCAGCAATCTCTTGTAACCCTTATTCCTCGAGGCTAAGTAAGGATGTTTGATTAGTGGAAATCTGAAAGGAAGCTTCGGGACTAGACGTAAGACGGGAATTCCAAACTAGTATTAAAATATTGACCTGGTCGCTTTTGACTTTATTCTACTTTATTATTATCTAGCTTGATTATACCGCATTTACATTAGTTAGCCATATTAGAGATCCTTTGAACGTTCATATTCATGAAATACTAGATAACTGTTTACAAAAACAACGAACTCTTTATAAAGCATTATTGGGACTTAGACTTCATAAGTGATATTTAGTATAATATGTAGAAAATGAATTCAAGTTAAGAATCTTTAAGTTGGAAATGTTCCAAATAAAAGAATATGGCTGACATGATGAAAAAGGCTTAGTATGTCGCCTTGAACAACACCATGATAAAAGCAATGTTTATATAATAAATGCATAGAACTTATAACTGAGCCAAGGGTGATTCCAAATGTTGAGAATCTTATAGCATTATTATATGATAACAATGTCACAATATTGTTCGTAAAAAAACATAGAGATTATTAGAAGTCGAGAGACACACTTTAAATTTTTCTGCACGTTAAACGTCGTTTGTCAGCGTCAAAGAAAGTTGATTGACAGAGTAGATGAATCAAGCATAATAGCATACTCGTTCATTGAGGGATTGCCCTGATTAGTTTTTAAGGAAGCTGATTGGAGAAGTTGGAATAAGATTCCATAAATGACTCCAAGTGCAAGTAGAATAACGATATGGTGAGGGGTATATCCTAGGGATAATTATATAATTTGTTGCATATATTTAACTCGATAATCAAACTTGTTCAAAATAAAGGTGGGTCCTTCATATTATATACTTGATGTAATATATTTTATTAATTAATTAATGTAATTAAAAGTATCTAATAGAAAATTCATAAATGGTATGTTTTATGATAGTAGTTATAACGTTTGTAACCATGAGTGATTTATCACAAAAAATATACTATTTTAAATATTCCCAGTCAAGATATATCGAGACTGGATATCAATACATCCTTTAAGACAAGAGTAAATAACACTCTCCAAATGTTGGGCAGTGTATTACTCGTGACTACCAGGGACGCCAAGGGGTTACATACTAATAGTTATTGGATAACTATGTTATGACTCACTCGATAGTTTTTTGTTGGTTAGTATAACTAAGGCCAAAAAGAAAATATCGATGTGACAAAATTACACAGTTCTCTTGACTTAAGAATTCTGTTGATCTTCAATATGGAAGCTCCAATTTGATTATAGTTATATTATGGTATAGTGTCCATCGAATGGCTATAGTTAGGTCGAGTGGAAGCATTTGAAGTGAAATACTATTCAAGAAAGGATTCATCTCATCAGCTACATGAGGTTAGTATCACAGTCAACTAAAGTCATCACAAAGTCAAAGCCTCTAGCCAGAGCATTTTGGATAATAATAATTGTTATTATTAAACCAAGACTTTGTATTTGGACTACAGAGTTGAATATGGATAATATTGGAATTTCTACCATTACCAAATTCCATAAGTTCAAAGTGATATAGTTTTGATGAAGAGAATTGGTATAAATAATTATCACTAATGGGTAACGCTTATAATAAATAAAATTGAACTTTACCAAAAGATATGTAAGTGATAAATTCAGCCAAAATACCATACTACTAGTTAAGATGATGTGTAAACGTTAATATTTGAAATGTGCAATATTAATCGCTGACTTTATTTACCCTTACGAGTCACACAACCAAAATGATGAAGATTTCGAATGAACCCCATAATTTAATTGACTTTAATAGTTGAAAATTAATTTAACTAATTAATATTTATGAAATTTTATTTTATTTATTTGAATACCATTAGTGTTTAGTATGTTATTTCGCCTTTGGGCAAGACCGTGATACCAAGGGCTTGGCTAGAGACTAAAGACAGTCCGCTCCAGAAATCGGTTATCTGCAGATTCACTATGGATACAGGCAAGCTTGGCCCAAGTCCGGATCGATCCACATTAGCATGATATGACAAGCAGCGCTATGCAAGGAAACATTCCAAATTTCAAGTCAATCGGAGTTCGTATGCTCAAATTATGGAACAATCAAGATCCACGTGAAACATGCCCCTCTCATATCCATCCATCTGTATCCATCATTTCGTATCCATCAGCATCGATACAAATCAAACATAACTCCATCACTTGTCATCCATCCTTCGTATCCATATGGTTCAACCCTATATCGACGGACTTCAGCACTCCTCAGATCGATCATACTTCACTTGGTCAGCAGCTGACAATTCCATGTCGATCAAATGCTTGATCGATACGAAGAGTATAGCCGATGGTCGATATAAAGATGGGGGTAGAACATCGATACGGAAAGCAAAGCATCAATTGGATATGATAGGAGCGATCAACCCAAAGGAGCGGTCTATATGCATAAAATGTGGATCCCCACAAAGCACGCTTGCCATGTCATCGACATGAAGGGATCAATACTAAGGCATCAGCTACTCTATATTTGCAACTTTGATCGATCAATAACTGCACAACCACATATCCAAATGCAATGAGATTTTCACAGAAGGTTGCATATCATCTCAGGAACGTCCACGATCAATCGCAGCCCAATTAGAGCCATTTTTGATGAATACGAAGGCTAGATCGATCAGGGATCGATCCCAAATGACTCTAGATCGATTGTATGGGACCATCTAAGCGTGACAAAAGGGTATTCCATGATTCAAGGTAGATATTTCGAGCTTCACGCCTATAAATAGCACCCTAGTTGCAACTAAAAGAGGACTTTTATGCTACTGCTTGGATTGAACTCCATTGTAATTCAATTATTAGCCGTTGTAGTGCTGTGATTCAGTTTATAATCAGCAATAAACATCAAATCCTTCAAAGAAAACGTAGGCTATAACGCCGAACCACTATAAATTCTTGTTTTCTTTTTGTTATTGCATATTTTCTTGGTGTGATTTTTAGATCAGCCTCATTTTTCATTTTACTTCTTCATTCTAATCTCTTCAATTACATTCGATGAGTATTGTGCCCATTTTTGGTACAAACACTTTGGTGCTTACGCTGAGAAAACTCTACTTTTTGTTGATTCTATGGATCCCCTGCCGTTATTGGATTGCTAAAATTTAAGGAGGAGATCCAGATCCATCTTCTAGTGGTTTTCATTTTATTCTATTCATATCATTCCAGATCTAGGAAGAACTGCATCCAACATGGTGCGTGCTACCAGAACCTCTTCCAGCGTCGCTGATCCAGAAGGAAGGGATTGGCAAAATCCCACACAGATGACTACTATAGGCCAATCACCAGCTGGAGCTCTAGATCCATCCGGTCCGGTAACTAGGAAGGAATACCAGACCCTCATGCATGAGCTCACTCAAAGCCGTCAAGAGCTTACTCAACAGATCCATGCCAACATGGAACTTATGAACCAGTTGAATGAAGAAAGGCAATAGAAATCTAGAAGGGAGCATACCTCTTATTCCTTGCCTGAAAGTTCGGCGTCATCTAACTTCTATCACATATCTACATGCCACCGATTAGATGAGAATTATGTGGAAGCCTCCAAGCCCGCATACTGCAAATCCTAGACAGGCTGGGATGGGACCTTCTACAGGGGGTAAAGCTACACCCTCCTCCCGAGGAGGGGCTCTTCCCTACAATACTACTCATGATGATGATGCTATTGCTATAGATTTGGATACCGAGATCCAGAACCAACCAGATCCAGCCCCTCGCCTCTGCATTCATGCATAGGATCCTCACTTCCATGAAGCTCGAGAGCCTAGGAGGCGTGGAATGGACCATAGATAGCAACCGGACCATCCTCGTGACATGGAACCCAACCATGTCTTGGCCCCAAATCCCCAAGTGTCTGATATTCCAACTATGATACGCCAGATGATAAGAGAAAGTCAAGGCTCACTAATGATGACTGGGGGATTTCTAGAAGTCACACCCCATTCACTCATGATATCATACGTGTGGAACCACCCCGTTGATTTAGGATGGCGACCTTGCCGGTATGTGAAGGTAATTTGGATCCCAACCAACATATTTTGAAAAATGAATGGCTTATGAATGCTGCTTGAGCTGACGATGCACTTAAGTGTAGAAGCTTCCATATCTCCTTGGGAGGCATTACGACTATGTGGTTCACCCATCTACCGCCAAGATCTATGTCATGTTTTGACCATTTAGCTACTAACTTTGTTGAGCAGTTTCGTATGCATGCTGCCAGACCTATGGATGTAAACACCTTGTCCAGTGTTACTCAAGCTCTAGGAGGGACTCTAAGGCATTATATAGAAAGGTTCCACACTGCTTGTGTCAAACTTAGCAATCCCAACGAAAACTCTATTCTGATGGCACTGACTAAAGGGATCGATCCTGATTCCGAATTTGGTGATTGGTTGGCTGGGAAATCCCTCGCTTCATTGGACCGTTTCTATGAAAAGGCAGCCCAGTTTTTGAGGAGTGAAGACGCTACACAATCTAGAAAGAAGGACGTCACAGGGCCCAGTAGTGAAGGTATCTAGAGTAATGTTGTAGTGAAGCAGACTGGGAGAGCTCCGGTAAAGTACGGTTAAATATTCAGAATAAGCAAAGCTAGCAGAAAGGCGATGGAGGTCAAGGAAAGAAAAGAGACCCTCATCGTGGGAGACCCAGAGCTCCTATGTTCGATCAATATACTCCTTTGAACACGTCGCTAGAAAGTTTTTATCTCAGACCTGTGATATAGAGCAGTACAAGAAGCCAGCTACGAAACCGTCGGTGAAGCAGATTCAGACTGGGAAGTTCTATGGGTTCCATGATTGTTACTTCCATAACACTAATGAATGCCGTCATTTGTAGGATATAATTGAAAAGTCGATTAGAGATAGAAATTTTGAGCAGTTTGTTCGGGCCCCGCAGGATGGCAGAGTGGGAAAATCTAATCCCAATCAGGGACAAAGCCAAGCTAGTCCTGAAGAACCCGCATGTACCGGTGGGAGGCTGGTGATTAATACTGTGAGTGGTGGTCCTCATCCGGCTGATCGGAGCTGGAAGGAAATGGAATCATATGCTAGTTCAATTAAGCATGTGGACTTCGAATGTTGTAGTGGTACCGAAGAAGGGGCCACAGCAAAGCAATAGAAGACGATGACACATGATACTGTTTTCAAAAACCGTGATGCCGACAGAGTCAAGGCCCCAACAATTAATTCATTGGTTATTTCTACCCAAATAGATCCTGCTTGGATGAAGAGGATCTTAGTAGATATTGGACGTTCTGTGGACATACTTTTCAAGCGTGCTTACGATCAAATGCTGATGGAAGTGAAGGATCTGAAACTATGTCAATCTCGTATACATGGTTTTAATGGAAGTGTAACCATACCAGCTAGAATGGTGGAGTTACCTGCTGAGTTGGGTGTTGGTGATCGCTGGAGAGTCTGGATGTTGTAGTTTGTTGTGTTGGATATTCATTCTCCTTACAATGCTTTTTTAGGTCGACCGGCCCTTGTAGACATCAGAGAAGTGATTGCCTCTTGGTGTTTGACTCTGAAGTTCCCTACTGATAATGGATTCAGGGTGGTACATGGAGATTAGGCGGCTAGACGTGCCTGTTATGTTGTGGAACTGCGGGATGCGCAGTGAAAGGAGAAATGTAAGAGCGTGGAGGAATCTCTCTACGTCTGCTTTATGGAGGATTGACAACTAACTCCTGGGTTGAGGCTTGGGCACCATGACCGGTTTCCTAAATATCTAGATTATAGAGACAATGGTGATGAAAGGAAAGTCATAGAATACTAGGCTTCACCGCTAGAGTTGATAACTGATGTCCCAGTCAACGAAGATGATGATCCTAGAGTGGTAAAGATCAGATCTCAGCTTAGCCCCTAGACGAGACATGAACTGGTTGATTTTCTCCAGGAAAAACTCGATGTGTTTGCTTAGAATTATTTAGAAATGTGTAGGATCTCGCCAAATATCGCGACCATGCATTAAATGTCGACCTGCGACACATTCCGGTGAAAAAAAAAAGGCGCGGTATGGATTCAGAGCGATCTGCCGCCCTGAAGGGAGAAGTGGATAAACTCAAGGCTAATGAGCTTATTCGTGATGCTTTATACCTAGAGTGGGTGTCGAATCCATTGCTCCTCAGAAAGACAAACGAAAAATAGCGGACATGTGTGGAATATTCAGATCTGAATAAAAGCCTGCCCTAAAGGCAATTTCTTGCTTCCCAGAATCGATCAACTAGTGGATTCAATAGCCGGACATGGCTCTTATCTTTCATGGACGCGTACTTCGGCTACAATCAAATCTCGATGCATCTTCCTAACCAGCAGCACACTAGCTTTATCACTGATCTGAGACTTTATTGTTACAAGGTGATGCTGTTTGGACTCAAAAATGCTAGAGCAACTTATCAGAGGCTCGTAAACCGAATGTTTGCAAAGAAGATCGGGAAGACAATGTAAGTGTACGTAGACAACATGCTCGTGAAATCACAACTACCCAGGAACCATATCGGTGATTTAGAGATGATTTTCAACATGCTGCGACAGAAAAAAATGAAGCTCAATCCACTGAAGTATCATTTCAGAGTTCCATCTGGGTAGTTCCTTGGGTTTATTGTCAATGTCAGAGGGATTGAAGTTAACCCCAAAAAATTTGGGCGATATGGGTTCCTAAAACTCCCAACACCATCATGTAGGTATAAAATTTAATAGGAAGGTGGCATCCTTATGCAGATTCATTTCCAGATCCACGGACAAGTGCATTCCCTTCTTCGATCATATTAGAAAAGGGAATTGAAATTTTGAGTGCACAGAGGAGTGTGAGGGCGCATTCTAGGCGCTAGTACAACATATGGCAACTCCTCCTATCTTGTCGAAACTGGTTGGTCATGAGAAGCTGTATGTCTATCTGGCGGTCTTAGAAAACACAATCAGCACAGCGCTAATTCGAGAAGAGGATCGGATCCAACGACCAGTCTATTATATCGCCAAAAGATTGACTAAGGTGGAAAGAAATTATCCAAAGTTAGAGAAGCTGGCTTATTGTCTTGTTGTAGCCTCAAGAAAGCTCCGCCGATAGTTCCAGGCTCATCCGATCACTGTTTACACCGTCCGCTGTTACGACAGATCCTGACGTGACCAGAGACGTCTGGTAGGTTGCTCAAGTGGAACATCGAGCTGAGTCAATTTGATATCACTTATACCCTAAGGCAAGTTATTCAAGGACATGTTTTGGCGGATTTCATAGTTGGGTTCACCATACCGGAGGGCTTGCCCGAAAGCAATGAACCTCCTAACAACATATGGAAATTATACACCGATGGTGCATCAAACGACTAGTACTCAGGCGCTGGAGTGGTGCTCGAACCCCCGAAGGGGTGATCTATATGCTATGCTTTGAAATTTGACTTCCGTGCAACTAACAAAGAAGCTGAGTACAAAGCCCTACTCGCTGGACTGAGGCTTGCCAAGGATTTTGGAGTCATCGTTTTGGAAATTTATTGCGATTCACAACTGGTGATGTGCCAGGTTTCAAAAGAGTATCAAGCTACAGACCAAAGGTTAGCTGACCTCTTACCTTATGTGGGTTCCAAGAAGTGTTGCACCAGTTTGAATATTATACTATCCGCTGTATACCCCGAAAGAAAAATCAGAAGGCCGATTCTTTTGCGAAACTGGCTAGAACTCGCGAAGCACAGCAGATAGGACTCGTCCCCATGGATACACTTATTGCTCCACGTATTGATCAGTAGAGACAGATTTGGTTAATCAGGCAACATCCGAGAGGGAGTCGTGGATGACACTAATCAGAAACTATCTTGAACACGGAATGTTACCCAAGCGTAGGAGTGATAAAAGATAGGTTCTCCAAAAGGCTTCACGGTTTGTTATCCAAGATAGAGTCTTGTACAGAAGGGGATTTTTTATTCCTTTACTATGGTGTATCGCCCACGATGAAATCAAGAGAGTATTGCAGGAAGTGCATGACGGAGGGTGTGGCGATCACACTAGGGGGCAAGCCCATGCAAAGAAGATACTTAGGTACGGGTATTACTGGCCAACCGTAAACTGAGATGCATCAAATTATGCTAAGAGATGCGATTGGTGCCAGAAACATGCCAGAATTCCAAGAGCTCCACCAACTGAGATTACTTAAATGGTCAGTCCATGGCCATTTGTCACATGGGGTATTGATATATTATAGGGTCCTCTCCATTAGCCAAGGGTGGTGCGAAGTACGCCATCGTTGCGGTGGACTACTTTACTAAATGGGTGGAAGCTGAGCCCCTTGCTGCTATCACGACGAAGAAAGTAATCAACTTTGTTATGCGCAACATCGTCTATCAATTTGGCCTCCCATAAGTAATTGTAACTAACAACAGAACCCAATTCGATAGTGCCGAGTTTAAGAATTTCTACCAACGCTATCGCATCCAAAAGAAATTATCGACGGTAGCTCACCCTCAAGCGAATGGACAAGTCGAAGCTATTAACAAAGTCGTTAAGTCCATTTTGAAGAAACGACTAGAGAAGGGTGGAGATAAGTGGGTCGATGAGCTTCCCATAGCCTTATGGGCATATCAAACTACCCACAAGTCCGCGACCGACAATTCTCCATTCACACTTTCTTATGGCTCTGAAGTCGTTATTCCAGTTGAGCTAGAGCTGTCCGCTCACAGTATGGCTTATTATGATCCAAAGATGAATTCCATCTTACTTGCAGAATCTCTGGATTTATTAGATGAAAAGTGTGAAGAGGCTAATTTGAGGGCAGCCGCATATTACAACCGAGTCGCCCGATTATACAACTCCAAGGTCCGACCTAGAACCTTTGAAGTTGGCAATCTCATACTTAAGCCGGTCTATCTGCTCTCTTCGCATATGAAACCGACATGGGAAGGACTATATGTCATCGAATGGAGGCTTAGAGATAGCACATTAAAGCTATCAACATTGATAGTCTCATACTACTGAGAACGTGGAACAACGAAAGTCTCCATCGTTATTATATGTATTAGCTTTCATTCATTTAGTCTGCTTTCCTTTTCAAGTTTGATTACGCAATTTGAGAGTTTGTACTTACAATAAGGCAACGGATTTTGCCATGATTTCTTTTTTTAGTAATATAATGAAGACTCATAAAGCCAAATTAGTGATTCCTAAAAGCATCATGCAACCGCCATGATGCACAAAGAGCTAAGTTCCATCTTACGGTGGGACTCATTCAAATAGAGAGTGATCGTGATCCAACCGGTCACTTGCTAGATGAAACCCTAAGCTCAGGGGGCAAATAATAATCAATTAAACAAGAATTTAAACACGAAAATTCTCCCACAGACTCCAGTTCCCAAAGTGTGAGATGAAGTGCTAACTCTAAAATTAGGACGTGAATCGACCATCCAGCTCGAGGAGGATGGATCCATCAATCTAAGACCTCGCTTCTTTTCAAAGCTTGAGGAGGGTGGATCCTTCCATCCATGACCTCACTTCTTTTTAAAGCTCACGGTGGATGGATCCTTCCATCCACGACCTCGCTTCTTTCCAAAGCTCGAAAAGATGGACATGTACATTTACGACCTCGCTTCTTTCCAAGCTCAAAAAGGATGGGTCCGCCCATCTACAACTTCACTTACTATATCAAGGAGGATGTAATCCAACCGTCCATGACCTTAACCAAATTCTTATTCCCAGAGTATGAATAAGATCCTAACTCTTAAGCAGATATGACCAACTATCTGTCAACAAACTCTAAATTCCCGGAGTGCGGACTAGAGTATAAACATTAAAAGAGTGTGATTGACCACCCACAAAATAACTTATGTCCCCGAAGTGCAGATGTAATCCTAAACAATAAGCAGGCATGATCGACCGTCGGCATACAAATCTGATCCTCAGAGTGTGGATGTAGATGCTAGCAAATGAGCGAGTGTCATTCGACTTCTCAGACTCATTTTACCTTAACTCGATTGCGACTAAGTTAAATCAAAGTTAGTGTAGACGAAGGATGACTGTCAACTAACTATTTCAACTATCCCTAGAACTGGGGGCATAACTCAAGTACCAGCCGCTGACTGAGACAGCACAACGTTGGGGCTTAACTCAATTTTTGACTATGACCTGAGGCCATGACCTTGGGACTTAAAGATTGAACTCGAGTTCGACTCAAAGACTTATATTTCATGAGTACATTGAATGGAAGTGTGAATGCTTAAGTACTCAAACAAATAAACGCAGAGTTATGCCAAAATCAAAAAGAATTTTTTTTTTTCATGCTATTCTTCAGAAAAGAAGTACAAAATCTATCCAAAGAATTCCTGTAAGCAGGGGGCCGAACCTGCATCTATACATTGCCTACAAAAATCTAAATAAAGGAAGCTTATTCTATCTATCTGCAAGAGAGGAAGTCAAAATGCTAATCTATACCTTCGGTTCCTTTCCCTTCTTAACTTTCGTTGGCGTAGATCCGCTCGAGCTATCGTCCGACCACTTTTAGAACCCTTGCCTCCCCGGCTTACTCCAGTTGGCTTGTCTCCAACCTGAGGAACCGATCGGTCTCCCCTTGGGAGCTCACGAGGACCAAACCATCCTCTACGCGAGAAGCTGGTGGAATAGTGTCACTTTCGACACCAAAAGAATGAGGCGCTTTTGTTCCAAATATGGTGCCACAAGGAGAGAGCACAAGGATCAGGGTAGGACCAAAGCCCGCCATACCTTCACCAACTCTATGAACCGGCTCAATCTCAGTTTTAATTGCCTCCATTATTTGTTCTTCTTGGTTCACGCGCTCTCCCATCGAGAGACTGTTGGTAAGACCCGAGGAGTCCGTGATAAAAACATCTTCGTCCATGTTAAAGGGCACCTCAATGCTCGGATTGCTTTGGCGTCCGATGACTACTTCCATCAATTGGTCATCAAACAAATAGCTGCTATCATGCATCTCCCCATTCGAAGTAGTAATGTCAAAGTTATGGCCTTCGTTATTAATGCCTCCTGCTCGTGGTGAACTTCTTGAGTTGTAGGAGGGTTAGTTGATGTAGAATCTAAACCTGGATAAAGATAAGAGAATATATTGGTAATGTCCTCTGATAATGTTCCGGCATTTTAAAGAATAGGAGAAGTGTCCATAATACCTTCCTCACTTTTGGCTCCCGGGTTGGGCCTACATGCCTTTTGAGCTATGTTCGACGACTGAAGAGAGATGTGGCATGTCGGAATCATACTACAGGACGACTAGAGGGTTGACAAGAGATATGGTCGCAGTTTGAGACGCTAGGGCATTTCAGAAGCAACGTCGTTATGTTCACCCTCAAATCCTTCTCCGGCCTCCGGGTATTTAGCAGCTAGATCTTCTCTTTAAAGTGCAATCGTCATGTCATGAAGGACTTTAGGCTCATCTCCGATCAACAATTGAGTTTCTAATTCAAACTCATCAATAGTTGCAACTTTACGGATCGCCTTTTCATCCTCAATCAGGTGGTTCCAGGCCTTATATAGTTGAAAGGGATAGTCATCGCCAAGCTAGTTCAAGTTGCAATTTTTAGGACGTTTGCGTTGTAGGTGACCAGGAGATCCTCAAACTCAATCTCCATCTTGGCCTTGACATCTTTTATTTCCCTCTCGACCCTGGTGCCGGCTTCTTCGGCTGTATGATTTGCAATATCCCTTTCTTCGCTTGGCTTCACCGCCTCCTCGCACGCTTCTGGGGCAACTTTGCTGGCTTCATCTTTTTCTTTGATAGCCTCACTTATTTTTTCCTTTAGTTCATCAACTTCTTTCAGCGCGGAATCCCTTTCTTGGATGATAACGGTGTTGTGGGGATCCATCTCCCGCACTAAGTCCATATGAGTCATTCTCATTTCTTCCATGGATATCCTAGCTTCCTCGGCTCGTTCGCCAGCCTCCATCTCAGTTTTCCTTGAAGACTCGAGCTCATTGGTGAGCACCTCTATTATTTTGCCTTTTTGAGAAAGGCCGCCCTCCAGTTTCTCAATCACCTTGGCTCGCACAAGGGACACAGCCGAGACCTGCTCTGCCGTTTTAACCCACTCACGGTATTGGATATACGCATCATGCATATAATCTTACACCAGTTTCTCTATGTCATTTAGGATTCTCTTCAAGTTGGGAGGAAAGTAGAAACTGGCAAACCATATGTTCAGGAATTCTTTCTCTAGTTTAGCAATATGGATGGCTCCTTCACTCATGGTTCAATGACAATTTGTTCTAAGATGGTAGGAGATTCTGTCTCAATCCAACGACACTGATCGTCGGTTTTTGGAGCATGACATAGCGTTGTTTGGTGCGAGGATTTAGAAGAGGACCTACTGGGCCAGAATGTTTCGAAGGCGCTTTCAATGGCAGAGATCTGACCTGGAGCGGCGCCTACTTTGGTATGATCTCTCCTTTTTCTATCGTGGCACTCACGCTCCAGGCTAGAATAGTAGCCGAGATAATAATCTCTCTCCCTTTCACGGCAATGTGATTCAGAATGCGATCCAGATGAATGTCGCGAAGAGCGGAGTTTACTAATCATGGATCCTTGCTTCACCATTGTATCTGCTAAAATGGAAAGAGGAATAAAATTAGTCATTGCCGGAGATTGAGAAGCATGTGATGGAATATCGTGTTGGTGCCATGAAGTGTGTGTATGCATGTGCAAACCCACCAATCGACCTAATATAGCAGCTTTTCTTATTGGAGTCGGCTCCCCTATGCCTATTAAGGTTAGGTCTGCACTGGTTCTCGAAGGGGAGTGAAGCCCCTCTAGCCCGAGATCAGAGAATGATGGCATCTCCTCTGGGATAGGGATAACCGACAGCAGTTTTAGTGAACTTTCTGTCTACGGGGAAGAGGTCCCCGGACCTATGGAAATAGTAACAAGTTGGATTGCTTCAGTGCTCTTTTTCCTCTTGATTTTGTGGACAATAGTTTTTTCTTTTCTTTTTAACATAGATGATCGAGGGCCCAACGGAAGCACGACCGTGGGCTCTCGAGCAGCTTCTGTACCCTCACTATCACGAGGTTTGATGATTATTAAGCCAGGTGCAACCTGAGCTCCCTCGATTAGGGGCACGGCATGAGCCTATCTTCCACTTTGCCTTGTTGGGACCACTATTGGTAGCCTCATGATCCCTATGCTCTGTCCCTTCTCTAAAATCCCGACGGCTATCAAGTTGTCATTGGTGAGAACTTCGTCTATTTCTCTTAACTCAACGAGCACCGCCTGGATTGTCCTCACTGGCTCTTTGTACTGGGCTCCTTCACGTCGTGGAATAGCAGTTGTAAGAGAAACACATCGATGAATTAAGCATCAATCTATATTATCCAGTCATGGTTAGCAAAGAAACAAGTAATAGAACTTACGTCTGACAAGCCACCGCCCGGTGAATCCTAGTGGGCATCTCACGTAAAACCATTCCGTTTTGAAATAGCTCAACTTGCTCCATGTGCCTGCCACGACTTGGTAGTTCCTTGCCTGACTCATAATATTAAAAAAGTATCCGATCTCGTCGACGGTTGGGGGACGGAAGAGATGTTCCATAAATATAATGTACAAGCTATTAAGAAGCGCGTATCCGTCAGGATGAAGTTGAGAAGTTCCGATCCTCAGATAAAATAGGACATCCCTAATGAACTGGTTAAATGGGGGCATTGTTCCAGTCTAGCACATGAATCTATTGAATGAGATGAACCCTTTCGGGGGATTGTACGCTTTATCTTCCGATCCTGACAACTGAACTTCTTCCCAAGATAGTCCATTTCTAAGGAAAATTCTTCCTAGCATTTCTTCTATAATCTTGCACTGGATGGAATCTTTTGGATTCAATATCACCACTACGTCCGACAGATCATACAAAGCAGGGTTCACTGTATCTGCCGAGATATCAGGCCTTCCTATTCTGGGGAGTAGAGGACTTTGAATTTCTTGTTGCTCTGAGCTTCCAGGATCCACAGCTATTGAACTTAGTAAAAATCATTTTAAGATGGTAAAAAAGACCCGTGTCCCCCCCAATGCAAAGTAAGTGATCGTGCTATGTAGTAAAGTGCTGCACAATACTCTAAATATCTACAGGGTTAAAAGATAGTAAAGAAACAAGACCTCAAGATTCGACGGGAGCGACGGTCATCGTAGACCATCTCAATAGTGCCATTCTAAGTTCGGAGAACTATCTATATTGAAAAAATTTGTTACATTTAACAAGTTACTATTCCATTGACAAGCTTTGAAGGGTAGTCATACATGCAGTTTTATGGTCAAGTCCAAATATGCAAGGCTAAATATCGTTGGAGTCAAATGTTCGAATATGCAAAGGTCATAAAGTTCATATCCATTATAATTCATTTTGGATTGTTCCCCTGAAACAAGTTTTCGTATTGATCGGCTAAGGCTCGTTCGTATCGATCAATAATTTAGATCGATAGCCTTTTCTGTCAAATCTTTGGATCGATAACTCGTTCGTATCAATCACTTCATCCATAGCCTTCATTCGTATCGATTCTCCTCGTGTCCATCACTCCATCCCTTTGTATTGATCCATGGCCTTTGATTTCGGATTGATCATCAAGCCAATTTTTCCACATCGTTTCCAGGAGCCAACTCTTTGCCTCGATCGTGAAGACTGCTTTCCACCATCTCCAAAACTCCGTGTATTCTGATCGATCCCATATCCATCCCCTCACATCGATACGAGTTCATCACCTAGGTTAGACAGAATCATAGTAAGTGACTCCATCGACCCTCTCCGGCTACCCTCTTTCCTTTCCAAACCTCCAAACCGTCATTAGCCACACTCTCAACCTCACCCAAATCACGCTCTGGTGCCAACGACACCGGAGATGGCCATTATCACGAATGAATGCCATGAAACTCGACTCTCGTCATTATAAGCACAGTTTCATTAATTATTTACCTAGCTCAAAAAATCTGGGTTGAAGATTAATGATTTGATATTTGAGGATGAAGAGTCTGTAGTCTTTCTCTTTTTCTCTGATGGATACGAAGTAGCAATAGAAACAAGGTGGAAAAATATGTTGTACAAAAAGTATTTATACTCTATTCATATCGAAGATAAAAAACGATTCATATCCCAGTTTCCTTACCAATTGAATCGGTCAATGTACCTATCAATACGAATATCACTGCACGCTAGTGTGTGGATCGTTCGTATTTATCGATACGCAGCGCATCTGAACTCCAAAATCACATATCCATCGATACGAAGCGTTCCCATGCATTAATGCTTATAACTATCGTTCCATCGATATAAAGAGCACATTGTAAAATAACTTAAGCCAAACCATATCCATCATTATGGGACACACCTTTGTGTAAATCCATCTCGTGTCGATCTCCCTCGATATGAAATCTATCCTGATGCATCCCAGATCGATCTAGGAGAGGATCGATATAAAGAAGGACATCATAACAACCACCAATTATTGTTGCAACTCGGATTTCAAATCGATCCAAAAGAGGATCGATATGAAATTCGATCCAAAAAAACCATCAATCGATGGTAGGAACTTC
The DNA here is from genome assembly GCA_030765085.1 of Allium cepa. Taxonomy (NCBI): domain Eukaryota; kingdom Viridiplantae; phylum Streptophyta; class Magnoliopsida; order Asparagales; family Amaryllidaceae; genus Allium; species Allium cepa. Next base: position 648,113,679 of record CM060939.1, on the reverse strand, counting down.
TTTTCACTAAAATTGATTCAAGAAAAAAGAAAAAGAAAAGAGAAGAAGCATATAATGAGCCGAAATTCTCGACCTCGAAAATTCGACACTAATACGTTCACTGTAGAAGTGCCGAGCAATTGAATGCCAGAAATCCCAGATTGTTAGAGAAAAGAAGAAAAGAGGTAGAAGAAGAAACAGAAAACAAAACATAGATTCTCACATTCGCAGCGGATCAAAATATAATATCAACTAATAGCATTTACAAAGGAAAGTTGTATTTGTCGGTTACATTCAATTTATCAGAGTACAACCAATAATACATATGCTGCATAGTTATAATTAACTTGTCCCAGAATACAAACAATACAACTCCAAAACACAGCGGGATATACTCCATACATTCCTGCCATCCAGCTCACTACCTGAGCTCAAGAACGTCCTAACCTGAAAATCTGTAATACTTGGTCTGATCCGAGCATTACATTAGAGTAACACCCGAGTCAGGATGGAATCCAGCGTGAGTAAACCCTTTTAAAATGAAATACTAAGCTATAAAACATCTTTGAAATCCCGGGGTAACTCGTACCTCACTACTAGTTCTTAACTTGTTAGGGTCAATCACTATTTACAAAACAATATTTAAGAACCGTTACTTAGTTTAAATGACTATGTTACTTACTTTATTTCATTCCATCCTAATTGATTCTAAAACCAAATCTATAAAGAATTATTGTATATTACTGATCGAAGTGGTTTCGGGTATTTGCTAATACTCGACCCCGGTCTCTTCGAATCCAATACCATCTTTAAGCCAAGTTGTTTAAGTGAGTACAACTCTATTTTTAAACTCAAAATATCATATTTGCTCATCAATTCATCACAGATAGATAAACCATATTATCACAGTTCAACTAAAACATTCATATATCACAGATCATCACAAATTACAGACTAGGAATATAAATTAATCCAAGCATTCAATCCAAGTTTACCATTCATAAGCTAGATTAATTAGTTATACAATTCCTGATTAATTTTATTCACCAAATAAATTAAATTAATTACTTTTAAATCCTGCTTAATTAACATTAATTAATCATTCCCTTAATTACTTACATTAATTAATTATCCCTTAATTAATCATAAATAAATTAACCTTAAGTTAATTACAGAATTAATTAATCCTTTAATTAATTACATAAATTAATTAAGCTTTAATTATTAAGTAATTGACCTTTAATTACTTTATTATCCTTTAATTACTTATATTAAATAATTATCCATTAAATAATCACTTTAATTAATGACATTTAAGTAATTTATTATCCTTTAATTACTTACATAAATTAACCTTTAATTAATTACATTGATTAATTATCTTTTAATTAATCACATCAACAAATTAACCTTTAATTAAATCACATTAATTAATTAATTACATTAATTAATTATCCATTAAGTAATTAATTCATTACATTAAGTAATTATCCTTTTAATTACTTCTATTAAGTAATTATTCCTAATTACTTTCATTAAGTAATTGTCCTTAATTACTTACACTAAGTAATTATACTTTATTAATTATATTAGTTAATTTTTCCTTAAGTAATTATCCATTAATTACTTACATTAAGTAATTATTCTTTAATCACTCTCATTAAGTAATTATCCTTAATTACTTATATCAATTAACCGACCCTTTAATTAATTATCTTAATTAATTAATCCTTTAAATTAATTAATATGTTAATTAATTACATTCATTCATTGTCCTCTAATTACTTTTATTAAGTAATTATCTTTTAATCACTTTCGTTAATAACATCCCTTTATTTGAAAATAATTAGAGATTATTAACCCAATATTTAATTTATCCAAATCAAAACAATTTAATTTTTCAAAAATATTTTCATTTATAATCTATACATTTTGCTTTAGAACTTGGTTAATATTACTCTGGAAACTTGTTTATCAACTTTAATTTCCCAATTTTTAACACTCTTTAAATTTTAAAACTTTAAAACTTGATACATGCTTTCTTTATAATTTAAAACTTGATTATGCTTTTATTTTACCTTTTAAAACTGGTTCAAGTTTTCTTTTAAACATTTCAAACCTTGTACAAATTACTTCAGATTTTAAAACCTGAACATAATTTACTTTTTAAATTTTAAAAACCTGTTATGATTTAAAACCCAGGCCAATTAACAAAATTCCCGATCTTATTTCCGAGTTACTCGCGAACTCGATTTACTTTGAGATAAACCCACAATGACTTCGAGTCGAACCCGAGATAGCCTCATCTTCCTAAATTGATCAACAACCTAGACACGTAAGTGTGCATGTGCACGTGCACCGATGATCGCCGACCCTCTGATCCTTGTCGAGATCACCCACAAGTACCCGATGATCACCTCAGCCCAAACAACCACCCAGTTCGACGATTACACCAGGAAACCAAAATCGATCATCTCGATTTCAACCTGAAACCCAATCCCGACGACAAAATCACCTCGCCCCATCAATTTCGTCCACCGGAATCCACGCCATCAAGCCCAAAGCTTCGCCATACCACCATGCTTTGATTCTTCTTGATCCAAACCACTCTGATGCTTCCATGTCGATGCAATTGCTTTGAGAACGACGTCGACCAAACCCAGGCATTAAACCCTACTACCTTATCGATCAACTTCCATGTTGATCGATAAATTCTATGATTATTTTTTCCAAGGTCGTCAACCTCCAAGCTAGCTTCAGCCACAATCCTAACTTCCCTACCTCCGTCGATCATCGTGAATCAACGAAAATTAAATCTAGTCCATCATGAGATATCTCGACAATGACAAACTTAAAAATCATGAAACGATTATTAAAATTCATGATTTGCTAATATGAATCAAGTTGTAGAATCCAAACAAGAAATCATGATCCTTGATTTTTGACTTGAAAATGCTTCTTACTGTAATTTATTATTTTCGAAATAATTACTTAATTTAAACACTTGAATTTATTTTTAAAAATGAATTTATAATCTTACAATCATTATTCATTTAAAGATCGAAGCCTGAAATCAATTACAGGGGAAGATATGAATTTTCCTATATGCTATTCTTGATTCTGTTGATATAACAGAGGTTAATATCCATATACAGACATACATACCATCATATATATGTATACACAAACATACATGCATATTAATATTTATGCAAACATCTTTTCTCACAACAACTTAAAGTATTGATCATAACATCAAGATATAACAAAAAATTCAAATTTAAAATGGTAGTTTACTTGCTTATAGTTAATCTACAGACGAAGTTTTGCCAGGTTTTGCTCACTGATTGTTTCTTTCAAACAAAGCTGTCTGAATAAGCCTGGATGAACATGTTTAGAGCTCTGCATCAAGTTACTATCTTGATTCATGCTTAAGTCCTAATCTTTCCATTGCTTACCTCAGTTTGAAATTTGAATCCTTACATTTGCTTTTGCTTCCAGGTTTAAGATTTTGATAAGTTTGGTTTGATTGAGTTTATCTTTGCCTTTTTTTTCTTTTTAGGTTTTGGTTTCTCTGGTTTATAACTTCTAGGTTTTAATTTTAATGTTGAGTCTCTTTTCTTTTTTCGATTTGTAGTCTTTTGAAAATGAAATATGAAGAAAGAATGAAGGTAGGAGAAGTAGAGATGTACAGGAATGTTTTACTATTTTTAAAATGAAAGAAAATAAAGTAAATCGTGACACTTGTATTTGTGTAATGTAATTAAGCAACACTTGTATTTTTGCATGATAAATTCACTTAACACTTGTTAAATCTCATGTTGTAATTATTACACTTGTAAATTTTGCATATTATAATGTCTTTAATACGTTTTATATTATTTTTATTATTTATTTTGGTTTTATATTAATATACACAACTATACTTATTCATATATATATATATATATATATATATATATATATATATATATATTTAAAAGAAAGTATATTAAACCCTTTTTTAGTCTTATTTTACATAAATAAACAAAAACGGTGTATATATTATATATAGGCTTTTAAAATATTAACTTAGAATAGCTTTTGAAAATTATTGTATTGAATTCAAAATATGACTTCCAAATCACAATGTATATATATAGATAAATTGTACATAGAAATTTTGGATTTGAAATTCAAAAATAAATATTTAAAAATAAATTGGATTTAAATACTCCATATTTTAAAATAACAATTCATCATTTATTATGGTTTAAATAAATTTATATATCCTGATATTTCTAATTATCAGAATTTTATTTGTTCAACTAAATAAAAAAATCAGTATCTCAATGGTAAAAATCAGTTTATTATCCAATTATCGGATGCCCAAAAATCCGGGTTATCACATTCCTTCCCCTTTTAAATCTTTTCGTCCTCGAAAAGGAACAAAGCTAGAATTTATTAAAATGCTTATTATCAGTTAAATGATTCTTTGAACATTTTAAATACAAACGCTTATTATTTAAATTTTTTAAAACACTTTAAAAATCTACATAATATTATCAAAATAATTTTATATAAAAATCTTTTTATAACTCGACGTCTCAAAAAGTCCATCCTTGTTCTCACAGAAATTCGGTCATACGTTGATCAGGCGTAGGATTGAAAATCTATAAGTACTTGGTAACCCGTTTTCAACACCCAGTGAAAATACTTAGAAAACTTTTGTGAAAATATAGAAAACATTTTTGGTGAGAATGCTCTAGAAATCATCACCCCCTCCATGGCCGCAGTTAACCTGATGGTTACGTCGCCATTCCGGCAAAATCCAAAGAAAACTGTAGGCACTCTGCGCCCCTCAATTACACAATGGAACCCACCACAGATCGCAGCTACACCCAAGTTTTTCTTGCTATCACGGCAAAATCCCATGTAACTATAGGCATCAGTGCCCTCGAATTTCGCTGCCAAATGAAACTCGACCACTTCTACATAGATCGAAGACTACATCGGTCGAGTCCCAATATAGCCTATAGGCACTTACTGCCAAATGATTTTCATTACATCATCATAGATCACAGTCTACCGATGTTACGTCGCCTTCCCGGTGAAATCAAACGTAGACCGTTGGCACTCACCGCCACACGACTTTCGCTATGGTCCACAGTAGATCGCAGTGACATCGAGTTACACTGTCGTTATAGCATAACCTAAATGTCTCTATAGGCATCAGTGCCCTCGACTTTCTCTACCCACAAAAAATCCTTAGGAACTTCAGTTTGTTCGGACTTCCTCCCAGGATCTAATTTAGAAACCCCCCTTAGGGCTCAAGGTAGAACCACACCGTGGATCTCCTATGAAGTTCATTTCATGGGAGCGCCTTTTTTCCCATCGCTAATCTCAAAATATTTTATGTTATACACATATAGTATCTTTCAAATCATATTCTTATGACTCACATAAAAATCTCCTTTACAAAAAATAGATATCTCAAATCGATAGTTCCAAACTTGGCTTTTCAAATTCTAAAAATTGATTTTTCCCAAAAATCAAAAGCCTTTCCAAAATCTATTGGTTCCAAAACCTTTTCCCAAAATCTTTCTCATAAAATCATTTATATATATATATATATATATATAATCCTGAAAAAAAAATCTTTAGATCACTTCATCGTATATAAATTCCCTTTTTATACTTCAAATATTTTCAATAATCTTTTCTTCTGGCTGTAGATTCAATAAGGGGAGTTTATCAAATATATCTTTAGTTATGCCAAATTAAATTTTCAAATTTGATTTCCTTTATAAAGTTATTTACCATATCACTTACTTTTCATAAAGTGAATTTCAATTATAAAGATATCCAACTTCCACTTTTATTCATATATATTTCTCAAAATATACTTTTCTTTTCAAAAATAATTTCTCATTTCTTTCAAAATTTCAATCAATTCCATTCAAGCACGTACGATGTACATATATCATCTGTACGCAACATTAAATCAATCACTCACTCGATCATACAATTCCACTTCTGAATTAGTATCGTCCATCCGACTTTCTAGTGCGGACTCAGATCTTATTTCTTGATCAGAAACCGTCATTCTCCTTGCATAGCCCTAACTATGATAAAGAATTTCCAGAATCAATCCAAAATCCATATCCATGGTTCGCCGGCGAAAATCGAGTGAAAGTTCCTAACTCGGATCGATATATTATCTTTAAATTCTGTGCTCGAACCTTGATCAAATCACTATGCGAATAGAATAATATACGTACATCCTACGTATTTATCGCCATTGAGTATTAGCTAAATCAATTCTTTTTCTATTCTTATTCATTTTGATTCTATTCACTTATTCACAATTGCTTCAATTTCATTTGGGTTATTACTTCAATTATAATAGTTTGCACTCTGACCAACTTGAATTTAGAAAATAGCTTGAAAAGTTTAAAATAGATAAGTAATTGTAAAATAGTTATTAGTTGTAAAATAGCTGTAAAATAGTTAAGTAGTTATAAAATAGTTGTTAAATAGTCAAATAGTTGTAAAATAGTTAGATAGTTGCAAAATAGTTGTAAAATAGTGATTAGTTTGTAAAACAGATGTAAAATAGTAATTAGTTTCCAAAATAATAAGTATAAGATAGTTTGGGTTTTAAAAAGAAAGGTTGTATAGTAAATTGCTAGGAAAAATAGATTTTAAACAGTTTATATTAAAACAATTCATTTGAAAATAGTTTCAGAGTCAAACTGGTTCAATTTCCCAATCTCCACTTCCAATCAATTCAATTCAAATTTTCCATTTGAATTTATCTCTATTACAATCTCAACTTTAAATCATCTTAAATTATATAAATTCGATTTAAATTTTAAATGTTGATTTAATCCTTTAAATCAAATTAACCTTTATTTTTAATTTAACAATCTAAATCTTTAAACAATTTAATTCTGAGTCCAAATTTCAAAATTCCATTTTAAATTACCTTTACTTAACTTATTTCAAAGTTCAAATAAGAGTTCAAAACCTTTTAAATAATTTAATCTTTGAAATCCAACTTATTACCTAATTTTAACTTCGAAACCAATTCGTAACAAATTTCAGTTTGCAAGTTCATTTTTAACATTTAAATCTTAAGTTCAAAGTGATTTCATCACTATACGCTCAACCCTTATTTCTTAAAATAAAAATTATTCAAATAGTTTCTAATTAAAGTTTTTTTCCATTTAATTTCAGTAATGGATATATATTATCTTGATCCACTTCTTTCATTCAATTAAAATAATCTAATTCTCAGTTTCATAGATTATTAATAACAATGGGATGATATTAGGATAAGCCAAGGTAAATAAACATCCAAATTATTTAAAACATCCATCAATAGCATCCATCTCACATTTCCAGAGCTCAAACCCATTTTGAGATCATACATACTCCCTTTCAATTTAAACCATTTAACTTACCTAAGTTAAATTCAATTCAATTTAAATAATCCAGTCAATCCTACTCAATTTGAATTCTCCATTTCAAATTCTAAACTTCTTATCAATATCCTTTCCCACTTATAAGTTCAAAAATTTATTTTACTTAGGGTTTTTACATCACATTCCAGGAAAATTCAAAACTCAACACTTAGAGTTTATTTCAAATCATCTTGATATTATGTATATCTATTTATATATACATATATATTTTATTTTTACACCAAGTAATACTTTAAATTTTAAACCATTCTTGGTTTTTAGTTCAAACATATTGCTTTAAAATTTAAAACATTCTTGTCTTAAGATAAGATTCCTACATTTAAAAATACTTTTTTTTTATTTTTTTTAATATCTTTAATACTTCGAATCAATTTAAAATTTTTGGACTTAGATTTTAAAACTTCACAATTTAAATTCTTTTCAATTTATAAGTCATACTTATCTAATTGCTTCTTCCTTAAAATATCCCATTTTGCTTTATCATTAATTATTATTGGAAAACAAACATCCCATTATTAGACACAATGACCATTTTACGATAATAACCAAGATTATCATAACGAAAACCAATTCACTATATATTATCTCATAATTTATTGGAAAATAAAATCAAGGTAACTTAATTCAGCATTCCAAAAACACTTCTACAAATTTTAGGATTTTAATCTCTGGTTTAAATCCATTTCTGGCTTAGCCTATTGTATAGTTCATATTATCCACTTCCTATTTGGTTATAGTATATTACCGCACACTTAAATTCTTATGGACTTATTCAATTTTATATAATGACAACCAATTATCTGTATATAATAATTAGAAAAATTATTTCTTTATATATCAAAATATAGGCTTATATAAAAATCATTTTCAAAACCGGTTTAAAATCTTTATATAAGAAAATAACAAATAAACCCTCATATATAATACACTAAACTCATCTTAGGGTATTATTGACCCTATCCTTAATGAGTAACCCACCAGAGCCAAGGTTCTCGCTTAACCTTCAGCTCTGATACCAACTATAATGACGCGAAATTCTCGACCTCGAAAATTCGACACTAGTACATTCACTGTAGAAGTGCCGAGCAATTGAATATCGGAAATTCCATATTGTTAAGGAAAAGAAGAAAAGAGGTAGAAGAACAAACAACAAACAAAACACAGATTCTCACATTCGCAGCGGATCAAAATATAATATCAAATAATAAAATTTACAAAGGAAAGCTGTATTTGTCAGTTACATTCAATATATCAGAGTACAACCAATCACATATAAACTGGACAGTTATAATTAACTTGTCCAAGAATACAAACAATACAACTCCAAAACACAGCGGGATATACTCCATACGTTCCTGCCATCCAGCTTGCTACCTAAGCTCTAGAATGTCCTAACCTGAAAATTTGTAATACTCGGTCTGACCCAAGCATTACATTAAAGTAACACCCGAGTCAGGCTGGAAGTAAACCCATTTAAAATGAAATACGAAGCTATAAAACATCTTTGAAATCTCGGGTAACTCGCACCTCACTACGAGTTCTTCACTTGTTACAGTCAAATCACTATTTGCAAAACAATAGTTAAGAACTGTTACTTGTTTAAATGACCATGTTACTTACTTTATTTCATTCTAGACTAATTGATTATAAAACCAAATCTGTAATGAATTATTGTAGATTACTGATCGAAGTGGTTTCGGGTATTTGCTGATACCCGACCCCGGTCTCTTCGAATCCAATACCATCTTTAAGCCAAGTTGTTTAAGCGAATACAATTCAATTTTTAAACTCAGAATATCATATTTACTCAGTAATTCATCACAGATAGATAAACTGTATTATCACAGTTTAACTAAAACATTCATATATCACAGATCATCACAAATTACAGACTAGGAATATAAATTAATCCAAGCATTCAATCCAAGTTTACCATTCGTAAGCAAGATTAATTAGTTATACAATTCCTAATTAATTTAATGTAATCACCAAATAAATTAAATTAATTACTTTTAAATCCTGCTTAATTAACATTAATTAATCAATCCCTTAATTACTTACATTAATTAATTATCCCTTAATTAATCACAAATAAATTAACCTTAAGTTAATTGCATAATTAATTGCATAAATTAATTAACCTTTAATTATTAAGTAATTAACCTTTGATTACTTGATTATCCTTTAATTACTTATATTAAGTAATTATCCATTAATTAATCACCTTGATTAATGACATTTAAGTAATTGATTATCCTTTAATTACTTACATAAATTAACCTTTAATTAATTACATTGATTAATTATCTTTTAATTAATCACATTAACAAATTAACCTTTAATTATATCACATTAATTAATTAATTACATTAATTAATTATCCATTAAGTAATTAATTCTTTACATTGAGTAATTATCCTTTTAATTACTTCTATTAAGTAATTATTCCTAATTACTTTCATTAAGTAATTGTCCTTAATTACTTACACTAAGTAATTATATTTTATTAATTATATTAATTAATTGTTCCTTGAGTAATTACCATTAATTACTCACACTAAGTAATTATTCTTTAATCACTATCATCAAGTAATTATTCTTAATTACTTATATCAATTAACCAACCCTTTATTTAATTATCTTAATTAATTAATCCTTTAAATTAATTAATACTGTAATTAATTACATTCATTCATTATCCTCTAATTACATTTATTAAGTAATTATCTTTTAATCATTTTCATTAATCACATCTCTTTGTTTGAAAACAGTTAGAGATTATTAACCTAATATTTAATTTATCCAAATCAAAACAATTTAATTTCAAAAATATTTGCATTTATAATCTATACATTATGCTTTAGAATTTAGTTAATATTACTTTGGAAACTTGTTTATCTACTTTGATTTCCTAATTTTTAAAACTTTAAAACTTTAAAACTTGATACATGCTTTCTTTATAATTTAAAACTTGGTTATGCTTTTACTTTACCTTTTAAAACCTGGTTCAAGTTTTCTTTTAAACATTTAAAACCTGGTGCAAATTACTTCATATTTTAAAACCTGAACATAATTTACTTTTTATATTTTAAAAACCTGTTATGATTTAAAACCCGGGCGAATTAACGAAATTCCCGATCTCATTCCCGAGTTACTCGCGAACTCGATTTACTTCGAGATAAACCCACAACGACTTCGAGTCGAACCTGAGATAGCCTCATCTTCCCCAAATTGATCAACAGCCCAGACACCTAAGTGCACATGTGCGCATGAACCGGTGATCGTCGACCCTCCGATCCTCGTCGAGATCACCCGCAATTACCTGATGATCACCTCACCTCGATCATCTCAATTTCAACCTGAAATCCAATCCCGATGACAAAATCACCATGCCCCGTCAATTCCGTCTACTGGAATCCATGCCATCGAGCCTAAAGCTTCGCCATACCACCATGCTTTGATTCCCCTTGATCTAAACCAGTCTGATGCTCCCATGTCGATGTAATTGCTTCGAGAACGACGTCGACCAAACCCAGGCATTTGATCCTACTACCTTATCGATCAACTTCCACGGTGATCGATAAATTCTATGATCATTTTGGCCGAGGTCGTCAACCTCCAAGCTAGCTTCAGCCACAATCCTGACTTCCCTACCACCGTCGATCATCGTGAATCGATGAAAACTCAATCTCGTTCATCATGAGATACCTCGACAATGACAAAATTAAAAATCATGAAATGATTTTAAAATTCATGATTTGCCAATACGAATCAAGTTATAGAATCCAAACAAGAAATCATGATCCTTGATTTTTGACTTGAAAATGATTCTTACTGTAATTTATTATTACCGAAATAATTACTTAATTTAAACACTTGAATTTATTTTCAAAAATGAATTTATAATCTTAAAATCATTATTAATTTAAAGATCGAAGCCGAAAATCAATTACAGGGGAAGATATGAATTTTCCTATATGTTGTTCTTGATTCTGTTGATATAACAGAGGTTAATATCCATATACAGACATGCATACCATCATATATATGTATACACAAACATACATGCATATTAATATTTATACAAACATCTTTTCACACAACAACTTAAAGTATTAATCATAACATCAAGATATAACAACAAATTCAAATTTAAAATAGTAGTTTACCCACTTATAGTTAATCTACAGAGGAAGTTTTGCCAGGTTTTGCTCATTGATTTTCTCTTTCGAACAAAGCTGTCTGAATAAGCCTGGATGAATATGCTGTTAGCTCTGCATCAAGTTACTATCTTGATTCATGCTTAAGTCCGGATCTTGCCATTTCTTGTTTCAGTTTGAAATTTGAATCCTTATATTTGCTTTTGCTTTCAGGTTTAAGATTTTGAAAAGTTTGGTTTGATTGAGTTTATCTTTGCCTTTTGTTTCCTTTTCAGGTTTTGGTTTCTCTGGTTTATAATTTGCAGGTTTTAATTTTGATGTTGATTCTCTTTTTTTTATTTGTAGTCTTTTGAAAATGAAAGATGAAGAAAGAATGAAAGTAGGAGAAGTAGAGATGTTTATATAGGAATGTTTTACTATTTTTAAAATGAAAGAAAATAAATTAAATCATGACACTTGTATTTTTGTAATTTAATTAAGCTACACTTGTATTTTTGCATGATAAATTCACTTAACGCTTGTTAAATCTCATGTTGTAATTGTTACGCTTGTAAATTTTGCATAATGTAATGTCTTTAATATTATTTAATATTATTTTTATTATTTAGTTTGGTTTTATATTTATATATACAACTATACTTATTCATATATATATATATATATATATAATTTTAAAAGAAAGTATATTAAACCCTTTTTTAATCTTATTTTACGTAAATAAACAAATACATATATATATAGGTTTTTAAAATATTGACTTTAAATAGCTTTTGAAATTATTGTATTGAATTCAAAATATGACTTCCAAATCACAATGTATATATATAGATAAAATGTAGATAGAAATTTTGGATTTGAAATTCAAAAAAAAATTTGAAAATATATTGGATTTAAATATTCTATATTTTAAAATTATAATTCATCATTTATTATAGTTTAAATCAATTTATATATATCCAGGTATTTCTAATTATCATAATTTTATTTGTTCAACTAAATAAAAAAATCAGTATCTCAATAGTAAAAATCAGTTAATTATCCAATTATCAGACGCCTAAAAATCCGAGTTATCACAAAGCAAGAACTTGACAACGCATGGACATCTAAATGTAAATGAGAGTCAGGTTAAAATACATGCATGCATGTTATACTAACATTCGATTTTCAAAGTTAGCTGGAATTGAATGCTTACTTGGTGACAACCAGAACAATCAACAAAAGATTGCTAGCGCTTGACCTTCAACTGCGACTTATTATTTATACTACTGGAAATCAACAAAGGGTTGCATCTTTTGATGAAAGAACAACAACTATACCGTAAATCAGATATAGTCTTTTCAGAATTAAGACTGCAGCTTTTCAAAGCACGTCATGTTCACACTGGACGTACTTTGGGGGGCAAATCTTACCCCGCCATTTGGCAAGGCCGTGACACCAAGGGCTTGGCTAGAGACTGAAGACAATCCACTTCGAAAATCGGTTATCTGCATATTCAAGATGGATACAGGCAAGCTTGGTCCAAGTCAGGATCAAGCCACAATTAGCATGATATGACAAGCAGAGCTATGTAAGGCAACGTTCCAAATTTCATGTCAATAGGAGTTTATATGCTCAAGTTATGGAACGATCAAGATCCACATGAAACATACCCCTCTCATATCCTTCCATCTGTATCCATCATTTTGTATCCATAAGCATCAATACAAAGTGAACATAACTCCATCACTCGACATCCATCGTTCGTATCCATAAGATTCAACCCAATATCAATGGACATCGACACTCCCCAGATCGATCACACTTCACTTGGTCAACAGTTGAACATTCCATATCGATCAACTGCTTGATCAATATGAAGAGTAAAGCCGTTGATCGATATAAATATAGGGGCAGAACATCGATACGGAAAGCAAAGCATCGATTGGATACGAGAGGAGTAGTCAACCAAAAGGAAGCGGTCCCTATGGACAAAATATAGATCTCCACAAAGCGCACCTACCATGTCATCAACATGAAGGGATCGATATGAAAGGTATCGATACGAAGGCATCAGCTATATATTTGCAACTTTGATCGATTAATAAATCCACAACCACACATCCAAATGCAATGAGATTTTCACAAATGGTTGCATATCAACTCAGGAACGTCCATGGTCGTTCGCAGCCCAATCGCAGCCATTTTCGATTGATACGAAGGCTATGTGGATCAATCCCAAATGACTTCAGATCGATTTTATGGGCCCAACTAGGCGTGAGAAAGGGTATTTCGAGATTCAAAGCAGATATTTCCAGCTTCACACCGATAAATAGCACCCTAGTTGCAACTAAAAGAGGAATTTTTACGTTGTTGCTTGGATTGAACTCCATTGCAATTCGAGTACTAGCCGTTGTACTGTTGTAATTTAGTTTATAATCGGCAATAAACATCGAATCCTTCATAGTGGATATAGGCTATAACACTGAACAACTATAAATTCTTGTTTTCTTTCTGTTGCTACATATTTTCTTAGTGTGATTGTTAGATTAGCCTCATTTTTCATTTTACTTCTTCATTCTAATCTCTTCAATTACATCCGATGAGTGTTGTGCCCATTGTTGGTACAAACATAGTAAAGTGCATGTACAAAAGTTATAAACATGCTTATCGATATATGATATCAGTAGAATGTTTAAATTTGATTTAAATGGAATAAATACTAAAAAGGACTTCAAAAAAATTAAATTTTTTAAAATATTAACTGCTAAAAATTCTTATTTTATTTGTTTGATTTCCATTAGTACTTTATAAAGTGCGTATCTAGCCGTTATAAGCACGTGTATCGGTATATGATATCATTAGGAAATTTAAATTGGATTTAAATGAAAATAATAATAATTAGTTTTTGGAATGTTTTGGAGCCCAAATAGCCCATGTAATAACTTGACTGGCTTTGAGGAATTAGGGGTTTTTTTTTTCAATGAGAAGAAAATATTGTTAAAAGAAGAGGAATCAGTAAATATTGAATGCTACATTTATTTCCTCCTTTAATAAAATTTTCTCTTAATCATTTGCCTCTTTGATTCTTATCTTATCCTACAAAAAGTTCAAATTTCCGTGGTGTTAAGTATCTAAAAATTTCAAAACAAAATTCAGAAAAAAATAGAGAAAAAGGTGGCTGTCTCTTAATTATTGCAGATTTGGAGATCCATTTGAAGAATTTGGGAATTCATCTTCGTTCAAGGTGTATTCTCTAGGCTTCATCCTAAGGTAATTCTATATATTTACATATCCTTTATTTTTTTACATCTCCATAATTCTCTATCTCTCCATTAAATTCATATATATGAATTAGGATTTTAATTTAGATGTCTCAAACCACCCGGGTGAATCAATTGTATATTCGTACCATGAGAACAAAAAAGCTTAGTGTGTTCTCTATTGTTTTGTTATGAAGAATGCTAATAATTTGTGTCGCTATTCTATACGCTTATTTATCCATGTTATTTTACCTAGATCTAGATCCTTTTAATATCATTTTCTTTATTCTACATATTGATTCGTCTATGTATAACCTAGATCTAGACCTTCTTATCACGAATCTGTATATGCCTATGTCGTCTAATTTTGTCAGTGTTATGAAAAAACAAAACAAAAATAAATTTTGCAATACCCTTGTCAATAAGTTGGTTTTCATATTGAAGATCTAGACTTGAATGTTTACACTTAAATTGCTGTGTGAATGATACTTTGAAATAATTATATTCATTAATATTTGTTGTCAACATAATAGGATGACTTAATTGTGTTATGTTTTAAATCATTCTAAAACAAGCTTTGCTGATTGAAAAAAAGGAAACATTAAGTTCATGATTTATTCCTTGTTTTACAATTGTATCAAGTATAAACATAAATGTTTATTTAAAAGCAAACATTCTATTTCACAAACTACTTGTTTATTATTTTACTACAAATTTTTTTTGTTTGCATGTAAACATGAAATTATATATGGTAGAGTTAGGGGTATGCCAAAGGGGTAATTATGTAATTTGTTATTTATATCTAATACATTGACCAATCTTGTTCGAAATAAAAGGTCTTTTCTTTCTTCTATATATTAATGATATGATATATTAATTAATTAATTCAATTAAAACTATTGTTAGCTCAAAAATTGGTCACTAACACCCTTGGATAGAGTTATGTAGAGAGATTGATGAAGAAAGTAAATTAAAATCGAGAAATGATGCAATTGAATGCAAAAGAACAACAGAAAAGGAAACATCAAATTTATAGTGGTTCAGTGCAATTGCCTACGTCCACTTTGAATATGATCTTTATTACTTTTCCAACTACTTGAGTACAGATACAATCTGTAAACAAACAACTCGAATGCAAGTTTGAACAAAAGAGAAGTGGGTACAAAAAGTGGCAGAGTATCCCTGGAGTTCCCAAAAAAGGTCCCTTCGACTGTACCCCTACCTCTCTATTTATAGATGAAGATAGGCTGGACTACCTGTGCAGGCCCAAGACCAAGGTTGCTTGGCCCATAGTTGGAGGTTAAGTGGACCAAACAAGTCATGCCGATCCACGTCTTCCGACCCATCTATGTCGATCTAGAGGTTGTCTCGTTGCTAACTCGAAGTAGGCCCTCAAGGAACTCGGAGCAAGCGGTAGTATGGCTTGAAGCATAGAAATGTTGGTCGCACCACTCTGTTGTAAACCGAACAAATTGTCAACCTCTTTAAGTGCACTGACCTAGATATACCGAGTCATCAGTGTCGAACGGTGGTTGCCGATCCACTTTGGCCGAGCTCGGATTTTCTTTTGGGCGACTCGAAGTAAGTTATGGTTTGAGCTAAAGTGAAAGGATGCCAATCGTATCTCCCTGACCCAATAACTATGGCCAAACCACTTCTTCTCCATTAATCTTGACCGACCCCCAAGGCCGAACCACCATGGCCTATCCACTTCCATTTCATCCACCTTGGTCGATCCGCCAATGCCGAACCACCATGGTTGATCCACTTCCACTTCATCCACCTTGACCGATCCACTAAGGTCGAATCGTTGTAGCCGATCCACCTAAAACTATCTCCCTGAGGCTGACCCACAAAATGCCAAGCCACTCCTCCTTGAATATCTTGACCGATCTGCTCAGTTCAAGCCACGCAGGCCGAACATCTACCACCGAACCACCTATACAAGCCGACGAATTGGCATCGGGCACTTCCAGCCCAGTCATGACTCGAGTTTTCTGATCATATTCTTTGCAACTATTGCCATGTAGTCGGGCCAAAGTGTCGGGTAACAACTCTATTTAAAAGTAAATCCATAAATGGTATATTTTATGATAGTAGTAACAAGGTGTTGTAACAATGAGTATTTTATCATTATGAAAATAAATATAACATTTTAAATGTTCCTAGTCAAGATATATTGAGACTGGATATTGATGTATCCATTGAGACTGGAGTACGTAATACTTTCCAAATGTTGGGGCAGTGTATTACTCATGGCTGCTAGAAGCACCCAGAGATTACGACTGATAGTTATTGGATAACAATGGAATGACTCACTTGATAGTTTTTTATTGATTAATATAACTAAGGTCAAATAGAAAATATCGATGTGACTGATTTGCACAGTTCTCTTGACTTGAGAATATTGTAGACCTTTAATATGAAAGCTTTTCTTTATTTATAGTCAAATCATGGCATGACGTTCCATCGAATGACTATAGTTAGACTGAGTGGAAGTATTTGAAGTGAAGCATTATTCAAGAGAGGATTCGTCTCCTCGATTATATGGGGTTAGTATTACGTCAACTCAAGTCAACTCAAAATCAAAGTCTCTAGCTGGAGCATTTCAGTTAATAATAATTGTAGTTATTGAACCAATGACATTGTGTTTGGACTATAGAGTTGAATATGGATGATACTGGAATTTTGACCATTATCGAATTCCATAAGTCCAAACTGATATAATTTTGACGAAGAGAATTGGTATAAATAGATGTCATAACCGGAGAATGATTAATAAAGAGAAATTGGATTTTACCAAAACTAAGTAAGTGATAAATTTGGTCAAAATGTCGCAACACCTTCTAAGTGATGTGGGAATGTTAACATTCAAATAATTCGACATTAATCTCTGACCAAATATACACATGATGAGTCATACACCCGATATGATGAATTCTCTTTACACTAAATGATTTAATTAGTTTATAATCATTATAAATTAATTAGTATTTATGAAATATTGATTGCAAAATTTTGAATATGATTTGAGGAATGAAAACTATTGTATATTTAGAATAATATTTATCTAAGGCTCTAAGTGCATCCTTTCTAAACTTCCATCGACTCTTATAGGTATCCGCCCATGACCTGAAGGCACTGGGTATTATGAGGTCGTCGAGGCCATTCGAACTATTCCCGTGAGAGGCCGGGATATTAAATTTGTTATTTCCAATGAATTTCTTTTGAATTTTGGATTACTAGAGGATGGCCATCGAACTAGCCTCTCAATTGCAGCTACTACAGCCGGAACCACTATGGAAAAAGGAAAAGAGCAGGCCGGACCTTTGGTGCCCCCTGTAGGAGGGGTCCCTGATATAACCGAGGAAGGTGAAATTAAGGAAATCAAGATGCCAGAGGCAACTGACGAGAATATAAATTCCGACTTAACACCAATAGCTGACGTACCCGGTGTCGACGAACCGCCTCCCCCTTCAAGAAAAAGAGCCTAGCTTACAAGTTGGAAAAATAAAACAGTGGGCAGAATCTTAAAGGTTGCAATAACTCCTATCGAGAAGAGGACGTCTCCCTAAAATTTAGAAGGTTCACTGAAGGGTCTATCTGACCTGACCATCCCTGACGACTTATTAAATTATGGCTTCAATGACCCTGAGGCTATGGGACCTAATTCGCCCATGAGAAGCGATGAAGGTGCTCTGGCTCGTCATCAAGGAGAGAAAACTCCAATAAGTAAAGCGAAAAACACTAGGGAAAACACTAGGACACACACAAACACTTACACTCCACCCTACACTTGAATTTTAATCATTATATGATTTTCACTAACTTGTCCTCACTTGGTTTTCTATGCAGGTGATATGGGGCGTACATATGGCATTGACCGCCTTCGCGGTCCTCTGTCTTCTATAATTCTAGTCGGGATTCAGGATCAGGCAGACAACGAGATAGGGATGACAGTGGCGATAGGGATTATTGTCCCAAAGAGTCTTTGTCTTCCAAAAGAAGAACTTACAGCCATTCCTTATATCCAAATGATTCACCCTCAGTCAGAGCACAACAGGGAGAAATCTGCTTAGAAGGGATCTCAATTCGAAGCTCCCTACGACCAACATTCTAGCTTGTTGAGCACCAAGCAATCCCATGAGCCCCATAAGAAATCCGTGACTCCGGCTATGCAGACTCCTCCAGCCTCCGCCCATGACCCATCGACAGCAGACAAATTGTTGAGCTTACGACCACATTCTTAAAGATATTCTTCGATGGATTGAAATTTCTCCCTACGATTCATCCTATTCCCGGACATGTCAAACAAAGTTCCAACGCCTGTAAAAACGATGTTTATGTCCAGCATGATGCGTTTGTACACTTAGCGGAGAAAATTTCAGAGGTTTCCATGGAACGTGAACACGAAATCGATCGCTTGAAACTTGAAGCCATTCACGACAAAGATATCATCAAAGCCCTAGATGAAAAGCTATCCTCGTATAAATCTCAACTTGAGGCCACCCAGAAAAAGGCAAAGGAAACGTCCTAGGAAGTTAGTTGCTTGGAGGCCGCTCACAAGAAGGAAATCGACGAGGCAGTCCCACGTAGTGGTGCTTTAGCTTTAGAAAAGATTCTATCCAGAAAGAAAACGATATTCTCGCTCAACGAGTTAAAGAACTGGAGGAGTTGCTTGACAAAGAGAAAGAAGAGAAAATTGCCGCTTAGGAAGGTCACAATGGTATTGCAATGAAATCGTCGAAACACGACTCCTAAATACAAAGCTCGATGAGGAACTTCCCAAGTTGAAGCGCTAAAGGAGGCAGCTCGTAAAGAGGGTAAGAAAATGGTGCTCACAGAAGTCGGCTCTCGTACCGAGGCTGCTATTGAGGCTGACAGAGAAGAAATTAAATTCTTATTTGATCTGCTCATTGTCGAGTATAATGCACGAGTTCTGATGCCCCGTGACATATCTTTTCTAGCAGATGGCTATCTTAAATTGTTGGCCGAAGCATTGGATACTTTGATAAAATTAAAATAGTTGAGCTGGGCATCAAAGAGGTCGATGAATAAGCTCTTGTAAGGAAGTGCTTCAAGGAAACGAGCCTTCAGACTTCTTTGCAGCAAAAGCCCTCTTCGAAAGAGTCTCCTCGTCGTCAAAGGGTAAGGACAATATTGCTGGCCCGTCCGACACTGGGTCTCCAGTTCCTCCTCCCACTCAGTCGACTGGTAGCTCATCACTTAAGCCTCCCGAGCAGCATGCTGGTTATGACTCGAAGAAGCCCGGGCTTGGTGTTCACATTTTATCCTCTATTCTGGAGGGTGATAATCCAAGAACCACCAGAGTCACTTGGAAGCTGGCATGTAGATCACTCTTTAGAGTTTAGGAATTCATTGCACTCGGCTAGTGATGAATGTGTTCTAACATTTGTTTTTCATGAATTCGTATAGGTCACTCTGAACCCGAGCAGTCTCTAGGGAGCGAAGTCGCCACAGAGCTGGAAGAAAAAGCGATTGAGGCATCTCACGCTAGAGATACCCCTGGACCCGATGCTCAAGTGATCAGGGCGCTAGATGAGGATAAACTTAAAGATCCATCGCCTGTAGATGATATGACGAGGTTGAAATCAGAGGCGCCTCTGAACATACTTCGAAGCTTAGTTGGAGGAACAAATTATGGAAGAGGAGAAAAAGAAAGCCGAAGTTAAGATTGAACCTCATGTGGTGGAACTCGATGACCCTCTAAATAGGCCCCTGAATGTCATTCTCCCTGGTGGGACCACTCCTTCCCTCTTCCTTCCTCGGACACCACCTCACTGGGAAGTAAGGGATCTAGGAGAAAACATTCGGTTGAGGAGCCTTCGGAGAAACCGAGGAAGGAGAAAAAGTCAAAGAAGTAGTTATTCTCTAGTCATACCTTGCTCAGCTTAAATAAACCTAAGTCATGTAATTATTTCTTTTCTTTTTTATAGTCGTCATAGATAGACTTTTGCTCCGAACTTTGAAGAAGTTGTAATGGAACTTAATCTTCGATTAGTAAATAAAATTTTGTTTCTTTGTTTTCCATGATTTCATTGTTTAGCTTATTATCTAACTTGTAGTTGAAATTCAAAATCTTGTGGGCTATGTAAGCTCCAGTCCGCTTCCACATGACTAGGAGATTTTTGAATTATTTATACTTGGGTCCGGACTCCGAGGACTCAAAGTACTCTAATCTGTGCTCCGGGGACTTATAGATTTTTTGAATCATTTATACACAAGTCCGCACACCGGGGACTCAAAGTACTCTAGTCCGTGCTTCAGGGACTTAGAGATTTTTTGAATCTTTTATACTTTAGTACGTACTCTGGGGACTCAGAGTACTCTAGTCCATGTTCTGGGGACTTAGAGATTTTTCGAATCGTTTATACTCCAGTCCGTACTCCGGGGACTTAGAGTACTCAAGTCCGCGCCTCGGGGACTTAGAGATTTTTTGAGTCATTTATACGCTAGTCCGCACTCTGGGGACTCAGAGTACTCTAGTCCACGCTCCGAGGACTTAGAGATTTTTCGAATCGTTTATAATCTAGTCCGCACTCCGAGGACTCTGAGTACTCTAGTCCATGCTACGGAGACTTAGAGATTTTTTGAATTGTTTATACTCTAGTCTGCACTCCGAGGACTCAGAGTACTCTAGTCTGTGCTCCAGGGACTTAGAGATTTTTCAAATCGTTTATACTCTAGTCAGCACTCTTGGGACTCAGAGTACTCTAGTCTGCGCTCTGGGGACTTAGAGTTTTTTTGATACTCTAATCTGCGCTCTGGAGACTCAGAGTACTCTAGTCCACGCTCTGGGGACTTAGAGAAAAAAGTCTTTTATACTCTCGTCCGCACTCCGGGGACTCAAAGTACTCTAGTCCACGCTCCGAGGACTTAGAGATTTTTCTAATCGTTTATACTCTAGTCCGCATTCTGGGGACTCAGAGTACTCTAGTCTATGCTCCGAGGACTTAGAGATTTTTCGAGTAGTTTATAATCTAGTCCGCTCTCCAGGGACTCAAAGTACTATAGTCCATGTTTCAAGTACTTGGAGAGTTTTTGAATTGTTTATAGATTGACCTTTAATTTTATGTGTGTGTTCATATGCCAAACAGATTAATGCACCTTAATTTTTCCATGGAATTGTAATACACAGAACATCAGTAGTTCATAAAAAACAGCTTCAAGCCTTTATTGATTATACAACATAGGGACAAACTGAATTGTCATATTACATGTCGGAAACAGAGAACAACAAAGGAAACACATACTGAATTGTCAAGCCTTTTTAGTTTTTTTTAAGAAGAGAGAGTTTTGCAAAATCATCTAAGCAACATTTAACATAGATGATAAAAATATTATGTCCTTTACTTAAATTTATCACTTTTTAAATAAAGATTTTCAATTACAATATACTGTAATTAACGGATATGAACATTCCTATATACTAGTTAGACCATTTTTATTTGTTATCGAACTTAATTTTGTTTTTTATTAAGACAAATAAATTTTCAAAATTTCAATTTAGTTACTAGAACTTATACTCATGCTTTAGTTTTTTTTCAAAAATGAATCAAAATGCTAAAAAGAAAATATTTTTGGGATTTTTTTTTGAAAATTTTAGGTTTAAAGAAAATGAAAATTCAAGAATACCATGAAAATGAGACTTCCTCGTTCCCCACACTTAATTTTGACTGTGTCCTCACAGTTAATGCATGATATAATGAGTGTAACAGGGAAAAATATATACATATTTACAAAAGAGGGTTAACATTCTTTCTAGACGTAGCTTGGCTCATGAAGAATCATCAGCTCCTCCTCTTGGTTACTTGGCAATTCCAAGAAAGGTTTCAAATGACAACCGTTGACTTTGAAAATCGATCCATTCCTGAGGTTTTCTATATCTACGGCACCATATGGAAAAACAGTTTGTACCATAAACGGTCCGGTCCATCTCGATTTTAGTTTTCCAGGGAATAAATAAAGTGTAGAGCCATATAAAAGAACTTTCTGGTTTGATGAAAATGTTTTTCTTAGGATTGATTTGTCATGAAATCTTTTGTTTTTTCTTTGTAATTTTTTTTTGTTTTCATACGCATCGTTCCTAAGTTCTTCTACTTCGTTGAGTTCCAATTTTCTGTCTTCACCATCTTTCTTGAGATTAAAGTTTAAGTTCTTTATTGCCCACAACGCCTTGTGTTCGATTTCAATAGGTAAATGGAAAGCTTCTCCATAAACTAAGGGAAAAGGGAACATCCCAAGGTTAGTTTTAAAAGTGGTACAGTAAGCCTAAAGCGCGTTGGTCAATTTCTAAGACCAATCTTTTCTATTTTATTTATTTCACCAAGATTTGTTTTATTTGATGATTCGAAACTTCAACTTGGCCACAAGTTTGAAGATGATATGAAGTGGATAACTTGTGGGTTATCGAGTATTTCTTCATTAAAGTTTTAAAAGAATGATTAGAAAAATGGGTTCCGTTATCACTGATTATTATGCGAGGTGTACTGAACCTTGAAAAGATGTTTTCTTTGAGAAATTTCACAACAATTCTACGGTCATTAGTTTTACAAGGAACAGCTTCGACCAATTTATAGACATAATCGACCACAAGAAGCATATATAATATTCCAAAGGAATTGGAAAAAGGACCCGTAAATTACACCAAACATCTAACGTTTCAATAACAAGAACAAGGTTTAGAGGCATCAAATTTCATCGAAAAATTCTTTCAAGCATTTGGCATCGATCGCAAGTTTTATAAAATTCGAATGAATATTTGAAAAGAGAAGGCTAATAAAAACCACACTGAAGCACATTTTCCGCAGTTTTTCAAGGACCGAAATGTCCACCGCATGCTTGATCGTGACAAAATGAGAGAACACTCTTTATTGCGCAATCTAAGATGCAACGTCAAATGACTTGTTTGGGATAATACTTGAACAAGTATGGATCTTCCCAATAGAAATATTTCATTTGGGACATGAATTTGCACTTATCTTGTCTCGACCAAAATAAAGGAGTTTCTTTAGTGCCTAAATAGTTCACTATGACGGCATACCACGGATCCGTGGATACAGAAAGAAGTTGTTCGTCGAGAAAGTTTTCATTGATTGGTAAAGGCAATGGTGCGTTGGGAAGACGAGACAAGTGATCGGCTATGATATTATCGGATCCTTTTTTATCTTTGATTGTAAAGTCAAATTCTTGAAGTAAAAGGATCCAACGAATCAAACGAGATTTAGCATCCTTTTTGGCAAAAAGGTATCGAATAGTAGTATGGTTAGTGTAGACCGTGATGTGTGAACTATCAAGTAAGGTAGAAACTTTTCGAGCATAAAAATGACACCTAGAAGCACTTTTTCGGTTGTTGCATAGTTGAGTTGTGCGTTATTCAAAGTCTCGTATAGTAAATGACAAGAAGGATTTTGTTGATGCATTGTCCTAGGACAGCACCAACTGCAAAGTTAGAAGCATCACACATTATTTCGAAAGCAAGATCCCAATTGGGTGCGCAAATGATTAGAGCATAAATGAGTTCGTTTTTAAGACATTCAAAAGGAGAGACACAATCAGAATTGAAATCGAAAGGAATGTTTTTTCCTATTAAGAGTAGTCAAAGGACAATCAATTTTGCTAAAGTCTTCCACAAAGCGTCGGTAAAAGCCAGCATGTCCTAAAATGATTGAATGTCCTTAACTGATTTAGAAATGGGTGGGTTTGCAGTTACGTCAACTTTGGCTTTATCTACCTCAATGCCCTTATTTGTGATGATTTGTCCGAGGACTATGCCTTGTTTGACCATAAAGTGGAACTTTTCCCTATTCAAAGTCAAATGTTTTTCTTTACATTGATTTAGAACCAATTCAAGATGATGTAAAAAATGGAAAAAGAATCACCAAAGATAGAGAAATGGTCCATAAAAACTTCTAGAAAGCATTCGATTATGTATGAAAAGATGCCAACCATGCATCGCTGGAAAGTAGCAAGAGCGTTACAAAGTCCGAATGACATATGTTGATAAGTAAAGGTACCAAATGGATACATGAAAACTGTTTTCTCTTGATCTACGGGAGCAATTGGAATTTGGTTATAGCCGGAATAACCATCAAGGTAGCAGTAAAATTCATGGTCGGCTAAACGTTCGAGCATTTGGTCAATGAAAAGAAGGGGGAAGTGATCTTTACGTGTTGCGGCATTTAGTTTTTGATAGTCAATACAAATACGCTAACTAGTTTGAGTACGAGTAGAAATAAGTTAATTAGTGTCATTTGTTATTATGGTAGGTCCGGACTTTTTAGGCAAGACATGAATTGG
This sequence comes from Allium cepa, assembly GCA_030765085.1. Lineage (NCBI taxonomy): Eukaryota > Viridiplantae > Streptophyta > Magnoliopsida > Asparagales > Amaryllidaceae > Allium > Allium cepa. The sequence continues at coordinate 648,088,515 of CM060939.1, read as the reverse complement.
GCAAATCCATGGGCTAACGGAGATGGGATAAATGGTACTGTTATCGAGGATCTTAAGAATTTCATCACGAACTGCATCTTTTATTTTTGGGTTAAGCCTCTGTTGCGCATCACGAGTGGGTTTGGTTGCGACAATTAAGTGAATGTGATGTTGAACAATAGCAACTTATTCCCTTAATATCGGTAATGGACCACCCAATTACTTCTCTGTTTTTTGAAAGAATAGAGAGAAGAGAAGCTCCTTGGCCAAGAGAAAGATCGTTAGAAATTAAGACAGGACAAGTTTTGTTTTCGCTTAAGTGCACGTACTTAAGGCGAGAAGGAAGAGATTTGGGCTCTAGCCAAGGAGGTGGCTCAATTAAAGAAATCGGTTGAGATTCGGACTCAACCGTGAGAGGCTCAAAAGGAAGCATGTTTTCGATCTCATGAGGAACATCTTGAAATAATTTCACGTACTCAACCTCACGCTCATCATCAAGATTCATCAATTTATTTTCAAAATTTTCTTAAATGGCACTAACTTCCAACATGTTGTCGAATGGTTCATTCAATTGATTTTCTAAATGAAACATGTTAAGATCGATGGTCATATTACCAAAAGAAATCTTCATTGAGCCATTTCGACAATTAATTAAAGCATTTGAAGTGGCTAAGAAAAGTCGTCCTAGAATCAAAGGACTTGGCTAGTTAGGCTGTTTACAGGTTGAGTTTCAAGGACAATGAAATCATCAGGGAATATGAATTCCCCCACTCTAATAAGTACGTTCTCGATTTATCCTATCGGTTTCTTTACAGAACGATCGGCCAACCGAAGGGTGACCTTAGTCAGTTTATGCTAACCTAGGCCTAGTTGCTGGTAAAGTGAATATGGTAGCAAGTTTACGCTAGCACCTAGGTCTAACAAACATTTTTTAATTCTCTTGTCTCCTATTGTACATGAGATCGTGGGGCAACCGGGATCTTTGTATTTAATGGGAATGGACTAAGACAAGATTTCGCTTAGACCAGCCACTAAAAAGATTTCTTTGGCACTTCAGTATGTGGTTTCTGAGTACATAAATCCTTTAAAAATTTGGCACAGATCGGGACTTGTTGGATGATATCTAAGAGAGGAACGTTCAGTTTGACTTGTTTAAAGATTTTTAACATTTTTCCATTTGTTTTGAATGTTTCTTAGGTCGAAGTCGATTTGGAAATGGGATTCGAAACTCAGTTGGAAAATCTTCTTGAGTTGGAAAAGAAGTAGACTCAGAATTTGGGTCGATATTCGACTCGTTTTTTGGATTGGTATCGTTTGTGGTTTTCGAAGTGTCGAGTGGAACATCCGGTAAGTCATTTGGATTGACAACTTTGTTATTGATTACCTTATCGGATCGCAAAGTGGTGATAGCATTCGTTTGATTCAAATTGCTATCTTGAAGTACATGAACCTTGCTCGAGTTTACATTTTGATTCCTAGGGTTTGTGATTGATTAGCTTGGGAATGTACCTCTTTCTCGTTCACTCATGAGGTTGGCTAATTGACTCATTTGTAGTTCAGGTTTAGAGATTGATTGGCGCGTATTTTGCATGTACGCATTTAAAGTGTTTTGCGATTGCATTGTCACTTTAGCCAAGGCTTCAATACTCTTTTCAAGGGAGATCATTCATTTTTCATCTTGAGGAACGAAAGATTGTTGTGCTTGGTTTTGAGAAGGAGGCAACTAAAATTGTTTCGGTTGGAAAGGAGGATTCCAATTTGAAGCGCTATTCGGAAATGATTGAAAAGTTAGTCGATTCGAACTCGTGTTCGAATTATTTTGATTCCAAGCGAAGTTAGGACGATTTCTTCAATCAGGATTGCATGCTGGAGAAAATGGATCATTCTTAACTTTAATAAAGGCATCGATTTGTTCTGACAAATATGGACACTGATAGGCGATGTGATTTGGATCATTGCATTTGTAACACAGGACTTGAGATGCTTGATTCATTTGTTTTGAGGAGAGAACATTATCAAATTTGGTTATCATTGCATCGATTTGCTCTTCTAAGGCCAAAGAGGATCCTACCGAATGAACGCTTAATCGGGAGTAAATTGATTTTTCGTTCGAGCGTTCCCATTGGAACGACTTTTCGGCTAGGTTTTCATGAAATTGCCAAACATCATCGTTATGTTGGGCGAGAAAATTTCCTTAGCACATTGATTTGAACATTATTCGAGAATTGTTATCAAGCCCATCATACAGAATTTGGAAAGGGTCCATTTTTCAAAGTTATGGTGTGGACATTTGATTAAAAGTTCCTTAAATCTTTCAGTATTTTGCAAATGATTCACCCCCGAATTGATGAAAATTTGCAATTTCATTTCGAACTTTTGTTTTTTTCTAAGGGATAAAACTTCTTTAAGAAGGTACTAGTAAATTTTCGTAAGTTTTGATCAAATTTAAAGGCAAACTATACAAACATTTTTCAGCGTAATTGGTAATTGCGAATGGAATCAGCCTAAGTTTGATTCCATCGTCACATAGTTGTTGGAGTTTAATGGTTGCACAAACTTTTTCAAATTTGGTTAAAAAGATATAAGGATCATCTCGTTCAGGATTGCGAATTTCAAAAGCGTGTTAATATGATTTGAATGAATCTTAAAGTGATTGCCTGTCGGGGCGGGAAAGATGATGCAAGAAGGGATAAAAACTCGATTGGAAAAAATTCTATCCATAAGAGTTCAAGGGGTGTTCTCGTACACCGTTTTAGGAGGATCGTTCGTTTAGGTTAAACGATTTGTAGAAGGGTCACGAATCCAAGTATTCGTAGAAGTGTCACGAGTCCAAGTACCCATGCACTAGTGAAAGTTGAGAAGAAAATGAAGTTAGAATCGAATTTAGAGAATGAAATAAGATTTGGAAATTGAAGTGAATAATTGTTTTTGTTGTTTGTTTATTTTTAAAAGGAAGAAAAATATTTACCAAGTGAAATTTATTTTTCAAAAGAGAAGTTTGATTTTTGTTTTGTTTTTGGCTTTATCAATTTTTTTTTGCATGTTTTGTATTATTTTTTTAATTTTCAAACTTTCAAATATTTACCAAAAGAAAAAATTTGTAATTTTTTTAGAAAATGGGAATTTGATTTTTGTTTTTGAATTTGGATTTTTAAAATTCTTTTTTTTGATTTTTTTTTTATTTTTGGATATTTTTTCTTTTTGATTCAAAATTTTCAAAGGAAAAAAAGGATTTTTTTTTGGATTAAAAAAAAGTTAAGTAAAATTTACAATTTTTTCTGGATTTTTTCTTTTTTTTTCCTTTTTTTTTTAAATATGAATGAACTAATGTAACTAAATGAATGCAAAGGACTTAATTACAGTTTTCTATCCTTATAGGTCCTAATCCAAAATTGTATAATCACACTTTGTCTTAAATCAACAAAAATATTTTTTAGCAAGGTATCGGGCAGGGATTATCGATGCACCATAAATCACCGTAGTAGTGCAATCGAAGGTTTAAGTACCTTCATAGGAACAACTGGTATAATATTTACGAATCACCGTAATTTTTATAACAAGTTATTGCTCAGTTGTAGCCAAGACACCAAGAACTAAACTTATTCAAAGAAGACAATTGTCAAGATACGTTTAAGCCCTAAATGAGCACATGAACCCTTAAGTCTAATGTCTAACCTTTATTATTAGTCAAATTCTACAATGAAATACGATTTGTGGGCTAAGGAAAGGGTGATAAAATCTCCCACTTTATGTGAATTGGGATATTGCCCTTAGAAAATTAAAAAAAAGAGATGAGATTAATGCAAAACAGAAATTAAACATGAATTTACAATGCAACTAAAATGAAGTTTGTTTTTGTTTTTGGATTTTGAATTTTTTTTATATAAATGCAAATGCAAGCAGCAAATAATGTAATTCAAATAACAACAGGGGAAAAGGGAACGATACCAAAGCGTGCAAATTATTAGAAATTCTTTTTTGCGGTGAATTTTTTTAGCAAAGCAAGCAATTCTTTTTGATTTTATCTGCTTTGACAAACTAAAAATAAATTGAACATAAAATATATACAGTTTTTTTTCCTTCTTTTAGAAAAGGATGAAACTAAAAACAAATTAAAACAAAACAAATTTACAACTAATTTTTTCTAGAGGGTAAACAAAAAAAATTGAGCAAAAACTTTTTTTTTAATTCAAGGAAGAAACTCAAAACGATTAAAACCAAAATAATTTATTTTTAAAAAAATAATGGATAAAACAAAACTAAAAACAAATTAAGCAAACCTTATATTTTTTGTATTGAACTAAAGAAATTTGAACAAAAAAATTTAAAAAAAGTAATGACAAACAATACAATATTATTTTTTTAAAAGACATATGATTTTTTTATATATAAAATAGAAAGGAAATCAATGTATGCTTTAAAAACTAACAAGCCCAGCACACTATGGCCTTCGAACAATACAAAGCTGATTTAACCAAACAACCCCCCTTTCTCTTGTAAGTACCCCAAACACAGAACGAATGCAAACGAATATGAAAGTAAAGCTCTGAAAGAAAAAAATTCTTTTTGCTCGGTTCATTTGCTTCGATGTTCGAGGGGGTGGATTCTGGTCGCGTGGGAAGGAAGGCAGAGGCAATTGGTTTATGTCGAATGGTTGTGGCGAAGTTGAGGTGGTCGATTCGAGGCGATGGTGTTCGGTGGTCGAGGAAACTTCAGTTGCGATGTCGCGATGGTTGTAGGGTGGAGACTGGAAGTAGGGAAGTTCGATTGTGGGTGGATTGCTGCCGTAGTTCGAAGTTTGGGGATTTCATGTGATTTTGGTTGTTGCGTGATGTTGTACGTTGTTTTGTGATGGACAGAGGAAATGATCGGGAAAGTGTTGTTATCGATGGTATTTAGTTTGTTCGAAGCACCGTGTTTTGGGTTTTTTTGTCACGACAATGTAGAGGAGTTGGGTGAAGTGTTGTCAATGACTCCGAAGATTAGATGGTGTGGTATTGAATCAGTGAGCAGCAAGTGGTTGGTTGTTGATTTGAGGACTTGGAAGAGGGTGACGTGAAGGTGGAGTGGGAAGTGGATGATGTGAAACAGTGGCAGTTTAGCAGAGAATTGGTTGTAGTTTGTTTGTGGTATATGGAGTTGGGCATGGTGTAGTTGTGATGTAGGTCAGAGGAGTGGATGGCAAGCGGTTTTCAGGTGATAATAGTTGATGGTGCTGCACAGTTAAGTAGGTTGTATGATGGCAAGAAGTAGTAGGTCAGATGGGGAGAGTTTCGCTGATATTTGTTAGAAAAAGGAGATGATGGTGCAATGTGCAAGTAGCTATGCTCAACAGGAGAGTTCTTGGTGATATACAGATGTGGTTGGACTGATGTAGAGGCGTGAATAGTATTGACGGAAGATGAGTAGAGTTGCAGATTGCTTGTGATAGAATATATTTTACATATATTCTAGGCGTTAGAATATTTTCCGATATTTCCTGCATTTATTCTTGATTTGACGGTATCTTTATTTAGGAAATATTTATTTAATTACCTTTGTTTTAGCAAATCAGTTGATTTGACAGTATCTTTATTTGGAAAGTATTTATCTAGTTACCTTTGTGTTAGCAAATCAGTTAGCTGATTTGTAGCCTATCTTGATTCTTGTAACCATATATATTATTGGAAGTGGAATACAGTGGGCAAGCAAATTGATTTCTATCATGGTATCAGAGCTATTCTCCTTACCCTAGCATCACCTATCTTCTTCACTGTTCTTCTTCCATTTTTAATTCTTTTCCATGGCAGACTCATCCAAGTTTCATCCCGCACCATCACTAATGTTAAATCTCTTATTCCCATAACATTAGACAATGAGCAAGCCATGTATCATTCTTGGGCTACTCTGTTTACCAATCTTGCTAGGGTTCATGATCTTTACGATCACTTGGTTCCACCGACGAAGGAGAAGGCTATGGCTGCCTATGTCCAGGATAAGTCTGCTGATTCAGCACTTTAGAGACATTTGGATGTCGTTGTCTTGCAATGGATTTACAGCACCATTTCTTCCGATCTTCTCCTCGCTATCCTCAGACGTAATGACACGGCAGAGTGGGGCATGGACCCGTCTTGAAGCTCTTTTTCGGGACAACAAAGCCTCTCGGGCTACCCATCTCGAGGAGGACTTTACAAATGCTGCTTTTGAGGCTTTCAACTCGATCGACAATTATTGTAATTATCTACAATCTCTGAGGGATAGGTTGGCTAATGTTGATGCTCCGATGACAAATGGTCGTCTAGTTTTATGTCTCTCCGCGTCCTTACCGGAAGCGTATAGTGGTATGGTGGACTATATACAAAATCAAGAGCCTTTTCCATCCTTTGAGAGTTGTCGTTCAAGGTTGAAAATAGCTGGGCGTACTATCAAGGCTCGTCAAGCTCGTGAAACTGGTGGTTCTGCGAGTCGGTCCAGTGGTGTTGCTATGGTTGCCACTGATTGATCTGCAAGTAACAAGCGCAACAACAATAATAAAGGGAGGAACAATTTGAAAAACAATGGGAAGAAAAATCTCCACCAAAGTACTAATGGGTCCAGCCCTAGTCAGCCGCCATATCAGCAGCACCAGTGGCAGCCATGTCAGTAGGCCCCACCGCTACAGTAGCAGCAGCCTGGTTGGGGAGGGTGGACTATTCCTCCTTGCCCATTTCCCGCATACTCTTGGCAGCCAAGGCCCAATCCAATGGCCCAACGTCCCTCCTCTTCTGGGTCAGGCTTACTTCGGTCCAGACCTTAAGCTTTCAATGCAGTTGCTCCTCCTGCTCCTAGCTACATGCCTACCGACATTTAGCCCGCTATGCATACTCTTTCGTTCTCTCAATAAGATGGGAACTACTACATGGATACTGGTGCTACATCTCACATGACGGCGTATGCAGGTATTCTCTTTTATTATTTCAATTCAAGCAATATGCATCATAACATTGTTGCTGCTAGTGGTCATTTAATTCTAATTATTGGTCACGGTCGCACTACATTGCCTCCACCTTATCCACCATTTACCCTAAACAATGTTTTACATGCTTCCAGGCTCATTAAAAATATGGCCTATGTTCGTAAGTTTACCACAGATAATATGATTTCTATCTCTTTTGACCCTTTTGGTTTCTTTGTCAATGACTTACAGACGGAGAACAGACTAATGAAATGTGATAGCACTGAGGGCTTATATCCACTTTTCTCCAACTCTCAAGTCATTTCTTCCAAAAATCACTATGCTTTTACTGCTTTGCCTTCGAATATTTGGTATAATCGTCTAGGTCATCCTGGCGATGCTATTCTTAAGTCTCTTTATAGTAAAAAGTTTGTTGATTGTAATAAGGCTTGTAAAACTTTTTGTTCTTCTTGTCCTCTTGGGAAACATTCTAAGCTACCTTTTTATGATTCAGTGTCATATACTTTTCTTCCATTTGATATTATTCATAGTGATCTTTGGACTTCTCCTATTGTTAGTACTTCCGGCCATTTTTATTATGTTCTTTTTCTTGATGACTATAGCAAATTTTTATGGACCTTTCCTATTGCAAAAAAATCTTAGTTCAAACAACTTTTCTTAGCGTTTCATGCTTTAGTCAAGACACAATTTGAACGTAATATTAAGACTTTTCAGTGTGATAATGGTACGGAATACATTAATGGCACTTTTAAGGATTTTTTGAGCAACATGGCATGCTTTTCCGTCTCTCATGTCCTCATACATCTCCTCAAAACGGAAAGGCCGAAAGACATATAAAACCCATAAATAATATCATCCGGACTATCCTTGCTCATGCATCTATGCCACTCTCCTTTTGGCATCATGCTCTCTCCATGGCTATATATCTTCTCAATATCATTCCTTCCAAGGTATTGAATTACCAATCTCCTGCTCAAATCCTCTATCAAATTGATCCGGATTATCCGGGTTTGCGTGTTTTTGGTTGCTTATGTTTCCCATTATTCCCCTCTTCTACTATTCATAAATTACAAGAAAGGTCGACTCCTTGTGCTTATTTAGGTCTGACTCCTAATCATCGTGGCTCTAAATGCTGTGACATGTCTAGTGGTAAAATCATAATTTGTCGTCATGTTCGTTTTGTTGAAATGGAATTTCCATTCTCCAAAATCCACAAAAAAAAACCTTCGAATTATGATTTTTTGATTGACAATATTAATCCTCAATTAATACATCATTTATCTCAAAATACCACACCACAAAATATGCAGCTTGACCCAACAACGCAGCCTAATGACTCTTCCTCTCTTCCTCAATCTGGGCCACAGTCTCACACAGGCCTAGATTCCACACCTCCCACTGCTGCCCATACTTGGTCCTCTATTTCATCCTCTGACCCATCCTCTCTTCCCCACAGCCGAACCCCGTCTATGAGCTCCCCCACTTTGACATTCCTCACACCACCCCTATGCCTCCCAACCCCATTTCAACTTGCATGACCACTCGTGCATAAAGGGAATTTTTAAACCCAACCCTCAATACTCTTCTAATTACCACACTACCACCACTACAGATATTTCATCTATTTCGAAAAATCCTATTAGTGCGCTTAGTGACCATAATTGGAAATGTGCAATGTTGGATGAATTTAATGCTTTAATTGACAATAAGACTTGGAAATTAGTGCCTAGGTCGCCTAATGTTAATGTTATTCGATCTATGTGGATTTTTCGTCGTAAAAATAAATCTGACGGCTCTTATGAGCGTTATAAATCTCGTCTAGTAGGTGATGGAAATACACAGCAACAGGCGTTGACTGTGATGAAACGTTTAGCCCCGTGGTTAAACCGGTCACCATTAGAGCGGGTCTCAGCATTGCTCTTTCTAAATCTTGGCCCATTCATCAAATGGATGTCAAGAATGCTTTCTTGCATGGTCATCTCAGTGAAGCAGTTTATATGCATCAACCCATGGGTTTTCGTAACAAAAATTATTCGAATCATGTTTGCTTTTTGAAGAAATCATTGTACGGATTAAAACAGGCTCCTCGAGCTTAGTACCAAAGATTTACGGATTTTGTTGCTACCATTGGGTTCTCTCATAGTACGTCAGATCACTCTTTATTCATCTATATGAATGGTTTTAATATTGCTTATATTCTGTTATATGTGGATGACATTATACTTACAGCTTCTTCTGATCGTCTCCGTAAGTATATTATGACTCTCTTAGCTTCTGAATTTGCTATGAAGGATCTAGGTTCTTTGAGTTTCTTTTTGGGTATTGCTGTCACTCGACATGCCCATGATATTTTCTTATCTCAGTCACAGTATGCTGCAAAAATTATTGAACGTGCCGAAATGTCTAACTGCAATTTATGTCCTTTTCCTGTTAACACTAAGTCCAAACTAAGTGCCACTGCAGACACTCCTTATGATGATCCGATTAAGTATCGTAGACTTGTAGGTGCTCTTCAGTATCTTACATTCACTCGGCCAGACATTTCCTATGCCGTGCAGCAGATCTGCCTTCATATGCATGCCCCGACTAATGAGCATATGAAAGCTCTTAAGTGTATCGCACGCTATCTCCAAGGTACCCTTTCTTTTGGTCTCCACTTGTACAAATCCAATATTAATTGAATTATCTCATATACAGATGCAGATTGGGGTAGTTGTCCTGACACCCATCGTTCTACCTCAGGTTATTGTGTATTCCTTGGAGATAATTTGATTTCTTGGTCTTCGAAACGGCAACCTGCTCTTTCCCATAGTAGTGCTGAGATGGAGTACAGGGTGTTGCTAATGTTGTTTCTGATTCGTGCTGGATCAGAAATTTGCTTCTAGAGTTGCATTGTCTTATTCAAAAGCCTACTCTAGTTTATTGTGATAATGTGAGTTCCATATGCTTATCCGGCAATCCTGTTCAGTATCAACGTACTAAATACATTGAGATGGATATTCATTTCGTCCTTAAGAAAGTAGCTCGTTGCGAAGTGCGTGTGCTTCATGTACCGTCCTGTTACCAAATTGCTAATATTTTACAAAAGGGCTTCCGTGCGTATTATTTAATGATTTTAGGGACAGTCTAAGCATACGAGAACCACCCGCTTCGATTGAGGGGGTGTGAAAGAATATATTTTACATATATTTTAGGCGTTAGAATATTTCCTGATATTTCCTCTATTTATTCTCTGATTTGACAATATCTTTATTTGGAAAATATTTATTTAGTTACCTTTGTTTTATAAAATCAGTTGATCTGATAATATCTTTATTGGGAAGTATTTATTTAGTTACCTTTGTTTTAGCAAATCAGTTGGCTAATTCGTAGCCTATCTTGACTCTTGTAACCATATATATTATTCGAAGTTGAATACAATGGGCAAGCAAATTGATTTTATGGTGAAGTAACAGTGGTAGGGTAGTGGTGTTCTGCAGTGAAGTGGTGGGGTGATTGTAGGAGGCAGTTTAGAGGATGGTGAAAAGTTTAGGATTAGCAATTGTTGGAATGGACAAGAGATGTGAACAAATGAAACAGTAAATAGTAAATTATACAACTATTATAAAATATAAACAAAATATAAGTGAAAGTGAATTTTTTTATAAAATTGTGTATGTTTTTTCTATATACGCAAATGCAATTCAACTAGAAAAGCTACAACAATATGCACACAAACAAATGCAAATGAAAATCACACTAACACACAATATATATATATATATATATTATTTATTTTTAAATGCAAACACACATAAAATAAAATCACACAAAAATCAAACAAAAAAATAATAATTCGAAGAATAGAAAATTAAAATAAATAACTATTCCCCAGCAACGGTGCCAAAAACTTATTTAACGACGGTTTTTATATCGAGTTAGAAAATCAGCAAAATATTTATAATAAAATTATCGCAAGTGCACGGCATACAATTTTACTACATGGCGTGTACGGATCGATCCGTAGGGAATTTTTAAGATTTTAAAATTTTCTAATCAATCAAACTAGACCAAAATAGAGAGAAGATTGTTAACTACAAATAAAATGAAGCTAAAACTAGTATGAAAATGAGATTAAAAATTATGAGAAAACAATTTAAAGGCAAATCGACTCTCATATTTTTGTAAATCAACAAACAAACAGTCTATGATCTTTATTTTTGATATTAAGTGAAATAAATGATATATTTATCTTGAGTATGGTTTATTTATGTTATTAATTAACATAATTAAAACCATCAAACTATAATACAACAAATAACTCGCTTATCAATTCTCATGAAAATGAAGTCAAAGTAAAAGCTATTTTAAATGTGATCTATTTACTATTGTAATTAGTAATACAGATCATCAAATTTTGTTTTACTTTAATTTCAATATCAAAAATCAATTAGCAAATGATGATGTAATTTGTGTTTATATTGAATAAGAATAGCTCATTTGCAAATGCAACATAAGCTATCAAACCCACTTGTGTAAACTTACATCAAAATCCACTTTCATGAAGCACAAATAAAAGAGACCATAAATCATATAAATGCTGAATTTACATAATATTTAAGAGCTTCATTACCCCAAATTGAAGGGGTTTAGCTACTCATATGTGTTATCATATCAACCCATGTAAATTTTAATATTAAAAGCAAAAGAAATAGAAACTAAACAAAGTGAGAAAATGAGATTAACTACTAAACTACTTGCGTAATAGAAATAAAATAAAACTACACTACTTGCATGAATGTAAATCTATTCTATTAACAATGAAAAAAAAAGATCATAGAAATAAACATAAGCATAAAAGTAAAGAGAAGCATGTAGAAAAGAGAAGGCTTGGAAAGCCATTTTATTTTACTTTGATTTGTGTTTACAACTTGCTAATTTCCTAAGTAATAAAAAGAGTAAGAAGATCCTCTACATACATAAGTGGGCTATTTATACATGCATAAAACCCTAATTCAATTTTAGGATACTTTCCAAAATGCTCATTAGGAAGTGTGGCCACCAAGTAACCATTAGCCTCTAATTAATCCATCATCAAATATGCATGAAGCTTTAACCTCCACTTAGTTGTTCATTAGCTTCTAATTGTGGATTTAGGTAAGTGGGTAGGTGGGGTCCTCCATGATCATGTATTTGAATTATTTCCATCTTTATTTCTTTGTATTCTCTTGTGCATGCATATATCTTTATGAAACCCTCTTCCATATGCATCCAAATTCCTATTAAAAAACCCAAACCTATCCCGTCCAGCGCCGGAAAAGAAAGTAGAGAATAGGATTAACACTGATGCGACATCCCGGTCCAGTATTTTAATTAATCGTTGTTGCTCATGGTTATTTTGGGCGATTGATCTTGCTAGTTTCAACAATTCTCGTCCTCTTCTTGGTGAACCATACGTGGGAGGAGTTTCTGCCTCGTACAGCTTGCTTGAAATGGGGTCTTTTCGCGATTCCACTGCTATTGATAAGGGCTACTAGCCTCTTGTTAGCTGGAAACCCGCAGATTGCCCTAGTATCTTTGGCCGACTAAAATTCTTTACCGTTCAATCTAAGATAGCGCTGATAGCTTGTACCAGCCCACTTTTATATGTGGGTTCATTTCATCAAGTATTTTGTTTTGACTAAAGAAGCGCGCCCCTGTTACTGTGTCTTTCTCGGTTATTGGTTGATTTCGAGTTGGAGAATGAGTGACTCCCTTCAATCCGAAAAGATTTCCCTCCCCGAACTAGAGATCCCTGGACATTCAATATCTCTCTCAATTCGAAGATCCAAGATTTGAATTGATATCGCTAGAAAGGTACGAAGTTGGATGAATTTGGAAACATTGGGCAATTTACTTTATACATACTATTCCGTCAGTTTTTTCATTCCTAGTCTGATTTTATTAGTAGCATGTCTAAAAACTTTCCATAGTTTTGTTACGCACCTAAAGCACGAGTTCGATAACAAGGTATTAAACCTATGGACGGTGTTCGTCATCGGTAGTTTGATTCCGCATTACACTGCAATAATTCATTCACCCCGGAAAGGTACCCAACATAAAAAATGTCCAAGTAAAAATTTTCAAATTGGCACATGTTCAAAAATGACCATTTTGCCTCTATATGAAGATGATTATACGATGATTTGAAAATAATTGACTTTTGGTTTAAACATGTTAAAATACACAAATATGACATTTATTTAAATAAAAATAGATAAAATATGGATGTATATATATATGCACATTTACGTGCACATTACCTATCTACACAGAGCTCCTTATAGCTTATCTCAAATCAATTTCAAATCAAAAACTATTGGATAGTCAACGGTCTATAATTCAAAAATTAGTAGTCTGCCGAATTGTGAAGAGTTTTAAGGACAAATATTCATTATAGCAAGGTGTAACTTAGATTCCAAAATTTTATCTATTTTTTTGAATATTTAATTGTTTTAAATATTGAAATAATTAGTGCTTTAAATCTAAATAACTTATATTAAAATATATGGATTGATTGAAATTTGAATTGTGAATTAAATATTAATTAAATGGATTTAATAGCCTTACTTAACACCTTTTAATTAATAAATAATAATGGTGAACTCGTATTGTAAAAATTTTACAATAACAAATAGTTCGAATAAATAACAGGAAAATCATCTATTAATAAAACGACTTGATTTTTAGTGACGTATTTTTAAATGAATTTATTGGATTTTTCCATAATTTTCAATTTGTAAAATATTTAGATTTAGTTTTATGTATTTTGCGGCAAAAGATGATATTTTTGAAATTTGAAAGAATTAGATAAACAGTATATTATATTATTGATTTATGATCATGTCACATTGTGGTGTATGGTCGTATTTTTATTTTGTTGCTCATGATTCGTACACGAATAGAATATTATGTTGCGAAATACCGTGAAAAACTTCTTTTCAAAAATCTCTTTGAGCTAATATAAAAATTCAAAATGACTTGATAATGGGGTGATAGGTGGCTTGAAAAGTTTGTTTAACTTGAGAATGTTGTTTAACTTGTTCTTTAAGTTACGAATTGACTTTTATTTATCCACTCAAAGGAAAAAAATATTTTAACACTTAACCTAATTTTATGTTTCAATATCTCCTTTTCCTCTTCTCTTCCATTTCTAGTTCAAAACCAGTTAAACAAAAATGGTCATATCCTTTAAAAAAATTGAAATCAAATCCCATACAAATCTAAAAATCATAAAACAAAGATCTTTAAGTTCGTAATCACTTGATCTGCAAATCCATTGCCTTATTTTTCGGTTCGATTGAGATTTGCTATGTTTGACGTGGTGATCAGTGAGCTAGGGTTTGGCGTGATGTTCAATTTACACAAACTTGGCTCGATTGGTGATCAACATTGTGCTAGCAGGCCGAGGGCGAACATGTGGGAGTTTTCTAGTGGAGTCCAATCCAATATAGGAGGCTGCGTCGTTCGACTACAAGATGTAGTGGCTCAAGGTCATAAATTCATAGGCGAGGCCGAGCTTAGATTTGTGGCGGTGTTGTTGAATTTATGTGATTCAAATATTTTCCAAAGAAGATAAGAAAATAATTAATTGATTCAGACAATCAATTACTTAGGCAATATATGGAAGATAAAGAGGAATGATATATATGATATCTTTTAGAGAAGGAAAACTAATTAATTGCTAACCAATTAATTAGTCAAAGAATTTGTTGTATGAAGAAAGAAAAGATTGTTGATGGAGATTGATTCAAGCAAGGAAAATTATGGAAACCAAGATCACCTTTATCCATTTACATAGAAATTAAATCATGGATATTCGGAAAGGTTTCAAACATAATCTGAAAATTAATTTTCTTCATCCCCAAGCATCCTTCATTTTCATGCCTATTTAAATGAAGGAAGTTCATCTTCATATGTGTGTGAGCATGTGATAGAGCATCCACCATTATCCTCTTCTTCAATAAACCCTAATTTCTGCAGTCAATCAATTAGGGGTTTTGAGCATAAGCAAGTCTTTGGATAAATTGATTATTCGATTTGTAATTATAGGTTAGTCTCTCCACTACCACCTATGATTTTGTAATCTCTCTCTTTTGTACTCCCTTTCTTCAATGAAATAAAGAATAGTTATTGGGTCCGTGGACGTAGGCAATCTAGCCGAACCACGTTAAATCTCCGTGTTCTCCGCTCTTCTGTTTTTTTTGGTGATTTTTTTCATTGAATTTGTGGTTGGTAATTAATCGACAGACTAGATCCTTCTTTGGATTGTTCCTGTGCATTAGCATTCCGCTACGTTTTTGGAGTTGGTGCAAAATAATTGAAATTTCCGCACAATAGTATGGTATCAGAGCTAGCTGTCTTGTTCTAGATTAGATATCAATGGCAAATTCTTTTAGTAGTAGTATGCAAAATTATAGCATCACCAAATTTGTTAGAAAAGAATTTTTTGGGACATGGAAGGTGAAGACTAATGACGGTGTTCTTCAGCAACAACTTCATTCATCTAAAGAAAGAGATAAAAGCCAGAAGCACCATGGAGGTAGAGATATGCATGAGTCCCACTTCAGAGGTCCTAGAAGGGGTGCTTCTATTATTGTAAGAATAAGGGACATTTCATACGGGATTGTCCAGCTCTTAGAAAGAAGAGAGAGAAGAAGGAGAAAGCTTCAGTTTTACCAAGATCAGATGCGGATAGAAGTGATAGTAATACATCATTACTTTCAGCCAATATTTCACCTTTAGAGCATACAAGTTGGGTGATTGATTCTAGAGCCTCTTGTCGTATGACACCAGATAGGAGCTGTTTTGTCAGTTACAAGAAAATTGATGGCGGAGCAGTTCATATGGAGAATGATACATCTTGTCATGTTGTGGGCGTTGGAAGTGTGAGGTTTAGGATGCATGATGGTATTGTTAGGACTATCACGGATGTTAGACATGTTTCGATGCAGCGTAAAAGTTTGTTATCAGTTGGAGCTTTGAGTAGACTTGGTATGAGAATAATAATATATGGAGAGAATTTGAGAGTGGCGAAGGGTTCCTTAATAGTGATGAAAGGGGTGCGTGTTAATGATATTTATATGCTTCATGGAGAGACGGTCTTAGAAGAGTCGGTAGTTTCTACTGATTTTAGTATTTCAAATTCTACTCAGTTATGGCATCTTCGTTTAGGTTACGTTGATGAGGAGAGTCTTGAAGTATCAAAGAAGCGTAGGTTGATTGATGGTGCTTGTCAGTCGAAGCCTAGTTCTTGTGGAGATTGTTCTTTTGGAAAGAAGAAGTATATCACATTTGATGTTAGAAGACCTAGATCTACAGAGTTTCTAGAGTATGTTTATTCTTATGTGCCAGAACCCACCCCAGTTGCATCTGTTGGTGGAGCCAGTTACTTCGTCTTATTTGTGGATGATTTCTCACGTAAGGTCTGGGTCTATTTCTTAAAGGCCAATGATGAAATATTTGCCCAAGTTTGTAAGTAGAAGACCTTGGTAGAGAAGCAGTCAAAGAAGCGTTTGAAGATTCTCAAAGTTGGAAATAGTAGTGAATTTATGTAACAAAAATTCACTAATATTGTGCGTCTGAGCATGTAACTAGATATTTTTCTATTTCAGTTGAGTCACATTGTTATGGAGTGGTTGAGAACATGTGTCGGATATTATGGAAGAGAGCTATGAACTTGAGAACGACTGCTGGTCTAGAAGAGGGATTTAGGGCAGAAGCGATATCTATGGCTGTATTTCTCATCAACCGCACACCTTCTGTTGCCATAGGTATGAAGATCCCAGAAGAGAAATGGAAAAGAGAGCCTGTTGATTATTCATTCCTTAAAGTGTTTGGTAGATCAGCTTATTTAGAAGATGAGAGACATGATAAGTTGAATCCTTGGGAAAGCAAGCACAAATTGTTAGGCTATAGAGGAGTGAAGAGGTATAGGTTGTGGTGTAAAACAACTAAAAGAATTGTGACTAGCAGGCATGCGGTATTTGATGAGAGGTCTTTGTTGAAGGTGGAGCCTCTATCAAGTGATGACATTGGGAGGACAGAAAATTGCCAAACACATTTGGAGTCATCAAATTGTTCCACATTTGAAGAGACATTGCTATTTCCGATTATACCATGGTTGATGAGGAGATTACAGAGGTTCAGACTCTAGGTGGAGCTCACTTGCTGGAAAGGCCTTTTGGTTCAGTTGGCCCTATTTTTAAGCATATTTGTAGCGGTGATTCTTTTCTTTTTTGAATTACCTAGAGAATCAAGCTTCGCTTGTAAACTCTAGGGAAGTATGTGCCTGCCAAACACATACTTCGGGTACTTGAGTAGATAATATTGAGTATGTCCTCACTCAATTTTGAATGGAGAAGGTGAAGCACGCTTTTAAATCTCCATTGGTCTCTTAAAGATTATCTACATTTTCATCTCCAACATCGGATTTGTTCAAGAATTTTGGTATTTGCTCGTATGCATTATGTTTGCTCATATGCATACTATCTTTCTTGTTCTTGGGAAAGATTTGGAAGCTCTGTTTGGGAAATATTGCCCAAAATAGTTCACATTGAGCTTGTTGACGTAGGCCCAACAATTTGTCGAGATGTGGTGATGCATAGAGACAGTTATATATGAATTAATGTGGAGTGTTGAATTTATGTGATTCGAATATTTTCCAAAGAAGATAAGAAAATAATTAATTGATTCAGTCAATCAATTAATTAGGCTGTATATGGAAAGATAAAGAGGAAGGATATATATGAAATCTTTTAGAGAAGGGAAACTAAATAATTGCTAACCAATTAATTAGTCAAAGAATTTGTTATATGAAGAAAGAATAGATTGCTGATGGAGATTGATTCAACCAAGAAAAATTATGGAAACCAAGATCACCTTTATCCATTTACATAGAAATTAAATCATGAATATTCGAAAAGGTTTCAAACATAACCTGGAAATTAATTTTCATCATCCCCAAGCATCCTTCACTTTCATGCATATTTAAATGATGGAAGTTCATCTTCATATGTGTGTGAGCGTGTGGTAGAGCATCTACCATTATCCTCTTCTTTGGTAAACCCTAATTTCTATAGTCAATCAATTAGGGGTTTTGAGCGTAAACAAGTCTTTGGATAAATTGATTATTCAATTTGTAATTATAGGTTAGTCTCTCCACTACCGCCTATAATTTTGTAATCTCTCTCTTTTGTACTCTCTTTCTTCGGTGAAATAAAGAATAGTTGTTGGGTCCGTGGACGTAGGCAATCTAGCCGAACCATGTTAAATCTCTGTGTTCTCCGCTCTTCTGTATTTTTTTGTTTGGTGATTATTTTTCATTGAATTTTTGGTTGGTAATTAATCGACAAGCTAGATCCTTCTTTTTATTGTTCCCATGCATTAGCATTCTGCTATGTTTTTGGAGTTGGTGCAAAGCAATTGAAATTTCTGCACAACAGGTGGATGCGTTGAGCAGGAGATGAGAAGTTCATCAGTGCAATCTTTGGACGATTTCATTGAGTGGAGCAGTAGCAAGGGCGGTAGTCATGCACGGTTTTGGGCATGTCAATGTGTTTAGATGGGAATTTTTTGTTTGTATTGGGTAAGATAAATTAAGTCATATTAATTAAGTTAATTAAAAGGATTAGTGAATTTAATTATTCAACTTACTTCGAATCCTTATAAAATTTGTATCTTGCCCGTACGAGATCGAATTTGGACGAGGTCGATTACGTTGGACTTGTAGGAACGTTAGCTACGTGTTTGAACTAGTTTCATCAAATTTGAAGAAAGTGAAATTTTGGAAATAGAATGTCGTTTGAGTTCAGTTCAAATCGGAGCGCCTCGGCATCAACTAGAATTTCTGTGAGTCTACTCACCTTTATATAAACTATACAATATCAGTGATAACCCGGATTTTGGTCTTCTGATAATTGGATAATTATTTTATTTTTATTTAGTTAAATAAATGGAAATCTAAAGAATATCTGGATATGTATATAAATGAATTTGAATCTATAAATTTAAATATTTGGAAATGATAATCTTGTAGGAAATTAACACATATATATATAAATTTAGGCAAACTTTATAATGTTAGAAAATTCAAATATATACATACAAGTATATAAGTATATATATTTATGTGTGTGTGTGTGTATATATATATGTATGTATATGCATATGTACAGTGGTTAGGAGGCATTGTTTTGAATTCAATAATTTTCAAAGGGTAATTAAAGTTAAATTCTATTTAAAAATATAGAAACCGGTTTCAAGGGCTATTTAAAATACACAATACATATGTAAATATAAAATAAATAATCTATAAACAAATAAGAATTAAGTAGGGATTTAAACATAAATTATAAATAAATTAGAGGCAAGGTTTTAAACATAAAATACATAGTTAAGCTATTTGTAAAACAACAGTATCATACACATAACAAGTGTTAATAAAATTAAACAAGTGGCAACTAACTTCTCTAAAAAAAATATGTAGAAGGAGAAACCAGGTTATATTTTTTTTCTTTCTCAAAAGTAAACTGAAAAAAATATGAAAACAACAAGAAGCCAGATCAAAAAAAAAACCATTACAAACTTGAAGAAGAAAGTGGCATTCGAGTAAGAAGATCAAGAAGCAAAGCCTGAAGAAAAGAATCCGAGCAACAGTGGGAAGAACAGTGAGTAAACAAAATCTTGAAACTAGTGACAGGGCTTCTTATATTATATATATAGCTATAGGTATGAACGAACTTTGATCCGAAATCAACATACATAGGATTGTGATGTTGCTATGAAATTGATCACGCGTGCTCAGACTTGAATGGTTCCACCTGAGCATCAAAACTTGGACCCTTGTCTAAAGTAACCTCTGATCTTTTTTTCTGAAAATAGTTTTAAAACTGCTATAAAAAAAATCAGTAACTCCATATATGCTTATTTTTTTTAAGTTTTGATTCAAGAAGGTAACTTGTTGTTTTCAAGTACAAAGTGTTTTAAAAATCTATATCATTAAATGTCATCTTAAAAAGTGTGGGTAAAACAAACCCAAACCTTAAGTTACAGTGAGTAAATTATATGTATTTTTTTAGATGCTGTAAAATTATGTTTATGAAGCCTTGAAATGTGTTGTCAAGGATTCTTGAAACGGTAATACAAGAATGTTTGTATACGAACATAGGTTAAGTGTAACCAGGGTAAAGCTAGGCAGTGTATAACTGTGAGTACTCCAACCTGGTTTACTCTGTTTATTTTTGAAATGCCTGTGAGCATAACACTTTCTTTTCCAACTGATTTTGTATACATATAATAGTGAGCATAGCAATCTTATTGTACAATATATGCTTACAAACAACAATGGCCTAGGTAAATCTTTGATTTATAAAAAGTAAATATAAGTTTATGTGATCCTGGAATACATAATGCACCCTGTAAAATAAGCAGTGTCTCTCTTTTCCAATGACCAGGAGTAATCTTCATATTTTAAAAATAAAATCTTTTTATAAATCTAGGAGTATGTTAATGATAAAATAGAAAAAAAAATAGTATGTTGCTGCGTGGAGATGGATGTATATGTGCCTGTTTGTAGAGATATGAAGTGCATGTACGCATATATATTTTTTCCTCTGTTCCTTGTTTCCTAGCATGTTCCAAACTCTTCAAAAATCCATACCTCCTCATTCGGACAATTTTAGCTCATGATGTTTGAAGGGTACGGGATTGGATTCAAGTATACGTAATTTTAAAATTGATTTCATAAGATATTATCGAGTATACTTATAGGGAAAGTTGTGTTTACAGTAAGTTAACCAAAAGTGTAAAATTTCGAATATCGTATTTTGATTTTTGGCTCGTATAGACGTAATCACTGGATGAAATGAGCAATTTTAGTGGCTGTTTTATGATTTTTAGCGGTGGAATTTGTGAGATATAGGAGGATGACTGTGTTTGGGGGAAAAGAAAATTTCCGCCGAAGTGGCTATTTTCGTGTCTGATAACTCTGCGTGGGGGAGCATCCATTGGTGGGGATTTGAGGAAAATTAGTACGGTAATTTTTTAAATGTGGATGATGGGCGAGCGAATCGAAGTTAGTGTTTAGGTATGCTTTCCTTTTGGTTCGTTTTCTGAAGAAATGGCGATGGAGTGGGGTTTTTAGGGAGGTGCAGTATAGGGGGAATAGGAGGAGGAGGTCTTGGTGGAGCTTATGGTGGATTTTGGAGGGAAATCATATATCGTGGTGGCCAAAGGAGTTGCTGGAAGGGGGAAACAAGTCGTCCTGGGTTCGGCTGGAGTTCGAATTTTTCGAACGACGTGATTGTCATGGGATCCAAATGGTGGGGTGAGTGAGGGAGTCGTAGGTGATTTGCGAGGCTTGTTGGTGGCAAGGATCAATCATCAACATTCATGTGCACGTGTACAAGTCAATGAACGTTAACATTTTTGAATAGGAAAGAGAGGAGAGCGGAACTGGGAAGAAAGAAAGTAAAGGGAAGGGAAAAAGGAACTGGGCCGAAATAGTTGGGCCGGGAAAATAAAGAAAATGAAGAAAGGTAAAAGAGATAAAAAAAAATTATAAGTTCAATACTAAGTAAATACTTGAGAATGTTTTAAAAATCTTAATTAATATTTTAATTAAGTAGTAAATTGAAGTTAAGTGTTGAAATTTAATTAAAGTTTTTAAGTTAGTAATAATTTGATTTAAAGTTATTAAGGAAGATTTTAAAATGTTAAATAAGATGAATTATTATTAATTAATTGTTTAAAAAGGATAATTAAGAATGACTAATTAATTTATAATTGTAATTAACTAAGTGATTAGAGATTAATCAATTTGTAATTAAAGATTGATTAATTAATAATTAAGTGTTTAATTAATTTGTAATTGAGAATTGTAAATTAGCTAATTAAAGTTGATTAATAAATAATTAATAGTTAATTAATTAAGTAATTAATTAAGGATTAATGATTAATTAATTAGTAATTAATGATTAATCAAATTAATAATTAAGAAGTAATGAATTAAGTAATTAAGGTTTAATAAATTGATTGAGAAGTAATTAATTAAATGGTATGAAATGGAATACTTAGTTAATAAATGATTTATCAAGCAGGATTAAAGATGCTTGCTTAAGGATGATCGTATAGGTAGAATATCTGGATTTGGGTATCTATTGGGTGACATTCTGTGATACTCTGTGTTATGCCTTGATTTATTTGTGATATATGCTATATGAATTCAAAGTGTTTAATTAAAATTGTTTAAACTATTAAATAACTTGACCTTTAAAAATGGCGTGTGGATTTCGAAGAGACCGGGGTCGGGTATTAGAAAATACCCGAAACCACTTCGAATTTTTATAAATTGATATGTGAAATAAATAGGGTGGAACGAAATGACTTAAGTAAATTTGACTGTTTAATTTCAATAGGAAATTAGCGTGTGAAATAAGTGATGCCTATAAAAAATTGTAAATTTGTAAATGAATACGAGTTACCCCAGGTTTTATATAAGTTATATGTTTGGTATTTCATGTTAGATGAGTTTACTCATGCTGGTTTCTAGCCTGACCCGGGTGTTACTTTGATGTAATGCTCGGGTTAGACCGAGTATTACAGCTTTTCAGGTAAGGACGTTCTGGAGTTTCAGGAGGCGAGCTGGATGGCAGAAACGTATGGAGTGTTTACCACCGTGTATATTATTGCTGATAATCTGGGACAAGGTATTTAAACTGTCCTATGTTTGTGTAAATGTTGTATCTCTGATATATAAAAATGTAATTGATAGATACAATATTCTTTTGTAAACTGTTATTATTCGATACTATATTTTGATCCGCTGCGAATGTGAGAATCTGTGTTGTGTTTTCTGTTTCTTCTTCTTCTATCTCTTTCTTCTTTTCCTAACTATCTGGAATTTTCGAAATCAAAATTTCCGGGTCGTTACTATATCTGTATTGTTATAAATTATTATTGAATACTTGGATGATAAATTGATAATTTTAATGGAGTATTGATCCGTGACGAAATTATAGTGATTTAATTTAATTACGTTTAACGTACTTAAATTAGTTATATTTTGTTTGGGACATCTATTTAGCAGGATAAAACCACGTTCTACTATAATTAAATTGAATAAATTATTTGGACTTCTATCAAGCAAAATAAAGCACCAATCTGTGCTTGCAAAGTAAAACGATTATTATTATTTGATTGTTAGTTTGGATTTGAATTTCCACTTGATAGCAGGTGACATAAATAACTGTTGTATCATAGGGGACAAAACGAAAGAAGTCATAGTGTTTTGTAGCGAATAGGTCACTACGGGACACTTCGAAGTTCCCACACACGTGCATAAGAGATTTACAAGGGACTTTTGTATAGAGACCCTAAGGGGTTTCTCATCATTATTTATTTACTGCTATATTCATTTTATTTAGATTCTTATATTGCTAATATTAATGTTTGTTTGAATATTTATAACATGCTATTTGATTTGTGTAAGTGTCGATATAGAATTTTTGCTATATCGTCGCTTACAAAATATCATCTTCTTAAACTCTTGTGTGTGTTGAACTTTTGCTTGTATTTTTACAAAATATATGGCCGCGTTTTTGCACTTTAAAAGTTGTTTAAACTGTATTTTCAAGTATTTTGAGAATTTTGAAACTAAAGGATAATTATTGATTAAAATTTATAAAGAAGTATAAATTCGATTTATTATCTTCATGGATAATTAATATTGTTTTAAATTTGTAAATGATTATAAATTTAATTAATTCCCTTTTGGATAATCTATTATATTTACAAAATATTATAAATTTGATTTATTATCCTTAGACATAAGTAATGTTGTTTGAAATATACAAAAAGATTTTGACTTGATTTATAGTCTTATGGGATAATTAATGTGGTTTTAAAATTTATAAAAGAATTATATCAATTGCTTTTCAAGTTGATTAACATTGTTTAGAATTAATAAAATTTACTAAATTTATTTATTGCTTTCTAAGATAATAAAAGTTATTTTTAAAGTTATAAATGAGAAAGTCATTTAAAAAGGAATGTTTAAAAATAAAGCTAAGTGTAAATTGTTTTTGGGTTTAGAGTAAACAGTGTTTTAATGACAAATGATTTTGGCCCTTCCTTTTGATACGCTTAGAAATATAATTTATCCTCTTAAAAGAATATTTTTAAAAAGTATTTTTAGAAGTTTTTTTTACAAATATTTATAATGTGAAAATCAAGCACAAGTAAGAATCAAATATTTTAAGAGCTTGATTCATTTATTGGTGACAAGTGTATGGGATCTAATTTCATGTAAAATCATTTGTTTACTTTTGATTTAACTATCGATTTCGATATCATTCTTTATACTTCGTTAATCTAAGATGATTTATCGCTCTATTTGAGCATTGGCATCCAACATCATAGAAATCAAAACCAAATAGCGAATGGGAGCCAAGCCATGTGGGTCGAACCCATTAGATTATATTCACATTTATCTAGAAAGTTGTTGGTAGCATGAATGCATTGATGTGACTTTATTTGGATGCTCGTGTGAGGCGAGGGGCAGATTGGAAGTTCGCAAGAGTGATGCATATTTGGCGTGGGCTCTCAAGTATATTTTATTTAGAGATATACTTTCGGTGTAGTGGGTGCGCTTTCCTAGTCATGTTAGATAAATTTATTTCCCTTATTTCTATTCGAACTTGGAATTAATCTCTTCTTCTTTTATTTTTTGTCAATTTAAGAAGATTAGTTGCTCATTTGAGCATTGACATCCTTTGTTGAAAATGACTAAAACCAGAAAGCGGATAAGTGCCAAGCCATATGGAGTTATCCTATCTTCACACCTACTTCAGATTAGATTCGATTGTATGCTTGCGGAGATGTGAAATACTCGAATACTCAATAATGTTGGTGGGGTCAGACTTGGAGTTTTCGAGAGGAGTCATGGAAGAAAATGACCCTTTGAAATATATTCTAGAGGTATACTTTCGGTAAGGGGGTGCATCCTCCTAGTCTTTTATGGAAAATTTCCCTTTCCTTATTTGATTCTAATCTTGAATTGTTTTTCTTTATTGCATCAAGAAGTGCATGGAGCTTTCCTCGGTGTTTAATTATTTGCGTCCATTCTTTAAGTTTGGATTTTGATGTTGTCTATATTCACTCATTCTTGTTTGGATTGTGGTTTAGATTTGTTTTCAATTTCTTCATTTATGGAAGTTATTCTTATGAATTAAAAACCCGTTCTGCATTTAGCAGCATGGTCTTGTTGAATTATTATATGTTCAACATGTTACTTTAGTTTTCTCACGCTGGTTTTCCAGACTGGTCTGAATGTTATTTTATTATAATTCTTGGGTCAGATCGAGTATTTTTCCAAGTTTTCATTGATGGAGTAGAGTTGGATGTTCACCTGCCGTAATATTTTTATTTTCCATTGTATTATTATATATACCTATATGCAATTGTAAGTTCAGAAATTTATAACGATTTAGCTGATGATGTTTGTTTTTCAACTCTGATGTACTTTGTATCTTAGAGTGACAGTTTATATCATCTTTATTATAATATATGTTGTTGTTTTCGCGGTGAAATTCTGTTTTCCTTGTTTGTTCTTTTGTTTTACCCTAATAATCTGCCTTTCTGACAATTGAATGTTCGATAGTTGAATACCGTGGATTTATTTAGTGCTGGCTTTCGATGGTCGAAAATGCGGGTCGTTACATTTGGTATCAGAGTTGATGGTTAAGTGAGAACCTTGGCATTGGTAGGGTATGGCTCATTAGAGATAGAGTAAAGTGATACCTAAGAATGAGTTTGAGAGTATTATATATACGAGAGCATATTTGTTATTGCTATAAAAACGTATTGTGTTAATTGGTCCATTGAGTTATTTATGAATTCTGGTCGAGATGTGGAACACTATGGCATCAATAGGGATTTTAAAAACTTGAACAGGGCAAATGGACATGATATTGGTTTTTGAAAATTGGAAAATGAAATATTTTATCTTGGACTATATATGTTATATATATAAAGGAACAATTTTCAAATGTATACAATTGTTTGAAAATGATAATATTCATTCATATCATTGTTGTTTAATTATTCATGCTCGGTTAGTTTAGGATCATTAACTTTTGTTTGTTGATTGTTGAGTATTTATGCTCAGCTTATTTGTAGGTTTTTATTCTTTTGATAACTATAAGTATATTAAAACGAAACCGTTGTGAATTAGTTTAATAATTTGATTAAAGGTGTTCGCAGAAAATGTTTAGTTAAAAGTCATCATTTATAATGTTTAGTTTAAAGTAAACTTTTAATTAAAGTTGTTTAATATAATCTTAAAGGGAATATAAGACATATAGAGGATAAATAATTGTGAAAAGTTTATTATAATAAAAGAAAGTTATTATATGTAAGATGATTTTTAAAAGGTACATTTTATAAGTATGGTATATAAAATGATTTATATGATTTATAAAAGGTGTTTTATAAGTGAAAGGAGTTTTGGGGAATTTAAATCCCAGTATTGGTTGAAATGATTTCGAAATGATTTTGAGAAAAGTATTGGTAGTATTACTTGGAAATATTTATAAGTGTAAATATTTCAAAAAGAAATTTTAATAAAAATACATCTTCTTTAGATAGTTCGGGGGAAAACATGTCGTTAGTTTTATGATAATCTGAATAATCTTTTAAGTGGCGATCGGATGTTTGCTTAGGCGAACGTTGTAGTGAACTTAGTAAATTATTCTTTTTATCATTGGGCGATCGAGATGTGTTCGAATCCGAACGAACTCAAAGCGGGTGTTAGTGAATAAATTTGTTAAAGTTATTTCAGATATATAGAAATATATGTAGTATGACTTGAATAAGGATTTATAAATAAAACTGGGAATTTAGTTCTTAAGTTTCTTTATAGGAAATTAATTTAAAATAAAAGGTATTTTGATAAATAATTCGATAGATGAAATTTTTTAAACCCTTGGATAGAAAAGATATAATTTAACTCAAGTTTTAAATTGGATAGAAAGGTTATAATAAGCATTTTTTTACTAGAACCATAGTTTTTGTTAATCATCTAAGTCATATAAACTATCTGATGTCATTAGGCTGACTAATAAAAATCTTTCCTTATAGCACTATAAGGTAAAAGGTTGGAGCAGTTGACTCAATTTTAAGATCCATTTGTTTGGGCCAAAATTTTGGAAAAAATAAAAAAAATTAATAAAATAGTATTAAAATTGATATTTTGTATGTACTCTTAGGATATAGAAGAGTATTATACAATTAAATAAAAGTGGAGTAAGTTTTTAATTTAACGTTTGATGAAGTTATGTCTTTATAAAATGTTTATTGTTTCAGTGGAAATTTGTGAAATAATTCATAAATAATTTTAGTATTGAATGAAATACTAGAAATGAAAATGAAAGTGATTTAGAAAACGATTGGTATCTTAATCTATAAAATTAAGTACGTATATTGTACATATATCATTTTATTTGCACGGTTCTCGATCTAAGATTCAAATACATAACTTCGGAATGATTTACATCTGTCCAAAAAGGGGATTTCTCACTTGATTCTTGTCAGCTAATACTTAATTTGGATTCTCGATATGATACTAAGGTTTTCCATCATAGCATATGAATTTGTAAGAAGAATGGAGGTTTCTAATTGAGGTCCATGATCGGAGTCCGCGCTAGGGACGTTAAGTGAAGGATACTAGTCAGAAGTAAAGTCCATGTATCCGCGCAAGTGGTTGGATCAAATATTGTGTATGGATGATTTGTGTGCATCATACATGATTAGGTATATTTGTATATTATGTTTGGTTGCTTAGGAAATTATCCATATTCTTAGACGATCGAGAAAGTTATGAACCTAAGTGAAATTCTAAATCTTGTTTATTAGACATTAACATTTTAAATCATGTTAAATGTTAGTTTATTCCTTTACGGAATTTGACTTGATTCATTGTATGATTTTATACATTATGGTAATATTAAGTGTTGGTTTTATGTAAGTATAGGAAAGCGAGAGATTACTGTAATATTCCCTATCTTGAGGCTCGAAGCTAAGCGCTGTAGATGCTGCAGTCATCTATAGTATTAACTTCCGATGACAAAATACAGTAACGTTAATGGTATCCATAATATCAAAATCCCATGAATATGAAAAAATCACAGATTTCAAAAACAATTTTACTAATCACATTTTTAAATCCATGTTTCATATTCCTTTACACAATCTTAAATGATTTCCAAGTTTCGATCAAATATAATTATTACAATTTACGCCAAGAGCGACATATGAACATGCCCCCTTGAATGATCAGGGTACTCAATAGACACATCAGTCTTAAATACACCACATCGGAAATAAAACTAATTATCCCTATATAGCTAACTTTGCCTCCTGCACGTCTTCGAAAGCATATTCATCCACCTATTAAACTTGTAAAACCCTAACACTTAATCTAGTCAAACTAATTTTGAGAACCCAAGAGTTTAAGGGAATCATAAACTTCGAGTTAGAGATAAAGCCTGGTGTGAATAATACTATTACATCTCAGTTTTTTTATATTAAGTGAGACCACGCCGCTTATTGGAATGGGTTTCCCTTTACTAATATCCCTTTTAAAACATTCTTTTATAAATGAAAATCCTATAATCAAACCAGTTAAAGCGATAATACAATATTTTATATGCATAAAAACAGGTAATCGGTGGACTATCTGCCCAAACAATATATTTTTGTTTGGCTAACTACTAACCATTGGCAGACTTGGGCCTACCAGAAAAAATAAATAATCTAACTTCTGTTAGACACACCCCTGGACGGTCTGTCCTTAACTTACTTTTTCCAGGATCAACCGGTCCTAATGGTTTTGCGGACTCACCAATAACCTATCTTTATCTGTATATTCCTTTCTATGTGTAACATCATTTTAGACTTACCTGTGACATAGTCCTACACATTGGAATTTTGGACTTACATTAGCTAGGTGTTACTAGCTAAAGTATATGGCGCGATCCTATATCAGTCTCATTTGTTATTCTAGTATTTGAGTCATTTACTTACTGTTAACAACCCCATCAAATTGTCCTTGAAAACATTTTTTCAAATTAATTTACCCTTTAAATCATATTTAAACAAGGATAATATACTCTTTGCTTTACTCAAATATCTTTTCCATGATATATGTTTTACACAAAACAAAGTTGATTGAAAACCTAAATCAATTGGGTTATCTATCCCTTTAAAACAAGTTAAAGACCTTCTTTAACTTAGAAAACATTAGGTTTTAAATCCAAGATATCACCTTCTAAACCCTTGTTTAAAAACTTTAAACAGCCCATTTTGAATCCAGTGAAAGTACCCCTTTCAAAATAGGGTTAACTACTTTACCTTGAAACACTAGGCCGAAAGGTCAAAACATACCTTATGAAACCTTTAAAAATAGGACTTTCGAAATCATTGAAAGTATCCCTTCGAAAGCTTTATAAAACCTTAGACATCCTCTTTTCAAAATACTTTAAACTTTCCTTTCGAAAGCAATGGAAAACTTCTGTGATGACCCTAAATTTTTGATCCCGAAAATTTAAGATAGTTAGGAAAAAGAAGAAAGAGATAGAAGAGGAAGAAGAAACAGAAAGCACCAACATCTCACATTCGCAGCGGATCAAAATATAATATCAAATAGTAACAGTTTACAAAGGAATTCTGTATCTGTCAAAATACCTTTATAATACATCAGAGTTACACTTATATACAGACGCTGGTTATACACAATCATCATATCTCAAATATACAACAATATAATACAGCGGAAACACTCCATACGTTCTTGCCATCCAACTCGCCTTCTGAGTTCCAGAACATCCTTACCTGAAAATCTGTAATACTCGGTCTGACCCGAGCATTACATCAAAGTAACACCCGGGTCAGACTGGAAACCAGCGTACGTAAACCCATTCAACATGGAATACAAAGCATACAACTTATATAAAACCTGGGGTAACTCGTATCAATTTACAAATTCTCAATTTGTTATAGACATCACTTATTTCACACATTAATTTTCTAAGTACCAAAATTTAGATTAAATAGTCCAATTCACTTAAATTATTTCATTCCATCCTATTGATTTCACATATCAATCTACAAAAATTCAAAGTGGTTTCGGGTATTTTCTAATACCTGACCCCGGTCTCTTTGAATCCAATGTCATCTAAACCTAAGTTATTCAAATGAGAAACAATTCAAACTTTTTAAAATACAGGATGCCATTTTACACAGCAATGCATCTCGATAAATGACCACATTATCACTATTCAACCCAACACATCATATTACAGAAACATTTCATATCAGTAATATCAACCAATCATTCATAAGCAAGATTAATTAGTCACCCATTTCTAATAAATCAAATTAATTATTTTAATCATTTTAATCTTGCTTACTTAACAATAATTAATTACAATCCATTAATTTATCATTCTCTAATTATCCATCTTAAATTTGTCACTTAGTGTAATTGTTTTAAAGGATAGTTAATTATCTCTAATTAATCCCCTAATAAATTAACCTTCAATTACTTCTACTAAGTAATTATCCTTCTTATCAATTTCACCAAGTAATTTAAATCCAAATTACTTCCATTTATTAACCATCCATTAATTTATTACATCCATTAATTATCACTAATTACTTCACCAAGTAATTATACTTTTATAAATCACATTAAGTAATTATACTTGCCAAATTTCACAATTGATTATCCTTAATAAATTAATAAAATTAATTACCTTAAATTAATCACATTAATTAATCATTGGATAACCCTTAATCAATGATCTTTCATTAGCTATATTCATTAACCAATCCTTTAATTACTTTCTAAGTAATTAAATTTAATTAATCATTTTAATTAATTAATTAATTAATTACAAATTAATTATTTCTAATTACATAATTAATTTCTAAACTTTAACTAAATTAATCTTTAATTACTCGATTAATTAATTCCTAATCATAAATTAACAATCCAAACTTATTTAATTAACGATTCTTAATTTCAATTTAATTTAACCCTAAATTAATAATCTTAATCCAAATCATTAATTTAAAAACCTTAATAACTTAATTAATTAATCCAAATCATTAATTAATCAACTTATTAATTTAACCCTTTTATTTACCTTAAAAATTTAATGAATTACAAATCATTAAATTCAAGCTAAAAATATCATTTTTATAAGTGATTTAATTATCATTCTCAAACACATTTAAAAATGTTTACTTTCAAATTCACTTTTAAATTTCATTTCAAATTAAGATTCAAATTGAATACAATTTCTTCAGTAATAAAATAAATGTTTAGAGTTCACCTCTGAAATTTAAGACCCAAAATCGATATGCATATACATATACAGATCGAAGATTATTCACCTTTGTTTTATTTGCAGTCCACTTCCATTTCGGTTTGTTCTTCACAAATTTTGACTGAAATGATGCTTTACTCTTCAAGCAACTTCGGCCCCAAAATTCCAAAATCAAAATCTATCAAAACCCAAGTTAGCTTGACCTGCTACCTAGCATATGTCGTCAGCATTGACAACATCACCGTCCTCTCCGTTCTTTAAGTGCACAACATGCCCCGTCAGCTTATCCCCCTCTGATGTCTTCGTTGATGAAGTCACGCTCATCGATCGCGATGCCGCCTCGATGCCCGTAGTACCATCGTTGCCTGGCCCTACATGATTGAATCACGGTCGCCTACAACGCCGTAATTTGGTCGAGAGTTTACTTTTATAAATTGAGCCATGTGTGTTTTTTCCTTCTTCTGAAGGTTAGGGCAAGGGTTTGAACGGAAGGAAATAGGAGGTTTTGATTTTTTTTTTATAAAAAGAGCAGTCGTACGAAATTACTCGTTGGAAGGAGGAGAGGAAAAGATTTTCGAAGAAGGAAAGTATTCGGCCATTAAAACAAAGATATGCTCGAGATAATTTTTTCATGAAATATTTGGCTGTTAGAAATGAAAGGAACGTGATGTTTTTGAAAAGAGGGAAGCGTGCAAAATAAGGCTACAGAGCTCTGATGTGAAATAATTTCAACTGTAGTTGACTGATAAAATATTCAATTTAAATTCAAATTCAAACCATTCCGATAAATATAACTTAAAAACTTGACCTCCTATCAAGGCATGCCGCTAGGCGTTTATAATGTAAACCCCTATTCTGAATGCAATGGAAAAGATTTCGAGTCCTAATTCGATTGTATGGAGAAGATAGCTTTTTGGATCCGGTTCTTATATTAAATTTTTGATATAAATTCAGCGCATATATATATATATATCGTACGCTCACACAACAACTCCAAACACTACGAAAATTGAAATCCGATAATAATACAATATTACGGATCCAATGAAACTGGTTTCATCAAATTCCGAGACTGTGCCTCGGAATGCTATTTTTAAATGTCGTTTTAAACGGTATATTTTCAAAACTGAACAAAACACTTCCGAATCAAATTTTAACACTTTTACTATCTTCAGTATTATCGATATAAATTTTGCGAGCCCTTTAAATTATTTTAAACAGGCTTAGAATTTATGATTCAACAATTTACCCAATTCCAATTACTAAAGTCAATATTTAAATTATCCAATAAACAGCGATATTTGAAATTCAAGTTAGAAACTAATTTTTAAATATTTAAAATTAATTAAATATTCTAATTTCAAATTCCTAAAATTCTGGGTCGTCACATTCCTCCTCCCTTAAAAGAATATCGTCCCCGAAATTACTAGTTACGAAGAATGGTCCACAACCCGTTAACTATTTCTTATTCTAATAGTTCTTATCAACTTCCCGAAACCAAACAGTTTAAACAATACCTAAAACAATCTTTTTATAACAACACTATTACCCTTACTAACCTTTCAAACCTATCCAAAATTTCCAAATAACGTTGCTAACTCAACCATTCAAATTATAAATTCAAATTTAAATTTGAAACAAAATTTTAAATTATCATAATTTTCTCAAAAAATTTCTAACTCTCTAAATTTCCGAAAAATTTCGCCAGCGTCTCCTTTGCGTGGCTGGCTCGGTACAACAACAAAATACCTCTACGGCTCCCCAATTCCAAAAGAAAACAAAAGGCCAAGCGGCTAGATCAAAAACCCAATCAAATTTCATACAGAAATTTAAACACATGCCTATTTAGTCGGGCAATTCAAATTATCTCCTGAAATCAAAACCAATTTTCCTTTCCCTTTATACTACCTGCATATCCTACTTAGCAATAATATCCAATCATGGCTTTTAAAATCATTTTATACATTTCCTTACAGAAGCTTTCATATCTACTTCTATTCAAATTAGTTTTCCCATTTCCATATGAATTCAATTTATCTTCAACTCTGAATATTGAATTTTATCTTCCACTTATAACTGATTCATATCATTATTTAAATTAGTTTCATCCATTAATTTATTTCAATTTTCAATTTGAAATTGTTTTGTCGCTAACAAAAATTCTCTAACTCCCAAAATTTTCGAAATTTTTTGGCAGAGTCTCTTTTGTACGGAGGAGCTTTTGCAATTTGACAAGAGATATAAATATATATACATCGACCCACACGGTCGGAAAAACAAAAACGGTTCATATTTCCTATTTTATTGCATAAGCGTACCTTTATTTAGCATTTTTAAGCAAGCGGCTTATTATTTTAGCAATTAGCGCAACCAAATCCAGTCAAACGGCTTCCCGGTACCTGTACTTACTCAATTTAAACATGTAAGCACTATATATATGAAGTTTATAAAATTTCTCGTACTTAAACAACTACAACACATCAAATCTAAAAGAAATGCATTCTAAATAACTTCCATGAGCAATTTATATGATTTCAACACTAGTTCAATTGCTTTCAACCAATTCATATACCATTTCGTTCAATTTTATTGGTTTACCACTCAATTGCTTACATTCAATTTATTTTAACCCAACAGCTCACATTCACTTCAAATGATTCAAAAATCAATTTTATTTGCTTCTATTAATTCATAGAATTTCTTTACCTTCGTTTACGTCAAACGACAACTATTTTTATGCAAATTCGACGATATTCTCTTAATAGAGTATCCATTTTAGTTTATAACTACTTCAAATTAATTTCAACTCATTTTGTATTTAATTCCATTCCATTTCTAATTTATTCACCAACCATACATTGCATTTCATTTCATCTCCGCATTGGTTTCATTTTAAAAATATTTCATGGAGCTTTACAACATTCGATTCTTATATTAATATCCATTTTCCAAATAAATTTAACCCAAACTTTTATTTAATAGTCTTCCATTCTTACTCGAAACCAAGCTTCTATTGACTTAAGTAATTTTACTTCAAATTAATGCGCCTCATAACTTAAGTTCATTCTGATAACCCAATTCCAATTAAAACATTGATTTAATTTTTATTCAATCAGACTTCATCAATTTATTATTTCATTCAATTAACCCATTTATTCACCCCATTTTAAAATTTTAATTCGCCTATTTAATTCATTTTCGAATATATTTATTAATACAAAACCATTCTCTATTTATTTCTACTCACCTGGGTTTTGTTTGCAACTCAAACCATTCCTATTATAAATCAATTACATTTTATTTTTACAGCATTTCCACTTATTTTAATTCATTATCAATCCAAATCGAATTCTATTTACAATTTGAATTTATTTCCAAACTTCATTACTAACTTACAATCCATTTTATTTAACAGAGTTAAGTTTTATTAACATACTCTATCAAATAATTTATTTAGCTAATTAGCTTACTTCCAACTTTTAAATCAATATTCGATTTTATTACAAAAAAATTACTTCATTAAATTTTCCTAGGTTCAAATTTTTTTAATATAATTCCAGTTTGGATTTTCTTTCATTTTCTAAAATTCCATCACTTTTATTTTACAAAAATTAGATATGCTTTTAAATTCACATAATATTATTAAAATAGCTTTTTATAAAAATACTTCTTATAACTCGATGTCTCAACCAGTCCATCCTTGTTCTCACAGAAATTCGGTCATACGTTGATCAGGCGTAGGACTAAAAATCAATAAGTACTTAACAGACCCATTTTCAACATCTAGTTAAAATACTTGAAAAATAATTTTATTGAAAATATAGAAAACAGTATTTGAAAATAGAGGAAATATCCTTGGTGAGAATGCTCTGGAAATCATCACCCCCATCCATGGTCGCCGTTACATCCTAGGTTACGTTGCCATCGCAGCAAAAGTCCATGTAACTTAGGCATCCCGCGCCCCTCGATTACGCCATGGAACCCACAACAGATCGCAGTTACATTCCAGGGTTACGTTGCCATTGCAACAAAAGTCCATGTAACTGTAGGCATCAGCGCCCTCGATTTTCGCTGTCAAAAATGAAACTTCTCCACTCCCACATAGGTCGCAGTCTACCGTTATAAAATCGAACGTAGACTGTTGGCTCTCAGCGGCACACACGACTTTCGCTATGTTACCATAGGTCGTAGTTTATCGATATCAAATCAAACGTAGACTGTTGGCTCCCAGCGGCACACACGACTTTCGTTATGGTTTGCAGTAGATCGCAGTGACATCGAGTTCACTGTCGTCACAACATAACTCGAATGCCTCTGTAGGCATCAGCGCCCCTTGATTTTCGCTACACACTACTCATAATCCTCAGGAACTAGTTTTATCCGGACTCCTCACAAGATCAACTTTAGAACCCCCCCCTTAGGGTTCAAGGCAGCACCACCCAGTGGCACTCCTGAGAAGTTCATTTCAAGGGAGCGCCTTTTCCCCAGAGCCATTATCACAACACTTTATACTATACACATATAGTATCTTCAAAATCGTACGCCTAGTATGAATCTCATATAAATCTTCTTTTCTCAAAATCAATAATTTTCAAACTAGGCTTTCCAAATTCCAATATTGATTTTACCCAAAAATAAAAAGCCTTTCCAAATCCAAAGGTTCCACAACAAGGGGAGATTTATCTTATATAAAAAAGATATGCATCTTTGTTTAGTCAAAATCAAATATTCAAATTTGATTACTCTCCTTTTTTTTTATAAAGTTGTTTCCATCTTACTTATCATCATAAAAATATCCAACTCTCACTTTTATCCATTGTATATTTCACAAAATATACTTTCATTTCAAAATAAATCATTTCACATTTCTTATTCACAAATTTTAAATATCAATTTCATTCAAAGCCGTACGATGTACACATACCATTCGTACGCTATACCAATCTGATCGCTCACTCGATCACACAATTTCACTTTTGAACTAGTATCGTCCACCGACTTCCTAGTGCGGACTCAGATCTGGTTTCTTGAACAGAAACCGTCATTCTTCTTGCATAGCCATAACTATGATAGAGAATATCCAAAACCAATCAACAATCCATATCCAGGTTCGCCGTCGAAAATCGAGTGAAAAATCCCAACTCGGATCGATATTACTATCTCAAAATTCTGTGCTCGAATCTGAATCAAATCACTATGCGAATAGAATAATATACGTACATCCTACGTATTTAACTTCATTGATTATCAACTAAACCAATTTCTCTTTCTATTCACATTTCCTTTAATTTCTATCCACATAATCACAATTGTTTCAATTCCATTGGATTATCACTTTAATCCTTATCCCAAATAGATATTCAATCATAAACAGTTTGAACTCTGTCCATCTTAAATTCAAAAAATAGCTTGAAAAGTTTGAAATAGATAAGTCGTTGAAAAATAATTATTAGTTTATAACATAGCTATAAAATAGTTAAGTAATTGTAAAATAGTTGGAAAATAGTCAAATAGTCATAGAAATTTTAAATAATTGCAAAATAGTTGTAAAATAGTAATTAATTTGTAAAATAGTTAGATAATTACAAAATAGTTTAAAATAGTAATTAGTTATAAAACAGTTGAAAAACAGTAATTAGTTTATAAAACAGTTACAAAATAGTTAAATAATTCCAAAAGTAGTTGTAAAATAAGTATAAAATAGTTTTGGATTTAATAAGAAAGGTTGTATATATTAAGTAGCTTGGAAAAATAAGTTTATATTAAACAATTTATATTGAAAATAGTCCAGAGTCAAAACTGTTCACTTCCCCATCAATTCAATTTAAATTTCCACTTCCATTTAAATTGACTCAATTCCAATTTGAATAACTTCAATTTCCATTGAAATTGATTTAACCCCAATTCAAGTTGAATCAATCTCCTAATTCAAATCAAATTCCATTTGATTTTAAACCTACTCAACTTTAATTACAATTCCAAATTATTCCAATCAATTTGGACTAATATCAATTGAACCCACTTCAATTTCAATCATTTCAATTCAATCTAATTCAAATTTTCCATTTAAATTTTTAAACTTATAAATCTTCAATCACAAATCCAATTAATTCAGATCAGATTCAATTTGAACGAATTCAATTCAAAATTCAAATTTAAACTATCCCGAATTATATAAATTCGAGTTAAATTTTTAAATGTTGATTTAATCTTTTAAATCAAATCAACTTATCTCTTTAAACCATTTAATTCTGAATCCATTTCAAACTTGTCATCATTTAATTTTAATTTGGTTGTATTTCTATTACTTAATTCTCATTATTAATTTTTTTCAAATAATATAACAACCAATTATCTTAATATTTATTAGAAAGAAATATTGCTTATATATCAAAATATATTCTTATATAAAATCATTTAAAACCTTTATATAAGAAAATAACAAGTACGCTCTCGTATATATATACTCGACTCATTCTAGGGTACCATCGACCCTATCCTTAATGAGTAATCCCAACAGAGCCAAGGTTCTCGCTTAACCTTCAGCTCTGACACCAACTGTAACGACCCGAAATTTTCGATCTTGAAAATTTCAAATAGTTAGGAAAAAGAAGAAAGAGATAGAAGAGGAAGAAGAAACAGAAAGCACCAACATCTCACATTCACAGCGGATCAAAATATAATATCAAATAGTAACAGTTTACAAAGGAATTCTGTATCTGTCAAAATACCTTTATAATACATCAGAGTTACACTTATATACATACTCGGTCTGACCCGAGCATTACATCAAAGTAACACCCGGGTCAGGATGGAAGCCAGCATGAGTAAATCCATTTAACATGGAATACAAAGCATACAACTTATATAAAACCCGGGGTAACTCGTATCAATTTACAAATTCTCAATTTGTTATAGACATCACTTATTTCACACATCAATTTTCTAGGTACCAAAATTTAGATTAAATAGTCCAATTCAATTAAATTATTTCACTCCAGCCTATTGATTTCACATATCAATCTATAAAAATTCAAAGTGGTTTCGGGTATTTTCTAATACCCGACCCCGGTCTCTTTGAATCCAATGTCATCTAAACCCAAGTTATTCAAATGAGAAACAATTCAAAAAATTTAAAATATAGGATGCCACTTTACACAGCAATGCATCTCGATAAATGACCACATTATCACTATTCAACCCAACACATCATATTGCAGAAACATTTCATATCAGTAATATCAACCAATCATTCATAAACAAGATTAATTAGTCACCCATTTCTAATAAATCAAATTAATTATTTTAATCATTTTAATCATTTTAATCTTGCTTACTTAACAATAATTAATTACAATCCATTAATTTATCATTCCCTAATTATCCATCTTAAATTTGTCACTTAGTGTAATTGTTTTAAAGGATAGTTAATTATCTCTAATGAATCCTCTGATAAATTAACCTTCAATTACTTCTACTAAGTAATTATCCTTCTTATCAATTTCACCAAGTAATTTAAATCCAAATTACTTCCATTTATTAACCATCCATTAATTGATTACGTCCAGTAGTTATCACTAATTACTTCACCAAGTAATTATACTTTTATAAATTACATTAAGTAATTATACTTACCAAATTTCACAATTGATTATCCTTAATAAATTAATAAAATTAATTGCCTTAAATTAATCACATTAATTAATCATTTGATAACCCTTAATCAATGATCTTTCATTAGCTATATTCATTAACCAATCCTTTAATTACTTCTCTAAGTAATTAACTTTAATTAATCATTTTAATCAATTAATTCTTAATTACAAATTAATTAATTTCTAACTACATAATTAATTTCTAAATTTTAACTAAACTAATCTTTAATTACTCGACTAATTAATTCCTAATCATAAATTAACAATCCAAACTTATTTAATTACGATTCTTAATTTCAATTTAATTTAACCCTAAATCAACAATCTTAATCCAAATCATTAATTTAAAAACCTTAATAACTTAATTAATTAATCAAAATCATTAATTAATCAACTTATTAATTTAACCCTTTTATTTACCTTAAAATTTTAATTAATTACAAATCATTAAATTTTAATTAACTTTAAGATAAAAACATCATTTTTATAAGTGATTTAATTATCATTCTCAAACACATTTAAAAATGTTTACTTTCAAATTCACTTTTAAATTTCATTTCAAATTAAGATTCAAATTGAATACAATTTCTTCAGTAATAAAATAAATGTTTAGAGTTCATCTCTAAAATTTAAGACCTAAAACCGATATGCATATACATATACATATCGAAGATTACTCACCTTTGTTTTATTTGCAGTCCACTTCCATTTCGGTTTGTTCTTCACAAATTTCGACCGAAATGATTCCCTACTCTTTAAGCAACTTCGGCCCCAAAATTTCAAAATCAAAATCTATCAAAACCCTAGTTAGCTTGACCTGCTACCTAGCACATGTCGTCAGCATTGACAACATCACTGTTCTTCAAGTGCACAACATGCCCCGTCAGCTTATCCCCCTTCGATGTCTTCGTTGATGATGTCATGCACATCGATCGCGATGCTTCCTCGAAGCCCGTAGTACCGTCGTCGCCTGGCCCAACATGATTGAATCATGGTCGCCCACAACGCCGCAATTTGGTTGAGAGTTTACTTTTATAAATTGAGCAATGTGAGTTTTTTCTTCTTCTGAAGGTTAGGGAAAGGGTTTGAATGGAAGGGAAATAGGAGGTTTCGATTTTTTTTTATAAAAAGAGCAGTGTTACAAAATTACTCGTTAGAAGGAGGAGAGGAAAAGATTTCCGGGGAAGGAAAGTATTCGGCCATTAAGAGAAGATACGCTCGAGATAATTTTTTCGTGAAATGTTCGGCTGTCAGAAATGAAAGGAACGTGACGTTTTTGAAAAAAGGGAAGTGTGCGAAAGAAGGCTACAGAGCTCTGATGTGTAATTTCAACTGCAGTTGACTGATATAATATTCAATTTAAATTCAAATTCAAATCGTTCTGATAAATGCAACTTAAAAACTTGAGCTCCTATCGAGGCATGCCGCTAGGCGTTTGTAACGTTAAACCCTATTTTGAGGGCAATGGAAAAGATTTCGAGTCCTAATTCGATCGTATGGAGAAGATAGCTTTTTGTACCCAGTTCTTATATTAAATTTCAGATATAAATTCAGCGCGTTTATATATCGTATGCTCACACAACAACTCCAAACACTACGAAAATTGAAATCCGATAATAATACAATATTACAGATCCAATGAAACTGATTTCGTCAAATTTCGAGACTGTGCCTCGGAAGGCTATTTTTAAATATCGTTTTAAACGATATATTTTCAAAACTGAACAAAACACTTCCGAACCAAATTTTAACACTTTTACTATCTTCAGTATTATCAATATAAATTTTGCGAGCCCTTTAAATTATTTTAAACAGGCTTAGAATTTCTGATTCACAATTTACCCAATTCCAATTATTAAAGTCAATATTTAAATTGTCCAATAAACAGCGATATTTGAAATTCAAGTTAGAAACTAACTTTTAAATATTTAAAATTAATTAAATATTCCAATTTTAAATGCCTAAAATTCTGGGTCGTCACAACTTCCATTTAAAGACTCAAGTAAACTTTTCTAAAACATTGGGGTGCCTCTCTTTCAAAACCTACATTATATACTTTTCGAAAGTAATAAAATTCCTTACTTAAAACAAACCTTTCGAAAGCATTTGGTCCGAGTAAAAGTTTGTGGAACAAAGCTTCAAAACCATTCAAAACCATTCCGTTCGAAACCTTTGGGTTTAACTTTCAATATATATCTAGGTGTCTTAAAGGAACTGGGGCGAAAGCATTTCTTTCGAAAGCATTATTCCTAAGTAAAAGAAAGTGGATGGTTCCAAAACC
The DNA here is from genome assembly GCA_030765085.1 of Allium cepa. Taxonomy (NCBI): domain Eukaryota; kingdom Viridiplantae; phylum Streptophyta; class Magnoliopsida; order Asparagales; family Amaryllidaceae; genus Allium; species Allium cepa. Next base: position 648,047,262 of record CM060939.1, on the reverse strand, counting down.
AACCCTTTCGAAAGCCTGGAGAAGCGGCTTCAATGTTTAAAGGCAAAAGTACCCTTTCGAAAGCATTGAATCGAAGGGTTGAATGCGGCAGCAGGGGTTTCGAACCCCTTCGAAAGCTTCATTTTAAAATAAAAAGACGGCAACCCCTTTTGAAAGCCCTTTTGATAAAACAAAGGCATATTTGACTAAGTCGAAAGCTAATATAAATCCTTCGAAATCCTCCTTCATAAACTTAAGTGATTCGTAGTCAAAAATAGTAGCTTCTGCTCCTTCGAAAGCATGTTCTGACTCTATGCCTTTCACCTAACTCCAATCCACTACATACCAAGGCATTGGTACCATATGTATTGGTTTTAAATTGGTTAGGGAAGAAGTATAGGGTCGAAAGGTAGCTGCTGTAAGTGGCGAAGCAATGATTCTTTGCAAAACTGATTATTAACCTTTTAATGTAATATCTTTCCAACTAACTTGCATTATTTGTCAACTTACAATTGGTTGCCTATTCTTTTTCAAAATCTTTTTTTCTAAAAGTGCTGCCGAATTCAGTAATTAAGAATTAAAAACATTTAGCAAGTTAGCCACTTCTCCTTTTAGAAGCATATAAAACATTTAAGTCGCATACCTTTAATAATTTTACATCCATAATAAAATACTTGGGAAAATTCTTCAAAATTTTCCATAAATCGTTTTTAATATGTTTTCTAACATATCTAAATTTCAGACCCAAGGCTATCATATATTTGTCGAAAATAATTTAAACCCAATTTAATCATTTTCTTTCCTAGAAAATTCATAATAAATCCACATTAACTTATAAAATTACAAAACTTGAAATCCGTCTCTAAAATAATGTTTTTGACCTTACATCAAAATTGCAAGCCACTAGGATGTCATTTAATAGATTTTTCAAATCAAAACTTATCATAAACTTTATATGAAGCGACCTAAATCGTCAACAAGCTTATATATCAATTTAAAATTCAAATCATGGCATTTTACTTGCAAAATAAATTTGGATCTCATCTAGAAATCGAAAACAATAAAAATGAGATGTAATTTGTTATTCACCCTTGCTTGTTGTTAAGGAGGTTGAGATTTCGCTTTTGAATTGATTTGATTAAGCATCCTACTTGAATTCTTGCTTATCTTCCCTTTTGTTTTCCCTTAATGGTGGCCATCGAATCTTTAAACGTTCTTAGTTTTGTTTGCAAATGTTTAGAATGGATAAGGAGTGAAAGTAAGAAGGGTTTATGGTATAAGAACCTTCATCCTTCTTGATCATCTCAACCTTCGCAGATGCCTCTCGAAACAATCTAGACCAAGGACAAGGCGATATCCGGATCCTACCCAACAAAATGGCCTTTCCAAGATCTTTCAAAAATCCAAAACACAAACTCTACTTATCAAGCATCAGTAGACATCGAACTTACTTCCCCAATCCGTAATAACCAGAACAGGTGTACTAGACAACCTAGCCTTCAGATCCCGAATGTACTTCCTATAGAAATCCTCTAATCCAAGAAAACTGTGAACTTCCGAAGAGTCTGAGGTTACTTCCACTCTTGCATAGCTGCTACCTTGCTTCCGCTGTGCAGCTCTAATTTGGCGTAGATGAGAATGCCGTTGATGAACACGAGCACAAACTTGTCCAATGCATCCTAGAAGATACGGTTCATCAATCCATAAAATAAGTTGGAGTGTTGGTTAATCCAAAGTATAACCAACCACTCAAAGAAACAGATGGGTTCTCTGAATTGCAGTCAAGGATATACTGACGTCAACTACCCTTAGTTGGAGAAAACTCGAAACTAGATCTATAGAGAAAACACAGGAGCACCTTGAAATTGATCAAAAAGAACCTTACTATGAGGTAAGGGTACTTATTTCTAATCGTCACCTTATCCAACTCCCAATGCGGGCAAACTATTGACTTCTTCTAAGATATCCGGAAAAAAAATCTCTGACAACTTCGATAGCTCCTACTTTCTCAAAAGATACCCCAATCCCATGCAAAAGAATCACCCAAAAGAATATTCAAACTATCGCAAGTCACTTTTGCGTTCCTACCTAGTTCAGTTCCCAAAGATACTGTTCTCTCTTCACAAATTAAAACAGTTTATGCTTGACCAATCCATTTTCAAAATATGCTCAAATCCTTCAAGAACACCTTGCCTATCAGAAGAAGCTGAGGGTCCACTCTGCTGCTTCTGAATTCCACCTCTAGGATACTGCTTAGCCTAAAGATCTTCGTGCTGGCACATATAACACTTTCGAGCCCTACTGCTACCACAGATGCCAAAGACTTCTTATCCATAAGCTCCTCGAACCTCAAAGCCATCAACCAATTCCACAAAGAACCCTTGAGATGGATAGACATCTCCTCAAGAAACTCGGGTCTCAAACCAAACACAAACATCTCACTTTTCTTAAGGGGTGTGTGTCCATAAGACCAGGTCCGTAGCAAGACAACTCGATGATCTTCGTCTCATACTTCGATACAGACAATTTCCTTGATTGTTGTCCAGAAAGTTCATATACATCCGAGTCTTCCCTGCGGTAGGTAAAATTGTTCCTCAAAAGCTTGGTCCAAAAGAAAACACCTTCGGGAACATCCTTGGTCACTGTGTCTCACCATGTAGCTGCTCCTTCCTGAAGTTGCCAAGATGCCATCACTTGCTTCTGCTCAACAGACAAATCCAAACTCTAGAAAATCCACTCATATGAGCGCAACCAAGCTCACACTTCAATGATGGACTCTGAACCATTAAAAAGACCATCCTTCGAGATTGATGAAATCCATACCAAATGGTATAAAGCTTACTCGAGACGGTATTGGGTCTCCAGCCTTGGAAGATGCTCTTCCAACCTCAACACTCAAATTTCTTCCATTTGTGGTGGTCGTGCTATACACACCACTACCCCTCCTACCTCTAGGACTCAAGCTACCAGCCTAACTCATGTGGGTAACCCGGACAGGTAACCCAACAAACCAGGTAGTTATATAGATACATACATATATATATAAAAATACAAGCACCTCTCTCAAGAAAGATATCACTCTAAAGCCTAGGTATTCTCTCAACCTAGAGCTCCGATACCAATTGTAGCGACCTGCCTTTCATTACAGAGAAAGACGCATCGTTAATAAGAAAGAAATAGATAGAAAAGAGAAAAGATAGGAAAGAAAAAAACTAAACAATACCAGAATCTCAAAGTGGAACGAATAAAATATATTAATCACATAGTTATTACATAATATACAACATCTATCAGAGTCATACAGCTTAATACATCTCATATTAGACAGTTATAAAGACATGTTTATCATACAACTCATGATACAACATAGAGAAACACAGCAGAACCACAATATCTATATACGCTGAAGCCTCCTGCTCCATATCTCCTCCAGAATTCGTCAAAGCTAAACTGAACCCCTTGGCTACTCATAAAAATTTGAGTACCCAAGAGTTTAAGAAAACAGAAAATAAACTCCGGGTCAGACATGGGTCTGGTGTGAGTAAACGGGTTAAAGTTGTTTGACTTTGAAATTCATTTATAAACAAAGGTATCTCGTAAGACCACGCCACAAATAAACATGTAGGGTTTTTACCTTACGATAACAAAACATTTGATAGGAAATCCAGTGATATTATAATAGTGTCTAGGGTTTTCAAGTAAAATACAGAAATAGCTGGAATGCATACATCTCACGTTCCAACATAGTTGGGCACAATCAAAACGTATAGCACTTATTGGGGATTGGATTCCATACAATGACAAGGCTACTGGGGTACCTCCCGTCACAGTACCTGGTCTAGATTAGAGTACCGAGGATCCACCCTGATCCCCTGCAACACAAGGCCGGAACCACCCCTTACTGGATAATCTCGAATAAGACAACCCCGCAGTTGGCGCGACCAACCGCCCACACAGTCGTAATAAAAGAGACCTCTAGACAGGGAAAAATCTTATCCTACTTGGGTGCTACCCAGTTAGCCTTGCTGCACCTTCCATGTTTTAGCCATTCTCGGTTGATGAGGTTTGAGGCTACGATTAGCTTTTTAGAACACATATCTTGGAATGCTCATCGTCCTCCAATGGCGATGTTTTGAAAGCATTCAATCTATACAAGTTCATTTCGGGTTCGAACGAAACCAAAGGCACTATCTCGCTACGCTCATTTTGGAATCACCCTCAGAGTTAACGACAATGGCCCTTGCACATTGAATCTTCATCTCGAAACTGAAAGCACTATCTTTGTCAAACTCTTTTTGGAATCACCCTCAGAGTTATCGATAAATAGCCCTTACACTTCGAGTCTTCATCTTGATCTTCATTTGAGATTTCACGACCTAACGTTTAATTTGGATCGATGTGGTTTTCAGACATCCAATTTGGAAATCTGATCCCGGTCTCATCGAAATCCAAAACACCGTCTTTTATGGCCAAGTTGTTTAAGTTTAAACAATTTAATCTATCATTTAGGATAATATATTCACACAGATAGACAATTCACATTATCATAGATAGATAATCCATATTATCACAATTCAACCAAAGCATCTCATATAGCAAAGCAGCACATATCACATATCAGAGATATCACATAATTCAAGGCATTCAATATCATTCAATCATCCATAAGCAAGATTAATTAGTCACACCACTTCTAATTAATTTAAATTAATTAAATTAATTACTTCAATCACTTTTAAATGCTGCTTACTTAACATTAATTAATTACAAACCAATTAATTAATCATCCTTTAACTATCAACTTAATTAATCATCCTTGATTAATTATTCTTTAATTGCATTAAGTAATTTGCCTTTAATTAATTGCATAAATTAAGTAACCATTCATATTAATTAACCTTTAATTACTCTTATTAATTAGTTAATTATAATTAATTACATTATTCCTTAATTAATTACATTGACTAATTATTCTATAATCATTTACATCGATTAATTATCTTTTAATTAATCACATTCATTTATTAACTAACCCTTTAATTAATTACCTTAACTAATCAATTCCTTAATTAATTACCCCAAGTAATTAATCCTTTATTACTTCCATTAATTATAACTCTTTTAATTAATTACATTTAGTAATTAATCTTTAATTCATCACATTCATTAATTAACCTTAATTAATCACATTCTGTAATTAACTATACTTTAATTACTTACATTAATTAATTAACTCCTTAATTGATTATATTAATTAATTCTTGAATTAATTACACTAATTAATTAATCCTTAAATATTTCCACTAAAGTAATTATCCTTTTTGTTAACTAAACTAAGTAATTAAACTTAATTACTTCCATTTAATTTATTATTCTTTAATTAATTGACATTTAATTACTTAGATTAACTAAACCCTTGATTAATCAAGTAATTAACTATCCTTTAATTACTTACATTAATTACTTACATTAATTAATTCTTTAATTAATTACACTAAGTAATTAATCCTTAATTAATTAAACCCAATATCTTAAATTAATTACATTGATTAATTATCTCTTAATCCCTAGTTAACGATCCTTAAATTAATTACACTCATTAACAATTCTTCAATTACTTCCATTAAGTAATTATACTTTGATTATTAACATAAATTAATTAATCATTATTAATTACATTAAGTAATTAACTTTTAATTAATTTTACTAATTAGTTATCTTTAATTAATCACAACCTTAATTGATTAAAGATAAACTCTTTATCTAAATAAATTACTTAATTACATCATTAACTTTAAAAAAATCATTGGAACTTGGTTTATAATCTTTTGAAAAACTTATCCATTTTAAAACTTGATTAAATAAATTGCTTAAAAACTTAATCATTTTTAATAACCTTAAAACTTGGAAACAACTTATCTTGAAAACTTATTTATTTCCATTTGGCTTTAGAACTTTGTTCAATATTAACTTTGCTTAAAAACTTAGTTAATACACTTTGAAAACTTAAATTAATTTAAGTTACTTTGCTTTTTTTCTAAAACTTGTTCACGATTTCCTTTAAAAATTTAAAAGCAGGTTACACAAAATAACCAACCCGAGCCAGCTTCGATCCCTCCCCCGAGACAATCCCTGAGCTAAACATCTCGTCACTTAACTTCGAGAAAATCTTCAAACGACTCGAGCCTAACCCTGAGAAACACTCATCTATCCCAATACCTTAACAACACCCAGGTATCAACGTACACGCATGCACGTGTACGCCACGCCTACCCTACACCGACCATCGCTACGATCCTCGACAAGTCGTCGATAACTTCGCCATCCCCCTCGACCTCTAGATCAACGAATGCAACAGCAAAACAAAAGCGAGCCCATCGACCAAAAATTGGAACCAAACCCTATCGAAAAACCACCTCTAGCCTTCTCCACCGACCATCGGCACCCTCACCGACCAACCTAGAGCAATGTGTCGATCCCCAGCATCGATTCCCCTCCTCGCGATCAACTCTGATACTCCCTAGTCGATACACGACCTCGAAGAATCAACGCTAACCAAGCTGTCTGTCGAACCCTAGTTCAACGCTACCTGGCCATCACGGTAATCTATAAAACCTTTCTCCATTTTTTCTGAGTTCCCCCACCTTCCATCCTCCTCCAGCCTCAATCTCGACACACCCCTCGTTGTCGATCATCGGAAATTGATAAACACGGTATTTCTCAACATATCCCATACTAAAAATCATGATTTGATTACTAAAATTCATCATTTTACAATACAGTTCTTTTTATGTGATCAAATCATGAAATTGACATGTTCGATTTTTCTAATTATAATGACTTCTACTGTAAAAAACTTATTTTCGAAATATTAAATAAATAATTCCACCTGAAACTATTTTAAAAAATGAATTGACATTGTTATAATCATTTCCTTTTTTGTGATCATAGCTTGAATTTATTTGGATAAGAAGATCTTCTTTCTTGAGTCTGTAAATACAATAGACAACAGAGACCATAGATATATACACACATACATATACACCATATATACAAAGAAGTTCAAACTATATTCAAATTTAAAAACATCCATGCACACCATATATACATCATCACTTCACAGATCATCACATGCATAAAATAATAAAAGATTTTTAGCTTTTAATTTTTTTTGTCTACTCACCATTTTCTGAAAACAAAGAGATCAGAGTTTATTTTCTTGATCTGGAACTATTTGAGTAGAATCTTGCCTGCTGTTTTGTTGAATTGAATCTGCTTAATGACTGATTTGAATCTTGTTTGTTTAAGTTGAGTTGAAATTGAAATTTGCTAGCTTGATCTTTAGATTGAAATTGTTCAGGTTTAAAGCTTTGTTGAATTTGAAAACTGATGTTGTATTGATTTTCTTTTAAATTTTGAAAAAAAAAAGAAGAGAAAACGATTGAGGAAGAAAAGAATTGAACTGAAAAGAAAAGCCATGCTTCTCTCTAATACTACAATATTTATAGTTTAATTTTAAGAGAAAATAAGGTTGCCGCTTGTTAATCCAAATCCGACAAAGCTTACAAATGTAGATTACATGTTGTTATTATTATACAAACATCAAAAGCTATATTAAAATGTTTACAAATGTTAAAAACAAGAATTTTATGTTTAAACCCTTGCTTTTAAAAATCTCTTATTGTTTTATATTTATGAAATATGAATTTATGTTTATATTTATTATTTATACTTATGTTTTATTAATATATGATTATATCAATTTATGTTTATATAGAAACTACACTTATTTACATTTAAAACTTTTGTATTTATGTAATGTGATTTCATTAATTTGTGTTTTATACTTATATATATATATATACATATATATCTTATGTTTTTAAACTATATATATTTATAAACCATATTATCTTATGTTAAATTTTAAAAAGAAAGAATATTTAAAACAAAAGAAATGAATCTCTAATTAAATCTTATTTTAAATTTGGCTAAAATATATTTTAAATAAATAAACATTTATAGATATTATCTTTGTTATTAAGAAATATAAAGTTAAATTTTAAAATAGCCTTTGAAAAATTATTATATTGAATTTAAAACATAACTTCCAATTCACAATATATATATATATATATACACATATATATTATAATTTGAAAACATATCTTTTATTAAATTCAAACCAAAGTTTTCATTTTCACAATGTATATACATATATATATACATTATAAATAGAATACATTTTTATTAGCTTTGAAAGATAAATTTTACCTATCAAATATTATTAGCTTTTGAAATGATAAATTTGCAAATTTAAAAAAAAAATTAATTGAAGATTATTAAACCAATACTTTAAATAATTCTTAATGAAGATTAAAAAATAAATATTTCTCAAAATTCCGGGACATCACATTCTTCCCCCCTTAAAAGAATTTTGTCCCCGAAATTAAAAGAAAAGACAATTATTAATCCAGCAAAGATTTTATTTACAAACATCAAAGCATACATATCAGCCATACACTAACAATGATAGAAACCAATTCATTCAAATAAACAAATCTAACTATTTGGACAAAATTCTGGATAGGACTTCCTAATATTATCTAGAGTTTCCCAAGAACAATCACTGGGATCCTCGCCCTACTGAACCTTAACTAGCTACACTACTCGGATCCTGAGCTCCTCCTTATCTGGATCTACAATCTGAACAGGATGTCTAACCACATATAAGTCTGACTCAACTTCTAAATCCTCCTGAATTGCTGGTTATGAAACCAATGATGGATAGTACACGTACTCCCTCAGAGATATGTGAAATACATTGTGAATCTCAGTCATCCGGCTAGCAATTCAATCCTATAGGCCAAAGAACTTATCCATTCGAGAACACGGAATGAAATCCAATATACCTCGGTACTAGTCTCCCAGTCTTACCAAAACTTATGGCTCCTTTAACCGGAGAAAACCTTAATAAAAAACAAAGTCTCCAACTTCGAATTTTAAATTCCTTCATATCTTATCCGCATAACTATCTGATGATCCTGGGTTGCCTTCATCCTTCTTGATCATCTCAACCTTCGCAGATGCCTCTCGAAACAATCTAGACCAAGGACAAGGTGATCTCCAGATCCTACCCAACAAAATGGTCTTTCCAAGATCTTTCGAAAATCCAGAACACAAACTCTACTTATCAAGCATAAGTAGACATTGAACTTACTTCCCTAATCCGTAATAACCAGAACAGGTGTACTAGACAACCTAGCCTTCAGATCCCGAATGTACTTCCTATAGAAATCCTCTAATCCAAGAAAACTGTGAACTTTCGAGGAGTCTGAGGTTGCTTCCACTCTTGCATAGCTGCTACCTTCCTTCCACTGTGCAACTCTAATTTGGAGTAGATGAGAATGCCGTTGATGAACACGAGCACAAACTTGTCCAACGCATCCTAGAAGATACGGTTGATCAATCCACAAAATAAGTTGGAGTGTTGGTTAATCCAAAGCATAACCAACCACTCAAAGAAATAGATGGGTTCTCTGAATTGCAGTCAAGGATATACTGACTTCAACTACCCTTAGTTGGAGAAAACTCGAAGCTAGATCTAATAGAGAAAACATAGGAGCACCATGAAATTGATCAGAAAGACCCTTACTACGAGGCATGGGTACTTATTTCTAATGGTCACCTGATCCAACTCCCGATGCGGGCAAACTATTAACTTCTTCCAAGATATCCGAAAAAAATCTCTGACAACTTCGATAGCTCCTACTTTCTCAAATGATGCCCCAATCCCATGCAAAAGAATCACCCAAAAGAACATTCAAACTATTGCAAGTCACTTTTGTGATCCTACCCGGTTCAGTTCCCAAAGATATTGTTCTCTCTTCACAAATTAGAACAGTTTATGCTTGACCAATCCATTTTCAAAATATGCTCAAATCCTTCAAGAACACCTCGCCTATCAGAAGAAGCTGATGGTCCACTCTGCTGCTTCTGAATTCCACCTCTAGGACACTGCTTAGCCTAAAGATCTTCGTGCTAGCACATAAAACACTTCCAAGCTGTACAACTAACACAGATGCCAAAGACTTCTTATCCATAAGCTCCTCGAACCTCAAAGCCATCAACCAATTCCACAAAGAACCCTTGAGATGGATAGACATCTCCTCAAGAAACTCGAACCTCAAACCAAACACAAACATCTCACTTTTCTTAAGGGGGGTGTGTCCATAAGACCAGGACTGTAGCAAGACAACTCGATGATCTTCGTCTCATACTTCGATACAGACAAATTTCCTTGATTGTTATCTAGAAAGTTCCTATACAGCCGAGACTTCCCTACGGTAGGTAAAACTGTTCCTTAAAAGCTTGCTCCAATAGAAAACACCTTCGAGAACATCCTTGGTCACTGTGTCTCGCCATGTAGCTGCTCCTTCCTGAAGTTGCCAAGATGCCATCACTCGCTTCTACTCAACAGACAAATCCAAACTCTCAAAAATCCACTCATATGAGCGCAACCAAGCTCACACTTCAATGATGGACTCTGAACCATTAAAAAGACCATCCTTCGAGATTGATGAAATCCATACCAAATGGCATAAAGCTTACTCGAGACGGTATTGGGTCTACAGCCTTGGAAGATGCTCTTCCAACCTCAACACTCAAACTTCTTCCATTTGTGGTGGTCGTGCTATAAACTCCACTACCCCTCCTACCTCTAGGACTCAAGCTACCAGCCTAACTCATGTGGGTAACCCGAACAGGTAACCCAACAAACCAGGTAGTTATATAGATACATACATAGATATATATATATATAAATACAAGCACCCTCTCTCAAGAAAGATATTACTCTAAAGCCTAGGTATTCTCTCAACCTAGAGCTCTGATACCAATTGTAGCGACCTGCCATTCATTACAGAGAAAGTTGGATCGTTAATAAGAAAGAAATGGATAGAAAAGAGAAAAGATAGGAAAGAAAAAACTAAACAATACCAGAATCTCACGGTGGAACGAATAAAATATATTAATCACATAGTTATTACATAATATACAACATCTATCAGAGTTATACAGCTTAATACATCTCATATTAGACAGTTGTAAAGACATGTTTATCATACAACTCATGATACAACACAGAGAAACACAGCAGAACCACAATATCTATATACGCTCAAGCCTCCTGCTCCATATCTCCTTTAGAATTCGTCAAAGCTAACTTAAACCCCTTGGCTACTCGTAAAAATTTAAGTACCCAAAAGTTTAAGAAAACAGAAATAAACGTCGGGTCAGACATGGGTCTTGTGTGAGTAAACGGGTTAAAGTTGTTTAACTTTGAAAATCATTTGTAAACAAAGGTATCTCGTAAGACCACGCGACAAATAAACATGTAGGGTTTTTACCTTACGATAACCAAAACATTTGATAGGAAATCCAGTGATATTATAATAGTGTCTAGGGTTTTCAAGTAAAATACAAAAATAGTTGGAATGCATACATCTCACATTCCAACATAATTGGGCACAATCAAAACGTACGGCACTTATTGGAGATTGGATTCCATACAATGACAGGGCTAGTGGGGTACCTCCCGTCGCGGTACCTGGTCTAGATTACAGTACCGAGGACCCACCCTGATCCCCTGCAACACAAGGCCGGAACCATCCCTTACTGGATAATCTCGAATAAGACAACCCCGCAGTTGGTGCTACCAACCCCCACACAGTCGTAATAAAAGAGACCTCTAGACAGGGAAAAATCTTATCCTACTTGGGTGCTACCCCGTTAGCCTTGCTGCACCTCCCATGTTTTAGCCATTCCCGGTTGATGAGGCTTGAGGCTACAATTAGCTTTTTAGAACACATATCTTGGAATGCTCATCGTCCTCCAATGACGGTGTTTTAAAAGCATTCAATCTATACAAGTTCATTTCGAGTTCGAACGAAACCAAAGGCACTATCTCGCTACGCACATTTTGGAATCACCCTCAGAGTTAACGACAATGGCCCTTGCACATTGAATCTTCATCTCGAAACTGAAAGCACTATCTTTGTCAAACTCGTTTTGGAATCACCCTCAGAGTTATCGATAAATAGCCCTTACACTTCGATTCTTCATCTTGATCTTCATTTCAGATTTCACGACCTATCGTTTAATTTGGATCGATGTGGTTTTCAGACATCCAAATTGGAAATCTGATCTCGGTCTCATCGAAATCCAAAACACCGTCTTTTATGGCCAAGTTGTTTAAGTTTAAACAATTTAATCTATCATTTAGGATAATATATTCGCACAGATAGATAATTCACGTTATCATAGATAGATAATCCATATTATCACAATTCAACCAAAGCATCTCATATCGCAAAGCAGGACATATCACATACCAGGGACATCACATAATCCAAGGCATTCAATATCATTCAATCATCCACAAGCAATATTAATAGTCACACCACTTTTTATTAATTTAAATTAATTAAATTAATTACTTCAATCACTTTTAAATGCTGCTTACTTAACATTAATTAATTACAAACCAATTAATTAATCATCCTTTAACTATCAACTTAATTAATCATCCTTGATTAATTATTCTTTAATTGCATTAAGTAATTTGCCTTTAATTAATTGCATAAATTAATTAACCATTCATATTAATTAACCTTTAATTAGTCTTATTAATTAGTTAATTATAATTAATTACTTTATTCCTGAATTAATTACATTTATTAATTATTCTATAATCATTTACATTGATTAATTATCTTTTAATTAAATACATTCATTTATTAACTAACCCTTTAATTAATTACCTTAATTAATCAATTCCTCAATTAATTACCCAAAGTAATTAATCCTTTATTACTTCCATTAATTATTACTCTTTTAATTAATTACATTTAGTAATTAATCTTTAATTTATCACATTCATTAATTAACCTTAATTAATCATATTCTGTAATTAACAATCCTTTAATTACTTACACTAATTAATTAACTCCTTAATTGATTATATTAATTAATTCTTGAATTAATTACACTAATTAATTAATCCTTAATTACTTCAACTAAAGTAATTATCCTTTTTGTTAACTAAACTAAGTAATTAAACTTAATTACTTCCATTTAATTTATTATTCTTTAATTAATTGACCTTTAATTACTTAGATTAACTAAACCCTTGATTAATCAAGTAATTAACTTTCCTTTAATTACTTACATTAATTACTTACATTAATTAATTCTTTAATTAATTACACTAAGTAATTAATCCTTAATTAATTAAACCAATTATCTTAAATTAATTACATTAATTAATTATCTCTTAATCCCTAGTTAACGATCCTTAGATTAATTACACTCGTTAACAATTCTTCAATTACTTCCATTAAGTAATTATACTTTGATTATTAACATAAATTAATTAAGCATTATTAATTACATTAAGTAATTAACTTTTAATTAATTTTACTAATTAGTTATCTTTAATTAATCATAACCTTAATTGATTAAAGATAAACACTTTATCTAAATAAATAACTTAATTACATCATTAACTTTAAAAAAATCATTAGAACTTGGTTTATAATCTTTTGGAAAACTTATCCATTTTAAAACTTGATTAAATAAATTGCTTAAAATCTTAATCATTTTTAGTAACCTTAAAACTTGGAAAAAACTTATCTTGAAAACTTATTTATTTCCATTTGGCTTTGGAACTTTGTTCAATATTAACTTTTCTTAAAAACTTAGTTAATACACTTTGAAAACTAAAATTAATTTAAGTTACTTTGCTTTTTTCTAAAACTTGTTCACGATTTCCTTAAAAAAATTAAAAGCGGGTTACACAAAATAACCAACCAGAGCCAGCTTCGATCCCTCCCCCGAGACAATCCCCGAGCTTATCATCTCGTCACTTAACTTCGAGAAAATCTTCAAACGACTCGAGCCTAACCCTGAGAAACACTCATCTATCCCAATACCTTAACAACACCCAGGTATCAACGTACACGCATGCACGTGTACGCCACGACTACCCTACTCCGACCATCGCTACGATCCTCGACAAGTCGCCAATAACTTCGCCATCCCCCTCGACCTCCAGATCAACGAATGCAACAGCAAAACAAAAACGAGCCCATCGACCAAAAATTGGAACTCAAACCCCATCGAAAAACCACCTCTAGCCTTCGCCACCGACCATCGGCACCCTCATCGACCAACCTAGAGCAATGTCTCGATCCTAACATCGATTCCCCTCCTCGCGATCAACTCCGATACTCCCTAGTTGACTCACGACCTTGAAGAATCAACGCTAACCAAACTGTCAGTCGAACCCTAGTTCGACGATGCCTGGCCATCACGGCCATCTATAAAACCTTTCTCCATTTTTTCTAAGTTCCCCCACCTTCCATCCTTCTCCAGCCTCAATCTCGACATACCCCTCGCTGCCGATCATCGGAAATTGATAAAATACCCAAAATCGATAAACACAGTATTTCTCAACATATAACATACTAAAAATGATGATTTGATTACTGAAATTCATCATTTTACAATACAGTTCTTTTTATGTGATCAAATCATGAAATTGAAATGTTCGATTTTTCTATTTATAATGACTTCCACTGTAAAAACTTATTTTCGAAATATTAAATAAATAATTCCACCTGAAACTATTTTAAAAAAATGAATTTACATTGTTATAATCATTTCCTTTTTTGTGATCATAGTTTAAATTTATTTGGATAAGAAGATATGAATCGTTTCTTCTTTCTTGAGTCTGTAAATACAATAGACAACAGAGACCATAGATATATACACACAGACATATACACCATATATACAAAGAAGTTCAAACTATATTCAAATTTAAAAACATCCATGCACACCATATATACATCATCACTACACAGATCTATCACATGCATAAAATAATAAAAGATTTTTAGCTTTTTAATTTTTTTGTCTACTCACCATTTTCTGAAAACAGAGAGATCGGGGTTATTTTCTTGATCTGCAACTATTTGAGTAGAATATTGCTTGCTGTTTTATTGAATTGAATCTGCTTAATGACCGATTTGAATCTTTTTTGTTTAAGTTGAGTTGAAACTGAAATTTGCTAGCTTGATCTTCAGATTGAAATTGTTCAGGTTTAAAGCTTTGTTGAATTTGAAAACTGATGTTGTATTGATTTTATTTTAAATTTTGAAAAAAAGAAGAGAAAAAGATTGAGGAAGAAAAGAATTGAACTGAAAAGAAAAGCCAGGCTTCTCTCTAATACTGTATTATTTATAGTTTAATTTTAAGAGAAAATAAGGTTGCCGCTTGTTAATCCAAATCCGACAAAGCTTACAAATGTAGATTACATGTTATTATTATTATACAAACGTCAAAAGCTATATTAAAATGTTTACAAATGTTAAAAACAAGAATTTCATGTTTAAACCCTTGCTTTTAAAAATCTCTTATTCTTTTATATTTATGTAATATGAATTTATGTTTATATTTATTATTTATACTTATGTTTTATTAATATATGTTTATATCAATTTATGTTTATATACAAACTACACTTATTTACATTTAAAACTTTTATATTTATGTAATGTGATTTCATTAATTTGTGTTTTATACTTATATATATATATATATATATATATATATCTTATGTTTTTAAACTATATATATTTATAAACCACGTTATCTTATGTTAAATTTTAAAAAGAAAGAATATTTAAAACAAAAGAAATGAATCTCTAATTAAATCTTATTTTAAATTTGGCTAAAATATATTTTAAATAAATAAACATTTATAGATATTATCTTTGTTATTAAGAAATATAAAGTTAAATTTTAAAATAGCCTTTGAAAAATTATTATATTGAATTTAAAACATAACTTCCAAATCACAATATATAAATATATATACATATATTATAATTTGAAAACATATCTTTTATTAAATTCAAACCAAAGTTTTCATTTTCACAATGTATATACATATATATACACATTATAAATAGAATACATTTTTATTAGCTTTGAAAGATAAATTTTACCTATCAAATATTACTAGCTTTTGAAAAGATAAATTTGTAAATTTTTAAAAAAAATTAAAAGAAGATTATTAAACCAATACTTTAAATAATTGTTAATGAAGATTATCAAATAAATATTGGTCAAAATTCCAGGACATCACATTCCTCCTCCCTTAAAATAATTTTGTCCCCGAAACTAAAAGAAAAGATAATTATTAATCCAGCAAAGATTTTATTTACAAACATCAAAGCATACATATCAGCCATACACTAACAATGATAGCAACCAATTCATTCAACCAAACAAATCTAACTATCCGGACAAAATTCTGGATAGGACTTCCTAATATTATCTAGAGTTTCCTAGGTACAATCACTGGGATCCTCGCCCTACTGAACCTTAACTAGCAACACTACCCGGATCCTGAGCTCCTCCTTATCTCGATCTACAATCTGAACAGGATGTCTGACCACAGATAAGTCCGTCTCAACTTCTAAATCCTCCTGAACAGCTGGTTATAAAACCATTGATGGATAGTACACGTACTCCCTCGGAGATATATGAAATACATTGCGAATCCCGGTCATCCGACTAGCAATTCAATCCTATAGGCCAAAGAACTTATCCTTTCGAGAACACGGAAAGAAATCCAATATACCTCGGTACTAGTCTCCCAGTCTTACCAAAACTTATGGCTCCTTTAACCGGAGAAAACCTTAATAAAAAAAAAGTCTCCAACTTCGAATTTTAAATTCCTTCGTCTCTTATCCTCATAACTATCTTATGATCTTGGGCTGCCTTCATCCTTCTTGATCATCTCAACCTTCACGGATGCCTCTCGAAACAATCTAGACCAAGGACAAGGCGAGCTCTGGATCCTACCCAACAAAATGGTCTTTCCAAGATCTTTCGAAAACCCAGAACACAAACTCTACTTATCAAGCATCAGTAGACATCGAACTTACTTCCCCAATCCGTAATAACCGGAACAGGTGTACTAGACAACTTAGCCTTCAGATCCCGAATGTACTTCCTATAGAAATCCTCTAATCCAAGAAAACTGTTAATTTCCGAGGAGTCTGTGGTTGCTTCCACTCTTGCATAACTGCTACCTTGCTTCCGCTATGCAGCTCTAATTTGGCGTAGATGAGAATGTCGTTGATGAACACGAGCACAAACTTGTCCAACGCATCCTAGAAGATACGGTTCATCAATCCACAAAATAAGTTGGAGTGTTGGTTAATCCAAAGAATAACCAACCACTTAAAGAAACAGATGGGTTCTCTTAATTGCATTCAAGGATATACTGACTTCAACTACCCTTAATTGGAGAAAACTCGAAACTAGATCTAATAGAGAAAACACAGGAGCACCTTGAAATTAATCAAAATGACCCTTACAATGAGGCAAGGGTACTTATTTCTAATGGTCACTTTATCCAACTCCCGATGTGGGAAAATTATTGACTTCTTCTAAGATATCCAAAAAAAAATCTCTGACAACTTCGATAGCTCCTACTTTCTCAAAAGATGCCCCAATCCCATGCTAAAGAATCACCCAAAAGAACATTCAAACTATCGCAAGTCACTTTTGCGATCCTACCTAGTTCAGTTCCCAAAGATACTGTTCTCTCTTCACAAATTAGAACAGTTTATGCTTGACCAATCCATTTTCAAAATTTGCTCAAATCCTTCAAGAGCACCTCACCTATCAAAAGAAGCTGACGGTCCACTCTGCTGCTTCTGAATTCCAACTCTAGGATACTGCTTAGCCTAAAGATCTTCGTGCTAGCACATAAAACACTTCCGAGCTGTACTGCTACCACAGATGCCAAAGACTTCTTATCCATAAGCTCCTCGAACCTCAAAGCCATCAACCAATTCCACAAAGAACCCTTGAGATGGATAGACATCTCCTCAAGAAACACGGGCCTCAAACCAAACACAAACATCTCACTTTTCTTAAGGGGGGTGTGTCCATAAGACCAGGTCCGTAGCAAGACAACTCGATGATCTTCGTCTCATACTTCGATACAGACAAATTTCCTTGCTTGTTATCCAGAAAGTTCCTATACAGCCGAGTCTTCCCTGTGGTAGGTAAAACTGTTCCTTAAAAGCTTGCTCCAAAAGAAAACCCCTTTGGGAACATCCTTGGTCACTGTGTCTCACCACGCAGCTGCTCCTCCCTGAAGTTGCCAAGATGCCATCACTCGCTTCTACTCAACAGACAAATCCAAACTCTAGAAAATCCACTCATATGAGCGCAACCAAGCTCACACTTCAGTGATGGACTCTGAACCATTAAAATGACCATCCTTCGAGATTGATGAAATCCATACCAAATGATATAAAGCTTACTCGAGACGGTATTGGGTCTACAGCCTTGGAAGATGCTCTTCCAACCTCAACACTCGAACTTCTTCCATTTGTGGTAGTCGTGCTATACACACCACTACCCCTCCTACCTCTAGGACTCAAGCTACCAGCCTAACTCATGTGGGTAACTCGGACAGGTAACCCAACAACCAGGTAGTTATATAGATACATACATATATATATAAAAATACAAGCACCCTCTCTCAAGAAAGATATCACTCTAAAGCCTAGATATTCTCTCAACCTAAAGCTCTGACACCAATTGTAGCGACCTGCCTTTCATTACAGAGAAAGTGGCATCGTTAATAAAAAAGAAAGGGATAGAAAAGAGAAAAAGATAGGAAAGAAAAAAACTAAACAATACCAGAATCTCACAGCGGAACGAATAAAATATATTAATCACATAGTTATTACATAATATACAACATCTATCAGAGTCATACAGCTTAATACATATCATATAAAGACCTGTCTGCCATACAACTCATGATACAACAAAGAGAAACATAGCATAACCACAATATCTATATACGCTGAAGCCTCCTGCTCCATATCTCCTCCAGAATTCGTCAAAGCTAACCCGAATCCCTTGGCTGCTCGTAAAAATTTGAGTACCCAAGAGTTTAAGAAAACAGAAAATAAAATCCAGGTCAGACATGGATCTAGTGTGAGTAAATGGGTTAAACTTGTTTAACTTTGAAAATCATTTGAAAACAAAGGTATCTCGTAAGACCACGCCACAAATTAACATGTCGGGTTTTTACCTTGCGATAACCAAAACATTTGATAGGAAATCCGGTGATATTATAATAGTGTCTAAGGTTTTCAAGAAAAATACAGAATAGCTGGAATGCTTACATCTCACGTTCCAACATAGTTGGGCACAATCAAAACGTACGGCACTTACTGGAGATTGGATTCCACACAATGGCAGGGCTACTGGGGTACCGCCCATCACAGTACCTGGTTTAGATCAGAGTACCGAGGTCCACCCTGATCCCCTGCAATACAAGGCCGAAACCATCCCTTACTAGATAATCTCGAATAAGACAACCCCATAGTTGGCAAGACTAACCGCCCATACACCCGAAATAAAAGGGATCTCTAGACAGGGAAAATCTTACCCTACTTGGGTGCTACCCACTTAGCCTTACTGTACCTCCCCTGTTTTAGTGATTCCCGGTTGATGAGGCATGAGGCTATGATTACCTTTTTAGAGCACATATCTTGGAATGCTCATCGTCCTTCAACGACGATGTTCTTAAAGCATTCAATCCATACAAGTTCGTTCCGGGTTCAAACGAAACCGAAGGCACTATCAAGCAACACTCATTTTGGAATCACCCTCAGAGTTAACGACAATAGCCCTTGCACTCTGAATCTTCACCTCGAAATTGAAAGCACTATCTTCGTCAAACTCGTTTTGGAATCACCTTCAGAGTTAACGACAAATAGCCCTTACACTTCGACTCTTCATCTTGATCTTCATTTGAGATTTCACGACCTATCGTTTTATTTGGATCGATGTGGTTTTCGGATATCCAACTTGGGAATCCGATCCCGGTCTCATTGAAATCAAAAACGCCATCTTTTAAGGCCAAGTTGTTTAAGTTTAAACAATTTAATCTATCATTTAGGATAATATATTCACACGGATGGATAATTCACATTATCACAGATAGATAATCCATATTATCACAATTCAACCAAAGCATCTCATATCACAAAGCAGCACATATCACATATCAGAAGTATCACATAATCCAAGGCATTCAATATCATTCAATCATCCATAAGCAAGATTAATTGGTCATACCATTTCTAGTTAATTTAAATAAATTAAATTAATTACTTCAATCACTTTTAAATCCTGCTTACTTAACATTAATTAATTACAAACCAACTAATTAGCAAACCTTTAACTATCAACTTAATTAATCATCCTTGATTAATTAATCTTTAATTACATTATGTAATTAGCCTTTAATTAATTGCATAAATTAATTAACCATTCACATTAATTAACCTTTAATTACTCTTATTAATTAATTATAATTAATTACATTGTTCCTTGATTGATTACATTGATTAATTATTCTATAATCACTTACATTGATTAATTATCTTTTAATTAATCACATTCATTTATTAACTAACCCTTTAATTAATTACCTTAGTTAATCAATTCCTTAATTAATTACACCAAGTAATTAATCCTTAATTACTTCCATTAATTATTACTCTTTTAATTAATTACATTTAGTAATTAATCTTTAATTTATCACATTCATTAATTAACCTTAATTAATCACATTCTGTAATTAACTATCCTTTAATTACATACATTAATTAATTAACTCCTTAATTAATTATATTAACTAATTCTTTAATTAATTACACTAAATAACTAATCCTTAATTACTTCCACTAAAGTAATTATCCTTTTTATTAACTACACTAACTAATTAAACATAATTACTTCCATTTAATTTATTATTCTTTAATTAATTGACTATTAATTACTTAGATTAATTAACCCTTGATTAATCAAGTAATTAAATATCCTTTAATTACTTACATTAATTAATTAACTCCTTAATTAATTATGTTAATTAACTCTTTAATTAATTACACTAAGTAGTTAATCCTAATTAATTAAACTAATTATCTTAAATTAATTACATTAATTAATTATCTTTTAATCCTTAGTTAATGATCCTTAACTTAATTACACTCATTAACAATTCTTTAATTACTTCCACTAAGTAATTGTACTTTGATTATTAACACAAATTAATTAACCATTATTAATTACATTACGTAATTAACTTTTAATTAATTTTACTAATTAATTATCTTTATTAAATCACAACCTTAATTAATTAAAGATAAACTCTTTATCTAAATAAATTACGTAATTACCTCATTAACTTTAAAAAAATCATTAGAACTTGGTTTATAATCTTTTGAAAAACTTATCCATTTTAAAACTTGATTAAATAAATTTCTTGAAAACTTAATCATTTTTAATAACCTTAAAACTTGGAAAAAAATTATCTTGAAAACTTATTTCAATATTAACTTTGCTTAAAAACTTAGTTAATACACTTTGAAAACTTGAATTAATTTAAGATACTTTCTTTTTTTTAAACTTGTTCACGATTTCCATAAAAAATTTAAAAGCAGATTACACAGAATAACCAACCGGAGCCAGCTTCGATCCCTCTCCCGAGACAATCCCCGGGCTACTCATTTCGTTACTTGACTTCGAGAAAATCTTCAAACAACTCAAGCCTAACCCGAGAAACACTCATCTTCCCCAATACCTTAACAACACCCAGGTATCAACGTACATGCGTGCACGTGTATGCCGCGCCTACCCTACTACGACCATCACTACGATCCTTGATAAGTCGCCGATAATCTCGCCATTCCCCTAGACCCTTCAGATCAACGAATGCAATAGCAAAACAAAAACGAGCCCATCGACGAAAAACTGGAACTCAAACCCCAACGGAAAACCACCTCTAGCCTTCGCCACCGACAACCGGCACCCTCGTCGACCAACCTAGAGCAACGTCTCGATCCCCAGCATCGATCCCCCTCATCGCGATCAACTATGTTACTCCCCAGACCACACACGACCTCGAAGAATCAATGCCAACCAAACTATCAATTGAACCCTAGTTTGACGTTGCCTGGCCATCACGGCCATCTATAAAACCTTTCTCCATTTGTCCTGAGTTCCCCTACCTTCATTCCTCCTCCAGCCTCAATCTCGACACACCCCTTGCCACTACTCATCGAAAATTTACAAAATACCTAAAATCGATCAACACAGTATTTCTCAACATATACCATACTAAATATCATGATTTGATTAATAAATTCATCATTTTACAATACGGTTCTTTTTATGTGATCAAATCATGAAATTGCAATGTTCGATTTTTCTGATTATAATGATTTCCACTGTAAAAAACTAACTTTTGAAATATTAACTAAATAATTCTACCTGAAACTATTTTAAAAAAACGAATTTACATTATTATAATCATTTCCTTTTTTATAATCATAGCTTGAATTTATTTGGATAAGAAGAAATGAATTTGTTTCTTCGTTCTTGAGTTCGTGAATACAATAGACAACAGAGGCCATAGATATATACACACTGACATATACACCATATATACAGAATAGTTCAAACTATATTCAAATTTAAAAACATCCATGCACATCATATATACATCATCACTACATAGATATATCACATGCATCAAATAATAAAAGATTTTTAGCTTTTAAAAGTTTTTGTCTACTCACCATTTTCCGAAAACAGAGAGATCAGAGTTTATTTTCTTAATCTGGAACTGTTTTGAGTAGAATCTTGCTTGTTGTTTTGTTAATTTGAATCTGCTTGATGACTGATTTGAATCTTGTTTGTTTAAGTTGAGTTAAAACTGAAATTTGCTAGCTTGATCTTCAGATTGAAATTGTTCAGGTTCAAAGCTTTGTTGAATTTGAAAACTGATGTTGTATTGATTTTCTTTTAAATTTTGAAAAAAAAGAAGAGAAAAATATTGAGGAAGAAAAGAATTAAACTAAAAAGAAAAGCTAGGCTTCCCTCTAATACTACATTATTTATAGTTTAATTTTACGAGAAAATAAGGTTGCCGCTTGTCAATCCAAATCCTACAAAGCTTACAAATGTAGATTACATGTTATTGTTATTATACAAATGTCAAAAGCTATATTTAAATGTTTACAAATGTTAAAAACAAGGATTTTATGTTTAAACCTTGCTTTTAAAAATCTCATATTCTTTTATATTTATGTAATATGAATTTATGTTTATATTTATTATTTATACTTATGTTTTATTAATATATGTTTATCTTTATATCAATTTATGTTTATATACAAACTACACTTATTTATATTTAAAACTTTTAAATTTATGTAATGTGATTTTATTAATTTATGTTTATATTTATATATATGTTACTTATGTTTTTAAACTATATATATTTATAAACCATGTTATCTCATGTTAAATTTTAAAGAGAAAGAATATTTAAAACAAAAGAAATGAATCTCTTATTAAATCTTATTTTAAACTTTAGCTAAAATATATTTTAAATAAATAAACATTTATAGATATTTTATTTGTCGTTAAGAAATATAAAGTTAAATTTTAAAATAGCCTTTGAAAAATTATTATATTGAATTTGAAACATAACTTCCAAATCACAACATATATATATACATATTATAATTTGAAAACATATCTTTTATCAAATTCAAACCAAAGTTTTCCTATTCACAATGTATATACATATATATATACATTATAAACAGAATACATTTTTACTAGCTTCGAAAGATAAATTTTACCAACTAAATATTATTAGCTTTTGAAAAGATAAACTTGCAATTTAAAAAAAATTAAAAACGAAGATTATTAAACCAATATTGCACACTTTAAATAATTATTAATGAAGGTTATCAAATAAATATTGCTCAAAATTCCGGGACATCACATGATCCGTATACAACTCGAATCATTCTCCTAAAAAGCAATGCCTTCACACCTTCAATACAAAAATTACTCCAGCTAATTCCAAATCGTATGTTGGATATCTAACCTCATGCGATCTAAGCTGTCGAGAAGCATAGGCAATTACTTTACCTCTCTACATTAACACAGCTCCTAAACCTGTTCCACATGCATCCGTATACACTACTATGTCTCGATTCCCTTCTGGAACAACTAATATAAGTGCATTAGCCAATAAGTGTTTCAATCTCTGGAATGATTCCTCACACTTATTGGTCCAAACAAACTTCACATCCATCCACGTTAGCTTAGTCATCGGTGCCGCTATCTGCGAAAAATTCTTAGTGAATCTCCGATGATAACCGGCTAATCCAAGAAAACTCTTTATCTTAGTCGTTGTCTTGGGTCTCTTCTAATTATTCACCGCCTTGATCTTAGCTGGATCTATAAACAACCCTTTCTTTGAGACTACATGACCAAGAAACTTCACTTCCTTCTTCAAGAAATGACACTTCAAAAATTTTGCTTTCAGTTAATGCTTCCTTAATGTTTCAAGCACCACTTAAGATTAACTTCATGTTCTCTTTCATCTTTAGAGTATATCGAAATATCATCTATGAATACCAAAACGAATCTATCCAAGTGCACCTGGAAAACTCGGTTTATCAGATCCACAAAGAATGTTGGCTCATTATTTAGTTCGAACGGCATTACTAACCATTAGTACGATCCATATCTGGTTCTAAATTCCATCAAAGTAATACTATCCTCAGCCACTCTAAGCTGATGGAACAATGTTTCCAAATACAATTGGGAAAATACTTTGGCTCCACTCAACTGGTCGAACAAATCGTCAATTCTAAGTAACGGATATCGATTTTTTATTATATTCTCATTCAACTAACGCTAATCGATTCATAACCTTAATGATCTATCTGGTTTCCTTACAAACACCGCAGCTGCTCCCAATGGCAAACTGGTTGGTCTGATAAAGTTCTTGCTTTCCAAATCCACCAATTGCACATTCAGCTCCCTCATCTCTATAGGTGTCATTCTGCATGGCGGTCTGCTCACCGGTTCTTCTCCTGGTACTAAATCTATCTGAAACTCAATAGCTCATTTCGGTGGCAGTCCTACAATGAGCTCAAAGGTATCTTATGTTTTTAAACTATATATATATTTATAAACCAAGTTATCTTATGTTAAATTTTAAAAAGAAAGAATATTTAAAACAAAAGAAATGAATCTCTAATTAAATCTTATTTTAAATTTGGCTAAAATATATTTTAAATAAATAAACATTTATAGATATTATCTTTGTTATTAAGAAATATAAAGTTAAATTTTAAAATAGCCTTTGAAAAATTATTATATTGAATTTAAAACATAACTTCCAAATCACAATATATATATATATATATATATATTATAATTTGAAAACATATCTTTTATTAAATTCAAACCAAAGTTTTCATTTTCACAATGTATATACATATATATATATATACATTATAAATAGAATACATTTTTATTAGCTTTGAAAGATAAATTTTACCTATCAAATATTATTAGCTTTTGAAATGATAAATTTGCAAATTTTTAAAAAAAATTAAAAGAAGATTATTAAACCAATACTTTAAATAATTCTTAATGAAGATTTTCAAATAAATATTTCTCAAAATTCCGGGACATCACATTCCTCCCCTCTTAAAAGAATTTTGTCCCCGAAATTAAAAGAAAAGACAATTATTAATCCAGCAAAGATTTTATTTACAAACATCAAAGCATAAATATCAGCCATACACTAACAATGATAGCAACCAATTCATTCAAACAAACAAATCTAACTATTCGGACAAAATTCTAGATAGGACTTCCTAATATTATCTAGAGTTCCCCAGGTACAATCACTGGGATCCTCGCCCTACTGAACCTTAACTAGCTACACTACTCGGATCCTGAGCTCCTCCTTATCTGGATCTACAATCTGAACAGGATGTCTAACCACATATAAGTCTGACTCAACTTCTAAATCCTCCTGAACTGCTGGTTATAAAACTAATGATGGATAGTACACGTACTCCCTCAGAGATATGTGAAATACATTGTGAATCTCAGTCATCCGGCTAGCAATTCAATCCTATAGGCCAAAGAACTTATCCTTTCGAGAACACCGAAAGAAATCCAATATACCTCGGTACTAGTCTCCCAGTCTTACCAAAACTTATGGCTCCTTTAACCGGAGAAAACCTTAATAAAAAACAAAGTCTCCAACTTCAAATTTTAAATTCCTTCGTATCTTATCCGCATAACTATCTGATGATCCTGGGCTGCCTTTATCCTTCTTGATCATCTCAACCTTCGCAGATGCCTCTCGAAACAATCTAGACAAAGGATAAGGTGATCTCTAGGTCTTACCCAACAAAATGGTCTTTCCAAGATCTTTCGAAAATCCAGAACACAAACTCTACTTATCAAGCATAAGTAGACATCGAACATACTTCCCTAATCCGTAATAACCAGAACAGGTGTACTAGACAACCTAGCCTTCAGATCCCGAATGTACTTCCTATAGAAATCCTCTAATCCAAGAAAACTGTGAACTTCCGAGGAGTCTGAGGTTGCGTCCACTCTTGCATAGCTGCTACCTTGCTTCCACTGTGCAGCTCTAATTTGGAGTAGATGAGAATGTCGTTGATGAACACGAGCACAAACTTGTCCAACGCATCCTAGAAGATACTGTTCATCAATCCACAAAATAAGTTGGAGTGTTGGTTAATCCAAAGCATTAGCAACCACTCAAAGAAACAGATGGGTTCTCTGAATTGCAGTCAAGGATATACTGACTTCAACTACCCTTAGTTGGAGAAAAATCAAAACTACATCTAATAGAGAAAACATAGAAGCACCTTGAAATTGATCAGAAAGACCCTTACAACGAGGCATGGTTACTTATTTCTAATGGTCACCTGATCCAACTCCTGATGCGGGCAAACTATTAACTTCTTCTAAGATATCCGAAAAAAAATCTCTGACAACTTCGATAGCTCCTACTTTCTTAAATGATGCCCCAATCCCATGCAAAAGAATCATCCAAAAGAACATTCAAACTATTGCAAGTCACTTTTGCGATCCTACCCGGTTCAGTTCCCAAAGATATTGTTCTCTCTTCACAAATTAGAACAGTTTATGCTTGACCAATCCATTTTCAAAATATGCTCAAATCCTTCAAGAACACCTCACCTATCAGAAGAAGCTGAGGGTCCACTCTGCTGCTTCTGAATTCCACCTCTAGGACACTGCTTAGCCTAAACATCTTCGTGCTGGCACATATAACACTTCCGAGCTGTACTGCTACCACAGATGCCAATGACTTCTTATCCATAAGCTCCTCGAACCTCAAAGCCATCAACCAATTCCACAAAGAACCCTTGACATGGATAGACATCTCCTCAAGAAACTCGAACCTCAAACCAAACACAAACATCTCACTTTTCTTAAGGGGGGTGTGTCCATAAGACCAGGACTGTAGCAAGACAACTCGATGATCTTCGTCTCATACTTCGATACAGACAAATTTCCTTGCTTGTTATCTAGAAAGTTCCTATACAGCCGAGACTTCCCTATGGTAGGTAAAACTGTTCCTTAAAAGCTTGCTCCAAAAGAAAACACCTTCGGGAACATCCTTGGTCACTGTGTCTCGCCATGTAGCTGCTCCTTCCTGAAGTTGCCAAGATGCCATCACTTGCTTCTGCTCAACAGACAAATCCAAACTCTCGAAAATCCACTCATATGAGCGCAACCAAGCTCACACTTCAATGATGGACTCTGAACCATTAAAAAGACCATCCTTCGAAATTGATGAAATCCATACCAAGTGGTATAAAGCTTACTCGAGACGGTATTGGGTCTACAGCCTTGGAAGATGCTCTTCCAACCTCAACACTCGAACTTCTTCCATTTGTGGTAGTCATGCTATACACACCACTACCCCTCCTACCTTTAGGACTCAAGCTACCAGCCTAACTCATGTGGGTAACCCGAACAGGTAACCCAACAAACCAGGTAGTTATATAGATACATACATACATACATATATATATATATATATATATAAATACAAGCACCCTCTCTCAAGAAAGATATCACTCTAAAGCCTAGGTATTCTCTCAACCTAGAGCTCTGATACCAATTGTAGCGACCTGCCTTTCATTACAGAGAAAGTTGCATCATTAATAAGAAAGAAATGGATAGAAAAGAGAAAAGATAGGAAAGAAAAAACTAAACAATACCAGAATCTCACAGTGGAACGAATAAAATATATTAATCACATAGTTATTACATAATATACAACATCTATCAGAGTTATACATCTTAATACATCTCATACTAGACAGTTATAAAGACATGTTTATCATGCAACTCATGATACAACACAGAGAAACACAGCAGAACCACAATATCTATATACGCTGAAGTCTCCTGCTCCATATCTCCTTTAGAATTCGTCAAAGCTAACTTAAACCCCTTGGCTACTCGTAAAAATTAAAGTACCCAAAAGTTTAAGAAAACAGAAATAAACTCTGGGTCAGACATGGGTCTTGTGTGAGTAAACGGGTTAAAGTTGTTTAACTTTGAAAATCATTTGTAAACAAAGGTATCTCGTAAGACCACGCGACAAATAAACATGTAGGGTTTTTACCTTATGATAACCAAAACATTTGATAGGAAATCCAGTGATATTATAATAGTGTCTAGGGTTTTCAAGTAAAATACAAAAATAGTTGGAATGCATACATCTCACGTTCCAACATAATTGGGCACAATCAAAACGTACGGCACTTATTGGAGATTGGATTCCATACAATGACAGGGCTACTGGGGTACCTCCCGTCACAGTACCTGGTCTAGATTAGAGTACCGAGGACCCACCCTGATCCCCTGCAACACAAGGCCGGAACCATCCCTTACTGGATAATCTCGAATAAGATAACCCCGCAGTTGGCGCGACCAACCGCCCACACAGTAGTAATAAAAGAGACCTCTAGACGGGGAAAAATCTTATCCTACTTGGGTGCTACCCAGTTTGCCTTGCTGCATCTCCCATGTTTTAGCCATTCCCCATTGATGAGGCTTGAGGCTACGATTAGCTTTTTAGAACACATATCTTGGAATGCACATCGTCCTCCAATGACGATGTTTTGAAAACATTCAATCTATACAAGTTCATTTCGGGTTCGAACGAAACCAAAGGCACTATCTCGCTACGCTCATTTTGGAATCATCCTCAGAGTTAACGACAATGGCCCTTTTACATTGAATCTTCATCTCGAAACTGAAAGCACTATCTTTGTCAAACTCGTTTTGGAATCACCCTCAGAGTTATCGATAAATAGCCCTTACACTTCGAGTCTTTATCTTGATCTTCATTTGAGATTTCACGACCTATCGTTTAATTTGGATCGATGTGGTTTTCAGACATCCAATTTGGAAATCTGATCCCGGTCTCATTGAAATCCAAAACACCGTCTTTTATGGCCAAGTTGTTTAAGTTTAAACAATTTAATCTATCATTTAGGATAATATATTCGCACAGATAGATAATTCACATTATCATAGATAGATAATCCATATTATCACAATTAAACCAAAGCATCTCATATCGCAAAGCAGGACATATCACATATCAGAGATATCACATAATCCAAGGCATTCAATATCATTCAATCATCCACAAGCAAGATTAATAGTCACACCACTTCTAATTAATTTAAATTAATTAAATTAATTACTTCAATCGCTTTTAAATGCTGCTTACTTAACATTAATTAATTACAAACCAATTAATTAATCATCCTTTAACTATCAACTTAATTAATCATCCTTGATTAATTGTTCTTTAATTGCATTAAGTAATTTGCCTTTAATTAATTGCATAAATTAATTAACCATTCATATTAATTAACCTTTAATTACTCTTATTAATTAGTTAATTATAATTAATTACTTTATTCCAGAATCAATTACATTTATTAATTATTCTATAATCATTTACATTGATTAATTATCTTTTAATTAAAAACATTCATTTATTAACTAACCCTTTAATTAATTACCTTAATTAATCAATTCCTCAATTAATTACCCAAAGTAATTAATCCTTTATTACTTCCATTAATTATTACTCTTTTAATTAATTACATTTAGTAATTAATCTTTAATTTATCACATTCATTAATTAACCTTAATTAATCATATTCTGTAATTAACTATCCTTTAATTACTTACATTAATTAATTAACTCCTTAATTGATTATATTAATTAATTCTAGAATTAATTACACTAATTAATTAATCCTTAATTACTTCAACTAAAGTAATTATCCTTTTTGTTAACTAAACTAAGTAATTAAACTTAATTACTTCCATTTAATTTATTATTCTTTAATTAATTGAACTTTAATTACTTAGATTAACTAAACCCTTGATTAATCAAGTAATTAACTTTCCTTTAATTACTTACATTAATTACTTACATTAATTAATTCTTTAATTAATTACACTAAGTAATTAATCCTTAATTAATTAAACCAATTATCTTAAATTAATTACATTAATTAATTATCTCTTAATCCCTGTTAACGATCCTTAAATTAATTACACTCATTAACAATTCTTCAATTACTTCCATTAAGTAATTATACTTTGATTATTAACATAAATTAATTAAGCATTATTGATTACATTAAGTAATTAACTTTTAATTAATTTTACTAATTAGTTATCTTTAATTAATCATAACCTTAATTGATTAAAGATAAACACTTTATCTAAATAAATTACTTAATTACATCATTAACTTTAAAAAAATCATTAGAACTTGGTTTATAATCTTTTGAAAAACTTATCCATTTTAAAACTTGATTAAATAAATTGCTTAAAAACTTAATCATTTTTAGTAACCTTAAAACTTGGAAAAAACTTATCTTGAAAACTTATTTATTTCCATTTGGCTTTGGAACTTTGTTCAATATTAACTTTTCTTAAAACTTAGTTAATACACTTTCAAAACTTAAATTAATTTAAGTTACTTTGCTTTTTTCTAAAACTTGTTCACGATTTCCTTAAAAAATTTAAAAGCAGGTTACACAAAATAACCAACCAGAGCCAGCTTCGATCCCTCCCTCGAGACAATCCCCGAGTTTATCATCTCGTCACTTAACTTTGAGAAAATCTTCAAACGACTCGAGCCTAACCCTGAGAAACACTCATCTATCCCAATATCTTAACAACCCCAGGTATCAACGTACACGCATGCACGTGTACGCCACACCTACCCTACTCCGACCATCGCTACGATCCTCGACAAGTCGCCAATAACTTCGCCATCCCCCTCGACCTCTAGATCAACGAATGCTACAGAAAAACAAAAACGAGCCCACCGACCAAAAATTGGAACTCAAACCCCATCGAAAAACCACCTCTAGCCTACGCCACCGACCATCGGCACCCTCACCGACCAACCTAGAGCAATGTCTCGATCCCTAGCATCGATTCCCCTCCTCGCGATCAACTCCGATACTCCCTAGTTGACACACGACCTTGAAAAATCAATGCTAACCAAACTTTCAGTCGAACCCTAGTTCGACGCTGCCTGGCCATCACGGTCATCAATAAAACCTTTCAACATTTTTTCTAAGTTCCCCCACCTTCCATCCTCCTCCAGCCTCAATCTCGACATACCCCTCGCTGCCGATCATCGAAAATTGATAAAATACTCAAAATCGATAAACACAGTATTTCTCAACATATAACATACTAAAAATCATGATTTGATTACTGAAATTCATCATTTTACAATACAGTTCTTTTTATGTGATCAAATCATGAAATTGAAATGTTCGATTTTTCTAATTATAATGACTTCCACTGTAAAAAACTTATTTTCGAAATATTAAATAAATAACTCCACCTAAAACTATTTTTAAAAAATGAATTTACATTGTTATAATCATTTCCTTTTTTGTGATCATAGCTTAAATTTATTTGGATAAGAAGATATGAATCGTTTCTTCTTTCTTGAGTCTGTAAATACAATAGACAATAGAGACCATAGATATACACACACAGACATATACACCATATATACAAAGAAGTTCAAACTATATTCAAATTTAAAAACATCCATGCACACCATATATACATCATCACTACACAGATCTATCACATGCATAAAATAATAAAAGATTTTTAGCTTTTAAATTTTTTTGTCTGCTCACCATTTTCTGAAAACAGAGAGATCAGGGTTATTTTCTTGATCTGCAACTATTTGAGTAGAATATTGCTTGCCGTTTTATTGAATTGAATCTGCTTAATGACTGATTTGAATCTTGTTTATTTAAGTTGAGTTGAAACTGAAATTTGCTAGCTTGATCTTCAGATTGAAATTGTTCAGGTTTAAAGCTTTGTTGAATTTGAAAACTGATGTTGTATTGATTTTATTTTAAATTTTGAAAAAAAGAAGAGAAAAAGATTGAGGAAGAAAAGAATTGAACTGAAAAGAAAAGCCAGGCTTCTCTCTAATACTGTATTATTTATAGTTTAATTTTAAGAGAAAATAAGGTTGCCGCTTGTTAATCCAAATCCGACAAAGCTTACAAATGTACATTACATGCTATTATTATTATACAAACGTCAAAAGCTATATTAAAATGTTTACAAATGTTAAAAACAAGAATTTCATGTTTAAACCCTTGCTTTTAAAAATCTCTTATTCTTTTATATTTATGTAATATGAATTTATGTTTATATTTATTATTTATACTTATGTTTTATTAATATATGTTTATATCAATTTATGTTTATATACAAACTACACTTATTTACATTTAAAACTTTTATATTTATGTAATGTGATTTTATTAATTTGTGTTTTATACTTCTATATATATATATATATATCTTATGTTTTTAAACTATATATATTTATAAACCATGTTATCTTATGTTAAATTTTAAAAAGAAAGAATATTTAAAACAAAAGAAATGAATCTCTAATTAAATCTTATTTTAAATTTGGCTAAAATATATTTTAAATAAATAAACATTTATAGATATTATCTTTGTTATTAAGAAATATAAAGTTAAATTTTAAAATAGCCTTTGAAAAATTATTATGTTGAATTTAAAACATAACTTCCAAATCACAATATATAAATATATATACATATATTATAATTTGAAAACATGTCTTTTGTTAAATTCAAACCAAAGTTTTCATTTTCACAATGTATATACATATATATATATACATTATAAATAGAATACATTTTTATTAGCTTTGAAAGATAAATTTTACCTATCAAATATTATTAGCTATTGAAAAGATAAATTTGCAAATTTTTAAAAAAATTTAAAAGAAGATTATTAAACCAATACTTTAAATAATTGTTAATGAAGATTATCAAATAAATATTGCTCAAAATTCCGGGACATCACATTCCTCCCCCCTTAAAATAATTTTGTCCCCGAAATTAAAAGAAAAGATAATTATTAATCCAGCAAAGATTTTATTTACAGACATCAAACCATACATATCAGCCATACACTAAAAATGATAGCAACCAATTCATTCAAACAAACAAATCTAATTATCCAGACAAAATTCTGGATAGGACTTCCTAATATTATCTAGAGTTTCCCAGGTATAATCACTGGGATCCTCGCCCTACTGAACCTTAACTAGCAACACTACTCGGATCCTGAGCTCCTCCTTATCTCGATCTATAATCTGAACAGAATGTATGACCACACATAAGTCCGACTCAACTTCTAAATCCTCCTGAACAGCTGGTTATAAAACCAATGATGGATAGTACACGTACTCCCTCAGAGATATATGAAATACATTGTAAATCCCAGTCATCTGGCTAGCAATTCAATCCTATAGGCCAAAGAACTTATCCTTCGAGAACACGGAAAGAAATCTAATATAGCTCGGTACTAGTCTCCCAATCTTACCAAAACTTATGGCTCCTTTAACCGGAGAAAACCTTAATAAAAAAAACAAAGTCTCCAACTTCGAATTTTAAATTCCTTCGTCTCTTATCCGCATAACTATCTGATGATCTTGGGCTGCCTTCATCCTTCTTGATCATCTCAACCTTCGCAGATGCCTCTCGAAACAATCTAGACCAAGGACAAGGCGAGCTCCGGATCCTACCCAACAAAATGGTCTTTCCAAGATCTTTCGAAAATCCAGAACACAAACTCTACTTATCAAGCATCAGTAGACATCGAATTTACTTCCCCAATCCGTAATAACCAGAATAGGTGTACTAGACAACCTAGCCTTCAGATCTCGAATGTACTTCCTATAGAAATCCTCTAATCCAAGAAAACTGTGAATTTCCGAGGAGTCTGAGGTTGCTTCCACTCTTGCATAGCTGCTACCTTGCTTCCGCTGTGCAGCTCTAATTTGGCGTAGATGAGAATGCCGTTGATGAACACGAGCACAAACTTGTCCAACGCATCCTAGAAGATACGGTTCATCAATCCACAAAATAAGTTGGAGTGTTGGTTAATCCAAAGCATAACCAACCACTCAAAGAAACAGATGGGTTCTCGTAATTGCATTCAAGGATATACTGACTTCAACTACCCTTAGTTGGAGAAAACTCGAAACTAGATCTAATAGAGAAAACACAGTAGCACCTTGAAATTAATCAAAATGACCCTTACAACGAGGCAAGGGTACTTATTTCTAATGGTCACCTTATCCAACTCCCGATGAGGGAAAATTATTGACTTCTTCTAAGATATCCGGAAAAAAAATCTCTGACAACTTCGATAGCTCTTACTTTCTCAAAAGATAACCCAATCCCATGCTAAAGAATCACCCAAAAGAACATTCAAACTATCGCAAGTCACTTTTGCGATCCTACCCAGTTCTGTTCCCAAAGATACTGTTATCTCTGCACAAATTAGAACAGTTTATGCTTGACCAATCCATTTTCAAAATTTGCTCAAATCCTTCAAGAGCACCTCGCCTATCAGAAGAAGCTGACGGTCCACTCTGCTGCTTCTGAATTCCACCTCTAGGATATTGCTTAGCCTAAAGATCTTCGTGCTAGCACATAAAACACTTCCGAGCTGTACTGCTACCACAGATGACAAAGACTTCTTATCCATAAGCTCCTCGAACCTCAAAGCCATCAACCAATTCCACAAAGAACCCTTGAGATGGATAGACATCTCCTCAAGAAACTCGGGCCTCAAACCAAACACAAACATCTCACTTTTCTTAAGGGGGGTGTGTCCATAAGACCAGGTCCGTAGCAAGACAACTCGATGATCTTCGTCTCATACTTCGATACAGACAAATTTCCTTGCTTGTTATCCAGAAAGTTCCTATACAGCCGAGTCTTCCCTGTGGTAGGTAAAACTGTTCCTTAAAAGCTTGCTCCAAAAGAGAACCCCTTTGGGGACATCCTTGGTCACTGTGTCTCACCACGCAGCTGCTCCTTCCTGAAGTTGCCAAGATGCCATCACTCGCTTCTACTCAACAGACAAATCCAAACTCTAGAAAATCCACTCATATGAGCGCAACCAAGCTCACACTTCAGTGATGGACTCTGAACCATTAAAAAGTCCATCCTTTGAGATTGATGAAATCCATACCAAATGGTATAAAGCTTACTCGAGACGGTATTGGGTCTACAGCCTTGGAAGATGCTCTACCAACCTCAACACTCGAACTTCTTCCATTTGTGGTAGTCGTGCTATACACACCACTACCCATCCTACCTCTAGGACTCAAGCCACCAGCCTAACTCATGTGGGTAACTCGGACAGGTAACCCAACAAACCAGGTAGTTATATAGATACATACATACATATATATATAAATACAAACACCCTCTCTCAAGAAAGATATCACTCTAAAGCCTAGGTATTCTCTCAACCTAAAGCTCAGACACCGATTGTAGCGACCTGCCTTTCATTACAGAGAAAGACGCATCGTTAATAAAAAAGAAAGGGATA
Source organism: Allium cepa (assembly GCA_030765085.1). Classification (NCBI taxonomy): domain Eukaryota; kingdom Viridiplantae; phylum Streptophyta; class Magnoliopsida; order Asparagales; family Amaryllidaceae; genus Allium; species Allium cepa. Next base: position 648,011,259 of record CM060939.1, on the reverse strand, counting down.
GAAAAGAGAAAAAGATAGGAAAGAAAAAAACTAAACAATACTAGAATCTCACAGCGGAACGAATAAAATATATTAATCACATAGTTATTACATAATATACAACATCTATCAGAGTCATACAGCTTAATACATATCATATAAAGACTTGTCTATCATACAACTCATGATATAACACAGAGAAACATAGCATAACCACAATATCTATATACACTGAAGCCTCCTGCTCCATATCTCCTCCAGAATTCGTCAAAGCTAACCTGAATCCCTTGGCTGCTCGTAAAAATTTGAGTACCCAAGAGTTTAAGAAAATAGAAAATAAAATCCAGGTCAGACATGGATCTAGTGTGAGTAAATGGGTTAAACTTGTTTAACTTTGAAAATCATTTGAAAACAAAGGTATCTCGTAAGACCACGCCACAAATTAACATGTCGGGTTTTTACCTTACGATAACCAAAACATTTGATAGGAAATCCGGTGATATTATAATAGTGTCTAAGGTTTTCAAGTAAAATACAGAAATAGCTGGAATGCTTACATCTCACGTTCCAACATAGTTGGGCACAATCAAAACGTACGGAACTTACTGGAGATTGGATTCCATACAATGGCAGGGCTACTGGGGTACCGCCCATCACAGTACCTGGTTTAGATCAAAGTACCGAGGTCCACCCTGATCCCCTGCAATACAAGGCCGAAACCATCCCTTACTAGATAATCTCGAATAAGACAACCTCGTAGTTGGCAAGACTAACCGCCCATACACCCGAAATAAAAGGGATCTCTAGACAGGGAAAATCTTACCCTACTTTGGTGCTACCCACTTAGCCTTGCTGCACCTCCCCTGTTTTAGTCATTCCCGGTTGATGAGGCATGAGGCTATGATTACCTTTTTAGAGCACATATCTTGGAATGCTCATCGTCCTCCAATGACGATGTTCTTAAAGCATTCAATCCATACAAGTTCGTTCCGGGTTCAAACGAAACCGAAGGCACTATCAAGCAACACTCATTTTGGAATCACCCACAGAGTTAACGACAATAGCCCTTGCACTCTGAATCTTCACCTCGAAATTGAAAGCACTATCTTCGTCAAACTCGTTTTGGAATCACAATCAGAGTTAACGACAAATAGCCCTTACACTTCGAGTCTTCATCTTGATCTTCATTTGAGATTTCACGACCTATCGTTTAATTTGGATCGATGTGGTTTTCGGATATCCAACTTGGGAATCCGATCCCGGTCTCATTGAAATCCAAAACGCCATCTTTTAAAGCCAAGTTGTTTAAGTTTAAACAATTTAATCTATCATTTAGGATAATATATTCACACAGATGGATAATTCACATTATCACAGATAGATAATCCATATTAACACAATTCAACCAAAGCATCTCATATCACAAAGCAGCACATATCACATATCAGAGATATCACATAATCCAAAGCATTCAATATCATTCAATCATACATAAGCAAGATTAATTGGTCATACCATTTCTAATTAATTTAAATAAATTAAATTAATTACTTCAATCACTTTTAAATCCTGCTTACTTAACATTAATTAATTACAAACCAATTAATTAGTAAACCTTTAACTATCAACTTAATTAATCATCCTTGATTAATTAATCTTTAATTACATTATGTAATTAGCTTTTAAGTAATTGCATAAATTAATTAACCATTCACATTAATTAACCTTTAATTACTCTTATTAATTAATTATAATTAATTACATTGTTCCTTGATTAATTACATTGATTAATTATTCTATAATTACTTACATTGATTAATTATCTTTTAATTAATCACATTCATTTATTAACTAACCCTTTAATTAATTACCTTAGTTAATCAATTCCTTAATTAATTACACCAAGTAATTAATCCTTAATTACTTCCATTAATTATTACTCTTTTAATTAATTACATTTAGTAATTAATCTTTAATTTATCATATTCGTTAATTAACCTTAATTAATCACATTCTGTAATTAACTATCCTTTAATTACATACATTAATTATTAACTCCTTAATTAATTATATTAACTAATTCTTTAATTATTTACACTAAGTAACTAATCCTTAATTACTTCCACTAAAGTAATTATCCTTTTTATTAACTACACTAAGTAATTAAACTTAATTACTTCCATTTAATTTATTATTCTTTAATTAATTGACTTTTAATTACTTAGATTAATTAACCCTTTATTAGTAAAGTAATTAAATATCCTTTAATTACTTACATTAATTAATTAACTCCTTAATTAATTATGTTAATTAACTCTTTAATTAATTACACTAAGTAGTTAATCCTTAATTAATTAAACTAATTATCTTAAATTAATTACATTAATTAATTATCTTTTAATCCTTAGTTAATGATCCTTAAATTAATTACACTCATTAACAATTCTTTAATTACTTCCACTAAGTAATTATACTTTGATTATTAACACAAATTAATTAACCATTATTAATTACATTAAGTAATTAACTTTTAATTAATTTTACTAATTAATTATCTTTATTAAATCACAACCTTAATTAATTAAAGATAAACTCTTTATTTAAATAAATTACGTAATTACCTCATTAACTTCAAAAAAAATCATTAGAACTTGGTTTATAATCTTTTGAAAAACTTATCCGTTTTAAAACTTGATTAAATAAATTTCTTGAAAATTTAATCATTTTTAATAACCTTAAAACTTGGAAAAAAATTATCTTGAAAACTTATTTCAATATTAACTTTGCTTAAAAACTTAGTTAATACACTTTGAAAACTTGAATTAATTTAAGACGCTTTCTTTTTTTTAAACTTGTTCACGATTTCCTTAAAAAATTTAAAAGCAGATTACACAGAATAACCAACCCGAGCCAGCTTCGATCCCTCTCCTGAGACAATCCCCGAGCTACTCATTTCATTACTTGACTTCGAGAAAATCTTCAAACGACTCAAGCCTAACCCGAGAAACACTCATCTTCCCCAATACCTTAACAACACCCAGGTATCAACGTACATGCGTGCACGTGTATGCCGCGCCTACCCTACTACGATCATCGCTACGATCCTTGATAAGTCACCGATAATCTCGCCATTCCCCTAGACCCTCCAGATCAACGAATGCAACAGCAAAACAAAAACGAGCCCATCGATGAAAAACTAGAACTCAAACCCCAACGGAAAACCACCTCTAGCCTTCGCCACCGACAACCGGCACCCTCGTCGACCAACCTAGAGCAACATCTCGATCCCCAGCATCGATCCCCCTCATCGCGATCAACTCCGTTACTCCCCAGTCCACACACTACCTCGAAGAATCAATGCCAACCAAACTATCAATTGAACCCTAGTTTGACGTTGCCTGGCCAGCACGGCCATCTATAAAACCTTTCTCCATTTGTCCTGAGTTCCCCCACCTTCATTCCTCCTCTAGCCTCAATCTCGACACACCCCTTGCCACTGCTCATCGAAAATTTACAAAATACCTAAAATCGATCAATACAGTATTTCTCAACATATACCATACTAAAAATCATGATTTGATTATTAAAATTCATCATTTTACAATACGGTTCTTTTTATGTGATCAAATCATGAAATTGCAATGTTTGATTGTTCTGATTATAATGATTTCCACTGTAAAAAACTAACTTTTGAAATATTAACTAAATAATTCTACCTGAAACTATTTTAAAAAAACGAATTTACATTATTATAATCATTTCCTTTTTTATAATCATAGCTTGAATTTATTTGGATAAGAAGAAATGAATTTGTTTCTTCGTTCTTGAGTTCGTGAATACAATAGACAACAGAGGCCATAGATATATACACACTGACATATACACCATATATACAGAATAGTTCAAAACTATATTCAAATTTAAAAACATCCATGCACATCATATATACATCATCACTACATAGATATATCACATGCATCAAATAATAAAAGATTTTTAGGTTTTAAAAGTTTTTGTCTACTCACCATTTTCTTAACACAGAGAGATCAGAGTTTATTTTCTTGATCTGGAACTGTTTTGAGTAGAATCTTGCTTGCTGTTTTGTTGATTTGAATCTGCTTGATGACTGATTTGAATCTTGTTTATTTAAGTTGAGTTAAAACTGAAATTTGCTAGCTTGATCTTCAGATTGAAATTGTTCAGGTTCAAAGCTTTGCTGAATTTGAAAACTGATGTTGTATTGATTTTCTTTTAAAAAAAAGAAGAGAAAAATATTGAGGAAGAAAAGAATTAAACTAAAAAGAAAAGCCAGGCTTCCCTCTAATACTACATTATTTATAGTTTAATTTTACGAGAAAATAAGGTTGCCGCTTGTCAATCCCAATCCTACAAAGCTTACAAATGTAGATTACATGTTATTATTATTATACAAATGTCAAAAGCTATATTTAAATGCTTACAAATGTTAAAAACAAGGATTTTATGTTTAAACCCTTGCTTTTAAAAATCTCTTATTCTTTTATATTTATGTAATATGAATTTATGTTTATATTTATTATTTATACTTATGTTTTATTAATATATGTTTATCTTTATATCAATTTATGTTTATATACAAACTACACTTATTTATATTTAAAACTTTTAAATTTATGTAATGTGATTTTATTAATTTATGTTTATATTTATATATATGTTACTTATGTTTTTAAGCTATATATATTTATAAACCATGTTATCTCATGTTAAATTTTAAAGAGAAAGAATATTTAAAACAAAAGAAATGAATCTCTTATTAAATCTTATTTTAAACTTTAGCTAAAATGTATTTTAAATAATTAAACATTTATAGATATTTTATTTGTCGTTAAGAAATATAAAGTTAAATTTTAAAATAGCCTTTGAAAAATTATTATATTGAATTCGAAACATAACTTCCAAATCACAATATATATATATACATATTATAATTTGAAAACATATCTTTTATTAAATTCAAACCAAAGTTTTCCTATTCACAATGTATATACATATATATATATATATATATATATATATATACATTATAAACAGAATACATTTTTACTAGCTTCGAAAGATAAATTTTACCAACTAAATATTATTAGCTTTCGAAAAGATAAACTTGCAATTTAAAAAAAATTAAAAACGAAGATTATTAAACCAATATTGCACACTTTAAATAATTATTAATGAAGATTATCAAACAAATATTGCTCAAAATTCCGGGACATCACATGATCCGTATACAACTCGAATCTTTCTCCTAAAAAGCAATGCCTTCACACCTTCAATACAAAAATTACTCCAGCTAATTCCAAATCGTATGTTGGATATCTAACCTCATGCGATCTAAGCTGTCGAGAAGCATAGGCAATTACTTTACCTCTCTACATTAACACAGCTCCTAAACCTGTTCCACATGCATCCGTATACACTACTATGTCCCGATTCCCTTCTGGAACAACTAATATAAGTGCATTAGCCAATAAGTGTTTCAATCTATGGAATGATTCCTCACACTTATTGGTCCAAACAAACTTCACATCCTTCCACGTTAGCTTAGTCATCGGTGCCGCTATCTGCGAAAAATTCGTAGCGAATCTCTGATGATAACCGGCTAATCCAAGAAAACTCTTTATCTTAGTCATTGTCTTGGGTCTCTTCTAATTATTCACCGCCTTGATCTTAGCTGGATCTATAAACAACCCTTTCTCTGAGACTACATGACCAAGAAACTTCACTTCCTTCTTCAAGAAATGACACTTCGAAAATTTTGCTTTCGGTTGATGCTTCCTTAATGTTTCAAGCACCACTCAAGATTAACTTCATGTTCTCTTTCATCTTTAGAGTATATCGAAATATCATCTATGAATACCAAAACGAATCTATCCAAGTGCACCTGGAAAACTCGGTTTATCAGATCCACAAAGAATGTTGGCTCATTATTTAGTTCGAACGGCATTACTAACCATTCGTACGATCCATATCTGGTTCTAAATTCCATCAAAGTAATACTATCCTCAGCCACTCTAAGCTGATGGAACACTGTTTCCAAATACAATTGGGAAAATACTTTGGCTCCACTCAACTGGTCGAACAAATCGTCAATTCTAAGTAACGGATATCGATTTTTTATCATATTCTCATTCAACTAACGATAATCGATTCATAACCTTAATGATCTATCTGGTTTCCTTACAAACACCACGGCTGCTCCCAATGGCAAACTGGTTGGTCTGATAAAGTTCTTGCTTTCCAAATCCACCAATTGCACATTCAGCTCCCTCATCTCTGTAGGTGTCATTCTGCATGGCGGTCTGCTCACCGGTTCTGCTGCTGGTACTAAATCTATCCGAAACTCAATAGCTCATTTCGGTGGTAGTCCTACAATGAGCTCAAAGATATCTACGAATTTTCTAAAAACAAAAACTTGATTTGACTCATCTTCTACCTCCATAACACCCAACAAACCATCAACCTCAAAATATGGGTTTTCTATGGAGTATATAATCCGATCACTATAGTCAGGGTTTCTAAGTGATATTTTCCTATTATTGCAAAATATCCTAGCATCATATTAATTTAACCAATCCATACCCAAAATAATTTCGAACCCTACGAACTCAAACACATGCAAGCTGCAAACAAATGTATGACCTAATAATTCAAACTCTAACTGGTCACACTTCATCCCAAGTGTCTCATATCCTCTTATTAGATTCGCAACCCTTAAGGAAGTAACTAGGTAAGAGGGTTCTATGTTAAGCTTATCTAACAAACAATGAGATATAAAAGAATGAGATGTACCAGTCTCAAATAGAACTCTAACTACATGAATCAATAGTGCACCTCCCAACACAGCTTTTCCCTTTTCCTCTGCTGTTGGTATCAAGTAACTGGCTCCAATGTAAACATCTTGCCTTTTCCATCCTTGACTGGCTCCTTGCACTTGTTCTTATAATGTCTAATTTGATCACTGTTGAAACATCTCACCCCTTTCTTGTCAGCGGCTTTCTTCCCTTTGCCTGTCAGGCACTCATGAGCATACTATCCCTTCTTATCACTTATAAAAAATAACTTCTATCTTTCCCTTCTTGGCGGCTTCAGTCTTCTGGCCTCTCTTCTTACGAAAAAATTTCCTTTTCTGGTTCTTCCCTCCTTGAGCTCCCCCTACTTTCTTACCTTCAAGAAAAGCAAGCATCTCTTCCTACCTCAAAGTCATCTCAACAACTACATCGCACGGATCTCTAATATGCGATAATATGGCCTTAGCAAGCTCAGGCTTCAACCTACGAATGAACTTCTCATTATTTTTAATAACTGTATCAACCGTAGCATATCCGTATCTTAATAGATCCTCAAATCTTATTGCATACTCAAGCACTATTATGTCTCCCTGCTTCAACTCAACGAACTTTCTAAACAGAGTTGACTTCGCAATCTCTGACATAAACCTCTCCTCAAACGTTCTTCTGAACTCAGCCCAAGTCATGGTCTCCTCATTAACTCCTATTGTAACATTGTTCCACCAGTATAGTGATGCTCCTTGTAATTGCCTAGAAGCAAGCCTCCATTTCTGCTCATCATTGAGCTCCAAATCAGAAAAAAAAATCCTCTTGTAATAAAGTAACCAGTTCTCCACTTCAACTGCGTCCTCTGTCCCGATAAACGGTTTTCCTCCTAGCCAGGCATAATCTCTACACAACAAAGCATAATTATTGACCAGTGTGGCTTCCTGATTTCCTCCTTCAGCATTCCCTCCAATTAAACCCACAGCAACTCCAGCCTGCATCATGTTAATGAAGAATTGATACATAGCTCTCATATCTACTTGTGGCATTCTAGCATCCTATTAGCAGTAACATCCCTATTTAGTGGCCCAAAGCTAAGCGCTACAGATGCTACAGTCATCCATAGTATTAACTTTCGATGACCAAATACGGTAATTTTAATGGTATCTATAATATCAAAAACGCATGAATATGAAACAAAATCATAGATTTCACAAAAACAACATTTCTAATTACATTTCATAAAACTTGTTTCATATCCAGATTACATAATCCCATAATCATTTTTCAGGTTCAGTTAAAATATAATTATTACAGAATACGCCAAGAGCAACATTTAAAGATGCCCCCTTGGATGACCAGAGTACTATATAGACATAACTGTCTAAAATACAACACAGCGGAATCAAACAAAATAAAAGCAGAATCAAACAAAATAAAGCAACAACTCCTAAATAGCTATCAGTCGGCCACCTGCTCCTCTCCGAAAGCTTTATTCATCAATCTACTAAAAACCTGAAAATCCTCAACCCTCAGCCTACTCAAATCAATTTTGAGCACCCGAGAGTTTAAGGGGAAAACATAAACTTCAAGTCAAACATAAAGCCTGGTGTGAATAAGCCTGCAACCAAAACAGGTTAAAAACTGTAAAGCAATACCATGTAAACTTACATGTCGGGTAATAAATGAACTATCTGTTCAAACACTATAGTTTTGTTTGGCTAACTACTAACCTTTGGCTGACTTGGGCCTACCGGACAATATAAACAAAATAAACTAACACATGTTAGGTTCTCATCTTCTGGACGGTCTGTCGCTAACATATCTGTTAGATACTCCTCTTTTGGACGGTCTGTCCCTAACTTATCTTCTCCCAAGGTCACTTGATCCTAAAGGTTTTGCGGGCTCACCTATAACCTATCACTGTACAAATATATTCCCTTTTGTGTGTAAACATAATTTTAGTCTTACATGTGATAAAGCCCTACACACTGCAATTTTGGACTAAATTAGCTGGGGCTAATAGCTAATGTATAGGGCGGGATTTGATACTAGTCCCATCTGGTATTCTAATATCTGAGTCATTTTACTTAGGATAATCTTCCCAAAATTTTCCTTGAAAACCATTTCATCTCAAATTGATTTAAAACCATTAAACCAAACTTTAACAAGAAAAATACATATACTCCATGCTTGACTCAAATTCGCCTTGCAATGTTATATCTACTTTACTCAAATCTTTGTCGATGAAAACATTTAAACCTTTGAAAGCACCCCTTTCGAAACCAAGTAAACCCCTTTCTTTCACATAGGCCGAAAGGACAAAACATTCCTTTCGAAACCATTCATATAAACCTTTTAAAACCATTAAAAAAACCTTTCCTTTGAAAACATTAAAACCTTAAACATCCTATCTTTAAAACATTTAACATTCCCTTTCGAAAACAGTGGAAAACATTTCCTTAAAAACCTTTCGAAACTATTGGGGAACCACTCCTTCGAAACCATTCTTTAAAACCTTTCGAAGAAACAAAACATCAAACCTTTTAAAAGCCTTTGGGTTCAAGTAAAATATGTGGAAACCTTTTGAAAGCATTTAAAACCATCTCCTTTGAAACCATTTTGGTTCTACCTTCAACATAGAAAAAGGGTCATAAAATATTTAAGTCGAAAGCACTCTTTCGAAAGCATTTCCTAAGCAAAGAAGTGATGGTGTCGAAACCAACCTTCTGAAAGCATTGGAGAAGCGACAAAGTTTTAAAAGCAAAGTATACCTTCCGAAATCATTGGCGTCAAAAGGTAAAAGGGCGGCAGGTAGGGGTTTCGACCCCATTCGAAAGCATTTACTTAAAAAAACGCACAATCCATTCGAAACCGTTCCTTTAAAACATTTGAATCGGACGAAAGCCAACCAAGTCGAAAGCATACCCTTCAAAAGCAAAGCAGGCGCGTTTTCATTTGAAAGCTAATAAGGTTTCAACCTCATATGAAAGCCTGGTTTCGACCCAATACCTTCTGCCTATATCCAATTTTTTGCGCACCAAGGCTTTGATGCCATGTGCATTGGTTTCGATGGTGATGGTGGCGGAGCTACTAAGTCAAAACCCTTGGTGCCGAAAGTGGCGAAACATGCTAAAAGCATGTAAAACTGAATTTTAGTCTAAAAAGAAATTCTTTTCAACTACCTTGTCTTGTTTGTTAAAATATTATTAGTTGCTAATTTTCTTTTCTAAAAGTGCTACCAAAATTTCAGAAATAATCAATTTAATTTGTTTGCAAAACACCCCTTCTCCTTTTATAAATATATAAAACATTTAAGTCGCATGCCTTAAATAATTTTATATATCCATTAAAACACTTTGGAAAACTCTACAAAAATTCTAGAAAATCATTTTTAATATGTTTTCGAACATATATTAATTCCAGACCCAAAACATAAATAATTTAACCGTAAATTAGTTTAAACCCAAATAAACATTTTCTTCACTAGAAAATTAAAATAAAATTCACATTAATTCATAAACTATGAAAATAGAAACTCATCTTGAAAATATCATTTTTGATCTAAATCTAAATTGCAAGGCATTTGATGTCATTAAGTAGGGTTTTTGCATTAAAACATATCATAAAACCTATATGAATCAGCATAAATCATCAACAAACATATAGAAACATTTAATCATTCAAAAACATGGCATAATCATGCAAAATATTTCAAATTCATCTTAAAACCGAAAAAATATATAAAAATGAGATGTGGTCATTATTCACCTTACCTTTGAGGTTTTGGAGTTTGAGATTTGAATGGATTAAGTTGATTAATCCACTTCCTTTAGCTCTTTCTTCCTCTTGCTCTTGCTAATGGTGGCCGACATCTAAATTTATTTTTTGCAAATGAATGTGTGCGTGAGCACGGCTAAGGATTTAGGGTATTAGAATACTTTTTTTGCCTATTTTACCCCACCTATTTCCCTTATCTATTTTAGTTCATGTTAGCTCATTATAGTTTATTCATTAACATGGCATGGCTACCCCTATTAATCACAAATCTTAATCCCCTAATCATCACATTACTTTATTTAATTTAGCTAATTAAATGTACTAAATAATGTTACTAAAAATATAGGGTTTACGATCTTTCCTCCTTAAGGAATTTCGTCCTCGAAATTATAATAAGGTACATAACAAATCAATCAAAAAGAAAAAACATGTGATCTAACATATCAGGATAAGCATCTCTAATCCTGTTCTCAGTCTCCCAAGTACAGTCTCTCCCATAGTCGCTCCATTAGACTTGCACTAATCTGACTGTCTTGTTTCTAAGTCTATTCTCGTCTCTCGTAACTATCTGAACTGGCTTTCTAACTATAGTCAAGTCTGGTTCTACTACCAAGTCATCTAACATAGTCAGTACTATAGTAGACTCCGGATCTCTAACACACTTTCTTAGATGAGAAACATGAAATACATCGTGAACTCCTGCTAAACTACTCGGTAACTCTACTCTATATTTGAGTTTCCTGATCCACTCTACTATAGAAAATGATCCTATGAATCTCGGTGCCAACTTCCCTAATTTTCCAAATCGAATCACATCCTTCATCAGTGACACCTTAATAAAACTATGATCTCCAACAGAGAATTCTAAGTCTTTCTGTCTTCTATGTGCTTAACTTTTCTGCCTAAACTGAGCTTCCTTCTTCCTAGCTTGAATCAAATCAATCTCTTCTGCAGTGTCCCCAACCAAATTTGGACCAAGAACGAACCTATCCCCGGTCTCTAACCAACAAACGGAAGATTTGCATGGCCTTCTATATAAAGCTTCAAATGGTGCCATCCCTACATTAGTCTTTTCGATCATCACCCGTACAACTTCTAAACAAGACAACAACAGTTCCTTCAGTGGACCCAACTTCAGATCTCCACTACACTCTGCAAGTTCACAACGCTTCCAAATCTTTCCATTCTGCTATTATTGCCAACAGTGCATTTTGATGCTTTGTGCTAAGCGCATCCGCAACCTTATTTCCTTTTTCTGGTGTGTATTCAATTCCACAATCATAAGCAGCAATGAACTCTAACCAACTTTGCTGTCTCATGTTCAGCTCCTTCTGAGAGAACAAGTACTTCAATGACTTATGATCCGTTTAAAGCTCAAACCTCTCTCCCAAACGGTAGTGTCTCCACACCTTCAATGCAAAAATCACTACTGCTAATTCCAAATCATGAATTGGATATATAACTTCATGCGGCCTAAGCTGTCGAGAAGCATAGGCAATCGCTTTACCTCTCTACATTAAAACAGCTCCTAATCCAGTTCCACACGCATTTGTATAAACTACTAAATCCAGATTCCCTTCCGGAACAACTAATACAGGTGCATGGGTCAATAAGTGTTTCAAGCTCCGGAATGATTCCTCACACTTATCGGTCCACACAAACATCACATCCTTTCTCGTTAGCTTGGTCATCGGTGTTGCTATCCACGAAGAATCCTTAATGAACCTCCAATAATATCTAGTCAATCCAAGAAAACTCTTTATCTCAGTCATTGTCTTGGGTCTCTTCCAATTATTCATCGCTTCAATCTTAGCCGGATTTACAGACAACCCTTTCTCTGAGACTACATGACCAAGAAATTTCACTTCCTTCTACCAGAAATGACATTTAGAAAACTTCGCCTTCAGCTGATTCTGCCTCAGCATCTCAAGCACCACTTCATGTTCCCTTTCATCCTTAGAGTATATGAAAATATCATCTATGAACGCCAATATGAAACTATTCAAGTGCTCTTGGAAGATCCAGTTCATCAAATCCACAAAGAATGCTGATGCATTAGTCAGTTCGAGCGACATCACTAACCATTTGTACGATCCATATCTAGTTCTAAACACCGTCAAAGGGATACTATCCTCTGTTACTCTAAGCTGACGAAAACCTATTGCTAAATCCAATTGAGAAAATACCTTCGCTCTACTCAACTGAGCGAATAAATTGTCAATCCTATGCAACGGATATTGAATCTTTATCTTCTTCTCATTCAACTAGCGATAGATACATAACCTCAATGATCCATTCGGCTTCTTAGCAAACACTTCGGCTGCTCCCCAAGGTGAACTACTAGGTTTAATAAAATTCTTGCTTTTCAAATATACCAACTGCACCTGCAGCTATCTCATCTCTATAGGTCTCATCCTACTTGGCAGTCTACTCAATGGTTCTGCTAAGGCACCAAATCTATCCGAAATTCAATGGCTCATTTCGGTGGTAATCCTATTACAAGCTCAAAAAATATGCGAATTCTCTAACCACGAAACCGCAATTCAACTCATCTTCCAACTCCACTACACCGAACAAAGCATTCACCTCACAACTAGGGTTTTCAAATGTATATACAATCTGATCACTACATTCAGGGTTTCTAAGTGATATTTTCCTATCATGGCATAATATCCTAGCATCATATTAACTTAACCAATCCATGCATGAAATAATTCGGAACCCTACAAAGTCAAACACATGCAAACTGCAAACAAAGGTATGACCTAACAAGTCAAACTCCAAGTGCTCACACTTCATCCCAAGTGTTGCATAACCTCCTATTGGATTTGCAACTCTTAAGGAAGTAACTAAATATGAGGGTTCTAGGTTAAGCTTATTTACCAAACAATGAGATATAAAAGAATGTGATGCACCGGTATCTAATAGAACGCTAACAGACATACCATGAATCTGAAGTGTACCTCCCAACACAGCCTTCCCTTTCTCCTGCACTGTTGGTCCTGATGTAGCTGGTTCCAATGCAAATACTTTGCTACTTCCATCTTTAGCAGGCTCTTTGCATTGATTCTTATAATGACCAATCTGATTGCAGTTGAAGCATCTGCTATTCTTCTTCATGATCAAGATCAATTCCTTCGCCTTTCTACTATGACACACATTAGTGAAATGCCCCTTTTTCGCACTTGAAGCAGACAACCTTGGATTCTCCCTTCTTTGCTGCTCCACCTTTCTGAGCATCCTTCCTATGGGAGAACTTCCTTTTTCTGACGCTGCCCCACCAAGATCTCCTTTTCCTTATTCTTTTCCAAAGAAGCAAGCATCTCTTTGTGCCTTAAAGCCATCTCCACCATAGCATCACAAGGATCTCTAATACGAGGTAATGTAGCCCTGGCGAACTTAGACTTCAACCCCCTTATGAACTTCTCATTCCTCTTCAACACGATATCCATAGTAGCATACCCATACCTTGACAACTCCTCGAACCTTCTAGCATATTCCAACACAGACATATCCCCCTGCTCTAACTCAGCAAACTTTCCGAATAAAGCAGATTGCACCATCACATACATGAAAATCTCCTAAAACCTATCCTAAACTCAGCCCATGGCATCTTCTCTTCGTTCACTCCAGCTGTCACACTATTCCACCAAAATAAAGTTGCTCCCTGAAGCTATCTCAAAGCAAGTCTTCTCTTCTGCTCATCATTGAGCCCCATGTCTGTATAGATCCTCTCATAGTGCAGCAACCAGCTTCCAGCTCTATAGCATCTTTAGTTCCAATAAATGGTTTCCCTCCAAGCCAAACATAATCTCTGCTCAAGATAGCATAATTATTCACCACCAAAGCTTCTTGGTTCACTCCTCCAGCATTTCCTCCAACCACTCCATCTTCAATTTCAGCTTGCATCATATTCACGAAAAGCTGATACACGGCTCCCATATCCACTTGTGGAACTCCAGCACCAACATTCCCAGCTTGTTCCTGGCCTTAGTTCCTTTTCGTATTCGGTCTAGCATTTCCATTTGTGGCGGTGCTTCCTCCAATATTAACTCTTCCACTTCTAGCATCCATATCTGCATTCAAGCCTCGTAAGATACAAAAGGATAGCCTAAAAGAGATAGAAGAATAGAGATACAATGTATACTTATATATAAAAAATACAAGTACGTTACTATAGCGTTATCCCATACCACGATCTTATCTCTAATCCCGTAGGATTCTGTTTTCAAAAATCATTTTAGTTAAAGTTTTTCATAAATCTATGATCTAATATCAAGTTGTAACATCCCCTATCTGAAGGCGCGAAGCTAAGCGCTACAGATGTTGCAATCATCTATAGTATTAACTTCGAATGTGACGACTCGAATTTCTCACCACAGAAAATTGCATCATCTTGAAGAAAGAAAGGGATAGAAAAAAGAAAGAAAGAAAGAGAAGGAAGAAGAAACAACATCAGAATCTCAACAGCGGAACGAATAAATTATATTAATAACATAAATATTACATAGTATACGTCACTAATCAGAGTTACACAACATATACATCACATACTAGACAGTTATAACACCTGTCTAGTTATTACAACTCAACAAGGAAACTACTCAGAGAAACCAACACAGCGGAACACTTTATATAGCTATAACGCAGAAGCCTCCTGCTCCATTGCTCCTCCAGAATTCGTCAAAGCTAACCCGAATCCCTTGGCTACTCGTAAAAATTTGAGTACCCAAGAGTTTAAGAAAAAAAAGATAAACTCCGGGTCAAACATGGGTCTGGTGTGAGTAACAGGCTAAGGTTGCTTAACTTTGAAAAACCTTTGAAAAGAAAGGTATCACGTAAGACTTCCCACACATAAACATGGAAAAGTTTTTACCTTACGCTAACCAAAAAATTTGATAAGAAATCCAGTGATATTATAATAGGGTCTAGGGTTTTCAAGTAAAATACAGAAATAGCCGGAATGCTTACATCTCACGTTCCAACATAGTTGGGCACAACTAAAACGTACGGCACTTATTGGAGTTTGGATTCCATACAATGGCAGGGCTACCGGGGTACCGCCCGTCACAGTACGGGGCCTAGAGTACCTTACCGAGGATCACTCCTAATCCCCCGCAACACAAAGCCGGAACCATCCCTTACAGGACAGTCCCGAACAAGAAAACCCCGCAGTTGGCGTACGTTCCAACCGCCCACACAGCCGAATAAAAAGGGACTTCTAGACAGGGGAAAATCTCGTCGTACTTGGGCATGACACACTTAGCCTTGCTGCACCTCCCATGTTTTATCCATTCCCGGTTGATGAGGCTTGAGGCTACGATTACCTTTAAAGAACACATCTCTTAGAATGCTCATCGTCCACCTGACGATGTTCTGAAAGCATTCAATCCATACAAGTTCATTCCGGGTTCGAACGAAATCGAAGGCATTATCTCGTTACACTCATTTTTGGAATCACCCTCAGAGTTAACGACGATAACCCTTGCACTTTGAATCTTCATCTTGAATCTGAAAGTACCACCCGGTTAAATTCGTATTGGAATCACCCTCAGAGTTTTAACGACGAATAGTCCTTACACCTCGAGTCTTCACTCTTCACTTGAGGTTCACGACCTATCGTTAATTTGGATCGATGTGGTTTTCGGATATCCAAATCTGGAAACCCGATCCCAGTCTCATCGAAATCCAAAGCGTATCTTTTAAGGCCAAGTTGTTTTAAAGTTTAAAACAATTCAATACAATTATCTTTATACACACAGATAGATAATTCACATACCACAATAGATAATCATCATTATCATCACAACAGATAATCCATGATATCAATTCCAAATAGATGATTCGTATTATCATCTCAATGCAATCAAAGAATCCATATCACACAGCATTATTTATCCCATCTCCGAGATCTCAAACCATTCAAGGCAACCAATATCATCCATTCATATATAAGCAATGATCGATAATCACACCAAACATAATTAATTTAAAATGAATTAAATTAATTACATTATTTCTAATTAATTTAAAGTGAATTAAATCAATTACTTCATCATTACCAAACTTGCTTACATCACTATTAATTAATTATCAATCAATTAATTAATCATCAACCAATTATTCATTTTAATTAATCATCCCTGATTAACTAACCTTTAATTACATTCAGATAATTATCCATTAACTAATTTCACAAATTAATTATACTTAACCAAATACAGTAATTAACCTTTAATACTTTGCAAATTAATTAACTAAAATTAATTACATTGATTCTTAATTAATTACATTAATTAATTCCTTCATTGATTAGTTATTCCAAATAAATCCATTCTTAATTACATTATTAATTATAATAATTAATTATATCTAATTACATTTTATATTTAAATTAATTACATTAAGTAATTAATCTTTATTTAAACCATAATTGTTAATCACCCTTGATTAACCCCATTCAGTAATTAACTACCCTTAATTACTACACCAAATAAATTAATTACTCATTAATTAATTATCTCTAATTAATCCCTTGATTAGTTTTCAAAGTAATTATACTCAAATTACTTCCATCATCAAATCACCTTCAATTAATTACATCCAGTAATTACCCATTAATTACTTTCTAAGTAATTTCTCTTCATTAAATTACATTAAGTAATTATACTTCATAAATCATCAAATGATTATTCTAAATTAATTAAACTGAATTAATTAACTTAATATAATCAAATTAAACTCAATTAATTACAATGAGTAATTAATTCCTTAATTACTTCCATAAGTAATTATACATAACAATTTACACAAATGATTATCTTTAAATTAATTAATCTAATTAATTATTAAAAATAAATCACATTAATTAATTATGAAATAATCCTTAGTTAATAACTTCATTAACTGTTAACAATTCATTAATTGTTTTTCAAAAGTAATTAACTTATTTTAAGCATTATTAATTACAAATTAATTAACCATTAATAGCCCATTAATTAACCCCTAATTATTTAATTAATTAAGTGTTAACTGTAACTTAATTAATTCTTTATTACTTGATTAATTTATTACTAATCATTAATTAAAATCTAATCTTATTTAATTAATGATTCTTAAATTACAAGTTAATTATTCTAAGAATAGTTAATCTTAAACCTTTAAGTTTAAAACCCTTAATTACTTTAAGTAATTATCCATTTCATTAATTTATTAAATGAATTAATTATCCATTTAATTACCCTAATAATTAAATGAATAATAAATCATTAAATTCTAATTTAACTTTAAGATAAAACCTTTTTCTTATCTATGGTTAAACTATCATTCACAAATATATTTGAAAACATTCATTTCCAAATTTCATTTCAAATTTCATTTTAAATTCAAGTTTTAAAATGAAATTCAATTTATCTTTAAAAAAAATTAAAATCAATTTAAAAACTCTAAATTTACATGATAAAGAATACTTATTCTTATAAAAGGAATTTTACAAGAGTTTAAAACAAATTCCTTTAAAAATCCAAAACATTTAAATTTTTACTTTATCATTCAAAATTGTTAAAACACTTAAATTTATAAAACTTAAATTTATTTAACAAATATTCAAATTCAGATTTGAATCAGATTTAAACCTTGTTTAAAACATTTCTTTACATTTCAAACTCCAATTTAAATTCAAATTCTTTTGAAAAACTCCTTTAAAACCTTAACCCCTTTATGGTAATTTAAATAAATTTGAATTTAAAAACTTTATTCATTTCCAGCTAAGATTCAAATTAAACTTGAATCCATTATTTAAAATTAGATTTAAAACTAATTTTAAATCTTTTTTTAATATTTTAAATTTCAGTTTAAATTTTGAAAATGGAACAGGTTTCTAACCTGTAACAAAACTAACCCTCAGCCACACATAAATTACTCGAGCCTAACCTAATCTAGCCCGAGCAAAACACTAAATTACTCGAGTAACTCGAGTAACATTTCCATTTTGAATTCATTTAAACTTAAGTACTGTCAGGTTTTACAAAAAACTACATCAACAACACACCCGAGTCCTCTCAACAACTACTTCGAGACCAACACCCCCATGCTTTGAGCAAAACACGCAACAACTCGAATAACTCTCGAGTACCCTTCTTCCCCAAATTAATAGCATACACACCATATCCTCCGTGCACCTGCACCAACACTGCAACCAACTCCGACTACTCGCAACGACTCACGCAAGTCGACGATCATCTCCCAACACAATTCTGATCCTCAAACCATTTGCAGAAGCTAAAAATCAAAATCGAGAATATGAGCTCAAAACTGGAAACAATGTCGAAAACTGGAATCACCTCAATCACCAAACTCCGACCACCAGAGTGGCTTCACCTCCGGCCACGATTTTTTCCACACTCCATCTATCACCTACCTGAATCTAGAAAAGCTCGGTCACCTATAGAAGCCGCGTCGATCAAATTTCTGATCAACAGGGAAAACTAGGGTTAAAAATTTCAATTCCTAACCACCATCGCCTCAATGCATTGATCCACTTCCCAATATTTTTCCCTGATTCTCCTATCATCACTCCGTCGCCAAAGAAGATGCTAACCACCCCAACCATCTAGATCGACAGTTACACACCAAAACATCATTTTTAGTCAAACCAGAAATGCTCAATCATTTTCAAACTAAAAATTCTGATTTTAGTTTTAAAATTCAAGTATTAGTTTAAGTAATCGATTTATACTCTTGAATCAATGAATCTGGAAAATTTAATTTCCACTTACATACAGTTTGTTCTGTTATTTTTGAATTTCCAGTGACACTACCAAATTATTTAACCTAAATAAAACTTAAGACTTTAATCTATGATACAACTAACATGTTTTGTTTGAAATTTGAACCTTAACATGGATTAGATCATGAGTTCATGATTTTTGAACAGAACATAAGCCTGGAATCTAGAACAGGCAAGGATAAATCAACAGCAAGCATGCATTCAGAAACCCATACATATGTACAGAGAATTCTATCATATTCATTCACATAAATCATGACTATATCAGGAATAAATCAGGCAACCATATTTACTTAAATTATTTTGAGTAAATATGTTACTCACCAGTCAAAAAAAATATGAGCAGAGCCTTTGAAAAAAAAATTCTTCTTTCTGAACAGGGTGTTGAAACTGCTTCAGATTTAAATTTTGATTTGCTTCTTTATTCTTGTAGACTTTAAATCCAGTTTTGCTGCAATGCTTTGCTCCCTGATTTACAATTACATGCATGCTTCCAGAAAAAGAAAATGCAGGCTTGGATGTTGTTTTAAAACAGAAATGGAGGAGACTGCAGGCTTTTGGGTTGCAAATTGAATTTCAGGTTAATGTTTTGAAGAGAGCTTCAGGTTTATATTTGATTTGCATTCCTGGTTTTGAAGATGATTTCAGATGGTTGTAGTTTGATTTGGTTAGAGGAAATACTAAATTTTAGATTTTTGAGGGGATTTGCAGGATTTTGTTTTGATCAAAAATTTTTGTTTTTGAAGAAGATGATTTCAGATTTTAGATCTTGGTTTAAATTTTGATTACAGATCTTTCAACTGAAGTTCTTCTCAAGTTTTGAAAAAGAATAGAAAAAGAAAACGAGATTGAGAGGCAATGTTTATATAAGCATAAATGATTTAATTAAAATAAAAGAAAATAAAAAATTAAATAGGACACTTGTTCTTAGCTTTAACATTTGTCACATTGTTTAATTTATGCCTTAACACATGTCATTAGATGTCTTAAGAGATTTACACATGTAATTTAAGTATTTTATTTTAATTTAAAATTGTTTATAAAAGCTTTAAATCTTAATTTATTACTTTATTTATGTATATATAAATAAATTTCTCCTTTTTTTCTTTTATAGAAAAATAAAACAAAACAAATTATAAATAAATGCTTATTCAAATATTTTTAAGTATATACTCTTTTGAATTTCAAAACATTAAATTCAAATTTAAATTAAATTATAAAATCCAATTTAAAAATCAAGTTATATATATATGCATATATAACTCTTATTAAATTTAAAGTAACAAATCCTATTTCTATAAAATCTATTTATGTTTATAAAAACTAAGTATTATAATTATTATTTAAAATGATAAATTTAACAAATTTTAAATGATTTATAAAAGAGATTATAAATCACTTCTATTACTCAATATATTAATATCATTTGTAAATTGTAATTTAAACTCTTATATATAATTTCTAGCAATATTTTAAAAAGAAAATAAAACAAAGCTTTTATGTTAATCTAATTTAGATTCATATTTAAGCTAATTAAATATAATTTAAACAAATAAGATTTACCTTAAATATTTACAAACCATATAGATATTTATTAAATTGCTTGAAAAGCTAAATGTTAAATTTAAATCAAATTTTCCAATTTACCAAATACAAATTAGAATTAGAAAATTGATTTATTTACTAAATTCCAAACCAAAGCTTATTTATTTACAATATATACAATTATATATATATTATAAATAGAAAACAATTTATTTGCTTTAAAAAGATAAAATTTACCAATTTAAATCTTTGTTAAAAGAAGATTATTAATTCAATTCAAATTATATTATCAAAAATTATCAAATCAAATTAATTTCAAACACAGATTATTAAATTTATATTGCCAAAAATTTCGGGATATCGCATTCCTTCCCCCTTAAAAGAATTTCGTCCCCAAAATTTAATAGCAAAGGTAATTTAATAATCTATCTTAAGATTTTATTTTAAACACAAGCATATATTATCAATCATATGCTAATAACCATAGCAACCAATTTACTCAAACAAACAAATCTAACTATCCAGACAAAATTCTGGATAGAATTTCCTGGAGTTTCCCAAATATAAATACCGGGATACTCACTGTACAGAATCCAAACAATCTATACTACTAAGCTAAAGAGCTCCTATTCAACTAGATCTACAAAACTAAATAGGATATCAGACTACAAACAAGTCTGACTCAACAATCACATCCTCCTGAATTGCTGGTTCCTCAACCAGAGATAGATCATACACGTACTCCCGTAGACATACGTGAAACACATCGAATCTCAGTTATCCAAACTGGCAATTCAACCTTGAAAATCAACCACTAATCCTTACAAGAACACAGAAAAGATCCAAAACACCTCGGAGCTGACTTACACAGTCTTACCCAGTCTTATAGCTCCTTAGATCGGAGAAAACTTACCCAAAATCAAATCTCCGACTCCGAAATCCAAATTCCTTCGTCTCTTATCCACAAAAAATTCCTGACGATCCTGGGCTGCCTTCATCTCTCCCAATCAACTCAAACTTCGCTGATGTTTCTAGAAACAAACTGGACCAATACAACCCAACAGAATGACCTCCTCAAGATCAATCCAAAACCAAGAACACCAACTCTACTCCACAAACAATAGAAGACAAAACAAAAGCACTCCCAAACTGCTTCCGCTGCACAACTCTGATCCGAAGTAGATAAGAATGCTGATGATGAACGCGAGCACAAACTGGACAACACATCTTAGAAATGGTTCAACAGATCCATAAAAGAAAAATCAGATGTCCCACCTGATCCTAAGCTGCTTCACCAAACCCTCGCTCTAGAAGTCGTCCTTCTACTAAACCGGACCACCGGTAGCACTCTTGGAATCCAGTCGATAAGAAAACTCAACCTCCAGATGCGGACAAACCTCTGATAACTCAAGAGAACACTCAAACTATCGCAAGTCACTTTTGCGATCAACCAGTCCAAATCCAAAGAAAATTGTTCTCTCTGTACCAATCAGAATAGCGTACGCTTATCTAACCAATCCATCGAAGAAATGGGTCCACTCTGCTACTTCTGAACTCCATCTCCAGAAAAACTGCTAACCAGAAGACCCTGCTGCTGGCATACAGAATACTCCGAGCTGCACTGCTGACACCGACGCCAAAGACTTCCTAATCCAAAACTCTTTGAGAAACTCGAACCTCAAACCAGACAGAAACATCCTGCTGAACCCAGCCACAACATCGAAGCAGACATACTTCCTAAACTTGTTCCAAAGAAACATCTTCAGAGACATCCATAGTCACTACGTCTCATCACACAGTTACTATTTCCTGAGGTATCAAGATACCATTATTTTCTTCTGCCCAACCGACAGATCCAACTCTACTCATCCAACTTCAAAGATAGACTCCGAATCTTTAAAAGATTTCCTTCAGAGGTCGATGAAATCCTTACATCCAGCTGCAAAGCTCACTTGAGACGGTATTAGGTCTACAGTCTCGATAGATACACTCCTAACCTCAACATTCAAACTCCAACCATTGGTAGTAGTCGTGTTACACACACCACTACCACATCTACCTTTATAACTTATATTGGAACCTGAACAGGTAACCCAATAGATAGGTAGAATTAAATATATATATAGATATATATCAAAATTACAAATACGCTCTCTCAAGAAAGAAATCATTTCAAAGCCTAAGTATTCAGTCAACCTAGCGCTTTGATACCAACTGTGACGACTCGACTTTCTCACCACAGAAAATCGCATCATCTTGAAGAAAGAAAGGGATAGAAAAGAGAAAGAAAGAGAAGAAAGAAGAGACAACATCAGAATCTCAACAGCGGAACGAATAAATTATATTAATAACATAAATATTACATAGTATACATCACTAATCAGAGTTACACAGCATATACATCACATACTAGACAGTTATAACACCTGTCTAGTTATTACAACTCAGTACAACTCAACAAGGAAACTACTCAGAGAAACCAACACAGCGGAACACTATATATAGCTATAACGCAGAAGCCTCCTACTCCATTGCTCCTCCAGAATTCGTCAAAGCTAACCTGAATCCCTTGGCTACTCGTAAAAATTTGAGTACCCAAGAGTTTAAGAAACAGAAGATAAACTCCGGGTCAGACATGGGTATAGTGTGAGTAACAGGATAATGTTGCTTAAATTTGAAAAACCTTTGAAAAGAAAGGTATCACGTAAGACTTCCCACACATAAACATGGAAAAGTTTTTACCTTACGCTAACCAAAACATTTGATAGGAAATCCAGTGATATTATAATAGGGTCTAGGGTTTTCAAGTAAAACACAGAAATAGCTGGAATGCTTACATCTCACGTTCCAACATAGTTGGGCACAACTAAAACGTACGGCACTTATTGGAGTTTCGACTTCATACAATGGCAATGCTACCGGGGTACCGCCCGTCACAGTACGGGGCCTAGATCGCCGTAACAAGGATCACTCCCAATCCCCTGCAGCACAAAGCCGGAACCATCCCTTACTGGACAGTCTCGAACAAGACAACCCCTCAATTGGCGTACGTTCCAACCGCCCACACAGCCGAATAAAAAGGGACTTTTAGATGGGGAAAATCTCGTCCTACTTGGGCATGACCCACTTAGCCTTGCTGCATCTCCCCTGTTTTAGCCATTCCTGGTTGATGAGGCTTGAGGCTACGATTACCTTTAGGGAACACATCTCTTAGAATGCTCATCGTCCACCTGACGATGTTCTGAAAGCATTCAATCCATACAAGTTCGTTCCGGGTTCGAACGAAACCGAAGGCATTATCTCGTTACACTCATTTTTGGAATCACCCTCAGAGTTAACGACAATAACCCTTGCACTTTGAATCTTCATCTCGAATCTGAAAGTACCACCCCGTGAAACTCATATTGGAATCACCCTCATAGTTTTAACGACGAATAGTCCTTACACCTCGAGTCTTCACTCTTCACTTGAGGTTCACGACCTATCGTTAATTTGGATCGATGTGGTTTTCGGATATCCAAATCTGGAAACCCGATCCCGGTCTCATCGAAATCCAAAGCGTATCTTTTAAGGCCAAGTTGTTTTAAAGTTTAAAACAATTCAATACAATTATCTTTATACACACAGATAGATAATTCACATACCACAATAGATAATCATCATTATCATCACAACAGATAATCCATGATATCAATTCCAAATAGATGATTCGTATTATCATCTCAATGCAATCAAAGAATCCATATCACACAGCATTATTTATCCCATCTCCGAGATCTCAAACCATTCAAGGCAACCAATATCATCCATTCATATATAAGCAATGATCGATTATCACACCAAATATAATTAATTTAAAATGAATTAAATTAAGTACATTATTTCTAATTAGTTTAAAGTGAATTAAATTAATTACCTCATCATCACCAAACTTGCTTACATCACTATTAATTAATTATCAATCAATTAATTAATCATCAACCAATTATTCATTTTAATTAATCATCCCTGATTAATTAACCTTTAATTACATTCAAATAATTATCCATTAACTAATTTCACAATTTAATTATACTTAACCAAATACAGTAATTAACCTTTAATTACTTTGCAAATTAATTAACTAAAATTAATTACATTGATTCTTAATTAATTACACTAATTAATTCCTTCATTGATTAGTTATTTCAAAATAAATCCATTCCTAATTACATTATTAATTACAATAATTAATTATCACTAATTAGATTTTCTATTTAAATTAATTACATTAAGTAATTAATCTTTATTTAAACCATAATTGTTAATCACCCTTGATTAACCCCATTCAGTAATTAACTACCCTTAATTACTTCACGAAATAATTTAATTACTCATTAATTAATTATCTCTAATTAATCTCTTGATTAATTTTACAAAGTAATTATACTCAAATTACTTCCATCATCAAATCACCTTCAATTAATTACATCCAGTAATTACCCACTAATTACTTCCTAAGTAATTTCTCTTAATTAAATTACATTAAGTAATTATACTTCACAAATCATCAAATGATTATTCTAAATTAATTATTAACTTAATCTAATCAAATTAAACTCAATTAATTATAATGAGTAATTAATTCCTTAATTACTTCCATAAGTAATTATACTTAACAATTTACACAAATGATTATCTTTAAATTAATTAATCTAAATATTATTAAAAATAAATCACATTAATTAATTATTAAATAATCCTTAGTTAATAACTTCATTAACTATTAACAATTCATTAATTATTTTTCTAAAGTAATTAACTTATTTTAATCATTATTAGTTACAAATTAATTAACCATTAATAGCCCATTAATTAACCCCTAATTATTTAATTAATTAAGTGTTAACTGTAACTTAATTAATTCTTTATTACTTGATTAATTTATTACTAATCATTAATTAAAATCTAATCTTATTTAATTAATGATTCTTAAATTACAAGTTAATTATTCTAAGAATAATTAATCTTAAACCTTTAAGTTTAAAACCCTTAATTACTTTAAGTAATTATCCATTTCATTAATTTATTAAATGAATTAATTATCCATTTAATTACCCTAATAACTAAATGAATAATAAATCATTAAATTCTAATTTAACTTTAAGATAAAACCTTTTTCTTATCTATGGTTAAATTATCATTCACAAATATATTTGAAAACATTCATTTCCAAATTTCATTTCAAATTTCATTTTAAATTCAAGTTTTAAAATGAAATTCAATTTATCTTTAACAAAATTTAAAATCAATTTAAAAACTCTAAATTTACATGATAAAGAATACTTATTCTTATAAAAGGAATTTTACAAGAGTTTAAAACAAATTCCTTTAAAAATCCAAAACATTTAAATTTTTACTTTATCATTCAAAATTGTCAAAACACTTAAATTTATAAAACTTAAATTTATTTTAAAACAAAGATTCAAATTCAGATTTGAATCAGATTTAAACCTTGTTTAAAACATTCCTTTACATTTCAAACTCCAATTTAAATTCAAATTCTTTTGAAAAACTCCTTTAAACACTTAACCCCATTAAGGTTATTTAAACAAATTTGAATTTAAAAACTTTATTCATTTCCAGCTAAGATTCAAACTAATCTTGAATCCATTATTTAAAATTATATTTAAAACTTATTTTAAATCTTTGTTTAATATTTTAAATTTCAGTTTAAATTTTGAAAATAGAACAGGTTTCTAACCTGTAACAAAACTAACCCGAGCCACACATAAATTACTCGAGCCTAACCTAATCTAGCCCGAGCAAAACACTAAATAACTCGAGTAACTCAAGTAACATTTCCATTTTGAATTCATTTAAACTTAAGTACTGTCAGTTTTTACAAAAAAACTGCATCAACAACACAACCGAGTCCTCTCAACAACTACTTCGAGACCAACACCCCCATGCTTTGAGCAAAACACGCAACAACTCGAATAACTCTCGAGTACCCTTCTTCCCCAAATTAATGGCATACACACCACATCCTCCGTGCACCTGCACTTACACTGCAACCAACTCCGACCTCTCGTGACGACTCACGCAAGTCGATGATCATCTCCCAACACAATTCTGATCCTCAAACCATTTGCAGAAGCTAAAAATCAAAATCGAGCATATAAGCTCAAAACTGGAAACAATGTCGAAAACTGGAATCACCTCAATCACCAAACTCCGACCACCAGAGTGGCTTCACCTCCGGCCACGATTTCTTCCATACTCCATCTATCACCTACCTTAATATGGAAAAGCTCGGTCACCTATAGAAGCCGCATCGATCAAATTTCTGATCAACAGGAAAACTAGGGTTAAAAATTTCAATTCCTAACCACCATCGCCTCAATGCATTGATCCACTTCCCAATATTTTTCCCTGATTCTCCTATCACCACTCCATCACCAAAGAAGATGCTGACCACCCCGACCATCTAGATCGACAGTTACACACCAAAACATCATTTCTGGTCAAACCGGAAATGCTCAATCATTTTCAAACTAAAAATTTTGATTTTAGTTTTAAAATTCAAGTATTAGTTTAAGTAATCGATTTATACTCTTGAATCGATGAATCTGGAAAATTAAATTTCCACTTACATACAGTTTGTTATGATATTTTTGAATTTCCAGTGACACTACCAAATTATTTAACCTAAATAAAACTTAAGACTTTAATCTATGATACAGCTAACATGTTTTGTTTGAAATTTGAACCTTAACATGGATTAGATCATGAGTTCATGATTTTTGAACAGAACATAAGCCTGAAATCTAGAACAGGCAAGGATAAATCAACAGCAAGCATGCATTCAGAAACCCATATATATATATACAGAGAATTCTATCATATTAGTTCACATAAATCATGACTATATCAGGAATAAATCAGGCAACCATATTTACTTAAATTATTTTAAATAAAAATGTTACTCACCAGTCAAAAAAATATGAGCAAAGCCTATGAATTTTTTTTCTTCTTTCTGAACTGGGTGTTGAAACTGCTTCAGATTTAAATTTTGATTTGCTTCTTTATTTTTGTAAACTTTAAATCATGTTTTGCTGTAATGCTTTGCTCCCTGATTTACAACTACAGCATGCTTCCAGAAAAAGAAAATGCAGGCTGGGATGTTGTTTCAAAACAGAAATGGAGGAGACTTCAGGCTCTTGTGTTGCAAATTGAATTTCAGTTTAGTGTTTTGAAGAGAGCTTCAAGTTTATATTTGATTTGCATTCCTGGTTTTGAAGATGATTTCAGATGGTTGTAGTTTGATTTGGTTAGAGGAAATACTAAATTTAAGATTTTTGTTTTTGAGGGGATTTGCAGGATTTTGTTTTGATCAAAACTTTTTGTTTTTGAAGAAGATGATTTCCGATTTTAGATCTTGGTTTAAATTTTGATTTCAGATCTTTCAACTGAAGTTCTTCTTAAGTTTTGAAAAAGAATAGAAAAAGAAAATGAGATTGAGAGGCAATGTTTATATAAGCATAAAATGATTTAATTAAAATAAAAGAAAATGAAAACTTAAATAGGACACTTGTTCTTAGTTTTAACATTTGTCACATTGTTTAATTTACGCCTTAACACACGTCATAAGATGTCTTAAGAGATTTACACATGTAATTTAAGTATTTTATTTTAATTTAAAATTGTTTATAAAAGCTTTAAATCTTAATTTATTACTTTTTTTATGTATATATAAATAAATTTCTCCTTTTTTTCTTTTATAGAAAAATAAAACAAAACAAATTATAAATAAAAGCTTATTCAAATATTTTTAAGTATATACTCTTTTGAATTTCAAAACATTAAATTCAAATTTAAATTAAATTATAAAATCCAATTTAAAAATCAAGTTATATATATATGCATATATAACACTTATTAAATTTAAAAATAACAAATCCTATTTCTATAAAATCTATTTATATTTATAAGAACTAAGTATTATAATTATTATTTGAAAATAATAAATTTAACAAATTTTAAATGATTTATAAAAGAGATTATAAATCACTTCTATTACTCAATATATTAAGTTCATTTGTAAATTGTAATTTAAACTCTTATATATAATTTCAAGCAATATTTTAAAAAGAAAATAAAACAAAGCTTTTATGTTAATCTAATTTAGATTCATATTTAAGCTAATTGAATATAATTTAAACAAATAAGATTTACCTTAAATATTTACAAACCATATAGATATTTATTAAATTGCTTGAAAAGCTAAATGTTAAATTTAAATCAAATTTTCCAATTTACCAAATACAAATTAGAATTAGAAAATTGCTTTATTTACTAAATTCCAAACCAAAGCTTATTTATTTACAATATATACAATTATATATACTATAAATAGAAATAATTTATTTGCTTTAAAAAGATAAAATTTACCAATTTAAATCTTTATTAAAAGAAGGTTATTAATTCAATTCAAATTTTATTATCAAAAATTATCAAATCAATTTAATTTCAAACACAGATTATTAAATTTATATTGCCAAAAATTCTAGGATATCGCATTCCTTCCCCCTTAAAAGAATTTCGCCCCCGAAATTAAAAGCAAAGGTAATTTAATAATCTATCTTAAGATTTTATTTTAAAACACAAGCATATATTATCAAACATATGCTAACAACCATAGCAACCAATTTACTCAAACAAACAAATCTAAGTATCCAGATAAAATTCTGGATAGAATTTCCTGGAGTTTCCCAAATATAAATACCGGGATACTCACTCTAGAGAATCCAAACAATCTATACTACTAAGCTACAGAGCTCCTATTCAACTAGATCTACAAAACTAAACAGGATATCAGACTACAAACAAGTCTGACTCAACAATCACATCCACCTGAATGGCTGGTTCCTCAACCAGAGATAAACACGCACTCCCTCAAAGATACGTGAAACATATCGAATCCCAGTTATCCAAACTGGCAATTCAACCTTGAAAATCAACCACTAATCCTTACAAGAACACAGAAAAGATCCAAAACACCTCGGAGCTGACTTACCCAGTCTTATAGCTCTTTAGATCGGAGAAAACTTACCCAAAATTAAATCTCCGACTCTGGAATCCAAATTCCTTCGTCCCTTATCCACAAAACATTCCTGGCGATCCTGGTCTGCCTTCATCTCTCCCGATCAGCTCAACCTTCGCCGATGTTTCAAGAAACAAACTGGACCAAAACAACCCAACAGAATGATCTCCTCAAGATCAATCCAAAACCAAGAACACCAACTCTACTCCACAAACATCAGAAGACTAAGTTACTTCTCTTATCCGGAAAAGACAAAACAAAAGCACTCCCAAACTGCTTCCGCTGCACAACTCTGATCCGAAGTAGATAAGAATGCTGATGATGAACGCGAGCACAAACTGGACAACACATCTCAGAAATATGGTTCAACGGTTCCATAAAAGAAAACTCAGATGTCCCACCTGATCCTAAGCTGCTTCACCAAACCCTCGCTCTAGAAGTTATCCTTCTACTAAACCGGACCGCCGGTAGCACTCCTGAAATCCAGTCGATAAGAAAACTCAACCTCCACATGTGGACAAACCTCTGATAACTCAAGAGAGCACTCAAACTATCGCAAGTCACTTTTGTGATCGACCAGTCCAAATCCAAAGAAAATTGTTCTCTCTTTACCAATCAGAACAGCTTACGCTTATCTAACCAATCCATCGAAGAAATGGGTCCACTCTGCTGCTTCTGAACTCCATCTCCAGAACAACTGCTAACCAGAAGACCCTCCTGCTGGCACACAGAATACTCCGAGCTGCACTGCTGAAACCGATGCCAAAGACTTCCTAATCCAAAACTCTTTGAGAAACTCGGACCTCAAACCAGATAGAAACATCCTACTAAACCCAGCCACAACATCGAAGCAGACATACTTCCTAAACTTGTTCCAAAGAAACATCTTCGGAGACATCCATAGTCACTGCGTCTCATCACACAGTTACTAATTCCTGAGGTGTCAAGATACCATTATTTTCTTCTGCCCAACCGACAGATCCAACTCTACTCATCCAACTTCAAAGATAGAATCCGAATCTTTAAAAGATTTCCTTCAGAGGTCGATGAAATCCTTACATCCAGCTGCAAAGCTCACTTGAGACGGTATTAGGTCTACAGTCTCGATAGATACACTTCCAACCTCAACATTCAAACTCCAACCATTGGTAGTAGTCATGTTACACACATCACTACCACATCTACCTTTATAACTTATATTGGAACCTGAACAGGTAACCCAACAGATAGGTAGAAGTAAATATATATATAGATATATATCAAAATTAAAAATACGCTCTCTCAAGAAAGAAATCATTTCAATGCCTAGGTATTCACTCAACCTAGCGCTTTGATACCCACTGTGATGACTCGACTTTCTCACCATAGAAAATCGCATCATCTTGAAGAAAGAAAGAGATAGAAAAGAGAAAGAAAGAGAAGAAAGAAGAAACAACATCAGAATCTCAACAGCGGAACGAATAAATTATATTAATAACATAAATATTACATAGTATACATCACTAATCAGAGTTACACAGCATACACAACACATACTAGACAGTTATAATACATGTCTAGTTATTACAACTCAATACAACTCAACAAGGAAACTACTCAGAGAAACCAACACAGCGGAACACTATGTATAGCTATAACGCAGAAGCCTCCTACTCCATTGCTCCACTAGAATTCGTCAAAGCTAACCTAAATCCCTTGGCTACTCGTAAAAATTTGAGTACCCAAGAGTTTAATAAACGGAAAATAAACTCCGGGTCAGACATGGGTCTGGTGTGAGTAACAGGTTAAGGTTGCTTAACTTTGAAAAACCTTTGAAAAGAAAGGTATCACGTAAGACTTCCCACACATAAACATGGAAAAGTTTTTACCTTACGCTAACCAAAACATTTGATAGGAAATCCAGTGATATTGTAATAGGGTCTAGGGTTTTCAAGTAAAATACAGAAACAGCGGGAATGCTTACATCTCACGTTCCAACATAGTTGGGCACCACTAAAACGTACGGCACTTATTGGAGTTTGGATTCCATACAATGGCAGGGCTACTAGGGTACCGTCCGTCATAGTATGGGGCCTAGATCACGATACCGAGGATCACTCCCAATCCCCTACAACACAAAGCCGGAACCATCCCTTACTAGACAGTCTCGAACAAGACAACCCCCCAATTGGCGTACGTTCCAACCGCCCGCACAGCCGAATAAAAAGGGACTTCTAGACGGGGGAAATCTTGTCCTACTTGGGCATGACCCACTTAGCCTTGCTGCATCTCCCCTTTTTTAGCCATTCCCGGTTGGTGAGGCTTGAGGCTACGATCACCTTTAGAGAACACATCTCTTAGAATGCTCATCGTCTACCTGACGATGTTCTGAAAGCATTCAATCCATACAAGTTCGTTCCGGGTTCGAACGAAACCGAAGGCATTATCTCGTTACACTCATTTTTGGAATCACCCTCAGAGTAAACGACAATAACCCTTGCACTTTGAATCTTCATCTCAAATCTGAAAGTACCACCCCGTTAAATTCGTGTTGGTATCACCCTCAGAGTTTTAACGACGAATAGTCCTTACACCTCGAGTCTTCACTCTTCATTTGAGATTCACGACCTATCGTTAATTTGGATCGATGTGGTTTTCGGATATCCAAATCTGGAAACCCGATCCCGGTCTCATCGAAATCCAGAGCGTATCTTTTAAGGCCAAGTTGTTTTAAAGTTTAAAATAATTCAATACGATTATCTATATACACATAGATAGATAATTCACATACCACAATAGATAATCATCATTATCATCACAACAGATAATCCATGATATCAATTCCAAATAGATGATTCATATTATCATCTCAATGCAATCAAAGCATCCATATCACACAGCATTATTTATCTCATCTCCGAGATCTCAAACCATTCAAGGCAACCAATATCATCCATTTGTTATCTCGCTTTTTGGCAAAGCCGCGACACCAAAAGATCGATCGAAAATGGAGAACAGTTCGTCTCAGAGATCGGTCATACTTCGTTTCGCTATGGATATCACTGAAGTTTGTCTGAGTCCGAATTGAACTACAATTGATAGGACGTGACAAGAAAGATCATAGAAGTCGTCATCTCAAATTTCGACTCAATCCGAGTTCATACGCTCAAGTTATGATCGATTCAACTTGATAGGAAAAGCACTGGTTTCGAACCCATCACGGTATGAGTCTTCGAACCCATCGTCAAGTACCATTCAAATCAATCACCTTCGAATCAATGGACTTCGAACCCATTGGAGTGCCTCGGTTCGAATCCATCAACTTCGAATCAACCTGGTTCGCGTCGGTGGGCCTCATGTCCATGGAGAGGTTGCAAAGCTCGCATCCATCAGAGAAACACAAGTTCGAACCCATCGAGCATCGGTTGTTCGAACCCATCTGTGAAGCCTTGTTCGAACCCATCTGTGAAGCTTCGTTCGAATCCACTGGGTCAACCAGCCACAATGACGTGTCATCCATCGGTTCGAACGCGCTGAGATACAAGGAGTCGAAGCGGTCAACTCGGAGTGAAGACCGGGTCGGTTCGAAGTTTGCGCTCCACGTCACCACGAAGGCGCGTGCCACCATCGGTTCGAAACCATCGGTTCGAATGGATGGTTTCGAACCAAATAGCCACGCAATGAACCCCATCTCGAATCCATCATATCTCTCAATCCACTGATCCAAATGCCACCA
Organism: Allium cepa; assembly: GCA_030765085.1. Lineage (NCBI taxonomy): Eukaryota > Viridiplantae > Streptophyta > Magnoliopsida > Asparagales > Amaryllidaceae > Allium > Allium cepa. Next base: position 647,977,555 of record CM060939.1, on the reverse strand, counting down.
AATTTTCACAGAAGCTTGCATTCATGTCGAAGAGTATCCATGCCAAATTTCACCTCAATTGGATGAATTCTTGATCGGTTCGAATGGAATTCGAACCGATGCCAAAGTGGGCCCAAACTTCTTAAGACCAGGCGTGTGGGCCCCCTCATGTGCCAGAAGTGGTCTCCCGAGTTTTCAGCGAAATATCAGCAACCTGCGCCTATAAATAAAGCCCCAGAGCCAACAGAAAAGGGATCTTTTGATTCTCAAGCGCCTAGATTCTGCCGGATTGACATCTTCATCATCCTAAATCACATACTAGCTGTTGATTTCGAATTTTTGGTTGTAACCTGTTGTTTCTTGCTGTAATCGCTTGTAAACGTTGAAGGGAGTCAATAAAATTGCTAAAACTTCACAGTGGACGTAGGCGAAGTGCCGAACCACTATAAATCGCTTGCCTTTGTCTTTATTTTACTGTTATTTGGAGTTTTTGTTAGATAATCCTCATTTTCAATTCATATTCTTCATTTATTATCTCTTCAAAAGACTCCCGAAGAGTGTTGTGCCCAATTTTGGTACAAACACTTTGGTGCTTTCACTGAGAAAACCCAGTTTTTCTCCTGCTCCTTGGATCTGTCGCCGATACCGGATTGCATAAATCTAAGGGAAAGATCCAGATTTCAGTTTCAAGATTCCTTTCGTTCTATTCAGATTTGCCAAAGTCTAGGGAAGGAGTTCACTATCTAAAATGGTTAGCACAAGAACCACATCTGCCGCTGGTCAAGAAGGTCGGGATAGACAAAATCCCGCGCAACTACCTCCACCTAACCAAGATGATACCGGGCATTCCGACCCCTCAGGTCCGGTCACCAGGCAAGAGTTCCAGACATTGCTCCAAGAACTGACTCAAAGTCGGCAACAGCTAGCCGAGCAGTTGCGCGTCAACACTGAGTTGGCCAACCAACTAGATCGCCAAGGACGTAGAAGATCTAGGAGGGATCATGCGTCTCGTTCCTCCACGGAAAGTTCTGCTTCATCTGACTACAATCACAGGTCCACCAGACCCAGGCTAGAGGGAAATTATGCACAGGCCGTTGACCACCAGCCAGCACTGACCGTGGGACAGATAAGAGTCGGCCCATCTGCTAGTTTTCATACAGGGCCCTCATCCCGAGGGGGCGCTGTTCCACAACACACCGCGGATAACCATACCGCCACCGCTGCGGTTGACATAGGAGTAGACACTCGAAATCACTCCAACCAGACTTACCACCAGCAGGAGCGAGCACCAGAACCCTATGTCCCGGAAGACATTGTGCCAAGGAGGCGAGACACGGATCGTCGACAGCGTTCGATCCCATCTCGCACTGTGGAACCCGACCACACTTTGGCTCACCACCCTCAGAATGTAGCAACAACCGACCTCTCAACCATGGTACGCCAGATGATCCGCGAGAGTCAAGGCCTAACAAATGACGATTGGGGAATCTCCCGAAGTCATACCCCATTCACTGATGACATGCTGTATGCTGAACCTCCTCGGCGATTCAGAATGCCAACCCTGCCCATGTATGAAGGGAATTCTGACCCAAATCAACATATTTTGAAATACGAATGGTCGATGACAGCTGCGAGAGCCGATGACGCAGTAAAATGCCGTAGTTTTCCCATTTCCTTAGAGGGAATTGCGACAATGTGGTTTACACGACTGCAACCGCGATCTATTTCTTCTTTTGATCAGTTAGCTACCAAATTTGTTGAGCAGTTTCGTATGCATACTGCCAGACCTAAGGATGTTAATACCTTATCAAGTGTTACTCAAGCTCCCGGAGAAACACTTAGACGATATTTGGAGAGGTTTAATGCTACGTGCGCAGAGATCACCAACCCCAATGATAATTCTATCTTAATGGCTCTGACTAAAGGAATCGATCCTGATTCCGAGTTTGGCAATTGGTTGGCTGGAAAGCCTCTCGCATCGTTGGACCGTTTCTATTCCATAGCCGCTCAATTCTTGAGGCGAGAGGATGCGAAACAGTCTAGGAAGCAGGACGATGCAAGGCCCAGCAGTGAAGGGATTCAGAGTAATGTTGCGGTTAAACAATCCGGAGAAAGTTCAGGAAAAGTTGAGTTGAATATTCAAAATAAACAGACTCAACGATCGAGAAACGGTGATAGCCGAAGTAAGAAGCAAGACCAGAATCGTGGTCTAAGGCGTAGGGCTGCAATGTTTGACAGTTATACACCGCTTAACACGTCGCTGGAAAACGTATACCTACAGACTTGTAATACTATGCAATACAAGAAGCCTGCTCCGAAGCCTTCGTCGGAGAGGCAGATTCAAACGGGAAAATTCTGTAGATTTCATGAAAGTTATGGGCATAATACCAATGAGTGTAGGCATTTGCAAGACCTCATTGAAAAGTTAATCAGAGAGAGAAAGTTGGAAAAGTTTGTTCGGGCGCCGCAGTCTGGTGGAGCGGGCCCATCCAATCAAAATCATACGCAGAATCAGGAAAGGCAGGGTGAACCCGCTCGTACGGGCGGGAGGTTAGTTATCAATACAATAAGTGGTGGTCCCCATCCGGCAGACAGAAGCTGGGGGGAAATGGAGTCGTATGCCAGTTCGATCAGGCATGCGGACTTTGAGTGTTGTAGCAATTCTGAAGACGGGGCTCTGGCTAAACAACAGAAGATGATGACAGATGACATCGTGTTTAGGAGTCGGGATGCCGATAAAATCGAAGCCCCCACAATCGACCCACTGGTTATATCCGCTCAAGTTGGTCCCGCTTGGATGAAGAGGATCTTGGTAGACAGTGGGAGTTCAGTGAATATACTGTTTAAAAGAGCATATGATTTGATGAAGATGGAAGCTAAGGACTTGAAACCTTGTCAATCACGAGTCCACGGCTTCAACGGAAGTGCGACGATACCAACCGGAATGGTTGAATTGCCGGTGGAGTTGGGAGTGGGAGAATGCCGAAGAGTTCGGATGTTGCAATTTTTTGTCTTGGATATTCCTTCTCCGTATAATGCTTTCTTGGGCCACCGGCCCTTGCTGAATTTAGGGCTGCTATTGCCCCATGGTGTTTGACCCTTAAGTTCCCTACTGATCGCGGGATAAGGGTTGTACAAGGAGAACAAGCTGCGGGGAGAGCTTGCTATGTTGCTGAGCTACGGGAGGTGCAGCAAAAGGAAAAAGGAAAGGGCGTAGAGGAATCTCTCTGCGTCCGTTTCGCCGACAATTGACAATTAACGCCTGGGCCTCGGCCCGGGCATCATGACCAATTCCAGAAGGATCTAGACCCCCGAGACAATGAGAATAAAGATGAATCTAGAGAAGGTTAGGCTTCACCAGCTGAGTTAACAATCGATGTTCCGATCAGTGACAACGATAATTCAAAGATGTTGAAAATTGGGTCTCAGTTGAACCTGCGAGCACAACGGAAATTGGTCAAGTTTCTCCAAGCAAATCTGGACGTATTTGCTTGGACGCATTCTGATATGTGTGGGATCTCGCCAGACATCTCGAGCCACACCCTAAATATTGACCCGCGGTTTGTCCTAGTCAAGCAAAAAAGGCGTGGTATGGATCCAGAGAGATCTGCCGCCCTGAAAGAAGAATTCGATAAGTTGAAGTCAAATGGGTTCATTAGAGGCGCTTTATACCCAGAGTGGGTGTCCAATCCCGTACTCGTCCGAAAACCAAACGGGAAATGGATAACGTGTATCGATTACTCGGACCTGAATAAAGCTTGCCCGAAAGACAGCTTTCCACTTCCCCGAATCGATCAAATGGTAGATTCAACCGCAGGACATGAATTATTATCCTTCATGGACGCTTACTCAGGTTACAATCAGATACCCATGCATGTACCCGATCAAGAGCACACAAGCTTCGTAACCGACTTGGGATTATACTGCTACAAGGTCATGCCTTTTGGATTAATGAATGCTGGCGCAACTTATCAACGCTTAGTCAACCGAATGTTTGCCGATCAGATTGGGAAGACTATGGAGGTTTATGTAGATGATATGTTGGTGAAATCACGACACTCCATTGATCATGTCAAAGACTTGGAGTCAATGTTCAGTATCCTCCGGAAATACGGGATGAAGCTTAATCCGCTAAAGTGTCATTTCGGAGTCGCATCCGCAAAATTCCTTGGGTTCATTGTCAATGCCCGAGGAATAGAGGCCAACCCCGAGAAGATATGGGCTATCAGAAATCTTCAGACTCCGAGAACCATAAAGCAAGTTCAGAGCCTTAATGGGAAAGTCGCAGCACTGAGCAGGTTTATCTCAAAGTCGACCGACAAATGCATTCCCTTCTTCGATTTGATTCGAAAATGGAAACGAAACTTCGAATGGACTGCAGAATGTGAGGGCGCATTTCAATCGCTAGTCTAACATCTTTCTGTACCACCAATCCTTTCAAAGCCTGTAGATCATGAACAGTTATATCTCTACCTGGCGATATCTGAAAATGCAATCAGTGCTGCATTAATTCGGGAGGAAGACCGAGTGCAAAAACCGGTCTACTATGTGAGTAAACGATTGACCGGAGCCGAGAGAAATTATCCAAAGCTCGAAAAGTTGGCATATTGCCTAGACATTTCATCGAGGAAGCTCCGTCCATATTTTCAAGCTCATCCTATTACTGTGTACACCGATCAGCCGTTACGACAGGTCCTCACGCGGCCTGAGACGTCTGGTAGGTTACTAAAATGAAACATCGAACTGAGTCAATTCGACATCACTTATACTCCAAGAAGGGCCATTCACGGCCAAGTCCTAGCGGATTTTATAGTCGAATTCACTGTTCCTGAAGACTTGCCCGAGACCAGCAAATCTCCGGAATACATATGGAAGCTGTACACCGATGGTGCGTCAAACGATCGGTGCTCAGGAGCTGGGGTAGTGCTTGAAACCCCCGAAGGACGATCCATATGTTATGCTTTAAAGTTCGAGTTCGGCGCAACCAACAATGAAGCCGAGTACGAAGCTCTACTTACCGGACTAAAGCTTGCCCGTGATCTGAAAATCATTGCTGCAGAGATCTACTGTGATTCCCAGCTGATAGTATGTCAAGTTCGAGGAGAATATCAGGCCAAAGACCGAAGACTAGCCGCTTATCTAGCTCGAGTTCTGGAGATGCTTGATCAATTCGATTACTATGCCATTTTCTACATACCCCGAGAGCACAATCAGAAAGCTGATTCGTTGGCAAAGTTAGCAAGTACGGGTGAGGCTCAGCAGTTGGGGGTCGTTTCGGTTGAAACCCTATCCTCTCCGAGCATTGATTGAAGGGAGACCGATTTCACATTTGAAGCTACCTCCAATAGGGAGTCGTGGATGACTCCTTATCGAGATTATATCGAACATGGTGTATTGCCCGAGCGTCGAAGCAAGAAAAGACAAATTCTATGAAAGGCTTCACGATTTGTAATTCAAAATGGAGTTATGTATCGAAGGGGATATTCCATTCCTCTTCTCCGGTGTATCGCGCACGACGAAATCAAACGAGTGTTACACGATGTACACGAAGGAGAATGCGGCGATCACACTGGGGGGCAAGCACCTGCAAAGAAAATACTCTGATATGGGTATTATTGGCCTACTGTTAATCGCGATGTAGCAGACTATGCTAGAAAATGTGACAAATGCCAGAAACACGCTCGAATTCCTAGAGCCCCGCCTACCGAGATAACCCAAATGGCCAGTCCATGGCCGTTTGCAATATGGGGGATTGATATAATTGGTACATTGCCTTTGGCCAAAGGTGGCGCGAAGTATGCTATCGTTGCAGTCGACTACTTCACGAAATGGGCGGAAGCCGAACCTCTTGCAACAATCATGACGAAGAAAGTTATCAACTTTGTAGTACGCAATATTATCTGTCGGTTCGGTCTCCCGCATACTATCATTACCGATAACGGAGCCCAATTCGACAGCGCTGAATTCAAAAATTTCTGTCTACGATTCCATATCCATAAGAAATTCTCCGCTGTTGCACACCCGCAAGCAAATGGCCAAGTCGAAGCCGTTAATAAGGTCATCAAATCTATTTTGAAGAAACGACTGGAAAAGGCCGGGAGCAAGTGGGTTGATGAACTTCCCATGGCCTTGTGGGCTTATCGGACAACTCACAAAACTGCAACCGGCCACACTCCATTTTCTCTATCTTATGGCGCTGAAGCTGTTATTCCGGTTGAAATGGAAGTTCATTCTCATCGTGTGACATATTATGATCCAAAAACGAATGCTATACTACTTGTCGAATCCCTGGATCTGCTCGATGAAAGGCGCGAAGAGGCTGATTTAAGGGCAGCCGCATATCGGAGTCGAGTCGCCCAGATGTACAATGCCAAGGTCCGACCGCGGACCTTCGAACTTGGCGACCTTGTACTCAAAAGAGTTTATCCGGTTCCTTCTCACATGAAGCCAAATTGGGAAGGACCGTATGTGATTTCACAAAAGCTCGGAGATGGCACATTCAAGTTATCGACCGTTGACGGTCTAACTCTACCGAGAGCCTGGAATAGCGAGAGTCTCCGTCGCTACTATACATAACAGGCTTTATTTGTTCTAGCTCGTTATTTCCGTTGCATTTTATTTTCGCATTTTGAAACTCGAACTTGTAATAAGGCAGCTGACTTTGCCATATTTTCTCATTTCAGCAATAAAATGCTATTTCTTCAAGCCAGAGCTGTGATTTATCGAATACGTTGCAAAACATCACAATGCACGAAGAGCTAAGTTCCATCATACAGTGGGAGTTAATTCAAGTAGGGAGTGACTGTGATACGACCGGTCACTCGCTATGTGAAGCCCAAGCTCAGGGACATGTCACCACGTTAATATTTAAAAGGATTGATACACGACAATCCTCACACTAACTCCAGATTCCCAGAGTGCGAACTGGAGTGTAAACATTGAAATAACTCTAAGTCCCCGGAGCGCGGACTAGAGTGTAAACACTAGCTCCAACTTCCCAGAGTGTGAATTGGAGTATAAATATTCAATAATTCGTTCCCGGAGCGCGAACGGACTCCAACTTCCCAGAGTGTGAATTGGAGTATAAATATTCAATAGTTCGTTCCCGGAGCGCGAACGGACTCCAACTTCCCAGAGTGTGAATTGGAGTATAAATATTCAATAATTCATTCCCGGAGCGCGAACGGACTCCAACTTCCCAGAGTGTGAATTGGAGTATAAACATTCAACAATTCGTTCCCGGAGTGCGGACGGACTCCAACTTCCCAGAGTGTGAATTGGAGTATAAACATTCAACCATTCGTTCCCGGAGTGCGAACGGACTCCAACTTCGCAGAGCGTGAATTGGAGTATAAACGTCGAATCCATCGTTCCCCGAATGGGAGACTCCTTAAAAGCCCACGTAGATGTGACTGACCATCCAACGGCTAACTCCAACTTCGTAGAACATGAATGGAGTATATATATAAATTACAGGTTACCGAAGCGCGAACCCAAACATACTTGCTATCTCCAAACTCCCAGAGTGTGAATTGGAGCACAAATGCCAAGTCAAAGTTCCCGTAGCACGAACTGAAATGTTAATACTAACTCCAAGTTCGCAGAGTGTGAATTGGAATGTGAATGTCAATTCTAAGTTCTCGGAGCGCGAACCGTGCTACCGACATCGATAACTCTCGAATTCCCGGAGTGCGAACCGGATTATCGATCTCAAATTATCTTAAGTCCCCATAATGTGGACATGTGCTTAAGGTTTGCAATAAACGCAGTCAACCACTGGAGCACAAACGTTATTCCCCGAGAATAGGGGCAAAAAAGCTAAGTGTTAATCGCTAACCAAAGTGATACAATGTCCGAAGTTCGATTATTCATCGATCCCAACTTGCGACCAAGATTCTCAGACCTGGCGAATAAAAACGAACTCTACTTGACGGTAAAAACACCATGAGTGCACCGGACTGAAAACAAAACACTACAAACACTTAAGCACAAAAGAAATGAGAGTTGAAACAAAGAAACTAAATTTTATTTCGACTAACTAGAAACAATGACTTACATGAAAATAAGTTCTTCCAAAAAACAAAATTCCTACTTGCAGGGGCCAAACCTGCATCTATACACGGCCTATTAACAAAAAACGAAAACAAGTTCCTATCTACCAAAAAATCTGTTTGGGAGGCCGATCTATTTCTTCTTTCTGGGCTTCCTTATCAGTGGTTCGTCATCAGAATCACTAGGAACGGAGATCCTTCGTTTGGACGGCCTCCTCTCCGGTGGCTACTCTTCGGCAGGGGGCATAATGTCAATGTACACCTCTGAGCTCGAATCTACGTGAAGGCTTCCCGTCGGAGGAGTAGGAGGGACTGGGCCCGCGACTAAAGGTGTGATAATGCCGCCTGATGATTCTACCCTTGAAGGTGCTGGGCTACGCGCCGCCGTGCTACCACTGATACTACCACTTTGCCCCGCAGCCTCTATTTCGGCATCGATCTCGGCCAAGATTTCCTCATCTCGGGCTTATGGGGCCTGGCTGGGGGCAGCCGTGGTCTGCGTCACAAAACTGGAGGTCGACGGAAGATCACTAATGATAAATGGCAAGTCAGTGAAAGAGTCACCCTGTTGGCCAAGCAGCTCACTCACCATTTGTTCGTCAAGAGATAGGGACCTCCCCTGTGCCATCTCAGTAGGCACTGACGTCGTCACGACAGTCATTTCAGTGGTGATGGATTTTTGTCTTTGAATGGACTCCTGAGCCGAAGATGCTGGAGTAATTTCGGTTACTGAGCAAAGAGGAAAAAAAGATATAAGCAATCTCTTCAAAACAAATGCTTTAATAAAGCACACTTGAGATATGTTCAAGTACCTTCCTCAGTTTGGCTCGCTGACAGTTGGACGGCCTCAGAGACGTGCTCCCGAATGGGAGATAACCGCGGCTGTTCTGGGTTATAAGCAGGAACAGATTGTGAACCGACCATAGATACAGGCACTAATGAAGGTGGAGCGGTAATATCAGTAACAGTGGCGTGATGCTCAACACCCGATCCCACTCCAACCTTCAGGGATCGGCCACCGATCATCTCCTTCTCATGAACAATAATAGCATCGTGGAGAATCTTCTTCTCATCGTCTGTCATCAGCCGTTTTTCAAGTTCGAATCGGTCGACCGATTCACCCGGACGTGCTTCCTCAACCAATCGACCCCAAGCGCTGCGGAGGTGTATCGGGTAATCTTGGAGCCAGGCCAAATTTCGGTGTCTCAACACGTTGGCATTGTAAGTGATGAGCAAATCTTCAATATCGGCCTCCAGCCTGGCCTCCGCTTGATGAACTTTCTCCTCAACCTCCGTCTCAGCCGCCTGGACCTTGGCTACTGTTGCATCCCGTTCAGTCCGGAGAATCACGGCTTGTTCACACGCCTCCTGGGCTGCATTATTCGCATAATCCCTATCCTTGGCGATTTCGGCGAATTTGGACTTAAGCTCGTTTAACTCCTTCAGGGCTACGTCCCTCTCAGCAGTGACCAGGGTGTTTCGATGGCCCATGTCCTCTACCGCGGCATAGTGCTCACGTTTCATCCTATCCATCGTTGCTTGGGCTTCGTCGGCCTTTTTGATAGCCTCCATTTCAGATTTTCGAGAAGATTCAGCTTCAGTGTTTAGCACATCAATAATACGGCTCTTTTGAGCTAATTCAGCCTGCAATTTCTCGATGGTGGCCCCACGCTCAAAGGCCAATGATGACGCTTTCTCGGCCGCCTTGTACCACGCCCTGTATTGGGCATAAAAGTCATGCACATAATCGTGCGCCGTCTACTCGGCCGCCGGCGGGATTCTTTTCAAGTGAAGAGGAAAAATGTAGTTATCAAAGCAAATATTAGGAAAGTCCTTCTTCAGTTGAGCAAGCCTGATTGCTCCTTCCCCCGAAATTTCAGTAGGAGGTTGTTCCGCAACTATTGGAGACATTGCCTCAGATCTGGGATGGCGAGATTCATGCTTAGAAGATTGAGAGGGCGACTGGTAGTGCGAGGAATCGAAAGGACGAGAAACATGGACAGGAGGTTGTATAGGAACTCTTGGAGGAGGAGTGCGCGATCGAGACCGATGTCTGTAATCCCTATCTCTCCGTTCTTGGCTAGAATACCCGGAGTACCTGCGATCGTAATCCCTATCTTTTTCTCTCCGTTGTGACTCGTAATATGAGGAAGATTTGCGAGCATGTCGTAGGCTCCCTAACATCGAGCCGCGTCCAGTCATAATATCTGCAAAGCGAAATGAGAATAAAGTTAGTGGTTTCTCGAAACCGATGACCTAGGACTCAGGGCTATGTAGTGTCGTGAAATGTGTGTGAATATGTATTCCCCCTGACCAACCAGAAGTGTCGGCTGAGCTAGTAATAAAAGGCTCGCTCAATTCTAGAGTACGATGGAACTCCTCCAACCCGGCATCATGTTGAAAAGACACATCATCCGGGATTGGAAGATCGGTAAGCCCTTCGTAGAGACTTTCAGTTCGCGGAGGTGACATCTCAGAAATTCTAACTCCGGGAGAGGATCGGGCCATGACAACCGATTTCCATCTCCCCTTCTTAGTTGACGTGACGACGGCTGCCTTGCCTTTTCTTTTCTCTTCAACATCCTGAACCACGTCTGTAGGCTCCAACAACGGCTCGTCGTCAGTATGAGTTCTTTCAGAATCAGCCTCCTCGGCTATAGTAACTTTGGGCTTCTTGTGCTTGACTCGCTTCTTCGAAACGATCCTTAATGCCCCCTCAAACTTTATGCTTTGCCCTCGTTCAATCAACCCGTAAGTCCGGAGATTCCTGTCGGTCAAAAGCGACTCGATATCCCTATCTTCGCTCGGGACTCCCCGAAGTACTCGCACCATCTCCATAAAGTGCTCGCCCTCAGGTCGCTGAATCGTCGCTGTAAAAAAGAGAAAAAACATAAGTTTCACTTCGGCCGCAATTGCCTTAATAATTACTTGATAACTCAGTTACACTCACGTCTGAACAACCATCGCCGTGCAAACCCCGGAGGACACCTAACATAGAACCATTCCGTCCTGTAATAACTCAACCTGGTCCAGGACCTAGTGACCACTTGGCAGTTCCTCACGCTTCCAGAAATGTGAAGGAGGGGTAATCACCTCGAGTTTTGAAATTAAATAGATATCTGATCTCGGTCGGGATCGGAGGTCTATGGAGGTACTCCATGAAGACGATGAATAAACTATTCATGGAAGCATATCCGTTTGCGTGTAGTTGAGATGGAGCGATCCTCAAGAAAGCCAACACTTCCCTTATGTACTCGTTGAACGGAGGAAGCGTCCCAGCCGCGCACGCGTGGCGATTATATGCTGTATATCCCTCCGGCGGGTTGTGTGGTCTATCATTCGGCCCTGGCAATAACACGTCATCCAGTGACAGGCCGTGCCTCAGGCATATTCTCCCCAACATATCTTCAGAAATATTGGATTGAACGGAATCCGACGGACTGGCAATGAAAGACGCGTTGGGAAGTTCGTCCGGAGCCGGGCCGATGATCTCAGGTTCGATATCTGGAACCACTAGTCTCGGGGTAACTGTGCTTTGAATCCCCTGCTGCTGTGAACTTGAAGGTTCCATAACTAGCTAACTCATGAGAAACCATCGTTAGATGCCAAAGAACCCGTGCATTTCCCCAGTGCAAAGTGTATGAATGTATGTTGTACAGTGCCATGCATTACTTGAATAAGTGTCGCAGAGTTAAAGGAAATATGCAAATGACAAAGCTAATTTCCACAGTTATAATGACCGTCATCGCTGACCGTCATCGCTGAACCGTGTGTATGATGGAATTTGATTTGGGTAGAACTTGTTTTGGTTCCATCGACGAGCTTCGAAGGGTAGTCAAGTATGCGGTGTGATTATCAAGTCCAAATATACAAGGATGAAGCTCGCCGGAATTATGCTTGAAAAATGTCAAACTTTGGTATCCATCATAGAGGGTTCAAACTGATCACAGGGAACTCATTCGAACCCATCCTAACACTACTTCGAATCGATGCAGGAAGACGCGCTTCGAATCGATAATCAGGTGTCACGTTCGAATCGATCAATGAAGGATGACTTCGAACCGATCTTTGGTTGACTGGTTCGAACCGATAAGGAAATCCTCAACTTAACATCGATCACGTTCGAATCGATAACCTCTGTATCGATGTAAAGTTGAAAACTTCAAAACGATAACTAATGGGTTCGAATCCATCGATTCGAATAGACCCATCAAAGGAAGCCAATCGGTGCGAACTGCGTCACCCCCATAAGGTCATCCCAGGGATCGATGCGAAAGCCAAGAAAAATGATGCGCCATCATCGATTCAAACACAAGTCCATGAATCGATTCGAAGCTTCCCCAAACCAGATCTAGTTTTACCAATCACCAGAGTGGTCAATCGATGAGGAAAAGGTAGGTTCGAAATGGCTTTGCCGTTTTGATTCGAGGCTAGTTACCTAGTTTGAATGAGAATGATGGATTCGACGGATTGAAGACTTGAATCTTGGTTGATTCAATGACGCGACACAGAGTTTTCTCCTTTGAAGCTTCGAGACGATGGAGAACACAGTAAAAGCGAGGCGAAAGTTAAAAAAGTAAAAAGTGAAAAAATGAAATCCTCTGCTATTTATATGAAGCCTCGAGAGCAACCGAGGCGATTCCCCTTCCGGTAGACTTGACCGGTTGCAACCAGTCAAAGCGCGGATCGATTCGAAACCTCCATTCGAAGCCATTTTCCCAATGCCTTGTGGGTTCGGTGTTACCCTCACACTTCATCGATACGAAGTACGCAGCAGGACAACGAGTTGCATCGATGCGAAACGCGCAGTGGGCACATCAATTCGAAGCCCCTGTTCGCAACTCCATCCACAACCTACTGAAACGAACTACTAGTTCGAATCCATCCTTTCACATCGGTTCGAATGTCAGTTTCGAACCCATCACAACACAGGTATACTCCATCCATACGAATGTAGATTTCAAACCCATCGATGCTCCAATACATCGGTTCGAAACATTACATTCACGCAACGCAGAGTCGTTTCCTTCGACCTTCTACATCGGTTCAGGAGAGGATCGATACGAAGGAACCTTCCAAAACAACCATCAAGCGTTGTCTCAAATCGAATTTCCAAATCGGTTCAGGAGAGAATCAAAACGAAATTCGATAGCAAACCAAACTGACAACGACTCGTGAATGCATGACGTCAACAAGGGTCAAACGCACATATATGCATATATGTCAAACTAACATTCGATCTTAAACATTTACAGGGATCGAGCACTCATCTTGTTACAAATGCAATAGCCAACGGCTAAGCGCTATTATACAGCAATCAATCATATCAACGCAAGGTTACAGCAATACAGAGTACAAGTCTCAACAAAAAAGGGAGCAATGATTGTTCAGAGAGAAATTGCAGCTATTCAAAGCACGTCATGTTCCCACAAGACGTACTTTGGGGGGCCAATGTTATCCCGCTTTTTGGCAAAGCCGCGACACCAAAAGATCGATCGAAAATGGAGAACAGTTCGTCTCAGAGATCGGTCATACTTCGTTTCGCTATGGATATCACTGAAGTTTGTCCGAGTCCGAATTGAACTACAATTGATAGGACGTGACAAGAAAGATCATAGAAGTCGTCATCTCAAATTTCGAGTCAATCCGAGTTCATACGCTCAAGTTATGATCGATTCAACTTGATAGGAAAAGCACTGGTTTCGAACCCTTCACGGTATAAGTCTTCGAACCCATCGTCAAGTACCATTCGAATCAATCACCTTCGAATCAATGGACTTCGAACCCATCGGAGTGCCTCGGTTCGAATCCATCAACTTCGAATCCATCTGGTTCGCGTCGGTGGGCCTCATGTCCATGGAGAGGTTGCAAAGCTCGCATCCATCAGAGAAACATAAGTTCGAACCCATCAAGCATCGGTTGTTCGAACCCATCTGTGAAGCCTTGTTCGAACCCATCTTTGAAGCTTCGTTCGAATCCACTGGGTCAACCAGCCACGATGACGTGTCATCCATCGGTTCGAACGCGCCGAGATACAAGGAGTCGAAGCGGTCAACTCGGAGTGAAGGCCGGGTCGGTTCGAAGTTTGCGCTCCACGTCACCACGAAGGCGCGTGCCACCATCGGTTCGAAACCATCGGTTCGAATGGATGGTTTCGAACCAAACAGCCACGCAATGAACCCCATCTCGAATCCATCATATCTCTCAATCCACTGATCCAAATGCCATGAAATTTTCACAGAAGCTTGCATTCATGTCGAAGAGTGTCCACGCCAAATTTCACCTCAATTGGATGAATTCTTTATCGGTTCGAATGGAATTCGAACCGATGCCAAAGTGGGCCCAAACTTCTTGAGACCGGGCGTGTGGGCCCCCTCATGTGCCAGAAGTGGTCTCCCGAGTTTTCAGTGAAATATCAGCAACCTACGCCTATAAATAGAGCCCCAGAGCTAACAGAAAAGGGATCTTTGGACTCTCAAGCGCCCAGATTCTGCCGGATTGACATCTTCATCATCCTACATCACATACTAGCTGTTGATTTCGAATTTTTAGTTGTAACCTGCTGTTGCTTGCTGTAATCGCTTGTAAACGTTGAAAGGGAGTCAATAAAATTGCTAAAACTTCACAGTGGACGTAGGCGAAGTGCCGAACCACTATAAATCGCTTGCCTTTGTCTTTATTTTACTGTTATTTGGAGTTTTTGTTAGATAATCCTCATTTTCAATTCATATTCTTCATTTATTATCTCTTCAAAAGACTCCCGAAGAGTGTTCTGCCCAATTTTGGTACAAACACCATTCATATATAAGCAATGATCGATAATCACACTAAATATAATTAATTTAAAATGAATTAAATTAATTACATTACTTCTAATTAATTTAAAGTGAATTAAATTAATTACTTCATCATTACCAAACTTGCTTACATCGCTATTAATTAATTATCAATCAATTAATTAATCATCAACCAATTATTCATTTTAATTAATCATCCCTGATTAATTAACCTTTAATTACATTCAAATAATTATCCATTAACTAATTTCACTAATTAATTATACTTAACCAAATACAGTAATTAACCTTAATTACTTAGCAATTTAATTAACTAAAATTAATTACATTGATTCTTAATTAATTACATTAATTAATTCCTTCATTGATTAGTTATTTCCAAATAAATCCATTCTTAATTACATTATTAATTATAATAATTAATGATCTCTAATTACATTTTCTATTTAAATTTATTACATTAAGTAATTAATCTTTATTTAAACCATAATTGTTAATCACCCTTGATTAACCCCATTTAGTAATTAACTACCCTTAATTACTTCACCAAATAATTTAATTACCCATTAGTTAATTATCTCTAATTAATCCCTTGATTAATTTTACAAAGTAATTATACTCAAATTACTTCCATCATCAAATCACCTTCAATTAATTACATCCAGTAATTACCCATTAATTACTTCCTAAGTAATTTCTCTTCATTAAATTACATTAAGTAATTATACTTCACAAATCATCAAATGATTAAAACTGAATTATTTAACTTAATCTAATCAAATTAAACTCAATTAATTACAATGAGTAATTAATTCCTTAATTACTTCCATAAATAATTATACTAAACAATTTACACAATTGATTATCTTTAAATTAATTAATCTAATTAATTATTAAAAATAAATCACATTAATTAATTATTAAATAATCCTTAGTTTATAACTTCATTAACTATTAACAATTCATTAATTATTTTTCTAAAGCAATTAACTTATTTTAATCATTATTAATTACAAATTAATTAACCATTAATAGCCCATTAATTAACCACTAATTATTTAATTAATTAAGTGTTAACTGTAACTTAATTAATTCTTTATTAGTTGATTAATTTATTACTAATCATTAATTAAAATCTAATCTTATTTAATTAATGATTCTTAAATTACAAGTTAATTATTCTAAGAATAATTAATCTTAAACCTTTAAGTTTAAAACCCTTAATTACTTTAAGTAATTATTCATTTCATTAATTTATTAAATGAATTAATTATCCATTTAATTACCCTAATAACTAAATGAATAGTGAATCATTAAATTCTAATTTAACTTTAAGATAAAACCTTTTTCTTATCTATGGTTAAATTATCATTCACAAATATATTTGAAAACATTCATTTCCAAATTTCATTTCAAATTTCATTTTAAATTCAAGTTTTAAAATGAAATTCAATTTATCTTTAACAAAATTTAAAATCAATTTAAAAACTCTAAATTTACATGATAAAGAATACTTATTCTTATAAAAGGAATTTTACAAGAGTTTAAAACAAATTCCTTTAAAAATCCAAAACATTTAAATTTTTACTTTATCATTCAAAATTGTGAAAACGCTTAAATTTATAAAACTTAAATTTATTTTAAAACAAAGATTCAAACTCAGATTTGAATCAGATTTAACCCTTGTTTAAAACATTCCTTTACATTTCAAACTCCAATTTAAATTCAAATTCTTTTGAAAAAGTCCTTTAAACACTTAAGCCCTTTAAGGTTATTTAAACAAATTTGAATTTAAAAACTTTATTCATTTCCGGCTAAGATTTAAATCAAACTTGAATCCATTATTTAAAATTAGATTTAAAACTTATTTTAATTCTTTGTTTAATATTTTAAATTTCAGTTTAAATTTTGAAAATAGAATAGGTTTCTAACCTGTAATAAAACTAACCCGAGCCATACATAAATTACTCGAGCCTAACCTAATCTAGCCCGAGAAAACACTAAATAACTCGAGTAACTTGAGTAACATTTCCATTTTGAATTCATTTAAACTTAAGTACTGTCAGGTTTTACAAAAAAGTTGCATCAACAACACACCCGAGTCCTCTCAACAACTACTTCGAGACCAACACCCCAATGCTTCGAGCAAAAGACGCAACAACTCGAATAACTCTCGAGTACCCTTCTTCCTCAAATTAATAGCATACACACCATATCCTTCGTGCACCTGCACCAACACTGCAACCAACTCCGACCACTCGCGACGACTCACGCAAGTCGACGATCATCTCCCAACACAATTCTGATCCTCAAACCATTTGCAGAAGCTAAAAATCAAAATCGAGCATATGAGCTCAAAACTGGAAACAATGTCGAAAACTGGAATCACCTAAATCACCAAACTCCGACCACCAGAGTGGCTTCACCTCCGGCAACGATTTCTTCCACACTCCTTCTATCACCTACCTGAATATGGAAAAGCTCGGTCACCTATAGAAGCCGCGTCGATCAAATTTATGATCAACGGGAAAACTAGGGTTAAAAATTCCAATTCCTAACCACCATCACCTCAATGCATTGATCCACTTCCCAATATTTTTCCCTGATTCTCCTATCACCACTCCATCACCAAAGAAGATGCTTACCACCCCGACCATCTAGATCGACAGTTACACACCGAAACATCATTTCTGGTCAAATCAGAAATGCTCAATCATTTTCAAACTAAAAATTCTGATTTTAGTTTTAAAATTCAAGTATTAGTTTTAGCAATCGATTTATACTCTTGAATCAATGAATCTGGAAAATTAAATTTCCACTTACATACAGTTTGTTTTGTTATTTTTGAATTTCCAGTGACACTACCAAATTATTTAACCTAAATAAAACTTAAGACTTTAATCTATGATACAACTAACATGTTTTGTTTGAAATTTGAACCTTAACATGGATTAGATCATGAGTTCATGATTTTTGAACAGAACATAAGCCTGGAATCTAGAACAGGCAAGGATAAATCAACAGCAAGCATGCATTCAGAAACCCATACATATGTACAGAGAATTCTATCATATTCATTCACATAAATCATGACTATATCAGGAATAAATCAGGCAACCATATTTACTTAAATTATTTTGAATAAATATGTTACTCACCAGTCAAAAAAAATATGAGCAGAGCCTTTGAAAAAAAAATTATTCTTTCTGAACAGGGTGTTGAAACTGCTTCAGATTTAAATTTTGATTTGCTTCTTTATTCTTGTAAACTTTAAATCCTGTTTTGCTGCAATGCTTTGCTCCATGATTTACAATTACATGCATGCTTCCAAAAAAAGAAAATGCAGGCTTAGATGTTGTTTCAAAACAGAAATAGAGGAGACTGCAGGCTTTTGGGTTGCAAATTGAATTTCAGGTTAATGTTTTGAAGAGAGCTTCAGGTTTATATTTGATTTGCATTCCTGGTTTTGAAGATGATTTCAGATGGTTGTAGTTTGATTTGGTTAGAGGAAACCGAAAATGCTCAATCATTTTCAAACTAAAAATTTTGATTTTAGTTTTAAAATTCAAGTATTAGTTTAAGTAATCGATTTATACTCTTGAATCGATGAATCTGGAAAATTAAATTTCCACTTACATACAGTTTGTTATGATATTTTTGAATTTCCAGTGACACTACCAAATTATTTAACCTAAATAAAACTTAAGACTTTAATCTATGATACAGCTAACATGTTTTATTTGAAATTTGAACCTTAACATGGATTAGATCATGAGTTCATGATTTTTGAACAGAACATAAGCCTGAAATCTAGAACAGGCAAGGATAAATCAACAGCAAGCATGCATTCAGAAACCCATATATATATACAGAGAATTCTATCATATTAGTTCACATAAATCATGACTATATCAGGAATAAATCAGGCAACCATATTTACTTAAATTATTTTAAATAAAAATGTTACTCACCAGTCAAAAAAATATGAGCAAAGCCTATGAATTTTTTTTCTTCTTTCTGAACAAGGTGTTGAAACTGCTTCAGATTTAAATTTTGATTTGCTTCTTTATTTTTGTAAACTTTAAATCATGTTTTGCTGCAATGCTTTGCTCCTTGATTTACAACTACATGCATGCTTCCAGAAAAAGAAAATGCAGGCTAGGATATTGTTTCAAAACAGAAATGGAGGAGACTTCAGGCTCTTGTGTTGCAAATTGAATTTCAGTTTAGTGTTTTGAAGAGAGCTTCAAGTTTATATTTGATTTGCATTCCTGGTTTTGAAGATGATTTCAGATGGTTGTAGTTTGATTTGGTTAGAGGAAATACTAAATTTTAGATTTTTGAGGGGATTTGCAGGATTTTGTTTTGATCAAAAAATTTTGTTTTTGAAGAAGATGATTTCAGATTTTAGATCTTGGTTTAAATTTTGATTACAGATCTTTCAACTGAAGTTCTTCTCAAGTTTTGAAAAAGAATAGAAAAAGAAAATGAGATTGAGAGGCAATGTTTATATAAGCATAAAATGATTTAATTAAAATAAAAGAAAATGAAAAATTAAATAGGAAACTTGTTCTTAGTTTTAACATTTTTCACATTGTTTAATTTATGCCTTAACACATGTCATTAGATGTCTTAAGAGATTTACACATGTAATTTAAGTATTTTATTTTAATTTAAAATTGTTTATAAAAGCTTTAAATCTTTATTTATTACTTTTTTATGTATTATAAATAAATTTCTCCTTTTTTTCTTTTATAGAAAAATAAAACAAAACAAATTATAAATAAAAGCTTATTCAAATATTTTTAAGTATATGCTCTTTTGAATTTCAAAACATTAAATTCAAATTTAAATTAAATTATAAAATCCAATTTAAAATCAAGTTATATATATATGCATATATAACTCTTATTAAATTTAAAAATAATAAATCCTATTTCTATAAAATCTATTTATGTTTATAAGAACTAAGTATTATAATTATTATTTGAAAATAATAAATTTAACAAATTTTAAATGATTTATAAAAGAGATTATAAATCACTTCTATTACTCAATATATTAAGATCATTTGTAAATTGTAATTTAAACTCTTATATATAATTTCAAGCAATATTTTAAAAAGAAAATAAAACAAAGCTTTTATGTTAATCTAATTTAGATTCATATTTAAGCAAATTAAATATAATTTAAAGAAATAAGATTTACCTTAAATATTTACAAACTATATAGATATTTACTAAATTGCTTGAAAAGCTAAATGTTAAATTTAAATCAAATTTTCCAATTTGCCAAATACAAATTAGAATTAGAAAATTGCTTTATTTACTAAATTCCAAACCAAAGCTTATTTATTTACAATATATACAATTATATATATATATATATATTATAAATAGAAAACAATTTATTTGCTTTAAAAAGATAAAATTTACCAATTTAAATCTTTATTAGAAGAAGATTATTAATTCAATTCAAATTTTATTATCAAAAATTATCAAATCAATTTAATTTCAAATACAGATTATTAAATTTATATTGGCAAAAATTACGAGATATCGCATTCCTTCCCCCTTAAAAGAATTTCGTCCCCGAAATTTAAAAGCATAGGTAATTTAATAATCTATCTTAAGATTTTATTTTAAAACACAAGCATATATTATCAATCATATGCTAACAACCATAGCACCAATTTACTCAAACAAACAAATCTAACTATCCGGACAAAATTCTAGATAGAATTTCCTGGAGTTTCCCAAATATAAATATCGAGATACTCACTCTACAGAATCCAAACAATCTATACTACTAAGCTACAGAGCTCCTATTCAACTAGATCTACAAAACTAAACAGGATATCAGACTACAAACAAGTCTGACTCAACAATCACATCCTCCTGAATTGCTAGTTCCACAACCAGAGATAGATCATACACGTACTCCCTTAGAGATACATGAAACACATCAAATCCCAGTTATCCAAATTGGCAATTCAATCTTGAAAATCAACCACTAATCCTTACAAGAACACAGAAAAGATCCAAAAAACCTCGGAGCTGACTTACCCAGTCTTACCTAATCTTATAGCTCCTTAGATCGGAGAAAACTTACCCAAAATCAAATCTCCGACTCCGGAATCCAAATTCCTTCGTCTCTTATCCATAAAACATTCCTGACGAACCTCGGCTGCCTTCATCTCTCCCGATCAGCTCAACCTACGCTAATGTTTCTAGAAACAAACTGGACCAAAACAACCCAACAGAATGATCTCCTCAAGATCAATCCAAAACCAAGAACACCAACTCTACTCCATAAACATCAGAAGACTAAGTTACTTCTCTTATCCGGAAAAGACAAAACAAAAGCACTCCCAAACTGCTTCCGCTGCACAACTCTGATCCGAAGTAGATAAGAATGTTGATGATGAACGCGAGCACAAAATGGACAACACATCTCAGAAATATGGTTCAAAAGATCCATAAAAGAAAACTCAGATGTCCCACCTGATCCTAAGTTGTTTCACCAAACCCTCGCTCTAGAAGTCATCCTTCTACTAAACCGGACCACCGGTAGCACTCCTGGAATCCAGTCGATAAGAAAACTCAACCTCCAGATGCGGACAAACCTCTGATAACTCAAGAGAACACTCAAACTATCGCAAGTCACTTTTGCGATCAACTAGTCCAATATCCAAAGAAAACTGTTCTCTCTTAACCAATCAGAACAGCTTACGCTTATCTAACCAATCCATCAAAGAAATGGGTCCACTCTGCTGCTTCTGAACTCCATCTCCAGAAAAGCTGCTAACCAGAAGACCCTTCTACTGGCACACAGAATACTCCGAGCTGCACTGCTGACACTGACGCCAAAGACTTCCTAATCCAAAACTCTTTGAGAAACTCGGACCTCAGACCAGACAGAAACATCCTGCTGAACCCAGCCACAACATCGAAGCAGACATACTTCCTAAACTTGTTCCAAAGAAACATCTTCGGAGACATCCATAGTCACTGCGTCTCATCACACAGTTACTAATTCCTGAGGTATCAAGATACCATTATTTTCTTTTGCCCAACCGAAAGATCCAACTCTACTCATCCAACTTCAAAGATAGACTCCGAATCTTTAAAAGATTTCCTTCAGAGGTCGATGAAATCCTTACATCCGGCTGGAAAGCTCACTTGAGACGGTATTAGGTCTACAGTCTCGATAGATACACTTCCAACCTCAACATTCAAACTACAACCATTGGTAGTAGTCGTGTTACACACACCACTACCACATCTATCTTTATAACTTATATTGGAAACTGAACAGGTAACCCAACAGATAGGTAGAAGTAAATATATATAGATATATATCAAAATTAAAAATACGCTTTCTCAAGAAAGAAATAATTTCAAAGCCTAGGTATTCACTCAACCTAGCGCTTTGATACCAACTGTGACGACTCGACTTTCTCACCATAGAAAATCGCATCATCTAGAAGAAAGAAAGGGATAGAAGAGAGAAAGAAAGAGAAGAAAGAAAAAACAACATCAGAATCTCAACAGCGGAACGAATAAATTATATTAATAACATAAATATTACATAGTATACATCACTAATCAGAGTTACACAGCATATACATCACATACTAGACAGTTATAACACCTGTTTAGTTATTACAACTCAACAAGGAAACTACTCAGAGAAACCAACACAGCGGAACACTATATATAGCTATAATGCAGAAGCCTTCTGCTCCATTGCTCCTCCAAAATTCGTCAAACCTAACCTGAATCCCTTGGCTACTCGTAAAAATTTGAGTACCCAAGAGTTTAAGAAACAGAAGATAAACTCCGGGTCAGACATGGGTCTGGTGTGAGCAACAGGTCAAGCTTGCTTAACTTTGAAAAACCTTCGAAAAGAAAGGTATCACGTAAGACATCCCATGCATAAACGTGGAAAAGTTTTTACCTTACTCTAACCAAAACATTTGATAGGAAATCCAATGATATTATAATAGGGTCTAGGGTTTTCAAGTAAAATACAAAAATAGCTGGAATGCTTACATCTCACGTTCCAACATAGTTGGGCACAACTAAAACGTACGACACTTATTGGAGTTTGGATTCCATACAATGGCAGGGCTACCGGGGTAAGGCCCGTCACGGTATGGGGCCTAGATCACCGTACCGAGGATCACTCCCAATCCCCTACAACACAAAGCCAGAACCATCCCTTACAGGACAGTCTCGAACAAGACAACCCCGCAGTTGGCGTACGTTCCAACTTCCCACACAGTCGAATAAAAAGGGACTTCTAGACAGGAGAAAATCTCGTCCTACTTGGGCATGACCCACTTAGCCTTGCTGCATCTCCCCTGTGATGCCCCACCTCTATACCCGCACTACACAAAAACACTATGGTGTAATGCTGTCAACTAGCATGAAGAATAAGGCTGTTGAGGAGCGACCATCCGTGTAATTGCTTTGCGCGAGCACCGATATGTCAGATAGTATAACATGCATTTTATTTCAAGAGGAAATTCGACATGCTGATACAAACTCAAAGCTACTACACAGTGGCCATATAATCTTCGGAAACAAATATAGAAATAAACATAACACAAATCAGTCACAGATAATTCATATCACAAGGGCGGAAGAAGATATGAATATATAACTAACACATGAAAGTGTACATCAGAGTAGTGGTCAAAAAGATCCACAATAATACAAGAGAATAGCAACACGTGCTATACAAAAGAATACAACTATGAGTCTATATCTCAAGTGTATACAACAAAAACTGCTAATCTATGTGGTTAGCCAAAAGTCAGAGTAATGAATCCCTGGGGAGAAGTCAAACAGAAGCACCTGTAACATCTCGGTCTGACCCGAGTATTATTTATAAGAAAATAATAAATGGATCGGTCTAGCTATAAATATCAGATGACATGATATAAAGTAAAAGATATGTCATAAACATAAAATGTCCATACCGACATACTACTATAAGTATGCAAATGATGATCAACAGAAGATCAATCAATAAGAGATAAATCAATGTCACAAGAATCTTCTCAAAGATCCAAAGAGGGCATCATACCCTAAACTTGTACACATAACAAGTCAATGACATAAATTCCAGAAATCAACACAAGAAATCCAGAAATCACAGAAAAAGGGAAAGAGGCCTATCACATGACGATCCGAAGACTATGGGGAGCTACTCCATATGTGTGAGTCGAAATCACACAGATGAGGTCTAGGCTAACCAAAAAGAAAAAAGGTATGTGTGAGTGGAATCACACAAATGGTGTCTAGCCTAACCTCGCAACAAAACGATATGTGTGAGTCGGAATCACGCAGATGAGGTCTAGGCTAACCAAAAAGCAAAAAGGTATGTGTGAGTGGAATCACACAAATGGTGTCTAGACTAACCCTGCGGACAAGGAGATATGTGTGAGTCGGAATCACACCCATGAGGTCTAGTCTAACCTTGCAAACAAAAAGACATCGCACAATTGCTAGTCTAAATCATAAAATGATCGTCATGATCAAAGAGAAGTGTCAATTACAGTAAGCTGGTAAATATATGAGCTTAGATTCATGTCCCATAACCACTTGTTTAACTTAAATATTTACGAACAAATTGTAGATCTCCACTAGAAAATTGTCACAAAAAGGTTCAATCAAACAAGTCCAAGAGTTAACCGACGAAGCAAACGCAAGCGTTTCATACCACTTGTTTTACTAAGCCGTTTAATTCAATTTCTCATACGAGTGAGGTAAAGGTTTGTATATACTAGTAGATTGGAAAACGGTTTAAGAAAAGAGCTTTGTTATTGAAAATAGAGTTGAAATCATTTTGTTGAAAGGGTTTTGTTATTTACTACTAGTATTAAAACCTTCATATTTTAAAGTGACAAATCATAGAAGTGATTGTAGAAACAATCAATCATAAAAATTCACATTCGAAGACGTGAATGAAATCCAAAGAAACCGATAAAGAATCCATCGAAATAGATATTCAAAAATCCATAAAATCGACCGAGAAGCCCAAGATAGTTTGTCTCGAAGAATGGTCAACTCAGCATCTCAACAAAGCAAGTTCTATTGAATTTTTTTCAGATAAGATCCCCTACGGAGGGGGGGTCTAGGGGGGTGGCAACCCCCAAGGTGGGGGTGCGGGGGCAACGCCCTATCCAAAACGGTACGACCTAGTGAAGACCTAAGGGAGGATAGGATCGAGCGACCTAGAGGTGTTCGCGACCTAGTGGTCGAGCGACTTAAGGGGGTACGCGACCTATCGAGGTTCGCGATCAAATGGAACAAAGGCCTAGCGACCTATGTGGAAAGGCCGAGAAACGACCTAAAGTATAAAGGTCTAACGACCTAGAGGTGCACGAGCTAAATGAAGGCGGAACAACTCAGGGTCTAACGACCTAGGGGGAGGCCGACCTAAGGTCTAATGACCTAAGACCGAGGAGACGTTTCCAACAGAGGGAACGACTTAACGACCTAAGCCTAACGACCTACGACCCAGCGACCTTGCGACCTAACTCCGAGGCGACATTTCGTGGCCAAACGACCTACGACCTAGTGCCGAGCGACCTAAGGCTGTGGAACGATTTAAGGCCAGAAACGGGCTATTTGAAGGCCGAGACATTTTCACGCAAACGACCTAGCATAGGCAAAACGACTTAAGTGCAGAATTTCACCAAAAACCCTAAAAATTGGAGTTTTTCGCCAATCCAATCCAAACCAAATGCAAATGTACATGCTAAAGTGATGGGGAATCATTCCTAACAGTCCAATATAGTTATAGACTACAATTGTGAGATAAAAATCTCACCTTTGCACCAAATTTATGAAGAAAAGCTTCAAAGCAATGGAGAAGTAATCACAAGCTTGAATCCAATATCTTCTTCTTGAATTTGGAATTGAATGTTGGATTTGTAAGAGAGAGCTTGGAATATTAATTTCCCCTTCCACTCGCCATTAATGCTAAAGCTTGGTTGTTAGGAAATTTATGAAGAGTGAGGAGAAGGAGAGAAGTGGGTTTGAGTTATAATGGCTAATCTAACCCAAAGTCCAAAGCGGGAAAAGTAAGTGAAATTCCACTAATTCCAAACCTATCAATGTTTATACTTAAAAGAATTGTAAACGGCATTTCGAACTCAATGGAAGTGGTCTTAAGTCCTAATTTGACCATTTGCGAAAAGCAGCTTTTCGGACCAATATCCGATTAACGACAAAATATTTAAATAAAATATTTAAATATAAAATCGATAAATATGCGGGTTATTACAGACTCCCCTCTTTAAAGAAATTGCGTCCTCGCAATATAAGATGGAAATAAAAAGTAACAACCATAAAAGCATATTAACACAAAAGAAATTTGAAATAGGAAGTTCACCTCAAATAGCAGGAGTAAGCAAGTCCGTATGTGTTCCCTCGATGAATTCTCTGGATTCCCAAGAGCAATCCTTAGGATTTGAGGACCATTGAACCTTCACAAGCGGAACATCTTTATTTCGGAGTCATTTGACCTCCGAAGCAATAATTCAAATAGGATGCTGCTCGTAAGTTAAATTCGGTGAAACTTCAATTTCTTCCACAACACCAGGCTCAAGAATAGAATCAGAATCTCGAAGGCATTTCCGTGATTGAGAAACATGAAACACGTCATGCATGGCAGAAAACTGAGCCGGTAATGCAAGGCGATAAGCCATAGAACCAATACGTTCAGTGATAGGAAATGGCCCAATATATCAGGGTGCTAACTTTCCCGATCGACTGAAACGTACAACACCTTTCATAGGTGAAACACGAAAAAAAAGA
The DNA here is from genome assembly GCA_030765085.1 of Allium cepa. Lineage (NCBI taxonomy): Eukaryota > Viridiplantae > Streptophyta > Magnoliopsida > Asparagales > Amaryllidaceae > Allium > Allium cepa. The sequence continues at coordinate 647,950,897 of CM060939.1, read as the reverse complement.
ATCTCCCATAGAAAATTCTAACTTCCTTCTTCGATTAACGGCATAGGATTTTTGTCTACACTGGGCTTCTTTCATCCTATGTTGAATAAGTTCAATCTTCTCTGTGGAATCACGAATAAAGTCTGGACCTAAAATCAGCTTCTCACCGGCCTCAAGCCAATAAGAAGGAGATCGGCATGACCTTTCATAGAGTGTCTCGAAAGGTGCCATACCAATACTAGATTGGAAGCTATTATTATAGGAAAATTCAACAAGTGAAATATGATCTTCCCAACTTCCACCAAAATCGAGCACACAAGCACGAAGAAGATCTTCAAGAGTTTGATTCACACGCTCGATTTGTCCATCGGACTGGGGGTGATAAGCAGTGCTAAAGTTAAGCTTCGTTCCTAAAGCTTTTTGAAGACTCTTCCAAAATCCACTAGTAAACAATGGATCTCGATCGCCAACAATAGAAGTAGAAACTCCATGCAATTTAACAATTTCTTTGATAAAGAGTTTGGCCAAAAGAGGAACGGTTAGGTTAGACCGAACGGGAATAAAATGGGCGGATTTAGTAAGTCTATCAATGATCACCCATAAGCTATCATGACCTGAACAAGAACGGGGAAGGCCATCTATAAAATCCATGGAAATTTGGTCCCACTTCCAAATTGGAATTTCTAAAGGTTGCAATAACCCACCAGCCTTTGATGTTCGGCCTTGACAAGTTGGCAAGTCATGCAACACTTAACAAAGTTAGCAATATCAGATTTCATTCCCTCCCAATAATAAAGTCGCTTCATATCAGCGTACATTTTACAACTACCGGGATGAATGGTGAATTTAGAACGATGGGAATCTTCTAAAATATCTTTACGAAGATCACTAATATTTGGTACGATAAGTCTACCAAATTTTCGAATTCCGCCACGAGAATCAATATCAAAGTCTTTCAAACCTTCAATATCAATTTTATCCTTAACATTTTGGCCAAGAAGAGCCAATCCAGGATCTAGACTTTGAGCTTCAAGAATGCGGTCTAAAAGAGAAGGATGGGCCTCAAGGCTACATAAAACAAGTGATAAGGATAAATCGGATACGCGCTCTCGAATCTCACAATTGGATAAAATCTCGAGATCGTTCCATTCAGATATCATCATAGAAACAACTGCTTGTTGTTTATGGCTAAGAGCATCGGCGACACGATTACCCTTACCGGGGGTATAAAGGATATCAAGATCATAAGGTGCAAGGAACTCGAGCAACGCTGTTGACGTAAATTAAATTCCTTTTGAGAAAATAATTATTTCAAAGACTTTTGATCCGTGTAAAGAATAAATTTCTCTCCCAATAGATAATGATGCCAAATTCGAAGGGCGAAAACAATAGCCGCGAGTTCTAAATCATGTGTGGCATATCTAGTCTCGGTCGGCTTCAATTGCCTAGAAGCATAAGCAATAACACGTTCCTTTTGCATAAGAACGGCACCCAAACCAACGTGACTAGCATCAGCATAAACAACAAAATCTTGATTCCCTTTGGGAATAACAAGAATAGGAGCATCAGAAAGGAGTTCTTTCAATTTCTGAAAAGATGCTTCACATTTGTCCGACCAAATGTATTTAACTCCCTTCTTAGTCAAGCCAGTAAGAGGCACGACAATCTTAGAAAAGTCTTTAATGAAACGACGGTGATAACCCGCCAATCCGAGAAAACTATGAATCTCTGTTACACTCTCCGGTCTCTTCCAATCTTGAATCGCTTCAATCTTTGAAGTATCCATGGAAATTCCGGATTCGGAAATAATATGACCGAGAAACTTCATAGAGATTGCCAAAAGTGGCATTTAGAAAATTTCGCCTTTAATTGATTACTCCTAAAAGTTTCCAATACAATCCGAAGATGCTTTTCATGCTCCTCCTCGGTTTTAGAATACACAAGGATATCATCAATGAAGATGAGAATAAACCGATCGAGGAAATCTTTGAAAACTCGATTCATGAGGTCAACGAAATAAGCCGGAGCATTCGTTAACCCAAATGGCATAATAAGCCATTCATAAGATCCATATCGAGTACGGAATGATGTCAAAGGAATGTTATCCTCTGCGATACGAAGCTGATGGAAACCGGTAGCCAAGTCCAATTGTGAAAGGACCTTAGCACCACTAAGCTGATCGAATAGATCATCAATCCGAGGTAAAGGATATTTATTTTTAATAGTAAGATCGTTAAGCTTGCGATAATCAACGCATTTCCTAAGAGTACCATCGGATTTCTTTACGAAAATAGCCGAAGCTCCCCAAGGCGAGGAACTAGAGCGAATAAATTGCTTCGTCTCCAATTCGGATAATTATTTGCGCATCTCTTCATTTTCCTTATTGGACATGCGATAAGGAGGACGAGTAATAGGTTTAGCTTCAGAGGTAAGATTAATTCTGAAGTCAATTGCTCGCTTAGGTGGTAAACCTAAAACGGGCTCGAATATGTCGGAAAATCCACGGACAACGTGAATTCGAGAAATGACGTCTTCCTCATCATCATCATCATCGTCTCGAGGATGTAAAGAATATAAAGATGCAGTCAAAGAAGAATCTGAATCTTTAAGATTAATAGAAATCTGATTTACAAATTGCGGATGTCAGAGATAAGTAGTTCGCTCAGGACATAGGATATGAGCTTCATAACGGTTAAGCCAGTCCATACCCAATATCATTCCAAAGCCTAAGTAACGCATAACATGCAAATCGGCTAGGAAAGAAAAATTGCATAAAATAATCTCCACATCTTTACAAATCAAACTAAGAGTTGCGGATCCACCAACAAGATTCGCAATTTTTAAAGAAGTCATTAATGCAGTAACACTTAAGGAAAAAGTGTCTACCAGTTCCTTTGATATAAAAGAATGGGATGCACCCGTATCAAAGAGAACTCTAAAAGGTTGATCATGAAATAAAATAATACCATCAAGAATGGAGTGAGAAATACCTTGGCCACGAGATGTGTTGCCAGGGGCTTGAGCCACATTCAACTTTCCTTCCTTCTTACCTTCACGTTTGAGGCATTGATGTATGTAATGATTTAGGCTCTTACAATAGCGACAAGATTTGGGATTAGAGCACTTATTCGAAAAATGAATATCAAGCAATCTTGATAGATAAAACAAGGAATCATAAATGAAAATAGGATAGGACGGTACAAAGACCCGAAAAAAAATCCTAAAGCACGACTCCTAAGATGGACTTAGGACGATGATCCTTGTTAAATTATTCTACATTGTTCCGAAGTTTGGCTCTGATACCAAGCTGTGACGCCCCACCTCTATACCCACACTAGACAAGAACACTACGGTGTAATGCTGTCAACTAGCACGGAGAATAAGGTTGTTGAGGAGCGACCATCCGTTTAATTACTTTGCGCGAGCACCGATATGTCAGATAGTATAACATGCATTTTATTTCAAGAGGAAATCCGACATACTGATACAAACTCAAAGCTACTACACAGTGGCTATAATAATCTTTGGAAACAAATATAGAAATAAACATAAGACAAATCAGTCACAGATAATTCATATCACAAGGGCGGAAGAAGATATGAATATATAACTAACACATGAAAGTGTACATCAGAGTAGTGGTCAAAAAGATCCACAATAATACAAGAGAATAGCAACACGTGCTATACAAAAGAATACAACTATGAGTCTATATCTCAAGTGTATACAACGAAAACTGCTAATCTATGTGGTTAGCCAAAAGTCAGAGTAATGAATCCCTGGGGAGAAGTCAAGCAGAAGCACCTGTAACATCTCGGTCTGACCCGAGTATTATTTATAAGAAAATAATAAACGGATCAGTCTAGCTATAAATATCAGATGACATGATATAAAGTAGAAGATATGTCATAAACATAAAATGTCCATACCGACATACTACTATAAGTATGCAAATGATGATCAACAGAAGATCAATCAATAAGAGATAAATCAATATCACAAGAATTTTCTCAAAGATCCAAAGAGGGCATCATACCCTAAACTTGTACTCATAACAAGTCAATGACATAAATTCCAGAAATCCACACAAGAAATCTAGAAATCACAGAAAAAGGGAAAGAGGCCTATCACATGACGGTCCGAAGACCATAGGGAGCTACCCTACATGTGTGAGTCGAAATCACACAGATGAGGTCTAGGCTAACAAAAAAGCAAAAAGGTATGTGTGAGTGGAATCACACAAATGGTGTCTAACCTAACCTCGCAACAAAAAGATATGTGTGAGTCGGAATCACACAGATGAGGTCTAGGATAACCAAAAAGCAAAAAGGTATGTGTGAGTGGAATCACACAAACGGTGTCTAGCCTAACCTCGCAACAAAAAGGTATGTGTGAGTGGAATCACACAAATGGTGTCTAGACTAACCCTGCGGACAAGGAGATATGTGTGAGTCGGAATCACACCCATGAGGTCTAGTCTAACCTTGCAAACAAAGAGACATAGCACAATTGCTAGTCTAAATCATAAAATGATCGTCATGATCAAAGAGAAGTGTCAATTACAGTAAGCTAGTAAATATATGAGCTTAGCTTCATGTCCCATAACCACTAGCTTAACTTAAATATTTACGAACAAATTGTAGATCTCCACTAGAAAATTGTCACAAAAAGGTTCAATCGAACAAGTCCAAGAGTTAACCGACGAAGCAAACGCAAGCGTTTCATACCACTTGTTTTACTAAGCTGTTTAATTCAATTTCTCATACGAGTGAGGTAAAGGTTTGTATATACTAGTAGATTGGAAAACGGTTTAAGAAAAGAGCTTTGTTATTGAAAATAGAGTTGAAATCATTTTGTTGAAAGGGTTTTGATATTTACTACTAGTATTGAAACCTTCATTTTAAAGTGACAAATCATAGAAGTGATTGTAGAAACAATCAATCATAAAAATTCACATTCGAAGACGTGAATAAAATCCAAAGAAACCGATAAAGAATCCATCGAAATAGATATTCAAACATCCATAAAATCGACCGAGAAGCCCAAGATAGTTTGTCTCGAAGAATGGTCAACTCAGCATCTCAACAAAGCAAGTTCTATTGAATGTTTTTCAGATAAGATCCCCTACGGGGGGGTCCGGGGGTGGCACCCCCCCAAGGTGGGGGTGCGGGGGCAACGCCCCGTCCAAAACGGTACGACCTAGTGAAGACCTAAGGGAGGATAGGATTGAGCGACCTAATGGTTGCGACCTAGGGTACACGCGACCTAAGGGAAACTCACGACCTAACATGGCCGAGCTAAGGTGAGGTGCGACTCAAGCAGGTAAGCGACCTAAGGGAGGCGAGTGACCTAAGGAACTCGCGACCTAACAATAGCACAGGCCAAGCGACCTAACGTTTTAAGGTCGAACGACCTAATTAAACTCGCGACCTAAAAATGACAAGGCCGAGCGAGTTAAGGGGATTGTGCGACCTAGGGTACACGCGACCTAAGGGAAACTCACGACCTAACATGGCCGAGCTAAGGTGAGGTGCGACTCAACCAGGTAAGCGACCTAAGAGTTAAAGGGGTCGAGCGACCTAGAGGTGTTCGCGACCTAGTGGTCGAGCGACTTAAGGGGGTACGCGACCTATCGAGGTTCGCGATCAAATGGAAAAAAGGCCTAGCAACCTATGTGGAAAGGCTGAGCAACGACCTAAAGTATAAAGGTCTAACGACCTAGAGGTGCGCGAGCTAAATGAAGGCGGAACAACTCAGGGTCTAACGACCTAGGGGGAGGCCGACCTAAGGTCTAACGACCTAAGACCGAGGAGACGTTTCCAACAGAGGGAACGACTTAACGACCTAAGCCTAACGACCTATGACCCAGCGACCTTGCGACCTAACTCCGAGGCGACATTTCGTGGCCAAACGACCTACGACCTAGTGCCGAGCGACCTAAGGCTGTAGAACGATTTAAGGCCAGAAACGGCTATTTGAAGGCCGAGACTTTTCCACATAAACGACCTAGCATAGGCAGAACGACCTAAGTGCAGAATTTCACCAAAAACACTAAAAATTGGAATTTTTGGCCAATCCAAACCAAATGCAAATGTACATGCTAAAGTGATGGGGAATCATTTCCAACAGTCCAATATAGTTATAGACTAGAATTGTGAGATAAAAATCTCACCTTTGCACCAAATTTATGAAGAAAAGCTTGAAAGCAATGGAGAAGTAATCACAAGCTTGAATCCAATATCTTCTTCTTGAATTTGGAATTGAATGTTGGATTTGCAAGAGAATTTGAGCTTGGAATATTGATTTCCCCTTCCACTCACCATTAATGCTAAAGCTTAGTTGTTAGGAAATTTATGAAGAGTGAGGAGAAGGAGAGAAGTGGGTTTGAGTTATAATGGCTAATCTAACCCAAAGTCCAAAGTGGGAAAAATAAGTGAAATTCCACTAACTCCAAACCTATCAATGTTTATACTTAAAAAAATTGTAAACGGCATTTCGAACTCAATGGAAGTGCTCTCGAGTCCTAATTTGACCATTTGCAAAAAGTAGCTTTTCGGACCAATATCCGATTAACGACAAAATATTTAAATAAAATATTTAAATATAAAATCGATAAATATGCGGGTTGTTACACAGGGCTACCGGGGTACTGCCCGTCACGGTATAGGGCCTAGATCACCGTACCGAGGATCACTCCCAATCCCCTGCAACACAAAGCCGGAACCATCCCTTACTGGACAGTCTCGAACAAGACAACCCTGCAGTTGGCGTACGTTCCAACCGCCCACACAGCCGAATAAAAAGGGACTTCTAGGCGGGGAATATCTCGTCCTACTTGGGCATGACCCACTTAGCCTTGCTTCATCTCCCATGTTTTAGCCATTCTCGGTTGATGAGGCTTGAGGCTACGATTACCTTTAGAGAACACATCTCTTAGAATGCTCATCGTCCACCTGACGATGTTCTGAAAGCATTCAATCCATACAAGTTCGTTCCGGGTTCGAACGAAACCGAAGGCATTATCTCGTTACACTCATTTTTGGAATCACCCTCAGAGTTAACGACATAACCCTTACACTTTGAATCTTCATCTCGAATCTGAAAGTACCACCCCGTTAAACTCGTATTGGAATCACGCTTAGAGTTTTAACGATGAATAGTCCTTACACCTCGAGTCTTCACTCTTCACTTGAGATTCACGGCCTATCGTTAAATTGGATCGATGTGGTTTGCGGATATCCAAATCTGGAAACCCGATCCCGGTCTCATTGAAATCCAAAGCGTATCTTTTAAGGCCAAGTTGTTTTAAAGTTTAAAATAATTCAATACGGTTATCTATATACACACAGATAGATAATTCACACACCACAATAGATAATCATCATTATCATCACAACAGATAATCCATGATATCAATTCCAAATAGAAGATTCATATTATCATCTCAATGCAATCAAAGCATCCATATCACACAGCAATATTTATCTCGTCTCCGAGATCTCGAACCATTCGAGGCAACCAATATCGTCCATTCATATATAAGCAATGATCGATAATCACACCGAATATAATTAATTTAAAATGAATTAAATTAATTACATTATTTCTAACTAATTTAAAGTGAATTAAATTAATTACTTCATCATTACCAAACTTGCTTACATCACTATTAATTAATTATCAATCAATTAATTAATCATCAACCAATTAATCATTTTAATTAATCATCCCTGATTAATTAACCTTTAATTACATTCAAATAATTATCCATTAACTAATTTCACAAATTAATTATACTTAACCAAATACAGTAATTAACCTTTAATTACTTTGCAAATTAATTAACTAAAATTAATTACATTGATTCTTACTTAATTACATTAATTAATTCCTTCATTGATTACTTATTTCTAAATAAATCCATTCTTAATTACATTATTAACTATAATAATTAATGATCTCTAATTACATTTTCTATTTAAATTAATTACATTAAGTAATTAATCTTTATTTAAACCATAATTGTTAATCACCCTTGATTAACCCCGTTCAGTAATTAAGTACCCTTAATTACTTCACCAAATAATTTAATTACTCATCAATTAATTATCTCTAATTAATCCCTTGATTAATTTTACAAAGTAATTATACGCAAATTACTTCCATCATCAAATCACCTTCAATTAATAACATCTACTAATTACACATTAGTTACTTCCTAAGTAATTTCTCTTCATTAAATTACATTAAGTAATTATACTTCGCAAATCATCAAATCATTATTCTAAATTAATTAAACTGAATTAATTAGTTAATCTAATCAAATTAAACTCAATTAATTACAATGAGTAATTAATTCCTTAATTACTTCCATAAGTAATTATACTTAACAATTTACATAAATGATTATCTTTAAATTAATTAATCTAATTAATTATTAAAAATAAATTGCATTAATTAATTATTAAATTATCCTTAGTTAATAACTTCATTAACTCTTAACAATTCATTAATTATTTTTCTGAAGTAATTAACTTATTTTAATCATTATTAATTACAAATTAATTAACCATTAATAGCCCATTAATTAACCCCTAATTATTTAATTAATTAAGTGTTAACTGTAACTTAATTAATTCTTTATTACTTGATTAATTTATTACTAATCATTAATTAAAATCTAATCTTATTTAATAAATGATTCTTAAATTACAAGTTAATTATTCTAAGAATAATTAATCTTAAACCTTTAATTTTAAAACCGTTAATTACTTTAAGTAATTATCCATTTCATTAATTTATTAAATGAATTAATTATCCATTTAATTACCCTAATAATTAAATGAATAATAAATCATTAAATTATAATTTAACTTTAAGATAAAACCTTTTTCTTATCTATGGTTAAATTATCATTCACAAATATATTTGAAAACATTCATTTCCAAATTTAATTTCAATTTCATTTTAAACTCAAGTTTTAAAATGAAATTCAATTTATCTTTAACAAAATTTAAAATCAATTTAAAAACTCTATATTTACATGATAAAGAATACTTATTCTTATAAAAGGAATTTTACAAGAGTTTAAAACAAATTCCTTTAAAACTCCAAAACATTTAAATTTTTACTTCATCATTCAAAATTGTTAAAACACTTAAATTTATAAAACTTAAATTCATTTTAAAACAAAGATTCAAATTCAGATTTGCATCAGATTTAAACCTTGTTTAAAACATTCCATTACATTTCAAACTCCAATTTGAATTCAAATTCTTTTGAAAAACTCCTTTAAAATTTAACCCCTTTAAGGTTATTTAAACAAATTTGAATTCAAAAACTTTATTCATTTCCAGCTAAGATTCAAATTAAACTTGAATCCATTATTTAAAATTAGATTTAAAACTTATTTTTAATCTTTGTTTATTATTTTAAATTTCAGTTTAAATTTTGAAAATAGAACAGGTTTCTAACCTGTAACAAAACTAACCCTAGCCACACATAAATTACTCGAGCTATCCTAATCTAGCCCGAGCAAAACACTAAATAACTCGAGTAACATTTCCATTTTGAATTCATTTAAACTTAAGTACTGTCAGGTTTTACAAAAAAAACTGTATCAACAACACACCCGAGTCCTCTCAACAACTACTTCAATACCAACACCCCATGCTTCGAGCAAAACACGCAACAACTCGAATAACTCTCGAGTACCCTTCTTCCCCAGATTAATAGCATACACACCATATCCTCCGTGCACCTGCACCAACACTACAACCAACTCCGACCACTCGCGACGACTCACGCAAGTCGACGATCATCTCCCAACACAATTCCGATCCTCAAACCGTTTGCAGAAGCTAAAAATCAAAATCAAGCATATGAGCTCAAAACTGGAAACAATGTCGAAAACTAGAATCACCTCAATCACCAAACTCCGACGACCAGAGTGGCTTCACCTCCGGCCACGATTTCATCCATACTCCATCTATCACCTACCTGAATCTGGAAAAGCTTGGTCTATAGAAGCCGCATCGATCAAATTTTTGATCAACAGGAAAACTAGGGTTAAAAATTTCAATTCCTAACCACCATCGCCTCAATGCATTAATCCACTTCCCAATATTTTTCCCTAATTCTCCTATCACCACTCCATCACCAAAGAAAATGCTGACCACCCCGACCATCTAGATCGACAGTTACACACCAAAACATCATTTCTGGTTAAACCAGAAATGCTCAATCATTTTCAAACTAAAAATTCTAATTTTAGTTTTAAAATTCAAGTATTAGTTTAAGTAATCGATTTATACTCTTGAATCAATGAATCTGGAAAATTAAATTTCCACTTACATACAGTTTGTTCTGTTATTTTTGAATTTCCAGTGACACTACCAAATTATTAAACCTAAATAAAACTTAAGACTTTAATCTATGATACAACTAACATGTTTTGTTTGAAATTTGAACCTTAACATGGATTATATCATGAGTTCATGATTTTTGAACAGAACATAAGCCTGGAATCTAGAACAGGCAAGGATAAATCAACAGCAAGCATGCATTCAGAAACCCATACATATATACAGAGAATTCTATCATATTCATTCATATAAATCATGACTATATCAGGAATAAATCACGCAACCATATTTACTTAAATTATTTTAAATAAAAATGTTACTCACTAGTCAAAAAAATATGAGCTGAGCATTTGAAATTTTTTTTCTTCTTTCTGAACAGGGTGTTGGAACTGCTTCAGATTTAAATTTTGATTTGCTTCTTTATTTTTGTAAACTTTAAATCCTGTTTTGCTGCAATGCTTTGCTCCCTGATTTACAGCTACATGCATGCTTCTAGAAAAATAAAATGCAGGCTTGGATGTTGTTTCAAAACAGATCTGGAGGAGACTGCAGGCTTTTGGGTTGCAAATTGAATTTCAGGTTAATGTTTGAAGAGAGCTTTAGGTTTATATTTGATTTGCATTCCTGGTTTTGAAGGTGATTTCAGATCGTTGTAGTTTGATTTGGTTAGAGGAAATACTAAATTTTAGATTTTTGTTTTTGAGGGGATTTGCAAGATTTTGTTTTGATCAAAATTTTCTGTTTTTGAGGAAGATGATTTCAGATTTTAGATCTTGGTTTAAATTTTGATTACAGATCTTTCAACTGAAGTTCTTCTCAAGTTTTGAAAAAAAAATAGAAAAAGAAAACGAGATTGAGAGGCAATGTTTATATAAGCATAAAATGATTTAATTAAAATAAAAGAAAATGAAAAATTAAATAGGACACTTGTTCTTAGTTTTAACATTTGTCACATTGTTTAATTTATGCCTTAACGCATGTCATTAGATGTCTTAAGAGATTTACACATGTAATTTAAGTATTTTATTTTAATTTAAAATTGTTTATAAAAGCTTTAAATCTTAATTTATTACTTTTTTATGTATATATAAATAAATTTCTCCTTTTTTCTTTTATAGAAAAATAAAACAAAACAAATTATAAATAAAAGCTTATTCAAATATTTTTAAGTATCTACTCTTTTTAATTTCAAAACATTAAATTCAAATTTAAATTAAATTATAAAATCCAATTTGAAAATCAAGTTATATATATATGCATATATAACTCTTATTAAATTTAAAAATAACAAATCCTATTTCTATAAAATCTATTTATGTTTATAAGAACTAAGTATTATAATTATTATTTGAAAATAATAAATTTAACAAATTTTAAATGATTTATAAAAGAGATTATAAATCACTTCTATTACTCAATATATTAAGATCATTTGTAAATTGTAATTTAAACTCTTATATATAATTTCAAGCAATATTTTAAAAAGAAAATAAAACAAAGCTTTTATGTTAATCTAATTTAGATTCATATTTAACCTAATTAAATATAATTTAAACAAACAAGATTTACCTTAAATATTTACAAACCATATAGATATTTATTAAATTGCTTGAAAAGCTAAATGTTAAATTTAAATCAAATTTTCCAATTTACCAAATATAAATTAGAATTAGAAAATTGCTTTATTTACTAAATTCCAAACCAAAGCTTATTTATTTACAATATATACAATTATATATATATTATAAATAGAAAACAATTTATTTTCTTTAAAAAGATATAATTTACCAATTTAAATCTTTATTAAAAGAAGATTATTAATTCAATTCAAATTTTATTATCAAAAATTATCAAATCAATTTAATTTCAAACACAGATTATTAAATTTATATTGCCAAAAATTCCGGGATATCACATCGAATGACCAAGTACGATAATGTTAATGGTATCCATAATATCAAAAGCACATGAATATGAAAGAAAATCACGGATTTCACAAAAACAACATTTCAGATTACATTTCATAAAACGTTGTTCATATCTAGATTAAATAATCCCATAATCGTTTCTTTGGTTCAGGTAAAATATAATTATTACAAAATACGCCAACAGCAACATATAAAGATGCCTCCTTGGATGACTAGAGTACTATATAGAAATAACTGTCTTAAATACAACACAATGAATCAAGCAAAATAAAATAGCAACTTCTAAATAGTTGTCCATCAGCCACCTGCTCGTCTCCGCAAGCGTTATTCACCAACCTACTAAAAACATGAAAATTCTCAACCCTCATCCTACTAAAATCAATTTTGAGCATCCGAGAGTTTAAGGGAAAAACATAAACTTCAAGTCATACATAAAGCCTGGTGTGAATAATACTATACATCTCGGTTATCTGATATTAAGTGAGACCACACCGCTTAGCAGAATGGTTCCCTCACTAATATCCTTTTAAAACATATCTTTCGCAAATCATAAACTTACAACCAAAACTGGTTAAAAACTGTAAAGCAGTACTATGTAAACTTACATGTCAAGTAATAAATGAACTATCTGTTCAAATACTAGAGTTTTGTTCGGCTAACTGCTAACCTTTAGCTGACTTGGGCCAACTAGACAATATAAACAAAATAATCTAATACCTTTTATGTTCTCCTCTTTTGGATGGTCTGTCCCTAACTTATCTATTAGATACTCCTCTTTTGGATGGTCTGTCCCTAGCTTATCTTCTCCTAGGGTCACTTGACCCTAATGGTTTTGTGGGCTGACCAATAGCCTATCTATGTACAAATATATGCCTTTCTGTGTGTAAACATAATTTTAGTCTTACCTGTGGTAAAGCCCCACAAAATGGAATTTTGGACTAAGTTAGCTGGGGATAATAACTAATGTATAGGGTGCGACCATATACCAGTCTCATCTGGTATTCCAATATCTAAGTCATTTTACTTAGAGCAATCTTCCCAAAAATTTCCTTGAAAACTTTTTCATCTTAAGTTGATTTAAAACCATCAAACCAAACTTAAAAAAGTCAAATACATAGACTCCATGCTTTACTCACAATCAACTTGCCATGTTATATATACTTTACTCAAATCTTTGTTAATGAAAACATTTAAGCCTTTGAAAGTAGAAAGTGGCCCTTTCGAAACCAAGCAAACGCCTTTTTTCACCTAGGCCGAAAGACCAAAACATTCCTTTCGAAACCATTCATATAAACCTATTAAAACCATTGAAAACCTTACCCTTTAAAGCATTAAAACCTTACATCTGATCTTTAAAACACTTAACATTGCCTTTAGAAAACTTTGGAAAACTTTTCCTTAAAAACCTTTCGAAACCATTGGGGAACTACCCCTTCGAAACCATTCTTTAAAACCTTTCGAAGTAATAAAACATCAAACTTTTCGAAAGCTTTTGGGTTCTAGTAAAACATGTGGAAACCTTTCAAAAGCATTTAAAACCATCTCCTTCGTAGCCATTTGGGTTCTACCTTCACCGGAGAAAACGGGTCATAAAACATTCAAGTCGAAAGCACTCTTTCGAAAGCATTTCCTAAGCAAAGAAGTGATGGTGTCGAAACCAACCTTCTGCAAGCAATGGAGAATCGGCTAAGTTTTGAAAGCAAAGTAAACCTTCCAAAACCATTAGCGTCAAAAGGTAGAATGGCAGCAGCTAGGGGTTTCGACCCCATTCGAAAGAATTTACTTAAAACAAAAGGCACAACCTATTTGAAACCATTCCTTTAAAACAATTGACTCGGACGAAAGCCAACCAAGTCGAAAGCATACCCTTCAAAAGCAAAGCAGGCATGTTTTCATTAGAAAGCTAAGTAAGGTTTCGACCTCCTTCGGAACCCTAGTTTCGACATATACCTTCCGCCTATATCCAATTCGTTGTGCACCAAGGCTTTAAAGCCATGCACATTGGTGGCGGAGCTACTAAGTCGGAACCCATGGTGCCTGTGACGACCCAGAATTTTTGAACACCTGGAATTGGAATATTAAATTGATTTTGAATATTTAAATGTTAAATTTTAACTCGAAATCCAATATCACTAATTATTGATAATTAAATTATTGAATTAAATAATTGAAAATTATGCTAAATGTTGAATCTGAAGTTTTAAGCCTGTAGAAAATTAATTTGAAGGCTTATAAAATTTATATTGATAGCATTGGAGATAATAGAAATGTTAAAATTGAATTTGACACTGATTTGTTCGGTTTTAAATTTATATCGTTTAAATTGAATTTAAAAATAGCCTTCCGAGGCACAGTCTCGGAATTCAACGAAACCAGTTTCATTGGGTCCGTAATATTGAATTATTATCGGATTTCAAATTTCGTATTGATCGGAGTTAATGTGTGAGCGTACGATTAGTAAACACGCTGGAATTTATATCGAATTTAATATAAAAATAATAATAATAATAATAAATAAATAAAAATCAAATCAAGAAAAATTACATTGGCAACCCTATCTTCAATTAGGCCAAGCTATTCTTTCTGACAAGCCACTCTATACTCTGAAAACATCACGTCTTGCCTCCTCTCCTTCTTCGATTTCACGCTTCTTTCGCCTTCTCGAATATACTTCTTTCGCCCTCTTTTTATTTTCGTCCTTTATTCTCAGTGGATACAACCGACCTTCGTTTACCTTCTTCACATTTAAATGGCTCAAAATCAAATTCATGCCGAATCCAAATCGCAAAAAAAAAAAAAAAAAGATAAATAAATTATAATGGCCGATGGCGAGCATTTCTCTCTTCCTACTTCGAATGTATTCGAACTCGCCTCAAACGATAGGCCATCGCGTACGAATCTGTCAGGTCGTGGTGGGTTCAGTGATTTAGGGGTTTTGACGCAGAGCCATTGTTGGCGAGATCGCGATGCCGCAAGGCTCGCGTTATGGCGACGTGGGGTTTCGAGCGCAGAATGACAAGAGGAGGTCGCGACGCTTTGTATCGGGCTCGTGTGAGAGACGGAGGTCGAGGTTGGGTTCGAGGAGGAATTCACGAGGTGGGGATGATTGCAGGTGAACTAGGGAACTCGACGATCTGCTTTCAAGTCGAGTGGCTTCGTGGGTTCGTGTTTGGATTCGCTCGAGAAGATTTGGGGATTGGGGACGTGACTCGTCTGAGCACGAGAGGTATAAACTTTTGATTTTTACCTATGTATGAATAAAATTTGAAAACAAAATTTAAACTTACAGTAAAGGATGTTTACTGATAGTTTTCGATTTCCAGATTTTAAATTTACCTATGGACAGGAAAAAGTATATAACAATATTTGATTTTACTGTAAGATATAGGATATATACATAGATAGATATTTTAATTTATAAGTTATTTTAAAAAATATTTTATTTATGGGGTTTAATTTTAAATTTGTTATTCGATAAATATATATACAGGTTGAAAATTATTTATATATGAGGTTAGAGCCGAAAATTACAAGTTTATTTAATAATGCATATTAGTGATTAAGACGATTGATAAACCTATTTAAATTATTTAGTTACTAAAAGAAATTGCAAGGGAACGATTGGTTTAACTGAATTATTAGTTGCCTTATTTATTTAATGGCAATTAATTGTTTGATAAATTAAATTATTAATGAATCGTATAACTGTTATACAAGGTTTTAAATCACGGAAGCAAGCCAGTTTGGAAATAGACTGCAAATCAAAAGCAAAGGTGAGTTAATCTCACTCAGTTTATAATTAAATTTAAAATGATTAAATTTAAACAATTGTTTGAATGGTTGAATGAATTGATGAGATAGTATGATACTGTGGAATTGGTATATTATATTGTGCTAACATCTGTGGATGCAGGAAAACAGGTTGGAGGGATCCAACTGGGTCCCTCAACATATATATATTGTTTATTATTCTCTGACATGCTTTGTGGATATTCTGTGATGAATCATATTGAAATATTGAATGCTATAGCTGCTTGGATATATTCTTGAACTCTGAGTTATCAAATTATATAGCATTGGATTCTTGGAAAGAAATAATAAAAGAAGTAAATTTTTAAGAAAATAATTATAAAGAATGTAAATAAATTAAAAATGAATTGATAAGAATATTAGTGTTCCCAAAATGCTAATTAATGAATCCTGTATATGAAAAGGAATTTTTGAATAAACAGAAAGTTAAGAAAACTTAAAATTTCAATGTTACTGTTTAAAAGAATAAAACAATTATTTCAAATTTAGGATTTAAATTATTCTAGAAGAATAAAGAAGAAATGGAAAAAAAAATGAAATGAAATATGTATATTTCAGTTAAAGATGTAAAATAAAAGGGAAAATAATAACAATTAAAATTAAGTCAATAATTAATGAATTTTGAAATGAACTGAATAAGTGAAGAAATTTATTTCAAATAAAATAAGTTGAAAATCAATTTGGAAAATTGATTCAATTGATTGAAGTTGGAAAATTCTCCTCGAATAACCAAGTATGTTTTCAAAGCGAGTTTTTAAATATAAGTTAAAAGGGTTTTAAAGTTGTTTTAAAAAAAAAAAAAGGCAAGTTTTGAAAAAATTTATTATATCCAATATTTAAAATTCAAAGGGTAAGTATTTTCTCAAAATCTAATATAGTAGTAATTACTTAAAAGATGACCTAGTATTTTGTTTTCAAAAGTGAAATTCTAGTTTTATATTCTATTAAGTAACTTTATTTTCAAATACTCATATAGTAAGTATTTTTACAAATATTGAAGAAATTTAACTTAGCTGTTTAAAAGTATATATTTCAAAGTAAAATGTTTTAAAATTCATTTTTAAAATCTAGTTTCATGCTTGGTGATTTCAGAGGAGATAGAAAATATTTGGAAAAGTTTATTCTGGGAAGAAAGATGGTTTGAACTGTTTTCAAAGGATTGAAAATAGAAATATATCTTGTGAAGATATTTTTGGAGATAAATAATTTGGAAAATTATTTATTGGTTGATGGTTGTTTGTTAATATAAATTGATAGTTAAATAACCGACTATCAATATTGGACAAATACGTTGATCGTTTCGAAGAGGCCGGGATCGAGATTTATTTCTCGAAAACCACTTCGATCCGGTTTGTACGTTTCGTGCGAAAAACGTGTTCGGAGTCGAAGATGGAGCAGTGAAGTGCAAGGGCTAGTCTCTACTAATCCTGAGGATATTTCCAAAATGGATGTAGTAGGAATAGTGCCTTCGGTTCCGTTCGAACCCGGGACGGACTTGTATGGATGAATGCTTGCGAAAACATCGTCAGGTGGACGATGGGCATTCTAAGTGAAACGTTCTAAAGGTAACGCTTAGCCTCAAGCCTCATCAAATGGGAATGACTGAAAATCAGGGGATATGCAGCAAGGTTAGGTGGGTCATGCCCAAGCAGGACAAGATAATTCCCCTGTCTAGATGTCCCTTATATATATTTCGGCTTAGTGGGTGGTTGGTCGCGCCAACCACGGGGTTTATCTTGTTCGGAACTGTTCAGTAAGGAATGGTTCCGGCCTTGTGTTGCAGAGGATGAAGGGAGTAGTCCTCGGTACGGTGATCTAGGCCCCGTACTGTGACAGGTGGTACCCCAGTGCCTAGTCATTGTTGGAAATCCATTCTCCCTACGAGCCTTGTACGAGTTTTGTTTGTATTACCCACTTTTGTGGCTAGTAGCTGGAATTTAATGAATGTAACAATTTCGGCTATTTTATAAGTATTTGTATATAGGCACTATTATAATATCAGAGGATTTCTATAAAAATTGTTTTAGCTATCGTAAGGTAAAAACCCGACATGTTTATTTGTGGCGTGGTCTTACGAGATGCTTTTGTTTTCAAAGGATTTTTGAAACTTTAATAATCAATTGGGTGTGATTTTCTCACTCTGGTATTCCAGACTGACTCGGGTATTATTTAACTGTAATGCTCGGGTCAGACCGAGTATTATAGAATACAGGATTGATGCTGTGGAGCTCAGGAGACGAGCTGGATGACGATACGTATAGTCGTACTTGTTATATATATATTCCGCTGTTTGAGTTGTTGTGTACTCATTGTATGTTATTGATGTGAGCTGTGACTGTTGTACTCTGATGATGTAATATATGTAAACAGAAATATTTGATGTTGAGTAAAGTTTATACATTATCTATTATATTTTATTCCGCTGCGATGGTTAGATTCTGATATTGTTTTAGATTTCTTTTCTCCTATCTCTTCTTCTTTAACCAAAATGGTTCGTATTTCTGTGCAACTTGAGTTGATTGTTGTAGAATAGTGTTGACTCAAGGGGTACGGATTTGCGGGCTGTTACACTTGGTATCAGAGCTTAGGTTGGTGATAACCTTGGCTCTGTTGGAAATTACTCAAATAGAGTCCGTAGTACTCTAGAATGAGTTTGAGCGTATTAATAGATATGAGCACGTATTTGTTAGTGAATATAAAATGGTTTTATATTGTGTTGATTGGTTTATTGAGTGGTATATGAACCTTCGTCGGCACAGCCTCGAAAACTGTATCGAAGGGGTTTCTAAACACTTGAATAGAAAAATTGACACAATATTGTTTTAAATGTGGGTGAATGAAATAATTTTACCCAAAATATATTTTGATATAAAAGAAATATTTTCTTAAATTATACATTATTTGGATGTTAGAAATGATAATATTAAAGTATTATCATTGTTAAGTGAAAATTTAACTAGAAAATAGAAATATAATCAAAATTTGAAGGAATAAATTCATGATAAAATGAAATTTGTAAATATGAATTATAAATGTAAAATTATAAATTTAAATATAATCAAATGAGAATTTGTATGAACATAAGCTATGCAAATGAATTATAGAAAAAAAAATTGATTTAAGCAGGATTTGGAAATTTAAATCCCGAAAATTTGGAAGTGTTTTGAAGATAAATGATAGCATTGTTTTGGAGGTATTTCTGAAAGGAAATTTGTTTTAAATGGATTTTGAAAGTGATATAGCATTGAAATTACTTGGATTATTGGAAAATAATTCTGATGATGACGGCCGCATCATCAGTATTCATTTTCGAATTTCTAAGTGACGAATTGCTACCAAAGTGATTTGTTCTGGAAGCAGATGTTTTTGAAAATTTCAAAGGAAATTTGTTGGAAATAAAAGCCAGGATTGGATTAAATTTTGTTGAGAAATGTGGTTTGAGATATTGGAGATTTCAAAATGATTTGAAGCCAAAGCCGGGGTTTAGAAATCCTGATGAGATGATTGTAAGCTTATAAATTGAGATGATTTTTAAATCATGAAAGAAATATAGGCTTTGAGTGTTGGAATTAAAATTTAAAGAGAAAAGTTGAAAATGAAATTAACTTGGATTTGATAATAAAATTTGACTGGATTGAAATTAATTGAATAAGCTGAAAGAATATCCAGTTGTATTCGAATTGAGTTGAAATCGAACTAAGTTAATAAATCCGAGTTAAGTAAAATTGAGTTGGGATGAGAATTCAATTGAATTAATTAATGAAATTAAATTCTTACCTGAATAAATGGGAAATAAGTTGGATAAGGATTGGATTGAAATAAATAAACCAGAATAACTTATAAAAGAATTAAAGATCCATGGAAATAAAATATGCTTGGGCTATAAATAAATAGAAGGCTTGAGTTAAAAATAAAAGATGAATATATTCCAGCTTATGATGAATGGAATTGTATAAAATAATAAGTTGTGACTTATTAAATTGAAAATGGAATACAATGCCCAAAATCAATATTTTGATAAATTGAAAAATGAAATGAGGATCCAAACTTGAAGTATAAAATAAATATTGAACTTAAAAAAAATTAAATGAAGTGATATTTTGAATAAAATTTCAAGTGTTGGATTATGAATAAGGGGAGAACTAATTGGATAATAAATTAGTTAATGGAATTGAATTATAAGTTTATGATGAAGTTGGAAATAAACTCAAGTTATAAATTAAAATTGATTCAAATTGTTGAAGAAGTGAAAATAATGGAGAATGAGGTTGAATTGTGAGTTAGTAAATTGTTAAAAGTGAATAATAAAATCAGAACTTGGGTTATTAATTAAAATTTAACTTGAAGTGTCAACAAATTAAATATAATTGAAGTGTATCGGATAAAAATGGAAATGAGTTGAATTGCATTCAACTTAAAATTAAGTTGAATAATAGTGAATTGGATTTAAATCAAGTAAGAATAAATTTTAATTGAAATAAAATTCGGTGTGATGCCGATGATATTTAATGGAGTGAAAATGCTTAAATAAATAATTGTAAACCATTTAAAAAATTTATTAAGGAATTTAAATAACTTGAGACGATAAGGAAAATAGAATGTTTCAAGTTTATTAGAATGGTTTAAGTGAATGTGGATAAATTAATATTATTGAATAAATATAAATGGATGAAATAAATAAGAATCAAATGAAATATGGTTAAATAAGTTGAGAAATGGTTATTAAATGAAATAGCTTGGATTATTTTTGAGCTAAATAAAGTAGTTCGGAATAAACAAATATGGAATGAAATGTAAATAAATGAATTGTAAATAAAATTTAAATGGAATGTGTCGAGCTAAATAAATGATTGTGAATGGATTAAAATAAAGGGGAAGCTTAATTGGAAATGAATATGAACCTAAGTTGTTAATGGTTTTGAATGGAACTTGTTTGGATAATGGAACTAGTTGGGGTAATAAATGAAATGCAAGTGAATGTATTCAAATCTGAAATGGAATGAGAGTGAAGAGATTCAAATTTAAATGCAATGAGAATGAGAATATATGAATTGTGAATAAATTTAAAAATGGGATAGAATTAAGTATAAATTGAGTTGAAATCCATTTAAATTGGTTATAAAACATAATACTTATGTATTCACATAGTTTTCGTCAAATTCGCATAAAATTAATTGTCATTTGATGTAAATGGAAGTAATTAAAATTCTATGAGTCGATAGAAGTAAAATAAATAAATTTTGAAAGCAATTGAATTAAATGTGAGTTCAATTTTCTTAAGAATAAATTAAAAGTAAGCAATTGAATTCTAAACCATTCAAATTGATGGAATTGTATACGAATGAATCGAAAACCATCCGAATTGAGTGAAAATGGTTATAAATAAATTGGAACAGTTGAATTAGCATGGAAACTATATAAATTGCTTACAGAAAAATGTTTGGTATGAGTTTCTTTTAGAATTCATATGTTTTAACTATTATAAATAAGTGGAATATAGTTAAACTGCATATATTTGGCACTTACATGTTTAAATTGAGTAAGTACAGGTACCTGGAAGCCATGTGGCTGGATTTGGGTTGGGCTATTTGCTAAAAATAATAAGCTGCTTGCTTAAAATGCTAAATAAGGTACGCCTACGCAATAAAATTAGGAAATATGAACTGTTTTTGGTTTTTCCGACCGTGTGGGTCGATGTATATATATTTATCTCTTTTGTCAAATTGCAAAAGCTCCTCCGTACAAAGGGGACTCTGCCAAAAATTTTCAGAAATTTTGGGAGTTAGAAAATTTTTGAAGATTTTTGGAAAATTTAGTTAGCAACAAAACGATTTCAAACTAGAAATTGAAATTAATTAGTAAATGATACTAACTAAAGTAATGACATGAATTAGTAATAAATGAAAAATAAAATTCAAATGTTTCAAGTTAGAGATAAATTGAATTCATATGAAAATGAAAGAATTGATTTGAATAGAAATAAAGATAAGAAACATATAAAATGTTTATACTAACTTAAGAAAGGAATGGTAAATTCTAGATTGGAAATTGATATTACAAATATAATCTAAGATAATATAGAAATGAATAGATATTAACATTTGGTAAGAAAGTCGATAAAATATTTTGGGATATTGTGATTAGATATTAGTGCTAAGCAGGATATGCAGGTATTATAAAAGGAAAAAAGGAAATTGGGTTTGATATGAAAAGATAAAATTTGAAATGCTCGACAAAAAGGTATGTATTTAAATTTGGTATAAAATTGATTGGGTTTTTGGATCGAGCCACTTGGCTTTTTGTTTTTTTTTTGGATTTAGGAGGCCGTAGTGCCATTTTGTAGTTGTACCGAGCTAGCCGCGCAAAGGAGACGCTGGCGAAATTTTTCGGAAATATAGGGAGTTAGAAAGAAAAAAATTTGAGAAAAATTTGATAATTCAAATTTTGGTTTTAAATTGAAACTTGAATGGTAAAACAAACAATATAGTTTGAAACTATGGGAAGTTGAGAAGTTAATAAGAATGATACTGGGTCTTTTATAAAAGGATAGTTAGATGTTGAATTGTTTGATTTTGGGGATAAGTAGATGGGTATTGGACCATTCTTCCTAACTAGTAATTTCGGGGACGAAATTCTTTTAAGGGGGGAGGAATGTGACGACCCAGAATTTTTGAACACCTGGAATTGGAATATTAAATTGATTTTGAATATTTAAATGTTAAATTTTAACTTGAAATCCAATATCACTAATTATTGATAATTAAATTATTGAATTAAATAATTGAAAATTATGCTAAATGTTGAATCTGAAGTTTTAAGCCTGTAGAAAATTAATTTGAAGGCTTATAAAATTTATATTGATAGCATTGGAGATAATAGAAATGTTAAAATTGAATTTGACACTGATTTGTTCGGTTTTATATTTATATCGTTTAAATTGAATTTAAAAATAGCCTTCCGAGGCACAGTCTCGGAATTCAACGAAACCAGTTTCATTGGGTCCGTAATATTGAATTATTATCGGATTTCAAATTTCGTATTGATCGGAGTTAATGTGTGAGCGTACGATTAGTAAACACGCTGGAATTTATATCGAATTTAATATAAAAATAATAATAATAATAATAATAATAAATAAATAAAAATCAAATCAAGAAAAATTACATTGGCAACCCTATCTTCAATTAGGCCGAGCTATTCTTTCTGACAAGCCACTCTATACTCTGAAAACATCGCGTCTTGCCTCCTCTCCTTCTTCGATTTCACGCTTCTTTCGCCTTCTCGAATATACTTCTTTCGCCCTCTTTTTATTTTCGTCCTTTATTCTCAGTGGATACAACCGACCTTCGTTTACCTTCTTCACATTTAAATGGCTCAAAATCAAATTCATGCCGAATCCAAATCGCAAAAAAAAAAAAAAAAAAAAAAAAAGATAAATAAATTATAATGGCCGATGGCGAGCATTTCTCTCTTCCTACTTCGAATGTATTCGAACTCGCCTCAAACGATAGGCCATCGCGTACGAATCTGTCAGGTCGTGGTGGGTTCAGTGATTTAGGGGTTTTGACGCAGAGCCATTGTTGGCGAGATCGCGATGCCGCAAGGCTCGCGTTATGGCGACGTGGGGTTTCGAGCGCAGAATGACAAGAGGAGGTCGCGACGCTTTGTATCGGGCTCGTGTGAGAGACGGAGGTCGAGGTTGGGTTCGAGGAGGAATTCACGAGGTGGGGATGATTGCAGGTGAACTAGGGAACTCGACGATCTGCTTTCGAGTCGAGCGGCTTCGTGGGTTCGTGTTTGGATTCGCTCGAGAAGATTTGGGGATTGGGGACGTGACTCGTCTGAGCACGAGAGGTATAAACTTTTGATTTTTACCTATGTATGAATAAAATTTGAAAACAAAATTTAAACTTACAGTAAAGGATGTTTACTGATAGTTTTCGATTTCCAGATTTTAAATTTACCTATGGACAGGAAAAAGTATATAACAATATTTGATTTTACTGTAAGATATAGGATATATACATAGATAGATATTTTAATTTATAAGTTATTTTAAAAAATATTTTATTTATGGGGTTTAATTTTAAATTTGTTATTCGATAAATATATATACAGGTTGAAAATTATTTATATATGAGGTTAGAGCCAAAAATTACAAGTTTATTTAATAATGCATATTAGTGATTAAGACGATTGATAAACCTATTTAAATTATTTAGTTACTAAAAGAAATTGCAAGGGAACGATTGGTTTAACTGAATTATTAGTTGCCTTATTTATTTAATGGCAATTAATTGTTTGATAAATTAAATTATTAATGAATCGTATAACTGTTATACAAGGTTTTAAATCACGGAAGCAAGCCAGTTTGGAAATAGATTGCAAATCAAAAGCAAAGGTGAGTTAATCTCACTCAGTTTATAATTAAATTTAAAATGATTAAATTTAAACAATTGTTTGAATGGTTGAATGAATTGATGAGATAGTATGATACTGTGGAATTGGTATATTATATTGTGCTAACATCTGTGGATGCAGGAAAACAGGTTGGAGGGATCCAACTGGGTCCCTCAACATATATATATTGTTTATTATTCTCTGACATGCTTTGTGGATATTCTGTGATGAATCATATTGAAATATTGAATGCTATAGCTGCTTGGATATATTCTTGAACTCTGAGTTATCAAATTATATAGCATTGGATTCTTGGAAAGAAATAATAAAAGAAGTAAATTTTTAAGAAAATAATTATAAAGAATGTAAATAAATTAAAAATGAATTGATAAGAATATTAGTGTTCCCAAAATGCTAATTAATGAATCCTGTATATGAAAAGGAATTTTTGAATAAACAGAAAGTTAAGAAAACTTAAAATTTCAATGTTACTGTTTAAAAGAATAAAACAATTATTTCAAATTTAGGATTTAAATTATTCTAGAAGAATAAAGAAGAAATGGAAAAAAAAATGAAATGAAATATGTATATTTCAGTTAAAGATGTAAAATAAAAGGGAAAATAATAACAATTAAAATTAAGTCAATAATTAATGAATTTTGAAATGAACTGAATAAGTGAAGAAATTTATTTCAAATAAAATAAGTTGAAAATCAATTTGGAAAATTGATTCAATTGATTGAAGTTGGAAAATTCTCCTCGAATAACCAAGTATGTTTTCAAAGCGAGTTTTTAAATATAAGTTAAAAGGGTTTTAAAGTTGTTTTAAAAAAAAAAAAAGGCAAGTTTTGAAAAAATTTATTATATCCAATATTTAAAATTCAAAGGGTAAGTATTTTCTCAAAATCTAATATAGTAGTAATTACTTAAAAGATGACCTAGTATTTTGTTTTCAAAAGTGAAATTCTAGTTTTATATTCTATTAAGTAACTTTATTTTCAAATACTCATATAGTAAGTATTTTTACAAATATTGAAGAAATTTAACTTAGCTGTTTAAAAGTATATATTTCAAAGTAAAATGTTTTAAAATTCATTTTTAAAATCTAGTTTCATGCTTGGTGATTTCAGAGGAGATAGAAAATATTTGGAAAAGTTTATTCTGGGAAGAAAGATGGTTTGAACTGTTTTCAAAGGATTGAAAATAGAACTATATCTTGTGAAGATATTTTTGGAGATAAATAATTTGGAAAATTATTTATTGGTTGATGGTTGTTTGTTAATATAAATTGATAGTTAAATAACCGACTATCAATATTGGACAAATACGTTGATCGTTTCGAAGAGGCCGGGATCGAGATTTATTTCTCGAAAACCACTTCGATCCGGTTTGTACGTTTCGTGCGAAAAACGTGTTCGGAGTCGAAGATGGAGCAGTGAAGTGCAAGGGCTAGTCGCTACTAATCCTGAGGATATTTCCAAAATGGATGTAGTAGGAATAGTGCCTTCGGTTCCGTTCGAACCCGGGACGGACTTGTATGGATGAATGCTTGCGAAAACATCGTCAGGTGGACGATGGGCATTCTAAGTGAAACGTTCTAAAGGTAACGCTTAGCCTCAAGCCTCATCAAATGGGAATGACTGAAAATCAGGGGATATGCAGCAAGGTTAGGTGGGTCATGCCCAAGCAGGACAAGATAATTCCCCTGTCTAGATGTCCCTTATATATATTTCGGCTTAGTGGGTGGTTGGTCGCGCCAACCACGGGGTTTATCTTGTTCGGAACTGTTCAGTAAGGAATGGTTCCGGCCTTGTGTTGCAGGGGATGAAGGGAGTAGTCCTCGGTATGGTGATCTAGGCCCCGTACTGTGACAGGTGGTACCCCAATGCCTAGTCATTGTTGGAAATCCATTCTCCCTACGAGCCTTGTACGAGTTTTGTTTGTATTACCCACTTTTGTGGCTAGTAGCTGGAATTTAATGAATGTAACAATTTCGGCTATTTTATAAGTATTTGTATATAGACACTATTATAATATCAGAGGATTTCTATAAAAATTGTTTTAGCTATCGTAAGGTAAAAACCCGACATGTTTATTTGTGGCGTGGTCTTACGAGATGCTTTTGTTTTCAAAGGATTTTTGAAACTTTAATAATCAATTGGGTGTGATTTCTCACTCTGGTATTCCAGACTGACTCGGGTATTATTTAACTGTAATGCTCGGGTCAGACCGAGTATTATAGAATACAGGATTGATGCTGTGGAGCTCAGGAGACGAGCTGGATGACGATACGTATAGTCGTACTTGTTATATATATATTCCGCTGTTTAAGTTGTTGTGTACTCATTGTATGTTATTGATGTGAGCTGTGACTGTTGTACTCTGATGATGTAATATATGTAAACAGAAATATTTGATGTTGAGTAAAGTTTATATATTATCTATTATATTTTATTCCGCTGCGATGGTTAGATTCTGATATTGTTTTAGATTTCTTTTCTCCTATCTCTTCTTCTTTAACCAAAATGGTTCGTATTTCTGTGCAACTTGAGTTGATTGTTGTAGAATAGTGTTGACTCAAGGGGTACGGATTTGCGGGCTGTTACAGTGCCGAAAATGGCGAAACATGCTAAAAGCATGAAAAACTGATTTTTACTTTAAAATGAAATTCTTTTCAACTAACCTGCCTTGTTTGTTAAAATATTATTGGTTGCTAGTTTTCTTTTCTAAGAGTGCTGCCAAAATTTCAGAAATAATCAATTTTATTTATTTACAAAATATACCTTTTCCTTTTATAAACATATAAAACATTTACGTCCCATACCTTAAATAATTTTATATATCTGTTAAATCACTTAAGAGAATTCTACAAAAAAAATCTAGAAAATCATTTTCAATATGTTTTGGAACATATATTAATTTCAGACCCAAAACTTAAATAATTTAGCTGTAAATTATTTTAAAACCAAATAAACATTTTCTTCACTAGAAAATTAATATAAATTCCACATTAGTTCAGAAAATTATGAAGATTGAAACCCATATCTAAATATCATTTTTAATCTAAATCTAAATTCGCAAGGCATTTGGATGTCATTAAATAGGGTTTTCACATTAAAACATATCATAAAACCTATATGAATAAGCATAAATCATCAACAAGCATATATGAACATTTGACCATTCAAAAACACGGCATAATCATGCAAAATATTTCAGATTCATCCTAAAACCAAAAACAATTATATAAATGAGATGTAGTCATTATTCACCTTAGCTTTGAGATTATGGAGTTTGAGATTTGAATGGATTAAGTTGGTTAATCTTCTTCCTTTAGCTCTTTCTTCCTCTTGTTCTTACTAATAGTGGTTGGCCTCTAAATTTAACTTTTGCAAATGAATATGTGTGTGAGCACGGCTAAGGGTCTAGGGTATTAGAATACACTTTTACCTATTTTACCTTTGCCTATTTCCCTTATCTATTTTAGTTCTGTTAGCTCATTTTATTTTATTCGTTAACATGGCACGTCTACCCCTATTAATCACAAATATCAATCCCCTAATCATCACATTACTTTATTTAATTTGGCTAATTAAATATCCTAAATAACATTACTAAAAATATGGGGTGTTACATTAGCAGCTTGTTCCAGACCTGAATTCATCCTAATGTTTGGTCTGACATTCCCATTAGTTATGGTGCTTCCCCCACCAATGTTAACTCTTCCACTTCTAGCTTCCATATCTTACATCCATAAAATCTACATTCGAGTCTTTGTAAGATACAGAAGAATAGCCTAAGGGAGATGGAAGAATAATGATAAAGCGTATACTTATATATAGCAAATATGAGTGCGTTACTATAGCGTTATCCTATACCCCAATCTTTTCGCTAATTCCTTAGGATTATGTTTTAAAAATCATTTTAAGTTTGAAATTACTTTTACTTTTTTTTCATAAACCTATGCTTTGATATCAAGACATAACATCCCCTATCTCGAGGTCGGCTAAGCGCTACAAATGGTGCAGTCATCTATAGTATTAACTTCCAATGACAAAATATGATAATATTAATGATATTCATAATATCAGAAGCATGTGAATACGAAACAAAATCACAGATTCCAAAAATAGTTCTACTTATTACATTTCAAATCCATATTTCGTATTCAATTACACAATCCCAAACGATTCCTAAGTTCGATGTGATGTCCCGGAATTTTGGGCAATATTTATTTAATAATCTTTGTAAATAAGCATTTAAATTGGTTTAATAATCTTCTTTTATAAATATTTAAATGGTGAATTTTATCTTTTAAAGCTAATAAAATGTTTTCTATTTATAATGTATATATATTTGTATATATTGTAAATAGGAAAGCTTTAGTTTGAATTTAACAAATAAAAACATGTTTTCTAATTCTAATATATATTTTGGTAATTTGGAAGTTATGATTGAATTTAATGTAAACTTTTCAAAGGTTATTTAAAAAGTTAACCATATAGTTTCAAAATACACAAGGTAAATGTTTATTTGTTTAAAACATATTATAGCTTAAGTTTAAATTTAAATAAGATTAACAAAAAGGTTTGTTTTACTTTCTTTTTAAATATTACTTGATAAATATGATTTGTAAATATATATAAAAGTTTAAAATACAATTAACAAACATATAATACATTAATTCATTTAGTGATATAAGTAATTTATAAATAATATGATAATTCCCTTTATAAATTATTTGAAATTGGAAGGATTGTTATTTTCAAACAATAATGATAATGTGATGTTTTTAAATATAGATAATAAATTTTAATAATTTTTTTTCAAATTGAATTTGTGTTTGTTTAAGTGTATATATATTTGAGTTTATTTTAAATTGAATTTTAAATTGAATTTGTGTTTGTTTAAGTGTATATATATTTGACTGTAATTTGTTTTATAATATTTTCTTTAAAGAATCTTATTCATATAAATTAAGAAAGGTATTTATTTAAATAGTAAATTAAATCTTAAAAGCTTATAAACCATTTTATAATTAATTAAACATGTATAATGACAAGTGTTTAATTTTAAAACCTTGTTAATAACATGTGTAATTTAATAAACAATTGTGAATGACAAATGTTAGGAAATTTTACAAGTGTCACTTTTTAATTTTAGTTTTCTTTTATTTTTAATAATCATAAATTTAGCCTATATATTCATCTATTTTTTTATCTCTTTTTCCTATCTCATTTTAAATCTCAAAGAAACTCAAGCCTGTAACAAAAATTCTCAAAACAATACCCTGTAAAATATTTCTCAAGCCAAAGGTTAATCCAAATCAATAGCCTGTAAACCATTTTCAAACTCAAGAAAAACCAAAAGCCTGTAACATTTCTTCAAACCTGAGATTAAATCAAAGCAAACTCAAGAAAAATCAAAGTAGGATCATCTCTGTTTCAAAATTAAGTAGTCTCTACAACAAGTTTCCAGATTCAAGCATTTTCTTCCAGCATTCAAGTATTTTTTCCAGATCATAGCATGCAGTTTTCAAAAGCAAAGAGGCTTCCAAATTTTCAAAGTAAAAACTGTTTCAATATCTCTGATTTTGGTGAGTAAACATTTTATCAAAAAGCTTTAGTAAATTAAAATCTGTGCTTGTGAAATTCTGAGATGATTGATGCTTTGCATGTATACATATACATATATATATATATATATAAGTGAATTCCTGTATATATGAATATATTGAAGTGTGCATGTCTATTATATGTGTATGTCTCTGTTTTCATAGTTACAGAGTTGAAAAATAAATCAAAATTTCAAAATCTCTTCAATCATTCTCTGTTGACTTTTAGTCGTCAAACAAAATCAGTTTGTTTAAACATAGATTAAGGTTCAAAATTTTATTTAAGTAAATCAAATTTGTAAATCTCTGGAAAACCAAGAAGAACAGTGGAAACTTAAGAAATGTTAAAATTCAAATATCTTAATTCTTCGATTTAGGTATATAATCTGAGTCACTATCTAAAATCATGATTTTTAAGGGTTAATTCATGATTTTTAATTTTGAATCGAGTGAGCAATTCATAGTTGACCGAAAATTGTGTTTTGAGCTATTTTTGGTGATCGTCGAGTCTTTGGTGGTTGAAGTTTTTGCTGAAGCAGGCTTGGTGATCGGAGATGTTGGAAAAAGTGGTGAATAGTTTTATTAACCACTGTGGCATCGGCGAATTAGAGAACTAGGTTTTTAACCCTATTTTAGGTCGAGCTTAGAATAGTGGCTGCTGCGTCGTCTCTAGGGCTTCGAGTTGCATTGGACTTGGGGGATGGCTACATGGAAGGCTAGTGGAGGTACGGCCGGAGTTTCATGTGTTTCGCTGGTCGGCGTCGTGGGTTCGAGGGGTTTTTCAGGCATGGTGTTTAGTTCCAGGTTTACCAGTTTTGTTCGATCCTAATTTGGATTTTGTTTTAGGGATTTGGTGGTCGGGGTCATAGGTTTGGGTGATCGTCGTTGAGATGGAGGCGTCGGCGGTGATCGATGTCGTCGCGTTCGACTGTGCAGGTGCACTGGTGTCAGATGATGTTAGAGGTTTGGATAGAGGAGTCATCTCGAAGGAGCACTCGGGTTAATGGAGTGTGGACTCGAGTAAGGACTCGGGTGGTTTCGTGAGTGCAAATTTGTTTCCAGATTTAACTTAAAACTTAAACAAAATTTTGAAAAAAAAAAGTGGATTTTCTCAGGTCAAGGCTCGAGTAACCATCGGGTTGAACCCGAAGCATATTTAAAATAGTTTTTAAAAGTTTTTGAAAAGCAAGGTTTTGAATTTAAATAAATTTAGTTTAAAACTCTTCTTATATAAATTTCTTTTATATATAATAAGTGTTTCTTTAACGTTTGAATAAGAGGTTTTGTACTTTGTTTAACTTAAATTTCGTAAAGTTCAATTTGTAAATCATTTTAAAATCTTAAATTGGAAATGAAATTTAAATGTTAGTTTAAAAGTATAATGTTTTAAATGCATATGTTAATGACAATTAAGTCATTAATAAGGATAATGTTTTATCTAAAAGTTAATTAAGATTTAATGATTTAAGACTTAATTAAATTATTAAGTAATTAAAGAGTAATTAATTAATTTAATTAATTAATGATTAAGGATTAATAAATTAATAATTAAGGGTTATAAGTTAATCAATTAGAGGTTAATTAATTTGTAATTAAGGATCATTAATTAGATAATTATCAATGATTGGAGATTTATTATTAAGTAATTAAGTTATAATTAGAGATTAATAAATTAAGTAATTAAAGATTAATTAAGTTACAATTAAGCATTAATTAATTAAGTAATTGGAGATTAATTAACTAGTAATTGGGGATTTAATTAATTTTTAATTAATAATGGTTAATTAAATTATAATTACTTAAGGAAAGTAATTAAAGAATTATTAATAATTAATGTAAGCGCCATTAACTAGTGACTAAGAGATAATAAATTTATGTAATTACATTGAGGTAGTTGGTTTAATTCAGTGAGGATAGTTAATTACTTGATTAATTAAGGGTTATTTAATCTGAGTAATTAAAGGTAATTAATTAAAGAGTAATTAACTAATGAAAGTAATTAAAGGGATTAATTACTCAATGTAATTAATTAAATTAATGTGATTAATTTAAGTTAATTAATTAGTTTAATTAATTAAAAATAATCACTTGATGATTGATTAAGTATAAATACTTAATATGATAAATAAAGTGTAATTACTTAGTGTAAGTAATTAATAGGTAATTACTGTAATTAAAGAGAATAATTACTTAATAGAAGTAATTAAGGGTTAATTACTCAGTGTAATTAATTAAAGGATTAATTAAAGATAATTAAATAAGGAGTAATTAATTAATGTAAGTAATTAAAGAATAGTTAACTACTGGAAGTGATTATTTAATGTTAATTAATGAATGCGTTTAAGTTAAAGATTTCTTATTAAATGTAATTAATTAAAAGGGAAATTAATTAATGAAAGTAATTAGAGGATTGTTAATTAATGTAATTAATAAGAGTAATTGATGATTAACTACTGTAAATGGTTAAGGATAATTAATTTGTGTAATTAATCAAAGGCTAATTACTTAATGTAATTAAAGAATAATTAATCAAGGATGATTAATTAAGATGGATAATTAAAGCATGATTAATTAATTGGTTTGTAATTAATTAATAGTTAAGTAAGCAGGATTTATAGTGATGGGAGTAATTAATTTAATTTATTTTAAATTAATTAGAAATGGCGTGACTAATTATCTTGCTTACGATGATTGAATGGTGTTGAATGCCTTGAATTTTTTATATCTCTGATGTGTGATATGTGTTGCTTGGTGATATGAGATGCTTTGGTTGAATTGTGATGTTATGGATTATCTATTTGTGATAATGTGAATTATCTATCTGTGTGAATATAGATACTAAATTGAACTGTTTTAACGTAAAACAACTTGACCTTAAAAGATGGCATTTTGGATTTCGGTGAGGCCAGGATTGGATTTCCAAATTTGGATATCCGAAAACCACATCGATCCAAATTAAACGATATGTCGTGAATCTCAAGTGAAGTTCGGGATGAAGATTCAAAGTGCAAGGGCTATTGTCGTTAACTCTGAGGGTGATTCCAAAATGAGTGTAACGAGATAGTGCCTTCGGTTTCGTTCGAACCCAGAACAAACTTGTATGGATTGAATGCTTTTAGAACATCGTCATTGGAGGACGATGAGCATTCTAAGTTATGTGTTCTGAAAAGGTAATCGTAGCCACAAACCTTATCAATGGGGAATGGCTAAAACAGGGGAGGTGCAGCAAGGCTAAGTGGCAAGTAGGACGAGATTTCCCCTGTCTATAGGTCCTTTTATGTTCGTCTGTGTGGGCAGTTGGTTGCAAACAACTGCGGGGTTGTCTTCTTCGGGACTATCTAGTCAGGGATGGTTCCGGCCTTGTATTGTAATGGATTTAGGGTGGATCCTCCTTACTGTGATCAAGGCCACGTACCGTGACGGGCGGTACCCCAGTAGCCCTGCCATCGTATGGAATCCAATCTCCAATAAGTGTCGTACATTTTGATTGTGCCCAACTATGTTGGAACGTGAGATGTAAGCATTCCAGCTATTTCTGTATTTCACTTGAAAACCCTAGACCCTATTATAATATAACTGGATTTCCTATCAACTGTTTTGGTTATCGTAAGGTAAAAACTTTTTCGTATATATGTGCAAGAAGTCTTACGAGATACCTTTTGTTTTCAAAGGTTTTTCAAAATTGAGCAACTTTAAACTGTTTACTCACATCAGACCCATGTCTGACCCAGAGTTTATTTTCTGTTTTCTTAAACTCTTGGGTACTCAAATTTTTATGAGTAACCAAGGGATTCAGGTTAGCTTTGACGAATCTGGAGGAGATATGGAGCAGGAGGCTTCAGCTTTTGTAGATTTACAGTGTTTCCGCTGTATTGGTATGTCTGTGTTGTATTTTGAGATGTATGATAGATAGGTTTTATAACTGTCTAATGTATTGTGATATAAAGCTGTGTAACTCTAATAGACGTCCTATATTATGTAATAACTATGTGATTAATATATTTTATTCACTCCGCTGTGAGATTCTGATATTGTTTAGTTCTTTCTTTTCTACCTTTTCTCTTTTATATCCCTTTCTTTCTTAATAATGATGCGTCTTTCTGTAAGATGAAAGGCGGGTCGTTACATTTGGTATCAGAGCGCTAGGTTGAGTGAATACCTAGGCTTTGGAGTGATTTCTTTTTTGAAAGAGCATACTTGTAATTTTGATATATATGTATCTATTTCTACCTATTTGTTGGGTTACCTGTTTGGGTTTTCCAATATGAGTTCTAGAGGTAGGAAGGGTAGTGGTATGTGTAGCATGACTACCAATGGAAGAAATCCGAGTATTGAGGTGGGAAGTGTATCTGCCGAGGCTGTAAACCCAATACCGCCTCAAGAGAGCTTTGCATCATTGTGTTAGGATTTCACCAATCTCTGAAGGAAACCTTTTTAAGGTTCGGAGTCCATCGTTGAAGTGTAAGCTTGGTTGCGCTCATGTGAGTAGATTTTTAAGAGTTTGGATCTGTCGGTTGAGCAGACGCGAGAAATGGTATCTTGACAACTTCAAGAAGAAGCAGCTACGTAATGAGATGCAGTGACTATGGATTTTTTTGAAGATGTTTCCTTTGGAGCAAGTTTAAGGAAGTATGTCTGCATCGGTGATGAGACTAAGTTCAGCAGGGTGTTTGTGTTGGGTTTGAGGCCCAATTTTCTTGAGGAGATGTCCGCCTCTCAAGGCTCTATGTGGAATTGGTTGATATGGCTTTGAGGATTGAAGAGCTTATGGATAAGAAGTCTTTAGTATCTGTGGCAGCAGTGCAGCTCGGGGGAGTTTTGTGTGCCAGCAGGAAGATCTTTTGGCTTAGCAGTAGAGGTGGAATTCAGAAGAAGCAGAGTGGACCGTTAGCTTTTTCTGTTTGGCAAGGTCTTCTTGAGGGATTCGACCTTATTTTGAATGGATTGGTTAATCATAAGCTACTCTGATTTGTGAAGAGGGAACAATTTCTTTGGAACTGATCGGGATAGATCGCAAAAATGACTTGCGATAGTTTGAGTGTTCTCTTGGGTTATCAGAGATTTTTCGAATGTCTTTAGGGAAGTCAGAGGTTTGTCCGCGTTGAAGATTGAGTTCCGTATCGATTTGGTTCCAAGAGCTATACCGGTTGTTCAACCAAGTAGAAGGATTTGGTGAAGCAACTCAGGATTTCTTGAAGCTTTTCTGTTTTCTCTATTAGATCTAATTTTCTAGCTGGGTTTTTGCCATGGTATTTGTGACCGAATCGGATTGGTCACTAAGATTTTATGGATCTGATAAACTGTGTTTTCCAGGATGTGTTGATCAAGTTTGTGCTTGTATTCATCGATGGCATTCTCATCTACTCTAGATCAGAGTTGCGCAGCGGAAGCGAGGTAGCAGATGTTCTAGACTAGAAGCAACCGCAAACTTCTACAGGAATTTTTTTAGGGTCTGAAGACGAGATTGGCGAGTGCACCTATTTTGTCTTTTCCGGATAGGAGAAGTAAGTTTGAAGTCTACTGATGATTGTGTAGAGTTTGTGTTCTTGATTTCGATAAATCTTGAGAGGATCATTTTGTTGGGTTATTTTTGGTCCAGTTTGGTTCAAGAAGCATCAGCGAAGGTTGAGCTGATTAGGAAGGATTAAGGCAGCCTAGGATCGTTAGAAGAGTTTTGTAGATAAGAGACGAAGGAATTTGGAATTTGAAGTTGAAGACTTCGTTGTTGTTAAGGTTTCTCCGGCCAAAGGAGCAATCAGATTTGGTAAGACTGGGAGGCTACTCCGAGGAATATTGGATATTTCTATGTTCTTGTAAGGATAAGTGTTTTCGCCTACAGGGTTGAATTGCCAGTTTGGATAACTGGGATTCAAAGTATTTCGTGTATCTCTAAAGGAGTATGTGTATGATCCATCACTGATTACGGAACCAGTTCAGGAAGATTTGGTAGTTGGGTCAAACTTGACTGTGGTCAGATATCTTATGCAGATAGTAGATCTAGAAGAGTAGGAGCTCAGAAGATTAGTGGTGTAGCTAGTTTGGATCAGTAGAGCGAGTATTCCAGTGTTTGCACCTGAGAAACTCTAGATAATATTAGGAAGTCCTATCTAGAATTTTGTCTGGATAGTTAGATTTGTTTGTTTGAAAGTTGATTGTTGTGGTTGTTAGTATTTGGCTGATATGTATTCCTTGTTGTTTGGAAATAAAACCTTTGTTGAATTATCAAATTATCTTTGCTTTTAAATTTAGGGGACTAAATTCTTTTAAGTGGGGAGGAATGTGATGTCCTGGAATTTTGGGCAATATTTATGTAATAATATTTTTAATAAGCATTTAAATTGGTTTAATAATCTTCTTTTATAAATATTAAATTGGTGAATTTTATCTTTTAAAGCTAATAAAATGTTTTCTATTTATAATGTATATATATTTGTATATATTGTAAATAGGAAAGCTTTGGTTTGAATTTAACAAATAAAAACATATTTTCAAATTCTAATATATATTTTGGTAATTTGGAAGTTATGATTGAATTTAACATAAAACTTTTCAAAGGTAATTTAAATAGTTAACCATATAGTTTCAAAATACTTAAGGTAAATGTTTATTTATTTAAAATATATTTTAGCATAAGTTTAAATTTAAACAAGATTAACAAAAAGGTTTGTTTTACTTTCTTTTTAAATATTGCTTGATAAACATGATTTGTATACATATATAAAAGTTCAAAATACAATTCACAAACATATAAAACATATGATACATTAATTCATTTAGTAATATAAGTAATTCATAAATAATGTGATAATTCCCTTTATAAATTATTTAAAATTGGCAAGATTGTTGTTTTCAAACAATAATAATAATGTGTTGTTTTTAAATATAGATAAATAAATTTTAATAAATTTTTTAAAAATTGAATTTGTGTTTGTTTAAGTGTGTATATATATATATATATATATATATATATATATATTTGAGTTGAATTTAAATTGAATTTTAAATTTGAATTTGAGTTTGGATTTAAATTTGAAATTTAAAAGATAATTATTTTGGATTTAAAAATATATGTATAAGATTTTATTTGAATATAATTTGTTTTATAATATTTTTATTAAAGAATCTTGGTTTTATAAATTAAGAAAGGTATTTATTTAAATAGTAAATTAAATCTAAAAAGCTTATAAACCATTTTGTAATTAATTAAACATGTATAATGACAAGTGTTTAATTTTAAAACCTTGTTAATAACATATGTAATTTAATAAACAATTGTGAATGACAAATGTTAGGAAATTTTACAAGTGTCACTTTTTAATTTTAGTTTTCTTTTATTTTTAATAATCATAAATTTAGCCTATATATTCATCTATTTCTTTTCTTTATCTCTTTTTCCTATCTCATTTTAAATCTCAAAGAAACTCAAGCCTGTAACAAAAATTCTCAAAACAATACCCTGTAAAATATTTCTCAAGCCAAAGGTTAATCCAAATCAATAGCCTGTAAACCATTTTCAAACTCAAGAAAAACCAAAAGCCTGTAACATTTCTTCAAACCTGAGATTAAATCAAAGCAAACTCAAGAAAAATCAAAGCAGGATCATCACTGTTTCAAGATTAAGTCATCTCTACAACAAGATTCCAGATTCAAGCATTTTCTTCCAGCATTCAAGTATTTTTTCCAGATTATAGCATGTAGTTTTCAAAACAAAGAGGCTTTCAAATTTTCAAAATCAAAAATATTTCAATATCTTTGATTCTGGTGAGTAAACATTTTATTAAAAAGCTTTAGTAAATTAAAATCTGTGCTCGAGAAATTATGACATGATTGATGCTTTGCATGCGTATATATATAAGTGAATCCCCGTATATATGAATATATTGAAGTGTGCATGTCTGTTATATGTGTATGTCTCTGTTTTCATAGTTACAGAGTTGAAAAATAAATCAAAATTTCAAAATCTCTTCAACCATTCACTGTTGAGTTTTGTTCTTCAAAAATCTGTTTGTTTAAACAAAAATTTAGGTTTAAAATTTTATTTAAGTAAATTAAATTTGTAATTCTCTAGAAAACCAAGAAGAATAGTGGAAACTTAAGATATATTAAAATTCAAATATCTTAATTCTTCGATTCAGGTACATAATCTGAATCACTATCTAAAATCATAATTTTTAAGTTAATTCACGATTTTATGTTTTGAATCGAATAAGCAATTCATAGTCGACCAGAAATTGTGTTTTAAGCTATTTCTGGTGATCGTCGAGTCTTTGGTGGTCGGGGTTTTTGCTGAAGCAGTCTTGATGATCGGAGATGTTAGCAAAAATGGTGAGTGATTTTATTAACCATTGTGGCGTCGGCGAATCGAAGAACTAGGTTTTTAACTTTAGTTTTGATCGAG
Source organism: Allium cepa (assembly GCA_030765085.1). Taxonomy (NCBI): domain Eukaryota; kingdom Viridiplantae; phylum Streptophyta; class Magnoliopsida; order Asparagales; family Amaryllidaceae; genus Allium; species Allium cepa. Next base: position 647,912,404 of record CM060939.1, on the reverse strand, counting down.
CTTGGAATAGTGGCTGTTGCATCGTCTCTAGGGCTTCGAGTTGCATCAGACTTGAGCGATCGGAGGTGTGGCCGGAGTTCCAGGTGTTCTGGTGGTCGGCGTCGTGGGTTCGAGGGGTTTTTCAAGCATGGTGTTTGGTTCCAGGTTTATCAGTTTTGCTTGATCCTAATTTTGAGTTTGTTTTGGGGATTTGGTGGTCGGGGTCATAGGTTTGGGTTGAACCTCATTGAGATGGAGGCGTCGACGGTGATCGGTGATCGGTGTCGTCACGTTCGACTGTGCAGGTGCACAGGTGTCAGATGATGTCAGAGGTTTGGATAAAGGAGTCGTCTTGAAGGAGCACTAAGGTTAATGGAGTCTGGACTCGAGTAAGGACTCGGGTGGTTTCGTGAGTGTAAATTTGTTTCTAGATTTAACTTAAAACGTAAACAAAATTTTGAAAAAAAATGAAGTGGATTTTCTCGGGTTAAGGCTCGAGTAACCATCGGGTTGAACCCGAAGCATATTTAAAAACAGTTTTTAAAAGTTTGTAAAAAGCAAGGTTTTGAAATTAAATAAATTTAGTTTAAAACTCTTCTTATATCTTTTATATATAATAAGTGTTTCTTTAACATTTGAATAAGAGGTTCTGTAATTTGTTTAACTTAAATTTTGTTAAGTTAAATTTGTAAATCATTTTAAAATCTTAAATTAGAAATGAAATTTAAAATTTAATTTAAAAGTACAATGTTTTAAATGCATATGTTGATGATAATTAAGTCATTAATAAGGATAATGTTTTATCTTAAAGTTAGTTAAGATTTAACGATTTAAAATTTAATTAAATTAATAAGTAATTAAAGAGTAATTAATTAATTTAATTAACTATTGATTAAGGATTAATAAATTAATAATTAAGGGTTATAAATTAATTAATTAGAGGTTGATTAATTTGTAATTAAGGATCATTAATTAGATCATTAAAGATTATTAATTAATGATTAGAGATTTATTAATTAAGTAATTAAGTTATAACTAGAGATTAATAAATTAAGTAACTAAAGATTAATTAAGTTACAATTAAGCATTAATTAATTAAGTAATTAGAGATTATTTAACTAGTAATTAGGGATTTAATTAATTTGTAATTAATAATGGTTAATTAAAGTATAATTACTTAAGGAAAGTAATTAAAGAACTGTTAATAATTAATGTAAGAGTCATTAACTAGTGATTAAGAGATAATAAATTTACGTAATTAAATTGAGATAGTTGGTTTAATTAAGTAAGGATAGTTAATTACTTAATTAATTAAGCGTTAACTAATCTGAGTAATTAAAGGTAATTGATTAAAGAGTATATAATTAATGGAAGTAATTAAAGGGATTAATTACTCAATGTAATTAATTAAATTAATGTGATTAATTTAAGTTAGTTAATTAGTTTAATTAATTAAAAATAATCACTTGATGATTGATTAAGTATAAATACTTAATGTGATAAATAAAGTGTAATTACTTAGTGCAGGTAATTAATGGGTAATTACTGGATGTAATTAAAGAGAATAGTTACTTAGTGGAAGTAATTAATGGTTAATTACTCAGTGTAATTAATTAAAGGATTAATTAAAGATAATTAAATAAGGAGTGATTAATTAATGTAAGTAACTAAAGAATAGTTAATTACTGGAAGTGATTAATTAATGTTAATTAATGAATGTGATTAAGTTAAAGATTTCTTGTTAAATGTAATTAATTAAAAGGGTAATTAATTAATGAAAGTAATTAAAGGATCATTAATTAATGTAATTAATGAGAGTAATTAAAGATTAACTACTGTAAATGGTTAAGGATAATTAATTTGTGTAATTAATTAAAGGCTAATTCTTAATGTAATTAAAGAATAATTAATCAAGAATGATTAATTAAGATGGATAATTAAAGGATGATTAATTAATCAATGGTTAAGTAAGCAGGATTTATAGTGATGGAAGTAATTAATTTAATTTATTTTAAATTAATTAGAAATGGCGTGACTAATTAATCTTGCTTATGGATGATTGAATGGTGTTGAATGCCTTGAATTTTTGATATCTCTGATATGTGATCTGTGTTGCTTGGTGATATGAGATGCTTTGGTTGAATTGTGATGTGATGGATTATCTATTTGTGATAATGTGAATTATCGATCTGTTTGAATATAGATAATAAATTGAATTGTTTGTAAAACAACTTGACCTAAAAAGAAGGTGTTTTGGAATTCGGTGAGACCAGGATCAGATTTTCGAATTTGGATATCCGAAAACCACATCGATCCAAATTAAACGATAGGTCGTGAATCTCAAGTGAAGTTCGAGATGAAGATTCAAAGTGCAAGGGCAATTGTCGTTAACTCTAAGGGTGATTCCAAAATGAGTGTTACGAGATAGTGCCTTCGGTTTCATTCGAACCCGGAACGAACTTATATGGATTGAATGCTTTCAGAACATCATCATTGGAGGTCGATGAGCATTCTAAGTTATGTGTTATAAAAAGGTAATCGTAGCCTCAAGCCTCATCAACCGGGAATGGCTAAAACAGGGGAGGTGTAGCAAGGCTAAGTGGGTAGCACCCAAGTAGGTCGAGATTTCCCCTGTCCAGAGCTCCCTTTTTATTCAGTTGTGTGGGCAGTTGGTTGCAAACAACTGCAGGGTTGTCTTGTTCGAGACTATCCAGTGAGGGATGGTTCCGGCCTTGTGTTGTAGGGGATTTAGGGTGGATCCTCAGTACGATGATCTAGGCCACATACTGTGATGGGAGGTACCCCAGTAGCTCTGCCATTATATGGAATCCAATCTCCAATAAGTATCGTACGTTTTGATTGTGCCCAACTATGTTGGAACGTGAGATGTAAGCATTCCAGCTATTTCTGTATTTTTCTTGAAAACCCTAGACCCTATTATAAGATAACTGGATTTCCTATCAACTGTTTTGGTTATCGTAAGGTAAAAACTTTTCCGTATTTATGTGTGGGAATTCTTACGAGATACCTTCTGTTTTCAAAGGTTTTTCAAAATGAAGCAACTTTAAACCGTTTATTCACACCAGACCCACGTCTGACCCAGATTTTATTTTTTGTTTTCGTAAACTCTTAGGTACTCAAATTTTTACGAGCAGCCAAGATATTCAGGTTAGCTTTGACGAATTCTGGAGGAGATATGGAGCAGGAGACTTCAGCCTTTGTAGATATATAGTGTTTCCCCTGTATTGGTATCTCTGTGTTGTATTTTGATATGTATGACAGACAGGTTATATAGCTGTCTAATGTATTGTGATATAAAGCTGTGTAACTCTGATAGACGTTGTATATTATGTAATAACTTTGTATATTATGTAATAACTATGTGATTAATATATTTTATTCATTACGCTGTGAGATTCTGATATTGTTTAGTTCTTTCTTTTCTATCTTTTCTCTTTTTTATCCCTTTCTTTCTTAATAATGATCTTTCTATGAGATGAAAGGCGGGTCGTTACATTCGATCAAATATAATTATTGTAATTTACGCCAAGAGCGACATATGAAGATGCCCATCTGGATGATCAAAGTACTCAATAGACACATCAGTCTTAAATACATCATAGCGGGAATAAAACTAATTACTCTCGTCTTGCGAACTTTGCCTTCTGCACGTCTTCGGAAGCCCATTTGTCCACCTACTAAACCTACAAAACCCTAGCTCTCAATCTACTCAAATTAATTTTAAGCACCCGAGAGTTTAAGGGAAAATATAAACTTCGAGTCAAACATAAAGCTCGGTGCGAATAATACTATTACATCTCATTTTTCTAACATTAAGTGAGACCATGCCACTTAGCTGAACGGTTTTTCCCTCACTAATATCCCTTTTAAAACATATCCTTTGCAAATCAGAATCCTGCAATCAAACTGATTAAACCAATAATAGCAATATCATATATGCATATAAATCGCGTAATCATTGGACTATTTATCCAAACAATATAGTTTTTTTTGGCTAAATACTAACCATTGGCTGACTCGGGCTTGCCAAACAAAATAAATAATATAACTTCTGTCAGACACATTCCTAGACGGTCCATCCTTAAATTACTTCTTCCCAAGTCAACTGATCCTAATGGTTTTATGGGCTCACCAATAACCTATCTTTCTCTACATATTCTTTTCTATGTGTAACATCATTTTAGTCTTACTTGTGACAAAGCCCTACACATTGGAATTTTGAACTTATATTAGCTAGAGGCTACTAGCAAAAGTATAGAGCATGAACCTATAGCAGTCCCATCTGGTATTCTAATATTTGAGTCATTTAATTAGGGTTAACCACCCCATCAAATTTTCCATGAAAACATTTCTTTCAAATTGATTTAACCCTTTAAATCATACTTAAACAAGAAAAATATTCTCTTTTCTTTACTCAAATATCTTTGCCATGATATATGCTTTACACAAAACAATATTTATGAAAACCAAAATCAATAGGGTTATTTATCCCTTTAAAACAAGTTAAAGACCTTCTTTAACATAGAAAACATTAGGTTTTAAATCTAAGATATCACCTTCGAAACCCTTGTTAAAAACTTTAAATTGTCCCTTTCGAATCTATTGAAGGTGCCACTATCAAAATAGGTTAACAATTTTACCTTGAAACATAGGCCGAAAGGCCAAAACATACCTTTCGAAATCTTTGAAAATAGACCTTTTGAAATCATTGAAAGTGTCCCCTCGAAAGCTTTGTAAAACCTTAGACATCCTCTTTTCAAAATACTTTAAACTTGCCTTTCGAAAGCCTTTCGAAAGCAATGGAAACCTTCCATTTAAAGACCCATGAAAACTTTTCGAAAACATTAGGGTACGTCCCCTTCAAAACCTATATTATATACTTTTCAAAAGTATTAAAAATCCTTATATAAAAAAAAACCTTTCAAAAGCATAGAGACCAAGTATACGTTTGTGGAACATAGCTTCGAAACCATTTAAAATCATTTCTTTTGAAACCTTTAGGCTTAACTTTCAATATATATCTAGGGTCCTAAAAGAACTGGGGCAAAAGCTTTGCTTTCGAAAGTATTATTCCCAAGTAAAAGAAGGTAGTTGGTTTCGAACCAACCCTTTCGGAAGCATGGAGAAGCGGCTTCAAAGTTTAAAGGCAAAAGTTTTCATGGAAGGGTTAATGAGGCAGCATGGTTTTAAACCCTTCAAAAGCTTCATTTTAAAATAAAAATGTGGCAACCCATTCGACAGAGGCATAATTGACTAAGTCGAAAGCTAATATAACTCCTTCGAAAGCCTCCTTTATAAACATAAGTGATTCATTGTCAAAAATAGTAGCTTATACCCCTTCGAAAGCATGTTTTGAGTTATGCCTTTTGCTTAACTCCAATCCATTATGTACTAAGGCAACGTTACCATGTGTATTGGTTTCGATTTGGTTAGGGCGGAAGTACAGGGTCGAAAGGTAGCTGTTAAGTGGCAAACCAATAATTCTTTGCAAAACTGATTATTAGCCTTTTAAAGTAATACCTTTCCAACTAACTTGCCTTATTTGTCAACATATAATTGGTTGCCAATTATTTTTCAAAATCTTTTCTAAAAGTGCTTCCTAATTCAGTAATTAACAATTAAAAACATTCAGCAAATTAGCCCCTTCTCCTTTTAGAAGCATATAAAACAATTGAGTCTCATACCTTAAATAATTTTATATCCATAATAAAATATTTAGGAAAATTCTACAAAAATTCCCATAAATCATTTTTAATATGTTTTCTAACATATTTAAATTTCAGACCCAAGGCTATCATATATTTGCCAAAAATAATTTAAACCCAATTTAAAATTTTCATTCCTAGAAAATTCATAACAAATCCACATTAACTTAGAAAATTATGAAACTTAAAAATCATTTCTAAAATAACGTTTTTGACCTTATATCAAAAAACATAAGTCATTAGGATGTCATTTAATAGGTTTTCCAAATCAAAACTTATCATAAAACCTATATGAAGCAACACAAATCATCAACAAGCTTATATATCCACTTAAACAATCAAATCATGGCATTTTACCTACAAAATAAATTTGGATCTCATCTAGAAATCGAAAAAAATAAAAATGAGAGTAATTTTTTATTCACCTTAGCTTATTGTTAAGGAGGTTGAGATTTTCTCTTGAATTGAGATGAAACTTCCTACTTGAATTCTTGCTTACCTTCCCTTTTGTTTTCCCTTAATGGTGGTCAGCCAAGCTTTGAACGTTCTTAGCATTGTTTGCAAATGTTTAGAACGGATAAGGAGTGAAAATAAGAAGGGTTCAGAGTATAAGAACTTAGTTTATTCCTATTTTTTCCTTATCTTATTCCTCTTACTTATTTCGTTTTGATTCTCTTTGGCTTATAGGTTAATTAAGGCACAACTATCTTAAATTATTCAAATTTCAATCCCTTAACCATCTGCATTATATAAATTAATTTATCTAATTAAATGTCCTAAATAATATTAGTTAAAATTAGGGTCATCACAATTACTATTTGATCTCTTGTACATCTGCATTTGCATCGAGATGGTAAGTTGCTTGCAAAATAAAAATTTAACATAAAAGAAGTACGTAGTACCGTTAGAAATTGGTAATTGATTGATGATTTTATGCTCCAGATATGGAAGACTACTTGGCTTTTGTTTTCTTTGATTGAATTAGGCAAGTTATTGCGAGTTGTAGTTTTTCGAATCTTTCCATACAAAGGAGGTGCTGTCGAAATTTTGTAAACATAATGGACATATAAAGTTTAATAACACATTTTAATTAATAAGTTTTTAAATCTTAAGGGTTTGGAGACATTTTCTCCCTTGGGAATTTCAGGGACGAAATTCTTTTAAGAGGAAAGAAAGTAATATCTCGAAATTTTATCGCTTTGATTTTGAATATTTAATTAATTTTAAATATTTAAATAGTTGGCGTTTTATTTCTAAATAACTTATGCTCAGATATAGGGATTGATTGAATATTTGAATTGTGAATTAAATGGATTTAATAGCCTTATTTAATGTCTTTTAATTAATAAATAATAATGGTGAACTCATATTGTTAATTCATTTACAATAATAAATAGTTCGAACAAATAACATGAAAATCAATTGTTAATAAAATGATTTGATTTGTAGTGATGTATTTTTAAATACATTGATTGGATTTTCAATAATTTTAAATTTGGAAAATACATGAATTTTTGTTTGACGTATTTTATGACAAACGATGGTGCTTTTGAAATTTCACAGAATTAAATAACATGTGTATATAATTATTGTTGATTTTTGATCATGTCGCATTGTGGTTTACGATCATATTCTTATTTTATTGTTATCGGCTCGTACGTGAACGAAATATTGCGCTGCGGAAAACCATGAAAACCTTCTTTTTTTAAATCTCTTTAAATCAAAAAAATTCGAATTTTCAAAATGACTTGATGGTGAGGTGATAAGTGGCTTGAAAAGTTTGTTTAACTTGAGAATCTTGCTTAACTTGTTCTTAAGTTAGGATTTAACTTTTATTTATAAAATCAAAGATGAAAATATATACTTTACACTTAACCCATTTTTATGTTTCAATATCCCTTTTTCCTCTTCTCGTCCTTTTTTAGTTCAAAACCAATTAAACAAAGATGGCCATCCCCTTTAAAAAAATCAAAATCAAATCCCATACCATTTAAAAATCACAAAACAAAGATCTTTAGGTTTGTAATCACTACATCTAAAAACATGTGGCATTGTTTTTAGGTGTGATCGAGATTTATTGTGTTCGACTTGGTGATCAATGAGCTAGGGTTTGGCACGATGTTCGATTTAAGCAAAGTTGGCTCGATTGGTGGTCGACGTTGTGCCAGCGGGCTGAGGGAAAATGCGCAGAGTTTTTTTGGTGGAGTCTAATCAACTATAGGAGGTTGCATCGTTTGGCTATAGGATGTAGGCAGTTCCAGGTCACGAATTCATAGGTGAGGCTGAGCTTCAATTTGTAGGGGTGGATGCATCAAGCAGGAGATGAGAAGTTCGTTGACGCGATACGCGTGCGATTACATCGAGCGAAGCAGTGGTGAGGGTGGTAGTTGTGCACGTTTTTGGGCATGTTAGTATTTTAGGCGGGAATGTTTCATTTGTATTGGGGAAGATGAGTTAAGTGATATTAATTAAGTTAATTAAAGGGATTGGTGAATTTAATTATTCAACTTATTTTGAAACCATATAAAACTAATATCTTGCTCATATGAAGTCGGATTTGGACACGGTCAGTTTTGTTTTACTCGTAGGAACGTTAGCTATGCATTAGAACCAGTTTCGTCGAATTTGGAATAAGTACAATTTTGAACTAAAATTGAACGTCGTTCGATTTTAGTTCAAACCAGAACGCTTTGGCATCAACTAGAATTTATGTGAGTTTACTCATCTTTAAATAAACTATATGATTTTATACTGTTATATATTGTTATTAAATGCTTGGATGATAATTAATATTTTTAACGAAGTATAGATTAGTGACAAAATTATAGTGATTTAATTTAATTACGTTCAACGTAGTTAAATTAGTTTTACTTTCTTTGGGATGTCTATTTAACAAAATAAAACCCTGTTCTGTTATAATTAAATTGAATACATTATTTGGACATGTATTGAGCAAAATAAATCAACTATCTGTGTTTGCAAAGTAAAAAGATAATTATTATTCAACTGTCTGTTTGATTTAAATTCACGCTTGATAGCTGATAACATAAATAGCCGTTGTGTTGTAGGGGATAAAAAGAAAGGAGTCGGAGTGTTTTCGTAACAAATAGGTCATTGTAGGATACTTCAAAGTGCGTGTTTACACACACACGAGATTTACAGGGAACATTCGTAGAGAGACTATAAGGGGTTTCTCGCTATTATTTATTTACTATTATATGCATTTTAATTATATTATTACATTGCTTATATTAATGTCCGATTGAAATATTTATGACATGCTGTTTGATATGTGTAAGTGTCGTTATAGCAATTTTCGCTATATCATCACTTATAAGATATCATCTTGTAACGGCCCTGAATTTTGAATAATTTAAAATTGTAAATATTTAATTAATTTTAAATATTTGAGTGATAATTTAAATTGAATTCCAAATATAACAATGAATTTGGTGATTAAATATTAAAATTTAATCTATTGAGAGTTGAATAAAAATTTGAATATTCAATTTTAAGCTGATTAAAAATATTTCAAAGGCTTAGAAAATTCGTATTAATAATACTGAAGATAATAGAAGCTTCAGAATTGAATTTGAAAGTGATTCGTTCAGTTTTGGAATTTTATCGTTTAAATTGAATTTAAAAATAGCCTTCCGAGGCACAGTCTCGGAATTCGACGAAATCAATTCCATTGGGTCCGTAATATTGTATTATTACCGGATATCAATTTTCATGGGGTTCGGAGTTTATATGTGAGCAAACGACACCTAAACGCGTTGAGTGGCGTTGAAAGCAAATTGAATTCAAAATATAAATAATGAAGGCAATAGAATAAAATATATATATATATATATAAGTGAAATAAAATAAGAAAAAAAAAGAGATTGCAAAAATCTTTGGTACACATTTCCTATCTTCTCAGCCGAGTATTGTCATTAAAAAAAAATAAGTACGATCTCCTCTTCAAAAGCAAAACCGACCCCTCCCTCCATCATTTCAGAGCATACGAAGAAAAAAAAAGAGAAAAAGAGGAAAAAAAAATGGCGGCCTAAAAATCGTTCGTTCCTCCTTGATAAAAATTAGGGCTTTTTCAGTGAAGTCGCCGCCTTTGATCGCTTGTCTTCTCCTTCGTTCCCAATTAGGGTTAGTAAAGCGCCGCTCCGAGTTGGTTTTGGTCGCGTCCTCCTCGTCAACGAAGGTGAGTACTTTTAGCTACTCACATCTGATTTGCTCGGGTTTCAATGTTCGAATTTTACAATTTTCGTTCGTATCTTGTTGTTGGTTCATTTCACTCGCCGTTCGATTTATGTTGTTCTATTGACGACTGCTCTGACCTTGAACTGTTCGATTTTCCTTGGTTTAATATTCATCTGACTTCGGGCTTGATTTGTTCAACTTGAAATTGTTTAGTGAATTCACTTAATACTGTCACATGCTACTTGATCGATTTACTTGCTGATTTGAGTTGGAACTATCTTCGGCCATTTTGATTTTTGAAACCCACTGTTTGATTTTTCTTTCTCTTGAAACTGCCATTGAAAAAAAAAAAGATTATTCGACCTGGATTTAGTTGAAATTTGGCTTTGCAATTATTTAGAATTGACCCCAGTCTGCTGTATTACCAGTTGCTTTGAGTCTTCACTGCAACCATATTCTCACTACTTCATGTACCTTATCCATATTATGATGTTTTGTTCTCTGCCATGAATGGCTTTGCTTGATTTTATTCACTGTCTCATTGCAGTTATCTTGGTTCAAAACTGATAATTGCTATTGGCATTTTATTTTGCTTATTACTGTGTTGCCTTATCTTATGTACACTCGTGTTGAGTCATTTCGCTTGACTTTTGCATCACTGTATGTAGTTCATTGAAGTGATGCCTTGTTGATGCTATGTTGTAAATTTTTTTTTTTTGACTGGTTTGAGCTTGTCACTGGGTTGCACTTGCTTGACCTAGTTTGGTAGTTGCACTTTGCATTTATGTGCTTACTGTCCCATGTACTTGTGATCAGTTTTATGGCAGTTCCTTTTCGTTGCATTTTTGGATTTTTCTGACTTGAGCTTGAATATTTGTCGTGCCTTTGCGTTCATGTGGTGGCTGCATTTCCGTTGCAGTTTTGCCCTTGAATGTTTGTGGTGGCTGCAGTGCTTTTTGTTGAGATTTTTCCCTTGGTTGCATTGCAGTGATGCACTGATTTCATTTGCAGTTAGATTGTTGTGCCTTGTACTAACTCCCTTGTATTCAAGTGGAGGCTGCAGTCTTGTTTGCAGTCTGCCCTTGATTTGCTGCAGTCGTGTTGAGTCATGATAGTTGTGACTTGACCGTTGCATTTTGTGATTGCCGATGACATGTATCTATATACCTGTTGCCAGTTGCCTTCATACTGATGGGTACTGATGCTTTGTGTCCTATAATATTGGTGTTGTGGTGCCATATTTCGGTGCCCTCACCTCATTTTGCTATTTCCATTTGCACACGGGTTTGAACTGTAGCCATGACCCTGTCCACTGCTGCATTTTTGTTGCACCTGTAGTTGTGTTGCTTCTATACATTTGCATTTTTTTGTCACTTGTTAGGAACTGACACCTTCCATTGATGTCGTGACTTCTTGCATTTGGTGGTAGTTTGCTACTTCCTGAATGTTGCAGTGTTGTTTTATTCACTTGGTGGCATTTTGTTGCTCACCATTTACACTGTGCAGCCTTACCCCTGCTGCATTCGTTTGATTGTTGTATTTGGGTTTTCGGCTGCAGTTTGTTGTCATTTTTCCTTGACCCCTTTGGCATTTCTCTGCCTTGTTCGAACTTGCCAGGTTGCTGTTGCTTGAGACAGTCAACCAGTTCGATTCAATTAGTCGAAGCTTTTCACTACTGTCACTTGTTTATTGCATTTGTTGGCACCGTGAATTCTTGAGCATTGGTCTTCGTGCCTTGTTGCTATTTCTGTATATGCTGTTGTGGCGAGGCAGTGCACGCAAGCGTGTACTGCAGCCACACAATATTGAATTTAATTTATATTTCTCTTGCTTTTAAGTCATTGATTTCTTTGCGTATTTCATATGCCGTATTGGCGAGGCCGTGCACGCGTGCGTGTACGGCAGCCAATCAGTTTTGATGTTTTTTTTAAGTAACTTTTCAATTATTCGAATTGATTTGATTTAAAATGATGACTTTGCTGTTAATTGCCGTTTAGGCTAATTTTGATGTTTTTTTTTCTAAATTATTTTTTTTTAAAAGAAAAGAAAAAAAAATCTTTCATCCATCTTCGTTAAAAATTTGAACTTTGCTGATTTATTGTTTTAACACTATTTAGTGTTATCATTTACCGTTATCCGATTTCTTGTAAAGGGTCGGATAGGTAGATTTATCTTTAACTGTCGTCTAATTTCTATTTTAATTATTATTGCTTCTATGCACTAATAACTGAGTTTGAATTAGACTGACCCGTGTATTATTTTCTTTTGAATGTAATATTCGGGTCAGACCGAGTATTTTTACAGCTTGAAAATTTTCAGGCAGCGAAGTTAGAGAGAGAGGGGAATCACCGCATCGCTAAAGTTTTTCAAGAGATTTTTCTTGTACTTTAAAAAGATAAATTGTTCCGCTGTATTAAAATGTAATTCATTGTATAACTCTGATGTATAAAAGAAAAATTATTTATGAGAAATATATGATTGTTCTGTGATTCTGTGACTGATTCTGTTTAAATTCTATAAACTAAATAACAATCCGTCATTTTGAACGTTTCTAGTTGGTTTAATTACCGACTAGAGGCGGTCAGGGCGGCGGGTCGTTACACATCTCCTTAAACCCTAGTGTGTGTTGAACTTGTGCTTGTATTTTTACAAAATAAATGTTTGGTCGCGTTTTTTCACTTTGAAAGTTGTTTAAATTGTATTTTCAATTTTTTGCGAATTTTGAAACTAAAGGATAAGTATTGATTAAAATTTATAACAGAAGTTATAAATTTAATTATTATCTTCTAGGATGATTAATATTGTTTTAAATTTATAATGATTATAATCTGATTAATTCCCTTTCGGCATAATTTACGTTATTTTAAATTTGTAAAAGATTATAAATTTGATTTATTATCCTCAGGGATAATTAATGTTGTTTGAAATATATAAAAAGATTATAACTTGATTTATGTTTTTTAGAATAATTAATATGGTTTTAAAATCTATAAAATAACTATATTAATTACTTTTCAAGATGATTAGCATTGTCTAAAATTAATAAAGTTTTTAAATTTATTTATTACTTTTCGGGATAATAAAGGTTGTTTTCAAAGTTTTAAATGATAGTTTAAAAATGAGAAAATCTTTTAAAAAGGAATGTTTAAAAATAAAGCTGAGTGTAAATTGTTTTTGGGTTTAGTAAACAACGTCTTAACGCCAATTGATTTTGGTCCTTCATTTTAATAACTTAGAGATATAAGTTACCCCTTTAAAAGAATATTTTTAAAGAGTGTTTTTAAAAATATTTCATAAACATTTTTGTGATGTGAAAATCAAGCACAAGTAAGAATCAAATATTTTAAGAGCTTGATTCGTTAATTTCCACATACGATCATTCGTTTACTTCTGATAGTTGATTTCTCAAGTATCGATTTAATATCATTCTTTGTGCTTTGTCAATCTAAGACGATTTATCGCTCATTTTGAGCATTGGCGTCCAACATTATAGAAACTAAAAGCAAAGAGCAAGTGGTAGCCAAGCCATGTAGGTCGCGCCCATTAGGATATATTCACATTCACCTAGAAAGTTATTGGTAGCATGCATGTGTTAATGTGAATATATTTAGATGCTCGTGTGAGGCGAGGTCCGGTTTGGAAGTTCTCGAGAGTGATGTGTATTTGGTGTGGACTCTCATGTATATTTTAACTGGAGATATACTTTTGGTGTAGGGGCGCAACCTCATGGTCATCTTGGATAAATTTATTTTTCTTGTTTCCATTCGAACCTTAGAATTAATATCTTCTTTTGTGTTTCGTTAGTTTAAGACGATTTTTTGCTCATTTGAGCATTGATATCCTTTATTTGAATTGACAAAAACTAAAAAAGAGTGAGGCCAAGCTATGTGGGGTTACTTGCATTAGGGTATCTTCACATCTACTTTAGATTAGATTCGGTTGTATGCTTGCGGAGATGTGAAATACTCGGATACTTGGTAAGGTTGGCGGGGTCCGGCTTGGAGTTTTCGACGAGTCATGGGAGAAAATGACTTTTTGAAGTATATTGTATAGAGGTATACTTTCGGTAAGGGGGCACACTCTCCATTTCATTTTTGGAAAAAAATTCTTTCCTTATTTGATTCAAATCTTGAATAATTTTTCTTAATTGCATCAAGAAGTGCCTGGAGCTCTCCTTAATGCTTAATTATTTGTATCCATTTTATAAGTTTGGATTTTGATCTTGTCTACGTTCACCCTTTCTTGTTTGGATTGTAGTTCTGGTTTGTTTTTCATTTCTTCATTTACGAAAGTTGTTTTTGTGAGGTAAAAACTCATTCCGTGATTAGTGGCATGGTCTCAAAGAATTATTATATGTTCACACATTACTTGAGTTTTCTCACGCTGGTTTTCCATACTGATCCGGGTATTATTTTATTTAATGCTCGGGTCTGACCGAGTATTTTTCCATGTTGTCATTGGTATGACATGGAGCTCATGGATGGAAGTTCACCTACAATAATATTTTTATTTTCCACTGTATTATTATATATACCTAACAGCAATTGTAAGGTCTAAAATTTGTAACCGTCCTGCTGATGAGGTTTACTTTAACTTTGATGTACTTTGTATCTTGGATTGACAATTTACACTATCTTTATTACATTATATGTTATTGTTTCCAGTGTGAGATTTTGTTTCCCCTTTTAGTTCGTTTTATTTTACCCTAACAATCTGCCTTTTCGATTATCGACTTTCAAGGATTGAAAATGCGGGTCATTACACATAGTTTTGGTATGTTTTCTTATTGTATATAACTTATAATTAATATTCCATTGGTCATATTGTCATATTTATGTTGCTAGTTATGTAAGATTCATATATGTATGAATGTTGTCACATATTGAATGGTTATGTGTATGTATGTATAATAATAATAATAATTTTTATTTAAATCTAATGTATACACAACCATTATTTAGTTTAATATATATATATATATATATATATATATTTGGCAAGGCATATATATATATATTATTTATACTAATAAGAGATATTGCACAAATTTAAATAACCTATAATTCATTGTGTCACCATATCATATAAAAATTGATATAATATTTTAAACATGCAAATTTATACTAAATATAATTTTAGGTAACAGCAAAATATATTTCTGTAATTATTTACTGTAATTAACATTATTTAAATCAAAAGAATGGTCATATAATTAATACAAAATAATATATAACTCAAAAATTATATTTTAAATTTTATAAAAAAAATCCATCATAATATGAACTTTCAGCCAAAATTCTAAAATTTAAATATTAAATTATTATTTTTTAAAATCATTTATAATAAAATCCATAATTAATTAAATAATAAAAAAATACAATTTCAACTCAGAAAATTATGAAATTTTTTTCATGACCTTATAATATCATATTAGAATTTCATAAAATTTAGAATTTGAAAAATATGTCACAAGATTATTTATAATATTATCTTAACGTTTTTCTACTAGTAAATTGATAATATGAATAATTTAATAATATTAAATTATAATAATTTTTTTGCTATGTATTGGATTTGGAATGTTATAATATATATATATATAATTTTATAATTGATATAATTATAATACATATATATATATATATATATTAATACATATATTTATAAATATTTTTAGATATTACAAATATAATTTTAAATAAATACATATATACTTATTAATTTTATTGCTGTAAAAGATACAATAAATAAAAAAATTAAATATACTTATTAATTTTATTGCTGTAAAAGATACAATAAATAAAAAAATTAAAACAGATAATATTTCATAATTTATATATATATATAATCATTCATCAAATTATTATCTAATTTAATATATACCAATATGTGTATGTATATAAAAATATTTCACATTTATGTAATACATCTTATATGTGTGTGTGTGTATGCAAATATTTATATTGTTTTAATACTCATTTTAAGATAATAAGTTTGTGCGCCAATATACATACATACATATATTTGGACAATATACAATACATATAAGATGAGCTAATATGTCTGTTGCGATGCAAATCCCAACATTTATATATGAGCATGTTATACATCGCACGGATTGTTATATTACACATGCGCACACATACACGTATGTGCATAATACATATGTGTACCATTATACTTAATTTAAAATATAAATTCAATAAATTCAATCTATTAATTATAATATAAATGAAGTAAAGATTTTACTTAAATTAAATCTAGAAATGTTCTAAATAAATTAGACCCCATAGGTCCAATAAAGATCCAATAGGATACAATATTTTAAATTCACCAATAACTTTCGCTGTATTTACAATAAAGATCCAATAGGATACAATAAAGATCCAATAGGATACAAGTTTTTGGCGCCGTTGCCAGTGAATTGTCTTGATTTTATTTTCTACTCTTCGAATTATTTTGATTTTATTTTTGTGTGATTTTTGTGTGTTTCTTTGCATTTAAAAAAAAAACTTGTTTTGTGTTTGTGTGATTTTTGTGTGCTTGTTTTCTTTTTATTTCCATTTGCATTTGGTGATATATATAGATTAAGAAAAAACACATCACAATTTCCAACAAAAAAAATATATTTTTTATTTCTTCTTCATTTACAAATTTCATTTTGTTTACAATTTTTCTTTGCCTCTCTGCCTCACTGTTCATTGTGCACTGTGCACAGAGCCAACAAATTCCCCTTTTCACAAAACAACAGCCATTTCCTACTTCACTGCATATTACCATACTCTCAGTCACAACATCTTGCTTGCTTGTTACCACTACAAACTGCAACTGCTTCACCAAGTTCCCTGCCTTCTACACTTCAACCAACATCCTACAGCCAACCACAGTTTCACCATCAACTCTTAGCTCCTCCACTGTCAAGCACCACAAATCCACCACAAACATGTCAGTGACTCTACAATAGTTCACTAACAACCAACGACATCTCTACTCACTTCTGCCAATACTTCACATCCGACCATCTGCTTGTCATACCCTCAACAACCTACATGCCTGATAGTTCATCCACAAATACCATCTAGCAGCCAACATCACTACTGCTGCACTGCCCTATACCCTGCACAGCACAACAACCATCGCCTTACCTCCTTCATTCATCACATATCCCCTGTTCATACTTCATCACAAAGAGCCAACTTCAAGCAACCGCAAGACCAAACTTCAAGCCCATTCCACGACCATCCACACTGCAGTCCATTAACCATTACAAACTTACTCAACCAAACTTGCTCAATTCAACCATACTTCCATCTGCCATCCCCTCCACCAACAAGTCATCAAACCAAAACCATCGAATCACTTGCAATCACTATCATTTCACTGTCATCATCTACAAGCCTCATCTCCACTACCCTGCAAATCAACCATTCAAACACTTCCATAAAATTGTGCCTCCAATCCATAATCCTTCCCACCATCTGCCACAATCCTTCAAACAGCAAGTCTGATCAACTTCATCAATCACTGCATCCATTCCCCGACCACAATATCTGCTGCAACAAAACCACAAACATCCACAATCATCAACTTCATTCACCCAAACAGCAACCTCTGTGCACCGCCTAACAACAGTCACTGAAGCCACACAATCATTGACACCAAACAACCACCCACTTCAAAACACTTCCCATTCAACTACATCATTGCCAAATTCACCAATCACCTCGATACCACCTTCTCCAAATCGCCTGCACCAACCCCACAACTAGAGCAACTACAACCGACCATCCCTAACCCAGTGGAACCGCAACTTCTCAGACCTTCCATTTATATCATCTCAGCAACTTCAACGATCCCATCCACTGCTTCAACATCGTGAATCCACTGCTCTAATTACCTCATCGACCTTCGAATCTGCTTCGAAAATCGGTCGAACAAACTCGAGCTCACCAATCGGCCCTCCCAAAAACCACGACAACACCGTATCCTCCAAGTGCAATCGCGAATCCCCAACAGCCCATCTCCTTAGCACCGCAACTCGCCAGTCGAACCTCGCGTATTGAGTTTTGGTAATTGAATTTTGATTTCAAATGGACCTTTGATTTCGTGAAGTCGTGTTGAATTTTTGATTTGCGAATCCGAGAACTGCAAATTAATTGGATTTTTAATTTCGTGGGAGGTAGCTTTGATTCGTATCTAATAATAGAGGAAGTAGCTGTGGTCTATGGAATTAATGTTGGAAGTCTTGAGTTTTTAACCGAATTGAAATTTGGGCTGGCTTTTAAAGTAGGGTGAATTTACTTTATACTTTGTTTTCATTTTAGTTTTAGTTTGTTTTAGCTTAAAAAAAATTGATAAAAAAAGTTTGAATTTATTTTCATTTCTTTTGTTTTAATTTGTTTTACTTTTTCTTGTTTTCGTTTTTTTCCACTTGTTTTGTTTTGTTTTCATTTGTTTTAAATTCCATCCTTATACCAAAAAAAAAAATTTTTTTTTAAGTAAAACCCTACTTTTAAGTTTCCTTTCAAAAAAAACAAAAAAAAAAGTTTGTTTAGTGAAGATTTTGAATTTTTTGGGGCTTGTGAG
Organism: Allium cepa; assembly: GCA_030765085.1. NCBI lineage: Eukaryota > Viridiplantae > Streptophyta > Magnoliopsida > Asparagales > Amaryllidaceae > Allium > Allium cepa. The sequence continues at coordinate 647,893,916 of CM060939.1, read as the reverse complement.
TGTTTGATTTTAGTGTGTCTTCTTTTGTTTTTTTTGTTTTGGTTCTTTTGTTTCAATAGTTTTGATTTTACTTTGTTTAGTTTCTCCTTTGATATACAAAAAAAAACAAATAAGTTTCTTTTTGCTTTGTTTGAAAATCTTTTGTTTTGTTTCCTTTGATTTCAACAGTTGTGTTATTTTCTTTTGTTTTATTTCGTTCGATATATATTAAAAAAAAATTGTAAATATATCTTGTTCTTCGTTTCAGGTTGCCAAAGCAGAAATTCAAAAGGGAAAAGTGTTTGCCAACAAATAAACTACTTTGTTTTGCTAAGAAAAATCGCCGCTAAAAAAAATATTGCTAAATAATCTGCACGCTCTGGTATCGTGCACATTTCTCCTTGTTTTTTTTATTACATTGTTGGTTGCTTGCATTTGCATTTGTATATATATATAAAAAAAAAATTCAAAATCCAAAAACAAAAATAAACTTCATTTTAGTTGCATTGTAATTTCACGTTTAATTTCTGTTTTGCATTCATCTCATCTTATTTTCTTTTCTAAGGGCAATACCCCAATTCACATAAGGTGAGGGATTTCATCACCCATTCCTTAGCCCACAAACGCATTTCATCGTAGAATTTGACTAATAATAAAGATTAGACGTTGGACCTAAGGGTGTCACGAGCTCACTTAGGGCTTAATTGTATCTTCACATTGTTTTATTTGAACGATTTTATTTCTTGGTGTCTAGACTACGGCAGAGTAATAACCAGTCATAAAAATTACGGTGATAACTAAATATTATACTGGTTGTTCCTCTGAAGGTACTTAAACCTTCGGCTGCATTGCTACGGTGATTCGTGGTGCAGCGATAACTCCTGTCCGTTACCTGGCTGAGAAATATTTTTGTTGATTTAAGACAAAGTGTGATTATACAATTTTGGGTTAGGAGCTACTAAGGACAGAAAACTGTAATTAAGTCCTTTGCATTCATTTAGTTGCATTAGTTCATGCATATTTAAAAAAAAATCCAAAATCCAAAAAAAAATTGTAAATTTAACTTGATTTTTCAAAAAAAAAAAAAATTCTCTTCTTTTTTTCCGTTTTCCTTTGAAAATTTTCAATCAAAAACAAAAATCCAAAAAAAATATAAAATCTTTTCAAAAAGAAAAAAAAATATGAAAATTCAAAAACAAAAAATCAATTTCCATTTTTTTTAAAAAAAATCCTTTTGGTAAATATTTAAAAATTCAAAAAAAATACAAAACCAAAAACATAAAAAAAAACTTGAAAAACCAAAAAAAAACAAAAATCAAACTTTTCTTTTGAAAATAAATCTCACTCGTTAAATAGTTTTCTCCCTTGTAAAAAAAAAACAAATTTTCAAATCTTCTTTCACTCTCTAAACTCGATTCTAACTCCTTTCTCTTCTCGACTTTCACTTGTGCATGAGTACTTGGACCCGTGACACAACAATGAATCGTTGGACTCGCGACCCTTCTACAAACCGTTTAACTCGAACAGACGATCCTCCTGAAATGGCGAACGAAAACGCCCCTCGAACTCTTATGGATAGAATCTTTCCCGATAGAGTTTCTATTCCATCTTGCATCACGTTACCCGCCCCTACGGGTAACCATTTCGAAACTCATTCGAACCATATTGCCACGCTTCCAAAATTTAGCAATTTCGAGCACGATGATCCATACATCTTTTTGACTAAATTCGAACAAGTTTGTGCAACCATTAAACTCCAACAACTTTCTGATGACGGAATCAAACTTCGATTAATCCCATTTGCTCTTACGGATTACGCTGAAAAATGGTTGTACAGCTTACCTTCGAACTCAATTAAAACGTGGGAAGAATTTGTAAAAGCTTTCTTAAAAAAGTTCTACCCCTTGGAAAAAAACAAGTAGAATTCGAAACGAAATTGTAAATTTTCATCAATTCAAGGGTGAACCATTTGGAAAATATTTTGAAAGATTCAAAGAGCTTTTGATAAAATGTCCACACCATAACTTTGAAAAATGGACAATTTGCCAAATCTTATACGATGGACTCGAAAACAGCTCACGAACCATGCTCGAATCAATGTGCCAAGGCAATTTTCTTGCCCAACATCATGATGATGCTTGGCAATTTCTTGAAAACCTCGCCGAAAAGTTGTCCCAATGGGAACGCTCGAATGAAAAATCAATCTACTCACGATCGAGTGCACACTCGATAGGATCTTCTGTTGCTTTGGAAGCTAAGATCGACGCAATGATTAAAAAATTCGATAACGTTTTCTCATCGAATCAAATGAGCCAAGCTTCCCAACCGATGTGTTATAAATGCAATGATCCAAATCATATAGCCGATCAGTGTCCTAACTCTATCGAACAAATCAATGCTTTCAATAAATCCAAAAACGACCCGTTTTCTCCAACGTACAATCCTGGTTGGAGAAATCATCCGAATTTTGCGTGGAGCCAAAACAATCCCAACACAAATACAATTCGTCCCAATTTTCAAGCATTTCGGAATAATGTTTCGAATCCTCCCTTTCAGCCCAATAATTTTCAACCAAACCTTGCGGGCCCATCTCATAATCAACCACAACAACCAAATTTTCCACCAAATTATGCTCATCCTCCACAAGACGATAAACGTTTAACTTCGCTTGAGAAAACTCTTGAAACGTTGGCTAAGGCAACCACTCAAAGGCTTCAATCAAACAGCAATTTGCAAAATTTATTGACTTCATATATGCAAAACACAAACCAATCGATTGCAAAACTCGAAATGCAAATGAGTCAATTAGCCACGTCTGTAAGTGAACGTGAACGAGGAACATTCCCAAGCCAGCCCCTTCCAAATCCCAGAAATCAAAACGCAAATTCAAATCAAGCCCATGTTGTTCAAGATAGCAACGTCACCCAGTTGAATGCTATCACAACTCTCCGTTCTGGTAAACAAATCGATAATCAAGTCGTTAATCCAAATGATTTACCGGAAACTTTTCTCGACGCTTCTAAAACAATGAACGACTCAGAACAGAACGTGGAGCCAAACGTCGAATCGAACGACAATCAAAATTCTTCTTCTTCTACTCGAGTAGACCCGCCTACCGAGTATCGTGTTCCATTTCCACATCGTCTTCGACCAAAGAAACACTCGGACCAAATGGAAAAGATGTTGGAAATTTTTAAACAAGTAAAAGTGAACATCCCGCTTCTTGACATCGTTCAGCAAGTCCCCACTTACGCAAAATTTCTTAAGGACTTGTGCACCCAAAAGCGACACACTCAAGTACCCAAAAAAGTCTTCTTAGCCGCTAGTTTGAGTGAAGTCTTGTCCCAATCCATGCCCGTTAAATACAAAGATCCTGGCTGCCCTACGATATCGTGTACAATTGGAGACAAGACGATTAACAAATGTTTGATAGACTTAGGCGCGAGTGTCAACTTGATTCCATACTCCGTGTACGAACAATTAGGCTTAGGTGAGCTCAAACCCATGAAAGTTACGCTTCAATTTGCCGATCGTTCCATTAAGAAGCCCGTGGGAGAAATTGAAGACGTGCTCATTAGAGTAGGGCAATTTATATTCCCCGTTGACTTTATCGTTCTCGAAACACAACCCGTGACGAATCCCTCGATTCAAATTCCGTTGATTTTAGGTCGACCATTCTTAGCCACCTCAAATGCCTTAATCAATTGTCGTAACGGATCAATGAAAATATCTTTTGGAAATATGACTTTGGATCTTAATATTTTCAATCTTGAAAGCCAATCGAATGAACCTTGTGACCAAACGTTGGAAGTTAGTGCCATTCACGAAAATGTTGAAAACGAAACACTTGATCTTAACGATGAACGTGAGGCCGAGTATGAAAAATTGTTTCACAAAATTTCCAACGATATTGAATACACTCTTCCTTTTGAATCGCTTCCAGTTGAGTCCGAATCTCAACCCAATTCTTCGATCGAAAAAATTCCAAAGTTGGACCTCAAACCGCTTCCCGACCACCTTAAGTACGCATACTTAGGTGAAAATGAAACTTGTCCTGTCATCATTTCTAACAATCTTTCTCTTGACCAAGAAGCTTCTCTTCTCTCTATCCTTTCGAAAAATAAGGAAGCAATGGGATGGTCGATTTCTGATATAAAAGGAATTAGTCCCGCTCTGGTTCAACATCGCATCCATTTAATCGATGATGCCAAGCCTGTTCGTGACGCGCAACGAAGGCTTAATCCAAAAATGAAAGAGGCGGTGCGTGATGAAATTCTTCAACTTCTCGACAACGGAATCATTTACCCAATATCCGATAGTTCATGGGTTAGCCCAATTCACGTTGTACCAAAAAAGTCTGGGCTAACCGTTGTCAAGAATGATTCAAACGAGTTTATTCCAACTCGTACTCAAACGGGTTGGCGTGTTTGCATTGACTATCGAAAACTAAATGCCGCAACACATAAAGATCACTTTCCTCTTCCTTTCATTGACCAAATGCTCGAACGTTTAGCCGGCCATGAATTTTACTGCTTCCTTGATGGTTATTCCGGTTATAACCAAATTCCAATCGCTCCCGAAGATCAAGAGAAAACGACTTTCACATGTCCATTCGGTACTTTTGCTTATCGACGTATGCCATTCGGACTATGTAACGCCCCTGCGACTTTCCAACGATGCATGGTTGGCATCTTTTCCGACATGATTGAACGCTTTCTAGAAGTTTTTATGGACGATTTCTCTATCTTTGGTGATTCTTTTTCCCAATGTCTACATCACCTCGAGTTGGTTCTGAATCGATGTAAAGAAAAACATTTGACTTTGAATTGGGAAAAATGCCACTTTATGGTCAAACAAGGCATAGTCCTCGGACATATCATCTCAAATAAAGGCACTGAGGTAGACAAAGCAAAAATCGATGTCATTTCAAATCTACCCATTCCAAAAATTTGTTAAGGACATTCGATCATTTCTAGGACACGCTGGCTTTTACCGTCGTTTTGTGAAAGACTTTAGCAAAGTCGCCCGTCCTTTGACGACCCTTCTTAGAAAAGACGTTCCTTTCGATTTTAACTCTGATTGTATCTCTTCTTTTGAACGTCTTAAGAGCGAACTCATTTCTGCCCCAATCATTTGCGCACCCATTTGGGATCTTCCTTTCAAAATAATGTGTGATGCTTCGAACTTTGCCGTTGGTGCTATCTTGGGACAACGCATCAACAAGATCCTTCATGTCATTTACTATGCGAGTATGACCTTGAACGACGCTTAGCTCAACTACACAACAACCGAAAAAGAGCTTTTAGCTGTCGTTTTTGCGCTTGAAAAGTTTCGACCTTACTTGATAGGTTCACACATTAAGGTCTACACTGACCATTCTGCGCTTCGATATCTCTTCGCTAAAAAGGATGCTAATTCCCGTTTGATTCGTTGGATCCTTTTACTTCAAGAAATTGACCTTACAATCAAAGACAAAAAAGGATCTGATAATGTCATAGCCGATCATTTATCTCGTCTTTTGAATGCACCATCTCCTTTGCCAATCAATGAAAACTTCCCCGATGAACAACTTCTTTCAATTTCGTTCGATCAATGGTACGCTGATATAGTGAACTACTTAGTCACTAAACAAACTCCTTCATCTTGGTCCAAACAGGACAAATGCAAATTTATGTCCCAGGTGAAATACTTCTATTGGGACGATCCATACTTGTTCAAATATTGTCCTGACCAAATCATCCGACGTTGCATTCCGGATATTGAAATAAGGAGTGTTCTTTCATTTTGCCACGATCAAACGTGCGGTGGACATTTCAGTGCTCGAAAAACTGCGGAAAAAGTGCTTCAGTGTGGTTTCTATTGGCCTTCTCTTTTCAAAGACTCGTTTGAATTTTTTAAAACTTGTGATCGATGTCAAATGCTTGGACGAATTTCTCGACGAGATATGATGTCTTTAAACCCCATTCTTACGATCGAAATCTTTGATGTATGGGGTATCGACTTTATGGGACCTTTTCCCAATTCTTTTGGAAACTTGTATATCCTTCTCGCTGTCGATTACGTTTCAAAATGGGTCGAAGCCGTTCCTTGCAAAACCAATGACCACAAAATTGTTGTGAAATTTCTCAAAGAAAACATCTTTTCGAGGTTCGGCACACCTCGCACAATAATCAGTGATAACGGAACCCATTTTTGCAACCGTTTCTTTGAAACTTTAATGAAAAAAAACTCGATAACCCACAAGTTATCCACTCCGTATCATCCTCAGACTTGTGGCCAAGTTGAAGTTTCAAATCGACAAATAAAACAAATCTTGGAGAAAACTGTCAATAAAAATCGAAAAGATTGATCTCAGAAATTGACCGACGTGCTTTGGGCTTACCGTACTGCTTTTAAAACTAACCTTGGGCTGTCCCCATTTCGTTTAGTTTACGGTAAAGCTTGACATTTACCTGTTGAAATTGAACACAAAGCGTTGTGGGCAATAAAAAACTGAAACTTGGATCATGAAAAAGCTGGCGAAAATCGAAAACTACAACTCAACGAACTAGAAGAACTTAGGAATGACGCGTATGAAAACGAGAAAATTTACAAAGAAAGAACCAAAGTTTTTCATGACAGGTCAATCCTAAGGAAAAAGTTTTCGCCTAACCAGAAAGTTCTTTTATATGACTCGAGACTTCATTTATTCCGTGCGAAACTTAAATCAAGATGGACTGGACCATTTGTTGTACGAACTGTTCTTCCACATGGTGCCATAGAAATAGAAAACCCAAAGGATGGATCGATTTTCAAAGTCAACGGTCGTCGGTTAAAACCCTTCTTGGAAATTCCTGGTAAACAAGAGGAGGAGCTCATGATCCTTCATGAGCCAAGCTATGTCTAGTAAGAATGTTAACCCCATTTTGTAAATATGTACATATTTTTCCCCGTTACACTCATTATATCATGCATCGACTGTGGGGACACAGTCAAAATTAAGTGTGGGGGGAGTTTCATTTTCATTTTCTTTAGTTTTTCATGGCATTTTTGAATTTTCATTTTCTTCAAAAAAAAAATCTCAAAACTCCTAAATCTCAAAAACATTTTCTTTTTACCATTTTGATTTATTTTTGAAGAAACACTATGGGATAAGTATAAGTTTTGGTTAAAAAAAATTGAAATTTTTGAAAATTTATTTGTCTTAACAAAAATAAAAATGAAGTTTGATTACAAATAACAATGGTTTTACTAGTATATATGAAGGTTCATCTATGTTAATTATGAAGTATGTTCTAACTGAAAAATCTTTGTTTAAAAAGTGGTAAATTTAAAGTAAGGATATAACATTTTTGTCTTCTAAGTAAATGGTGCTAAGATGGTTTTGCAAAACTCTCTCTCTCTCTTAAAAAAAATATAAAAATACAAAATAATAACATCTAAAGTATTCACTCTCATTTAAAAGTCCTCACGGTTATGCATGGGTGAATTACTTGGAATCTTTGATTATGTGCTTTCATACTCATATAAAAGTCCTCACGGTTATGTATGTATGGAACACATACACAAAAAAACAGACTTATAAAAACCACCTACGGTCGATAGGTGTATGCACGAAAGTGTGTGCACTCGCCATGCTCTGTACTCCCCTCACATAAGCCCGAAAGGCAGTGCATGGGTGGCATATCTGGCCTCAGTTTACCTGAGCTAGGTGTGTAATTTTTCTTGCAAATAATGAGAGAGCAAGCAATTGAAATCCTAGCACTATTTTAACTTGTTTGATTTAACTTGTTATTGAAAAGAAATGAAAATACCACTTTAATAAACTTTGATAATCAACTAAGGATCCATTTCATAATTACATTGTGTTATCAACCGAAACAACTAGCCAAACTATGGTCTATCTGTTATGACAACTTGATTTTTATTGGAAATTTTGACGACTAAAATTTTCAAGACAATGACCAAAACTTGTATTTAACTTATTCGTGTCAATTTAAAAATAAATCCTTCATTTGTAAATATTTTCAAAAACTCGCATTCATCTCTTTGTAAATAAATCTTGCATTTTGTAAATATTTTCATCCTACATTTGGATTTTGTGGGTAGTATCCACTGAAAACCCTCACGAGACAACACTCGTCCTACTGGGGACACCCAGAGATTTAACGGCTTGTTGCATACGCTCAATGCAATCGTGCTCCCTACGAAAACGGATTTATCTTAGTTTTCCTTTATTCGAGGACGAATAAAAAGATAAGTGTGGGGGTATTTGATATGCACGTAATTGTGCATATATTTACATCCATATTTTATCTCTTTTTATTTAAATAATCATCATATTTGGGCATTTTAACATGTTTAAAACCAAAATTCAATTATTTCCAACCATCGTATTTTCATCTTCCTTCAGGGGCAAAACGGTCATTTTGTGCGTGTGTCAATATAAGAATTTTTACTTGGACATTTTTTGATAATTTTTATAGGAATTTGGATGCATATGGAAGAGGCTTATATGAAGATATATGCATGCACAAATGAATACAAAGGAAAGAAGAGGGAAATAATTCAAGCCATGAACATGGAGGACCCCACCCACTTACCTAAAAGTACAATTTGGAGCTAATGGACAACTAAGTGGAGGTTAAAGCTTCATGCAAAACAAATGATGGATTAATAAGTGGTTAATGGTTACTTGTTGGCCACACTTCCTAAAGGGCATTTTAGGTAGCCCCCTAAAAATAGAATTAGGGTTTTATGCATGTATATATAGCCCTCTTATGTATACGAAACTATCTTCTACTCTTTCATTTTACTTAGGAAATTAAGAAATCAAGTGTAAGCACAATGTTCTATGAAATAAAAATGGCTTCCAAGCCTCTTTCTTCTCTCTTTTCTACATGCTTTTCTTTGTTTTATTATTAATTTTTATTTCTATGCTCCCTTTCTCCTTATGTTCATAGCTTAGATTTATATTTATGCAAGTAGTTAGTAGCTAATCTCGTTTGCCTTCTTTACTTATTTTCTATTTTTCTTTTCTTTTTAATGTTGAAACTTACATGTGTTGCTTCAATGCCACAAATGAGTAGCTAAACCCCTTCAATTTAGGGGTGATGAAGCTCTCTAACTTTATGTAATTTCAACATTTTTATGATTTATGATCTCTTTGTTTATGCTTCATGAATGTGAATTTTGATGTAAGTTTATACAGGTGGGTTTGATAGCTTATATTGCTTATGCAAATGAGCTATTCTTATTCAACATAAACACAATTTACATCATCATTTGCTAATTAATTTTTGATTATGAAATGAAAGTAAAAATGAAATTTGATGATCTATGTTACTAGTTACAATAGTAAATAGATCATGCTTAGAATAGTTTTTGCTTTGGCTTCTTTTTCATGAGAATTATAAGTGGTATAATTGTTGTATTATAGCTTGATGGTTTGAGTTATGTTAACTAATAACATAAACAAATCATACTTATGATAAATGCAATGATTATTTCACTTAATATCAAAGTTAGAGATCATAAATTATGTGTTTGTTGATTTACAAAAATTTGAGAGTGGATTTGCCTCTAAATTGTTCTTTAGTCTAATAGTTTTTTTTTGAATCACATTTTTCTAGTGTTAGCCTCATTTTATTTCTAGTTAACAAATCCTCCTCCATTTGGTTTAATTTGATTGAATAGATTTTTTTAAAATCATCAATTCCCTGCAGATCGACCCGTATTCGCCGCGTTCTACATTCGTACACCGTGCGCTTGTGGTATAAATTTTATTTATAAATTCGTTCGACGGTTTTCTAATCCGATAGAATTTCCGTCGACGAACAGTATATTTATATAATATCATTTATCTGTGTGCGCATTTGCATTTAACTCAAAGTTTTCAAAAGAAGTTTTGTATAGGATATAATAGTAACTTTTAAACTATTGGACTAGACTTTATGCTCTTTGATTTAATGAATGTAATATAAATAAAGTATATCTCAATTCGAACTACTATACAAAATATTTATTGTGTATCTATATATACATCTATACATGATATACATACATACATACATTGTATGTGTGTGTGTAAATTTAAAAATTCATATTATAGATGACAAAGACATATATGGAGAAGAAATTTATCTGTTGCGATGTAAGTCCCAACACATGAACAACATTCATATCAACTATGTATACTTTTGATTTGTTGCACTTATACTATACATAAGGAAGCATTTGATGTTCGTGTTTGAAATGTCATTGCCTGGAACTTATAGAGTATTATATGGCAATATTATGTGTACACCAAAATGGTTTCATGACCGACTACTTTGTATGGATATATCATAGAGAAGAATATCACATTATATAAGAGAATACCATAAATATGGATGTGGATTGTGATGAATCCCATATTGAAGAAAATATAGGTATAGAAAATAAAATAACTAAAATGGTTCATGATGTTGCCGGTCCAAGTATGTGGAACGATGAAATAGACTTGGAGCATCGAAAAGACCACTCTATAAAGGCTGCAAAATAACACACTTGTTAAGACATATATCTTTATCGCTATAAAATGCAAATATTATGCACTTGAAAACCTAATGAATGCAATTCTTACCTGGCATAAAGAAATGCTTCCACCTGACAATGTGTTGGTATTTAAAAAAATCCCTTAAAAGAGAGGTCTCCGCCTTTAGATTGCCATACAAAATAATTGACATATGCCCAGAGGGATTCATGGTTTATTGGAAGGATGATAAAAATCCATGTTGTGTAAATTTTGTAAACAACCTAGACATAATTCAAAGAAAACCAGTGATAAAGGTGTATCTTTTACCAAAATGCATAATTTTTCAATTACGTAAAGAATGCAATGGTTGTATGCATCTACTGCTACTGCGGAACACATATGATGACAGAGTGAATAACAATGAGATAAAAATATTTTATGTCATCCTTCAAACGGTGAAGCTCGAAACATTTTGACAGGACATATCCTGATTTTACTAGAGAATTACGTAATGTTAAATTTGATTTGTGCATGGATGGTTTTTCCCCATTTGGTAAGCCTTATTCAACATGGCATGTTATTCTAACACCTTACAATCTCTCTCTTTTGATGTTTATGAAAAATCCCTACATGTTTCTAGTTGTAACTATTCCTGGACCTAAAAATCCAAAAAATGAAATGGATGTGTACTTGTAGTTTTTGTTTGATGAGTTGCAAAAACTATGGACAAAGGGTGTCGTTACGTACGACGTTTCAAAAAAAGAACTTTAGAATTTTCACTTCCTCACTTTGGAAAATTCTAGAATATGGGATGCTTTTTGGACAGAGTACTAGCGGAAAATTCATTTATCCAATTTGCATGAATTAGACAGAATCATTTCGACTTGCAAATAAGAGGAACAGTGTTGGTGGGATCGACATCGTCATTTTTTTCTTGTAAACGATCAGTTCATATTTGATATTAAAAACTCTTTACAAAATACAATTATTACTTTAGAGATATAGGAAATGCGGATTACGGATCTTAAGGCAGAATTAACACTAGTGGGGGGTGAATAGTGTTTAATTAATTTTATGAATCTTTTTGAAATCTTTTCAAATTAAATCCAAACAGATGCAATTCACAAACACAGAAACAATCATAAAATCAAATAGAGATACAAATAGTAAATAAAAGCATTAAAGGAAAGAACATATTGAAATTTATACTGGGTTGGAGTTACCATACATCCAGTCTCACATAATTTCTTGTGCAGATTTCTTTTCAAATATAATATCGATATTACAACCTCGATTTCAAGACCACGAGATACACCCTCCTATCTCTGAGTCCAGGGAAAACTCTCTTGATTTAACCAGGCTACAAGATCACCTAATTGATTTATGGGCTACAATCACACCCAATTGATTTACGGACCACAATCGCACCATTTCTAATCACACATTGATAGAGAAAGACTTGATACACTTCTTTAATGAAAAATGATCATATAACTCTAAACAGCACTAAGATCTTTGAGAGAGTGGCAGAGAAACAAACTAGAGATGATCGAGTTTGATTCACTCAGAATTTCGGCAGAGTTTTGTTAAAGAATTTGAAATATAAGAGAATATTTGAGTGGAGATGAAGAAGTGAAGAAATGAAGAAAAAATAACTTAAAATTTGTTGAAAACAACTGGTATTTATAGGAGAATAACGGTCATGTCCATTCGCGAAAGGTTATGACGAATAGACACTTCTTTTGAAAACTTGAATTTTAAAATCTACGACTACCATGTCGACATGGGGGATGGGGGATGCTGACATGCCTATGTTATTTTTGAAAATAGATTTTGCTTTAAAATGATTTCTATTCTAAAACTTATCAAAACAATTTCTAAAATCTATAGACCATTTTGAATATAGTTTAAACTTATAAAAGAATTTTAGAAAGTAATCTTAAAAATATAATCTATAATATAAAAGTAATATTAAAAACTAAGCATAGATTTCTTTAAAATATATTAAAGCTAAAATATTAAATTCAAGAGATAGTTTAAAAAAAGCAAGAGATGATTTTGAAATTAATATGATTAAAAATAGTTTTTGAATTAAGGCTAAAATATTCAAATTGATAAAGATGACTTTAAAAAGATAGTTTTGAAAAAATAAATAATTTTGAAAATTTTGTGGGTTCCATCCCACTAGAGGAGCTTGTGGGTTACATCCCACTAAAGAGGTCGTGGGTTCCATCCCACTATTAAAGCAAGAAGGTGGATTCCATTACATAATTAAAATCCAAATAAAGATTTTAGTGCTATGATGAAGTTTTAATATAAATCTAGACTCTATTACTTATCTTGATATCTTGAAATCTTGAACTTTTGATAATCTTGATACTCATGAGTCTTCAGTCTTGGTTTATACAATCTTGAATTCGTCAATATTGATCTCTACACTCGTTCTTTGAATCTTTATACTGTATAGTCTTCATTCCAGTACTTGCATATATATATATATATATATATATATATATATATCCTACGTATACATATATATATATATCCTACGTATACATATATATATATATATATATATCTAGACAAGAATATTAGTATTTATATTTTATAACAAGTCCTAAGGCTGTTGTCATCAAAAACATCATCTCAGGAACTAACAATCTCCTCCTTTTTGATGATGACAACCTTTGTTTATAAAATCTACTCTAACAAACTTTGATTCTATTCCGACTCCCCCTTATTCCAACAACTCCCTCTTAATCTACTAACTCCTCCTTAATCTAAGCCTTTCTAACCTTATTTATAATTCTTCCCCTTTTTCATCAACAAAAATTAATCCTAAACTACATAACTCCCCCTTAAACTTTGGAACTAAAAGCTAATAACGAATATAATAAGCAAAACATAAATCTAATTTTAATATATATGATATTACATTAAACATGTATATGAAACATATACTAAAATATATACAAGTACACAAAATATAAAAACATTAATATAGTAACAATCTAACGAGAGTCCTTGACAATCGGTGACTTATGAATCGAACAATTAGGGTAATGGAGACAATAGTTTCCATGTTGTTCGACCAAAGTACCATTTTTTTTCAAAACAGACTTCTCCAATGCAAATAACTTTATTGTCCTCCTCCATTTGTGCTTCTTCCTCCTCCTCCTCCTCTTCTTCTTTGTCGTCCTCTAATGGATAATGGATACATATGTTAGAGGAATCATCCTCAATCACAATAGGGTCTACATGATTATCCACTAGAAATTTTTGAAAATTTCTAAGAATCTTGCCTCGTTTCTCTTGTTCCTTTGCCATCCTTATTTACATGACTTGTAATTCAGTCTGCATTTGCAGAGAATCCTTCATAGTTTCCTCGATCTTCATTACTCGAGTCAATGTAGTACGTTGAAATGGACCAGAATTAGAAGAAGAGAAGGAAAAGGTTGGATTTTGGTTTGATTTAGAAGAGGAGGCCATTATTTTATATTCTCAGAAGTTTATTATAGAGAAAATGAAGTAAGAAGACGGAAAAATTCAAAATGTTGTGATTATATAACTACCAAACAGATTTTAGAGGGAAAAAATAAATTTTCAAATTTTACCGTTGTATGTCGACGGAGGGTAGGGGCATGTCGACATCCCTTTGAAAATTTTGAAAATTTTGTTTTTCTTTATTTACTAAAATATATATGTTACTATATCTATATTCTATATCTCAGTTATAGAACAAATACCTAGTTTTCTTCTTAATTTAATAAGGTTAATTGATTCAAGGTTTGGTCAGAATATCAGCTATTTGATTCTCAGTGCTGATAAATTCAAGAGAAATAATCTCTTTACTTATATTATCTCTGAGAAAATGATGTCTGATATCAATATGTTTCGTTTTAGCAGGATGAGTAGGATTTTTGAATAAATTTATTGCACTTGTATTATCACAATAAATTTGTGATTTTGAAATATTTAATCCAAAATCCTTTAGGGTCTATTGCATATAGATATATTGAGAACAAGCCAAAGCAGTAGAGATATATTCTGCTTCAGTTGTTGATAGTGAAACAGTATTTTGCTTACTAAACCAGAAACCAAAGAATGTCCTAAAAAGTGACAAGTTCCACTTGTACTTTTTCGGTCTGATTTACAACCAGCATAGTCAATATCACAATATGAGATTAAATTAAATGAATCATTTTAGGGTAAATAGGCCATAGCCTAAAGTGTGTTTAACATATCTCAGGATAAGTTTAACAGCTTTTAAATGGGTTTCTTTGGGTTGAGATTGGTACCTTGCATAGAGACAAACACTACGCATGATATCTGGCCTACTCGCAGTTATATAGAGTAGCGATCTAATCATTCCCTTGTATAGTTTTTGATCAACATCTTTTGACATGTCTTTTTTATTTAAGGCTTCATTGGTTGCCATAAGAGTGGATTTTCTACTCGTAGTGGTCATACCAAATTTACCAACTAGATCCCTAGCATACTTTTCTTGACTAATGAAAATACCACTATCTAATTGTTTCGTTTGCAATCCTAAAAAGAAAGTAAGTGTAAGTTCACCCATATGACTCATATTTCATTGTTTCAGAAAACTCTTTGTTCATTTCATTATTTATTGATCCAAAAATTATATCATCTACATAAATATGCACTAATTGGATATCATTTTTATTTTAATTTAATAAAAAGAGTATTATCTTCTTTACCAATTTCAAAATTTGAATGTAATAGGTAAGATCTTAGTCTGTCATACTAGGCACTAAGCTTATTTCAGACCATATAAAGCTTTCTTTAATTTGTAAACATGATTTGGAAAATTTTCTTCTTCAAAAAGTGCAGGTTGTTTAACATAAACATCCTCTTTAACAAAACCACATAAAAGGCACTTTTGACATCCATTTAAAATAATTTGAAATTGTTGTGATTTGCGAAAGCAAGTAGAATTTTAATGGCTTCTAATCTTGCTATGGGTGCAAATGTTTCATCATAGTCTATTCCTTCTTTTTGACAATAACCTTGCATGACTAACCGAGCTTTATTTCTAACGACCCCACCTTGTTCATTCATTTTATTTTTATAAACCCATTTACTTCCTAGTATAGTTTTGTCCTCAGGTCTAGGAACAAGTTCCCATACATCATTTCCGGTAAATCGATTCGGTTCTTCTTGCATACCAAGAATCCATGAATCATCAGATGATGCTTCCTTTGGATTTTTGGATTCAATAGTTGATATAAAAGCTACATTACTCATCTAGTTTAGTTTATTTCTAGTTCTAACAACAGATTCAATATTTCCTAGTATATTTTCTATAGGATGATCTGTTAAAAGCCTGGTCCTTTTATTAGGATGAATAGTTTTCATTTGATTCATCATTTAAAGTAACAAAATCATCTTCATCATTTATTTGAACAAAATATTTGAAATTTTCATCAAAAGATACATACATTATTTCTTAAATGGTGTTAGTTTTTAAATTGAAACTGTGTATGATTTACTTCTATTAGAATATTCGATAAAGATTCCTTTGTCGGATTTAGGATCAAATTTTTCCAAATTGTCCTTTGTATTTAGAATAAAGAATTTACTTCCAAAAACTTTAAAATAAGATACCTTTGGTTTCTTTTTGAGAAGAAGTTCGTATGGTATTTTATTAGTTAGAGGTCTAATTAAAATCCTATTCAAAATGTAACAAGCTGTAGCAACTGCTTCAGTCTAAAAATTTCTTGATAATTTACTATCTGAAAACATAGTTCCTGCACATTGTTGAATTGTCTTATTTTTACGCTCTATCACTCTGTTTTGTTGTGGAGTTCATGGAAAGGAAAAATTAGTAGTTGTTCCTTTTTTAATACAGAAATTCTTAAAATTTTCATTTTCAAGTTCTACAACGTGATCACTACGAATAGTTTGATTTTTAAAGAAAGATGATTTTGAATTCTTTTTGTAAAAGTTTTAAATAAATCAAAAGCGTCACTTTTATGTTTCAGAAAAATTGTCCATGCAAATCTGGAATAGTCGTCTACAGTTATAAAAACATATTTATTGTGATTTATTGACTAAATCAGAGATGGAACAAACAGATCTAAATGAAGTAACTCAAGAGGTTTTGAAGTTGAAATCATATCTTTCAATTTAAATGAACTCTTTCTAAGTTTTCCTAATTGACAAGCATCACATATACTACCTACTGTAAAATCCATTTTAGGGAGACCTCTTACTAGATCAAGTTTTGAATTCCAAATAAGAGTTTGAAATTCAAATGCCCAAATCTTTTATGCCAAATCCAAGGGTCACTTGTATTAGCCAAAAAACATAGGTTATCATTTGAGAGTTTCATACTGAGAATATAAATATTTTTCTTTCTAATTCCTTCAAATATAATATTTGATTTATTACCTTCGATGTGACACTTATCCTTTTCAAATTTAATTTTGTAGCCCTTGTCACATAGTTGACTTATGCTAAGTAAGTTGTGTTTTAGATTCCTAATTAACAGGACATCAGAAATAGTAGGAGTTTTAGAGTTACCGACGTTGCCTATGTCAAACACATATCCTTTTTAATTGTCTCCAAAGTTGAACATTCCTCCATCTTCATAAATTATGTCAGTCAGTATCCCCGAATTACCAATCATGTGTTTTGAACATCCACTATCAAGTATCTATTTGTTTTTCATGATTTGCACCATTTGTCCATTGAGTGTTGATTCTTTAAAAGCCATATAACACATCTGTTCCTGCACAACACACCAACTCAGTAGATAAATTGATTTTATATAATAACAATATGCAGACTTATGAGACAATGATGATTTCGACAGTTTTGAACTAGTGTTAACAGAATCCCCAAAATTTTCCATTTTAAACTTTTTTCAAAATTTAGATTATGGTAATTTTGAAAACCAATGCTCTGATACCAAATTTAGGAAATGCGGATTACGGATCTTAAGGCAGAATTAACACTGGATGGGGGTGAATAGTGTTTAATTAATTTTATGAATCTTTTTGAAATCTTTTCACATTAAGTTCAAACAGATGCTGTTCATAAGCACAGAAACAATCACAGAATCAAACACAGATGAAAATAGTAAATAAAAGTAGTAAATGAAAGAACACATAAGAATTTTATACTGGTTCGGAGTAACCCTACGTCCAGTCCTACATAATTTCTTGTGCAGATTTCTTTTCAAATATAATGTTGATATTATAACCTCGATTTTAAGGCCATGAGATACACCCTTTTGTCTCTGAGTCCCGGGAAAACTCTCTTGATTTAAGCAGGCTACAAGATCACCTAGTTGATTTACAGGCTACAATCACACCTAATTGATTTTCGGGCCATAATCACATCGTTTTCAATCACACTTTGATAGAGAGAGACTCGATACACTTCTTTGATTATAAATGATCCTATAACTCTGAATAGCACTAAGATCTTTGAGAGAGTGGTAGAGAAACAAACTAGAGATGATTGAGTTTGATTCACTTAGAATTTCGGTAGAGCTTTGTTAAAGAATTTGAAATAGAAGAGAATATTTGAGTGGATAAGAAGGAGTGAAGAAATGAAGAAAAACTAACTTAAAATTCATTGAAAACAACTGGTATTTATAGGAGAATAACGGTCATGTCAATCGTGAAATGTTATGATGAATAGACACTTCTTTTGAAAATTTGAATTTAAAAATCTATAGCTACCATGTCGACAGGGGGGATGGGGGATGCCGACATGCTTGTGTTAGTTTTGAAAACAAATTTTGCTTTAAAATGATTTCTATTCTAAAACTTGTCAAAACAATTTTTATACTTTATAAACCATTTTGAATATAGTTTAAACTTATAAAAGAGTTTTAGAAAGTAATCTTAAAATATATAATCTATAATATAAAAGTAATATAAAAAACCAAGTATTGATTTCTTTAAAATATATCAAAGTTAAAATATTAAAATCAAGAGATAGTTTAAAAAAACAACAGATGATTTTGAAATTAATATAATTAAAAATAGTTTTTGAATTAAGGCTAAAATATTTAAATTGATAGAGATGACTTTAAAAAGATAGTTTCGAAAAAATAAATCATTTTTAAAATTTCGTGGATTCCATTCCACTAGAGAAGATCGTGGGTTCCATCCCACTAAAGAAGTCTTGGGTTCCATCCCACTATTAAAGGCGAGAAGGTAGATTCCATTCCATAATTAAATTCTGAATAAAGATTTTAGTGCTATTATTTTAACATAAATCTAGACACTATTACTTATCTTGATATCTCGAACTCTTGATAATCTTGATTCCCGTGAGTCTTCAATCTTGATTTGTACAATCTTGAATTCGTCGGTCTTGAATCTCTATACTCGGTCTTAAATCTTTATATTGTACAGTCTTCATTCTCAGTACCTACATATATATATAGACAAGAATATTAGTATTTATATTTTATAACAAGTCCTAAGGTTGTTGTCATCAAAACCATCATCACAGGAACTAACAAGAGACGCCTTCCATTATGAGTAATATAAAAGTGTACAAGCTCGTGCGAAATTATCCCAAAATATACGAGATATGAAAAGAGCCAAAAATTCATGGTAAAGAATAGTATTACAATTAGTGTAAACAAAGTATATTTTGGGAGTTATCATATTAGACATATCATAAACTTTGACACAATATTAACGTAATGCATAACGAGAAATATTTGTTCGGGAACATCTTTAAGATGATAATAAACATGAGAAAAAAAGCTAAAGATGATTTGAAGTAAAGAAAGGATATCACATTGTGTTGTAATCATTCGGAGCTTAAATTGATGGCGAATGACCAAATTTCAAGCGTTTTACTTTTTACGAGTTGGCAAATAAGCGTCGTTTTGAAAATAACCTGGGTTTGAGTTAAATACAAAAGTTAAATCACTCAACAAATTAAATAAATATATACTCAAGTTAAATTATAAATTTTGTTTCAATAAACATAACAAATTTATTTGAGTTAAAATATAGATTTTGTTATATTACCTAATAAATTAAATAAATATATAAGCTAAGTCACTTAATAAATTAAACAAATATTTAATTCAGTTAAATTATAAATTTTGCACCAATAAATTAAAAAAAATTATTTGAGTTAAGATATAGATCTTGTTAAGTGGAAAATAAATTAAACAAATATATAAGCTAAACTACTTAATAGATTTAACACATATACAATCAAGTTAAATAATATATTTTGTTTCAATAAACAAAACAAGTTTATTTGAGCTAAAATATAGACCTTGTTAAATAATCCAATAAATTAAACATATATATAAGTTAAATCACTCAATAAATAAACAAATATGCAATCAAGTTAAATTATATAAAAAAATCAATAATTAAACTGTTTTATTTCAGCTAAATTGTAGATCATCAAAAACCACCTTTTAAAGAATTATGAAATTGACGAGATCATTTTCAGAGTTGAATTGAAAAATAATATGAATCTTTCGGGTATTATTCAAAATAACTGATGAATATGAATGTTTTTTATATTGATACATTACTTTTCTGTTGGCTTTTATACAAGTTGGGCTGGTATATTGGTGCAGCCCATGAATACATAATCTTATATCTGAAAGATTGGGTAATACACATTGTGGCAAAACGTTCAGTTCGACCATTCATTTCTCATTTCTAACACCCCATTCCCCCCTTAAACCAATATTAGGGTTAGGGTTCAGCGATTCCCAAATCCATCCCCTGCCTTATATTTTCTTCGAATTTTATAAAATCAAAGATTTATTCAGCTTGCGAGTCCTCCTTAGCTTGATTCTTTGTATCTTTACCAAGCCTATTAATGACTTTGCTGTGTATTTAAGATGTTGGCGATTTTGCACTTTGGGCTTCAGTAGTCTTCAGCAGCTTCTTTTGTATTTTCTTGAATCTCTTCAACCTTTAAATTGCTTCTGAATTTGGTGAAGTTTCATCTCGATAGTGCCTTGGTAAGTGAATCGACACGCTGGTAAGCTGCTGGTATGTAATTGACTTGCAAGTTTCCTTTTGGCATTTGTTCTCTAACAATGTATAGATCTATTTCAATGTGCTTTGTTCTTGAATGTAGTATTGGGTTTGCTGACATGTACAATGTACTCTAATTGTCATACTATAATATCGGCTTGGTCTCTAATTTGATATTCAGTTCCTCAAGAGGTGACTGTATACACATTATTTTCGCTGTTGCACTTGTGACATTCCTGTATTCAGCCTCGGTACTGGATCGTGAGATAGTTGATTGCTTTTTTGAACACCAAGATATAGGATTCACCAATGTATATGCAGTATCCAATTATTGATTTCCTATCATCTGGGTCAGCACCCCAGTCAGCATCAAAATAACCGGTATGTTGAGATTGTTACACTTCTTTAATGATAAGCCATAGTTTTTTTTGTTCCTTTCATATACTTTAGCATTCGTTTTACTGCCTGCCAGTGATTATCTCATGGTTCTTGCATGAATTGACACACTTTGTTAATACTAAACTAGATGTCTGGTCTAGTAATTGTTGCATACTGTAAAGCCCTAACAACATTTCTGTATTGTTTAGTGTTTGTTATGTGTTCTCCCCTGTTTTTAGTCATATGTTGATGACTTATCATTGGAGTTGGTTATGGCTTTGCATTATCCATTTTAGTCTTGATCAAAAATTCTAAAAATGTTTCTTTTGACTGAGAATTATTTCTACTTTTAACTTCCTTCTTACTTCTATGCCCAGAAAATAGTTTAAGTCAACAAGGTCCTTGATTGAGAACTCTCTGTCAAGATACCGAGTAAGTTGGTTGATTTCAGCCTCATCATCCCCTGTAATAACTAAATCATCAACATATATTAGAATGTTAATACTTAGTTTTTTGTTGACTTTGATAAATAATGAATTGTCTGATTCGGTAGACTGATAGCCGAAGTGAGATAGGGTGGTTTTCAATTAATCAAACCATACTCTTGATGTTTGTTTAAGGCCATATATTTCCTATTTTAATTTTCACACAAGATTTGAATTTTATTTGTATCCATGTGGTTGTTCCATGTATATTTCTTCCTATAGTATACCATTCAGCAATGCATTATTGAGATCAAGTTGTCTGATATTCCACTGTTTGTGCAAGGAGATACTTAGAATAATCCTTATAGTAGTTGGCTTGACCATTGGAGAAAATGTTTCATTAAAGTCAAACTCATACTTCTGAGTGTGCCCCTTAGCTACCAGTCACGCTTTGTATCTAGCCACGGTTCCATCAAGATTCTTCTTTAAGTTATAAGTCCACTTGCAATCAACTACATTTTTGTTGTCTAGTGGACACACTAAATCCTATGTTTTGTTCTTCATTAGTGCATTATACTCCTCATCCATTACTGCTTTCCGGTGTTTATTTTTTGCAGCTTGATCAAATGTTTCAGGCTCCTCTGAGACAGATATTGTCATGTATAACTTTGGTTTAAAGATCCCACCGTTTGATCTTGTAACCATTGGATGTCCTGTTTTGACTTGTGGTGATACTTTTATACTTGCTTATCATCATTATTTCCTAGTTGCATTTGTAAACTAATTGAACTATCTTCACTGATTGATTGTGTTTGATCATTTGTATGTACAGAAGATTGACTGTGATAGCTAGGCAATTCTCATAATTCATGACTTGGTTGATTTGACATTGTGACTTGTGGATTATGAACTCCAATAGTCCTTTGAGACTCCTTCGGTTGTAGAACATCAGTATATACAGGTATATTATGTATTAATACCTTTGAATTATAATTTTTCTGAGTTGTTTTTATACCTGTGTTGATGAAAGGAAAAACATGTTCATTAAATACAACATGCCTGCTTATGAAAAAATTTCCATTGTCATCAAGACATTTATAATCCTTTCGATTTGTCTCATATCCTATAAAGGTGCAAGGTCTTGACCTAAAGCTCAATTTGTTAGTATTGTATGGTCTTATGTAGGAAAAACAAAGACATCCGGATGTTCTTAATTTCTGATAATCTGGTTTAATTATATAGTTTTTCCATTGGACTAATTCCTTTAAGAACCTTTATGGGTAACCTATTAATTAGATGTACAACAGTCCTAAAGGAATCGGGCTAAAATTTTAATGGTAGAGATACTTGTGCTAATAAAGCTAAGCATATCTCTACTAAATGTTCATGTTTTCTCTTAATCAAACCATTTTGCTCTGATGTGTAGGGACGTGTAGTTTTATGAACTATTCCCCTTTTATTGAAAAAAATACTAAGTGTCTTGTACTCAGTACCGCCATCAGATTGTATAATTTTAACTTGGTTGACCAGTTTTCTTTTCAGCTAAAGATATGAAATGCATTACTGCATTATAAGTTTCAGACTTTTTTTTCAGGAAGTATATCCACGTATGTCTTGAATATGCATATATAAAAGATATATAATATCTATATCCATAGTTTGACCAAATTGGACCTGGCCCCCACAGATCAGTAGCAACTAATTCTAAAGGTTTCGAAGACTTGCTTAATGAATCATTAAATGCTAATTTATGAATTTTTCCCATTTGATAGAAGGTGCAAACATATGGTAAAGAAATATCATCAAACACGATTTTATTTTCACTAAGTACTTATTTAACTACACTTGTATTTGGATGGCCAAGTTTATAATGCCATATATCATACACACTTCCATTTCTTTATGGTTGAGCAATTTCAACCATGTTACAACATTTTTGTTTTCTTCCAGAATTTCTACAGTTTAATAGATTGAATTTGAATAATCCTCCGACTACATCGCCCTGCAAGAGAATTTCCTTAGTTAGTATGTCTCCAACTAGGAAATAATTGAGATAGAATTCAAAATAGACATTATCGACTTTTGCAAATTGTGATACACTCATGAGATTTTTTCTTATCTTTGGCACTCTTAATAAATTGTTTAAGAATAGTTGTCTTGTACCATTAATAAATGCATTACCAATGTATGTGATATTAATTAACTCACCATTTCCCATGCAAATTGACTATTTACCTTTGTACTCTTTGTTGCCAAGGTTTAAATTGTCAAGATTGCTTGTTATGTGATTAGTTGCTCCTGAGTTTGGGTTCCAACTCTCATCCTAAATGTGTTCTGGTCTTGTGATGATATTCTGATTGATTGCACCATTTCCATCTAATTGAGTACTGGATTCTTGTTGTGTTTGAGCCATGTTGACACTGATATTGCCACCTCTTTGATTGTTCGAGTTCGATTACGCACATAACTAGCATTAAATTTGAAATAACACTTCATTGCAGTATGACCAAGTTTGTCACATATTTGACACTTTGGTCTGTTATTCCATCTTCCTCTACCCCTTAATCTATTGGAATAACTACCTCTTTGATTAGATTGACCTTGTTTATTAGAGTTTTGACCTTTGTTTTTGGAATTGAATGCATAATTAATTGATAAATCTATATCTTGTGACTTCTGGTGATCAATTCTTGCCTCGTGTGCAAGTAGAGTTGCATGAACATACCGTATAAGTAGCAGAGTTGGTTGAGGTAATACAACTACAACAACTGCTTCATATTTTTCATTTAGTCCATTTTCAGTTTCAGACACTTTGTGCCCTGCAGCTTCCAACAAGTTGCAAATATTGTTGAATTGTGATAAGTAATCCCTTATTGTCTGATTACCTTTACTGATATTTTGTAATTATCGTTTGAAATGCATAACCCTTGCGACTGATTGAGTATTGAAAATTCTTTCCACTGTAGTCCAAATATCATTAGCAGATTTACAACCTATTACCTGAGACAGTAGATTTGTGTTGCTATATGATGGTAGCCAAGAACTTATTATTTTATCCTGCCTGTAATACTTTGTATCTTCTACATTACTAACCATCTTGTTTTTTGAATCAATGATAAATCTTGGTGGGATTGGAGTAGTGCCAAGGATGCATCCTTCATGGTCATATCATTGCATTGTTGTTTTAACTTGAAGTTTCCATAGAAGATAATTGTCTTCTTCAAGATGTATGATGATTAACTGACTTTGTGGACTGATGACAGTCTTGATCGTTTTTCAGTGGCTTCAGTGGTCTGTTGTTGAAAGTTGGCTATATTTCAGAGGTTGATGACGTGTTGTCCCCTTCAGCCATGATGATACAACAAAATGACAATCAAACTAGATGATTCAGATACTTGCTGATCGAAGATTGCTTCAACAGTAGTATGGACAGCTTAGTTGCAGCCAAACTCAAATGATGAATGGGTACTGATGAGTTCTTGGCAAGGCAATTGCTTTCTTTCTGCTTTTGATTGCTTTCTTGATATCAGTTTTCATTTTTTATGAATTTTTTTGTTTGAGAATTTGCTTATTTCTTTGTTGAAAACTTGTTCCAAGCAGAACTCAGATTGATTTCTTTGGTATGGCACATGTTTTTCATAAGAAAAATCAATAACAAGCCAGTGATGAGTATGTACCTGATGGGTTATCAAGATTTCAGATGATGATAATGTTCTGATGATGTCTTGACTTGAATGCCCCTATTCTTGAGGCCAAGACCCTGAATTTCTTCAAAACTTGATGCAGATGCCATAAGGCTTAATGCTACTCTGATACCATTTAAAGAATTATGAAATTGACGAGATAATTTTCATAGTTGGATTAAAAAATAATATGAAGCATATTAGGTTTTATTCAAAAGAACTGATGAATATGAATGTTTTTTATGCTAATACGTTACTTTACTGTTGGCTTTTACAGAGCACAATTTATACAAGTTGAGCTGGTATATTGGTGCGGCCCATGAATACATAATCTCATATCTGAAAGACGTGGTAATATACATTGTGCCAAACATTCAGTTCGACCATTCATTTCTCATTTCTAACACACCCAATATTAAATTAAACAAATATATAATTAAGTCAAATTATAAATATTGTTTTAATAAATTAAAAATGTTTATTTGATTTAAAATATAAATTTTGTTAGATTCTCAAGTACAATAGCTAAAATAAAATTTTACTTGTTATTAACAAACAAATTTGGTTATAATATAGTGATCATCATTAGATAGAGGTGCAACATTTACTAATGTAGAAGAAGAAAACTGCCCTATCGAAATCATATTTACTAATGAGAACATTTCTTTTATGATGACAAATGTGTGCAGCGTGTCGGATAGTAGTTAGTATTTATATTATTTGCATATATTATTGTGTTGGATATTATTGTACTGGTATATTATTGTTTGGATATTATTGTGCGGGAGAGTTAATATTATGTTTGGATATTATTGTGTTCAGATGGTATTGTTTGGATGTTTGGATGTCATTATTGTGCATTATTGGATGTTATTTGTTTGCGCCAAAATTGGTCACAAACCCCAGAAGTAGTGAAAGCACCAATGTATATACACAGATCCTCAATATCCACACACAGATCTCAGATCCAGATTAAGTTGAGAACAAAAATGAAGAAATAGCAAAGTTAAAAATGTAGGAAAGCAAGAAAGAACACAAGATTTATAGTGGTTCGGCTATCTCCGGCCTACGTCCACTTTGAATCAATCCTTTTATTCCTTTTATAATGTAATTACAGTTACAAGCCTTTGGAAATCAATAGCAAAATGACAGAGTTCCACCTATGAGAGAAGAACAAAATCCTTTTTTTAGGTGCCATAGGACTGCTATTTATAGGTGTAGATCCGAAAATACCTTTCCAAAAACCTGGAATACCTCTTCTCATGCGCAGGTGGGCCCACATGACCGATCCAAAGTGATTTGGTATCGATCCAAGTGTAATTCGTATCGATCCTAAAATAGTCCAATCAAGCTGGGATCGATCATGAACACTCTATGGTGCATCAGAAAGCTTCTACGAAAATTTCATAGCATTTGGACTTGTAGATTGTGAGTTATGATCGATGCAAGTTTGAATTTGTTGAAGGCTGTCGAGTTCGCTTCGCTTATGTTCGTGTCGCTTCTGTTCGCGTTGTATCTGTTCTTGTTGCTTCTTTTCGCCTTGCTTCTGTTCTTCTCGCTTCTGTTCTCCTCGCTTTTGTTCTCGTCGCTTCTGTTCGCATCGCTTCAGTTCCCGTCGCTTCTGTTCGCTTCGCTTCTGTTCCCGTCGCTTCTGTTTGCGCTTTGTATCCATCTTCTGGTATCCATCACTTCGTATCCATCTTCTGGTATCCATCACTTCATATCGATCATCAGGTATCCATCAATTCGTATCCATCAGCTGGTATCCATCACTTCATATCCATCAACCGGTATCCATCACTTCGTATCTATCTTCTAGTATCCATCACTTCGTATCTATCATTTGGTATCCATCACTTCGTATCCATTATCTGACATCCATCACTTCGTATTCATCTTTTGGTATCCATCACTTCATATCCATCATTTGTTATCCATCATTTGGTAACCATCATCTGGTATCCATAGTGATGGATATGAGAGCATCGATACGGGCTAGTTTTTCACGAATATTGATCCATCCATAATTCGAGCGTATGAACTCCGATTGACCTGAAATTCGAAGTGTAGCCTTACCGAACCTTTCTTATCATTCTTGATTGATCCCATCTTGATTGGAGCTTGGTCCAATTTTGACGGTATCGATCATAGCCTTGTTTCCAATCGATCATACGAATATTGATTCATCCATAACTTGAGCATATAAACTCTGATTGACCTGAAATTCAAAGTGTAGCCTTACCGAACCTTGTTTATCATTCTCAGCCGATCCCATCTTGATTGGAGCTTGGTCCAGTTTTGACGGTATATCGATCATAGCTTTGTTTCTAATCGATCATACGAATATTGATCCATCTATAACTCGAGCATATGAACTCCGATTGACCTGAAATTCGAAGTGTAGCCTTATCGAACCTTATTTATCATTCCCGATCGATCCCACCTTAATTGGAGCTTGGTCCAATTTTGAAGGTATTGATCATAGCCTTGTTTCCTATCGATCATACGAATATTGATTCATCCATAACTTGAGCATATGAACTCCGATTGACTTGAAATTCGAAGTGTAGCCTTACCAAACAATGTTTATCATTCCCGGTCGATCCCATCATGATTGAGGCTTGGTCCAATTTTGACGGTATCGATCATAGTCTTGTTTCCAATCGATCACACGAATATTGGTCCATCCATAACTCGAGCATATGAACTCCGATTGACCTAAGATTCGAAGTGTAGCCTTACCGAACCTTGTTTATCATTCCCGATCAATCCCATCTTGATTGGAGTTTGGTCTAATTTTGACGGTATCGATCATAGCCTTGTTTCCAGTCGATCTCCGATCCTAATATCCATCCTTTTTAGTCAATTTGTTGATATCCGGCCTTGACCAAAACGTGGGGTAACATTATTGTTTAAATATTACTGGATTTATTAATGTTTGGATATTGCAAGATATTATTGTATTGTATTAGTGTAATTATATGTTAAATATATGAATTTGTGATTGAGGTGAGAAATGCTTCAAAAATACTTCAATTGTCGGTAAGGCGTCGGCTTAGTGTTGGAATTTTTAATTTTAGCATTTTAAGTTGGTGTCGGTATGACGTCGGTAAAGCATCGAAAAAACCAATTTTAGTATTTTATGTGGACATCCGTAAGGCATTGGCATGACATCAGCAAATAAGTATTTTAAGTGATATTAGGAAGACACATTTGATGAATATAATTTGCACTAAAAATATTTTAGTATTTTAAGTGGAATCGAATGGTATATAATTTGCACTAAGTGATATTAGGAAGGCATATTTGATAGGTCAAAATAAAAAAGTGTTACAATAAAAATACCACAAAAGAGGGTAATTTGAGCTTGCAGATTATTATTGTCTATATATACCACAAATACACCATTACGGATACAAAGTGAGTCGATCAATTAACGAAAGGGTGATCAAACACAGCAGAAGCAATAGGATCAGCAAAGCCGTGTTGATCAGTTCCTTCAAAATTTCTAAACCAGCAGGTCGTACTGAGGGAAGCGGCTCCTTTAGGAACGGTTTCCATTACGGACTCGTGACCTTTTGGGTAGTAAATACCTGTTCGCGGATGTGGGATCCATTGTGCCGAGTTGGAGCTCGGTTTATCTCTTTCGTTCTCCTTTCCATGCAGGCGATCGTTGTTGTGGTTCATTGCCTTCCTTCCATGATTCACCTCCCTGAAAATATTAAAGAGTTAGGATGTGTGCACATACAGATGCTGTTAATTGTAGACATTTGTTCGAGGGTGGAAAGGACAACTGTTTTTTTTTACCGTATAAATGTCTTGGACTTTTCGAAGTTTCTGTTCATTATCTGTGTGCGCTGCTTTTGGATTATGAACTCTGCTTGCTTGTGTAGTAGTCATGAAGCTGCCAAATTTATAAGGCTTGGTTGGAACTGGATGTACTGCTGCCACACGATAAACTTGTTTGCATCCGTCTATTGTCACTTTTACACTTTTGCCCCTTTGAAACTGTGGAATTTATTTGAACACATCTATTTAAAATTAAAAGTCCATAACCTATGTTCCCAGTTTTTAGTATGGATTTTTGTACCAATGGAAATGTATAGATCACATGAGCATGATCTCTTTTACCATGGATCTAATTGTTATATATGTATATGTTTAAAAGTAAAATCCACTATAAATTCATATATAAATAGACCTGTCAATAAATACTTTCGGATGCAGATATTGTCATATTCGCATCCGCATTCGAAATCATTTTCGAATATCGGATAATTATCTTGTCCGCTAACGATCGAGAAATATAAAAACATAAATAGAAAGTATTAGTTTAATTATAGTGGAAACTATTAACTTAAGAAAATAATAAATACATATTTGTCGTTGTAATAAAATACATATAAAATTGATTATAATCTTGACAAAAACCGAACGTATAATTTTCAGTTGCGGATGCCTTATTCATATGTGTGTATGTTTTTCGAATATTAGATATTTATGCAGACGGATTTTGGATTTTTCGAGTATCCATTAACAGTCCGATGTATAAATCGATAAATTTTTGATATATTAATTTATGTCATAGAGCAACAAACATTTGTTTTTGTTTTCCACGCCGTATAACTCAACATGTGTAATTGATAAAGTATTAAAAAAATTATTATAATTTTATCTAATAACTTTTCTCACTCAGTACACGTGTAAATTCTAAAACCAAGATTTTGATATATTGAAGTTTTTTTTTAAAATAAAAAATAATTTTTTTTTGAAAAGTAGAAGAAATTGAGCTCATTAAAGATCATGTAATAAAGGCACACAGATTTGTGGTATCATGATTAAGTTAGTTAAAAGATAATGTAGACAAATAAGACACAGAATCCTATATTACTAGATTTCTTCAGAAATTTATAGAACTTTTGATGGTAAGATTAATAGGAAAAAAGATGCATAGGGAAATGAAAGATAGTTAGATTACTATATATGCATACGGATGAGGTTTTAGCCTACACTTTGCAATTTATAAAACAGAAACAGCTGCACAAAGTAAAGTTGGTTTTGGATCAGGTTAAGTTTATTGTGTTCTGAATGGTGTAAACAATGAAGCAACATAGTATTGGAATAAGATCCTTCAGTTATGGGGTACATGGATTATGACCATCAATGTACACATATTCCTAAGTGCAATTTGCAAGCAATGGATGGCAGTTTCTGGCTTTTTCAACAACTGCTTTATTTATCTTCTGGAAAACGGCACTGCTACTTTATCCACTTTAAATAAAAAATTAATCATATATTTTGTTTGTAATAGCTACAGAACGTAACTGATAATACAAACTGTCACACATCAACCATGTTGATACTTCATCAACTGTGCCAATAGTAGAAAACTTGTATATCAAAATTTAGTTAAGCAAATCATCCCATTTACAATACTGCCCTCCTGCTAATGCCCGGTAATATCGATCTCTACAATAGACTGGTCTTCCATCTGCAGCTTCTGCTGCTGCTGCTGCTAAGTCATCATCTTTAATCACTTCAGATGGTAATCTCAACAACTCATCTTTCCTGTAATTATGTAATAATGTGTTTACTGCTAAGTCATATGTTATATGTATTGAGGTGGAGTATTAAAAAAACCTAACAAAAGTTTGTACCTCATACTGGGTTTAGTCTTTGCACTTTGGATGCTGGATGAATTTTGTAGGAAGGTTGACCGAAAGAAGTTTTCGACTGGAGAAGCAAATATGAACAAGGACACAGCTGTGACTAAAACAGCTCCTGTTCCCACCAGTGTTTGTTTCAGTAGTTTGATTACTGGCTTCACCTAAACCGTAAAATGTTAGTGATTTTGTGATTTTCATGTTTGGAGTATGTTTGATTAAATGATTTATTGTGCTTAGATGGTTCATATATGTAATGTTTTCTTTTTTGCTTTCTATAAAATGAAAATTAGACACACGTTCTTAAAATCAAATTTAATAGTCCAAAACTCCTTCCGTTTTAAATTTGTAAATCTGATCTCTATTTTATTTACAATATTTTATTTCTCTAATTACCCTCGTTTATTTCATATCGACTATTTTCGTGTAATTGTATCGGCAATCAAGATTTGAAATCTTCGTAGGTAAATCAGATTTAATTTGATCTACTATTCGAATTTTTTTTACGATTCATTGTGGTTTCATCATCTTGCAGGTAAATGCTTGATTTAATTTTCATCGACTTTGTATTATATTGTTTTTTGCAATTTTTTGATAATTTAATAATGTTTTTTGTACAACTATGCATAGCAGGTATAAGTTATAAGTTATATTAAGTAATTCAAATAATACGATGTTTTTTGTTCAAAGAAATTTTATTTTTAATCATGTATGTAAATGCAGAGTTGTATTCAGTTAAGTAAAATAACTGCATACTCTGCTACACTTATTGTAAGTAATTGCGTTCATGACTGTATTTATCAAAATCTTTAATTATCTAAATAAATGTGTATTTTCAATAGTTATCGACAATTATTGTAGAATTTTATGTGTTGATAACTGCATATGTAGAATACAGTTAAATTTTGCATATGTAAAATGCGGTTGATTTTTTTAGTTTGTGATTGCATATGTAAAATGCAGTTAAAATTTGCATTCAACAGCCGTATTTATTAACTGCATATAAGTATGCAATTAAAAAACATATTTAACAGCTGCAATTTTTAACTGCATACGATATATGCAGTTAAAAATAATACAATTCATAATTTTATATTAGATATGTATGTAAGTATAATAAGAATCTTATGAATTTTTAACTGCATAAGTGAAATGCACTTCAAAATTTACATGATTCAAGCGTATGTTTTAACTGCATATGTTATATACAGCTAAAACTTGCATTTAACATATGTTATTCTTCACTGCGTAACAGATATGCAATTAAAAATGGTGCAATTTATAACTGCATAAAATTTGAACATAACAAATATCTTTTCATCTTTTGAATCTCAACTTTCTTCGGTTCTGGAATCGATTCAGACATCGATTTTTGAAGTAGCAACTAATTTCGATTTATAATTTAGACGATTAGAGTTTTTTTTTTAATGATGTTAATCGATGAAAAGAATTTGAAGGGTTCGTTTTGCTCGGAGAAGACGTAGGGGTATTTAGGAAAATCTTTTTGTCGCGTTTTAAAATAAGAATAAAAAACTTATAACTAAAACGGAGGAATGTTTTGTGTATTTTCAAACACATAAAGGATGTATGTGAAATGTCTCTTTTATAAATTATGACAGTCGGAAAATTCTCAACTCATGCACTAGTTGTGCATATATATGCATATCAGAATTCAGCACAAAAGATTATCTTATGAAGAGTTGTTTTTATCAACATATCTATACTGGAGAATTCATTAAACATTCTTCAAACATAAATTTCGACAGCGACATAATTAAGATTTTTAAAAAATGAAACAAAGTAACGACTTAGTTGTCAAAGAGTGATACAGATTCAGATACATACAACTATAAAATTAATGCTTATGTTATACTGAATTAAATTTTATGTGTTATGAATAAAGATTCATATACTACTTTTGGATCAATAAAAAGTAGAAAAAAAAATCACCTTATAAGATCCGAGAAGCCTGTCTCGAGCCAGTACCTGTGATAACATATCACAAAAGATGTAACTTACGGCACATTATTCATGTAATCAATATAAATACTGAGAAAAATACTAGATTAATCAGACCTCTGGTGGTTTAACCCACATTTGGCCATCATACCATCCACTTTCTTCATATGGAATTACTGCTGATAATAGCCTGTCACCAACATAACTCCATCCCTGTTTCATATGAAACATAATCAATTACATTATTCTCATTAACAAATATATCTCATATTAATGTGTAATTTAAATGCAAGGTACCAGATATATTCGAAGTACAATAAGAGACACGAGGAGAAGTGTTCCGATCCCTGCTGCTAGAACAAACCTCACTGGATCCTGAAACAAACAAGCAGAACAATTTGTCAGTCATTCAAATAGAAAATGGAAAAAATATTCTAAATATTTTGGATTATTTTCAATTCTGAAAGCTACCTTAGAAGGGTTGAAACTTGCAGCAGAGATAGGTGCTGCTAGAACTGTGAATGTTACTAAACATAAACCACCAAGGCGCAAGAACAGTGATTTTGGGCTTAGCTCCCCCCATGAATATAGAGTGCTCTCCTTCAAGGATGAATATTCATTCACCTGTATTTATTTACAAACAAAATTAAATGTGACTACCATTTACAGATACTACAATACTGACATGGAAGTATACCGTTTAACACTAGAATTACAACACCCTAGTATAGACATACATCTTCATGATCCAGTAAAACCAGATTAAATTTATTAAACTTGGAAAAATATGTTCATAGTAAGACATGTACGTATGTATGTATGTATGTATGTATGTACGCGTGTTAATGAATTTTATTTTTTTTAATTACCGGTCTCTGCTCAAAAGGGACTTCAATTTCAGCTCCAGGTTCCCAGCTTTGCCCTGCAAATCCACCCATTTCACCATTTGCTCCATCCTTCAATGCCTTCACAATTCCAAACCTTTTCAAATACCTGAATCCCTTTGCAAGTTTCAATCCGTGGACATGAAGAACTACTATTCCTTGTTTTTGTTCTCCAATTTTATGATTTAATATGTTTATGTTTGCAGTAATTTGAAGCCTAAGCATAACTTTGATGTTCTAATTTGACACTACTTTTCTTCTTCTGAACTAAGCTCAATTATACAGAAGAGAGTAGAGACTTGTTGCGTTATGTTCTGTTTCTGACCATGGAATTTTTACGTGGAGGAAATTATATTGTTTCTTATCCATAATAAAGAAATAAAATTATTTTTGGACGGTCTGATTAAAAATATATGGCTTTTCAGTTATTTCTAGTAGTTAAGTAGGTGGGCCATGGTTGTTATTTTTTTGTGGGCAGTACTAGCATGTGTATGGGAGTGAACAGAATGTGGAGATCTGATGCATTGCCAATGTGTAATTTGAAATTGCTAAGTAGGCAAAGGCCAACTCACACAATTTTCATCAAGCTTATGTGAACTGAAACAAAAGATTGTCATACAAAATCTTCCATTTTATAGTCTATTATCGAATAATTTTAGCTATTTAATTTATAAGATTTCATTATTATCTTTAGCCAAGTCACACATTATTATCCATAATGATGAAATTAATCATCATGTTTTTAAATTTGAAACATTTAATGCGTCGATCATTGATTTTATTGGAATAACAGAGTGAATCGATCAACTCACAATACATTGGTATATCAAAAGCAACAAAGAATCTCATCCTTCAATCTGAAATCTCACTGCCAAAACTGGTTCTTCACTATTAAAAACAGATGCGGGTTTTGAACCATGAAGACCGAAGACCGAAGCGCAATAGAATAATTACAATATAAATAACCATGTATTAAATGTACTGAGGTATGTATCATTGCATAACACTTTCAGATCATCCTGTATCTGATTTCTTCAATACAAATCAAAATCATTTTTCTCAGTTTAGATCAATATCGCTGCATCTTGAATCCTTATATGATATCAGAGCAATCGTCTAATAGCATCAAGTGCAATATCATCAAAACAAACTCATCAGGAAAATTCAAGAAATCATCATTTGAGTTTGTTTTTCTTCTCATCGGATTTTAAAATCATCATTTGAGAAGAAGATCCAACAAAGAATTATAACTGCCTCGTCGGTTTTTTATTAATCTAGTTGTAGAGAATTCATCATTGAATCTAAAAAGATCAGCAATCAAAGTCTCGGAAAAACAGAATCAAGAATTCAGAAATCATCAACACAAACTCAAAGGAAGTGCCATCCTAATAAAAAAACTCATCATAATTCATCAACATCTGAGTTTTTATGGTTGCAACAAACTTGATTGTGTTCTGTTCAAAGTTCTTGATCCAGTAATCCAATCAAGAATTGCAGTCTTCTGCCTGTAGCCTTTATCTCTTTCTCAGTAAGATACAAGGTCATCACGGCGATGAAGCCCACTCTGAAACACCAATCAGCAGCAGTGAGTCTCAGCACTCTGCATCAAATGCTAAAAAAAATCATAAGAATTATAATCAGTCCCACAGAGTCAACTGGTTATAGTCCATCTCAGTGAAGAAAATTATCTTCTCTGAAAGCTACAGGTTGAAACAGCTCTTCAAGGATATGGCCTTGAAGGTTTTATCCAAGGAACCATAACAATTCCCCCAAAGTGTATCACTGATCAAGAAATCAATATTATTAATAATGAAGAACATGTGAAACATCATAGACATGACAGACTTATATGCTCATGGTTGCTATCATCAATAAATGCAAATTTACTATCTCATGTGATAGGCTAAAAAACTGAAAGTGAGATTTGGACAACAATAGAAAAAGTTTTCAATTCGCAATCTGCGGCAAATGTGATGTTTCATAAAAGACAACTTCATAATATCAAGAAGGACAATCACGGCATGAGAAAGTATTTGTTCAAAGTTAAGTCAATCTATGATACTTTAGAGGCAGCAAATCAGAAAGTTTCTGATACAGAGCAAATTATGACAATTCTAAATGGACTTGGTGATGAATATGAAGCAGTGGTGGCAATTATAACTTCTCGGAAAAATTCCATCAATTGATGATGTGCATTCTATTTTACTGTCACATGAAGCAAGAATTGATATCAAGAAACCATAAGAATCTGATTTCTTTTCCAACTTTATTGTCAACTATAGGGGCAAGAGTCAAAATAATAACAGAGGAGATCAATCTACACAAAGAGGTGGATATTCAAAAAGATCCAGAGGAAGAGGCAAACGGAATAACAATAATATACCAAAGTGACAAATCTGTAAAAAACTTGGACATACAACAACAAAGTGTTATTTTAGATTAAATCTTAACTATGTTCCAGGTCAAGGACCAAAAGCTTAAAGAAACTCAAGTTACAGTGCAAACATGACACACATACAGCAAGAATCAAGTAATCAGTTAGATACAAAGAACTCTCAAACAGAAATAGCAAAGGCTGATCATATTCAAGATGAAGACTGGTATCCTGATTCAGAAGCAACCAATCATATCACCAATAGCTTGAGTAATTTAAATCTTGGAAACAAGGAGTACAAATGTATGAATGCTATACATATGGGTAATGGTAAATCTCATATATTATGGGAAGGAAACAATTATACTTAAATAATTTATTGAGAGCTTCACTCATTAAGAAAAACTTACTAAGTGTGTCACAATTTGCAAGAGATAATAATGTTTACTTTGAGTTTTATCCACACTATTGCTTACTTGTGGACATCCTAACTAAGGAAATACTTTTGCAGGATAAACAGTGTATGAGACTATACAAGTTCAGTGTGGATAACTCAAGAAACTTAGATTTTAAATGAAATTGGTGTAATAATTCTGAATTCAAACAGCGAGAAACAAGTGAGATATTTGATAAGTGGCATTGTAAACTTGGACATCCAAATGCTACTATTATTAAGCATGTATTGAATAAAAAATATATTTCTTTACCATACATATGCACATATTGTCAGATGGGTAAGAGTCATAAACTGTCATTCTTAGATTCAGAAACACAATACAATAAACCACTAGAATTAATTGCCACTGAATTGTGGGAACCTGTTCCAATATATACTGACTATGGGTATAAGTATTATATATCATTTATGGATGCTTTTTCTAGACATGTGGATATATTTTTTTAAAATCAAAATCTGAAACTCATAATGCAGCTCTACAATTCATAACATAGGCAGAAAATCAAACAAATTGCAAGGTTAAAGTCATACAAACAGATGGTGGAACAGAGTACTTTCCACTAATGGAGTATTTTCAGAAAAGGAGAATTAATCATAGAACAACATATCCCTACACTTCAAAGCAAAATGGACTTATTGAAAGAAGACATGGGCAGATTGTTGAAACAGGGCTTACCTTATTGGTGCAAACATCTATGCCACTAAAATTTTGGCCAGATGCTTTTGCTACAGCAGTTTATTTAGTTAATAAGCTACCATCAAAAGTTTTAAATTTAAAATGTCTAATAGAAATACTATTTGA
Source organism: Allium cepa (assembly GCA_030765085.1). Taxonomy (NCBI): domain Eukaryota; kingdom Viridiplantae; phylum Streptophyta; class Magnoliopsida; order Asparagales; family Amaryllidaceae; genus Allium; species Allium cepa. Next base: position 647,856,816 of record CM060939.1, on the reverse strand, counting down.
CATCAGCCCATATTATCACAGTCTCAAAGTGTTTGGGTGTTTATGTTTTCCATATATTAGATCCTATAATACTCATAAATTAAATTTTAGGTCATCCCCATGTATTTTTTTAGGCTATGCTGCTAATAAAAAGAGATACAAATGCTTACACAAAAGTGGCAAAATATTTATTTCAAGACATGTTGTTTTCAATGAAAAAGTTTTTCCATTCAAAGAAACAAATATCAAAGTCACTAGTAAAGTATATAACACAAAAGAATCTTTACCACCATTACTTATTCCACCGGTAGAGGTGTTACAGACTCAGGAAGAACCAGTTCAGAGCAGTATCAACCATCAAGCAACTCATTCTGACTCACAATGCACTGAATCTAGATTTGATTCAGCTGATGAACAAGCTGCATTGTCTAGTGTACCTGGTCAATCATCTCAACAAAGAGCAAGAGAGAAATTTACTCCTCATCAAACACAAGATATCTCACAAAGCACTGATATAGATATACAACCAGAAACAGAGAGAACTAGTCAATAACAGACCATAAACAGAATCAGTCATCACATGTTGAACAAAAAGTGGCATATTCAAACCAAAGATTTTCAATGCAGTTCTAGATACAGAGAAGCCAAGGACACATGATCAAGCCATGTGTCACGACCGAGGTTTTCGGCATCCCAAAATTGATATCACTACGTTTACTGTATTACGCGCCGAGCAATCGAATAGCGGAAATACCAGATCGTTAGGGAAAAAGAAGAAAGTGGTAGAAGAAGAAAAATAAAAATAACAACATAGAATCTCACAATCGCAGCGAAACAATATATAATAGATAACAACATGTCTTTATACAAAAAGAATTATTTGTTTTATACATTACAACATCAGAGTACAACACAAATCAATAGCACAATATTGGACAGTTATAATAACTTGTCCTCACAAATGTTAAATATACAGCATAGCATACACGGCGGAATATAAATCAGATACACGTAATATGTCTTCGTCGTCCAGCTCATCTCCTGAGCTCCATGACATCCTATCATATATCTGTAATACTTGGTCTGACCCGAGCATTATAATAAAATAATACCCGAGACAGTCTGGAAAACCAATGTGAGAAAACACACTCAATTTGAATTATTAAAGTTTCCAAAATTCTTTGAAAATCAAAGGTATCTCGTAAGACCTCGCCACAAATAAACACGATGGGTTTTTACCTTACGATAACCAAAACATTTTATATTAAATCTCTGATATTATAATAGTGTCTAAGTACAAATACTTATTCAAATAGCTGAAATTGTTACATTAATTAAATTCCAGCATACTAGGCTCAACAATCAAAACCGTAAAGGCACGTATTGGAAAATGGATTCCATACGAATAACTAGGTACTGGGGTACCACCTGTCACAGTACACGTCTAGAATAGCATACCGAGGACCACACTGGGATCCCCTGCAACACAAGACCGGACTATCCATAACCTAGATAAACCGAATATGCTATCACCCCGGGTGTTTCCACCCTTTTTCGAGCTCCTTCCATAATCGTAGTAATAATATCCGAGGGTATCTAGAAAGGTGATAAACATACCCTAATTGGGTGCTACCCACTTAGAATGTCCATTGTCCTCTAATGACAACATACAGATAACATTCATCCATACTAGTCTGTTTTGAGTTCCAACGGAACGAAGGCACTACTCCTACTACATCCATTTTGGAATCACTCTCAGGATTAGTAGCGATTAACCATTGCACTTCACTGCTCCATCTTCGACTCCATGCTCTTGTTTTCACATCGAAAACATACTCGTTGGATGGAAGTGGTATTCGGGTAACTTATCCGATCTCGGTCTCTCCGGAACAACTTTAGATATTTTCGGTAAACTCAACCCCTGTTCTCGAGGAAATAAACAGACGAAAATAAGGTCGGAGATCGCCTTCTAACCGTTAGTGGACGGATTTCCTTATAAACATCCTAGAATAACGAAAACGAGTTTATATGTATAGTATAGCACCTCGAACGGTAACTGTACCATATAAATCCCATATTTCTCCTAAATATTTTCAAAATTATATTTTCGGTCCAGATTTGATAGTCGGTTATTTAACTATCAAATAAAACAATCATTCAACCAAATATTTCATTTTCCACTGAATAACTCCAAATCTCTTTTTAATTTAATTTCAATAATTTAAATCTCTTTATCCAAAATATATATTTTCTTATCGAATTAAATCGATTCACAAACTATTCCTTTTCAAAAAAAAAATATGAAACTCTTTTATTTTTAAAATAATATGGAAGGTACCATTACAGTATCAAACCATGGATTCACAGTTCAATGGTTACGTTTCTATCCCAAAGAAATCCAAGGCTTAACTGCAGGCACTCGCTGCCTCCTATTTTGCCATGCGAGTATACCAATACTCTCCGAAAACTTTATTTAGAAATTTTCAAAATAATACTTATGAAATTTCTATAAAAACTTTCCAAGTTAATTGTAGACAAAACTACTTTTAAAATAAAAGCTATTATATAAAATATTAATATTAAATAATTATCCTTTTAAAATAATAATACTGATTAAACCTTTAATAATAATTAACTACTATAACTAACTTAATTAATATTTACTTTACCAAATTTTTAAACAACTAAATAATAATTTTTCTTTTAAAACATTCTTTTAAACACTTTTAAATTTTCAAATTAATACTTAAAAATCTTTCCTTTTTAAAATAAATTAATTTCTCAGAAAACTGCATTTTCAACTCCGATATAGCCAGTCTAATTATTTATAAACCCCTCTAGATTTACTTCCAGTTTGATTTGCGTTCTAATTCAGTAAATTCCTTTTTCCACATTTCTAAAAATAAATTTACCATTTATTTTTAAACTGATTTACCCATCTCCTTATAAATTACCATGGTGAACTTATAATTCCCATTTATCTACTGATAATTTACTTTACTTAATTTATAAATTTCAAAGTCTCATTCCCTTTTATCCCTGTTTTCACAACACTTAATCGATTTTTAATCGATTTTCTAATTTAAATCCCATTTTTAACTTAAATTCTGAAATAACCTAAACATACTCCAAACCCCACTAATTTTAGATCTCGCTTCCTTTAAATGGTTTAAAATTTTATTTAAATCAGTAACAACAATTTCATATTTTATTTTCAAATTTTCTTTTTATTTTCCCAAACTATTTTAAGTCTCAATTTTAAAAATAAACCCCTTTATACTTAAACAAAATTGCTTAAGTTCTATTATTTCAGATACTTTTATTCAAATATTTCAAAATCTCTATCTTTCCATATTCAAAAATTATCAAGTGCAAATTTTAAAATCAAACTATTTATTCCACCCAAAATTCATTTCTTTAAATAAATCCCAAATTCCACTATAAATATTTTTACTTCAATTTCTCCTTTTCAATTTCTTTCCTAATTTTAAACATTTATCATTGGTATTTAAAGTACCAAAATTTGATCAGTAATACCACAGCATCCAATAAATTCAAATTTCACTATAATCTATCACAGATTATTCAAAACAAATCATATCACCGAATATGAAAATAATTTCAACATTTTTGAAGAATCTAGTCGGATCCCTTCAACCTGCTTCTCTACATCCACAGATGTTAATACAATATAAATATACAATTCTCACTTTGAGGGGGATATTGCGGTATATAGGGTCATCCGCTATTATGCGGGGCGCATAGGGTCTCATCCGGTATATGTATGCGGGAATATCAATCACTCCAATATATATTCTACTATATATAATATCACATCCAACTGATAATAATTATCAAATTCAACCAAACAACCAACAATTAATTTTAACTATTTAAAATTAATTGCAGTAATCCAAAATTAAGTGAGATTAACTCATCTTGATTTTCTATCACTTTCGCATTCCGTTTTCAATTGAATCCGGACGCGTTTTAATTTGTATGAAATTTTCAGAAGCTCCAAATTCAACTGAACTGATTCCATTTCATAGTATTCGACGATACGATCCTAAGGGAACTTGTTTTATTCGAGTCTGACCCAAAACGAGGAGGTTATCACGGTTTTTAGATTATCAAGTAAAAATAATTTATTATTATTTTCTAACCTAATTACATCCTAAAACTAATTACCCAGTTTATCAAGAGCCTCTAATCTCCTCCCTCCTCGTTCTCGTGTTGACCCCGATCATGCTTTCTTTGACCACATCCCTCCGCCGCCTCAGCTACCCAACAGCCACTTCAACCCCTTCAAATGAACGCCCCGTCCTCGATCTACAACCCTTTTCCATCCTTGCCCTAAACGCCGCCGCCATCACCACTAAACTCGATTTAAAATATTTTCGTTCAAATCAACATTGCCCCGCCACAGACCATCGGACCCCACCGTACTCTAGCCGAAGGTGCGTCGGCCCCTCCCCTATAATTTCCCTTCAAACACCATCCCTCCAAACTCCACCGAAATGCCGCAATCAACCAAACCCCGAAGCGTCGTTCAACCTGGAACCGCCACCATCCACCACGTAAAAACCCATCTCCACCGTCCACTAAGTCGAGCTTCCCCTCCTCTATACCTTCCTAGTTGACGTCGAGGGCCATCTCGGCCTCGAGCAGCGCTAAGAAACCAGGTCGTTGGATGTGGCTATGATATAGACAAAGATATTATACCAGAAGAAAATGAACGAACGAATATATATTTATTTTTATTTTTTTCTTTTCTTTCTTGTTCTTGCTTTCATCCTTAACTGTTCTATGAATCATGTTTGCGTGAGTTTAAAATGAAGAAGTAAGATACCTTAATTGTTCAAATGTTCATCTACTGTAACTTGAAATGAAGTGGGAAAAAAGTTGATGTGAACATATATGTCAATATATATATATATATATATATATATATATATATAAATCGTCTCGAATCCATAGCTTAAAATTTTGACCTCCTATCGAGGCGTGCAGTTAGGCATTTATAATGTTATACCTCTATTTCGAACACAATGAAAAAGATTTCGAGTCCTAATTCGATCGTATGGAGAAGATAGCTTTTTGGACCCAATTATTATATTGAATTTTCGATATAAATTTCAACGCGTTTATATACCGCACGACCAAACGATAATTCCAAACACTACGAAATTTGAAATCCGAAACAATACACTATTACGAATCTAATGGAAGTGGTTTCGTCGAATTCCGAGACTGTGCCTTAGAAGGCTATTATAAATGTCAATTTAAACAATATAATTTTAAAACTGAACAAATCACTTTTAAATTTAAATTTAAAACTTTTATTGCCTTCAGTATTGTTAATATAAATTTTATAAGTCTTTAAATTATTATTAATAAGCTCAAAACTCCATATGAAATATTTTACCCAATTTTCCAATTATTAAATTCAAAAATTAAATTATCCAATAAGCCCTTTATTTGAAATTCAAGTTAAAATTAACTTTTAAATATTTAAAATCAATTAAATATTCCAATTTCAAATAATCAAAATTCTGGATCGTTACACCATGCAAAACAAAAATTGGAGAATAATCATGATTGAAGAGTGTTAGTCTGTGAGATGATGGTTTTGATGACAACAACCTTAGAATACGATAATAAAATATAAATACTAACATTATAGTTTAGAAAAATATACGTATATGCAGGATTTAAGCATGCAGGTACCAAGAATGAAGAATGTACAGTATAGATATTCAAGATATCAAGAATGAAGACTCATGAGTATCAAGAATATCAAGATTATCAAGAGTTCAAGATTTCAAGAATAAGTAATTTTAATTAGAAACTTTGTTAAAACTCCTAGAAAAGCACTGATATCTTAAAATCCAATTTATTCGTGGAATGGAATCCACTTCGAGCCCGTTAAAGGGATGGAACCCTAAGTAGGATGGAACCTACGAAAAATCTAGTGGAACATTGTTTTGTATCCGCTAACTTTTTATTCAAAATGATTTTATAAAATTATATCTTGTTTTCAAAATGTTTTCAAAACCTTCCTTTTAAAAGAGTCAAAAACATCTATCCTGATTTCAAATACTTTTAGCCTCAAAATAATCTTTAATTTCAAAATCAAATTATTCTTAGTTTTAAAACTATCTTTAATAATAATTAATATTTATACTTAGATTTAAATATAAAATTATATATATATATATATATATATATTATTCTCTATATTTACTTATGTATTTTAACTATAGTTAGGTATATTTATAAAGTTTAAAATTGTAACGACCGTGATTTTTGAATTGCTGTCGAAATAAATATTTTAAAAGTCTGTAACGACCGTGATTTTTGAATTACTGTCGAAATAAATATTTTAAAAAGAAACTTTAAAATTTTAAATTCGAAAAAGAAATTCAATGCAAATCATGTTGTAAAGTCAGTAGTCATATTAGTAGTAGCATGTTGTAAATAAAGTGCATTTTGACATTCACGTGCACAGGAGAAATATAGTTCATTTCAATACAAGTTGAAACAATTTATACATTCTTGGCTGTCAACAATTTATAAGTAAAAGTTGATAAAGTGCTGTCACCCACACAAATTGTGTAAAACACATGAACACTTTGCATATATTCTAGCATCATTTTTTTGTCTTGCTGTCACACTCATTTTGTAAAGCAAAGTGTGAACACAGTTGGCCATCATCATTTTATTTGTAGCTTGTACTCACCTCTACTGAAGCACGTTTTCTCTTTAATGCTTTGTACCAAAAAATACGGACAACACATTATTTCCTTTGGCTTATTCACAAAATTGAGAAAAGAAAGAAAACACTGCATCATTCTTTTGGGTTCCATTTTCTTCGGTAGCTCTGCAAGAAATATTAATGGAAGCTCCAAAATTTCGCTCCTTATCAAATCTCGGTTGCTAAATTATTCCATAACATATTTGAGGTGAGTTTTAAACTCACGTATCTAATTTATCCTTTGCTATAATATGTGCGTGTCTGATGTAATGCGCACGCATCACAGTTCTATTTGCAGTATTATTGCTAAGTTTATTTACATCAGTAAAATATATGAATACCTCTATTTTGTAGAACCATGAACAACCCAAACGCTTCTGTTTTGAACAAAGAACAAAAATCATCATCTAAGTTTGTGAATAATAATTGTTGACCTTAGACGAAGCACATAACATTACAAATTTATGTACGTAAGTTTCAAACTAAAGTGAACAAAAAGTGTGTTCATGTTGCGTGAAAATTTAGGTTGCATGAAAAGGTTTTAAGAAATATTATTTACTTGCATGTAAAGATAGGAGTTCTAGATTTTCATTTTTTTGTACACCTGCATTTATTAAAACTATCATTTTACTTGCATGTAAAGACTTGGCTTTGCATTTTCTGCGTACATATGTCCAGACCATAACTTTATTCATTTCTTGCATGCATATAGAGATAGTGCACAGGTGTCTTCGTGTGTGCACTGTGAATAACATGCATATTTAACTATGTCCAAGTCTTTTTCCGCGAAAATAATAATCAAGTCCAGGAACTGTCTTGAATACATATAATAATACACGTGTAGCATGATGCAATTGCAAGTCCAAGTTTGCTTTTGCCAGGTTTTATATTGGTCAACTTATAGCACCATAATTTAGTAAGGCATGCATAGCTTATTTGTTAACTAATGTTACGCATGGTCCCACGAGCTAAAGCATTCCATTTCTATGTGATACCAGTATGATTCAAACAAATTTAACAACCTTGGGTTTAGCTCAAGTTGTACTATATTAAATGCATGTACGTTGTATATGTACAATAGCCCCAATGAAAATAGTAATACAAATGCATTAGCTCAAGTCTTACTACAATCTTACGTCATAAATTAAATTACTGTAGTGCTCAGGGTTCTATTTTGCCCATTTATTTCGTATGTGCATGGAAAATTAATGCAAGTCATCCTGTATTTACAATTGCATTTCGCCATGCCTGTTTGTTGGTATGGTGAAATTTTTGATGAAAATATAGTGGTGCAGTCCACTATTTAATTTACGTTGAACCGGTATTACGTTTTAAAACGTATTTTGTTGCCATTATTTTTATAACAGAATTTTTACGCCAGTATTATATCTTTGAAGCATATTGTTTTAATGAGATTTTGACGAATGAAAATTACTGTTATTTTTGTCTTCAGTAGCCGTCAATTTAAAGTGAATTTTTAAGCGGTTATCCCGCAACGCTGATTGGATATCCGTTTTTACGGTGTGTTGTGAAGCGCAATTTCCTTATCGAAATTGCTACAGATGTTGCTGTTTTAATCACGGGTTTTCAAATCGTTTTAAAATAAAATTGTTTCCAATTTTTTTTACACTTTACGCTTTCAAAAGAATGAGGAATCGATTTAAACGTTTCAGCAAAATTAAGGACTACGAACCCTTACTTTTACTTATTCGGTTAATTCTGGACTGGTCCGTTTGAGAACGTAAAATGTTATTTTTATAAAATACACAATTTTGCACTTTCAAGGAAACGATTAAGTGATTTAAACGATTTAGCAAAAGTGTGGAATATGGAACCACTCTTTTACTATTTCGGTTAATTCCGGACTCGTGAATTGAAATATTTACTGTTTGATGATTTTGATGATTTTATTTGGCTTTCGAGCCACTCTGCTGGACCTTCGGGTCATATGATGGACCTTCGGATCAATTACCAGTACTAGACCTTCGGGTCATTTGTTGGACCTTCGGGTCATATGTTGGACCTTCGGGTCATTTGTTGGGCGCCAAAAATATAGTACTTGGTAGGCTTCGGCCATATGAGATGCACGTGCGGCGTAGCTAAAACTCGTCATCTGCTGGGATCGATCCATCTTTTATGTTGATTTTCTAGTTATCTTATTTTGATTTCTAGATTCTGCGTATTGTTGTTTTGAATTCAATTGTGAATTTGGAAGTTGATTTTGATGATGTTTAATGGGATTTCTTCCTTTAAACTATGTTGATTACTATGTTGTATAGTCTCACCCGAGACTATAATTTTGTGTATAGTCTCTTTCGAGATTATAATTTTGTGTATAGTCTCATCCGAGATTATAAATTTACGTATTGCTATTTTGAATTCAATTGGGAATTTAAAAGCTGATTTTGATGGAGTTTAAATTGAGATTTCTTCATTTAAACTATGGTGATTATTCATGTTGAATAGTCTCAATTCTGGATTATTGATTTTGATGGAGTTTAAGTTGAATTTTTTTTATTTTTAACTATGTTGATTATTTATGCTGAATAGTCTTATTCGAGACTATAATTATTTGCTTAAGTGTTGTTTATCATACACTTATTTCTGAAGCTTAAATTAGACTGATCCATTTATTATTTTCTTTTAAATAATACTTGGGTCAGACCGAGTTATTTCAGGATAGTCGCTATCTCTGATTCTGTCGCAGCTACAGCTTTTGGGATTTCACATCATCTTTTGTCTAGCCTTCGAGGAGTTCTTTTGGTTTATTGATTCTTGTCTCATGTATGTTGGTGACATGTATATGTACATTTTGTTCATGTGAACTATCAATTGTTGTAGCATGTATTCCAGACTTGTCTTCCGCTATATATCTGATATTTCTGTTCTGATGAGAATATACTATCAGTGTTGTTGTTATTATGAGTCGTTCTGAATTTTTCTTTAGCCCCCGTAGTTTCGTTTTAGATTTGGATTGAATACATATCTTTGGGAGTAATTTACACAATTTCTATCGATGTAATCAATACTCGTCTAAGGCATAACTTACGGATGGCCGCTTCTAACAATCCTTATTCTTCGCAATAGCAAACGTTATTCCTTATAATAACCTTTGTTATTGTGAGCATAGACGTGGGGCGTCACAAAAATAGTTGTTAATATAAGATAAAAGTTATTTTCAAAGAAAAACAAACCACCAAAAATTCCTTTGGGATGTCGACATGCTCAATATACCCATGTCGACATAGTGTTAGTTAATTTCAAAATTTAAATTTCAAAAGAAGTGCCTATTCGTCATATCTCTTCACGATTGGACATGACCGTTGTTCTTCTATAAATAGGGGTTGTTTTCAATGAATTTTCATTCATATTTTCTGGTTTTCATTTCTCTTCTTCTTCCACATTTCTTTATACGTATTCCTATCATTACTCTACCGAAATCAACATTGAATCTAACTAGATTATCTCTAGTTTGATTCTCTATCACTATCTCAACAAGATCCTCAGTGCTACTCAGAGTTACAGGCTTCTTTGTAATCAATTAAACGAGAAAAGATGTGATTGTAGCCTTGGAAATCAATCAAGCGTGAAAAGGTGTGATTGTAGCCTTGGAAAACAATTGGGTGAACTAGTTGCCCGTGAAATCAAGTATCTCTATCCAGAGGATTGTGAATCTGGAGGGTGTACCTCGTAGCCTTAAAATCGAGGGTGTGTTTGTACAATTGCTTTTGAAAGGAAATCTGTACTTGTGTGCAGGACTGGATGTAGGGTAACTCCGAACCAGTATAAAATCAAGTGTGTTCTTTTCTTTACTGCTTTTATTTTTTTTCTGCATCCGTGTTTGATTCTGTGATCATATCTGTGTTTGAATATTGCATACATTTGTGTTCAAATTAACAAAAACTCAAAAAGATTTAATAATTTTTTAAGACACTATTCATCCCCCCTCTAGTGTTTATCCTAGCTTTAAGATCTGTAATCCGCATTTCTCACATTTGGTATCAGAGTAAGGTTTTCAAAACTTTCATAACCTGAATTTGAAAAGTTTTCAAAATGGCTACCAACACTGGTACTGTTACTAACACTAGTATTCATGTCACTAGTTCATTTGCAGAAGGTCAGTCTACTGTCAGACCACCATTTTTTAATGGCAGTAACTATGCATATTGGGCATGTAGGATGAAAATATATTTACAATCTGTAGGATTAGACACTTGGAATATCACGCAAACTGAATATTCTGAACGCGCAACTGATTTTGCACAGTGGACCGCTGAGCAAAAGACTGTTGCACAAAATAATTCTAAAGTAATGAATATTCTGTTTTATTCACTTGATAGAAATGAATTTAATAGAGTGTCAGTTTGTAAGTCTGCATATGAAATCTGGAAAACTTTGCAAGTTACTCACGAAGGAACAAGCAAAGTTAAACAGACCAAAATTTCCATGCTCACAAATCGGTTTCAATTATTTGAAATGAATTCTAATGAGTCTATTTCAGATATGTATAATAGATTTCAGGATATTGTGCATTCTCTAATATCTTTGAGAAAGGAATTTTCGGAAGAAAATCAAGTCAGAATTTTTTTAAATTCTCTTACACTAGAATGGGATCAAAAGATACTTGTGATCGAAGAGGCAAATGACATCAGTACCTTAAAGATAGAAGAATTAATTGAAAATCTAATGTCATTTGAAGTCCAATTGATCGGGAGAAGAGAAAGCAAAGCATCTGAAAAGAAATCAATGTCATTTAATGCATTGACTGATGGATCAGACTCAAACAGCGATAATGGTGAAAAGATAGCCTTTATGACCAAGATTTCGAAAATTTCTGAAATACAGAAAGATGAATAATCTCAAGAGAAACAACTATAAAAACTCTAGAAATCAGAATGTAGTGCCAAACAATGTCAAATGTTTCAACTGTGATGAATCAGGCCATATAAAAAGAGACTGTTCGTATCCAGAGAGGCAAAATCCTTCTATAAATAATGATTCATTAAAGAAACGGAAGCGTGCATTTACTGCTACTCTAGATGACTCAGACTCGTCCTCAAGCGATGATGATCAGAAGACAGATAATTCAAATTTATATTTCACGGCAGTTCACGATTTCGACGAATTCAGAGAAACGGACTCAGAAAAAGGTACACATTCACGATACAATTGTTTGAAATTGCATGCTTAGAATTAGATGCTTGATTGCTTGATTGATTGATTGATTTTGAATTGGTATGTTATTTGAATTTTAAAATCTTTTTACTATTATTATTATTTTTTTATTATTTTTATTATTATTGGCATAATAATATATTATGGAATATACTATAATTCTAATAATATTCCAGATATATATATAGACATTCAAAATAATAAGTATATATATATATTAGAGTATTTAGGAAAAATAAATCATAGAAATTCACAAGCACATGTCGACATGGTCCCTACCATGATGTCGACATAGGTACAGAATTTGAAATTTAAAATTTGAATTCAAATGGTTGAATTTCCTTCCACCTTTTCACTTCATTCAATTCTCTGAAAAGGCGTCTTTTGACCAGAGAACGTATCCTTTGAGAATCTATTATTCACTATCTTTTATCACATCTTTTCACTCTCATTTTCAAATTCAAACTCTCTCTTCAAAACTTCAAGCTCTCTACTCTCTACTCTAATGGCTTCTTCAAGCAACCCCTCCACCATGAGAATTTCCAGAAAGATAAAAGAGCAACTCTTCAATGATCCGGAGGCTATAAAAGCATACATCAATTATGCTAACTATGCAAAAGTCCATCCCGAAAAGTTTGCTATATTTCAAGATTTCTCTCTTATGAAATTGATTCTCTTTTTGCAAACAATTAAATTCTTAGTCTTGTTGATGCTTCTCAAAATGATTTTGTTTGTTATCCAAATCTTGTTAAAATTTTCTATGCAAATTTAAACCGTGGATTTTATATTGGAAATGAAATTTGGAGTAGTGTCAAAGGCACTAGAATTGTTTTGGATTGTGATCTTTTGGGTATTATTCTCAATTGCAAGAGTACGAGAATGAATCTTTCTAATTTTAAAATCGATGAAAATGATCGTGAGACATTTCATCACATTTTCGAAGGAAACGATAATTTTGAATTTAAAAATTGAAACTTTCGACCAAAAGCTAGAATTGTCAATCTTCTTTTACAACATACTTTGACCCCAAGATCGGAAAATTTTAACAATCCTACTTCAAAAGTTTGCAAACCACTTTTTCTATTTTTGTAAATTATGATATTAATTGGGCGCAAGTTATTTTGGATGAACTTCGCCCCAAAAATCTTAAAATGGGTGAGAATACTTTGTATCATGGAATTTATCTCACTCGAATTTTTAACTATTTTGGAGTGGATTTCAAAGGAGAAGAATTTGTTTCTAGAAAATTTTTCAATCATTCCAACATTTCGCTTATGAAAATTCCATTTGTTTTTCAACCTTATGAGACTCTTGCCGAAAAAGAAGAGCGTTTGGCTCATGAGGAGATGGAAGAAGAGGAAGAGGAAGAAGAAGAAGGGGATGAAATGGAAATCGAAGAAGAAGAAGGTGAAACTTCTTTGGAAAGCATCGACTATCCTCCTAATCCATCCAATAAAACCCTTCTCAAAAACCAAAATACCATTGTTAAGAATCAATGGATTCTTAAACGATCCGTTAGTAAGAAGTTGGACAAAATTTCATCCAAGATGAACAAGTTTATTTCCAAAGTCAGCAAGAAGCTTGGATTATCTTCACTGTCGTCATCCTCTAACTAGTTCTACCTTTTCGTATATCGTTATATTAGTTTTAGTTTATTTTGATTTGAATGTTCGTGTAATTCTTTGTGTTTAATCGTTGTATCATGTTATCATGAAATGAAATTGAATTTCTTTTCTATTATCTAGCTTATCTTATCTCTAGAATAAATGTTAGTATATTATATAAATATATATATACACACAATTATTCACAAAATCAAAATAAGTCATCAAAACTCACTGGACCATGTCGACATCCCCCCTATGACCATGTCGACATGTACTGGTCAAAAATGACATTTCATTTTGAATTTGAAATTTGAATAACTACCTTATGTCTATTCATTTCAAACAAATTTCTACACCTATAAATACCTATTTCTTCCAAAATTCATCACTCAATATTATTTCTTATCCACTTTGTCTCTCATTCTTCTCACAAACTCGAATATGGCCAATCCAATTCATAATTTATCCGAGAATCTTGAAGAAACTCTTAATTCTTTCAAGAATATTTTTTCGTTCATTCTTCGTAACCAGCGACACTTATAATTGAGTCAAATGCAGATGATTAAAGAGCAAGAAAGACATTTCGATGCAATACGATGGATGATTTCCTCCCTGCACAAGGATGATAACGAAGCACATCCTCCAGTCTCTCTCGCTAATGATAATGAAAATTGGGATGCCGTTAAAGCAGACCCTATATTTAGAGAAGAAGGATGGGTGGAAGTTCCTCGTAATGTTTGATTTGTTTGGTTTGTTTGATTTGGTTTGTTTTATTTGAATTGTTTGATTTGGTTTGATTTGATTTGATTTGAATTGATTTGGATTGATATTTGGTGTGAAAAACATGTATAAATATGCATTAATATTTATATGAACTTTAATTAATTATCATGTCTATCAGTATAATTATCTCTTAATCTATCTATTATATACTCCATTTGTATAGTTTATTAATGCGGGTACTTTAGTCCAAGAATGAGGGAAAGTTATATAGTTTGGAGATTATATAGTTTGGAGTTAGTTTTTGTTGATGACAAAGGGGGAGAAGCATAAAATAGAATAGTTAGGCATAGATTAAGGGAGATTTATTAGGATAGAAGTAATATTTTATAAACAAAGGTTGTCATCAACAAAAAAGGGGAGATTGTTAGTCTGTGAGATGATGGCTTTGATGACAACAACCTTAGAATAGGATTACAAAATATAAACACTAACATTATAGTTTAGAAATACATGTATATGCAGGATTTAACCATGCAGGTACCAAGTATGAAGACTGTACAGTATAAAGATTCAAGATATCAAGAATGAAGACTCATGAGTATCAAGATTATCAAGAGTTCAAGATTTCAAGAATAAGTAATTTTAATTAGGAATTTTTGTTAAAGCTCCTAGAAAAGCACTGGCATCTTAAAATCCAATTTATTCGTGGAATGGAATCCACTTCGAGCCTGTTAAAGGGATGAAACCCTAAGTAGGATGGAACCTACGAAAAATCTAGTGGAACATTGTTTTGTATCCGCTAACTTTTTATTCAAAATGATTTTACAAAATTATTTCTTGTTTTCAAAATGTTTTCAAAACCTTCCTTTTAAAAGAATCAAAAACATCTATCCTGATTTCAAATACTTTTAGCCTCAAAATAATCTTTAATTTCAAAATCAAATTATTCTTAGTTTTAAAACTATCTTTAATAATAATTAATATTTATACTTAGATTTAAATATAAAATTATATATATATTATTCTCTATATTTACTTATGTATTTTAACTATAGTCAAGTATATTTATAAAGTTTAAAATAGTTTTTAATATAAGATAAAAGTTATTTTCAAAGAAAAACAAACCACCAAAAATTCCTTGGGATGTCAACATGCTCAATATACCCATATCGACATAGTGTCGGTTAATTTCAAAATTTAAATTTCAAAAGAAGTGTCTATTCGTCATATCTCTTCATAAATGAACATGGCTGTTGTTTTTCTATAAATATGGGTTGTTTTCAATGAATTTTCATTCATATTTTTTGATTTTCATTTCTCTTCTTCTTTCACATTTCTTTATACATATTCCTACCATTACTCTGCCGAAATCAACATTGAATCTAACTAGATTATCTCTGGTTTGATTCTCTATCACTATCTCAACAAGATTCTCAGTGCTATTCAGAGTTATAGGCTTCTTTGTAATCAATTAAACGAGAAAATGTGTGATTGTAGCCTTGGAAATCAATCAAGCGAGAAAATGTGTGATTGTAGCCTTGGAAATCAATTGGGTGAACTTGTTGCCCGTGAAATCAAGTATCTCTACCCAGAGGATTGTGAATCTGGAGGGTGTACCTCGTAGCCTTGAAATCGAGGGTGTAATTGTACAATTGGTTTTGAAAGGAAATCTGTACTTGTGTGCGGGACTGGATGTAGGGCAACTCCGAACCAGTATAAAATCCAGTGTGTTCTTTCCTTTACTGCTTTTATTTTATTTCTACATCCGTGTTTGATTCTGTGATCATATCTGTGTCTGAATATTGCATATATTTTTGTTCAAATTAACAAAAACTCAAAAAGATTTAATAATTTTTTAAAACGTTATTCACCCCCCCTCTAGTGTTTATCCCAGCCTTAAGATCCGTAATCCGCATTTCTCACAAAGAGTATGAGGCTTTAATGAAAAAAAAAAGACATGGAATCTTGTTCCCAAGCCAAAGAATAAAAATATTGTTGGCTGTAAATGGATTTATGAATTAAAAAAGAATGCAGATGGTTCGATTTTAAATATAAGGCAAGAGTAGTAGCTAAAGGCTATTTACAACAGAGTGGTTTTGATTTTAATGAAACTTTTTCACCTGTTGTGAAGCCTACTACTATTAGAATTGTTATTACAATTGCCTTATTCAGAAATTGGAGCATCAAACAATTAGATGTAAATAATTCATTTTTAAATGATGTTTTATATGAAGAAGTTCACATGGAGCAGCCACATGGTTTTAGGCCAAAAGGGAAGGAGGATCAAGCATGCAAGTTACATAAAGCAATCTATGGATTAAAACAGGCACCTAGAGTGTGGTTTGAAAAACTAAAGGAAACAATGATCAGATTTGGGTACTATCCAACAAAATCTAATAGCTCACTATTTGAAAAATTCAGTAAGGATATAATAATATATGTACTAATATATATTGATGACTTTATTATTACAGGTAACAATGAGGAGGAAATCAATAGTCTAATAAAGCACTTAAATCAAAAATTACAATCAAGGATCTTGACAATCTAAATTATTTCCTGGGCATAGAAGTAAAAAGGATATCCAACACATCAATTCAATTGAACCAAAGAAAGCATATAATAGAAATTCCGCATAAAGCCAAAATGGATCAAGTTAATCCAATTTCCACTCCAATGGTAAGTAACATACATTTTTCTAAATACAAAGGAGAATCAACATCAAATGATGGCCAATATAGAAGCATTGTTGGTGCGCTTCAGTATGCTACTATTACAAGGCCGGACATCACTTATAACGTAAACAAAGCAAGTCAGTATATGCAAAATTCAACAGATGACCACTAGAAAACAGTGAAAAGAATATTAAGATATCTCAAGGGAACTCTAAATATTGGCCTAACACTTGAAGCAAGCAAGACAATTAGTATTAATGGCTTGCTAACGCAGACTGGGCTACAGACCCAGATGACAAGAGATCGACAACAAGATATTGTATATACTTGGGAAAAAACCATATATTTTGGTGTTCAAAAAAACAACTACAGTTTCAAGGTCTAGCATTGAGGCGGAGTTCAGTAGTGTAGCAAATGCTACAACAGAAGTTACGTGGATAAAGTCCTTCTTGGAGAATTACAAGTCAAAACCGAGAGCAAGACAACTATTTGGTGTGATAATTTAAGCACAACACATCTTACGGCTAATCCCATATTACATTCCTAAACAAAACATGTCGAATTAGATCTTTATTCTGTTCGTGAGCAAGTAACAAGTGGAAAATTGAATGTAAACCACATACCTTCTACTTACCAGACCGTCGACATACTGACTAAGCCTCTTTCGAAAGCCAACTTCATCTAGTTCAAAAAAAGACTGAAAGTCGAGGGCTTTGAAGACATGCCTCAAACTATGAAGCAGATGACAAACAAAGATAATAGTTTTCAGGAAGATTTCAAGCCTTTAAGGGAAAGTTACTGAAGTGGAAAGGTTGTCAATGACTCTCCATTCGAACTCAAATTCAATGCTTACAAATGACCACCAACCAGAGATCTAGTATTTGAGTGTAGTATTTTCAGATTCACTCTTATTTTTTGAGTTATTCAAGTGATTTTGACAGGTTGATGCTCAAATTAACTCGATGAGAATTTGGGAGAAAATCGCAGCAAACCCTAGCTGAAATAGGGTTTGAGGGGGAGTATTGGAGTATTAGAGTGAATCGATCAACTCGGTATATATTGGTATATCAAAAGCAACAAAGGATCTCATCCTTCAATCTGAAATCTCACGGCCAAGACTGATTCTTCACTATTAAAAGCAGACGCGGGTTTTGGGCCATGTAGACCAAAGCCCAGTAGAATAATAACAATATAAATAGCAACATATCAATTGTACTGGTGTATGTACCATTGCATAATACTTTCAGATCATCTTGTATTTGATTTCTTCAATAAAAATCAAAATCGTTTTTCTCAGTTTAAATCAATATCGCTGCATCTTGAATCCTTATAAATGTTATTGGTTGCATGAAGCCAAGACACATGTCATTAATGTACATATTACTGTAGTTAAATTGTTAAAATACATATTTCATCGTGGCATACCATTTAAAAATCATAATGCCCGATTGTTATGACAGTGGTTACTAAAATTATCAACTATTACTTGAGCATTAGCATGATTGGATCGTTAATGCCATGACAACAACTGCAACAATTCCTAGCATCATCATTAAATAAAAAGTCTCCAAAGTTTCAACTAATATTCAAAAAATATTAAATAAACGCATATAGGCTATGGACGGTGCGTTTGTTTGCGGCGTGAAAAAGACATTTGAAAGGGACACAAAGATGAAAAGTTGGCGAATTAGAATGCATTTTTGTGTTACAAAAGAGAATTCTGAAAAAGGCACGAAAGTAAGTGCAAAAGCAAAAAAAAAGTTTATAGAATGTTAATTTTGACATGTTCATCTTAATTGTTAATTTTATATTTCGTTCGTCTCAATTGGACAAAATAATGATGACCACCTTAGATGCATCAAATGCATCTAATGAGACAATAACGGGGAAGGAGCAAAAATTGTTGACAAATAAACCATACCTATCTTGTTGTACTTGTAAGTTTTGTTTTTGACTTTCAAACTACTAGTTCTACTAGATTTGCTTTTAGAGCATTAGTACTGATCCTACTAGATTTGTTTTTAGTAAACTTATATGCTTCTATACTGCGTGGTTATCAGGCATCATGCTTGTGCATCCAACATTTTGCACGCTTCAAGCATCGTTCATTTTTCTGACTTCATGCGCACTTCAAACACCTTTTTTCCCCCTGCTTTAGACATCATTAGATTTCCAGACAAACTAAGAGATAAGTGATTATGTACCATTAGACTATCTTTTGAGGTAAACATTAATTTCTTACAGTATCACATTCTTCCACTATGACCAGTAATATCCACTTTATATTTGCTTTAAATACGAGTCCAAGATTGTGTGCTCCTTCAAGTCAACAAAACATGAATATTTTATCCATTTTAACAATCAAAGAACGTACACCAACCCAGATTTGATATCACATCCGTATATCAAGGCGACATATCATATTGAACTTTATTCGATTCAAAATAACAATGCAAATATCATCATTTGAAATATAAAATAACTCTAGCACCAAATAATGAAATTACAGAATCAGTTCCATCACAGTTGACTATGTCAGCGTCAATCATAATGTAGAAAGCCATAACCGGACAAAAACACATGGAGTTTATGCCTACTTAGTTCTACCAAGTGTTTAAACTAATAAAAGAGCGATAAATGAATTTTGTTCAGACTGACACAAACATTTTCCTTCTATGTTGTATATATAGGACTATGAAAGTGGCGCAGGAATAGCTTTCGGCTTTGGCTTGACCTCAATTTCATTGATTTTGCGAATAAATATGGCATCGGGTTCATGGGGTATATCTCCCTCTTCAAATGTATAGCTGGATGCCACTGCCAATAGATGACCGTCTTTGTTGAAGGATAATGCTGCTATGCTGCTAGGGTATTTTGAATACTGCGAATGCAAAACATGGAAAAATCGTCATATATGTGAATCTCTGGAAAAAATTATATATGTGAATCTCTGGAAAATTTCTAGATTAGTTAAAATTATATACCAACCACTGGTATTACCTGATACAGCCTCTTTTTGTTGTCGCCGTCCCAAACATTTACATACCCATCGCAACCTCCAGTTGCAAACGTCCCATAGCTAAAATCAAAGTAGAAGCAAAATAAGGTTGTGCAAGCCACAGTGAGATAAATGTACATGAAAGTTGCCAATATACTCAAATCTGATTAATCATAAGACTAACATTATCTTCTTCACGCTCAGTAAACATTTACAAGCTGACGCGGGCATTTGATAAATTTTACAATATACCCAGAGATTGAAGTTTGGCGATTTTCCAACTATTCCATTAACAGCAACAAGTTTCTGGTAATAAGGGACAGCAATCGCGACACAATCACTAACTAGCAAAATTCTTTTATATTTCTTCAAAAATAAATTCCAATTCCAGTTAAAACCTCATTATCCTACATAGCTTCCTTTTATCTTACAAGCCCACCCTTCCCCCCAACCCCCACAAAAACCCACCACAACCCCCCGGGACCAACAAAAAAAAAATAAAACCCACTGGCGTGCTGCTTATAAAATCACAGCCTTGATAGTTATACATTTAAACAAAGGCAATCGTGGATTAAATTTGAATGAGCTTAGTTACATAAGTATCATAGATAACAGTGTAGGTGGGTGAGAGATATTACATGGGATGGAAAGCAATTGCATTGACAGGATAAACAGTGTCCCTTCCAGCCTCTGATTTCCTATGGCATTTGAATGCATACCTGAATGAAATATTGCTTGTATTAGAGAATTAGAATAACCATCACAAAACAGCAGAAAATCCCATTTGTGTTTGTTTAATACAATTGTATTTATTCAAAAGTGTAATGGCACGCGCTTCGCGCGTGAATTGTTTTTCTTGTAAATTGTATATGTTTAAAAAGGTTAAAAAATTAATTTTTTATTTTCAAGTGATATTTTGTAAAAAACTATTTTGAATCTGTAAAGAAGGTTTAATTTTAGATCATATTTTTAGAAGCGTTTTGAATTTTAAAGCTTGTTTAGTTATTAGATCCTACTTTCATGGTCATTTGAATTTGTAAAAGAAATTTAGTATTAGATCCTATTTGTAAGTAATTAAGATTAGATAATACGAGTGTAATGGCACGCGCTTCGCGCGTGAATTATTTTTGTTATAAATTGTATATATTTAAATCTGTCAAAAAAATAATTTTTTATTTCAAGTGATACTAAGATTTGTATATTTGTAGAGAAGTATTTTGAATTTTAAAAAAAGTTTAATTTTATATCCTATTCTTAGAAGCATTTTGAATTTGTAAAGTGTGTTTAATTATTAGATCCTATTTGAGGGGGGTTTGAATTTTTATTTCTATTATTAATTACTAAATAATGGGTTCAATTTTATATTGGTTTAAATTTTTATTTCTGTTATTAATTGGTAACAAATGACTTTGGAAAAAGTTTATTCGTAAGATCCTATTTCTAAGTGATAATAAGATAAGTACGTTTTGAATTGTTAAAAAAATTAACTGTTAGATCCTATTTTTAAGCAATAGTAATATTTAATAATATTTATAGAGGGGCATTTTTGGTAGTTCACGTTGATACCAAAAAAGTGTGACACCAAAGGTATTACAACTATTATTAAAGATATAGAGGGGCATTTTTGGTAGTTCACGTTGATACCAAAAAAGTGTGACACCAAAGCTATTACAACTATTATTAAAGATATGAAACATTGTTTTTACCTATGCTAACAGTACAAAAAGGAGAGGTAAATAGCTTGTGAAGCCTATTTTACCGGAAAAAATCTTGCTAAACAAACCGAGCATATTTGTGTCTTTTTATCTTTTCAGTTATTTTAACTCCAAAAATATCTTTTCAGTTTCTACCACAGCATGAGAAAAATTCACTTAGAAGGTGTAACGTGACAGTGGTTTAATTAAAACAAAATTTGACAACACTATTTTTTCATTGTGAAGTCCACAAGAGATATTTGGGAATTGTTAAAGGAACTATGATTTTGGTAAAGGGAAATTTTAAAAAAAAAATGTAAACATTTTTATTTAAAATATTTGGTAAGAGGAGAATCAAATTGTGATTCTACTCATAGAAAATTAAATGGAAATTACCAAAATAACCTTTAATTTTAATCAATTGTTTCTCTAATCAAACATTCTTCAACATACAAAATTCACCCACTTTTTCTTCTTACTCCCTTAACTCTGACTCCTAATACTTGTAAAAAAGTTGTTGTGGAGGAAGAAACAATTTCAATTTAGAAACTTGGGTTTTTGAATTTTTCAAAATTGACTGAGCATTTAAGAAAGAATAGAGAAGAGATCGAGTTTGCACAAGGCAAAAGGCAGAGTATGGGAAAAATCAATGAAGAGAGGATGGAAGGCTGACAGGTTGGTGAGTCCGACTTGGAAAATTTGAACAAAAAAAAAAGAATGAAAGAGAGAGAAATGAGAGGGTATAGATGGAAAATAATATAATAATTTTGTACAAAAAATAGGCATAAGTATAACTACTCTCCCCCCTACAAATTTTAAACTTCTTGAAAATTTGCTTCTTATAATTTATTCCCCTTATAATTTTTAACTTATATTGCCATCATAACACATTTTTTATGACATATACACATTGCTATAAAAATGGACAAAATATGCAGAATCATGTACACCGCACTGGTACTAGTATATTTCGAATGAATATGACCGTTCCAGTTAATTACTGGAAGCAAATGTATCTGTTCACCGTATCACATTTTAATGCTCAACGAGTTGACTCGACAATTGGTATATTAAAGAGGTACTTGAATGGCAAGAGAATAAAAATACCAATAAGAATATGAAATCAAACTTGGTGTGCACCAAATGTATTTGATCTGAGCCATATGTCATATTTTTCTGTTAGGACAGAAGATGAAGACAAGTGTACAAGTAACAACACCAGTTTCAGGTACCGTTTTGCAAGGCAATTGAGTCAAGAAACTATATTTTCAAAGAAAACTTATAATACAAGATCATCAGCTCCTATACTACCGTTGAGAATATTAAAAACATTCAACTTCTGTAGATTATAACATCGATCCCTGTTTACCACATGAATGCTACATCAAGACAGAACATTCCCCAATGGTTTGTATGATAGTTTTTCCCTCTCTTTATGTCCAAATATCAAATTTAAAATCCACAGAAGAAAATGTCTTACTTTTTGGCTTGCCCAGTCA
Source organism: Allium cepa (assembly GCA_030765085.1). Classification (NCBI taxonomy): domain Eukaryota; kingdom Viridiplantae; phylum Streptophyta; class Magnoliopsida; order Asparagales; family Amaryllidaceae; genus Allium; species Allium cepa. The sequence goes on along the minus strand of CM060939.1, from coordinate 647,833,712 downwards.
CTGACATATCGAAGAACTCCATAGCAACTCGACCTTCCACAGAACTAAGAGCATATCCTATGTAAAAAAGGCAGCACAAATCAAACAATGGGTAAATTATGTTATGAAGTTAAACGCTCTCTCATATACACCACCTCAATATTGCAATAAGCAGATTATATATTATTCGGCTTAATACCATATTTGGCTGTTATGGACTTGTATAGAGAGCAAAATTATACATCATTCAATATATGTGAAATCAAATCATCAGGGTTCTTGTCTAACCAACTGATGAATTATATAATAAATGTATTGAACGTAAGGGAAAAAAACTGTCACTCAAGGTCCAGCTTGCATCTACAATTGCACAGCTGCCCAGTGGTAGTGTTGTAGTTACACGGCAGCACGCTGCTCTGCAGTTATCGTGTCATATTAAGGTACTACTGTAGCAAATGAAAATAAAATATAATAGCAACGTTTGAATGAATAATCATTTGCAGTATTCAATGGATGCAAATGTGTTGATATGATGTTACCAACAATTTGTACGAAATGTAAACATCAATTCGAAACTTCTTAGTCTGCTAGTAAGTGAAAATAGAAATACCAAATAATAAGGAAAATAAATCTAGATATGTGCAAAATTACCAAGGTCTTCACAAAACTAACTTAACGCAGTTGCAGAAAACATAATATAAGCTTCATATAAATTAGCTGTAATCATGAATTTGAAAACAGAATTCATAATTCAGTCATTTCATATACAAAATAGAAATTGCAAGAATCCACATCAACAAAAGATATAGTAACATCAGTAGAAGTAATATCAACAATACTGAAGAGAAAACATACCTGTTTCATTAGGATAACAACGAACACACCTAGTTTGATATTTTAAAGAAGACTCTCGCTTCTGCTCAGGTTGAGACATGTTTCGCAGATCATAGACATTTACATGTCTTCCTGCAGTAGCCACAACTAGCTTCTTACCAACAAGAGACATAGAATATACACGTTCAGGTTGGTGGTATGTGCCAACAAGGGTATGTTCAGGTCCACTTGCACCTCTTGGATCCCAACACTTCACTGTTTTGTCCCAACTGCCGGTGATTACTTGTCCTAAGAGAAAATTAAACAAGTTATAACAAGTCGGTTATTTATAAGCATACATCCATCCAAGTCCCTGCAATTACAACAAATTATTCATATTGGTTATTTAATTATTCTACATGCACCTACTTGACCTCAAATATTTAGTGATTGTGGGAACAAGGGTGGTGCACAGATAGATGGTATGTCAGAACATATAACATTGGAAACAAGTATGTATATAAGCATACAGCAGTATATCGTAGCATGATTCTCCAAGTAGAACCTACAGCATGTATCCTATTGTAGTAAAATAATCTTGTGATTGACAATCTAATTCTATTTGATTGCATTCACATCACATCTGCAGTAAGGGTAAGCTATAAAAGTTATACATACGTACACATGCGTGTGTATTATACCATAGTTTGTACTTGAGTAAATTGTAAATTTAACTGCTTTAGACAAATCACTGAAGGAAATCAAACTTAATGTTCTTGTCATCGCATGTTCTGCAAGTTTCCTTCATCGGTATCCAATATACATATCAGTTTCAATTTAACTATTTATTCAGGTATACACACGACCTTGAGATACCATCATTACTCGAGCCAAATTAAGTGAACCGATATTTACCATGTCCGCATATGTTCTTCAAATTATATTCACGTTTATTCATCTAAGATATTGTTTCAGGTACAATTGTTTGACTGACATAATGGGAAGCGATCCAGTAAACAGATCCGGGTTGCAGCTTCAAGGAACTATGCACATATAAAAGTAGACTTGGTTTCCAGATTTCCCAGTTTGCGCTTCTTTTATCAATATAACCTGACTTCCAACTATGGCTTTCTTTACTTCTGCCTTCACTTGGTTTAGGATGTTCCAATTTCCCCACAAAAATCTATATTTTTTGCTCAAATTCAAGTGGCTTGCACCTTGGGGATTACATCCGCAATGATAAACATCCGCAATGTATCATGTATGTACAAATCCACAAATTCAGTTTTCAGGTGATGGCATGGAGAGATACAAAATTAGTTTTAAATAGTTTTTTACTTTTTTCTTTTTAAGTCATTATATGTGTGTGTGTGGCGTGTGCACACGCCCGCTCGTGCGTGTGTGTATGTAGTATAAGGCTATTTAGATTAAACGAAATGAGATGCTTTGCATCAGAATGTATTGTTGGCTTACTGCTCGTTGGAAGTTTTGTCTTGATAAGGCAAAAAGCACCAATATAGCTTGTTGTTGTAATTTATTATTTATAAATCTTATATAATCAAAGACTTATTTTCTTTATTTACTTGGGTACAATGTTATCCAATATATTTATCCCGACAAATTTATTAGCAAGGCCACGAGATTTAATTACTTACGAGTCAGCAAATTTGCAATTTATATGAAAAATTGATATAAATAAATATAAATGGTTATATATAAATAAATTAATAAATGATTTGGAATAAATAAAATGCATCAAAGATGCAAATGATTTTATTTTTTGAAATTGAGTACTTGCATATTGGTTCTACAGGTCTTAAGATATTATACAAGATACTACATGTCATATATATTCGAATCACGCTACACAAGTTTTGAACATATGACATCTCGCACCAAAATCAAAGCGTTTAACCACTGGGACAGTGATGCTGGTCTGTATGATATTATATAGATATATTAAATAGGTGGAAGGGGTATTCCGAACAATTACATAATGATAAAACAAGTAGATGATAATAAGGTTTTAAACATGGAATTCAAAACGTAAATCATAAAATTCAAACTTTAAATCAAAATGGCATTTGAATCTATGCTGTCAAGGGCGCTGCGGAGCTCATTTAGGCATTATTTTGCAATTTTAGTGCTTCGCTTATTTGCTTTGATGCTTTATTATGCCCATTTTCCGATGCACCATCCGAGCGTTAAGTTTTTCTTGAGTAGCTAAGAAAATAGGTGTTTTTGTTACAACTTTTTTTAAATTTGACTATGTTAAATATAAATACACTAAAATATTTTTGGAGTATAACCTAAACTAATCTACTATGAATAAAAAAAATTAAGATGTTCACGATCATTGTATTTTGTTTTATGAAGTCGACATTAAGTACGCAAATATTTAGTTATAGTTACGACATAAATTTCATTATGTATAAACTTTATTATGTATAAATTTTACTACTATAACAAACTATAAAGTACTTTTTATTCAAAATTTATTGATGATAAACTTGAATTGTGTGTATATATTACTTATGGTAAAATAATAAATAGTGACGATCTAATCGATATAAGTTAGAGTTTCTCACTTTATGGAGTAACTCTTACTATAATTACTTAATGAAGATTTATTTGTACCATATTACGTTACGAGCGCTTATTTCGATCAAGCTCTCTTGGACACCGCTTGGACTCTAAAGACATTCTTATCTTCTAATGCTCTGCTCTACCTCGAACAACATTGATTTGTAAACATAGATTTGAAAAGTAGATTGGAGTTTCAAAAATGTCCATATTGTAAGGTTTGTACCCAAGTTCAAAATCCATCTTTTCATTTCCATTCCAGTCATCAAGGAATTTTGGAATTTCAGTTCAGTTTCGCAAATTTCGATGTGCGAATTTCGGTAACTTTTTATAGACATTAATTAATATAATTTTGTCATATAAATAATTTGAAAATTATTCAATTTTTAAACAAAAAAAACTTTATACAAATTTTGTATAGATCATTTTATAATAATTCACTAGTATAATAACCTAATACAAATTATTTTACACTAATCAATCTACAACAATTTTTATTATCATTCCATAATTCCTTACAAGCTAATTAATAATCTAAAACTTTAAAGTCTGGCCCAAGATATAAAAAATAATGACCCAATCCTTTAAACAGCCTAGTCGAGTCCAACATCGAATCAAACTACTTCAGGCTCCTATGAACACATCGTCGTAACCCTAACTGACAAAGAAAAAATGAGAACGATGTCCTTCTCTCACAAGATGCCAGATGCCGCATCTCTTTCTTTTCCATCTTGATGTCACTTCTCTCTCTTCTCCTCTCTCTTCTCACGGGTATTTATCAATATAAATCATTTTTTCTTCTTTTAATTTGATTCCAACGATGGAAATGTATTTTCATTCAAATTCCGACCCGATCATCGGAACCGTATCGGAATTGTTAGAATTCCGATATACCACCAGAATCTCAAGCCATGGTTTGTACACAATTCGAAATTGAGTTTTATGTTTGAACTTGTATGTCCTAACCTAGAATTCAATTTTGTCTCAATGTTCCACTTTAATTTCGATTAGAAAACACTGGATTTGGAATTGCAAATCTAATTAAGTATATCGAACATATTAGTGTGGGAAATGGGATGATCATTGACTGTTGTGGCTTTAACTGGATTTAATCTGTAATTCATGTCATAAAAGAAGAGATTCGATTTAAAGAAGGATTCAAATCGTAAGATTTTATAACTTTTAAAAACAATGGACGATAACATGCGGATGATATATAAAATAGTTAATAAAGAAGTTATGGACACAATTAAAAGAATGGGAAAAAAGGCAGTAGGACCAAAATAATATACCTATACAAGCGTTGAAAGCATTAAGAAATAAAAGAATTAGATGACTTGCAAATTTATTTAATAAAATATTGATAGAAAGTAAAATGCCAAGTGAGTGGAGAAAAAACACGTTAATACCAATATTCAAAAATAAGGAAGACACACAAAATGTGGTAACTAGAAAAGAATTAAACTAATGAGTCGAACAATGAAACTGTGAGAAAGAACTATAGAACAACAATTAAGAGGTGAATTGCCGATATCAAATAACCAATTTGGTTTTATACCAGGTTAGTCTACATTACAATAGAAGCTATACGCTTCATTAGACGCTTAATAGAGCGGCGTAGGGTTGAACAAATAGATTTACATATTGTTTTCATAGATCTTTAAAAAAACAGATGATAGGGTACCGTAAAGACATAATTTGATGGATGTTAACTGAAAAACAAATTTAAACTTACATAGAAGGTTAATTCAAGATATGTGTGAAAACTCTAGGATGAAAGTACAAACTACATGTAGAGAAAAGTGAGTTATCGGTAAATGAGGGATTACATCGATGATCGATTTGATCCCATATTTATTTGCGTTAGAATGAAATGCAATAACAAAGAAATTCAAGTGGATATATTACGGTGCATGACGTTTGCCAATAACATTGTATCGATTGATGCCTCAAAAGAAAAAATAAAAGAAAAAATAAAAGAAAAATTAGAACAATGGAGAAGTGCACTAGAATCAAAAGAGCTTAAACTTAGTGGAACTAAAGCAGGGAATATGTCATTACATTTTAGTAAAGAAAACATGGGAAAAAAATACGAAAAAAATACAAGATAGATTGATTAGCAAAAAGGCATGTTTCAAATATTTACTTCAATGCTAAAAGAATTGAGATAGAGACATTCCAATCAGATCAACACGGATTGGATAAAATGGAGACAAGCTAGTGTTATTTTATGTGATAAGAAAATAACAAAGAAATTTAACGAAAATTATACCGAAGAAATTAGGTTTAATGCAGGAGAAATGAGAATGTTAAAAGAGATAAGAGATGATTGGAATTACTAGAAAGGATAGAAATGAAGGTGAAAGATAAATTAGAAGTAATACCTATAAATGAGAAAATTATAGAAAATAGGCTTTAGATGGTACGGGTATATAAAATAATTTTTAAGAAAAAAACAAGATTATGCATCAGTAAAAAGAGAGTAATATTTACATTTAATGAAGAGGGGGAAAAAACTAGATTAATATGGGAAGAAAATATCAATAATGATCCAAAATGCTTAATCTATCTATAATATGACTCAAGATAGAAAATTATATAAATTAAAAATTCATGTGGCCGACTCCAAACAGAAGTGCAGTTACTGAGCATTTGAAGATTGATGATATTATTTTTTCATCTCTAATGAACCCTTAGAGAAAAGCTAAGCAGGAACATAAGATTTCAAATGTAGGCCAGAACCTGTTGCATAAGAATACTCAACACAGCGCACAACAGCATCATGTCGTCCAAGAATATCTTCCTTGCCTGTACTGAAAGCGTACCTGATATACAGAAAATATAAGTACATATCAGTTTAGCAGACGAATTTAGTGACCACTGAGATGACTGAAAATAATAAAACAAATAAATGCTTTAGACCTTAAAGAATGGGCATTTTTACAAGGAATTTGGGGTTCGATCTTTATTTGGATACAGTCTTCAAGGTTTTTAAAATGAGATTTAAATCGTAAAGTTCAAACTTCAAATCAAAACGGGATTTAAATCGTAGATTCAAACGACCTATATTTTAAGGTTTGTACATAGTCTGAATTCTCAAATTGTTTTTTTATGTTTGAACTTCTACGTCCAAACCTAAAACTCAATTTTCTCTCTTGCTACAATTTTATTTTGTTTAAAAAGCATTAGAATTGAAATTGTGAATTCAAATAAGTATATTAAACATATCAATATGGATTCAATGAGTTTTGTAAATTGTGGGTTAAATAAGTTTGAATCGAAATTTAAATTGAATCATGAAGGGAAAGGTCCGATCTGAAATGGGATTGAGTCGCAAGATTTTAAGATTTTTGATAACACATAATCCACAGTCATGTAAACACCTATAGATTGCCATGTAAAATACAAGAAAAGTGAAAAGAAAACTATTCTTTCAGAAAATATTACTACTTTTTTGCATACAGAATCTGTAAAAATTCTTCATGAGGAAAACAGATTTGATTTTGTGTAAAAAGAAAATCCATAAATAATAATAGAAAGAGCTATCCAGTTTTTGATTTTAAAATAATGCAAGTCATGAAAGGGGAAAAAAATCTTCACATAGAATCACTGAAATTCAACAACGAAATTGATTTCATTCAAAAAAAATTATGGAAAGTGCAAGCCAATTTGTGCTTTTAAAAAAGGCCAAGTTATACCAGTTTTACTCAGCAGAATTTCTTCTTAAGTTTAATGATGAGTGAAAATAGAGTGAAGATAAAATTGACTTCACCCAAAAAAAATTAACTACGAAAATTGCAAAGCATGTGCAATTTTATAATTGTCTAAGTTTGGTCCATCTTTAATTTTTGAAAGTCTATGGTACTTGATAATGAGCGGAAAAAAATTCCAATGAAAATTAAGTATGAGAAACAGGAACATGACTGTGCTTATTTTTTCAACAAAAGATTGACGACAGCAAAGCTTATTGGATCCCATGATGAAATTCAGTGTGGGAAGAACGAACGAATAGAAAAGCATTTATGCATCAAACAAAATAAAACTATATGTTATCTTTGAAGAAATAGAATAACAACTTCGGCTATGTGTGTGCGTGCGCAAACTCAATAGTTTTTGTTACTTTGTTGTTACAAAGAAACATGACACCCATTTCCACTTTTCGAAAGTGTACAATATTTGTATTTCCATGAGTATGTACATGATACTGAAAATTTGGCTAAAAGGTGCAAGTGCCAGACATTTAGTCACTTACAATTGGAAATATGTGATCGCTGTTTCTATAGTTTACAACCTACAAACAAATTATACTCAAATATATAACCTATAACCAAGTTTTAAATCTAGGATTTCGGTCACGTCTCGTCTCGAAAACTCTAAAAACAATATATCTCATGACGGACGAAATCTCGAGTGAGATGAGTGTATATCTCAGGTGTACATCTCGGTTTGACATCTTGGATTTTAATGTCCATCTCAGGACTTTCTCGGAGTAACTTAAGGGTCTAAAATTGATATTTAATTATTTTTATGATAATTGTTATCTAAATATAAACTTATTAACATACATTCATAAAAACCAATAATATTAATTTTTCATTTTAGAGTGGAGTGGTAACGTGATTTATTAGTATTGATTAAATTGATTCTACTTATTTTGAATACTAAAAATAACAAACAAACAAAAAGTGATTTATTTTTCTCACTCGTTAAAAAATAAAAAATAAAAAATTATAGGGCTAGTAAAGATTAGAGTGCAATTTCATTTGCACCCACATAAGAATTGAAAGAAATATGTAAATGAAAGAACATATTCATATGAGATCTTCTAGTGAGATTTACCTCAAATTCCTCTTGACACCTTAATATATTGGACAAGATGGGTGTCAAATAAGATATAAACAAAATTTAATGTCTCCTGTTGCTAAATCTCATCTCGCTCGAGTTCGAAAATGAGATCTCGAGCGATATCTCGGGTGAGATAAACGAGATTTTAAATAGTGCCTATAACACAAACTGTCCACGTGTCTAAAGCATTTCGTGTTTATAATGGCATGACTATGTTATGAAAAGAATAAGTTCGTGAATCTTAAATCGTAGGAAAATGCATATTCCAATGAGATGATGATGGCTGAGAATCTCACACTAGGTGACTAGACTCAAAGAAATCTATATGTAAAAGTAAAATAATATCATCTTTCGTGCCGTTGGTTATTTTTGTGACAATAAATGATTTTATTAACACAGCACAAAAGGTAGGTTTGTTAATTTTGCATTAAAATTAATCATCACACGCAATGATGAAACTAGGATCTATTTTGCATCAGGTATGGAACTTTTGTAGGTTGTATTTAAGAATTTTCTTGACAACTAAACTCATTTGTGAACCGAAATCTATTTCATAAACAAATAAGTAAATTGTATTTAAGGATTTTTTGACAATTAAACTCATTTACGAACCAAAGTTTATTTATAAGAAACTAAGGTTTATTTAATAAGAAATCTAGCACAAAGTCGAAAACTATATTAAAAGATGGTGCGAAATAGATGTACAGTTCTACAAATAAATTGACTAAATGTATTTTTATCCGCATACGAATAGATCTATGTATAATAATTATTATAATTTTAAACTATAATAAACAACTATTAACACACTCATGAGAATTATTGATGCTCTTACCAAATATCTAAAGGAAAAAGCATATAAAACATAAGCAAATTAACTCAAGATATTACTAGTTGTTCATTTTGACAGTTTTGGACCAGGTGAACGCTTGCCAGAATCAATCAACGGCTTTATCAGTAATCACATACTCAACATTGAAGAACATGAATTTCCATGTATGTAGTTCGAGATACATCACAAATTACGTGATACTACGTGTTAAAAATACCTCAAATCACAAGGCTAAATTTATGTGACCTATAAGAGTATGAAAAGACCACCTTTTATATTGTGACTGAATTTTGAAAATAATTTGGGTGAAGTTAGCTTGTAATAACTTTTGTATTAACAAAATCCAATTAGAAAGGTAATCAAAACAACGAGAATATGCTGTCAATACACAATAATCATGTCATCATTCCTATCCAACCATATTAACAACTAAATAAACCTTGCATTCTGGAAACCGTATGTCTGTCTGAACCTTCGATTTCTGAAGAAAGAAATTATTGTTTTTAACATAATTTCTTGTGCTGATTGGGACATTAAACTTTAACACTCTAGTTTTCATTTATAGTGAAAATTATGCTCATTTTAGGGGACAGAAAATGAGAAAATCGCCATGGAAATATGCAAGAATCTATGACCTGGTAAAATGTTTTCATGTAAACAGAATAAGCGTACCGCAGAACATATATTAGACATAGGATGAACTCACTACAACACATAACACCATACAATTTTCAGAATATTAGAAGATAGCTGCAGAATCACACAAGTGCATTATGTTCCGCCCTGTACCCAAAAAAAAACAACACTTTGCCAACTGCAACTACAGCTGGGGCAGAGTATATATAATAATTTCTTCAAAGGTTTCAACGGGTCAATGTGAGGGTTTTGTGGGGGGTGTGGGGAGGGGGTGGCTTAGTGACCAACAAAATGTAAACACACACTTCTGAAGTTAAACATCAATTTAGTTAAAGTTCCATTTGGATGGCAAAAAATTTATACTGACCTTCTAACAGCATGATCGGAGCACGCACTAAATCCAGAAGAATCGTCATGGAAGCAGCAGTCAAGAACTGGACCACCATGCATGAACTCCCCTTTCAGTACATCCGCAGCAGCATCATACAACCTCACCCTCTATTATCAACAACATATAAGGAACCGATAGATAACTAAATAAGCAAAAAAGGAAATTTTACCGTGTGCATATAAATTACATACACTGTCCCAGGATGAGACGAGGAGAAGGTCACTGTGGTTGGAGAACCTGAGGTTGGAAATACCATCCAACGGCGGATCTGACAGCTCACGGCCGTTGTATGAAGCTGGTACTGGAGTTTGCGCTGACATCGGAAATTATAAGGTTTTTTCTGTTTTTCTTTTAGGATTTTATTTTGAAATATTGGATATAGAAAAGAAGATTTGGTTTTTGAATTTGGGAGAGAAAAAGGCACAAAGGGTTTTAGTTAGATTTGTAAACATTTTTTTTGAACAGCTCCATTAAACAAAGCAACTATTTCGTTTTAACACTTTGACTTCTTTTACTCCAATTTCAAATCCGTTGTAAATAACATGCTAATATCATGACATTCACATACTTACTAGTCTCCTTCTGCATCCAAGTTTTTGCTTGCGGCCACCACGGTCGATTACCAACTACCATGCGGACCTTGCTGGCTTCGACGGTTGTTCGTCGACCATAATTTAAAAAAAAAAATCACAGGATGGCCACTAACAACGTAATCGGATTCAATGAAGTCCGTTATCAGAATAATTATTGACTTTGGGATGACTGCAGATCAACTACCGTCCAAACTATTGACTTGGGAATTCAGTGAAACCTATCAACAGTGTAATCGGATTTAAAGTTTGTACCACTTTAATCCAACCAATAATACTCTTTTATTCAGGTGCAATATAGGATTTATATCGTTTGCAACTATTTGAATTTCGAACTTCTGAACTTGTAAACAAACTGAAAAAAAGACCGTTGGAACAGTCCAAAAATATAATTTGGACTTAAAGCTCATTCGATCAGTCTGGGCTTGTAAACAAGCTGAAAAGGACCCGTTAGAACTATCCAAAAATATAATCTTGACCCTTTGCTCGGATGGACGAACGAAGGTCGCGTGCACATCAGGATGCATAATCTCCCTTCAACCCAACGGAAAGCAGTTGGGTGCTCAATGGATCCAACCTTCTCATGAAGGTCCTCTATGTTTTCTACGGCGTGGGACTAATTTCTTTTCTTTCTTTCTTCTTCCTTCTTCCGTTTTCCAAACAATAATCAAATCCCCGATATTTTGGAAGTACTCAACACACACATATATATAACATACATATATACATATATACATATATAATATATGAATTAAGATTAAAAAAAACGAAAGTATTTAATAATATCTATATATTTATTACATAATGTAATCAATAGTGTGTGTACAAAGCTTACCTAACAAATTTATTTAAATGATAAATATGTGTGTGTATGTATTATTATAAAATAAGAAGTATTTAATAAATTAGTATATATAAACTTGTCTTGTTTCTCAAAAACAAATATAATAATAAAAATTATAGAAAACTAATTTTAATATCGAAAATAATTTATAGTACTATTAATTCTGGAAACCAAAATTATTTCAGTTCACAATAATCTTAAAATCGAATGTATATGATATCTGGTTATGTACATATTATATATAAATAATTTTAATTCAAAAGTGATGCTAACTTTCATTCGAAACACGAACACGCAGATAAATATATGTATGTATAATGATATTAAAGTTTAAATTAAGTAAAACTCGCTTCATGCACATTATTATTGCTTTGAATCATCAACAACTCCTTCAAGAGAACTTATTTCTTACTTGATGGTTGATATGAAATATCAATCACCTAGGTTAACTTATTTATGGAAACCTTTTGATGTGAGATAAATTGGGGCTCTATGTCCTTATTTATAACATCACATGCCACTGCATGTCTCAATCTTTGAGTTACATGATACAAGACTAGGTGTGTCTGCAAACTTTGGCTGGCCAGTTAAATTTTTGACGCGTTTGATGCGTCGAATGCATCATGACCCAATGATTCAATACGAAACGGTTGGTTTTCCACCTAATAAATCCCAAACTGCAAAAACAAAACCATTTTTTTGCATTTTACGATCTAAAATCAACGTAGTATCTTCACAATTTTTAAAGCATATATATTTTTGAATTTTCTAAATTTCAAAATGCCAACTTCTCCACCGAATCTTTGACTTAATCTGTGATCGATTGGAATGCCCTGTAAACGTTATCTTTTGTAGACATCTGCTCGACATGAATAGATAATGGTGTTGGACGAGTTGGTAGTGGTATAAAGATGTTGCAACCGAGTTCAACGAGCACTAAGGCACTAATTTCATGGCCACCCATATGAAAAACAAATTGGACAATATGAAATGTGTTTGGATGCCATGGAATGAGCTACTATGAACAGTGGAGGGGGTGTAACAACCTGTTATCTATGACATCACGTCTCACGTCTAACAGTGGAACTGGAATCGCGGACCTTGTAGACAGTTTATCGTTTTAAAATAATTTATATAACAGATCACGGAGCTATCTACGATATTCTACACTTTCTAAAACTTATAGTGCAAGGAGCCAAATATAATAATGAAATAAAAATACTATAATCCTAGATAAATATAATAAACTATAGTTGATAGCCTCTTGATACTATAAATAAATAAACAGTCTAAATATCTGGGAAAAACATCAAATAAGTAGTAGATAGGCAATAAGTAGATGCGCATCTCCATCGTACCACCATGTCATCGAAATCATTGTTGATCTTCTCTACTTACCTATTAGGGTAAACAAATAATAAGAAAGGAATAAAGGTGGTCAAACATACGTTTGGTGAGTGATACGCATTATATAAGTGTATAATAATTGTAAGATGTAAAACAACATTTATACTTGGAAATCATACCTTCACCTATGTTACCTGCATCCAACAAATTAGCCAAATGTAATATATTAATATAATGACATCATAGGCTAAGGTCTCACTAAAAATATCTATTGTGTCTAATCATAATACTAAAAAAGCACTATTCCACGATTAAGCCCAAAGTCCAACCATAAACATGTGCATACGACGAAGCACAAAGTCCTGGCTCGTATGTTGTAAACATATACAAACAGCCGAACTCAAAGTCCCAACTCGAATGTCGAAAACTTATGCAAATGACTAAGTCCAAAGTCCCATCCCGAATGTAGAAAGCATATGCAAATGATCAAGTCCAAAGTCCAAGCTCGAATGCCGAAAGTATCACTAGTACAACTGAGGATTAGTTTCCCCATACATGTACCAAAACATTGTAGATGATAACCTAATATAACGAATCTACCAACAAGGCACTTTTTAGAAGAGTCTCAAAATGCAGCAACCAATATACTAAAACGTTCCTCATCTTGCCACGATTGTAACACCACGAGCTGCGCATGAAATGAAGGTTGTATGTAAGAGTTGTAAAAATTAGAAGTTAAGGGCAGTATCGTAATTTACAGTTTAATTTAATTTAATATTATATCTTTAAATGCCACTACGGTAACCCAAATTAACCTTATCGTCCTTCCCCATCTACACCCGTCTTCTTTTTCACCCTAACGCCGCCGCCACAATGACTGAAGCCAAGACCCGATGCTAGAAAAGGACTCTCTACACCATAAGGTCCCCGGTAGTACCGGATTTTCCACCTCCGATCTCCTCTAGTGATCTCGAAGTCACCTCATCTTCTCTGCTTTGACCATCCATGACCATATGAACTAATTGGGACCACCGTAATGTCCTTCTCAATCTTCACTACAAATCCATAGTTTACGATCGTCGTATAATCACTGTTTTACCGTCGGATCAAAACGAATGACCTACGTTTGTCGAACTTCCGATGCATTTTCTGATCAATCCGCACAACCAATGAATGAACGAACACCACCAGTGAATTCGTATCGTCGAAAAATATAATTTTGATGTATAATATGCATAGTTTGGAATACATGTATATTTCACACTTTTTAAATTAAAGATAGATTAACGGTTGCTAATTACGATCGATAAAATTTTGATTTTTAATCATCTCACGATGGCATATTAGATTTCAATTACGTGTATATAAAAAAAATCTTTTACTTTCAGCTTCATCATATGCACATTGATTTATGAATATAAGTGGTGATTTCCTATAACCTATCAATATATGCATATATGAAGAGTCTCACTCACCGATTAGCCTTGTCTCCTTTTCAATTTGAATAGAATTTGCCTTCTTCCTTGCTGGCCCGATGCACAACCCTCTCGACTCGCTTTCATTTGCTTTGTAGTTCCTTGTTTTGAAATGTTCAATTATTACCTTTTGGTTTAATATAGTATTAGTTTGATTTTTTATTAAGATTGGATGATGGAGAACATAAAGATTAGGGATATAATGTTTAGGCTGAAATATAAATAGGGAATATGATATTGATTTCTATTTATAGGCTGAAAATGACTCATAGTTGGGCTAAAAAATTTAAACCAATATATTACGAAAATGCTATTGGGTTTTAATTCATTCTAATTTCTAGCGTGCTTAAATAAATTAAACAAATTATACTTGTTTTCAAATTGTAAACAACATTCTGGACACAATGGAACATGTCCCGATGTCTACTTCTAGGTCCTGCAAAAAAATTATTATTTTACCATTTATTTCAAATTACGATTTTTCGCCTTTAAAATTTACTATTTAACTTTGAAAATTACAGGCTATTACATTCTCATCCTTAAAAGAATTTCATGCTCGAAATTCCAAAGAATGGAAATTGAACTCGTAAACATCCAAACATCCACACTCAATCACACATCCAAAGTATACATTAATGTTAGCTATATACACGTATATAATATACAAGAAATACACACATCACAAGGAACATAAATGTCATTAACAACGTACAAGCATCACTCAAAAGCATAGTATGCATGATGGGTATGAAATGATGGTAATAATGAACAAAATGCAAGATTCGGCTAAATTAGATCCTCCTATATGCATACAACATCATGACAATAATTTATGGAGGCAAACCCTAACATATGCATATGTATATGTATATATATGTGTGTGTATGTACTCAAAACAACAAGCGGTTAGAAGCATGTATTATAAAAACCACCACACATAAGGTGATAGAGTTAGAAGCATGCCCTAAGGGCAATTATGTACTTTGTTACATATATTTAACTTGATAACCAATCTTGTTCAAAAACAAAAAGGTGTTTTTCTTTCTATTATATACTTGATATAATGTGTTATATTAATTAGTTAATTTAATTAAAAGTATATTTAATTAAAAATCCATAAATGGTATATTTTGTGTTAGTAGTTACAAAGTGCTGTAACCGTGAGTAATTTATCACAATGAAAATAAATATGCCATTTTAAATATTCCTAGTCAAGATGTATCGAGACTGGATATTAATACATCCGTTGAGACTAGAGTACGTAACGCTCTCCAAATGTTAGGTAGTGTATTACTCATGGCTGATGGGGGCACCGGGGGGTTACGTACTAATAGCTATTGGATAATTATGAAATAACTCACTTGATAATTTTTTGTTGGGTAACATAATTAAGGTCAAATAGAAAATATTGGTGTGACTAATTTAACCATAGTTCTCTCGACTTGAAAATACTGTTAATGGAAGCTTCACTTTAATTATAGTTAAATCATAGCACAACGTCCATCGAATGACTATATTTAGATAGAGTGAAAGCATTAAAAGTGAAACACTATTCAAGAGAGGATTCGTCTCCTCAATTATATGAGTTAGTATTACGGTCAACTAATGTCAACTCAAAGTCCAAGTCTTTGATCATAGCAGTTCGGTTAGTAATAATTATTATTATTGAACCAAGAACTTTGTGTTTGGACTACAAAGTTAAATGTGGACGAAATTGAAATTTTGATCATTATCAAATTCTATAAGTTCTAATGTGATATAATTTTGACGAAAAGAATTGTTGTAAATAATTACCACTATCGGGTACCACTTACAATAAGTAAAATTAGATTTTACCAAAAGATGTGTAGTGATAAATTCAGCTAAAATGTCACACCACTTGCTAAGTGACGTGTGAATGTTTTTGAATAGTTCGATATTAATCGATGACTAAATTTACACCTTCAAGTCACACAACCGTAATGATGAATTCTCTGAAAAACCACATGATTTAATAATTTATAAAATGTTGTAAATTAATTAAATTAATTAATATTTGAGAAATATTAATTATTGTTTATTTGATATGTGGAAGTTATTTGTAATTATTTTAATGCATTTGTAAAAGTTATATTTACACGTATTGATATACGATATCGAAGTAATTTAAAGATAATTGCGTAAAAACGTTTATGGAAATTTTATATCATTTGATGACATGATTTATGAAAATTTTATTTTATTCGATGACATGATTTGTGGAAATTTTATGTCATTTGATGACATATCATGTGAAAAGAAAGAATTGGAGAGAGAAATAATCAAGGGAATTAATTAGAGAAGTTTTAATCAAAGAATAGGAAATTTTTCATCTTTCAAATAAAACATATTCTCTAATTCATTCTGTACATACAACTCATTCCTTCTCATTCATCATATTACATATTTATTTGGATTAAATTTAGAACTCCATTAATTATGAAATAAAATATTGATTTTATTTAAAAGAAACTTAGAAATGTTTAAAGCATATTTAGACGTCACAGGCCCACTAAAGATCCAAAATGATAAATTTCTAAAATTCATTCATTTCTTCCGCTGTGAACTAGCTTAGTTCCAATAATGGTATCGGAGCCCAATAGTCTATATGGTCTAAATTAATTATATTAGGGCTAACTAATTAATCTTGCCTACTTAGTATGGTAATCAAGTATCCTATCCTATCTGGTTACCTACTTGGCCTGAATGGTGAAGTGAGCCCAAAGATTGCTCCTAATAAAAAAGGCCTAAATTTGAATTGAGCCTTCGGCTAATTTTTAAAATAGTTTTGAAAACTAAGACGGGATTTTAAATTTAAAAGTGTTTGAAAAGATAATGAAAAATTCAAACTGTCTCAAACTATTTAATTATTAATTTCGAAATTTAAAATTTATTAATAAGATTAATAAAATGAATTAATTAAATGAGTTAGTTAATTAATACTTATATGCATGTACTATATATGTTGATATATAGTGTTTAGGATAACATAAGTATACGTGTGTCTATATATAATGAGAATGCCTTTATTTGAAGCTTTTAAAATACCTAAACTACCCCTTTCTAGCTAGCCACTCAATTGAGGACAATTTTTCCATTTTTACTCCCTATTTTTCTTACTCCATAATGCAATGCAAAACTTTATTTATCCAACTCAATGATAAATTTACATGCTCATAACCCCGTAATGCCAACTGCATATGTTTAGTACTCTGCTCTATTAGCTGAACATAGATTATGCTAAGTTTTGACTATTCTAAGGTTTGGTTCTTTAATTTAGTTGTAAATCAAAACATTCCTCCTACCCAACTTTTTGTTCTTCATAGTTGTAGCTAAACTTTAATTTTGATGCGCATATGAAATTTCAGATGTCATGGTCATAGAAGAAGAAAAGGAGAAGAAGAATTATTAATGGAATCTCCACAATCTTTAAATCTAACTCCTTAAAAATGTATATCAGAACTCAACATAATCTAAATAGATGAAGAACCCCACTACGAGAATGGGAGAAATGAAGAACCTGAAGAAGACTTAATGCTCTTAGTGTTGAGAGCTTTGATGAAACCAAAAGAGAAAATGATAATTGGAGATAAGGAGAAGATTAAAGTTAGATTCCAATGCTTAAAAAGGCAAATGCAATAATGTGTAATTTATATACAAGATATTTTGTGGTTTAAATACCTTACTATTTACACTAATATTCCTCAAATGTTTCATACACACGTCTATAGATATGTTTCAATATACAGATACAAATCACATATCTTAATTATGTAGAGTATAATTTTATGTATAGAAAACACATATATAGAAGTTATTCACACTTTATATTAGTTAATTTAGGAGGAGTGGTTTCTTTCAAAAATCTTCTTGCCTTTTTAGTCCAATTTCCACAACCATCATAACATTTTCTCTTAATTTAATATTTGTTATGCCTAATTTTTTTATTTAAATTGTATGGTAGTAATTAAAACATCTACAAAAATTTGAATTTTTGCTATTTATATCATATAATAAATAATCTATTTAGCTAATTTCTTCTTTTGACAATTTGTTCTAGGCTAATATTTACATTATTTTCAAACAAGCTTCCTTTGATAAGATTTTATTTCCATAATTTCGATGATTTTCATAACATACTCCAATTCGTAGCATTAGCACACACATATATATAGCACAACCTTACATGTCTTATTACTAACTCACAAAAACAACTGTATTTGGCTTTATTATAGTTGACTAATGATCATAAAAACATCAACTGCACATATTTGAAACGTGGTTTTAATAAATAATATGCATAGTTTTACTATTCTAATTAGTAGCTTAAAGAACAACATTATTTTTGGAAGGAAAGCAATTGAAAAAAAAAATTACAACTTAATCTAAAAAGCGGCCCAGAAAGTATTCTTAAGAATTTTGCATTTTATTCTCTTACTTGAGATGACATATTTTCAAATATCATATCGTGTATGAACAACGCACTTTAGACTGAAACGTGAGTAATATTAATTTGATAAATGTAACGATCCGGAATTTTTGAATATTTGATATTGGAACATTTAATTGCTTTTAAATATTTAAAAGTTAATTTTTAACCTGAATTTCAAATATCACTATTTATTTGGTAATTTAATTATTGAATTTAATAATTGGAAATGGGGTAAAGTGTTGAATCTAGAATTTCATGCTTGTTAAAGATAATTGAAAGGCTTATAAAATTTATATTGAGAATACTGAAGATAATAAAAGTTTGAGAATTTAATTTGGAAGTGATTTGTTCAGTTTTAAAAATATATTGTTTAAATTGACATTTAAAAATAGCCTTCCGAGATATAGCCTTGGATTTCGACGAAACCAAATCCATTGGATCCGTAATAGTGTATTATTATCGAAATACGAATTTCATAGTGTTTGGAGTTATCGTTTCGCCGTACGGTTTGTGAACGAGCTGAAATTTATATCGAAATTCAATACAATAATTGGATTCAAAAAGCTATATTCTCCATACGATCGAATTAGGACTCGAAACTTTTTCCATTGCATTCAGAATAGGGGTATAACATTATAAATGCCTAGCGGCATGCCTCGATAGGAGGTCAAGATTTTAAGTTGCATTTATCGAGACAATTTGAATTTAATATATATATATATATATATATACCCTAGTCAACATTCAGTTGAATTCCTTCCCATCACAGCTTTTTGCCCTCTCATTTCAGAAGCACTATAGCTCGTCTGCTACACGCAACCATCTCTTTGTGTCCCCCGTTCTCCTTTTTAAAAACGCAAGCAGATAAGAAGAACATAAAGGAAAAAATAAATGGCATAACGTTGTCTTCCCCTTCCTCTTTTTGAATTCTTTCGCGATTATATAAAAAATGGCGAAACGAAATTGAAATCGTTCGAATACTAAAACCTAATCGAATCGCGATAGGCTCGTATTGGGCTACTCGTGAGTGTCGAAAACAAAAGAGATGATGGGGGTGAGGCCGTAATGTTGTTCGATGGGGGTAAAGAAGTCAAAGCCGTGGTCGGTCGCGATCTCGCGGAGAAGCAGGCGGTAAACCGTCGGTGCTCGATGTTTGGGTGGTCCCGCATTCGTGACTTGGTCGCCTAGAGGAGTAGTTGGAGGTGAATGGGTTGGTGGGTCTAATGGCAAGGTCATGGAGGTTTCGGTGATGAGGAAGGCTGCTGTTGGGTGTTCACCGATGTTAATGGCAAAGTGTGGAAGCAGAGACGCGATGCTTAGGGAAGGGGCACCCGTTGGTGGGTTGCTCAAGCAACCGAGCGTGAGCAGGCGAGGTTTTTAGGTGAGGTAAAATAGATTTCTATTTTTATTTTCATTAAATATTATATATATATATAGATTAAAAGAAAGAAAAAGTAAAGGAAATATTCATTACTGAAGAGAAAAATATATATACATATTTTAAACCTACAGTTTAATTTTAAAATAACATATTATGGTGAGTAATTTGCTTTCTTTAATTATTTTAGTTACTAAAAGATTTTTAAAGGAAAATTAGTTTGAATTGAATTATTAGTTAATTAAATTTATGAAATGGTAATTGATTTGGTCGATTATTTAAAATGTTAATAAACCATATAATGTTTATACAAGGTCTAAAATCATGGAGAGACGGGTCGGTTTGGATTGGGTTGCAAATAAAATCAAAGGTGAGTTAATCTCACTCAAATTGGATTACTGGTTAATTTAAATAGTTGAAAGTTGAATTATTGGTTAATTGATTGAAATTGATATTTATTATCGGTCTGGATGTGATATTATATATAGTAGTATATATATTAGAGTGTTGATATTCCCGTATTATATAGCGGATGAGACCCTGTGCGTTTCCCATAATAGCGGATGACCCTATATACTATGGATCCCCCTCGAAGTGGGATTGGCATTTTATATTGTGCTAACATTGGTGGATGTAGGGAAACAGGTTGGAGGGATCCAACTGGATTCCTCAAAAATGTTGCATTTATTTTCATTTTAGAGATATATGAAATGCTGAATAATCTGTGATGTATTATGTTGGAAAAATTTATTTATTTGATGTTAGTATATTGCTGGATATATTATGGAATTTTAAAAATTTAAATATTGAATTTTTAAAGGGGAATAAAAAGGGAAATTTTAACGTAGGAGATTTATAGTAAAGTTGGATAAATTTAAAAGTAACAAATTTCAAAAAATGAATGGTTTGATTTTAAAATTGTGCTTGATAATTTCTAAGTATGGGAAAATGGAGATTTTGAAATAATTGAATAAATGGATTTAATAATGGGACTTAAGCGATTTGGTTAAGTATAAAAGAATTTGTTTTCAAATCCGAGGTTTAAAACGGATATGAGAAAAATAAAGAGGAAATTTGGAAAAAAATATGAAATATGAAATTAATGTTTCGGATTTAAATAGGGTTTTAAATCATAATGAAAGAGTGAATCTGGAATTTGTGGATTTTGGAACAAACTTGAGTAAATCAAGAAATAAACTTTAAAATGGAATTTAATTCAAGGAAACCGATTTAGAAATTGATTAAATGTTTTGAAATGGTGATTAAAACGGGGAGTGAGACTATGAGATTTATAAATTGGGTTTATAAATAAAGTATTTATCAGTGGATAATTTGAAATTATAAATTCACGATGGGAATCTATTGGGGAATGGTAAATCGTTTTTTAAAAATAAATGATGGTTTATTTTTAGAAAACTTGAGAAAGGAAACTTACGGAATGGGAACGTAAATTTGAACTAGGGATAAGTCAAGAAGGAATCTATAAATGATTAGACGTGTTATACTAGAGTGGAAAGTGTATTTTCTTAAAAAGCTAAGTATGTTTTCAAAGAAAGATTTTTAAGTATAAATTTGAAGTTTTAAAGGTGTTTTTAAAAGAATGTTTTTCGAAAAATTTATTATTTAATTAGTTTAAATTGTTAAAGTAAATAGTAATTAAGTTAATTTTAGTACTTAATTATTTTTAAAGGTTAAATTGGTATTATGATTTAAAGGATGATTTTAAATGTTTGTACTTTATATAATAGTTTTATTCTTAAAAGTAGTTTTTGGCTAAAGTTTTACTTGGAAAATTATTATAGAATTTGATAACTAATTATTTTGAACGAAGTAATTTAAGTAGCTTTATTTTAAGTGTTTTAAGTGCATATTTTTGGATAAAGTATTTAGCTTATTTAAAATCTAAAGTAAATTAGATTTGATGTTTTCAGCGATAATAAAGTATTTGGTTGAATGATTGTTTATTTGATAGTTAAATAACCGACTATCAAATCTGGATCCGAATATAACTTTGGAAGTATCTGGAGGAAACACGGGAATGATATGGTATAGTTACTGTTCGAGGTGCTATACTGTACGTATATACCCGTTCTATCTTCTAGGACGTTTATAAGGAAATCCTTCCACCAACGGTTAGGGGGTGATCTCCGATCTTATTTTCGTCCGTTTATTTCCTAGAGAACCGGGGTTGAGTTTACCAGAAATAGTGAACGTTGTTTCGAAGAGACAGGGATTAGATAAGTTATCCGAATACCACTTTGATCCAACGAGTACGTTTTCGTAAGGAAGATAAGAGCTTGGGGTTGAAGATGGAGCAGTAAAGTTCAAGGGCTAATCACTACTAATCCTGAGAATGATTCCAAAATGGATGTAGTAGGAATAGTGCCTTTGGTTTCGCTCGGACCGGGAACAGACTTGTATGGATGAATGCTATCAGACCATCGTCATTGGAGGAAGATGAGCACTCTAAGCGAATGTGTGCTAAAAAGATAATCGTAGCCTCAAGCCTTAACAACCGTGAATGGCTATAACAGGGGAGGTGCGGCAAGGCTAAGTGGATAGCACCCAATTAGGGTAAGGTCATCCCAATCTAGAGTCCCTTGATCTCGGCTATGTGCGCGGTTGCTGATCCCAACCACAGGGTGATCTTATTCGGACTATCCAGTAAGAGGTAGCTCCGGTCTTGAGTTGCAGGGGATCGAGAGTGGTCCTCGATATGCTGATCTAGACCGTTACCCCAGTAGCCCTGCCATTGTATGGAACCCAATCTTCAGTAAGCGCACGTATGGTTTTTATTGTGCCCAACTATACTGGAACGTGAGATGCAAGCATTTCAGCTATTTGAATAAGTATTTGTACTTAGACACTATTATAATATCAGAGGATTTTTGATATAAAAGGCTTTCGTTATCGTAAAGCAAAAACTTCGGCATGTTTATTTGTGGCGTGGTCTTACAAGATACCTTTGATTTTCAAGAATTTTGAAAACTTTAATAAATCAACTGAGTGTGTTTTCTCACGCTGGTTTCCAGACTGACTCGGATGTTATTTTATTATAATGCTCGGGTCAGACCGAGTATTACAGGTACATGATAGGATGCTATGGAGCTCAGGGGACGAGCTGGATGACGGAGACGTATATCACGTATCTAACTTATATTCCGCTGTGTATGGTATGCTGTATATTAGCTTTGTGAGGACAAGTTATTATAATTGTCCAATGTTGTGTTATTAATTATGTTGTACTCTGATGATGTTATGTATAAACAGTTACAGCTTTCTTTTGTATAAAGATCAGTTATTATCTATTATATATTGTTCCGCTGTGATTGTGAGATTCTGTGTTATTTTTTCTATTTTCTTCTTCTACCTATTTCTTCTTTCCCTTACGGACTGGTATTTCCGGCATTCGATTGTTCGACATGTAATACAATGGACATATTGATGTCGATTTTCGAAGGTCGACAACCGGGTCGTGACATTTTGGTATCAGAGCTGAAGGTTAAGCGAGAACCTTTGCTCTGGTAGGGATTTCTCATTAGAGATAGGGTCAGTAGCACCCTAGAATGGGTTTGAGCATATTAGTAGATATGAGCGCGTAGTTGTTGGTGAACATAAAATTGTTT
The DNA here is from genome assembly GCA_030765085.1 of Allium cepa. Lineage (NCBI taxonomy): Eukaryota > Viridiplantae > Streptophyta > Magnoliopsida > Asparagales > Amaryllidaceae > Allium > Allium cepa. The sequence goes on along the minus strand of CM060939.1, from coordinate 647,809,923 downwards.
TATTTGTGTTGATTGGTTTGTTGAGTGGCTTATGGATTCTGCTCAATATGAGTAATTAACGTTATTGATAGGGATCTCTAAACACTTGAATAGAACAATTCGACATAGTGTTGTTTAAATAGAGTAAATGAAATAATTTTATCCAAATTTTTTTATATATGAAAGGAATAATTTAAAATTTATTATTATAGTTATATATGGTTGTTTGGTTGTTAAGGAATGATAATATTAAACTATTATTATTTTTATGTGGAAACTGAAATAAGAAAACAATGTTATAACCAAAGTTAAGAAATTAATTCATATAACAGAATGGAATTTATAAATGTGACTTATAATTGAAATGGGATAAAATTCCAGAATAATATTGGAATATAGATTGAAAGGATTTGAAATTCGAAAATTTGGGAAAATTTAATTCCCTTTGAGTTTGAAAATGATTTCCAAAGGCTTTGGAGGAATAATAGCGATATTATTCGAAAATATTTTTAAATTCGATATGAGATCTAGTGAGATTTGGAATTTAAAAATATTTGAAATGTTTTAAAAGAAATAAAAAGCACTAAACTCACTTCGGTCGCTGGAGAATAATTTCGGTGATGGCTGCAACATCATCAATATTCATTTTTGAGTTTTCAAGGGAGGAATTGCTACCTGAATGTTTTAAATTGGAGTTATTTGCAAAACTGGGTTTGGTTTTTGCAAATTCAAAGGAATAATTCGATATCCAAAAGGATTTTGGGATACAATTGATTTCAAAAATGAGTTTGAAATGCTTAACTAATTGCTTAAACTCTAGAAGTTATTTAAAATGATTATGGAATATAAGTAAGTGGAAACTTATAAACTTGAGAATTGAATTGAAGGAAATTAAACTTTAATTAAGTCGAATAAAGGAAATTTGAGGGATTTAGCCCAAGTAGGCTAAATGAAATGGTCATTGAAATAAAATTCATCAAGTCGAAAATAAATTTGTGAATGAACAAATTTATTTAATTTGTAAGTAAATAGAATTGAAATTAAAAATTTGAAATGATGTTTAATTTGAATTATGTGAAAGGTGAGATTGAAAAATTAGTTTGAGTTGGGCTAAGTAAAACCAAAAGTTGGGAATAATATTTGATTGACAAATGAGATAAATTAGCGAATCAAATATAAAAATTCAATATTGAATTTGATTGGAAATAAATTAGTGAAGGGAAGGTAAATTGAATTCAAATGGGATTTGAAAGTTAGCTTGAATGAATATAAAAGCTTAAAGGGTGAAGTGAAATAAATATAAGAAGTTATATAAAATATTTATAATAGGCTTAAGGAAGTAAATGGTGAAATTCTTAAGTAAAATTGGTATTGGGAAAATATACTAAGTTGATATTTGAATGAAGATTTAATAAAGGTATATGAAATGATAAGTGTGGGTAATTGGATGGAAATCAAAGTAAATGTGAACAAAAAGAAAATTGATATAACTAAAAATCATTGGAGATAAATACATAGGATGTACGTATAATATTTTACTCGCATCACAATTTGGTCCAGATTTGAGCATATAATTTCGAGATAGTTATGTCGAGCCGAGTTGGGATTTTTCACTCGATTTTCGACAGCGAGCCCTGGATATGGATTTTCGATTGATGGTGGAAATTTTCTATCATAGTATATGGCTATGCACGGAGAATGACGGTTTCTGATCAAGGAACCAGATCCGAGTCCGCACTAGGGATTCGGGTGAACGATACTAGTTCTGAAGTGAAATTGTGTGATCAAGTAAGCGATCGAATTTGATATTGCGTATGGATGATATATGTGCATCGTAAGGGCTTGAGTAAAGCAAATGTTGTAAATTTTGTAAAGAAATGAATAAAATTATTTTGAATTCCGTGATTGGATATTATTGCTAAGTTAGATGCAGGTAATTAAAAGCAAAGGATAAATTGATGTTTTGATTTCAGAAGATAAATTTGAATTGCCCGACAAAAAGGTATGTATTTAAAATTGTCATATAAAGATCTAGCAACTTGGGTTTTGTTTTCTTTTGAAAATTTGGGGGTCATAGAGACAATTTTGTAGTTGTTCCGGTCTAGCCGCGCAAATGAGACGCTGGCGAATTTTTTCAAAAATTTAAGGAGTTAGAAAAATTTTGAAAACATTTTGATCGTTTAAATTTGGATTTTTAAATTATAATTTGAAATGGTTGAGTAAATAATATTGATTGTAATCTACGGATGAGTTTAGGGAAGTTAGTAAGGGTGATAGTGTAGCTCCAATGAAAATTGTTTTGGGAAGTTGTTTGAAACTGTGTGGTTTTAGGAAAAATAGTTAACGGGCTGTGGACCATTCTTCTTAACTAGCAACTTCGGAGATGAAATTCTTATAAGAGGAGAGGAATGTAACCATCCGAAATTTTTGGATATTTGTTGGAATATTTAATTGATTTTAAATATTTAAAAGTTAATTTTGTACCTGAATTTTAAATATCACTATTTATTTGGTAATTAAATTATTGAATTTAGTATTTGAAAATTGAGTAAAGTGTTGAATCTGGAATTTCATGCCTGTTAAAAATAATTGGAAGGCTTGTAAAATTTATATAAGAATACTGAAGATAATAAAAGTTTTAAAATTGAATTCCGAAGTGATTTGTTCAATTTTAATAGTATATCGTTTAAATTGACATTTAAAAATAGCCATCCGAGGCACAGTCTCGGATTTCGACGAAACCAGTTCCACTGGATATGTAATCGTGTATTATTATCGGATTTCAAATTTTCTTGTGTTTGGATTTATCGTTTGACTGTACGGTTTGTGAACGCGTTGAAATTTATATCGAAATTCAATATAATAATTAGGTTCAAAAAGCTACCTTCACCATACGATCGAATTAGGACTCGAAACCTTTTCCATTGTGTTCGGAATATGGGTATAACATTATAATCGCCTAGCGGCATGCCTCGATAGGAGGTCAAGATTTTAAGTTGCATTTATCGAGACAACTTGAATTTAATATATATATATATATATATATATATATATATATAGTCAACCTTCAGCTAAATTCCTTCCCATCAGAGCTTTTTGCCCTCTCATTTCAGCAGCATTATAGCTCATCTGCTGCACGCAATCATCTGCATCCACCGTTCTCCTTTTTAAAAACGCTAGCATATAAGAAGAACCAAAAGAAAAAATAAATGGCAGAACGTTGTCTTCCCCTTCCTCTTTTCAAATTCTTTCGCGATTATATAACAAAAAATGGCGAAACGAAATTGAAATTGTTCGAATACTAAAACCTGATTGAATCGCGATAGGCTCATATCGGGCTACTCTTGAGCGTCGAAGCAAAAGAGACGATGTGGGTGAGGCCGCGATATTGTTCGATGGGGGCGAAGAAGTCGAAGCTGTGGTCGGTCGCGGTCTCCCAAGGAAGCAGGCGACAAACCATCAATGCTTAATGTTTGGGTGATTCTACGTTCGTGACTTGGTCGCCTGAAGGAGCAGTTGGAGGTGATGCGAATGGGTTGGTGGATCTAATGGCGAGGTCATGGAGGTTATGGTGATGAGGGAGGCTGCTGTTGGGTGTTCGCCAATGTCAATGGAAAAGTTTGGAAGCATAAACACGATGCTCAGGGAAGGGTGGTCGTTGGTGGGTTGCTCGAGCAATCGAGCATGAGCAGGCAAGGTTTTTAGGTGAGGTAAAACAGATTTCTATTTTTATTAAATTATACACACACACACACACATAGATTAGAAGAAAGAAAAATTTTACGGTAAAGAAAATATTCTTTACTAAAGAGAAAAAAAATATACACATTTTAAATCTACTGTTTAATTTTAAAATAACGTATTTTGGTGATTAATTTGTTTAATTAGCTTATTTAATTACTAAAATTTTTTTTAAAGGAAAATTAGTTTAAATTAAATTATTAGTTAATAAAATTTATTAAATGGTAATTGATTTGTTTGATTATTTAAAATGTTAATAAACCATATAATGTTTATATAAGGTCTATACTCGTGAAGAGACGAGCCAGTTTGGATTGGGTTACAAATAAAATCAAAGGTGAGTTAATCTCACTCAAATTGGATTACTGGTTAATTTAAATAGTTAAAAATTGAATCGTTGGTTGATTGATTGAAATTGATAATTATTATCAGTCTAGATGTGATATTATATATAGTATGTGTGTGTGTGTGTGTATATATATTGGAGTGATTGATATTCCCGCATTATATAGCGGATGAAACCCTATGCGCCTTGCATAATCGCGGATGACCCTATATACCGCAATATCCCCTCGAAGTGGGTTTGGTATTTTTATATTGTGCTAACATAGGAGGATGCAGAGAAACAAGTTGGAGGGATCCAACTGGATTCCTCAAAAATATTGAACTTATTTTCATATCAGAGGTATATGAAATGTTGAATAATTTATGATATATTATGTTGGAAAAATTTATTTATTTGATGTTAATATAACGCTGGATATATTGTGGCATTTTAAAGATATAAATATTGAATTTTAAAGAGGAAATAAAAATGGAAATTTTAACGTATGAGATTTATAAAAAGTTGGATAAATTTAAAAGTAACAAATTTGAGAAAAATGAATGGTTTGATTTTAAAATTGTACTTGATAATTTCTAAGTATGAAAAAATGGAGATTTTGAAATAATTGAATAAATGGATTTAATAATGGGACTTAAGAGATTTGGTTAAGTATAAAGTATTTGTTTTTGAATCCGAGGTTTAAAACGGATTTGAGAAAAATAAAGAGGAAATTTGGGAAAAAAATATAAAATATGAAATTAAGATTTTAGTTTTAAATAGAGTTTTAAATCATAATAAAGGAGTGAATCTGGGATTTGTGGACTTTGGAATAAACTTTAAAATGGAATTTAATTCATGGAAACCGATTTGGTAATTGATCAAGTGTTTTGAAACGGTGATTAAAAAGGGAAATGAGACTATGGGATTTATAAACTGGGCTTATAAATAAAGTGAAGTATTTATCAGTGGGTAATTTGAAATTATAAATTCACGGTGGGAATTTATAGGGAAATGGTAAATCTTTTTAAAAAATAAATGGTGATTTATTTTTAGAAAATGCGAGAAAGGAAACTTACGGAGTTGGAACGTAAGTTTAAACTAGAGATAAATCAAGAAGGATCTGTTAATGATTGGACGGGTTATACTGAAGTGGAAAGTGTATTTTCCTGAAAAGCTAAGTATGTTTTTAAAGAAAGATTTTTAAGTATAAATTAGAAGTTTTAAAGGTGTTTTTAAAAGAATGTTTTTACGAAAATTTATTATTTAATTGTTTTAACTTGTTAAAGTAAATAGTAATTAAGTTAATTTTTGTAATTAATTATTTTAAAGGCTAAATTGGTATTATGATTTAAAGGATGATTGTTAAATATTGATACTTTATATAATAGTTTTATTGTTAAAAGTAATTTTTGGCTAAAGTTTTACTTGGAAAATTATTATAGAATTTCATAACTAATTATTTTGAACGAAGTAATTTAAATAGCTTTATTTTAAGTGTTTTAAGTGTATATTTTTGGATACAGTGATTTAATTTATTTAAAATCTAACGTAAATAAGACTATTTTATTTCAGTGGAAATAAAATATTTGGTTGAATGATTGTTTATTTAATAGCTAAATAACCGACTATCAAATCTGGACCTGAATATAACTTTGGAAGTATCTAGAGGAAACACGGGAATTATATGGTATAGTTATGTTCGAGGTGCTATACTTTATGTATAAACCGTTCGATCTTCTAGGATGTTTATAAGGAAATCCATCCACCAATGGTTGGGAGGTGATCTTCGATCTTATCTTCTTCTGTTTATTTCCTAGAGAACCGGGTTTGAGTTTACCGAAGATAACGAACGTTGTTTCGAAGAGACCGGGATTAGATAAGTTATCTGAAAACCACTTCGATCCAACGAGTATGTTTTCTTAAGGAAGACAAGAGCTTGGAGTCGAAGATGGAGTAGTGAAGTGCAAGGGCTAATCGCTACTAATCCTGAGGATGATTCCAAAATGGATGTATTAGGATTAGTGCCTTCGGTTTCGTTCGGATCGGAAACGGACTTCTATGGATGAATGCTATCAGACCATCGTCATTGGAGGAAGATGAGCATTCTAAGCGAATGTGTGCTAAAAAGGCAATCGTAGCCTCAATACTCATCAACCGGAAATAGCTAAAACATGGGAGGTGCAGCAAGGCTAAGTGGGTAGCACCCAATTAGGGTAAGGTCATTCCTATCTAGAGTCCCTTGATCTCGACTGTGTGGACGGTTGCTGGTCCCAACCATGGGGTGATCTTATTCGGACTATCCAGTAAGGGGTAGCTCCGGTCTTATGTTGTAGGGGATCGAGAGTGGTCCTAGATACGCTGATCTAGACTAGGTACTGTGACGGGCGATACACCCCAACTATACTGGAACATGAGATGCAAGCATTTCAGCTATTTGAATAAGTATTTGTACTTAGACACTATTATAATATCAGAGGATTTTTGATATTAAAAGTTTTGTTATCATAAGGTAAAAACACAGCATATTTATTTGTAGCGTGGTCTTACGAGATTCCTTTGATTTCAAAGTATTTTGAAAACTTTAATAATTCAATTGAGTGCGTTTTCTCACGCTGGTTTTCCAGACTGAATCAGGTGTTATTTTATTATAATGCTTGAGTCAGGCCGAGTATTTCAGATGCATGATAGGATGCTATGTAGCTCAGGAGATGAGCTAGATGAAGGAGACGTATATCACGTATCTGACTTATATTCCGCTATGTATGGTATGCTGTATGTTTAGCTTTGTGAGGACAAGTTATTATAACTGCCCAACGTTTTGTTATTGATTGTGTTGTACTCTGATGATGTAATGTATAAACAGTTACAACTATCTTTTGTATAAAGATCAGTTATTATCTATTATATATTGTTCCGCTGCGATTGTGAGATTATATGTTGTTTTTTCCTATTTTCTTCTTCTACCTTGTTCTTCTTTCCCTTACGGATTGGTATTTCCGGCATTCGATTGTTCGGCATGTAATACAGTGGACGTACTGATGTCGATTTTCGAAGGCCGACAACCGGGTCGTGACAATAAAAATATTAACTTTTGATTACAAAAATATACCAAAGCTACCAGTCAGGCACTTGGTATAAAAATATAAATATAGAAGGAGCACCGAAGCACATATGTAACATATACAAGGATTGAAACAACTGCCGGCACATGGCACATACATTTCATAAAACAAAAAGGCGTTAAAAATAGGCATACATGCATTTAGAACTCACACATCCGATTGTTTATACAATATAGCGCATGTATGCAAAACAAAGTAAGCTATTATATAAAAAGTAGTACATGAAAAATATATACTCTGAAAAAATATGCATGTTCATGTAACGACCCAGAATTTTGGTCATTAGATTTTGAATATTTAATTCATTTTAAATGTTAAATGTGAATTATAGTTTGATTTGAATTAAGAAGATTTTGATTAAATCGATCTAATTAGTTAAAATATCGAATATGGCAATTCAATTTGATTTGAATAATAATTATTATTTGGAATTGGAATAATTTGTGAATCTGGATGCAAATGGTTAGAAAAATGGTTTCTAAAATTTATTTTAAGTCTATTTGGATTTAAATAATGATGCTGGACTTTTGGATGGAATCAAAAGTCGATAAGTCAAATTTGAAAATTTTATATTAATTTAATAATGGAATTTAATAATATAATAATGCAAATAATCAGATTTTGATTCGAAATGAATCAGAATGATTTCTAAACATGATTATAAATTTTATATGATTTATTATTAAGTTAGTAAAATTTTAAAAGTGAAATTTTTAAAGATTTCAACGATTTTGGAAATCGCTCGAACTTATCGATAAGTTAAAATAGTCTTCCGAGGCACATTCTCGGAATTCAACGAAACCGGTTCCATTGGATCCGTAATAGTTAGTTATTATCGAATTTCAAATTTCATAGCGTTTGAATTTACCGTTTGTCCGCACGGGTGAGAAACGCGTTGAAATTAAAATCGATAATTTAATATTTAAACTCAATTCAAATTGCTACCTTCCACATATGAGCAAATTAGCCTCCGAAACACATTCCATTGTGTTCGGAATGTGGGTAAAACCTTATATACGCCTGGCGGCACGTGAGATTTGGAGTTCGTTTGTAACAGTTTGTTAAAATTGGGAATATTAATAAAATAATTTGATTACACGTATATATATACGTATAAGGTCGAAACCCTAGAATCATTTTCGAGCAGCCGTTTTATGTTATTTCGACGGCCGAAAATTCTTGAATTTCTTTCTCAAATATCTCGAAATCCTTACACAATTAAGCTTCGATTTCTAAACGAAGATTGTAGAGGGCTTCAAGATCTACGCATCCTACGGTGGACCGGGGGTTTCATCGTCGATTGGAGGCGTTATGAGGTCGCGTTCGCGGCCGTTCATGCTCGTTTTTCGAGGTGATGGAGCGATCGAGTTTGAAGATTTTCTGGCCGTGGGTGCGTGGCGACGTGCCGTTCGTTGTGGTGGTCGCCGATCAAGCCAAAGCTCATCGTAGAGGGTGCGTCATCAAACCCTAGAGGCCGATGATGGGTTCGAGCAAAACAGCAGTAGAGTACGAAGAAGATGGGGTATCTGCGACCAAGATTTCTCATTTCGAACTTGCGGCCAGGATTTAGTAGGGTATAAAATAAAATAAAATAAATTTGTTTTAAAATTTTATTTCAAAACTTTAAAACTGAATAACTCTTGCATGCGTTATCAGATTCAAACGAAACAAGAAATGCCGGAATCGCAGCGACGTGATCTACGCACCGCAACAGATCCGGAGACGTTTGGAGCAAGTAAAGATTTTGAGTTAAATCAAATGGTTCGGTTTAATTTAAAATTGAAACACCAATTCAAGGTGAGTTAATCTCACACACATCTGGATGCCAATTAATTTAAATAGCTGATATTTACATGGTTGATTGGTTGATTAGCTGAATATGATAATTATTATCAGATTTGATCGATATTTATTTGTGGCTAACATTTTTGAATGCAGGGAAACAGGGTGGAGGGATCCAACTGGATTCCTCACAATGTAGAAATTATCTTCATTATCTATGATGTACTTTATTTATGATTCCGTGGTAGTTTAATTTGAAAATTCAATTATGTTATAATATGGTTGGATGAATATAATCTGGGATTCTAAATATAAATAAAATAAATTAGGATTAAAAAGGGAAATGAAAAGGGATTTTTAAGTAATGAATTTAAGGAGATTAAATTCAATAAATTGATTTGGAATTTGAAGTCATTTTGAAATTGTGATTTAAAAGGAAATGAGGATTGGAAATTTATAAACTGGGTTGATAAATGAAATGGAATTCGGGGAATAAATTTGAAAGCATGGATTTTCGGTGGGAACTTCTATAAGAAGGTGCAAATTGTTTTAAAAATAATAATGGGATTATTTTTAAAGGATGGAAAATGTATTTTTCCTGGGAAATGAAGTATATTTCAAAAGAGAAGCTTTCAAAGTATAAACTAGAAAGTTTAAAAATGTGTTTTTAGAATATTTTAGACAACTACTATCTTTAATTACTTTTAAGTGAAAAGTAAATATTTATTTATGTAATTATGGTATTTAATTATTTAAAGGTAAATTAGTATTATGTTATCTAAAGGAATTTTAACATTAATATTTGATATAATAACTCTATATTAAAAGGAAATTTTTGATGTAAGTTACCCAAGAAACTTTTATAGATTTTCAAAAGTATATTTTGAATAAGGAATTTAGCAAATTATTTTAAATATTTTAAGTATATTTTGGAAGTGATTTCCAGGAAATAGGAAAGGTGTTTAAAAATAAAAATGGTTTATTTTTAAAGTGTTGGGAGAAATCTACGGGATTTAGACGTAAATTTGAATTGAGATAAATCCAACAGGATTTATAAAATGAATTCTTTGGTTTACTCCAAAATGGAAGTGTATTTCCCTGAAAAGCCAAGTACGTTTTTAAAGCAGATTTTTGAGTAAAAGTTAGAAGTTTTGAAGTTGTTTTAAAAGAATGGTTTCAAGAAATTATTATTTAAGTTGTAAAAATTTTAAAAGTGAATATTTATCAAATTTGTTATTGTAGTAATTATTTTAAAGGGCTAATTAGTATTATGTTTTGAAAGAATATTTTTAATATTTATATTTTATAAAATAGATTTATTTTAAAGATAGTATGGTTGAAGTTTTATTTGAAACTAGTATAGAATTTTGTAACCCCTCTTTTAAAATTGAGTTTGAACTTAACCTTTATTTTAAAATTAGCTCACATTTTATAAAGTAGTTGGCTTTAAATGTTTTAAAATATATCTTGAATAAAATGTTTAAGTAGTTTATGTAAATATTTTAAGGTATATTTAGAATAAAGTGATCTAATGTTTAAAATCTAAAGTATTTGGACTTGGTTATTTTCAGAGGAAATAGAAAATGTTTGGAAAATTTATTCAGTAAAAAGGAAGATAGTTTGAAAACTGTTTTCAAAAGGGTTGAAAGTGGGAATATATCTTATGAAGATATTTTGAGGTTAAGAAATGATTTGGGAAATAATTTATTGTTTGATGGATGTTTGTGAATGTTAATTGACAGTTAAATAACCGACTATCAATATTTGGCCAATGCACTGATCATTTCGAAGAGACCGGGATCGGGTTTGCTATATTACATCATGATAGGGGGTTCTCGCTTTGCGTTTGGTGGCGAACGGGAGACTCTTACCCTACATGTCCCCGGGGGTAGTATAAGGCCTTTTGGGGTTGGTTGCGAGTTCGAGAGGCTGGCCGTAAAAGCAAGCCCGAGGTATCACTGTGAGCCACGGCGGGGCTGGGATGGTTGAAAAGCCTACTAGTCGAGTGAGCCGCCGTCGATGGTTGAAAAGCCTAGACTATTACAGTTGGTATTAGAGCTTAGGTTGGCGATAACCTTGGCTCTGGTGGGGAAATTACTCATTAAACAGAGTTAATAGTACTCTATAATGAGTTGAGTGTATTAATAGCTATGAACGCGTACTTGTTAGTGAATATAAAAACTGTTTTTATACTGTGTTGACTTATCGGTTGAGTGTGTATGAATTCTGGTCGGTACGGAACCGTATCGATAGGGGTTTCTAAACTCTTAAACAAGATAAACCGACATGGTATTGTTTTTAAAGTGGGTAAATGAAATAAATTTACCCAAAATTATATTTTGATATAAAAGGAATAATTTTCTGAATTATATATATTTGGATGTTTGGTTGTTAATATTATAATCAATATAAGAATCTAAAATTTGAAATGGTTATAACCAAATGGAATTCTATAAGTATGATTTATCCAAAAGAAGAATAACTAAAATCTGATTTAGACCAGAATTTAAATCTCGGAAATTTTATAAAGAGGTTTCAAATGAATTTAAACAAAGGTTTGAGAATTTAAAATCTTGGGAATGGTGGAAATGTTTTCCAAAATTTGAACGAAATAATGGCGTATTATTTTAGGAAATATTTTTGAATGGAAATTGTTTTGAGAGGAATTTGTGGTAGTAAGGAAGCACTGAACTCACTTCAGTCGCTGGAAAATAATCCTGATGATGATGGCCACATCACCTGAATTTATTTTCGAGTTTCTAAAGTGATGGATTGCTACCGTGGTGATTGGTTATGATATTTTTTTTGGACTTGTTGGGTATATAAGTTGTTTTAGAAATTTAAAATGGGAAATTTTTTCGCAAAAACAGGTTGTTTTGGAAATCCGGAGATTTGATTTGATATACCAAAGGGGTATGTGTTGATTATTATTTCAAAATGGTTTTGAAATAAAACCGGGCAATTGAATTCTGGGAATTCTATTTAAAAATGATACTGTGAAAAGTTAAGATAAATCAACTATTGAATGTATGAAGTGAAGTTGATATTAATAAAAAAAAATGAAAATTTTAATCCTGGAGTTAAAATTTAACTTGAGTAAATGGAAGTGAATAAAATATATTTGCATTTAACTCGGGATAAGTTAAATATAAAATAAAATTGAAATTGAATTAAATTGAATATAAAGTTGAAATGTAAAATGATTGTAACTGTGGGTTATAATTGTGTAATGAAATTTTATACCCTTAAGCTAGTAAGTGTTACATACATAATCCAGAATTGGAGTTTTAATTGAATGAATTTTGGGGTAAGTAAATAAGTTTGAACTTATATATAGAGAAATAGAATTTAGTTGAATTTGAATTGAATTAAAATTAGAACTCAGTTGTATTATAAATATAATTGAATGAAATTAATTCTTATTTAAATTAGTAAAGGGAATGGAATGAATTTAATTTGGCTAAATAAAATTTAGTCGAACTTGAATTAAATGTGGAAAAGAATTAAATTGAAAGAAAATTTAATTTAGTTGAAATGATATTGAATGAATTAAATTCTCACTCAACTAAATTCAAAATATTTGAAGATGAATTTAGCGTAAGCTAAATTAAATGAAAAGAGTGATGGGATGAACAAAATTTTGGTAGCTTGTAAAATTATGAAAAGTAAAATAAAACCCAGTTCTGGTTTAGAATAATTGAAATGGTCATGTTATTAATAAAATAAATTCAGAAATGAATTGAGAAGGTGAATTAAGGTTAAAATGGATTGAGTAAGTAAACAAATTGAATTAAAATTTGTAATGGATTAGAATTTGATTGGATGAGGATCAAATTAAAATGAAATAAAAATTGATTGGATGAAAGAAAATGGGATGTAACAGAGTTGAGACAACTTAAGAAAATTTTGAAATGGTTGTTGTCGAGCTTATAAATGGTTTTGAATGAATCTGTATGGATAACGAAATTAAATGTAAGAATAGGGATTTAATTCAATAATTGTGATGAAGTAAGAATGTTTGGGTTGTGAATAATTCCGAATGGAGTAAAATTAATGTAGTTTGAGCTGGAATTAATTTAAAATTGTTATAAACTTAAATAATTTTTATTTGCTTGAATAACATCAAATTTGCATTGAAATTGGTCGTTTTGTTGTAAACGGAAGTGAATTGATTTAAAGAAGCAAATAAAGTTGGTTTTGAATCAATTGGAATAAGTGAAATCTAATTAAGTGGTTTTGCATATAAATGAAAGAGGTTCATAAAAGAAACACAAATATGTCATATAGAAGTGAATATGAATTGAGACTAGTAAACTCGGATGTAAATCATTCGAGTGGAATAAAATGAAGTTTGAATTTGTAAAGAAATTAAACTAGCGTTGAACCTTGTGGTTGTTTATAAAGATGGTTAACATGTAGGACTATGAAATGTGTAGTTGGGCTTTGTAATTAATACGTTTGGCTAAGATTAATGCATAGAATGTTGTTAAAACCTCAAATTATTGAAAACTTATGTGCTTGTTGAGTAAGTACGGGTACGGGAGGAAATCGATAGAGTTGAAGCACGTAAATGCAATATTATTTAACCGCTTGCTTTTAAAATGCTAATCTAAGGTACGCCTACGCAATAAAATTTGAAAAATGATATATATATATATATATATATATATATTGTGGTATATTTTGTTTTCCGACTGTGTGGGTCGATGTATATATATTTATATCTATTGTGATATTGTGAAATGCTCTCTGTACAAAGGAGACGCTGTCAAAAAATTTCTAAAATTTTGGGAGTTAGAAATTTTTGGGAATTTTGAAAATTTTGGGTTAACTAGGAAAGCGATTTTTGAAATGATATTGAAAACAAGCTTTTGAGTTAGAAAATAAAGCGAATGGTTTTGGATTGAGCTAAAGGTTTTGATGAAATGAATGTGAGTTTTAACTAAGTATGGGTAAGTAAATGAATTTAGTAGCATTTTTCATACCTTAGCAAATTTCGGGGACGAAATTTTTATAAGGGGGGAGGAATGTAACGACCCGGAATTTTGGTCATTAGATTTTGAATATTTAATTCATTTTAAATGTTAAATATGGATTATAATTTTATTTGAAGTAAGAAGATTTTCTGTAAATCGATATAATTAGTTAAGATATCGAGTATGGCAATTCAATTTGATTTGAATAATTATTATTATTTGGAATTCGGATAATTTGTGAATATGGATGTAAATGGTTAGGAAAATAGTTTCTAAAATTTATTTTAAGTCTATTTGGATTTAAATAATGATGCTGGACTTTTGGATGGAATAAAAAGTCGACAAGTCAAATTTGGAATTTTTATATTAATTTAATAATGGAATTTAATAATGCAAATAATCAGATTTTGATTCGAAATGAATTAGAATGATTTCTAAACGTGATTATAAGTTCTATATGATTTATAATTAAGTTAGTAAAATTTTAAAAGTGAATTTTTTAAAGATTTCGACGATTTTGGAAATCGCTCGAACTTATCGACTTAAAATAGCCTTCCAAGGCACAGTCTCGGAATTCTACAAAACCAGTTTCATTGGATCTGTAATAGTTAGTTATTATTAGATTTTAAATTTCATAGCGTTTGGATTTACCGTTTGTCTGCACGGGTGAGAAATGTGTTAAAATTAAAATCGATAATTTAATATTTAATCTCAATTCAAATAGCTATCTTCCCCATATGATCAAATTAGCCTTCAAAACACGTTCCATTGTATTCGGAATGTGGGTAAAACCTTATAAATGCCTGGCGGCACGTGAGATTTGGAGTTCGTTTGTAAAAGTTTGTTAAAATTGAGAATATTAATAAAATAATTTGATTACACGTACATAAATATGTATAAGGTCAAATCCCTAGAATCATTTTCGAGCCACCGTTTTATGTTATTTCGATGGCCAAAAATTCATGAATTTCTTTCTCAAATATCTCGAAATCCTTACACAATTAAGGTTTGATTTCTGAACGAGGATTGTATAGGGTTTCAAGATCTACGCATCCTACGGTGGATCGGGGGTATCATTGTTGATTGGAGGCGTTATGAGGTCACGTTCGGGCCGCTCGTGCTCGTTTTTCGAGCTGATGGAGCGACCGAGTTTGGGTTCGAGCAAAACAGTAGTAGCGAACGAAGAAGATGGGGATTTCTGAACGAGGATTTAGTAGGGTATAAAATAAAAGAAATTTGTTTTAAAATTTCATTTCAAAACTTTAAAACTGAATAATTCTTGCATATGTTATCAGATTCAAACGAAACAAGAAGTGCCAGAATCGAAGCGACGCGATCTACGCGCTGCAGTAGATCTGGAGATGTTTGAAGCAAGCAAAGATTTTGAGTTAAATCAAACGGTTTGTTTTAATTTAAAATTTAAACGACAATTCAAGATGAGTTAATCTCACTCACATCTGGATGCCATTTAATTTAAATAGCTGATATTTAAATGATTGATTGGTTGATTAGCTGAATATGATAATTATTATCAGATTTGATCGATATTTAAAACAAGTTGAAGAGATCCAACTGGATTCCTCACAATGTAGAATTTATCTTCATTATCTATGATGTATTTTATTTATGATTCCGTGGTAGTTTAATTTGAAAATTCAATTATGTTATAATATGGTTGGATGAATATAATCTGGGATTCTAAATATAAATAAAATAAATTAGGATTAAAAAGGGAAATGAAAAGGGATTTTTAAGTAATGAATTTAAGGAGATTAAATTCAAGAAATTGATTTGGAATTTGAAGTCATTTTGAAATTGTGATTTAAAAGGAAATGTGGAATGGAAATTTATAAACTGGGTTGATAAATGAAATGGAATATTTATCGGGGAATAAATTTGAAAGCATGGATTTTCGATGGGAACTTCTATAAGAAGGTGCAAATTGTTTTAAAAATAATAATGGGATTATTTTTAAAGGATGGAAAGTGTATTTTTCCTGGGAAATGAAGTATATTTCAAACGAGAAGCTTTCAAAGTATAAACTAGAAAGTTTAAAAATGTGTTTTTAGAATATTTTAGAAAAAGTACCATCTTTAATTACTTTTAAGTGAAAAGTAAATGTTTATTTACGTAATTATGGTATTTAATTATTTAAAGGTAAATTAGTATTATGTTATCTAAAGGAAATTTTAACATTAATATTTGATATAATAACTTTATATTAAAAGGAAATTTTTGATTTAAGTTACCCAAGAAACTTTTATAGATTTTCAAAAGTATATTTTAAATAAGGAATTTAGCAACTTATTTAAATATTTTAAATATATTTTGGAAGTGATTTCCAGGAAATGGGAAAGGTGTTTAAAAATAAAAAGGGTTTATTTTTAAAGTGTTGGGAGAAATTTACGGGATTTAAATGTAAATTTGAATTGAGATAAATCCAGCGGGATTTATAAAAAGAATTTTTTGGTTTATTCTAAAATGGAAGTGTATTTTTCTGAAAAGCCAAGTACGTTTTTAAAGCAGATTTTTGAGTAAAAGTTAGAAGTTTTAAAGTTGTTTTAAAAGAATGGTTTCAAGAAAGTATTATTTAAGTTGTAAAATTTTTAAAAGTGAATATTTATCAAATTTGTTATAGCAGTAATTATTTTAAAGGGCTAATTAGTATTATGTTTTGAAAGAATATTTTTAATATTTATATTTTATAAAATGGATTTATTTTAAAGATAGTTTGGTTGAAGTTTTATTTGAAACTAGTATAGAATTTTGTAACCCCTCTTTTAAAATTGAGTTTGAACTTAACCTTTATTTTAAAATTAGCTTACATTTTATAAAGTAGTTGGCTTTAAATGTTTTAAAATTTATCTTGAATAAAATGTTTAAGTAGTTTATGTAAATATTTTAAGGTTTATTTAGAATAAAGTGATCTAATGTTTAAAATCTAAAGTATTTGGACTTGGTTATTTTCAGTGGAAATATAAAATGTTTGGAAAATTGATTCCGCAAAAAGGAAGATGGTTTGAAAACTGTTTTCGAAAGGGTTGAAAGTGGGAATATATCTTGTGAAGATATTTTGAGGTTAAGAAATAATTTGGACATAATTTATTGTTTGATGGATGTTTGTGAAAGTTAATTGATAGTTAAATAACCAACTATTAATATTTGGCTAATGCGCCGATCGTTTCGAAGAGACCGGGATCGGGACTTATTTCTCGAAAATGACTTCGATCCGGTTTGTACATTTTCGTGAGGAAGACAAGTTTGGATTTAAAGATGGAGCAGTGTAGTACAAGGGCTAGTCGCTACTAATCCCGAGGATGGTTCCAACATGGATGTAGTAGGAGTAGTGCATTCGGTTCCGTTCGAACCCGGGACGGACTTGTATGGATGAATGCTTTCAGAACATCGTCAGGAGGGCGATAAGCATTTCAAGATATGTGTTCTAAAAAGTTAACGCTTAGCCTCAAGCCTCATCAATCGGGAATGACTGAAAATCAGGGGATATGCAGCAAGGCTAATTGGGTAGCACCCATTAGGGTGAGGTCATCCCTGTCTAGATGTCCCTTTTTATTTGGCTTACTGGTGCGGTTGCTGATCCCAACCGTGAGGTGATCTTACTTGGGATTATCCAGTAAGGGGGTAGTCCTGGTCTTGTGTTGAAGGGGAGTCAGGGTGGCTCCTTGGTACGGTGATTTAGGCCACGTAATGTGGTAAGTGGTACCCCAGCGCATGGTCATTAGTTGGAAATCCACTCCCTACGTGCCTTTACGGTTTTGTTGGTATACTTATTAGTTAGAATTTAATAAATGTAACAATTTCGGCTATTTGAACAAGTATTTGTATATAGACACTATTATAATATCAGAGGATTTTATAAAAAGAGTTTTGGCTATCGTAAGGTAAAAACCCGACATGTTTATTTGTGGCGTGGTCTTACAAGATGCTTTGATTTTTAAAGGATTTTTAAAACTTTAATAATCAATTTAAGTGTATTTTCATCACGCTGGTATTCCAGACTGACTCGGGTGTTATTTCATTATAATGCCCGGGTCAGACCGAGTGTTATAGATTACAGGAAAGGATGTTGTGGAGCTCAGGAGAGGAGCTGGAGTTCGAGACGTATTACCTTATTTGTTTATATCCGCTGCTGTGTTTGTTTGAAATGGTCAGGTTGGTAATTGTTGTTTGTTTATGATACTCTGATGGTATATTGTATAAAATAGATATAGTTTTCATTTTGTATAAAGATCTGATATTATGTATTATATTTTGTTCCGCTGTGATTGTGAGATTCTGCTATTGTTTAGTTCCTTCTTTCTTCTATCTTCTTTCTTTCCCTCAACAATCTGTCTTTTCCGGCACTCGAGCGTCGGCATATTATTCTGTGGTGTATTTTATGTTGATTTTCGAGGGTCGAGAAGGGCGGGCTGTGACAGTTCATATGTACTATTTTACAATAAAAAGAAGTTTACTCACGGTTGTCTTTGCACACGTCCAATGGACGTGCCATACGTACTGGTATATATAAGATAAATTTTAAAAATTAATATAACTAGTTAAAATTATTTAATTAAATAAATTACTCAAAGAGTTAATTAATTTAAATTAGTTAAATAAGATTTAGTTGCTATATTATTCAAAAGGCTATTATATAAGTGGTATGAAATATAAAAGTTATATAGCAATAAAACTTATATGATATTAATGTATAAACTAAAGGTGGAATGTGAAAGAAACCCAAATAAATTTAGGGGATAAATACATATGTAAATATATGTATATTGTGATTCTTAATGTGTCTGATACTTAAATCATAAGGGTATTTCATAAGAAATACATTATTCCATAAGTCGATATCACTCAATATAATATATTAAGATTATGAATCTTCAATATAATATTGTCCTCTACCATGTATATTAATAAATTACTTGCATACTCTTTAGTTTTTGAGCAAACTCAAGCTGGGGATATTATATATAGGATTATTAATACATTGGATAGATGAGGTAAGATAACTATGTATTTGTTGATCAAACTTAAGGTACATATATTATACTTAGGCCATCATGATATGGTAGGTGTGAGTGAATAATCCTTTTCAATTTGTTGAGCAAACTCAAAATCGAAATGAGGTTAGGATAAGGAAACATGGGTTAGGAGTTGTATGTGATACAACCAATAAGGAGTTATCCATTATTTATGGGGTATGATTTGTTGAGCAAACTCAAGGTTAGGATACTAAGACAGACGTGTCCTACCACCCACTAATGAAATCAAAAGACTTCTATATTTCACTCTAGGGTTTGGAGAAACATAAAAGACTAGGGGGAGCCTTATTAGAAAAATGAAATGGTAACATTTAACATTTCTAAAATTGTAAGAACATATGCTAAGTAATGTTATAATTATCTACAATGATAAATTTGTGCATTTAATATGATTGATAAAACATTTATCAATAAATATATACAAATGATCTGAATTGAAAATTGACTAACAGGAATATAATATATACTCACTATTAAATGCTTATTCCATGTTAATGTTTTCTATACCCATGAAAGTACATAGTTTTACAGCTACTTAATACGTTCGTAATATGGTCACTTATGCGTTATTTGGTCAAGACCCATTATTGCATTCTATGAGTTTCGAACTCTTAAAGCAATACAAGACTACGGATATTTGATCCATATATTTCGCATATAAGCTTATATGGGGAACAATCATAGTTCATAATGTATGATACTTTGATGAAATTAGTTCATTCGAAATAAACCAATAAACAGTACCATGAGATCGAGTATTCATTTTAATTGTTTACATAAAAGATCGTATTGTGTTTAAATGTAACATAAGGCAAAAACCATAGTATAAATCTAAGAACTCAATCGCTGAAATGTCGGTTTTATCGGTTTACATAAAGTAAAACACATCTGATTTCCTTATATGTTAAGGATAATCGAATACGCTTTTGTAAAAAGTACGTTATTGTATTGTAGTAAGATTTTCTTTTGAATGATTTGACCATTTAGAAAGGAAAACAAATGTGTGACTACCGAATATCCTTTCGACCTTGTCGAAACCAAACTGAATGAAGGACAAAGAAGAACAAGAGAAAGAAGCTCCAGTAAGACCTTCGAAGAAGTCGAAGGGATGCAAGAGCCAAAGACAAGAAGTATTCAAAGCTTACAAAGAGGTCGAAAGGGTCAAAAGCACGCTTCAACTGTAGTGAATACCTTTCGAAGCAGGTGTTTCCGCATGCATGAAGACCTTCCGAATGAGTTAAAGAAACAACTTTTGAAGACAATGCATAACAGCCCTTTATATGCGCGCTAGACCTTTCGAGTCCAAAGGTTCCGCCTTCACTCAAATCACTCAGAAGCACACCATGGTCGAAACAACCCTTTCGAAAGCAAATTCAAGCCTTTCGAACCAGTCGAAGCTTTTGATATCCAGGGAAGGTTTTGCATCAAGCCGCAAGCATATATTTGGAAGCTATAAACAACATCAAAACCATCACCATTTCAACACCTTCGAAGCCCCTGGAAACAACTCATCGACAGAGTTGAAAGCTCTTATAAAGCAACATAAAGAAGATAAGGCACAACCGCCCCTTTCGATTAAGATGGAGGCATTCAAGCCCATTCAAAAGCATTGCAAAGGGAAGTGCAAGTTCCGAAGGAGTCGGAAGGCATTTGAAGTCACCTTTCAACCAGGTCGAAAGCACTGGGATGAAAGGTGCTAACCCACATATATAAATAAGATCCAAGAGGTTTGGTTTAGAGATCTAAGCTCATTCAGTCTACACTTGTATTTTCTTAATTCTGAAAAGGGTTAAACCATAATTTGTGAATCGAATTAGGGAAAACTGTTCAATAAAGGCTTTGTTGAGTCACTAAAGGGAAGTCTTTAATATTATTGATTACTTTGTTATTTCAAAAGCTTTTATTAGATCTGACTCTGTTTTCCAAGTATCGACGCCATTGAATGACACCTTCCGACTTGGTCGAAACCCACTGCATTTTTAAGTAATTCCATTTATCAACTCCAGACCACTTTTCATTGGACTTCTACCTTCTAGTGGATCGTAACCTTAATCCAAGCCAGTTTTACCTTTGATTCTCGATCCAAACCCAAGTCATTGAAGATTCCAACTTTCGAAAAGGTCAAAACCATTCAAAACTGATCATAACCTTGAATTTTAGAGCTATCTATTAGGCTCCTGCAATTGCCTCGAAAGGACTGTTTTGAAGGGAAAGTCAAACGATTCTATTTAGCTCAAAAGACCAAAAACAAGAGAATTTAAGCCTATCGATCGAGTCGAAAGGTCAATAAGAAGGAAATTTCATTATAAAGTCTACTTCAAAAGGTGATCCAAAAGAAGATATTCATATCTTAGCTCTCTCCAATAAACCAAAAGAGACCAAAAGGTTTAACCTTCCCTATTACATCAACTTTGGGGTGTTGACAAGTTTTCTTGTTAATAAAATGTAAAAGAGTAAATGTGATTTAAGGTAAAGTTGAGATGAAGAGAGTAAATGATCACTTTCGCTTCATAAAAAAATATCGAAAATGAGAATTGTAATATTAATGATATGATACTTAACAATGGAGTGAGAAATATGATTTCTATTTCAAAATGCAATTTTGTATAGAATATTGTTTTCTACGAGATTTATTTCTATGTGTTCAAGATTTTTAATTAAAGAACTCACCACTGTAAACTTGTTGCAGTATATGAAATAAATTGTCCATATTAAATAAATGATGAATCTTCATATTGGGTATGCTATATAGTAATGGTGGAAATAGTGGGAGCATTCCATATAACTCTTATTAATTACATCAATTTACAAATAAAATTGTAAAACATAGTAAACTTTATTTATAAAATTATGATTATTTTTGTATCGACTGAAAAATAAATATAGTTATATTTCGATGTGAATATTATGAATTTTCATTAAGAATATAAAACTACAATATGGTATGTATTGTCATAAGAAAATGATGCATTGGAGAATAATGGAGTATCTAAAATTATTTAGAATTATTTTGTAAATATAGCCTAAGCTATAAATTTGAGAAATAATTTTTATTATATGATTATGAATCATATGATACTGGCTAATTATATCACAAACAATTAAGGGCTATGCACCAATTTAGTGGGAGCATCGTAAGAGTTGATGAACTATTAGGACTGATGCATATTGATGTATCCAATCACATGTCTATTAATATCAAACGGTTCCATGTACTTGGTTATATTCATTGATAGTTTATCATCGATATGGACATGTGTATGTGATACATATGTGGTATGTCTATGATAAGATCATAATGTATAAAACGGAAGTAAATAAAATAACATGTAATAAAATAAAATGATTCGATTTAGTCGAATAGGTGAGTAAATTGGAAAGATTCCGAATGAACCTAAATATGAATAAAGATTCAATCTCAGAAGTCACTCCTCCATGTGATACATAATAATGTATCGATAATAAGTAATTGTACTTTGTTGGACAAACACGATTAATGATGAGTGAAGTCGAGTTATTCTTTCTATAAGATCATGTACTTAAGCGTATTATACACGGTTAAAATATTATTTCATCCAAATAATAGTTTACAAAACCATACAAAATAAGGGATTATAAAAAACTCCAACATAGCTTAGGCCAAGGAGTTGGCAGGTTGTGTGAATTGAAAAGTTTGCACATAATAATTATTTGTGAGAGATATTGTATGAATCTCCCTAGAAGGGTTTGGGAAAAACTATATTATATGACACATTTATTTTCCGAATGTAATTTTTGCGGACTAGAAACAAATCAGATCTATAAACAAGGAAATTCATAAAAGTTTATGAATACCTATTTCATTGCACTAAGGAACAAATGTTGTTTCAAGAAATAGCAATTTCGTAGCAAAGGAATTTCTTTAATAAATTATTGATATAAAAAGGATTTGGATATGATCCAAGGATAAATATGATTTCAAGGGATGGAATGAATTAATCAAACCAAATTGGACGCAACACATTAGAATGTCTAATAAGTATTCTTGTATATTGAAGAGAAATTATGAGTTTCTTATCATTGTCGAGAATATATAACCTCAGCAGTTAATTAAACCATTAAGAGTATTGACTCTAAGATATGGTACGATGCACAAATATGAAACAGATTCTAAGTACTTTATCAAAATATGATTTAGATAGTTGTATCTAAAAGGATATGATTTTATTGGCCTCATATGTGTCTTAAAAGAGACAAATGCAGTGAGCCACATTGATAAGAATAATACCGTAAATTTCGATTTTTGAAACTAGAGTAATAGATTCACTATTCGATGTGTTCAACTAGGTTCAGATTTTACTCACAAAATTATCACATAGTATGACTTTATCTTTGGGTACATATGTGTCAAAACAGAGAATTTTAAATAATGATTTAGAGTAAACTATTACACATAATAATCAAAGTGTCTCGAAGTTAGTGGGTGCGATATTGAGTTTGTAAGTTTTTGGATATGATCTAAGAATAGATACAAAAGTGTCACTCGACAAGTATCAAAATTGAACAAATGTTTTGATAAGAACATCAAATAGTTTGATTGTCAATGAAAATGCAGAGGAAGCATGTGCTTGTAAGAAAGAAAGTTAAAAAGGTGCATAGATATTTTTAAACCATAAGCAAACAACGCACTATTGATTGTTAACAATGTATTTGTGTTAAAATCAGCTTCAGTTGTAATATTCGACATTGGATTAATAAATGATGTCTTTTATAGTAATTATAAAAGGTGTTGAAAATATAGCAAATGATATGCAAGGATATCTTATTAAAATGTTTAATACGGAATATGTAAGATTGATTCCTTATGCATTGGCAATAGAATTATCATACATGTTATGTTTTCTATGATATCGTGATTTGCTTGTGTATTTGATACGTGAAGTATATATCAAATCCAAATTAATATCACTAAATGGTTGTTCGAAGTATTTCTCATGTATTTATGAAATTCTAGAGAATTGTTTATAGAAACAACAAACTCCTTATAAAGGAGTACTCATAATCAAATTTTCATAAGTGATATTGAGTATAAGATGCCATTAATAAATTCAAGTTAAGAATCTTTAATGTGGAAATGTTCTAAATGAAAGATTGTGGCTGATTTGGTGAAAAAGGCTATGTACATCGCCTTGAAAAGTGCCACAATAAAATCAATATATAAATGCACAAATTTATAACTGAGTCGAGGATGATTCCAAATGTTGAGAATCCCATAATATTGTTATATGATAAAAATGTCACGATATAGTTTGTAACAGAACTCAAAGCTCATTCAATGTTGAGAGACATACTCTGAATTGTTTCACATGATAAAGCAGTTTATCACCATCAGAGAGAGTTGATTAATAGAATAGATAATTAAAACATAATAGCATACCCATTCACCGAGGGTTTAACCCAACTACTTTTGAGGAAACTGATTGGAGAAGTTGGAATAAAATTCCATAATTGACCCCAGGTGCAGGTGGGAGATTGATAGAGTTAGGAGTATGCCCTATGACCAATTATGTACTTTATTACATATATCTAACTTGATAATCAATTTTTCTCAAAAATAAAAAGGTTTTTCTTTCTATTATATACTTGATATAATGTGTTATATTAATTAACTAATTTAATTAAAGTATATTTAATAGGAAATCTATAAATAGTATATTTTGTGATAGTAGTTACGAAGTGTTGTAACCATGAGTAATGTATCACAATAAAAATAAATATACCATTATAAATCCAGCTAAGATGTATCGAGACTAGATATTGATTCATCCTTTGAGACTAGAGTACATAGCGCTTTCCAAATGTTGGACAGTGTATTATTCATGACTGCTAGGGGCATCGAGGGGTTACGCACTGATAGTCATTAGATAACTATGAAATGACTCACTCAATAGTTTCTATTGGTTAATATAACTAAGGTCAAATAGAAAATTTTGTTGTGCCTAATTTACATAGTTCACTCGACTTGAGAATACTGTTAATCTTCAATGTGGTAGTTTCGCTTTCACTATGGTTAAATCATGGCATGACATCTATCAAATGACTATAGCTGGGCCGAACGAAAGCATTGGAAGTGAAAAACTATTCAAGTTAGGATTCATCTCCTCGGTTATATGAGGTTAATATCATAATCAACTGATGTCAACTCAAAGTCAAAGTCTCTGACCAAAGCAGTTTGGTTAATAATAATTGTTATTATTGAACCAAGGACCTTGTGTAACGACCCAAAATTTCACCACATTAATTTAAGAATATTTAATTAATTTTAAATATGGAAATAATAGATTTTATTATCAAAATAAAACTCGTTTAAATAATAAATAACGATGATGAAATATATTTTTCAATTTTTTACGAAAATAATTAGTTCGAAGAAAAATCGAAAATGTGACCGGAATCCATTTTTTGAACTTTCGAATTTTCGTCGGCTAAAAATTGTCGAAAACATTGTGCTAAAAACAAGTTATGACATATATTTATATATATTTATGTGTATGTGTGTGTGTGTGTGTATACATATGTATTTGTATTTAGGTATATAAGGTTTAAAGTATAATTTAATAAAAGAAAATGTCACATTATAGGCTAACATATGTACATTTAAGTACTAAAACATGTTTAAACATGTTGGTTAAGGTGTACATGAAGGGGACAAGGGGGTAGGCATGAGGTACAAGGAGGGAGGCTAGCATGGTGAGGTGGCGCAAGGAGGTAGAGGATAAAGTACAAAGGGTAAATTGGTAATTAATTTATACACTTAATATATATATATATATATATATATATATACAATTTTCCAAATTCTTGTCATCATTTTCTCATTTCATCCTTACTTTATAAAACTCCTCCAAGCTTTCATGATTTATCTAATGGCTACCAAAGTATTTTTAAAGTTTCAAAAACCTTAGAGTTATCACTTTTAAAGAGTCCTTTCATTTTTCTCAATTTTGCCTCCTATTCCTTCTACCATATCTTTCTCATATCTCAACTAAATGGAGGTTTTATTTTTTTCAAACTATATGAAATTTGAGTGGTTAAAACTTTTATGTGTACCACTTCTTCAAATGATGTGCTTAGCCATGTCAATTTTTTTTCCAGACTCATTTTCGGAACCAGATTTTCAAGTCCAAAAATACCCTTCTTATTTTGACCATATCTTCCTAAAAAAAGATCCAAATTGAGTGATCTTTTTCTGTAAAATTGTAGAGAAAAAATTTTCCATGAACTTTTCACTTTACAAATTTCATGAGTAACTTATCCAAAACTCAGTTGGAAGATGACCCATTTTCGGATTGGATTTTCGTGAATTCGATGATAATCCGAATCCCCTACATCTTTCAAGGCTGAGCACCATCACCTTTGGGCCATGTACACCATACCTTCGTCAAACCATACAGCCACAATAAGGCCACCAAGTCTTGTTCTTACCAAAGTCAAAGCATGGATCTAGGCTCGGGTGAAGTTTTTGTGAAGTTCAATGGAGTTCGTAAGAGTTTGGGTAACTTAAAGTGATTAAAGCTCGCTACTTTTCATAAAGTTTTTAACTTTAAATTTTTATGCTACTTGATTCTAAGTTAGATGCTTGTTTAAATGAATTTGATGATGATTGTATGAATTTGATGATGGTTGTATGTGCATGCATTGTTTTTGGATGTGATATATGTAAACTTGATTAGTAAGAAAAGCTAGAAAGTAAAAGCTAATAAGAAGTTTCAAGTTAGTACCTTGGCTTATATTATGCTGACATGTTCTATATGTATGTTTGTAAACATACGTACCAAGTTATAGGCTAAAGTTAAGTTGGCATTTGAGTTTGTCATATTTGCGGCATTAAGGTCCTTGGATTTAACTTGATTTCACTTAGGTGTTTTATGAAAAAGTTTATAAAGTTGTAAATTTATGTGTAGTTCTTCAAAACTTTATTTAAAGTTATAAAAGTAAAAATATAGAGTTTTGGAAATGATTTGGAAAATAAATCAAGTTTTGAAATTTACGGGTCGTATAGCGATAGTCGTTGTAAGTGCAGTTCGTAAAAACGAACTACTTTTGAAATCTAAAAAGTGTTTTTACTTAAACAATCATCTTGCAAAGTGTTTTTAAAACTTTAATTAAGTAATTAAAAATTAATTAATTAATTATTTGTTTTAATGATTAATTAATTAAGATAATAAGTACTTAATCATTAGTTTATAAAGGTAATTATTACTTAAAGTGTTAAAGAATTAGGTTTATTATTATTTAATTAATTTAAGTTAATTATTATTTAGTTAATAATTAGAGACTAATTATTTATTTAAGATTAATAATTAATTTTAAAAGGATTTAATATTTAATTAATCACAAATTAAGCAAGATCACTTAAGACTTGATTAAGATTAATTTGATTATTAATGAAGGTTTAAATTATTATTTATTAGCTGTGGTTTAAATATTTATTTAAGTATTAAATATTATTTAATTATTTACATAAATGATAATTAGTATTTAATTATTGATTTAAAAGTTAATTGCAGTTTTATTATTAATTAAACGTTTTATTATTATTAAATAAAGAGTTCAAATGTTATTTAAATTTTTAAATAAATGTTTTGAGGGTTTAAACCACTTTATTTCTAAAGATCGGTTTTATTTTAAATTAACTTTCCTTTAAAAAATGTTTTTAAATTCAAGTGATTTCTTTTTCGATCACTTCTAAGTAACTTCGCTAATTATAAAACCTAATGACATTTGTTTAGTAGAATAAATCTATATTCTGCTAATTAAGTTATATTGACATCTGTTTGTAGAACCAAACATTATTCTCCTATCATATTAACTTGGATATGTGTTTAGCAAAACAAATCCCCGTCTATTATTATAGTAACATGGACATCTTATCTATATGTTGATTCGTTTGTTGTTGGCCGATTTCCTCTACATACCTATTTGTTTTGTAAATACCCATGTTATAACTTGATAGACAAACTCAATTAAATGAATGACTGTGGTCACTAAGCCCCTATTTGATTTTGTGAAGTCAAGTATTTCATTTTATCCCTTTTGAAAAGGGTTAAAGTTATTACCAATTTTAAATATGATATTTAAAGCATAATTAGGCAATGATTTTATTAAAGGTGTTTTAAAGTTGATTGAATACTTTTCAAAATGATTGTTTAAAATCATTGTTTTATTTATATGGTTTAAAAATAATTAAATAAAGAACATTTAAATAATAATTTGTTTATTTAAAGGCGCATTAAATTTTTGATGTGTTTATCAAAGAATCCTTATTGATTAATATTTATAAAAGAAGTTCTATAAATGATTTTGTAGATTTATAAAGAGTTATACAAATGGTTTTGATATTTATAAAGGAGTTCTTTAAATTAACTAGGATTTTTATAAATGGGTTTGGAATTTCTGTAAAGGAGATTTCATAAACGGAAAAGATTTATTAAAATGGCTTATAGAAGTAAATTATAAAAGAATTTGAGATATGGATTCCTTTAACCAACCTTCTTAATTATGGTGGTATGGACATTCGGTTCACACTTAACACCGAAGAAATATTGTTTGGGGATATTTTTATCTCTGACTTAAATAACTTTTGTTTTGATCCTTTTTATATGATTTTGAAATTAGAAATCTTTCATAAATGTTTTGTGAATATATTTATGTCAGTGAGATAAGTATATGAATGTTTTGATAAACATTTGAAAAAGAATTTATAAACGAAAGATTTGTTTTGAGGTTTAGTGGTTACTATGGGTAATTAAATCTCTAGATTATTATTGTTTGATTATTTGATAATTAAATAACCAACTATCAAATCTTGGTCAGTTTTGACTTAGGAAGTATGATTGTATATGTGAGTTCCCAAGTAAGGAATCGAATACTTGTTGTACACTTCCAAAAGAACCAGGAATGAGCCAACATGAAATCATCGTTGTTGGTTTGGAGAGATTGAGATCAGATATGTTATTCTAAAGACACTTTGAACCAACATATGCATTCGAGTGGAAGACATCTTGAAGATGATTAAAGACGATGCTCCTTGAAGAGCCTTTGGTTTCATTCAGACCCAGAACGAACTTGTATGGATGAATGCTAGTATTGCATTTCTTCTTAAAGGGCAGTGTTAGAATTCCAAGATAGATTGCTAAATGTTAAAAGCAGAGCCTCTTAAGCCTCACACCCTAGCAATGGTTAAAACAGGGTAGATGCAGCAGGGCCATGTAAGCCGCACCCATTAGGGTATGATCATCCTAAGATCTAATGTTGATATCTCCATGTATGCTTCATGCCCATTTTTGGTTGTTGATCACAACCAACGGGTGATCATATTCGGTACTACCCATTTTAAGGGTAGGACAGTCTTGTGTTGGCAGGGGTCAAAAGATTTTGATGTCACTATAAATTTTATCCAGAGGTGTACAGATTTTCGAAAGGTAGTCCCTTACCTTGCCATTTGTTGAAAATCCATTCTCCAATACTTGCCTATGGTTTTTGATTTTATATCTATTACTGCTACCATGTACACACATCACAGCTACTTGATTACTGATAATTTAAATCATAGACGTTATTATAATATCACTGAATTTCATAAGAAAATGTTTTAGTTACCATAAGCTAAAAACTCATCCGTGTTTATGTGCGAAGTGGTCTTACGAGATACCTTTGATTTTAATGGGTTTTATAATTTTTAATAAAGTTCCTTGTGATTTGAGTTTCTCACGCTGGTTTTACCAGACTGACCTGGACGTTGTTTTCCTATAATGCTCGGGTCTGCCAGAGTATATTTTCCATGGGTTTTTTAGAGCTTTTAGAAGGCGAGCTGGATTTTCCAAGAGTTCACATATATTATATTCTTTCAATGTTTTGGTTACATTTTTTCTCTATTTGTATTTATCACTAATTGTAAGGATAGGCTGTTATAACTGTCCAGACTAATAATAGAGTAGTGTAATCTGGTGTTGTATAAATAAAGATGATTTCTTCTTATAAAGATCTTGTGTATATTATATGTTACTTGTCATGTCTGTAAAACTCTATTCTGCCTTTTCTTTCTTTCACCCCAAATGACCTATCTTTCGAACACTTAAACAACCGACACGCGAATACCGTAGATGTATTAAGTGTCCTCTTTAGGCATAAGAAAGGCAAATCGTTATACTTTGTGTTTGGACTATAAAGTTGAATGTGGACGATATTAGAATTTTTACCATTAGCAAATTCCACAAGTCATAATATGATAGAGTACTCATGGCTTCTATGGGCAACGAGGGATTACATACTAATAGTTATCGAATAACTATAAGACTCGCTCGATGGTTTTCTGTTGGTTAATATAACTAAAGTCAAACAGAAAATATTGACTAATTTACACAGTTTTCTCAACTTGAAAGTACTAGTAATCTTCAATGTGGAAGCTTCTCTTTGGTTTTATTTAAATCATGGCATAATGTCCATCGAACGACTATAGTTAGATGGAGTGAAAGCATTGGAAGTGAAACACTATTCAAGTAAGGATCATCTTCTCGGTTATATAAGGTTAATATCATGATCAATTGATGTCAACTCATTGTCAAAGTCTCTGGCCAAAGCAATTCAGTAAGTAATAATTTTTATTATTGAATCAAGGACTTTGTGTTTGGACTATAAAGTTGACTGTGGATGATATTGGAATTTTGACCATTACCAAATTTCGTAAGTCCTAATGTGATATAGTTTTGATGAAGAGAATTGGTATAAATAATTGTCACTATCGGGTAGCGCTTATAATAAGTAAAATTGGGTTTTACCAAAAGATGTGTAAACAATAAATTTATTCAAAATGTTACACCACATGCTAAGTGACATGTGAACATTAATATTCAAATAGTTCTATATTAATCGCTGATTCAATATACACATTTGAGTCTCACAACCATAATGATGAATTCTCTGAAAAGCACAATAATTTAATTAATTTATAAAATGTTGTCAATTGATTAAATTAATTGATAATTAAGAAATATTAATTATTATTTATTTTATGTTTGAAAGTTGTTTGTACTTAATTTAACACATTTAAAAAATTATATTTGTGCGCATTGATGTACGATATCAAACTAATTTAAAGATAATTGCATGAAATGGTTTATGGAAATTTTATGTCATTTTATGACATAATTTATGGAAGTTTTATGTCATTTGATGACATGATTTGTGGAAATTTTATGTCATTTGATGAAAATCATGTGAAAAGAAAGAATCGGAGAGAGAGAAACAATCAAGGGATTTAATCAGGGAAGTTTTAATTAAAGAATGAAATGTTTCATTCTTTCAAATAAAACATATTCTCTAATTCCTTTTGTACATACAGCTCATTCTTACTCATTCATCGTATTACATATTTATTTGATTTAGATTTAAAACTCCTTTAATTATAAAATAAAATAAAATATTGATTTTATTTAACTACGAAAAGTTCTAAGTATATTTAGACTTCAGACCCATTAAAAATCCAAAATGGTATGAAGTTTTTGAAATTCACATATTTCTTCCATCTAGGCTGGCCTGGCCCGGTTCCAACATAAGGTAACATCCATATAAATATATTGTACTAACAGAGATCAAATCAAGCAAATGAATCAAACAAGTCAACTAGTATATCAACCATTCTAAAAATAATTAAATTGAAATAATCAATTGGAAAGGAAACATACTGTAAAAGAGTTCGGGATGAGAAGCTCAGATTTTCTCCTCATGCTCCCAAGTAATCTCGACTAGTTCATTTCCCCACTGAACTCAGACTAACTTCACCATCTTATTCCTAAGTCACTTTACAGTGTGCTTAAGAATACGAATAGGCTCGTAGGATGCTATCGGTTCCAACTTTACCTCCACTTCCTCTACTTGACAAGGCTCCACTACCACTGCCGAATCATGAATGCATTTCTATAGATGCAAAACATGGAACACATTGTGAATGTTCATTAGCTTTTTCAGAAGCTCTACTTTATCGGTGTTAACCGGCTTTTTAACGAAGAAGATTATCAATGAAATTTAGAACGTCAAAACAAAGTCAAAATGACTCATGAACTTGAAAACATGCTCAGAAGGCAAGAAAAATGGACTAAGAAGTTTAAGGAAGAATTTAAGCTAAGTGGACCTCTCAGTACCGAGAGGAACCTCTCGATACTGAGAGGAATTTTCTTTACTCTGTACCCCTCCAAAACTCCTTATACCTCAAGCAATCATCATCGAGTTTATTTCTCAAGGAACAAACGAGCAACTTTAAGGATTTATGAGAAGAAAGCGGGAAAAGGCAGGCAATATCAAGGAAATTTCTTAAAAGAACTTGATCTTCATGGAAAAGAATTTGGAGTACAACAATGCAAAAGATAGGATAGAGAAACAAGTGAAAAGGAAGGGTTTTCGTCCACCAAATCCACCAGGTACTGAGAGAATCCTCTCGGTACCAAGAGGTTTTCTTAAAGTTTGGACCGACATTCACACTCCTGGACACTTGGACTAGCATCTGGACCTTGAACTTCACAGGCTCCTGGATCTACAAAGCAATTTTCCTTATAAATGTCAACCCTATGGCAATTAAAGAAGGATCTTTTTAGACTTCATCTTCTTCATCTCCTATCTTCCTTCACATAGTCACCAAGGCAGATACTTTTGGTAGTTCTAGGCCTAAGAACCTATTAATCCTTTGTACTTGTGACTTATAAATCTCTCTAATCCTTTCATACTTTATCCCAAATCAACAATCAATAAAGATAACATTGGACATCAGCCAAAGATTGCCGAACCACTATAAAATTCTTGTGTGTTCTTTAGTTTTCTTACAGTATTTGCTAGATTTCAACTTTTTTATAGGTTCTTGGGTGTTGCGCCATTTTAAGCATCAACATTTTGTTGCTTTCACTGTTAGTTGAATTTAGGATTAGATCTAGCTTAATATTTTGGATTTGGAGAGATTTAGTGGTTATATCCAGAAGATTAGCTTTGGGGAATTCAAAAACCTACTGATGGAAATCAATGATGCCTAGAAAGGGAAGATCATCTTGAACATTGTTTGGCGGAGATGAAAAGAATGCCCACCAAACTGAAGTAGGAAACCAACAGGTAGTACCAGGCTCATCTGCTCCACATGAAATCGTTACAAGGGGTAAGCTTGATAGAATGATGCAGGAGTTGAACTAGAAAGTGGCTAATAGTCAAAAATCTTTGATAGAGAAGATGGATGCTAGCATGGCACTATTGCTCTAGCAACCACTTATAACCAAGAGGAATGGAAGAGAAGTTTCACCTGCTAGAGCTAAAGAAGAGAACCCATCTGTTTTCAGTTATATTAGGCAAAATGGAAAATAGAAACAAAAGTTGATGGAGTGGCGGAGGAGCTTATTGGAGAAAACCAAAACATTCCACCTAAGAAGAAACAACTCGGTACCGAGAGGAGTTGTCTCAGTACCGAAAGGTCTTCTAAACATCAAGGGGATATGGTGTTGAAGCATTGGACTTATCTGATTTAGACAAGGATCTGTAGCTTGATGGTGATGATTACGAGCTGGATGTTGAAGTTAATGAAAATATAGTTCGATAGGTACAGTAGAACCAATCGAACATCAATGGAAAATTAGAAGAGTGGTTCTTCTATAAATTGAAGAGCTTAAACATCGATATGCAAATTGAAAGCGTTTGTAGAGCCAAATACTCGGCGCAACCCTAGGTAGTCGTCCATCGTAATACCATTCCAGCAAGGAATACATAACAGATATAGTTAAATGGTTGGTAAAGGAAAGCAAATGTAGAAAAAAAATGAGGATTGGGGTTCCACATCAAGCAAAACTCCATTTACGAAAAACATTCTTAGGGAGGAGTATCCTAATAAATTTACGACGCCAATGATGACATTGTATAATAGGACTACTAGTTCTAGACAACATGCTCAAGTATAAATGGCACATGGATGGTGCTAGGGTGATAGATGTTGTTTGTTATAAATGTTTTCCTATTTTCTTAGAAGGTGTTTCCTCGATGTGGTTCACTAGGCTTGCCTCGAGATCTATATCAACCTTTGATGAATTAACTAGCTCTTGGAGCAGTTCCACCTCCATGTTGCATGATCAATGAATGTAATGTCCTTGTCGAGTCTGTTCAAGGGCTTAAGGAGTCATTGGAAGGATTCTTGAATTGGTTAACATTGCTGTTAGTGTTACAGAAGTAGGTAATCCAAAGGAAGATCTGGTATTCACGGCGTTGGTCCAAGGCATACGCCCAAACATAGATTTCGGTAGATGGTTGAAGACAAAGCAACCTATGACCATGGAGGAGTTCCATCGGAAGGCTAATCAGTTTCTACAGTTTGAAGAGACAAGTTTAGCTTTAAGGAAAACCAATGATGTACAATCAAAGGAAGTTACCTAGAGCAATGTTGCAATTAAACAAGCTGGAGAAAGCTCTAATAACGTGAAAGTTAATATTGAAAACTCTGTTAACTAGAAGAAATGGAATCAAGGTCCCAATGGAAGGCGTAATGAAAACAAGAAGCGTCTAAGGAATGTAGAAGACTATATGTCCTTGAATAACATGTTGGAAAACATATACCTTATCACATAAAGAATCGGACGATAATAAAAGCCACCAAGGAAGGAGGCGACCGGGTAGGGAAGGTGCTCCGGAAAGTTCTATCGTTTCCATGAAACTTATGGATACAACACATATGAGTGCAGGCATTTGGGGGATCTCATTGAAGAACTAATAAGGAAAACATATTCTAGCAGTACAATAAGCAGCCACAGGAGGGTAGTCAAGTTGCGAGACCCCAAGGGCGACCTGCCTAAGGGGGTCGGTCCGAACCAATTGGAGAAGGGCCTAAGAAAATTGATCGAAGGCTGGTTATCAATACCATAACTGGAGAACCTCATCCAATAAAGAAAAACTAAAGGTAAATGGAGCGGTATGTGAGCTTGCTAAAGCATGTATTATAAAAAGGTTGCCTTGCTGTAGAAAACGGAGCCCCGATCAAGTAGCAAAAGCCAATAACGGATGATGTTATGTTCAGAAATAGGGACGCTGATGGAGTTGAAGTGCCAACTTGTCCTGGTAGATACTAGAATTTCAGTAAACATATTATTTAGAATGACATCCAATCAACTAAAGATTAACATTAAGGAGGTTATAGATTGTAAAAAGAAGATCCAAGGGTTTACAAGCGAAGCGAAGCAACTAATTGGGGTGATCGATCTACCTGTGGTATTGGATGAAGGAGATCGGAGGATAGCCCTAATTCATAAATTTGCCATTGTGGATGAATACTCGGCATACAATTCCTTTCTATGCCGATCAGCTCTTGCTTATTTCAGAATAGCCCCAGGCCATTGTTGTCTAATGATGAAGTTTCCCACTGAGAGACCAAAGAGCAAGAAGAGAATGCTATGTTGTGGAGTTAATAAAAGCAGAGTTATAGAAGAAAGGCAAGAAATGGAGGGAAACCTCCGCATTCGAGATTCACAATCATAGCAATTAAAGCCCGAACCCTGGCTTAGGAACCATAACAGGTTTGATAAGGCTATGGATCACAGGAAGAAGTTGGAGGAAGGGTGGGCAGCACCGGTGGAGCTGATAGTGAATGTTCTAACCGATATGGAAGATCCTACACGGATTTAAGGAAGGAAATTGTTAATTTCCTTCGAGGAAATCTAGATGTGTTTGCTTGGACATAGTTAGATATGTATGGGATATCGTCAGAGATAGCGTATCATGCACTGAATATCGATCCAAAGTTTACAATGATAAAAAAAGGTATAGTTTGGGTTTGGAGCAATCCACTGTGTTGAAGGAAGAAGTAAATAAGCTGATGGCTAATGGCTTTATCCGTGACACTCTATGCATTGAATGAGTATCCAATCCCGTCTTGGTCAAGAAATCAACTGGAAAGTGGCAGACTTGTGTCTACTATTCGGATCAAAATAAGGCATGCCATAAGGATAGCTTTCCTTTACCAAGAATTAACAAGTTGGTAGACGGAACTGTAGGAAATGAGTTGCTCTCATTTATGAACGCTTATTCAGGCTATTACCAAATTATGATATATACATCGGATCATGAGAATATTAGTTTTATAACGGATTTGGGACTATACTACTATTGAGTAATGCCATTTAGTTTGAAGAACACTTAAGCTACATATAAAAATGGGTAAATTCTATGTTCAAGAATCAAATCGAATGGACGATGGAGGTATAGGTGGACGACATGCTTATAAAGTTGCAATCATCATGGAACCATTTGAACGATCTTCGGGAAATATTTAAGGTTTTAGTATGGAATGAAGTTGAATCTATTACAATGCTCTTTCGTAGTGGCATTGGGGAAATTTCTGGGATAAATAGTCAATGCACGTGGTATCGAGGCCGATCCAGAGTAGATTAATGCCTTGAGGAAGTAATTTCATTGACTACAAAAAATACAAATCTTGAATGGGAAGATCGATGCCTTGAGTTGATTTATCTCAAAGGAACATAAATATGTATACCTTTCTTTGATGCTCTCAAGAAAGGTAAGAAAAACTTTGAGTGGAATTAGGATTGTCGAAATGCCTTTGAGGAGTTGTTGAGGCATATGGAGACACCACCAATCCTATTTAAACCGTTGGACGGGGAGGATTATTCATTTATTTAGTAGTGTTTGTTCACACATTAAGTGTAGCACTTGTATGTGAGGAGGTGAAAATCCAAAGACCAGTCTATTATTTCAGCAAGTAGTTTACTAGAGCTAAGAAGAACTACCTGGTTGCTGATTGCATCTAGGAAGCTGAATCCATATTTTCAGGCTTATCCGATTAAATTACTGATAGATCAGCCTCTAAAACTGGTATTATACCGTACTGAGATTTTGAAAAGATTGTTGAAGTGGAATATAGAGTTGAGCCAATATGACATCATTTACCAACCAAGGAGAGCAATAAATGGGAAAATATTGGCAGATTTCATCGTTGAGTTTACAACATAAGATAGTGAAGAAGAGGACGATGCAACAAAAGTTTCCCATTGAAAGTTATTTGTGGTTGGAGCTTCAAACAAACATAGTTTAGGCATAAGAGTAGTGCTTGAAACCCCAGAAGGATGGTCAATCTGAGGCTAGAGTTTCCTACAACAAACAAAAAGGCTAAGTATGAAGCGTTGATAGCAAGATTGAGGATAGTAAAGGAGCTAGGGATAAGGACGCTCTACATATTAAATGATTCCCAACTGCTGGTTTGCCAAGTTAGAATGGAATATCAAGCTAATGGCATGAGACTTGCCCCTTACCCGACCAAATAACTGGAACTTTAGATGGTGTAGAGCACTATACTATCACGCATATCCCCAGGGAGGAGAATATAAATGCTTATTTATTGGCTGAACTTGCTAGCTCTAGAGAAGCACAGAATGATGGCCTGTTTCCAATGAAGGTTTGGACGACACTAAGCATCGATCAAATGGATGTCAATTGGATTTTGGAGATCGTGGATGAAGTGGAGTCATGGATGACTCTGATCATAGAATGTTTGCTTAATGGGACTCTCTCGAGAGATGGAAACAAATGAAAGAAACTCCATGGAAAAGCACATTGATTCATGATGCAAAAAGGAGTATTGTACAAAAGAGGATTCTCAACCCCCCTGCTTAGGTGTGTAACCAAGGATGAGGCTAGGAAGATCTTTATGGAAATACAAGAGGGCAGCTGTGGTGATCACACTGGAAGCTAGACTCTGGATAAAAAGGCACTTCACTGCAGATATTTCTGGCCAACAATAAATTGGACACGGCTGATTACACCAGACGGTACGACTATTGCCAGAGTTTTATGAAGATCCCAGGATCCCCATCTACAGAGTTTACATAAATGGTTAGTGCATGGTCGTGTACAGTTTGGGGAAACGACCAAATTGATTTGTTACGGATCATGAAAGGTAGATCTAAATAAGCAATAGTCATAGTAGACTACTTCACGAAATGGGTTGATACGGAACTACTTGCCATGATCATAATGAAAACAGCGATTAACATTGTGATAAAGAACATCATTTGTTGGTTTGGAGTACATTAGAAGATCATTATGGACAATGGAACTCAGTTCGAAAGTGTCGAATCCAAGGATTTCTACAAGCGGTACAGAATCGAAAAGAGCTTCTCAGCATTGCACATCTACAGGGAAACAGACAAGTGGAGGCGAAGAATAAAATCACCAATTCTACTTTAAAGAAGTGATTAACTAAGGCAAAAGGCAACTAGGTCGATGAGCTTCCGCTAGCATTATGGACTTATAGGACGACCTACAAATCCACCACCAGTCACTCGCCATTTGCTTTGGCATATGGATGAAATGCCATGATCATGGTAGAGCTAGAAGTCCCTTCTCATCATAAAAAACATCTCAACCAAGATTAAACGAGGAACTTTTGCTTGAGTCTCTCGAATTGGTTGATGAGAAAAGGAATCAAGTAGAGCTAAGGTTAGTTGCCCACTAAAAAAGAGTAGCACGACACTTTAACGCCAAGGTTCAAAACTATACTTTTGAAATAGAGTATCTTATCCTGGAATGGGTTCTCTTAAGTACGGGGGCATTCAATCCGATAATGAAAGCATAGAGATGGAATATTCAAGCTAGTTATCGTTGATGGAATCACGATTTTGCAGGCATGGAACAGTGACCTGCTACATCACTATTATATTTAGTTTTGTTTATTTTACTTTTGCAAATAAGCCACTCGGGGACACTGGAGGCAAGGTAATAAGGTAGGACTTGCCGTGTTTATGTTAATATAAATTACTAGCTTTATGAACCAATGGAACCGTGTTCACGCAAGCAAAAAATTATTTGTTGTGCTATTAGCAGGATAGTCAAGTACAAATTTCCTTGACCCAAGAATGAGGACAAAGGGAAATAAACCCATACTTAAGGGTCAATTAGATAATTTGACCCCAATATTCATGAATTTGGCGTTGCCCAAGGATAGGCAATGTCAAGAAGGTATAACCACCTAAGGGTCGATCAAATAATTCGACCTTAACCTTTAGGAATATGGCATTGGCCAGAGATAAGCAATGTCAGGAAAGTGCAACTAATTAAGGGTCGATTGGATAATTCGACCCCAACATTCAGGAATTTGGCATTGTCCGGGAATAGGCAATTTCAAGAAGGTATAATCGCTTAGGGTTCGATCGGATAATTCAACCTTAACCTTCAGGAATCTAGTTTTGCTCCAAGATAGGTAATGTCAAGAATGTGATACTACTTAAGCATTGACTGGATAATTCGACCACAATCTTCCGGAATCTAGCGTTGCCGGGAGATTGGCAACGTCAAGAAGGATTAACCATCTAGGGGTCGATCGAATAATTTGACCCTGATCTTCATGAATCCGACGTTCCCTGAAGTTAGGAAATGTTAGGAAGTGGCAAATACTTAAGGGTTGGTTGGATAATCTAATCTTAACCTTTAGGAATTTAGCATTGTTCGGAGATTGACAACATTAGGAAGGGAATTCATACTTAAGGGTCGATCAGATAATTCGACATGAATTTGGCATTGTTAGGAGATTTGCAGCATCAGGAAGGTGCAACTACTTAAGGGTTGATCAAATAACTCGACCTTATACTTCTGGAATCTAACTTCGTCCGAAGATAGGTAATGTCGGGAAAGGAAATTCATAGTTAAGGGTCGATCGAATAATTCAACTTCGACCTTCAAGAATCTAGGGTTGCCTGGAGATTAACAACGTTAGAAAGCGAAATTCATACTTATGGATCGATTGAGTTCATAATTCTATCCATAACATAATATAACTAATAAAAAAATATAAAATTAATATGCAAATTAAACCTCGACCTTCAGGAATCTAGCATTGCTCGAAGATTGATAATGTCAGGAAAGAATACCCGTGCTAGGTGTTGATCAGATGATTTGACCCTGACCTACAGGTATTAGCTATTGTCCGAGTCTAGTAGCATCAATGGAGGAAAGCTTAAAATCATGCAATTGAACCACCAGCTCCTGAAGACAGGAGTTGGTGTGCGAAATAGATTTCCACGACATTGCTAGCGGCCAAGCGGAACACGCTTGGCCGAGTATAAGCAAAGAAAGCTGTTAGAAATCTAGGATGGTATTATTAGACCCTTTTAATCCAGGATCAGAATTTTTAGGAAATTACAATCGAACCAGAGGCAATCGGATAGTCCGCTATACAACATTTTCTCCTACTAATGTCCCGATTTTAGCATTTGAAAAATTAGGTTCTGCGAGTAGGATTTGGTTTGCGATAAAAATATATAAACATGAAATAGATATTATAGTTGATGGTTCTTGACAATAGGGAGTAACATGGAACTTGGACTACTTATAGTAATAATCGATTGAAGGAAACTCGACCTATTCAAAACAGGAATAACCATGGAGTTGGACCAATCATGGTCCATTTCACCAAAACGAAACACTTTGGCAATGATAAACAGAGCTAAATAATGGAATATAACCATTGCAATTGCAAGAATTTTATTTATATGCATAGAGTTGTAGTAAATAAATGCATTGCATAGAAGCAAACATATGTAATATTGATAAATTGTAAGATAAGAAATTATATTGTATATGTAGATAGTTATCCATAAGCAGGTAAAATATATCAAATATGAAAAATTAAATGGAATAGGGATTACAAAGCAAAAGGTGATCCTTCATTACTTTAATTTTTTATGTACAAAGATGGCAGGGGGCATTCCCGTGCAAACACGACCTATTTGCAACAAAAAAGAGAAAGTATAAAGAGTAAACCAATAATAAAAGGAGCTACCATGCTCATAAGGTCAGACAAACCCCTACTTTCTTTTCCATTTCTTTTCGCCCTTACCTCTAGAGCTACCAGGACACGTCTTATGCTTCAATTCATCCTTTCTTACCCTTCCTTTAGGGGTGTTGCCCTTGGATTGGGAAGTCTTGCCCCTTGTTTTAAAAATGCTTCTAGGCTCTCGCCTAGGCGTCAGGTTAGCCTTACTGCTTAAATATTTGCCTTGTCTGCCTACATGTGACTTACTGCATTATTTAAGCATATACACGACTTTATAGGCACCATCTATGCACCAATTTAGGCTTGATGCCTCTTATAAGCATCAAAATGTTTATTTTAAATGATTTTATTTCTCGATGGTTGTTTCCAAACTCATCTAAATCCATGAAATCCCATTGTGGATCAGCTAATACTAACCAAAATACTAAAATTTTATCAATAAATTATCAAAAACGCCTAGCTTCGATTAATCCCCA
Source organism: Allium cepa (assembly GCA_030765085.1). NCBI lineage: Eukaryota > Viridiplantae > Streptophyta > Magnoliopsida > Asparagales > Amaryllidaceae > Allium > Allium cepa. The sequence goes on along the minus strand of CM060939.1, from coordinate 647,768,630 downwards.
CCTAGTCAATTAATCCCGAGTCCATGCTTACCACCTAAATTTTTTTGCAACCTTGGTCTCACCTCCAGTAGTGGAATGAGGCTCATCGATCCTCTCGATGGGGGTCTTTGAGGATTTGATTTGGAACTTTGGTGGCCTCATCTTAATAATATGGAGCTTGGTAGTTGGGCTTGTGGGAGTAGAGCTAACAGACTTTTCAGTGCTAGGCTCTTTCATAATTCTGACCTTAAAAAGGTCGATCTTCGGCTGTTCCAACCCACTAGTGATGGAAACCTCTTCCCTCACAAACCAAGAAACATCCTCCAGTCCTTCCAGGCCCATGAGCTTTTAAGAATCAAGGCCATTTTCGGAGCCAGAGGCAGGATTGAAGCAGTGTGCCCCATGGAGATGGACGTAGACATGGTAAAGATGGTTGTGGTGTCCTATCCTTGAGTAGTAAGAGGCGAAGGAGGAAGATGCAGTTGACCCACAAGTTGGTGAACTGAATAATAGAGGTCAATAATGGATTCACACAAGAACTGAAGTTTTTCAAACACTGGTGAAACGAGAGATATACCTGGGCCCATAATTGATTGTGAAGCAGGGGACTTGGAGAAATAGCCCTTTTTGAGAGAATATTGAATTGCCAGTCAACAAATGAAGGAAGTAAGGCTCGACCAGAGCAGTTGCTGTAGGAGCTGAGATGGTTTGGGTGGCCGTGAAGTTGGGCCCCTCAAACTTAGAAATATCCATTGTAGGCTCTCCATATTTTGGTACTGAAGATTCCACTGAAACAGATGTGCTCGAACCAGTAGAAGCCCCGATAACAGCATTAGCCGTAGTAGTGGCATCTTCATCAACTAGAATGACCTTTCCTTCCTTGAGTTTTGCTATGTCTTCTGTGTCAAGGTACTTATCCATTAGATCTTCCTCAGTGAGGCTTTTGTCGACTGTGTTAGAGCGATGCATCACTTCCTCCCAAGCATCTACAAGGGTTTCAGTGTATGTACTCCCAAGCCACTTTAGCTTCTTGTGAATAAACAAGCTTGCGTAAAAGTGTTAGTGAGTATTATTCAACTCCTTGCTCCTTAGCTTATGCCTTCTTTAATTACTTTATCTCTTATGTAACAATCTCATGCACAACCTCACCATCAAGATTTTCAACTTTAACTAAAAGAAGCTTATTAGCAAGCTTCTCATTCTCCTTGTGGAACTTTGAATTTCAACTGCCTACTCCTAATTGGTCTTGTCCCTGGCCTGGATAGCTTCATCTTTAGCAGTAAGAGCCAGGTCCCTCTCAGAGATTTGCATTTTCAGAGCGACCCGTGGGAATTCTTTACCATGTTTTGCAACATGATCAGAACATCATCATGAGCCTTCCTTATCTTTACCATTAGGCTATCAGCCTTGGCCTTGGCTGTAAAGCTGCATTCTTCTCGGCCTTCACTATCTCTCGCTCCACTTTATACCCATCGATGATGTTAGCATAAGTTTTCTTAACAAAGTCGAAAGACTGGATATTTGTATAGTTATGTTGATGTTAGAGAGGGCAAAGCAGAGTCTTTTCCATCTATTGCCCTCGTTAACATGCTTTTGGACCCATTGGAAATCCTGATCCATCACTTCGTTTAGAGTGTTTTTGATGTCCGGATCGAACATGATACCCTATTAAAAGATTTTAGGGAAAGCAGCCTATGAACGGGGTATGGTAGCTAGAAGTGAAGGAGAGGGAGTAGAGATTCCCTTAGAACATGGAGGAACAGTAGTGGTTAAGGATTATGAAGTGGGAATTTGTTGGTAAGGAAGAATGTAAGAACCAATATGAGGCAAGGAAGCACCAACAGAGAGGCCGTGACAATCTTGCGACTTTTTATGTCGCTTGAGCTGGTCGAAGGATAACCTCTCCTCAGCCTGCCTTTTCTTTCTTTCCCTTTAAGCTCTATAGTCCTCCTCTACTTCTTGTTTCTTCGTCCTGAACCTTTCTTCATCTGACTTACAACAGTTGGAATGAGGTGGATGCAGATCAGGAGTCTGTCCTCTAAACTCACCAGGATTACGTGAAAGATTCTCCTACATATCCTTAGCCATGGAACCTAAAATGAGAAGAAAAATAGAAAAATTGTTGGAATTTCAAAATACAAGTGAATATAGGGATTTGCATTTATGATCCTAGTGAAGTGGATGGTATCGATGACCATCTATGTACTCTATACACTGTGTTGGCAAGGAATTAAAGATGAAGTCACACCACCTTCGTGCAAAATTTCTCCAGGCAAGAAGCTGAAGGTAGGGGTACCTATAGTGAGAAGATAGGTAATTGAAATATCAAAATCACTTACACCAGTGAATATGTCACCAAGACTGTGACATCAACGAGTTATTTCGCCCGAAGGCAATATGGTCCTTCTTTAGATTTCATAGAAGTTTTAACAATAATGTGCTCCGAACGGGGCAAGGTAGCAAGTTCAGGGTGCTCATAGGGTGTCTCGTTGAATAGTTTACCTTCTTCTATACTGGCGTTATAATCTCTATCGCTATCATTAGTGTCTTTCCTTCTTCTTCCAGCATTGGTTCCTTCCGTTCTCACATTTTCGCACCCTCACTATGTTTGAGGATTGGCTACATCCCAGCTGTTTGGAACCCCCCTCTAAGGACATCACCTACAACTGGCTCTTGGGACCCCCTTCCAATGGGGTATTTGGCATGCACTATTCCTAATGGACCTTCAACTTCCCCCTGAAAATTCTAGTCGGAGCTATGCATAGGGATAGAGGATCGGACAAGCACTTTGAAACTGCTCGGTAGAGTCGATCCAGAAATAGTAAACCTATCAAGGAGCAGTAGATCGCATCGTCATAAGTTCTTATTAGTCAGGAGATATGAGGTGGTGTGATGCTAGAAGCGAACTCCTTTAAAGCTATTAAAGTACTAGCATGCCTATCCAAAACATCTCAAGAAGGAATATCTATATAGAATGGCACAACAAGTTAAGAAATTGGATGGAAGGAATCCGAGTACCACAAGAGTAAACTGGAAGGGAGCAAAAAGCCAATGCTCATTGAAGTCATATGGGCACCGGGCGATGAAGTATTCATTCTTGAAATAAGAACGTTTATTGTGAAGCTTTTCGATAACCTTTCATCTACACCAGGCTTTGATGATCATGTAAGATGGTAAATCCTGCCTCAGCTTGAAGTGTAGAAGATAGGTAAGCTCATTAAAATATAGGGGCTGCTGAAATCGATTCATAAAGAGCACATATAGAGAGCTCAGGAGAACGTACCCATTCGAATGGATTTGAGATGGGGCCAACCCAAGCTCTTGGAGGACCATTTGAAGAAATAGATTGAAGGGCGGCAAAACACCGCCTAGGCACATATATCGGTTGCATGCAGTATATGGAGGATGACGTGCACGTTCACTCTACATTAGAAGAAGTACGTTACTTTCAGGAATCCTGTGTTAGAGACATATGTTTTAGAGTATTTGAAAAAAGAATCATGGGTGGTAATTCTAGCTGGTCACCTAAGATACTTAGACCGATATATTCATTCAAGGGGAATGCTTATTTTGCAATGGGTCCCATTGGTACAATTATGCCCTATAACTCAAAATTGATTGAACGACTAGGCCTGATAGGAATGGACGATGCTGGAGTTGTGGAGGACCCAGCTTTAGAAGGAGTATATGTCCTAATACTAGATTAGAGGTGCAACGATTGTCGCGTCATTCTGAATAGTGAAACTTAGAGTACAAAACGGTCAGGTACACTTTTATTTCAAATATTAAACCCATGTAACCAATGTCCAAAATCCAGAGGATGTTAACGTGTGTTGACCGATTGGATTCTGAATGTTGACTAGGGCAAGTAAAAGTGTTAATCTATGTAGTGTGAGTCCCATGTCCCGTACACGATGAATGGACCATCATTTGTGTTAGTTTTTGAGATGATGGTTTTTATGACAACAATGTTAGGACTTGCTATAAAATATAAATACTAATATTCTTGTCTATATATATATATATATGTATATGCAGGATATATATATATATATATATATATATATGTAGGAACTAAGAAAGCAGACTGTACAATATAAAGATTCAAGACCGAGTATAGAGATTCAAGACTGACGAATTTAGGATTGAAGAAATCAAGACCGAAGACTCATGGGTATCAAGATTATCAAAAGTTCAAGAGTTCAAGATGTCAAGATAAATAATAGAATTTATATTTATGTTAAAATTTCATAATAGCTCTAAAATCTTTATTCAGATTGTGAAATGGAATCCACCTTCTCGCTTTATGGGACGAAACCCACGACCTCTTTAGTGGGATGGAACCCACGACCTTCTCTAGTGGAATAGAATCCACGAAATTTTCAAAATGATTTATTTTTCAAAACTATCTTTTAAAGTCATCTCTATCAATTTAAATATTTTAGCCTTAATTCAAAAACTATTTTTAATCGTATTAATTTCAAAATCATCTCTTGTTTTTTAAACTATCTCTTGATTTTAATACTTTAGCTTTAATATATTTTAAAGAAGTCTATATTTAGTTTTTTAATATTACTTTTATATTATAGATTGCATATTTTAAGATTACTTTCTAAAACTCTTTTATAAGTTCAAAATATATTCAAAATGGCTTACAAAATTTAGAAATTGTTTTGATAAGTTTTAGAATAAAAATCATTTTAAAGCAAAATATATTTTAAAAAATAACATAGGCATGTCGACATCCTCATCCCGCCATGTAGACATGGTAGCCGTAAAATTTAAAATTCAAATTTCAAGAGAAGTGTCTATTCATCATAACCTTTCGTGAATGGACATGACCGTTGTTCTCCTATAAATATCGGTTGTTTTCAATGAATTTTAAGTTATTTTTTCTTCATTTCTTCACTCCTTCTTCTCCACTCAAATATTCTCTTATATTTCAAATGCTTTAACAAAACTCTACCGGAATTCTAAGTAAATCAAACTCTATCACCTCTAGTTTGATTCTCTATCACTCTCTCAAAGATCTCAGTGTTGTTAAGAGTTGTAGGATCATTTGTGATCAACAAAGTGTATCGAGTCTCTCTCTATCAAAGTGTGATTGAAAATAGTGTGATTGTCGCCCGTAAATCAATTGGGAAAGATTGTAGCCCGTAAATTAGTTTGGTGATCCTATAGCCTAGTTAAATCAAGAGAGTTTACCCTGGACTCAGAGATAGGAGGGTGTATCCCATGGCCTTGAAATCGAGGTTATAATATCGACACTGTACTTGAAAAACATTTGCACAAGAAATTATGTGGGGCTGGATGTAATGTAACTCCGAACCAGTATAAAATTTTGGTGTGCCCTTTTTTATTAGTTTTATTTACTATTTGCATCTGTGTCTGATTCTATGATTGTCTCTGTGTTTGTGAATTGCATCTATTTGTGTTTAATTTGAAAAAAATCTCAAAAAGATTCATAAAATCAATTAACACTATTCACCCACGCTCTAGTGTTAATTCTGCCTTAAGATTCGTAATCTGCATTTCCTGCATTTAGCATCAGAGCATTGGTTTTCAAAGTTATCATAATCTGAATTTTGAAAAGGTTTAAATGGCAATTTTTGAGATTCTATTAACACTAGTCCAAAACTGTCCAAATCGTCATTGTCTCATAATTCTGCATATTGTAATTACACAAAATCAAGTTATCTACCGAATTGGTGTGTTGTGCAGGAACATATGTGTTATATGGCTTTTGAAGAATCAACATTCAATGGACAAATAGTGAAAATCAAGAAAACAAATGGATACTTGATAACGGATGTTCAAGACACATGACTGGTAATCTGAAGATACTAAATGACATAATTTATGAAGATGGAGGAATGGTCAACTTTGGGGACAATTCAAAAGGATATGTGATTGGCATCGGCAATGTCGGTAACTCTAAAACTCCTACTATTTATAATGTTCTATTAGTTAGGAATCTAAAACACAACTTGCTTAGCATAAGTCAACTATGTGACAAGGGCTACAAAACTAAATTTGAAAAGGATAAGTGCCACATCGAAGATAATAAATCAAATATTATCTTTGAAGGAATTAGGAAGAAAAATATTTATATTCTCATTATGAAAATCTCAAATGATAGTCCTATGTCTTTTGCCTAATACAAGTGACCCTTGGATTTGACATAAAAGGTTTGGGAATTTGAATTTCAAACTCTTACCTAGACTTTCAAAACTTGATCTAGTAAGAGGTCTTCCTAAAATGAATTTTAAAATAGATAGTATATGTGATGCTTGTCAATTAGCAAAACCTAGAAAGAGTTCATTCAAATTGAAAGATATGATTTCAACTTCAAAACCTCTTAAGTTACTCATTTAGATCTGTTTGGTCCCTCTCAAATTCAGTCAATAAATCATAGTAAATATATTTTTGTAATTGTAGATGATTATTCTAGATTTACATGGAAAAAAAATTTGAAATATAAAAGTGATGCTTTTTATTTATTTAAAACCTTTGCAAAAATAATTCAAAATCAACTTTCTTTAAAAATCAAAACTATTCGTAGTGATCATGATGGAGAATTTGAAAATGAAAATTTTGAGAATTTTTGTAATAAAAAAAGATAACTCATAATTTTTCTTTTTCAAGAACTTCACATTAAAATGGAGTGGTGGAGCATAAAGTAGGAGAATCCAAGAGTGTGCAAGAACTATGCTTTCAGATAGTAAATTACCAAGAAATTTTTAGGCTGAAGCAGTCACTACAACTTGTTACATTTTGAATAGGATTTTAATTAGACCTCTAACCAATAAGACACCGTATGAACTTCTTTTCAATAAGAAACCAAAGGCATCTTATTTTAAAATTTCTGGAAGTAAATGCTTTATTCTAAATACAAAGGAAAATTTGGATAAATTTGATCCTAAATCCGACAAAGGAATCTTTATCGGATATTCTAATAGAAGCAAAGAATACAAAGTTTTCAGTTTAAAAAACTAACACCTTTGAAGAAACCATGCACGTATCTTTTGATGAAAATTTCAAAGATATTGTTCAAATAAATGATGAAGATGATTTTGTTACTTTAAATAATGAATCAAATGAAACAAACTGTGAAACTGTTCATCCTGATAAAAGGATCAGGCATTTAAAAGATCATATTATAGAAAATATACTAGGAAATATTGAATATGTTGTTAGAAGTAGAAATCAACTAAACAAGATTAGTAATGTAGCTTTTATATCAACTACTGAATCTAAAAATCCAAATGAAGCATCATCTGATGATTCATGGATTCTTGCTATGCATGAAGAATCAAATCAATTCACCATTAATGTTATATGCGAACTTATTCCTAGACCCGAGGAAAGAACTATAATAGGAACTAAATGGGTTTATGAAAATAAAATGGATGAAAAAGGTGAGATCGTTAGAAATAAAGCTCGGTTAGTCACGCAAGGTTATTGTCCAAAAGAAGGAGTAGACTTTGATGAAATCTTTGCACCCATAGCTGGATTAGAAGCCATTAGAATTCTACTTGCTTTCACAAATCACACAATTTCAAGGATGTCAAAAGTGCCTTTTTAAATGGTTTTTAAAAAAGGATGTTTGTGTTGAACAACCTCCACTTTTTGAAGAAGAAAAGTTTTCAAATCATGTTTACAAATTAAAGAAAGCTTTATATGGTCTGAAACAAGCTCCTAGAGCTTGATATGACATACTAAGATCTTACCTATTACAATCAAATTTAGAAATTGGTATAGTAGATAATACTCTTTTTACTAAAAGAAACAAAAATGATATCCAATTAGTACAGATTTTTGTAGATGACATAATTTTTGGATTAACAAACAATGAAATGAACAAAGAGTTTTATGACATAATGACAAAAGAGTTTGAGATGAGCCATATGGGTGAACTTACATTCTTTTAAGGATTGCAAATAAATCGATTAGATAGTAGTATTTCATTAATCAAGAAAAGTATGATGGGGATCTAGTTAGTAAATTTGATATGACAACTACCAGTCGAAAATCCACTCCTATGGCAACCAATGAAGCCTTAAATAAAGAAGACATGTCAAAAGATGTGGATCAAAAACTACATAGGAGAATGACTGGATTGTTACTTATATAAGTGTGAGTAGGCCTGATACCATGTATAATCTCTTTCTCTGTGCAAGGTACCAATCTCAACCCAAAGAAACCCATTTAAAAGCTATTAAACGTATCCTAAGATATGTTAAACACACTTTAGACTGTGGCCTATTTTACCCTAAAAATGATTCATTTGATTTAATCTCATATTGTGATGCTGACAATGCTGGTTGTAAATCAGACTGAAAAATTACAAGTGGAAATTGTCATATTTTAGGACATTCTCTTGTTTCCTGGTTTAGTAAAAAGCAAAACACCGTCTTACTTTCAACAACTAAGCAGAATATATCTCTGCTGCTTTGGCTTGTTCTCAAGTTATGTATATACAATAGACCCTAAAGGATTTTGGATTAAATATTTCAAAATCACCATTTTATTGTGACAATACAAGTCCAAAAGTTTATCCAAAAATCCTACTCATCATGCCAGAACAAAACATATTAATATCAGACAACATTTCCGCAAAGATGATGGTTTTCAACGAATTTTAGTTAGTTTTTCTTCATTTCTTCACTCCTTCTTCTCCACTCAAATATTCTCTTATATTTAAAATCCTTTAACAAAACTTTGCCGAAATTCTAAGTGAATCAAACTCGATCATCTCTAGTTTGATTCTCTGTCACTCTCTCTCAAAGATCTCAGTGCTATTCCAGTTATAGGATCATTTATAATCAAAGAAGTGTATCGAGTCTCTCTCTCTATCAAAGTGTGATTGGAAACGGTGTGGTTGTGGCCCATATATCAGTTAGATGTGATTGTAGCCCATAAATTAATTAGGTGATCTTTTAGCCTGGTTAAATCAAAAGAGTTTTCCCTAGACTCGGAGACAGAAGGGTGTATCTCATGGCCTTGAAATCGAGGTTGTAATATCGACATTATATTCGAAAAGAAATATGCATAAGAAATTGTATGGGACTGGATGTAGGGTAACTTCGAACTAGTATAAATTTATGATGTGTTCTTTCCTTTACTACTTGTATTTACTATTTTCATCTGTATCTGATTCTGTGATTGTCTCTGTGTTTGTGAATTGCATCTATTTGTGTTTAATTTGAAAAGATTTCAAAAGGATTTATAAAATCAATTAAACATTATTCACCCTCCCTCTAGTGTTAATCCTGTCATAAGATCCGTAATCCTCATTTCCTACAATTTCTAGATAGATCAAGCTTGAAAACGAGTCACCCCCTACAATATAACTGTTATTCGGAGCAACGTAGAAGCTTTTATTTACAGGAACATCGAGAGTGCAATAGTAAAGAATGCTACACAGTAAGAGTATGCAAACGACAAAGATGCTAGGAAATGGAATCATTCGAACTTTGAAACCTAGCCGATATGACCATTTCTAAAAGGAAATCATCCTATCAGAATTCAAATAGTGAAGCATAATCGATCAAGTCTTGAATGAAATTAGTCACTAAGCATAACTCAGTGCTGGCTAGTCCTCTTTAACGCCCGTCAATCCCCATCTCCATTTCCAATCATCATGGCATGGAGACTTTGCTAACCATAGAGCTATATCGAGGTTTAGTTTAGGTTGGTGAAGAAAAGCAGTTGGTGGTGAAAGCTTCGGATGGACTCAGGCCCGAAAGCTTTGTCGAAGATTGAGGGATAACACGTGAATCTGGTGATTTGGAAGAGATGATGATCTGGAGTGGTCGTTGGCAGCGAATATAAATCGGTGGCGATAGATGGAGGTCGGTGGCGAGTGGTTGGAATGTGCAAGGATCGAAATTAATGGAGTCGTTAGAAAAGGTCTCGGTAGCAAGAGGAATCACAAGTGAAGGAAGAAAATTTTCTAAGTGCTATATGTGTAGCGCTCGGGATAAATGAAAGCACTCGGTACCGAGAGGAACCTCTCGGTGCCGAGGGGAATTTTTGAATAAAATTCAGATGATAAAGCATGGTATGTAACGACCCGGAAATTTTTCGATCCCGAAAATTCCAGATAGTTAGAGAAAAGAAGAAAGAGATAGAAGAAGAACAGAAAGAAACACATAATCTCACATTCGCAGCGGATAAAATATAAAATCAATAATAGTTATACCAAAGAAAAACTGTATTTAACAATTTACATCGATATATCAGAGTTACAACTATTTTATACAACATTGGATAGATACAACTTAACATGTCTCAGATATACATAATATCATAGTGGAAACTCTCCATATGTCCCTGCCATCCAGCTCGCCTTCTGAGCTCTAGAACGTCCTTACCTGAAAATATGTAATACTCGGTCTGACCCGAGCAATACATCAAAGTAACACCCGGGTCAGGCTGGAAACCAGCGTGAGTAAACCCATCTAACAAGGAATACAAAAACAAACAACTTATATAAAACCCGGGTAACTTGTATCAATTACAAGTTCACAAATTGTTATCGACAACATTTATTTCACTCACCAAATTCTAAATATTAAACTTAGATTAAATGGTCTAATTTACTTAAATCATTCTATTTTAGCTTATTGATTTCACCTAGCAATTTATGAAAAAATTGAAGTGGTTTCGGATATTAACTAATACCCGACTCCGGTCTCTTCGAATTCAATTTATCTTAACACATGCTATTCAAGTGAAAAACACTCCAGTTTTAAATGAAAGATGTTATATTTACTCAGCAATTCATCATTGATAAATAATCACATTATCAATTGTCCACCCAAACACATCATATCACGAACCATTTCATAACAGAGGTATCAATCAATTCAGGGCCTTTAATCAATCACTTAATCATACATAAGCAAGATAATCAATACACCATCTCGAATAAATCTTAATTAACCATAATTGAATTAAATCAATCACCTTTAAAACCTGCTTATTAATTAATTACAGCCCAATTGATTCACCATCTTGTAATCATTCATCTTAGTTAATCCTTCTTAATAAATTATTCTTTGATTACATTAAAATTAACATTATTATCTAATTACTTTCATTAAGTAATTAAACTCCATGAATTAATCAAGTAAACTTAATTAATTACATCCCTTAATCAAACCTAATTCTCATAAACAGTAATTACCCCTCTGAAATTACTTACTTAAGAAATTAACCCCCTTACTTAATTTTTAATAATTTTTAATTACACTAAGCAATTTGTCTTTAATTACTTCTACCAAGTAATTACCCCTTTAACTACTTCCCATTAATTGAATTATTTAATTTATTACGTCCTGTAATTAAGAATTACTTCACTAAATCTCATCAAATATTTATATTAAATTAATCTGTAAGAGATTACCTTAATTAATCAACAAATTAATTTCAATCGGGTAATCTATCCCTTAATTACCCTTAAACCCAGTTAATAAACCTTAATTACAGATTCATTATTCTTTAACAAATCATTAATAAGCCTTAATTATTGATTAACACAATTTAATTACAAATTAAATATTCCTCAATTACCAGTTAATTAATCATAAGTCATAAATTAATTGAAATTACTTAATCGTTCGTTAATTAACTTTAAGTAGTTAATTACAAATCTAATTATCAATTGATCATTAAGTAACCAATTTCTAATCACTATTTAAAGGTCATCATTCTTAATTGCCTCCTAATCAAATTAATTGATATTAATTAGTCATCTTAATTAACATTTAAGGTCTTTCTAAATTTTGAAAATCAATTTATTATTAACTATACAACTTAATGTTAACTCAATTTTATATTTAAGTTAATTACTTAATTAGAATAATTAATTAAGAGTTTAGAAGCATTGTTAAACATTAACTAAACAATAAAACTTGAATTAAATTTTCAACTTAAACTGTTAAACCTTTATTTAGTATATAGTGTTTTATAACTTTGTTATTTCTCTTTACAGACTTCTGCAGTTAGAAAACCCGAGCATTCCCCCTTACTTACTCGAGTGATCTTCGAGTTCCTTCCAATTTCTCCACGCGAACCATCACTTGACACAGTCCCTTTGCCGTGCACGTGCATAAGGCGGCGCCGGAGCTCTGGCGAACGACGAAGCCTCCAGCAAGTCATAATCGCCCTCGATAACAAACTCAACTCAACCACGACTCGATCGTAGCATCGATCAAAAATCGAACAAGGCATGAGCTTTCGAACCCTACCTCTGATCACAAAATCAACTCGGGATCTCAATGTTGACCATCAGTGGCTTAATCCCTCCGGCCACGTCCCTGACACACTCTCGCCTAACTCCTTCTGGAATTTCGTGCAGCCCGATGCACGAGAGGAGGCGCGGCGACCCCATGTTCACACGCCATAAAAACTAGGTTTACAAAATAAAATCTATCGCCACCGCTGCCACCAAGGTCGTGGCCACCCCTACCTATTTTTGCCAAACACCCAGAACACTAGACTAACTCCAGTAGGAACCCCAACCTCCCCAGCCATCTAGATCATCAGAATATTCTCGAAAACCCATTTCGGGTCAAACTTGATTTTCTCATTAAACCCAATATTAAAAATCAAGATTTTGGTGTTAAAAATCTTAGTTTGGAACAAGAATTCAGATTATATATATAAATTAACAGATCTTTGCACTTGAATTTTAACATATCTTAAGCTTCCCTGTTCTTTTTATTTCTTCCAGATAATATTTCTATGTTTTATTCTTAAAAATATTCTTAAATCTTAATTTAGTTTTAAACCAACATACTTTGATTTAATACCTAGTCTAAAGAAATTTGGGTATGAAGAGTTTTAAATTTTAATCAAAGTTTAAATCTTTGAAACTTAAAACAGAGATGATCATTATGAATATCCAAGCATTCACACAGTATCCTCATTCATATAAACATGTTTCAAAACTTAGGACAATCATGCAAACACATTTTCAACATACATCACAAGTTACTTCAAACATATGTCATATGCATCAATTCTACAGGTGATTCAGGTTTGCAGTTAAAAAGTCAGAAACTTGAACTACGATCAGAGCAGAAAATATACAGAGGCATCCATACATACAAATATGCAAAGACATCATCACATAGAATTTCACAAGTTATTTAAGTTTTAAATTTAAAAGTTTACACATAGGCATCTCAAAAATAAACAGAGTGAACTGGGTTGAAATACTCACCTGTTCAAAGAACAGAAGAACATGCTTTATTTCTATTTTTTTCCAGAGTCAATAACAATTTATTAACTTAAATAAAAATTTAAGACTTTAATTTATAATAAAACTAACATGTTTGTTTGAAATTTGCATCTAAACATGGATTAGATCATGAGTTCCTGAATTTAAAATCAGACCTTTAAGTTTGGGATCTAGAACAGGGAAGAATAAATCAACAGCATGCATTCAAAACCCGGGCAATTTCATCATATTCATCCACACACAAATCAATATTATCACAGGAAACAATTCAAGCAACCATATTTACTTAAGTTTATTTTAAATAAAAAATGTTTCTCACGGTTTTAATCATGTTTGTTTTCAGTGATAAAACATGCAACATAATTTTTCTGTAAACCATTTTTTTTATACAGGCAGATGCTTAACTCAACCATGCACATATCTATAATATTATTTTAAATTCTTATCAAATGCATCAATATAAACTGAATTTATTTTGATAAAAAGTGATGTATACTCACCTCTATGTCGAACAGAGAAAAACAGATGCTCTGAAGTTAAAACTGTACTTGGGATTATGGTCTGCTTCTTAATTAAACTAAGTTGAATCTGATATTTGATTATGGTGAAGATCAATTAGCTTCCAGTTTTGATTTGTTTGATCTGCTTTGCTGATTCATTCTGGTTTTTTGATTTAGGTGTGGGTCTTTGATTCTTCTTTTGGCTTTCTTCAGGTTTTTTTTTCTTTCTTTCTTTTCTTGGATCTTCTTTCCTCAAATTTCTTTACAGGCTTTATAATTGAGAATATGTGATAAAGAAAAATGAGAGAGGACAGAAGTAACTTATAATCTGATTTTATCATTTAAAAAGAAAAATGGGAAAACTTGACACTTGTTCAAACTTATATCACAAATATTACACTTGTTTATTTCCAAGTTAAATAATTTTACATTTGTTAATTTGGCTTTTAAAACATCTTTTACTTGTTACTAATATGGTTTGATCTATTAACAATTTTAATCTTTCATCCTATTTATTTTTAAAAGATTTCTAAGAGGCTTTTTAAAACAATTTTCCTAATAAATAAATACATCTTTTACACAAATAAATGCTTTCTTTAAGATATCCATTATATATTATATCCAATTTACTTTTAAGATATTTTATCTTTGAATTTTCCATCTTAAATTCAGATTTAAATTTAAATTTACTCTTATATATTTTTAAACAATCACTCATTACATTGTTTTGAAAATAATGATTTTACAACTTATAAATAATTATACTAGAAGAAAAACAAATAAATATTTATCCAAGTATAAATATTTATCATCATATTCATTTGTTCAATCCACAAATCAATATTCTATTAATTTACTCAATTAATTATCGATCACAGATGTCTAAAATTTTGGGATATCACATGGTAAGAGAAGGAGAAAGCTTAGAGAAGGCATGAAACGATCTCCGAAGCATAGTCATGTCCTCGGCACGAAGAATGAACTTTTAACTATGCTAAGAAGTTGAAGGAATATGTAACGAAAAAAGGCAATGCTTCAAAGCAATTCCTGAATGATCAACTGAAATAGTGAGATAGTAAGTTAGAACCTGTCTTGATCCAGAGCACACTTTGTTTTTAACAAAAGCATACTTTAGGAGATAAGTGTTAACCAGCTTTTTAACCAAGCAGATTTTCAACGGAAGTTAGAATGTCAAGATAAAGATAAAATGACTCATGAACTTGGAAACGTGCTCAGAAAGGCAAGATGATCGGACTCAAGAAGTTTAAGGCGGAATTTAAGCTAAGTGGACCTCTCGATATCAAGAAGAACCTCTTGGCACCGAGAAGAATTTTCTCCACTTGGTACTCCCCAAAATCCTTATACCTCAAGCAATCATCATGGAGTTCATTTCTTATGAAACAAACAAACAACTCCAAGAATTTATGAGGAAAAAGCAAAGAAAGCAAGAAAAGACAAGAAATATCAAGAATATTACTGAGAAGAACTTGATCTTCATGGAAAAGAGTTTGGAATATAAAAAAGAGATGGGAGGGTAAAACGAGTGAGAAGGAAGGGTTTTCACCCACCAAAACCGCTTTGTACCGACAGAATCCTCTTAGTACTAAGAGGTTTTTCTTGAAGTTTGGGTTGGCATTCGCACTCTTAAACACTTAGACTAGCATTCGGACCGTGAACTTCGTAGGCCCCTGGATCTACAGATATTTCTCTAATATCAACCCAATGCAACTTAAGAAGGATTGTTTTAGACATAATCTTCTTCATCTTTTATCTCCCTTCACCAAAGTCACCAAGCAGATACTCTTGGTAGTTCTAGGCTTAAGAACCTGTTAATCTTTTGTACTTGTGACTTATAAGTCTCTATAATGCTCTTAAACTCTCTCCTAAATCGATGTCAATAAAGATAACAGTGGACATATTCCATATGCAAACCACTATAATATTTTATGGGTTCCTTAATTTTTTATAGTATTTGCTAGATCTTAACTTTTCTACAAGTTTTTAGGTTTCTTCCATTTTTGGCATCAATAATAGGCTAAATTCCTTACCCTCCAAAATTGAAAAGGCCCAATGAATCACGATGCTAACTTCCTCGTAGTACCAAAATGCATAACATGTCTCAATTGCGATATTTCCACAAACACCATATCGCCTACTTCGAACTCCAAATCCATCCGTCTCCTATTTGCATTCAACTTTTGCTTATCGTATGCGGCCTTCATTCTTTTGTGGATCAACTATACTCTTCTTGACATATCTCTAATCATATATGATCCAAGAATAATCCTATATGTTGCCTCTTACCAACATGAAGGAGACTTGCATGGCCTTCTATATAAAGCCTCTAAAGGTGCCATGCCTATACTAGCTTAATAGCTATTATGATAGGCGAACTCCACTAGTGATAAATGGCCTTTCTAAGATCCACCAAAATCAAGTATGCAAGCTCTCAATAGATCCTCGATTACCATATTCATCCTTTTGGTATGCCCATCCGTCTATGTATGGCAAGCGATGCTTAGCTTCAACTCCGTACCCAATGCATGTTGAAGGCTTCTCCAAAATTCACTCATAAAGTGGGTCTCGATCACTAATGATGCCGAGGGTATCCTGTGCAATTGAGTAATCTTCTTAACGTATAGTGTAGCCAATGATGCTGCTGTCCTCGTTATCTTCATTGGTTTGAAATAGGCACATTTAGTCAAGCGATCCACCACGACCCAAATGCTTTCATTTTCCCTCATACTCTTAGGTAGTTCATCAATAAAGTCCGTATAAATGTGCTCCCACTTCCACTATGGAATATCCAATGAAAGCAATAATCCTTCAGGCTTCTTTTGCTTTGCCTTCACCCTTTGACAAGTTAAGCACCTAGCAACGTATTCCACAAACTGCCACCTCACCTTCAGCCAATAGAAAATCCTTTTCATACCGTGGTACATTTTACCTGGATGAATAGTCATCTTAGAGCAGAGAGATTTATTAGTACCTCATCCATCACTTTACTACTGCTGGCACACATAACCTTCCATCTCGTCTTAGCCTACCTTTATAAGCGTTGGAATAATGGTCCAAATGAATAGATCGCTCCCCTCTCTCCAACAGCTGAAAGATATTAATTAACTCTGCCTCTTCCTTCCTCCTAGCCCCGATACAATCCATAAACGCTAGCCTAACTTCCTATGCTCCTAATGAATTCGAAAACCACTCGCGCGAAGGTTAAACATCAAAAATTGCAATGTACTCCAACTGCTTCCATTTCGTAAACATCAAGCCTAATATAGAATTTCTCCTGCTTAAGGCACCTGCCACCAAATTGCCTTTTCTCCAAATATACGAAATATCAAAAATCATATGAGGGTAAAAGCTCCATCCACATTTGCTATATCATATTTAGGTCTTTCCACAAGAATAAATATTTGAGTGATTTGTGGTCTATAAATAATTCGAACCTTTCTCCCCATAAATAATTTCTCCATGACTTTAATGCAAAAACAATTGCCGCTAATTCAAGATCATGAGTTGGATAATTCCACTAATGGACCTTCAACTACCTACTAGCATATGCCACAACTCTTCTTGCATAAGAACGGCTCCTAGTCTAATACCACAAACCATCAGGGGTAAGCAAAATGGGTGCACTCGTCAAATGCTCCTTCATGCATGTGAATGCATGTTCAGACTTTACATCCCAAGAGAAAATAATATTTTTCTTAGTAAGGAAAGTTAGGGTTACAGAAACCTTTGCAAAATCCTTGATGAACTTTCGATAAAAACCTTACAAATCCAAAAAGCTCCTAACTTTGGTGGCATTTTTTGGTACCTTCCAATCTTGTACCATAACAACTTTGCTTGGATAAACTGTTAATCCATGTTTAGACATGACATGTCCATGAAAACATGCCTCCTTTCTCCAAAAATGGTACTGGGAGAATTTCACTTTCAGTTGGTGCTTTCTTAAGGTATCAAGCATCTCTTTCAAATTTTCTTTGTGCTCCTCCTCGGTCTTGGAATAAATGAGGAAATTATCCATAAACAACACTACAAACCGATTATTCTGTTTTTGAAAAACACGACTCATATGATCCACAAAACAGGCTGGAGCATTGATTAGACCTAAAGGCATTACTAACACTTCTAAAAACCCTCCGGCGTGTGAAATGTGGTTTTTGGTATGCTCTCATTTGCCACCCTTAGTTGATGAAAGCATATGGCCAAATCCAAAATACTCTCGCTCCCACTACTTGGTCAAATAAATCATCGATGCACGGTAATGGATATTTGTTCCTCCTTGTCAACTTGTTTGAGTCACAGCAGTCGACACACAACCATAAAGATCCATCTGCCTTAGTGACGAACATAATTGGTGCTCCCCATTCAGATGTGCTCCTTCATATAAAGCCTTTACGTAAGAGCTTGAAAACTTAGGTGTCCAACTCCTCTCTGTCTCGAAGCACCATTTTCCTAATGGGCAATATAATTGGCTTCATGCCTTCAACCAAATCAATATGAAACTTTATTTATTGTCGGGGAAGAAGGCTAGTAATCTTTGTAAATACGTCAGGAAATCTCAATACGTTGGGAATGAATACCAACTCATCTTGGGAAAGGTCCAACGAATATATGTAACTCAAAATCATCAATCCATTGGGCTCGTAACAAATATCTTGGTATCGCCATGTGCCACTCCTTATACAAATCACTCTGTACTGCCTCGTAATGCGACATCCAATCCATTCCCAGTATCAATCCATACCTCGAAAACCCAAGCACAAATGTTTACATATAAATTTCACACCGTAAGTTTATAATTTCAGTTCTTGACAAACCATAGATAAGTGGGCTGACCCCCTAACGGGATTCGACACCACTTTTACAATGTGAGTCTCTAAATATAACCTATCGGGTATACTTACAGAATTAATAGAATGTGATGCTACAATATTAAATAAAGTACAAACGGGAAAATTAGAGATAAGTGACACACATTTCATAGTGGATGTGGAAGCCATGTTTCCATTTCCTCCGGCTGGTTGTGTACTAGCACTAAGACTACTTTCAATGCATAGGCCTTCACAATCTAACTGTTTGCAGCATCCGGTCCTCCTCTTCCTAAGGCAGGGCATGTATTCTTCACTTGTCAAAGCTGATTGCAATTTTAACACTTTATCTTTGTCAAATCTTCTTTACAGTCTCTATAACCATGGCCTCTCTTATGACAACGGTTACGAATAAAAGCCTACTTTTTCTCTTTTCCATACCATTTTTCCCATCTCCGTTCTTTTGCTTCCCCTTAGAATGCATTTGCTCGATCTTCTTCTTGGGATCCTCCTTGATTCCTTCTTTTGTGATGGTGTTGAGTAGCGCCGTCTCCACTAACTTCTTGTATGTGACATGCACAGTTAAAGCGTCGCTAAAGCCCGCAAAATCTCTATTATAGCGCATAGCGCTCTTCGACGATTATTTACTTTAGTGCTATTAAACAGTACATCATCAAGCCCCGTTATTTTCTGCTGATCTTCCTAAATCAAGACATTTTAGCACCTGCTTTAGCAACATTAATATACAAAGGTTGATTGACTAGTTCTCTTTTAAACCATATCAAAAAATTTAGGCTAAAGACCTAATTTTAAGGCATCAGTGCTCAATACAAGTTAGAAATCTATTGCAGTCACTAAATCTAGTCTGCATGAATGATGATGTTCTTCAATTTGTTCTATAAGAATAAGCAATATTTCCTTAGCGTATACAAATGACGTGTGAATGAGAATAAATTAACTTTGAATATTAGATTTTGTATCTAATAAAACTTTTTGCACCTCTACTATTTCCCGCTATATCCCCGATTTATCCCCACCATAATTTTTGCTTCTCCATTTTTATGGAACCACTAAGCGCTTTAACTACACAGTATGTGGCCCTCATTGGAATGTGACTTAATGCTAGATCATTCAGTGGTTGATTCAATCCCTTTGCAAACCTCTTGCCCCTCTTTTGCTGGTGTATTGATTAGCTCAACCTCAAATGCTATAAGCTCGTTGAATTATCCGCATACTCCTTCGCTGTAATGTTACCTTGTTGTAGATGAATGAACTTCTTGATTTGAACTTCCTTCTCTGCCTCTAAGACAAACTTGGCCTCGAACCTTTTCTTGAAATTTCTCTAAGTGATGTCCTCCTAATTTGTCTCGGCTTCTATCATCTCCCACCAGTTTAAGGCCTCATTTCTCCTCCTCGTAGTGTCTTTAAGACATAGTACTCTAAAGAGACACTCATATGTGCATTGCCACACCCTTGTATCCACGAAGGACTTGGTTCCCATAAAAGGATTCCCACCCATGCTCATAAACTCTTTACACAGCTTCAAAAAGTTAGCTGAGGGTGAGTGATTAAGAACCACCACTGGGGTATGGGATACGGGTGTAGCGAGGTTAACGTAAGCTTGGCCAGTGGCTTGTAAAAACGTATGGAACCAAATGAGCATGCTCACGCCAGGTACCTTGGGCAACATATACTCAAATCACTCTCTAGTTTGGTTACTCATCTCTATTGCCTGTAAAAGGGATTATTAGCAACCATTCCTTAATGATAGCAAACAAGACTAGAATAACTAGAGTCTGTTTTATGAAATTGTATACTATATTACATATATATACAACCATAAAGATACAAGTACGCTCTCTCAATATACATTCTAATTAAGTAGGAAAGATACCAAATGTAACGACCCGCCATTTACGACGTCCTGTCCGACATCTAATAGTGGAACTGGATTCACAGACCTCGTAGACAACAAATCGTTTTTGTATAATTTATATACTATACATAGAGTTATTTACAATATTCTATGCTTTTTGAAACTCATAGTGGAAGGAACCAAATATAATATTGAAATAAAAATATTATAATATGAAATAAATATAATAAACTATAGCTGACAGTCTCTAGATGCTGCAAATAAATAAATAGTCTGAATATTTGGGGAAAATATCAACTAAATAGTAGATGGTTAATAAGTAGATGCGCATCTCCATCATACCACCTTGTCTTCAAAATCATTGTCGATCCTCTATACCTACCTATTAGAGATGATAAAAAGATAAAGAGGGTCAAACATACGTGTGGTGAGTGATATGCACCATATAAGCATATGATATTAATAAGCTGGCAGAACACTTATACTTGGAAACCATACTTTAACCTATGTCACCTGCACCCAACAAGTCGGCTAAATGCAATATAATAATAAAGTGACATCATAGGCTAAGGTCTCACTAAAAATATCTACTAGGTCTAATCATAATACTAAAAAGGTTCCATGGTCAAACCCAAAGTCTAACCACAACATGTGCATATGACCAACCCTAAAGTCCCAACTTATATGCAAACGACCGAGCCCAAAGTCCCAGCTCGAATACTGAAAGATATGAAAACGATCGAGCCCAAAGTCCTAACTCGAATTCTGAAAACATATGTAAATGACCAAGCCATTCCTAGCTCGAATGCCGAAAACATAACTAGTACAACCGAGGACTAATTTCTACATACATGCACTGAAACATCGTAGATAGTACCCACATATAACAAATCTACTTAATAAGACAATTTTTAGAAGAGTCTCAAAACGCAACAACCAATATACTAAAACGTTCCTCATCTCACCATAGTCACAACGCTATGAATTACGCATAAAACTGAGGTCGTATGTGACTGTTATAAGCGCCAGAAATTTATGGGTGATATCATAATTTATAGTTTAATTTTATTTAATATTATATCTTTAAACGCTGTTATAGTAACCTAAATTAACCTGATCATTCTTCCTCATCTATAGCTGCCTTCATTTTCACCCTACCGCTGTCACCACAGTGACCGAAGCCAGGATCTAATGGCAGGAAAGGACTCCTCATGCCAAAATGTCCACATTAGTACCAGTTTTCCCACGTCCGCTCGCCTTTGGTGATTTCAATGTCGCCTTACCTTATCTAATGATTTTCGACCATCCACAACCATTTGAGCTGATCCAGAACCATCGTAATGCCCTTCTCGATCTTATATACAAATCCATAATTTCTAATTATCGTATAATCGCTTTTTAACAGTTTGCTCAAAACGAACAGCCTATGTCTGTAGAGCTTCCGATGCATTTTCTGATCAATCCGTACACCCAATCAACAATGAACACTACCAATGAATTCGTACCATCGAACTACGATTTTGATATATAATATGTCTAGTTTGGAGCATGTGTATATTTCGCACTTTTTAAATAAAGGTAGATTAACTGCTGCTACTTACAATCAGTAAATGTTTTAATTTTTAATCATCTGGTTATGGTGTATTAGATTTTAATTAGGTATATGTAAAAAATAATAATCTTTGATTTTCAGCTTCATCATTTGCACATTTATTTGTAAATATAAGTGGTGATTTCCTATAACCTATCAATATATACTTATATATGAAGAGTCACCCTCACTAATTAGCATTGCCCCCTTTCCAGTTTGATTAGAATCTGCCTTATTCTGGTCTAATGCGTAACCCTTTCGACTCGCCTTGATTTTCTTTGTAATTCCTTATTTTGAAATGTCTAATTATTACATTTTGATTTGATGTAGTATTAGTTTGAATTTTTATTAAAAGACTAGATGATGGATAACGTTTAGGCTAAAGTATGATTAGGGAATAGGATTTTGGTTCCTATTTATAGGCTGAAATGACTCACAGTTGGGCTAAAATTTCAAAACCAATATATTACGAAATATCACTGGGTTTTGAGTTTTTCTAGTTTCTAGTCCGTTTAACCAAATTCAATAAACTATACATGTTTTTGACTATAATCAGCATTCTGAATACAATGTAATAGGTCTTTTGAGGCCTAATTCTAGTTTCGGTAAAATATATATATAATTTTACCATTTATTTAGAATTATAATTTGGCCCTTTGAAAATTTATTATTTAACTATGAATAATTGGGGTGTTTGATAGATTGAACAAGATTGCATTCAAGAAGATGAAGAATGGTGGCAAACAACTGCTTCATGAATTTGCTGCTTCAAAAACCATACTCCCCCAAATTTTTACAGTTGGGGGAGATGTACGACGGTAGAACAAAGAAAGGCTAGGGTGTTTACAACATTCTCCCAACACCTCGAACCTACGTCGACGCCCAGCTATACTCTGATATTGTTAACATGATAGCAAATGAGCTACTTTCCAGTCTTACCACTGCTACTCCATGGATGCAATGGCCTTCCATTCATGACCCTTGTAATCCATGCACAAATGCACTCAGATTCCATAAGTATCAAAAAAGACGGTTTGGTAGGTGGTACTAGAAATAAACAAGGCATATCTATCATAACATAAATTTTAACTACCTCGTAATAGAAGGAATACATGTAATATCAATATAAATATGTATAGGACTAAATATATATCATATAAATGAGATATAAGATCAATTTAGTCCCATATAAATATAATATCAATACAAATATATACAGTTGATGCTAATTAACCAAAGAGACAATGGTTGATGCTGTCTCGCAATACATAATAGTTTAACATGTCGATAACCCAAAATATTGGATAGACAATCGTAATAATGGGCTATAACTCTAAAAATCTTCTCGACTAGTGGAAATCGTATTCTGAATCATCATATTCAAGTAATAGATAACAAAAGAGACAACATAGAGAGAGTCATACCTACAACTTGGTGAAAAGAAAGCATGATTATCAATATGCTAATATATCATATACCTTGTCAAATGGTAGAATATGAGGCAACGAAACTATATGTCCACTTGCATCTTCACCTGCACCCAATAAGTTAGCACATTTATACTATAGTGTTACACACTACATGATAAATCTGCCAACTACTGACCATTATGGAAACCAAATGCAACTTATCATTCATGCACTAGATTATTGGTTCTTGTGTGTCCTGGTGTGGCCAATAACTACTAAGTATGGTCGTCAATGTAGTATTAGTGCAACAATACTTTACTGCATTGTCCATCTGATATAATCATATCAAACTCAAATCGATATGCACGTGCCTAATTGCTACCATTTGTTTACCACGAGGACTTAGGATAAGTAATTATAGGCCAATAAAATTTGCTACAAAGTAGCCTAAGTCTATCGTTCTTGTTAATAAGATAGATTATCTCATGCCTCCAATTTGATGCCGACTAGCATTTGCAATTGAGACGTTCACACCCCGTTCAACACATGGTCCATAAAATCAAATCCTAAGGCCATTGCCAAGAGATACAGACTTATTTTGTAGTGCCCAATACCGTATGGAATTGTATATTGCTAATCCTAGTTGTCATGTCTCGAAGTCATTGGACGACTCTATGAAACCACTGTAAGAATGAATCACATCACAAACCATCACCATAGTCTCTATGTTGATTGATATCAACCATGCATATTTCAAGACTTGGTGTACCACTTCCCAAACTCATTGTATTTAGTTACTCCAGACCATTTGAGCATTTACTAAGTCCACAAAACAAACCCTAACTCTAAAAATTTCGATCAATTCAACATTTGGTTTAACTTCTCAAAACATTATCCTCCAAATGTATAAACAAGGGATTCAAATATCTGGCTTTAATTTCAAATGCTTGGTGAAGATATACAAACCTTTTATTTACCCTTAATTTGCATTGAAATAATGCGAAAAACAAAATCCTTGAAATTCAGACGTCCGAAAAACTATGGTTCCCAAGAATTAATTTTGATGGGAGAATTTCCTTTGGAGGAATTTGCCTCATCTTCTTCTCTTTCTCTCATTCATCCTTCTTCTGTTCTATTTGACGTTTTGGTTGGTGCCACCGAGGAAATCCACACCAATGTCTCTATACTTTGATTTGCATCATTGTTATATGTTATTCGTCATTCAGACGAGTACTGCTTCATATTCGGAACTATTTTGAGGCAGTGAATAACATTTCGACATTATTCTAGTATAACTACTCTATTTTCGTTATAGTTCTTCGTCATCCAATCATTCCATAATAACCCACCGTTTAGAATACCTGATCAAGCATAAGATGATGCAGACATCACAGACTTCGTAAATGGTGAGTCATTTTTAGGTAAAATATGTAACATATCACAATGCTATCTATAATATTTTACACATTCTGAACCTCGTAGAAAATCCCAGGAAACTAAAATGATGTAATATCAAATAAAATCCGACTAAACATCTTTTATAGCATTAATGAAAACTAGTCTAATGTTTGGGAATAACTAATGTAGAAGAAATAGTAGGTAATTGATAGATAAATAAATGCATGTCTCTATCGTGCCGTCATGCTCTAAGCCACCACCAGTCATATCTATCGACTATACGAATATAACTAAAGAGAAAAAAAGGTAAAGGAGGTCAGACATATCTTAGCCTATGTTACGTGCTCCCAAAAAATCAGATAAATACAATATAATACTATAATGACATCACATACTAATGTCTCGCTAAAATCTATTCCATGTCTAATCATATGCACACAACCGAGCCTAATGTTCCCACTCCCATGCCAAAAACATATGAGACTCGCTACTAAGGAACTACATGTCTCGGCCCACTATCACCAAATCATACATCAATGACTCAGCCATTGAATCTTTCCTTTTTGAGTTTTGAAGACACAACTATATAATTCTATAAATATTGTACAATTTTATTTATTACAAGATATTTCAAAGCAAAAGATGACTAGCTGTTGTAATCAATACATTGAAGATCAACTATCAAGAATTATCGTCTTAGTAAGTCTAGAATATCCTTTGATTATTTACACATACTTTAATATATTTTATAAATAATCAAAAGTAAAATTTTCAAACTCAAAAATCACATTTGAAAATTGATAGAAGTTAGACGTCTAAGCCATTTTCTTATACAACTGAATAGCTTTTAACATATTTATAAAGCCTCAAAGTCAGATGTCTTAAGGAGTTTCTCAAACATCAGAACAAACTAAAAATAGAATAGATACTTTCATGATGAAACCTATAAAAGGTCAAATGTATGAACTATTTTCTGAGACGTCTAAGGAATTATATTTTTTGTTTTCTAAGACCATTCAGACATTTGATTCGTTCGAATAGACGTCTATTGAGGGTATCGACATTTAACTGAACCAACCAGATGTCTAAATCAAATCCTATTTTTTTTAAACAAAGGCTAGGCCTCTGAGTCCAAAGCCTAGGCGTTTTAAGTAGACTAAAAATGAATGTATTCTTCTCTAGTTTATTACAGACATCCGACCTCTAATATTCAAACGTTTGACATTATGTTAAAAGTTTTTTTATATACCAGAGTCAGATGTCTGATCACTTAATTCAAACGTCTGAGATGTTATAAATGGCTATATTTTTTAAATGGAGACCTATTTTTGAAAAGTTTTATATGACTCGTTATTTCGATGAATTGTTTCTTTGAACAAAACAAAACATGACTCATTATTTCGATGAATTATTTCTTTGAACAAAAGAAGATTCTGTAAACACTTATTCGGAATCTCACTTACCAAAGTCCATTGTTGAAGAATCCTCTAAGGAATTGGCCATGATATATCTGATCCATACATAATATCATAAAAAATAGATACAAATTATTGGCTGCTACTTAGTATTGGTAGTGGGTCTGAAAAGTATCTATATAGACCAGATCCATTTTTTGATTCAACAGTATTGCTCGCTAAATCTTAATCTCTCTTCGCTCTCCTGAAATCAAAAGTAATTTAAAACTACTCCCTGCTTCCTATATCTCTACACATTCAATTTAAAAATCATCAAAGGAAATTATAGGAAGGTTGTACTCAAGTGTGACTTATCTGTTTGTTAAGAACACATTGAAGTCGAAAAACAAAGTATTTGCTTATAGTTGGTTGAAGTCCAGTTCGAGTGCCCAGGCAGTTGTAAATCTGTTCCTCCGTGTGAAGTGAGGATTGTTGTTAGTGAAATTTCTAAGTGGAGATTAGAGACTGGATGTAGGATGAGAGGTACGAAGTAGTATTAAAATCCTTGTGTGATCATATTTTATTTTTCTTTATATATATCTAATTATTTATCTGTAGTTAGATATTATCCATATTATACTAGTTCCTAGAGTATTTGATTAGCTCCTCTGAATGTATTGTATCGTCAAATCATATATGACTTGCTACTGAAGAACTACATGTCCCAGCCCACTACCACAAACTGTATGTGACTCATTGTTGAAGAACTACATATCTCAGTCTGCTATTGCCAAATCATAAGCAACTTTCTATTGAGGAACTATATGTATCAGCTCATTATCGTTAAATTGTAAGCCACTCGCTATAAAGGATCTACATGTCTCAACCTATCATTGCTAAATCATAAGCGACTCGCTATTGAGGAACTATATGTCTCAACCCACTATTGCCAAATCATAGGCGACTAGCTATTGAAGAACAAAATGTCTCAACTCACTATCTCCAAATCATAAGCGACTTGCTACTGAGGAACACAATGTCTCTGCCCACCATCGCCATATCTTACAGTATATAATGAATTTACTAAAATAATTTTTTAAAACATCTCAAAACAATGAGAACAACATACCAAAACGCTCCTCATCTCGACACGATTACGTTGCTGCAAACCACGTACGAAATGGAGATTGTATGTGATAGTTATAAACATTTAAAGTATAGTGGCATTTTCATACTTTTATAAATTATTTTATTAAATAGTATTACTTTATATCGTCGAAAGAACACCACAAATGGATACATATCATCGAGAAATACAATTTTGATATATATAATATGTCTAATCTAGAGCACTTTTGTGAATTACACTCTTTAATTGAGGGAAGATTAAACTTTGTCTAATTATAATTAATAATACCACTTTTTTGTCTAGACATGGCATACTACATCATATTCATGTATACATATAATTTGCTTTCATCAGTTATAATCTGATTTAAGACCCTAAGGGGTAAATCACTACTTCTTATTAATATATACCCAAATAGGAAGAGTTTTGCTTACGGAAACTCTCGAATGAAGAATATTCAACACTATCTTCGCTGCCCCATCCATTTAGCACCCGTGAACCTTTATAATTGCTCTAATTACTCCAAACATCCAAATTCTACCTCTGAAACAAAATAAGATCATATTATTATTCGCATCATTTCATTTTCTATAGGTTTCGTCAAAATCCGTTGAGAAATGAAGAAATTGTGAATTTTCAATGTATGGTGAATAAGAGGGAAGAGGAAGAAGAAATGAAATAGTTAAAAAAATGGTATTTTTATTTTGAATTTGCTTAGGATCCGATGGAGATTAGTGGGAATGTGTTTATATTAAAATAGGATTGTACTTTTATTTATAGATTGGAAACAACACATACCTAGCCGAAAAATCTCATAATCATTATATTATGAGATTACTACCAGGTTTGACTTCTTCTAATTTCTAGCCCATTTAACCAAATTCAATAGTTATATATGTGCCCTACCTATAAATGAGATTCCAAACAATGTCCATAAGCACAATCAATAAATGCAATTTGCTTTTTAATGTACGAACATACAAAATAAATATAGCTACATCCATTTAACATTCACTATAAAACACAAAAAACACAACCAAGTGTATATAGTCAATATATTATACAGAAATTGAATGACATGACGTGAGATGAGACAAATGCAACTAAATCAACCTCCTATATGAGTGCACATGCATGTGACAATCAATATGTATGTAAACATCCTATTATATGCAAATATATACGCACACACACACATATGTATATATATGTGTGTGTATGTATGTATGTATGTATGTATGTATGTCTATTTATGTATGTATGTATGTCTATTTATGTATGTATGTATGTGCGTCCATACATCCATGTACAACATCCATATCAAAGTTTAACTAAATAACAATGTCTATAAACATATTCAGTAAATGCATATAATGAAACAATAAATAGCATACATAATCATCTAGAATAAATTAGAAACCTTAATATAGACATCAATCATAGGTTGAAATGTATATGCATGTAAGCCAACACGTTACAAACTAAGCTGGTATAACTAAAAAAGAACAACTATAGCAACAAAAACACTTCATAAGTACATGCATACAACCAATCCTAGCATCCATACATCTATGCTGATGTCAGCTAACTAGCTAAAGAAAAATATGCGAAGAAACAATGACCTAATGAGCAAACTAACTGAAAGGATAACTTTTATAAAGAGAGCTCGTGATGCGACTCTCGGATTCTCTCATCAAGTTCCCTCGTACTTCTATTCAAACCTTTTCCTCGCCATACTTAGACCAATTCCATTTCTCCATTTTAAGCCATATCACATCAAGCTCTAAGATGTGAATATGCCTACATAGTATCTAAACTCCCTCTTTCCATTTGCTTTATCAAGATGATTAGGCTCTACCAAACCGCTAAATCATCAATGTATGTTCGCGAATAGGATAAACATAAAGTGCATGAATACTTGCCAACTTTTCAAGAAGCCCAGTAAAATGTGCTAACTTCCTCACTTTCTATACAATCAAGAAAAATCCAATAACTGATGGCACTAGCTTCCCACAAAACATATCTCAGTAGTCGGTCCTTCCCTACCTATTGCAAACTCTCTATGCATGCCTATCCTGTGCGGTTTTCATTCCTTAGCATATTACTAAGGTGTCTCTAATCATATAATGTCCAAGTGTAGCTTTTACTTAAATAGACCACCTACCGGCATACCTCCATCAATAATTATCCAACAACATACTCTACTTCTTGCTTCTTCATCCTCGACCAATTGAAACTCATCTTTATAGCTTTTGACATACTTCATTAAACTCCTTCTTTAGGTCCATAGATAAAGGACGGTGCCTCCCTCTAAGTGGATTGATATTTAGGATTCTTGGGTGAACCCTATACTCCATCTCTAGTTAATTAGGGAAACCATAAACGGACAATGTCTTGACTACGGTGAACACAATATTTCTTTAACCAAAATGATAAATAAAACTAAACATGACTAACAACAAACCTAACAAGTATTAAGAAAAAGAATCTCAGGCATCACTTTATGCTATCCTAAAACTCAACCTGGTAATTATTGTAACACAAACTCTAGACTAAGTTGTGTATTCTTCACTTATTTTTCATGTGCATGGAACATTGAAAATTAATTTTAGAATTAATAAAATAGTTATTTCAATCCAAATAATGACTCGAAACTCACCTCTTCATCAGTTTTCTTCCAAATCGCCAAATCTCACATTTCTTTAAAATTATCTTCGTACCTTAGTATATGCAAGTCAATACATGTACTTCACGTCTTAGAATCATACAACATTGGTACTTCAAAAATAACATTAACTCCACATGCTTGTGAAGTTCTACAAACTAACATATAGCTAGATTACTCTTATGTATATTGTTGTACGCTGGAAAAAAACATTTTGATAGAAAAGTGTAATCATCCTCTATCAGTGGTTGCCTCATACAACCAATCTACTTTTATTTAACAATTTAAGAAAATTTTCATTTAACTACACTCTCATGTTTCTCAAAGTCTTATGTAAGTGAAACCCAACCCTAAACATAAACATATATGTTAATTTCAAACAACAATTAATCATGTATGTCCCAACAATTTCAAATAATAATTTTAAACTAGTTATTTCCTCTTAAGTATAAATCATATCAACGTTTTATATTATAAAAATAATTTTTATCTATTATCTCAAAAATAATATCTTTTTTCAAATCGATAATATACTTGAAAAATCATTTATTTTCAGCATATGACTTTAAATATCTCAATCATTACCATTCAATCCAAAAATAATAATTTTCGTCAAATTTTCTTCAAAACATTCATATTATTATCACTTTACATTAAAAAATAATATTTATTTAAATCATTTTTTCGCAATCACTTTATTATTATATAATTCAAAAATAATAACATTCTGCATTAAATCCCAGAAACCCCTTTCGTTGTTAATTATATCAAAAATAGCAATAATTTTTCCAAAAATATCCATGAACAATATCATTTTATTATTATTACAATTCTCATAATAATAATTGTTTTTATTTCTTAAATAATAATAATTTTTTCATAAACTCCATTAAATAGTCATATTATCGTTTGCTCAAAATTTAGACACTCTTCCAAAAAATCATATTACTATTTTTAATTCCGCTTTACATTATAAATAAGAGTAAATTCTCGATTAAATTAGATTTTTCCTTATTGGTTTCAGAATTTTTCCAAAATTCATGAATAATATCCTCATTAATTTTAAGTACAAATCCCTAAATCACAAATCCATAATGTTCATTTTTATCAAGTCCTTAGCACAGTGGTATATTGACTATCTAGCTAGTGCATCATAATCAATTCAAACTTTATAGGCTATGTAATTCTTTTCTAACTCCAATCAAATTTCAATTGAAAATATCAATAAGTTTTGAATTCAAATTTTAAATAAAAACCATTGATCTTACAACTTATTCTTCATAAAACTAGTAAGATTTGAAAACCATTAAATTCTCGGTTAACTTCAACAAACATTTAATTTGGTCATCATGAATTTCTAGTAAAATAAATAATTTTATTTCTAGTTGAACAAATTTTCAAAAATAATTTACTTATGACATTTCATATTAAATCATAAATAAATTTTATTTCAAATTAATGATTTCATATTTATTAAATAGCCCCCTAAAAAATTAAGTTTAATTTCATTTTCCAAAGCTAATTTCTTTTCAACAATTCTAAAAAATGTAATTACCTCAAGACATTTAGCTTCGAAAACTCACTTATTTATAATTTACCAAATTAATATTAACTACTCGCTATATAATTAAATCAAGAATAACTTCGATCATTTTTTGAAATATTCATCTATCATTTTTATAACATTATTTCATATAAAACCAGCTTAACACACATACATACATACATATGCACACATACAAGTAGATATGTATATATAATTTTATTTAATAATTAGCCAATTTCCAACATCTTTAAATAATAAATTATGTATACAAATAAAAATATATTTTTGGAATTCATTTTTTTTGCTTCAAACCATATTCATATCCAATTTTGAAATAATTTCCAAAATTAACCATTTATTAATGCATATTTTCAAAAGTATATATTATAAAATTGTAATTTCATTTCGAAAATACGACATATTAAAGCAGAAAAATTCCACTATGATAAATTTAATATTTTTTATTCGATTTAAATTATATCCAAATTGGTTTAGTTTAACTTAAAGAAGAAATGTCAACAAAAGTATAAAGAAAATGTAATATTCTAATAGGTATGTAAGACATATTTTTAAAATTTTACGTTTATAAGTAAAAAATATTCACAAAAGTATAATTAAAAAGTAATATTTTAGTTTGTTTCAAATTGCAGCATTAATATTTATAATGTAAAATACATTCAAAAGATTTGGTTTACTTATTGTTATTTTTTTCTTTCAAATGTTTCATCCTCAAAAGCAAAGTACACATCAAAGTAAAAATGTGCCTTACATAAAGAAAAAATACAACGATTCAAAATAGTAATGGAAAATTACATCTTTTTGAATTTTCCTGTTTTTTGAAACTCACGCTAAGGAGTTATTATTATTCGAACATCAAATAAACTTCAAATTCTTTATTTTTATTCAAATATCTCAAACACTAATATTTCTATCATTTTAGAGAAAACATTTCAACTTATTTAAATAATTTAATTAAAGTAGACCATAGCTTACACAAGCCCAACTAGGTCATATAATCTAAAAAAAATTGGTTAAGTGCCTTCATTATGTTTCAGCAACATCACACTATGCTTTATGGACTTAAGGGTACTACTCTTCTTCTTATCCATCTTTAGTCCCACAATTAGCTCTACTGCTAATTAGTATAGAGACACTCTATTAGCAATTCTTACTGTATTAAATTATAACAAATGCGATTGATTTATTCTTTCTAAAAAACTATTTGAATTTTAACATTTATTTAACCCATAGTTGTTTAATTCTTAAGGGATAAGCCAACAACTACTTCTACGAGTCAACATATTATGGTGTGTAGTGTATAACTAAATAAATAACATAAATAATAGAAAATTACAAATACTTTCTCTCATATGCCATAATTTAGTAGGGATCGCGTAACCTAAGCTTTTATACCACATATAACAACCTACCATCCATGGCACCTCGATTCATGCATAAAACGACGCTGACATAACAGACCTCGCAATAGACATATCATTTTAAGGTAAAATATAAAACATGTCACGATGCCATCTACCATATTTTATATTTTCTAAAACTCACAAAGAAATAAAGTATAATAATCAATATTACAAAACTAGATAACTAAAACAATATAATATCAAATGAACTCTGACTACATCTTTTATATTATAAATGAAAAATAGTCTAATTTCTGGGAATAACTAATGTAAAAGTATTATAGATAGCGGTAGATAAATAAATTTGTATCTTCATCATGTCATTGTCCTTTAAGCCATCACTTGTCCTCTCTATCGACCTATAAGAACATAGCTACAAGGAAAAAAATGATAGAGAGGGTCAGACATATGTTTGGTGAGTGAAATACATTATATAAATGTATAACACTAATAAGCTAGTAAAGTAACAATTATTCTCGAAAATCATACCTTTGCTTATGTTACTTGCAAAATGTTACTTGCAACCAAGAAGTTAGATTAATAAAATATAATACTATAGTGGCATCATATACTAAGGTCTCATTAAAATCTATCCTATGCCTAATCATATGCATATGAATGATCCCAAAGTCCTCACTCCTAAAACATATGAGAATTGCTACTAAGAAACTATATGTCTCAACCCACTTTCGTTAAATTATATGTCGAGGACTCAAATCCTTTGAATGTATCAAATCGTATGTGACTCGCTATTAAAAACTACATGTCTCAACCTACTATTGCCAAATCGTACGTTGCTTGCTGCTGAAGAACTACATGTCTTAGCCCATTATCTCCGAATTGTAAGTGACTCGCCTTTGAGGCACTACACATCTCAGCCGACCATCTCTAAATAATAAGTGACTTGTCATCGAGGAACTACATGTCTCAGCCCACATCGCCAACCGTGAGTGACTCACTATTGAGGAACTATATGTCTCGTCCTACTATCGCTAAATCATAAGAGAATCGCTACTAAGAAACAAAATGTCTCATCCCACAATAGCAAATAGTAAGCGACTCGCTATTAAGGAACAAAATGTCTCAGCCCACTATAGTTGTAAGACTCGCACACTTGGTACATTGATTATTAATTTTCAAAATAATTACTTGATACAAGATTATGGTGAAATGCAAATTTGTGTAGGCTTGCATTTTTGGAATTTTTGATGGATTCATTGGGTTTAGAAAAATCAATACATATATTTCAATATATAATATGATATATTTCCTTCTTAGTGCAAAAACGGCTTTTGGGACTTTGCAGCCATTTTGCCCAACACTTACCCTTTTTTGCCTATTAATAGACTGTTATGGTGAAACCCTATTAGCCTCCATCTAATTTCGCTTCATTTCTTTTAGATCTGCTCATTCATTTTAAATCTAATCTTCTATGCTAATGGAGATTATCTTTAATCACTTTTTACTAACTACAAAATATAACAAATCACAAATCAATTCAAAAGCATGCCTAATGATATATCGTTTAATACGGCACGATGACATGAACATAGTAGTGAAGTTCATTTTTTGAAATTTGATTATATCCGGCTAGAATATTCGATAGAAGGTGTGGAGTCATCGAAAAATATAGAGCTGTCCATTTTAAAGCTTTCAATTCAATGGTGAAATGACAACCAATTGACGATCAGAAAGTACAATGGTATAGTGGATGATGACTGGGATGCATCTATGGTGGTCAGTAATTTCAAATCATTATCGAATGGCTGAAAAAATTCAAGGAAGGGGAAAATCCTTATGGTGGTAGAGGTGCCAAAGTGGGGTTGGCCTTGTTAATGGGGGTTCCAGAGCACACTAGTGAAATCCAATGGCCAAACAGGGTTGTGGTGCGGTGGTGGCGAATGCCAAAAGTTGGTAACTGTATATGGGAGTTGTGTGTTTGATGGGAGATAAAGGTGAGCAATTTTATAGCTAGTCCTTTAAAATATTACTATTTACAAATTAAACACCAAATGTTCTAATTGCCATACCTTTTGGATACAAACTTTGATTCACATATAGTTTCTTCCGTTGGACTTGTTGCGAAATTCCAGATGATTTAACACTAAATTCGCTGAGTTTTGAGACTGTTGGAAAAAGCGCATTGGTATGAGTTTTTTAATTTAATTTATTGAAATTTAAATTATAAAATCCATAATTATTCATAAAAATCATATGCATTGATGTTGTTATGTTATATAGACGAATATTTAATTATCATAAGGTTTTAAATGTATTGAGCCTTAGTTGGATAATTATTATCGATTGTCGTATTTTTGAATGTATAATTGAAATAAATTCTTTGATTTGAACTGGGAATAATTAATTACGATATTTCACCATTATTTCCACTAGATTATAGGTAGTTAATTATGGTTATTTGATGATGGATGTTGTATCACTAATATTGATTGGATTAATATACATTTTATGATACCGATGATTGCGTTACTATTATGGAGCTATTAGTATATATTTGATGATTTATACTTACATTGATGATGCATTATTATAATTTGTAATTAATAATGTACGTAAGTATATTTACATTGTGATTTTTTTATTTGATGGATTGGTGTTGTCATTGGATATTGTTGGTGTTTGATAACTATGTGCTATTACTGCTATAATTGCCTCATATGATATAAATGAGTAGCAATATGATTTAGTGCTTTTACTATGTGCATTGCTTGCATTTTTGCAATGGTTGCATTGTTGGGATGGCTGCAATGGTTGAATGGATGCTTTTGTTGCAACCAATAAGTATTTGGATGTAGGAGAAGGGCATGAAATAGAACTACGTGGATTTGATCCTTTGAAGTGGGTACGTAAGTAGCCTTATGCAATTTCTATAGAGCCTATGGTCATAGTGTATAGGGTTAGGCATGGTCCGAACATAATTAATTTTTTTCCCTTCATCATATGTATAATTGTGTATTTGATAATTTGCAGGTGGAAGCAAAGAAGGGAAAAATGATCTGGAATATTCCACATCCACATTATGATTTGGTATATCTCTTGCTTCATAATTTTATAGTTGCGATTGTAAATTAAATGGTTTATGTATTGAGTTGAATATTATCCGATGTTAAAATGTGAGTAATATTTGATTGTTGAAATGGTATTTCTTCTTAATTCCGCTTTGCGGTTTTCCCTTTATGTTCATTGTTTTATAATTTTTGATATTATATACCCATGGTCCACTGTCTTTATTATCTAGATTTAGTTATAAGCGTATTTTGGTATTGTTTATAATTAATTTTGAGTTAAAAATTATGGGTCATCGTAATCTCTTATCGAACAATGTAAAATAAATCTACTGTAATAAGACATGCTTTCTGAAGCATCTCAAAACATTGAATACAACATACTAAAACATTTCTCATATCGCTATGATCATGTTACTATAAAGCGCACGTGAAATGGAGATCGTATGTGAGAGTTATAAGCATTTAAATTTTTGAAAGAGTATGTGATCCTCAAAAGTAGAGAAGATCACACACATATGTGTGTGTGTAACACCGAAAATGAAGGTGCTGCTAACATGCCTGGCAGGTAACAAATTATAATACAAAAACAAAGTAAAAGGACTCGGGTATATCCAGAATGAGCTTCGACAAGGCCGCCACCCATTACACTTCAATATCAAGCTCTGGTAAGGCCACCGCCCTATAATGAAGCGTTAGAAGTACCCAAGAAATCCATGATGCAATCTAGTGTGAATAGGATTGATAGACAGCTCCGGCTGAGAAAGAACACCTCAGAGTAAAGGCGAAAAATCCAGAATAAGTGCCTTGCTGCAAATACTAATGATCAAGATTGAAGAAAGCCAAACTGCAGACGTAGAAGAACCGAAAAGTATGCCTCAGTACAAATGCCGATGATCCAGACCAAAGAAAGCCACACTGCAGACGTAGAAGAACGCCACACCTTAGATGTGGAAGAACAGGAAAGTACTCCTTACTGCGAACGTGAAAGGTCCAAAATAAATGTCCCACTGCAATCCTGTCAACAGCAATCCTGAAAACCTACAAAGTAATTTGGCACTATTTCCATGATTTTGTAAATTATTTAATCAAATAATATTTCAATATATCATTGAACAGACATTGCTAAATGATTCATATCATCGATAATTATAATTTTAGTGTGTATATATATATATATATTTTGGAGCACTTTTGAGCTTTACACTTTTAACTAGGGAGAGATCAAACTGTCTAATTACAATTAAAGATGTTACTTTGTTTATCTAACCAGACATACAACATCTTATTCATGTATATATATAAAATATCATTTTTTTTTCTTTCAATATCATTGTTTCTAATCTTATTTAAGACCGTATAGGGAGGACTACTACATCATATTAACATATACCAAAATAAGAAGAGTCCTACTTATCGAAACTCTCGAATGAAGAAGAACCATTGCTATCTCCACTGTTCCATCCCTTTAACGTCTGGAAACCTCCATAATTTGCTCAAATTCCTATACCATATCGCAATACACATCTCCACCATCATTTTGACGGGTATTTTTTAAAATCCATTAAGGAACAAGAGAGATACGACATTTTGAAGTTTGATAGAGATTGAGATTCCACCATTATACGCTGCCCAGTTTTGTTGCACAACTAATCATCAAATTTCACTCCAAAATAAAATAATATCATAATATTCTCTGTATCATTTGTTATGCTGCTAGTTTCACTTAAATCCATTGAGGAACGAAGAAGTTATGCATATTCAAAGTTTGGTAAAGAAGATGGAAGAAGAAATAAAATGATTAAAAAATGAGATTCTTATTTTGAATTTGCTTAGGATTTGTGGAGATTAGTGGGATGAAGTTTACATTAAAATTGGATCAAAAAAATGGTTTATATGTATGTTTGAAATAACACATGTTTACATGTTTAGCCTAAAATCTCATAATCATTATCTTATGAAAGTGCCACTTGGTTTGATTTGTTATAGTTTCTAGTCCATTTAATCAAATTCAACCAGTTATATTTGTTTCCTGACTGTAAACGACATTCTGGTTACAATAGAATAGGTCTTGAAGCCTAATTCCAGCTTCTTTAGAAATTTACTATTTTTTCATTTACGTAAAATTACAACCTTACCCTTTTAGTTTAATTATTTAATCAAGTAAAATTACGGGTGTTACACATTCTCAAAGTTCATAACTCATTCCTTACTCAGACAATCATTTCTAAACTAAACAACAATCAGTATAACCCAAAACAACAAATCAAGTATTTCAACTCATTCATTCTTTGTTATTTTAATACATCCGTTTTATCAGTAAACATATACAAACACACTCATCTAATATGATTCCCATCTCTAAAACTCAATTTAGTCCATTCATCAACATCTAACCTAGTATTTGATATTTGACAATAATATATAGTATAAATGGCGATCATAGAGTAGAAGATAAATCAGATTAACCAAATCCAATGAAATCCAAGTCAACCCACTTTTGGAAGCTTTCTTTGTTTTGGAAATCCGGGTTCAATCCTCACCAAAATGGCAACTTGAATAGCTATATTTATAGGTAATCTTCTAATTTGAATTTACAGTATTTATTTGTATTTTTTCGTTAAGAATAAAGAAGTTATGGAGATTTTAAATTTTAAAGAAACCCTATTTTCTTCTTTTGGAGAAGAAGAGAAGAGAATGAAAATAACGAAAAGAGAGGCTTCATTTTTAGAAATTATAAAGAAACTTTCAAAGGTTATATTTTTTCCCCTAACTTCTCTTTTCATCCCTTCTTAATATATTATCCAATTCTAACAAATTTTATACGTTGTTCGTATTTACGAACACTTATTCTTCCTACCATGGTCAATTCTACTCGCAGTTGTTAGATCATCCCGACATTGTCGATGATCATGAATGATGATGTCGACATCGATATATGCATTTGTTTGTGCATGTACAGTGCATGAAATCCACCCTCCTTTTAAACAAAATGAATTGATTTTTAAATAAAAATTATTTAAAACAATTTTAAAATTTATTTTTTCTTTCAAAGTTTGAAAATTTTACTTGATAATCTTGTCAGTCGAATAGATCTTGAACCATTAGCTTTACCTTTGAGAGATTCCAACTCTATATGGATGGTGGAGTTGCAATGTCCACCATCAGTGTATAGGGGAGAATGAAATTTTATATGTATCGAATGATGCATCTGAATATATTTATAGCACTAATGGGATATGCAAAATATTTTGCGTGGTTCCACTATTTAATGTATGACTCATTATAAGTGGGATCTTATGTCACTTAGTTGATTAAAACCATTTAATTAATTCTTACCACATATATTTTGGTCCGTCTTATTTTAAAATTCTGGCTACCGATATATATGTATATATATGTACGTGCATATGTGTGTGTGTGTATATTATATGTTATATTTAAATTGTTATTTTGGCCCAAAAAATATTAAATAAACATATAACAATTATACGTTTTATTAATTAATTTTATGCCCTCTAATAATAAGTAAAAGTAAATTAATCAACGTAATCATTATATTAGTTTCTCCATAATAATAATTTTTAACTTTTATAAATTATTTCAATAAATTATTTTTGTTCGAAAAATGAAAGTTGCGACTGTGTGACTCCCCAGTATGCACTCAACCTAGTAATATTTAAACAACTTAGATATTAAAGCCTCAATGACCTTTGTTGAAGCGTAGTAGTGCAAATGTGTTCAGTTGCTTATTGATTGTTTAGTTGAAATCCAATTTCCTATCTTTTAAAGTGACACCTTTAGTAATGATATGTTGTGCACATTTTTTCTTCATCATCATTATATCACTTAGAAATCTATAGCCCAATTAATGGTCGAAACCATATTAATATCCATCGTTAATTGCATAGTCCAACATTAAAGTTCATGGTTCAATCTGATAATAGTTATAGATTAATAGATTTGCTTTGGCTAAAAACTTTGACTTTATGTTGACAATCCATTATGGTGGTACTAACCTCCTATTCGAACGAGACGAATCCTCTCTTGAATAATGTTTCATTTTTTAGTTCAACCTATACCTAATTATGACATTAACACAATAGTCATTGTCATGTTATTGACCAAAGTCAAATTAAAGTTAGACACATAAGATTCACAGTACTATAAATCAAAAGAATACTGCATAGCATCATGTAAGATCTTTTATTTCACTTTTAACAGATAGAAGACTCTTGGTGAGTCATTTTATAATTGTTCCAAACATGTAACCTCTTAGGTCCCCAACATTTACGAGAAATTCATCGCCCATCAAATGGAGAGTGTTACGTACATTAGTCTCAATGGATATATCGATATCCCATTCTCGATACATCGTTGCTAGGATGTTTTAAGGAAAAGTGCTTATTATATACAATTTAATACCCATGGTTATGAATACAATCATGATTGTAATCAATTAGATACTTTTCCTAAGGATTTTCTACTTCTATATATTTAATTTATTTAAAATATTATTGATATCCAAATATAACAATATATAGATAAAACCAAAAGCTTACTTTATTTCGAACAAGATTTGATATAAGAGTTCGATTAAATAAATTAATTACATAATTTCCTATAGGGCACACCCTTAACTCTATCAACCTCCCACTTGCACTTGATTCCAATTATAGCAATTCATAACCATACTCTCGGCCAATTTTCCTAGACAAAACAGAGTAAAGGCCTTAGTGAGTAGATCCGTAATATTATCATTTTGTATCTACTTTTCGATTATACTTCTCCATCATTGATAAACTCTTTTACCATGTGTTAATTACAAATAATTGTCACGGTCTCTTATCAAGCTATTAGTTCGTATTATAATCTTTATTACATCATCGCTATCATAATTCGTTATTAGATTCTCAGTGGTGGGAACAATCCCTACCTTTCTTATAAGTTATATATATACCGCTTTGATTGCAACATATTTTAGGTGATGTACTTAGCTTTTATAGTTGCACAACCTCTTGTTGGGAACATTTCTAGCTTAAACGTATTTATCAATGGTGAACATGAATTTAAGGAAGACTTAATATATTCGATGTCACTTATGAAGTTTGAGTCTGAACACTCCTTCATATGGAGTTCGTTGTTCCCATAAACAATCCTTTGGTAGTTCATAGATACTTAAGAATATTTTTAACTATCCTCTAGTGATTTTAACTTGGATTTGATACTCGTTCTGTGCATTAAGTGTGTAAGCAAATTCTAATATAGTACATGGTGTAGGTATTTCCACCTAAAAAGTGATAAATGCAGTTTAGGCCAAAACAAGGATAGATGAGGTACATGAGCTGTAAGGGTTATAATTCATATGGAACATCCAAGTTGAAGGGGCAAGTAACCCTACAAGCAAAGTGGATAAAGAATTTGGAAAGGATAAGACAAACCAACATTTGCATGATCGGTCAGGTAGTAGAGCATCTGCATGATTAGTCCGGTGGTAAAGCTACCGAACAAGAATTCATGTCTCATAGTTACATTACTAAACTAGAATCAGTAGCAGTAACATCGGACATGATTTCATGTCTAATAGGGAGGCCACCGAAAAAGGTTTCCTATCTGGTATACTCAGGGTTTCCGAACCAAGGGGATAAGGGAGTTATACATGGCTAAGAAGCCATCTAGCTCCACCCACCGAACAATGTACTACCGTACCATCCTCAAAGTCAAACTAAACACGATATTTAAGGGAAGGAAATCTGAAATACAAGGAAGTTCTGGATCATATCTTCTATATACGGAAATAACTGAATCGAGCGTGTTATAAAATGAAATTACCTGTTTTATCGAGTCGACCTCCCCATCTCTTCACTTCTATAAATATCCAAGTTACCAGCAGCAATAGGAGGACCTTTAATAGCTACTGGGTACCGCCGAACAAAAAAATGGCCAAATAGAACATCAGGATAATAAATTTCACTATAAATCATTGTATTTTACATTCCAATCATTATAAAGCTGATATACAAAGAAAGCAATAAAAATGAGCAGTGGATGTAGGAATGTTCGGGTCAAACCACTTTAAATCTACGTGTGTTCCATTTTTTCTATCATTTTCTACTTATTTGCTACTATAAATCGATTGGGGGTGTTTGTCCACTTTCTATGCTAATATTTTTGGTTCTTTCATTGAGTGTTGATTCTCAAAATGCCTCCAAGATCAAAGAACAAGGTCGGTGCTACCAACAAGAAAGCTAGCCAGATAGTTATTAATCAAGACAACAATTCATCCAACACTCTAGGACTAGACATTTCCACCAAAGATGACTTGGCTAAAGTTGTGGTGGAGCTCTATACGTAGTTTGCTACCCAACACCAAGCTATTATGGACCATATCATGACATGCTTAGGGCATATGCAACCTATTGCATACAACAGTAAAGCGCGATGATGACTCCAATATAGGGTTTTAGGAGGCGAAGAAGGTCATATTCTATAGTGGATATGATAAGGAGAATTG
Organism: Allium cepa; assembly: GCA_030765085.1. NCBI lineage: Eukaryota > Viridiplantae > Streptophyta > Magnoliopsida > Asparagales > Amaryllidaceae > Allium > Allium cepa. Next base: position 647,726,113 of record CM060939.1, on the reverse strand, counting down.
AGGAATAGGAAGAATGAGTGCTAAGGAAGTGGATCAAGTAAGGATTTAGCTCAAGGTTGTTCCCGTGGAACGGTTCGATGCCGAATCCTACCGATCTAGGCAATGCTCCCCTGTTTTAGAAGAAATAGCAACCGAGGTAGGTGATCTTTCTAACGTGAACGATCCCAAAGTTGGGATTAGGGCTAGGATCGTTGGATAAGTCATTATAGAAGAAGTGAAATAAGTTTTTTTTAACCTCGAAGAGAGAGGTTGACATAGCTCCACTCATCGTCTAAACCAGGAGGCTAGATGGCATGGATCATAAGGGAAGGTGTGTGCCATGAACAAGTAGAACGAGGAATTATGGTGGAAGCTAGCAGCAATTCTTTATGGAAATAGAGACCGCTCGAAACCCTAACGGCTTCTGAATGCCCACCATGGATCCTTTTCAAGGTCTAACTGACCTAATAGTACACTTGTAGCGGTACATACACACACTAATAAGTGGAGCAATAGAGGAAGTCTTGGGCAAGTGTTTTCCCTAATCCCTGGATGACTTTGATGGTGATGTGGTTTTGCCTCCTTTCTTATCACTAAATGCATACATAGCCGACGTTAAAGAAAAAATTCATTATCAAATTTTGGGTATATGAGGATTAACCTAAGGACCCATAATCACCATTAGATGTGACGCAAAGGTATGATGAAATACTATAGCAGAATTAACTCACTTTAATGCCACAGCAGCTAGTGTCCAAAATGCAGATGAATGACTAACTCTTACACTGTTATGTAGTGGTGTGCAGCTAGACATGAAAATGCCCTGGTGATTAACCGAGGAAAATCTGGTCACTTTGTAGGATTTCTTCTATGAGGCGACAAAGTATATGCGGTTAAAGAAAGTTACAGCTAGGCGAACAGACTTGAGCTGCTATCAATTCATCAGAAGCATATCATTGTGTGAGTGTACGGCGAAGGGAAACAAAAGCGGTTTGACCAAAAAGAAGAAGGATTGCAATTAAAGCGACTCTAGGTGAAAGAAAGTGGAGAAAAGGAAGTTCATGCCTGGACCGAGGTTCGATGCTTACATGAACCTAAATGACATCATGGAAAACATATATCTTGCAATGCAAGCAGGGCATAAATAAATAGGCCTCAACCGAGAAAGGAGATTGAAGCTACCATAATATGGTAAAATATTGTAGATTTCACAAATATCATGGATAAAACACTTATGTATGTCGTCACTTGTAGGACAATATAGAGAAATACTTCAGAAATACGAAGTTTGAGCGGCATATCAGAAATCTAATGCTTCCATACTTCTTGTGTAGTGGGTCCTAAAGAAAACCCTGCTATGAAATGGGAAAGAAGGAACTAGGGCTAATTGTGAGAAGGATGGGAGATTGGTAATTAATACCATAATTGGAGGACCTCATGTAGTTGACAAAATTGAGGCTAAGATGGAAAGATATGCAAAGTCCTTAAAGAACGGAGAAGCTTTCGTATACACCATAGACGAGGACAATAAGACTAAGTCCCATGTCAGGAGCAGGATGTAATAACCTTCGGTGGTACCGACTCGCAGGAAAAGACGTTTCCATACACAGATCCCATGGTGATTTTAACAATGCTCGGCCTAGCAAAAGGACATCAAATTTTAGTGGACAATAGGAGTTTGATAAACATGCTATTTATGGATGCGTTTGACGGGATGTGATTGTCCATGAAAGATGTCATACCATGCAACCAACAGCTGCATGGCTCACAAGAGAAGGTAAAATGCCTTTAGGAAGGCAAGATTTTGTTTGTCTAGCTACTATCCCATCGCTGATCAGCCATACGAAAGAAAACTTTCATTTTGGTGGATGGATTCTCTACGTACAGCACCATCCTGGGGCAATTCACCTTATTTGATTTCCATGCAGTGATAGCCCAGTAGTATTTGACCATAAAATTCCCTATAGCTCATGGAGTGTGTGCAGAAGAAGGAAACCAAGATGTTGCTAAGGAATGTTATGTAGTGGAGCTCCAAGAAAATAAACGTCTAGAAAAAGGAAAGAGTACATAGGTGACCCTTTGTGCTAAAAAAGTGACCACATGGAAATTAAAGAAGGGCCCCTGCTTAGGTTTACAAGTGATCCATATAATGAACTAGACCCAAGAGATGAAGGAGAGAGGGTCGTAGTGGAGCTTAGAAAGGCAGTAGAATTTATGATGGTAGATAGCATTGACTCGACAAGTTGATGAAAATCAGATCTAGTCTATATTAGGAACTAAAAATATAGTGGATAGGATTCCTATGAGATAATTAGGATATGTTCGCTTGGTCCCATGGATACATGTGTGGGATTTCCCCTTTAATTGCCTATCACCCTTTGAATATCTACAAGAAAGCTCCGGTGAAGCAAAACAAAAGATGTATGGGAATTGAATGATTGGCGATCCTTAACGAAGATCTAGGAAATTTATTGGAAAATGAATTTATCAGGGAGTCCCACAGCCCAGAATGGATAACTAACCTTGTTTTGGAAAAATAAACCATATAGAAATAGCGAATGTGTATTAACTTTTCTAATTTGAATAATGCATGTCCTAACGGTTGTTTCTCACCTTTGACGATTGATCGGTTGGTTGATGGAACTATTAGACATGAACTTACATCTTTTATAGATGCATATTCTGGAGACAACTAGATCACTATGTATGTCCTAGATGAGGAGCATAGTAGTTTTAGCACCTACTTAAGAATGTATTGCAATAAATTTATGCCTTTCGGACTTAAGAAAGCGAGAGCAACATACCAATGCTTGCTTAATAAGATGTTTGCTAGTCAAATTGGAAGGACTATGGTGGTATATGTCGATGACATGATAGTGAAATCAAAGAAGGCCGAGGACTACATTTCTCACTTAGATGAGATGTTTAGATTTTTTTTGGGAATGGGATGAATCTGAATTAGCTAAAATGTTTTTTTGTGTGTTGTTTGGTAAATTATAGGATTCATCATACATGCCAGAGCCCAAAGCAATTCCAAGCTTTAAAAGACATCAAGATTCCCAAAACCTGAAGGGAGATGTAAAGTCTAAATGACAAAGTGGTAGCATTGAGCAGGTTCATATGCAAGGCCACCGATAAGTATGTTTCATTCTTTGAATCATCAAAGAAGTAGAAGACAAATTTTGCTTAGATAGATGAGTGCCTGACTGCATTCCTTAAACTACTAGAGCATTTGCATAAGCTGTCGGTTATTTATATGTAGGTGGAAGGGGATGATCTATATCTATCCTTAGCAGTGTCTACACAAGCCTTGACTGCAGCATTGGTTCGAGAAGAAGATCTAGTGCAACGACGGGTATACTATGTGAGAAAACACTTTACCAGACCAGAATCAAGACATCCTAAACTAAAAAAGTTGGTGCACTATCTCCTATTAGTATCCTAAAAGCTAAGGAACTATTTTCAATCCCATCCTATTTGGGAGTTAACAAAACAACCATTAAGATAGGTTCTGCATCGACCAAATACCTTAGGAAGGCTAAAGAACTAGAGTATTGAGCTGAACCATTATGAAATTACCTATCATCCTCGAATGTCGATCAAAGGATAGGTTAACGGATTTTATTGTCGGGTTTAGTATTGGGGACACTGAAATTGAATCGTGAAAAGAGCAAGCTTTTAAATGGTGGATGTATATGGATGGAGCTTCGAACGAGCATGACTTTGACGTTGGAGTAGTGTTGTTAACACCCTAAGGGAAGAAAGTTGAGCTATGTACTACGGTTGGGGTTCGAGGAAACAAACAACGAGGCTAAATATGAGGCGCTAATAGCAGGGTTGGAGATAACCAGATAATTGGTGATAAGGTCACTATGCATGCATAACGACTTTCAGTTGGTCGTAAACTATGTGATAAGGGAATTCTAAGCTAAAGGAGAATGGTTGGCATCCTATCTAAGAAAGGTGAAGACATTTCTTAATAGGATGGAGCATTATGTGATTAGACACATTCCATGGGAAGAGAATCAGGATTTGAATGAGTTGACAAATTTGGCAAGTTCAAGAGATAGGCCATTGGTAGGATAGATGCCAACAATGAACCTACCGAGTCTTAGATTTGAGAAGGTGTATGTGGTTGCAGCCATTGATGGGAAGGAAACTTGTATGCCATCGATCAAAAGGTATTTAAGCGAGAGGTCTTACTAGACAATAGAAACGAAGACAAGAAGGTCTTGTAAAAGGCACCACATTTCATCATTCAAGATTGCATGTTCTACCAAAGGGGATTCTCTAATCCACTGTTAAGGTGCATAACCAAAGTGAAGCCTAAGTAGTGCTAGATAATATACATCAAGGTAGTTAGAAGACCACGTTGGGGGCCAAACTCTGGTGAAGAAGGTGTTGCAATATGGGTACTTTTGGCTGAAGCTAAAATGATGCGATCGAATATGCAAATAGGTGTAACAAATGCCAACCATTTGCAAAGATCTCAAGGTTGCTCCTAAACGAGCTGACACATTTGGTCAGCCATTAGCCTTAGCCTTAGCCTTTTGTAATCTGGGGAATAGATATGATCGGTGATCTTCCCATGAATAGGAGTGGAGCTAAGTATGCTATAGTGGCAATCAAATACTTTATTAAGTGGGTCAAACCTGAACTGCTTACTAAAACATTGTCGACCAAGGTTATAAATTTTTTGCTTAGGAATGTGATATGCAAGTATGAAGTTCCACTTTAGATCATCTCGGATAATGGAATACAGTTTGATAGCAAGATGTTTACCGACTTCTTCTAGCAGCATGGGATAAAGAAGAGTCTTTTAGCAGAAGCATATCTATAGGCTAATGGACACGTGGAAGCAATCAATAAGGTTCTTAAGACCCTCATAAAGAAGTGACCTGAAAAGGAAAAAAAGAAGCGTGGGTGGATGAACTGCCTCTAGCATTGTGATCTTATCTCACTTCTTTCAAGATGGCGACATGACATATCCCCTTTTCCTTAGCGTATGGATCAGAGGCAGTGTTGCCCATGGGGACCGCAATGCCATCCCATATGAGGATTCTTAATGACCCTAAATGAGAACGAAGAGCTGTTGAATATGTCACTGGATTTGTTTGATGAAAGGCATGATGAAGCTGCTTTAAAAGCTATGGTGCACAAGTAAACGATAGCCAAGCATTATAACTCGAAGGTCAAATACCATCCTCTTAAGGAATAGGCTTAGCGGTGAAGAAGATATTCCTCAGACTGGTGGCACTTGACCCGATCCGGGAAGGACCATATGTTATTTATAAAGATCCGAGCAATGGTGCTTTCATCCTCAGCACAGATATGAGGTTGTGCTTAGAAAAGGTTGGAACACACATAACCTTCATCCTTATTTTACTTAATATCTATTGCCTTCTTATTGTACCATCGTTGTGCAATTAATACATTTATGGAAATATTATTATTAGAATGTGCATTTCTTGAAATGTTTTTATATTATTCGTCCCTTGATTATACATGGACTGATATAAACACTTAAGACAAGGAGTGTGATGTAGTTGTTAGCTTTGACTAACTTAATATTCATCTATGAACAATGGGAATGAAGTTAAGCGACCCAAGCTCACCGAATTCGCATTCAAACCAGTTGTAAAGGCTCCATAAGCTAAAATCTTTGCTCAAGCGCAATTCACATCATAATGACATAGAGCTCATCCTCCAAACAAATTTGGCGGGCAATGACAAACCAGACTTATCCGCAGTTAGGACATGACCGTCGACTGAGTAGTTTTCCATTGATGATAAGCCCTATCACTCTGGCCGACAGCGTCAAATTGGACTTTTCCAAGGTCAAGGCATGACAACCGACTAGATAGTTTGCTATTGGCGCATGGCCCTATCACTCTGGCCAGCAATGGCAAACCAAACCTACCCATGGTCCAGGCACGATCATCGATTAGGTAGTTTGCCACTGACGATCGTCCCTATCACTCTGGCCAGTAATGGCGAACCTGACTTACGCAAGGTCAGGAAATGACCACCGATTGGGTAGTTTTCTATTGGCGATCGTCCCTATCACTCTAGCCAGCAATGTAAAACCAAACTTTCCCATGGTCAAGGCATGACCCACGACTGGGTTGTTCACCATTGATGGTCAACTCTATTAATCTAGCTGACAATGCTGGGTAATACTTACCCATGGTCAAGACATGACCATAAATTAGGTAGTTCTTAATTGATGATTGGCCCTATCACTCTGGCTAGCAATGTCGAATTGGACTTACCCATGATCAGGAAAGGACTGCCGATTGAGTAGTTTATGACGATTAACCATATCACTCTATCCGCTAATGGCACACCGGACTTATCCATGGTCTGGACATGGACACCTAATAAAACAGCTCAATATTATTAATCATCCTCGAGATCTCAAGGAGTGACCGCATGCTCATCGTTGATGGGGCAGTTTTGTGTAGAATACATACAGGATGTGTACGTAGGAATAAACAAAGAGAATAAGGGAAAATGGCAAGAAAGAAGGTTATAAGAAGCTAATTCATCTAAACATCGTTAATCAAATATTTGTAATACGGGTCATAATTATTAAAAATAATATGCACACACCCTTATAAAAGATGTCAAAATCGAGTATGCGCAATTCGAATGTTTAATACACAAGAATGAAAATCGAACTATTCCAAAAATGGAAATATTCAAACATGCAAATATTATTTAAACCTAAAATGAATTTCTTAGATTATCTAGCTCCGACAGGCTCTTTTTCCCTCTTATCTTGCTTAGACTTGGACGTGGAGACTGCATTAAGCTTAGTCTGCTTCTTCCTTATAATTTTGAGCTCCTCTACTACCTCCAATTTAACTCTAGCAACATCCTTTGGGTACTTGACTATTATCTTTTCTATAAGAATTTCATGCTTGTCGATGTCCTTAGTTGATATATTATGACATGTGGTCCTGATATCAGCATCCTCTTTGAAAGCGGCAATATCTCATCATGATTTTCCTTCTCTATGTAGTCTGATGGATCCAGGGGTAAGCTCTAACAATGTGGATTTAGAAAATTCCATGGATCCAAAAGGATTTGTCATGACTGCGCCGTCTGCACGAATGAAGGGGACTATCGGGTATGTCCTTACCCAAATGGGCTTGAATTTATTGAGCAGTGGCTCGTGGGCTATATAAAAGAATCCTGCCTCTTTTAGGAGTAGATGGAGCATCATTCCAGGGATGGGTGTTATTTGGGGCTGGACGTCCTCCTGGGGCTGGCTTTGGATAGGCATGTTTGTGGAGACATGGTAAAGTTAGAGAAATGTCATGCATGGGGACATAAATAACCGGTATCAAAGTATGACTATGGGTAGTAGCCCTTGAAGAATAACCGCCATTCTTCCTTGCCCCCTCTTGCTCCATTCAAGCTCTTTCATCAGCTGTTAACTTTATGTAGCCCGAGAAAATAGCTTCTTTCTGCTCAGTAGAAAAGAAAGCTTCAACAACTTCAAGGTTAAAGGGCAGCCCGACATGCTCGCTGGCTTCCTTAGGTTCCTTGATTAATCGCCTATAAATAGAGGCCATGAAGTCTTAATAGTTATCCATCCATGATGACATTCCCTCGATATACATTTGTAAATAAATCTTATCTAGAAGCACTTTGATTTAGTCCAACTAGTTGTTCATCCCATCGCTCTCGGTTCGAAGCTTTTAAATTACCTTTGTCTCGGCCTCCTTTTTTGCGGTCACAGCCTCAAGTCTAGCCTTAAGAGAGGCCCTTTCACTCTTCTAGTCCTCAACCATTTTCTTTAACTCCAAAATCCAGGCTCTACTTTGCTATTATAGCTTAGATTTCGTCCAGTCTATTTGAGTATTTGGCCTTAACATTCTTATAATCCTTATACTATCTCTTGGCTTTGGAATGTTTAGCGCTCCAAGGTCAAGAGTGTGGAGAGCTTCGCTAGTTCATATTATTATGTATATACATATTAATATATTGATTTAAATATATAAGTTATTTTAAATATTAAAAAAAATTATATCCCATGAATAACATGTGTATACATATATATAATAATAAAATAATTTTTTAATATATATACTCATAAATATATATTTATAATATATATACACACACATTAATCAATAACAATATTCAAGACAAAATATTTATTTTATTTCATTTCCAAGTCATGCGCATAGCACAAAAATTTAATTTTTTATTCTTAATTTTAAAAATGAATTTTTAATTAAATATTCATTAAAAGTTAATAAAATAAAAATTAATTTCGGAATTTTTGTTTCAATTTAAATTTCTAGAAAATCATAACTGATATTTTATGGCTTGAAGAATTTTTCCACATTTATTTGGCTTAAATTTATTTTTAATAATTTATTTATTTATGGCCATCTAAAATAATTAAATTCTAAAAATAAGAAAAATATTTTTATTTTCGTGCTGAAGCCTTATACGGTGCTAATATAATTTTATAAAATTTAAAATAATTTCTCATGACATTTTTGAATTAATAAAATCCAATGAAGTAAATTATTTAAATAATGTTAAATAATAATAAATTATTCAAAAAAGTTATTTTTCGCTATCGAAAATTGATATCACTGTAATGCATTATAAATAAAATTATATAACTAATTTTACAATGATGTAATGTTGCAAATAATTATAAGATATAGTGTGTGTGTGAGAGTTAGTGATTGACTAAATGACATATGTTTTAATTTTATAAAATATAATAATTATATATATGGCTACAGACCTGACATATATGATTAAATTTTTTTATTAAGGTTAAATATATACAGGCATATTGCGAAACTGATCTATGACAACATTGCTTGCATATCAGAATTATCACCTAATTATACATATAGTATACACATATATGTATGATAAAACATTATAGTAATTTACTACAAAATCATACCTTAATCCAAAGCCTTAAAATATACCTTGAAAAGATAAACTCTCCTCTTTGAAACATTTTTTAATTCAGTAGATTGTTAGTCCTTGAACCGTTGACCTTTAGCTATAAAATAACATTCGAATCAGACTTGATTTGTTTTTGTGTTTGGGTTGAAGAAGAGGCTAGGGTATCAATTTGTCCAGCAAAGAAGCAAGGAGGAGGTAGCCAAATATCTCATCTAATTAGGGTTAGGAATGCTTACATAGTAGATATGAGAGAAAAAGTGGATCTCATCACATAATAATTCTCCCTCAATCTAAGCCATCCCAAATCAATCTTCCTTACACCATAATCAAGCCTCCTATACCATGTATGTGCTGTCGAAATAACAAGCCCAATGATGGGCCTTAACCCCATTTAAGCCCACATAAAAATATTACACAATTTAATCTGATTTAATTGCTCAGTGATATCGTATATCGATTATTTATTTCTCAAACCATAACCAAAATTTATAATTAACATTTCATAAATATTAAATAATTTATAGAAATCATAAAGTAATTGAATCATTTAGTCAAAGAAGAATTTATCGTTTCGGTTGCGTGACTCGTTAAACATAAATTTAGTTAGCGATTAAAATCGAATTATTTGAATATTAATGGTTACACGCTACTTATCCAGTGGTGTGAATTTTTTCCAAATTTATTGCTTACTTAGTTTCGATAAAATTCAATTTCACTTGGTTAAATATTACCCAATTACGACTTTTAATTACACCAATTCTCTTCGTCAAAATTTTATAACTTTGGAGTTATGGAATTTGATAACCGTCAAAATTCCAATATCGTCCATTGTCAACTCTATAGTCCAAACACAAAGTCCTTGATTCAATAATAATGATAACTATTGACCGAACTACTCTGGCTAAAGATTTTGACTTTGGGTTGACTTGAGTTTACCTTGGAACTAACCTTATATAGCCGAGAAGATGAATCCACTCTTGAAATGTGGTGACCCATTTAAATTTTCACACATAGATTTGTTTTTTACAAAAGGAATATATATTTAAATCCCATGATGTTAAGTTTGAATATTTAGAAAATTCATATATTCTTTTCCCAAGATTCTGAATGACCAATATATTTATATCAGTTCATGATTCACCTTAAAACAGTTCTACATATTTGATGATAAGTTTGCTTCTTTTGTTTTGTATGGGATGATATTTACAACAGGCTCAATGCATATGGGATTGGTAATGCAAAGTACAGTGCACCTTTGCATTTTCTTTTCTTAATTTTCTACTCTTTCTGCCTATATATGTCTATTATCACCTAATGCAGTATTTAAGTGTTAAGAAGTGTAACTGAGAGAAGTACAATTGCTAATATGAACATACAAATCTGTTTTCACAATCACATTTTCATTTCAGGTTGAACGATTATATTTGCACTGCATTTTTCAGATAGGTTGGAAATGTATACTGGTATGCTTCGAGTTTGTATTTCAAAAACTTGGAGTTTTTATATCACTTTCTTCGAGCTGGAAACACTTGCACAACATGAACTGTAGTGAAGTGATTTCAGGCTATAAGGGTTTGACCTTTAACCATCTAGGCTGGTCATGTTCCCACACTTACAGCTTTCAGAACCATATTTCTTATGTAAACAATTCCTACAAACACTTTTTCCTATCACCGGTTTGCTTTTATCATATAAAAGTTTTTCTGAGAATTCACTTTCCCCAGGTTTTCAACACAAAACAAAAATGTTTCCAAATCCATTTCTTTTAAAACCCTTTTTATTTTGAAATCAAATGCATAAATATGAGTCATGCATTTTCTCAGAGATTATGCACCAACCAATATTTATTACAGGCCATGCATAATCCATTTTGTTCAAAATTCACAAGCTTGTTTTGTTTTTCTGAAAAATCTGTTATACCTGACTGTTTATAATTGCCATCATCAAATCACAACATAATTTCAAACTGAAGAAAACAGAGGTTAACATGCACACATATCATACTGATATGTTATATTAAGTTTCTCAGTTCCCAAAAAGATGACCAGACATTTATAAGAACATCAACTAATTACTTGTCATCAGAAATCATTCAACAGAGGTTTAGTTGCATACATACTCAGAAAATCTTCTTACAATTTACTTTACTACTATTGATAACCAGACCATTCACTACAAGCATCTGCAAATACAAAGCAAAGTTTCTCTTATTTATACTTAGCAGCTAATGCTTCCTTCATCCATCAAGTCAACCTTAATTACCAGCATGTAATTCACTGAGCTGCCCCATTTAATTGAGACACCCAGATGATTGCAAAGGCAACCAAAAGGGTCAGTTTACACTGGTATGAACATTAATGAATTTTATACACATGTTTACAAATCTTATGAACTTATAACACTTGCATAATCTAGCAGTTTGTAAACTATGCACAACAGTAAAATTGCCAGATAACTTCAAGAATACAACCATTCATTCAATACTTATGCAACCAGCCATGCATTATTCATAACATCATAAGTAAACCCAGGTTTTGTTCTCCCAGTTTCTCCCAGCATTTCATTAAGGTCATCACGTTAAACCTTGTTTAATTTATATCTTTGTTCAGATATTATAACCCAGAGATTTAAATCTCGTACCCCATTTTATTTATGGTCTAAATCCCCCTGTCAAATGAACACAAGTATGCATTGTGAAGGAATCTCCCAGATAGTTTTATTTATTCCAACACACAAAGGCCTCAGGGTGCACTTGCACCATGCATATACTTCCTCCCACCTGAAGCAAGCAGATCATTGACTAACCCCAAATGACCAATTTAATTTTCTTTCATTTATTCATAGGATCTTTTAACCTAATGAGTTTCCCCTTCCAGTTTCTGCTTTATTAAGCACCTGTTTATGGGTTTAATCATAAAACCTCCAATTCCTCCATGTTTCAGAAAACATAATTACTTTCTAGTTCAATCCCTTGTTTTCCATTTATTTTCCTTGCTGAAGAAATTTGCAACAGGTTTTCCAAAACATTTTAAACATCATGATCCTTCTATATTATAAAAAGAAGAATATGGACAGAGGTATTTGTTAAGGAAAATTTACCAAAAACTCAGAAATCCTCCTGCCTTATTATTTAGAAAATAAGCATAAGCCAGATTTCTATCTTGCTGCCTATGTTCTAAATAATTGAAATCCATACTTGACAATAAAAAAATGCTCAAAACATTTTAGCCTGAAAACTGACATACAAGACTCCAAACAGAAATGCACAAACAAACATCCATCGCATCCATTTCATTCATAATAAACCACTTTAGAAATTTAAATAATTTTTATAATACTTTAGCCTGCCTACCAGAGGTCTTAATGCCATTGCATAAAATAGATTAATGCTCACCTATTATTTTCTTTTACTATCTCGCTCCTCTACTCAGCAAATCCCTTCAGAGCTGCTTACCCATATTTCCCCTATTTTATTTTATATTTTTTTTTTCTGAGATGATGATGGTTATGATGGTGTACAGGTTTTATAAAGCTATTTTAGGGTTTAAGGAAATGGGTAATTCCTTTGATACCCCTTTTGTTTTTCATGCACAGATCATACCTCTGTGTGGTCCTCAATTGGAATTACACACATTTTTTACCTCTAGTAGTTATTTCGGGAATCCAAAACTTTAGTTACTGCATGCTATTTCCATGATCTCACTCTATTCATGCCATATGCATGTGACCTTTGCCTATTTTATTTTCTGCTCGGTTTTTGAGGAAACTTTAATTTTTTTGCATTTTCTACTTAGCCTTCTTTTCTTATACAATCATGTACACTGTCATATATATATTTAGGTAATGTAAAATTATTCATACTATATTGTTTTTTTTATTCCTCCTTTAAAGCAGCAACTCCTTTTTACATATCTATGTGATAAAAATTATACACACAAGATTATTTATTTTTTCTTTTCTGTCTTGATGCATCTTATATATATATATATTTTTATTTTAATTTTAGGGTCATTACATACCCTCCCCCTTAAAGGAATTATGTCCCCATAATTTCTTTTAATTTCTCCAAATAAAAATACTAGTTCATAGTCTGTTTTAATTCCATAACCCCATACTCATAGTTTATGAAAGCAAGCAATGCATAAGAATATTCAGAAAATCATCATAAACTACTTAAACATACCTCTCCATCAGTAAACAAATTGGGGTATTTTGCCCTCATTTTGTCCTCCACCTCCCATGTACAATCATTGGTGTCCAAGCTCCATTGAATTTTTACTAATTTGATCACCTTGTTACTCAACCTTTTCTCCTCCTTGGCAACTATCCCTACTGGTTCATTTGCGTATACTAAATTCTTCTGGATTTGAATTTGAGTAGGTGACTCCAGAATTGCTCCTTCATCATGCACCCATTTTCTCAACTGAGAAACATGAAACACTGGATGCACACCACTCAACTCCTAAGGTAACTTAAGTTTGTAGGCCATAGCACCAATTCTCTGCATAATTTCATATGGTCCTACAAATCTTGGTGATAACTTACCAGATTTCCCAAACCTAAACACCTTCCTCATTGGTGATACCTTCAGAAAAACATATTCTCCTACCTTAAACTCCATTGGCTTTCTCCTTTTATCTGCATAAGACTTTTGTCTTGATTGTGCTGTCTTCATCCTATGTCTAATTAACTCAATCATGTTGGAAGTTTCTTTAACATGATCTGGTCCTAATAGTATACCCTCTCCCATATCCAACCAACAGGCAGGAGATATGCAGGGTCTCCCATACAAGGCTTCAAAGGGAGCCATTCCTATTGTTGACTGGTAGCTATTGTTATATGTGAATTCTGCCAAATGAATGTGGTCCTCCCAATTACCCCCAAAGTCAAGCACACATGCTCTCAACAGATCCTCCAATATTTTGTTTACTATCTCTGTCTGCCCATCACTTTGAGGATGGTAGGCAGTGCTTAAGCATAGTTGAGTTCCCATTGCTTCTTGGAAGCTCTCCCAAAATCTTGAGGTGAACAAAGTGTCTCTATCACTCACAATAGTCTTGGGTATACCATGTAGCCTCACCACTTCCTTAATAAATAATTGTGCAAGCCTAGTTGCATTTCTATCTGACCTGACAGGGACAAAGTGAGCTGATTTGGTTAGTCTATCGACAATTACCCATATACTATCATTGCCTTTCTTAGTTCTAGGCAAACCATCCACAAAATCCATGGAAATACTTTCCCATTTCCACTGAGGTACCTCCAAAGGTTGCAACATGCCAGAAGGCTTCTGGTGATCTGCTTTAATTTGCTGACAGGTGAAACATTTGGCCACATATCTTACCACTGCTTGTTTCATTCCTGGCCACCAGTAGCTTCTTTTTAAATCATGATACATTTTAGTACCACCAGGGTGTATGGTGTACCTGGTTTTTTGGCGCTCATTCATGATTTCTTCATTCAACTCTGCAATGTCTGGTACACACAACTTCTCATTCTTCCTTAAATACCCCTTGCGATCTATTTTAAAATTTCCCAACTCAATGTTGCTAAGTAACATTTCCTTCTTCTCCTTCAAATTTTTATCTTGGTCTTGCATGCCACCAATTTTCTCCACTAGATTGGATTTTACTGTAATCAATCCTAGTGTACCATACTCTACCATGTCATCATGCTCTCTAAAATTCTTTTCATTCTTGCTACATATATCTGCCTCCCCAAGCATTACAAGGTTTTTAAATTCATTAATCATTAAACTGGCTAATCTAACATGATGCCTACTCAAGGCATCTGCCACCCTATTGGCTTTTCCAAGGGTGTACAAAATATCTAAATCATATGCAGCTATAAATTCCATCCACCTTGCTTGTCTCATATTCAAATCTTTTTGAGAAAATAAATATTTCAATGCTTGATGGTCTGTAAATAATTCAAACTTTGCTCCAAGCAAATAATGCCTCCAAAGTTTTAATGCAAACACTATTGCAGCTAATTCTAGATCATGAGTTGCATATTTGGTTTCATTGGGTTTAAGCTGTCTTGATGCATATGCCACTACCTTGCCATGTTGCATAAGTACTGCACCTAACCCAGACCCACTAGCATCAGTATATACAACCATTCCTTCATTTGCTTCTGGGATTTGCAAGACAGGAGCTTCCACCAGTGCTTGTTTCAATTTCTCAAAAGCTTGTTCACACTGCTCAGTCCACACATATGGTTGGTTCTTCTTTGTCAACTTGGTCATTGGTGTGGCTATTCTTGAAAAATCCTTGATGAACCTTCTATAGTACCCTGCCAATCCCAGGAATGATCTCACCTCAGTCACTGTTCTGGGTCTACTCCAGGATTGAACTGCAATCACTTTGCTTGGATCCACACTTACTCCTTGCTGTGACACTATGTGTCCTAAGAATTTTACTTCATGCTGCCAAAATGTACATTTTGAATACTTGGCTTTTAATTCATGTTCTCTAAGTCTGGATAATACTAGGTGTAGATGCATAGCATGATCATTTTTGGTCTTTGAGTAAATTAATATATCATCTATAAATACGAGAACAAATTTATCCAAAAAGTCTCTAAAAATTCTATTCATCAAATCTACAAAATAGGAGGGAGCATTGGTCAAGCCAAATGGCATTACTAAAAATTCATATAGGCCATACCTTGTGTTAAAGGCTGTGTACTCAATGCTTTCCTCTGCAACTTTCATTTGGTGAAATCCAGAGGCTAAATCTAACCTTGAAAATATTTTAGCTCCATGCAACTGATCAAATTGATCATCTATTCTAGGCAGTGGGTACTTATTTTTAATGGTTACCTTGTTTAAATCCCTATAGTCTACACACAACCTCATTGTTCCATCATGTTTCTTGACAAAGAGCACTGGGGAACCCCAACTGGAACTACTTGATCTTATGAATCCTTTCTCTTCTAATTCTTCTAGTTGATGTTTTAATTCTACTAACTCTTTTGGACCCATCCTATAAGGCTTCTTAATGATTGGATTTGTTCCTGGCATTAACTTAATTTTGAATTCAACTGGTCTGTTCTGAGGAATTCCTCTCACCTCTCCAAACACATCTATGTATTCATTAACTACTGGAATTTCCTCTATTTTTAATTCCTTTTTAATTTCGTTTATACTCCAAATTTTATTAAAACATGTGTTCTTTGCTATTTCACTTAGAACTGTAATTCTTTTGCCTTCATTTGTCTCCAAAGAAATGGTAAGGTTTTCTAAATTTAAAATTGCTTTATTTTTCATTAACCAATCTACCCCCAAAATAATCCCAATACCAGGATAATTTAAAGTATATAGATCTGAATCAAAGCCATAACCCCCTATGATTAATTTCAGACCCATACACTTCATCCCTAATATACAATGACTCCCTATGGGGCTGTGTACAATTAAGGGGTGTTCAATAGAAACACAAGCAAGTGCTAATTTCTTTACAATTTCCAAAGATATTAGTGAATGTGAAGCACCAGTGTCATATACTACTGATATTGGTTGGGTATTGATTAGAATTATACCTTCAAGTTGCCCAACATTTCCAATGGTGTTTGTTGCCAAAGCTCCTACCCTTGCTGTTTTCTTATGAGTCTCTGGGCAGTCCTTCTTTAAATGTCCCATTTTCCCACAGTTATAGCAGCTTCCTTTAGGTATTTTAGGGTCAGGGCATTGGTTACTGTAATGTCCAGCTTTTCCATAATTAAAACAATGAGTGAATTTCTTGCTTTCAGGTGCTATTGCTCCTTCCACTTTCTTAACTCCTTTACTTGCATTTCTCTTGTCATAAGGTTGCACTTTGTTCTGACCTCCCTTCTTCTTATTGAGCTTCATGTTCCTGAATTTATCTCTTGTGGTATCATGTTGCTCAAAAGAGAGAGTTAGATCAATCACTTGATCAAAGGTTTTGTCTTTGTATGGCAACATTGCCCTAGATAGATTGGGATTCAAGCCTTGAATGTATCTTGCATTCTTTGCTTCTGCATTCCCTATCAACACCATTCCATACTTGGACAATGCTTCAAACTTCTGAGTGTACTCATTTACACTCATGCCTCCTTGCCTTAATCTAATAAAGTCTTCAAGCAGTGTGGCTTTGGCAGATGCTGGGATAAATCTGGCCTCAAGCATGTCCTTGAAATCATTCCAAGTGATGTTATTTTCTGGCCTTCCTACTATCACAACCTCCCACCAATCCAGTGCAACCCCCATCAATTTCCTTGAAGCTATTTGTCTTTTCCTTTGGTCATTGATTTGCATATCTGTAAAGACCCTCTCCATAGTCCTTATCCACATTTGAACACCCATAGCTCCTTCAGTGCCTTCAAAATCCTTTCCTCCCAAATTGGTACAAGTCTTAAGCAGTTTGGAGAGCTCCTCATGAGGATTATCTTGCCTTGGTGCCATTCCATCCCTCAAAGCCCTTACAAAATCCTCCATGCTTATCACAGGTGGCTCACGTGATGGTCCTACACCTGTGTGATGTCTTGGTCCTACCATAATGCTATAGATATAATTTTTAAGTTAGTTTATTTACCACCATTATTCTTAATATCTTTACTTTGTTTATTTATTTTATTTAGGTGTACCCTATACATGTATCTCAAGCATACATTTCATTCAGTCATACAAAAACATCCAACCCTAAGAATTCAATCAATGCATTCAATCATCCATATACATACAATAATGTTTACTATGTTATTTAAAACATAGCTCTGATACCAACTGTGGTGACCCCTTTAAATTTTCACATATAGATTTTTTTTACAAAAGGAATATATATTTAAATCCCATGATGTTAAGTTTGAATATTTAGAAAATTCATAGATTCTTTTCCCAAGATCCTGAATGACCAATATATTTATATCAGTTCATGATTCACCTTAAAACAGCTCTACATATTTGATGATATGTTTGCTTCTTTTGTTTTGTATGGGATGATATTTACAACAGGCTCAATGCATATGGGATTGGTAGTGCAAAGTACAGTGCACCTTTGCATTTTCTTTTCTTAATTTTCTACTCTTTCTGCCTATATATGTCTATTATCACCTACTGTAGTATTTAAGTGTTAAGAAGTGTAACCGAGAGAAGTACAATTGCTAATATGAACATACAAATCTGTTCTCACAATCACATTTTCATTTCAGGTTGAACAATTATATTTGCACTGCAATTTGAGATAGGTTGGAAATGTATACTGGTATGCTTCGAGTTTATATTTCAAAAACTTGGAGTTTTTATATCACTTTCTTCGAGCTGGAAACACTTGCACAACATAAACTGTAGTGAAGTGATTTCAGGCTATAAGGGTTTGACCTTTAACCATCTAGGCTGGTCATGTTCCCACACTTACAGCTTTCAGAACCATATTTCTTATGTAAACAATTCCTACAAACACTTTTTCCTATCACCAGTTTGCTTTTATCATATAAAAGTTTTTCTGAGAATTCACTTTCCCCAGGTTTTCAACACAAAACAAAAATGTTTCCAAATCCATTTCTTTTAAAACCCTTTTTATTTTGAAATCAAATGCATAAATATGAGTCATGCATTTTCTCAGAGATTATGCACCAACCAATATTTATTACAGGCCATGCATAATCCATTTTGTTCAAAATTCACAAGCTTGTTTTGTTTTTCTGAAAAATCTGATATACCTGACTGTTTATAATTGCCATCATCAAATCACAACATAATTTCAAACTAAAGAAAATAGAGGCTAACATGCACACATATCATACTGATATGTTATATTAAGTTTCTCAGTTCCCAAAAAGATGACTAGACATTTATAAGAACATCAACTAATTACTTGTCATCATAAATCATTCAACAGAGGTTTAATTGCATACATACTCAGAAAATCTTCTTACAATTTACTTTACTACTATTGATAACCAGACCATTTACTACAAGCATCTGCAAATACAAAGCAAAGTTTCTCTTATTTATACTTCCAAGCTAATGCTTCCTTCATCCATCAAGTCAACCTTAATTACCTGCATGCAATTCATTGAGCTGCCCCATTTAACTGAGACACCCAGATGATTGCAAAGGCAACCAAAAGGGTCAGTTTACACTGGTATGAACATTAATGAATTTTATACACATGTTTACAAATCTTATGAACTTATAACACTTGCATAATCTAGCAGTTTGTAAACTATGCACAACAGTAAAATTGCCAGATAACTTCAAGAATACAACCATTCATTCAATACTTATGCAACCAGCCATGCATTATTCATAACATCATAAGTAAACCCAGGTTTTGTTCTCCCAGTTTCTCCCAGCATTTCATTAAGGTCATCACATTAAACCTTGTTTAATTTATATCTTTGTTCAGATATTATAACCCAGAGATTTAAATCTCATACCCCATTTTATTTATGGTCTAAATCCCCCTGTCAAATGAACACAAGTATTCATTGTGAAGGAATCTCCCAGATAGTTTTATTTATTCCAACACACAAAGGCCTCAGGGTGCACTTGCACCATGCATATACTTCCTTCCACCTGAAGCAAGTAGATCATTGACTAACCCCAAATGACCAATTTAATTTTCTTTCATTTATTCATTGGATCTATTAACCTAATGAGTTTCCCCTTCCAGTTTCTGCTTTATTAAGCACCTGTTTATGGGTTTAATCATAAAACCTCCAATTCCTCCATGTTTCAGAAAACATAATTACTTTCTAGTTCAATCCCTTGTTTTCCATTTATTTTCCTTGCTGCAGAAATTTGCAACAGGTTTTCCAAAACATTTTAAACATCATGATCCTTCTATATTATAAAAAGAAGAATATGGACAGAGGTATTTGTTAAGGAAAATTTACCAAAAACTCAGAAATCCTCCTGCCTTATTATTTAGAAAATAAGCATGAGCCAGATTTCTATCTTGCTGCCTATGTTCTAAATAATTGAAATCCATACTTGACAATAAAAAAGTGCTCAAAACATTTTAGCCTGGAAAACTGACATACAAGACTCCAAACAGAAATGCACAAACAAACATCCATCTCATCCTTTTCATTCATAATAAACCACTTCAGAAATTTAAATAATTTTTATAATACTTTAGGCTGCCTACCAGAGGTCTTAATGCCATTGCATAAAATAGATTAATGCTTACCTATTATTTTCTTTTACTATCTTGCTCCTCTACTCAGCAAATCCCTTCAGAGCTGCTTACCCATATTTCCCCTATTTTATTTTATATTTTTTTTTCTGAGATGATGATGGTTATGATGGTGTACAGGTTTTATAAAGCTATTTTAGGGTTTAAGGAAATGGGTAATTCCTTTGATACCCCTTTTGTTTTTCATGCACAGATCATACCTCTGTGTGGTCCTCAATTGGAATTACACACATTTGGTTACCTCTAGTAGTTATTTCGGGAATCCAAAACTTTAGTTACTGCATGCTATTTCCATGATCTCATTCTATTCATGCCATATGCATGTGACCTTTGCCTATTTTATTTTCTGCTCAGTTTTTGAGGAAACTTTAATATTTTTGCATTTTCTACCTAGCCTTCTTTTCTTATACAATCATGTACACTGTCATATATATTTAGGTAATGTAAAATTATTCATACTATATTGTTTTTTTTTATTCCCCCTTTAAAGCAGCAACTACTTTTTACATATCTATGTGATAAAAATTATAAACACAAGATTATTTATTTTTTCTTTTCTGTCTTGATGCATCTTATATATATATTTTTATTTTTATTTTAGGGTCATTACATACCCTCCCCCTTAAAGGAATTATGGCCCCATAATTTCTTTTAATTTCTCCAAATAAAAATACTAGTTCATAGTCTGTTTTAATTCCATAACCCCATACTCACAGTTTATGAAAGCAAGCAATGCATAAGAATATTCAGAAAATCATCATAAACTACTTAAACATACCTCTCCATCAGTAAATAAATTGGGGTATTTTGCCCTCATTTTGTCCTCCACCTCCCATGTACAATCATTGGTGTCCAAGCTCCATTGAATTTTTACTAATTTGATCACCTTGTTACTCAACCTTTTCTCCTCCTTGGCAACTATCCCTACTGGTTCATTTGCGTATACTAAATTCTTCTGGATTTGAATTTGAGTAGGTGACTCCAGAATTGCTCCTTCATCATGCACCCATTTTCTCAACTGAGAAACATGAAACACTGGATGCACACCACTCAACTCCTAAGGTAACTTAAGTTTGTAGGCCATAGCACCAATTCTCTGCATAATTTCATATGGTCCTACAAATCTTGGTGATAACTTACCAGATTTCCCAAACCTAAACACCTTCCTCATTGGTGATACCTTCAGAAAAACATATTCTCCTACCTTAAACTCCATTGGCTTTCTCCTTTTATCTGCATAAGACTTTTGTCTTGATTGTGCTGTCTTCATCCTATGTCTAATTAACTCAATCATGTTGGAAGTTTCTTTAACATGATCTGGTCCTAATAGTATACCCTCTCCCATATCCAACCAACAGGCAGGAGATATGCAGGGTCTCCCATACAAGGCTTCAAAGGGAGCCATTCCTATTGTTGACTGGTAGCTATTGTTATATGTGAATTCTGCCAAATGAATGTGGTCCTCCCAATTACCCCCAAAGTCAAGCACACATGCTCTCAACAGATCCTCCAATATTTTGTTTACTATCTCTGTCTGCCCATCACTTTGAGGATGGTAGGCAGTGCTTAAGCATAGTTGAGTTCCCATTGCTTCTTGGAAGCTCTCCCAAAATCTTGAGGTGAACAAAGTGTCTCTATCACTCACAATAGTCTTGGGTATACCATGTAGCCTCACCACTTCCTTAATAAATAATTGTGCAAGCCTAGTTGCATTTCTATCTGACCTGACAGGGACAAAGTGAGCTGATTTGGTTAGTCTATCGACAATTACCCATATACTATCATTGCCTTTCTTAGTTCTAGGCAAACCATCCACAAAATCCATGGAAATACTTTCCCATTTCCACTGAGGTACCTCCAAAGGTTGCAACATGCCAGAAGGCTTCTGGTGATCTGCTTTAATTTGCTGACAGGTGAAACATTTTGCCACATATCTTGCCACTGCTTGTTTCATTCCTGGCCACCAGTAGCTTCTTTTTAAATCATGATACATTTTAGTACCACCAGGGTGTATGGTGTACATGGTTTTTTGGCGCTCATTCATGATTTCTTCCTTCAACTCTGCAATGTCTGGTACACACAACTTCTCATTCTTCCTTAAATACCCCTTGCGATCTATTTTAAAATTTCCCAACTCAATGTTGCTAAGTAACATTTCCTTCTTCTCCTTCAAATTTTTATCTTGGTCTTGCATGCCACCAATTTTCTCCACTAGATTGGATTTTACTGTAATCAATCCTAGTGTACCATACTCTACCATGTCATCATGCTCTCTAAAATTCTTTTCATTCTTGCTACATATATCTGCCTCCCCAAGCATTACAAGGTTTTTAAATTCATTAATCATTAAACTTGCTAATCTAACATGATGCCTACTCAAGGCATCTGCCACCCTATTGGCTTTTCCAGGGGTGTACAAAATATCTAAATCATATGCAGCTAGAAATTCCATCCACCTTGCTTGTCTCATATTCAAATCTTTTTGAGAAAATAAATATTTCAATGCTTGATAGTCTGTAAATAATTCAAACTTTGCTCCAAGCAAATAATGCCTCCAAAGTTTTAATGCAAACACTATTGCAGCTAATTCTAGATCATGAGTTGCATATTTGGTTTCATTGGGTTTAAGCTGTCTTGATGCATATGCCACTACCTTGCCATGTTGCATAAGCACTGCACCTAACCCAGACCCACTAGCATCAGTATATACAGCCATTCCTTCATTTGCTTCTGGGATTTGCAAGACAGGAGCTTCCACCAGTGCTTGTTTCAATTTCTCAAAAGCTTGTTCACACTGCTCAGTCCACACATATGGTTGGTTCTTCTTTGTCAACTTGGTCATTGGTGTGGCTATTCTTGAAAAATCCTTGATGAACCTTCTATAGTACCCTGCCAATCCCAGGAATGATCTCACCTCAGTCACTGTTCTGGGTCTACTCCAGGATTGAACTGCAATCACTTTGCTTGGATCCACACTTACTCCTTGCTGTGACACTATGTGTCCTAAGAATTTTACTTCATGCTTCCAAAATGTACATTTTGAATACTTGGCTTTTAATTCATGTTCTCTAAGTCTGGATAATACTAGGTGTAGATGCATAGCATGATCATTTTCGGTCTTTGAGTAAATTAATATATCATCTATAAATACTAGAACAAATTTATCCAAAAAGTCTCTAAAAATTCTATTCATCAAATCTACAAAATAGGAGGGAGCATTGGTCAAGCCAAATGGCATTACTAAAAATTCATATAGGCCATACCTTGTGTTAAAGGTTGTGTACTCAATGCTTTCCTCTGCAACTTTCATTTGGTGAAATCCAGAGGCTAAATCTAACCTTGAAAATATTTTAGCTCCATGCAACTGATCAAATAGATCATCTATTCTAGGCAGTGGGTACTTATTTTTAATGGTTACCTTGTTTAAATCCCTATAGTCTACACACAACCTCATTGTTCCATCATGTTTCTTGACAAAGAGCACTGGGGAACCCCAACTGGAACTACTTGATCTTATGAATCCTTTCTCTTCTAATTCTTCTAGTTGATGTTTTAATTCTACTAACTCTTTTGGACCCATCCTATAAGGCTTCTTAATGATTGGATTTGTTCCTGGCATTAACTTAATTTTGAATTCAACTGGTCTGTTCTGAGGAATTCCTCTCACCTCTCCAAACACATCTATGTATTCATTAACTACTGGAATTTCCTCTATTTTTAATTCCTTTTTAATTTCGTTTATACTCCAAATTTTATTAAAACATGTGTTCTTTGCTATTTCACTTAGAACTGTAATTCTTTTGCCTTCATTTGTCTCCAAAGAAATGGTAAGGTTTTCTAAATTTAAAATTGCTTTATTTTTCATTAACCAATCTACCCCCAAAATAATCCCAATACCAGGATAATTTAAAGTATATAGATCTGAATCAAAGCCATAACCCCCTATGATTAATTTCAGACCCATACACTTCATCCCTAATATACAATGACTCCCTATGGGGCTGTGTACAATTAAGGGGTGTTCAATAGAAACACAAGCAAGTGCTAATTTCTTTACAATTTCCAAAGATATTAGTGAATGTGAAGCACCAGTGTCATATACTACTGATATTGGTTGGGTATTGATTAGAATTATACCTTCAAGTTGCCCAACATTTCCAATGGTGTTTGTTGCCAAAGCTCCTACCCTTGCTGTTTTCTTATGAGTCTCTGGGCAGTCCTT
Source organism: Allium cepa (assembly GCA_030765085.1). Classification (NCBI taxonomy): domain Eukaryota; kingdom Viridiplantae; phylum Streptophyta; class Magnoliopsida; order Asparagales; family Amaryllidaceae; genus Allium; species Allium cepa. The sequence continues at coordinate 647,701,804 of CM060939.1, read as the reverse complement.
CTTTAAATGTCCCATTTTCCCACAGTTATAGCAGCTTCCTTTAGGTATTTTAGGGTCAGGGCATTGGTTACTGTAATGTCCAGCTTTTCCACAATTAAAACAATGAGTGAATTTCTTGCTTTCAGGTGCTATTGCTCCTTCCACTTTCTTAACTCCTTTACTTGCATTTCTCTTGTCATAAGGTTGCACTTTGTTCTGACCTCCCTTCTTCTTATTGAGCTTCATGTTCCTGAATTTATCTCTTGTGGTATCATGTTTCTCAAAAGAGAGAGTTAGATCAATCACTTGATCAAAGGTTTTGTCTTTGTATGGCAACATTGCCCTAGATAGATTGGGATTCAAGCCTTGAATGTATCTTGCATTCTTTGCTTCTGCATTCCCTATCAACACCATTCCATACTTGGACAATGCTTCAAACTTCTGAGTGTACTCATTTACACTCATGCCTCCTTGCCTTAATCTAATAAAGTCTTCAAGCAGTGTGGCTTTGGCAGATGCTGGGATAAATCTGGCCTCAAGCATGTCCTTGAAATCATTCCAAGTGATGTTATTTTCTGGCCTTCCTACTATCACAACCTCCCACCAATCCAGTGCAACCCCCATCAATTTCCTTGAAGCTATTTGTCTTTTCCTTTGGTCATTGATTTGCATATCTGTAAAGACCCTCTCCATAGTCCTTATCCACATTTGAACACCCATAGCTCCTTCAGTGCCTTCAAAATCCTTTCCTCCCAAATTGGTACAAGTCTTAAGCAGTTTGGAGAGCTCCTCATGAGGATTATCTTGCCTTGGTGCCATTCCATCCCTCAAAGCCCTTACAAAATCCTCCATGCTTATCACAGGTGGCTCACGTGATGGTCCTACACCTGTGTGATGTCTTGGTCCTACCATAATGCTATAGATATAATTTTTAAGTTAGTTTATTTACCACCATTATTCTTAATATCTTTACTTTGTTTATTTATTTTATTTAGGTGTACCCTATACATGTATCTCAAGCATACATTTCATTCAGTCATACAAAAACATCCAACCCTAAGAATTCAATCAATGCATTCAATCATCCATATACATACAATAATGTTTACTATGTTATTTAAAACATAGCTCTGATACCAACTGTGGTGACCCCTTTAAATTTTCACATATAGATTTTTTTTACAAAAGGAATATATATTTAAATCCCATGATGTTAAGTTTGAATATTTAGAAAATTCATAGATTCTTTTCCCAAGATCCTGAATGACCAATATATTTATATCAGTTCATGATTCACCTTAAAACAGCTCTACATATTTGATGATATGTTTGCTTCTTTTGTTTTGTATGGGATGATATTTACAACAGGCTCAATGCATATGGGATTGGTAGTGCAAAGTACAGTGCACCTTTGCATTTTCTTTTCTTAATTTTCTACTCTTTCTGCCTATATATGTCTATTATCACCTACTGTAGTATTTAAGTGTTAAGAAGTGTAACCGAGAGAAGTACAATTGCTAATATGAACATACAAATCTGTTCTCACAATCACATTTTCATTTCAGGTTGAACAATTATATTTGCACTGCAATTTGAGATAGGTTGGAAATGTATACTGGTATGCTTCGAGTTTATATTTCAAAAACTTGGAGTTTTTATATCACTTTCTTCGAGCTGGAAACACTTGCACAACATAAACTGTAGTGAAGTGATTTCAGGCTATAAGGGTTTGACCTTTAACCATCTAGGCTGGTCATGTTCCCACACTTACAGCTTTCAGAACCATATTTCTTATGTAAACAATTCCTACAAACACTTTTTCCTATCACCAGTTTGCTTTTATCATATAAAAGTTTTTCTGAGAATTCACTTTCCCCAGGTTTTCAACACAAAACAAAAATGTTTCCAAATCCATTTCTTTTAAAACCCTTTTTATTTTGAAATCAAATGCATAAATATGAGTCATGCATTTTCTCAGAGATTATGCACCAACCAATATTTATTACAGGCCATGCATAATCCATTTTGTTCAAAATTCACAAGCTTGTTTTGTTTTTCTGAAAAATCTGTTATACCTGACTGTTTATAATTGCCATCATCAAATCACAACATAATTTCAAACTAAAGAAAATAGAGGCTAACATGCACACATATCATACTGATATGTTATATTAAGTTTCTCAGTTCCCAAAAAGATGACCAGACATTTATAAGAACATCAACTAATTACTTGTCATCATAAATCATTCAACAGAGGTTTAATTGCATACATACTCAGAAAATCTTCTTACAATTTACTTTACTACTATTGATAACCAGACCATTCACTACAAGCATTTGCAAATACAAAGCAAAGTTTCTCTTATTTATACTTAGCAGCTAATGCTTCCTTCATTCATCAAGTCAACCTTAATTACCTGCATGCAATTAACTGAGCTGCCCCATTTAATTGAGACACCCAGATGATTGCAAAGGCAACCAAAAAGGTCAGTTTACACTGGTATGAACATTAATGAATTTTATGCACATGTTTACAAATCTTATGAACTTATAACACTTGCATAATCTAGCAGTTTGTAAACTATGCACAACAGTAAAATTGCCAGATAACTTCAAGAATACAACCATTCATTCAATACTTATGCAACCAGCCATGCATTATTCATAACATCATAAGTAAACCCAGGTTTTGTTCTCCCAGTTTCTCCCAGCATTTCATTAAGGTCATCACATTAAACCTTGTTTAATTTATATCTTTGTTCAGATATTATAACCCAGAGATTTAAATCTCATACCCCATTTTATTTATGGTCTAAATCCCCCTGTCAAATGAACACAAGTATTCATTGTGAAGGAATCTCCCAGATAGTTTTATTTATTCCAACACACAAAGGCCTCAGGGTGCACTTGCACCATGCATATACTTCCTCCCACCTGAAGCAAGCAGATCATTGACTAACCCCAAATGACCAATTTAATTTTCTTTCATTTATTCATTGGATCTATTAACCTAATGAGTTTCCCCTTCCAGTTTCTGCTTTATTAAGCACCTGTTTATGGGTTTAATCATAAAACCTCCAATTCCTCCATGTTTCAGAAAACATAATTACTTTCTAGTTCAATCCCTTGTTTTCCATTTATTTTCCTTGCTGCAGAAATTTGCAACAGGTTTTCCAAAACATTTTAAACATCATGATCCTTCTATATTATAAAAAGAAGAATATGGACAGAGGTATTTGTTAAGGAAAATTTACCAAAAACTCAGAAATCCTCCTGCCTTATTATTTAGAAAATAAGCATGAGCCAGATTTCTATCTTGCTGCCTATGTTCTAAATAATTGAAATCCATACTTGACAATAAAAAAATGCTCAAAACATTTTAGCCTGGAAAACTGACATACAAGACTCCAAACAGAAATGCACAAACAAACATCCATCTCATCCATTTCATTCATAGTAAACCACTTCAGAAATTTAAATAATTTTTATAATACTTTAGGCTGCCTACCAGAGGTCTTAATGCCATTGCATAAAATAGATTAATGCTCACCTATTATTTTCTTTTACTATCTTGCTCCTCTACTCAGCAAATCCCTTCAGAGCTGCTTACCCATATTTCCCCTATTTTATTATATATTTTTTTTCCTGAGATGATGATGGCTATGATGGTGTACAGGTTTTATAAAGCTATTTTAGGGTTTAAGGAAATGGGTAATTCCTTTGATACCCCTTTTGTTTTTCATGCACAGATCATACCTCTGTGTGGTCCTCAATTGGAATTACACACATTTGGTTACCTCTAGTAGTTATTTCGGGAATCCAAAACTTTAGTTACTGCATCCTATTTCCACGATCTCATTCTATTCATGCCATATGCATGTGACCTTTGCCTATTTTATTTTCTGCTCAGTTTTTGAGGAAACTTTAATTTTTTTGCATTTTCTACTTAGCCTTCTTTTCTTATACAATCATGTACACTGTCATATATATTTAGGTAATGTAAAATTATTCATACTATATTGTTTTTTTTTTATTCCTCCTTTAAAGCAGCAACTCCTTTTTACATATCTATGTGATAAAAATTATACACACAAGATTATTTATTTTTTCTTTTCTGTCTTGATGCATCTTATATATATATTTTTATTTTTATTTTAGGGTCATTACATGAAAAGTGCTTCACTTCCAATACTTCTATAGTCACTCAATGGATGCCATGCTATGATTTGACTATAATTAAAGCGCAACTTTCATATTGAGATACACAGTATTCTCAAATCGAAAGAACCATGTACATTAGTCGCATCAATATTTTCTGTTTGACCTTACTTATATTAACCAACTGAAAACTATCGAGCGATTCATTCCATGGTTATCCAGTAACTATCAATACGTAATCCCTAGGTGCCCTTATTAGCCATGAGTAATACACTGCCTAACATTTGAAGAGCGTTACATGCTTTGGTCTCAATAGATAAATCGATATCCAGTCTCGATGTATCTTGAGTAGAAACATTTAAATTGATGTGTTTTATAATAATGTGATACAGTACTCTTAACTCTCTAAATATACCATTCAGACGTCTGAATGTCTTAAGCAAGCTCAGGTTGAACCTAGACCTGGACCCATGGTGTGGCCCAAGTAGGATGGATCAAGAAAACATGTTCCCGCTTTCTTAACTTGCTGGAGTTAACATTGCAGCATGGAGCTAGGAACAAGTAGGATTGGTTTCAAACTTGGAGTCGCCCCAAGGTTCACACTTTATGATATGCATAACATGACATTCAATGAGGAATGTGATTATATCACAACTAGATGCTCTTGTCATTACTATAGCACACTCGGTCATATGTTTTAACATATTGGATAGTAAGGAAAGTGATAGAGATGTCTGTAATAGCAAAGCTATATGACTTGGTAAGGCAGTTGAACCTATGAGGGAGTCGTATTATTAAATAGCTTCTTTAGCATCAGGTTGAATGGTATAGAGTATATGACATGTTTACCATTGAGATGATTACAAGAATGCTTTGGTAAGCCATAAATCATTGGGTTGGTACACTCGACACGTGCCTAGACAAGACAATGTTCGCTTAGTGTGTATGAGCGATTTAAGCGGTTTACTATTAAATTATTAGTTCAACGTATGGTTAGGCAGTTTATTATAATGACAGTACTCTAGGAATATTCCTATATTTACCTAGTTTCCAAATGTCCAAGCTTCGGTGGAAATTCTTGTAGATTGTATTTGGATTTAGGTGTATTAGGATGGTTACCCCGAAGCACGTAAATTGATAACTTTTTATACTTAATACAAACACAAATGGATACCCCTAGGCTGTGTAGATTATAACTACAATTTAACTATTTGTCAACACCATACCATTAGTAATATGTTTCACTCACCAGAGCTTGTCTGATTCCCTCCATTTCCCCTCTGTAGCTCTATTACAAAGGGACATGCTAGTAGGTGATTTGCTAGGATAGAATGCATGGAAGAGGTGACTTGGCGCTTCAAAGCTATATTTATTTATAGTCACCCTCTATGTACTTTATATCATATTATATCCACCAATCAAACTGTTATTGTATTGTCATTTAGAGTCACCATTTCTCAGTTACCACATGGACCACGTTTATGTTGAGACTACTATCGGTTTGGGTTATTAGTACTTATATTTTATTTTCTTCCACCGTGAGATTTGAAAGTGTAGAATGTTCAAAAATTTATATTTTCTCTATATCATGTAAACCTTAAAACCTTATGATTCGTACTTCTTGGCACGATGTGAGTTCAAAGGCTACTTTGGGCTTGGATCAGTGTGTTTGAAGTTGCAGGTTGTTATAAAATTCCAGCGTTCTCAAGTCGAGGGAACTGCATAATATCATCACCCTGAGATTTCCTATTCGACCTAGTTATTATTAACCAACGGGAAACTCGCTGATGAGTCATTTCATAGCTATCTAATAACTAAGAGTACATAACCTCTTGGTGTCCCTAGCACCCATGAGTATACTACCAACACTTGGAGAGCATTACGCACTCTAGCCTCATCGAATGTATCGATATTCTTTCTCGAAACATCTTGACAGAAATGTTTAAAATAATATCTTATTTTATATTATGATAATTTTCACTTTATTAAATTCCTTGTAGTTACTATCACATAATATTGATTGGATCAACCAGAATTGATTTTAGTGGACGAAATCCCGATCTATCGTCAAAGTGGTTAAATCCATCCAAAAAAAATTTCCAGCTCTATTTACTGTTATGGTTTCTAGTTTATTATTTTCTTTCCACTCGACGAAGACTGGAGCTACCCCTAGTTAGACTCAATGAGAGGTAGTCTACGTAAAGTCGCAAGAGCGTAGAGTCCATGTCACCGATAGGAGCTTTTCCATTATTTCTATCTCATTAGGTAGAAACTAGTAGAAGTGAACTTATGGTGCAAATAACATGGTTTTAGGCCGCCTTTTGAATAATTTCGGCTTGGTTCAGTGCTGGCAACAACATAAGTGAAGGGGTCCATGTATTTGTTGTGCCCGCCCCCTAGATGAGATTAGGTAGCAAGTTTCGGCGTCTTCTACAAAAACCATCATTTCAGGATTTTCTATTTTAATATACTTAAACTAATTATCTAATTAATATATCATAATATAACAAGTATAAAATAAAAAAACACCTTTTATTTCCAAGAAATTTTATTACAGAATTAATAATCTACAACATTGCCCCCCAAGCATTCCCCTAATTCCCTCAATCTTCCACTTGCACTTGGGATCAATTATGAAATCTCATTCACATCCCCTTGAATAGTTTGCTTTGATCTGATCGAGTTAGTTTGTTCATGATTGGATATGCTTATTGTCTTAATTATCAATTATGCCTATCAACTCTCTCTGTCGCTAATATATTGCCTTTATCGTGTGGAACTTTTCGGTGCATGCTTCTTAACTTCTAGTGAGCTCTAGGTTCTTTTACGATCCTTACCATGACATTATTTTCACAAAACAAAGTCATGATATTCTTAGCATTTGGAATCACCCTTAGCTCAATTATCAGTTTGGGCATTATACACACACACACGCACATACACACATGACTTTTTTTACACCATCACTCAAGGCGATGTACATGGTATTTCTTGTTGATTAGCCTTTCGTTTGAAATAATTCTAACTTAAAGCTTCTAATTAAGATTGAACATAAATTTAGGATTGATATAATATACTTGATATTGCTTATGGATTCCGAGACCGAATACCCATTCATAATGAGTTTGGTCATTCTACAAAAATTTCTGTAGTATTTTGTGAATACTCAAGAATACTCTCAATTACTATTTAGTCATTTTAATTTGGAATCGATATTCACTCAGTGTACTGGGTACATAAGTGAAATGTGATATAGTAGACCACATCGCATATGTGATCATTCCTATTGTCAACACATAAGAAGTCCATCTCATATGCTCCATATTAGACATTTTAATATGGTGCCTATGTACATCATATGTGACAGTCCCAACAACCTTTTATGCTGATTATAAAAGTGGTCATATTCGAATCCAATATCGATGATTAAACAACCAAATTAAAGCTATTTTAACATGGGTGCATCATTAACAACCATAATTTTTTATTTACTTATAGTTTACGAAATTTTTAGTACCTATAATGTTCTTTCTTATAGACACACGCTTCCTTTGCATTTTGACTGAAAACTAAACTATTTAATTTCTTTGTCAAAATACTTGTTCAACTCTGATGCTTATCTCACCCCATCATTATATTAGCTTTTGGATCATATCCATAACATAAAAATCATGTATGGTTCCCACTAAATTCGATTAATTTTTATTGTTTTTATGTGCAAATAGCCTCTCGTAAATCCTTATCTACAAGTTCTATTTCAACATCAAAGCGACAAAACTCAAATCAAATTCTACAATAATTATGTGTAGATTCTGAATGGATTTGAGCATGTTGACTAGCATAATTACATCAGTAATATCAACATTTGAAACTGATGAAGGGATTTCTTATAACACCGCTTTATATAATTTCAATAGCATTGATCTACTTGAAGGTACATTTGTTGTCGATGGATCATATCCCTTCAAGCATAACTATCAAAGTCATATTTTGGTAATGTACTTGGAATCCATTTTATATTTAAAGCATCATGCCATATGACACAGTCCATGATCTTCATGGCTTGTTGACAATTGAGGAAATTATTACTACTAACAATTCTTTTTCTCGACATTGATAAGAAACTCATAGTTCTCCTTTAGTGTACAACAATTATTATTAGACGTTTTAATTTGTTGTGTATCTATTTTAGGCTTGGTTAATTTGATTCCATCTTATGTAATCAGTTGCCGTGTTTGAGTCTCTAGACCATATCCAAGTCCATTATACTACCACTAATTTCTATTTCTTCGATCATGAATGTGGTATTTCTTGAAATAATATTTGTCCTCATTATTGAATAGACATTAAGAAATGTTTTGTGAACTATTTTGTATGTGTGTACAAAAATGATTTAATTTTTTATTTATGAAACATATGCTCATAACATAAATTAGACAACTACACATCATAAACTATTTAAGATCGGGGTTTCTTATCAATTTATATCTTATATGAATATGGTCTCGTATATTATGCTTTAGATGAAACTATATTAACCTATGTACTTATCTTAGGTGCTCCTCCTTACAGAAAGAAGTTAACTCAACTTCACGCATCATCAATCGTACTTTGTCCAACTAAGTCCAATTATCCCTAATTACTACATCGTTATGTATCATAAAGAGCAGTGACTTTTGAGATTGAGTCTTATTCGTTTTTAAATACAATTGAAACTCTTTTCTGATACACTCACATATTCGATCAAATCGAATTCTTTTTTTCTTTATGTGCAATGTTTCCTACTTTAATTTATATTCTATGACCTTGCCATAGATACACTACTTGTTTATTAAATACGCATGTTCAAACCTTTTACAATTTACTAGTGAACTTTCATGAAGTGAATCAATACATTTTGATATCATTATACCTTCGACTGCATACTTCTATATATATCAATCTAAATAGTTCATCAACTCTTTTGTCGAGCCCACTAAACGGGTGCATTTCCCTTAGTCGGTTAAGATACAATTCACCGATACCATATGGTTTATGATCATATGATTAATGAATTATTTCCCAAAGATATGGCTTAGTCATAATTCAAAAAAATGTACAAATTTTTAGATACTTCTATATTTTCTACAGTTAATGCATCACTTTTGTTATGAAAACAGATATCATAGATTTATCTTATAATGAATATTTATAATATGCATATTAAAACAAATCTATATCTATTTTCAGTCAATACTTAAAAATTGTTATTATTTCATAAATAATACTTGATGTGTGTATATATATGTGTATGTATATGCACACAAAGATAATCTTTCATAATTTTATGCATCCACTAATAAGTGCCACAGGGTATGCTCCTGCTATTTCCATCATTACAAGCTTATGAAATACGAGGCTCTATTCAATCACTTATAATTGGATTTTAATTCATCTACAGTAACAAGTTTGCAGTCTAGAGTTTCAGATCAAATATCTTTAACACGTGGAAATAAATCACACAACAAATAATTTTTTATATAAAATTCTATTTGGAATAGAAATTACATTTTTATTACTTAATAACCATCTACAAGTATTTTATACAATTCTTATTTCTGATGTCTCTTCTTGAAGCAAAGGTGACCGTTCACTCTCTTCATCCCCACTTTGCCAAAGTAACATCCACTCTTGTACATTTACTTTCCTTTCCAAACGGTCGAACGACTCAAAGGAAATCCTATTACAAGATCAAACCGAACCCTTACAATAGTGCATTTGGTTACTCTTAACATTTGAGGATGTCGAATAAGTTCCACTTTGCATGTACTGATAAAATTGACATTTCAACGATCAAATTCCTAGGTCTCTCTTATATTTCTTGGCTATGTTGCTTCTGGCATGACAAGATACTCATCGTATTCAATCATATTAAACACATCATCTTACACTATGGTTTACTTGCTTATTTTGAATGATCCAATTTTTTCTAGGTTTTGTATAGTACAAATAACAATTATTCACCATATATCATTTATACGTGATCGAATATGGAGCAAATTTCCATATTCTTGCTTTGCTAACAACACACAGTCTTGGGCAAATAAGGACATCAAATGTATTTGCTAGTTGTATAATTTGGTTCTTGCATGATTCTTGACATGACAACGTGCTGAAAGATTTACCGTTAAGTGTAATTTAGATTTCTATATCAATCTTAATGCATTTCATTTGTATATTTTAATTGATAAATATTTTATCAATTTACATTATTTACACAAATTTATTAATGTAAATTATTTTAACTATACATAGCATATGTTCTTACAATATTAGACTGGTTAACTGCTACAATTTTATTTTTCTAATAAGACGCTCTCATAAAATTTTTATGTTTCCTCAAAACTCTAAGGAAAAATAAATCTTTCAATTTCTCTAGTATGTGTTCGAACTTGTTTGCCTTAGGATTCTGACCTTGAGCTTGCTCAACATACCATAGGCCCACAAGAGATGGATAACACTTTATTGGCTGTATCATATACAACTCCTAACTTGTTATCTTTTTCCTAATCTCAGCAAAGACCATGAGTTCGCTCAACAAATTTAAAGAGATTATTCACTGATACCCACCATTTTGCTATAACATATGTATAATGCGTGTACCTTTAGTTTTCTGAACAAATAAGTGTATCTATCTTACCTCGTATGGCTTGAGTTTGCTTAACAAACAAATTGTATACAAGTAATCTATTAATATGAAAATGGTAAAGGACAACTAGATTTTAAAGATTTATAATTTCTAACATATATATATACACACACATATATATAATAAGTGATATTGATTTATGGGACAATGTTTTTCTTATGAAAACACCCTTGTCATTACATTTTTGAAACATCTAAAATCACAGTATATACTTAATGTATGTAGTTATTCCAAAAACCCGTTTTTGGTTTATTTCGGTTCCATTTAAGTTTATATGCATATAGTTATATAAGTTTTAGTTTGTTTATAATTAAATTAACTTATATGTAATATACATATATGTATTCTATAAACTAGATCATATTTGTTAAATTTATGTTAATGAACCCATATTTAATTAATTTTAATTTTATTAATTAATTTAATATATATAAAATTTCTAGAATTTCATATTAATTATAACATTTATACCTTTTTAATATATACATATTAGTTAAGTAATTTTTTAATTAATTTTATTTAATAAATTCATTTATTTAATTAAACCATTTAATTGAATGTTCAAACCAATTTGAAAATTTAACATAAATATTTATCATAAATAAATTTAAGATAAATATATAACTATACCAATTATATTTACGTACATATATCAATATATATATGTGTATATATTTGAAAATGATATAATTATGTATGTATGTATGCGTGCGTTACAGTGTATTAGTTAATTAAATTTTATTGAATATTTAATTAATTAAATATATTAAAATTTTAAAATTAATTATTATAGTTTCCCAAAACAATTTCGAAAATTTTAAATTTGTTTTATATCTTTTACAAAACTCTTTTATATTTTAAACTGCACTTCAAAATTAAAATATAATTTAAATTTTCAAACTAAATTTTGAAAATTATCCCAAAGCCCAAATCAATTTAAGCCTTTATAATTGGGCCAACCTTCCGAGCTTACTCCATCCTATTGGGCCAGGCTGGTAGCTGCGAAAGGGTGACTATTTGATTATTTAACCCTAACAAAGGCACTAATATTTTAGACACTCTTCGTATTGGTTGGTTTAATTAGTTGGCCCTAAAGTTACTAATTAGACTACATAGATCATTATAGTTCTAATACCATTAAAGAACTTAGTTCGTTTCATAGTGAGTGAAACGAGTTGATTTAAAAAAAATTCCCGGTTGGATCTTAATAGGCATATAAAGTCTAATGGGTGCCACTAGTCCAATCTATTTATTTTAATAAAATCATATTTTTATTAATATAACTTATCCATAATTAATTAAATGCTTGTTGATTAAGTATGAAATTTGAAGAGGGTTGAACAAATCAAATATATTGATATTTTATACTACGTGATAAATTTGTGAAACATAAAAGCAAATGTAATTAGGTGTTAAAGGATGGGATAAACATAAAATAGATCTACGTGTAATCACATCAAGATCTAAGACAAAAGAAATGAAATGGGTGCTTCATTTATTAATCCACCTTTCCTCTTTTGCAAAATTTATCGGTATAACATCTAATTAATATAAAAGGAATGATATGGTAAAAGAATGTGGTTAAATTGACAAAATCAACAAAGCATAACATAGTCAATATATACAAATGTGGATATTGGATTTATACAAATTATGTATATGTTCGCTATATATATATATATGTATATGTATATGTATGTATATTATTGCTCAATCTTAAATTACTTTTTTTTAAAAGGTAAAGGCTAAGGGATCCTAGCCCATATATATAAATAGAAAGCGTATCTACGAGTAAAAAGAAAATCGAAAGCCCAACACCAAAAAATATGAGCTAGGACGGAAATAGCAGTCCAAAGAACAAAAGGCTAGACCCAAAAATACAAATACTAAGAGCATCTCCAATAATTTAAAGTGCGGAAATATGATTTTCCATACTCTAAAATGTTGGAAGCCTCATTTTTCCAACAGAAATGAGGCCAGGTGCCTGTTTAACATAAGCCCGAATTCTTTTGAATTTGGGTGCCTGAATTCTTTTCAATTCGGGCGCCTGTTCAATAGGCTCTTGATGCCCAGCGCCTATATCAGGTGTAAAGCCCCTTTCCTCTCGTTTTCTCTGCTTTCACCCTCTTCGTTTAGTTTTTTAAATTTATTTCGTGTTGAAATGTCGCTCCGTCCGATCAAAAACATGTAAGTGTATATGAATGATAACTGTTTGTTTATTTTAACATTAAATAATAATATATTTAGGTTCGTCACATAGCGATGATGGGTAGTTGGTATGAGTGTATTTCTGAGTATTTTGATCAGTTACCACAGCCGATTTTGGATAGGCTACAAGCGTCACTTTTTGGTGAATTTCTAGATTTACCTAGATTTCCACACGTACATCGCTGCCTTATAGAAGCCCTCATTGAGTGATGGTGGCCTACCACTCACACATTTCATTTCCTCGATTTTGAGCTAGGATTGACTCATTTAGATTTTTATATGCTCACTGGCATAGAGATTGGGCGACCAAACCGTCTCCCTGTTTCATTTGATACTTCATTTGAGGAGTTCGAGTCATATTCAGCTTATTTACCAGCTTTGGCCGATGAGGAGATTAGAGTAGGAGCTTTTACTCTCACTTGCCTGTAGCCATATATAGTAGAGTACATGGCCGTCGAGGATATGCACACTTCGGTTATTCGTGCTTTCATATTATACCTTTTTGGATCTACATTTTTTAGTAATAATAAGGTACTATTAGACTTGGCCTTTTGGCTGGACTATAGATGTGGTTGGACCTCATATATATGATTACGGTATTGCTATTATTGGATATTTGTACGTAGCATTGGGTACTTATGCGCTTCGGCAGTCTAGACAGATGTATGGATTTTGGTACATTCTTCCGTTTTGGTACTACGAGTATACCACCAATATGCACCCTCAACATATTGCAGAAGCGAACATCACACCTTATATTTACTTCCTTAGATTACGTCATTGGGGTCCTTCTATGCATTTGTCTCGTGTTGCACAAGGGGTGCACAATGAGCTGATGGAGGCTAGACAACAGATGGAAATGAGGCAGTGCGGTAACATTTTAGTTTGTCCATGGGATTAGTACTTACAGTTCTTAGAGCCCGATTTTGATCATCCACTCACTTTGCAGTTTTCCATGTCGCGACGCAGGGTTTGCTTTCAGGTTCCTACGTGTTCATTCATATGGCATTTAGGAGAGCGGTGTTGGCTACAGTTGTACGGTATAATTCGTATTCTATTAAATCCGCTACCATGGGATGATATGTATGGTGATATTAAGGTTGGAACAGCTTCTATTCTTGCGATGAGGGGTGCGAAATGGGTGGAAGTTGAGACTTTTACATTTTCTGGAAACTTTGATTCATATTGGGCTCGAGTAGCCCTACATGCGTACGCGTTGCCAGGTTATATTCAGGGTTTGAACTCCGATCATATTGGTCTGCGTACCTCTTCTGGTAAGGTTCCACTATTGCCTGCCACCTTTGAGCCTACATCGTCTCAGTACACGTAGCCTCCTACGTTCGATCCACCTCCTCATTCATTTAGAGCGTATGATGTATATAGTCAGGTGGTGGAGTATCCCTTACAGTATCCTCCAGATGACGCTATTGTGGGTGTACCATCCGTTAGATTGTATTAGCCTCATCAGGTTTGTACGAATTTTAAATTTTGTTTAAATTACTTGTCCTTATATTCTCCACCTTTGTATAATTTTTCTTGTGCATATATCACTTTTCTCAGTACATGGATTATGATAGATGGACGATTACTGCATTTGAGTGTATGACGCTAAATTATACGCGGACGATGTATTAAAGTTACCAGACTGCAGTGCAGCAGTAGTAGACTCAGTATGATGCATAGATTTAGGGATTACAGACTCAGATTCAGCAGCTTCACGAGCTGCTCCATGCGGGACCTACAATGTATCACGCGGCACGATAAATATTTTATCCTCAAACCCAATGCATCTCGTATGATAGGATTGACAGGAATTCAGAAAATGATAGCTGCACTAAGAATGCTTGCATATGCAGGACCGCCAGACACGCTTGACGAAAATTTGAAAGTGGTGGAAAGCATGGTATTAGAGTGTTTGGAGCATTTCTGTCAAGCTAACGCGGACATTTACAGTGATCAATACTTATGCAAACCAAACGAGGTGGATATAACAATGTTATTGAATATGCATGGTAGTAGAGGTTGGGCTGGAATGTTAGGCAGTATAGACTGCATACATTGGGAGTGGAAGAATTGTTCAAAGGCCTATGCCGGAGCTTATCAGGGTCCACTATTATTCTTGTAGCCGTAGTGTTGTATGACTTATGGATATGGCATGCATTTTTTGAAATGCTGGGTTCAAACAATGATCTTAACGTAGTTGAATGATCTATGTTGTTCAATAATTTAGCAAACGGTAGATCAACTCCTTGTACATTTACTTTAGGAGGTAACACGTATAATCATAGATATTGTCTTGGTGATAGTATATATCCTAAACGGAGTACTATTGTCAAGACAATTCAAAACCCACAAAACAATAAATAATCAAAGTTTGCATCGATTCAAGAAGGCCAGAGGAAGGACGTTGAAAGAGCGTTTAGGGTTCTTCAATCTAGATTTGCCATAGTCAGTAATCCATGCAGTCTTTGGCCACTATTAAAATGACCAAAATAATGTACACTTGTGTTATTTTACATAATATGGTCATAGAGGGTGAAAGAGACATGAAAGAAGATTACTTTTACGAGGGTGCTCCAACACCACCGTCTGTTTGGCGCAACGATATGATTGGAAGCGCACTAGAACTCGAGTTTCATGTAGAAAGCCAAATGTCCTACCGTAGTGTTCAACTGCATCGAAGACTACAAAGTGATCTCATAAATCATCTTTGAAACTATTATAGAAATCGATGAAACTATATTTTTGTTGTTACTTTTGCTACTGTTGTTTATATTGTTGTTACTTATTATTGTTATCGTAATATTTTATATTTAATTAATGTAATTTTGATATAATATTTTCTCAATGCAATGCAATTTCAATGAAATTACTTATATAAATAATTTCTTACATTCATAATACAATACTACCAATGGTAATTCAAAGATACAAAGGTTCTAGAAAAACAGAAACAGTTAATGACCCTCTTCATGTCTACATCTCATAATTTCTCTCCTTTTATGTTCTGTATACTCCAGTTGTTCTACAGACATATGCGGCATATCCATGAATAGTATTTCATCTTCATCTCTTTGCTGGCTTCCAGCAAGAAGTTGATCCATTCTTGACAACTTTCCTTGGTGTTGAATTGCTCGAATATCCATTGCACGGTTACATCTATCTTCAGATTCAAGTAGGAGTTTTTTAATTTCTAACTGATTCGCTCCAGCAGCCTGCTTATTTTTTTTACAGCTTTTGCTCCCTGTAGCCGAAAAAAAATTATCTTCTGTAGGGGTTAGGTCTTCTTCTGATCCTAAACCGTAGCTTCCTAGCAATTCCCTAGGACTAGAGCTTTCTCCAACTCTTGGCATTTTAACACGACTACTGTTTGACTGAACTTCTTGAATGGTTCTCTAAAGCGATGATTTCCATTTAACATGCTCAACCAACATGTCATAAATATGCATAAATTGATAAAAATGTGGTGCTTGTTTACTATCAGCTTTATAGATTTGTTTGAATAACTTGTTTGTGGCCATTCTCTATAATAAAGAAAACACTGGTATAATTAGAGAACAATGATAAAAATTGGAACAATGAAATTGTATTCAATATTACCAAATGCGTTTCATTTCCAAATCTACTAGGATTCGTTTGCTTTAGCTTGGAAATTTGAGAATCAAATGTTTGTGTTTGACGATCGATTTTTCCATAACGACCTTTGATTGAAGATAACATTCTTTTCTGATCGATGTTCTTCCGATTGTAGCAATTAGTAATTTTGCCCCATAAAGTCTCACCACTTTGATCGGCACCTCGAATGGGATCGACTGAGAGTGCACAGTAAATGTAGCAAAGATCATAGTCTTACGCAATGCTCCAACTTGCATTAGTTACTGCTCCGTCGATCGGAACCGTAACTTCTAGTAAATCATAGTCTTGAAAGCTGCACCTTGTAGCATCAACGTCAAAAATAGAATACATGTTAAGTTGCGATAAGTGAGAGTAAAAAATTAGGATTGTTGAAGGAAATTGGTTGTGAAGGAAAGAAGATGAAGGGGGTTGTATTTGAAGGTGGAATAGAGGGGTTAGGTGGAATATGGCTGTTGCATTTAGCCGTTGGGTGTTTGGAGTTAGGGGAAAGTGATGCACCTAGGTACCAGGCGCCTATTGAACAGGTGCCTTAATAAATCATAAAACCCACACTCTGAAGTCTTAAATCGAGAATCTCTAGATTTCTACACCCTACTGGAGCCAATTTCTAGTGCACATCTCCACATTTCTAATATCCAACCAACAGTTGGAGTTGCTCTAAGATAGTAGTTATCCTATTCCAGAATGAAAGAAAGGATGCACACTCTTAGACTTTGACTTCAAGTTCCATAATACTTGCTTATGAATAATTCGATAGATGGTGTCATGTATAGAGGCCGTATTTGAGAAGATCATCATATTACGCTCGGACCAAATGGTTGCAATAAATTGCTTAAGGAGAATAAGAAGCACACCAGCTTTAGGGGATTTCCATCTTATGCATGAAAAATATTCATCAATTCAATATTGGAGCATGAAGAAGGCCCGCGCGTACAAGTAGAGTGGACCATATAAAGCTTGCACAACATGCATGAAAAGAAGATGCAGACGTTTGATTTCTGTTTCAGTTTCAGCACGGTAAAGTACACATTGGGAATTATCAGCTAGATCCAATCTGTGAAGTTTATCTTTGGTTTTACGACATTAAACATGATTTTCAATAATAAATTGTTCCTCATTATTCCACCACTATTCTAAATATGCATATGCCAAGGAAAGACCTGACAATTACCCATTAGTACTTCGTAAATAGATGAAGTACCATGCTTGCCATTTTTTGTCAACCAAATCACAAAGTCCATCAGAGAATTAAAAAGATTTACTAGAGATATGGTTCCACAGATTTCTAACCAAGGAAGAACTAGAATAAGGTAGGTTTGGGTAATCTTCAAATATATAATCCAGTGCTTTTGCAATAAGGAGGATACCACATAGGCGTTGAAGGTTCGGAGAAATAACATTTCTTATAGTTTGGCCTGAGAGGATCAAGGATCATCCCAGAAGCTAATATTTTGCAATTTAAGAGGATTACATTGCAACATGGGAGGGAAAGTTGCTCTTAATTTCAAGGTGGTTCTCCAAGAATAACTAGCAGTAGAAGGAATCTACAAGGACCAAAAGCACTTATTTACCACTATATTTTTCCATACCTATGTAGGCCGTAAAGAAATGCTTTGAGAATATAATAAGAAGAAATGCTTTGAGATTCAAGCCGTACTCCATAGCCCGATATTTAATATACCAAGAACCCCCCTTCTGCCTAGGAAGTTGCAATTTATTAAATGCGCTTGGCTTCAATTTTGAAAAGTATGGATCACCATGCCATAAAAAGTAATCTAATGCCCTAAAAATCACTGTAAGAAGTTTTTTGGGGAGAAGAAAATATCTAGTTCGATAGGACGATGTGGATGTAGCTATAAATTGGATTATAGTAAGCCTTCCAGCTTGAGACAACATTATGGTAGGCCACATAGTCAGTTTTTTAGTAATTTTCGGGAATAGAGGAAGGAAACTAGCAGTTAAAAGTCTTTTGGTTAATAAAGGCAGTCCAAGATAGTGGGCGCTTTCTAGCATTCATAAAGAGAAGATTTGATATCATCTTTTTGCTGTTGGGAAACTCTAGCAGTTAGAATTTAGGACTTTTCAATGTTTATTGCAAGTCTAGTTAAATAATTGAATTCACTCAATGCTTGAAAAATACAAGTAATGTTTTGTTCAGTTGGTTTAGTAAAGCGCACAAGGTCATCAGCAAAAAGCAAACTTATAATCATTGGATTCTTGCATTTTGGATGAAGTTGGAGCTAGCCATCACTTACTTTATCAGTTAGAATAACACCGAGGAGTTCCATTACCATCACAAAAAGTAAAGCAGATATGGGATCACCCTACCGAACGCCCTGGATTCCATTGAAGTAACCAAACGAGCAACCAATTAGGGAAAATCCCTTTAGATGATCAGTCTAAGTGAATAAAAAACCCAACGCGACAGAAAAACAATGAACTGGATCGTGATTGTAGTGAGACGGAACAAACAGAGATAAAAACCAGAACAGACAGTCACATATCTATCCAATGCAGAAAAATAAATAACACCAGTATTTATAGTGGTTAACTACCGCGAGGAAGTGTACGTCCACTTAGGGAGAGGAGATTTTATTAATCACTGAAGATTAGAGTTACAAGATTGATTCACTTTTGGAGGTTATACATAAGGAAAATTTATAATACAGACAAAATTCTATAGAGTTTAGCTCTCTAGGACAGCTTCTATTATTTTCCAAAATCTCCACTATTTATAGAGTGAAGAAATAAGGAGGGATAGCTGCTATATAGCAGCCCTAGGGTTTGGATCAGCATGTATCTAGTCTGCTTTGACAAAACGCCGAGCGAAAAATTTGGACCGACGTCTTCCTTATTGGAGTGGCATGCTCAAATACCGAACGAAATGTAACAACCCGCATATTTATCGACTTTATATTTAAATATTTCATTTAAATATTTTATCGCTCGTCGGATTTTGGTCCGAAAAGCTACTTTTTGGAAACAGTCGAATTGGGACTCGAGACCACCCCCATTGAGTTCAAAATGATGTTTGCGACCTTTTTGAGTATAAACTTCGATATGTTTGGAGATAGTAGAATTTTGACCTTTTTCACTTAGGGCTTTGGTTTGGGCTGAACCCATCTTACTAACTCAGTCCCAACCCACTCCAACTCTTCATTACTTCATTTCTAATTCCTAACTCTTCAAGCTTTCAACAATGGTGGAAGAGAAAAAGAATTAGGAAATCCTAAGCCCTAGTTTCCATTAGCAAATCCATCTTCTAGCTCCAAACTCAAGAGAACCTATTGGTAAGCATTCTCTTCTTCTTCTCTAACTTATTCTCTTACCAATTTCAGAAATTCCTAAACCTAATTTTGGGAATGATCTTGTTTTGAGCATAGATTCAAGCTCATTTGGGTTGTGTTGAAGAGAGGTTGATTCTCCATTTGCTTTCAAGCTTCTTCTTGTTTGATTTTGTAAAAAGGTGAGATTTTTAATCTCACATCTAAGTCTATGAATTACCTTCGATTGTTAGGTATGAATTCCTAACACTTATTCATGTGCATTTGATTTTGATTTGGATTGCTTTTGTGAATATTCCAATTTTTAGTGTTTTGAGTTCAATTCGTTAAAAATCCTAACTTTGATGTTTGAACATGTATTTGGTGATGCATCGAGGAGCATATAGGGCCGGGTAGTCGATTGCCATAAACCCTTAGCGCCGTTGCTCGTGCAATTGCAATTTGGTCGGGATTTGCACCTCCTTTGAAATAGGGTAGGAAGTGCAAGTATACAGGTTCGGCCGACCGAGCCCCCTGGGCCGGTCGACCGACCTGTAGTCCAGGCACTTCCTGCCTCTGTTTGGAAGTGCTGGTTACAGGCTTCGGCCGACCGAGCCCCCTTGGCCGGTCGACCGACCTGGTGCCCCGAGCACTTCCAACCTCTGGTTCGGTCGACCGACTCAGGGAGTCCGGTCGACCGACCTGCTACTATTTGCCAGATTAGCCTATATTGATAATTCGTTTGAATTTCCAACTTTAATCGATTCGTGTTGTCTCTCTTTTGTTGTTGTCATTTATTATCGAATTTGATGACCTTTTCTTTGGGAATTTTAGATATATCCACTTTGATGTATTTGATATCGATTTCTTTGGATTTTATTCACGTTTTCGAATGTGAATCTTAGTGATTGATTGTTCCTACAATCACTTCTATGGTCTGTCACTTTAAAATATAAAGGTTTTCTATACTAGTAGTAAATATCAAAACTCTTTCTTCAAATGATTTCAACACTATTTTATTACAAAGCTCGTTTTCTAAAACCGATTTCCAATCTATTAGTATATACAAACCTTTACCTCACTCGTATGAGAAATCTAATTAAACGACTTAGTAAAACGAGTGGTATGAAACGCTTGCGTTTACTTCGTCGGTTAATTCTTGGACTTGTTCGATTGAATCTCTTGTGACAATTTTCTAGTGGAGATCTACAATTTGTTCGTAAATATTTAAGTTAAGCTAGTGGTTATGGGACATGAAGCTAAGCTCATATATTTACTAGCTTACTGTAATCGACACTTCTCTTTGATCATGACGATCATTTTATGGTTTAGACTAGCATTGTGCGATGTCTCTTTGTCCACGTGGAGGACTGTACGTCGTTTTTATTGAACTTCGGTTCACCAGGAGGAGCTTCGGCTCAAAGTCCACAATGGGGGACTATACCCTGTCACGAGGAGCTTCGGCTCACCAGGAGGAGCTTTGGCTCAAAGTCCGCAATAGGGGACTATACCCTGTCATGAGGAACTTCGGTTCACCAGGAGGAGCTTCGGCTCAAAGTATGCAATGGGGGACTATACCCTGTCAAGAGGAGTTTTTGACTCGCCAGGAGGAGCTTCGGCTCAAAGTCCGCAATGGGGGACTATACCCTGTCTGGAGGAGCTCTGGCTCATTTTTATGGATTGGCCATCCTTTTATTGTGATTTCTGGATTTCGTGTGTTGATTTCTGGAATTTATGTTTCACCAAATTTTACGATTGGCATGGATATATATATGTCATTTATTGTGGCTTGGTGAATGAAATTAGGAGTATGACATTCCTTTTTATCTTGAGTAGATCTTTGTGATATTGATTAATCTCTTGTTGATTTTTCAATTACTTATATATCACAGCTTTGCATTGTGATTATTATGTGTTTAGTCATATCTCTTATTCTGTATCATTTCATCTGATATTTATAGCTAGACTGATCCGTTTATTATTTTCTTCTTAAATAATACTCGGGTCAGACCGAGATGTTACAGGTACCTCTCCTTGACTTCTCTTCTGGGGTTATCATCCTGACTTTTGGTTAACTACTTAGATTAGTAGTTTATTTTGTTGTATACACTTGAGAGATAGACTCATAGTTGTATTCTTTTGTATAGCACGTGTTGCTATTCTTTGTATCATAGTGGATCTTTTTGACCACTACTCTGATATACACTTCCATGTGTTAATTATATATTCATATCTTCTTCCGCCTTTGTGATATGAATTATCTGTGACTGATTTATGTTATGTTTATTTCTGTATTTGTTTCCGAAGATATTATAGCCACTGTGTAGTAGCTTTGAGTTTGTGTCGGTATGTCGGATTTCCTCTTGAAAAAGTATTGCATGTTATACTATCTGACATATCGATGCTCGCACAAAGCAATTACACGGATGGTCGCTCCTCAACAGCCTTATTCTCCGTGCTAGTTGACAGCATTCACCGTAATGTTCTTGGCTAGCATGGGTATAGAGGTGGGGCGTCACACGAAATATTTCGTTCGGCAAAACATTGAACAAAATATTTTGTTCGGCAATCCTTTTTCTCCACTCCAATTAATTCATTTGGCATAGCATAATCTGGAGCGGCAAATCAACACTACCGTTCCAAAATTCATCTCCCCTAATCAACACTTCAACACTACCGCTCCAAATTCATTTCCAACATCTGGTTCAGCAATCACCACTTCACCTCCTTTGCGAGTTTCTCAAAGGCTTCTCCTTCACTGCACTTAGGGTTAGGACTTCTCAATTTAGGAATCTCAGTACCAACTTCTAACGATCTCCACCTTGATACCAAATTTTCAAACAAGCCATCTAAGACAATCTACACCTTTATGCTCCAAGCGATGAATACTTATCCAATGAGCTTCGACAATGCCATCACTTGTTACACTTTGTCAACGAACTCCAACAAGGCCATCTCCCGTCAACAAAGTGTTTGAAGTACCCTATTCGTGTAGAACCTACAAATCTCCATCATGAAAATAAATGTCTCCATGAAACATCTCAACTCTCCCTTCGTGCCACCCCGTGGCACCTAGCACTTCATTAAGCGAATCAAGTCCGAGCAATGCTCGAACTTAGCAATAGGCAATGACTTGGTAAACATGTCTACTGCATTCTCCTTTTTGTGAACTTTCTTAAGACGAACTAGCTTCTCTTCACTCATCGAGACAAGAAACGACTCTCTCACCTCAATATGCTTTGTTCTCGTGCTGAAAGCCATATTTTCAGCTAAGTGAATTGCACTCTGACTATCACAGTACACATACATACCTTCATATAAAAAGCCCAAGTCGCACAACAGTCGCCTCAAATAAAGCGCTTCCTTAGCTGCTTCAACCACAGCTATAAGCTCTGCCTCTATAGCAGATAAAGCCACAATCATCTACAACCTCGCTCTTCAACTAATCATTATCCCACCAATGTTGAACACATATCCAGAGGTTGACTTCCTTCGATCTCTATCATAGCATAGTCAGAATTGCAAAATTCAACCAAGCTGAAAGCTCTTCCTCTAATGCCAAAGACAAGTCTGTAGTTTGGAGTTCCTTTAAGGTATTTGAAGATACACTTCACTACTTCCCAATGCGTCTTTCCTGTATTTTCCATGAGTCTACCCATCAATCCAACCACCTGTGCAATGTCAGGCCTTGTGTAGACCATGGCATACATCAAGCTGCCAATTGCACATGCATATGGGACCTTCATCATATAAGCCTTGTCCTTTTCCAAGATGGGAGAGCCTATACTAGAAAGCTGTATGTGCAAAGGCATGGGTGTGATGATTGCCTTTGCCCCTTCCATGCTAAACCAAGCAAGCACCTTTTGAATGTACTCTTTTTGAGTGAGGCTCAAAAGTCCTAGCTTTCTATCCCTTTGGAATTCCATATCTCAAATTTTCTTTACTTCTTCAAGGTCTTTCATTTCGAATTCCACTTTTAGGTTTTGCTTTAAACTATTGATTTCAGCTTTATCCTTGGAAGTAATCAACATATCATCCACGTATAAGAGTAGGTACACTCATCTACCAAACTTTAAATGCTTGAAGTACACAAAAGCGTCTTTGATGCTATGATCAAAGACAAGTGAAAGCATAAAAGAGTCAAACCTCTTATACCGTTGTCTAGGTGACTGCTTAAGTCCATACAATGACTTCTTCAATTTGCAAACCCAATTTTCTTTCCCATCTACAACAAATCCTTCTAGCTACTTCATGTAAATGGTCTCATCCAAGTCACCGTGCAAGAAGTGGTTTTCACATCCAGTTGCTCTGGCTCCAAGTCATGAGCTACAACGATAGCGAGAAAAATGCAAATGTATTTATGCCTTACTATTGGAAAGAATATCTCATAATTCCAACCTCTTTCTTTGTAAAAACCCTTTAGCAAATAGTCTAGCCTTGTATCTTCCATCATCCTTCACCTTGAACATCCACTTGCAGCCTATGGCTCGGCTTCCTTAAGAAGGTGGTACCAAATCACAAGTCTTATTCTTCTTCAATGACTCTAACTCCTCTTCCATAGCGCATCCACTTCGAACTCTCACATGACTTTAAAGCTTCATCAAGGTCAACTGGCTCCTTAAGAACCATATATAAGGCATAGTCAAACTGATCACCAAGGCTGAGGTTTGCAAACTAACAATCACCATACCTTTTGGACGGCTTAATAGTCCTACGACTGACCCGGGTAGCTACAACTTCGCTTAAACTCCTTTCAGCTCCACCTTGAACCGAACTTCCCCTAGATTCATGCACATCACCAACAGTACTAGAAGGTACCTATGGACTATTCTATGATGTTTCATCAACCGCGTTTTCCTCGACAGCATCACCAACAACTCTACTATTTGGCTGGAACACGGAAACTTTTTCTGTTTCCTTAGGCCTATCAGAATCATCTAATGTGGTAGGTAGCTTCTCCTTTAGATTGAACGTATTAGACTCATCGTAAGTAACATGTCTAGAATGAACAATCTTCCAATCAATAGGGTTCCAAATTCGATTCCCTTTGATACCGTCGTTGTATCTCATTAGTATGCCCTTGTATGCTCTAGCCTCTACCTTGTCATCACCTGTATGGCGAACTTACGTAGGACAACCAAAAATTTAGAAGCAACCAAGATACACTACTTTACCTCTCCACTTCTCCTTTGGAATCTTTCCATCTACGATGGAGGATGGAATTCGATTTATGATATGCGCCGCAGTTGATAATGCCTCTGCTTAAAAACCTCTAGACAAACTCGCCGTCAATCTTAAGCAACGAGCCTTCTCCAGTAGAGTCCTGTTCATCCTTTCTGCAACCCCATTGTATTGTGGATCTCCAGGTGTAGTGAAATGTCTCTGAATACCATGTTGTCTACAAAAGTTGAGGAGCTCCCTAGAGGCAAATTCACCACCATTATCAGATCTCAGCACCTTCAACCTAGAACCAGATTGGTTCTCAACATGCGCTTTCTAGTCTTTGAACTTCTCAAAACCTTTGATTTGGCCTTCATCATATACACTCATTCTTTTCGAGAAAAGCCATCAATAAAAGAGATAAAATAGTTTTCTCCTCCAAGAGAAGGAGTAGGAATCGGTCCGCCAACATCTATATGCACGTTCTTAAGTACTCACCTCAATCTGTGGAGTCCAACTCTAAAAGATACTTTAGTTTGCTTTCCTAACGCACACTTTTGGAAAAAGTCCATCTTGTCGAAGCTTTCTCCTTTGATCATCTTTTGTCTTTAAAGAAACTCTAAGCCCTTCTTCGAAATATGACCAAACCTGAGATGCCAATGATTTGTGGCATCCAATGCACGAGAACTATCCACTCCACCACACGATTCTCCAAGAATTGTGGTACCTTCCAACGAATACAGATTTTAGAACACGTCTCCTTTCATAAGAACCAGTGCATCTCTTCAAATCTTCAAACTATCCTTCTTGATAGTTACCTTGCATCCCAAAGATGCCAATTATCCTAAAGAAATTAAGGATTTTCAAAAACTTGAAACATACCCGACACCTGTCAAAGTGCGTATCACTCCATTAAACATCCCGATCCTCACTGTACCTTCACCCATTGCTCTATAGTTAGCATCTTTACCCATAAGAATAGAGCTTCTCCCTCGTCCAACGAAAGAACTGAAGTAATCCTTATTAGGCATCATATGGAAAGACACTGTTGCAGACAACACATCATCAGATACATACTTCTCCACAGCAAATGATATAGATCCATCTTCTTCATTCTTGTTCAAATGTACACAATCCTTCTTCCAATGACCAGGTTTCTTATAGATAAAGCACTTTCCGCCCTTAGACTTTCATCTCCTGCTATTACCGGGCTTCCTAGACTTGGAACGCCCTATAGAGTACCAATTCTTCTTATCTTCTCTACCACTTTCAAAAAACAGGCCGTGACTAAAATTTCCACCTCTACTTCCTTCACTTATCTCCTTCATCTAATCACTCAAGCCCTCAAATAGAAGGCTCGACTTCATATCTTCCACTGTCAATGTGTCTCTTGCGAAGATAAGGCTGTTAGCGAAAGCTGTGTATCGCTCTGAAAGAGAACAACAGTCTTCATCTTCATTACAAGATTCTCAAAGAAGTTAAGATGTTCCTTCATCGAAGTACCCTCTCTCATTTGCATGGTGAAAAATGTCTTCAGCAATATCAGACGATTAGTCAAAGATTTCTTCAAGTAGAGATTTTCTAGCTTGGTCCAAATGCCCCTGGTAGTGGTCTCACTGCTAATCTCCTTTCTTTCCGTGACTGAGATGTCAACCGTCAACTCCTCAGAGGCAAATACTACTGGATGGACTTCATTCCTCATTAGAACAGCCTTTATCCTCCATTGCCACTTCTCGAAGTCTTTAATCCCATTCCATTTCATAATTGTCAACTGTGATCCTAACGCAATATACATCCCTCTAGTATAGTGTCTTGTAACAACTGGGGTCGCTTCATCTCTTGCCGTAGCATCTAACACTCCTCAATCAACTTTGCAGCTCTGATACATGACTGTGGGGGAAAATCCCTTCAGATGATTAGTTTAAGGGAATAAAAACCGAATGTATTTGGAAAAATAACGAATTGGATCATGATTGTAGTGAGACGGAACAAACAGAGATAAACACCAGAACAAACGACAACAGATCTATGCAATGTAGAAAAATAAATAACACCGGTATTTATAGTCGTTCCACTACCATAAGGCAGTGTATGTCCATTTGGAGAGAAGAGATTTTATTAATCACTAAAATATTAGAGTTACAAGATTGGTTCACTTTTGGATGCTATACATAAGAAGAATTTACAAATATAGACAAACTTCTACAGAGTTTCAGCTCTCTGGGATGGCTACCATTATTGTCCAAAAGCTTTTCTATTTATAGAGTGAAGAAAGGAGGGGTAGCTACCATATAGCAGCCTTGGGGTTTGGTTTAGCATGCATCGGGTTTGGTTTGGCAAAACGTCGAGCGAAAAATTTGGACTGCCACCTTCCTTATTTGAGCGGCATGCTCAAATATCGAACGAAATATTTCATTCGCAAAACACCAAACAAAATAATACGTTCGGCAATCTTTTTTCACCTCCCCAACAGCATAACACAAATCTGGAATGGCAAATCAACACTACCGCTCCAAAATTCATCTCCCCAAATCAATAATTCAACACTACCTCTCCAAATTCATTTCCAACACCTGGTTTGGCAATCACTGCTTCACCTCCTATGCGAGCTTCTCAAAGGCTTCTCCTTCACTGCACCTAGGATTAGGGCTTCTCAATTTTGGAATCTCAGTTCCAATTTCAAACACAACCTTCCCCGATAATTGAAAAGGCGGGGGTCGATATGCATTTATATGTCCAGGCAAAGACTGGATTGGGAAAATTCAACCTAGATAGAACAATAATAATGAATTGCCATGAAATAGAGTCAAAAGGCTTTTCTATGTCCAGTTTGGTCATAATCAAGGGGAAATATTACTCTTATTGTAACCATTGAGCAAATTCTGAGTTGGAAGAATATTATCACTTATGAATCGACCTTGGATAAAAGCATGTTGATTAGGGTTGATAATTTAGTGGATTGCACCGTAAAGCCTAGTAGAGAGGATTTTAGAGATACATTTATATATTATATTAGCATAAGCCAGCCTTAATTGGGACACGATAGAAAGATGATCAATTTTGGGAATAAGGGAGATATTAGTAGCATTTTGATTATAGGAAAGCTTGTTCGAGGATATTTTTCTGGATAGCATTGAAAACGTCATTTTCCACTATCTTCCATAAGTTTTGGAAAAAAAGGGAGCTAAAACCATCTGTTCCACCAACACTTGAAGAGTTTAGAGAGAATAAGCCAGGTTTAACTTCATGATGAGATATTTGGAATATTAGGCTAAAGGCTTGATGAGTAGAGATATAGGGCAACTTCAAGTGAATAATGGATTAAGCTTAAGGATATGAGGCATGGGTGTGACGACCGCCCATGACTCCCGCACCAAAACAAGGAAATAATGCGCTGAAAGGTGTGCCAGGCAGCCATGGACGATGGTCAAGGCAAGATAAAACAGCAAAACTCTATCGTAACTCACAGCGCATGGATAAAATACAATAGAGAAATATATAGTAAAGCTCCATAACAGAAAATCATCATATAAGCATCATAGTAGTTTTATACAAACATATGAATCATCCATACATCAAAGCCTCACTACATAACACTCAAACAAATACAGCAGCGGAACACCCAGTACATATAATATGGAATAATATGCAAAAGCCTCCTGCTCGTCCTCGTCATCATCAGCGTAGACCTCCATGAACAGCACCTGTCACCTGCTACCTAGTCTGCCCATCCCAACATGGATGAACAGCCCAAGGTAATAAGAGGAGACATAAAACCTTGAGTCAGACAAAGTCTTAGTGAGCAGTAAATCAACTATCAAACATACCAAAAGAGCATAAGGGATAAAAGGAATAGGAACCAAACCGTCCCACTCCACCTCTTTCTACAGTGATAGCCCCCAGACACACACTAAGGAGAAGCAAGTATAACATAGCAGACAATTAAGGTAAAGTAATAACCACTCGAGTCAAGGTCGATGTTTTCCAAATACAAACCCCCAAGGCCTAAACCAAGATCAGATAAGCACCCAGAAAACACTGCTCTTGAGACCGAATGATGATATAACCAAACGTCCAAACATCCATGACTCTGGCTATCACTGTTATCATTGCCTTGATTTCACCGTTAGATGAATGACCACCTGTCAAGGGCTAATGGTAACCCCGGTTCTAGACATAGCTCCGCACGTCATTGTGACCCGTGCCTAGGACTTGCCTACTCTGCCCAGAGTACTCGACTACCTGCCTGTAGTCTTTTGGGTGTCCCGACTACCTACCTGTAGTCGTTTTGGGCGCCCCATGTACTCTTGTTTTTGAGCATGCTAGAACCTTCAACAACGATGAGATCTCAGCCTCCTAGTCATCCTCCTCGACGACTATTACCATGCTAGCCCAAGCTACCTCTCGAGCGAATACATGAAGCTCATGAAGACGCCTTCTTCATGCTTACATCGTATCACAACCTTTCGCCCTTACACATTCCCAACTGTCACCTCAAGCCTCTCACAATCAATCCTTGCCGCATACTTCCTAAGCCAGTCCATACCCAAAATAATTCCGAACCCCGCAAAGTTCAGAACAAAGCAATCACAAACAAACGAGCAATCATAACTCGATACGACTAAACCACGGCATAACATACACAAACAAGACGAACCCCCGACTGGATTTGTCACAACCAATGGTCTATCAACAATATCCGGTTTCAAACCTAACCGGCCTACAAGATCATCACAAACAAAAGAATGCGACGCTCCAGTATCAAACAACACTCTAACTGGAACACCACAAATAGAAAGAGTACCTTGAACCACCACACTCTTCCCCTTCTCTTCAGCAGTAGGAGCTTTTGAAGACGACGGCACAGCTCCCAAAGCATAAGCTTGCACAATCTGCCTGTCCTTCCTCGGCTCTGGACAATTCTTCTTGATATGTCCCAGCTTATCACAGTTGTAACACTTTCCTGGCACCTTGGGATTCTTACAATCTTTGAAGAGATGGCCCTTCTGCCGGCAGTTGTATCAGGTCACTTCGCCCTTCGGCTTCTTCTGGCCATCCTTACCCCTCTGTTGCTGCTGCTTCCTCTTCTTGTTTCCACTCTGCTGTGGTCTAGATCCTTCCTTGGTTACAGCAACAACAGAACTTTCCCTAGGAAACAAACACTCATGCCTGAGGGCTTTTTCCACAATCTTCTCAAACGGATCGTCCAGATGATCCACCAACTGCCTCCTAAGATAAGAGTCCATGCCCGTCACAAACTTCTCGTTCTTTTGGTAGGGAGAATCAATATACGATCTGGCATACTTGGACAAAGCCTCAAACTCAGAAACATACTCAAGAACCGATCTTCCACCTTGCTTGAGCTCTACAAACCTCTTAAACAAAATAGATTTCTGAGCCGTAGAGATGAACTTAGCTTCAAATCTGACTCGGAATTGCTCCCAAGTAATCTCTTCCTCTGGAGTATGAATGGTGATAGAATTCCACCAATCAGCAGCTCTTCCCTGAAGCTGTCTCGATGCAAGCTTCCTCTTAGTTGCATCCTCAATCCCCAAGTCACCAAAAATCCTTCGACAAGCATCAATCCATCTCTGCACCTCATTGGTCGATTCCGTTCCCAAGAAAACTTTTCCTCAAAGAGAAGTATAGTCCTTGCAAAGCTTAGCAAAATCCACTGGTCTTGGAGCTTGAACTTGAACTGCCACATCCACTGATGATCCTAAAGCTGGTATTCTCCTCATGATCGAAGTCATCATGGCCTCAAACATAGGAGCATAATCAACAGCTTCCCTAGCAGCACGGCTTTCCCTCGCAGCTTGTCTCTCACTTTGACTCATCCTTAATATCTACAAAAAAGAATGATTTAGAACACCTTAAGAAACAACTGCATAAGGAGTTCAAATCCTTCTAAGCTACTATATATATTATATGTAGTAATCATCCATCAAAATACAATTACGTCTCTCATACGTAGTTACGTCAGCGAGCGTTGGCTAAAATCGATTAACCAAAGCTCTGATACCAAATGTGACGACCGCCCATGACTCCCGCACCAAAACAAGGAAATAATGCGCTGAAAGGTGTGCCAGGCAGCCATGGACGATGGTCAAGGCAAGATAAAACAGCAAAAATCTATCGTAACTCACAGCGCGTGGATAAAATACAATAGAGAAATACATAGTAAAGCTCCATAACAGAAAATCATCATATAAGCATCATAGTAGTTTTATACAAACATATGAATCATCCATACATCAAAGCCTCACTACATAACACTCAAACAAATACAGCAGTGGAACACCCAGTACATATAATATGGAATAATATGCAAAAGCCTCCTGCTCGTCCTCGTCATCATCAGCGTAGACCTCCATGAACAGCACCTGTCACCTGCTACCTAGTCTGCCCATCCCAACATGGATGAACAGCCCAAGGTAATAAGAGGAGACATAAAACCTTGAGTCAGACAAAGTCTTAGTGAGCAGTAAATCAACTATTAAACATACCAAAAGAGCATAAGGGATAAAAGGAATAGGAACCAAACCGTCCCACTCCACCTCTTTCTACAGTGATAGCCCCCAAACACACACTAAGGAGAAGCAAGTATAACATAGCAGACAATTAAGGTAAAGCAATAACCACTCAAGTCAAGGTCGATGTTTTCCAAATACAAACCCCCAAGGCCAAAACCAAGATCAGATAAGCACCCAGAAAACACCGCTCTTGAGACCGAATGATGATACAACCAAACGTCCAAACATTCATGACTCTGGCTATCACTGTTTTCATTGCCTTGATTTCACCGTTAGATGAATGACCACCTGTCAAGGGCTAATGGTAACCCCGGTTCTAGACATAGCTCCGCACGTCATCGTGACCCGTGCCTAGGACTTACCTACTCTGCCCAGAGTACTCGACTACCTGCCTGTAGTCTTTTGGGTGTCCCGACTACCTACCTGTAGTCGTTTTGGGCGCCCCATGTACTCTTGTTTTTGAGCATGCTAGAACCTTCAACAACGATGAGATCTCAGCCTCCTAGTCATCCTCCTCGACGACTATTACCATGCTAGCCCAAGCTACCTCTCGAGCAGTCCATTATCACCCAACTCGAACCATCCCTCGAGTTATCAACATGCTTGGAATGATCCCTGTCTGGATTATGCCAAGACTCACATCATACTTCGCTTCATCGCATCATAGCAAAGTCTCATCTCAATATCATCCAATCCATACACGTGAGCTTCAACATCCGCTACATATGTCTTAAGCAGCTTTCACCATTCAAGAGCCTCTTCCGTAGCTTTTGAATCGTCTTTGACCATACTTGTCCAAATCTATCAACTAGATAACTCATTCACAACAATCAAACAAGGCAACATTAATCCAAACAAATAAGTAGTCAATCAAGATCTAAATAGGCATTTGTAACTAAAATGGCAATTTCGTAAATAAGTGAGCATAGATCTAACATACATGAATCATGGGTTTTTAGCATAGATCTAACAAATATAAATCATGGGTTTTTATCCCTACAACTTGATGAATGAACTTGCAAAAGTAAACATCTTCATAAGAATGGATCTACACTTGAACCTAAGGAAAAATGCATAAAATCACTATCTACAACACTCCAACAAACCACCAATCCAATATACTCCTTTGGGTCCGTGTGAGAGATAACTACCACTCACCAAATCACCCAAACACTTCAAAAACTATCAACTTCAGATCTGGACAGCGAAGATTCAAGCTTGATTCGTCGAAATCCCGCTTGAAACGATGAAATCTAGCTTCGTTGGATGAAGATCTTCAACTTTGGCTCTTGGATCTTCAATCGATCTTCGATCTTGGATGGATGTTAGAACTAGATTGGAGTGGAGAAAAGAAGATGAAGAAATGCTGTAGTCGAGCTCTCAAAATGGCAGCACTTCGTTGCTTCAAAAATCCGGTGCCAAAAAGTGAGCCAATGCCCTCTATTTATAGGCTGAAAATCACTGACCCGTTCGCCCCTAAGTCGTTCACGAGTTAACGACTTAGCCTTAAGTCGCTCGCGGCTTATAAGCCCATGACTCAAGACTCAACAAAGCCTATGACTTAACCAAAGGCCGACCCAACAACTTATCTACCACACGACTCATCAGCATAGCCGACCTAACTCTCACTCGACTTAACACTAAAGCATGCGGCACGACTTACGACTCAGGCCACTTGCCGACTTAACACACACTGGGTCTCACGACTTAAAGCCACTCACCTAACTCATCCAAATCTACTAGGTCGCTAACTTCATCTATCACTAACTCGCTAACCCGCTATCTCTGCTAACTCGCTAGCTAAGCTAACTCGTTAGTTATGCTAACCCGTGGCAGCCCCTAAGTCGCAAACCTATCTAACCCGAAGCCGGCCTGCCTCCTTGAGTCGTCTAAGCCTTAAGTCGTCACCCTATGAGTCGGTCACTGTCCCAACTAGGTCTACCACTAAGTCGGCAACATCACTAACTCGCCTACCACCTTAAGTCGGCCCAACTCCTTAAGTCTCTCACACGAGCTATCCTCCATACGACTTAAGCTATGGTCGACTCAAACTCCAAATAACTTAACAACGACTTAAAACAACTATTTTACGATTTTATCGACACGTAAAATACGGGTCGTTACATTCTCTCCCCCTTAGGAATTTCGCCCCCGAAATTCCAAGCAAACTACAGTAATTAAAGCTATTCTGCATGCCTACCATCCATAGCAATCAACAAACCATGCATCCAATTCTAGCCTAGCATGCAGAATTCTAAGACTTAGAACAAGTTACAAATTCATGAGATGTCACGACACTTTAGGGCCATACCTCGAAGAGTTCAGGATGAGATGCCTTCATCCTCTCTTCCTCCTCCCACGTACAGTCGTCAACATCATCACTCCATTGTACCTTGAGCAACGTAATCGTCTTCCTCCTAAGCTGTTTCATGTCAGTTCCAATAACACGAAGCGGCTTACGAGGTCTTCTAACCACTGGATCAACCTCTAAATCTTCACAGCTATCAGCAGAAACCACTGTAATTGGGTCATGCACATACTTCCGTAGATAAGATACATGGAAAACATTGTGCACACCCGCCATCTTTTCCGGTAACTCCAATCTATAAGCGAGCTTTCCAATTTGCTCGATAATCGGGAATGGTCCAACAAATCTCGGAGTTAACTTTCCTTTCTTCCCGAATCGAATAACATTCTTCAGAGAAGAAACCTTCACGAAAACCATATCACCTACGTCGAATTCCAAATCCTTACGACGATTATTGGCATAACTTTTCTGACGATCTTGGGCTGCCTTCATTCGTTGCCGAATGATCCCTATACAATCCGAAGTCTGTCGAATCATCTCTGGCCCAAGTATCAGTTTTTCTCCAGTTTCCAACCAACATGTCGGAGAGTTACACGGTCTTCCATACAGTGCTTCATATGGTGCCATACCAATACTTGACTGATAACTGTTATTATATGCAAATTCCACCAAATGAAGGTGATCTTCCCATGATCCTCCGAAATCCAAAACACAGGCTCTGAGAAGATCTTCCAAAACTCGGTTGACTCTCTCAGTCTGACCATCTGTTTGAGGGTGGTAAGCTGTACTCAAACACAACTTAGTTCCCAAAACTTCCTGGAAGCTCTTCCAAAATCCACTAGTGAACAATGGGTCTCGATCGTTCACTATACTCTTCGGAACACCATGGAATCGAACAATCCACTTAACATACAACTCAGCCAACTTCGATGCAGTCCTAGTTGGTCGAACAGGAATGAATCTTCCACTCTTGGTCAATCGATCTACTATGACCCAAATCCCTTCATTCCCCGCTCTGGTTCTAGGTAGGCCATCGATAAAATCCATCGACACTTGCTCCCACTTCCATGTAGGAACCTCTAATGGCTGAAGTAATCCACCGGGCTTCTTCTGCTCAGCTTTCACCAACTGGCAGTTCATACACTTGGAAATAAAATTTCCAACATCCTTCTTCATGCCTTCCCAATAATAGGTTCTCTTCATATCCCGATACATCTTATTCCCACCTGGATGAATTGTCAACTTCGAGTGATGACTTTCCCTAAGAACTTCATCTCTCAATCCATCTACATCGGGAACAACTAGTCGTCCTTGCTTTCGAAGCCAACCCTCTTGATCGACTTCAAATCCTTTACCCTTTTCTGGATTCAATCCAGATTCCAAATCTCGGATAATATTGACAAGCTTATCGTCTCGCTTTTGGCTCTCGCCAATTCTCTCCACAAGAGTAGGCCTTATCGATAAGTTTGCCAACATCTCAGGTTCCATTTCACATCTAGGCCTGAAGTCAAATTCAGCCAAATACTCTAGACTCTTCCATTCCGAAAACATGGCTCCCAATCCTACATGTCTTCGACTTAACGCATCTGCCACTGCGTTGCCTTTTCCCGGAGTATAGGCTATACCAAAATCATACGATGCTAAAAACTCTAGCCATCGTTGCTGCCGAAGATTCAAATCCTTTTGGAAGAAAAGATACTTCAACGACTTATGATCTGTAAACAATTCGAATCGAACTCCCAAAAGATAATGTCTCCACATCTTCAAAGCAAATACAATCGCCGCTAACTCCAAATCATGAGTCAGATAATTCCCTTCATGCGGCTTCAGTTGTCGACTAGCATACGCAACAACTTTATCCTTCTGCATCAGCACTGCTCCAAGTCCAGTACCACATGCATCGGTGTAAACCACCATCTCATCATTCCCACTTGGAATAGTCAAAACAGGAGTACTCGTCAGTCGCTCTTTCAGGATTACGAAAGCTTGCTCACACTTATCATCCCAGCTGAACACTCGGTTCTTTTTCATCAATCCTGTTAACGGTGCAGCTATCTTGGAAAAGTCTTTGATAAACCGACGATAATATCCTGCTAAACCAAGAAAACTTCTCACATCAGATGCATTCTTAGGTCTAACCCAATCCTGGATTGCTGCCACTTTAGCGAGATCAACCGCGATTCCATTTCCAGAGATAACATGGCCTAAGAACCTCACTTCACCCTTCCAGAAGTGACACTTCGAAAACTTAGCCTTTAGCTGATGTTTTCGTAAGATTTCCAAAACAATTCTCAAGTGTGTCTTGTGTTCCTCCTCAGTTCTGGAATAAATCAGAATATCATCCACGAACACAAGCACGAACTTATTCAACTAATCTCTAAACACTCTATTCATAAGGTCCACAAAATATGCTGGTGCGTTAGTCAATCCAAACGGCATTACCAGCCACTCATAAAAACCGGATGGTGTCCTAAAAGCAGTTTTCGGCACACTATCCTTCGCCACTCTCAACCGGTGAAATCCCATTGCCAAATCCATCTGAGAAAACACCTTAGCTTCGTGAAGATGATCAAACAAGTCATCTATTCTCGGCAATGGATACTTGTTCTTCTTAGTCACTTTATTTAGCTCACGATAATCCACACACAACCTCAACGATCCATCCGCTTTGGTTGCGAACACAACTGGTGCACCCCATTCGGACACACTACGCCGAATGAATCCTTTCTGCAAAAGGTCATCAACTTGCACCTTCAACTCTTGCTGCTCCCTAGGCGCCATCCGCCTAAGAGGCATCACCACCGGTCTGGCTCCTTCAACTAGATCGATACGAAACTCGATCTCCCTATGCGGTGGTAGTCCTTTGACTTCGTCAAAAACATCCTCAAATTCATTCACAATAGGCACCGATGACTGTACATCCCGTGGAACAACCAGCGAATACATGAAGCTCATGAAGACGCCTTCTTCATGCTTACATCGTATCACAACCTTTCGCCCTTACACATTCCCAACTGTCACCTCAAGCCTCTCACAATCAATCCTTGCCGCATACTTCCTAAGCCAGTCCATACCCAAAATAATTCCGAACCCCGCAAAGTTCAGAACAAAGCAATCACAAACAAACGAGCAATCATAACTCGATACGACTAAACCACGGCATAACATACACAAACAAGACGAACCCCCGACTGGATTTGTCACAACCAATGGTCTATCAACAATATCCGGTTTCAAACCTAACCGGCCTACAAGATCATCACAAACAAAAGAATGCGACGCTCCAGTATCAAACAACACTCTAACTGGAACACCACAAATAGAAAGAGTACCTTGAACCACCACACTCTTCCCCTTCTCTTCAGCAGTAGGAGCTTTTGAAGACGACGGCACAGCTCCCAAAGCATAAGCTTGCACAATCTGCCTGTCCTTCCTCGGCTCTGGACAATTCTTCTTGATATGTCCCAGCTTATCACAGTTGTAACACTTTCCTGGCACCTTGGGATTCTTACAATCTTTGAAGAGATGGCCCTTCTGCCGGCAGTTGTATCAGGTCACTTCGCCCTTCGGCTTCTTCTGGCCATCCTTACCCCTCTGTTGCTGCTGCTTCCTCTTCTTGTTTCCACTCTGCTGTGGTCTAGATCCTTCCTTGGTTACAGCAACAACAGAACTTTCCCTAGGAAACAAACACTCATGCCTGAGGGCTTTTTCCACAATCTTCTCAAACGGATCGTCCAGATGATCCACCAACTGCCTCCTAAGATAAGCGTCCATGCCCGTCACAAACTTCTCGTTCTTTTGGTAGGGAGAATCAATATACGATCTGGCATACTTGGACAAAGCCTCAAACTCAGAAACATACTCAAGAACCGATCTTCCACCTTGCTTGAGCTCTACAAACCTCTTAAACAAAATAGATTTCTGAGCCGTAGAGATGAACTTAGCTTCAAATCTGACTCGGAATTGCTCCCAAGTAATCTCTTCCTCTGGAGTATGAATGGTGATAGAATTCCACCAATCAGCAGCTCTTCCCTGAAGCTGTCTCGATGCAAGCTTCCTCTTAGTTGCATCCTCAATCCCCAAGTCACCAAAAATCCTTCGACAAGCATCAATCCATCTCTGCACCTCATTGGTCGATTCCGTTCCCAAGAAAACTTTTCCTCAAAGAGAAGTATAGTCCTTGCAAAGCTTAGCAAAATCCACTGGTCTTGGAGCTTGAACTTGAACTGCCACATCCACTGATGATCCTAAAGCTGGTATTCTCCTCATGATCGAAGTCATCATGGCCTCAAACATAGGAGCATAATCAACAGCTTCCCTAGCAGCACGGCTTTCCCTCGCAGCTTGTCTCTCACTTTGACTCATCCTTAATATCTACAAAAAAGAATGATTTAGAACACCTTAAGAAACAACTGCATAAGGAGTTCAAATCCTTCTAAGCTACTATATATATTATATGTAGTAATCATCCATCAAAATACAATTACGTCTCTCATACGTAGTTACGTCAGCGAGCGTTGGCTAAAATCGATTAACCAAAGCTCTGATACCAAATGTGACGACCGCCCATGACTCCCGCACCAAAACAAGGAAATAATGCGCTGAAAGGTGTGCCAGGCAGCCATGGACGATGGTCAAGGCAAGATAAAACAGCAAAAATCTATCGTAACTCACAGCGCGTGGATAAAATACAATAGAGAAATACATAGTAAAGCTCCATAACAGAAAATCATCATATAAGCATCATAGTAGTTTTATACAAACATATGAATCATCCATACATCAAAGCCTCACTACATAACACTCAAACAAATACAGCAGTGGAACACCCAGTACATATAATATGGAATAATATGCAAAAGCCTCCTGCTCGTCCTCGTCATCATCAGCGTAGACCTCCATGAACAGCACCTGTCACCTGCTACCTAGTCTGCCCATCCCAACATGGATGAACAGCCCAAGGTAATAAGAGGAGACATAAAACCTTGAGTCAGACAAAGTCTTAGTGAGCAGTAAATCAACTATTAAACATACCAAAAGAGCATAAGGGATAAAAGGAATAGGAACCAAACCGTCCCACTCCACCTCTTTCTACAGTGATAGCCCCCAAACACACACTAAGGAGAAGCAAGTATAACATAGCAGACAATTAAGGTAAAGCAATAACCACTCAAGTCAAGGTCGATGTTTTCCAAATACAAACCCCCAAGGCCAAAACCAAGATCAGATAAGCACCCAAAAAACACCGCTCTTGAGACCGAATGATGATACAACCAAACGTCCAAACATTCATGACTCTGGCTATCACTGTTTTCATTGCCTTGATTTCACCGTTAGATGAATGACCACCTGTCAAGGGCTAATGGTAACCCCGGTTCTAGACATAGCTCCGCACGTCATCGTGACCCGTGCCTAGGACTTGCCTACTCTGCCCAGAGTACTCGACTACCTGCCTGTAGTCTTTTGGGTGTCCCGACTACCTACCTGTAGTCGTTTTGGGCGCCCCATGTACTCTTGTTTTTGAGCATGCTAGAACCTTCAACAACGATGAGATCTCAGCCTCCTAGTCATCCTCCTCGACGACTATTACCATGCTAGCCCAAGCTACCTCTCGAGCAGTCCATTATCACCCAACTCGAACCATCCCTCGAGTTATCAACATGCTTGGAATGATCCCTGTCTGGATTATGCCAAGACTCACATCATACTTCGCTTCATCGCATCATAGCAAAGTCTCATCTCAATATCATCCAATCCATACACGTGAGCTTCAACATCCGCTACATATGTCTTAAGCAGCTTTCACCATTCAAGAGCCTCTTCCGTAGCTTTTGAATCGTCTTTGACCATACTTGTCCAAATCTATCAACTAGATAACTCATTCACAACAATCAAACAAGGCAACATTAATCCAAACAAATAAGTAGTCAATCAAGATCTAAATAGGCATTTGTAACTAAAATGGCAATTTCGTAAATAAGTGAGCATAGATCTAACATACATGAATCATGGGTTTTTAGCATAGATCTAACAAATATAAATCATGGGTTTTTATCCCTACAACTTGATGAATGAACTTGCAAAAGTAAACATCTTCATAAGAATGGATCTACACTTGAACCTAAGGAAAAATGCATAAAATCACTATCTACAACACTCCAACAAACCACCAATCCAATATACTCCTTTGGGTCTGTGTGAGAGATAACTACCACTCACCAAATCACCCAAACACTTCAAAAACTATCAACTTCAGATCTGGACAGCGAAGATTCAAGCTTGATTCGTCGAAATCCCGCTTGAAACGATGAAATCTAGCTTCGTTGGATGAAGATCTTCAACTTTGGCTCTTGGATCTTCAATCTCGATCTTCGATCTTGGATGGATGTTAGAACTAGATTGGAGTGGAGAAAAGAAGATGAAGAAATGCTATAGTCGAGCTCTCAAAATGGCAGCACTTCGTTACTTCAAAAATCCGGTGCCAAAAAGTGAGCCAAAGCCCTCTATTTATAGGCTGAAAATCACTGACCCGTTCGCCCCTAAGTCGTTCACGAGTTAACGACTTAGCCTTAAGTCGCTCGCGACTTATAAGCCCACGACTCAAGACTCAACAAAGCCTATGACTTAACCCAAGGCCGACCCAACAACTTATCTACCACACGACTCATCAGCATAGCCGACCTAACTCTCACACGACTTAACACTAAAGCATGCGGCACGACTTACGACTCAGGCCACTTGTCAACTTAACACACACTGGGTCTCACGACTTAAAGCCACTCACCTAACTCGTCCAAATCTACTAGGTCGCTAACTTCATCTATCACTAACTCGCTAACCCGCTATCTCTGCTAACTCGCTAGCTAAGCTAACTCGTTAGTTATGCTAACCCGTGGCAGCCCCTAAGTCGCAAACCTATCTAACACGAAGCCGGCCTGCCTCCTTGAATCGTCTAAGCCTTAAGTCGTCACCCTATGAGTCGGTCACTGTCCCAACTAGGTCTAACACTAAGTCAGCAACATCACTAACTCGCCTACCACCTTAAGTCGGCCCAACTCCTTAAGTCGCTCACACGAGCTATCCTCCATACGACTTAAGCTATGGTCGACTCAAACTCCAAATAACTTAACAACGACTTAAAGCAACTATTTTACGATTTTATCGACACGTAAAATACGGGTCGTTACAATGGGGTTGTCTAAGATAAATTGAAAGTATTCAACAAAGGCATTAGAAATTTCATCATGAGAGGAGCACATGCGACCATTCTTGTCAAAAATGCCATGAATCATTGGTTCATATGTTTTATTTTTAACTTGAAGTGGAAGAATGAAATATTTCTATTACCCATCCTTTCATTCTTTTCTTTTGATTTTTGTTGGGCCATAGATGCTTCATTGTTCAATGCTGCATTGAGTTGAATGGTAGGAAGGTTTTGTTGTTCTATTAGTAGGGCATTGAAAGGATTAGATGAGATATAGGATTGAAATGAAGCTAATTTGTTCCTCAATTGAGAGGAAAGTTGGAACCATTGCCATAGACCAAACAAGACCAGATCTTCAACTTTGATTTGAGCTACTTTAGCTTTGCCTGTAGTTTAC
Source organism: Allium cepa (assembly GCA_030765085.1). Lineage (NCBI taxonomy): Eukaryota > Viridiplantae > Streptophyta > Magnoliopsida > Asparagales > Amaryllidaceae > Allium > Allium cepa. The sequence continues at coordinate 647,660,270 of CM060939.1, read as the reverse complement.
ACAAGCGGTTTCTAGTAACAGAGGTGTTCCAAACCTACAAAACAAGATCTTTATTAAGGGTGGGTAGTACAATAATTAAAAAATTCAAAAGATGGGAATTTTAAGGTTGCCATGTCATTGTCACCCCTATTTGATTAAGGAAGGATTATGGTCTGATAGGGTAGGCTAAAATGAAATGCAGTGGATTGAAGGCCATTGGAGAATAGAAAAGGAGTTGTGGCTCGACAACAAGCTTGTAGTATGTTCTAAAACTATATCTTGATTTATTCTGATTGTTCCATGTGTGTCGAGGGCTAGATGTGGAGGGAGGGATTAATCCTGTATCATTAGTAGCCTGATTCAGAGGAGTTACTTTCTTTAAGGTTAATGGTTTAGAACCAAATTTTGGTTAGAGTGACTCATACAATTGAAGTCACTAAGGCAAATCTAGGGAAATATTGCTTTGAGATGCAGCAACGAGTGAAGGAATTAGAGCCGTTGGTTGAAGTCGTTTTGCACATAGATAAAGGTGGTGTGAAAAGTGAAAGAGGTAGGAAGATGAGAGCAAGATAGGTGTATACAGATCAGATGCAGAAATCTTGTTTAGAGAGTAGAAAGCAGGGTTCTAGATCACAAATATTCTATTATAAGGGCATTCTCAATGTTGTGCACAATTTTCCATTTCATCATTATTGTTGCATCAGCGTGGATCATTCGTAAGAGATTCAATTTTGTCTCATAAACACTCATAATGTGTACATTATTGGTAAGAATAAAGTTTCTAATCTCAGAAATCTTTGAGGGGAGGTGAGCCCCTTTTATATTCCATATCGCAATATTGTGATTTATCATTTAAAGAAAGGGGTCGCCGGAGATTAAGCATGAAGTCTAATGTGTCTTCTAGAGTGGGAGTTGCATGGAAGAGATTTAAAGGAGGTAAAGGGTTGAATTTGGTTGGAGGTGAAGACCCTTCCAACATTCAAGTCATCACTTGAAGTAGCTTTATTTAAACTTTTCTTTTTGCAGATATTTTTGAACTTGGTAGCTTGAGATGGGGATGGAGATTCCAATGAGGCAAGAGAAAGTATTTGAGGAAGAAGTTGGTGGAGGGCTGGGGGTATCAGGTTAAAGGGCGGTGATGTGTGAGCATATGGATTGAGATTTGTAGAGGAAGTAGTAACGTTTAGATTTGTTGTTTCATTGTTGGTGGTGAAAAGGGTAGGCATATTTTGAGGAAAGTTGCAGGTGTCTGGATGCAGGGGGTGTGACAATTGGTGTATTACCATTGGAAACATGAAGGGAGATGGGGGTCAAAAGGTGTAGAGGAATGGGTATTGATCTACGAGTCTTGTTAAGAATTCTAGTTGGAAGAGAGAAGGGGGTTAAACAAAGCATCACGATGATGTGTGGCATGAACAAGGGGAGAAATTGATTCTCATCAAATGCCAAATCCATATTAGATGGTACAAATTGTTCGAGCTGGAGAATTGAGAATGGATTAATGGAATGAGGGATGGGCAGTGTGTTTGATAGTTTGAGTAGAGGCAATTGAAATTGAAAGGAATGATGCCCTTGAACAATTGGTATCAATGAAAGATGATGCATTGCATGGCACTGTTGCAATACAAGTGGGCTTCACATTACTAGAAATAGGCAGTGGACCAAGAATTGAGGGATGCACATGTAGTAAGCCATAAGGATGCTTAGTATTAGGGAGATATATGATCGCATCTTCATTAAATTGGGTAGTGAGGGTTGATTGCATGGGGATACTTAGCATTTTAGCTTGACAAGATGAAGTATGAGCTAATAATCGAGGGATAGTTGCTAAAAGCTATTATCCAAGCTTTTGATCAGTCAATGTTCAGATAGATTGGATGAGCCAAACTTGGAGTTATCAAGGTTGGAAGCCTAAAGATAGCCCAAGAGTCTAGAAACCAAACACAGACAAAATCACAAGACCAATGAAAAAACAACGCAAGCCAAGACAACCACAAAGTTACAAAATTATGGGTCGGTATCGACCCCTACCTGTGGGTCGGTATCGATCCCTATTTCATCCATAAGTGGGTCCCATCTTCTACCAACATGCCATATTTGATGAAGAAGTCTATCTCAAAGTATTGTTTTTTTAATCCAAAATAATTCTCTATTAATCTCCACGAACACTTGAATCGAGAGTTTTGTTCTTCCACGTACCCATCATTTAGACTCCAAATTAAGCTATTATCGATGTAAACAATTATGGAATCATGAATCTAACCATAAGATGATCCAACATAAAGGGTTAAAGGTAGACGATTTGGTAATATTATGGGTTGGTACCGACTCCTACCCTTGAAGTTGTACCGACCCATATAATCTGATGAGGTGGTAGTCAATTTTCAAGGGGAATTGGTCTAAAGCGTGGAGAACAACTAGGGTATATTTTGTACAAGATTTTAGGCCCCCACCTTTATAAATAGGAAGTCGTAGCTAATTTTTAAGGATCTTTTGGCTCCTAATATCCTTTATCTTTAACTCTTGCAATCTCCGTTGGAATTATACCAAATCATAAGAATATCTACCTCCAAGTCAGAATATAGGCAATAAAATTATAAAGTGAACGTATATCTTGATTTGCTGAACCACTATAAATTACTATGTGCTCTTTCATATTCATTTTTCTGAATTCTTCACTTTCTATTCTCTACTTTAACTTCTGGGTGTTTGTGCCATTCCGGTTCAAATATTTTAATGCTTTCACTGAGAGCTCATATTCTCGGGCTACATGGATCCATCTTCTGCTATTGGATTTCTTAATTCCAAGTGACAGATCTAGTTCTCTTACCTTATTTTCTACTATTTATATTTTATATAATCTAAGAGAAGCTATTTGCAAGGGCCCCATCAAGAAGATACCATTTTACAAATTCCAAAGCTACCACTGAAGCTGAGAACAAGAATGCCAACATGTAGATGAAGCTGCCTAACCTAATCAATTGAAGATTCAGAGTCTAGCTGAAGTCGTGACTGGAATGGAGATGGATAGGATAATGAAGTATATGGAAGATAGATTTCAGGCTAGTCAAAATGAGATGAATCAAAGGATGCAGAAGAACTTTAGATTGTTGAATGAGCTAAGTCAGAATAGTCCTAAGAGGAGTAGAAGAGATTCTAGTTTAGAGTTAGAAAGTTCCTTATCATTCGAGTAGAGACGGAGGGACATGAGGTAGAAGAGGACTCAGAACACCACTGGAACTTCTCATCAAGGAAGAGGATGAGCTCCAAGATCAAATTTATGGATCAATACTGAACCAAGGTCAGGATTCCATACCGATCCATCGAGTGGTGGGCCTAGAGCATGCCATTTGGAAGGCGGCATGGATTTGACTTCTGGATGCACTACTGATGATCAAAATCTGGAAAATCATGTTGTTGATGATACTATCTGTGGAAATCAAACAAAGAGGACTACCGAATGAATGGATCTTCTAGAGGCTGGAGAACTTAGGTATCGAGAGCCAAACCAAAAGCGTTCTCCAGGCCGAGCACTCGAGGTGGAGCCTGATTACCGCCGTTCAGTCGAACCTATTAACCCGGACTACCTGGAGGATATGTTCAGGAGACTTGTTAGCAAATATTGTTTAGAAGCAACAATGAAAGGGTTACCTCTCCCAGTTAGAATCCATTTATATAGAACATTCTATGTGAGAGATATCCTCAAAAATTCACAATGCCAACTATGCTATTGCACGAAGGACGAAAGATCTTAGGCAGCAATTTTTTATGAGATATGATGGCATATGGATTTCACCAGAGCTTTTGATGTCATGAAATGCCACTGTTTTCCAGTTTTCCTAGAAGCGGTATTTACGAAGTGGTTCACTCGACTTCCGTCGAGGTCCATCTCATCTTTCATTGGGTTATTGATGAATTTTATAGAGCAACTCCACTTACATACCTCACATCCATAACATGTTATGTCTCTATCAAACCTCTTTCAAACTAATGGAGAGTCATGGAAGATTTCTAGAATTGATTCTGCACAACCATGATAGAAGTTATAGATCCAATGGATGACATGGTGTCGATGGCTTGATCAAGGGGATTCATCCCGATATGGAGTTCAGGGAACGGTTAGAAAGGAAGCCCCCATCGATTATGGATGGTTTTTATAAAAAAGCCAATGAACACTTATGCTTGGAGGAAGCGCGCAAGAGTCCATGAAGGACTGGTGCTTGGAATTCGGATGAAGTGATATAAAGCAATATTGTTATAAAGCAGTCCGAAGGAAGCTCTAGAATTGTAGATGTTAATGTTGGTAACCAAATTATAATGGGAATGGAATTATGATGGGGCTAAGAAGAAGAAGTCAGATAACAGAAATGGTATTAGGACTCCTAAGATGATAGCTATACCAAACTGAAAAAATCTATAAAGAATATCTATTTGGCAACTTAAAACACTTAGCAATATAGAAAGCCATCTCCTAGAGAGTGGACTGAGAAGGAGAGAAAGTCAAGCAAGTTCTACAGATTCCATGAAACTCATGGTTACAATACCCAACGAATGCAGACACTTGCAGGATATGATTAAGAAGTTGATTCGTAATTTTTTTACCACACTATGTGAAAGCCCCGTAGGATGACGAGCAAGGAAACTTTGCTGCCCCGGGGTTGTCTTCCCAACAAAGGGAAGCTGAGCCTGGTGTTGATGCATTCTAGGGGCCAAAAAATGGTTGGTGATTAATACAATTATCGGTGGGCCATACCTAGCTGATACGAGTCTAGCTAAGATGGACATATATGTTGGTGCAATAAAACATGTGGAGAGTGAAAGTTGCTTCGCTATTGAAGACGGAACTCTGAACTAACAATGCAGAGCGATGGCTGACGATATTTTTTCTAGAATACAAATGCGGATGGAGTGGAAACTCTAACTATTGACCCACTCATAATCACAGCCACGATTGGTCCTGCAATTGTTCGAAAGGTGTTGGTTGACTGTAGGAGTTCAGTCAATATCTTGTTTAAGAAAGATTAAGATCAAATAATGTTGGAAGAGAAGGAATTTAAACCTTGTAAATCTTGAATATAGGGGTTCAATGGAATGTCTACTGAAGCCATAGGATATGTTGAATATAGGGGTTCAATGGAAGGGCGACCGCAAGCGAGTGCGGGACGTACCTTTTTTGATGTTAGTATTTACATAGTCTACAATGCATTTATGGTCCGACCATCCTTGGTTCAATTTGGAGTGGTTATAGCTCCTTGATGCTTGATGATGAAGTTTCCTATGAAGAACAACGTAGGGATTATCTAGGGAGATCAGGTGGCTAGCCATGAACGCTACGTAGTTGAGCTAAAGGAGGCAAGGGGAAAGGAGAAAATAAAAATTGTGGAGGGGAACCTTCGCATTAAGGTTTTAAATGCATAGGAAGTACAGCTTGAGCCCCCACTCGGGCAGCCCAGTCGGTTCCACGATGGTATAGACAAACGTAAAGAGCCAGAAGGTGGAAAGCCAGCTCATGCCGAGTCGATAATCATTGTTCCGTTCATCTCGGATGATCCAAATCGAGTCCAAAGGTCGGATTTCAGCTCGATGCATGAGTGATTAAGGAGTTGGTTGATTTTATCTGGGAAAACCTAGATGTATTTGCCTAAAAACACCTAGACATTTATGGGATCTCATCCGGGATAGTGAGCCATGCAATAAACATAAATCCCAAATATCTTTCTGTGAAGCAAAAATGTCATAGCATAGGTTCAGAGAGATCCGCTGCACTTAAAGAAGAGGTGGATAAGCTGAAGGATAATGACTTCATCCATGATGCCTTATAACCAGAGTGGGTATCTAATCCTATCTTGGTAAGGAAAGCAAATGGGAAGTGGAGAACATGCATCGACTATTCTAATTTGAATAAGGCATGCTCAAAAGATAGCTTCCCACTCTCGGGGATTGATCGGTTGGAAGATTCGACAGATGGACATGAGTTACTTTCACTCATGGATGCATACTTCACATATAACTAAATCCCGATGCACATCCTGGATTAGTAACACACCAACTTCACAACCAACCTTGGACTGTATTGCTATCTGGTTATGTCCTTTGGATTAAAGAATGCATGAGTAACTTACTAGAGGCTCGTAAACTAGATGTTAAAGATCTGATTAGACGTTCGATGGAAGTCTACATAGTTGACATGCTTATGAAGTCATGACATTTGACGAACCATGTTGATGATTTAGCAGAGATGTTCAACGTCCTTCGAAAATATAGGATGAAGTTCAATCCCTTGAAATGCTCTTTTGCATCGGGGAAATTCTTGGACTTCATTGTGAACTACCATAAGATTGAAGCCAATCTCGAAAAGATCAAGGCATTGGGAAAGATCGAGGCTCTAAAGACGATCAAGAAAGTCCAAAGCTTGAATGGGAAGATCGCTGCCCTAAGTCGGTTCATTGCTAGAGCCATGGACATGTGCATTCCTTTCTTTGACTTCATTAAGAAAGGAAAAAGGAATTTTGAGTGTAATTGCAAATGTAAAGACACATTCGAAACTTTGATGGATCACCTAGAGAGACCTCCCATCCTCTCGAAGTTGTTGCATGACGAAGACCTGCTTATATACCTAGTAGTGTCGGTGCAAGCTTTGAGTGCCACACCCGTATGAGAGGAATCTGGCATACAACGATTGGTCTATTATATCAGTAAGCGATTAATGGGAGCATAAGTAAATTACCTAAGGCAGGAGACGCTTTCATACTGCCGGTTGATTGCTTCGAAAAGGCTGTGTCCTTACTTCTAGGATCATCCGATCAGAGTTCTCACCAACCAACCTTTGTGACAATTCATGTAGCGACCTGAGACTTATGGAAGACTGTTAAAATGGAACATTGAATTTCCAATGTGACATAATCTATCACCCTCGGAGAGTAATCCAACGTTAAGCTTTAGCAGATTTCATAGCTGTATTCACTACACGAGATGATGCTCTGAAGAGCAGTGGCGAGAAAGATACCGGGTGGAAGATGTACACAAATGGTGCATCTAATGGACTATGTTCTAGTGCCGAAGTTGTACTTGTCACTCCCGAGGAACATCTGATCTGTTATGCCTTGAAACTCAACTTTCTAGCAACAAACAATGAAGCTAAATATGAGGCATTGATTGCAGGACTCAAGATTATCAAATACTAAGGAATAAAGACTTCATGCATTATCTACGACTCCTAACCGGTGGTTTGTCAAATTCGAAAAGAATTTCAAGTAAAAGGAACGTCACTAGCTCTTTATCTAAACCAGGTCCTTGAGCTGCTCAGTGACATCGAATATTACACGATCGCTCATATTCCCAAAGAGGAAAATGAGAAGGCTGATTCACTGGCTAAGTTGTCTAGTTCCGAAGATGCACAGCTGATGGGCCTGGTTCCAATGGAAGTACTATCAACTTCGAGCATCGAATAGATGGATGTTGATTAGATCTTGGAGATTGAACTCGAAAGGGAGTCTTGGATGACTCTAATAAGAGACTATTTACATAGATAAATCATACTAGAGCAAAGGAATGAACGACGGAAGCTCCTTCGACAAGCTTCAAAATATATCATGAAGGAATGAATACTTTACAGGAAGGATTTATTTGTCCTTATGCTTAAATATGCCACCTGCCACGAGGCCTAGCGGTTTCTAGAAGAAGTTCATGAAGGGGCCTGTGGCAACCACATCGAGGGGTAAACCCCTAGCAAAAGAAGATCTTCTGCTAAGGAAACTTCAGGCCAATTATCAACCGAGACGCAGCTGATTACATCCAATAGTGGGACAAGTGCCATAGATTTTCTTAAGTACCGGGATCCCCTCCAATGGAGATTATTCAAATAGTCGGTCCTTGGCCATTCATAGTTTGGGGAATTGACGTCATCGGTGTATTGCCGATGTCAAAAGGTGGCGTGAAGTATGCCATCATCGCAGTTGACTACTTCACCAGATAGGTTGAGGCAAAGCCATTAGCCATGATCACCATAATGAAAGTTATTTAGAATATTGTTTGTCATTTTGGTGTTTCATAGGTATTCGTTACCGATGACGGGACCCAATTCAATAGTACCAAGTTTAAAGATTTCTTCCACTGGCTTTGCATAGAGAAGAGATTTGTTGCGGTGGCACATCCTCGTACAAATGGGCATGTTGAAGTTGTGAATAAGATTATCAAGTCTATCCCTAAAAAGCGGTTAGAAAAGGCCGAGGGCAAGTAGGTCGATGAACATCCATTATTGCTATCATCATATCGAACAACTCATAAATCAACGACTGACCACTCTTTATTCGCTCTAGCCTATGGATCAGAGGCTATGATTTTGGTTAAATTGGAAGTACCTTCTCATCGAGTGATTCACTACAATCCACAAACTAATGAGCAACTCCCGCCATAGTCTCTTGGAATGATTGATGTGTAGTGCAACACAGCTGAGTTGAGGGTAACTACACACCAACACCCAATCGTAGGATATTACAACACTAAGATCAAGAATCAGACCTTCAAAGTTGGTGATCTGGTTCTTAAATGAATCTTCTTTAACCGTAGAAATTTAGGCCTAACCTAGGAAGGTCCGTATGCAATATAATGGAAGCTTGGAGATGGAAATTTCAAGCTTGTATGGATGGACGAGATTTTGCTCCCTAGGGCATGGAGTAACGAGCACCTTCATCACTATTTCACTTAGAAATAAATTGATAAAAGCCTTGTAATAAGACAAAACATGTCATTACCCATATTTATGGAATAAAACGGCATTTCGAGTCAAAGACTCTATTTTTCCATCATTTAAGAGTTATTACTTGACCGACTCAACTGAATCTGCATATGGATATTATAAGTGTGCAGATACCCATAGCTGGATGCCAACCAAAACCTCTATGGTTCATGATCGAACCCTTAAAGTTCTTCTTGGTTTCCAGAGAAAATACTAGCCAATTCCTGACCTTGGACTAGGGGCAATAGTATAAACGAAATGGATAAGGCTTGACCATCCATCAAGCAACTCTTGTCCTCGAATTAGGGGCAGGAGTATATACTCAAACTGGATGTGACATGACCATCCGTACACTAACTCTTGCCCTTGATGTGGGAGTGGGAGTATAAATCAAAACAAACATGATACGACCGTTCACTGGCTCAACTCTTGCCTTCAGATTGTGGGAGCGAGTATAAATCAAAGATGATGCGATAAGACCGTCTAATCCTTAACATTTTTCCTAGAGTAGGAAAATCGAAAGATCCACACCCAACATAAGGTGGATCTTACCTATGGACTTTGAATCAATGCCCGAAATTAGGTGTGATTGGAAATAAACATCCTAGATGATGATGTGCAAACTACGTTATTAAGTAGTTAATTTTAAGTTAGCACTCGGAGTTTGGCGCAATTAAGTATCATTATCTTGGAAACATGAACCACTGTCCTAAGTGGTAAAACCTCAACTAATGTCCCAAATTTGGCAATTCAACAATTACTTTATGGTTGCAAGAGCAATAAAGGGTCGGTAAATAACATAGCAGGAGTAAGGATTTAGTCCAAGATAATTGCTAAATGGAATGGATCACAACTACATTGAATATAAAGTACATTTCTAAAAAGGCTTAGGCAAATTCACATAAAGGTTTGATAAAAAATTCTATGCTATTAACATTCAAAATAAAACTTGGAAAGTGAAGTACAAGTTTATTTATGGCTAAGTAAGAAAACAAAAGCGGATGTGGAATCTGAATAACACCAGTCGAAAAAAGAAAAAGCTAGGGAACTAAAAAAAATCCAAAGTACTACTAGACAACCAAAATGCACGAAGAAGACAGACGATCACTTCTTGGGTTTCTTTTTTACTTTCATTCTTCTCCTTCTTATCCGCTGAAGAAGGCACGTTGGATCACTCCATCTACTCCCTTACTCTTCCCCTAACTCCTATGCATTGGGTAGAGTGCTCTATGATGCTCCAGCAGGCACAGTTTGAGTGCTCCCAGGTGGAGGAATGGAGACTAGAGTGCTTTGCAAAGATCCTATAGGTATGCTTTGAGCTATACCGGGCTGAGGAATATGAACTGAAGCAAAGATAGTCCGCCCGGGCAAGGCGATCGATAAAGGAGGAGGGATGGCCTCAAACTTCTTCTACTTAATCTTCATAATAAGGAGGATTTGTTTCACAATTTTCTCCAGCTTGGCATCTTTGGCAAAGCTATGTTCCCATTCAAGTTGACTCATGGTGTGGCCCGATAGGGATTCAGAAACACTGCTTATCACAACATCCTCATCGATCTGAGCTTCTCGAGTCCCACCAATCCTCTCATCAAAAAAATCATAAATCATTTTCTCATCAAGGCAGGGAGTTTCACCAACTAGGAAGGTTGTAATAGTTATTGAAGTTGCAATGGTTATTGATTCTATTGTAGACATTTGTTGTTCTAGCTGACAGACCTTATAAGGAAGAGGAGCGATTTGGGGCTGATTTGAAACATGAAAGATATAAAAAAATAGACTAGTGATGTCGATCGACGACATGTCAAACCTTTAAAATATAGGGGAATTCAGCGAGATACCTTCTTCTTTTGGGGTTTTGTGTAAGCCGAAATGCCATCAAAATTTCCCTCTAGGATAGGAGAAAGTATAGTAGGCTTATGCATTTAGGGAATCTCTAAATCATAAACAAGATAAAAGGATGAATCTAGGGCAGCTTAGGACCTAGGTATTTGGCTACTAGTGGCGTCATGTGGCGTTGATCCTGAGCCTTTGCTCATGTTTTTTCTATACTGGGGTCTCGCTCTGAATAAAGAACGAGCTCACCATTTCTCAGTACACTGGGCTCATCATCTATCGGTACCCCTTCTCCAGTTGAACAAGGTCCACCTCGTCACCTTTCCTGAATGCTTTCTCCTTCGAGACAATTTATTCCCATGCCAGGCCCATAACCTTGGGATAATCATCACCAGGCCATTCCAGGTTGTGGAACTCGAGAATATTGGTGCTGTATTTGATGAACCCTGATTCAAACCTATCAATCATCCATTGCTCCACGGCGTTAACCTCCCTCTCGAAAAGCACATCTAAGTTCCTAGAACATTCAACTGCCTTGTCCCCCTCTTCATTAGCCTTAAATAGCTCATCGAAGTAGTCTTGAGCCTGTTGGAGCACCTCCCCCTTTTCCTTTGTTTTGCGATCAAGCTTTGTCTTCAGTCCAACCGTGCTTCTGTCTAAGGCATCTCTCTCTAACACCAAATCATGGTTCCGTTGGAACGCTTTCTCCATCTTATCCCGATGCTTGGTCCTCTCATCTTCGAGTGTCTTGATGGCATCCACGGCCTTCTTCTCATCATTGGTTTGATATTTCCTTGGTTTTTCAACCTCAGCATCAAGATGAGCTATAATCCTTTTATTGTTGGCCTCGATAACTTTTTGATTTTCGTTTTCGAGCCACCTTTCCCTCGAGACATTGGAGATTTTTTAGCTACTCGTGATCATTCATTGTATTGATTATGAACATTGGTCATGCAAGCAATGGTCATCTCTTGGAAGTCAGACGGAATTCTTTTCAAGTTGGGCACAAACTTAAGCCCATCAAACTAGATATTTGGAAATTGTTTCTTCAGTTCAGCCATTTGAGCGCTAGCGTCAATTTATTGCTTAATAGAGACAATCAAAGCTTTAACGCTTTCTTTGCTAGGTCTATGATGAGAAGTCTTAGAACAACTTTTTTGGTACCCGCGGTTAGAAGATCGATTGCGATGGGCTAAGGTCAACTGCTGAGTAGGAACAGAAGCTGGAGGTGGTGCACGAGATGTGCCACCTGGTGGGATGTCATCATGACAATCCGAATGCTTATCCAACTCCTTTAGAGGAGGAGATCAAGACCTAAGGTGATACCTAGGGCCAGAGTCACATGATAGATAATCTCTACTACTACTATCTTTATCATGTTCATCTCTATCGCGACTATCTCTATCATGATGGGATGATTGGCTGGAGTTAGAGTCTCGACCACTGCCTTGATGGTAAGCACTTGAATAGCATCCCCCCTGTCAAGTTGTATTATCCCCCACCATTGGAGTATATATTTTCTTTTCTCCATGAAAGCTAAAAATAAAACGAGAAGAAGTTAGATCCAACAAACAAGGAGGCGAGTCAAGTGTTGTGCAATGGTGTGAAGTGCATGTATGTGTAAGTGTCCCAATGTCCCCTCGACGGACCGTGAGCTGAAGCTTTTCTCATGGGAGTGATATCTCCCATACCGATAAGGATGGTATCCTTATCGAAGCAGATAGGGGAGTCAATGCCCTAAGACTAATGTTATTGACAGTGAAGGAGCCAAATGTGACAAAATTGGCCTTAATCAAGCAAATGCGCTTGTCGATGGAACAGAAGACGTCTTCTCTATAGTTGTCACAGGCGAAGGCTGCATAGAAATCTGTGCCTTGGAAATCTTCACTACTAGTCTCTTCCTAGGAGTAGATTGTTGATTGTCTTTGGATTTCTCGATATGAGATTCATAGCCTACGTCAATGTTGCCTTGGCTAGCCTTACCACTTTCACCCACTATCTCGCCTACCTTGGTGTGTTCTTTTACTTGCTCAACATTTTCTTCAACTCTAACTCCGAGACTTGGGACTGGGAGCACATTTGGATCAATATTGCCTCCTCTAAGCAAGTTTTAATGATCATCATCGTCATCACTGGCAACCACTTCGATTATAACAGTGTCGTGGCCCGCTTCCAACAAACCATGGACAAGAAGACTCTCATCTGATAGGTTTTGATATCTCGATCCTCTACCAAAATGGCCATAAGAGCACTAACAACATCGGAAAGTTTCATGCTACTAGATCTCTTCAGAATATCTGGATAGTTAAAAAAATATGAGTTAATTCTTCAGACTACTAAACAAATTCGTTTAATGCATATAGAATGCAACTTACATCCGGATAGCCATCTTCATGCAAACCCCGGCTGACAATAAATATAGATCCACTCATTGTTGAAATAACTCAACTTGTTCCATATGCCGGAGACAACTCTACAACCCCTGATCGGTTCTAGGTAGACTGAGGATGGACTTTCTTTTCAGCTCTTGAAGTTGTATATATATCAAATCTCCTCATCTCTAGGTTCTTGGTGTAAATGCGAAGAAGATGTATGTGCAGAGGATGAAAACATAGCTGTTCAGAGGCAGCTATGTCAGAGTTAATTGCATGAAGTTTAGAACATGATGGATGAACTAATTGAATGGTGGGATGTAGCCCACCAAGCACACATATCTGTTGTAGGAAATATAACCCTTTTGGAGATTTTAGGCTCTTTGATTGTGAGATGGAACTAGGATGTCATCAAATGGAATTCCATTCTCATTGCATATTCTCTAAAGAGACCTTTCATTGATTTTGGAGGTGATGGAACCAATAGGATCATTTAAAATTACAGCATTCTCTATGGTGTCGAGTGCATGATCTACTTTTGACCCATCCGCCGGAGCAATTGGATTCTCCAAAACTTGCTGTTCCACTTGTGATTTTTTGGGATGCTATGCATGCTCTATTGAATTTTGTTGTGCATAAAGTGCCATAGTTGAACTCGACCCGGCATCAGATTCTAATATTTGGAAGTGGATGTACATATGGCTTGAGCTTTAAGACATTTGGAATGTTTCTGATTCATCTCAAACTCGACAAACAATCAACATTAGATTAATAGTAAACTATACCCTTGTGCTAAAGTGAATCCTAATGTGATGTTGTGCAGTTTGAATTTTCAATATTACTTAATAGTTTATTCAAAAGTTCAGGATATCACTTGAAGCAACCGTAATTGCTGACTATAGGATTGATTTCACCATAGAGGGGGTGAATAGGGTGATACTAATAATAATAAAAATTATTGTGGAAATATATATAGTAATTGCAGCACAGATAATAATAGAATAAAAGCAGAAATAGAATAACAAAGATTTACCCAGCTTTGGCAAAACCTTGATTATGTGCTGTCCCCAAGGTTTTTGCTAGAAATTAAGCAGTCAAACGCTTACACAAATAAACTTATGACACCTTCTAACGAATAACCTAACTCTATGCTCAAAAACCTGCCACAACTAAACCACTGAGTTGCGTATTCTCAAACTACAACACCGTAGTTCGTCCCTAGTTGCATGACTAGAATTGACACAAATTTTAAGAGAAAAATAAACAAAATAAATAAAAAACAATATAAACAAAACCCTGTTAAAATCTAAGCCCAAAGTAAAATGTAATAGAGCCAGCCCAATTAATATTAAACCAAAGAGACGTCTTTTTTTATGTTCGTGGCCGATGCTTTCTTTGTTCTTCTTTCAATAACAAGGGCTTTGTTTGATTGAAGCTTCGATTCAAAAATTGATCGATTGAACTATGTTTCTGCTTCAAGCTGCTTTGTCAATCGATTCTCTGGCTTTGATCGTCTTACGGCTGCTCCAATTGTCAAGTTTGATTCGTGCTTTGAATTGATACGTGTTTCCCTTTTTTGATTTATACTTATACTCGACTTGATTCGAGTTTTGGATTGGTTTTTGATTTATTTTGATGCTTGCTCTTTGATTTTTCTTGAACTCGAATCGATGATTTGCCGACGATGTAACAGGTTTAATTATAGGGATAAAATCTGTAAATTTTCACTCGTATATATTGTTTGAATTCTTTATGATAATTTTGTTCGGCCATTCGATTTTGATTGACTGTTGGTGATTAGTTTGACTTGTTCATCTCTGATACTTTAACTTTTTGAATTATCAGTTCCGTTCTCCTCTAGTTCCATTCTTTGCCGGCACTATGATTTGTTCATTGGCTTGTTCAAGCCTATGACTTTGTCTGATTTTCTCTGAGTCTGTTTTGTTCTTTTTTTCCCTTGACTTTGGCCATTTGAATTTTTGAGATAATATTTTGAATTTTAAATCCTTGTACGTTCAATTTACTGACTTGTTCAAATCCTATATGTATTGCTCCATTCATGACTCATGGCTTCTAACATTGTTTGAATTGCTACTTGCAATGTTTTATAAAAATGTAAACTGCTTCATTGAACTGATATATGTGTATACATATACATGCATACATACATACATACATATATATATATATGGATATATGTATACATGTATATGTACTTCATATTGTCTCTGGAGTAGTTCCTGTAATCTGGTTTCTTTATCTGATTACATTTTGCGGTGGCATATATATTTGTTGAACTTGCTGTTGCATATGTAATTGTAGTCTGGTTCATCACTGTTTTATCTGAAGCTTGATCTATGTTGCATTTGAGTCTTGTAGTATGTTGTAGCTGGTCTGAGTTGTATTGCATCCTTGGTGGTCTTCATGTTTAGTTGCTGTGCATTGCATATATATGTATACATGTGTGTATACATGTGTGTGTGTGTGTGTGTATGGTGGTTTCTTTGTGTAGCCTTCATCTCATGTTTGTGTACTGCTCCCATTGTTGTATGTGTTTCATATGTTTGGGTCTGTTCACTTGCACTGCTTTGAGTCCCTGTTGATTGAAGTCTCTGGTTTGTACATTTTGTTAAGTCATGTTCATTATGTTGTATTGTGACTCATCTGCATATGTATGCTACCACTGCTTATCTCTGATGTCTAGCTTACTCGAGTCTGGTTGTTGCTTATGTCTTGTTAGCCTTGCTTCAAGTTAAGTGACAAGTTCCTTGGTTATGTATTTTGTGTGTGGTTTCACTGGAGCTGTGTGCTTCGAGTACATGTCCAATTGCATTACATTGTGTTCATGCAGTCTACACTAGCCTTTGAGCTTCTGATTATTCACGTTGGTGCTTTTGTATTCTTTGAACTCATAATGTGTATATTTTCATTTGTGTTGAATCCACCATTCGGTTGGGTTTGACCTTGTGCTCCCCTGTCCCTGCAATTTTATCAAGTGTATATCGGTATGCACGGTCTTGTGACATGTACAGTGATACACTTTGCATGTTACAAGCTATTCGTGTAAAAATGGATTCAAACGAAAATGATGACGAACTACCCAAATAACCGAGGCAAATAACTTTCTCAAAATACACATTTCATTGTACACTGCAAAAATGTTTCTTTTTCAATTTTACCGCGTCAGTGTTTATTTTGCAGATAATTCAGATGCTGGATACAAACTGGAATAGAGTTGAAGAACAAATATGAGTGAATGAGTGATATAGTGAGATGATAAATTATAAATTGAAATTTCCTATATAATCGAAGTTTTATTATAAAATGACCTGTAAATGTTAGTGAGAGCTTAATATTAAACTATTCGAATTTGTAATAAAATATTTTTTAAATAAAATATTTGTTTGACTATGACTTCTGTGTTATTTATTTTATTCATCAAATATTTATTAATTATGTGGAAAATAAAATAGTACAATAATAAATACATTTAAATGAATATATATATATATATATATTATCATCAAACAAAAATCATATGCTAGCATGTTCATCACTCTCCCCCTTTTGATGATAAGAAATATATATTGAGATTTTGAATTTATTAAATGTATTTGATCATTGATGAAATCTATTTGCTCCTCTTATTTGAATGCTCCCTCTCTACATTTTTTCTTCCCATTCATTTATGCAAGAAAATAAATAAAAATGTTCAATGCATGAAAATAAAAATATGCAAATGAACCTAGATGAGAATATGCAAGTAAAAAAAATAAAATATTTGAACTTTATTTTCCAAAATCTTAATTTCCCACTCCCCATTTTGTTATCAACAAAAGAGAAATAGTGTTAAAAAATAGATATAAAGTGATAGACACTAATACAACTTTAATACCCAGTCGAGTATAAATATTAAATTTCAATAAAAAATAAAACAAAAATCATAAGTACTCTGTTAGGCACATATTCCGCGTTAAAGTGATAGAGGTGATGTCGGCATATAAAACCATATAGTCATGTCTATTTGTGGATATTTATATCATGAATTTGAATATCTACTAACCATGCATAGCCGTTAGGACTTTTAAATGAGATTAGTAGTATTCCTAATTTTTATATAAAAAAATGAATTTCAAGTATCTTCTAATTACGCATAACCGTGAGGGCATTTAAATATGATTAGAATCAACTCGTCTATTTAATAATCAATTTTGATATGTGTTCCATACATGCATAACCTTGAGTACTTTTAAATGAGCATGAAAGCACATAAACAAATATTCCAAGTAATTCACCGATGCATAACCGTGAGAACTTTTAAATGAGAGTGAATACTTTGAATGTTTTTATTGCTAAAAAATAAAATAAAAACGAATAATTTCCCATTTAAAATACCACATTTTGACATACTATATTGGATTTTGATGAGTGATGGTCGTTAGAAATATGATAGAAATAGAGATGGCCATGGAATTTTTACCAACAACAGTTATTATAAATCTTATTTGAATTTTTAAAGAAATTTACTAAATATACTGTCTCAAGTCATAATATATGATTAATATTTGACACTCGTTACTATTTCAATTACTATCTATCTTTTCAATAATCAGTAGGGAGTCAGAATAGTCAACATAGGCATTTAGGATCAAATAAAAAAATCAAATTTCTAAAATGCCTAAACTGAGACGAAGTTGACAAAAACTATTTTCTGGAAGGGGTTTGTAAAAATATCTGCCACTTGTGAATTTGTTGGAATGAAATTTATGTAGATATTTTCTTTGGAGATGTGATCTCTAATGAAATGATGTCTATTATCTATATGCTTGGTGTGAGAATGATGTGCACGATTATTTTATTTGGGAGATGAACGTACCTTTTTTGCTTCGTTTGATTTGAAATTCTAAAAGGAATTTCGACTCTCCTACCAAGCTCATTTCAAACTTTTTATGCGTGACTTTTTCAAATTTCTCATATAAAAGGTTGTTGGTGGCACCATAAGTAATATCATCAACATATATCTAAACAATTAGAAGGTCATCATTTTCATGCAATAGAAATAATATGGTGTCTACACAACCCTTTTTGAACCCATTTTCAAGGAGATAGGTGCTAAGACATTCATACCAAGCCCTAAGGGCTTGTTTTAATCCATATAGAGCTTTCTTAAGTTTATATACATAGTTAGGGTATTCATGAATTTCAAATCCTTTGGGTTATTCAATGAATACATCTTCTTTCAAAATTCCATTCAGAAAAGCGCTTTTAATATCCATTTGTCTTATTTTAAATCCTTTATAACAAGCAAAAGCTAATAATATTCTAATGGATTCTAGTCTAGCTAGCGGGGGAAAAGATTCATCGAAGTCAATTCCTTTAATTTGATTATAACCTTTAGCAACTAACCTAGCTTTAGTCCTAATCACATTACCAGATTCATCAAATTTATTTTTAAAAATCCATTTGGTTTCTACAACTAGATAACATTAGGTCTAGGTGCTAGAATTCAAACATTGTTTTGTTCGAATTGATTCAGCTCTTCTTGCATAGCCATAAATCAACTTTCATCATTGAGAGTTGTATCTATGTCTTTAGGTTCAATTTCTGAAATAAATCCACTGTATATGCACAAATCACATAAATTTCTAAAGGAGGAATGAGTTTTAATACCTACAGTAGGATTACCTATTACCCATTCTGGAGCATGATCCACTTTTAATTTCAATCTCTATGGTTCTAGATTTCTTTGGACTTCTTCCACGGTTGGAATTTCTTTTGGATTTTCACTTTTATCTTTTTCGTTCTCTTCTTCGACATCACGTTTGATTATTTCCTTGCTTCGATCATCAATGCCTTCATCAAATTTCATATTGATTGACTCCACGACTGTTCTCGTCTTTTTTTGTATACTCTATAAGCTTTGTTTCTGGAAGAGTATCCCATGAACATGCCTTTGTCAGTTTTTGGCTCAAATTTTCCTAATTGATCACCTGTATTGAGAATAAGACAGGGCCAGCCAAAAACTTTGAAATAAGCAATGTTTTGCTTATTATTGAACTATAGCTCATATGGTGTTTTCTTAAGAACTGGTCTAATCATAATTCTATTCATAACATAACAGGTTGTATTAACCGTCTCTGCCCAAAAGAAAAAGGGTAGTTTATGCTCATTTATCATAAATCTAGCTAACTCTTTTAATGTTCGATTCTTTCTTGACTACTCCATTTTGTTATGGAGTACGTGGGGTGGAGAATTCATGTTTAAATCCATTTTCATCACAAAAAAGTTTCAAATTCATAATTTTCAAATTCTCCACGATGATTACTTCTTAGTGAAATAATAGAAACTCCTTTTTCATTTTGAGCTATTTTGTGAATTTAGTGAAGTTTGAGAAAGTTTCTCCTTTTTAGCTTAGAAGTATACCCACATGTATCTTGAGTAATAATTGACCAATACAAAATAATATATCTTACCGCCTAAACTTGCAATATCGTGAAGTCTAAACAGATCTATATGAACTAGTTCAAGGACTCTAGAAGTACTTACAGTGTTCTTGGCATGAAATGAATTTTTTTAAGTTTTTCCATAGTACATGCTTTACATGGATTTTATGTTTTGTAATCGTGAAATGGTAAACCTCTTACCAAGTCTTTTCTTTCCAATTTGTTTAACAGATTCATACTAGCATATCCTAATTGTTTAAGCGATAAGTTTACTTCTACATCCTTAACTATCAAATATTTTAAAAGAATGAGATCATCAAAAGATAGTGAGTATATATTACCTTTCCTTTTACCTGAAAACAATATTTCATGATCGATCAACAATTTTTCACAAATCAGAGTCAAAAAAAAAAACATTCATTCCCTTATCACATAACTGGCTAATTGAAATCAGATTATGGTGCATATTTTCAACATATAATACATCATTTAAAGTAAACGTACTGTTAACTACTTTACCTTTACCCATAATTTTACATTTGTCATCGTTACCCATTATGACTCTGCCACCTTTGTACTTCTCTAGGCTAAGGAACTTTGATTTGTCACCTGTCACGTGCCTGGAACAGCCAGAATCCAGGTACCAATCCGGTTGTTCCTTAGCCTGCCAATATACCTATACAAGGAAATT
Organism: Allium cepa; assembly: GCA_030765085.1. Lineage (NCBI taxonomy): Eukaryota > Viridiplantae > Streptophyta > Magnoliopsida > Asparagales > Amaryllidaceae > Allium > Allium cepa. The sequence goes on along the minus strand of CM060939.1, from coordinate 647,640,215 downwards.
AATTAATGACCTATTTTTATTTACAGGTCCATGATTATTAGTGGTAGAATATTTTAAAAAACAAGTTTTTTAGAACCAAGGCAATCTATATTTGTTCCTTTCGGCACCCAAATTAGTTTGACTTTAAGGGATTTTATATTCATGCCTTTTGGAACCCAAATTGGTATGGTTTTTATGTGTTTGGATCTATACCAACGATTTTTTTGATTATGTCTAATGTTTTCACAAATCGTGCACTTTTTTTTACTTCTACTTTTAATAGATTGAGTATACCTAAGTCCTTGTCTAATAGTATTAATAGTTTGTTTCCGTAATAGCATACTTAGTGATATTTCTACTTTGGAGAATTTTTTTAAAGTTGTAGACAATTGTTGGACTTGTAATTTGAGAGATTCATTTTCATTCAATAACATAGTGCACTTTTTAATAGAATTTTCTCTCCTAGTGTTTTCACCTTCTTTCAAAATCAGAATTTCATTTTTGAGCGATTTATTTTTATTTTCTGATTTTTTTTTAATTTCTTCTTCAAATGATGGACACTTATCACACTTAGGGATCTTATTTCGGTAGTTTTTAACCGATTGATCAAGCTGTTTATTTAGTTCTATCAAACTATCCTTTTGTGATTCAAGTCTAGCGTACTTTTCCCTAAGTCATTCGAAACAGCCATTTACTTCATGAAAATATATAAGTAATTCCGAACGAATAAGTTTTGATACCTCGCTTGGCTCATTATCATCACGGTCAGTTGTTTCTCCTTGAAAACACTGATTTGCTTTTTCACTCTCACTACCAGTACTTTCATTTTCATCTTCATCACTTTCATCCCAAGTTGCTGCAAAACTTCTCCTTTTTGGTTTCTTTCCTTAGCTGAGTTGATTCCGAGGACAATTTGGCTTGATATGACTTGATTTATTACACTTGTGGAAAACGATCTCCTGTTTTATCGAGTTGTCTATAACTTTGATGATTCTGCTCTTCGGTTGATAATCTTTGGCTGGATTTCCATATTTGTGGTTCCACCTTTTGAATCTCTTTATTAGTAGAGCTAGTTCAGCTTTACCATCATCATCATCATCTTCACTTTCAGTTGTTCCTTTGAGAGCTATTGATTTCTTTTGAGTATCACTTCCTTCACGTTCTTCTTTGAATTTCACTTTTAGCTCATAAGTGGTAAGATTTCTAATGAGTTCTTCAACTTTAACTTGTTCAAATCTTTTGATTCTTGAATGGCCGTAACTTTCGCTTCAAAATTTTGTGGAAGGACTCTGAGGATTTTTCGGACTATTTCCAATTCTATGTATGGTTTTCCGAGAGCTTTTGATTTATATACGAGATTAGAAAGTCATCATACATCTCTTTGACATTTTCATCCTTGGCCATTATGAAGTTCTCGTATTTGCTACTAAGCATGGCAAGGCGAGATTCTTCAACTTCGGAGGTTCCATCATGAGTTACTTTAAGTGTGTGCGCCAAATTTCCTACGTTCATAGACAATGTAAGACACAATTAAATTAAATTTGATCTAATGAACAAATAGAACTCATAGCTTTAGCGTTAGCATTCTGTAGTTTATTTTCAAGATCTGTCCACTGATCCATTGGTTTTTCAATTTCTTGATTATCTACCACTATAGTTGGTGTCCTATATCCCTCCTCAACAATATTCCATGCATCTATGGTTTTCAAAAATAATTTCATTCTATTTTTCCAGTAAGCATATTCACCATTGAACATGGGTGATCTAACTATGGACCGACCCTCAGCAAAAGCATTATTAAAAAAGCAAATTAAAAAAAAATAAATTTTTTAAAACAAAAAATTGGTTTTGAAAAATCAAATTTTTAAAACAAAAAATGGATTTTATTCCAAACTCCAATACCACTTCTAGGATCGATTTCATCCTAGAGGGGGTGCTGAATAGGGTGATACCAATAATAATAATTAATGCAAAAATATATATAATAATTACGACATAGACAATAGCAGAATAAAAGCAGAAACAGAACAAAACAGATTTACCCAGCTTTGGCAAAACCCTGCCTACGTGCTACCCCTAAGGTTTCTACTAAAAATTAAGTAGTCAGATGCTTACACAAGTAAATTGTGACATTTGCTATTGACTAAACTAACTCTACGCTCAAAACCCTGCCACAACTCATACACTGTGTTGCAAATTCTCGAACTACACCACCGTAGTTCGTCCCTAGTCACACGACTAGAATTGACATAAATTTTAAGTGAAAAATAAAACAAAATAAATAAACAAACAATATAAAAAAACCCTAAAAATCTAGGCCCAAATTAAAATATAATAGAGTTGGACCAATTAATATTAAACCAAAGAGACATCTCTCTCTTTTTTTAGTTCGTGGCCGATGCTTTCTTCGTTCCTCTTTCAAAAACTAGGGCTTTTTTCGACTGAAGCTCTGATTCATAAATTGATCGATTGATCTTTGTTTTTGCTTCAAATTGCTTTGTTAATCGATTCTCTGGCTTTGACAGGCTTGCGACTGCTTCAATTGTTGAGTTTGATTTTTTGCTTTGAATTGTTATGTGTTTTCCCTTTTTTGATTTATATTTATACTCAACTTGATTTGAGTTCTGGATTGGTTCGTGATTTATTTTGATGCTTGCTCTTTGATTTTTCTTGAACTTGAATCGATGATTTAGCGATGATGCAACATGTTTAATTTATAGGGATAAAATCCCTAAATTTTCGTTCGTATATATTGGTTGAATTCTTCATGATAATTTTGTTTGACCATTCATTTTTAATTGACTGTTGGTGATTGATTTCACTGATTCATATCTAATACTTTAACTTATTTGAATTGTTGGTTCCATTCTTCTCTAGTTCCAATCTTTGCTGGCGCTACGATTTGTTCATTGGCTTGTTCAAACTTATGACTTTGTTTAATTTTCTCTGAATCGACTTTGTTCTTTTTTTGCCTTGACTTTGCTGATTTGAATTTTTGAGATAATATTTTGACTTTTAAATCATTGTTTAATTTACCGACTTGTTCAAATCGTATATGCATTGTTTCATTCATGACTCACGGCTTCTGACATTATTTGAACTACTACTTACACTATTTTGTAAAATTGTAAACTACTTCATAGAACTGATATATATATGCATATATATATATATGCATATATTTATACATGTGTATGTAGATATTGTCTCTCGAGTGGTTCTTGTAATCTGATTTCTTTATCTGATTACATTTTGCTGTGGCATATGTATTTGTTATACTTGCAGTTGCATATGTAATTGTAGTCTGTTTCATCATTGTTTGATCTGAAGTTAGATCTATGTTGCATTTGAGTCTTGTAGTATGTTGTAGCTGGTTTGAGTTGTGTTGCATCCCTGGTGGTCTTCATGTTTAGTTGTTGTGCACTGCATATATATATGTATACATGTGTGTGTTTGTATATTTGTGTGTGTGTGTATGGTGGTTTCTTTGTGTAGCCTTTATCTCGTGTTTGTGTACTGCTCCCATTGTTGTCTGAGTTTCATATGTTTGGGTCTGTTCACTTGCATTGCTTTGAGTCCCTATGCATTGAAGTCACTGGCCTGTATATTTTGTTGAGTCTTGTTCATCATGTTTTATTGTGACTCATCTGCATATGTATGTTGCCACTACTTGTCTCTGATGTCTGGCTTACTTGATTTTGGTTGTTGCTTATGTCTTGTTAGCCTTGCTTCGAGTTAAGTGACCAGTTCCTTGGTTATGTCTTGTGTGTGGGGTTTCACTAGTGCTGTGTGCTTCGAGTACATGTCCAGTTGCATTACAATATGTTCATGTAGTCTACACTTTCCTTTGAGCTTCTGATTATTCAAGTTAGTGCTTTTGTATTCTCTGAACTCATAATGTGTATATTTGCATTTGTGTTGAATCCACCATTTAGTTGGGTTTGACCTTGTGCTCACCTGTCCCTGCAATTTTATCAAGTGTATATCGGTATGCACAGCCTTGTGACATGTAACAGTGATACACTGTGCATGTTACAAGCTGTTGGTGTAAAAATGGATTCAAACGAAAATGATGACGAACTATCCAAATAACTGAGGCAGATAACTTTTTCAAAATACTCATTTCATTGTACACTGCAAAAACGTTTCTTTTTCAATTTTATTGCGTCAGTGTTTATTTTGCAGATAATTCAGATGCTGGATACAAACTGGAATAGAGTTGAAGAACAAATGTGAGTGAATGAATGATATGTAGTGAGATGATAAATTGTAAATTGAAATTTGCAATGTAATCGAAATTTTATTGTAAAAGGACAACGTGTAAATATATAGTGAGAGCATAAAATTAAACTGTTCAAATTTGTAATAAAATATTTGTTTGACTATGAATTCCGCGTTATTTATTTTATTCGTCAAATATTTATTTAATTATGTAAAAAATAAAATAGTAAAATAACAAATACATTTAAATGAATATATATATATATATATATATATGTTTATTATCATCAAACAAAAATCATGTACCAGCATATTAACACTAACTGTCCTGATGAGCTGCATGTTATCGACCATGCTTTGAGATGAAGGAGGCATTAGATGCAAATCCATAAAATGAAGTTTATTTGTGAACTTGGAATAAGGGAGATTCACTTAAGTGCTAGAGTTGAACCGATCCAACAACTTAGGGGATTTTCTCCTCCCTTGTTCAACATGGCTTTCGACTTGAGTGTTAAATCGGTACAAAGGATTGAAAAACTTGGACCATCGATGATTAACAACGAATTTTCTATCGATTTAGAAAATCATCGGTAAATTTCAAATTAAATATAACCGCAAGCGCACGGCATACTACGTAGTACATAGTGAGTATGGGTTGATTCGTAGGGAATTATTGATTTTAAATTTTCTATTCAATCAGATTATACCGAAGTCGAGAGTGAATTAAACTAGAAAATATGAAAATTAATAAAAAGAAAGTGATAAAAAAATATGAGAGTAGAAGACAATGTAGAGATTATTTTCACTCTCTAGATCACATAAATCAACAAAATAAAGTTATGATCTCTCTTTTGATCATTGGTGAGATTAGTTGGTGTGTTTATCATAAGTATAATATATTTTTACTATTAATTAGCCCAATTAGCATTAAACTATAACATAGCTACTAATACACATTTAATTCTCATGAAATATGACAACAAATTTGAAACCAAGATCTATTTTAAGCATGGCCTATTAACTATTGTTTAGAAATGTAAGCCATCAAATTTTAATTTCAACATTCACTTGTTTGCCATAATCATATTTAGATGAAGTGGAAATTTATGTTATGTTTGTTTAAGCATAGCCTATTTGGTGTCAACAATATAGAATATCAAATTCAAAGCTAAAAAACAACATTAAACCACTTCAAATGTTTCCATTAAGCACTAAAGGAAAACATAAACATTAAAATGTTGCATCTACATACTAGAGAGCTTTATTACCCCTAAATTGAAGGGATTATGTTCTCATATTTGTTATCAAATCAACAAATGTGGGAAGCCACATGAAACAAACAAGAAGAAAATGAGAGCAAAATGAAAAGAAAAACCAATTAACAAGAAATAAACACTAATCTACTTGCAGGAAAAGTAAACTACACTACTAACATAAGAAGAGAAGCATGTAAAAGAAAAGAGCATGTATTAAGTTGCATAAAAAAATTACATGAAATAAAAATGGCTAAGTAGCCATGAAAAGAAAGAGCATTCTCATTTTATTTAATCTAAACTAACTAAGAGAAAAAGCCTAAGAGAGACTAATGAAGAGAGGAGGTTACATGAAGCATAAGGGGTACTTATACATGTTTGGAAACCCTAATTCATTTGTTAGGAACTACCCAAACTACCCCTCTAGGAAGTGTGGTGGCCAAGCAACCATTAGCATCCGATAATCATCCATTAAGTATGCATGAAGATTTAATGGCCTTTTAACATGTAGATTAGCTCTAATTTGTACATCAAGGTAGGTGGATAGGTGGAGTCCTCCATGATCCATGAAATGAATTATTTCTATCTCCATTCCTTTGTATTCACTCTTGTGCATGCATATATATTCATGAAACCACTTTATATGAATCCAAATTCCTACAAAACAACATAGAAAATTCCAAGCAAATTTTCACAAATTAATTTATGCACAAAAAACCATTTTACTATTATATGGATATGAATATATGACGATTTGAAAATAAATTGAATTTTGGTTTAAACGAGTTAAAATACCCAATATGATCATTTATTTATTTTAATTAGATTAAATATGGTTGTAAAAATATACACATTTACGTGCACATTAGGCGGCTGAAGGCTAACTATGACAAAGGCAGAATAGGCTAGGCTTAGGGTGATGATCAGCGGTGGCACAGTTGACACGTGGAAGTGATCCTAGGGTTAAGTGAAGACAAAGATCGGTTTGGGTGTAAAGAAACTTCAATGGAAAAGCTTGAAAACTATGGATCGATGGTAGTAAAGTGAAGAGGAAATAAGGTAGAGTAAGTTTTATTACCCATGACCTATATTCTATGGTAGAAAGGTTTGAACTCTCCCGAAGTCTAGGGTCGGTAATGACCTAAGAGCACGGGCCGGTACCGAGTCCTGTTTAAAAAAAAGGAAGAAAAAGAAATATATACCTATGTATTCATATGATGGACTACGTAAGTTCATTCATTCCTACTTGGGAACGTGCACATGAATAAGTGTATGTGCATATATCTAATATCCAATGATCGGAATCAAAGGAAATCGAGTTCAAACCTAAATAATACACGGAACGAACTTATTAAGAATCGTCAAGGCCAGATGATAGATCATGAGAATATGTTCCAAATTTATAATACCAGATGTTGATGGAACGTCAGATGAATAGCTATGGACATAATCTTTCACAGAAATAACTCATAAGAAGGATAACGACAATTCAAAACATAGAGTGGAGTCCTTCTCAGCAATTTTGACTTGTCTCAATTCAAAGCACGTTATGTTTGAAATAAGATGTACTTTGGTGGCAAGTGTTATCCAGCTTTTTGATTAGGAAATATTCGGACAGATTGGACGAGCCAAACTTGGAGTTATCAAGGTAGGTAGCCCAGAGAGAGACCAAAGGTGCAAAAGCCAAACACAGAAAGAATCACAAGGCCAATGCTAAAACAACTCAAGCCATGACAACCACAAAGTCACCAAAGTTATGGATCGGTACTAACCCCTATCTATGGGTCGGAACCGATCCCTATTTCCTCTACATGTAGGTCCCATCTTCTGCCTACATGCGCCAATTGATGTTAAAAGCCTATCCCAAGTGTTGTTTTGTTAGTCCATAACAATTCTCTATCGATCTCTGCGAATACTTGAATTCGCAATTTTATTCTTCTATGTACCCATCATTTGGACTTAGAAACAATCTATTATTGATGCAAATAGCTATGGAATCATGAAACTAACCATAAGATAATCAAACATGAAGGGTTGAAGGCAGCTAACTTAGTAATATTATAGGTCAATATCGTCCCCTACCCTTGGAATTGTACCGATCTATACAATCTGATGAGGTTGTAGTCTATTTTCAAGAGGAATTGGTCTAAACGTGGAGAACGACCTAGAGTTATTTTGTATAAGATTTTAGTCCCTACCTCTATAATAGGAAGGTATCACTCATTTTTAAGGATCTTTTGGCTCTTGTTCTTCTTTATCTTTAATTCTTATAATCTTCATCAAAGTTGTACCAACCTATAAGAACTTCTACCTTCAAGTCGAATATAAGAGACAAAATTATAAAGTGGATGTAAGCCTTGATTTTCCGAACCACTATAAATTGTTGTGTACTCTTTCTTATACGTTTTTCATTTAATTCTTCTCCTTTTCTTCTCTATTTTAACTTCTGGGTTTTTCCACCATTTTTGGTTCAAACAAAAGTGAATTAATAGGTATTAAATTTGGAGGGGGAACTAGTTTTCTTATAATCTATTTTTAGGTTTGAGCATAAGTATTATGGGTAGAGTTTTCAACTATTCGATTTCCACCAAATATAGAATTTTGTTTCAAGGAATTAACATGGTCTACACAGTTATTATGAGCAGCAGTATTAATATCTTGGAGACAAGAAGATGTAGGGGATTTCTCACAGGATGCAGTATCATGACCAAATACCTTACAGATTGCATGGATTTTAGGCTTCTAGTCATACTCAATAATGAAACTTTTGCAACTCTCTCCTGATCCATCTAGCTCTATACGTGTCAGCAATTCATGCTTTAGAGAAACATCAGTAAACGCTTTTGCATATTTAAAGCATTGTAGTTTCTTTGTATTTTCGTCAAAATAAACCAAACGCCCAATGTGACAAGCTACCAAGTTAATTCCTAGTAATGTCCATGAAATGGTGGGAATTCAATAGAAGTGAACCCAAACTGGTACACTTCTTATTTGTGCTTGAGCATAACCCTAGGATAGGTTCCAAACAGTAATAACAAACATCTTTTCCTTAACAAAAATAGGGACCAATTTAATAATACATAATCCATCATCCCTATTAGAGAAGGAGAAATAGAAATTAACCTTTTTGGACTTGATGCCAACCTCACTGTCGAGCTTCCATATTTTCCTTATATGAGTTGAGAAACAATAAAAGAGAGCTTGTCACCTAGAAAGAACCCTAGAAGGTGATCTTTCCTAAAAACTGATTCCTTTTTCACAAGCCTCTTTCAGAAGTGATTTTGGTTTTCCATTTCGTATAATACTATTTCCTACGCTAGAAGTTACTCGCATTACGAGGCTTGGATTGAAATAATGAAGACTAAGTAGGTGCCTTGCTACCATTATGAGCAATACTATGTTATGAGATAAGAGGTGATAAACAAGCATGGTTGGGTCCAAGTGAGAGGGGATGATGAGGTGGAATGGCAGATCTGGATAAAGATAAAGGCAGGTTCAGTGATGGGTTAGGCAGAGATAATAGGTTCATGTCAGGAGGTTTTGGAGGAGGGGGGTTAAGCGTATTAGGGTTTTGAGAGGGCAGGAAAAGAATAAGAGATTGAGGGTAGGAGTATTGGTGTGGGCAAGATCAAGGTTGAGGTGTTGAGGGGTGTTTGATGAGGAGGCATTTGGGAGAGGACAGAAAGTTGCACAGGAAAGAGAAAGATGAAGAGGAGGAGAGTGGTTAAATGCCTTGGCCGTAGGAAAAGTAATGAAAAATAAAATAAAAGAATGTTTCTAAAATGTTTCTTAACACTATAAAATATAAATATACATGATTATATGTAAACACACGCGTATACATACATACATACATACATACACGCACACACATATGTGTGTGTGCTTAACGTCCAAAAACTATCCAATTAATTCAAAACAAAACATCGATATTATGTTAAAGTTGTCTAATGTATTTGCAAACATATGTATGCTTAAATTTATTAATAAAATATAGATACATATGCATGTTACATACATACATACATACATATATATATAAATATATGTATACATATACTTATATATATACATATATAAATATACACATATATATACATATGTATATACATATATTTATACATAATACATATATATGAATATATATTCGAAAACCCAAAATAAGATTTTTTTTATTGAACAATCAAAATATTAAAAAATCTAAAATTGCATACAACAAATCAAAAAAGATATCAACTATCATTTAAAAAAAAAAGACGTTTAAATTATTATATTATTTAATATGTTTAGAACATTTTAAGTTAATTTAAATCATTGATCCCTAGTCAAAACATTTGTTGATTATATATAAATTTTGATTTTAATTTACCAAGTTAAAATGAATCAAATCATTCGACAAATTATTTAAATTGCACTACTATTTTTAAATCAAGGTGAGGAAACAACATGTATATGTCATATTATAATAATATTACTTCTAAGAATACAATTACAAATATAAAATGCCTTTCAAATCTATCCAATAAGCTACACCTTGATTTGGAAGCCTCTCCTAGATTCTTGAATCAATACCCGAATTTGCAGGAGAAGGATGAACCACGTAGTATTAATATATATTTGATGTTTTAATTTATTTTAGAGTTGATTTTTTTAGAATGGGACGATGAAAATTTTGGCCGTGGTAAGTAAATAAGGAGGAGGAATAAAAATAAAATGAATGAAGGAAATAAAATTAGTGGATTTATTTTAATTTAGAGAATGAAACCTTTACCTTTCTTTCAAATATAACTTACATAATTAATCCCTTATTTTTCTCTCACTTCACCCTCCTCTCTTCATATTTGTGGATTACAACATTGCTATCTTTATGGTGCAAAATTTCCAAAAATTCCATTCGAGGAATTAACTTTTATTTAAACCCGTTTAAAGTTATATCGATATCATATATCAAAGCACATAAATATAAATTTTATGTATATCAAATAATTCCAAAAAACTCCAAAACATCAAATAAATTAAATTATAATAGTTGTTTCTCAAATATTAATAAATTTAATTAATTTACAACATTTGTAAATTAATTAAATCTGTGGTTTCTTAGAGAATTCACAAATACGGTTGTGAGACATAGAGGTGTGAATTCAGTCAATGATTAATGTTGAACATTAACGTTCACACGTCATCTTAGCCACTGGTGTGATAGTTTGGCTGAATTCATTGCATATAAGTCTCTTGGGTAAAATCCAAGTTTACGTTGTCTTAAGCAGTACTGTTTAGTAATGATAATTTACACATTCTCTTCGTCAATACTATTTTACTTTGGTTATATGGAATTTGGTTATGTTTAAAATTCCAATATCATCCTTATTCAACTCACCATAATCTAAGTCCTTGGTTCGGTAATTGTAACAATCCGTTGTTTTCCGACCTCTAGTTTTGACTTAAAAAAATAACTTTAACCAGAAAAGTAGAAAGCAATGGATAATTAGGAAAATTGATACGAGGAAAATAAAACAAAAACAATCTCCTTTTCTTTCAAAACTCACAACGGAAGGAACATAAAGTATAATAACTAAATAATATTATGTCATTTCCAAACCAATCCATTCATAGTTTTCACATGTGATTGATATGTACAATATAAATCCAAACTCATACAATACATCAAGTGTCGTATTTATACACATGCACTATGATCTATAACACACCTTTTTCCACCTAAGCCTATAGCATTATCATAACCAAACCTATCTTAATCAACCTATCACACATCATAAACAAAGGAAATATAGTGGAGGAGGTCAGAAACAAAGTCTAGTAGGTGAATATAACCAAGTTCAACATTTATTATACTTGTTGCATAATATAACATGATCAAAAATGATAAACTACCATATCATTATAGATTTCAGTTTATATTCAACTCATATCAAATCCAATATGCAATTCATGTTCACAAGGTTTCATATAGTCGTGCTGCTATGCTCGTTCTAAACCGAGGTGACTAATTTCACACTAGTCCATACATTAAGTTGCATAGTCATATCATAGATCAACTGGAAAAACCATAAACTCCGATATACCCAATAAAAATTATGTTGCAGCAAACCCACAACATGAAGAGTCATGACTTCCTCGCATTCTTCTCCATTCCAAATTAATAACCATAAACTAAGCCGCAAAACTTATAAACATTGACTCTCTACGGTATGCGATATTCGTGTACTAACAAACATTGCCACATAGGCTAGGGTACGTCATCTCCTCCTTCACTCGGGCTGAACACACTTAGGAAATCCTGGACGAGCCTTTAAATCTATATGCTACGGCTTGGAATAGGTCTAGGTTCAACATGAACGAACTACTTAATGATCGGTACACTGATGTGAACCATCGGCGCACTAGTCCGAAGAAAATCCTGGTTTTGCTAGGGTACATATTTTTCTATAATATTGGATATTTTTTATTTTAACTCTTTATTCTTTTGATTCCAAGCTTTTGATCTTATACTTGTGTAATATACATTCATAATATATTATACTATTTTTCCCATGAATTTTTATCATCATTTACTATTTTAGTTTATAACTTCTTTAACTTTCATATATAAAAATACATTACATAAATTTATATAAATTATTTAAGTATAAAATAAAAATATTTTTTAAAATATGTATATTTAATCTCCATAAATCAATTCTTGATATAAAACTATTTATATAAATTATTTAAATTATATGTATAAATTATATGCACATTCATATATACATGTCATCGCCATTTAGTGCATATTTACCAAATAAACCATATTTATTAATATATACCTCTATAAGTCTAAAATAAAAAATTTAAATTCATATAAAAATGTTCTTTAACTTTAGGAATCAATTTTATGCCATTTTGATGTGATTATATACATCAAATCATTAATATACAAATTTAGGCCGATTTTCACGTAATATAAAATTTGTGTATATAAATCCATATAAATTGAATTAAATTACATAATTATATATTTTAGACCTGATACCATTCTATCAAATCTTATAAAATAGTTTATATCAATTTGACATATTTAGATGGAGCAAATCATTAAATTTGTATTTTTGGACTGTTTGTGCACAAAAACGTAATTTCCATATATTAATTAATATAAAAATGCACAAAAAATATGTTTAGGTCTGTAAATACCATATTTCTCTTAGAAATTTATTTATCTAAGTTTAATTTGATTACCCATCATTTCCATTTGATTTTCCCAACTTTATGCCTCATCTTCGTTTGGTTTTTCATGTAGAGTCTACATATATATTATATAATTCCATTAACTCATTTTTGTAACTAAAAAATAATTTATTAATCAAGTTAGACAAAGTTTCAAGAAACTATAGAGCCTAACTTCAAATTTAATCATTCAATTACCAAATTTAATCATATTAAATCATGCAATTAAGAGAGTAACATAGAAATAGTTAAACCCACTTACTCTAATAAATTCCTTCCAATTCCAAGCCTCTACATCACTTTCCTTTGCTATCCAGAGATAGAACTACCTTTAATTCGATGTTCTAGGACCTCTAGTAACACCTATGTGTTTGTTTGTACTTCTCTCTTCGATTTGGGCCTTAATTTCTTAATTTGGTCTTGATTTTGAGGACTAGGGTTAATAAAAGTTAGGGAAGAAGAAGAAAGAAATGTGAATTAGTTTTCTAAAATGGGAAAGTGGGATACACATTTTAGTTTTGAGTCAATGGAAGGAAACGACAACTTATCCATAATAATTCAGATTCGAATTCAAATCACCTGGCGCCGTTTGACGCGAGGACGTTTTCATACGAGCTCCAAATGATACAAAAAATACACCGCACACGCCAAAAACTGAGATGGTCGCAATGGCATTGGTCTCGTCGTAAAATTTCAATATCTTAAAAATGACCATTTTGTCCATTCTTATATTATTTATTTAGTCAATTCATTAGTTACAATATTATTCATATTATTATTGTTATTATTTATTTAAAATATATTTGAATTTTCAAGGTTCTATAGTAATAATGTTAATTATTAACTGTGTTACTATGTGTAGAGATTTTAACTTTGAGTTGACTAAAGTTGACCGTGATACTAACCTCATATAAATAAGGAGACGAGTTCTCTATTGAACAGTGCTTCACTTTCAGAGCTTCAACTTAGACCTAATTATATTTGATCGATGAAACTATATTTCATGATTTAACTATAATCAAAATGGAATGTTCACATTGAAGTCCCACAGTGTTCTCAAGTGAAGGGAACTATGCAATGTCATTATTCCTAGATTTCTTGTTTGATCCAGTTGTTATTAACCAACGGGAAACTCTCGGGTAAGTCATTCCATAGCTATCCAATAACTACAAGAACGTAACCCCTTGGTGCCCCTAACATCCATGTGTAATATATTGTCCAACACTGTGAGTGTTATGCATCTAGTCTCAATGGATATATCATATCCTTTCTTGAAACATTTTAATATGGAATAATTAAAATAATAATTATGTTATATTATGATAATTTTCTCATGATTATAACTCCTTGTAATTATCATCACATAATATATCATTTAAGGATTTTACATTTAATATACTTAAATTAACTACTTGATTAACATATCATAATATAATAAGTATAATACAAAATAAATATTTTATTTCGAATGAGATTTTATTAAATATTTAATAATTTGCAATAAATTATAGAATTATGCCTAGGGCACACTCTTAACTCTCTCCTCTCGTATATAACTACTAATCATATATTCTTTGCTTCTAAACATTCTTATGACCTTGAAGGTGCGTAGCAAATTATAAATTATATTAGATACCCATGACCCATCATTTCGTAGTTGCTTAAGAAAATCTTTGTAACCGTTGAGGATGTTCAACAAAGTTATAAAATTTTCATACCAATCTTGGGACAATATAAACCCCATTAAAAGTATTTTATGGCTTGAAAGCTCAACAACCATAATAATATACGATACTACATTTATGTTGTAAATTATAAAGGGTGGTGTTTTTTCAGATTCATAATCTCAAAATTATAATAATTAGCATTATCATTTACAATGAATAATAAGTGTCCAAAATACACAATGACATCATTTTTCATTATATATACATACAATAATATACATATATATTTATTCCTTATAACTGTACTGAGTTTATTTCGATTTTAACTTTCAAAAATCATATTATTTTATTTTGTCCTGTATACACTATATAAGATTCTCTTATTTAGTTATAATATTAATAATTTAATGTGATATCCTATATTACATGTAAATTATTATTAATAAAAACTTAATCAATATTATAACTTTATTATAACCTTTTATGAACAATAAAATTTGTAGTTCATATTTTAATTTAAAAGTATTTTGAATTTATTTATTCATAACTTCTATAATTCTTGGAATTCAAGACAATTTAGAATGTATTTTATTTATAAATTTTATGAATTCAAATTTAAATAATTTTAAATTTTCTATTTACAACCTTTATGAATAATAATTTAAAACAATTTTAAATTTTATCCGTAACTTTTATAAATTTATATTTTAATTTGAAACAATTTTAAATTAATCTATTTATAACTTTAATGAATATAATTTTTTTAATTTATTTACAACCTTTATAATTTTAAATTTAAACCAATTTTAAGTTAAAATTTTAATATATTATTCATAAAATGCAGTGTAGATTCTGATTTATTGTCGAATTAGGTGCATTGAGAAGCAACGTAAAGAGGGCAAATATCATTAATTTTTATTTATTTATTATGAACTAGATCTTTTATGGTGTAATCATGAATAATGTTAATAACATTAAATCATATTTAATGTTTTATTGGATAATTTTCATTTGAATTTGAAGTTAGATTATATTATCATTGCATTAACCATACTAATTTGATTTATAATGTTATTATTTGTTTAAAATAGCCAACGAGGTAATTTATTATCAAACTAATTTACATTTAGCTAGTGAAATTTTTTGAATAAAAAACTTTTTTTCATTTTATATAATATTATATAGTTTTTTAATTTTAATAGTTTATATCTAAATAATAACAAACAATAAAATATTTTTAATATAAATCCAAATCATATATTCAAATTTAATATTTCATTGATTAATTTTATAATTTTAAATGATTATGATTCATCTTAATTCAAATATCACATGTTCGAATCAAATGAATAATATCTTAATGTACTAATTTCAATTGATGATGTTGATATGTAAATACTTAATGACAATATTAATGTTTTAAAATTTAACATACAGTATCTGAAGTAAGTATATAATTTGGTGTTAGATAATGTCAATGTGTTTAGAATTTAATTAGTAACTCAATGACACATATTACATCTAAAAAAGAGTTCACAAGTGAGAGAATGATGTTTATAAGATATTGGATTATTTTGCAAATTAAGTATATTAATGCAATAATAGAATTAACAAGGAAGTTTGTGTTAAATACCCTTCTTCGTCGTTAGCCCTAGCCATGACCTGGAATAAAACTTCCAACCATTTTCATCGTAGTTTGGTGCCAACGGAGTCATGACCGCCAGAAGGATGATCCTCTCATTGAGTCTGACGTTCTCGATAGAGAACGTAATTTTGGACAAAATTGCCTGTGACGCCCCATTATTTCTAATGTTTAAATATAGTGGCAAACTCCATTTGTATACGCTTGCCACTAATCTTAGATATTGAAATCAATGAGCCATCGATTGTATAAATTAAAATTTTAAAATTTGGAATAAAAGGAGAAAGCCTCATAGCAGAATTTTAAATAAAAAATATAAATGTATATTAACAATGAATACATATATGTCAAAAAAACATGCAAGGACCAATACCATAAATAACACATTTATTTTTTCTATACATTAATCATTATTGAATTTATAAACAATACAATGATAATATATGAGAAATAAACAACGCGTCGAGTATCACCAATTGTGCAAACTGTCAAGTACCTATCTTCATGTAAGTAACTACAATAGTACAATGTGTCAAATATCAGTTATATAAGGGTTTTCGAGTCTCTATACATGATGTCGAGTCACAACAAAGAGCGCTACTGAAGTTCAATCAGAATAGCGTTGGCGAAGCTCTCCGATTCAAGGTCAGGATATGTGTCAACCATTCTGCATGGTTGACACCACTATAAATAGACCCTCATCATCTCTAGGAAAGGGGATCATTTCCATTCTCCACTTCCTAAATTGCAAGTTGTAAATCCTAAATTGAATTGGGGATTTCTTGGGACAACCGTAACTTTTTGCATAAAAGGACTTGGACAATAAACTTTGCATAACTTAATTACCTTAATATATGTACCTTTGACTGTTATTGGGATAATGAGCATATATATAACTTATCTTTGGACTTGGACCTAAATTTAGACTTGCATGTTGTCAATTTGAACAAGTCCACATAAACCCTTGCATATATTAAAGCTTATTTTGCATAATGACTATTATGCTCATTAACATATGAACAAAAGATAATGATTTATGTGAACTGCCTATTTTGTCCATTAACGAATTAATAATGGACTACTATGCAACTCACTTATTTTACCATTGGAAATATGACTTGAAGTATTGAATAACTTTATGACTAAATTACAACCCATGGGAATTATTGGGTCCATTTCGAATAATATTATCTTTTACAACATCTTGGGTGTGGAACCAATTTTTGGTTTAACGTTTTTGGCATTAGAAGGAGGGCTCCAACCTCCATCTTATCATTTCCTTACTTATAAACTAATTGTGTAAAAAATTTGATTCAGGAAAATGGCGAGGGCCAACAGAGTCAATGTGCTGAATAAAGAAGTAGTACAATAGACAATCTTGGAGGATAATGTCACTCTAAACTTTAACTTGGATAATACGGAGATTGGAGAATCTTCAATCCCATCAAATCCCCCAAGTTGTAAAGCTAAATTTCAAGATTTAACATATTATGCAAGAGCTACTTGAGGAAGCTCTTTCCCAAGAATCTTCTATAACAACAAAGCTTGCTGGAGGAGGAAAAGAAGTGGAATCTCTAAGGAGAGGCTTGGACACCTCAATACTAAAAGATAAAGATGAGGGAAAGAGCATCATGGGCTCACAAAAATAGAAAGGAACCTAGACTGAAGGACCGACCATGTATTCTCCAAAATCACAAAATAAATCAAGTAGCTTAATTTTACGCAAAGAATACAAGCCTTATAAAAGGGATTATTGTGATGATGAAACCTATTTAAGGGACGTGGCTAACAGACATTCTTGATCTTAAAGGGAAGAGGACTGCAACAACCTACCTTTAAGACCATCAAAAGTCATCGCTTAATACATTCACAGTATTCAAATACCGTGCATCAAAGTGCCAAAAAGAAAGATTGTTAAGGTAAAATGAAATCTCACTACGAAACGATAACATATAATATAACAAAGACAACAAAGTTGTGAGTATAAAATACATGTTATATCAGAGTTAACACAAACCCCATAAGCATGGAGAGTTATTACTTTCTGACCTTACAATTGCTAATCGGTGTAAATAATAATACACCAAAAAAAACTATGATAGGTAAGCATCCAGCTTTAATCCATGAGTTCCATGTCCCACCAATGACAACCCAGAATAATACTCATTTTGACCTGAGTATTATAATAAAATAACACCCGAATCAGTCTGAAAAACCAAGGTAAAAAAACTCAAGAGATATGGGGAATATATAATATTCCGTAAGACCACGCTGCTAAACATGAAATGGGTTTTTACCTCACAAGAACAACATCCATACATGAATGAATGGAAACAAATTAAAATAAAACCCAAACTTGAAACAACGGGTAAAAACAAGATCAAAATCCAAACTTAAGGAATAGACATAAATAATTAAACATCAAGAAGAGCTCTATTTAATTCTCGATACAATGAAGGAAACAATTCAAAGATTCGAATCAACAACAAGGAAAGGAATTTTCCAACAATGACCAGGAGGGTGCACCACCTTAATGGAAGTATACCTCTCAATAATATACTTGAGAGGGTTATATAATCTATGACTCCTCTTAGGAACTCCATGCCAGACCCCGCCAACCTTACCGAGTATCCGAGTATTTCACATCTCTATGCATATACCACCAAAACTAAATCAAGAGTAGATGTGAAAATACCCTAACGAGAGCCACCCCACATAGCTTGGCATCCACTCACTCTTTTATTTTAGTCATTTCTGACAAAGGATATCAATGCTGAAATGAGCAAAAACTCGTCTTAAATTAACGATACACAAAGAAGAAAGTTGAATCGATAATCAATAAATCAACTATCGGGAATAGTCAAACTGACCGTATACAGAAATTCAATTTCATACCCTTACCACCACTTATCGATTTCAAACTAGTGCTATCCCTCGGTTAAAAATAATTCTGGTAGGTTAAGGTAGTGCTACCTTTAGGCATTGCCTTAACCACATTTTTAATCTTCAAGATAGAAACACGTCTCCATACCTCGACGTTCAGTACTAAAAGTATGACCAAATCCTTTTCATACAAGCGATATTGTTTTAAGAAATTAAATTTCTTATCCTTTCCATTACCGAATTAAACTTTTAAAATTTAATAGTCTGAACTTGTGCTTGGTTTTTACACCACAAATATTTATAAAAACACTTTAAATACACTCTTTAAAAATATTCTTTTTAAGAGAAAACTATATTTTTAAGCATATTAGAAAAAAGGATAAAAAAACAAATGTCATTAGAACATTGTTTATTATAAAACATTAAAAATTTACACTTAGCTTTATTTTTAAAAACAATTCGTTGTAAAAGATTTCTCATTTATAATCTATCATTAATAAATTTCCAAACAACATTTGTTATTCCGGAAGGTAATAAATCAATTGAAATATTTTTATAGATTTAAAACATTGTTAATCATCCTGAAAGATAATTGATATAATTCTTTTATAAATTTCAAACCACATTAATTGTACAAAGAGACAATCAATCAAACTTATAACTCCTTTTATAAATCAATTAATTAACTTTAAACACCTTTATTAAATCAGTTAATCAACTTTAATCACTTTATTAAATCAATTAAATAATCTTTAAAACACTTTTATTAAATCAGTTAATTAACTTGAATACCGTTAAGAAATTTATTAATTAACTTTTTTTTTTGAAAAAAGTTCGAACACTTTATTGATAATGATAAAACAATACAAACACTATGTACACAAGTAACTAAATTGACATGTATACGGCCCAAACACCTTCAACCAAAGCCCTAAACATTCTGCTAAAAATTTGCAAAGCTCCACTTCTCATGGCGGCTCGTTTTCTCTACCAGGCAAGTCTCCTTCTCTTTCAACAATAGCGATGATACTATCGGTGCGTCTGGACATTCTAGAGCTCTCAGCTTCATCATCTTCTCTATCAATCATGTACCTTGAGGATGATACTGTTCGCGGGAAAGTAGGGTTCAAGGGAAAGGTAAGGTCAGCACGCGAAGGTAAAATTTCCCATTTTTCAAGGATGTCATCAGGATTAATCATACTATGATTGAAAAACTTGGATCTATTAATGATTAGGTCACGAACAGTGATTTTTATGGTTTTGCAAACTGCGATTTTGTCTGTCTTATCATTGTTGAAAATTATAGAGTTTCTGCTCTTCCAAATGAACCAGATAGAGGAGCTTAGCGCAGCTATTATGATATCCTTTTTATTGTTGTTGGCTGCAAAATTATGATTAATGTAGGCAATAGCATCTGAGATAGAAGTATCAAAATTTCTATGTGTTATAGGGTCACCCATCATAATTATGATCCAACACCATACATGCTTAGAAAAGGAACAGTTAAAAAATAAATGGTTGCAAGTTTCCTCTTCTTTTTTTCACAAAACACAAATAGTATCTTCAGTCACTCCTTGTCTTTTTAATTTATCCTTTGTAGGTAAAAAACTGAAGATGGCTCTGTATAGACATACATTCATTTTTGGAAGTGATATGTTGTTCCATTTGATTTTGTGATTCTACTTTTCCTTTTGCAACTTTTGCATCCATCAACAAAGTGAAAT
The DNA here is from genome assembly GCA_030765085.1 of Allium cepa. Classification (NCBI taxonomy): domain Eukaryota; kingdom Viridiplantae; phylum Streptophyta; class Magnoliopsida; order Asparagales; family Amaryllidaceae; genus Allium; species Allium cepa. The sequence goes on along the minus strand of CM060939.1, from coordinate 647,619,622 downwards.
ATTCCATGCATAGAGTAAAAATATAAGGGGATAATGGGTCTCCTTGTCTTAATCCATTGCTACCAGTAAAATATCCCTTATGATATCCTTCAATAGAAAATGAAAAACTAGGAGTGCATATCATTTCTTGAATAATTTTTACCCATTTAGCTGGAAAGTCCATGCTTCTCATCATGTGTAGAGTGAAATATCTGTTAACTGAATCATATGCTTTTTTAAGATCCACTTTTATGCACATTTTGTTGCTGCCATGCTTGTTAAAATTTCTGATGTGTTCATGTGCAATTATTATCCCATCTTTTATCTGTCTATTTGGTAAGTAGGCTGTTTGGTTGCCAGATATCAATTCTCCAAGTACAAACTTCATTCTGTCACATAACATTTTAGATAGGATTTTATACAACATGGAACAACAGGCTATGGGTTTGAAATCTGAAACAGTTTGAGGGGTTTTAACTTTAGGGATTAAGGAGATAATAGTGTGATTAATTTCTCTCACTATTCCGCCATTATCAAAAGAAGTCTGCATAGCTTCTAAAAGTGGTTTCTTTAATTCATTCCAATGACTTTTGTAGAATTTGGCATTAAAACCATCATAGCCAGGAGATGTATCATTATGCACACTGAAGATGGCTCCTTTTAATTCTTTTTCATCAAATGTAGCATTAAGAAATGTTTTTCCCCATTCATTTAATTTCCTTTTTGAAGTGATGTTGGGGAACTGATTCTCCATGTTATCTCTATTATATATGTTGGAGAAAAACTTGACAGCTTCTTCCTCCATCTCTTTTTGTGTTTTGACTACATCTCCATTTTCTTTTAAAATGTTGTGACAGCTGTTGACAAATTTCCTGGTTGTTTGTTTTGCATAGAAAAATTTAGAACAACTATCATCCCACTTGATCCATTGACATTTTGATTTTTGTTTGTTGTCAATAGCTAACAACTCCATGCTTTTAGCTAGATTTACTTGAGCATCATGCAAGTTTTGTGCATTTAAGGAGTTATGATCTGATTCTAATATTTGCAGAGCAGTGTTGACCTCTTGTTTGCATTTTAATACTTGTGACTGTAAATCATTTTTTCCAATGCACCATTTTTTGATTTCCTTTTTAATGGCTTTCTGCATCTGAATATGGTTGAATAACTGATTTCCTTCAGGAAAAACAAAACATTTTTCAACTGTTTCTTTGTACCCCTCGCACATAACCCAGTGATTCATGAATTTAAAGGGTTTTGGACCTTCATGTGTTTGAATGCAATTAAAGTGGAACATGATAGGTACATGATCACTTGTTGATAGATCTAAATATTTTGCATGAGATTTTTTGAACATGTTCATCCATTCTATGTTGCAGAAAATTCTATCAATTTTTGTAGCAATGTTCTTTTTAGGCCTTGATCTCCATGAAAATTTGACCCCTGAAATACTGATTTCTTTAACCCCTGCAGAGTTGATAAAATTATTAAGCTCCTGAATGTTTCTGATTGTCAACTTTTTTCCTCCTATTTTTTCCTTCAAGAGCCTAACACAATTGAAATCCCCAATGATGCACCAAGGTGTATTAAAAGTGTTTGCTTCTTTTTCTAGTTGTTTCCATAAACTTATCCTTTCAGATTCAAGATTTAAAGCATAAATAACAGTGATAATGCATTGAGCCCCTGCAGTGTTATTTAGCATACAAGTAATGTGTTGTTTGCTTTTGGAGATTGCATAACTACTCCAAATATCTGAATTTAACATAATAAGAATTCTGCATTTGTGATGATACTCAATATTATTTATGCATTTCCATTTATTTCCCCAAGATTCCATGTATTGCTAAAGTTTATTTTATCTCAATTTATTCTCAACTAAGAAAAAAAACTGAAGGTTTTTGTGAGCAGACAATATTTTTTACCTCCAATACACGCGCTGCCTTGTTAAGACCCCGTACATTCCAACACAAGATAGACATTATTTGGATGAGCTTGATTGACTCCTTGTCCTAATAGTGGGAGTCACACTTTCATATATCCCTTTGTTCTTTTTCCTTTCTTGAACATTCTTACCTTTCATTTCTGCAATTCTTTTTCAAATTCAGGATTAATGGATGTGAGATTTAAAGGCGTGTTATTGGGCGGTTTATCAGTTGAAGGGTATGTGGGATTGATACATGATTGAGATAGAGAAGATTCATCCACCTTCGAGTCTTTCATGTCTTTCTGCACCTGAAAAGTATTAAGCACTACAGTTGTTAGATTAGAAACTTGATAATTTGAATTACTTATGACAGGATTAATATGATTTAACAACTCCCTGTTACTATTTTTCTCCGATGATGATGAAATGATCGAGGCTTTTGCCAATGACGTCAATACATTTGGATCCAGAGTGATAGTACTCATAGATGGTCCTTCTTCAATGTTTTGTATGTGAGATGTTTCAGAAAGATGAGCATAGGGACCCTTTGCAATTGTGGCAGCCATGCTAGTTTGAGGTTAGCCAGATACTACACATTCAGTTGATGGCGAGGCTGCAATTGCAACTGCCGGCTCCTTTGACGACTTCTGAACTGTCTCAACATTCGTAGCATTCGTATCTGATGGAGAAACTTCATTTTCTGTTGCTTTATCTTGTACATTAGATTCATCAATTGAAATGACTTCTGCATTATGATGCACTACTCCTTGTGAATTAATGTAAAATGTCTGTTGAGTTATAATGTCCTCTGGAGTAATATCCATGCTATTAGTCTCATGATTAATACATGTAGTTTTTGGTATCCATTTTTGCATGAATGATATAGGACACTCATTGTCCACATGACCAAAACATACACAATTGTGACAAACTGGAGGAATAAATTCATATTCAACATTCTGCATAACGCAGTCACCTTTGGGCAGTTTTATTTGCACTTCGTTTTCAAATTTATAGGACGCATCCACCTCAATCAGCATTCTAGCAAAAGCTATTCTGCTCCTATTTTTAGTATGTTCATCCATTGCAATAGGCCTTCCAATAGTGCTAGCAATTTTACACAGTGAAATGTGATTCCAATATGCAAAGTTGAGATTTGGAAATCTTACCCAGATAGGAATGGATAATAATAGGTCTTTTTCATATTTGATAGAGCTGTTCCATTTTTTCATAATAATAAACTTTCCATCCATCATCCATGGTCCTCCTTCAAGTATTTTATTACAATCTTCTGCTAATTCAAATTGAACTAGATAGAAAACATTATCTCTTGCAAAGACTTCAAATTTACCTTTTGGAAGCCACATTCTTTTTATATATGCTTTAAAAAACATATAATACGGTCTTTTCCCCACCAAATAAATAAGAATTGAATTAGACCACATCTTCTCTGTAGATATTAGCTCATCCTCTTCAATTATTGCAGTTTTTCTGTCATTAACAATTACTGGATCAAAAAATTGCATGGTTTCATCTTGCTTCTTTTCCTTAACCAAATCACACCAACTTTTGGGAGTGGCCTTGGAATTAACGGCAAATCTATTAGATGAATTAACGGCAAATCTGCAAATTCGCCAGCCTCCTCCTCCGATCCGTCACTTTAGTCCAGCCCTCTTCATCTGCCTCCTCCCCTCCTAGATCCGCAACTGCTTGAGATGCCATTAATTTTAAAATGAGATATATTAATTTTAATGAACTTAAGATTTATATTATGTTAAATAAGCAAGATAATGAATTTAATTAACTTTATTATAGTTAAGTTATAATTAAGAATATATTTAAATCTTTAATTCTTTATACATACTTATACAATTCTTACAAACCCATTTGAAAAGAATTTGCAAAATATTTAAGGTAAATAACCTTTATAAATTTAAACAACATTAATTATCCTGAAAGATAATTAATTACAATTTATAAACCTATGTAAATTTTAAAAAACATTAATTATTGCAAAATATAATTAAATCCAATTTATAAACCTTATAAATTTAAACCGATATTAATTATCTCGAAAGATAATTAATCAAATTTATAATCTCTTTATAAATTTAAAATAGTATTAATTATTCCGAAGATAATTAACTAAATTTATAACACCTTTTACTAATTTCTAATCAACACTTATCCTTTATTTTCAAAATTCTCAAAATACTTGAAGATCAAGTTCAATGCACATCGAGGATTTAAGGGAATGATATTTCATAAGTGATGGTATAGCCATAATCGCTATGATGACATTTGCACAATCAAACAATATGTCACAAATATTTCAACAATAACAATATAGGCAATATTAGAACATAAGTAAATTAATATTGACGAGAAACGCGTTAAATTCTCTTTACCAAAGTCCCCCATAAATCACACATATGTATGTATATTAGAAGTGTTATGTGGCGACCTATTCACTACATACACCTCCGAATTTCCTTTTGTATTTGTCCCATATAACATAAAGATTATTTATGCCATCCGCCTCTCAAGCGGGAATTTAAATCCAAACAAAAAACTAGACAATAATATAGACTATCATTCAAGCATTCAATAGTAATCTATAGCAACACAGATATTGTACGGTTTATTTAAAGGTGAGTAAACTTGCTGAAATTCTTACTTACGTCGTGTTCCAGTTTGGTCTAAAATCAATTGAAGAAACTAGTTCCACTTGCTCAAAATTCGAATTGCTCCAAATTTTACGAAACCAGTGCCAATGCATAGTTAACATTCCTGCAAGTCCATAGCAACTAACTGCATTAAAAACCTACCTTGTACAAGCGAGATATTGAATTTAAAAGATCTGATAATTAATTAAAATAATTAATAACTTAATTAGTCGACAATTCATCTAATTATTTAAATAACTCATGTCCTCCCTAAATAGATATGCATAGGACGTATATGCTGAAACAACCATCAAAGCCGGTTCTTACTTACCCAACTTCTCTTTCCTTACTCGACGATTCCATGAATCTTGTTCACCCACACATCACATTTTAAGACCTCTCCATAACCATCCACTTAACTCAAAACTAGGCCCGTCCAAAAAATTACAACTCAAAACCTGGAAACATCAAGAACCGGGCCATGTTTCCCATCCTATGTCTTGCCCTCCCAAATTTAATGAATCCACGCTATTTCGCACCATAAACACAAATCCGAACTCGATTTCTCCAAACTTCGCTTAAATCAAGGTTCAGATCAAACCCTAGGTAGACCGTGTGTTATCGTTATGCACTGAATCAATGATGGTCAAAATATATAGATATAGAGTTGGCGTGCAGTAATCACGACAACAACGATATAAATATAATAGTAGTGGGAATAAATGGTAAAGTAAAGAAAGAAGCAATTACACCAAAGTTTTTATATAGGTTCGAACCTTCAATCCTACATTTAGTCCTTGAATCCTTCTGGAATTAACTATTAAACACCCTCATTTTACCCGAAGGAATAGGCACCTGACCAGCAGAACGGACTTTCAGTACGCATGCCCGACAGCCGAAAGGGACTTCAATCTTTTCTTTTATAAAGAAATAACTTAACTATATGTTGTGTCCCCAATACACTGAGTAGTCGAACTAGAGTACAACTTCTATAATCTTTAAAAATGATGCAGAGTGAGGTGCATAGGTTAGGAAGTGTTTTAAGATCAAACCCAAACATTATGCAGTAAAAGAGCATGAATCTAAGTTTGCTTTTGGAATTAATATGGAGTTTAGAAATTTAAGAAGTAATATGAGAGTAATTGGAGATGTTAACTCTACTTTCGAGCGACCTAAAAATATCCCGACCTAAAATTGGCACGACCTAAAAGTAGCCCGACCTAAAGAAACGGCACGTCCTAACTATAGCACGACCTAAAGAAGATGAGACGACCCAACAACCTAAAGGTTAACGACCTAGCAGCTTGAGTAAATAGAGCGACCTAACGACCTAAAGGTGGACGACCTAACGGCTTAAGTTCCCTACGACCTAAAGAGTTAAAGCGACAACGACCTAATGATTTGATAACCTATTTTAGGTCGTTCACGACCTAATACTTGGCGAAAAAACCATGCCGCTTCCCTATAAGTCGCTAAGTCCTACCCGTTGGTTTGTATGGACAAGTGCAGACCATTTAGGTCGTAACTCGTATGTCTTTAGCTCGCCAACTACCTACGACCTTCTTTAGGTCGCCCACACTTCTTTAGGACGCTCACGACCTTCCTTAGGTCGCTCACGACCTAAGGCCTGTCCAAAATTCTCTATAAATACACCCTAAGCTCCAACATGAAGGGGAACTTTGGGGTGGGGGATCATTTTCTTCAAAGCAACAAGACTCTGCCATTTTCAAAGCCGAGCCTTACTCCAACATTCGAAACTCACAAGATGCTTCAATCAACTTCAAACAGGGATTCGACATATTCAGTCATGAATTTGGAGAACTCTCTTGCATCGAAGTTTTTCTAGCTACTTGTCTTTTGAAGTGAATTGTAATTGAAGGAAATTGTAAAGGTTTGTAATCAAATCATAAATAAAAGAGTTTAAAGTGGACGTAGGCTCAATCTTAAGCCGAACCACTATAAAATTGTTGTCTTTTACTGCTTTTCTGTTATTTCTCTGCTTATACTCTAATCCCCATGCAAACGGGTGGTGCTTTCTTACTTACTCTACTTACACCGGGGTGTTAGCGTCAGATTTTTACGTTAACATTTTTGGTGCTTTCACTGAGAGCCCAACTCAGGATACTGTCATCATAGCTTCACAGAAATTTGTAGAAAGGATCTCCCTAAAAACCAGGAGTTTATCAGAAATAATGGCCCTCAGAAGAAAACGCAAGTCTGTTAGATCCGACGATGTTCGCGAGACTACTGCCACTTCTCCTCCTTTAAGTCAAACAACTCCTACTGTCGAAGTTACACGGGCAGAGCTGGATGCCGTGGTATCTGGGCTACATCGACAAATTGAAGCTCAGAATAACCTAATGATGGAAAGGTTGAATGCTTTATTTGAGGCAAACCGCCAGCCGGCAACTAAGGAGGGAAACCTTGCCAATGAAGTGCAGAATGTGGAAGGAAGAAATATCCCTCAAAGGCCAGCTGACCCAGTGGAAAGGACACCTCCCCAAGCCGGAGTATCGGGGCCGCAACCAACCCTCCGTGAACGGTTGTTAAGACAAAATTCGGAGAGAATGGCTGATGTTTGTCCCGCTGAGCCTCAAAATGATGAGGAGTATTTCTCAAGCATGGTTCGTCAGATTATGAAGGAAAGTATGCAAAGAAATGAAGATGAGAAAGAATGGGGTTTCGCTCCGAGCAAAACTCCATTCACTGAAAAGATCTTGAAAGAAGAATTCCCAAGGAAGTTTGTCCCTCCAACTATTCCAGCTTATAAGGGAACGAGCGATCCTAATGAGTTTCTTTATAAGTATGATTGGCACATGATGGGTGCCAAAGCCTCTGATGAGATCAAATGCCGGTATTTTCCAGTATACCTGCAAGGAGTTGCTTTACTTTGGTTCACAAAGATGCCGGTCCGATCGATAGACCAATTTTCTGATTTGACTCGGAAATTCAAGGAACAGTTTCGATTGTATGCATCAAAGGCAAAGGATATAGTGTCATTATCCAGCTTGGAGCAGACTCCTGGAGAATCCATTAGAGCTTTCTTGAATCGCTTCAATATAGCTCTAGCTGAAGTAGACAACGCAGGGCCGAGAATGATTTTGACGTACCTGATGAAGGCTATTGATAAGGCAAGTGAGTTCGGGAGGTGGTTGAAAATGAAAGAACCGAATTCACTTGACAAGTTTTATAAGAAAGCCGATGAATTCATGCGCCTGGGAAGCCTCCAAGCACCGGCTAAGGTGGTATCGACAGGGGCTGGAAATAGTAATGCTGTTCCAAATAAGAAGGAATCTAGTAATCAGAAGAGGGGGAACGATGGTCAGAAGAGGCAAGGAGATGCAAAGAAAGGTCGTCCCTTCAACTTCACCCCCCTGACTGATACCCCGGAGAACATCTACTTTGCAAACAAAGACACGGTCGAATTCCCCGCGCCTGTTAAGCAAAGAGTTAATAGGAAAGCTGAGAAGAATGGAAGGTTTTGCTGATTCCATAACCAACCCGGGTATGATACTAACGAGTGCCGTCACTTGAAGGAGGTAACTGAGGAACTATTGAAGGAAAACAAGCTCTAGAAATATGTAAAAAGGAACAAGAATGGACCAACTTCGTCAACTCAAGGACAACAGGTTACTGTTCATCGTCCAAGCTCAAGTGAAAAGGCGGCAGCCCATGAATCAGAGAGGCCTGTTATAAATGTGGTTACAGGGAGCCCTCACCCAACTGGCAGGAGTTGGGGTGAGATGGAAAGATACGCCCGTGCTTTGAAGTATGCACCGGCAGATGAAAGTGTTTTTGTGTTAGAAGATGTTGCACCCCTGAAGCAGCAGAAAACTTTTAATGATGACATTATATTCAGTGCTAGGGATTCGATGGGTGTTGAAGCTCCTACCATTGATCCTTTGGTCATCTCCATTGGCATTGGGCCAGCTACTGTGAAAAGAGTTTTGGTTGACTGTGGAGCTTCGTGCAACATTCTCTTCAAGAATACTTTTGATCAGATGAAGATTCCAATAGCTGACGTTCAAGCTTCATCGCTAAAGATTGCTGGTTTTACTGGGGAGCCGAAACAGCCAATTGGGACTATCGATTTGTTCATAGAGATTGGAGAGGGGCAGAGAAAAGTGGCTCGAAAATAGACCTTTGTTATTGTTGAAGAATTTTCTGCCTATAATGCCTTCCTAGGCCGACCAACTCTGGCAGCATTTAAAGCTATTCTTGCCCCATGGTGTCTGACCATAAAATTCCCCACGGATAATGGAGTCGGTGTGGTGAAAGGGGATCAGAATGCTGGACGAGAATGTTATCTTACAGAGTTGCGTGAAACGAGGAAGAGAGAAATGAGAAAAGATGCGGCGGCCCCAGTCCGCATCAAAGAATCAACCTTGTAGCAATTACAGGGTGGACCCTGCATAGGCGAACATAGCGGTGCACGAAGAGAGATGGATCCCAGAAAAGCCAGTGCAGGGGAGAATAGAGTGGTACCAGTTGAAGTGACAGTGCCGGTACCTGTTGACCCGAAAGACCCGAACAAAGTGTTGAATGTGGGTTCGCAGCTTAATGCAACGGTTCAAAATGTTTTGATATCATTTTTGAAAGCAAATCTGGATGTATTCGCTTGGACTCATGCCGATATGTGTGGAATATCTCAAAAAATTGCAGTGCATACCTTGAATATTGATCCAAAGTTTACACCGGTAAAGCAGAAAAGAAGAACTCAAGGTCCTAAAAGGTCAGTAGCATTAAAAGAAGAAGTTGATCGGCTCATGGAGAATGGTTTTATCAGGGAATCTATTTATCCGAATTGGGTCTCAAATCCAATACTGGTTAAAAAAGCTAATGGGAAATGGAGAGTGTGCATTGACTTTTCAGATCTAAACAAAGCCTGCCTCAAAGACTTCTTCCTGTTACCCAGGATTGACCAGTTGGTGGATGGAACGGCGGGGCATGAATTGCTATCTTTTATGGATGCCTACTCCGGATATAACCAGATTATGATGCATGAGCCAGATCAGGAGGACACGAGCTTTATCACCTATGTTGGTATCTACTGCTACAGAGTCATGCCTTCCGAACTTAAGAATGCGGGGGCAACTTACCAAAGACTTGTTAATGCCATGTTTAAACCACAGATTGGCAAGACTATGGATGTTTATGTTGATGATATGCTGGTAAAGTCAAAGAAAGCAGTGGACCTCATGGATCACTTGGCAGAGATGTTCTCAATCCTCCGAAATGACGGTATGAAGCTGAATCCTTTGAAGTGTTCATTTGGGGTAGAATCTAGAAAGTTTCTGGGTTTCATTGTGAGTGCAAGGGGCATTGAAGCTAATCTTGCTCAGATAACTGCCTAAAGAGAAGTCAAAGCTCCTAGAACGAAGAAGGAATTGCAAAGTCTCAATGGAAAAGTTGCTGCCTTGAGTCGGTTCATTTCCAAAGCTACTGATAAATGCATTCCATTCTTTGATGCTCTAAAGAAAGGAAGAAAAAACTTTGACTGGACTCCTGAATGCCAGAAAGCTTTCAATAAGCTGATTCGTCATATGGAAACACCTCTTATACTTTCTAAGCCCGACAATGGTGAAGATCTCTTTGTATATTTGGCAATCTCGTCTCATGCCCTCAGCACAGCTTTGGTACGGGGGGAGGCAAAAATTCAGCGCCCGGTTTACTACATCAGCAAGAGATTCACTGGGGCAGAATTGAACTATTCAAAGTTGGAAAAGCTCGCCTATTGTCTACTGATTGCATTAAGAAAATTGAGGCCATATTTCCAAGGTCATCCCATCAAAGTCCTCACCGATCAGCCCTTGAAGCAAGTCCTGTTTCTTCCTGAGACTTCGGGTCGTCTTTTGAAGTGGAATATTGAGCTCAGTCAATATGACATCACTTATCATCCCCGAAGAGCAATCAATGGACAAGCTTTGGCAGACTTCATCGCAGAATGTACAGACAAAGGTGATAGTGAGGAGGTGGTAAACGATAATTCCCCACTTCTATGGAATTTGTATGTTGATGGCGCAAGAAACGATTACTGTTTCGGGACTAGGGTTCTGCTTGAAACCCCTGAAGGACAGTCACCGTGTTATGCATTGAGATTAGAATTTCCTTCGACTAATAATGAGGCAGAATATGAAGCTCTCATTGCTGGCCTGAAGATTGCTAAAGAACTGAACATCAAGGCATTGCAGATCTTCAGTGATTCACAGCTTATTGTGTGTCAAGTCAAGAAAGAGTTTCAGACTAAAGGAGGAAACCTTCCTGCTTATTTGTCAAGAGCCTGGGAGCTTCTCGAGGACCTGGACCATTATACGATAAACCATATACCTCGGGAAAAAAACATGAAGGCAGATTCCCTCGCAAAGTATGCAAGCACTGGTGAAGCTCAATTATTGGGATTAGTTCCTGTGGAAGTCCTGTCAACTCCAAGCATTGATGAAATGGATATAGACTGGATCATGACTATATCACAGGAGAGAGAATCATGGATGACTCCGATATTGGAATATATGCACGACGGTTCTCTACCAGAAAACTCAAAAGAACGGAAGAAGTTGTTAAGAAAAGCATCCAGATTTGTAATTCAAGATGGCCAATTGTATAGGCGGGGATTCTCAATGCCATTACTCCGATGTGTGACCAAGGAAGAAGCTGAGACAATTCTAACTGAGGTACACGGAGGAGAGTGTGGAGATCATTCAGGTGGTCAAACTTTAGCAAAGAAAATTCTCCGTTATGGATATTTTTGGCCAAATATTAATCGTGATGCCGCGAGTTACGCCTGAAATTGTGACCGATGTCAGAGATTTGCAAAAATCCCAAGAGCACCTTCCACTAAGATGACACAGATGGTCAGTCAATGGCCATTTGCTATTTGGGGAATAGATCTCATCGGGCCTCTGCCAACTGCAAAATCCAGAATCCGATATGCTATTGTTGCTGTTGATTATTTTACTAAATGGGCTGAATCTGAACCCTTAGCTACTATTACCTCTAAGAAAATGATAAACTTTGTAACTAAGAATATCATTTGCAGGTATGGTGTGCCTCAAAAGATAATCACAGACAATGGAACCCAATTTGAAAGTAAAGAGTTCCAAGATTTTTGCAAGAAATTCAAGATCCAGAAAAGTTTCTCAGCAGTGGCTCATCCGCAGGCAAACGGGCAAGTGGAGTATAAATATTAAATTTCAATAAAAAATAAAACAAAAATCATAAATACTCTATTAGACACATATTCCGCGTTAAAGTGATAGAGGTGATGTCGGCATATAAAACCATATAGTCATGTCTATTTGTGGTATATTTATATAACGAATTTGAATATCTACTAACCATGCATAACCATTAGGACTTTTAAATGAGATTAGTAGTATTCCTAATTTTTATATAAAAAAACGAATTTCAAGTATCTTCTAATTATGCATAACCGTGAGGGAATTTAAATATGATTAGAATCAACTCGTCTATTTAATAATCTATTTTGATATGTGTTCCATACATGCATAACCTTGAGGACTTTTAAATGAGCATGAAAGCACATAAACAAAAATTCCAAGTAATTCGCCGATGCATAACCGTGAGAACTTTTAAATGAGAGTGAATACTTTGGATGTTTTTATTGCTAAAAAATAAAATAGAAACGAATAATTTCCCATTTAAAATACCAGATTTTGACATACTATATTGGATTTTGATGAGTGATGGTCGTTAGAAATATGATAGAAATAGAGATGGCCATGGAATTTTTACCAACAACAGTTATTATAAATCTTATTTTAATTTTTAAAGAAATTTACTAAATATACTGTCTCAAGTCATAATATATGATTAATATTTGACACTCGTCACTATTTCAATTACTATCTATCTTTTCAATAATCAGTAGGGAGTCAGATTAGTCAACATAGGCATTTAGGATCAAATAAAAAAATCAAATTTCTAAAATGCCTAAACTGAGACGAAGTTGACAAAAACTATTTTCTGGAAGGGGTTTGTAAAAATATCTGCCAATTGTGAATTTGTTGGAATGAAATTTATGCAGATATTTTCTTTGGAGATGTGAACTCTAATGAAATGATGTCTATTATCTATATGCTTGGTGCGAGAATGATGTGCACGATTATTTTGTTTGGGAGATGAACGTACCTTTTTTGCTTCGTTTGATTTGAAATTCTAAAAGGAATTTCAACTCTCCTACCAAGCTCATTTCAAACTTTTTCTGCGTGACTTTTTCAAATTTCTCATACAAAAGGTTGTTAGTGGCACCATAAGTAATATCATCAACATATATCTAAACAATTAGAAGGTCATCATTTTCATGCAATAGAAATAATGTGGTGTCTACACAGCCCTTTCTGAACCCATTTTCAAGGAGATAGGTGCTAAGACATTCATACCAAGCCCTAAGGGCTTGTTTTAATCCATATAGAGCTTTCTTAAGTTTATATACATAGTTAGGGTATTCATGAATTTCAAATCCTTCGGGTTATTCAATGAATACATCTTCTTTCAAAATTCCATTCAGAAAAGCGCTTTTAATATCCATTTGTCTTATTTTAAATCCTTTATAACAAGCAAAAGCTAATAATATTCTAATGGATTCTAGTCTAGCTAGCGGTGCAAAAGATTCATCGAAGTCAATTCCTTCAATTTGATTATAACCTTTAGCAACTAACCTAGCTTTATTCCTAATCACATTAGCAGATTCATCAAATTTATTTTTAAAAATCCATTTGGTTTCTACAACTGGATAATCATTAGGTCTAGGTGCTAGAATTCAAACATTGTTTTGTTCGAATTGATTCAGCTCTTCTTGCATAGCCATAAATCAACTTTCATCATTGAGAGTTGTATCTATGTCTTTAGGTTCAATTTCTGAAATAAATCCACTGTATATGCACAAATCACATAAATTTCTAAAGGAGGAATGAGTTTTAATACCTACAGTAGGATTACCTATTACCCATTTTGGAGCATGATCCGCTTTTAATTTCAATCTCTATGGTTGTAGATTTCTTTGGACTTCTTCCATGGTTGGAATTTCTTTTGGATTTTCACTTTTATCTTTTTCGTTCTCTTCTTCGACATCACGTTTGATTATTTCCTTGCTTCGATCATCAATGCCTTCATCAAATTTCATATTGATTGACTAAACGACTGTTCTCGTCTTTTTTTGTATACTCTATAAGCTTTGTTTCTAGAAGAGTATCCCATGAACATGCCTTTTTCAGTTTTTGGCTCAAATTTTCCTAATTGATTACCTGTATTGAGAATAAGACACGGCCAGCCAAAAACTTTGAAATAAGCAATGTTTTGCTTATTATTGAACTATAGCTCATATGGTGTTTTCTTAAGAACTGGTCTAATCATAATTCTATTCATAACATAACAGGTTGTATTAACCGTCTCTGCCCAAAAGAACAATGGTAGTTTATCCTCATTTATCATAAATCTAGCTAACTCTTTTAATGTTCGATTCTTTCTTGACTACTCCATTTTGTTATGGAGTACGTGGGGTGGAGAATTCATGTTTAAATCCATTTTCATCACAAAAAATTTCAAATTCATAATTTTCAAATTCTCCACGATGATCACTTCTTAGTGAAATAATAGAAACTCCTTTTTCATTTTGAGCTAATTTTGTGAATTTAGTGAAGTTTGAGAAAGTTTCTCCTTTTTAGCTAGAAGTATACCCACATGTATCTTGAGTAATAATTGACCAATACAAAATAATATATCTTACCGCCTAAACTTGCAATATCGTGAAGTCTAAACAGATCTATATGAACTAGTTCAAGGACTCTAGAAGTACTTACAGTGTTCTTGGCATGAAAAGAATTTTTTTTTAAGTTTTTCCATAGTACATGCTTTACATGGATTTTATGTTTTGTAATCATGAAATGGTAAACCTCTTACCAAGTCTTTTCTTTCCAATTTGTTTAACAGATTCATACTAGCATATCCTAATTGTTTAAGCGATAAGTTTACTTCTACATCCTTAACTATCAAATATTTTAAAAGAATGAGATCACCAAAAGATAGTGAGTATATATTACCTTTCCTTTTACCTGAAAACAATATTTCATGATCGATCAACAATTTTGCACAAATCAGAGAAAAAAAAAACATTCATTCCCTTATCACATAACTGGCTAATTAAAATCAGATTATGGTGCATATTTTCAACATATAATACATCATTTAAAGTAAACGTACTGTTAACTACTTTACCTTTACCCATAATTTTACATTTGTCATTGTTACCCATTGTGACTCTGCCACCTTTGTACTTCTCTAGGCTAAGGAACTTTGATTTGTCACCTGTCATGTGCCTGGAACAGCCAGAATCCAGGTACCAATCCGGTTTTTCCTTAGCCTGCCAACATAACTATACAAGGAAATAAATTAATGACCTATTTTTATTTACAGGTCCATGATTATTAGTGGTAGAATATTTTAATAAACAAGTTTGTTTAGAACCAAGGCAATCTATATTTGTTCCTTTCGGCACCCAAATTAGTTTGACTTTAAGGGATTTTATATTCATGCCTTTTGGAACCCAAATTGGTATGGTTTTTATGTGTTTGGATCTATACCAACGTTTTTTTTTTGATTATGTCCAATGTTTTCACAAATCGTGCACTTTGTTTTACTTCTACTTTTAATAGATTGAGTATACCTAAGTCCTTGTCTAATAGTATTAATAGTTTGTTTCCGTAATAGCATACTTAGTGATATTTCTACTTTGGAGAATTTTTTTAAAGTTGTAGACAATTGTTGGACTTGTAATGTGAGAGATCCATTTTCATTCAATAACATAGTGCACTTTTTAATAGAATTTTCTCTCCTAGTGTTTTCACCTTCTTTCAAAATCAGAATTTTATTTTTGAGCGATTTATTATTATTTTTTGATTTTTTTTAATTTCTTCTTCAAATGATGGACACTTATCACACTTAGGGATCTTATTTCGGTAGTTTTTAACCGATTGATCAAGCTGTTTATTTAGTTCTATCAAACTATCCTTTTGTGATTCAAGTCTAGCATACTTTTCCCTAAGTCATTCGAAACAGCCATTTACTTCATGAAAATATATAAGTAATTCCGAACGAATAAGTTTTGATACCTCGCTTGGCTCATTATCATCACCGTCAGTTGTTTCTCCTTGAAAACACAAATTTTCTTTTTCACTCTCACTACTAGTACTTTCATTTTCATCTTCATCACTTTCATCCCAAGTTGCTGCAAAACTTCTCCTTTTTGGTTTCTTTCCTTAGCTGAGTTGATTCCGAGGACAATTTGGCTTGATATGACTTGATTTATTACACTTGTGGAAAACGATCTCCTGTTTTATCGAGTTGTCTATAACTTTGATGATTCTGCTCTTCAGTTGATAATCTTTGGCTGGATTTTCATATTTGCGGTTCCACCGTTTGAATCTCTTTATTAGTAGAGCTAGTTCAGCTTTACCATCATCATCATCTTCACTTTCAGTTGTTCCTTTGAGAGCTATTGATTTCTTTTGAGTATCAATTCCTTCACGTTCTTCTTTGAATTTCACTTTTAGCTCATAAGTGGTAAGATTTCCAATGAGTTCTTCAACTTTAACTTGTTTCAAATCTTTTGATTCTTGAATGGCCGTAACTTTCGCTTCAAAATTTTGTGGAAGGACTCTGAGGATTTTTCGGACTATTTCCAATTCTATGTATGGTTTTCCGAGAGCTTTTGATTTATATACGAGATTAGAAAGTCATCATACATCTCTTTGACATTTTCATCCTTGGCCATTATGAAGTTCTCGTATTTGCTACTAAGCATGGAAAGGCGAGATTCTTCGACTTGGGAGGTTCCTTCATGAGTTACTTTAAGTGTGTGCGCCAAATTTCCTACGTTCGTAGACAATGTGAGACACAATTAAATTAAATTTGATCTAATGAACAAATAGAACTCATAGCTTTAGCGTTAGCATTCTGTAGTTTATTTTCAAGATCTGTCCACTGATCCATTGGTTTTTCAACTTCTTGATTATCTACCACTATAGTTGGTGTCCTATATCCCTCCTCAACAATATTCCATGCATCTATGGTTTACAAAAATAATTTCATTCTATTTTTCCAGTAAGCATATTCACCATTGAACATGGGTGATCTAACTATGGACCGACCCTCAGCAAAAGCATTACTAAAAAAGCAAATTAAAAAAAATAAAATTTTTAAAATAAAAAATTGGTTTTGAAAAATCAAATTTTTAAAACAAAAAATGGATTTTGTTCCAAACTCCAATACCACTTCTAGGATCGATTTCATCCTAGAGGGGGGTGGTGAATAGGGTGATACTAATAATAATAATTAATACAAAAATACATATAATAATTGCGGCATAGACAATAGCAGAATAAAAGCAGAAACAGAACAACACAGATTTACCCAGCTTTGGCAAAACCCTGCCGACGTGCTACCCCCAAGGTTTCTACTAAAAATTAAGTAGTCAGATGCTTACACAAGTAAATTGTGACATCTTCTATTGACTAAACTAACTCTAAGCTCAAAACCCTGCCACAACTCAGACACTGTGTTGCAAATTCTCGAACTACACCACCGTAGTTCGTCCCTAGTCACACGACTAGAATTGACATAAATTTTAAGTGAAAAATAAAACAAAATAAATAAACAAACAATATAAAAAAACCCTAAAAATCTAGGCCCAAATTAAAATATAATAGAGTTGGACCAATTAATATTAAACCAAAGAGACATCTCTCTCTTTTTTTAGTTCGTGGCCGATGCTTTCTTCGTTCCTCTTTCAAAAACTAGGGCTTTGTTCGAATGAAGCTCTGATTCATAAATTGATCGATTGAGCTTTGTTTTTGCTTCAAATTGCTTTGTCAATCGATTCTCTGGCTTTGATAGGCTTGCGACTGCTCCAAATGTTGAGTTTGATTTTTGCTTTGAATTGTTATGTGTTTTCCCTTTTTTGATTTATATTTATACTCGACTTGATTTGAGTTCTGGATTGGTTCGTGATTTATTTTGATGCTTTCTCTTTGATTTTTCTTGAACTTGAATCGATGATTTACCGATGATGCAACAGGTTTAATTTATAGGGATAAAATCCCTAAATTTTCGTCCTATATATTGGTTGAATTCTTCATGATAATTTTGTTTGACCATTCGTTTTTAATTGACTGTTGGTGATTGATTTCACTGATTCATATCTAATACTTTAACTTATTTGAATTTTTGGTTCCGTTCTTCTCTAGTTCCAATCTTTGCTGGCGCTACGATTTGTTCATTGGCTTGTTCAAACCTATGACTTTGTTTAATTTTCTCTGAATCGACTTTGTTCTTTTTTTGCCTTGACTTTGCTGATTTGAATTTTTGAGATAATATTTTGACTTTTAAATCATTGTTTAATTTACCGACTTGTTCAAATCGTATATGCATTGTTTCATTCATGACTCACGGCTTCTGACATTATTTGAACTACTACTTACACTATTTTGTAAAATTGTAAACTACTTTATAGAACTGATATATATATATATATATATATATATATATATATATATATATATCCATATATATTTATATATGCATATATTTATACATGTGTATGTAGATATTGTCTCTCAAGTGGTTCTTGTAATCTGATTTCTTTATCTGATTACATTTTGATATGGCATATGTATTTGTTGTACTTGCAGTTGCATATGTAATTGTAGTCTGTTTCATCACTGTTTGATCTGAAGTTAGATCTATGTTGCATTTGAGTCTTGTAGTATGTTGTAGCTGGTTTGAGTTGTGTTGCATCCCTGGTGGTCTTCATGTTTAGTTGTTGTGCACTGCATATATATATGTATACATGTGTGTGTTTGTATATTTGTGTGTGTGTATGGTGGTTTCTTTGTGTAGCCTTTATCTCGTGTTTGTGTACTGCTCCCATTGTTGTCTGAGTTTCATATGTTTGGGTCTGTTCACTTGCATTGCTTTGAGTCCCTATGCATTGAAGTCACTGGCCTGTATATTTTGTTGAGTCTTGTTCATCATGTTTTATTGTGACTCATCTGCATATGTATGTTGCCACTACTTGTCTCTGATGTCTGGCTTACTTGATTTTGGTTGTTGCTTATGTCTTGTTAGCCTTGCTTCGAGTTAAGTGACCATTTCCTTGGTTATGTCTTGTGTGTGGGGTTTCACTAGTGCTGTGTGCTTCGAGTACATGTCCAGTTGCATTACAATATGTTCATGTAATCTACACTTTCCTTTGAGCTTATGATTATTCATGTTGGTGCTTTTGTATTCTTTTAACTCATAATGTGTATATTTGCATTTGTGTTGAATCCACCATTTAGTTGGGTTTGACCTTGTGCTCACCTGTCCCTGCAATTTTATCAAGTGTATATCGGTATGCACGGCCTTGTGACATGTAACAGTGATACACTGTGCATGTTACAAGCTGTTGGTGTAAAAATGGATTCAAACGAAAATGATGACGAACTATCCAAATAACTGAGGCAGATAACTTTTTCAAAATACTCATTTCATTGTACACTGCAAAAACGTTTCTTTTTCAATTTTATTGCGTCAGTGTTTATTTTGCAGATAATTCAGATGCTGGATACAAACTGGAATAGAGTTGAAGAACAAATGTGAGTGAATGAATGATATGTAGTGAGATGATAAATTGTAAATTGAAATTTGCAATGTAATCGAAATTGTATTGTAAAAGGACAACGTGTAAATATATAGTGAGAGCATAAAATTAAACTGTTCAAATTTGTAATAAAATATTTGTTTGACTATGAATTCCGCGTTATTTATTTTATTCGTCAAATATTTATTTAATTATGTAAAAAATAAAATAGTAAAATAACAAATACATTTAAATGAATATATATATATATATATGTTTATTATCATCAAACAAAAATCATGTACCAGCATATTCACACTAACTGTCCTGATGAGCTGCATGTTATCGACCATGCTTTGAGATGAAGGAGTCATTAGATGCAAATCCATAAAATGAAGTTTATTTGTGAACTTGGAATAAGGGAGATTCACTTAAGTGCTAGAGTTGAACCGATCCAACAACTTAGGGGATTTTCTCCTCCCTTGTTCAACATGGCTTTCGACTTGAGTGTTAAATCGGTACAAAGGATTGAAAAACTTAGACCATCGATGATTAACAACGAATTTTCTATCGATTTAGAAAATCATCGATAAATTTCAAATTAAATATAACCGCAAGCGCACGGCATACTATCGTAGTACATAGTGAGTACGGGTTGATTCGTAGGGAATTATTGATTTTAAATTTCCTATTCAATCAGATTATACCGAAGTCGAGAGTGAATTAAACTAGAAAATATGAAAATTAATAAAAAGAAAGTGATAAAAAATATGAGAGTAGAAGACAATGTAGAGGTTATTTCCACTCTCTAGATCACATAAATCAACAAAATAAAGTTATGATCTCTCTTTTGATCATTGGTGAGATTAGTTGGTGTGTTTATCATAAGTATGATAAATTTTTGCTATTAATTAGCCCAATTAGCATTAAACTATAACATAGCTACTAATACACATTTAATTCTCATGAAATATGACAACAAATTTGAAAGCAAGATCTATTTTAAGCATGGCCTATTAACTATTGTTTAGAAATGTAAGCCATCAAATTTTAGTTTCAACATTCACTTGTTTGCCATAATCATATTTAGATGAAGTGGAAATTTGTGTTATGTTTGTTTAAGCATAGCCTATTTGGTGTCAACAATATAGACTATCAAATTCAAAGCTAAAAAACAACATTAAACCACTTCAAATGTTTCCATTAAGCACTAAAGGAGAACATAAACATTAAAATGTTGCATCTACATACTAGAGAGCTTTATTACCCCTAAATTGAAGGGTTTATGTTCTCATATTTGTTATCAAATCAACAAATGTGGGAAGCCACATGAAACAAACAAGATGAAAATGAGAGCAAAATGAAAAGAAAAACTAATTAACAAGAAATAAACACTAATCTACTTGCAGGAAAAGTAAACTACACTACTAACATAAGAAGAGAAGCATGTAAAAGAAAAGAGCATGTATTAAGTTGCATAAAAAAATTACATGAAATAAAAATGGCTAAGTAGCCATGAAAAGAAAGAGCATTCTCATTTTATTTAATCTAAACTAACTAAGAGAAAAAGCCTAAGAGAGACTAATGAAGAGAGGAGGTTACATGAAGCATAAGGGGTACTTATACATGTTTGGAAACCCTAATTCATTTTTTAGGAACTACCCAAACTACCCCTCTAGGAAGTGTGGTGGCCAAGCAACCATTAGCATCCGATAATCATCCATTAAGTATGCATGAAGATTTAATGGCCTTTTAACGTGTAGATTAGCTCTAATTTGTACATCAAGGTAGGTGGATAGGTGGAGTCCTCCATGATCCATGAAATGAATTATTTCTATCTCCATTCCTTTATATTCACTCTTGTGCATGCATATATCTTCATGAAACCACTTTATATGAAGCCAAATTCCTACAAAACAACATAGAAAATTCCAAGTAAATTTTCACAAATTAATTTATGCACAAAAAACCATTTTACTATTATATGGATATGAATAAATGACGATTTGAAAATAAATTGAATTTTGGTTTAAACGACTTAAAATACCCAATACGATCATTTATTTATTTTAATTAGATTAAATATGGTTGTAAAAATATACACATTTACGTGCACATTAGGCGGCTGAAGGCTAACTATGACAAAGGCAGAATAGGCTAGGCTTAGGGTGATGATTGGCGGTGGCACAGTTGACACGTGGAAGTGATCCTAGGGTTAAGTGAAGACAAAGATTGGTTTGGGTGTAAAGAAACTTCAATGGAAAAGCTTGAAAACTATGGATCGATGGTAGTAAAGTGAAGAGGAAATAAGGTAGAGTAAGTTTTATTACCCATGACCTATATTCTATGGTAGAAAGGTTTGAACTCTCCCGAAGTCTAGGGTCGGTAATGACCTAAGAGCACGGGCCGGTACCGAGTACTATTTAAAAAAAAGGAAGAAAAAGAAATATATACCTATGTATTCATATGATGGACTATGTAAGTTCATTCATTCCTACTTGAGAACGTGCACATGAATAAGTGTATGTGCATATATCTAATATCCAATGATCGGAATCAAAGGAAATCGAGTTCAAACCTAAATAATACACAGAACGAACTTATTAAGAATCGTCAAGGCCAGATGATAGATCATGAGAATATGTTCCAAATTTATAATACCAGATGTTGATGGAACGTCAGATGAATAGCTATGGACATAATCTTTCACAGAAATAACTCATGGAAGGATAACGACAATTCAAAACATAGAGTGGAGTCCTTCTCAGCAATTTTGACTTGTCTCAATTCAAAGCACGTTACGTTTGAAATAAGATGTACTTTGGTGGCAAGTGTTATCCATCCTTTTGATTAGGAAATATTCGGACAGATTGGACGAGCCAAACTTGGAGTTATCAAGGTAGGAAGCCAGAGAGAGACCAAAGGTGCAAAAGCCTAACACAGAAAGAATCACAAGGCCAATGCTAAAACAACTCAAGCCATGACAACCACAAGGTCACCAAAGTTATGGATCGGTACTAACCCCTATCTATGGGTCGGAACCGATCCCTATTTCCTCTACATATAGGTCCCATCTTCAGCCTACATGCGCCACTTGATGTTGAAAGCCTATACCAAGTGTTGTTTTGTTAGTCCATAACAATTCTCTATCGATCTCTGCGAATAATTGAATTCGCAATTTTATTCTTCTACGTACCCATCATTTGGACTTAGAAACAATCTATTATTGATGCAAATAGCTATGGAATCATGAAACTAACCATAAGATAATCAAACATGAAGGGTTGAAGGCAGCTAACTTAGTAATATTATAGGTCAATATCGTCCCCTACCCTTGGAATTTTACCGATCTATACAATCTGATGAGGTTGTAGTCTATTTTCAAGAGGAATTGGTCTAAACGTGGAGAACGACCTAGAGTTATTTTGTATAAGATTTTAGTCCCTTCCTCTATAATAGGAAGGTATCACTCATTTTTAAGGATCTTTTGGCTCTTGTTCTTCTTTATCTTTAATTCTTATAATCTTCATCAAAGTTGTATCAACCTATAAGAACTTCTACCTTCAAGTCGAATATAAGAGATAAAATTATAAAGTGGATATAAGCCTTGATTTTCCGAACCACTATAAATTTTTGTCTACTCTTTCTTATACGTTTTTCATTTAATTCTTCTCCTTTTATTCTCTATTTTAACTTCTGGGTTTTTGCACCATTTTTGGTTCAAACAAAAGTGAATTAATAGGTATTAAATTTGGAGGGGGAACTAGTTTTCTTATAATCTATTTTTAGGTTTGAGCATAAGTATTATGGGTAGAGTTTTCAACTATTCGATTTCCACCAAATATAGAATTTTGTTTCAAGGAATTAACATGGTCTACACAGTTATTATGAGCAGCAGTATTAATATCTTGGAGACAAGAAGATGTAGGGGATTTCTCACAGGATGCAGTATCATGACCAAATACCTTACAGATTGCATGGATTTTAGGCTTCTAGTCATACTCAATAATGAAACTTTTGCAACTCTCTCCTGATCCATCTAGCTCTATACGTGTCAGCAATTCATGCTTTTGAGAAACATCAGTAAACGCTTTTGCATATTTAAAGCATTGTAGTTTCTTTGTATTTTCGTCAAAATAAACCAAACGCCCAATGTGACAAGCTACCAAGTTAATTCCTAGTAATGTCCATGAAATGGTGGGAATTCAATAGAAGTGAACCCAAACTGGTACGCTTCTTATTTGTGCTTGAGCATAACCCCAGGATAGGTTCCAAACAGTAATAACAAACATCTTTTCCTTAACAAAAATAAGGACCAATTTAATAATACATAATCCATCATCCCTATTAGAGAAGGAGAAATAGAAATTAACCTTTTTGGAGTTGATGCCAACCTCACTGTCGAGCTTCCATATTTTCCTTATATGAGTTGAGAAACAATAAAAGAGAGCTTGTCACCTAGAAAGAACCCTAGAAGGTGATCTTTCCTAAAAACTGATTCCTTTTTCACAAGCCTCTTTCAGAAGTGATTTTGGTTTTCCATTTCGTATAATACTATTTCCTGCGCTAGAAGTTACTCGCATTACGAGGCTTGGATTGAAATAATGAAGACTAAGTAGGTGCCTTGCTACCATTATGAGCAATACTATGTTATGAGATAAGAGGTGATAAACAAGCATGGTTGGGTCCAAGTGAGAGGGGATGATGAGGTGGAATGGCAGATCTGGATAAAGATAAAGGCAGGTTCAGTGATGGGTTAGGCAGAGATAATAGGTTCATGTTAGGAGGTTTTGGAGGAGGGGGGTTAAGCGTATTAGGGTTTTGAGAGGGCAGGAAAAGAATAAGAGATTGAGGGTAGGAGTATTGGTGTGGGAAAGATCAAGGTTGAGGTGTTGAGGGGTGTTTGATGAGGAGGCATTTGGGAGAGGACAGAAAGTTGCACAGGAAAGAGAAAGATGAAGAGGAGGAGAGTGGTTAGATGCCTTGGCCGTAGGAAAAGTAATGAAAACAAAAATAAAAGAATGTTTCTAAAATGTTCCTTAACACTATAAAATATAAATATACATGATTATATGTAAACACACGCGTATACATACATACACGCACACACATATGTGTGTGTGCTTAACGTCCAAAAACTATCCAATTAATTCAAAACAAAACATCGATATTATGTTAAAGTTTTCTAATGTATTTGCAAACATATGTATGCTTAAATTAATTAATAAAATATAGATACATATGCATGTTACATACATACATACATATATATAAATATATGTATACATATACTTATATATATACATATATAAATATACACACATATATATATACATATATTTATACATAATACATATATATGAATATATATTCGAAAACCCAAAATAAGATTTTTTTTATTGAACAATCAAAATATTACAAATCCAAAATTGCATACAACAAATCAAAAAAGACATCAACTATCATTTAAAAAAAAACAAAGACGTTTAAATTATTATATTATTTAATATGTTTAGGACATTTTAAGTTAATTTAAATCATGGATCCCTAGTCAAAACATTTTCTGATTATATATAAATTTTGATTTTAATTTACCAAGTTAAAATGAATCAAATCATTCGACAAATTATTTAAATTGCACTACTATTTTTAAATCAACGTGAGGAAACAACATGTATATGTCATATTATGATAATATTACATCTAAGAATACAATTACAATTATAAAATGCCTTTCAAATCTATCCAATAAGCTACACCTTGATTTGGAAGCCTCTCCTAGATTCTTGAATCAATACCCGAATTTGCAGGAGAAGGATGAACCACGTAGTATTAATATATATTTGATGTTTTAATTTATTTTAGAGTTGATTTTTTTAGAATGGGACGATGAAAATTTTGGTCGTGGTAAGTAAATAAGGAGGAGGAAGAAAAATAAAATGAATGAAGGAAATAAAATTAGTGGATTTATTTTAATTTAGAGAATGAAACCTTTACCTTTCTTTCAAATATAACTTACATAATTAATCCCTTATTTTTCTCTCACTTCACCCTCCTCTCTTCATATTTGTGGATTACAACATTGCTATCTTTATGGTGCAAAATTTCCAAAAATCCATTCGAGGAATTAACTTTTATTTAAACCCGTTTAAAGTTATATCGATATCATATATCAAAGCACATAAATATAAATTTTATGTATATCAAATAATTCCAAAAAACTCCAAAACATCAAATAAATTAAATAATAATAGTTGTTTCTCAAATATTAATAAATTTAATTAATTTACAACATTTGTAAATAAATTAAATCTGTGGTTTCTTAGAGAATTCACAAATACGGTTGTGAGACATAGAGGTGTGAATTCAGTCAATGATTAATGTTGAACATTAACGTTCACACGTCACCTTAGCCACTGGTGTGATAGTTTGGCTGAATTCATTGCATATAAGTCTCTTGGGTAAAATCCAAGTTTACGTTGTCTTAAGCAGTACTGTTTAGTAATGATAATTTACACATTCTCTTCGTCAATACTATTTTACTTTGGTTATATGGAATTTGGTTATGTTTAAAATTCCAATATCATTCTTATTCAACTCACCATAATCTAAGTCCTTGGTTCGGTAATTGTAACAATCCATTGTTTTCCGACCTCTAGTTTTGACTTAAAAAAATAACTTTAACCAGAAAAGTTGAAAGCAATGGATAATTAGGAATATTGATACGAGGAAAATAAAACAAAAACAATTTCCTTTTCTTTCAAAACTCGCAACAGAAGGAACATAAAGTATAATAACTAAATAATATTATGTCATTTCCAAACCAATCCATTCATAGTTTTCACATGTGACTGATATGTACAATATAAATCCAAACTCATACAATACATCAAGTGTCGTATTTATATACATATCAGTAGACACATGCACTATGATCTATAACACACCTTTTTCCACCTAAGCCTATAGCATTATCATAACCAAACCTATCTTAATCAACCTATCACACATCATAAACAAAGGAAATATAGTGGAGGAGGTCAGAAACAAAGTCTAGTAGGTGATATAACCAATTTCAACATTTATTATACTTGTTGCATAATATAACACGATCAAAAATGATAAACTACCATATCATTATAGATTTAAGTTTATATTCAACTCATATCAAATCCAACATGCAATTCATGTTCACAAGGTTTCATACAGTCGTGCTGCTATGCTCGTTCTAAACCGAGGTGACTAATTTCACACTAGTCCGTACATTAAGTTGCATAGTCATATCATAGATCAACTGGAAAAACCATAAACTCCGATATACCCAATAACAATTATGTTGCAGCAAACCCACAACATGAAGAGTCATGACTTCCTCGCATTCTTCTCCATTCCAAATTAATAACCAAAAACTAAGCAGCATAACTTATAAACTTTGACTCTCTACGGTATGCGATATCCGTGTACTAACAAACATTGCCATATAGGCTTGGGTACGTCATCTCCTCCTTCACTCGGGCTGAACACACTTAGGAAATCCTGGACGAGCCTTTAAATCTATATGCTACGGCTTGGAATAGGTCTAGGTTCAACATGAACGAACTACTTAATTACCGGTACACTGATGTGAACCATCGGCGCACTAGTCCGAAGAAAATCCTTGTTTTTCTAGGGTACATATTTTTCTATAATATTGGATATTTTTTAATTTAACTCTTTATTCTTTTGATTCCAAGCTTTTGATCTTATACTTTGTAATATACATTCATAATATATTATACTGTTTTTCCCATGAATTTTTATCGTCATTTACTATTTTAGTTTATAACTTCTTTAACTTTCATATATAAAAATACATTACATAAATTTATATAAATTATTTAAGTATAAAATAAAAATATTTTTTAAAATATGTATATTTAATCTCCATAAATCAATTCTTGATATAAAACTATTTATTTAAATTATATGTATAAATTATATGCACATTCATATATACATGTCATCGCCATTTAGTGCATTTTTACCAAATAAACCATATTTATTAATATATACCTCTATAAGTCTAAAATAAAAAATTTAAATTCATATAAAAATGTTCTTTAACTTTAGGAATCAATTTTATGCCATTTTGATGTGATTATATACATCAAATCATTAATATACAAATTTAGGCCGATTTTCACGTAATATAAAATTTGTGTATATAAATCCATATAAATTGAATTAAATTACATAATTATATATTTTAGACCTGATATCATTCTATCAAATCTTATAAAATAGTTTATATCAATTTGACATATTTAGATGGAGCAAATCATTAAATTTGTATTTTTGGACTGTTTGTGCACAAAAACGTAATTTCCATATATTAATTAATATAAAAATGCACAAAAATTATGTTTAGGTCTGTAAATACCATATTTCATCTTAGAAATTTATTTATCTAAGTTTAATTTGATTACCTATCATTTCCATTTGATTTTCCCAACTTTATGCCTCATCTTCGTTTGGTTTTTCATGTAGAGTCTACATATATATTATATAACTCCATTAACTCATTTTTGTAACTAAAAAATAATTATTAATCAAGTTAGACAAAGTTTCAAGAAACCATAGAGCCTAACTTCAAATTTAATCATTCAATTACCAAATTTAATCATATTAAATCATGCAATTAAGAGAGTAACATAGAAATAGTTAAACCCCACTTACTCTAATAAATTCCTTCCAATTCCAAGCCTCTACATCACTTTCCTTTGCTATCCAGAGATAGAACTACCTTTAATTCGATGTTCTAGGACCTCTAGTAACACCTATGTGTTTGTTTGTACTTCTCTCTTCGATTTGGGCCTTAATTTCTTAATTTGGTCTTGATTTTGAGGACTAGGGTTAATAAAAGTTAGGGAATAAGAAGAAAGAAATGTGAATTAGTTTTCTAAAATGGGAAAGTGGGATACACGTTTTAGTTTTGAGTCAATGGAAGGAAACAACAACTTATCCATAATAATTCAGATTCGAATTCAAATCACGTGGCGCCGTCTGATGCGAGGACGTTTTAATACGAGCTCCAAATGATACAAAAAATACACCGCACACGCCAAAAACTGAGACGGTCGCAATGGCATTGGTCTCATCGTAAAATTTCAATATCTTAAAAATGACCATTTTGTCCATTCTTATATTATTTATTTAGTCAATTCATTTGTTACAATATTATTCATATTATTATTGTTATTATTTATTTAAAATATTATTTGAATTTTCAAGGTTCTATAGTAATAATGTTAATTATTAACCGTGTCACTATGTGTAGAGATTTTAACTTTGAGTTGACTAAAGTTGACCGTGATACTAACCTCATATAAATAAGGAGACGAGTTCTCTATTGAACAGTGCTTCACTTTCAGAGCTTCAACTTAGACCTAATTATATTTGATCGATGAAACTATATTTCATGATTTAACTATAATCAAAATGGAATGTTCACATTGAAGTCCCACGGTGTTCTCAAGTGAAGGAAACTATGCAATGTCATTATTCCTAGATTTCTTGTTTGATCCAGTTGTTATTAACCAACGGGAAACTCTCGGGTAAGTCATTCCATAGCCATCCAATAACTACAAGAACATAACCCCTTCGTGCCCCTAACATCCATGTGTAATATACTGTCCAACACTGTGAGTGTTATGCATCCAGTCTCAATGGATATATCATATCCTTTCTTGAAACATTTTAATATGGAATAATTAAAATAATAATTATGTTATATTATGATATTTTTCTCATGATTATAACTCCTTGTAATTATCATCACATAATATATCATTTAAGGATTTTACATTTAATATACTTAAATTAACTACTTGATTAATATATCATAATATAATAAGTCTAATACAAAATAAATATTTTATTTCGAATGAGATTTTATTAAATATTTAATAATTTGCAATAAATTATAGAATTATCCCTAGGGCACACTCTTAACTCAATTATATAAGGGTTTTCGAGTCTCTATACATGATGTCGAGTCACAACAAAGAGCGCTACTGAAGTTCAATCAGAATAGCGTGGGCGAAGCTCTCCGATTCAAGGTCAGGATATGTGTCAACCATTCTGCATGGTTGACACCACTATAAATAGACCCTCATCATCTCTAGGAAAGGGGATCATTTCCATTCTCTACTTCCTAAATTACAAGTTGTAAATCCTAAATTGAATTGGGGATTTCTTGGGACAACTGTAACTTTTTGCATAAAAGGACTTGGATAATAAACTTTGCATAACTTAATTACCTTAATATATGTACCTTTGACTGTTATTGGGATAATGGGCATATATATAACTTATCTTTGGACTTGGACCTAAATTTAGACTTGCATGTTGTCAATTTGAACAAGGCCACATAAACCCTCGCCTATATTAAAGCTTATTTTGCATAATGACTATTATGCTCATTAACATATGAACAAAAGATAATGATTTATGTGAACTGCCTATTTTGTCCATTAACGAATTAATAATGGACTACTATGTGACTCACTTATTTTACCATTGGAAATATGACTTGAAGTATTGAATAACTTTATGACTAAATTACAACCCATGGGAATTATTGGGTCCATTTCAAATAATATTATCTTTTACAACATCTTGGGTGTGGAACCAATTTTTGGTTTAACGTTTTTGGCATTAGAAGGAGGGGCTCCAACCTCCATCTTATCATTTCCTTACTTATAAACTAGTTGTGTAAAAAATTTGATTTAGGAAAATGGTGAGGGCCAAGAGAGTCAATGTGCTGAATAAAGAAGTATTACAATAGACAATCTTGGAGGATAATGTCACTCTAAACTTTAACTTGGATAATACGGAGATTGGAGAATCTTCAATCCCATCAAATCCCCTAAGTTGTAAAGCTAAATTTCAAGATTTAACATATTATGCAAGAGCTACTTGAGGAAGCTCTTTCCCAAGAATCTTCTATAACAACAAAGCTTACTGGAGGAGGAAAAGAAGTGGAATCTCTAAGGAGAGGCTTGGACACCTCAATACTAAAAAAGAAAGATGAGGGCAAAAGCATCATGGGCTCACAAAAATAGAAAGGAACCTAGACTGAAGGACCGACCATGTATTCTCCAAAATCACAAAATAAATCAAGTAGCTTAATTTTACGCAAAGAATACAAGCCTTATAAAAGGGATTATTGTGATGATGAAACCTATTTAAGGGACGTGGCTAACAGACATGCTTGATCTTAAAGGGAAGAGGACTGCAACAATCTACCTTTAAGACCATCAAAAGTCATCGCTTAATACATTCACAGGACTCAAATACCGTGCATCAAAGTGCCAAAAAGAAAGATTGTTAAGGTAAAATGAAATCTCATTACGAAACGATAACATATAATATAACAAAGACAACAAAGTTGTGAGTATAAAATACATACATGTTATATCAGAGTTAACACAAAATCCATAAGCCTGGAGAATTATTACCTTTTGACCTTACAATTGCTAATGGGTATAAATAATAATACACCAAAAAAAACTATGATAGGTAAGCATCCAGCTTTAATCCATGAGTTCCATGTCCAACCAATGACAACCCAGAATAATACTCATTTTGACCTGAGTATTATAATAAAATAACACCCAAATCAGTCTGAAAAACCAAGGTAAAAAAACTCAAGAGATATGGGGAATATATAATATTCCGTAAGACCACGCTGCTAAACATGAAATGGGTTTTTACCTCACAAGAACAACATCCATACATGAATGAATGGAAACAAATTAAAATAAAACCCAAACTTGAAACAACGGGTAAAAACAAGATCAAAATCCAAACTTAAGGAATGGACATAAATAATTAAACATCAAGAAGAGCTCTATTTAATTCTCGATACAATGAAGGAAACAATTCAAAGATTCGAATCAACAACAAGGAAAGGAATTTTCCAACAATGACCAGGAGGGTGCACCACCTTAATGGAAGTATACCTCTCAATAATATACTTGAGAGGGTTATATAATCTATGACACCTCTTATGAACTCCATGCCAGACCCCGCCAACCTTACCGAGTATTTCACATCTCTATGCATATACCACCAAAACTAAATCAAGAGTAGATGTGAAAATACCCTAACGAGAGCAACCCCACATAGCTTGGCATCCACTCACTCTTTTATTTTAGTCATTTCTGACAGAGGATATCAATGCTGAAATGAGCAAAAACTCGTCTTATATTAACGATACACAAAGAAGAAAGTTGAATCGATAATCAATAAATCAACTATCGGGAATAGTCAAACTGACCGTATACAGAAATTCAATTTCATACCCTTACCACCACTTATCGATTTCAAACTAGTGTTATCCCTCGGTTAAAAATAATTCTTGTAGGTTAAAGTAGTGCTACCTTTAGGCATTGCCTTAACCACAATTTTAATCTTCAAGATAGAAACACGTCTCCATACCTCGACGTTCAGTACTAAAAGTATGACTAAATCCTTTCCATACAAGCGATATTGTTTTAAGAAATTAAATTTCTTATCCTTTCCATTACCGAATTAAACTTTTAAAATTTAATAGTCTGAACTTGTGCTTGGTTTTTACACCACAAATATTTATAAAAACACTTTAAATACACTCTTTAAAAATATTCTTTTTAAGAGAAAACTATATTTTTAAGCGTATTAGAAAAAAGGATTAAAAAACAAATGTCATTAGAACATTGTTTATTATAAACCATTAAAAATTTACACTAAGCTTTATTTTTAAAAACAATTCGTTTTAAAAGATTTCTCATTTATAATCTATCATTAATAAATTTCCAAACAACATTTGTTATTCCGGAAGGTAATAAATCAATTGAAACATTTTTATAGATTTAAAACATTGTTAATCATCCTGAAAGATAATTGATATAATTCTTTTATAAATTTCAAACCACATTAATTGT
Source organism: Allium cepa (assembly GCA_030765085.1). NCBI lineage: Eukaryota > Viridiplantae > Streptophyta > Magnoliopsida > Asparagales > Amaryllidaceae > Allium > Allium cepa. Next base: position 647,587,456 of record CM060939.1, on the reverse strand, counting down.
ACAAAGAGACAATCAATCAAACTTATAACTCCTTTTATAAATCAATTAATTAACTTTATACACCTCTATTAAATCAGTTAATTAACTTTAATCACTTTATTAAATCAATTAAATAATCTTTAAAACACTTTTATTAAATCAGTTAATTAACTTGAACACCGTTAAGAAATTTATTAATTAACTTTTTTTTTTGAAAAAAGTTCAAACACTTTATTGATAATGATAAAACAATACAAACACTATGTACACAAGTAACTAAATTGACATGTATACGGCCCAAACACCTTCAACCAAAGCCCTAAACATTCTGCTAAAAATTTGCAAAGCTCCACTTCTCTTGGCGGCTCGTTTTCTCTACCAGGCAAGTCTCCTTCTCTTTCAACAATAGCGATGATACTATCGGTGCGTCTGGACATTCTAGAGCTCTCAGCTTCATCATCTTCTCTATCAATCATGTATCTTGAGGATGATACTGTGCGTGGGAAAGTAGGGTTCATGGGAAAGGTAAGGTCAGCACGCGAAGGTAAAATTTCCCATTTTTCAAGGATGTCATCAGGATTAATCATGCTATGATTGAAAAACTTGGATCTATTAATGATTAGGTCACGGACAGTGATTTTTATGGTTTTGCAAAATGCGATTTTGTCTGTCTTGTCATTGTTGAAAATTATAGAGTTTCTGCTCTTCCAAATGAACCAGATAGAGGAGCTTAGCGCAGCTATTATGATATCCTTCTTAATGTTGTTGGCTGCAAAATTATGATTAATGTAGGCAATAGCATCTGAGATAGAAGTATCAAAATTTCTATGTGTTATAGGGTCACCCATCATAATTCTGATCCAACACCATACATGCTTAGAAAAGGAAAAGTTAAAAAATAAATGGTTGCAAGTTTCCTCTTCTTTTTTTCACAAAACACAAATAGTATCTTCAGTCACTCCTTGTCTTTTTAATTTATCCTTTGTAGGTGAAAAACTGAAGATGGCTCTGTATAGACATACATTCATTTTTGGAAGTGATATGTTGTTCCATATGATTTTGTGATTATTGATGTCTTGAAGTTTGATTCTAAGATTATTCCATACATTATGGAAGGAAAAAACACCATTTTTGCTGCTTTTACAGTACCAATGTCTTCTGCCTTGTCATGATGAATGGGTACTTGCCTTATTACCTCACTTATATTACTAAGGTATGAGATGTTCTCAGGTCTCCAGATATTCCCAGATATAATTTGATTTACCTTGTGATTATGACCTCTAGAGTATGATAAAGTTTCTTGCCCTAGTTTTTCTAATAAAATTGAGCCATTTATCCATGGTGTAAACCACAAGCTTGTAGATTTACCATCCACAATTCGTCTATCAATTAGTTTTTGTGCATCTCTTCTATGATATAGAATTTTTTCCAAGTGCATGAGGAATTATTATTAAAATTAGATTCCCACAGTGTTTCATTATTGGCATATTTCTCATTTAGCCACGTTGCACTGTATGTTGAATTATTGAGAGTCTCCCAAATTCTTTTTATGCAGAAAGTGGTGTTTATATCAGATAGTTTTTTCAACCCCATTCCACCTTCAGATTTAACACTTGTAACTGTTTCCCATAGGACACTGCTCTTTTTACCCTTCTAGATGAATTGTTTGCATAATTGATTAATTTTTTGAATTGTTAAGCTGGGTAGCATAAAACACTGCATCCAAAAACTGACCATAGGATAGATTACAGCCTTAATCAATTCTATTCTTCCTGGAACTGTGAGAAATTTGCACTCCCAACCTTGCATCTTTTTTAACACTCTGTCAAGCAGTTGTTTACAATTTGAGTGTTTGATATATGTCACAGATAGGGGTAACCCAAGATATCTGACTGGTAATTCTCCTTCTTGAATATGCAGAATGTTAAGCACTTGATCCTTGTTATTGCAAAACTTATTGAAAAACCCTTGAGTCTTGAGATTATTCATTTCCAAACCAGTGACTCTCTGTAATTTCTTGAAACAATTCTTAATAGCTTTAGCTCCAATTGCAGTTGCATTAATGAATATTAATACGTCATCTGCATAAATTAGATGTGTAATGTTGGAATTGTTTTTGATAACTGATTCTACTTTTCCTATTGCAACTTTTGCATCCATCAACAAAGTGAAATATTCCATGCATAGAGTAAAAATATAAGGGGATAATGGGTCTCCTTGTCTTAATCCATTGCTACCAGTAAAATATCCCTTATGATATCCTTCAATAGAAAATGAAAAACTAGGAGTGCATATCATTTCTTGAATAATTTTTACCCATTTAGCTGGAAAGTCCATGCTTCTCATCATGTGTAGAGTGAAATATCTGTTAACTGAATCATATGCTTTTTTAAGATCCACTTTTATGCACGTTTTGTTGCTCCCATGCTTGTTAAAATTTCTGATGTGTTCATGTGCAATTATTATCCCATCTTTTACCTGTCTATTTGGTAAGTAGGCTGTTTGGTTGTCAGATATCAATTCTCCAAGTACAAACTTCATTCTGTCATATAACATTTTAGATAGGATTTTATACAACATGGAACAACAGGCTATGGGTTTGAAATATGAAACAGTTTGAGGGGTTTTAACTTTAGGGATTAAGGAGATAATAGTGTGATTAATTTCTCTCACTATTCTGCCATTATCAAAAGAAGTCTGCATAGCTTCTAAAAGTGGTTTCTTTAATTCATTCCAATGACTTTTGTAGAATTTGGCATTAAAACCATCATAGCCAGGAGATGTATCATTATGCACACTGAAGATGGCTCTTTTAATTCTTTTTCATCAAATGTAGCATTAAGAAATGTTTTTCCCCATTCATTTAATTTCCTTTTTGAAGTGATGTTGGGGAACTGATTCTCCATGTTATCTCTATTATATATGTTGGAGAAAAACTTGACAGCTTCTTCCTCCATCTCTTTTTGTGTTTTGACTACATCTCCATTTTCTTTTAAAATGTTGTGACAGCTGTTGACAAATTTCCTGGTTGTTTGTTTTGCATAGAAAATTTAGAACAACTATCATCCCACTTGATCCATTGACATTTTGATTTTTGTTTGTTGTCAATAGCTAACAACTCCATGCTTTTAGCCAGATTCACTTGAGCATCATGCAAGTTTTGTGCATTTAAGGAGTTATGATCTGATTCTAATATTTGCAGAGCAGTGTTGACCTCTTGTTTGCATTTTAATACTTGTGATTGTAAATCATTTTTTCCATTGCACCATTTTTTGATTTCCTTTTTAATGGCTTTCTGCATCTAAATAAGGTTGAATAACTGATTTCCTTCAGGAAAAACAAAACATTTTTCAACTGTTTCTTTGTACCCCTCGCACATAACCCATTGATTCATGAATTTATGTTTGAATGCAATTAAAGTGGAACATGATAGGTACATGATCACTTGTTGATAGATCTAAATATTTTGCATGAGATTTTTTGAACATGTTCATCCATTCTATGTTGCAGAAAATTCTATCAATTTTTGTAGCAATGTTCTTTTTAGGCCCTGATCTCCATGAAAATATGACCCCTGAAATACTGATTTCTTTAACCCCTGCAGAGTTGATAAAATTATTAAGCTCCTGAATGTTTCTGATTGTCAACTTTTTTCCTCCTATTTTTTCCTTCAAGAGCCTAACACAATTGAAATCCCCAATGATGCACCAAGGTGTATTAAAAGTGTTTGCTTCTTTTTCTAGTTGTTTCCATAAACTTATCCTTTCAGATTCAAGATTTAAAGCATAAATAACAGTGATAATGCATTGAGCCCCTGCAGTGTTATTTAGCATACAAGTAATGCGTTGTTTGCTTTTGGAGATTGCATAACTACTCCAAATATCTGAATTTAACATAATAAGAATTCTGCATTTGTGATGATACTTAATATTATTTATGCATTTCCTTTTATTTCCCCAAGATTCCATGTATTGCTGAAGTTTATTTCTTCTCAATTTATTCTCAATTAAGCAAAAAACTGAAGGTTTTTGTGAGCAGACAATATTTTTTACCTCCAATACATGCGCTGCCTTGTTAAGACCCCTTACATTCCAACACAAGATAGACATTATTTGGACGAGCTTGATTGACTCCTGGTCCTAATAGTGGGAGTCACACTTTCATATATCCCTTTGTTCTTTTTCCTTTCTTGAACATTCTTACCTTTCATTTTTGCAATTTCTTTTTCAAATTCAGGATTAATGGATGTGAGGTTTAAAGGCGTGTTATTGGGCGGTTTATCAGTTGAAGGGTATGTGGGATTGATACATGATTGAGATAGAGAAGATTCATCCACCTTCGAGTCTTTCATGTCTTTCTGCACCTGAAAAGTATTAAGCACTACAGTTGTTAGATCAGAAACTTGATAATTTGAATTACTTATGACAGGATTAATATGATTTAACAACTCCCTGTTACCATTTTTCTCCGATGATGATGAAATGACCGAGGCTTTTGCCAATGACGTCAATACATTTGGATCCAGAGTGATAGTACTCATAGATGGTCCTTCTTCAATGTTTTGCATGTGAGATGTTTCAGAAAGATGAGCATAGGGACCCTTTGCAATTGTGGCAGCCATGCTAGTTTGAGGTAAGCCAGATACTACACATTCAGTTGATGGCGAGGCTGCAATTGCAACTGCCGGCTCCTTTGACGACTTCTGAACTGTCTCAACATTCATAGCATTCGTATCTGATGGAGAAACTTCATTTTCTGTTGTTTTATCTTTTACATTAGATTCATCAATTGAAATGACTTCTACATTATGATGCACTACTCCTTGTGAATTAACGAAAAATGTCTGTTGAGTTATAATGTCCTCTGGAGTAATATCCATGCTATTAGTCTCATGATTAATACATGTAGTTTTTGGTATCTATTTTTGCGTGAATGATATAGGACACTCATTGTCCACATGACCAAAACACACACAATTGTGACAAACTGGAGGAATAAATTCATATTCAACATTCTGCATAACGCAGTCACCTTTGGGCAGTTTTATTTGCACTTCGTTTTCAAATTTATAGGACGCATCCACCTCAATCAGCAATCTAGCAAAAGCTATTCTGCTCCTATTTTTAGTATGTTCATCCATTGCAATAGGCCTTCCAATAGTGCTAGCAATTTTACACAGTGAAATGTGATTCCAATATGCAAAGTTAAGATTTGGAAATCTTACCCAGATAGGAATGGATAATAATAGGTCTTTTTCATATTTGATAGAGCTGTTCCATTTTTTCATAATAATAAACTTGCCATCCATCATCCATGGTCCTCCTTCAAGTATTTTATTACAATCTTCTGCTAATTCAAATTGAACTAGATAGAAACCATTATCTCTTGCAAAGACTTCAAATTTACCTTTTGGAAGCCACATTCTTTTTATATATGCTTTAAAAAACATATAATACGGTCTTTTCCCCACCAAATAAATAAGAATTAAATTAGACCACATCTTCTCTGCAGATATTAGCTCCTCCTCTTCAGTTATTGCAGTTTTTCTGTCATTAACAATTACTGGATCTAAAAATTGCATGGTTTCATCTTGCTTCTTTTCCTTAACCAAATCACACCAACTTTTGGGAGTGGCCTTGGAATTAACGGCAAATCTATTAGATGATTTAATCACCTTCGCCCGATCCAACTTTTCACGAGAAGAACGATATAGCAACGCCGCCTTCTGCTCTTTTGACCGTTCTAGCTGATGGAACTTCGCTTCTGACCGATCCACCCGGTCTGTCTCCTGCAAATTCGCCAGCCTCCTCCTCCGATCCGTCACTTTAGTCCAGCCCTCTTCATCTGCCTCCTCGTCTCCTAGATCCGTAGCTGCTTGAGATGCCATTAATTTTAAAATGAGATATATTAATTTTAATGAACTTAAGATTTATATTATGTTAAATAAGCAAGATAATGAATTTAATTAACTTTATTATAGTTAAGTTATAATTAAGAATATATTTAAATCTTTAATTCTTTATACATACTTATACAATTCTTACAAACCCATTTGAAAAGAATTTGCAAAATATTTAAGGTAAATAACCTTTATAAATTTAAACAACATTAATTATCCTGAAAGATAATTAATTACAATTTATAAACCTATGTAAATTTTAAAAAACATTAATTATTGCAAAATATAATTAAATCCAATTTATAAACCTTATAAATTTAAACCGATATTAATTATCTCGAAAGATAATTAATCAAATTTATAATCTCTTTATAAATTTAAAATAGTATTAATTATTCCGAAGATAATTAACTAAATTTATAACTCCTTTTACTAATTTCTAATCAACACTTATCCTTTATTTTCAAAATTCTCAAAATACTTGAAGATCAAGTTCAATGCACATCGAGGATTTAAGGGAATGATATTTCATAAGTGATGGCATAGCCATAATCGCTATGATGACATTTGCACAATCAAAAAATATGTCACAAATATTTCAACAACAACAATATAAGCAACATTAGAATATAAGTAAATTAATATTGACGATAAACGCGTTAAATTCTCTTTACCAAAGTCCCCCATAAATCACACATATGTAATTATATTAGAAGTGTTATGTGGCGACCTATTCACTACATACACCTCCGAATTTCCTTTTGTATTTGTCCCATATAACATTAAGATTATTTATGCCATCCGCCTCTCAGGCGGGAATTTAAATCCAAACAAAAAACTAGACAATAATATAGACTATCATTCAAGCATTCAATAGTAATTTATAGCAACACAGATATTGTACGGTTTATTTAAAGGTGAGTAAACTTGCTGAAATTCTTACTTTCGTCGTGTTCCAGTTTGGTCTAAAATCAAATGAAGAAACTAGTTCCACTTGCTCAAAATTCGAATTGCTCCAAATCTTACGAAACCAGTGCCAATGCATAGTTAACATTCCTGCAAGTCCATAGCAACTAACCGCATTAAAAACCTACGTTGTACAAGCGAGATATTGAATTTAAAAGATTTGATAATTAATTAAAATAATTAATAACTTAAGTAGTCGACAATTCATCTAATTATTTAAATAACTCATGTCCTCCCTAAATAGATATGCATAGGACGTATATGCTGAAACAACCATCAAAGCCGGTTCTTACTTACCCAACTTCTCTTTCCTTACTTGACGATTCCATGAATCTTTTTCACCCACACATCACATTTTAAGACCTCTCCATAACCATCCACTTAACTCAAAACTAGGCCCGTCCAAAAAATTACAACTCAAAACCTGGAAACATCAAGAACCGGGCCATGTTTCCCATCCAATGTCTTGCCCTCCCAAATTTTATGAATCCACGCTATTTCGCACCACAAACACAAATCCGAACTCGATTTCTCCAAACTTCGCTTAAATCAAGGTTCAGATCAAACCCTAGGTAGACCGTGTGTTATCGTTATGCACTGAATCAATGATGGTCAAAATATATAGATATAGAGTTGGCGTGCAGTAATCACGACAACAACGATATAAATATAATAGTAGTGGGAATAAATGGTAAAGTAAAGAAAGAAGCAATTACACCAAAGTTTTTATATAGGTTCGAACCTTCAATCCTACATTTAGTCCTTGAATTCTTCTGGAATTAACTATTAAACACCCTCATTTTACCCGAAGGAATAGGCACCTGAGCAGCAGAACGGACCTTCAGTACGCATGCCCGACAGCTGAAAGGGACTTCAATCTTTTCTTTTACAAAGAAATAACTTAACTATATGTTGTGTCTCCAATACACTGAGTAGTCGAACTAGATTACAACTTCTATAATCTTTAAAAATGATGCAGAGTGAGGTGCATAGGTTAGGAAGTGTTTTAAGATCAAACCCAAACATTATGGAGTAAAAGAGCATGAATCTAAGTTTGCTTTTGGAATTAATACGGAGTTTAGAAATTTAAGAAGTAATATGAGAGTAATTGGAGATGTTAACTCTACTTTCGAGAGACCTAAAAATAGCCCGACCTAAAATTGGCACGACCTAAAAGTAGCCCGACCTAAAGAAACGGCACGTCCTAACTATAGCACGACCTAAAGAAGATGAGACGACCCAACAACCTAAAGGTTAACGACCTAGCAGCTTGAGTAAATAGAGCGACCTAACGACCTAAAGGTGGACGACCTAACGGCTTAAGTTCCCTGCGACCTAAAGAGTTAAAGCGGCAACGACCTAGTGATTTGATAACCTATTTTAGGTCGTTCACGACCTAATATTTGGAAAAATCCTACCCGTTGGTTTGTATGGACAAGTGCAGACCATTTAGGTCGTAACTCATATGTCTTTAGCTCGCCAACTACCTACGACCTTCTTTAGGTCGCCCACACTTCTTTAGGACGCTCACGACCTTCCTTAGGTCGCTCACGACCTAAGGCATGTCCAAAATTCTCTATAAATACACCCTAAGCTCCAACATGAAGGGGACCTTTGGGGTGGGGGATCATTTTCTTCAAAGCAACAAGACTTTGCCATTTTCAAAGTCGAGCCTTACTCCAACATTCGAAACTCACAAGACGCTTCAATCAACTTCAAACAGGGATTCGACATATTCAATCATGAATTTGGAGAACTCTCTTGCATCTAAGTTTTTCTAGCTACTTGTCTTTTGAAGTGAATTGTAATTGAAGGAAATTGTAAACGATTGTAATCAAATCGTCAATAAAAGAGTTTAAAGTGGACGTAGGCTCAATCTTAAGCCGAACCACTATAAAATTGCTGTCTTTTACTGCTTTTTTGTGATTTCTCTGCTTATACTCTAATCCCCATGCAAACGAGTGGTGCTTTCTTACTTACTCTACTTACACTGGGGTGTTAGCGTCAGATTTTTACGTTAACATTTTTGGTGCTTTCACTGAGAGCCCAATTCTGGATACTATCATCATAGCTTCATAGAAATTTGTAGAAAGGATCTCCCTAAAAACCAGGAGTTTATCAGAAATAATGGCCCTCGGAAGAAAACGCAAGGCTATTAGATCCGACGATGTTCGCGAGACTACTGCCACTTCTCCTCGTTTAAGTCAAACAACTCCAACTGTCGGAGTTACACGGGCAGAGCTGGATGCCGTGGTATCTGGGCTACATCGACAAATTGAAGCTCAGAATAACCTAATGATGGAAAGGTTGAATGCTTTATTTGAGGAAAACTGCCAGCCGGCAACTAAGGAGGGAAACCTTGCCGATGAAGTGCAGAATGTGGAAGGAAGAAATATCCCTCAAAGGCCAGCTGACCCAGTGGAAAGGACACCTCCCCAAGCCGGAGGATCGGGGCCGCAACCAACCCTCCGTGAACGGTTGTTAAGACAAAATTCGGAGAGAATGGCTGATGTTTGTCCCGCTGAGCCTCAAAATGATGAAGAGTATTTCTCAAGCATGGTTCGTCAGATTATGAAGGAAAGTATGCAAAGAAATGAAGATGAGAAAGAATGGGGTTTCGCTCCGAGAAAAACTCCATTCACTGAAAAGATCTTGAAAGAAGAATTCCCAAGGAAGTTTGTCCCTCCAACTATTCCAACTTACAAGGGAACGAGCGATCCTAATGAGTTTCTTTATAAGTATGATTGGCACATGATGGGTGCCAGAGCCTCTGATGAGATCAAATGCCGGTATTTTCCAGTATACTTGGAAGGAGTTGCTTTACTTTGGTTCACAAAGATGCTGGTCCGATCGATAGACCAATTTTCTGATTTGACTCGGAAATTCAAGGAACAGTTTTGATTGTATGCATCAAAGGCAAAGGATATAATGTCATTATCCAGCTTGGAGCAGACTCCTGGAGAATCCATTAGAGCCTTCTTGAATCGCTTCAATATAGCTCTGGCTGAAGTAGACAACGCAGGGCCGAGAATGATTTTGACGTACCTGATGAAGGCTATTGATAAGACAAGTGAGTTCGAGAGGTGGTTGAAAATGAAAGAACCGAATTCACTTGACAAGTTTTATAAGAAAGCCGATGAATTCATGCGCCTGGAAAGCCTCCAAGCACCGGCTAAGGTGGTATCGACAGGGGCTGGAAATAGTAATGTTGTTCCAAATAAGAAGGAATCTAGCAATCATAAGAGGTGGAACGATGGTCAGAAGAGGCAAGGAGATGCAAAGAAAGGTCGTCCCTTCAACTTCACCCCTTTGACTGATACCCTGGAGAACATCTACTTTGCAAACAAAGACACGGTCGAATTCCCCGCCCCTGTTAAGCAAAGAGTTAATAGGAAAGCTGAGAAGAATGGAAGGTTTTGCCGATTCCATAACCAACCCGGGCATGATACTAATGAGTGCCGTCACTTGAAGGAGGTAATTGAGGAACTATTGAAGGAAAACAAGCTCTAGCAATATGTAAAAAGGAACAAGAATGGACCAACTTCGTCAACTCAAGGACAACAGGTTCCTGTTCATCGTCCTAGCTCAAGTGAAAAGGCGGCAGCCCATGAATCAGAGAGGCCTGTTATAAATGTGGTTACAGGGGGCCCTCACCCAACTGGTAGGAGTTGGGGTGAGATGGAAAGATACGCCCGTGCTTTGAAGTATGCACCGGCAGATGAAAGTGTTTTTGTGTTAGAAGATGCTGCACCCCTAAAGCAGCGGAAAACTTTTAATGATGACATTATATTCAGTGCTAGGGATTCGATGGGTGTTGAAGCTCCTACCATTGATCCTTTGGTCATCTTCGCTGGCATTGGGCCAGCTACTGTGAAAAGAGTTTGGTTGACTGTGGAGCCTCGTGCAACATTCTCTTTAAGAAGACTTTTGATCAGATGAAGATTCCAATAGCTGACGTTCAAGCTTCATCGCTAAAGATTGCTGGTTTTACTGGGGAGCCAAAACAGCCAATTGGGACTATCGATTTGTTCGTAGAGCTTGGAGAGGGGCAGAGAAAAGTGGCTCGAAAATAGACCTTTGTTATTGTTGAAGAATTTTCTGCCTACAATGCCTTCCTAGGCCGACCAACTCTGGCAGCATTTAAAGCTATTCTTGCCCCATGGTGTCTGACCATAAAATTCCCCACGGATAATGGAGTCGGTGTGGTGAAAGGGGATCAGAATGCTGGACGAGAATGTTATCTTACAGAGTTGCGTGAAACGAGGAAGAGAGAAATGAGAAAAGATGCGGCGGCCCCAGTCCGCATCAAAGAATCAACCTTGTAGCAATTACAGGGTGGACCCTGCACAGGCGAACATAGCGGTGCACGAAGAGAGATGGATCCCAGAAAAGCCAGTGCAGGGGAGAATAGAGTGGTACCAGTTGAAGTGACAGTGCCGGTACCTGTTGACCCGAAAGACCCGAACAAAGTGTTGAATGTGGGTTCGCTGCTTAATGCAACGGTTCAAAATGTTTTGATATCATTTTTGAAAGAAAATCTGGATGTATTCGCTTGGACTCATGCCGATATGTGTGGAATATCTCCAGAAATTACAGTGCATACCTTGAATATTGATCCAAAGTTTACACTGGTAAAGCAGAAAAGACGAACTCAAGGTCCTAAAAGGTCAGCAGCATTGAAAGAAGAAGTTGATCGGCTCATGGAGAATGGTTTTATCAGGGAATCTACTTGTCCGAATTGGGTCTCAAATCCTGTACTGGTTAAAAAAGCTAATGGGAAATGGAGAGTGTGCATTGACTTTTCAGATCTAAACAAAGCCTGCCCCAAAGACTGCTTCCCGTTACCCAGGACTGACCAGTTGGTGGATGGAACGGCGGGGCATGAATTGCTATCTTTTATGGATGCCTACTCCGGATATAACCAGATCATGATGCATGAGCCAGATCAGGAGGACACGAGCTTTATCACCGATGTTGGTCTCTATTGCTACAGAGTCATGCCTTTCGGACTTAAGAATGCGGGGGCAACTTACCAAAGACTTGTTAATGCCATGTTTAAACCATAGATTGGCAAGACTATGGATGTTTATGTTGATGATATGCTGGTAAAGTCAAAGAAAGCAGTGGACCTCATGGATCACTTGGCAGAGATGTTCTCAATCCTCCGAAAGTACGGTATGAAGCTGAATCCTTTGAAGTGTTCATTTGGGGTAGAATCTGGAAAGTTTTTGGGTTTCATTGTGAGTGCAAGGGGCATTGAAGCTAATCCTGCTCAGATAACTGCCTTAAGAGAAGTCAAAGCTCCTAGAACGAAGAAGGAATTGCAAAGTCTCAATGGAAAAGTTGCTGCCTTGAGTCGGTTCATTTCCAAAGCTATTGATAAATGCATTCCATTCTTTGATGCTCTAAAGAAAGGAAGAAAAAACTTTGACTGGACTCCTGAATGCCAGAAAGCTTTCAATAAGCTGATTCGTCATATGGAAACACCTCCTATACTTTCTAAACCCGACAATGGTGAAGATCTCTTTGTATATTTGGCAATCTCGTCTCATGCCCTCAGCGCAGCTTTGGTACGGGGAGAGGCAAAAATTCAGCGCCCGGTTTACTACATCAGCAAGAGATTCACTGGGGCAGAATTGAACTATTCAAAGTTGGAAAAGCTCGCCTATTGTCTACTGATGCATTAAGAAAATTGAGGCCATATTTCCAAGATCATCCCATCAAAGTCCTCACCGATCAGCCCTTGAAGCAAGTCCTGTTTCGTCCTGAGACTTCGGGTCATCTTTTGAAGTGGAATATTGAGCTCAGTCAATATGACATCGCTTATCATCCCCGAAGAGCAATCAATGGACAAGCTTTGGCAGACTTCATCGCAGAATGTACAGACAAAGGTGATAGTGAGGAGGTGGTAACCGATAATTCCCCATTTCTATGGAAATTGTATGTTGATGGCGCAAGAAACGATTACTGTTCCGGGGCTGGGGATCTGCTTGGAACCCCTGAAGGACAGTCACTGTGTTATGCATTGAGATTAGAATTTCTTTCGACTAATAATGAGGAGAATATGAAGCTCTCATTTATGGCCTGAAGATTGCTAAAGAATGAACATAAGGCATTGCAGATCTTCAGTGATTCACAGCTTATTGTGTGTCAAGTCAAGAAAGAGTTTCAGACTAAAGGAGGAAACCTTCCTGCTTATTTGTCAAGAGCCTGGGAGTTTCTCGAGGACCTGGACCATTATACGATAAACCATATACCTCGAAAAGAAAACATGAAGGTAGATTCCCTCGCAAAGTATGCAAGCACTGGTGAAGCTCAATTATTGGGATTAGTTCCTGTGGAAGTCCTGTCAACTCCAAGCATTGATGAAATGGATATAGACTGGATCATGACTATATCACAGGAGAGAGAATCATGGATGACTCCGATATTGGAATATATGCACGACGGTTCTCTTCCAGAAAACTCAAAAGAACGGAAGAAGTTGTTAAGAAAAGCATCCAGATTTGTAATTCAAGATGGCCGATTGTATAGGCGGGGATTCTCAATGCCATTACTCTGATGTGTGACCAAGGAAGAAGCTGAGACAATTCTAACTGAGGTACACGGAGGAGAGTGTGGAGATCATTCAGGTGGTCAAACTTTAGCAAAGAAAATTCTCCGTTATGGATATTTTTGGCCAGATATTAATCGTGATGACGCGAGTTACGCCCGAAATTGTGACCGATGCCAAGGTTTTGCAAAAATCCCAAGAGCACCTTCCACTAAGATGACACAGATGGTCAGTCCGTGGCCATTTGCTATTTGGAGAATAGATCTCATCGGGCCTCTGCCAACTGCAAAATCCAGAATCCAATATGCTATCGTTGCTGTTGATTATTTTCCTAAATGGGCTGAATCTGAACCCTTAGCTACTATTACCTCTAAGAAAATGATAAACTTTGTAACTAAGAATATCATTTGCAGGTATGGTGTGCCTCAAAAGATAATCACAGACAATGGAACTCAATTTGAAAGTAAAGAGTTCCAAGATTTTTGCAAGAAATTCAAGATCTAGAAAATTTTCTCAGCAGTGGCTCATCCGCGGGCAAACGGGCAAGTGGAAGCAGTAAACAAAATTATCAAATCAACCATCAAAAAACAGCTGGAAAAAGCAAAAGGTGGTTGGGTCGATAAACTTCCACTAGCACTATGGGCATATAGAACTACACATAAAACTGCGACGGGGCACACTCCATTTTCATTGGCATATGGATCAGAGGCAATGATTCCGGTAGAAATAGAGGTCCCTTCACATAGAAGAATCCATTTCAATCAAGCCGAAAATGAAAAGCTGCAACTTGAAGCCCTTGACTTCCGTGATGAAAAAAGGGAAGAAGCTGAGCTCAGAATTGCGGCTCATCAGCAAAGAATAGCCAGGCATTTCAATTCCAAAGTTCGCTGACGCAGCTTTGAAGTTAGGGATCTAATCTTAAAAAGAATTATGACACCTACAAGCTTGCTTGGACCAAAATGGGAAGGGTCGTATGTCATAGGCCAAAAACTTCTTGATGGAACATTCAAACTTGTAACTGTCGAAGGAGATCCAATTCCAAGAGCTTGGAACAGCAATCATTTGCGTCCATATTTTACTTAAAGGCTTTAATGAAATATTGTAAAAGAATGATGAATGTACAATTCTTGTATTGAAAGCCGTTGTAAAGCCAGTGCAAGTGAATAATAAGAACTATAAAGTGGATGTAGGCCCAGTTCTTGGCCGAACCACTATAAATCTTGTGTTCTTTACTATTATAGACTGCTTTGCTTTATTTTGATATATAAAATACGTCAATTGTATTACTAAAATGTCGATTTAATAATGCAGGCCATAAAAACAAAGCTTACCCATCACAAGACCAAGCAATCCTTGACATCACCCAACAAGCAAACGCTAAGCCATTCAAAATTTCCATACTCAAATCCTACAAAAGAAGTGCTTCAAGCAAAAAGTTAGCGGTTCGGTTGGAAGTGGGCCCTTGCTAACTAATTATGGAAGTTTGTACAAACGAGCATCCAGTTAAATAGCCTGTGTCTGCCCCCGCCAACCAGCTTAACTATGAAGCATACTTCTTTGGATAAAGGAAATTGTTGGCAATTAAAGAAAAAGAAGTGTATTTGGAAAAGATGACATGGATCACCGACATAAATAGATGGCAAAGAGGCATGGGCGAGCAAGCATCAAACAGCAAAAGACCTCTTCAGAGGCACAAACCCTCTTCGGAGGCACAACTCTTCAGAGGATAAAGACCTCGAACGGGGCATGCCAGAAAACTTTCTCGACAAAAAAAAAGATTGGTACGGAATGACCGGGAGCACCTTCCCAACTGGAAGACAAGGCGCTTGTTCACTAGCTGAGACAGTTTGTGCAGACAAGCGTCCAAGTAACTTGCGTCCTCCCCGTGAATCCATACGATGATCGGAGGCACCTTCCCAAGTGGAAGGCAATACGCTCGTTCACTAGCTGAGACAATCTATGCAAATAAACGTCCAAGTAACTTGCGTCCGCCCCGTGAATCCAGCCAACCATGAGAAAGTAACTTCCAGGCATACTCGGAGGCACATTTCACCAGGAGTTGAAGTGTAAGAGTCGCTCTTCGGAGGTCCACTTCACCAGGAGATGAAATGATAAAAAGACCTCTTTGGAGGCACATTTCACCAGGAGTTGAAGTGTAAGAGTCGCTCTTCGGAGGTCCACTTCACCAGGAGCTGAAATGATAAAAAGCCCTCTTTGGAGGCACATTTCACCAGGAGTTGAAGTGTAAGAGTCGCTCTTCGGAGGTCCACTTCACCAGGAGTGGAAATGATAAAAAAGCCCTCTTCAAAGGGTCGCTTCCTGGCGAACAGGGAAAAGATGAAAGCCTCTCCCAAGAGGCAGAAACAAATAAAAAGACCTCTTCCCAGAGGCGCAATCAAACACAAATAAAAAGACCTCTTCCCGAGGCGCAACCAAACAAAAAAGACCTCTTCCCAGAGGCACAATCAAACAAAAAGCCCTCTTCGGAGGCACGAGCAGGTCGAAGCCCTTTTTCGGAAGCCCACTGTATTATGAAGAAAAATTCACTTGCCAAAACCAAAGTGAATTTTTCCAAAAAGTGAAGTGTAAAAACTTCACATCAAAAAAAATGGGGAGAAGACTCCTCCAATATGAAGTGCATTCTACTAAACCAGAAAAATATTTTCTTGGAACGGAAATATTATCCTATAAAGTACAAATGCAAACTTCCTTCAAATGGATGAGTTGTTCTCTAAAGGAAGAGTACAAGTCTTCTTGAAACAGAAGAGTTGTTCTCCGAAACTTTGCCAATGTGAAAGAGATTGCAATAAACCCTGGTATGGGGGCAATACAATATAGTCATCACAAAAATGAAGACAATGCTCAATAAACATACCATAGGTTTACTGCAACCTCACATAAAAAGGAAAAAGAAACTTGCATGAAAACAGAAAGTAAAAGCGTTCTCAAATACAGATAGAAATTTGTATAAGTAAAAGAACCATTTTATTTCATACTATGAGAATTTTATACATATGCAGGTTTCAAAGTAAAAGAAAGTGGGGACTGGTAACCGCACAATCTCTAGTCAACACAAGCTTATATACATGCAAAAAGCAAAAAGTAAAGAAAAGATGGGAAAGCAGGACTCATCACTTCTTTCTCCCACCACCTTTAGAGCCTTCACCTGGCTTAATAGGCCATTTTTCAGGTCGGCTTGGGAGAGTTGGGGAAGAAGGAGAGAAAGCTAGTGTTGGATCAACTTCCGTTTCCTGTTCAGTAACAAAAATGCTTCTCCCTTTCTTCTTTGAAGTTGTACGCTTCCTCCTCCTCTTTGAAGAAGACTCACTCCCCGGAGTGACAAGAGCAGACAATTTTATGTCATCAGAAAGGGTTCGCTCCGGAGATACTTCGCCTCCTTCAAGTCCTTTGGCCTTCTGTTCCTGCGAAGCGGTTGGATCGTCCAAGTCTTGAAGGGCTCCTATTAATTCTTCCTGCGATCCCGGCTGGGAAGTAGGTGTGATTTGAAAGGATGAAGGAGGAACAGCTGGAGGAGGAGAAGTTTCTATGACACTAGGCGTTTTCGCTACAGAAGAAAAGCTAAAAATATTAGTATCTCCCGCGAAGAGAGGAGATAACGGCTCATCGAGTCTTAAGTAATAAGCAAGAAATTCATCAAGCTCGGCCGAAGCAAATGAGTAATCCGCTTGACCTGATTCGACGTTAATATTACCTGGAGAAGTAGGCTTCCTAATGTCAACTTCATAAGCTTGTGCTTCGGTGCTTTCTTCGCCTTCATCTCCACCCTCTGCGCTTGTAATCTCAGTTATGACTTTAGCAGGGGGCGGAGAATGGAATAGGAGCCTGTGATATCAACGTCGGCCGAAATTGGAGGAGGGAAAGGGGCAACTAATGGTGCTTCTTTCTCTGGATGCTCCTCTCTCATCGTCCCAGCACGCTCTCTAGCGAGCTGCTCTTTTCCTCTAGAAAGGACTGCACGAGCTCCGTCATCCAGATAATGTGCCTCGAGTTCTTCTTTGGCATACCCAGCACCTTTAAGCATATCAAGCGCAGCTTCCCATACATCAGCCAAAGTGATTTCATATTTGGGGCCCAAAAATGCGAGACTGCCACGCCCTAGGACACTTTGCAAGTAGAAGTCAAATAATGTCGAACTGACATCGGCTTTAGTGGCTTGATGAGCTTCTTCAGCTGCAATTTTACCGGCAACAGCCTCATCACGCTCTTTCTCAACTATAGCAAGTCGAGTTTTTAATGTCTCGATTTCGAGGTTCTGGGAGCTGGTCTGTTTTCGCAACTATGCAACTTCAACGCAATAATCTTCTACAACCTTTTCCTGCCACTTGAGTTTATCTTCGGCCTCTCTTTGGCTAGCATGAGCATCCCGCACTTGTTGCTGAAGCACATTTTCCCTTTGAGAGTAGGAAGTGGAGGAAGTAGCAAGCTCCTCTTTAAGTTTTCCAACTTCCGCTTCAAGCTTTTCATTATAAGCGGCGATGCTCCTCATCTCTGCATCATGTTGATCGAGAGTTTTTTGCCATTCGGATTTATCGTTCTCCATGGTCAACATAGCCTCAAGGTTCGCGCGATTCACTCTCTGGAGTTCGTCGACAAGTTTCTGCCAACTCGACATTCTCTCAATATCAAGTTTGACAGCATCAAGATTTCACAACATTGCTGGTTTGTCGATTGGAACCAGATCAAGATCAAAGCGAACTCCTTTCAAGCACCAGTTTGGAAATCGGCTTTGAAGAGTAGCTGGGCCTGGTCCAACCTGATATGAGGGCCTGCCAATGATCGTCTGAATGTCGGTACGAGCGAGAGCGGGAGATTGAGAAGGCACCGAAGCAATGGGCTCTTTAAAAATGTCAGATGATGACTTTTCACCATGCTTGGTCCGTTTGCTCGAATCTTTGGCAGCATGGCTCTTTCCTTTGTCATCATGGGATTTTCGTTTGAGGGAATCATCCTCTCTGTGGGAAGAGTCATGACATTCATCCCCTCTCCCGTACCGTTCTTCATATGTTCTTCTCTCCTGAGCTTTTCGAGCAGCCCTCTCTTCATCAGTTTCCCTATGAGGGGAAAGATAGCGCTTGTAATCATATTGACTGCGCCTTCCATACTGCTTAAAGTCGTCATAATACGAGCCACTTCGCCCCATTGGAGAACCTGAAATTGAAAAAGAAGCATAACTTGAGAATCTTCAAATTGCAAGGAGTTAAGTGCATATTAGTGCCAAGAAACCCTAAGTGTGTGTGGTGTGTGCAAACTACACGCGCCGAACGACGAACCGCTCCTCGGTGGGGGGTAGTGATAGATTTTACAGCCAATGTCAATTCTTGAGCTGGAGGAGTCTGTTGAAGAGCAGATGTTGCTTCAACCACTGTAGATATAATTTTAGCAGCGGAAAGATCATCTTTAAAGAGTTCTTGAGATGTAACCATAAAGTCGCTCAACCCTTCGAAAGTGTCATTACCGCTGTGTTCAACAGGGCCCTTCACCTCAGCTCCTTCATCAGTAATCTTCCTGGTTTGTTGAAGATTTTCTTCTTCTTCGATAACTGGGGCAAGAGCAAGTTTACAAGATGGCCCTGCAACGTCGATTGGAGTAGAACATTTTACCAACGAAGCCTCAGTTGTAAGTTCCTTCAGTACGGGTTCGTCGGTAGAAACTGGGGCATCTAATGCCTTAGCTGGGGAATCAGGGACTTCGTGAGGTTCTGTAGAGCGGGAAGAATGTAGAAGTCCAAACTGATGTAAAAATTCATCTTTCAGCAAAAATTTGATGCTTCTTTCCTCAACTGCCACGGCATTTAATCTCTCAAAAGTTGATTTGTGGCTGGAGTCTCTAGAAGGAGGAGGAAGCACTGTAAAAAAACGAAGAAATAAAGTAAGCACTTAGCGGTTCAGATCTTGAATAACTCAGGAAATGAAGAGGACGGAGAAAGGCAATCTTACTTCCTACTCTCCAAATGGCATAGAATCCTAAAGGGCAGCGAACGAAGAAGTATTGATTCAGAAATCCGTGTGCACTATCAGAAAGATCAGTAACCAGCTTACGCTTTCTGGCACTTCTCAAAAGAATTATAGAAGGATGGTCTTTATTCTTTGCAAATGAACATAGGTAACAGATCTCTTCAAAGCTCGGAAGACGGTTAAGTGTTCTCCCAAATAGAACGCATAATCCCATCAAGATGGCATAGCCAGTGGGATGCAATTGAAAGGGAGAGATGGATAATTGGAGAAGGTGCTGTTGAAGAAAGTGGTTGAAGGGAGGAATGACATCGCACATGCACATCTGGCGGTTAACAGCAACAAAACCACGAGGTGGTCTGTCAGCAGAATCATTTGGCCCAGGCAGTAAAGCATCAGCTTCAGCAATGCCAAATTGAATGCGTAGTTGATCAAACGCTCGTTGTTTCAAGGTAGTTGGAGCTCTTTCCGGAGGGTTATTCAGTGGAATGGCTATCGGAAAGGCCCCTTCAGGTTGTTCTATCACTTCCTCTTGATGAGAAGACATTCTACACAAGGAACGGGATGTTCAAATGTGAAGGTGCACGTTTCCTAAATGTGTGAAGTGCTGTGTAAAACTAACAAAGCAACAAGCAAATATAACTGAAACTAAACTAACAGACATTTGTCAATTATAAAGTTTTAGAGTTTGTTGTTTTAAGTCCAAATACGAGTGCAGTGTTGATGCAAACAAATCAGTTTTGGTCAGACAATGCTTTGCTTTAATACTTCACTTGAGTTTGTTGATTCACGACATTTCATATAATATCTTTAAGTTGATTATCCTTTATCGACTAATCTGTCATTTGATGTGGGCAGTCAGTGGCAGTATATTCACCCTAGTTTTCTGCAAATATTGTATTTAACAGGTCGTTAGCATTAAAGATGGTACAATCTATTATCAAAGCACAGCAAAGTCATGCTAGTTATCTCGGCCGTTCAAAGTTCAAAAATTAAAAGCGCGATCAAGTTCTAGCAAAATTTTGAAGCCTTCAAGTTGCTCAGGTCCTTGGTTGTATGGTTACAGAATGCAGGGAATATGCGATCAAGTCTTAGCTCGTCGACGACCTAACCAGAAGGTCGAAGTGATTTTAGGTCGCGAGGAGTAACTTGGTAATGAAGAATTGTTCAAGTTTTAAGTCGTCTACACGACCTAAAAGCTAAGTCATAAAGCCTCACATCAAGACAGTGCAAATCAGAATAAGTCCTAAGTCGTCAAGAAGCAAACACGACCTAAAAAGTTAGGTCGTGTGCAATTAAGGTCGTAGAGATTCTTAGGTCAGTCAATTCGACAACCGTGCAAATCAGCTAGGTCGCGAGAATTTCACGTTATCTCTTCTCAACCCACTGATCCTTCTCCAACCCAATACCCGTTATCACCTCTATAACGTCGATCCATTATCCTCTCAATTAAGCCTGTTATCCATTTATACCACCAGCTCACCCAATTCCGATTCGAATCTTCTCAAATCAATCTCACTGCTTTGCTCCCACGAATCGCAACAACCGCATAACTCAACGCGATCGAAAGTGAAGCGAGGCGCACGAAGTTGGATTGAATCAGAAAATGGGGATTCGTTGTTCGAAGGCGATCATGGTTTGATAAAAGTTGAATTTACTTACACGATGTGGAGTAGAGATGGATCGACGGCCTAATTGGAGCAGATTTGCCTCTGGAAACTCGAGAAATCGCTAACGGTAGAAAGGGTTAGGGAAGCAATTAGGAAAGGGGGAAGAAACGAGCTAACGACTATATAGGGCAAAAGCAAATAGATGTGCATATTAAGCTATCTCTTAGGTCGCCTGCAACTTAGTAAAGTTAGGTCGAAGCACACGACCTACCACCTAGACGTGTACTTCGAGGGGCAAGTGTTAACTCTACTTTCGAGCGACCTAAAAATAGCCCGACCAAAAATTGGCACGACCTAAAAGTAGCCCGACCTAAAGAAACGGCACGACCTAACTATAGCACGACCTAAAGAAGATGAGACGACCCAACAACCTAAAGGTTAACGACCTAGCAGCTTGAGTAAATAGAGTGACCTAACGACCTAAAGGTGGACGACCTGACGGCTTAAGTTCCCTGCGACCTAAAGAGTTAAAGCGGCAACGACCTAATGATTTGATAACCTATTTTAGGTCGTTCACGACCTAATACTTGGCGAAAAAACCATGCCGCTTCCCTATAAGTCGCTAAGTCCTACCCGTTGGTTTGTATGGACAAGTGCAGACCATTTAGGTCGTAACTCGTATGTCTTTAGCTCGCCAACTACCTACGACCTTCTTTAGGTCGCCCACACTTTTTTAGGATGCTCACGACCTTCCTTAGGTCGCTCACGACCTAAGGCCTGTCCAAAATTCTCGATAAATACACCCTAAGCTCCAACATGAAGGGGACCTTTGGGGTGGGGGATCATTTTCTTCAAAGCAACAAGACTCTGCCATTTTCAAAGCCGAGCCTTACTCCAACATTCGAAACTCACAAGATGCTTCAATCAACTTCAAACAGGGATTCGACATATTCAATCATGAATTTGGAGAACTCTCTTGCATCTAAGTTTTTCTAGCTACTTGTCTTTTGAAGTGAATTGTAATTGAAGGAAATTGTAAAGGATTATAATCAAATCATCAATAAAAGAGTTTAAAGTGGACGTAGGCTTAATCTTAAGCCGAACCACTATAAAATTGCTGTCTTTTACTGCTTATCTATGATTTCTCTACTTATACTCTAATCCCCATGCAAACGGGTGGTGCTTTCTTACTTACTCTACTTACACCGGGGTGTTAGCGTCAGATTTTTACGTTAACAGGAGATATGTGATTGATTTTTCATTTGGGATGGTGTGAGGCTTACATAGGAGTGATAAGATGTCATTGAACAAGAGCAACCCTTTAGCAATTCAGTTCGGAAGAGATGCATCCATTAAAACTTCGCAACGCTTGAATAAAATGTATAAATGGACACTTGAACTATTATTGATATTACGGTAATTAATGGCTACTTTCACTCTTGGATTCAAAAATGTACGTAGCGCAGTTGGTAAGCAGGCGACATTCCTCTTGGGTGTTCTAGGTTCGAGTACCTTGATGTTGAATTTTTCTTATTTCCAATTTTTTCTCCTTATTATATAGTTTGATAACCAGTTCATGAATATATGTAGCTGTACCATGGTTGGTAGAGAGCAGGCGTTGTTGCCTTGGGGCAACCTGGGTTTGAATTCCAATCATTTTGCATTTATTTTCTAATTCATTACACCTATATCATAATGTTACAAAGCAATCTTTAAACAAAAGTCGTTATGGTGTATTTGGTGAGTGTGCAGTATCTCTTCTATGTGACTTGGATTCGATTCCCACTCTTTCCATATTCTTTCCTACTCCATATTTTAACATTTATTTTCACTTCCTCCATTATTTATGTTATTCAAATCCTACTGCTTGAACCATTTTTCCCCCTCTATATTCTTCAATGTAGCTTGCTTCCACTTTAACATTCATCATATAACAATTTAATCTAAAATTACTCAACAAACATGTTAGTAGCATTGTCATATAATTATTATCATCAAAATAGTAAAATTGTATTTTTTTACATTCTCCCTCCTTTTGAGATGACAACTATATGACAGTCTAAAAGAATATTATATTGGTCCTCCTCAATATTTGCTCCCCTTAAATTTATATACTCCCCTTAGCAATTTGCTCAAATTTCTCCCCCTTTGTCATCAACAAAAAGGTTGAAAATCATGGGTTTAGGGTCCTATATTAATTTAATTCAGTTTCGTCAAACATAATAAGAAAATTTGCAATTATTTAATTTAAAAAATATTTTAATAAAATGGACATGGTATTATTTAATGCTAGGTAAAAAATGAATTATACAATATTAAGCATGGTTATACCTTTTAAAAATATTTGTTTCTTTCAAAATATGTTTATATTTTCCTTGAAATACTTGATCAAATTTATATAACATAAAGGAAAATGTTTAAATATTTCTAGCACTTTTGAAAACAATGTCTTATATAAGAAGAGTATCGAGTATTATTTTTTTAAACTATTATTTTGTGATGTCTTAAAATTAACAATACAAACCTTAAGCTACTTATAAAAAAATGAATTAGATATACTGAATTTGTTGTAGTTCCGTTATCCATAAAAGCTCACTCCCCATCATATGTATGGAATAATTACCATTCGAAAACCATCTCATCCTTTTGTCTTTCTTGGTCATCTGCAAAATATAAATTATATATTTTCATACACACTTCCTACGTTGGGTTCCAATGGGTTAGAACGAAGGTAACCATACCCAAATGGATTTGGTTGAACCTTTGAAAGTACAATCTTTATTGTTAATTACTGTATCAAAATAATCATCAATGTATTTTTCTCTGTTTTTCCATTTAATAGGAACCCAAATATTTAGATGATTTTTGTTCATATTTTCTGTCAATGATTTTGTACTTCTTGAGGTGTTATAAACATTATAGGTTATAGAAATACTTGAATTTCTGCAAAAAGCGGATTTAGAGTTTACTTGGTATCTAGTACTAGGAGTGTACCTTTTACTATACATAAAAGCGTATCTAGTTTATAATTAGCTTTAATTTATCCTAAACCACTTTTATTTTTCAAAGGTCCAGAATTCGATAATATCATGTTTAAATCATTTTGACCTTTATTAAATTTCACAAATTCATTTTATGTTTTTCAAATTTAGTTTTAAAGTCATAATTGTTATTTTTAAAAGAAATATTACTATTTATCAAAATATCAATCTTCTCATTTAATTCAGAACACTCGTTTTTTAACATATAGTTCTGATTTTCGAGAAGAAAATTTTGAGATTCTAAATTATCTAAAGAGGATTGTAATAAATCATTTTGTCTTTTCAAATTAAAAATTTCTTTTGAAAATTTTTCACTCTCCTTTTCAAATAAGGTGTTTTGTTCATCTAGAAAATCTTTAAGAGTTATAAAATTATTTTTTAAAACACCAAGTTGATTTTCTAAATTTAGTTTCTCATTTTCCAATTTCTCATTTTCAAGTTTGCCAGATTTCATCTTTTATAAAATAATAAATTTAAGTTTTGAGATCGTATCGCTTGTACTAACTAATTCATTATTATATTATACTGAAATTTGTAAATCAGAAAGTACCTATTTGCAGTTCTCATTTATGGCTTTGACGGGGATTTTACTTGTTGTGTCTCGTTTGGATCTTTATCTGGCCATTATTCTATGACATTGTGACGATCGATAGAATTCTAGGCTTCGATACCACTTTTTAGTCACTATGCACTACATCGATGATGGTCAAATATATAGATACAGAGTTGACGTACAGTAATCCCAACAACAGCAACATAAATATAATAGCAGTGGGAATAAATCGTAAGAAAAGCATGAAGCAATCACTTTAGAGTTTTTATATTGGTTCGGACCTCCTGTTCTACGTCCAGTCCCAAACTCCATCTGGAATTAACTATTGAACACCCTCACTTTCCCTGGAGGAATAGGCACCCGAGCAGCAGAATAGGATTTTAATACACTTGCCCGATAGCCGAACGGGACTTCAATCTTTTCTTTTACAAAGAAATAACTTGACTATACATTGTGTCTTTAATACATCGAGTAGTCGAACTAGAGTACAACTTTGTAACCCTTAAAAATGATATAGAGTGAGTGTGCAGAGGTTAGGAATTGGATTAAGATCAAACTCAAATATTATGGAGTGAACGAGCATCGATCTAAGTTTGCTTTTGGAATTAATATGCAGTTTAGAAATTTAGGAAGCAATATGAGAGTAATTGGAGATAAGTGATTGATTTTTCATTTGGGATGGTGCGAGGCTTATATAGGAGAGATAAGATGTCATTGAACAAGACAACCCTTCAGCAATTCAGTTCGAAAGAGATGCATCCATTGAAACTTCGCAACGCTTGAAGAAAATGCATGAATGGACACTCGAACTATTATTGGTACTATGGTAATTAGTGGCTACTTGTGATCTTGGGTTCAAAAATGTACATAACGCGGTTGGTAAGCTGGCGGCATTCCTCCTAGGTGTCCTGGGTTCGAGTATCATGAGGTTCGACTATCAGGATGTTGAATTTTTCTTATTCTAATTTTCGCTCCTCATTATATAGTTTGCAAACCAGTTCATGAATGGATGCAGTTTGTGGAGTGGTTGGTAGAGAACAATCGCTGTTATCTGGGCAACCTGAGTTCGAATCTTACTTCTACTGTATTTATTTTTCTAATTCTTTACATCTATAATATAATACTACAAAGCAATCTTTAAACAAAAGATGTTATACTGTATTTTGTGAGTGTGCAGTATCTCTTCTTTGTGACCTGGGCTAAATTCCCACTCTTTCTATATCTTTACAACATTGATGCAAGTTCTAGCCTTGCCTACTCCATTTTTTAACATTAATTTTCCACTTCCTCCTTTGATTATATTATCCTAATCCTACCGCTTGAACCATTTTTTTTCTTCTACATTCTTCAATGTAGCTTGATTCAACTTTATCATTCATCGTATGTTATTTAACCTGAAATTACTCAATAAACATGTAGTAGCATTGTCATACAATTGTTACCATCAAAACAGTAAAATCATTTTTTTTACATTCTCCCTCCTTTTGATGATGGAAACTATATGATAGTCAAAATAATATTATATTTGCTTCCCCTAAATTTATATACTCCCCTTAGCAATATGCTCAAATTTCTCCTCCTTTATCATCAACAAAAAGGGTTGAAAATCATTAGTTTAGAGTTGTATATTAATTTAATCAGTTTCATCAAACACAATAAGAAAATTTGTAATTATTTACCAATTTCATAATTATTTTAATAAAACAGACATGGTATTGTTGATGATATGTAAAAAATGAATTATACAATATTAAGCATGGCTATTCCTTTTAAAAATATTTGTTTCCTTCAAAATATATTTCTATTTTCCTTGAAATAATTTTTCAAACTTATATAACATAAAGGAAAATGTTTAAATATTTCTAATGCTTTTGAAAATAATGTCTTATATAAGAAGAGTATTGAGTATTATTTTCTTTTTAAAAATTATTATTTTGTGTACTCTTAAATTAACAACACAAACCCAAAACCATTTATAAAAAGGAAAATAAATTAGATATACTGTATTTGCTATAGTTCCGTTATCCATAAATGCTTGTTCTCCAACATATGTGTGAAATATTTACTGTTCGAAAGCCATCTCATCCGTTCATCTTTCTTGGGTACCTGCAAAAAATAAATTACATATTTTGGTACCCACTTCCTACGTTGGGTCCAGAGGGTTAGACCGAAGGCAACCATACCCAAGTTGATTTGGTTGAACCTTTGAAAGTACAATTTTTATTGTTAATTACTGCATCAAAATAATCATCAATGTTTTATTCTACATTTTTCCAATTAACGGGAACCAAATATTTAGATGATTTTTGTTCATATTTCATGTCAATGATTTTGCACTTCTAGAGGTATTATAAACATTATAGCTTGTAGAAATACTTGAATCTATGCAAAAAATGGATTTATAGTTTACTTGGTATCTAGCACTAGGAGTGAACATTTCATTATACATAAAAGCATATCTAGTACTATTAGAATTAGCTTTATTATATCCTAATCCACTTTTATTATTCAAAGGTCTAGAATTCGATAATACCATGTTTAAATCATTTTGACCCTTATTAAATCTCATAAATTCATTTTACCTTTTTTTGAATTTAGTTTTAAAGTCACTATTGTTATTTTTAAAAGAAATATTACTATTTTTAATATCAACCTTCTCATTTAATTCAGAATTCTCATTTTTTAACGTATAGTTCTTTGCGAAGAAAATTTTGAGATTCTGAATTATCTAAAGAGGACTGTAATAAATCATTCTGTCTTTTCAAATTAAAATTTTCTTTTGAAAATTTTTTACTCTCTTTTTCAAATAAGGTGTTTTGTTCATCTAGAAAATCTATAAGAGTTATAAAATTATTTTTAAAACACTAAGTTGATTTTCTAAATTTAGTTTCTCATTTTTCAATTTCTCATTTTCAAGTTCGATGGATTTCATCTTTTCTAAAATAATAAAATTAAGCTTTAAGATCTTATCGCTAGTACTAACCAATTCATTATTATCTTTTACTAAAATTTGTAAATCAAAAAGTACCTTTTTACAGGCCTTATTTGTGGCTATGACAGGGATTTTTCTTGTTATATTTCGATAGGATCTTTTTCTAGCCATTATTTTATGATATCGTGATGATCGATAGAATTCCGGGCTCCTTACCACTTGTTAGTCATTATGCACTGAATCGATGCTAGTCAAATATATGGAAACAGAGTTGACATGCAGTAATCATAGAAACAACAATATAAATATAATAGTAGTGGGAATAAATAGTAAAGCAAAGCAACAAGCAATCACACCAAAGTTTTTATGCTGATTCGGACCTCCAATCCTACGTTCAGTCCCAGGTTCCATCTGGAATTAACTATTAAACACCCTCACTTTGCCTGGAGGATTAGGCACCCGAGCAGCAGAATAGGATTTCTGTAAACTTGCCCAACAATTGAACGGGACTTCAATCTTTTCTTTTACGAAGAAATAACTTGACTATATATTGTGTCTTCAATACACCGAGTAGTCGAACTGGAGTACAACTTTTATAACCTTTAAAAATGATGCAGAGTGAGTGTGCAGAGGTTAGGAAGTGGATTATGATCAAACTCAAATATTGTGGAGTGAAAGAGCACTGATCTAAGTTTGCTTTTGGAATTAATATGGAGTTTAGAAATTTAGGAAGCAACATGAGAGTACTTGGAGATATGTGATTGATTTTGCATTTGGGATGGTGTGAGGCTTATATAGGAGTGATAAGACATCATTGAACAAGAGCAACCCTTTACAATTCAGTTCGGAAGAGATGCATCCATCGAAACTTCGCAACGCTTGAAGAAAATGCATGAATGGATACTTGAACTATTATTGATATTATGGTAATTAATGGCTACTTGTGATGTTGGATTCAAAAATGTACATAATGCAACTGGTAAGCATGTTGCATTCCTCTTGGGCTTTCTGGGTTCGAGTACCATGATGTTGAATTTTTTTTATTTCCAATTTTTGGTCCCCATTATATTATTTGCTAACCAATTCATGGATGGATGCAGCTGTGGTGTGGTTGGTAGAGAGCAAGCGCCGTCACCTCAGCAATCTGTGTTCGAATCCCACTTCTGTAGTATTTATTTTCCTAATTCTTTACATCTATAATATAATACTACAAAGAAATCACTAAACAAGAGACATTATAGTGTATTTGGTGGGTGTGCAGTATCTCTTCTTTATGACCTGGGTTCAATCCCCACTCTTTCCATGTTTTTAAATCGTTGATGAAAGTTCAAGCCTTGCCTAGTCTATTTTTTAAAATTCATTTACCACTTCCTCCGTTGATTATATTATTTGAATCCTACCGCTTGAACCATTTTTTCTTCTATATTCTTTAATGTGGTTTGCTTCAACTTCTTCATTCATCGTACAACTATTTAACCTGAAGTTACTCAATAAACATGTTAGTAGCATTGTCATATAATTTTTATCATCAAAATAACAAAATCAAATTTTTTTACAATGTGGTCACGTCGCTCTACCACCATGACAGCCGCACCTATCAAGAGACATACCAAATTGAAGATCACCTCGATACAAAATCAAAGATCCTAATTTTATATTTTATTTAGTTGAGTAGATTTATTGATATTGATTTTTAAAGATGAAGAAGTTTTCCTTTTGTTTATAGGAAACTAGTAAAAGTAAAGAAGGAATAAAAGATAATAAATGTTTTGACTAATCCAAATGTTGATGCTTAGTTTATTTACAAATTTCTAACATGACGCTACACAGAGTTCCGTTCGCGTACAAACTATGAATGACAAAACTAAAATGCAGTCATGCTCAAAGACGCGACATGATCTCAAAATAATAATAAAATAAAATAGTTATTTTATTCTGTAAAACTTCAAAACTATCATCATTTATCAAAAAATTGTTAAACGATAATTTGAATATTTTCCAAATTAAAAATTATGGACAAATCTTATAAGTTAAATTAAAAATACTACAACGAAAAATCAAGTCATTTATTAAAAAAAATTATTTTCTTGTTATTTATTTGAACTATTTATTCAACTAAATAAATTTAAAAAAAATGATTCCACCATTATTATTTATTAACTAAAAGGAGTTAAAAAAGGCTATTAAATCCATTTAATATTTAATTCAAAATTTAAACATCTAATTCACAATTCAAATATTTAAATAAACTGTGTATTTGAATATAAATACTTATATTTTAAAAATCAATTATTTAAATATTTAAAATTAACTAAATTTTCAGAATCAAAACGATAAAATCCCAGGATGTTATGGGACCCTTGACCCAAGGATTAACAATAATTTCCATGAAACTCCATTCACAAATGAGATAATGTATGTTAGAATTCCATTGCACAATAAAATCCGTTCACTGAAGAATATCGGAACCACCAATCTCGATGATCATCCACTAGCTTACGAAAGCCAAATGGATTTGCATAACGCTTCTGGAGCAATATGTTTTAGGCTCTTCCCTATGACAGCTACCAAACGGTACATGCACTATTGAGAGAAGCTTGTTTACTCTTGGGAACAATTCTCTCATGAATTTTCAGCACAATTATGCATATGCAAGATCTTACCATAGATTCTAGTGTGCTGGCCAATGTCAAACAAAGACATGGAGAGTTTCTTGGCAAATATATAAGGAGATTTTACACAAAGGCACCAAAAGGTAAAACATGATCGATAAAGAAAAACTGGTGGTAGTGTGCTCAAGGTTAATTGAACAGACTCCCTACTGGAAGGAACTATATGTCTATAGGTGTAGAGATTTGCAAGATTTCCATTTTCAAGCGGATAAGTTCATCCTCATGGATGAAATGTACCATGCTAAGAAGAAATCTCAACCAAAGAAGGAAGACTGAAAATTGGATTTTTATCACCCTAACAAAAAGCCAAGATGGGATGAAAGTAGAAGAGGAAGGTAGGAGGAGATACCCAAAACCAATTACGTTGAGTTGAACAAACCTACCTCCTACATTTTTATTCTGGCCAAATAAGATGGAAATTTCGCTACATCCTACTAAGCGAGAAACAATCCTATATCCAAGAGGGGGAGATTATTGCACCTACTATAAAGAAAATGGGCATAAAACTAATGAGTGCCATGTCTTGGCAGGGATAATCTAGAATATGATCAGATTAGGATCTTTGAAAGAGTCTATTAAGGAAAGAGAGAATTCTTCACATCTCGAAGGGAATAATCCGAAGCCTCCAAACAATACTGAAAATTTTATAGAAAACGATTCTCAATAGGATTTTATTCCTTCAATTAACCACATTAATGTCATTCACGAAGTTCCTCATCTCGTCGGAAGTAGCAAAGGGGCAAATGACAGATATATAAAGGAAGAAAGGGATTGGGTCTTCTCTATTCAGGAAGAGCTACCGTTCAAGAGTTGTAAATTTTAACTCCAAATGTGCAACTTAACAATAAACACACAAGAGCTAAGGGGAGTTCATCAACCATATAACGATTCACTAAAGATAACTTCACAAATCGGGCTTTCCGTTAACAAAGATCTTAGTAGACACTGGAAGTGTAATAAACATTATTTTCAGGCACACTTTTGATCAAATGAGTATTACAATGGAGAAGTTAGTACCAAGCTTCGAGCCTATCTTTGAGTACAATAATAAAGGGTAAACTCTAGTAGGGCAGATTAAGCTCATAGTGCAAATAAGAATTCTACCATACTCGAGAACTTTTAAAACTTTGTTATTAATAATGGACCAACCCTCCCATTATAATGCTTTCTTTGGAAGGCTAGCTCTAGATGAAGTGGATGTTTTTGTCTCACCGAAGTATCTGATGGTGAAGTTCTTGACTAAGAATGGTTAAGGAACCATAAGAGAGGAGCAATTTAGTTTTCGAGAACTATACTTCGCTACACTTGAGCAATTCGAAAGAGGAATTATTTCTTGCTATGTTCGGAGAAAAGAAAATTAAGAAAAATTGAAATTGCAAAGCCCTTGGATAATAGTCTTTCAAGCCTACTATCCGAGGAACAAAAAGACAGGAGTAGCTGAAAAGCCTTAGAACATGTTGATAAGATTTAAACTTCTTGGAGAGAAAAAGAAAATGAAAAGAAGCAAACCAGATAACAAGTGAAATGAGGATGAAGAAATATTTACCAAATTAGATTGTAGAAATGAACAAGAAAGAATGAAATTTGTCAAAGATCTAGCGAGGCAAGCTTAGATTCACTTGATCCAACCAAAATAGTAAAAGTTGGAAAGGAATTAAAAGACAATCTCAAAAAGGTCATATCTAATTCCTCCAATCTAGTAAAGATGTGTTTTCCTAGACTCGCTCGGATATGTCCAGGATAAATAGGGTATTATGAGCCATGCTCTAAATACATATATAGGTATCATATCTATTTGACAAAAGAAAAGGAGGTCTGATAAAATTAGAGCTAATGCATTAAAGGAAGGGGTTAAAAGATTACTTGAGAACAAGTTCATCAAAGAAGTATTCTATCCCAACTGGTTAGCTAGTCCTATATTAGTTAAAATGTCTATAGGAATATGGAGAACATGCATCGATTATATTGATCTAAATAAGGCATGGTCCATAGATTCTATCCTTTGCTAGAATAGACTAATTGTTTAATGTCATAAGTAAACATAAGCTGTTATCTTTTATGGATGCACACTCAGGATATAATAAAATTCCCATGTTCAAACCAGATGAAGAAAACACAGGTTTTATAATAGATAGATGGAACCACTGCTACAAAGTTTTGCCTTTTGGGCTGACGAATGCAGGGGTTACATATCAAAGATTACTAGACATAATGTTTAAGGAACAAATCAAACGAAACATGGAAGTGTATGTGGATGACTGTGCTAGTTAAGTCCCAAGAGGAAATTGACCGCTTGAAAGATCTTGAAGAAATGTTTGAAATACCAAGGAAGCACAAAATGAAGTTGAATCGCAAAAATGCTCTTTTGTAATACAATTTGGGAAATTTCTAGAATATATCCTCAGTGCCCGAGGAATTAGGGCCAACCCCGACCAAATCGAAGTAATTAAGGACATGGCAAAACTTAAAACAAGTAAAGATGTAATGAGCCTAAATGAAAGGGTGGTAGCTTTAAATAGATTTATCTCTAAAGCCACCGATAAATGCATTCTCTTCTTTGATGTGATTAAGAAAAAGAACTTTTAGCAGGGAGAAGATTGCGGAAAGGCCTCTATAGAATTAAAGGACCATCTTGAAAAACCTTTAACTTATCTAGTCTCATAGAAGGATAGAATTTATACCTTTGCATGGCAATCTCCAAACATGCGGTAAGTTTAGTTCTAATAAGAGAAGAAAATAAAACCCAGCTCTCAGTGTACTATAATAGCAAAAGGCTAAAAGAGGAAGATGCTAGATATCCAACTATAGAGAAATCCAATTGTAGAGAAGATGGCATACTATCTAATTCTC
Source organism: Allium cepa (assembly GCA_030765085.1). Taxonomy (NCBI): domain Eukaryota; kingdom Viridiplantae; phylum Streptophyta; class Magnoliopsida; order Asparagales; family Amaryllidaceae; genus Allium; species Allium cepa. The sequence continues at coordinate 647,554,429 of CM060939.1, read as the reverse complement.
ACCGCTCAAAAACTAAGAGCCTACCTTTAGGCACATCCAATCAAGGTCTTAACTAATTTTCACCTTAAGAAAATCTTAGTCAACCCGAAACATCCGGAAGGCTGGTAAAATGGGGAATAGAGTCGAGTCAATATGAGACTGAGTTCCAGCCCTAAGTGGTAATCAAAGGACAGGCTCTGGTTGATTTCAATAATGAATGTACATGATTTATTGAAGAACAATCAAGAAAGGAAAAAGATCTGAAACCTAAATGGCAACTATCCATTGAAGTAGCCTTTAACGAGTAAGAGGCTAGTGTAGGATATGTAATCATTACCGCTGACGGACATCGATTACATTATGCAATGAAGATAAGTTTTCCTAATGATTCTGAATTGATGGTTAAACAACTAAATCAAACTTATCAAACAAAGGATGCAAAATTAGTCCTTTCTATTAAGATGATATTGAAAATGCTAACTCAGTTTGAAGATTTGTCAGTACACCAAGTACTTTGAGGAAAGAATTTACAAGCCGACTCTTTGGCTAAACTAGCTAGCTTGCGAGGAGCAAAAAAACTCGAATTGTGCCAATAGGATTTCAATATAAACCTAGTATTGAGGAAAAAGCCCTGAACCAAAATATAAGGTTATGGTATTGACTAGGCCTCAAGCTCTTACATGTGGAAAAATAAAAGGAATTAGGAGGCGGAAATGGTGGAATCTAGGAAGGATCCGTCTATATGGAAAGGAATAGTCAGTATGAGAACAATTGGATGACGCCCATTGTTAAAATACTTGGTAGAAGAAAACCAACCCAGAGATAAAAGGGAAGCTAGAAAGATAAGACACTAGGCTCCAACTTTTATTATGATGGATGGAACACTTTATTAAAAAGGATATTCGCTCTTTCCGAGACGTGTTAGTCCAGTAAGTGGTACAAAATTGTTAAGACAGGCCCATGAAAGGTTCTGTGGAGATCATTCTTATGGCATAAAATAGGCCAAAAAGGTCATGAGGCAAGGATTATATTCTCCCCTTATGTATAAGGATGCAGTGAATTACGTAAAGGACGTGAAAAATGTCATAGATTTTCTATAATTCCACATATGCCCCCAAATGAGTTAGCCCAAATGTCAAGTCCATAGCCCTTTGATGTGTGGAGATCGACTTAATTGGACCATTATCTATATCTAAGGGTAAAGCAAAGCTTGCAGTCATAGTTATCGACTACTTTACCGAATGGGTAGAAGCACAACCATTACCAAATATAATATCAGGAAAAGTACTAAATTTTATGATCAAGACCATAGTCACCCAGTTTGGAATACCGTATAAAATAATATCCAATAATGGAACTCAATTTGAAAGTGAGGTTCACTAGATTTTGCAACAAGAATGGAATAATCAAAAGTATCCATAGCCCATCCCAAAGCAAATGGAGCCATTGAAATTGCTAACAGAACCATTAAGATATCCTCAAGAAATGATTGGACAAAGCAAAATGAAACTGGGTAGAAGAACTACCAATCATACTTTGGGCGTGTCGAACTTCTACTAAGACTGGAATGGGACATACTCCATTTTCTTTGACATACGGATGTGAAGCAATGCTACCAATTGAAACTGAAATAACACCGTAGGATTTCATATGCCTTCAATCCCAATTAAGAGATGAGAAAAGAATCCTTATATTTGATCAATGAGTTAAGGGATGAAGCGTTCTTATGAACAACCGAATATCAATGAAGGATATCGAAATACTATAACTCCACAATTAAGGAAACATCATTCCAAAAAGGGACTTGGTACTCTAAAAGGTCATGGAAAATGGCCAGAATCCAATAGACGGTATAGTATAAGAAATTGGGAAGGACCTCTTATTATCCACAAAGTAATCCCACTAGGGACTTATCAACTATGCCGACCTGAAAGCAACGTTGTAGCAAGGACTTGGAATGCGAAACACTTGAGATTGTATTTTCCTATGATGAATGAATAAAGAAATTGAGCTAAGTATGTCTACGGAATCGGTACAAAATAAAGGAAGGAACTTAAAAGGGAAAGCCTTTAATCCTGCCACAAGGGTCTGGTCAAAACACCTCATAGAGGGAGGTTAGAGTAAGCCTCTGGTCCCACCTATAAAGCCTAGCAAGAACACTACAAGCCTTCAGTATCACCTACATATTCGTGTAGAGCGTCTCTTAAAGGGAAGAATTAAGCCTTTAGTATGTCCAAGATGGCCTGGCCAAAGTACCGATTAGCCTTCGGTTCTGCCTATAAGGTCTGATCGAAGTGTCTCCTAAAGGTGGGTGGGTAAGACTTTGGTTTTGCCTAAGATGACTAACCAAACGCACTTACCAACCTATATCATTATGTATAAGGTAATAAGGGGCTCAGTTAATGCATAAATCATTACGTACAAGGTAATAAGGGGCAAGGAAATTAAAGCCTAAATCATTACCTATAAGCTAATAAGAGGCTCAATTAAAGCCTAAATCATTACCTATAAGGTAATGATGGGCAAAGAAAATTAAAGCCTAAATCATTACCTAAAAGGCAATTGGGGGTAAGAGAGATTAATCACATTTTGAAAATGGATCGAAGTAATTTTGTAAGAGGAAGTATAATCGAACAAGACCGATTTGGCTCTAAGCTAAAATTTAACCCGCCTTCGAACCAATGGACAAGAACTATCTATTACCCAAATCCAAGGGTCTTTGCATCAAATATAGATATCTGAGAAATTCCGAGTCTCCTTGTCAGAAATATTCTATCAAAAAATGGGAATCTCTGCTATTAATCAAATTTCCAATCTCCTATTAGTTGAAATGTGGGTCTTATCAGATGGATTTCTGTCTTTTAATCAATTGAATTTATGGATTTCTACTCTTTTATCAATTGAATTTATGATCTTCTTATCAATTGAATTTATGAATTTCTAGTCTTCTTACTAGTTGGATTTCTTGTCTTCTTATCAGAATGAATTTATGATCTTTTTACCATATGGAGTTGTGGCCTTCTTACCGATTAAATTTACGGTTTTTCAGTCTTCTTATCAAGCAGATTTCTAGTCTTCTTAATTAAACGTGGTTCTGCAGTAAAATGTAAAAAAGATGCTTTTACATGAGGAAGAAGGCAAATTGATCCATATAAAGATAATGTTGAATTTATCAGTAAAGAATATGTCGGGTCTATAAGATGATGAAACTTCCAAGCTTATAAATAAAAGACGTGTTAAGCATAAAAGCGACAAGAAAATATCCAAAGGCAACACTGAACATCTAAAATAGAGGTGGCATCGAGCCTCTAGAGACATCGAACTACAAGGATCTAGAGATGTCGAGTCTCATGGTTCTAAAGATATTAGGATATAGGTTTTTAGATATTGAGCTTCTAGCACAAAGTTATCGATTTTGTAATGATGGAATCAAATGTTCAAAAACAAAGAAAGGGGGTCTAGTTTCTGGAAGGTGATGATGGTATCATGGCAATAAATATTTGAAGATATCGAGTTACAACAAAGGAATAAGGACCATCGTTCTTCAAAAACAGTAGGTATTATCAAGCATCCATAAATAGAAGATGATGCCAAACATCAAAGTAATAAAGTAGGATGCCGAACTTGAAGAAGTGAGATTACCAAGTCCTTACAACCATAAAATGAGTGTCGAACTGTAACGACCCGTATTTTACGTGTCGATAAATCGTAGAATTTCTAGGTCATCAGCGTTGTTTATGTCATCCTTAGCCTAAGTCGTATGGGGAGTAGGTCGTGTGGAGACTAACTCGAGTAGGCAACCTAAGTTAAGTCGTGGATGACTTACGGGTTAGTGAGTAGCTTGGGTCGTAAGGGTGATAGGTCGGGTGTAGCGACTTAAGTGTGTTGGCCGAGTTACAGGAGTTAACAGGTTAAGGGTTGCCGAGTTAAGGTAGTTGGCGAGTTAAGAGAATGGGCCGACTTAAGATAGTTAAGCGACTTAGGGTGGTTGAACGGTTTAAGGGTTAGTATGTTGGGTCGTTAACGAGTTAAGAGTTAGTAGAGTTAACGACCTAAGAGACCCACGTGTTAGCGAGTTAACAGGTTAGCGAGTTAGGGGTTAGCGTCGTGTTTTGTTAGGTCGCTGTGTTTTCATTAAGTCGCGACAATTGCTAACCCGTGTAAATAGCTAAGTCGTGAGACCCAGTGTGTGTTAAGTCGGCAAGTGGCCTGAGTCGTAAGTCGTGCCGCATGCTTTAGTGTTAAGTCGTCCAAACGACTTAGTGTTGAGTCGTGTGCTGTGTTGATGCGTGTGTGTGTTATGTCGTGTTGCCTTGAGCTTTGTTGAGTCGTTAAGTCATAGGATTTGTTGAGTCTTGAGTCGTGGGCTTATAAGTCGCGAGCGACTTAAGGCTAAGTCGTTAACTCGCGAACGACTTAGGGCGAACGGGTTAGTGATTTTCAGCCTATAAATAGAGGGGTTTGGCTCACTTTTTGGCACCGGATTTCAAAGCGACGAAGTGCTGCCATTTTGAGAGCTCAACTACAACATTTCTTCATCTCCTTTTCTCCATTCCAATCTAGTTCTAACATCCATCCAAGATCGAAGATCGAGATTGAAGATCCAAGAGCCAAAGTTGAGGATCTTCATCCAACGAAGCTAGATTTCATCGTTTCAAGCGGGATTTCGACGAATCAAGCTTGAATCTTCGCTGTCCAGATCTGAAGTTGATATTTTTTGAAGTGTTTGGGTGATTTGGTGAGTGGTGGTTATCTCTCACGCGGACCCAAAGGAGTATATTGGTTTGGTGGTTTGTTGGAGTGTTGTAGATAGTGGTTTTATGCATTTTTCCTTAGATTCAAGTGTAGATCCATTACTTATAAAGATGTTTACTTTTGCAAGTTCATTCATCAAGTTGTAAAGACAAAACCCATGATTTATATTTGTTAGATCTATGCTAAAAACCCATGATTCATGTATGTTAAATCTATGCTCATTTATTTACGAAATTGCCATTGTAGTTATAAATGCCTACTTAGACCATATTTGATTACTTGATTGCTTAAGCTAATGATTGATTTGATTGATTGTTATGAATGTTAGTTGATTGATAGTTAGATCTAGACAAGATGGTCGAAGATGATTCAAAAGCTAAGTGGAAAGGCTCTTGAATGGTGAAAGCTGCTTGTGGCATATGAAGCGGATGTTGAAGCTCATATGTATGGATTAGATGATGTTGAGATGGACTTTGCCATAATGCGAGGAGGCAAAGCATGGTATTGAGATGGACTTTGCCATGATGCGAGGAGGCAAAGCGTGATGATGAGATGGGACGGGTCATGATGACGTTCCAAGCACGGGCTGCGACGACGTGCGAACCTATGTTGATAACTCGGTGATGCGATCCGGGTTGATGATAATGGTTAGCTTGAGAGGCGCTTGAGCTAGTATGAAAATAGTCGTCAAGGAGGATGACTAGGAGGCTGAGATCTCATCGTTGTTGAAGGTTCTAGCATGCTCAAAGCAAGAGTACGTTGGAACGGGCTGCGACGACGTTCCAAGCACGGGCTGCGACGATGTGCTAGTACTCTGGGTAGTTGCGAAAATTCCTAGGCACGGGCTGCGACGACGTGCAGAGTTATGTCTAGAACCGGGGTTACCATTAGCCCTTGACAGGTGATCATTCAACTAACGGTGAAATCAAGGCAATGATAACAGTGATAGCCAGTGTCATGGATGTTTAGACGTTTGGTTGTATCATCATTCGGTCTCAAGAGCGGTGTTTTTTGGTGCTTATCTGATCTTGGTTTAGGCCTTGGGGATTTGTATTTGGAAAACATCGACCTTGACTCGAGTGATTATTGCTTTACCTTAATTATCTGCTATGTTATGCTCGCTTCTCCTTAGTGTGTGTCTGGGGCTATCACTGTAGAAAGAGGTGGAGTAGGATGGTTTGGTTCCTATTCCTTTTATCCCTTATGCTCTTTTGGTATGTTTGATAGTTGATTTACTGCTCACTATGACTTTGTCTGACTCAAGGTTTTATGTCTCCTCTTATTACCTTGGGCTGTTCATCCATTTTGGGATGAGCAGACTAGGTAGCAGGTGACAGGTGCTGTTCATGGAGGTCTACGCTGATGACGACGAAGACGAGCAGGAGGCTTTTGCATATTATTTCTTATTATATGTACTGGGTGTTCCGCTGCTGTATTTGTTTGAGTGTTTTGTAGTGAGGCTTTGATGTATGGATGATTCATATGTTTTGTAGTGAGGCTTTGATGTATGGATGATTCATAGGTGTTGATTGCTGACAAGACACAATAATTCACGAACCTACGACTACGACAACATCTGGACTCAACGGCTCAAAGTATGGTTCATATAGTTATATTTCTTTTAAAAGAGTCGTCAAATATGTATATAGAGTCTAGTTTAGTGCTTTGTTAAAATCTTTCCTCAAGAATCATCATTCACATTCAAATAAACTTGCATGCATATTTTAATCAAAATCAAGTTTTCGAAAAATGCATGGAGCGAGGCTCGAACCCGAGTCACTAGTTTGGAAGGCAACTACTCAAACAAAATGAGCTATTGCAATTTTTTGCTTAACAACATAATTCAGTCGACTGAATACAGTCAGTCAGTCTACTGAATCTGTGCATTTTAACATATTTGTGCACGATTTTTTTACATGTCTTCACTATTCAATCAACTGACCATTTTCGACCAGTCGACTGACCTGAATCCAACTATCATATTTTGAAAGACATTTCCATTCTATGAAAGGTTACGATCCTTCTCTGAACAGGAATGCTTGCTTCTTTTGGTCAGAACTCTTCATCAATGGCAGTAACCCTCTGTCTACTATAAATACATGTTTCCAAACACTTCAAATTCACCGAAAATCTTTTTAACTATCTTATATTCTTCTTGTGCTCTCATACTTGTATTCAAACAGCAAACAAGCACATTATTACTTTGAATCTTAAAATAAACTTTCATAATATTCGATTCTTAACATCACCTTCTTTTCATATCTTCACATACACTTCATACACTTGAGGATTTGATTATAGGAGGTTTGTACTATCAGAGACAAATCAGTGTTATCAAGAACACACAGTGTCAGATATTCTTTTGTATTTGTTGAAGTCTTGTTCTCCTGCTCAGGCGTGTGAAGTCCTCTTCGGCTGTTGAGACAAAATCCTGTTCTACTGCTCAGGTCCCTGTTCGGCTGCTCAGGGGTTGTATAGACCTGTTCCTCCAGGTTAAATGAGGGTTAATGTTTTAGTGAAATTCCAAAAGGAGTATGATACTGGATGTAGGACGTAGCTCTGAACTAGTATAAAAATCTCTAGTGTTATTTTTATTATACTGCTTTTATATTCCGCACTATTTACTATATTGCTATCATCACTATGCTCTGTATTATCTTATATCCATATTACACGATCCATAGCACATTTTCATTTGGTATCAAAGCCAGGAATTCTATCGATCGTCACAACATCATAAAATAATGGCTAGAAAACGATCTAATCGAAATACTACGAGCAAAATCCCTGTCAAAGCCACCAGTGAGGACTACAAAAAGGTACCTTTTGATTTACAAATTTCAGTAAAAGATAATACTGAATTAGTTAGTATAAGCTATAAGATTTCAAAGCTTAATTTTATTATTTTAGAAAAGATGAAATATGTTGAACTTGAAAATGAGAAATTGAAAAATGAGAAATTAGATTTAGAAAATCAACAGGGTGTTTTGAAAAATAATTTTAAGGCTCTTAAAGATTTTCTAGATGAACAAAACACCTATCTGAAAAAGAGAGAAAAAAATTTTCAAAAGAAAATTTTGATTTGAAAAGGCAAAATGATTTATTACAATCATCTTTAGATAATTCATAATCTGGAATTTTTCTTCTCGAAAATGAGAACTATACGTTAAAAAAGGAGAATTCTGAATTAAACAAGCAAATTGATATTTTGATAAACACTAATATTTCTTTTGAAAATAATAATTGTGACTTTAAAGCTAAAATTGATAAACTTAACACTGAAGTCACAAAATTTAATAAAGGTCAAAGTGATTTAAACATGATTTTATCTAGTTCTAGACCTTTACATGATAAAAGTGGTTTAGTATATAATAAAATAGATCGTAGAAATAGCACTAGACACGCTTTCATATATAGTAAGTATGTTTGTGCAAGCACTAGATTACGAGTAAAGTCTAAATCCAATTTTTATAGAAATTCAAATACTGCTATGACCAATAATGTTTATAATTTCTTTAGAAGTACAAAATCATTAACAGGAAATATGAATAAAAATTATCTAAGTATTTGGGTTCCTGTTAATTGGAAAAATAGAGAAAAATACATTGATGATTATTTTGATATGGTAGTTAATAATGAAAATTATATTTATAAAGATTCAACCACACCCAAATGAGTATAGTTTCCTAAAAATTAGGAAATTATAAGAACCTTGGGTATCGCATGCTTTAAATGTTAATTTTTTCTAATAACTTACATTATAAGTAGTAGTAATTTTGTTTTATATTGTTCTATGATAACACTTATGTGAAATACAATTTATATCTTCATATAAACTCTCCTTTTTGTCGATGATAAAGGGGGAGAAAGATATTGCTCTAACACTATTTGCAGGAATAAATCATGCAAGCACAGATTAAGGGGAAGAAAAGATTAATTATTTAAAGGAATATAGAGCATAGATTCAGGGAGAGAAATCTATAGCACAATTATTGGAATATATTCAGTGAGAGAGATAAGACCAACAAAGCTTGTCAAAAATTCGTTCGTAGCAAATGAAGTTGCCATCATCAAAAAGCGGAAGAATGTTGAATCATAGGTTTTGATTGCTCACAAGACACAATAATTCACGAATCTATGACTATGAAAACATCCGTCCTCAACGACTCAAAGTATGGTTCATACATTTTTTTTTTAAAAAGAGTCGTCAAATATGTATATAGAGTCTAGTTTAGTGCTTTGTTAAAATCTTTCCTCAAGAATCATCATTCACATTCAAATAAACTTGCATGCATATTTTAATCAAAATCAAGTTTTCAAAAAATGCATGGAGCGAGGCTCGAACCCGAGTCACTAGTTTGGAAGGCAACTATTCAAACCAAATGAGCTATTGCAATTTTTTGCTTAACAACATAATTCAGTCGACTGAATACAGTCAGTCAGTCGATTGAATCTGTGCATTTTAACATATTTGTGTACGATTTTTTTACATGTCTTCACTATTCAGTCGACTGACCTGAATCCAACCATCATATTTTGAAAAGACATTTCCATTATGCGAAAGGTTGCGATCCGTCTCTAAACAGGATGGTTGCTTCTTTTGGTCAGAACTCCTCACCAATGGCCGTAACCCTCTGTCTACTATAAATACATGTTCCCAAACACTTCATATTTACCGAAAATCATTCTAACTATATTTATTCTTCTTATGCTCTCATACTTGCATTCAAACAGCAAACAAGCACATTATTGCTTTGAATCTTAAAATAAACTTTCATAATATTCGATTCTTAGCATCACCTTCTTTTCATATCTTCACATACACTTCATACACTTGAAGATTTGGTTATAGGAGGTTTGTACTATCAGAGACAAATCAGTGTTATCAAGAACACACAGTGTCAGATATTCTTTTGTATTTGTTGAAGTCCTATTCTCCTGCTTAGGCGTGTGAAGTCCTCTTCGGCTGTTGAGACAAAATCATGTTCTGCTGCTCAGGTCCCTGTTCTGCTGCTCAGGGGTTGTATAGACCTGTTCCTCCAGGTTAAATGAGGGTTATTGTTTTAGTGAAATTCCAAAAGGAGTATGATACTGGATGTAGGATGTAGCTCTGAACTAGTATAAAAATCTCTAGTGTTATTTTTATTATACTGCTTTTATATTCCGCACTATTTACTATATTGCTATCATCACTATGCTCTGTATTATCTTATATCCATACTACACGATCCATAGCACATTTTCATTTGGTATCAGAGCCAGGAATTCTATCGATCGTCACAACATCATAAAATAATGGCTAGAAAACGATCTAATCGAAATACTACGAGCAAAAACCCTGTCAAAGCCACCAGTGGGGACTACAAAAAGGTACTTTTGATTTACAAATTTCAGTAAAAGATAATACTGAATTAATTAGTATAAGCTATAAGATTTCAAAGCTTAATTTTATTATTTTAGAAAAGATGAAATCTGTTGAACTTGAAAATGAGAAATTGAAAAATGAGAAACTATATTTAGAAAATCAACAGGGTGTTTTGAAAAATAATTTTGAGGCTCTTAAAGATTTTCTAGATGAACAAAACACCATATTTGAAAAAGAGAGAGAAAAAATTTCAAAAGATATTTTTGATTTGAAAAGGAAAAATGATTTATTACAATCATTTTTAGATAATTCATAATCTGGAATTTTTCTTCTCGAAAATGAGAACTATACGCTAAAAAAGGAGAATTCTGAATTAAACAAGCAAATTGATATTTTGATAAACACTAATATTTCTTTTGAAAATAATAATTGTGACTTTAAAGCTAAAATTGATAAACTTAACACTGAAGTCACAAAATTTAATAAAGGTCAAAATGATTTAAACATGATTTTATCTAGTTCTAGACCTTTACATGATAAAATTGGTTTAGGATATAATAAAATAGATCGTAGAAATAGCACTAGACACGCTTTCATATATAGTAAGTATGTTTGTGCAAGCACTAGATTACGGGTAAAGTCTAAATCCAATTTTTATAGAAATTCAAATACTGCTATGACCAATAATGTTTATAATTTCTTTAGAAGTACAAAATCATTAACAGGAAATATGAATAAAAATTATCTAAGTATTTGGGTTCCTGTTAATTGGAAAAATAGAGAAAAATACATTGATGATTATTTTGATATGGTAGTTAATAATGTAAATTATATTTATAAAGGTTCAACCACACCCAAATGGGTATAGTTTCCTAAAAATTAGAAAATTATAAGAACCTTGGGTATCGCATGCTTTAAATGTTAATTTTTTCTAATAACTTACATTATAAGTAGTAGTAATTTTGTTTTATATTATTCTATGATAACACTTATGTGAGAAACAATTTATATCTTCATATAAACTCTCCTTTTTGTCGATGATAAAGGGGGAGAAAGATATTGCTCTAACACTATTTGCAGGAATAAATCATGCAAGCACAAATTAAGGGGAAGAAAAGATTAATTATTTAAAGGAATATAGAGCATAGATTCAGGGGGAGAAATCTATAGCACAATTATTGGAATATATTCAGTGAGAGAGATAAGACCAACAAAGCTTGTCAAAAATTCGTTCGTAGCAAATGAAGTTGCCATCATCAAAAAGCGGAAGAATGTTGAATCATAGGTTTTGATTGCTCACAAGACACAATAATTCACGAATCTATGACTACGGCAACATCCGGACTCAACAACTCAAAGTATGGTTCATATAGTTATATTTTTTTTACAAGAATCCTCAAATACGTATATAGAGTCTAGTTTAGTGCTTTGTTAAAATCTTTCCTCAAGAATCATAATTCACATTCAAATAAACTTGCATGCATATTTTAATCAAAATCAAGTTTTCAAAAAATGCATGGAGCAAGGCTCGAACCCAAGTCACTAGTTTGGAAGGCAACTACTCTAACCAAATGAGCTACTGTAATTTTTTGCTTAACAACATAATTCAGTCGACTGAATACAGTCGGTCAGTCGACTGAATCTATGCATTTTAACATATTTGTGCACGATTTTTTTACATGTCTTCACTATTCAGTCGACTGACCATTTTCGATCAGTCGACTGACCTAAACCCAACTGTCATATTTTGAAAAGACATTTCTATTATGCGAAAGGTTGCGATCCTTCTCTAAACAGGATGGTTGCTTCTTTTGGTCAGATTTCCTCACCAATGGCCGTAACCCTCTGTCTACTATAAATACATGTTCCCAAACACTTCATATTCACCGAAAATCTTTCTAACTATCTTTATTCTTCTTATGCTCTCATACTTGCATTCAAACAGCAAACAAGCATATTATTGCTTTGAATATTAAAATAAACTTTCATAATCTTTGATTCTTAGCATCACCTTCTTTTCATATCTTCACATACACTTCATACACTTGGGGATTTGATTATAGGAGGTTTGTACTATCAAAGACAAATCAGTGTTATCAAGAACACATAGTGTCAGATATTCTTTTGTTTTTGTTGAAGTCCTGTTCTCCTACTCAGGCGTGTGAAGTCCTCTTCGGCTGTTGAGGCAAAATCCTGTTCTGCTGCTCAGGTCCCTGTTCGGCTATCAGGGGTTGTATAGACCTGTGACTCCGGGTTAAGTGAGGGTTATTGTTTTAGTGAAATTCCAGAAGGAGTCTGATATTGGATGTAGGACGGAGCTCCGAACCAGTATAAAAATCTCTAGTGTTATTTTTATTATACTACTTTTATATTCCGCACTATTTACTATATTGCTATCATCACTATACTCCGTATTATCATATATCCATATTACACGATCCATAGCATATTTTCAAATTCATCTTCATGAAAATTATTAAGTAACTACCATAGTACATGGTGTTGAATATCAACCATCATAAGGGTTGTCGAGTCTTTACATGTGATGTCAAGTCACAACAAAGAGCGCTATCGAAGTTTAATAATAATAAGTTAGCGGAGTCCTCCGTTTCAATCTAGGACACGTGTCAAACATCCCATATTGTTGAAAACACTATAAATAGACCCTTGACTTCTTCAGGAAAGCAAATCGTTTCCTTTCCACTTTTTAAATTAGAGGTTGTAAACCCTAAATTAATTTGGAATTTCTTAAGACAATTGTAATTTTTTGCACAAAAGGACTTGTACAATAAACTTTGCATAATACCATGACCTCAATATATGTATCTTTGACTATTATTGTGATAATGGACATGCATATGATTTATCTTTGGACTTGGACTTAATTTTGGACTTGCATGTTGTCAATTCGAGCAAGGCCACACAAGCCTTTCCCTAAATTAAAGCTTATTTTACATAATGACTACTATGCACTTTGACATATGAATAAAATATTGTGATTTATGTGAATTTCCTATTTTGTCCATTAGCGAACAAGTAATGGACTACTATGCGACTCGCCTATTTTATCCTTGGACATGCGACTTGAAATATTGAATAACTTCATAACTAAATTACAACCCATGGGCATTAATGGTTTCATTTCAAATAATATTATCTTTTACAATATCTTGGGTTTGAACCAATTTTCGGGTTAACAATCTCGATTATCTCAAATAATAATATTCTCTCAGAATGATAGTATAATGTTAAAAAAAAACCCTACTTTCAAGACATCACTTTAAATATCTCAAACGTTGTTATTTAATCAAAAGTATTAAATCATGCCAGATTACTTTAAAAACAATGACATTATTATTATACGTCAAAATAATAATATATACTCAAATTCCTTTATTTTTCTTTTACAACCAGTTTATTACTATTTCACTCGAAAATAATAACATCCCACTTTAAATCTCAAAACTCCTTATTATTGCGATCTATTTCATAATAGGATAACTTAACCCAAAATACTTTTGAAAACACATCTTATTGTTACTACTACTACTCCCAAATATATTTATTATTTGTATTACTTAAATAATGATAATAATATATTTTTTTCATAAAATTCAGAAAATTAATTATATAGCTATTTACTCAAAACAATATACTCAAAATCATATCTTTATTTATTAAATCCCACTTTACTCTATAAATAATAGTACTCCAAATCTACTTTAGAAAAGATTTTTTGTTTTAAGTCATGAATTTTGTTAGATATAGTTAAAAATACCTTTATTGAATTTCCACAATTTCAGTATAAATTATTAAATCGCCGTTATTTACAAATACCAGTCGAAATTTATAAATAATCTTGTCTTTCAAAATTACAAGATTTTACTCGGTTTCTATTAATTAATTAATTTCATTCCAAATCAACAATTAATTACTATAAAACATCCATTGCCCAATAATAACATAAATAATAGTAAACTATCAAATTAGAATACTCAATATATAAAAACACCGCAACAACTAGATAATCATTACAAAAGTAAAATATATATCAACAAATGTACAATTTCCTCGATGGATATTCATTTAGTATTTTTCAAATATAAATAGTTAAGATATTTAACCATACCAACTCCTTTTGCAAATAACTCCAAAACCTAGCAAACCATATTCCAAATAGTCTGGAATTTCGCCATAATCCAAAGCATAAACCATGCATGAAACAAACTTCGTATGGAAAAGATATAATGATTAAGGATCGTATGGTTTAAAATATGATTAAACATAATATATTGGATATTTTATAAAATTTACTGTCTCTTTCAAAATTCTTGATCGTGGTTCAACTACCCAAACGGATCCTTAAGAGAGTTGTCATCCATCCATAGGTCGTTGTTGACCAATCAAACCCCTACGCCACTGTCCTGGACCATTGACGACTTATACTGCTGTTAACCTGCCTTTAGTCAAGGCCATGAATAAGCGGATTCAACCCAACCAATTTCACGATTATCGAGGCTGGAATAGGATGAATTCAGTTTAAAAGAATGAAGTTTTCTTGGATATGTCATTTAGTCAAGAAATGGGGAGGGTGTTGCATGGCTCGGTTCGGCACACCTCCCCTCGTTCGGCACACCTCCCCTCGTTCGGCACACCTTGCCTCGATCGGCATGAAACATCGCTCGGCACACCTCCCCTCGTTCGGCATGAAGCCTCGCTCGGCACATCTCCCCTCGATTGGCATAAAGCCACGCTCGACGTTGCACCTCGCTCGACATTCCACCTCGCTCCGCATCATACCTCGCTCGGCAACGCACCTCGCTCGGCAATGCACCTCGCTCGACATCATACCTCGCTCGGCATTCCACCTCGCTCGGCAACGCACCTCGCACGACATCATACCTGGCTCGGCATTGCACCTCGCTTGGCATTGTACCTCGTTTGGCATTCCACCTCGCTCGAAAACGCACCTCGCTCGGCGTCGTACCTCGCTCGGCATCGCACCTCGCTTGGCATTGTACCTCTCTCGGCATTAAACATCGCTCGGCATCGTGATATGGTGGGCATGGCTCGGCGTTATGGCTTGGCATGGTGGCTCGACGTCGGCTATATGATGACATGGGTCGGCATCAATACATGGTTCAGCGCTAGATTTGCTCCGATTTCTGGACTAGTCTGCTTCGATATCCAAATAGGCTCGCTTCGAGTCAATGCCCAAGTAACTTCCGTTCGGCATACCAACTGCTCAGGGTCGGCCGGCATGATGAGGTAGGGTTCGGCTATGGCCTTGGTGGGCCCAAACTACTGAGGAGACCCAACAACCTGGTTTTGCCTATAAATACAGCAGGTCTCCAGATGGGGGATCTTCTTTTCGGCTCTCTAGTTTTCTATTTTCTAAGGCTGAGGTTACTCTGCCATCTTGTAACTGCAATCGATTATTACAGCAATAAAAAGAAAAACTTCTGGAGTGGACGTAGGCCGGAGTTAGCCGAACCACTATAAATCTGTTGTTCTTTACTGCTTTTATTTTAATTTTGACTGTTCTTCACATTATTACTCTCTACATATATTCTATCTGTGAGCTGTGATTGGTACTTGGTGCTTTCATCTGGATTTGGGCGTTAGTGACCAATTTTGGCGCTAACATTTTGGTAATTTCACTGAGAATGCAAGCACTTGGGAATTTTAAAGCTAGGAACTTGGATTCTAGGAAACAATGGATAGACCATCAGCAAGGAAGCAAGTGACAGAAAGGAGTAATCAAGTAGGAAGTCAAGAGGCTTCCTCTAGAGCTGGAGCAGTTTAAGCATCCATCTACATCACTATAGATGAGATGGAAGTGATGTTGAAAAGACAAGAGGCGATGATGCAGGATCTTCTTGGACAATTTTCACAAACAGGAAATGCAGGAGCTCAGATCCATGGAGCTGGATCAGAAGCGCTCAACCAGCAAGCAGAGGGAATGGCTCAACAGGGGGCAGCCCCCAATCAACAGACGGTTGACAATCTAGATGGACCTTGACTCAGGGGCACACCACCAGGAAATGCTATACCAATCCATGGAGGGATACCAGTTGACGCTGTGCAACCCAACACCAACAGGAGTTTAGGAGCACGAGATGAGGAGTATATGCCTGAATTTCCTCATGAACTTGGGGCCAGTCCGGAGGCAACGGACAAGGATTACAGCTTGGCGATAACGACAGACTGGCAGAGATGGTTAGACGAGCTATGAGAGGTGGATTGGTAAACAAAGTCTTGGAGGATGTGAATAGGAGTCCCTTTACTCCTACTATCAAGCGAGCTAGAAACCCACCAGATTTTAAGCTACCATCATTAGAGATGCATAATGGGAGGACGGATCCTACGGTTCATCTGACAAAGCATATGAGGCATATGGAAGTGTTGGAGGCATCATAGGAAGTCATGGCCATATGCTTTCCATTGTATCTGACAGACATAGCAACACTACGGTTTAAACAACTAGAGAGCGGTTCCATTGGAACGTGGACCGAGTTGACTGGGAAGTTTATGAGGCAGTTCAAAGTTCATATTTCAAGACCTAAGAATGTGACGAGTTTGACAGCGCTAAAGTAAAGGACCGAGAAATCTTTGAGGAGCTTTCTAACGCGATTCAATGCAGCAGCAGCATCGGTGGATCGACCAGATCCATCCATGGTCTTAATGGTAGCTGTTTCTGGCATAGCTAATGGAACAGAGTTCAAAAATTCATTGACATGGGATCCACCTATGGATCTAGGGGAGTTTTATCATGAAGCCATGGAATTTCTACGGTTACAGGATGCAAATGCTGAGAGAGAGGAAGGAGATGATGTTTATGCAGTCAACGGTGAAAATCCTTTTAAAAAAGATTCAAGAACTGATAAAGGAAAACTAAGGCCGGGGATAACAATGATGGACCAATGCGACCATGAAAGGAACCGAAGTTCACCTCTTATTTAGAGCTGAACGAGATTGTGGAACGAATTTACCAAGAAATTAGGGGGAAGATTCCTTATCGAAGGCCAATGAGAAAGGATCCAACCAGCAATAAAAGAAGATCGGACAAGTATTATTTATTCCATGAACTGATCGGTTGTAGCACAAATGATTGTAGGAACTTGAAGGATGAAGTTGATGGGCATATCCGGAATGGTCTACTATCCCAATATGTAAGAAGAAGGGCCACGATGGTGGAACAAGAATGACCACCACCTGCACCTACTGGGGATGGCTCAGGATCAAGGCGTCAGCTTATTATTAACTGATTGAAATAATGATGAATAAGTAGCTAACTCTACACCAACGCGATTAAGTCATTTACACATGTACAGGACCGCGAACGATCCTCAAGCATCCTCTAGTACGACTATAAATGACATCAATGTAGGTGTTTGCACTTCGACGTTCCTGTTTTGCTTTTATTTTTCATTTCTCATGTTTGGACTTGATTTTGTTTGACTTTTCTGTTGAAAGACTTATTTCGGACGAAAGTATGCCATCTGTGATTCCATAACGGCTAAATCACTTACTCATGTAAGGGATCGCGAACGGTCCTCAGGCATGCTCTGAGATGGCGATAAACTACCATAACAAACAAGTCGGAAATTCACTCGAATGTGAAATCTGGCATTAATAATACTAAGTCTTCCTCGGGCACACACAACTCGCCTCGAACGGCACCCGATCGTGAACGATCACAAGTCGCCTCGAATGGCACCCGGCCGTGAAAACGTTCCCAACTCGCCTCGAATGGCACCCGATCGCGAACGACCACAAATCGCCTCGAACGGTACCTAATAGAGAACGATCACAAATCGCCTTGAACGACACCTAATCGTGAACGATCACCATTCGATGCAAACGACACCCGACCTTGAATGGTCACATACTACCCCGAATGACATACGATCGCGAACGATCATCATTCACGATCAGATAAGACTATCAATTTCTTTTTAGGTCATTAACAGGATACGAACATCCATCTTATTGAGCTACAGAACTCACCTTCCAATAGCAAGGCATGTTTTGGGGGGCAAAGTGTTAACCCGACTTTAGTTATCAATTTCTTTGCAAGTCATTAACAGGATATGAACATCCATCTTATTGAGCTACAGAACTCACCTTCCAATAGCAAGGCATGTTTTGGGGGACTAAGTGTTAACCCGCCTTTAGTCAAGGCCACTGAATAGGCAGATTCAACCCAACCAACTTATTGATTATTGAGGTCGGAATAGGATGGAATTGGTTTAAAAGAATGAAGTTCACTTGGATATGTCATTTGGTCAAGAAATGGGGGGTTGCACGGCTCGGTCTGGAAGATAAGCTCCATTTGGCACACCTCCCCTCGTTCGGCACACCTCCCCTCGTTTGGCACACCTCACCTCGTTCGACATAAAGCCTCGCTCGGCACACCTCCCCTCATTCGGCATGAAGCCTCGCTCGGCACACCTCCCCTCGATCGGCATGAAGCCTCGCTCGGCATTGCACCTCGCTCGGCATTCCACCTCGCTCGGCATCATGCCTCGCTCGGCATTCCACCTCGCTCGGCAACGCACCTCGCTCGGCATCGTACCTCCCTCGGCATTCCACCTCGCTCGGCAGCACACCTCGCTCGGCATCGCACCTCGCTCGGCATCATACCTCTCTCGACATTAAACGTTGCTCGGCACCCTGATAAGGTGGGGATAGCTCGACATTATGGCTCGACATTGGCTATATAGTGACATAGGTCGGCATCAATACATGGTTCAACGCTAGCTTTGCTCCGAGTTCTAGACTAGTCTGCTTCGATATCCAGATAGGCTCGCTTCGGGTCAATACATAGGTAACTTCCGTTCGGCATACCAACTGCTTAGGGTCGGTCGGCATGATGAGGTAGGGTTCGGCTATGGCCTTGGTGGGCCTTCATGAGGCCTAACAACCTGGTTTTGCCTATAAATACAGCATGTGGGTCTCCAGATGGGGGATCTTCTTTTTGGCTCTCTAGTTTTCTATTTTCTAAGGCTAAGGTTACTCTTCCATCTTGCAACTGTAATCGATTATTACAACAATAAAAAGGAAAACATCTGGAGTGGACGTAGGCCGGAGTTAGCCGAACTACTATAAATCTGTTGTTCTTTACTTCTTTCATTTTAATTTTAACCGTTCTTCACATTATTACTCTCTGCATATATTCTATCTGTAAGCTGTGATTGGTACTTGGTGCTTTCATATGGATTTGGGTGTTAGAGACCAATTTTGGTGCTAACAACCACATTTTCGACCCAACCTCCAACACCCTTAGCCGATCGTGCTGCTATCATGACTTTTCTATTTTTTTTTGAATTTTTAGCAGAATCTAATCATGTTCGACTCTACCTAACCATAATGATGAACGCTACTACTCATCTGCCTCGCAGTGGTACCTTTCGATCCAACATTTGATTAAACGACGAATCTTGATTTTTTGATCATTCAATAACTTCTATTTAACATTCATACCATATGAAGTTGAATACTGAAAAATGAACTTCACCACTATGTTATCATCATTGCGCCATATGAAAGGTCATATCGTATGGCCTAGTTTTGGATTAATTTTTGAATTGTATTATTTTGTAATTAGTAGAGATAATCTCCATTAGTTTATAGGTGATTCTGACGTGAGATGAGATTACAAAATAAAGAAGAATAGAACGACCACTCACCTAAAATTTCCATAAAGCTCTATATTTATGGACAAAATAGGACTTGTTGGGCCAAAGAGGTCATCAAGACCCGAAATACCCATTTTCAAAACCTTAACAAAAATACACCATGTTATATATCAAAATACAGGTTTTTAATATTTATAAATGCAATGAAATAGTTAAACCCTAAAGACACAACTTTGCTCAAATTTTCTTTTGTTGTTAATTTATTTTAAATATTTATTTAAAAATTGACTTAATGATTAATATATTAAATTTGCGGGTCGTTACATTCTCCTTCTTTAAAAGAATTGCACCCACATAATTCCCTAAAGAATAAACTATTAACTCAACACTTAAAACTTCATAGCATATCATATGCTTAACCAATACGAAAATTATACTAATCACAATTAACCACTTCTAGAGTAATACACAATAAACACCCAAAAAAATTAATCGTGATATAAATAAAATTCCATCCATAACAATGAATGCAATTTTTCTACTTACAGATACTATAGTAACACATACATTTTTATAACTATGTAATTAAACTATTGCATGATAACACTTCACTAATAAAGGGTGAAACAATCTCAATCTTAGATAAACTTTGTTCATAAGTCATATGATGCATCTCAATAATACAACCATAATAGTCTATAACAAAATATCATAACGGAACTCAGGTTCATCCAACATGCATGCATAATAGATCAACAATCAGTATAGCTTATCAAAATAAAGCATACATACCCAAAAATAGCAACATCACAGTATCATAACAACAGATAACACATGTGTGCTAACCTCCATACTGAGTACACATCCACCATGAAGGAATTGGGCTAGGTCACAGCGAAGATGGAAGAATTTAAAAAATTCTATTTTTAGATCTTTATTGGTCCTGTGAAGTCTAATTAATTTTAGATCCAATCAGAAATATTTCAAATAAAATAGTAATTTTATTTAATTTACTTATAAAAGAATGTATTTTGATTTAATTGATGTATATATTATAAGTGTATCAAATACATTTATACGTACAGTGCATGCGCAAGTAACATATAAGAATTGTACACGGTTAATGTGATTGTATATAAATGTTGGGGTTTACACCACATTGACACCATTGCCTCTTTGTATATATGCCTTTTATTGTCCATTGTATATTTTTAAATATGTGTACATATATTAATAATAATTATACTTTTTATTTAAATAATTTTTACCAATTCAAAACATTTGAATTACTATCTTTATAAAAGATCTCAAGTTAATTCAAAATTCAAAAGGATATCTAGTTCTAAGAAAATATCTATTTAAATCTAAATTCAAATTTCCTGTATATTATATATGTATGTATATCAAAGTTTTAATCGAAATATACATGTATAAAAGTTTTATATTTTACTTTGAATATATGTATATATAAATCATCTATTAGTATGTGTGTTTTTTACATGTATCGATATGTGTATGAATTACAAATTGAATTTTTTTTTAACCTTAAAGGTTATAATATTTTAATATTATTATTATTATCATAATATCAAACCCATATGGATTTAATATAAAAACATTTTTTAAACAATGCATACATCGATTACTTAAACAAATGTCATATATATTAATAATAATTATTTAGAAAAATTAACCTTTTTATTAAAAACTAAAAATATTAACATGTATGTATATTTAAATTAGATTTAAATATTCAATATATATATATATATGATAAGCTAATTTATATGTACATAATTACATATACCATATTATAAAATATATATATTAAATTTCAAAAAAATATATATTTAAAATCATGTTTGAAAATAATATAAGCAACTTAATGATGTTTCAAGTGTTGTTCTAAAATAACTTTGCTGATTGGATACAAATTTGTTATAATTATTATATTGGGATTTAAAGAGCATGAGTACAATGATCAACATACATATAATAATTATCATTGAATAGTAATATTGCTAAAATAGTAGCATGTGATTAGCACTCTGAATGAGTGAAATAACTCCTTGATTTAATGGAATCACCTCGAGAAAATGCAAGATTTGAAGTATCACTGTTTGAAATTGCTTTATTTGATTTTTAGGATTTTTTCAACTCGGATTTTCAACTATGATTTCCAATAATCATGGCCACGAAGTGACAAAACTTGAATGAACAAATATAAATGGTTATTTTAGTAACATGAAGAAAGAGGTAAAAGCAGAGCAAAGATATCCTTCTTTTACTCATTATTTTTCTCCCACTTCAAAACCAGTTTGGAGCACTTAAACTCTACATGCTTATCTACCCAGGTCAACCATCTTTTGGAGCTAAGTGGGTGTATAAAAGTTCTAAGCATAAATAACGTATTTAAATCAACTTTAAATTTTCATTGATATCATATATTGATGGGTACATATATAACTTTATATACACACCTAAGTCATTACTAATTGCAACGGCCCACCTTTTCGAACCCAGAAGTCAACATTAATACATTCATGGTATTCACTTGCCGAACAACCAAGTGCTGAAAGATAAATTATTAGGCGAAAGAAAGAAGATATGAGATAAGAAGAAACTAGAAAAATCACAAAATCTCACAACGCAATGGGATAACTTATATTAATCAAGATAATACTTTACAAAGTCATTTCCAAATAGGTACATCAGAGTTACACTAATACGGCTTCTACCCTAAGAAAATTATAACAGCCTGTCCCTACATAATTGATGCGATATACATATAGTATAGAAAAAAATAGCAACTAGCTATCAATGAAGCCTCCTGCTCCAAGCTCTAAGCTCCTCCAAATGCATCAGTGGAAACCTGAACTACTTGGCTGCCCATACAAATTTGAGCACCTATGAGTTTTAGGAAAAGAAAAGAAAACTCTGGGTTGACATGGGTTGGGTGTAAGTAAACTCATTACAACTGAATTGTTACTTTAAAAACTATTTTAAAATCAAGGGTATCTCATGTGACCACACCGCATATAAAATGGACAATTTTTTACCTTATAATAACCAAAACACTTTATATTATAAAAATCCAGTGGTATTATAATAATGCGTAGGTTTTAAATTATTTAATAACTAAATAGCTGTGATGTGTGTACATGATAACAATAATAGATATACAATAAAAAATCATAGGCTTGTATTGGGGAATGGATTTCCAACAAATGGCAAGGTAAAGAACTACCTTCCAAAAATCTATACACCTCTACATAAAATGTACATTGGGATCAATAATCTTTCAACCCCTACAACACAGGACTGGCCTACCTCTGAACTGGGTAGTACTAAATATGATCTCCGCTTGGTTGAGATCAACAATCAATGATGACCCCAAAACCTACATAGAGATATCGACAATAGATCTTGGGATGATCATACCCTAATGGATGCGACCCACATATCCCTGCTACATCCACCCCGTTTTAGCCATTAATGAGGTGTAAGGATTAAGATGATACACTCATAACATTTAGCAATCCATCTTGGAATGCTAACACTACCCTCTAAGCAAAGATGTAATGCTAGCATTCATCTATACAAGTTCATTCTGAGTCTGAACGAAACCAATGGCTCTTTACGGAGCATCGCCTTCAATCATCTTCAAGATGTCTTCCAACTGAATGCACATATTGGTTCGGAGTGGTTTTCTGATAACATATCTGATCCCAATCTCTCTAAACCAAAAACTACAATTTTCGCTTTACTCATTCAGTTCTTTTGGAAGTATAAAATAAGAATTCGAGTCCTCACTAGGGAACTTGAATTCCTGAGTCAAAATAGGTCAAGATTTGATAGTCGGTTATTTAACCATTAAATAATCAAATATCAACAATTCGGAGATTTAATTACCCATAGCAACAACTAAGCCTCAAAACAATTCCTTCATTAATTGAATCTCTGTTCAAAACGTTTATTAAAATATTCATATACTAGTCTTATTGACATGAGTATACTCACAAAGCATTTGTAATAGATTTCTTATTGCAAAACCATATTAAAACGATCAAACAAATATTATTTACATTGGAGATAAAGATAACTACAAACACTATTCCTTTGGAATTAAGTGTCGAGCGAATGTCTGTACCATCGAAATTAAGACGGTCGGTTAGAGGAAATCCAATCTCAAATTCTTTTATAATTTACTTCAAAATATCCTTTTAATAAATCTATTTTATTTATGAAATCTCCTTTACTTAAATTCCGAACCCATTTATAAACTCCAAGTTAATTTACAAAACTCTTTTATAATTATCAAAACCATTTATATAATTCTTTTTAAATCTCCAAATTTATTTATAAAACATCTTTCCAATTTTTGAAACCCCTTTTATAAATCTTCTTAAATGAAATTCTTTTACAAAGGACCATTTCCAAAACAACTCTTTAAAAATCACTTTAAATAAACCTTTTATTTATTAAACCTCTTTTATAAACAAGTTATTATTTTTAAATACCATTATTAATTAATTAAATACTTGGAAACCATTTATAAACTCTTAACGTAAATTTCATTGAAGAATTAAAGTTAATTCAAAACCAAATCCTTAAGATAATTCGAAAAGAGGCTTAGCAATACCAAAGGTACCAATTTAAGTTACCATTTAATTCCAAGTCACTTCACAATTATTTACATAGGTCAATGTGTATGTAAACTCAATTCATATCAAATTAGGGAACAACATGTTAATTACAACTCATATGGCATATACCAATACATAGTAATAGGATGGTGATTTGTTCTGCTAATAAATGTCCAAATAGTTCACTCAATTATAACATGATAGTGATTTATTTCTCCTAACAAATGTTCAAAACAAATCAAACAATCAATTTATAGCAGAATGGGGATTTAGTCTGCTATTAAGGGTCCAAATAATCAACAATCAATTTATAACAAAATGGGAATTTGTTCTATTAATGAATGCCTACACAATCAAACAATTTACAATTTAGCAGAATGGTGTTTTATTCCGCTAAATGGATGTCCACACAATTCAATTCAACTTAGTATAACTCGCTCACATTCGTTTGGTTCTAAATGTCATGGAAAAGAGATCCTTTGATTTAAAATTAATTCGTTTATAGAAGAAACAAACTTAAAACATAATCAATAAAGTTTAAATAACCTTTTAATAATTATATCTTAATTTAAATTATAAATTAAAGCTTAATTACAAATTAAAGCTTAATTAAAACTCAATAAATCAAGATTAAATCATAATTGAACCTTAATTAATCTTAGTTAATTCCTAATAATTAATGATTATACCTTAATTAATTAATTTTTAATTACATTATTAATCTCCAATCGAAAAATAATTAATTAAATAATTAACCTCAAATTAAGTAATAATTAAATTTTTTTAACAAGGCAAGCCGGTTTTATAGTGGGTCGTCCACTTTTATTGCGAAAGTAATAAAAACCTGAAATACATGAGTAAGGTAGAAACACTTTAACTGCTATGAAAAATAGAAAATAGAGCACAGGATTGTGACTAACATGTCACAGCTACTAGAAATAACACGTAGACTAGGTCTCTTCCGGAGAGGAAGAAGCATTAACATCCACAGACACCTGGAGAGATACCAATGGAACATTCCCAACAAGACCAACGTAGGGGTGGAATAGGGAAGCAAGACAAGGATCATAAAACTCAGCATCAGATGAATAAATAAAAGAACGATCCCAAGTAGAATCAGCAGGCATGACTGAATTCAACTCTGCATACGGTCCGTCCAAATCAAGAACTATGGAGTCACCAGATGGTCTGTAATAAAGGCATCTAAGGTCCAAATGATCATCTGATACAAATCTAAAAAAGGAATCATCCACGGGGTTGAATCGCACATCATATTTGTGATCAACGCAACACCTCTCGGCCGCATCCTAAACTACAGCAAATGAGGGTGAACAAGATCCGGAACAGCAGAAGGGACTGCAGTAACAACACTAGGGACCACAGAAATGGCAGGGGATGAAGGTCGAGTAGGAGAAAAGGCAGGCGGATCCAGGTCGGATGAAGGAACAGCAGGAGGAGGAGCAGTCTGAGAGTCAGTGGAAGATACCTTAGGAACCCTTTTCCTGAACGGAGGCCGAGGAAGAGGGATCGTAGGAGCTGCCGTTGAAACATCCGAATGCGAGCAGGTGCTGGCAAGGTGACCAAAAGAGTGACAGGCAGAACAAATACCAGCCATAACGAACACGGACTTCCACTACATGTCCAACAGCTAGCTGAACAGGAATAGAGGAAGGGAGAGGCTTAGAAGGGGAAATCTCAATCAGAGCCTTGGCGAATACCAATTTTTCACGCGCAACTGTATTTGGGTCAAAACATTTCAATTTACCAACATTACACGCCAGCCAATTCAAACCAAGTAAAGGTTGAAGAGCAGAGGGAATTTGCGAAAAGTAAAGCCATACAGGAATTGAAAGAACTTGCTCACGAGCTCTACCAACAGTCAGAGACCAAGGAGCAATGAAGAAAGGCTGCCCGCCAAAAAAGGAAGGCTCAGCCTCAAGAACAAGACAATGATCATCGGCTGAGGAGAAAAACAGAAAGTACATGGAGTCAACAAACTTAACTCGAAGAGCACTGCGAAGCTTCCAAGCCCTACGACAAACAGATGACACATCAAGCAGGCGGTGGGTAGGGTCCAAAAAGAAGCCAACCAAGTAGTCTGACCAGTAATCCATACCATCTTGCATGACACTAGGGGGTGGAATCATCACACTATTTTCCTCAACGATATCGAAATCAATCGGTTTGTATTCTCCCACGTTATGTTGTAGAGAAGTAAAAAGAGAATACCAAGCTTTCGAACATGCCTGGGTAGGAGCAGCAGGGCAATGCAACGAACTGGGAAGCTCCTCAACAGCAGGGATACCAACATAGCCAGACTCAATAAAGCAATCGGAAATCTTATCACAAAGATTGTGAACACAATTCTCAATGACATTACGTCGAACACTTGAGTTGCAAGGATCAAGACTTGAAAAATTAGCATCAGATGAATGCAGAACGTAGCCAGTCAAACCAATATCCTCACCACCCACACCAGAGACAACATTCACATTATCAAGTGAAGGCACACTACTAACCTCCGAAACACATACCACCCCAGACATGGGTATCGTACCAACGCGCACAGTTGAAGCAAAGGAGGGTTGTTTAGGAGCAAGCAGAGGAGGGAAATCAGCACCAGATAGCGATGGTGGCAATTGTCGAATTGAAACAGCTGGCAATTCCTTAAAAACCCTGCCAGATCTGGTGGAAGAAGGAGAAACGGGAGGAGCAGAGGGAAGCATGGGGTGGAGAGGCGACGGAGGCATCACAAGGGACAGGGTGGAGGGAGGAGCGGAGATAGGAGGATCGCGAAAAAAGACGGGCGAAATTCACCAGCGAGAATGAAGACGAGATCGAGACAGAGACGCCATTATGATATATGGTTGGATATTGCTTGTAAATGGGGTAATAATTAATTAAAATAACTTAACTTGATTAATATAAAAATTGATACTTAATTATCTCTTAACTTTATTATTCATTAATTAAACTTCCTGAATTAATTAATACTAATTAATTAATAAATAATTATTCTTATTTAATTAATTAATTAATTATCAAAACATTTTTAATTAAGTAATAATTAACTTATATGCTAACTAATTAGTTTAAAAGTGGTTTTTCAAAAACATTTAAAAGAAACACTTTTAAAACTTGAAAATCGTTAAATTCTCCGAACTGCATCCATAATGACTATCGCTACAAATGTAATAACTTAGAATTAAAAGTTACTATCCAAAACTAAATTTTTACTTTTTCTTAATTTTAAAATATAATTTAAAATAGTTTTAAAAAATTAACTAAAGTTAGAAAAATAAAAAAATAAAACAAAACATTTACTAAACCAAAACTTGTAAACGATTTGATTTTCAAAATGAATCTCTAATCCTTTTCAACTTTTCAAATTCTAACTTCCAAACCATTTAATCATATACCATAATTATGAATACTAAATCATACATCACCATGCATCACAAAGATCACAACTTTAAATCCAAACACATCACTTTAATCCATCGATTCAAGTCAAATGCTAAAACACAAGCTACCACATACATATACATCCAAATCGTATCATAATCCAAACAATAACATTATATATAAACAACACATAACCATCATATACCCAAAGGAAACATCTTTCCAAAATTTAGAAGTTTACTCACCAAAATTAGCAAAACCCTTTTGAAAACTTGAAATAACTTTAGAGCTATGTGAAACTTGACCTTTAGACTTCAAACTTAGAAATAGGCTTAGCTATGGTAAAATATGGCTCGGCTATAACATGTATAAGTGAGGCGAGGACTTGTTTTGAGAGGTGGAGGAACTTCGGATAATGTTGAATTCACAAAACTGGACCTAAATTTTAGTCATCTTCTCTTTTATTTTTGGCTATGCCACTCTCGGAATTTGAAGAAATTATCAAAGAGAAAGTTCTTATAAATTCTCTTCTATACCATTTAAAAAAACAAAATACTCAATTTTGGTTCATTTTAAGGGAGATACGGTCAAAAGAAGAATAAGTATTTCCGTACTTGAAAATATGGGTCCAAAAACACTCTGTAAAGAAATGATATTTTGAAATGGCTAAGCTTAAAATTTGAAGACGTGGTACAAATGGAAGTACTAGCTACAGGAATTTTCTACGGCTTAAAGAAATAATCTCTCCATTAGGATAAGAGATGAGGAAGATATGACAAAATAAATAGAAGAAAAATTTGAAGAAGTTGAGCGCTACTTATAAGCAAGCAAAAATGTAAATTACCTAAATGCCCTTGTCCTTTACCCTCCACTACCCTTTTGCCACCTCATCTAGCCTCCTCCAGCTCATGTACTATGCTTACACCCTTGTTCCCTCTTCTTATTTCCATGGAAACATGTTTAAACATGTTTGAGCACTCTTTGTACTAAATATTTCTAATGATGTGACATTTATATTTTTATTTTAAACTTTATATACTTAGGCATGAATACATATATACATACACTGATACACACATATATTTATATACTAACTTATTTACAAATGTATATACTTATGCTAAAGAGTTTACAACATCTCTGATAACTTTTAGCCGACGAAAAGTCAAAAATTCGAAAAAGGAATTTTGGTCGAATTTTTGCACTTTCTTCGTACTAAATATTTTTATAAACAAATTTGAAAAACTATTTCACGTTATTATTCATTATTTAAAAGATTTTTATTTCCATTATAAAATCAATTATTTGAATATTTAAAAAAATAAATATTTTCAAATTAGGGCGGTGAAATTCCGGGTCGTTACACTCTCCCCTTTAAAAGAATTTCGTTCCCGATATTACTCCTCAACCTATCCAAGAATAGTCAACACTATACATCAGTTCATGTAATGTACATAGATCATTCATATGCAAAATTTGATTTGATCTCCACTCGAATACATAACTATTATGGCCCCTAATTTTATCACTTTTAAATAAACTACTTAATTTACTTTAAATATTCAAATATAGAATTTTGAAACTTAAATAATCATATTTTATGTAATAAATAAGAATGATAAAATTATTTTTTAAATGGAATTACAAAATCAAGAAGTTGGATTTTCATCGTAAAATTGACAAAAGCTAGTTTTCAATAAGTTGGATAAATGTTCAATTTGTGCTTTAAATGATAAATAATTCTATTTAAACTATTATAAAATGATAATAATTGATTGATAGTGGTTTTATAAATATATTTACTATTTTATAAAGATAAAAAAAACTACATCGCACTTCGACCAATCAATGTCGTGTTTTTACAATTGGTTTTTAATATTATTAATTAGAGTTTTGTATCTAAAATAAACTTCTTTTAATTATTTAAAATGATAACAAATAAATTTTCATGTTTTGTTTACATAAATAAACAGTTTGATAAAGAACTAAAATGTAACTAAAGATCGGTTTTTCGGATTTTCAACTTTTCGACCTTTCGTCAAACAAAAGTTGTTGTTACTTTTTGAATGCACCATTTTACATATGAACATACATATAAAATTTAACTAACTATTAATAATAATAAATCTACCTTAACGATGATTAGGAATTTATAGAACATAATTAAGATAAGATTTTATTTTGATTTTGATGTGACATTCGTTATAATTAAAAAGATATAATATTTTGATTTGATTTGACATTTTGGCAACTTGATTTAGACATTAGTACATGGATAAGAAATGCATTAATAAGATGGTAAGTATGCTTTTGGTGATGTGAAATGGAAATGATGTTGTGCAAGTAATATATTGAAAATATCCAAGAGTATTATGGTCCATTAAAGTTATGATATTTATCTAAACTCTTTCTATAAATAATCCACTCCATCCTCGCTTCCTTTCACACAAAGTTTCACCTTCTTCTTCCCTTTTCATAAGCTTTCCATGGCTTCCCACATAGCAAAAATAATGGAAAAATAAATAGAAAATGAAATATAAATTATACACTTATATATATAAAGTCAAACCACCTCCAAACACTTGCCAAACACCTCCTCCACCCCTTGTTTTCTCACGGCCCCACCATCACCACCCTTTGGTCGAGCACACCACCAGCCAAAAGTATGGACATGCTTACCCTTGCCTAGACCGAGCACTATAGGAAGAAATGAGCAAGATCATGGAGCTCCAGAGTGAAAATATGGGAGAGAAATGCAGTCGGTTTCATTCCAAGAAGATACGAGGAAGTTTGAATTACTGTGGAAGCTCTATCGGATGTTATGGAGCTTGGGAAGGAAGAATGGAGTAGACTATGATTAGTTGATGTTGACAAAAGATTAAGTGAAGTGTTGAATTAAATTAATGTTGGTAGAAAGTGAAATTATTTGGCAAATGGTGAGTACTCACATTTAAATTTACTAACTAATCTTTAAATAATTCCAAGTTTAATGACATGAAAATATAATATATATATATTGGATGATTAAATGTGTGATTACTTGGTCGATTACTCGTTTGAATATATGGATATTAAAATAGATGATTACTTGGTTCGATAAATGATAATAGAAAAGGTTAGTAATTAACCGTAGTTAATTTTATGAGAATTAAATCCATATAAATTATGTACGGAAATTATTTAGCCTTTCAATATTTTAAAATAACTAAAAAGTTTGAAATTGATATTATAATAATAAAATATTATAATATGGAATTGTAATGTCCCGGAATTTTTAACAATATCAATTTAATAATCTGTAGTTAAAATTAAATTGATATTGATAATCTGTTGATAATTATTCAAATAAATTTAATAATCTTGTTCAATAAAAATTTAAATTGATCATTTTATCTTTTAAATGAAATAAATTGATCTCTATTTACAATATAAATATATGGTTTGTATTTTAAATAGATTGGTATTGTTTTAATTTTAATAAATAAAGCATATTTTCTAGTTTTATTATTTATAGTAATTTGGAAAATT
This sequence comes from Allium cepa, assembly GCA_030765085.1. Classification (NCBI taxonomy): domain Eukaryota; kingdom Viridiplantae; phylum Streptophyta; class Magnoliopsida; order Asparagales; family Amaryllidaceae; genus Allium; species Allium cepa. The sequence continues at coordinate 647,523,110 of CM060939.1, read as the reverse complement.
TGTTTTATTTAATATTTAAGTTTTTGAAAGTTAAATAAATGATTTTGGTTTAAATTTAATAATTGAATCATGTTTTAAAATTCTAATATATACATTATAAATTGGAAATTTTGATTTTAATTGGTATTGAGATTTTAACAACTATTTCATAAATATATGATTTTTAAAATTGATAAGAAAAATATTTAAATGTTTAAACTAAATTAGCTTGAGTGTTAAATTTAGAATAAATTTAACAAAAATAGGTTTTATGACTTAATAAAATGGATTATTTATTTAATAAAAGTATAATTTCTTGTAAAATGATTTTTATTTAATAATAAGAAGATTTATGAAAAATAATATTAATATTGTATTGACTTTATAAATAAATTTTGAATAAGATTTGTAATGTTTATTTAAAATTGAATTTTTATTTATAACTTAATTTGAAATTGTTTGGTTTTGAATTTAGTTTGAATTTAAATTCCAAAGTATAAATTTTAATTGTTTTAATTTTAATATGTATAAGTTAATTTGTAAAACATTGTTTGTTTCTATTTCATTTATAAATTTATACACATATTCAAATTTAAATTAACAAATTAAAATTAAGCTAATACATGCATTAACTTGTAAATAAATACTAATTACCTTTAAAAGATAACACGTGTTGCATTCATAAGTAATGGTTTAAACAAGTGTTCAAAAATTAATATACAAATTGACAAGTGTAAGATTTAGTTTTTCGTTTTCTTTTCTTTTAATTAAAATCTGAAATACATTTAGTTAAGTTTGCATCTTCATTCATTCATATTACATTTTCATTTCCTTAATCAAATGAAGACCAAAATTCATTTTTCATATCCACAATCCAAACACCTGCAAATCCAAAAATCTGCATATTCAAAACCCTGTACAAACCCTGTACAAATCTACACTTCCTCAAAGTCAAATTGAGCCTGCACTATTTCCTTTTCTCTGCACTCTGTTTCAAACCTGGAGTGAATGAAGACCTTTTGCATTTCTGTTTGAATCTGGGTTGAATGAACATCTGCATGCTAGCATTTGGGTCAAGCTTGCATTTTTATGTCTTCTGCATAAAGGAAAAACAGGGACTCTGCATATCATATTTCTGCAAAATTCAAAGGAGCTTAACAGTGGTCTGCATTTTTAATAAGGTGAGTAACAATTTATTTTAAAAACTAATTTAAATTTATATAGTTGCTTGAATTGTTTCTTGATGAGTAAGAAGAAAATGTCTGCATATATGATGAGTTGAATGCCTGTTTACCATTGATGATTTATTTTCTTGATCTACATTCCAGACTAAAAATATAATTCAAAATTCATGAACTCCAGATCTAATCTATGTTTAGATGCAAATTTTCAAATAAAACATGTAGTATATCCTAATTAAAGTATTAAATTTTATTTAGGATAATAAACTTGTTTCTGGACTCTGGAAACTATAGGAACATCATGCATGTTCAATTTTAATCAAACCCAATCTAATTAATATAATAATTCAGTAATAAAAATCAAAAATATAAACTGTAACTTGATTTTTAAATCAAGTATTGGAATTTTTAGGAGTATGTTTCATTTACAGGTTGTTCTTGAATAAAAATATGAATTTGAGCTAGTACTTGCAATCTGATACTTGATGAAACATAGAATTCTTCTGGGTTATAGCAAAAGGAACGTAGATTCTTAGTAAAATCAGAAATGAGGGTTTAATTGATTAGAATTGATGCAGTTTTGATTTTTAGAATAAAGCCCTAGTTTTGAATAGGTTTGTGCTTTGAGTCAGTTTGAAGCGGTGGATTGACCGAGTGCATTGATGTTTTGGGAATCGTTGGGTTGGTGGTGGATGAGTTCGAGGCCGGAGTGGCTAGATCTCAGATGGTCGGAGCAATGCAAACTGGCCATTGACAGGTTTGGAGTAAAAACCTGAATATGTTTTCCAGGTTTGGAATTTTGAGTTTGATTTTGTTTTCTTGGGTGGTTGTTTGATTCGATGGCCGTGGATGGTTGCTGAGTTAGTTTATGGAGTGGGGCGTTCATCGGCGTCGATTGGTTATGGCCGGAGTCGCCGTGCATATGCACGGCGACGAGTTTTCAGGTGAACTGTTTTGGGTTGGGGTGCTGCAGGGTAGGTCCGCGAATTAACTCGAAGTAAATAGGTTAATAACTCGAAGTGATGAAGCATGAAACCCGAAGTAGAATTTAATTTTCTCGGGTTGATCTGTAGTTTACAGGTTTCAGGGGAAAACTGTGTTCTTTTAAAATCTAGGTTTTTAAAATTTTAAAATCTGTAGTTTGTTTAAGGTAAGGTTAGGTTTAATTCAAATTCAAGTTTGAACTTTTGATTCAAATTCAAAATCCAGTTTTTAAAATAGAAATAAAAGTTTAAAAATCTAACTTAATTAACTATACAATGTTGATAAAATAGTTTAAACATTTTTAGTAATGAGGTTTTAAAATATGAGGAGATTTGAAGTTTATTTAAAATCTGGAAATTCAAAAGTTAAATTTGAATTTCAGTTTTAAATTTCAAACAAGGTTTAAATTTGAAGTTTTAAATTAAAGTGAAAATTTAAGTTATTAAAGGTTTTGAAATGGATTGGACTTAAAAATTTTCATATAGTATTTGTTTGATCTGCAATTTAAAAAGTTTTAAATTATTTAAAACTTTGATAAATTATTTAAAACTTTGATAAGTTTTAAAAATTATTCTACTTTAAACTTGAATTTAAACTGGAATTTAGAGGTAATTTCATAAGTACTTAGTTATGAATTAAATTGTTTTAACATAATTAAGTTATGTTTGAAAATTTAATTAAGATTTATATTTCAGAATTAATTTAATTAATAAGGTAATTAAGATTAATTAATTTAATTAATTAAATTTGGAATTAATAATTGATTAATGATTAATCAATATGGAGTTAAGATCATTAATTAAAATTTTAATTAATGATGAATGAATATTAATTATGTAATTAGGTTTTAAATTAAGGTTAATTAATTTAATAATTAACTTTAATTAATGAATAATTAAAGGTAACTTAATTGGTAATTAATTTAAGTTAATTTCTTTATAAATAATTTGAGGATGGTTAATGAAGGTCATTAACCAGGATTATTTAATAATTAATTAATGTAGTTAATTTTTATAATTAATAAGATTAATTAATTTAATAATAATAAATTGTAAATAATTTGTGTATAATTACTAAAAGTAATTTAGAAATTAATTACTTAATGTAATTAATTTAATTAAATGAGATTGTTTAATTTAATTAATTAAGTTTAATTAATTTTAAACACTTGGGGTTTATAAACAATTACTTTATGTAATTAATGATTTGGAAATTACTCAGTTAAGTAATTGTTTAATAATTACATGATTGTAATTAAGTGGAGAGGTTTAAGTGTGAGGTAATTTGGATAAATTATTTAGTAATTAATCAAGGGATTAATTAAGTAATTAATGAAAGGATAATTAATTTGTTTAATAAAGTAATTAAGTTAGTTAATTACTAAATGTATTTAATCTGGGATGATTAATAATTATAAGTTAATTACTTAAGGTAATTAATAATTAAAGATCATTAATTATTTTAATTAATGATGTAATTAAGTTGATTAATTAAGATTAATTAATCAATAATAGATAATTAAGGTAATTAATTAATTAATTAAGGATTAATGTAATTAATTATGATTAATTAAAGTAATTGAAGTAATTAAAGGTTAATTACTGTTTAGTTGAGAATAATTAATTTTGTGAAATTAATTAAGGATAATTACATGAATGTAATTAAGGGTAATTAATCAAGAGTGATTAATTAAGGTAATTTATTTTGAATGATTGATTAATTGATTGTAATCAATTAAATGATTGGATAAGCAAGGTTTATATAGATGGAGTAATTAATTTAATTTATTTTAAATTAATTAAAGATGGGTAATTAATTTAATTCATTTTAAATTAATTAGAGATAGTTAATTTAATTCATTTTAAATTAATTATATGACGATGAGTAAATCATTTCTTATGGATGAATGGTTGTACTTGATTGTCTTGGATGCTTTGTGATCTCAGTAATGAGATAAATAATGTTGTGTGGTATGGATGTTTGACTGCATTGTGATGATAACATAGGTTATCTATTGTGATGGTGATATATGGTATATCTATTTGATATTGATAATGTGGGTTACCTGTTATGTGATAATGTTGATTATCAGTTATGATTTATAAGTTATCTATCTGTGTGTATATAGATACTGTAATTGAATTTCTTTAAACCTTTTAAACAACTTGGACTTAAAAGACACGCTTTGGATTTCGATGAGACCGGGATTGGGTACTGTGACGGGCGGTACCCCATTGTATGGAAAGTCGGGAGTGATCCTCAGTATGTTGATCTAGGCCACGTACTGTGACGGGCGGTACCCCAGTAGCCCTGCCATTGTATGGAATCCAAAATCCAATAAGTACCCACGCTTTTGATTGTATTACCCACTTTTGTGGCTAGTAGCTGGAATTTAATGAATGTAACAATTTCGGCTATTTCATATTTATTTGAAAACCCTAGACACTATTATAATATCATCGGATTTCCTATCAAATGTTTTGGTTGGCGTAAGGTAAAAACTTTTCCATGTTTATGTGTGGGAAGTCTTACGTGATACCTTTCTTTTCAAAAGGTTTTTTGAAAGTTAAGCAACTTTAACCTGTTACTCACACCAGACCCATGTCTGACCCGGAGTTTATTTTTGTTTTTTTCATAAACTCTTGGTTACTCAAATTTTTACGAGTAGTCAACGGTGATTCAGGTTAGGATTCAGGTTAGCTTTGAAAAATTATGGAGGAGCAATGGAGCAGGAGGCTTCTGCGTGTAGATATATATATAGTTTTCCGCTGTGTGTTCTCTGATTGTTGTATTGAGTTGTATAACTAGACAGGTGTTATAACTGTCTAGTATGTGTTGTTTTAGCTGTGTATCTCTGATGTATATGATACTATGTAATATTTATGTTATTAATATAATTTATTCGTTCCGCTGTGTAGATTCTGATGTTGTTTCTTTCTTCTCTTCTTTCTTTTCTCTTTTCTATCCCTTTCTTTCTTAAAGATGATGCGATTTTCCGGGAGTGGAAAGTCGGGTCGTCTCAGCTGGTATCAGAGCATTAGGCTGAGTGAATACCTAGGCTCTGAAGTGTGTCTTTCTTAGGGAGCGTTAGGTTGAATGAATACCTAGGCTCTGTAGTGGTGTTTTTCTTGAGAGAGCGTATTTGTAATTTTTAATAATATATATATATATATATATGTCTACCTATCTGTTGGGTTACCTGTTCAGGTTTTCCAATATAAGTTATAAAGGTAGATGGGGTAGTAGTGTGTGTAACACGACTAACATTGGTTGAAGTTTGAATGTTTGAGGTTGGAAGTGTTCTGTCGAGACTGTAGACCTAATATCGTCTCGAGTGAGTTTTGTAGTGATGAAGATCTTCTGGCTTAGCAGTTTTTCTGAAGAGGAGTTCAGAAGCAGTTGAGTGGACCCGTTTCTTCGATGGGTTGGCCTGTTAAGTGTAAGCTGTTCAATTTGGTCAAGGGAGAATGGTTTTTCCTTGGATTGGTTTGGGTGGTTCGCAAAAGTGACTTGCGATTGTTTAAGTGTTCTCTTGGGTTATCTGAGTTTTTCTGGATGTCTTCAAGAAGTCAGAGTTTTGTTCCCATCTGGGGATTGAGTTTTCTTATCGTCTAGGATTCCAGGAGTGACACCGGTGGTTCAGCTTTATAGAAGAATGGTTCCAAGAGTTGAGTTGGTGTAGCAGCTCAGAGTTTTGGAGGAACTTCTAAATTTTTTCTTATGGATCTGTGAATCATATTCTGTGTTGTCCTATTGTGCTTGTGTTCTTCTTCAGCATTCTCTTCTACTTCAGATCAGAGTTGAGCAGCGGAAGCAGTTTGGAAGTGTATCTGCTTTTCTTTTCTAGACAGAAGAGGTTGTTGTCTTCTGATGTTGAGGAATAGAGTTTGAAATCTTGGTTTTGGTTGATCTCGAGGAGATCATTTTGTTGTGTTGATTGGTCTAGTTTGTTTCTAGGAGCATCAACAAAGTTGAGCTGATCAGTAAGTTGTGGACAGCCCAGGATTGTCCGAAGAGATTTTGTGGATAAGAGTCGGAGGGATTTGGATTCTGAAGTTGGAGATTTAATTTTTGAATAAGTTTTCTCTGATCAAAGGTGAGCTATAAGTTTGGGTAGTCTGAGAAGTTTGCTCTGAAGTGTTTTGGATCTTTTCTGTATCTAAGAGAATAAGTGTTTGATCTATAGGATTGAATTGCCAGTTTGGATAACTGGGATTCGATGAGTTTCACGTATCTCTGAGGGAGTACGTGTATGATCTATCTCTGGTTGTGGAACCAGCAGTTCTAGAGTTTTGGTTGTTGAGTCAGACTCGTTTGTAGTCTGATATCTTGTCTAGTGTTATAGATATAGTTGTATAGGAGCTTTTATAGCTTCATAGTATTGTTTGTTTGGATTCTCTGGAGCGAGTATCCCGGTGTGTGTGTGTGTGTGTGTGTGTGTGTGTGTGTGTGTGTGTATATATATATATAGACACACACACACACACACCTGGGGAAACTCGATAAAATTCTATCCAGAATTTTTCTGGATAATTAGATTTGTTTGAATTGTTTGCTTTGGTTGTTAGCATATGTTTGATATATGCTTGTGTTTTTAAATTAAAATTTAATAAGATTATTAAATTACCTTTGTTTTAAATTTCGAGGACGAAATTCTTTTAAAGGGGAAGGATTGTAATATCCCGGAATTTTTAACAATATCAATTTAATAATCTGTAGTTAAAATTAAATTGATATTGATAATCTGTTGATAATTATTCAAATAAATTTAATAATCTTGTTCAATAAATATTTAAATTGATCATTTTATATTTTAAATGAAATAAATTGATCTCTATTTACAATATAAATGTATGGTTTGTATTTTAAATAGATTGGTATTGTTTTAATTTTAATAAATAAAGCATATTTTCTAGTTTTATTATTTATAGTAATTTGGAAAATTTGTTTTATTTAATATTTAAGTTTGTCAATGTTAAATAAATGATTTTGGTTCAAATTTAATAATTGAATCATGTTTTAAAATTCTAATATATACATTATAAATTGGAAATTTTGATTTTAATCGGTATTGAGATTTTAATAACTATTTCATAAATAAATGATTTTTAAAATTGATAAGAAAAATATTTAAATGTTTAAACTAAATTAGCTTGAGTTTTAAATTTAGAATAAATTTAAAAAAAAAAGGTTTTATGACTTAATAAAATGGATTATTTATTTAATAAAAGTATAATTTCTTGTAAAATGATTTTTATTTAACAATAAGAAGATTTATGAAAAACAATATTAATATTGTATTGACTTTATAAATAAATTTTGAATAAGATTTGTAATGTTTATTTCAAATTGAATTTTTATTTATAACTTAATTTGAAATTGTTTGGTTTTGAATTTAGTTTGAATTTAAATTCCAAAGTATAAATTTTAATTGTTTTAATTTTAATATGTATAAGTTAATTTGTAAAACATTGTTTGTTTTTATTTCATTTATAAATTTATACACATATTCAAATTTAAATTAACAAATTGAAACTAAGCTAATACATGCATTAACTTGTAAATAAATACTAATTACCTTTAAAAGATAACATGTGTTGCATTCATAAGTAATGGTTTAAACAAGTGTTCAAAAATTAATATACAAATTGACAAGTGTAAGATTTAGTTTTTCTCTTTCTTTTCTTTTAATTAAAATATGAAATACATTTAGTTAAGTTTGCATCTTCATTCATTCATATTACATTTTCATTTCCTTAATCAAATGAAGACCAAAATTCATTTTTCATATCCACAATCCAAACACCTGCAAATCCAAAAATCTGCATATTCAAAACCCTGTACAAACCCTGTACAAATCTACACTTCCTCAAAGTCAAATTGAGCCTGCACTATTTCCTTTTCTCTGCACTTTGTTTCAAACCTAGAGTGAATGAAGACCTTTTGCATTTCTGTTTGAATCTGGGTTGAATGAACATCTGCATGCTAGCATTTGGGTCAAGCTTGCATTTTTATGTCTTCTGCATAAAGGAAAAACAGGGACTCTGCATATCATATTTCTGCAAAATTCAAAGGAGCTTAACAGTGGTCTGCATTTTTAATAAGGTGAGTAACAATTTATTTTAAAAACTAATTTAAATTTATATAGTTGCTTGAATTGTTTCTTGATGAGTAAGAAGAAAATGTCTGCATATATGATGAGTTGAATGCCTGTTTGCCATTGATGATTTATTTTCCTGATCTAGATTCCAGACTAAAAATATAATTCAAAATTCATGAACTCCAGATCTAATCTATGTTTAGATGCAAATTTTCAAATAAAACATGTAGTATATCCTAATTAAAGTATTAAATTTTATTTAGGATAATAAACTTGTTTCTGGACTCTAGAAACTGTAGGAACATCATGCATGTTCAATTTTAATCAAACCCAATCTAATTAATATAATAATTCAGTAATAAAAATCAAAAATATAAACCGTAACTTGATTTTTAAATCAAGTATTGGAATTTTTAGGAGTATGTTTCATTTACAGGTTGTTCTTGAATAAAAATATGAATTTGAGCTAGTACTTGCAATCTGATACTTGAGGAAACATAGAATTCTTCTGGGTTATAGCAAAAGGAACGTAGATTCTTAGTAAAATCAGAAATGAGGGTTTAATTGATTAGAATTGATGCAGTTTTGATTTTTAGAATAAAGCCCTAGTTTTGAATAGGTTTGTGCTTTGAGTCAGTTTGAAGTGGTGGATTGACCGAGTGCATTGATGTTTTGGGAATCGTTGGGTTGGTGGTGGATGAGTTCGAGGCCGGAGTGGCTAGATCTCAGATGGTCGGAGCAATGCAAACTGGCCGTTGACAGGTTTGAAGTAAAAACCTGAATATGTTTTCCATGTTTGGAATTTTGAGTTCGATTTCGTTTTCTTGGGTGGTTATTTGATTCGATGGTCGTGGATGGTTGCTGAGTTAGTTTATGGAGTGGGGCGTTCATCGGCGTCGATTGGTTATGGCCGGAGTCGCCGTGCATATGCATGGCGACGAGTTTTCAGGTGAACTGTTTTGGGTGGGGGTGTTGCAGGGTAGGTCCGCGAATTAACTCGAAGTAAATCGGTTAATAACTCGAAGTGATGAAGCATGAAACCCGAAGTAGAATTTAATTTTCTCGGGTTGATCTGTAGTTTACAGGTTTCAGGGGAAAACTGTGTTCTTTTAAAATCTAGGGTTTTTAAAATTTTAAAATCTGTAGTTTATTTAAGGTAAGGTTAGGTTTAATTCAAATTCAAGTTTGAACTTTTGATTCAAATTCAAAATCCAGTTTTTAAAATAGAAATAAAAGTTTAAAATTTTAACTTAATTAACCATACAATGTTGATAAAATAGTTTAAACATTTTTAGTAATGAGGTTTTAAAACATGAGGAGATTTGAAGTTTATTTAAAATCTGGAAATTCAAAAGTTAAATTTGAATTTCAGTTTTAAATTTCAAACAAGGTTTAAATTTTAAGTTTTAAATTAAAGTGAAAATTTAAGTTATTAAAGGTTTTGAAATGGATTGGACTTAAAAATTTTCATATAGTATTTGTTTGATCTGCAATTTAAAAAGTTTTAAATTATTTAAAACTTTGATAAATTATTTAAAACTTTGATAAGTTCTAAAAATTATTCTATTTTAAACTTGAATTTAAACTGGAATTTAGAGGTAATTTCATAAGTACTTAGCTATGAATTAAATTGTTTTAACATAATTAAGTTATGTTTTGAAAATTTAATTAAGATTTATATTTCAGAATTAATTTAATTAATAAGGCAATTAAGATTAACTAATTTAATTAATTAAATTTGGAATTAATGATTGATTAATGATTAATCAATATGGAATTAAGATCATTAATTAAATTTTTAATTAATGATGAATGAATATTAATTATGTAATTAGGTTTTAAATTAAGGTTATTTAATTTAATAATTAACTTTAATTAATGAATAATTAAAGATAACTTAATTGGTAATTAATTTAAGTTAATTTCTTTATAAATAATTTGAGGATGGTTAATGAAGGTCATTAACCAGGATTATTTAATAATTAATTAATGTAGTTAATTTTTGTAATTAATAAGATTAATTAATTTAATAATAATAAATTGTAAATAATTTGAGTATAATTACTAAAAGTAATTTAGAAATTAATTACTTAATGTAATTAATTTAATTAAATGAGATTGTTTAATTTAATTAATTAAGTTTAATTAATTTTAAACACTTGGGTTTTATAAATAATTACTTTATGTAATTAATGATTTGGAAATTACTCAGTTAAGTAATTGTTTAATAATTACATGATTGTAATTAAGTGGAGAGGTTTAAGTGTGAGGTAATTTGGATAAATTATTTAGTAATTAATCAAGGGATTAATTAAGTAATTAATGAAAGGATAATTAATTTGTTTAATAAAGTAATTAAGTTAGTTAATTACTAAATGTATTTAATCTGGGATGATTAATAATTATAAGTTAATTACTTAAGGTAATTAATAATTAAAGATCATTAATTATTTTAATTAATGATGTAATTAAGTTGATTAATTAAGATTAATTAATCAATAATAGATAATTAAGGTAATTAATTAATTAATTAAGGATTAATGTAATTAATTATGATTAATTAACTAATTGAAGTAATTAAAGGTTAATTACTGTTTAGTTGAGAATAATTAATTTTGTGAAATTAATTAAGGATAATTACATGAATGTAATTAAGGGTAATTAATGAAGAGTGATTAATTAAGGTAATTTATTTTGAATGATTGATTAATTGATTGTAATCAATTAAATGATTGGATAAGCAAGGTTTATATAGATGGAGTAATTAATTTAATTTATTTTAAATTAATTAAAGATGGGTAATTAATTTAATTCATTTTAAATTAATTAGAGATAGTTAATTTAATTCATTTTAAATTAATTATATGATGATGAGTAAATCATTTCTTATGGATGAATGGTTGTACTTGATTGTCTTAGATGCTTTGTGATCTCAGTAATGAGATAAATAATGTTGTGTGGTATGGATGTTTGACTGTATTATGATGATAACATAGGTTATCTATTATGATGGTGATATATGGTATATCTATTTGATATTGATAATGTGGGTTACCTGTTATGTGATAATGTTGATTATCAGTTATGATTTATAAGTTATCTATCTGTGTGTATATAGATACTGTAATTGAATTTCTTTAAACCTTTTAAACAACTTGGACTTAAAAGACACGCTTTGGATTTCGATGAGACCGGGATCGGGTTTCCATATTTGGATATCCGAAAACCACATCGATTCCAAATAACGTTAGGTCGTGTATCAAAGTGGAGCTTTGTGAAGACTCGAGGTGTAAGGACTATGAGTCAGTATAACTCTGTGGGTGATTCCGTAATGAGTTGACGGAATTAGTTCTTATAGATTCGAGATGGTGGTTTAGAGTGCAAGGGTTATTGTCGTTAACTCTGAGGGTGATTCCAAAATGAATGTAACGAGATAATGCCTTCGGTTTCGTTCGAACCCGAAACGAACTTGTATGGATTGAATTCTTTCAGAACATCGTCAGGTGGATGATGAGCATTCTAAGTGATATGACCTATAGAGGTAATCGTAACCTCAAGCCTCATCAACCGGGAATGGCTAAAACAGGGAAGGTGCAGCAAGGCTTCATGGGTCGCACCCACTGGAGAGCAAGATTGATCCCTGTCTAGAAGTCACTTTATATTCGGCTGTGTGGGTGGTTGCTAGCTACAACCACGGGGTTGTCTGTTTGGAACTATTCAGTAAGGAATGGGTCCGGCTTTGTGTTACAGGGGGTCAAGAGTGATCCTCAGTACGTTGATCTAGGCCACGTACTGTGACGAGCGGTACCCCAGTAGCCCTGCCATTGTATGGAATCCAAAATCCAATAAGTACCCACGCTTTTGATTGTATTACCCACTTTTGTGGCTAGTAGCTGGAATTTAATGAATGTAACAATTTCGGCTATTTCATATTTATTTGAAAACCCTAGACACTATTATAATATCATCGGATTTCCTATCAAATGTTTTGGTTGGCGTAAGGTAAAAACTTTTCCATGTTTATGTGTGGGAAGTCTTACGTGATACCTTTCTTTTCAAAAGGTTTTTTGAAATTTAAGCAACTTTAACCTGTTACTCACACCAGACCCATGTCTGACCCAGAGATTTTTTTTGTTTTTTTTCATAAACTCTTGGGTACTCAGATTTTTACGAGTAGTCAAGGGTGATTCAGGTTAGGATTCAGGTTAGCTTTGAAAAATTGTGGAGGAGCAATGGAGCAGGAGGCTTCTGCGTGTAGATATATATATATAGTTTTCTGCTGTGTGTTCTATGAATTGTTGTATTGAGTTGTATAACTAGACAGGTGTTATAACTGTCTAGTATGTGTTGTTTTAGTTGTGTGTCTCTGATGTATATGATACTATGTAATATTTATGTTATTAATATAATTTATTCGTTCCGCTGTGTAGATTCTGATGTTGTTTCTTTCTTCTCTTCTTTCTTTTCTCTTTTCTATCCCTTTCTTTCTTAAAGATGATGCGATTTTCCAGGAGTGGAATGTCGGGTCGTCTCAGGAATAAAATGAAATATGAGTTTGAAATATAAAAAGTATTTGTTTAAATGAGTTTAAAATGATTTCTAAGTGTTTTATAAACACTAAAACTTGTTTCAACAAAATATAAATAGAATGGAAAAACAAGTCAAAACTAGGAGCTTCTGTAACGGTAGTTCACGATTTCATGCCATAGAAGTCTAACAAGTGTAGAGAATGGAATATAGCTCGGAATTATTCGAGATAAGAATTTTCTGGACCATTTTATCCATGATTTTAAATGATGAAAGAAAATCAAGATATCTTCTTGTAAGTTTTTAAGTAAGTCCAAAACAAGTTTTCACCAAAATCATGGTTTTGCAGTTTAAAACTCGAATTTGAAATTGATTTAAAATGAATATTTAAATGCTTAAAAAATATATGAAATAAACTTTATAAATAATTTAAAATGTTTTGAAGGAAATTTGAGTTATATAAATAAATTTCCAAAAGATAGAAAAGTCGTTTTGATCAATATAGCTTTTATAACACTTTTCATAAGACTTTTCGTGGTAGTTTTAAATAACTTGTGAAATATGATTTTAAACTTAACCATCCTTTTTCATATCTTTTATAAATGTTTTCAAAAAAAATAAGTGTTTTAAATAATGATTTAGAATTTTCATAAATCATCTCTAAAAACGAAAGGAATATGCGGAAACGACTAGTTCATTTGTCCCACTTGTGAGATCTAAATGGTAAGACAAGGTGTGCAACTAAGGTTATGAATGGAGCAAACAGTGCCCTTAACATACCTGGCCTCTGTTTTTTTTAGATGAGGAGTGGAATAGATCGAAAGGAAAGTCTGGATGTTTTAAAAATGATCTCATTTAAGTTTTTCCAAAAGTAAGGAATTTTCAAACGGATTAATTAAACCATATCTCTACTACTAATAAAGAAAATTCATTGAACTAATTTACTTGGTGTCTTTTTGAAATTTCAAAAATGTCCTTGCTTTCCGTTTACATATTTATGCTCAAACAAAAAATTAATGTATACAATAACACAAAAGGCCTGTGTGCGAAGCACGGGCCCATACTAGTTTTCAATAATATAAATGATATTCTGGTCAAAATTTGTAGTAAGGTCTAAGTAGGGAACTTTTACTATCCGTGTGAATTTAAAAGGTGATTCCACCATTATTCCACGAATAATACGATCGAATACGGAAATTAATCTGGGTATGATTAGTCTAATCTTTTACCCGATACACATTGGTTTGGGGTTTACAGTAAACTATGTCTTAAATAATAATGTTTTGACCCATTAAAATGTTATTATTTGAATATAAAAAATCTTTGATTTAGATTTGTATAAATGATCTGTAAATATTTTTCCTAAGTAAAAAGTAAATCGATTCAGAATCATTCCAAAATATAAAAAGTGGTTTTAGTTAACCAAAAGATTTGATAAATGAGGCTTAATAATTCCATATACTCTGAATAACATAAAGAAATGATTTAATGAATATATCTCAAAGAGATATTTATAAATTAATAAAATGATGAACTAAATTGAATGATGATTGATAATCACATATGAACCTAAAATATCTTTATCGATGGCTGATTCGGAGAAACCAGGGTTGGATTTGGGTAATCCCTATCCGGAAACAACTTCGGACCAATGTACAGTTCGGAAGCCAAGACATATCAAAGATGATTATTATTGAAGACCGGAGATCTTCAGAATGTAGGAATTGTTGTCACGAGTCCTAAGGGTTTACCCATATTATATTATATGGAAGTGGTGTTTGCATTCTGAAATCTTTATCGTATTGAAGATCGAAGATCTTCAAAATGAAAGGACTACTTATTGATATTCTTTTGGTCTCTCCCGATATAGACATATTTATTATAGAAGTGGTCTTGTTGTGTGTTGAAATCTTCGTAATGTAAGGACTACTGGCTACTGATCCTAGAGTTGATTCCTAAAGATGTGGTAGGAGGAGTGCCTACGGTTTTGTTCAGTCCCAGAACAAACTTTTATGGACGAATGCCTGACATTGCATTTTTTAGTTCATAATGTTGACTTTTACAAACATGCATCTGTTTGGTGACGAAGAAAGCAACTTCTCTTGGCTTAACACCCTTATCTAAGATGTAAGATCTCAAAGGTCGCATATTTGTGGAAGTCAATAGTAATTGAAGGAATGACAATGTGACAATCTAATTGGAATGTTCTTTATGGAAGAATAAAGTGTAGCTTTGTTAAAAGAAAACCATGGCTTTGTTAAAAGCAAAGCATGGATTTTTTAAAAGCAAAGTGTGGCTTTGAAGAAATTGAGTGTAGCCTCATGAGCCTCACGTCCTATAGATGATATGGGTAATTATATGGTTTATAGGACATATATTTCAGGTTATCGGTTGTATGAGTATGGAGCAGTACAGTGGAATCTGGATCCTCAAGGCATCTATTTCCCCATTTATTTTTATATAGTAGCTAGCTTGTGGAAAGTGATAAGGCTACCAGATATTGGTAGTGTAGCAAGTACAGTCCCAAGTGGTTAGCTTGAGAAAAGTGATGAGGCTTTCGAGGACTATGGTTATTATGTATGAATCGAAGAAATATGCCACTGGTTCCCTATCATGTTAGAAATCCAATCCTAATATGAGCTTTACAGGTTTTGATTGTAGTCCCAAAATAGTTGTAATGCTCTACAAACATTTTTAGCCACTCCTTTTGGTATCATATATTTCATCCGGTACATTCCGTTGACCTAGTGCAGATATATTACCATAGTCGAGGTATTGATACTTTCTTTGTATATATATTTATTTGAAATTTTTTCAAACCGATGTCATTGATATTAATAATATCAAAGTGATTTTTCATACAAAGTATTTTGATTATCATAAGGTAAACACCCATCCATATATATGTGTGGGCATTATGAAATAACCTTCTTTTCAAAGGTTTTGATTGGCATAAGCATCAAAAAATTTGGGTACCTAATGCTGGTTTATGAAGTCTGATTCTGATATTTTTAATACTTGGGTCAGATCCTAGTAGTTTTATATTTAGTTGAAGATGGTTGGAGTTTCCAGAGGAGAGCTGGAGATCTTCATCTACGTATGGACATATTCTATTATCCGTTGCATCTATTGCATTTGTTTTTACATTTATAAGGACATAGGGTTTATAAATGTCCGGGCTAAATCTAGGTTAGACTTCGATATTGTATTCAAAATTTTCTGCTGTAAAGATTTTTGTTGAAATAATATATGTCATTCCATTCGTGTAAGATTATGTTCTATCTTTATTTTTCCCCTTAACAATCAGGCATTTCAGCACTTGGATTTACGGCACGAGGATGTATTAGTATCGATTTTCGAGCGTCGAAAATCTCGGTTGTTACAATAGCTTTACTTCCAAACTATTATCACTCACCCGATTCTCTAATGCGGACTTTGATCATGCTCCTTGATTAGGAAACTTTGTTTTCCTTACATATCCATGTACTAAGATAGTAAATTGGTCCCATAAAAATCCTCATCAGGTGCGTACCATCAAAAATTGAGTAAAAGATCCTTATTTGGAATGGTGTGAAACACCTCAAAGCCATGTACCCACGTCTTATATCAAATTTTATGAGAAGGAGAAATGATCTACGTCCAGCCTATGAACTTATTCAGTTGCGTCTCACTAATACCAATCCTATTTCCACTAAATATATATTTATGAAAATATTTCATAAACTGAATTAGGTTCAACTTGTATAATACTTCACTATCTCCTAAAGGTATATAACCCTATATTCAACTATTCCATTTTGAATTTATTTCCTTAAGAAAACTTAAGATTCAAATACCCAGGATTTATTTCAAAACTTTTTGAAATGGAACTTCATATTTTAATCATAAAAAACATATACATATAGCCCGAGTAACTCCAAAATGATACTGAGGAACTGGGTACTACCAAATAGTATCGTACATTCCCATACCAAGAAGGGTAATACTCAAGAGAAGTGCTTACCATCCGAACACATCCCTTCCTTAATTTTAAGTTATTTTCAAGCCACTCGAGTTAGTTGACTTAAAATTATTTCTTTTATTTGAAAATCTTGTTTTTGAAACAATACTTTACGTTTTCTAAAAAACATTCATCACTCACTTACTTTAGGTTCATTCAGTTTTGAATTTATTTTGATTGTAAAATGATAAAGAGAATAATTTACTAAGTGCACTATAATGTTCATCTAGGCAAACATTTGATCGTCACTTAGAAGATTATTTCGATTATCACAAAACAATTCAAGACTCATTCCCCCTAACCCATCCAAAGAAAATACTTCTTACTTAACATTTTCACTTCTAAAAATTTAATTCTTGAACCAAATTTCTTTCAAATAATACCATTATTACTTTCCAAAACGTTGAAAACTCTTTTCAAAAGCCCCCAGATTTAAGTACCCGGATTTAAGTCCTCAAGTTTCCTACTTAAATTCTTTTTAATCAAAAGACACGTCTTAAAATTCGTTTTATAAGACCAAACTTTATAAAACCATTTTTCAAATAATTATTTCAAAATATTCTAACTTTTAATGAACATCTTTTATTAAATCAATTTTATCCCAACATTAACATTGAACACCTTATAGTCAAATTGTGAAACTTAATTTGTAAGGTGTTTCTTTCAATGTTTTTCCCCATTTCTATATACCCAACACATATCTTAAAAATGGAAGCTAGCTATACACACTAATAACAGTCAATGCTCAAATTGGACGAGTATGACTAAACAAACCCTAAATGATAATAATAAAATATTATTACCTCCTAATAACCTACACTTCAAATAAATATACCGTACCATACCAATTTTGAAAATCATTGTTTATATAAAATATATTTTGGGTAAAATTATTCCGTTTACCCAATTTCAAAACAATACTATGTTAGTTGGTCTTTTTTAAGTGTTTTAGGAATCCTTGTCGAAAATGTTGATCAAACGCGTCGATCAGAACTTATAAGCCACTCAGTAGGTTAAACATCACAATATACAACATTATCATACCACTAACAAATATGTGCTCACATATAATATACACAAAAACTCATAATAAAACATTCCATTACCTTATTCTTAATGAGTTTCCCCACTAAAGCTAAGGTTCTTTCTTAACCTTACACATTGATACCTAATGCAATAACCCGCCTTTTTGAAAGCTAAAAGTCGATGCTAATACATCCATGGTATTCACCTGTCAAACAACCAAGTGCCGAAAAGATAGATTGTTAGGGGAAAAAAAGAAGATATAAGATAAGAAGGAACCAGAACAAGCACAGAACCTTACAATGCAATGGTATAACATATATTGATCAGGACAATACAATACAAAGTCATTTCCAAAAAGATATATCAGAGTCATACTAATACTGTAACGACCCGAAATTTTCTAACCCGAAAATTCCAGATAGTTATGAAAGAAGAAAGAGATAGAAGAAGAAGAACAGAAATAACCAACAACTCACATTCGCAGCGGATAAAATATAATAATAAATAATAACAGTTGCAAAAGAATGCTATATCTGTCGGTTACATTCTAATACATCAGGGTTTCACATTATATACAGTCAATGAATATTTACATTTATCATGTCTCAGATTTACAACAAATAAATACAGCGGATATACTCTATTCGATATTGTCATCCAGCTCGCCTCTTGAGCTCCAGAACGACCCTAACTGAAAATCTGTAATACTCGGTCTGACCCGAGCATTACACCAAAGTAACATCCGGGTTAGGCTGGAAACCAGCGTGAGTAAACCCAACTAACATGGAATACCAGAACAAACAACTCATATGAACCCGGGGTAACTTATATTAATTCACAAGTTGCTATGGATAACACTTATTTCACATATAAATTTCTAAGTACCAAACTTAGATAAAATAATCTAATTCACTTAAAACATTTCAATCCTGTCTATTTATTTCACAAAGAAATTTATAAAATTTCGAAGTGGTTTCGGGTATTTCCCAATACCCGACCCCGGTCTCTTCGAGTCTCATGCCATCCTATTCCAAGATATCCAAGTGAAGAACACAACATTTCATATCAGAGATATCAACTTATTTAAAACACCCAATACCATTCAATCATGCTTAATCTCATACAATTTAATTCAATTGATTCTAATTGAATTTCTAACCACATTGATTTAGATTCCTTCATTCAATATTAATTAATTCCAAATCAATTAATTAGTCAATCCTTCACTATTCATCTTGATTAATCACACTGGATTATTTAATTTCAGTTACATTCAAATAATTATCTTAAGTTAACTTCATAATATAAATCAGTCTCAACCAATATCATTAAGAAATCTTACTTACTTCATGAATAAATTAATTATTTAATTACATTAATCCTCCATTACTTATACTAATTAACTTCCCATAAGTCACTTATTACTGATTAATTCATCTTAATTAATCAATCTTCAATTACATCGTTAATTATATTAATTAATTATTTCCCCTTATTTTTTACTAATTTCGTTAAGTATTTTTTTTCCAAACCATCCAACGATTATTCTGAATTACTTACACTTGACTAATTAACTTAAACTTAATTAATCAATTAAGTCTAACCATTAATTACTAGATTCATTAACCCAAATTAATACTTAATTGAATTAATTAATTAATTGTTTAATTACTTTACCATTTTAATGAATCACAATTCATTAAGCTGTTATTAACTTAAAAATAAAACAGTTTCTTAATCATGAGTTAAGTTTAAACAACTTAAACCCCAATATTCCAGTCAAACCACAACTAACTCGAGAATATCCAAACCAAGGTCACATCATCAATTCACAGTGCACATCAGTTCAATAATTCAACCAAATATTTAAATTTAATCAGTTAAATTTAAATAGAAATCCAAAAGCATGAGATTTACTCACCTTCGATTTTGCAAATCCAAATCTGATCTCGATTAGTTTCCTTCAATTTTGGACCTTGTATAATATTTATATCACTTATCAATATTCGATTTAAGCAAACAATTAACCAATGTTTAATAGTTTAATTTTAACTAATGATTTAATTCAACCAAATAAATCTAAATTTTTAACCTAATTTTCCCTTTTACCAATCTAAAAATAATTAAGCGGGTTAACTAATAAATTAATCATCGGTAAACAATTTCTTTTTCTATAGAACTATTAAAAAATTCCTTAGTGTAAAAATAAAAATAAAAATAAAAATTTACATATTTATATCTATTCATTTATTTAAATCAATATAATTTTAAATACAATTACCTTGCTGCCTTACCAAAGCGATGAACCCACGTCACAACTTCGCGTTGACAACCCACAGCACACCGCCCCCAAATCAACGCAGCAGCCCCACCATCACGAACCCACCAAGTCACGACAAACCCTAGAGCAGTTCCAGACCCCACCGTTGCTCTCACGCAACCCTGACCTCTTTGCTCTTCTGACCATGCTACTGCTGCGTCAAACCTTCCCCTCGCTACTCGCCTCGTTGCTCGCGATTCAACCCCTCACTACCCCCTTCCCACTGCTATCGGTCATCCTCCCGAGTTCTCACGCTCAGGAAGACGATGCCAGAAACCCAAAATCGAACGCGCCTACGTCCTCTCGAGCATCCCCTCGCCCAACCTTCGGAGTTGCGAGCGCGTGCTATCCCAGATCGAACGACTCAATCCCACTGCCTCGCGACTGAAATGCCTTCCTGAATTGAGATGAAGGGAATTTGGATTATTTGAATGGAGGCGATTTAGTTTCTTCGGCCATTATTTTTTTATTTTTTTTTTAATTTTTTTATGAGCTCAATTTCGATCTGGAATCAAAAGGGAACGAAGACGTAATAATAAAGATGAACAATGGCTTCTTGAGTACGCTTGTTTATAAAATAATTTAATATTGAAAATATCACATTTAGTATAGCACGAAATCCTAAACCCGAATCAGACATGCTGACAGACGTTTATAAGGTTTTACCCACGTTCCGAACACAATGGAACGTGTTTCGAATGCTAATTTGATCACATGCACGATTTACGAAACTAAATGATCAATTTTAAATTAAATCGATTAAAATAGTTCTACGCGTTTCGAGCTGTCAGGGTTAAACGACAACTCCGATTGCTCGAAAAATTGAAATCCATTAATAACTAACTATTACGGATCCAATGGAACTGGTTTCGTGGAACTGGTTTCGTCGAATTCCGAGACTGTGCCTCGGAAGGCTATTTTTAAATTCAACTTAAATGATATATTATTAAGATTGAACAAATTACCTTTAAATTAAATTTCAACCATTCTATTACCTTCAGTATTATCATTATAGATTTTATAAGCCTTCATATTATTTAACAGGCGTAGAAATTTATGATTGAACAATTTACCCAATTTCAATTTATTAAATTCAATATTTTTAAACTATATAATTCAATGATTTAACAAACAAGTAAATATTAATATCTTGAATACAAGTTAAAATTCACGTTTAAATATTTTAAAATCAATTAACTATTCAAATTTAAATTGCTAGAAATTCCGAGTCGTCACATTCCTCCCCCCTTAAAAGAATTTCATCCCCAAAATTACTAGTTAGGAAAAATGGTCCAATACCCGTTTACTTTTTCAACAACTCACAATTCAACATCCTACTAACTATCCTTTATTAAAGACCCACTATCACCTTAAGCAACTTCTAAAACTCTCTATAGCATCAAATAATATCCCTTTGCTCAATCATCAAAATTTCAATTTAAAACTTATTTTGAATTATCAAAATTTTCTCAAAATTTTTCTAACTCTCTAAATTTCCGAAATTTTTTGCCAGCGTCTCCTTTGCGCGGCTAGCTCGGTACAACTACAAAAGGCCTCTACGGGCTCCCAAATTCCAAAAGAAAACAAAAGCCAAGTGGCTACATCAAAACCCCAATCCAATTTCATACAGAAATTGAAATACATAACTTTTTGTCGGGCAATTCAAATTTATCTTTTGGAATCAAATCCAATTTTCTTTTCCCCTTTTAATACCTGCATATCTTGTTTAGCAACAATATTCAATCGAAACTTTACAAATCATTTTATACATTCTCTTATATAGGTTTTCATATTTACTTCTATTCAAATTCGGTTTTCCCCTTTTAATATGAATTCAACTTATTTCAATTTTGAATATTAAATTTTTATTTTCCATATATAACTGAGTCTTATTAGTTGTGACGCCCCACCTCTATACCCACGCTAGCCAAGAACACTACGGTGTAGTGTTGTCAACTAGCACGGAGAATAAGGCTGTTGAGGAGCGACCATCCATGTGATTGCTTATCGC
Source organism: Allium cepa (assembly GCA_030765085.1). NCBI lineage: Eukaryota > Viridiplantae > Streptophyta > Magnoliopsida > Asparagales > Amaryllidaceae > Allium > Allium cepa. Next base: position 647,500,982 of record CM060939.1, on the reverse strand, counting down.
ACGGTGGCTATAAATAATCTTCGGAAACAAACATAGAAATAAGCATAACACAAATCAGTCACAAACATCCATATCACAAAGGCGGAAGAAGATATGAATATATAACTAACACACGAAAGTGTACATCAGAGTAGTGGTAAAAAAGATCCACAATAATACAAAAGAATAGCAACATGTGCTATACAAAAGAATACAACTATGAGTCTATATCTCAAGTGTATATAACAAAAACTACTAATCTAAATAGTTAGCCAAAAGTCAGAGTAGCAAATCCCGGAAAGAAGTCAAGCAGAAGCACCTGTAACATCTCGGTCTGACCCGAGTATTATTTAAGAAAATAATAAATGGATCAGTCTAGCTATAAATATCAGATGACATGGTATAAAATAAAAGATATGGTATAAACGTAAATTATCCATACTGACATACTACTATAAGTATGCAAATGATGATCAACAAAAGATCAATCAATAAGAGATAAATCGATATCACAAGAATCTTCTCAAAGATCCAAAGAGGGCAACATACCCTAAACTTGTACTCATAACAAGTCAATGACATAAATTCCAGAAATCAACACAAGAAATCCAGAAATCACAGAAAAAGGGAAGGAGGCCTATCACATGAAGGTCTGAAGACCATGGGGAGCTACCCCATATGGGTGAGTCGTAATCACCCAGATGAGGTCTAGGCTAACCAAAAAGCATAAAGGTATGTGTGAGTGGAATCACACAAATGGCGTCTAGCCTAACCTCGCAACAAAAGGGTATGAGTGAGTGGAATCACACAAAAGGTGTCTAGACTAACCTTGCAGACAAAGAGATATGTATGAGTCGGAATCACACCAATGAGGTCTAGTCTAACCTTGCAAACAAGGAGACATCGCACAATTGCTAGTCTAAATCATAAAATGATCGTCATGATCAACGAGAAGTGTCAATTACACTAAGCTAGTAAATATAAAAGTCTAGCTCGTATCTCATAACCACTTGCTTAACTTAAATATTTACGAACAAACTGTAAATCTTCACTAGAAAATTGTCACAAGAGGTTCAATCGAACAAGTCCAAGAATTAACCGACGAAGCGAATGCAAGTGTTTCATACCACTTGTTTTACTAAGCCGTTTAATTAGATTTCTCATCCGAGTGAGGTAAAGGTTTGTATATACTAGTAGATTGGAAAATGGTTTAAGAAAAGAGCTTTGTTATTGAAAATAGGGTTGAAATCATTTTGTTGAAAGAGTTTTGATATTTACTACTAGTATAGAAAACCTTTATATTTTAAAGTGACAAATCATAGAAGTGATTGTAGAAACAATCAATCATAAAAATTTACATTCGAAGACATGAATAAAATCCAAAGAAACCGATAAAGGATCCATCGAAATAGATATTCAAAAATCCATAAAATCGACCGAGAAGCCCAAGATAGTTTGTCTCGAAGAATGGTCAACTCAGCATCTCAACAAAGCAAGTTCTGTTGAATGTTTTTCAGATAAGATCCCCTACGAAGGAGGGGTCTAGGGGGTGGCAACCCCCAAGGTGGGGGTGCGGGGGCAACTCCCCCGCCACGGGGTTCGACCTGCCCGGTCAGGTCGTGGGGGTCCAGGGGGCAGCGCTCCGTCCAAAACGGTACGACTTAGTGAAGACCTAAGGGAGGATAGGATCGAGCGACCTACGAGTATAAGGGGTCGAGCGACCTAGAGGTGTTCGCGACCTAACGACCTAAACAAGGTTGAGCGAGTTAAGGTGATGCGCGACCCAACGTGTCACGCGACTTAACGAAGGCAAGGCTGAGCGAGTTAGGGTGATGCGCGACCTAACGGAGGCGAGCGACTTGAGGGGTCATGCGACCTAACTGGAATGGCCAAGCGACCTAACAACCCAGGCAAGGTCGAGCGACCTAACAGGGTTCGTGTAACGACCCAGAATTTTTATTAATTTAAAATTTGAATATTTAATTAGTTTTAAATATTAATAAGTGAATTTATAAGTCGAATAAATTTTATTTCGAATAATTGGATTTAATTGGATAATTAAATCAATAATTTAATATGTTAAATTATGGAAATAATTGAAAATTGAGTTAAATATGATTGAAAATGATTTGTAAAATTTTATTTTATCATGTTGAAGTTAGAGCGATATTTTAGAACTTTTAAAATCGAATTTAAAGTTTATTTGTGAAAATTGAATATTTTAATATTAAATCGACTAGTGAAAATAGTCAATTTTTGAACAGTCTCAGAATTGAACGAAACCAGTTCCATTGGATCCGTAATAGTTAGTTATTATCGGATTTTAATTTTCTTGTCAATTGGAGTTATCGTTTGATCGTGGCAGCTCGAAACGCATCGATTTATTTTTAATATTAATTTGGCGAGTTAAAATAGCCATTTTTCAAACAGTCTCGGATTTTGACGAAACCAGTTTCATCGGATCCGTAATGTGATATTATTGTAAGGTTTCAAATTTCGTGTCAATTGGATTTACCGTTTGTCCGGTACAAATTAAAACGCCTAGAAAATCGCTTAAATCGGTTTAATTTAAATCGATCGTTTATAGCCATAACTCGCACAGATGTCCGAATTAGCTTTCGAAACCTATTCCATTGTGTCCGGAACGCAGGATAAACCCTAGGAACGTCAGTTTCGGCGCGTAAATCGGAGTTCGGAATTCCCGGATGAATAGTGTTCGTTCGTTCTTCTATAAATAACCCCCTTCTCTTTAGAAAATAATAATAATAATTAGGGTTTTGAGACAAAGCACGGCCGCCAGCAAGCAATGAATGGCCGATATACACCTATCTTCTCTCTCCTTTTTCTTCCAATCCCTCGATTATTTCCAGAAAACTTCAACTACAACATCGAAGAGCGTGAGGAGAGTTTCAATTCTATACGGGTGTGATCGTTTTTAGTGGCACGAATCGATGGCAATCGAAGCTGGAAGGGCCGAACTTCACGCACGCGTTTCGAGGCCAGGTCAGGGCCGAGCTCGAAGCCCTTTATGCCGAAGGTTGCTCTTGGTCGTGGCTACGAATTGTGTATCCTGATCGAGTTATAGCGGAGAGGAGAGGGGTGCGTTCGAAACCCTAGATATACGATGTTGGGTTGTTTTGTTCGGCCTTGCGCGTGAACGAAGAGAGGAAGGAGAAGCAAGATAGTCACGGCCTTGATTTCAACTCCAGAAATCAACGGTCCAGGGGGAGTTAGGTGAAAACAAATAAAGAAAATTTGTAATTTATTTATATTATAATTCATATTAACTTCAAAATGTTGTAACTCTTTCATACGAGGTCCGTTTCGGACGAGATTTTTTGCGTTGGCTTCGTATTGACGAGCACTACGCGATGGAGTTGGATTGGAGTCATTTGGAGTTAGTAAGAATTTCGGGTAAAATTAAACGTCCGTTTAATTTTATTCGAAATAAATCGCTAAAACGAAAATAAAATCAAGGTGAGAACTTCTCACTCAATCGAATCAGTTTCGATTTTATTTTAAATAGTTAGATTTAAAATATTTGAATGCATGTTTGAATGATGATTGTTATCTACTGATTGTTAAAATAGACATTATGCGCCGTTAGTAAGCGGATGTTATTTATTAAAAACATATACCGCGAATATTTCATAAACAGTGAAATTGGTATTATATATAATAGCAATATATATATATTGGCATATGCACATATTGGAGTTATTGATTTCCCGCATTTGTTTAGCGGATGAGACCCTATTGCGCCGTCTATTAAGCGGATAATATTTTAAATCCCATATACCGCGATAATTCCGTACTGGAGCGGAATTGGTATTGTGCTAATGTTTTTGGATGCAGGAAAACAGGTTGGAGGGATCCAACTGGATTCCTCAACAGTTTTATTTGATTTCAGATATTTTGATATTTGATGGATTATCATATCGATATATGATATCGTTGTAGTCGTGATTGACTATTTGGTGTGTAGCATCATTGGACCAAATTTGGAATTTTAAAAGGATTTAAAAGTGATTTTTGAAAGTATACGTTTATAAAATATTTTTGGAATTGATCCAATTTAAATAGATAAACGTTATAATTTTAATGTTATAAAAATTATGATTTTTGAGAAATATAGTTAAAAAAAACTGATTTTTGAGAATATGATGCTAATGATTTTATAAAATAGTTAAATCGGAATTTTTGAATTTATTGTGAAAAGTTTAAATATAGGATTTATAAAATTTAATTATTTTATAAATCAAAAGGATGAAATTATAAAGGAGATTAAAGACGTTTTAAAAGAATAATATAAATTGAATTATATTAAGAGATTTATAAATGGATATTTATAAATTGAAATATTGAAATTATAAAACGAGTTTTTATAAGTGGTTGAATGAAGTGAAAATGGATTTCATAAGTGAAGGGAATTTATAAAATTATAAATGGTGAAGTTATAAATGAAAGTTATAAATAGTAAGATTTATAAATTTTGTGAAGTTATTTGAAGAATGGTTTTGGATAAATAATTGAATCTTATAAGTTATAAGATTTATAATTTAGAAAGTCTTAAAAAGAACGATTTTGTAAAATAATCGTTTTATAAGTATTTAACTTATAATATGAACCTTTGGTATATAATTGAGTTATGAATTGAATATAGGATAATGAAGGAATTTATAAACATTGTTTTATAAATTCACAAACGACTTATTTTGATAAGTAAATTTTTATAACTTATTTATGAAGTTATATTCACGTTTTTGACTGTGAATAATCCTTTGAAATAAAATGAATAAAATGATGAAATGTGTTAACGTAGTATATTCACGTTTTTGAATAGTGAATAATATGTTAAAGAAAATGTTTAGAATGTGATATTTTAAATTGAATTAAAAACGATCTAACGATGTTTTAAAATGTGTTGAGATTCGAAACCATGGATTTCAACATTTACTGTTGAAATAGACGTTTTCGAGAAATAGAAGGAAATGGTGGACTATAACACTGTTGTTATAGTAAATGATTTCCGAAAGGAAATGTTTGGTATAGTATTGGGATTTATATATCTATTTTAATTTCGAATCCCTATACTAGTGATTTTGGGTTGTCGTAACGATGTTTTACGTAACATTCGTTTTGGCCCAAATAAATATGTTTAAGAGAACGATTTCCTTAAAGAATGAAATATATACTTAATCTCGATTTAAGTATATTGAATATTTTCCAAGTGTTGAAAATAAATAAAATTTGTGAATTACTTATTAAATAAGTATGGAAATGTTTTCCAATATAAAGTGAATATTAGAGAATTTATCTTTTTGAAGATAAATTGAAATGAATAATTGAAATCGTATATTCATAGATATTTTGAAATATAAATTCACTATGGAATTTATAAAAGAAAGGGGAACTTGTTTAAAAATAAATGTTGATTTATTTTTGAAGTATTGAAAATAATATATCTTGTAAGGATATTTTGGAAAATAAATAATTTGGAAAATTATTTGGAATCTGGTGATGTTGTGCATATCCATTGATAGTTCAATAACCGACTATCAATATTTACCTTTGAATGGGTAATTGATGTGATTTGTTTGAATTTGAATGCCACGCTTATTTTTGAATAAGCGCTCACTATTCGGGTTAACCAGGAAAGGACCATGGGGTCGTATAACCCATTCTGAATATGTGATACGTCGTTATGAATTGCATTTGATGACCGGTGTTGAAGACGAGTATTTGCGAAAGCGATAGGATGACCTATCGATTGTCTCTGCACTGGGTAGCTCCTGGTATAGAGATTTCCTAAGTGATGGGAAATTCGATCGGAATTGTGAATACCCGGATTGCAAGGGCTTCGTGAGAAGTGCCTTTGGTTTTGTTCGAGCCCGGAACAGACTTGTATGGATTGTATGTCTGACGTTACAAATTGAGATATAAAGCATATTTCTTTCAAATATATTTCTGTTGGTGGCGGAGAATTTATTCTTTTAGCTTAACACCCTTCTCTGAGACGTACGAGCTCAGAGGTTATGTAGTTGAATGTTATCAGCGATATATTCCCAGTTTGGTAATGTGACATGCTGAGTGTTGCTGTAAATGATCATTGTGTTGATTATTTGTGATAGGATCATTTGTTTGATCATCTATCTTGGTGATCATTTCTATGATCATTTGTTGACCCAAAGCATGACTTTTGTATAAAGTATGTTTTTGTGGACGTGACTTCGTCGAGCCTCACACCCCGTGAATGGTCAAAACAGGAAAGATGCAGCAAGGTTATGAGGGGTAGCGCCCTTTAGGATATGTGCATTTCCTTATGGAAAAGGGTGGTATCATGGTATGGAGCCCATATACTTACTCGTGTTGAAAACACTTTATGATTGTGTGAATTGATTACGAGCGCTCGGTGAAAGGTCCCAAAGGACCGGGGGATGGCATATTCGGTCAGTTGTTACTCAGTTAGGGGTAACCCGGCCTTGTGTTGGTAGAGATCCGGTTTGGTTCTCGGGGATGTCCATCCAGAGGCATTCTCATGTGGCAATGGGAAGTTCCTTGGCCTGATCATTCGTTGGAAATCCAAAGAAACAATACGAGACTTGTACGGTTTTAGTTGTATAACCTGCTATGGAATGTGGCGGTAACCTGCTATTGAACATAGTTAGCTATAGTAGGCATACGATAATGGTCGTATGTTGGTTAAGATTTATATTCTACTTTCGAAATGAATTTTTTTTTCCTACACTATGCACTGGTAATAATATCAAATGTTCTTTTTAATGCGTATCAAGCATCTTTGACTATCATAAGGAGAAATCTCCTCCAAGTCTGCGTTTGCATTGTGTGTGTGGCGGGAGGTCTTATGGTAGTCTCATTTTTAAAAGCATTGCGAATTGACTTTAAAAATATTCTTCTATTTTGATTTTAAAGATAAATAAACTGTTTTGAGTTCTCGCACCAGTCACATGACTGACTCGGAGTTTATTGTTTTCCTTCCTAAACTCTGGGTGCCCACCAATTTCCACACGGGCAGTCAAGAGTTAGGTTTATCAGGATATTCTGGATGTTCTGGAGTTACTGGAGGCAAGATGGATGGCATGGCGTATTACTAGTTATATAGTATTTCTTTTTCTGCTGTTTGTTGTTGTACGATGTTGTACACTCTGATGATGATGTAATGTGATGTAAAAAAATGTAATAACTGATATAGTTCTTTGTTTAAAGATTATTCATTTATTATTATATGTTGTTCCGCTGCGAATTGTGAGCTTCTGATGTTGTTCTGTTGTTTTCTATTCCGTTCTATTTTCTATTTTCTTTTCCCTCTATTTTCTGTCTTTTCCCTCTTCTTCTATCCTTTTTCTTTTTCTTAAACATTGATAATTCGTATTTCTGTTCATCTTGAGTTAATCTATGGAGATTAGTGTATATTCAAGGAGTACGGATTTGCGGGTCTTCACAGTTCGCGACATAAAGTTGTACACGACCTAACGGGTTAAAGGTCATGCGACCTAATGGGTTAAAGGTCATGCGACCTAATGGGCTAAAGGTCATGCGACCTAACGACTCAAGCGACTCAATGGTCGAACGACCTAATGAAGCAGGCAAGGCCGAACGAGTTAGGGGTTAACGACCTAACACACGGTCGTGATAAGCAGTAGAGGGAACGACCTAACGACGTTGCGACCTAGAGGCCAACGACCTAAAGCCAAAGACGACCCAAGTTGGTTGCGAGTTAAAATGGTCAAGCGACCTAAGGATTTAAAGGCCATGCGACCTAAAGGAGTGGGCGTAAGGCCAAAGGTGAACGACCTAGTATCTCGCGACCTAACGATGTAGTGGCGAGCGACCTACGACCTACGACCTACGATGTAGTGCTGAGCAACCTAAGGCTGTAGAACGATTTAAGGCCAGAAACGAGCTATTTGAAGGCCGAGACTTTTCCACGCTAACGACCTAGCATAGGAAGAACGACCTAATTGCCGAATTTCACCAAAAACGCTAAAAATTGGAGTTTTTCACCAATCCAATCCAAACCAAATGCAAATATACATGCAAACGTGATAGGGATTCATTCCCAACAGTCCAAGATAGTTATAGACTAGAATTGTGAGACAAAAATCTCACCTTTTCACCAAATTTATGAAGAAAAGCTTGAAAGCAATGGAGAAGTAATCGCAAGCTTGAATCCAACATCTTCTTCTTGAATTTGGAATTGAATGTTGGATTTGCAAGAAAATTTGAGCTTGGAATTTTAATTTCTCATTCCACTCACCATTAATTCTAAAACTTGGTTGTTAGGAAATTTATGAAGAGTGAGGAGAAAGAGAGAAGTGGGTTTGAGTTATAATGGCTAATCTAACCCAAAGTCCAAAGCGGGAAAAGTAAGTGAAATTCCACTAACTCCAAACCTATCAATGTTTATACTTAAAAAAGTTGTAAACGACATTTCGATCTCAATGGAAGTGGTCTCGAGTCCTAATTTGACCGTTTGCAAAAAGTAGCTTTTCGGACCAATATCCGATTAACGACAAAATATTTAAATAAAATATTTAAATATAAAATCGATAAATATGCGGGTTGTTACAGACTCCCCTCCTTAAAGAAATAGCGTCCTCGCAATATATAAGATGGAAATAACAAGTAACAACCGTAAAAGCATATTGACACAAAAGAAATTTAAAATAGGAAGTTCACCTCAAAGAGCAGGAGTAAGCAAGTCCGGATGTGTTCGCTGGATGAATTCTCTGGATTCCCAAGAGCAATCCTTAGGATTTGAGGACCATTGAACCTTCACAAGCGGAACATCTTTATTTCGAAGTCGCTTGACCTCCGAAGCAATAATTCGAATAGGTTGCTGCTCATAAGTTAAATTCGGCGAAACTTCAATTTCTTCCACAATACCAGGCTCAAGAATAGAATCGGAATCTCGAAGGAATTTCCGTAATTGAGAAACATGAAACACGTCATGCATGGCAGAAAACTGAGCCGGTAATGAAAGGCGATAAGCCATGGAACCAATACGTTCAGTGATAGGAAATGACCCAATATATCGAGGCGCTAACTTTCCCGACCGACTGAAACGTACAACACCTTTCATAGGTGAAACACGAATAAAAACAAGATCTCCAACAGAAAATTCTAATTTCCTTCTTCGATTATCGGCATAGGATTTTTGTCTACTCTGGGCTTCTTTCATCCTATGTCGAATAAGTTCAATCTTCTCTGTGGAATCACGAATAAAGTCTGGACCTAAAACCAGCTTCTCACCGGCCTCAAGCCAACAAGAAGGAGATCGGCATGGCTTTCCATAGAGTGCCTCGAAAGGTGCTATACCAATACTAGATTGGAAACTATTATTACAGGAAAATTAAACAAGTGAAATATGATCTTCACAACTTCCACCAAAATCGAGTACACAAGCTCGAAGAAGATCTTCAAGAGTTTGATTCACACGCTCGATTTGTCCATCGGACTGGGGGTGCTAAGCAGTGCTAAAATTAAGCTTCGTTCCTAAAGCTTTCTGAAGACTCTTCCAAAATCCACTAGTAAACAATGGATCTCGATCGCTAACAATAGAAGTAGGAACTCCATGCAATTTAACAATTTCTTTGATAAAGAGTTTGGCCAAAAGAGGAATGGTTCGGTTGACCGAATGGGAATAAAATGGGTGGATTTAGTAAGTCTATCAACGATCACCCATAAGCTATCATGACCCGAACGAGAACGGGGAAGGCCATCTATAAAATCCATGGAAATTTGGTCCCACTTCCAAATTGGAATTTATAAAGGTTGCAATAACCCACCAGGCCTTTGATGTTCGGCCTTGACAAGTTGGCAAGTCATGCAACACTTAAAAAAGTTAGCAATATCATATTTCATTCCCTCCCAATAATAAAGTCGCTTCATATCAGCGTACATTTTACTACTACCGGGATGAATGGTGAATTTAGAACGATGGGAATAAAATATCTTTACAAAGATCACCAATATTTGGTACGATAAGTCTACCAAATTTCGAATGCCGCCACGAGAATCAATATCAGAGTCTTTCAAACCATCAATATCAATTTTATCCTTAACATTTTGGCCAAGAAGAGCCAATTCAGGATCTAGCCCTTGAGCTTCAAGAATGCGGTCTAAAAGAGAAGGATGAGCCTCAAGGCTACATAAAACAAGTGATGAGCATAAATCGGATACGCGCTCTCCAATCTCACAAGTGGATATAATTTCGAGATTGTTCCATTCGGATATCATCATAGAAACAACTGCTTGTTGTTTACGGCTAAGAGCATCGGCGACACGATTACCCTTACCGAGGGTATAAAGAATATCAAGATCATAAGGTGCAAGGAACTCAAGCCAATGCTGTTGACGCAAATTAAGTTCCTTTTGAGAAAATAAATATTTCAAAGACTTATGATCCGTGTAAAGAATAAATTTTTCTCCCAATAGATAATGACGCCAAATTCGAAGGGCGAAAACAATAGCCGCGAGTTCTAAATCATGTGTGGCATATCTAGTCTCGGCCGGCTTCAATTGCCTAGAAGCATAAGCAATAACACGTTCTTTTTGCATAAGAACGACACCCAAACCAACGTGACTAGCATCAATATAAACAACAAAATCTTGATTCCCTTCGGGAATAACAAGAATAGGAGCTTCGGAAAGGAGTTCTTTCAGTTTCTGAAAAGAGGCTTCACATTTGTCCGACCAAATGTATTTAACTCCCTTCTTAGTCAAGCCAGTAAGAGGCACGACAATCTTAGAAAAGTCTTTAATGAAACGACGGTAATAACCCGCCAATCCGAGAAAACTACGAATCTCTGTCACACTCTTCGGTCTCTTCCAATCTTAAATCGCTTCAATCTTTGAAGGATGCATGGAAATTCCGGATTCGGCAATAATATGACTGAGCAACTTCACACGAGATTGCCAAAAGTGGCATTTAGAAAATTTCGCCTTTAATTGATTACTCCTAAGAGTTTCCAATACAATCCGAAGATGCTTTTCATGCTCCTCCTCGGTTTTAAAATACACAAGGATATCATCAATGAAGATGAGAACAAACCGATCGAGGAAATCTTTGAAAACTCGATTCATGAGGTCAATGAAACAAGCTGGAGCATTCGTTAACCCAAATGGCATAACAAGCCATTCATAAGATACATATCGAGTACGGAATGATGTCAAAGGAATGCTATCCTCTGCGATACGAAGCTGATGGAAACCGGTAGCCAAGTCCAATTGTGAAAAGACCTTAGCACCACTAAGCTGATCGAATAGATCATCAATCCGAGGTAAAGGATATTTATTTTTAATAGTAAGATCGTTAAGCTTGCGATAATCAACGCAGAGCCTAAGAGTACCATCGGATTTCTTTACAAAAATAGCCGAAGGTCCCTAAGGCGAGGAACTAGAGCGAATAAATTGCTTCGTCTCCAATTCGGATAATTGTTTGCGCATCTCTTCATTTTCCTTATTGGACATGCGATAAGGAGGACGAGTAATAGGTTGAGCTTCAGAAGTAAGATTAATTCTGAACTCAATTGCTCGCTTACGTGGTAAACCTAAAACGAGCTTGAATATGTCGGAAAATTCACGGACAACGTGAATTCGAGAAATGACGTCTTCCTCATCGTCATCGTCATCGTCTTGAGGATTTAAAGAATATAAAGATGCAGTCAAAGAAGAATCCGAATCTTTAAGAATAATAGAAATCCGATTTACAGATTGCGGATGTCGGAGATAAATAGTTCGCTCGGGACATAGGATATGAGCTTCATAACGGTTAAGCCAGTCCATACCCAATATCATTCCAAAGCCTAAGTAATGCATAACATGCAAATCGGCTAGGAAAGAAAATCGCATAAAATAATCTCCACATCTTTACGAAGCAAACTAAGAGTTGAGGATCCACCAACAGGATTCACAATTTTTAAAGAAGTCATTAATGCAGTAACACTTAAGGAAAAAGTGTCTACCAGTTCCTTTGATATAAAAGAATGGGATGCACCCGTATCAAAGAGAACTCTAATAGGTTGATCATGAAATAAAATAATACCATCAAGAATGGAGTGAGAAATACCTTGGCCACGAGAAGTGTTGCCAGGGGCTTGAGCCACATTCAACTTTCCTTCCTTCTTACCTTCACATTTGAGGCATTGATGTATGTAATGATCTGGGCTCTTACAATAGCGACAAGATTTAGGCTTAGAGCACTTATTCGCAAAATGACCCCCAGATCCACAGTTGAAGCATCTCGCACCACTAGGAGAAGGAGACTTTGCCGCAGGGGTTTCTTGCTTACCCTTTTTGTTGGGATAAGGGCCTTTGAATTTACTGGGCCCCTTTTTGTTGTTGAAGTTGGGTTTGAAAGCCACTACTTCAACATCACTTTCTTTATCAGCCTCTTCCAAACGAAGAGCGATATCTATAAGTTGGTCGAAAGGAACTTCTAACTTTAGAAGTAATGGCTTCTTGAGGCTTTTGTTTAAGCCATAAACGAACCTCTGGTTCTTCTTCAATGGGGTGTTGATGTATTCAACCCCATATTTGGAAAGCGACTCAAAGGCTGCGACGTAATCAGTCACAGAGGACTCACCTTGAACAAGGTCTATAAAGCGTCGAGCCAGAGTTACCTTCTCTGATTCTGGTACAAATTTTAACTCGAAGCGTGTCTGGAATTGCTCCCAGGTAAGGTCCGCTTCATTGACTTCAGAAATAAGAAGTTCATACCAGTCCAATGCCCTCTTTTGGAGCATACTGGAAGCCACCTGAACACAGTGAAGATCGACGAGATTCATGCGAATGAAGATTCGATCGCAGGTCCTCAACCAAGCCTGGACCTCGATGATAGTTTCAAAACCTTTAAATGGCTTCCCACCCAAGTTGGTGTAATCATTGCACAAACGTGCAAACCCAGATTTAGGGTAAGTAGGTTCCGGATTAGAACCAGCTGCTTGAGCATTCATGACAAGGTCAAGAAGTTGCTAGGCAGTCATAAAAACTCCATCTTGGAGTAGAGCACTAGATGGTCCAGCTCTGGGATGACCAGGTCTAGCCATTTCTCTTCCTTAAGAAAGAAAAAAGAGAAAGAAGAAGATTATTCACAAATGAATATCGAGCAATCTTGCTAGATAAAACAAGGAATTATAAGGATATAGGATGAATCGGTACGACGACTCGAATTAATCCTAAGACATAACTCCTAAGGTGGACTTAGGACGATGATCCTTGTTAAGTTATTCTACATTGTTCCGAAGTTTGGCTTTGATACCAAGCTGTGACGCCCCACCTCTATACCCACGCTAGCCAAGAACACTACGGTGTAGTGCTGTCAACTAGCACGAAGAATAAGGCTGTTGAGGAGCGACTATCCATGTGATTGCTTATCACACAGTGGCTATAAATAATCTTCGGAAACAAACATAGAAATAAACATAACACAAGTCAGTCACAGACAACCATATCACAAAGGTGGAAGAAGATATGAATATATAACTAACACATGAAAGTGTACATCAGAGTTGTGGTAAAAAAGATCCACAATAATACAAAAGAATAGCAACACGTGCTATACAAAAGAATACAGCTATGAGTCTATATCTCAAGTGTATATAACAAAAACTGCTAATCTAAATAGTTAGCCAAAAGTCAGAGTGGCAAATCCCAGGAAGAAGTCAAGCAGAAGCACCTGTAACATCTCGGTCTGACCCGAGTATTATTTAAGAAAATAATAAACGGATCAGTCTAGCTATAAATATCAGATGGCATGGTATAAAATAAAAGATATGGCATAAACGTAAAATATCCATACTGACATACTACTATAAGTATGCAAATGATGATCAATAGAAGATCAATCAATAAGAGATAAATCGATATCACAAGAATCTTCTCAAAGATCCAAAGAGGGCAACATACCCTAAACTTGTACTCATAACAAGTCAATGACATAAATTCCAGAAATCAACACAAGAAATCCAGAAATCACAGAAAAAGGGAAAGAGGCCTATCACACGACGGTCCGAAGACCATGGGGAGCTACCCCACATGGGTGAGTCGGAATCACCCAGATGAGGTCTAGGCTAACCAAAAAGCATAAAGGTATGTGTGAGTGGAATCACACAAATGGTGTCTAGCCTAACCTCGCAACAAAAAGGTATGTGTGAGTGGAATCACACAAATGGTTTCTAGACTAACCTTGCGGACAAAGAGATATGTGTGAGTCGGAATCACACCAATGAGGTCTAGTCTAACCTTGCAAACAAAGAGACATCACACAATTGCTAGTCTAAATCATAAAATGATCGTCATGATCAACGAGAAGTGTCAATTACACTAAGCTAGTAAATATAAAGTCTAGCTTCGTGTCCCATAACCACTTGCTTAAATTAAATATTTACGAACAAATTGTAAATCTTCACTAGAAAATTGTCACAAGAGGTTCAATCGAACAAGTCCAAGAATTAACCGACGAAGTGAATGCAAGCATTTCATACCACTTGTTTTACTAAGCCGTTTAATTAGATTTCTCATCCGAGTGAGGTAAAGGTTTGTATATACTAGTAGATTGGAAAATGGTTTAAGAAAAGAGCTTTTTTATTGAAAATAGGGTTGAAATCATTTTGTTGAAAGAGTTTTGATATTTACTACTAGTATAGAAAACCTTTATATTTTAAAGTGACAAATCATAGAAGTGATTATAGAAACAATCAATCATAAAATTTCACATTTGAAGACATGAATAAAATCCAAAAAAACCGATAAAGAATCCATCGAAATAGATATTCAAAAATCCATAAAATCGACCGAGAAGCCCAAGATAGTTTGTCTCGAAGAATGGTCAACTCAGCATCTCAACAAAGCAAGTTCTGTTGAATGTTTTTCAGATAAGATCCCCTATGGAGAAGGGGTCCAGGGGGTGGCAACCCCCAAGGTGGGGGTGCGGGGGCAACTCACCCGCTACGGGTTCGACCTTCCCGGTCAGGTCGTGGGGGTCCAGGGGGCAGCGCCGCGTCCAAAATGGTACGACTTACTGAAGACCTAAGGGAGGATAGGATCGAGCCACCTACGAGTATAAGGGGTCGAGCGACCTAGAGGTGTTCGCGACCTAACGACCTAAACAAGGTCGAGCGAGTTAAGGTGATGCGTGACCTAACGTGTCACGCGACTTAACGAAGGCAAGGCCGAGTGAGTTAGGGTGATGCGCGACCTAACGGAGGCGAGCGATTTAAGGGATCATGCGACCTAACTGGAATGGCCAAGCGACCTAACAACCCAGGCAAGGTCGAGCGACCTAACAGGGTTCGCGACATAAAGTTGTACGCGACCTAACGGGTTAAAGATCAAGCGACCTAACGGGTTAAAGGTCATGCGACCTAACGGGCTAAAGGTCATGCGACCTAATGACTCAAGCGACTCAATGGTCGAACGACCTAATGAAGCAGGCAAGGCCGAACGAGTTAGGGGTTAACGACCTAACACATGGTCGTGATAAGCAGTAGGGGGAAAGACCTAACGACGTTGCGACCTAGAGGGCAGCGACCTAAAGCCAAAGACAACCCAAATTGGTTGCGAGTTAAAATGGTCAAGCGACCTAAGGATTTAAAGGCCATGCGACCTAAAGGATTGGGCGTAAGGCCAAAGGTGAACGACCTAGTACTCACGACCTAACGATGTAGTGGCGAGCGACCTACGACCTAGTGCCGAGCGACCTAAGGCTGTAGAACGATTTAAGGCCAGAAACGAGCTATTTGAAGGCCGAGACTTTTCCACGCTAATGACCTAGCATAGGCAGAATGACCTAAGTGCGGAATTTCACCAAAAACACTAAAAATTGGAGTTTTTCGCCAATCCAATCCAAATCAAATGCAAATATACATGCAAACGTGATAGAGATTCATTCCCAACAGTCCAAGATAGTTATAGACTAGAATTGTGAGATAAAAATCTCACATTTACATCAAATTTATGAAGAAAAGCTTGAAAGCAATGGAGAAGTAATCACAAGCTTGAATCCAATGTCTTCTTCTTGAATTTGGAATTGAATGTTGGATTTGCAAGAGTATTTGAGCTTGGAATTTTAATTTCTCATTCCACTCACCATTAATGCTAAAGCTTGGTTGTTAGAAAATTTATGAAGAGTGAGGAGAAAGAGAGAAGTGGGTTTGAGTTATAATGGCTAATCT
The DNA here is from genome assembly GCA_030765085.1 of Allium cepa. Lineage (NCBI taxonomy): Eukaryota > Viridiplantae > Streptophyta > Magnoliopsida > Asparagales > Amaryllidaceae > Allium > Allium cepa. Next base: position 647,484,807 of record CM060939.1, on the reverse strand, counting down.
AACCAAAAGTCCAAAGCAGGAAAATTAAGTGAAATTCCACTAACTCCAAACCTATCAATGTTTATACTTAAAAAAGTTGTAAACGGCATTTCGAACTCAATGGAAGCGGTCTCGAGTCCTAATTTGACCGTTTGCAAAAAGTAGCTTTTCGGACCAATATCTGATTAACGACAAAATATTTAAATAAAATATTTAAATATAAAATCGATAAATATGCGGGTTGTTACATTAGTTCCATCTACTAATCTATTTTAGTTTCATATTTAAAATCGTTTAATTGCTTAACAAATTTTTTCTCAAATTTCAAAAATTCTCTATCTTCCAAAATTTTCGAAATTTTTTTTCCGAGTCTCCTTTGTACGGAGGAGCTTTTGCAATTTGACAAGAGGTATAAATATATATACATCGACCCACCCGGTTGGAAAAAGCAAAAACAGTTCATATTTCCTATTTTTATTGCGTAGGCGTACCTTATTTAGCATTTTAAGCAAGCAGCTTATTTATTTTAGCAATTAGTGCAATCCAAATCCAGCCAAACGGCCTTCAGGTACCTGTACTTACTCAATTTAAATATGTAAGTGTCATATAAGAAAATCTATTTGCATCTCACTTACTTTTAATGGCTAAATACAAGCATTTCACTTATATTCAATAGCTAAACACATATATCATAAGCAACAAGCACCAAAACGCTTCCCATAAGCGATTTATAAAATCTTAAAGCTAATTCAATTGTTTTCAACCAATTTATAAACCACTTCATTTAATTTCAATGGTTTGCAACTCAATTTCTTACATTCCATTGATTTTTAACCCAAACGAGCTCATATTCACTTCGATTAATTCTAAAACCAATTTATTTAGTCCCTGTCAATTCATAGAAATTTAATTAATTTTATTTACGTCATACGACGATTCATTTTATACAAATTCGACAATATTCGCTTAATAGAGTATTTATTTAGTTTATAACCATTTTAAATTAATTTTCAACTCATTTTATATTTAATTCCATTTCATTTCTAATTTATTCACCCACCATTCATTAGCTCGACACATTTCATCCTTGTATACTACTACCATTCCCAAATTAATTCAATCCAAGCTTTATTTAATAGGTTTTCACCCTTATTCGAAGCTAAGCTTCCATAAATTTTAAACTTAAGTTAATTTACTTTAATTTATTCCAACATCAACTTAAGTTTACTTTTATTTGATTCTCATTTAATCAAATTCCATTAAATTCGGTTAGCTCATCCCTTTTAAATTTTCATTTTAAATTCACCTTCCCAATTTATCAAAATAATATCCAAGCACATACTTAACTCATTTATACTTCAAATTGATATACCACCAAATTTAAGTTCAGTTTGATAATCTAATTCCAATCACAATTTTGATTTAGTTTTTATTCTATCAGACTTCTTCCATTTATTGTTTAACTCAATTAACCCATTTTAGTTTTTAATTCAATTACTTAATTCGTTATCGAATTTATTTTATTTACACCAAGCCATTCTCAATTTATTTCCCTTCACTTGGGGATTGTTTGCAACCCAAACCATATTTATTATAATCCATTTCTCTTAAATCCAATTTACTTGCAAATTTCATTAAATATTATTCAAATCACCTTTGAATTTCATTTGTAATTCAAACCATCACATTTTTCAATCCAACTCTATTTTATTTAACTCAAATTCATATCCAAACTCCCTTATTAACTTACAATCTATTTATTTAACCAAGTTAATTTTTTATCAACATACTCTATCAAATAATTATTTATTAGCTTATTTCCAACTTAATTTACAAAAATCACTTCATTAAATTTTTCCTGAGTTCGATTTTGTTTTATAATTCCAGTTTGGATTTTCTTTCCTTTTAAAAATTCTAACACTTTGATTTTAAAATTTTAGAAATACATTTTAATTCGGATAATACTATTAAAATAGCTTTTTATAAAAATATTTCTTACAACTTGATGTCTCAAACTGTCCATCCTTGTTCTCACAGAAATTCAGTCATACGTTGATCAGGCGTAGAACTGAAAATCTATAAGTACTTGGTAAATCCGTTTTCAACATCCAGTGAAAATACTTGAAAAATAATTTTATTAAAAATATAGAAAACAGTTTTTGAAAATAGAGGAAATGTCTTTGGTGACAATGCTATGAAAATCATTACCCCCATCCATGATCACAGTTACATTCTAGGGTTACGTTGCCATCATAGCAAAAGTCCATGTAACTGCAGGCTCTTCGCGGCCTCTCGATTACGCCATGGAACCCACACAACAGATCATAGTTACATCCAGGGTTACGTTGCCGTCACAGCAAAAGTCCATGTAACTGCAGGCTCTCAGCGGCCTCTGATTTCCGCTGTCGAAATGAAACTTTTCCACTCCTACATAGGTCGTAGTCTATCGATATAAAATCAAACGCAGACTGTTGGCTCTCAGCAGCACACACGACTTTCGCTATGGTATACTTACTCATAATCCCCAGGAACTAGTTTTGTCCGGACTCCTCATAGGATCAACTTTAGAACTCCTCCTTAGGGCCCAAGGCAGCACCACCCGGTGGCACTCCTGAGAAGTTCATTTCAAGGAAGCGCCTTTTTCCGCAGAGCCATCATCAAAACACTTTATACTATATACATATAGTATCTTTCAAATCATACACCTAGGATGAATCTCATAAAAATCTTCTTTACACAAAATCGATTATCCCAAAATCGATAATTCTCAAAATAGGCTTTCCAAATTCAATATTGATTTTACCCAAAAATCAGAAGCCTTTCCAAATCCAAAGGTTTCCAAAACTTTTCCAAAATCCTCATAATATCCTTTGTATATATACAGATATATATACAATTTTTAAAACTTTGGATAACTTTAAACTCGTATAAAATTTCTTTTATACTTCAAACACTTCCAAAATCCTTTTTCTTCCAGCAATAGATTCAACAAGGGGAGAATATATAACAAAGATAACTTTGTTTACCCAAAATCAAATATTCAAATTTGATTATTCTTTCCAATAACAATTCATTCAAATCCGTACGATGTACACCTATCACCCGTACGCTATACCAATCCGATCGCTCGCTCGATCACACAATTTTACTTCCGAACTAGTATCGTCCACCCGACTTCCTAGTGCGGACACAGATCTGGTTTCTTGATTAGAAACCGTCATTCTTCTTGCATAGCTATAACTATAATAGAGAACATCCAGAACCAATCAACAATCCATATCCAGATTCGCCGTCGAAAATCAAGTGAAAAATCCCAACTCGGATCGATATAACTATCTCGAAATTATGTGCTCGAATCTGGATCAATTCGCCATGCGAATAGAATAATAAACGTACATCCTACATATTTAACTTCATTGATTATTGGCCAAATCAATTTCCTTTCTATTCACAATTCCTTATTTCCATTTACATTAATCCCCATTTGGATTATCACTTCAATTCTTATCTCAGTTGGGTATTTAATCAATAACAGTTTGAACTCCTACCAGTTTATATTTAGGAAATAGCTCGTAAATTTAAAAATAGATAAGTAGTTGAAAAATAATGATTAGTTTACAAAATAGCTGTAAAATAGTTAAATAGTGGTAAAATAGTTGGAAAATAGTTAAATAGTTTCAAAACTTTTAGATAATTGCAAAATAGTTGTAAATTAGTAATTAATTTATAACATAGTTGAAATATAGTAATGAATTTAGAAAATAGTTGAAAAATGGTTGAATAGCCCCAAAATAATTATAAACCAAGTATAAAATAATTTGGCTTTAAGAAAGAAAGGTTGTATATATTTAATAGCTTAGAAAAATAAGTTTATATTAAGATAATTTATTTAAAATAGTCTAGAGTCAAAACTGCTCACTTTCCCAACATTTCAATTTAAATTTCCACTCCCATTTAAATTTACCCAATTTCAAATTGAATAATCTTCAATTTCCATTGAAATTGATTTAACCCCAATTCAAGTTGAATTGATTCTCAATTTCCTTCCAACTTCAAATCAAATTCCGTTTGATCTTTAAACTTGTACAACTTTAATTACAATTTCTATTTATAATCAATTACATTCATATTTTGCTTTTAACTCGGAATTATACATTTTATTTGGCTAATATACTTCTATTATTCCATAAACATTTTAATCAAGATTCCAGAGTTTAAACAAATTTCCAAAATTTCAATATCACCTTTGAATTCAACTATATCCAAAATTCTTTGGCAAATTCAATTACCCCTTTGAATTTCAAAACCAAACCCAGTTCACAAACAATTCCAATTTAAAACAATATGGTAGCAAATTATCTTCTAGAGACTCGAAAATGAACATCGATGATGCTGCAGTCATTATCGATGTTATTTTCCAGTAACCGAAAGAGTTCAATGCTTTTATCTCTTTAAAAACATTTCCAAATATTTTAATTTCAAATTTTCCGGATTTCAAATTCAACACAAAAATATTTTTGAAATAATACTATTATTTCTCCAAAACCTTTGGAAACCACTTCTAAATCCAAAGGAATTTTAATTTTTTCCAAAAATTCCAAATTCCCAATCCATCCAATTCATGTTTAAACATTACTCTGGAATTTCCATCTTACGTTATTTTCAAATATTCTCTGGAATTCTATTTCAAATTATAATCTCATTTTATTTATGAAGTTTATTTCAATTCATAAATTACATTCACAATCTATGCTTCAAATTCCATTTTGTTATATAAGTTTATTCTTCAACTTTGGTTATAAGTTTCAATTTGGTCGTATTTTATATTACTTCGTAACTTAATTCCAATAATTTAACAACCAATCACCTAAATATTCATTAGAAGGAAATGTTGCTATATATATCAAAATATATTTTTATATAAAATCATTAAAAATCTTTATAAGCAAATAACAAGTACGCTCTCATATATATATATATATATATATATATATATATATATATATACACACACGCATACATACTCAACTCATTCTAAAGTACTACGGACTCTATTCAATGAGTAATCCCTACCAGAGCCAAGGTTCTCGCTTAACCTCTCACTCTGATACCAAATGTAACGACCTGAAATTTTCTAACTCGAAAATTCCAGATAGTTATGAAAGAAGAAAGAGATAGAAGAAGAAGAACAGAAATAATCAACAACTCACATTCGCAGCGGATAAAATATAATAATAAATAATAATAGTTGCAAAAGAATGCTATGTCTGTCGGTTACATTCTAATACATCAGGGTTTCACATTATATACAGTCAATGAATATTTAAAATTATCATGTCTCAGATTTACAATAATATAAATACAGCGGATATACTCTATTCGATATTGCCATCCAGCTCGCCTTCTGAGCTTCAGAACATCCCTACCTGAAAATCTGTAATACTCGGTCTGACCCAAGCATTACACCAAAGTAACACCTGGGTCAGGCTGGAAACCAGCGTGAGTAAACCCAACTAACATGGAATACCAGAACAAAGAACTCATATAAACCCGGGGTAACTTATATTAATTCACAAGTTGCTATGGATAACACTTATTTCACATATAAATTTCTAAGTACCAAACTTAGATAAAATAATCCAATTCACTTAAAACATTTCATTCCTATCTATTTATTTCACAAAGCAATTTATAAAAATTCGAAGTGGTTTCGGGTATTTCCCAATACCCGACCCCGGTCTCTTCGAGTCTCATGCCATCCTATTCTAAGATATCCAAGTGAAGAACACAACATTTCATATCAGAGATATCAACTTATTTAAAACACCCAATACCATTCAGTTATCCATAAGCAATGCTCAATCTCATACAATTTAATTCAATTGATTCTAATTGAATTTCTAATCACATTCATATAGATTCCTTCATTCAATATTAATTAATTCCAAATCAATTAATTAGTCAACCCTTCACCATTCATCTTGATTAATCACCCTGGATTATTTAATTTCAATTACATTCAAATAATTATCTTAAGTTAACTTCATAATATAAATCAGTCTCAACCAATATCATTAAGAAATCTTACTTACTTTATGAATAAATTAATTATTTAATTACATTAAACCTCCATTACTTATGCTAATTAACTTCCCATAGGTCACTTATTACTGATTAATTCATCTTAATTAATCAATCTTCAATTACATTGTTAATTATATTAATTAATTATTTCCCCTTATTTTTTACTAATTTCGTTAAGTATTTGTTTACCAAACAATCCAACGATTATTCTGAATTGCTTACACTTGACTAGTTAACTTAAACTTAATTAATCAATTAAGTCCAACCATTAATTACTAGATTCATTAACCCAAATTAATACTTAATTGAATTAATTAATTAATTGTTTAATTACTTTACCATTTTAATGAATCATAATTCATTAAGCTGCTATTAACTTAAAAATAAAACAGCTTCTTAATCATGAGTTAAGTTTAAACAATATAAACCCCAACATTCGAGTCAAACCACAACTAACTCGAGAATATCCAAACCAAGGTCACATCATCAATTCACAGTGCACATCAATTCAATAATTCAACCAAATATTTAAATTTATTCAGTTAAATTTAAATAGAAATCCAAAAGCATGAGATTTACTCACCTTCGATTTTGCAAATCCAAATCTGATCTCGATTTGTTTCCTTCAATTTTGGACCTTGTATAATATTTATACCACTTATCAATATTCGATTTAAGAAAACAATTAACCAATGTTTAATAGTTTAATTTTAACTAATGATTTAATTCAACCAAATAAATCTAAATTTTTAACCTAATTTTCCCTTTTACCAATCTAAAAATAATTAAGCGGGTTAACTAATAAATTAATCATCGGTAAACAATTTCTTTTTTTTATAGAACTATTAAAAATTTACTTACTGTAAAAATAAAAATAAAAATAAAAATTTACATATTTATATCTATTCATTTATTTAAATCAATTTAATTTTAAATACAATTACCTTGCTGCCTTACCAAAGCGACGAACCCACCTCACAACTTCGCGTTGAGAACCCACAGCACACCGCCCCCAAATCAACGCAGCAGCCCCACCATCACGAACCCACCAAGTCACGGCAAACCCTAGAGCAGTTCCAGACCCCACCGTTGTTCTCACGCAACCCTGACCTCTTTGCTCTTCTAACCATGCTACTGCTGCGTCAAACCTTCCCTTCGCTACTTGCCTCGTTGCTCGCGATTCAACCCCTCACTACCCCCTTCCCACTGCTATCGGTCATCCTCCCGAGTTCTCACACTCAGGAAGACGATGCCAGAAACCCAAAATCGAACGCGCCTATGTCCTCTCGAGCATCCCCTCGCCCAACCTTCGGAGTTGCGAGCGCGTGCTATCCAAGATCGAACGACTCAAGCCCACTGCCTCGCGACTGAAATGCCTTCTTGAATCGAGCTGAAGGGAATTTGGATTATTTGAATGGAGGCGATTTCGTTTCTTCTGCCATTTTTTTTATTTTTTTTATGAGCTCGATTTCGATCTGGAATCAAAAGGGAACGAAGACGTAATAATAAAGATGAACAATGGCTTCTTGAGTACGCTTGTTTATAAAATAATTTAATATTGAAAATATCACATTTAGTATAGCACGAAATCCAAAACCCGAATCAGACATGCTGACAGACGTTTATAAGGTTTTACCCGCATTCCGAACACAATGGAACATGTTTCGAAAGCTAATTTGATCGCATGCGCGATTTACGGAAGTAAACGATCAATTTTAAATTAAATCGATTAAAATAGTTCTACGCGTTTCGAGCTGTCAGGGTTAAACAACAACTCCGATTGCTCCAAAAATTGGAATCCGATAATAACTAACTATTATGGATCCAATGGAACTGTTTCGTCGAATTCCGAGTCTGCGCCTCGGAATGCTATTTTTAAATTCAACTTAAATGATATATTATTAAGATTGAACAAATTACCTTTAAATTAAATTTCAACCATTGTATTACCTTCAATATTATCATTATAGATTTTATAAGCCTTCATATTATTTAACAGGCGTAGAAATTTAAGATTCAACAATTTATCCAATTTCAATTTATCAAATTCAATTATTTTAAACTATATAATTTAATGATTTAATAAACAAGTAAATATTAATATCTTGAATACAAGTTAAAATTCACCTTTAAATATTTTAAAATCATTTAACTATTCAAATTTAAATTGCTAGAAATTCCGGGTCATCACAAATACGAATTCTATCCTAGGATAGTTATAACAACCTATCCCTACCTAACTGATACGATATACATATAGTACAGTGGAAACAAAATAGTAATTAGCCATCGATGAAGCCTACTGCTCCAAGCTCCAAGCCCCTCCAAATGCATCCTTGTAAATCAGAACTCCATGGCTGCCCATAAAAATTTGAGCACCCAAGAGTTTTAAGAGAAGAAAATAAAACTATGGGACAGACATGGGTCTAGTATGAGTAAACTCAAAGCAACTGAATTATTACTTTAAAATCTCTTTTAAAATCAAGGGTATCTCGTAAGACCATACCACACATAAACATAGATGGTTTTTTACCTTGCAATAACCAAAACACTTTACATTATAAAAATCCAATGATATTATAATATTGTCAAGGTTTTAAAGTATTTAATAACCAAATAGCTATGATGTGTGTACATGATAGCAATAATAGATATACACAAAAAATCGTAGGCTCGTATTGGATAATGGATTTTCAACAAATGGTAAGGTATGCGACAAATCTATACAACTTTAAATAAAATGTATAGTTGGATCGAAAATCTTTCTATCCCTGCTAAAATAGGACTGGCCTACCTTTGAACTAGGTAGTACTGAATATGATCACCCATTGGTTGCGATCAATAACCAAAGATGAGCCCAAAGCATATGTAGAGATATCGACACTAGATCTTAGGATGATCAGACCCTAATGGATGCGACAATCATGGCCCTGCTGCATCTACCATGTTTTAACCATTACCCCAGTGTAAGGCTTGAGAAGCAATGCTCTTAACATTTAGCAATCATCTTGGAATGCTAACCCTACCCTCCAAGTAGAAACAATGCTAACATTCATCTATACAAGTTCATTTTGGGTTTAAAAGAAACCAAAGGCTCTTCAAGGAGAATCGTCCTCAATCATCTTCAAGATGTCTTCCATTCGAACACATATGTTGGTTCAAAGTGGTTTTTAGATAACATATCCAATCCCGGTCTCTTGAAACCAACAACGATAATTTTCGGTTGACTCATTCCCGATTCTTTTAGAAGTATACAACAAGTATTTAAGTCCTCACCGTGGAACTCAAATGTACAATCATACTTCCTGAGTCAAAACAGTTCAAGATTTCATAATTGGTTATTTAATTATCAAATAACCGAACAACAACAATTCAGAGATTTAATTACCCATAGCAACCACTAAACCTAAAAAAATCTTTCATTTATTAAATCTCTTTTTAAAACATTTATCAAACATTGATATACTTATCTTATTGACATAAGTTTATTCATAAAACATTTGTGAAAGATTTTTTATTACAAAATCATATTAAAAGGAATAGACAAATGCTAATTAAATGGGATAAAAGGATAACCTTAAACACACTTCCTTTGGTGTTAAGTATGGAGGAATGTCCATACCACCAAAATTAAGATGGTCAGTTAAAGGAAATCCAATCTTGGATTCTTTTATAATTTACTTCAACAAATCATTGATAAATCTCTTTTATGAATTTTCCTTTACTAAAATTCCAAACCCATTTATAAACTCCAAGTTAATTTACAAAACTCTTTTATAATTATAAAAACCATTTATATAATTCTTATAAGTCTCCAACTTTTTTTTATAAAACATTATTCCGATTTTTAAAACTCCTTTTATAAATCTTCTTAAATGAAATTCTTTTACAAAGGATCATTTGCAAAACATCCCTTTAAAAATCACTTTAAACAAACCTTTCTATTTGTTAAACTCTTTTATAAACAAGTTATTTTTTTTTAATACTTTCATTAAATAATTAAATACTTGGAAATTATTTATAAACTCTTAGTCTAAATTTGATCGAAGAATTAAAGTTAATTCAAAACCATAACTCTAAGATAATTCATAAAGAGGCTTAGCAATCCAAATGTTACCAATTTATGTTACCATTTAATTCCAATTTGAATTCCAAGTCACTTCATAATTATTTACATAGGTCAATCTTTGTGTAAAGTCAATTCGTATCCAATCAGGGAATAACATGTTAATTACAACTCAACTGGCATATACCAATACATAGTAAAAGGATGGCGATATTTCCTTCTAATAGACGTCCAAAAAGTTCACTCAGTTATAACATAATGGGAATTTGTTTCTACTAACAAATGTCTAAAAAAAAACCAAATGATCAATTTATAGCAGACTGAGAATTTAATCTGTTATTAGGGGTCCAAACAATCAAATATCAATTTATAGAAAAATGGGAACTTATTCTACTAACGAATGTCCATACTATCAAACAATTTTCAATTTAGCAGAATGATATTTTATTCTGCTAAATGGACATCCACACAATTCAATTCAAATCATTATAACTCATTCACATTCGTTTGGTTCTAAATGTAATAGATAAGAGATCCCTTGATTTAAAATTAACTCACTTATACAATAAAACCAACTTAAAACATAACCAATAAAGTTTAAAATAACTTTTAATAATTAATTATTAATTTAAATTATTAATTAAAGCTTAATTATAAACTAAAGCTTAATTATAATTTAAAGCTTAATTAAATCTAATAAATCAAAATTAAATCATAATTAAACCTTGATTAATCTTAGTTAAATCTTAATTAATTAATGATTATACCCTAATTAATTAAATAATTAATCTCCAATTAAATAATTAATCTCCAATTAAATAATTAATCTCCAATTAAATAATAATTAATTAAATAATTGATCTCTCACTAAATAATAATTAATTAAAATAATTAAACTTGATTAATATAAAAATTGATACTTAATTATCTCTTAACTTTATTATTCATTAATTAAAACTTCCTTAATTAATTAATTAATAATAAGCTTACTTAATTGATACTAATTAATTACTAATTACTTAACTTAATTACTAATTAATTAGTAAATAATTATTCTTAATTAATAACTTAATTAATTATCAAAACATACTTAATTGAGTAATAATTAACTTATACCTACTGATTTTGTTTGAAAATGGTTTTACAAAAGCATTTAACAGAAACACTTTTAACATTTGAAAATCATTAAATTCCCTGATCTACATCCGCAGTGACCATCGTTATAGATGTAATAACTTATATTTTTTTCTAATTTACCATCCAAAACTTTAACTTTTCATTTTTTCTTACTTTTAAAACATAATTTAACAGAGTTTTAAAAACATTAACTAAAGTTAGAAACTAAAATAAAACAAAATAAAACATTTACTAAATCAAAACTAGTAAAGATTTGATTTTCAAAATGGATCTCAAGACCTTTTTAACATCTCAAGTTCTAACTTCCAAACCATTTAATCACATATCCAAAATTATGAATAATAAATCATATCATCACCATGCATCACAAAGATCACGACTTTAAATCCAAACACATCACTTTAATTCATTAATTCAAGTCAAAGGAATGATATTTCAACATAGCTAAGCTCCAAATTTAAAGAAGTGGTACAAAAGAAAGCTGTAGCCAATGGAATTTTGTATAGTTTGAAAAAATTATTTCTCTATTAGGATAAGAGGTGAGGAAGATACGGTAAACTAAAGAGGAGAAATTTTTTAAAGAAGTGGAGGACTATTCATAAGGAAGAGAAAAAGTAAATTCCCTAAATTCCCTTGTTCTTTACCCTCCACTACCGTCTTGCCACTCACCTAGCCTCCTCCACCTCATGTACTCATGCCCACACCTTTCTTCCCTATTCTCATTTCAATGCAAACATGTTTAAATATGTTTAACTACTCTTTGTACTTAATGTTTCTAATGATGTGACATTTATATTTTTATTTTAAACTTTATATTCTTAGGTATGCATACACATGTACATACACCAATATACACATATATACATATACAAACTTATTAAAAAATGTGTATACTAATGTTAAAGAGTTTATAATGTCTCCGATAACATTTAGCTAAAGAAAAGTCAAAAATTTGGAAATCGAATTCCAGTCACATTTTCGATCTTTCTTCAAACTAGATATTTGTATAAACAAATTTGAAAAAATATTTCACCATTATTATTCATTATTTAAAAGATTTTTATTTCCATTACAAAATCAATTTGTTGAATATTTAAAATTAATTAAATATTCGCAAATCAGAGCAGTGAAATTCCAAGTTGTTACACTAATAGCATCAGAAAAACAAATAAAATATAAATAATTAATATGTTTACTTTATAGTAATTATAAATTAACTAAATCGTATGGTATTTCTGAACATTCATCACCACGGTTGTGTGACTCAAAAGTGTAAATTCTGTAATGACCCGTAATTTTCGATAATTAAAAATTATGGATTTAATAAGGTTTTGTGATTTAATGTTGGAAGAAATAAAAAATTATGATTTAATAATAAGAATACAACTGGAATGAAATGTAATAGTATTAATTTAATGTAATTGATAACCGCTTTAAATGTAATTCCAGTTAATTGAAATGATTAAGGTAATTAATAACCTCTTTAAATGTAATTCCAGTTAATTAAAATGATTAATGTAATTTATAACCGCTTTAAATGTAATAGTATTAATTTAAGGTAATCGATAACCGCTTTAAATGTAATTCCAGTTAATGGAAATTAAGATGAAATTAGAGAATTTTAATGTAATAAGATATAAACAATGTTAACTATGCCTATAGAGTAATGATTGATTAAATAAAAAGATTGAAATCAAATTTAATCGATTTATTGAAATTAAATTTTAATTAATTAAATTTAATTATAATTGAAATTGATCGTTGTAATTAGTGTAATATTTAACACTGGATTGATATATAAATTTTTTAAATTATTGTAAATGTCTAAGTAATTAAAAATGATAAAATTGTTAATTATTAAACGTGGAACTAAGAAGTGATTTAATCAATTTAATAATCATTTATTTAATTAACATGAAAATAGCCATTTTGGCAACTATCTTGATTTCGACGAAATTAGTTTCATCGGATCCATAATGGTGAATTATTGTGAGGTTTCAAGTTTCGTAGCGATCGGACTTGTTGTTTGATCATACGGACACGAAACGCGGAGAAATCAATTAAATTAAATTCAATTGAAATTAATTTGTAATAAGCTGATTTTTAAAGCTAACTTCTCCATACGATAGATTAGGACTTGAAACCTATTCTTTTGAGCTTAAAAATATCGAAAACATCTATTTTGATATATGGGATGACCACTTTCATTTTTGGGGCAGAACGGGCATTTTGGGTCGCTATTCGTCGTTCGTACAAATTCGATATGTGTTTATTTTCTTATCGGGCTTTGTTAATATAAATAGTCTTGTTTTCCAAACCTTAGCAGCCATTTTTCTTATTCTATACGTACATTTCCATTTGCTTCTTCGTTCCTTCCCAAAGGTAACAACCCTAGTTTCCAAATTCAATTGCAAATCAAATTCAAATCGAAAAATTTAAACTCCTCAGACTATATCATATTATATATCGTTGGAAAGCTCTCAATGAGCACAATTTACTGCTATGATTTGTTTCTCAAATTGGATCATCGTCTATCCAGAAATCAATGAATCAATCTCGACCGTTCATCGCGCGTTGATCAACTTCGACTGATCATCAAATCGAGGTTAACATGTTGTAAGGAGTCGAGGGGAATTCCATCGGAGTAGGTCGCAGTGGTATCAGTAGTTAAATCTTTGTGTATATTCGATTTAGGGTTTTGAATAATCCCGGCGGCGGCTTGAGATTCCTCATTGCGACATGATCGCTTATGGTCGCACGACTTCCAGGGAGGGCGCCTGGCATGGATGAGGGTGGCGATGTCGAATTGGTGGCCTTAGGGCATGAAATTCGTGATTGTTGGATGGCGGCAGTAGGGTTTCTGAGACACTTGAATGGATGTTGATGGATTACGTGTTAAAGACAAGAACGTGGCTGGTCACGTGTGTATCTATATTTATTTTATTTAATTTAAATCGTGTAATCTTCTAATCCTTATTACTTTTTTAAACAAGATCTGATTCATGCATGGTTTATTCCATTGGAATCATATCGAAATTTTGGAAATTTTGGAACTAGTTTGGGTAAATTCTACGGCTGTCCAAATTTGGGACTTATTTTGGATTTCAAATCGATTTGAAATCAAAAGGTAAGTGTTTTAACCCACTCGTAACTACTAAACAATCTTATGTTAGTTAATTTAAATTTATCATGTAATTAGAAATTAATTGGTTGATGTTCGGTATATTTAAATTGCCAATCTAGTTAAATACAACTTTATTTCATTTATTCGTCATTTAGTTTATTATTGAATTTAATTGTCAATTGAATAGTTGTAGATGATAATCCGTTAATTGATTCTATTTATTGATTGATTGAATGGTGATTGTGATGTATGTTTGATTGTTGATATTGGATGACTAGATGTTATATTTTTATATTGTTATAATACTTCAAGTTCCCTATGGGTTGAAATGATACATACCCGAACGATCTATAGATTTGAGAAAATCATTATGGGTTGAAATGATAGACTATAGCGATTTTATGGATTTTATTTTAAATTCAGGATTGCGGGTTGAAATAATATATACTTGTAAATTTAAATATTTTCGGATTGAAATGATAAATATCTGTATCACTTGACATCAGGGTAGAAATTATATACGGACACCGGATTGGTTAAATTAAATGATTTTAAATCTTTAAATTCCGAATTCAGCTAAATGATATTTTGAAATAGAATTTGATTTATATAAAATGAATTGTTTAAAAGATTAAATTTGAAAAACTGGAATTGTATTAAATAAATTGCTTAGAGGGTTTAAATTGGAATTCTAAAGTTGAATTTGAGATATAAACGAAATTTACTGAAATTGAGTTATTGAAGACAATTGAAATTGTAACTTTGAGATCTATTTAATTGGAATAGCTTAAATTGATACTTCAAGATTTGAAATTGGGTTTTGATTTTAAACCTAGATATGGTCCAGATTTGTTGAAATGTAAGAAATAGTTAAATTTGATGTTGATTTCAAAATTTATTATTTTAATATAAACTATTCAAAATGTTATTTTAAATTTTAATTAGTAAGATTTTCAAAATATTAAACTAATTTAATCTATATTAAAATATTTTAAACCATTTAGTCAATTTAAACTATTTAAATTTATTTTAATCAATTTTAATCTATTTGATCCAATTTAATCTATTTTATCCTATTTTAAACTAATTAACCCATTTTAATCTATTTTAAATTTATTTAATCTATTTTAAACCTATATAATCTATTTTAAATCTAATTAATCTATTTTAAATCGGTTTATCTATTTTAATTCTACTAAGACAATTTTAAATCTATTTAAACTATTTTAATCCCCTTTTTTTAAATTATTTTAAAGCATTTGAAACCATTTAAATTATATTTTCAAACTATAATAAACTATTTAAACTATTTGTAAATATCTATACTATTTTCTAAATTCAAAATTGCAAGAAGTGGTTATATTTATATCCATGATTTAAAAACAAATATGATTAGATGATGTAATAACCTACGTTGTGATTTAAATAACATATTTTGAGTAAATATAATGATTTTGAAATGATGGTTTAACATATTTTGAAATTATGATTTCAAAAATGACGCGATTTGAATTGAATACGATTTTTTGATATCAATATGAAATGGTTTTGGAAATGTAAAAGAACCATCCGGTGTGTAATAAGCGTTTGGTTGTTAAAGAGACCAGATCAGATATTGTCATACTTTCAGCCAATACCGAAACCAATTTAACAATTGTTGTAACGATCGCAACTTTTCGACGCTCGAAAACCGACATCAACACGTCCACTGTATCAACTACCGAGCAATCGAATGTCGAAAAACCGTACCGTTAGGGTTAAAGAAGAGGTAGAAGATAGAAGAAGAGAGAAAGAAAAAGAAAACAACAGAACAATATCAGAATCTCACAATCACAGCGGAACAACATGTAATAGATAAATGAATAATCTTTAAACAAAGAACTATATCAGTTATTACATTACATCATATTACATTACATTACATTACATCATCAGAGTGTACAACAACAAACAGAGCAAAAGAAATACTATATACTAGTGAATACGCCATGCCATCCAGCTTGCCTCTAGCAACTCCTGAATTCCAGAATATCCTGATAACCTAACTCTAGACTGCCCGTGTGGAAATTGGTGGGCACCCAGAGTTTAGGAAGGAAACAATAAACTCCAGGTTAGTCATGAGACTGGTGTGAGAACTAAAAACAGTTATTTTCACAAAGAAAATCAAAAGAATTTCGCTATGCTTTTGGAAAGTGAAACTACTATAAGGCCTCCCGCCACACACACACTGCAAACGCAGAATTGAAGGAGATTTCTCCTTATGATAGTCAAATATGCTTGCTATGTAGAATCATTTGATTTTTGTTATTTTTAGTGCATAGTGTAGAAAACATTTCGAAAGTATAATATGAATCTTAGCCAACATACGACCATTATCGTATGCCTACTATAGCTACCATGTTCAATAGCAGGTTACCGCCACATTCCATGGCAGGTTATACAACTAAAACCGTACAGGGTTCGTATTGTTTCTTTGGATTTCCAACAAATGGTCAGGCAAAGGAACTTCCTACACCGAAATGGGTACGCCTCTGGAAAGACGCCCCGAGAACCTAACCGGATCTCTGCTGACACAAGGCCGAGTTACCACACGCTTCTGGGTGCAATGATGCCGTAACTTGATAACTCCCACAAAAAGTATGCCATCCCTCGGTCCTTGCCGACCTTTATCCGAGGATCCTCAATACCAACAACCACAAAGTAATAAATTTGCAGCAACCACATATGTCAAATATCTGGTCTCCATACCATGATACAACCTCTATCCAAAAGAAAATGGACATACCTTAGGGGCATGACCCCTAAAAAAACATTGCCGCAACATTCCTGTTTCGACCATTTCCGGGTTGTGAGGCTCGACGAAGTCTCGTCCACAAAGCTACGCTTTTTCACAAAGCCACGCTTTGTTCAACAAATGAGCAATAAATAATCATCACACAGCAACACTCAGCATGCCACATTACCAAATTGGGAGTATATCGCTGATAACCTTCAACTACAAAACCTCTGAGCTCGTACGTCTCAGAGAAGGGTGTTAAGCTAAGAGAATAAATTCTCCGCCACCAACAAAGATGTATTTGAAAGAAATCTGCTTTATATCTCAAAATGTAATGTCAGACATGTAACCAAATAAGTCCGTTCCAGGATCGAACGGAACCGAAGGCACTTCCAAAGAAGCCCTTGCAATCCAGATATTCACTAATCACGTCCGGATTCCCATCACAAAGGGTAATAAATCACTATATCGGAGATCAGCCGATGCAGAGACATTCAACCGTAATCCTTCCGTTTTCAAAAATATCCGGTCTTCAATGCTATCCATTACGTCGTATCACTATTCGGAATGGATAATCCGAATAACGAGCGCAATAATTTAAAAATAAGTGTAGCATTCAATTTCAACCAATTCACAACAAATACCTATTTAAAGGTCAATATTGATAGTCGGTTATTTAACTATCAATCAATATTCACAACATCACCCGATTATAAATAATCTTCCCAAATTATTTATTTTTCAAATTATCTTTACAAGATATATATTCCACACTTTAGCCATTTGAAAACCAATTTCAAGTTTTCAACTTTACAACTTTCATTTCAAAATGGTTCATTTAAACCAATTAAATAAATCCTTACCGATTTATTAAATTTACGTCCCAAATTCGCAAATTCATCACACTCTAAAAATAAATCAACGTTTATTTTAAACAAATTCCCTTTTCTTTTGTAAATTCCATAGTGAATTTACAATCTCAAAATATCTATGAATATACGATTTTCAAATCGATTTCTATTATTCATTTTCAATTTATCTTCAAAAGATAAAATCTCAAAATATTCACTTTATACTGGAAAACATTTTCATACTTATTTAATAATAAGTAATTCACAAATCCATTTATTTTCAACACTTGGAAAATATTCAATATACTTAAATCGAAACTAAGTATATATTTCATTCTTTAAGAAAAACATTCTTTTAAACACATTAATTTGAGCCAAAATGAATGTTGCGTAAAACATCGTTACGACGGCCCAAAATCACTAGTATAGGGATTCTAAATTAAAATAGATATATAAATCCCAATATTATATAAAATATTTCCTTTCGGAAATCATTTACTATAACAACAGTGTTATAGTCCACCATTTGCTTATTTCTCGAAAACGTCTATTTCAACAATGAATGTTGAAGTCTATGTGTTCGATATTTAATGCATTTTAAAACATCTTTAAATCATTTTAAATTCTATTTAAAACGTCACTTCCCCAAAACATTTCTTTAATATATATTCACTGTCCAAAATCGTGAATATACTTCATTAACCAAATTCAACATTTTCTACACATTTTATCTAAAGGATTATCCACTATCCAAAATCGTGGATATACTTCCTTTAATAAGATATAATAATTAACTTATCAAAATAAGTTGATTTCGGATTTATAAAACAACGTTTATATATTCCACTTATATTTATTTTATAAAAACTTCCACTTATAAAATCCCTTAATGGACAAATACTATTTATATCTCATTTAAATGCCAAAATCCAATTAATAAGTGAATTACTTATAAATCCTTTATTTTACAAAATCTATTCGTTTTATAAGTTCACAATTTATAAATCTATAAATTTCATTCCCTTATGAAATCTGTTTATACTTCATTTTAACACTTATGAAAACTCGTTTTATAATTCCAATATTTTTTAATTTATAAATATCAATTTCATAAACCTTTTATATAAACCGTTTATAATAATTCAAAAATCCCAATTTAAACCATTTTACATATTTATCAACTATTTATTTCAAAAATGACATTTTGGTTATATTTCACAAAAATCATAATTTTTATAACATTAAAATTATAATGTTTGTTTATTTAAAATGAATCAATTCCAAAATTAAATTTTATTATGAAATCTCAACTTAAATTTTTCAAAATCCAATTTTATTTATTTTCGGCATCTAACGATACCAAAAATATATTCAGCTAAAATTTAGCCTTTAACGATCTCAGTCATAAAGATAATCACAAAGATTATAAATAGATCAACACACAACATTGAAACCAATTCAATCATTTGAGGAATCTAGTTGGATCCCTCCAACCTGTTTCCCTGCATCCACAGATGTTAGCACAATACCAATTCCGCTTCAAGATGGAATATCGCGGTATATGGGATTTATAAAATATTATCCGCTTAATAGACGGCGCAATAGGGTCTCATCCGCTATTTAATGCGGGAAATCAACTCCAAGTACATATATAATACCAATTCCAAACTAGATGGAATTATCGTGGTATATGTTTTTAATAAATAACATCCGCTTACTAACGGCGCATAATGTCTATTTTAACAAGCAATTTTAAATCTAACTATTTAACATTTAAATCGAAACTATTCGATTGAGTGAGAAGTTCTCACCTTGATTTCAATTTTGGTTTCCGCGTTTATTTCGAATAAAATTGAATGAGCGTTTAATTTTACCCGAAATTTTCACTAGCTCCAAACGACTCCAAACCAGCTCCATAGCATAGTGTTCGTCCGTACGAACCCAACGCAACTTGTTTCGTGTTTTTTCGACCTCGTATGAATAAGATATAGCATTACAAAGTTTGAACGATTTAAAATAAAATTAAATTTACAAATTTTCTTCTAATATAAACCCTACGCTATTACAGGCCGTTGGATCTAGCCTCTGCAGATCAGGGCCGTGCGCGCCCCCCATTCTTCCTTCCAGATTGTTGCCGGACGCAAAAAAAAACCCATCTACACGCACACGTTCCTCCAGGTCGCGACCACCACGTCGACCTCCAACCTGATCAAACACCATCATGTGAAGCGCCTCCACGAACTCCACCACCAGCATGAACGGCGGCGAGCTTGGTCGTCCCTAGGTTGTGCAATCGGCCCTCGAACGCGCGCCCTTTACGCCCATTTTCTGGCCACCACAACGATCTTCACGCCGACCCACCGTACGGATGTGAAGCCTTCACCATCCCCTTCATTTCCTAATTGACAATTTTTGCTAAAAACGTGTGGATTGGGAAAGATTGAGGGGAGAAGCTAAGAAGTTTTCGGCCATTGAATTTCTAGGGCCGGCGGCTGAAGCAACGAACTAGGGTTTTGATGTAAATGACGAGATGAGGGGTCCTTTTGTAGAAAATTTACCGAACACTATTCATCCCGGATTTTCCGAACTCCAAATCTCGCACGGTGACCGGCGTTTCTAGGGTTTATCCCGGGTTCCGAACACAATGGAATGTGTTTCGGAAGCTAATTCGATCATCTGTGCGAGTTATGGCAATAAATGATCAATTTAAATTAAATCGATTTAAACTAATTTCTACGCGTTTTGGCTTGCCCCGGACAAACGGTAAATTCGATTGACACGAAATTTGAAACCTTACAATAATATGATATTACAGATCCGATGAAACTAGTTTCGTCGAAATCCGAGACTGTTCGAAAAATGACTATTTTAACTCGCCAAATTAATATTAAAACAATTTCGATGCGTTTCGAGCTGCCACGGTCAAACGAAAACTCCGATTGCTACGAAAATTGAAATCCGATAATAACAAACTATTACGGATCCAATGGAACTAGTTTCGTCCAATTCTGAGACTGTTTGAAAAATGGCTAATTTCACTAGTCGATAAAATATTAAAATATTAAATTTTCACAAATAAACTTTTAATTCAATTTTTAAAGTTCTATAACATCTCTATAACTTCAATATGATTAAATAAAATTTTGCAAATCAATTTTAATCATATTTAACCCAATTTTCAATTATTTCTGTATTTTCAACTATTAATTTGTCGATTTAATTATCCAATTAAATGCAGATATTCGAAATAAAATTATTCGACTTATAAATTTCACTTATTAATATTTCAAATCAATTAAATATACAAATTTTAATTGACAGGAATTCTGGGTCGTTACATACTTCCCCTCTTAAAAGAATTTCGTCCTCGAATGCCAAGTAAGAAAAATTTACAGAATCTATTAATTTTTTTCAAAACAAACATTCAATTTAGATTTTTAAAATCTCTTAAGTGTTTAACTTTTCCAAAATTCATAGTTAAACTTCATACAAAATCTTTACTAAGTTTCCAAATCCAAACTTAGTTTTCAAAAAAAATTCAATTTTCTCAAAAAATTTCTAACGCCTTAAATTTTCGGAAAATTTCGCCATAACCTCCTTTGCGCGGCTCGATCCAAAAAAAAATGACAGTATATATATCAAAAATATACATCTCATCAAGTGATGAGGAATCCCACAGGGAAAAAAGTGTAAAAGTACGATATTTAATCCGAGATATGTACCTTATTTATTATTAGCGAGCGTATAACGGCTTATATAGCACGAAAGCGAGCTCCAAATGCAAAGTAAGCGCAATCCGCACCTACTAAACACTCAACAAACAATGAGAAACATGTATATATGAAAATAATATCAATATACATCATATAGCAACATAACAACTACATAATATAGCAAATGCAACTAAAGCAACAAATGCAACCATCAACCAACTCAATATTCATTCATATTCTCATTAATATTTATTGAATTTGTTTTCCAATTTAAATCACGTTTGATTCATTAATGTTGGATTTTACTAACATTCATTCTCAACTCAATTAGTTAACATTCACTAATTTACATTCAAGTTGGTTCACTTCCAAATCAAATTTAATTCTATTCAAGTTCATTTTCTTCTAAGTTGGATTCAATTACTTTAGCTTCCAATTTCGCTAATTCAATTTCATTAACACTTAATGAATTATATACAATCAACTTACAATCATATAACAACCAATGTTTATTCAACGCAACCAAATTTATTCAATTTACATTTCTTTACATTCAATTTGGTTCAACACTTTTAATTAGCTTTAATGAATTAACATTTACATCCATTATTTCGTATCAATTTATTCATTCAATTGATTTACATTCAATTCATTCATATTAGATTGACTAATATTCAATCCGTTTATTAATTTAATTGCTAATTCATTTTACATTCCAAGTTGAATTTCATTTATATAACTCAAGTTCATATCCTTAATGACTTCATTTCATTAATTCACTTATTAATTTATTTCGACACCGAAATCAACTTTATTCAACTTCACTTAAGTTATATTCCATTTTAAAAATGGATATGGAAAGCACGTTCCCCCATGGATCACAGTTACTCGACGGTTACGCTACTATCCTAGTAGAATCGCTTGTAATCTGTAGATTTCACATCTCTTGAATTTCGCCGTGGTTGTTGCCATAGATCGTAGTTCACACGGCGGTTACGCCACTATCCCAGTGGAATCGCTTGTGACCGTAGGCATATCGCACCTCGAATTTCGCTTTGGCATCTAGATCGCAGTTTACGCGGCGGTTGCGCCACTATCCCAGTGGAATCGCTTGTAACTGTAGGCAGCACGCCCCTCAAATTACGCTAGCATACATCATGATCAATCAACATGATCCCATCACGTGGGATTCCAATTCAAATGGACATTCATACCGAGTTCCAACACCTTCACAAATTTTCAATGGAAGGTACTTTTCCATATCCTTTGAAATTCATTTTCAAAATCAAAAGGAATTTAAACTTTCCAAATCTCCAAAATTTTCAAATTCAGTTTTAATTACAGCCCATATTTATAAATATATTCATACAGTTTCACTTCTAATATGCAAGATTATTTCACAATTGTAAATCATATTAATTATAATTCCATAGTTTATAATTCTTCGCTTATACAATTCATCCTTTTACAATTGTTGTTTTAATTTAACTTATTCAAACAACTTTTGTTTACTTGCATACATTCTTACATTTTCAACAATCAACAATCAATTTATATACACTAATAATTCTGAAAAATTATTTCCTATATATATAAAAATATAATCGAGGTAAAATTTGTATGAATATGCGCTTATATGTTTTTGCTTGATGATAATAAACATATATATTCATTTAAATGTATTTGGTAGTGTACTATTTTGTTTTTCATAGATTAAATAAATATTTGTTGAATAAAATAAATTACACAGAATTTGAATTCTAACAGAACAAGTTACACAGAATTTGAATTCAAACAGAAATTTTATTCAAACAAATATTTATTATAATCTTGAATAGTACAAATTCAAGCTATCACTATACATATACAATTCTGAATACATTACGATTTTATATTTACATTAATAACCTCACTACATATCACTCACACTCGTATTTTGTCTTCAATTGCATTCCAGTTTGAATCCAGCATTTGAGCAATCTGCAAAAATATTCACTAACGCAGTAAAATTGAAAAAGAAATATTTTTGCAATATAAAATAAAATATGGTTTTCGAAAATATTATTTGCCTAAGTTATTTGGGTTGTTCGTCATCATTCACACTTGAATTCATCACACGCGAACAGTGTGACATGCACAGTGTATCACTGTACATGCCACAAGGCCGTGCACATCGATATACACTTGAAAATGCTACATGGACAAGTGAGCACAAGGTCAAACCCAAATATAAAGACAGGTTCAACTCAGGTGCAATATATTTAAAATCACGACACGAGCACAAGGTCAAACCCGAGTTTTTTGAAACTGGATTCAACTCAAGTGAAATTTCAAAAATCAACATGAATGCATTCAAAGTCCAACACAGTTACAACAATGCATGCAAGTGCCAACCAGAATGAAGACCAACAGCAAAATGGACTGCAACAATCATGTATGCAGACCAGACCAGAACAAGATTGCCACCAACACAACAATATGAATGCTATGTTCAAACATGGTGAACAAGACACAGTGAAGTGCACAAGCAACATGACAGCAGACCAAAGTGCAACAAGATCAAAACAGTCAAGTCCAAATGCATCAGTGAAGAAACTGCAGTGGACATGTTCAGTGACAACTACAGACCAACTCCAAATGCATCAGTGCATGAAGACTGAAACAACATCAAAGCATGAACTCACATGTACAACTGTGAAAACTGATGTGAAACAATGCATGGTGAAATTGGATCAACATGGTCAGACATATCTCAATTGAACACTACAGACTCAAGAAAAGTTCAAGACATATCAATGGAAATGAGACAGGAAGCAAGTCAGTGACATGCACATCAACCAAACAACAAAGGGTCAAGATACAAAACCAAAATAAACACCATGATATTCAGCTCAGTTCAACACAATGAAAACTACAGTGATCTCAATATAGCAATGACAGTGTACATGAATACTACATCAACCAGAATGGATGCAGTGATACAAAGGCATAGCAACTACAATATCAACCAAAGTCAAGGCAGCAAATGAAGACTGCAGGTCTCCATATCAATCAAATGCAAAACCACATGTGCAGCACGACCAAGTATGGAGTGTACAAGTATTCAATGCCGAGAAACAATGTACAAAAGATCAGGGACAAAGGATGTACACAAGTATACAACTACATGTCTCAATGTCAAAGAAACAACTCAACAATATGAACAAGTGAAGCATCTGTGTCAAAGCATAGCAAATGTCAACATGAAGTGTATGCAATTCGAAGTGATATAACAGCAAATACCAGCATCATCAAGTCAGAGCAATATCACAGCGAACAATTATGCAACAGTGAGTAAAAATGAAACATACAAAATGCTCAAGTGAAGTTCATGCTTGAAACCACTCGAGTGCATCAGTGAATAATGCAACATGGTTAAGGAACAGTGATACAATGTCAATGTCGATGGCCAGAGACGAAGCTCACCGGGATGAACACAAAGAAATGATGATGACCGAAAGTTATGCAAATTCACGATTGTATACAGTCAAGAAAATCAAGTGTTCATATCTTTGAAAAAGTCAGGAAGTAGAATAGGAAAGTTTCTGTCGTATCAATCAAGAGAAAATCGAAAGTTTGAGAATCAAAGACGTGAGTAACAAGTCGAAAGTAAATCAGGAAAGCCGTGCGCATCGAGGAATGAAATTTTTTGGAAAGTATCGAACTGATACGAATGAACTCAAGTGTCTCGAATTCATATAAATACCAAACCCAAGTCATCATCATCGGCATCGAGTTTGAGTACAAAAATCACAATAGCACAAACAGAGAAATTACATACCGAATCAACAACTCGATCATCAGAGAACGAGCGAGCCAAGCAACGAGAATCAATCAACAGAGGAGCAACGCAAACTAGAATCAAACAGTCGCGATCTCCAATATTCAGAAAACCCTAATTTCAGAAAGGAACGGCCGCAATTGTTTCAGAAGGAAGAACAAAGGATCGGGTTAAAAGGGCCGGCCTTCATTGTTATAAAGAGGATTTGGTTTTAGTTAGGGATTTATTAAAAGGGGGTCCTTTTTTTATTTGAGCAAAAATTAGGGATTTAAGTTTATATTTTAATTTTTGCTCCTGCATTGATTTTTGAAATTTTTTTTTCTTTTTCGAGTCAAATCTTGGTGAATCACCACCTAGGTTGTAGGTAGTGTCAGATTGTCTAGTTAAATTAGTTCAGTGAGCAGGGTGTGCGAGTTTGCAAAACTCTATAGGCGGGAGTAGAGTTTGCGAGTTTGCGAAACTCTATAGGCGGAGCAGGGTGTGCGAGTCTATGAGAGTGTTTGTGAGCGGGAGCAAGGGTTTGCGAGTCTAGTAGAGTGTTTGTAAGCGGGATACTGTTTAATTCTAGTAGAAATCTGGGAATGCAGCAGTAGGCAGGGGTTGCCGAAGCTAGGTAAATTTTGTGTGTGATTTACTTTTCAGCATATTTATTTCTACAGTTTGTTTCTGTGTTTAATTCGAGAAAATTTGCTATAACCCTATTCACCCCCCCTCTAGGGTTAATCTAGATCCTACAAAATTAATTCATTTACCCAATTTAAAGTGATACTATGACGGCTTGCCTCGTTTAAGAGTTTAGAAACCCCTATCGATAATATGGCGTCCCATCTACCGACCAGAATTCATAAACAGCTCAACGGATAAGCAAACACAATATAAATGTGACGCCCCACCTCTATACCCATGCTAGCCAAGAACACTACGGAGTAATGCTGTCAACTAGCACGGAGAATAAGGCTGTTGAGGAGCGACCATCCGTGTAATTGCTTTGCGCGAGCACCGATATGTCAGATAGTATAACATGCATTTTATTTCAAGAGGAAATCCGACATACCGATACAAACACAAAGCTACTACACAATGGCTATAATAATCTTCGAAAATAAATATAGAAATAAACATAACACAAATCAGTCACAGACAATTCATATCATAAAGGCGGAAATAAATATGAATATAACCCTAACACATGAAAGTGTATATCAGAGTAGTGGTCGAAAAGATCCACAATAATACAAAGGAATAGCAACACGTGCTATACAAAAGAATACAACTATGAGTCCATATCTCAAGTGTATACAACAAAATAAACTACTAATCTAAGTAGTTAGCCAAAGATCATATGATAACCCCAGAAGAGAAGTCAAGCGGAAGCACCTGTAACATCTCGGTCTGACCCGAGTATTATTTAAGAAGAAAATAATAAACGAATCAGTCTAGCTATAAATATCAGATGAAATGATATAGAATAATAAATATGACAAAACGTATAATAATCACAATGCCAAGCTGTGATAAATAAGTAATTGAAAAATCAATAAGAGATTAATCAATATCGCAAAGATCTACACAAGAATCAAAGGAAATGTCATACTCCCAATTTCATTCACCAAGCAAAATAAATGACATATATATCAATGCCAATCGTAATAGTTGGTGAAACATAAATTCCAAAAATCAACTCAAGAAATCCAGAAATCACAATAAAAGGATGGCCAATCCCAGAAAAATAAACTCCTCCTGACAGGGTATAGTCCCCCATTGCGGACATTGAGCCGAAGCTCCTCCTGGTGAGCCGAAGCTCCTCATGACAGGGTATAGTCCCCCATTGCGGACTTTGAGCCGAAGCTCCTCCTGGTGAGCCGAAGCTCCTCATGACAGGGTATAGTCCCCCATTGTGGACTTTGAGCCGAAGCTCCTCCTTGTGAGCCGAAGCTCCTCGTGACAGGGTATAGTCCCCCATTGCGGACTTTGAGCCGAAGCTCCTCCTGGTGAGTCAAAACTCCTCCTGACAGGGTATAGTCCCCCATTGCGGACATTGAGCCGAAGCTCCTCCTGGTGAGCCGAAGCTCAATAAAAACGACGTACAGTCCTCCACGTGGACAAAGAGACATCGCATAATGCTAGTCTAAACCATAAATGATCATCATGATCAAAGAGAAGTGTCGATTACAGTAAGCTAGTAAATATATGAGCTTAGCTTCATGTCCCATAACCACTAGCTTAACTTAAATATTTACGAACAAATTGTAGATCTCCACTAGAAAATTGTCACAAGAGATTCAATCGAACAAGTCCAAGAATTAACCAACGAAGTAAACGCAAGCGTTTCATACCACTCGTTTTACTAGGTCGTTTAATTAGATTTCTCATACGAGTGAGGCAAAGGCTTGTATATACTAATAGATTGGAAAACGGTTTAAGAAAACGAGCCTTGTAATAAAATAGCGTTGAAATCATTTGAAGAAAGAGTTTTGATATTTACTACTAGTATAGAAAACCTTTATATTTTTAAAGTGACAAATCACAAAGAAGATTGTAGGAACAATCAATCACTAAGATTCACATTCGAAAACGTGAATAAAATCCAAAGAAATCGATACAGAATCCATCGAAATGGATATTCCAAGAATTCCCAAAGAAAATAAGTCATTAAAGTCAATAACAAATGATAATAACAAAATGGAAACAACACGAATCGATTAAAGTTGGAAATTCAGACAACTAGGCAAAATAGGCATAGCTGGCAAATAGCAGCAGGTCGGTCGACCGGACTCCCTGAGTCGGTTGACCGAACCAGGGGTTGGAAGTGTCCGGGAACCAGGTCGGTCGACCGGCCCAGGGGCTCGGTCGGCCGAGGCCTATAATCGCACTTCCAAACAGAGGCAGGAAGTGCCTGGGTAGCAGGTCGGTCGAACCTGTTGCCAGCACTCCCCTTCCCTATTTTGGATGAGGTGCAAAATCTCGATCAAATTGCATTCGCACGAGCAACGGCGCTAAGGGTTTATGCCAATCGACTACCCGGCCCTATATGCTCCTCGATGCATCACCAAAAACATGTTCAAACATCAAAGTTAGGATTTTTAACGAATTGAACTCAAAACACCAAAAATTGGAATATTCACCAAATCAATCCAAACCAAAAGCAAATGCACACGAATAAGTGTTAGGAATTCATACCTAACATTCGAAGATAAATATAAGCATAGATATGAGATAAAAATCTCACCTTTGAACCCAAACGAATGAAGAAGATGCTATGAAGCAATGGCAAGAACAAGCACTCTTTAATTCCAACTCAACAAGCTTGAACCTAAGCTTAAAAGAGAAAAGCTAGGGCTTAGGAATTTCTATTTCCCATTCTCTTCCACCATTGTTGCTAAAGCTTGAGTGTTTAAGCAAAGAGGAGAAGTTATGAAGAGAAGGGGGTTGGGCTGAGCTAATAAGGGTGCAGTCCAAACCAAAGTCATAAGCGGGAAAAAGTAGCAAAAATCAACTTTCTCCAAACATATCGAAGCTTATACTCAAAAAGGTCGCAAACGGCATTTTGAACTCAATGGAAGTGGTCTCGAGTCCTAATTCGGCTGTTTGCAAAAAGTAGCTTTTCGGACTAAAATCCGACTAACGATAAAATATTTAAATAAGATATTTAAATATAAAATCGATAAATATGCGGGTTGTTACAGACTCCTCTCCTTAAAGAAATTGCGTCCTCGCAATACTTAAGAAGAAAATAAGAAGTAACAACCATAGAAGCATATCAACACAAAAGAAAATTTGAATCAAGAAGTTCACCATAAAGAGCATGAAGGAGTAAATCCAAAAGTTTTCGTTCGATGAATTCTCAAGATTTCACAAGAGCAATCCTTTTGAGAACCATTGAACTTTTATCAAAAAGAATATCTTTATATCGAAGGCGCTCAACCTCCGAAGCAATGTTGCGAATTGAATGTTGCTCAAAAGTCAAATTTGGTGAAACTTCAATCCCCTCAATAACACCGGGATCAAGAATACAAACCGGACACATAAAAGCATTTCCATAGTTAAAAGACGTGGAAAACGTCATGAATATCAGAAAATTGAGTTGGTGCAACGACGTAGTATAATAACAGTACGCCAGAGAAACTAGAAACTCGAGTCAACCTGAAGTTTCTTATGAGAAAATAAATATCCCAAAGATTTTTGATCGAGGTAGAGAACAAATTCTCATCCCAAATATGATGATGCCAAATTCCAAAAGTAAAAACGATAGTCGAGAGCACTAGATCATGAGTGGCGTATCTAGTCTCGATAAGCTATAATGATTTAGAAGCACAAGTGATAGCACGTTCCCATTTGCAAGAGAATGGCATCCAAACCAATACGACTAGTATCGGTAGAAATAGCAAAGTCTTGGTTCCCCTTCAGGAATCACAAGAACAAGAGTATCGAAAAGAAAGAATTTCTTTTAAATAATCTTCTTTCCCGAAAAGCTAAGACTTTCAAAATTACATTTATCTTTATGTAATAATCTTTCTAGAAAAATATACATTTTTACAAGTCAATATATCGTGTCTGACTGTCTCAACTAAGCGTTTAGGAAATTCCTATCGATAACGTTGATCAAGCGCATCGACCAAAATTCTTAAAACACTAAATGGGCAATACAATCACAAAATCGTATGACGCCCCACCTCTATACCCACGCTAGCCAAGAACACTACGGAGTAATGCTGTCAACTAGCACGGAGAATAAGGCTGTTGAGGAGCGACCATCCGTGTAATTGCTTTGCGCGAGCACCGATATGTCAGATAGTATAACATGCATTTTATTTCAAGAGGAAATCCGACATACCGATACAAACACAAAGCTACTACACAGTGGCTATAATAATCTTCGGAAAAAAATATAGAAATAAACATAACACAAATCAGTCACAGACAATTCATATCACAAAGGCGGAAATAGATATGAATATAACCCTAACACATGAAAGTGTATATCAGAGTAGTGGTCAAAAAGATCCACAATAATACAAAGGAATAGCAACACGTGCTATACAAAAGAATACAACTATGAGTCTATATCTCAAGTGTATACAAAAAAATAAACTACTAATCTAAGTAGTTAGCCAAAAGATCATATGATAACCCCAGAAGAGAAGTCAAGCGGAAGCACCTGTAACATCTCGGTCTGACCCGAGTATTATTTAAGAAGAAAATAATAAACGAATCAGTCTAGCTATAAATATCAGATGAAATGATATAGAATAAGAAATGTGACAAAACGTATAATAATCACAATGCCAAGCTGTGATAAATAAGTAATTGAAAAATCAATAAGAGATTAATCAATATCGCAAAGATCTACACAAGAATCAAAGGAAATGTCATACTCCTAATTTCATTCACCAAGCCACAATAAATGACATATATATCAGTGTCAATCGTAAAAGTTGGTGAAACATAAATTCCAGAAATCAACTCAAGAAATCCAGAAATCACAATAAAAGGATGGCCAATCCCAGAAAAATAAACTCCTCCTGACAGGGTATAGTCCCCCATTGCGGACATTGAGCCGAAGCTCCTCCTGGTGAGCCGAAGCTCCTCATGACAGGGTATAGTCCCCCATTGCGGACTTTGAGCCGAAGCTCCTCCGGGTGAGCCGAAGCTCCTCGTGACAGGGTATAGTCCCCCATTGCGGACTTTGAGCCGAAGCTCCTCCTGGTGAGCCGAAGCTCCTCGTGACAGGGTATAGTCCCCCATTGCGGATTTTGAGCCGAAGCTCCTCCTGGTGAGTCAAAACTCCTCCTGACAGGGTATAGTCCCCCATTGCGGACATTGAGCCGAAGCTCCTCCTGGTGGGCCGAAGCTCAATAAAAACGACGTACAGTCCTCCACGTGGACAAAGAGACATCGCACAATGCTAGTCTAAACCATAAAATGATCGTCATGATCAAAGAGAAGTGTCGATTACAGTAAGCTAGTAAATATATGAGCTTAGCTTCATGTCCCATAACCACTAGCTTAACTTAAATATTTACGAACAAATTGTAGATCTCCACTAGAAAATTGTCACAAGAGATTCAATCGAACAAGTCCAAGAATTAACCAACGAAGTAAACGCAAGCGTTTCATACCACTCGTTTTACTAGGTCGTTTAATTAGATTTCTCATACGAGTGAGGCAAAGGCTTGTATATACTAATAGATTGGAAAACGGTTTAAGAAAACGAGCCTTGTAATAAAATAGTGTTGAAATCATTTGAAGAAAGAGTTTTGATATTTACTACTAGTATAGAAAACCTTTATATTTTTAAAGTGACAAATCACAGAGAAGATTGTAGGAACAATCAATCACTAAGATTCACATTCGAAAACGTGAATAAAATCCAAAGAAATCGATACAGAATCCATCGAAATGGATATTCCAAGAATTCCCAAAGAAAATAAGTCATCAAAGTCAATAACAAATGATAACAACAAAATGGAAACAACACGAATCGATTAAAGTTGGAAATTCAGACAACTAGGCAAAATAGGCATAGCTGGCAAATAGCAGCAGGTCGGTCGACCGGACTCCCTGAGTCGGTTGACCGAACCACGGGTTGGAAGTGCCCGGGCACCAGGTCGGTCGACCGGCCCAGGGGCTCGGTCGGCCGAGGCCTGTAATCGGCACTTCCAAATAGAGGCAGGAAGTGCCTGGGTAGCGGGTCGGTCGAACCTGTTGCCAGCACTCCCCTTCCCTATTTTGGATGAGGTGCAAAATCTCGATCAAATTGCATTCGCACGAGCAACGGCGCTAAGGGTTTATGCCAATCGACTACCCGGCCCTATATGCTCCTCGATGCATCACCAAAAACATGTTCAAACATCAAAGTTAGGATTTTTAACGAATTGAACTCAAAACACCAAAAATTGGAATATTCACCAAATCAATCCAAACCAAAAGCAAATGGACACGAATAAGTGTTAGGAATTCATACCTAACATTCGAAGATAAATATAAGCATAGACGTGAGATAAAAATCTCACCTTTGAACCCAAACGAATGAAGAAGATGCTATGAAGCAATGGCAAGAACAAGCACTCTTTAATTCCAACTTAACAAGCTTGAACCTAAGCTTAAAAGAGAAAAGCTAGGGCTTAGGAATTTCTATTTCCCATTCTCTTCCACCATTGTTGCTAAAGCTTGAGTGTTTAAGCAAAGAGGAGAAGTTATGAAGAGAAGGGGGTTGGGCTGAGCTAATAAGGGTGCAGTCCAAACCAAAGTCATAAGCGGGAAAAAGTAGCAAAAATCAACTTTCTCCAAACATATCGAAGCTTATACTTAAAAAGGTCGCAAACGGCAATTTGAACTCAATGGAAGTGGTCTCGAGTCCTAATTCGGCTGTTTGCAAAAAGTAGATTTTCGGACTAAAATCCGACTAACGATAAAATATTTAAATAAGATATTTAAATATAAAATCGATAAATATGCGGGTTGTTACAATAAAACATTTTATATTCATTAATAAATACGTGCTCGTATCTATTATTACACTCAAACTCATTCTAGAGTACTACTGACTCCATCTCTAATGGGTAATTCCCAACAGAGCCATGGTTGTCGCTTAACCATATGCTCTGATACCAAATGCAACGATCGCGACTTTTCGACGCTCGAAAACCGATATCAATACGTCCACTGTATCAACTGCCGAGCAATCGAATGTCGGAAAACCATACCGTTAGGGTTAAAGAAGAGGTAGAAGATAGAAGAAGAGAGAAAGAAAAAGAAAACAACAGAACAATATCAGAATCTCATAATCGCAGCGAAACAACATATAATAGATAAATGAATAATCTTTAAACAAAGAACTATATCATTTATTACATTACATCACATTACATTACATTACATTACATTGCATCATCAGAGTGTACAACAACAAACAGAGGAAAAGAAATACTATATACTAGTGAATACGCCATGCCATCCAGCTTGCCTCCAGCAACTCCTGAATTCCAGAATATCCTGATAACCTAACTCTAGACTGCCCGTGTGGAAATTGGTGGGCACCTAGAGTTTAGGAAGGAATTAATAAACTCCAAGTCAGTCATGGGACTGGTGTGAGAACTAAAAACAGTTATTTTCACAAAGCAAATCAAAAGAATTTCGCTATGCTTTTGGAAAGTGAAACTACCATAAGGCCTCCCGCCACACACACAACGCAAACGCAGAATTGGAGGAGATTTCTCCTTATGATAGTCAAATATGCTTACTACGCAGAATCATTTGATTTTTGTTATTTTTAGTGCATAGTGTAGAGAACATTTCGAAAGTATAATATGAATCTTAGCCAACATACGACCATTATCGTATGCCTACTATAACTACCATGTTCAATAGCAGGTTACCGCCTCATTCCATGGCAGGTTATACAACTAAAACTGTACAGGGTTCGTATTGTTTCTTTGGATTTCCAACAAATGGTCAGGCAAAGGAACTTCCTACATCGAAATGGTTACGCCTCTGGAAGGACGCCCCGAGAACCTAACCTGATCTCTGCTGACACAAGGCCGAGTTACCACACACTTCTGGGTGCAATGACGCTGTAACTTGATAACTCCCACAAAAAGTATGCCATCCCCCGGTCGTTACCGACCTTTATCCGAGGATCCTCAATACCAACAACCACGAAGTAATAAATTTGCAGCAACCACATAGGTTAAATATCTGGGCTCCATATCATGATACAACCTCTATCCAGAAGAAAATGGACATACCTTAGGGGCGCGACCCCTAAAAAAACCTTGTCGCAACATTCCTGTTTCGACCATTTCCGGGTTGTGAGGCTCGACGAAGTCTTGTCCACAAAGCTACGCTTTTTCACAAAGCCACGCTTTGATCAACAAATGATCAATAAATAATCATCACACAGCAACACTCAGCATGCCACATTACTAAATTGGGAGTATATCGCTGATAACCTTCAACTACAAAACCTCTGAGCTCGTACGTCTCAGAGAAGGGTGTTAAGCTAAGAGAATAAATTCTCCGCCACCAACATAGATGTATTTGAAAGAAATATGCTTTATATCTCAAAATGTAATGTCAGACATATAACCATACAAGTCCGTTCCAGGATCGAACGGAACCGAAGGCACTTCCAAAGAAGCCCTTGCAATCCAGATATTCACTAATCACGTCCGTATTCCCATCACAAAGGGTAATAAATCTCTATATCGGAGATCAGCCGATGCAGAGACATTCGACGGTAATCCTTCCGTTTTCAAAAATATCCGGTCTTCAATGCTATCCATTACGTCGTATCAGTATTCGGAATGGGTAATCTGAATAACGAGCGCAATAATTTAAAAATAAGTGTAGCATTCAATTTCAACCAATTCACAACAAATACCTATTTAAAGGTCAATATTGATAGTCGGTTATTTAACTATCAATCAATATTCACAACATTACCCGATTATAAACAATCTTCCCAAATTATTTATTTTTCAAATTATCTTTACAAGATATATATTCCACACTTTAACCATTTGAAAACCAATTTCAAATTTTCAACTTTACAACTTTCATTTCAAAATGGTTCATTTAAACCAATTAAATAAATCCTTACCGATTTATTAAATTTACGTCCCAAATTCGCAAATTCATCACACTCTAAAAATAAATCAACGTTTATTTTAAACAAATTCCCTTTTCTTTTGTAAATTCCATAGTGAATTTACAATCTCAAAATATCTATGAATATACGATTTTCAAATCGATTTCTATTATTCATTTTCAATTTATCTTCAAAAGATAAAATCTCAAAATATTCACTTCATATTGGAAAACATTTTCATACTTATTTAATAATAAGTAATTCACAAATCTATTTATTTTCAATACTTGGAAAATATTCAATATACTTAAATCGAAACTAAGTATATATTTCATTCTTTAAGAAAAACATTCTTTTAAACACATTAAGTTGAGCCAAAACGAATGTTGCGTAAACATCGTTACGACGGCCCAAAATCACTAGTATAGGGATTCGAAATTAAAATAGATATATAAATCACAATATTATATAAAATATTTCCTTTCGGAAATCATTTACTATAACAACAGTGTTATAGTCCACCATTTCTTTATTTCTTGAAAACGTCTATTTCAACAATGAATGTTGAAATCTATGTGTTCGATATTTAATGCATTTTAAAACATCTTTAAATAGTTTTAAATTCTATTTAAAACGTCACTTCCCCAAAACATTTCTTTAATATACATTCACTGTCCGAAATCGTGAATATACTTCATTAACCAAATTCAACATTTTATACACATTTTATCTAAAGGATTATCCACTATCCAAAATCGTGGATATACTTCCTTTAATAAGCTATAATAATTAACTTATCAGAATAAGTTGATTTCGGATTTATAAAACAACGTTTATATATTCCACTTATATTTATTTTATAAAAACTTCCACTTATAAAATCCCTTAATGGACAAATTCTATGTATATCTCATTTAAATGCCAAAATCCAATTAATAAGTGAATTACTTATAAATCCTTTATTTTACAAAATCTATTCGTTTTATAAGTTCACAATTTATAAATCTATAAATTTCATTCGCTTATGAAATCCGTTTATACTTCATTTTAACACTTATAAAAACTCGTTTTATAATTCCAATATTTTTTAATTTATAAATATCAATTTCATAAACCTTTTATATAAACTGTTTATAATAATTCAAAAATCCCAATTTAAACCATTTTTCAAATTTATCAACTATTTATTTCAAAAATCACATTTTGGTTATATTTCACAAAAATCATAATTTTTATAACATTAAAATTATAAATTTGTTTATTTAAAATGAATAAATTCCAAAATTAAATTTTATTATGAAATCTCAACTTAAATTTTCAAAAATCCAATTTTATTTATTTTCAACATCTAACGATACCAAAAATATATTCGGCTAAATTTTAGCCTTTAACGATCTCAATCACAAAGATAATCACAAAGATTATAAATAGATCAACACACAACATTGAAACCAATTCAATCATTTGAGGAATCCAGTTGGATCCCTCCAACCTGTTTCCCTGCATCCAC
Organism: Allium cepa; assembly: GCA_030765085.1. Lineage (NCBI taxonomy): Eukaryota > Viridiplantae > Streptophyta > Magnoliopsida > Asparagales > Amaryllidaceae > Allium > Allium cepa. The sequence continues at coordinate 647,448,158 of CM060939.1, read as the reverse complement.
AGATGTTAGCACAATACAAATTCCGCTTCAAGATGGAATATCGCGGTATATGGGATTTATAAAATATTATCGGTTTAATAGACGGGGCAATAGGGTCTCATCCGCTATATAATGCGGGAAATTAACTCCAAGTACATATATAATACCAATTCCAAACAAGATGGAATTATCGCGGTATATGTTTTTAATAAATAGCATCCGCTTACTAACAGCGCATAATGTTTATTTTAACAATCAATAGATAACAATCAACATTCAAACATACAATCAAGCAGTTTTAAATCTAACTATTTAAAATTTAAATCGAAACTATTCAATTGAGTGAGAAGTTCTCACCTTGATTCCAATTTCGGTTTCCGCGTTTATTTCGAATAAAATTAAACGAGCGTTTAATTTTACCCGAAATTTTTACTAGCTCCAAACGACTCCAAACCAGCTCCATAGCGTAGTGTTCATCCATACGAACCCAATGCAACTTGTTTCGTGTTTTTTCGACCTCGTATGAATAAGATATAGCATTACAAAGTTTGAACGATTTAAAATAAAATTAAATTTACAAATTTTCTTCTAATTTAAACCCTATGCTATTACAGGCCGTTGGATCTAGCCTCTGCATATTAGGGCCATGTGTGCCCTATTTCTTCCTTCCAGATTGTTACCGAACGCAAAAAAAAAAAACCCATCTACACGCACACGTTCCTCCAAGTCGCGACCACCACGTCGACCTCCAACCTGATCAAACACCATCATGTGAAGCGCCTCCACGAACTCCACCACCAGCATGAACGGCGGCGAGCTCGGTCGTCCCTAGGTTGTGCAATCGGCCCTCGAACGCGCGCCCTTTACGCCCATTTTCTGGCCACCACGACGATCTTCACGCCGACCCACCGTACGGATGTGAAGCCTTCACCATCCCCTTCGATTTCCTAATTGACAACTTTTGCTAAAAACGTGTGGATTGGGAAAGATTGAGGGGAGAAGCTAAGAAGTTTTCGGCCATTGAATTTCTAGGGCGGCGGCTGAAGCAACGAACTAGGGTTTTGATGTAAATGACGAGATGAGGGGTACTTTTATAGAAAATTTACCGAACACTATTCATCCCGGATTTTCCGAACTCCAAATCTCGCACGGTGACCGGCATTTCTACGGTTTATCTCGCGTTCCGAACACAATGGAACATGTTTCAGAAGCTAATTCGATCATCTGTGCGAGTTACGGCGATAAACGATCAATTTAAATTAAATCAATTTAAACTAATTTCTACGCGTTTTGGCTTGCCCCGGACAAACGGTAAATCCGATTGACACGAAATTTGAAACCTTACAATAATATGATATTACGGATCCGATGAAACTGGTTTCGTCAAAATCCGAGATTGTTTGAAAAATGACTATTTTAACTCGCCAAATTAATATTAAAATAATTTCGATGCGTTTCGAGCTGCCACGGTCAAACGAAAACTCTGATTGCTACGAAAATTGAAATCCAATAATAACAAACTATTACAGATCCAATGGAACTAGTTTCGTCCAATTCTGAGACTGTTTGAAAAATGGCTAATTTCACTAGTTGATAAAATATTAAATTTTCACAAATAAACTTTTAATTCAATTTTAAAAGTTCTATAACATCTCTATAACTTCAATATGATTAAATAAATTTTTACAAATCAATTTTAATCATATTTAACCCAATTTTCAATTATTTCTGTATTTTCAACTATTAATTTGTCAATTTATGTAACAACCCCGATTTTGGAGATTACCTACAAATATTGAATTATAACAGTAGTTACGATTTAATATTGTGAATTAGAGTAAAATTTTAAATTTTAAATTGTTCATTTGAAATAAACAATGAATTTTTGGAAATAAAATGAGAAAATAAAGTTTGGAACTTTATTTTATTTTGTTTGAGTTAAAAATGAATGGAAAATGGTTTTTATTTGGAGGAAATGCAATAATTTTATTAATTATTGCTAATTACTTCTTTTAATAATTTTTAAAGGAAGTATTTGATTTTTAAAGATTGTTTATTCAAACAAAATGATGGAATTTGATTTTTAAACAAAAATGAATTTTGGTTATGAAATTAAGTTTGAAATGCTTTGTCATATTTTCTAAATAAGAAAAATATTTTAGTAGAATTTTTGGAGTTAAAATATGGAGTTATTCATTTATTAGTGTAAAATTGTGTATCTAGGTAAAATAAGGGTTTTAATAATAAAAAAATGTTTTTATAATTAAAATTAAACTTTTTACACGATGTAATTTTTGTTTATGTATATAAGTTTACATATTTTGTTTGCGTAGAAACTTGAAAGAAAATGCATTGTTTTATTATAACATAGTGTAAAAATGTGCATATTGATTTAGGTGTGAATTAAAATCTTAGGCTAATTAACTTATTCTCTATTTGGATCCAAAAGCCCATTAGGCTAGATCCAGAAGAGAAGGAAATGAGAAAACATTTCCTATACGTACAGAAAACTATCCTCATCTTCTTCCTCTAGCCGTAAATAAAAGAAAGAAACCCCTTTTCCAATCTATGGCCTTCAATCCCCTAATTTCTTCATGGATTTGATGTTTTAATCAATTAAAAGTTAATTTCAATCAGGTAATCTACTTCAAATCAGAGAGAATTCATCAAATTTCAATTTTATTTTTGGGTTGCCTGTTAATTTCTTGTTCTTCTTCTTTGCATGTTCTGTTTCTAAGTTTCTACAGGTAGCTGAAGCTTTCTATTATCAAAAGCCTTCATCTTGCTTCAGTTTTGGCCAAATTTATTGATGTTAATCTTCATGAATTGCAAGGTGAGTATCAAAACTCACATATTCTAGTTTTGATTGAGATTTTAAGATAAGAAATCTCAATTTTTGTTGTTGTTGCATGTTCAATTGAGAATCACCATCAGTAAATTGTGTATATCTCTTTCGTTTTAAATCGGAATTCGATTTTCTTTAAAGTTATGGAAAGCTTGAAAAGAATGTGACAACTTTTATCTTAATCACTTTCGAAAATTTTGAGCATAGAGGGTCGGAAAACCCAATACAAACTCGCTACTCTGTCACTGTAAAATTGTGAATTCCTGGGCTAAGTGTTGTTGGTAATTTAAGCATAACTTTTTCGTTTGATGTCCGAATTAGACGATTTTTGATGTTCCAGAAAGCTTAGAATATATTCTACAATTTTGATGTTTTATGTTTTGTCATATTTTGATGTTTACATAGTCGAAAATTCATTCTAGTATCGCTGTCCCGAAACTAAAACGACAGCTGTAGTGAACTTCATGTCTGAAAATTGTTTTGGTCATAACTTTCATGTTCCTTATCTAAATTCAATAATTTAGGATGTTACGGAAAGCTTAGACTATGTGCTACAAGTTTTATGTTTTGTATTTTTTGAAATTTCGAAGTTAGCTTGGTCCAAACTATATTTTCTTTTTGCTGTCTCGAGAGCAAAACGACAGCAATAACAATCATTGAACTGAGAATTGTATTGGCTTATTTTTGCTCTCATTCTTGTTCGATTTTGATGTTGTGTTTGAGATTTTTTTTGAGAGCCATGATGCCTATTAATAGGCTAGCTATATTTGGAGAATTTGAAACCCAAATTTAAATAGAATTTGAATTGACTTTGGCTTAAATTTGAATTAAATTCGTATTGAATTCAAGTTATCGGTCTTGAGCAATCTTTCTTGTTTTTCATTGTTTTCGAGCACGAATTTCGCTAAACCATTTTTAAGTGATTTTTGAAATAAATGGACATTTTAAATTATTAGGACATAGTATTTTAAAGATTATTTTTCTAATATAAAATCTATTTATTTCCTATAGTAAAGGAATTTTAAATATCGGTTTTATTAATCTTTTCGGGAAAAAGTTTTAAAAGCTTGTTTTCTCTAGTAAACTATTTTAAATATAAAACGCACACTTTTGTACTATTCGAATGTATGAGAAAGAGAATTAAACGATTTAGTAAAACACGTGGTATGGGACATGTGCGTTTACTATTTCGGTTAATTCCGGACTTGTACGATCGAAACTATCTGGGTTATTGATTCTGAGTTATTTAGCCAATTTATGGCGGGATTTTGAGATTATAATTCCTATCTTTAGGAATTATCTGGGAAGGCCAATATTTGGCGAGTTTTATGGTTCGAGATTTCTACTTTGAGATTTATGGTTTATGAGGAACCATCACGATGTTTTCACTTATCGATGAGATGAGACAAGTTACGATGTCATTTAATACTTATCGATGAGACGAGACGATTATAGTGTCTTTTTATCACTCGCCAATGAGACGAGAAGAGATACGATTTTTCTGATTTTTATGTGGCATCGACTAGCGGTTAGTAAACCACTAAGTGCGAACGTGTGGTATGGGACACACGTTAATACTTTTTGGGTTCCTATTCGTGAGTTTGTGACACATTCACGATGTTTACCTAACAGAACTGCTTTGAGAGGTATCAGCGACCTAGTCATGAGGACAAACTGCTTTGGAAGGTGTTAGCGACCTTGTTAGGGCTGACAAAAAAGCTTGGAGAGGTGTCAGCGACCTAGTCATGAGGACAAAATGCTTTGGAAGGTGTTAGCGACCTTGTTAGGGCTGACAAAACAGCTTGGAGAGGTGTCAGCGACCTTGTCATGAGGACGAATTGCTCTGGGAGGTGTTAGCGACCTTGTCCGAGGCTTCGGCCGTTTGAGTTTAGCACGTGCATCATTGCTTCGACATTGCAATCAGGGATTTGGCCAATCCGGGGTTTTTGAGTTTTCTGTTTCATTTTGATTTCCTCATTTTAAGATGTTTTATTACATCGATATCCTAGTGCTATATGTGATGTTATATAAATGGTGATTTCATTTATGATGTTTTGAACTCTTATCGAGTTCCTTGAGCTGTGAGTTTGGATGATTTCATGATTTCAAAGGATATTCTGGGTTTTTCCATTTTTGGCGAGTTGAGATTGAAATTTATATACATTTATACCGATGAGATAAGGTATAATTGAATTTGGAGATTCTTCTATACTTGAGTTTTGGATCATCCTATTGAGAATGTTTTATGTTTGCCATTTTGGCGAGAGTTTGTATTGATGTTTCTTCTTTTGAGGAGATAAGGTTCATGGAAACCATGTAGACACTTTAGGGTGTCGCCGATGATATGAGGCTAAGGTTTATATTATTTGAGTATTATTATTGAATTTACCTCTTTTGCGGTCTTTGTATAATTAAGTGACATTAGTTCACTTAAGTCATGGGTTGTAATTCTTTCTGTTGTCTCTTCTCATTCAAAAAGAATTATCATCTTGTATCTTATGCTTCATATTATCATCTATCCTTGTTAATTGATTGTTTTAGCTAGACTGACCCGTGTATTTTGTACTCGGGTCAGACCGAGTTGTTTCAGGTATCATCTATTGGGCTTAGCTTGAAGTTGATGTTGGTCATTAGCTTATCTATCGCTTTAGTAGTTTATTTCTTCTGCATACTCTAACGTATTTACATTTGATTCGATGTATATGGTGTGGTCGTGTACCACCTTTATTGTATTCATATTGTACTGTACTAAATATGTATCAATGTATGTGTATATATGTTACTGTTCTGTGATGTGATTTACATTCGGTTATTGTATTTTGTTCTGATAGATCCATTAGCCACCTATAATTTTGGATTAAGCATTTACTGGGTATGTCGATCCACTTGAGTTGAAAAGAAAAATTATATTGCATTTATCGACGGATTCAGTAGATGTTTAAGACAAAATTATAGATGGTCGCCCTTAACCAGCCCTATTCTCCATTTTAGTAGACGGAATTACTTGTTAATTCTCTTTATTAAGATGGGTCTCGGGGTTGGGCGTCACAGCTTGGTATCAGAGCTGAGTTCAGAACAAAATATGACAAACACAGAACAGAAGCATATATGACGATACATCCAAGTATAGTACAAATCTATTGAATTCCGTAATTTCTGGTCCTTAGCCTTTTTTGTATCTTTTGAAGTAGATAATTGGGATATGCCTAGGAATATATTTTATTCCGTAGTATTCCCAAGTTGAATTGATGATACCTTATCTTAGGAGTAATCCATTGGGATTATTCTATTTGAGTCCTCTTCGATATGGGTGCTTGACACTCATCCGTATCGAAGGAGTTTATTAATGCTTTTCGTTGGTTCTTGTCTTGTTCTTCTTTGGGGATTGCAAATCCTATTGGGGGATCCGCAATATTTGGTGAGATGTTTAGGATTTTTGTGATTGTTCTTTGTAGCTTATTTTTTTTCGTGCGTATTGGCACGCTATTTTCTATCTGGATTTTCTATCTTGAGTTTGGAATAATTTGAGATGGAGTGACTTGCATATTATCAAGCCACATTCTAAGATTTAGGGGATACTATGTTTTAGTATCCTAATTTAGTCGATTTGTTTCTCTTGTTCTTTGGAATGCTAGCAATCATTCCGAAGTATTTGTGTTCACTCTTGAGTTTTGAGATATTAATGATATATATCGAATTTCAGTCATTCTGACTATGTTGATTTCTGTGAGTCTGTTTTGGTTAGACACCCAATCGGGCAATTGAATATTGTGTTGACTTCATTCTCGGTGTGAGTCTTGTGAGAGGTTCGTTATACCGTTCGAAATAACAAATGCTCCAGTCTATTCTATCAGTCTTGTGAATCGAGTATTCTAGGACTATCTTGATGGGTTCTTCTTATGTTTTTGATTTTGAGTTATACATGTTGAAGATGTAGTTTGTTTTGAGAATTTGGGTATTTGAAAATAAAGAGTAGCAAAATTGAATTTTTTTATCTTAAGGATTGTTGAAATAAAATTGTAAAATTCTTTTGAAAACAAGTTTGAGTTAATTATCAACTTTAATTAATTTTATGTTGTTTAAAATATGGAAATTTAATTTTGTGACAAAAGGAAATATGAATTTGAGTGGTTCATTTATTTTAAATGCTATATTAAGAGTTGCAAGTTTTAATAAATAAGTCATGAGATGTAATAATTTTAAATTGTGAGAACAATTTAAAATTTAGAAATAAATTCAAAATTTATTTTGGGTGGATAATTATCTTTTGATAGTGAAAGAGATTAGTTATCTCTTTTAAAATGAGTCTTCAAAGTTAGATGTTTGAAGAAAAAAAACTTGTTTTTGTAAAGTGACAAAGGTGTTTCCAATTAAAGAATTGTTTCTTTTAAAAGATGATTACATAGAGTTGGTCATAATTTCGTATGTCTTGGTTTCCCCGGAAAAATAAGATCAATTATTAAATTATTTGGGAAAACCTTGTTTGAAAATGTAGTTTAAAATTAAAATGGTTTGGGGAAAAATTTCAAATTTCAAATTTGTTTGAAAGCTGAAAATTCATTTAGAAAAGTACTGTACTAAAACAGTGATAACTAGAGATTTATAACTCCAAATGAGCTCAATCTTTTCGCAAATGAAAGATCTTTCAGTAAGGTATAAAGTTTCTTTTTACCACTTTTAATAATTTTATTCTTTGCTGTGTCTAAAATGAGTTTGAATGTTGATAGGCAATTCTTCCCTATTACAAAATTCTCTCAAATTAAGCTGAAAGTAAATTTAACATAACTTTCAAACCGTAAATCCGATTTTGATGATCTTTATATTCTTGAAAATCTTAGACTGAGTAGAACAACTTATATTTTGTAACCTTCTTCATATTTTGTGTTTTTCTGGGTCAAAACAGGTATTCATTACAGCAGGTCTGAAATGAAATTGATTTATTTCTCCTTAATAGTTAAGTGTAGCACTTCTTATTTATGAGCATACTAATATCATCTATTTGAGTAAAGTACAGGTGAAAAAGGATGGTTGTGCTACATTTTGTCCCAAAAAGATTCTATATAAGATTTTGCAAACTCTCTTTAAAATGCTAAAAAGAAAGGTATATTTTCGGATTAAATTTTTAAGTGTTAAATGTTGATATATATTGTGTTTCCGACCTAACGGTCGATGTATATTATATAAATCACTTTTGTAATATTGTAAATGGCCCTCCGTACAAAGGAGACTCCGCCGAATTTTCTAAAAAAAAAAAAAATTAACACTTAGAAAATTTTGAGAAATAAATTTGGAAGAAAAAAAAATTCTATGTGTTTTTGAGTAGTTTTTTTATCTCCTAAACGAGTTGTGTAAGACTCAAAGTCCACAATAGTAATAAATGGGCTAGGGAGATAGCTATGTGTAATAGCCATCGATGAAGGGTGTGATTATAAGTACTTTTAAAGTCATGTTTGAAATTATTTTTAAATTGATTATTAGTGTGGAAAAATATGTATTACAAATTAAAATATATTTATGGAAGAGTTGGAGAATAAACAACTTAAATTTTCTTTTTTACTCTAAATAAAGAGTAATGAGTTTAAATTTAAATAAGAGTTTTGTAAATTTTCAAGTATTGAAAAATATGATTATAAAGATAATGAGTTTTGAAACTCCATGAATTTTTTACTGTAAATTAATATAAATATATATATTTTGGTTCCTTGTGTTTATCTTGCCTTAGTGCAATGGTCTAATGACTTGTAGTTATGCGGTCATCCGAGTTTGGTGGCATTTGAAGAACCACCTCTCGTCAAATTTTCTTATCTCTATTGTCATCAATCTAAAATCAGTATGGCTCTTTCCGTAGCGATACACCGAAAGTCATGTCAATAATTATCTTGTTGATTCGAGTCTGGGATAAAGTGATGCTAAAATCCGGACTCTATTCGAGAAGCTTATGAGAAATCAGTCTCACTCGATTGATCTTTTCTGTAGCATTCTATTTGTGCTCTTACTTCGATGGTGTGATACCTTCGAAATCATAAGGTATTGCTCGAAGAAATTCAATGGTCCGCTAATCCCAGTAATCATAAGGTACCTTCGAAATCTTTTCTGAAGCTTGAAGTTGATGTTGGTCATTAGCTTATCTATCGCTTTAGTAGTTTATTTCTTCTGCATACTCTAACGTATTTACATTTGATTCGATGTATATGGTGTGGTCGTGTACCACCTTTATTGTATTCATATTGTACTGTACTAAATATGTATCAATGTATGTGTATATATGTTACTGTTCTGTGATGTGATTTACATTCGGTTATTGTATTTTGTTCTGATAGATCCATTAGCCACCTATAATTTTGGATTAAGCATTTACTGGGTATGTCGATCCACTTGAGTTGAAAAGAAAATTTATATTGCATTTATCGACGGATTCAGTAGATGTTTAAGACAAAATTATAGATGGTCGCCCTTAACCAGCCCTATTCTCCATTTTAGTAGACGGAATTACTTGTTAATTCTCTTTATTAAGATGGGTCTCGGGGTGGGGCATCACAATTTAATTATCCAATTAAATCCAGATATTCGAAATAAAATTATTCGACTTATAAATTTCACTTATTAATATTTCAAATCAATTAAATGTACAAATTTTAATTGACAAAAATTCTGGGTCGTTACAATTGTGCATGTGGTGGAGATTTCAGAAGTGAAATAGGATGGTTTGGGGAACGATTATGTATGAGGTATTTTCTAGCCCTGACTCCCGTGAGTCCACTTAGATGTGACTAAAACAAGAGCTATACCTTGGCCAAGTGAGGCCATTCCTCCGATCGGACATGCTTCTTCAATACCACATTATGATTTTGTGATTGATTTGGTAGCAACCTTGATTTTGATTTAGGAGTTGTTCCGAGGTGGGTAGTAGTAGCTACTATGCATTACCATCAGCCCAGTTCTGCAAAACGGTAGAGTCCTACCGTGGCATTGCCTCGAGTGTTGTGCACACATGCCCTATTGATCCTTCTACGAGTTTGGTTTGTGCCATACCTATTGAGCTCTCTCTGACGGCCCTCTGGTTTATGGAGGAATTACGACATTGTATAGACGATAGGAACTAATAAAATGTGTTAAGGGGGATATAGGTACGCTTTAACGCTATTTTAATACTTTACTGTAGACACTATTATAATAGCGTATTGTACTATGTATGTAGATAGTTTAACGGGTCCTTAAGAGATGGAAATCCCGAACATTCTCTTAAGTTATCGCACTCTTGTGACATTGGATAGGAGATGCAAACCTCGTAAACATCTCTGACGCATTTACACTCATATTTATTTAAAGTTGGTTTGGCTTACATAAGATCTTTTAGCTCTGACTTGAGTGTTTTGTCTTTCAATTCGCTAGGGTCAGTCTGAGCTTTTCAATGTATCGAAGATTGCTTTTTTGGAGGACGAAGACGAAGATTTAGTACTATTACTATTTATTATATTCTTACCACTACATCATGTTATTCCACAGCGTTGTTATTTATTTCTATTATATGTAACTTTTGTATTGTAAAGGTGTAATCAAATGTTATTTGTAAAATAACTTCATGAACTATTTATATGATTATTATATTTAGTCATTCCGCTGTGAGATTCTGTGTTTGTTTCTTTCTTTCTCTGCCTTTTTCTTATTTATCCCATAACAATCTGCCTTTTTTGAATGGTTTAAGTCTAATGTGTTTGGTTTATCGTCAATTTAAATCGTCCAAAAAGGCGGGCCGGTACATTTGGTATCTGAGCTTTGGTTTAGCGATAACCTTAGCTATGTGGGGTCTGACTCATTAGGATAGGGTAGTAACAACCTAGAATGAGTTGTTGAGAGTATATATATGAGAGTGTGTATTTGTTATTGTTATAAAAGGGTTTTTATATTCTGCTAATTTATTCTGTTTAGTATTTATAAATTCAGTTGGTACATGAGATGTTATGGCATTGATAGAGATTTTTAAACACTTAATAGGATCGACATAATATTGTTTTGAAATATAGGTAATGAAATAATTTTACCTGGCATATATTATGTATATAAAAGAATAAATTTTATAAATGATATAGTTAGTTGTGACATATTTGTTTGTTACGAAATGAAATTTATAAATACTGGTTCAAAATAGGATAGCTAATAAAATGAATATAAGTTGGAAATTTAGAACTTAAGTTCCTGGGTTTTTTAATTTGTTTTCAAAGGATTTCGGAATATAATATTAATATTATTTTGGAATAAATTTTTTCTGATATAAATATTTCAATATGATTTGGAAGAAATGTTTAAAGAAATTTTGAAAGGAAATAAGTTATGTACTTCCCTCTCTGTCCCTGGAAAATAATTTCGGTGATGAGTGCATGCATCACTGACGTTCATTTTCGAGTTTCAAAGTGGGAAGATCACTGTAGTAATTTTACTACACATTCGTTTTGGTTACGGTCTTAAAATTTTCTAAATATGATTTGGATATATAAAAGATACTATTATAGATATTATTTTAAATTGACTGAAATGGAACGCGATATTTAGTTCTTAAGTTTCTGTAAGTTAAGAATTTTAATTATTGTAATGAATGAAATTTTAATTGTTTTATATGTTAGGAAACTTATAAAATGGAAAATAAAAGAATTGGAAGCTAAATGATTAATGAAATTTGTAAGAAATTGAAATCTGTAACTTGTAGATGTGAAAATTTAGGAGATTTAATTAGTGAACATTTTGTTACCTAGAATGAATAAGCTGAACTTGTGTAACATTTAATTACATTCTAAAAGGCATATATAACGTACCAAATATTAAAAATTGAAATGTTAGTAAGAATATATGATAGAATTGTAACATCCCGATATTTCATGCCATTCGCATCCACACTGTCGAACTTGAATTGCTCAAAATATCAGATTGTTAATCTATATTTGGCTAAGCTCAACATATACAGTAAATAAAATAATCACGGAACCACAGATAAAAGAGAAATATAACAATATGCAGTGGAAGCAAATGAATAGTAGTTCATGAAGCTACTATATATATAACAGAGTTAAAACAAGATACAACAGAAGTCTCGAATAAATAGAAGTCTCAATACAATAGTCAAAAACGAAGTCTGAATATATCACTGGAGTCAACTGTATAACTGAAAGCTGAATAGATGTATATGGATCTCCAAGAAAATCTCCAACTTCAAAGGTGAGTCCCAAATGTTGTGACACTCAGTTTGACCCGGACATAAAGCAAAACAAAAACACTCGAGTCAGGATTAACATTCTTATATCCATAAATCCAACTCAAGTGAAATATCAACTGAAATACAAGTAACTCAAAGGTTGTTTGGGACACTCGTCCTCTAAGGATCCATGGAACTATCTACTATGTAGTACAATATGCTATTATAATATGTATATAGTAAAGTAAAGTATTAAAAAAAATTAAGGCGTTACCCATACCCCCTTAACACATTTTCATATATTCCGATAATCCGTACCGTAATCTCCCCCGTACCGGAGGTCGTCAGAAGGCACTCCATAGGTATGGTACAAAACAAACTCATAGTGGGGCCGATATGGTAGGTGACATGGTACAACTAGGCAATGCTAGGGTAGATATACCAATTACACTTCTGGGCTATTACTGACGCATAGCCGGAGCTACCGCCCAACTCAATCCACCCTCCCAAGAACTCGAGGGTGCACCCAATCAATCACAAAGTAATATAATGATATATAAAAGTGTGTCCGATCGGAGGAGCTACCTCACTTGGCTCGTCAATTGCTCCTGTTTTAGCCACCTTAAGCTAACTCACAGGAGTCAGGTCCATGTATATACCTCATATAGGATCGTCGCCAACCATCCTACTTCATTTTGGAATCTCCACCACGTACAGAGTTGTTAAAGTGGTTTTCGGTATTAGCAGAGAGTATGACAATAACCTATCCCAGTCTCTTTCACAACCAAACATTATTATAACACCGTAGTCATTTAAAAATATCATTTCCTTATCCAAAATATCATATCCATTCCAAAACCATATCAATACGAGATCATTATTCACTTAAAATATGTCCATTTCTAAAATCTAGCACTTTTCAAAATTATAACTCTTTCGAAATTATAACATTTTTAAAGTCAGAACATTTTAGAAATCATAACAATTTGAATCATAATACTTTGGAAATTATAACACTTTGAAATCATAACACTTCACACTTAAATAGTTTAGATATTAAAAATAATAGATATGATAAAATAGTTATAAGTCAAAGTAGTTTATATAATAAAATAATTAGTATATATATTAAAATAATTTATAAAGTAAAATATTTGTATATATTTTAAAATACTTTACATGATAAAAATAGTTTCCTCAAATTTCACAAATTAATTCGAATTAACTCAAATTTCAAAATCCGATTTCAATTCAATCCAAATCTCAATAAACCTTTTTATATCGATTTCAAATATAGATTTGGACTACAAAATAACCATTTCTATTTCAATAGATTTCAAAGTTTAAAATATTTAAACCTTTATACTAACTCAATTTTATAAATTCATTTATCTTTCAAATTTAACTTCATATTTATTTAATATTGAAATATTCACTTAGTCAATCAAATATCATTTAAATAAAACCTAAAATTACAATTTAAATAAAACTAAATATCGCGTTTCAATTTATTTAACCTTGAAATATACATTTAATCACTCTAAGTCAAAATCAAGTTAAAAAAAATATCTTTAAAATCTCAAATTCCATAAGTTTCAAATCGATTTAATTAAATATAATTCTTAAAAGAATACGATTTGAAATTAATTAATTTTTATCTTCCCAACCTTAATTTTATTATAATTATTATAAAATCTATTTTCAAAACATAAACTTTAAATAAATACTTAAACATAATGTATATTAATTAAATTAAATCTTATTATTAAATTTATTTTATATTAAAACTCATTTTATATATATTTTAAAAATAGTAATATTATAAGAAAAATCTTAAAATTTATAATTTCAAAACTAACTTATAAAATTTAATTTCCAAACATATAAGTTTAAAAATCAAAAATTTAAATATATGTATAATATAACATTTGTACATATAATATTTTAAAATCAATATTTATATAAAACCAGATATATTTCTTTTTAAATCTTAGAAATCATTTCAACATATATATAGACCAACGGTGTCTGTGTGACGATCCGGAATTTTAGATATTTTAAATTGGATATTTAGTTGATTTTAAATATTTAAAAGTTAATTTCTAACTTAAATTTCAAATATCGCTATTTATTGGATAATATAAATATTGAATTAATAATTTGGAATTGGGAAAGATTGTTGAATTTGGAATTTTAGGCTTGTTAATAATAACTTGAGGGCTTATAAAATTTATAATAGCAATACTAAAGATAACAGATGTGTTAAAACTGAACATGAAAGTAATTTATTCAGTTTTGAAAATATACTGTTTAATTTGATATTTGAAAACAGCCTTCCGAGAAACAGCCCCAGAATTCGACGATACTAGTTCCGTTGGATCCGTAATAGTGTGTTACTTTCGGGTTTCAATTTTCGTAGTGTTTGGAGTGATCTTTAGGCCGAACGGTAGAATTTATATCGAAAATTTAATATAATAACCGAGTCCAAAAAGCTATTTTCTCCATATGATCGAGTTTGGACTCGAAACCTTTACATTGCATTTGGATAGGATTTTAACATTATAAACGCCTAGCAGCATGCCTCGATTGGATATCGAGATATTGTGTTGCGAAAATCGAGACGATTTCAATTTAAATTTATATAAATAATAAATTACATTGCAAGCCTACAGACAGTCTCATAATTTAAAGCACGTGTCACCACAAAAGACACGCGTAAGAAAATAAAAATATTGTAGATTTCGTTTGGAAAAAAAATAAAATGGCCAGAAACAACATTCCTCTTCGTTTTCAAATTAAAATCAATTGAGAGGAACAAAATAAAAAAAGGAACGAAACCCTTTATCATTCAAATCTAACACAGTAACTTCAGTTTAACCATGGCCGAATGAAATCATTTCGTTCAATAATCGAAGAGAGTAATTTGCCGAGTAATTGATCGCGAATCCTCCCTCATTATCGAAACCCTAATGGTTGTGCGGCTTCGATGCGAGGCGATAGGCGGGCGATCGCATTCGATGGGCTTCTCGAGGCGGCGCATTGGGATTTGCGGCGAGCTGGAGGTTCGGCAAGCGAATGGAAGTCGCAAGAGCGCACGTCAGCGATGGATAAAAGGTCGCGGTCGACATCGGGTAGAAGTAAAGATTTCAGACGGCGGTTCGAGTGGGTGGTGATGCTCGGCATTCGATTGGGATGAATGTTAGGAGGCGACGAGCGCGAAGGTGAGGCTTGGTTCCTGGCATTGCAGTGAGGTATCATTTCTATTAATTTGAATAATTAATACTTGTATATTTAGAATAATGAATTTTAAAATTTGATTTTATATTTTTACAAAAATATATGTTAAATAGAAAAAGATTTACAGGAAAGCAAACCGTAGTTTTGCTATTTGCAGAAGAAAATTATATATATAATATAAACATATCTATGTAAAAATATACATACATTTGCACAAACTGGGTTATTTTAAATTGATGGATTTTGGTGATTAACTCATTTAATAAACTTATTTAATTACTTTAGTCGATAAAAAATATTTTATTGAAAGAAAATTAGTTTGAAATTAAATTATTGGTCTAAACCCAAATTTATTAGTTAAATTAAATAATAAATAGTGATAAATTGTTTGATTAATTCAGATGTTAATAAATCGTAAATTATCTGTACAAGGTTAAAAATCGTGAAACCAGTCAAGATTTGAAAGTGGATTGCAAATGAAAGTCAAAGATGAGTTAATCTCACTCATTTGGATTCCGTTTAAATTTAAATAGTAAGATTTAAATTATTGACTGATTTCTGAAATTTTCTGGATGTGATAGTATATATATAGTAGTATATATAGTATACGTTGAAGTGATTGATTTCCCGCATTATATAGCGGTTGAGACCCTATGCACTCGCATAATAGCGGATGACCCTTTATACTGCGATATCACGCCTTGAAGCGGGATTGTTATTTTATTTATTGTGCTAACATCTTTGGATGCAGAGAAAATAGGTTGGAGGGATCCAACTGGATTCCTCAAAATATTTAGATTTATTTTAATACTCTGTGATATGATTTATTTGATAATCTATGATAGATTATATTGGTAATGGAATATTTTGGATGCTATGGTTTAATTGAATATATTTGGGTATATTGAGATATCAGAATATAAAGGTGGTATTTTTCATGAAATTGAAAAGAGGATTTTAAGTAAATAATTATAAAGAATTTTGATAAATTAAAGAATGAATTGAAAAAGGATAAAGGTTGATTTTTAAATTCTAATAAATAGATTTCGAGTATAGTAAAGGAGATTTTGAATAAATGAAAATAAATGATTGTTTTTAACATTAAGTGGTATTATTTAGAGAAATAAAAAGATTTATTTTAAAATTCAGATTTTAAATGGTCTGGGAAGAAATAAAAGGAAATTTTAAAGTAAGAAATTTATAATTTCAGTTTTAAATAAGATTTTTAAATGATAATTAAGAAATAAATCTGCAATTAATATATTTTTGAAATAAGCTTTGAAATAATCGAGAAATAAATTTTATGGGAAATAAAATTTAGAAAATTGATTTTTGAATCGATTAAGTGATTGAAACGGTGTTTCAAAAGAGAATAAGTTTATGGAATTTATAAACAGGGTTTATAAATAAAGTGAAATATTTATCAGAAGATAATTTGGAAGTATAAATTCACGATGGAAATTTTTAAAGGAATGGGTAGTTTGTTTTAAAAATAAATATTGATTTATTTTTAAAGACGTGAAAAGAAAGAGAATTTTCTTGAAAAGCCAAGTACATTTTTCAAGCAGATTTTTGAGTATAAGTTAAAAGTTTTAAAGTTGTTTTAAAAGAATGTTTTTGAGAAATTATTACTTAAGTTGTTTAAAATTTTAAAAGCAAATATTTATTTAAATTAATTGTAGTAGTAATTATTTGAAAGGTTGACTAGTATTATGATTTTATAGATAATTACTAATATTTATATTTTATAAAGTAGTTTTATTTTACAGATAGTTTGGCTAAAGTTTTTATTTGAAAACTTGTATAGAATTTCGTAACTTTATTTTAAAATTTTGTTTTGGCTTAAGTTTTACTTAAGAAGTTACTATAAAATTTCATAACTAGTATTTTAAATAAGTGTTTTAAATAGTTTTTATTTTAAGTGTTTTAAATAGTTTTATTTTTAAAAATGTTTTAAAGTGTGTGTGTATATATATAGATAAAGTGATTTAAATTATTCTAAAAATCTAAAATATTAAGGCTTGGCGATTTTCAGTGGAAATAAAACAATTGGGAGGGAATTTTCGAGAGAGGGAGAAAGGTGATTTGGAAACTATTTTTTTCAAAGGGTTGAAGAATGGAAATATATCTTGCAAAGATATTTTGAGATTAATAAACAATTTGGAAAATTATTTAATTTGATGATTTTTGGTGAATGTTATTTGATAGTTAAATAACCGACTATCATTATTGGCCAATGCGCTATTGTTTTGAAGAGACCGGGGTCGTGATTCTTTTTCTGAAAACCATTTCCATCCGGTTTGAACTTTTTCATGTGGAAGACAAGAGCTTGGAGTCAAAGATGGAGTAGTGAAGTGCATGGGATAATCGCTACTAATCCTGAGGGTGATTCCAAAATGGATGTAGAAGGAGTAGTGCCTTCGGTTCCGTTCGGACCAGAAAAAGATTTGTATGGATGAATGCTTTCAGAACATCGTCAAAAGGACGATGAGCATTCTAAGTGAATGTGTGCTAAAAAGGTAACGCATAGCCTCGAGCCTTATCAACCGGGAATGGATAACAGGGGAGGTGCACACAAGGCTAAGTGGCTAGCAACCAATTAGGGTAAGGTCACCCCTGTCTAAAGGTCCCTTTTATTCGGCTGTGTGGGCGGTTGCTGATCCCAACCGAGGGGTGAACTTATTCGGACTATCCAGTAAGAGTTAGCTCTGATCTTGTGATGCAAGGTATTAGGGTGGATCCTCGGTATGGTGATCTAGACCACATACTGTGATGGGCGGTACGCCAGTAGCCCTGCCACTGTATGGAATCCAATCTCCAATAAGCCCCTGTACGGTTTTGATTGTGCCCAAGTATTGCTGAAACGTGAGATGCAAGCATTTCAACTAGATTCTATTTTACTTTCTACAGACACTATTATAATATCAGAAGGATTTGATAAAAATATTTTGGTTATCGTATGGTAAAAACCCAGCATGTTTATTTGTGGCGTGGTCTTACAAGATACCTTTGATTTCGAAAGGATTTTGAAAACTTAATAATCCAATTGAGTGTGTTTTTCTCACTCTGGTATTCCAGACTGACTCGGGTGTTATTTCGCTATAATGCTCCGGTTAGACTGAGTATTATAGAATATAGATTCTGAATGGATTGCTATGGAGTTCAGGAGACGAGCTAGATGGCGAGACGTATCACACGTAATTGATAAATATTCTGCTGTGTATGATTAACTGTATAGTTAGATTTGTGAGAACAAGATATGATAACTGTCCAGTTGTGTGCTATAGATTTTGTTGTACTCTGATGTTTTAATGTATACACAGATATAGATCTTTTGTTTAAAGATAGGTCATTTAGCTATTATATATTGTTCCGCTATGATTGTGAGATTCTGATATTGTTTCTATTTCTTCTTCTACCTCCTTCTTCTTTAACCCTAACTGTTCGATTTTTTGACATTCAATTGTTCGGCGTTTGATACAATTGACGAATTGATGTCGATTTTCGGGCATTGAAAAATTAGGTCGTTACAGATTTGGTATCAAAGCTGAAGGTTAAGCAAGAACCTTGGCTCTAGTGGGGATTACTCATTAAAATAGAGTCCGTAGTACTCTAGAATGAGTTTGAGTGTATTAATAGATATGAGGGCATATTTGTTAGTAAATATAAAAATTGTTTTTATATTGTGTTGACTTAACGGTTGAGTGTTTATAGATTCTGGTCGGCGCAGTCTGGCCAACTGTATCGATAGGGATTTCTAAACTCTTAAACAAGATAAACCAAAACATTTTTTAAAAAATAGGTTAAATGAAATAATTTTGCCTAAATTATTTTTGTACATAAAAGAAATAATTTTTTGAATTATTATAGTATATGGTTGTTTGGTTGTTAGGAAGTGATAATATTAAAATTATTACCATTGTTGTTATGATAATTGAAATAAGGAAATAATGGTATAACCAAAGATTTGGAGATAAATTCATTTAACCAATGAAATTTATAAATGTAAATTATAGTGTGATTTATAATTAAAATGAGATAAATTCCAGAGTAATGTTTGAATATGAGTTGAAAGGATTAGGAACTTGAAAATTTGGAAACTTAATTTCCTTTAGGTTTGAAAATGATTTTCAAAAAGGTTTTGGAGAAATAATGGTGATAATATTTAGGAATATTTTTGAATTAGATTTGAAATCTAGTGAGATTTGGAATTTTAAAAAATATATTTGGAAAATGTTTTTAAGGAGATTAAAGCATTAAACTCATTTTGATTGCTGAAAAATAATTTCGGTGATGACTGTAGCATCATCGATGTTCATTTTCAAGTTTGCAAGAGAGGAATTGCCACCAAAATTATTTTAAACTGGAATTGTTTGCAAAACTAGGTTTTATTTTGAAATTCAAAGGATGATTTGATTTTAAAAAAATGCTTTTGAAATATGAGTAATTGTTTAAAATACTCTGGAGTTGGTTTGAAATTGTTTATAGAATATAAATGGGTTGATAGTTTGTAAAATTTTGAATATGTTAGAATAAAATTTAACTTAAAGAGGAGTAAGAGTATGTGTGGAACCCAAATAAGTCTAAAGGTAAGCTAATTAATTGAAATGAATTAAAAGGAGTTAGCAAATGTAATTAAATTTGAAAAACTTATAGAAGCTTAAAATTTAAATTGAATCGGAGTGTAATTAAATATAGTTAAGTAAAAGCGAATTAAAGAAATGTCTAAGAAGACTAAGTGAGATGGTTACTTAAATAAAAGTTAAGTTGAAAATAAAATTGTAGATAGATAAATGAATTTGCATTTGTAAATCGAATTGAAACCGAATATTGGTAACTAATTTGAATTGTGTGTATGGAAGTTAGTCAAGATTTGACTAGATAAAATAAAGGACTGAAATAAAATTAGTGAGTAAACTAACTGATTCATGTGGGTAAGAAAATGAATTAGAATTGTATATTGGGATGGTATTTAATTTAAATTGTGTAAAGTAAAGTGAAGTTATAGAATTAATCCGACGTAAACTAAAATAATAAAAGTTTGGAAATAAAAATTGGTTGAGATTTAAAATAAATTAGTAAGTGGAACTAATTTAAAATAATGATATGAACCAGTTGTGAATGGAAGATAGTTGATAAAATTCAATATTCAGAGTTTGAAGATAAATTGAATTAATGTAGAATTGAAAATGAAAATCTGGATGAAAATTGGGGGAAAAAGTATTGAGATTTGAGATTAATTAGTAATATGGAGTTGGAATCCAATTTGAATAAATGTGGATAAAACCCTAGTGGTAAAGTGAAATAATAATATAAGAGTATATAAAATACTTATATTGAACTAACGAAATGAATGGTGAAATTCTTAAGTAAAATTGGTATTGAAAAATATTCCAAGTTAATATTTGAATGAAGATTAAGTAAGAGTGAAATGGGATAGATCTGAATAAGTGAACAGAAATAAAAAATTGTGAATAAAAGAGAATTTATGTGGCAATAATCAATTGGGAGTACATATATTATTCACATAGTGATTTGATCCAGAATTCGAGCATAGAATTTCGAGACAGTTATATCGATTCGAATTAGGATTTTCCACTCAATTTTCGACGACGAACTCTGTATATGGATTTTTGATTGATTTTGAAGATTCTGTATCATAGTTTGCGGCTATGCAAGGTGAAAGACAATTTCTGATCAAGAAACCAAATCTGAGTCCGCACTAGGAAGTCAGGTGGACAATACTAGTTCGAAAGTGAAATTGGGTGATCAAGTAAGCGATCGAATTTGGTACTGCATACGGATGATATATGTGCATCGTACGGGCTTGAATGAAATAAATATTGAAATTTTTGTAAAGAAATGTGCAAAATGATTTTGAATGCTGTAATTGGATATTATTGCTAAATAGTATACATGTATTTAAAAGCAAAGGATAAATTGGTGCATTTGATTTCAGAAGATAAATCTAAATTGCCCAACATAAGGTATGTATTTAAATTTCTGTATAAAATTTGGTGATTTTCTGATCTGACCACTTGGCCTTTTGTTTTCTATTGGAATCTGGGGCCCGTTGAGGCAATTTGTAGTCGTACCGAGCTAGCCGCGCAATGGAGATGCTAACGAAATTTTCGAAAATTTAGTGAGTTAGAAAAATTTTGGAATTTTTTTGATAATTTAAAATTTAGTTTTAAATTTAAATTTGAATTGTTGACTAAGTAATATTGTTTGGAACTTATGGTTGAGTTTCGAAAAGTCAGTAAGAGTGATGGTGTCTTTAATCGAAGCAGTTGGGTTTGGGGAGTTGTTAAAAACTGTTTGGTTTTGGGAAAATAGTAACGGGTATTGGATCATTCTTCCTAAGTAGTAATTTCGAGGACGAAATTCTTTTAAGAGGGAGGAATGTGACGATCTGGAATTTTAGATATTTGAAATTGGATATTTAATTGATTTTAAATATTTAAAAGTTAATTTCTAACTTAAATTTCAAATATCGCTATTTATTGGATAATTTAAATATTGAATCAATAACTGAAAATTGAGAAAGATTGTTGAATCTGGAATTTCAGGCCTGTTAAAAATAAACTGAATGCTTATAAAATTGAGAATAGTAATACTAAAGATAATGGATGTGTTAAAACTGAATTTGAAAGTAATTTATTCATTTTAAAAGTATACTGTTTAATTTGATATTTGAAAATAGCCTTGCGAGGAACAGTCTCAGAATTCGATGAAACCAGTTTCATTGGATCCGTAATAATGTATTACTACCGGAATTCAATTTTCATAGTGTTTGAAGTGACCGTTTGGCTATATGGTAGATAAACGCGCTGAATTTATATCGAAAATTTAATATAATAAGTGAGTTTAAAAAGCTATCTTCTCCATACGATCGAGTTAGATCTCGAAACCTTTTCCATTGCATTCGAAATATGGGTTTAACGCTATAAACGTCTAGCTATCTCGATTGGAGATCGAGATCTTGTGTTGTGAAAATCGAGACGATTTCAGTTTAAATTTAAATAAGTAATAAATTACATTGGAAGCTTGCAGACACGTCTCCTAATTTAAAGCACGTGTCACCACTAAAGACACGCATAAGAAAATAAAAAAATACATAGTATATTTTGTTAGGATGAAAATAAAATGGCTAGAAACAACATTCCTCTTCGTTTTCAAATTAAAATCAATCAAGAGGAATAAAATAAAAAAAAGAAGGAACGAAACCCTTTGTCGTTCAAATCTAACATGGTAACTTCTATTTAACCATGGCCGAACGAAACCATTTCGTTCAATAATCGAAGAGAGTAATTTGCCGAGTAATTAATCGTGAATCCTCCCTCATTAAGATCAAAACCCTAATGGTTGTAAGGCTTCGATGCGAGATGATAGGCGGGCGATCGCGTTCGATGGACTTCTCGAGGCAGCGCGTGGGGATTTGCGGCGAGCTGGAGGTTCGACAAGCGAATGGAAGTCGCGAGAGCACACGGCGGCGATGGGTAGAAGGTCGTGGTTGACATCGGGAAGAAGTAAAGATTTCAGACGGCGGTTCGAGCGGGTGTCGGCAATGCTCGGCATTCGATTGGGATGAATATCAGGTGGTGGCGAGCGCGAAGGTGCGGCTTGGTTCCTCGCATTACAGTGAGGTACCGTTTCTGTTAATTTGAATAACTAATACTTATATATTTAGAATAATGAATTTTAAAATTTTATTTTATATTTTTACAAATATATATGTTGAATAGGAAAAGTTTTACAGGAAAGAAAAGCGCAGTTTTGCTATTTGTAGAAGAAAATTTTATATATAAATATAAACTTATATATGTAAAAATATACATACATTTGCACAAACTGGGTTATTTTAAATTGATGGATTTTGGTGATTAACTCATTTAATAAACTTATTTAATTAGTTTAGTCACTAAAAAATATTTTATTGAAAGAAAATTAGTTTGAAATTAAATTATTGGTCTAAACCTAAATTTATTGGTTAAATTAAGTAATAAATAGTGATAAATTGTTTGATTAATTCAAATGTTAATAAATCGTAAATTATCTATACAAGGTTAAAAATCGTGAAACCATCAAGATTTGGAAGTGGATTGCAAACGAAAATCAAAGGTGAGTTAATCTCACTCATTTGGATTTCATTTAAATTTAAATAGTAAATTTTAAAATTTTGATTGATTTCTTAAATTTTCTAGATGTGATGGTATATAATAGTAGTATATATAGTATACATTGGAGCGATTGATTTCCCGCATTATATAGCGGATGAGACCCTATGCGCCCGCATAATAGTGGATGACCCTTTATACTGTGATGTCCCACCTTGAAGCAGGATTGATATTTTATTTGTTGTGCTAATATCTGTTGATGCAGGGAAAACAGGCTAGAGGGATCCAATTGGATTCCTCAAAATATTTGGATTTGTTTTAATACCCTGTGATATGTTTATTTGACAATCTGTGATAGATTATATTGAATGGAAAATATTGGATGCTATGGTTTAATTGAATATATTTAAGTATATTGAGATATCAAAATATAAAGGTGGGATTTTTGAGGAAATCAAAAAGAGGGATTATAAGAAAATAATTATAAAGAATTTGGATAAATTAAAGAATTAATTGGAAAAGGATAAAGGTTGATTTTTAAATTCTAATAAATAAATTTCGAGCATGGTAAGGGAGATTTTCAATAAATGGAAATAAATGATTATTTTTAACATTAAGTGATATTATTTAGAGAAATAAAATATTTATTTTAAAATTCAGGATTTTAAATGGTATGGGAAGAAAAAAAAGGAAATTTTAAAGTAAGAAATTTATAATTTCAGTTTTAAATAATATTTTTAAGTCATAATTAAGAAGTAAATATGGAATTAATATATTTCTCAAATAAGATTTGAAATAATCGAGAAATAAATTTTATGGAAAATTAAATTTAGAAAATCGATTTTTAAATCGATTAAGTGATTGAAACAGTATTTCAAAAGAGAATAAGATTATGGAATTTATAAACAGGGTTTATAAATATAGGGAAATATTTATCAGATGATAATTTGGAATTGTAAATTTAGGATGGGAATTTTTAAAGGAATGAGTAATTTGTTTTAAAAAAATAGTGATTTATTTTTAAAGGTGTGAAAGGAAAGTGTATTTCCCTGAAAAGCCAAGTACGTTTTTCAAGCAGATTTTTAAGTGTAAGTTAAAAGTTTTAAAGTTGTTTTAAAAGAATGTTTTTGAGAAATTATTAGTTAAGTTGTTTAAAATTAAAAGTAAATATTTATTTAAATTAATTATAGTAATAATTATTTGAAAGGTTTGACTAGTATTATGATTTTAATGATAATTACTAAGATTTATATTTTATAAAGTAGGTTAATTTTAAAGATAGTTTGGCTTTATTTGAAAACTTATATAGAATTTCGTAAATTCATTTTAAAAATTTGTTTTGGCTTAAGTTTTACTTAAGAGGTTATTATAAAACTTCATAACTAGTATTTTAAATAAGTGTTTTAAATAGTTTTTATTTTAAGTGTTTTAAATAGTTTTATTTTTTAACATATTTTAATATATATGTGTGTGTGTGTGGATAAAGTGATTTAAATTATTCTAAAAATTTAAAATATTAAGGCTTGGCGATTTTCTGTGGAAATAAAACAATTGGGTAGGAATTTTCTTCTGAGAGAGAAAGGTGATTTGGAAACTATTTTTTTCAAAGGGTTGAAGAATGGAAATATATCTTGCGAAGATATTTTGAGATTAATAAATAATTTGGAAAATTATTTAATCTGATGATTTTCGGTGAATGTTATTTAGTAGTTAAATAACCGACTATCAATATTGGCTTATTCGCTGATCGTTTCGAAGAGAACGGGATCGGGATTTATTTTTCGAACACCACTTCGATCCAGTTTGAACGTTTTCGTGTGGAAGACAAGAGCTTGGAGTCGAAGATGGGACAGTGAAGTTGAAGGGTTAATCGGTACTAATCTTGAGGGTGATTCCAAAATGGATGTAGTAGGAGCCATGCCTTCAGTTCTGTTCGGACCCGGAACGGACTTGTATGGATGAATGCTTTCAGAACATCGTCATGCGGACGATGAGCATTCTAAGTGAATGTGTGCTAAAAAGGTAACGCATAACCTCGAGCCTTATCAACCAAAAATGGCTAAAATCGAGGAGGTGCACACAAGGCTAAGTTGCTAGCAACCGTTTAGGGTAAGGTCACCCCTATCTAGAGGTCCCTTTTATTTGGCTGTGTGGGCGGTTGCTGATCTCAACTGCGGGGTAAACTTATTCGGACTATCCAGTAAGGGGTAGCTCCGTTCTTGTGATGCAGGGGATCAGGGTGGATCCTCGGTACGATGATCTAAACCACATACTTTGGCTGGCGGTACTCCAGTAGCCTTACCATTGTACGGAATCCAATCTCCAATAAGCACCTGTACGGTTTTGATTGTGCCCAATTATTGCTGAAACATGAGATGAAAGCATTTCAGCTAGATTCTGTTTTACTTTCTATAGGCACTATTATAATATCAGATGGATTTGATAAAAAAATTGGTTATTGTAAGGTAAAAACCTGGCATGTTTATTTATGACGTGGTCTTACGAGATTATCTTCCCCGCCAGTACCGGAAGTGATAATAAAAGTAGAAATTTTGATTTCGAAAGGATTTTGAAAACTTAATAATCTAATTGATTGTATTTTTCTCACTCTGGTGTTCCAGAGTGATTCGGGTGTTATTTCGCTATAATGCTCGGGTCAGATCGAGTATTATAGAATACAGATTCTGGATGGACTGCTGTGGAGCTCAGAAGACGAGCTGGATGGCGAGACGTATCACACGTAATTGATAAATATTCTGCTGTGTATGTTTAACCTTACTGTCAAATTTGTGAGGATAGGATATGATAATTGTCTAATTATGTGCTATAGATGTTGTTGTACTCTGATGTTGTAATGTATAAAAGGATATAGATCTTTTGTTTAAAGATTAGTCATTTAGCTATTATATATTGTTCCGCCGCGATTGTGAGATTCTGATATCGTTTCTATTTCTTCTTCTACCTACTTCTTGTTTAACCTTAACGGTTCGATTTTTTGGCATTCGATTGTTCGGCATTTGATACACTGAACGTATTGATGTCGATTTTCGGGCATCGAAAAATTGAGTCGTTATAGTCTGTATATAATTTTCTATGCTATGGTCAAGTGATACAGATATTTATCATTTCAATCCGCAATTTAAATACCTACGGGTATATATCTTTTCAACCCGCAATCCCAAATTCAATTCAATGAAAATTTCTTGGGTTTATCATTTCAACCCATAACGATTTTCTTCTATTCTACAAGATCGTTCGGGTATGTATCATTTCAACCCATAGAGAATTCTATACTGACAGGGAACTTGCACAGTGAGAACAAATATAATAATAATATAATATCAACAACATGCATATATCATCAGTGATAAATTAAATAAATATAACAACATGACATGATGTCATATCTCGCAGGTGAACAACTATAGATAATAGCATGTAATATATAGCAAACATATAATTAATAGTTAAATCTAGCAGCATATTTCAATTTTCGTTTCAAATGAAATCAAATTTAATAAATATATGAGTTTCAATCATGAGCGATTGCTCATCTTTCGAGGCTAGAGAGATTCGACAATGAGATGAGTTACGGATCCCGGCACAGATTCCAAAGCAAAGCAAGATTGAATGCGAATTCGACAAGCAAGGCGGATAACTTGGAATTGACGAAATCAAATCAAAACTGGATTGGTGAAGATCAGTTATATAAGTGAACTTATATACATAACTATATATAACTATATATATGTAAAAAGAATCATATTCTAAATTTAAACATATATTAAAAACCTTTAAAAATATATGTATATATATATATATATGAAAATCAGTATTAAATTTAAACATATATACATATATCCAAATCAGAAATCTATATATATTAAAATCAAAGTACATATATATATTATAATATAAAAATCTATAGGCATTTTATAATCAGTACCTATATATAATATATAACAAAACACATATATTTAAGATCAATATATATATAAAGCTAGAATCCCAAACACAATATATAAGAAAGCCTGAAATATACATATACAACAAACCTAAAGTCAATACTTGAACACATGAAATAACACTATTTATAAAACATATATATATATATATATATATATATATATCTTACCCAAAAGAGAAAACTTACTAGAATGATAATAGAGCAGGCTCACATATATATACTTTAAAATCTAAACCTTCTGATGTAAAATTTAAATCACATGATACACTTATATATATAAACTAAACAGTACTGACATACAAACAGATTATATATATATATATCACTCGTACAAATTTTTATAAAATGAATAGATTTTTGAATTACTTATAACATATACATATTTGTATAGAATAATCAAAAACAAAAATTCACCTTTATAACATATACTTTACTTAGACCTGCAACTAACAAATACATACAAATGTAAATTTATGCATAAAAACCCAAATAAGTCATAGATAATATAAATTAATATTTATAAAACATCATACCTGCATGTGTGTGTGTGTGTGTTAAACTGACATATAAACTAACATATTGTAAATAAACCTGTTATACAAACTACAATCAATATATATTATGTAAACTCACATTTACTCACTGACCAGATAATATCTTAGATAAATATATATCTTTGTCAACGGATTTCTGCCAACCAAAAACAAAAATAAATTAAACTACATATATACTCATATATATATATACACACACACTAAACCTAATATATACGGTAACATATAAATATACATATACCTGTATACAAAAGAAATGAAAGAGGCTGACATGTAAGTATGGTCGATGGTTCGGTGGCCGAAGCAGCTGATGTGGGGGAGAAAAGGAAGGGGATGAGACCGTTGGTAGAGACGCGACAAGGAGATGGTGGGGATGGTTGGCATTTGCTCGCGTGGTGGTGGATCAAAGTGACGGAGGAAATGGATGGGAGTTGAAAGCCGAGAGGGAAGAGGGGAGGATGAGGAGGAGGTTTTTGGGACTTCGATGGGCTATGCTTGCGTGCCAGGGTGGTAAGAGTGGAGTTCGAGTTTATCATGAGGCAGAGGAGTGGGGAGCTATGGCCAAACTTTGGTAGGTGAGGGAAGAAGAATAATAGCCTCGGCCATGCTGGAGGTAATATAGGATAGGAGAGTGAATAGAGCAAGGGAAATGGAAGACGACAAGCTATAGGAAAAATATAAGTTTGCATATATTACATATTCTTTTTTTTCATAGCGAAGGAATTGAATTAACCAATTAAATGAATGAAACACCGTATAGTAAATTGGTATAGGGAATACCCAAAAGTTAGGAGCTGAATTTTGAAAATATTAATTACTGGTGGCTATTGGTTTACGTTGGTCAATGAAGGGACAGGAAACTAAAAGACTCGAATACGGAACCGATACAACTAACCGTATCGTTGTTTCGCCGCGTAGCGGACTTAGAAACACATGAATGAATATACCACAGCCATACAGATATCAGTGATACGACCCTTCTATCAAAAGTCGATATCCGGTACCGAAAATTTTGCCAAAATGCCGAAATTAAGATAAACCAAGCAATAAGATTCCAAATTTGACGAAATGAAATATGACGTCTCACTTAGAAGATGATTTAGAAGCTCATTATATAAAATATTCAGGTTTAGAAAATATTTTATCATCATCAAATATAACTGATTTAAAGTGAAATAAAAATACACAACAAAACTAACTTCCATATTATCTGATGAAAATTTACCATTTGCTATGTTTAAATAGACGCATTCGAAATATTAATTTTTTATTTCCAAATTTCATTATTTAAAATTTCATAAAAATTCAGTTAATTACATTATTAAAACCATTAAAATTTACGAGTCGTGACAAGAATATTATACAAGTAAACTTAAAGAATGGAAATGTTCAATGTAATCATGTTTTGATGAAGAATTTATATGTATAAAAATATTATAAACTTAAATTAATAATTTGAATGCTACTAATTAAATTTATAGAAAGAATGAATATAGTAAGTAAATGATTATAAACTTAAGTTAATGTCGAAGCCATTTATAATTAAAATGAATACTCCATTAATTGAATGATTATGACTTTAGAAAGTGTGAAATGAATCATAAATAGATTAAATGTTCAATAATATTATATTTGAAGGAAACGGATGCAGAGAAAAAAATCCATTAATGGTGAATTAAATTGTAAAGAGAAATACATAATAATGAATAATCAGAATAATTGAAATAAAAATAACTTATGTAAACGACGAATGTAAAGTAATGAAAAAGAAAAAAATGGCATTCTATGAATGAATGGGAAATGAATTTTTAAGTAATGAATGTGAATTAATGGGAAAATAGCATGTACAAATGAAGAAAAATGAACAGTAAATGATACGAAAGGAAATCAATAAGAATACATTTGAATAATAATTGAAATCCTTGTTTGTTTTGACTAATAGAATGGTTGGAAAGTGATACTTTAAATTGTTTAAGATGTACAAATAATCTATTGAGTTTTATCTAAGACTGTTGAGTGTATGGTATACTTGGTAGTTTATTTATCATTTTATACGATTAAAAGTTTCTAAATATGAACAAACCGCTTGCTTTGGTTGCTATTGATGGATGATTGATTTCTTTAATTACATGTGATGATCGTATGTTTGTTTGTAGAGTGACTATTGTTATGTTGTGATTGTTTTGTTATTATTAGTTGAAACAACATAAATATCTCTCTTTTGTTTAAAATATATATAAGTGAAATAAAAGTTTATGGAAACTATTGCTACTGGTTTTGATTTCATAAATAAAGCGTTGTTTGTCCGACAAATAGGTACGTTCTCAGATTACAGTTTTCTAGCGATATTATATTGTTTTCCGATGGTTTGGGATATATTATTTTTAAACTGTGGTATATATTGTTATTATTGATATTATTATTTCTCCCAGGCCTCTCTGTACAAAGGAGACTCCGCCGAATTTTTCTATGAATTTTGGGCTTAGAATTTTTTTGTGAAAATAGAAATGTTTTCAAACATTATTAACTCGAATATAAAAGGATTTAATTGTTTATAATTTGATATATTTTATATAAATTGGTTAATTTTGCATATTAATTGTTTATAAATTTAATATTTTGAATAAGATATATTAATTTCTTAATTGCTTCTATCCATTTTCGAGGACGAAAAGTTTTGAGTGGTAGAGAGTGTAACGACACATAATTTTCGATAATTAAAAATAGTTGATTTAATAAGGTTTTGTGATTTAATGTTAGAAGAAATAACAATTTATGATTTAATAATAAGAATATAATCGGAATGAAATGTAATAGTAAAAATTTAAGGTAATTGATAACTGCTTTATTTAATTCCAATTAATTGAAACGATTATAAAGTTATAGTTGGTTATAGGTTGTAAATTAATTATAATAATATGTGTATTAACTAATATTGGATTAAAAGAGGAATTAATAATTTAAATGTTTTATTATAAATGAAATAATGTAAAATATATTGTAATTGGATAGAATTAGTATTGTGTAAGTTGTTATATCATTTGTTTGTAAATAATAAACTTATAAATGTGATTAAAAGTTAATGGTGACAATTGTTATATGTTACCTATTTATTTAGTATGTTAAATTAAATGTAAATAAATTGCAACTAAATGTAATTAAATATTAAATTAATGGAAATTAAGATGAAATTGGAGAATATTAATGCAATAAGATATAAACCATTGTTAACTATGCCTATAGAGTAATGATTGATTGAACAAAAAGATTGAAATCAAATTTAATCGATTTATTGAATTAAATTTTAATTAATTGTATTTAATTACAGTTGAAATTGAACACTATAATTAGTGTAATATTTAGCATTAGATTGATATGTAAATTTGTTTTAAATTATTTTAAATGTCTAATAATCAAAAATGATAAAATTTGTTAGTTATTAAAAGTGGAATTAAAACGTTATTTAATCACTTTAATAATCATTTATTTAATTTACGTGAAAATAGGCATTTTGGCAACTGTCCCAGATTTTGATGAAACTAGTTTCATCGGAGCCGTAATGGTAAATTATTATAAGGTTTCTAGTTTCGTAGAGATCGGACTAGCCATTTGATCTTACGGACTCAAAACGCGTAGAAATCAATTTGATTAAATTCAATGGAAATCAATTTGTAATAAGCTGACTTTTAAAGCTAATTTCTCCATACGATGGAATTAGGACTTAGAAACTTATTCCATTAAGTTTAAAAATATCAAAAACAACTATTTTGACATATGGGATTGTTGGTTCTTAAGGTTTGGAATGCTGACAAGACACAAAAGTACTTCACAAATCTACGACTATGACAAACCTGAACTTATCAACTCAACTATGGTTCGTATTGATATTAATGTAACTAGAGTCTTCAAGTAGTCAATCTAGTGTAGAATTTTGTTAAAATCTTTCCTCAAAGCTCTTCTATTTGCCATCTTTTATAAAGTTTTTGAATGCACTAAAAACCAGTATTTAGTCGACTGAATACAATATTTCAATCGATTGATATTTTGTAAAATTTTTTGATATACAGTATTTAGTCTATCGAATATCATAGGTCAGTCGACTGACGCTGTTTATTTGTGCACGTTTGAAATTCAGTCGACTGATCAAGCACATTCAGTCGATTGAATATGCAGATGTCATATTTTTCCAAAATACACTTCTCTTGACCAAAAGATTTCTTCTTCCTGGAAAGTCACAACTCTTAGATTCAAACAAATGTCGATTTTCAGAAGTCATATCTCATCACACACTATATATATACTCAAGATTCATAGATTCAAGCATCTAATTCTCTATTCTCTTTGATCTATATCATTTATCAATCTTGAGTTCAATATACAAGATTTCACACAATCATTGCTTACATATTCATTTCCATACTTTTTCAAACAATTTTATACTTCCTACTTTTCATACACACACAAATATACACATCTACCTTGAGGATAAGATTATAGGAAGGGTGTACTACAAGTAACAAATCCATGTTATTTAGAACACCCAAAGTCAAGTTAAAATCCATTTTATAAGAAAGTCCTGATCGATTGCTCAGGTCTTCAAAGTCCTGTTTTGTTGCTCATGCGGTCAAATTCCTGTTCGGTTGATCAGGCAGTCAAAGTCCTATTCAGTTGCTTAGGCGGTAAAAGTCCTTTTTGGTTGCTCAGGCGTTGTAATACCTGTTCATCCGGGTTAAATGAGGGTTGCTAGCTATAACTCCAGAAGTAGTCTGGGATTGACGTAGAGCGGGAGTTCGAACCAGTATAAAAATCTCTGGTGTCGTTTTCTTTACCGCTATTACTTTCCACACAAGTAATTTATTATATTCCATATTACTCGATCCTTCAATATAGTATCTTTCAGGGATGACCCCCTTTCATTTTGGAGGCAGAACGGGCTTTTTGGGTCGCTGTTCGTTGTTCGTACAAATTCGAAATGTGTTTATTTTCTTATCAGGCTTTGTTAATATAAATAGTCTTGTTTCACAAACCTAGAAGTCATTTTTCTTATTCTATATGTACATTTCCATCTGCATCTTCCTTCCTTCCCAATGATAGTAGCCCTAATTTTCAAATTCAATTGCAAATTGAAATCAAATTGAAAATTTTAAACCCCTCAAACTATATCATATTATACGTCGTTGGAAAGCTCTTGACAAGCGTATTCTCGAATTGGATCATCATTTGTATAGAAATCAATGGGTTAATCTCGGTCGTTCATCGCGCGTTGATCAAATTCGACCGATCGTCAAATCGAGGATACCATGTTGTAGAGGGTCGAGTGGGGATTTGTCATGATCCGCCCTTCATGACCCCCAAAAATCGACAAAAAAATATGCCCATTGTATAACGTGCCGAATGATCGAGTGCTGGAAAGACAGATTGATGAGGGAAAAGAAAGGAGGTAGAAAAATAACTAAACAAACAGAATCTCACAGCGGACAACCAATAGCTCTTTACACAAGTCAAGCCAAAAATTATAATATACCTATCTCACATCGGAGTACACAAATCAATAATTACCAGCCTGGACAATTATAACAACCTGACCTCACGTTTACCCGTAATTTCAAACAAAACACTGCAGTGGAATAAAACAAGTACGAGAATACGTCTTGGTCTTCAGCTCATCTCTTGAGCTCCATAGCGTCCTAACCTAAACTTGTAATACTTGGTCTGACCCAAGCATTATAATAAAATAGCACCCAAGTCCGTCTAGAAAACCAGCGTGAGAAAACATTCTCAAATTGAATTATTAAAGTTTCAAAATCCTTTGAAAATCAAAGGTATCTCGTAAGACCACGCCACAAATAAACATGATAGGTTTTTACCTTACGATAACCATAACATTCCATATCAAAATCATCTGATATTATAATTGTGTATAAGTACAAACACTTATTCAAAAAGATGAAATGCTTGCATCTCACATTCCAACATAGTTGGGCACAGTAAAAAACGTACGGTGCTTATTAGAGAATGGATACGGTGCTTATTAGAGAATGGATTCCATCTAAATGACTAGGTACTGGGGTACCACCTGTTACAGTACATGTCTAGAAACACTATACCAAGCACCACATTGGGATCTCCTACTACACAAGACCGGACTATGCCTGACTTGGATTGACCGAGTATGCTATCACCTTGGTTGTTCCCACCCTTTCTGAGCTCCTTCCACATGTAGTAATAATATCCGAGGTTATCTAGAAAGGTGATAGACATACCCTAATTGGGTGCTACCTACTTAGCCTTGTTGCATCTCCTTACTTTTCAGTCAGTCCTGGTTGATGAGGCTGGAGGCTACGATTACCTTTTCAAGGAAAGTTTCACTTAGAATGCTCATTGTCCTCTAACGACAATATTTTGATCGCATTCATCCATACAAGTCCGTTCTCGGTCCAAACGCAACCGAAGGCACTATTCCTACTACATCCATTTTGGAATCTCCTTTAGGATTAGTAGCGATTAACCCTTGCACTTCATGCTCCATCTTCGACTCCAAGCTCTTGTCTTCATTTCGGAAACATACTTGTTGGATCGAAGAGGTTTTCGGATCGCAAATCCGATCCTGGTCTCTTCGAAACAACGTTCGCTATTTTCCGATAAACTCAACCCCGGTCCTTTAGGGAATGAACAGACGAAAATAAGATCGGGGATCACCTCCTAACCGTTTGAGGACGGATTTCCTTAAAATCATCCTAGAAGAAAGAAACAACCGTATACGTATAGTATAGCACCTTGAACGGTAACTGTACCATATAATCTCTATGCTTCTTCTAGATATTCCTAAAGTTGTATTTGGGTCCAGATTTTTGATAGTCGGTTATTTAACTATCCAACAAACAATTAATTCAAACCACACTTCATTTTCACAGAAAACATTAAGTCTCTTTTTAATTTAATTTTTAATAATAAATTCCTGTATCCAAATTATACATACTTACCTTATCGAATTCAGTAAATTTACAAACTATCTTTTCAAAAACATTCGAAAGAAACCTTTTTAAATAATATGGAAAGTACCACTGCGGTATCAAATCATGGATCACAGCTTAATGGTTACGTCTCTATCTCAAAGAAATCCAAAACTTAACTGCAAGCACTAACTACCTCTGTTTTACGCCACATGAGTATACTATTACTTTTCGAAAACTTTATTTAACAATCATATCAAAATAATGCTTGTAAGTTCTAAAATAATTTTCAAGTTAAATCTAGTCAAACATACTTGAATAAAAAGTTATTATACAAAGCCATATCAATATTTAATAATTTATCGTTTTAAAAAAATGCCGACTAGTTCTTGAATAATAATATCTTTAAATCATTATAAAGTAACTAATTAGTAATAAAATATGCTTTAAACAATTTAAAATAATTAAATAAATAATTTTCCAAAATATTTTAACTCTTTTTTTTTTTAAATCACCCAGTTAATAATAAAAGTCCTTTATATATTTTTATTCCCCAAATCTCTGTTCACGATAATCCGAAATAACTACATTACAATTTCAAAACCATCTATTTTTGCCAATAGATTTACCCATAACTCTACATAGACATTTTTACTTCACAATTCCCATTTTCAATTCTTTACCAAATTAAACTATATTTTTATTGGTATTTAAAAGCACCAAAATCCAAGTTAACTACCATAACGTCCAATCAATTTAAATCACACAATATCCTATCATAGATTATTCAACAAAAATATATATCACTACAATGCAATTAAATTCAACATTTTTGAGGAATCCAGCTGGATCCCACTAACCCATTTCCCTACATCCACGGATGTAGAATAAAATAAAAATACCAATTCCACTTCAAGGTGGAATATCGGGGTATATATGGTCATCCGCTATTATGCGGGGTGCGTAGGGTCTCATCCGCGATATAAACGCAGAAATATCAGTCACTCCCATATATATGCTACTATATAAAATATCACATCCAACTGATAAAAATGCATCAATATGACCAATTAATCATTTTTTTTAATTTCAACTATTTAAAATTTATCACTAGCAGTCCAAAATTGAGTGAGATTAACTCACCTTGATTTTTAATTCGCCAAGCGCTCCAATTTTAAATTAAATCGAACACGTTCAATTTAACCTAAAATTTTTGCTAGCACCGTTCGACTCGAGATCTGCACCACAGCATAGCGCTTGTCACTGTGATTCCATCGCTGCTTGTTTCGTATGATCTCGACCTTATATGGCAAAGTTATGTTATTTCAAAGTTTTTGAATACAATTTATAATAATAATTTTTTTGTTAACCTATCAGATCTAAGCCATCCGTCATGCCAGAGAAGATCAAAACCACATATCCTTTCCTTTATCTTCGTCGTTCACGTTCGCCAAGGTTTTGAAACCCATCGGCCGCTTATTTCCTTCAATTACCACTGCCTCCTCGTCGAGTATGACGCCGATCAGACTATGCCCAATGAAAGCTCATCATGTCACCTTCCTTCGGCCAGAGTTTCGTCGAGCTCGGTTCAACGTTGGCTGAGGCAAACGCCACCAATCGACCAATAAACGCGGTCAAATATCTCGCTCCACGCCACGTTATACACGATCATCACCGTTCACTTCGTAGATCTCGTTGCCTTCTACAATTTACTAGTTGGAAGATTCTGCTATTATTGAGTGGATGGGAAGAAAATCGAGGAAGCAAGAGAGAGCATTTCGGCCATTGAACGAAATAGAGGCGACCGAGTTGTGCACTAGGGTTTCTCTACGGTTCATTGCGTATATATATGCGTATAAACATTACTTTGATATTATTTCCAATTTTTAACGTGCTTTTTCAAAGGAAATGTGAGAAATGCGGACTAAGGATCTTAAGGCTAAGGATAAACACTAGAGGGGGGTGAATAGTATTTTAGAGAATTATTAAATCTTTGTAGTTTTTGTTAATCTAAACATAAATGTATGCAATATTCAGACACATATATGATCACATAAACAAGCACAGATGCATAAATAAAGTAAAAACAGTAAAGGAAAGAACACACCAAATTTTATACTGGTTCGGAGTCACCCTACATCCAGTCCTGCACACAAGTACAGATTTCCTTTCAAAAACAATCTTTACAGTTACACCCTTGATTTCAAGGCAACGAGGTACACCCTCCAGAATCACAATCCTCTGGGTAGAGATACTTGATTTTCCG
The DNA here is from genome assembly GCA_030765085.1 of Allium cepa. NCBI lineage: Eukaryota > Viridiplantae > Streptophyta > Magnoliopsida > Asparagales > Amaryllidaceae > Allium > Allium cepa. Next base: position 647,411,053 of record CM060939.1, on the reverse strand, counting down.
GCCAACAAGTTCCCCAATTTATTTCCTAAGGCTAAAATCACACCTTATCTCGCTTGATTGATTTTTCCAAGGCTACAATCACACCTTTTCTCGCTAAGTTGATTACAAAAGGCCTATAACTCTGAATAGCACTGAGGATCTTGTTGAGATAGTGATAGAGAATCAAACCAAAGATAATCTAGTTACATTCAATGTTGATTTCAACAGAGTAATGATAAGAATTTGTATATAGAAACGTGGAAGAAGAAGCAGAGTGAAAAACCAAAAAATCTATATTAAAATTCGTTGAAGCCAACCCCTATTTATAGAGGAACAACAACCATGTCCATTCATGAAGAGTTATGACGAATAGACATTTCTTTTGAAATTTAAATTTTGAACTCAACTGACACCATGTCGACATGGGGTACGTGAGTATGTCGACATCCCAAAGGGATTTTTGGTGTTTTGATTTTCTTTGAAAATAACCTTTATCTTATATTACAACTGTTTTGAACTTTATAAATATACTTGACTATTATTAAAATGCATAAGTAAATATATAAAATAATATATACAAAATTTTACTATAATTTTATATTTAAAATCTAAGTATAAATATTTAAAAGTTAAATATATTATATTTAAAAAATAGTTTAAAAACAAGTGTGGTTTGATTTTTAAATTAAAGATTATTTTGAGGCTAAAAGTATTTGAAATCAGGATAGGTGTTTTTGATGCTTTTAAAAGGAAGGTTTTGAAATCATTTTGAAAACAAGATATAATTTTGAAAAATCATTCTGAATAAAAAGTTAGCGGATACAAAACAATTTTCCACTAGATTTTTCGTAGGTTCCATCCTACTTAGGGTTCCATCCCTTAAACAGGCTTGAAGTGGATTCCATTCTACGAATAAATTGGATTTTAAGATGCTAGTGCTTTTCTAGGAGTTTTAACAAATTTTATAATTAAAAAATAAATTACTTGAACTCTTGATAATCTTGATATTCATGAGTCTTCAATCTTGATATCTTGAATCTCTATACTGCACAGTCTTTATTCTTGGTACCTGCATGGTTAAATCCTGCATATACATATATATCTAAACTTATACTGCTAATATTTATATTTTATTATCTATTCTAAGGTTTTTGTCATCAAAACCATCATCTCATGGACTAACAATCTCCCTTTTTTTATGATGACAACCTTTGTTTATGAAATGTTACTTCTATCCAAATAACTCCCCCTTGATCTATGCCTAACTACCCTATTTTATACTTCTCCCCCTCCGTCATCAACAAAAGAACTACTCTAAACTATATAACACCAAACTATATAACTTCCCCTCATTCTTGGACTAAAATACCTGCATTAATAAACTTATACAATGGAATATAGAATTAAGAAATAATTACATTGACAGTCACAATAATGAATCAAAGATTATATATATAAATATATATATATATATATCAATGTATAATTATATATGTTTTGTACAACAAACGTTAATCCACACTAAATATCAATCAATATCAAACCAAGCCAAAGCAAATGAAATCAAACCAATCAAAGCAAACAATTCAAACAAAGCAGCAAAATAAAATTAAACGTTACGAGGAACTTCCACCAATCCTTCTTCTCCAAAGATAGGGTCTGCCTTAATAGCATCCCAATTTTTATTGTCGTTAGTGAGAGAGACTGGAGGATGTGCTTCGTTATTACCCTTGTGTAGGGAGGAAATCATCCACCGTATTGCATCGAAATACCTTTCTTGCTCCTTGATCATCTGCATTTGACTCAATTCTAAGTGTCGCTGGTTACGAATAATGAACGAGAGAATATTCTTGAATGAATTAAGAGTTTCTTCAAGATTTTCAGATAAGTTATGAATTGGATTAGCCATGTTTGGATTTGTGAGAAGAATGAGAGATAGAGTAGATAAGAAATAGTTTTCTGTGATGAATCTGGAAGAAATAGGTATTTATAGGTGTAGAAATTCATTTGAAATGAATAGACATATGGTAGATATTCAAATTTGAAATTCAAAATTAATTGTCATTTCTGATTAGTACATGTCGACATGATCAAAGGGGGTATGTCGATATGGTGTAGTGAAATTTGATGATCTATTTGGATTTTGTGAATAATTGTGTATATGTATATATATTTATATAATATACTAACATTTATTCTGGAGATAAGATAAGCTAGATAACAGAAAGGAAATTCCATTTCATTTCATACTAAGACGATACAATGATTAATCATAAAGAACTACACAAACATTCAAATCAAAATAAACTAAAACAAATACAACGAGATACGATAAGGTAGAACTAGTTAGAGGATGATGATGATGAGGAAAGTCTAAGTTTCTTGCTGACTTTGGAAATGAACTTATTCATCTTGGATGAAATTCTGTCCAACTTCTTACTAACGGATCGTTTAAGAATCCGTTGATTCTCAACAATTGTCTTTTGGTTTTTGAGAAGGGTTTTTTGGATGGATTACGAGATGGTCGATGCATTCCAAAGAAGTTTCACCCTCTTCTTCTTCTTCAATTTCCATTTCATCCCCTCCTTCTTCTTCTTCTTCCTCTTCCTCTTCCTCTTCTTCCATCTCCTCGTGAGCCAAACGCTCTTCCTTTTCGGCAAGAGTTTCATAAGGTTGAAAACAAATGGAATTTTCATAAGCGAAATATTGGAATGATTGAAAACTTTCCTAGAAACAAATTCTTCGCCTTTGAAATCCACTCCAAAATAGTTAAAAATCCGAGTGAGATAAATTCCATGATACAAAGTGTTCTCATCCATTTTAAGTTTTTTAGGACGAAGTTCATCGAAAATAACTTGCGCCCAATTAATGTCATAATTTCCAAAAATAGCAAAAAGTGCTTCGCAAACTTTTGAAGTATGATTGTTAAAATTCTCCAATCTTGGGGTCAAAGTAAGTTGCAAAAGAAGATTAACAATTCTTGCTTTTGGTTGAAAATTTCGATTTTTGAGTTCAAAATTATCATTCCCTTCGAAAATGTGTTGAAATTCCTCACGATCATTTTCATCGATTTTAAAATTAGAAAGATCCATTCCAGTACTCTTGCAATTGAGAATGGTACCCAAAAGATCACAATTCTAGTGTCTTTGACACTACTCTAAATTTCATCCTCATTTCCATTATAAAATCCACGATTTAGATTTGCATAGAAAATTTTGACAAGGTTTGGATAGCAAACAAAATCATTTGAGAAGCATCAAAAAGACTAAGAATTTGAATGTTTGCAAAAAGAGAATCAATTTCATAAGAAGAAAAATCTTGAAAAATAAAAAACTTTCCGGGATGGACATTGGCATAATTAGCATAATTGATGTATGCTTTTATTGCTTCCGGATCATCGAAGAGTTCCTCTTTTCTTTTTTTCTGAATATTCTCATGGTGGAGGGGTTGCTTGAAAAAGCCATTAAAGTAGAGAGTAGAGAGCTTGAAGTTTTGAAGAGAGAGTTTGAATAAATGAGAGTGAAAAGATATGATAAAGATAGTGAATAAATAGATTCTCAAAGGACATGTTTTTTGGTAAAAATATGCCTTTTCAGAGAATTGAATGAAGTGAAAATGTAACGACCCAGAATTTTTGATAATTTAAATTTGAATATTTAATTAATTTTAAATATTAATAAATGAAATTCTTAAGTCGAATAATTTTATTTCGAATTTCTGGATTTAATTGGATAATTAAATCGATAATTGAATAGCGGAAAATACATGAATAATTGAAAACTGGTTTAAAATGATTGAAAATAATTTGGAAAATTTTATTTTATCATATTGAAGTTATAGAAATGTTATAGAACTTTTAAAATCAAATTAAAAGTTAAACTGTGAAAATTGAATATTTTAATATTTAATTATCGACTGAAAAATAGCAAATTTTTGAACAGTCTCAGAATTGAACGAAACGAGTTCCATTGGATCCGTAATAGTTAGTTATTATCGGATTTCAATTTTCGTAGCAATCGGAGTTGTCGTTTGACCGTGGCAGCTCGAAACGCATCGAATTGTTTTTAATATTAATTTAGCGAGTTAAAATAGCCATTTTTCAAAATGTCTCGGATTTCGACGAAACCAGTTTCATCGGATCCGTAATGCGATATTATTGTAAGACTTCAAATTTCAAGTCGATTGGATTTGCCGTTTGTCCGGTACGAATTAAAAAGCATCGAAATCTGTTTAAATCGGTTTAATTTAAATTGATCGCCATAACTCACACAGACGATCGAATTAGCTTCCGAAACCTATTCCATTGTGTCCGGAATGTGGGATAAACCCCAGGAACGCCAGTTTCGGCGCGTAAATCGGAGTTTTAAAAACCCGGATGAATAGTGTCGTTCAAACTTCTATAAATAGACCCTAAAAGAAAAAAAAAATATAACCTAACCCTAGTTTCTTCATGGCCGCCAGTGATGGTATCAAGGGCCGAAATTGTCTCCACTTCCTCCTCAAAAATCTTTCGATCCAAGCATCGATTAAGGAAACGTTCAACGTTAGAGTTGTAGATCTAGGGGAGGGCTACGGATCATACGGCTGTGATTGCTTCTGGGCGAGTGGATCAATGGGGATTCGAGTTCAAAGTTGGGTCGTTTCGCACGTTTTCTGGGTGGAGGAGGCAGCCGAGTTCAACTAGGTTCTGGCTGTGAGGAGCTAGTGTGGTGAGCTTCGCAATGAAGTTGCTTGATCGATGCAAAGGCGATTGATTTGCGTGCGAAAATTTGGAGTTGAAGGCGGCCGATGGGTTTCGTGCGTGTTCGTAACCTGAAGAAAGAAGGTGAAGCTAAAAAAAAAACGCGGTCACGATCTGTGCTAGCAAAATGAGCGGCCGTGATCAAAGGGTTTGAAATTAACAGTCGTATATGTAAATTAGTATATATTAATTCGTTAAACTTTAAAATGTAATATATTTTTGCTGCGAGGTTGAAAAATTACGAAACAAAGTGCGTTGGAATCGTTTTGTCGAATATTACGCTATGGAGCTGGATTGGAAGCGATTGGAATCAGTAAAAATTTCGGGTAAAATTAAACGCCCGTTTAATTTTATTCGAAATAAACGCTGGAGCGGAATTAAGACCAAGGTGAGAACTCCTTACTCAATCGAACAGATCGAATTAAATTTTAAACAGTTATATTTAAAATTGTTGAATGATGATTGCAGTTATTGATTGCTGTTTGATTGTGATAGTAGATATAGTAGGATATACTATATATAGCAATATATATATATATTGGCATATGTATATATTGGAATTGATTTCCCGCCTTGTATAGTGGATGAGACCCTATTGCGCCGCCTATTAAGCGGATAATATTTTATAAAATCCCATATACCGCGATATTCCGTCTTGAAACGGAATTGGTATTGTGCTAACATCTGTGGATGCAGGGAAACAGGTTGGAGGGATCCAACTGAATGCCTCACAAATATTTATTTGATTATAGATATTGTGAGATTGTTGATTATCATATTGACATATGATATTTGTTGCCATGATTGACTATTGGATGCTGTTGCATCATCGGATCCATTTTTAAAGTTGAAAATAACGATTTTTGATTTTAGAGGGTTTTTAAATCGTTTTTTTCAAAGCATATGTTTTTATTAAAATTTTGAATTGATTCATTTTAAGTAAATTAAAATTTTAATGGTTGAAGTTATAGAATTCAAGATTTTTGTAAAATATAACCAAAACGTTATTTTTGAGATAAGTGGTTAATAAATTTATGAAATGGATTAAATTTGGATTTTTGAATAATTATTATAAACGGTTTATATAAGAGATTTTAAAAAAAAAATTGTTATTTTTAAATTTAAAATGTTGGACTTATAAAACGAGTTTATTAAGTGTTAAGTTGACGTATAAAATGAATTTCATTTAAATTTATAGATTTATAAATTGTGAAAGTTATAAAATGAATAGATATCAAAAATAAAGATTTATAAGTAATTAACTTATAAAAAATGGATTTTTGGGCATTAAAAAGGGGGTTTATAGAAATTGTAAATAAAGGGAATTTTTATAAGTTGAAATTGTCATGGAATACAAAGAATCTTATAAGCAATAAGATTTGGAATTTTGAAGCTTAAAAAGAACGATTTGGTAAATGAATGAATGAATTATAAGTACTTAACTTATAATATGGACTGTTGGTATAAAATTGAGTTATATAATTTGAATTGGATTGATAAAGGAAATTTATAAATCGAAGTTTATAAATAGGAATAGAATTTATAAACATTGTTTATAAATTCGTAATCAAGTGGATTTGATCAATTGAATATAAAAGTTTATTAAAGGAGTTATATTCACGTTTTTGAACAGTGAATATATCGTTAAATAAAATGGATATCTTTTGGGAAAAGGAATGTTTTAAATGGAATTTAAAACGATTTAAAGACATTTTAAAATGCATCAAGTATCGAAAACATAGATTTCAACATTCATTGTTGAAATAGACGTTTTCGAGAAATAGAGGGAAATGAAAACATAGATTTCAACATTTATTGTTGAAATAGACGTTTTCGAGAAAATAAGGAAATGATGAACTATAACACTGTTGTTATAGTAAATGGATTCCGAAAGGAACTGTTTTGTATAGTATTGGGATTTATATATCTATTTTAATTTCGAATCCCTATACTAGTGATTTTGGGTTGTCGTAACGATGTTTTACGCAACATTCGTTTTGACCCAAATAAATGTGAATAAAAGAACGTTTTCCTTAAAGAATGAAATATATACTTAACTATGGTTTAAGTATATTGAATATTTTCAAATTTTTGAAAATAAATAGATTTGTGAAAAATTTATTATTAAACAAATATGGAAATGCTTTTCCAATATGAAATGGAACGTTTTTAAGAATTTATCTTTTTTGAAGATAAAGTGGAATATTTATTCTCTTAGCTTAACACCCTTCTCTGAGACGTACGAGCTCAGAGGTTATATAGTTGATGGTTACTAGTGATACATTCCCGAATTGGTAATGTGGCATACTGAGTGATGCTGTGAAATGATCATTGGTTGATCGTTTGTGATAGGATCATTTGTTTGATCGTCTATCTTGATGATCATTGCTTTGATCATTTGTTGACCCAAAGCACTGCTTTTGTAAAGCGTGGCTTTGTGGACGAGACTTCGTCGGACCTCACACCCCGAAATGGTCAAAACAGGAAAGATGCAGTAAGGTTATTAGGGGGTAGCGCCCCTTTAGTGTATGTCATTCCTTCTGGATAGAGGTGGTATCATGGTATGGAGCCCAGATACTTAACCTATGTGGTTACTGCAAATTTATTACTTTGTGGTTGTTGGAAATCGGGGATCCTCGGATATAGATCGGTTACGATCGGGGAATGACATATTCGTGTCAGTTGTTACCCAGTTAGGGGTAACCCGGCCTTGTGTTGGCAGAGATCCGGTTAGGTTCTAGGGATGTCATTCTAGAGGCGTTTCCATGTGGCAATGGGAAGTTCCTTGGCCTGACCATTTGTTGGAAATCCAAAGAAATAATACGAGCCTTGTACGGTTTTAGTTGTAGAACCTGCCATTTAATATGGTAGCTATAGCAGGCATAATATAATGGTACCTATTCTGGCTAAGATTTATATTCTACTTTCGAAATTGTTTTCTACACTAGGCACTAATAATAATATCAAAAATGATTTGATTTCTGCGTAGTAAGCATCTTTGACTATCATAAGGAGAAATCTCCTCCAAGTCTGCGTTTGATTGTGTGTGTGGCGGGAGGTCTTATGGTAGTTTCATTTTTCAAAAGCATTGCGAATTTCCTTTTAAAATTTCTCCTATTCTTTGTTTTAAAGATAAATAACTATTTTAGTTCTCACACCAGTCACATGACTGACCTGGAGTTTATTGTTCCCTTCCTAAACTCTGGGTGCCCACCAATTTCCACACGGGCAGTCTAGAGTTTGGTTATCAGGTCATCCTGGATTTAGGTGTTGCTACATATATCTGGAGGCGAGCTGGATGGCGTAGCATATTATCTATTGTATATAGTATTTCTTCTTTTTCCGCTGTTTGGTTGTTGTACACTCTGATGATGAAATGAATGTAATGTGATGTATATGTATAAAATGTATAGTTCTTTTGTTTTAATGATTATTCATTTATCTATTATACGTTGTTCCACTGCGATTGTGAGATTCTGATATTGTTCAGTTGTTACTTTCTGTTCTAATATTGTTTTCTTTCTTCTTCTCTCTTTTTCTCTCTTCTTCTACCTCTTTCTTCTTTCTTTAAACCCTAACATTTCAGTTTTTCGGCAGTGAATATCCGGATTGCAAGGGCTTCTTTGGAAGTGCCTTCGGTTCTGTTCGATCCCGGAACAGACTTGTATGGATGTGTGTCTGACGTTACAATTTGAGATGTAAAGCTGGTTTCTATCAAATATATTTCTGTTGGTGGCGGAGAATTTATTCTCTTAGCTTAACACCCTTCTCTGAGACGTACAAGCTCAGAGGTTATATAGTTGATGGTTATTAGTGATACATTCCCGAATTGGTAATGTGGCATACTGAGTGATGCTGTGAAATAATCATTGGTTGATCGTTTGTGATAGAATCATTTGTTTGATCGTCTATCTTGATGATCATTGCTTTGATCATTTGTTGACCCAAAGCACTGCTTTTGTAAAGCGTGGCTTTGTGGACGAGACTTCGTCGGACCTCACACCCCGAAATGGTCAAAACAGGAAAGATGCAGCAAGGTTATTAGGGGGTAGCGCCCCTTTAGTGTATGTCATTCCTTCTGGATAGAGGTGGTATCATGGTATGGAGCCCAGATACTTAACCTATGTGGTTACTGCAAATTTATTACTTTGTGGTTGTTGGAAATCGGGGATCCTCGGATATAGATCGGTTACGATCGGGGAATGACATATTCGTGTCAGTTGTTACCCAGTTAGGGGTAACCCGGCCTTGTGTTAGCAGAGATCCGGTTAGGTTCTCGGGACGTCATTCCAGAGGCGTTTCCATGTGGCAATGGGAAGTTCCTTGGCCTGACCATTTGTTGGAAATCCAAAGAAATAATACGAGCCTTGTACGGTTTTAGTTGTAGAACCTGCCATTTAATATGGTAGCTATAGCGGGCATAATATAATGGTACCTATGCTGGCTAAGATTTATATTCTACTTTCGAAATTGTTTTCTACACTAGGCACTAATAATAATATCAAAAATGATTTGATTTCTGCGTAGTAAGCATCTTTGACTATCATAAGGAGAAATCTCCTCCAAGTCTGCGTTTGCATTGTGTGTGTGGCGGGAGGTCTTATGGTAGTTTCATTTTTCAAAAGCATTGCGAATTTCCTTTTAAAATTTCTCCTATTCTTTGTTTTATAGATAAATAACTGTTTTAGTTCTCATACCAGTCACATAACTGACCTGGAGTTTATTGTTCCCTTCCTAAACTTTGGGTGCCCACCAATTTCCACACGGGCAGTCTAGAGTTTGGTTATCAGGTCATCCTGGATTTAGGTGTTGCTACAGATATCTGGAGGCGAGCAGGATGGCGTAGCATATTATCTATTGTGTATAGTATTTCTTCTTTTTCCGCTGTTTGGTTGTTGTACACTCTGATGATGAAATGAATGTAATGTGATGTATATGTATAAAATGTATAGTTCTTTTGTTTTAATGATTATTCATTTATCTATTATACGTTGTTCCGCTGCGATTGTGAGATTCTGATATTGTTCTGTTGTTACTTTCTGTTCTGATATTGTTTTCTTTCTTCTTCTCTCTTTTTCTCTCTTCTTCTACCTCTTTCTTCTTTCTTTAAACCCTAACATTTCGGTTTTTCGGCAACGAAAAATCGAAAACGTTACATTTGGTATCAGAGCTTATGGTTAAGCGACAACCCTGCTCTGTTGGGTATTACTCATTAGAGATAGAGTCAGCAGTACTCTAGAATGAGTTTGAGTGTAATAATAGATATGAGTGCGTATTTGTTAGTGAATGAAAAATTGTTTTATATTGTGATGATTGGTTTGTTGAGTGGTATATGAACCTTCGTCGGCGCAGCCTCGAAACTGAATCGAAGGGGTTTCTAAGCACTTGAATAGAACAATTCAACACAATATTGTTTTAAAAATAGGGTAAATGAAATAATTTTGCCCAAAACTATTTTTCTATATAAAAGAAATGATTTTCTGTAAATTATTATAGTATATGGATGCATGGTTGCTAGGAAGTAATAATATTAAGCTATTACTATTGAAATTGAATAAGAATTGAAATCAATGTTATATATAAAAAAAAAAAATTGAGATAAAGATAAGAAAATAAAATCCATATACAAATGAAATTTGAGAATGTAAATTATAAATGTGATTTGTAATTGGAAATAGAATTCCAGGGAAGTTTTTGGAAATGTTTTTAGAAAAGTTTGGAAAGTTTAAATTCCTTTTTGATTTGAAAATGAATTTCAAAGGTTTTTGGAAAATTGTTTTGAAGGAATGAAAAGCTCTAAACTCTTGCCGGTCGCTGGAAAATAATTCCGATGGTGATCGCGACATCATCGGTGTTCATTTTCGGGTTTCCAAAAGAGGAATTGCTACCGAATTGTTTTAAATGGAAGTTGTTGAAAAAATTTAGGGTTTGGTTTTGAAATTCAAAGAATAATTTGAATTGTTTTCAATAATGGTTTTGAAAGGTTAAAAAGACTCTGCAATGCTATATAAAAATATTTATGGAATATTATTAAGTTGAAAATAAATTTGGAATAATCAAAATGAATTGGAATTGAGTATTGAATTATGAAAATAAATTGTGAATGAATGAATAAATTTACAATTGCAGTTAAACTAAAGTTAAATTGAAAGTTGGAATTCATTTCGATTTTGTAAGCAAATGGAATAGAATTGAAATTGGATTTGATAAATAAAGTGAAGTATTAAACTAAAATTAGTAAGCGAAACTAATGGAAATAAATGAATTAAATTCATATGGAATATTGAAATCCAGTTTAGTATAAGTGGATATAAACCAAAGTAGAAAATTGAAAATAAATTTTGGGAATGAGCAAAAGAATAAAACTGGAATTGAAACTGAATGTTGAAAACAAATTTGAATAAAGTAAATTGAAAATTTATAATAAATTAGTAATTGGAACTAATTTAAAATAGTGCAGTTGTAAATGAAAGTTAATCCATGAAATTCAATATTCAGAAGATAAATTGAATCTAATTAGATTTGAAATTGTAAATTGAATTCAAATGAAATTTGAAATGCAAAATTGATTGAAATGTAAAAATGAATGAAAATAAATATGTAACTTCAATAGTGAAGTAAAAATGTATAAGAAGTATCTATTGAATATTTTGAAATGGAATGTGCAAAATGGTTTGAATATTGTAGTTGGATATGATGTATACTACTACTAGCAGATTATACAGGTGTTATAAAGGAATTGGGATTTTGATTTCAAAGATAAAAATTGAATTGCTCGACAAAAAGGTACGTATTTCAATTTTAGTATGAGATTTGATGATTTCCTTCTCCAGCCACTTGGCTTTCTCTTTTCTTTTTGATTCTGAGGGGCCGTGGTGCCATTTTATAGTCATACCGATCGAGCCGCGCATAGGAGACGCTGGCGAAATTTTTCGAAAATTTAGGGTGTTAGAAAATTTTTGAGAAAATTGGAAGTTTGAAATTTGAATTTAAATTTAAATTTGAATTGTGAAGTAAACAAGGTTGTTTGAAGTCTATAATTGAAGTTGGAAAGCTAGTTGAAATGATAGTTAATCTTTAATAAAAAAAAATTGTGTTAGAAAATTGATGAAACTAATTAGTTTTGGAAAAATAATAAACGGTTTAGGATCATTCTTCTTAACTTGCAATTTCGAGGACGAAATTCTTTTAAGGGGGGAAGATTGTAACGACCCAGAATTTTTGATAATTTAAATTTGAATATTTAATTAATTTTAAATATTAATAAATGAAATTCTTAAGTCGAATAATTTTATTTCGAATTTCTGGATTTAATTGGATAATTAAATCGATAATTGAATAGCGGAAAATACATGAATAATTGAAAACTGGTTTAAAATGATTGAAAATAATTTGGAAAAATTTATTTTATCATATTGAAGTTATAGAAATGTTATAGAACTTTTAAAATCAAATTAAAAGTTAAACTATGAAAATTGAATATTTTAATATTTAATTATCGACTGAAAAATAGCCAATTTTTGAACAGTCTCAGAATTGAACGAAACGAGTTCCATTGGATCCGTAATAGTTAGTTATTATCGGATTTTAATTTTCATAGCAATCAGAGTTGTCGTTTGACCGTGGCAGCTCGAAACGCATCGAATTGTTTTTAATATTAATTTAGCGAGTTAAAATAGCCATTTTTCAAAAAGTCTCGGATTTCGACGAAACCAGTTTCATCGGATCCGTAATGAGATATTATTGTAAGATTTCAAATTTCAAGTCGATTGGATTTGCCGTTTGTCCGGTACGAATTAAAACGCATCGAAATCGGTTTAAATCGGTTTAATTTAAATTGATCGTTTATTGCCATAACTCGCACAGACGATCGAATTAGCTTCCGAAACCTATTCCATTGTGTCCGAAACGCGGGATAAACCCCAGGAACGCCAGTTTCGGCGCGTAAATCGGAGTTTTAAAAACCCGGATGAATAGTGTCGTTCAAACTTCTATAAATAGACCCTAAAAGAAAAAAAATATATAACCTAACCCTAGTTTCTTCATGGCCGCCAGTGATGGTATCAAGGGCCGAAATTGTCTCCCCTTCCTCCTCAAAACTCTTTCGATCCAAGCATTGATTACGGAAACGTTCAACATGAGAGTTGTAGATCTAGGGGAGGGCTACGGATCCATACGGCTGTGATTGCTTCTGGGCGAGTGGATCAATGGGGATTCGAGTTCAAAGTTGGGCTGTTTCGCACGTTTTTCTGGGTGGAGGAGGCAGCTGAGTTCAACTAGGTTCTGGCCGTGAGGAGCTAGTGTGGTGAGCTTCGCAATGAAGTTGCTTGATCGATGCAAAGGCGATTGATTTGTGTGCGAAAATTTGGAGTTGAAGGCGGCCGATGGGTTTCGTGCATGTTCGTAACCTGAAGAAAGAAGGTGAAGCTAAAAAAACGCGGTCACGATCTGTGCTTGCAAAATGAGCGGCCGTGATCAAAGGGTTTGAAATTAACAGTTGTATATGTAAATTAGTATATATTAATTCGTTAAACTTTAAAATGTAATATATTTTTGCTGCGAGGTTGAAAAATTACGAAACAAAGTGCATTGGAATCGTTTTGTCGAATATTACGCTATGGAGCTGGATTGGAAGCGATTGGAATCAGTAAAAATTTCGGGTAAAATTAAACGCCCGTTTAATTTTATTCGAAATAAACGCTGGAGCGGAATTAAGACCAAGGTGAGAACTCCTCACTCAATCGAACAGATCGAATTAAATTTTAAACAGTTATATTTAAAATTGTTGAATGATGATTGCAGTTATTGATTGCTGTTTGATTGTGATAGTAGATATAGTAGGATATACTATATATAGCAATATATATATATATTGGCATATGTATATATTGGAATTGATTTCCCGCCTTGTATAGTGGATGAGACCCTATTGCGCCGCCTATTAAGCGGATAATATTTTATAAAATCCCATATACCGCGATATTCCGTCTTGAAACGGAATTGGTATTGTGCTAACATCTGTGGATGCAGGGAAACAGGTTGGAGGGATCCAACTGGATGCCTCACAAATATTTATTTGATTATAGATATTGTGAGATTGTTGATTATCATATTGACATATGATATTTGTTGCCATGATTGACTATTGGATGCTGTTGCATCATCGGATCCATTTTTAAAGTTGAAAATAACGATTTTTGATTTTAGAGGGTTTTTAAATCGTTTTTTTTCAAAGCATATGTTTTTATTAAAATTTTGAATTGATTCATTTTAAGTAAATTAAAATTTTAATGGTTGAAGTTATAGAATTCAAGATTTTTGTAAAATATAACCAAAACGTTATTTTTGAGATAAGTGGTTAATAAATTTATGAAATGGATTAAATTTGGATTTTTGAATAATTATTATAAACGGTTTATATAAGAGATTTTAAAAAAAAAATTGTTATTTTTAAATTTAAAATGTTGGACTTATAAAACGAGTTTATTAAGTGTTAAGTTGACGTATAAAATGAATTTCATTTAAATTTATAGATTTATAAATTGTGAAAGTTATAAAATGAATAGATATCAAAAATAAAGATTTATAAGTAATTAACTTATAAAAAATGGATTTTTGGGCATTAAAAAGGGGGTTTATAGAAATTGTAAATAAAGGGAATTTTTATAAGTTGAAATTGTCATGGAATACAAAGAATCTTATAAGCAATAAGATTTGGAATTTTGAAGCTTAAAAAGAACGATTTGGTAAATGAATGAATGAATTATAAGTACTTAACTTATAATATGGACTGTTGGTATAAAATTGAGTTATATAATTTGAATTGGATTGATAAAGGAAATTTATAAATCGAAGTTTATAAATAGGAATAGAATTTATAAACATTGTTTATAAATTCGTAATCAATTGGATTTGATCAATTGAATATAAAAGTTTATTAAAGGAGTTATATTCACGTTTTTGAACAGTGAATATATCGTTAAATAAAATGGATATCTTTTGGGAAAAGGAATGTTTTAAATGGAATTTAAAACGATTTAAAGACGTTTTAAAATGCATCAAGTATCGAAAACATAGATTTCAACATTCATTGTTGAAATAGACGTTTTCGAGAAATAGAGGGAAATGAAAACATAGATTTCAACATTTATTGTTGAAATAGACGTTTTCGAGAAAATAAGGAAATGATGGACTATAACACTGTTGTTATAGTAAATGGATTCCGAAAGGAACTGTTTTGTATAGTATTGGGATTTATATATCTATTTTAATTTCGAATCCCTATACTAGTGATTTTGGGTTGTCGTAACGATGTTTTACGCAACATTCGTTTTGACCCAAATAAATGTGAATAAAAGAACGTTTTCCTTAAAGAATGAAATATATACTTAACTATAGTTTAAGTATATTGAATATTTTCAAATTTTTGAAAATAAATAGATTTGTGAAATATTTATTATTAAACAAATATGGAAATGCTTTTCCAATATGAAATGGAACGTTTTTAAGAATTTATCTTTTTGAAGATAAATTGGAATTGAATATTTGAAATCTATTAAAAACTGTAGATCGGTAGATATTTTGAAAAATAAATTCACTATGGAATTTATAAATGGAAAGGGAAAATTGGTTTCAAAATAAACGTTGTTTATTTTTGAAGTGTGGAAAATTATATATCTTGTAAAGATATTTTGGGAAATTAAATAATTTGAGAAATTATTTCGAATCTGGTGATGTGGCTCATCTTTATTGATAGTTAAATAACCGACTATCAATATTTACCCTTGTATAGGTAATTGTTGAGATTGTTTGAATTGAATGCCACACTTATTTTTAAAATAAGCGCTCGCTATTCGGGTTAACCGGGAAAGGACCATGGGGTCGTATAACCCATTCCGAATAGTGATACGTCGTTATGAATTGCAATTGAAGACCGGTGTTGAAGACCGGATATTTGTGAAAACGGATGGATTACCGTCGAGTTACTCTGCATCGGCTGATCTCCGGTATAGAGGTTTTATCACCCTTAGTGACGGGATGTCCGGACGTGATTAGTGAATATCCAGATTGCAAGGGCTTCTTTGGAAGTGCCTTTGGTTCTGTTCGATCCCGGAACAGACTTGTATGGACTGTGTGTCTGACGTTACAGTTTGAGATGTAAAGCTGGTTTCTATCAAATATATTTCTGTTGGTGGCGGAGAATTTATTCTCTTAGCTTAACACCCTTCTCTGAGACGTACGAGCTCAGAGGTTATATAGTTGATGGTTACTAGTGATACATTCCCGAATTGGTAATGTGGCATACTGAGTGATGCTGTGAAATGATCATTGGTTGATCGTTTGTGATAGGATCATTTGTTTGATCGTCCATCTTGATGATCATTGCTTTGATCATTTGTTGACCCAAAGCACTGCTTTTGTAAAGCGTGGCTTTGTTGACGAGACTTCGTCGGACCTCACACCCCGAAATGGTCAAAACAGGAAAGATGCAGCAAGGTTATTAGGGGGTAGCGCCCCTTTAGTGTATGTCATTCCTTCTGGATAGAGGTGGTATCATGGTATGGAGCCCAGATACTTAACCTATGTGGTTACTGTAAATTTATTACTTTGTGGTTGTTGAAAATCGGGGATCCTCGGATATAGATCGGTTACGATCAGGGAATGACATATTCGTGTCATTTGTTACCCAGTTAGGGGGTAACCCGGCCTTGTGTTAGCAGAGATCCGGTTAGGTTCTCGGGACGTCATTCCAGAGGCGTTTCCATGTGGCAATGGGAAGTTCCTTGGCCTCACCATTTGTTGGAAATCCAAAGAAACAATACGAGCCTTGTACGGTTTTAGTTGTAGAACCTGCCATTTAATATGGTAGCTATAGCGGGCATAATATAATGGTACCTATGCTGGCTAAGATTTATATTCTACTTTCGAAATTGTTTTCTACACTAGGCACTAATAATAATATCAAAAATGATTTGATTTCTGCGTAGTAAGCATCTTTGACTATCATAAGGAGAAATCTCCTCCAAGTCTGCGTTTGCATTGTGTGTGTGGCGGGAGGTCTTATGGTAGTTTCATTTTTCAAAAGCATTGCGATTTTCCTTTTAAAATTTCTCCTATTCTTTGTTTTAAAGATAAATAACTGTTTTAGTTCTCACACTAGTCACATGACTGACCTGGAGTTTATTGTTCCCTTCCTAAACTCTGGGTGCCCACCAATTTCCACACGGGCAGTCTAGAGTTTGGTTATCAGGTCATCCTGGATTTAGGTGTTGCTACTGATATCTGGAGGCGAGCTGGATGGCGTAGCATATTATCTATTGTATATAGTATTTCTTCTTTTTCCGCTGTTTGGTTGTTGTACACTCTGATGATGAAATGAATGTAATGCGATGTATATGTATAAAATGTATAGTTCTTTTGTTTTAATGATTATTCATTTATCTATTATACGTTGTTCCGCTGCGATTGTGAGATTCTGATATTGTTCTGTTGTTACTTTCTGTTCTGATATTGTTTTCTTTCTTCTTCTCTCTTTTTCTCTCTTCTTCTACCTCTTTCTTCTTTCTTTAAACCCTAACATTCCGGTTTTTCGGCAACGAAAAATCGAAAACGTTACATTAAAGGTGGAGGGAAATTCAACCATTTGAATTCAAATTTTGAATTTCAAATTTTGGTACCCATGTTGACATCATGGTAGGGACCATGTCGACATGTACCTATGAATTTTTGTGATTTATTTTTCCTAAGTACTCTAATATATATATATATATATATATATATATATATATATATATATATATATTTCATGTGTATATATCTGGAATATTAGTAGAATTATAGTATTTTTAATATATTATTATACTATGAAAATAATGATAAAAATAATAATAAAATAATAAAAATAATAAAATAATAGTAAAAATTTTAAAATTCAAATAACACACCAATTCAAAATCAATCAATCAAGCAATCAAACATCTAATTCTATGCATGCAATTTCAACCAATTATATCATAAATGTGTACCTTTTTCTGAGTCCGTTTCTCTGATTTCGTCGGAATCGTGAACTACCGTGAAAAACCAATTTGAATTATCTGTTTTCTGATCATCATCGCTTGAGCACAAATCTAAGTCATCTAGAGTAGCCGTAAATGCACGTTTCCGTTTCTTTGCTGGATCATTATTCATAGGAGGATTTTGCCTATCTGGATAAGGACGGTCTCTTTTGATATGGCCTGGTTCATCACAATTGAAACATTTGACATTATTTGGCATTACGTTCTGATTTCCAGAGTTCTTATAGTTGTTTCTCTTGAGATTATTCATCTTTCTGTATTTCAGGAATTTCCTAAAATTTCTGGTCATAAAGGCTATCTCTTCATCATTATCATTGTTTGAGTCTGATCCATCGGTCAATGCATTGAATGCCATTGATTTCTTTTCAGATGCTTTGCTTTCTCTTCTCCCGATCATTTGAACTTCAAATGACATTAGATTTCCAATTAATTCTTATATCTTTAAGGTACTGATGTCATTTGCCTCTTCGATCGCAAGTGTCTTTTGATCCCATTTTGGAGTAAGAGCATTTAAAAAAATTCTGACTTGATCTTCTTCAGAAAATTCCTTTCCCAAGGATATTAAAGAATGCACAATATCCTGAAATCTGCTATACATTTCTAAAATAGACTCATTAGGATTCATTTTTAATAATTGAAATTGATTTATGAGCATGGAAATTTTGTTCTCTTTAACTTTGCTTGTTCCTTCCTGGGTTACTTGCAAAGTTTTCCAGATTTCATATGTAGACTTACAAACTGACACTCTATTAAATTCATTTCTATCAAGTGAACAAAACAGAATATTCATTACTTTAGAATTATTTTGTGCAACAGTCTTTTGCTCAGCGGTCCACTGTGCAAAATCAGTTGTGGGTTCAGAATATTCAGTTTGTGTGATATTCCAAGTATCTAGTCCTACAGACTATAAATATATTTTCATCCTACATGCCCAATATGCATAGTTACTGCCATTAAAAAGTGGTGGTCTGACATTAGACTGACCTTCTACAAATGAACTAGTGACAGGGATACTAGTGTTAGTAACAATACCAGTGTTGGTAGCCATTTTGAAAACTTTTTCAAAAATTAGATTATGAAACTTTGAAAACCTTGCTCTGATACCAAATGTGAGTAATGCGGATTAAGGATCTTAAGACTAAGGATAAACACTAGAGGGGGGTGAATAGTGTTTAAGAGAATTGTTAAATCTTTTTAGTTTTTGTTAATTTAAACATAAATGTATGCAATATTCAGACACAGATATGATCTTAAAAACAAACATAGATGCAGAAATAAAGTAAAAACAGTAAAGGAAAGAACACACCAGATTATATACTGGCTCGGAGTTACCCTACATCCAGTCCCGCATACAATTACGTATTTCCTTTCAAAAACAATCTTTACAATTACACCCTTGATTTCAAGGCAACGAGGTACACCCTCCAGAATCACAATCCTCTGGGTAGAGATACTTGATTTCTTGGGCAACAAGTCACCCAATTGATTTCTCAAGGCTACAATCACACCTTATCTCGCTTGATTGATTTCCAAGGCTACAATCACACCGTTTCTCGGTAAGTTGATTACAAAAAGCGTATAACTCTGAATAGCACTGAGGATCTTGTTGAGACAGTGATAGAGAATCAAACCAGAGATAATCTAGTTAGATTCAATGTTGATTTCGGCAGAGTAATGATAAGAATTTGTATATAGAAATGTGGAAGAAGAAGAGGAGTGAAAAACCAGAAAATCTATATTAAAATTCGTTGAAGCCAACCCCTATTTATAGAGGAACAACAGCCATGTCCATTCGTGATGAGTTATGACGAATAGACACTTCTTTTGAAATTTAAATTTTGAGCTCAACTGACACCATGTCGACATGGGGTACATGAGTATGTCGACAACCCAAAGGGATTTTTGGTGTTTTGATTTTCTTTGAAAATAACCTTTATCTTATATTAAAACTATTTTAAACTTTATAAATATACTTGACTATTATTAAAATGCATAAGTAAATATATAGAATAATATATACAAAATTTTATACAATTTTATATTTAAAATCTAAGTATAAATATTTAAAATTTAAATATATTATATTTAAAAAATAGTTTAAAAACAAGAATAATTTGATTTTTAAATTAAAGATTATTTTGAGGCTAAAAGTATTTGAAATCAGGATAGATGTTTTTGATGCTTTTAAAAGGAAAGTTTTGAAATCATTTTGAAAACAAGACATAATTTTTAAAAATCATTTTGAATAAAAAGTTAGCGGATACAAAACAATGTTCCACTAGATTTTTCATAGGTTCCATCCTACTTAGGGTTCCATCTCTTTAACAGGCTCGAAGTGGATTCCATTCCACGAATAAATTGGATTTTAAGATGCCAGTCCTTTTCTAGGAGTTTTAACAAAAAAATTAATTAAAAAATAAATTACTTGAACTCTTGATAATCTTGATACTCATGAGTCTTCAATCTTGATATCTTGAATCTCTATACTGTACAGTCTTCATTCGTTGTACCTGCATGGTTAAATCCTGCATATACATATATCTAAACTTATATTGTTAGTATTTATATTTTATAATCTATTCTATGGTTGTTGTCATCAAAACCATCATCTCATGGACTAACACGAACTCCAAACGAAGTGTGCCACCTGGCGTTTATAATGTTTTACCCAATTTCGAACATAGTGGAATATGTTTAGGGACCTAATTCGATCGTATGCAGAAGATAACTTTATGAATCGAATTTAAAATATTAAATTTTCGATATCTATTTCAATGCGTTTCTACTCTGTACGACCAAACGATAACTCCAAGCGCTATGAAATTTGAAATCCGGTAATAATAAACTATTACGGATCCAAAGAAAATAGTTTCATCGAATTCCATAACTGTGCCCCCGGAAGCTATTTTAACTCGTCGATTGAATTGAGCGATTTTCGAAATCGTCTAAATCATTTAAAATTTCGATTTATAAAACATACTAACTCCTTTATAATTCAAATAGAATTTATATTCATCTTAGAAATCATTGTGATTTATTAGAATTTCAACTATTTACATTATTTCCAAATATAAATTTCCACTATTAAATTGATATATAGATTTTCAAATTTAAACCTATCGACTTTTTATTCCATTCCAAAGTTCATATTATAATTCTAATCTAAATAAAATTTAAATAAATTTTAGAAATCATTCCCATGTCCAAAATCAAAACTAGATCCATATATTTCCCAATTTCAAATATTAATTTACTATTTACCAAATACAAATTAATCGCCATATTTGGAATTTTAAAACATTTCACGAATTCTTCCATATTCAAAACCAATTAATAATTCAAATTCAACGTTTAGAAATAAATTAAATGTTCAAAACTAACGATCAAAGTTTTGGGTTATTACATTCCTTCCCCTTATAAAAATTTCGTCCTCGAAATTGCTAAGGTAGGAAAATGCTCCCAAACCCGTTTACTTACCCAAAAACCACTTAGTTAAAATCCTACATTCACCTCTCAAAACCTTTTTAGTTTAATCCAAAACAATTTGTTTCTATTCCTAACTCAAAAACCTTGATTTCTAACACCGTTCTAAAAATCAACTTTTCTAGTTAACCAAAAAATTTCAAAAATTTCAAATTTTTTCTAACATCCTGAATTCTTGAATTTTTTTAACATCGTCTCCTTTATACAGAGAATCGTTTACGTCACAAATATGATAAAAATATATACATTGACCCACACGGTTGGAAAACAAAACATATATAAATCTATTATCATTTCTTTGTTTTATTGCATAGACGTACCTTATATTAGCATTTTTAAGCTAGCGGCTTATTTTATATGCATTTACGCAACCCAAAATCTATCCAATAACCCCCTGTAATTGTACTTACTCAAAATAACACATAAGTTTCATAAACATGAAATTTTAATAACATTTCATCTATCTGCTAGCTAAGATTTAAACTTCATAATCCTAACATTCCAATCAAATATTCACTATCAACTATAAGGTTCCAACACTAATTTAATTTCTTTCCACAGATCTATATATCGTTTCATTCAATTCGAAATGATTTACAACCAAATTTATTGCATTCAATTCATATTTACAACAACCAAATTCATATTCATTCCAAATTTATTTTTATATGCTTTTCTCGCATAAATTCCCTTTTTAAATTGACTATAAACGAATGTTTCTATTTTCCATGTGATTCCCATTCAAGTTATCTACTCAACTTTTTCGCTTCATTTTTATATCAAACCCATTCCCAATCTATGTTATTTTTTTATGAATTTATTTAATAAATAATCACTTAAGTTATGTTTCCATTTCAACCAAATTCTAATTCATTTTAAATTGATTCTCAATCAATTTTTTCACTTTCATTTACTTAGCATATCTAACTAATACAATAACACTTGGGATCAATTCATATAAATCGATCTTCGAGCAATTTCGTATATTATAACATGGTTCACACACTTATTTTCTTGTTAACTTTACTTCCAACTTATATTACATCTTTTCCATTGAATTTCATTTAATTCACATAGATTCATTCGCTTCATTTCACAGTGAACGACATTCCATTATAAGCTAATTCATTTGTAAACCATTTTACAAAATTATTGCTAAGGTTTATAATGAACATTCCATACCACTACTTAGGTTATATTCAGCTTTAAAACTTAAGTTCACACTCAAACTTATCCAATCCATATTCGAAAATCATATTCAATTTATTTATTCTTAAATTGAATTCATTTCTTGTTATCTAATACTTAACCATTTTACTTGGTTATACTATTCCAGTTCCTCAGTTTAATAAGTTATACAAACTTATTTATTCACAATCAACATTTACAACGTATAGTTATACATCACTTCACAACTCATGTTTACTTTGATTTACTAAATTTCAATTCACCCTTCTTTTAAAATCCAATTTTTTTTGAACTCCCAATTCTTTTACCTTAATATCAAACCATCTTCACTTTGGTTACCATTTTATTTCTTAATTTATAAGTTCAAAACTTATTCACTTAACATCTCCTATTACTTACTTGAGTCCATTTACATCTTATAATAATCTCTAGATTATCCACATCACCTGATAGCTTAAGTATGCCCATTTCATTCAGTAATTATAACTTACAGTTATACAATCATCTTACACTTCCAGGTTAATACCCAATTCAAATCATATTCAACTTCTATATTATTTAACTTATCTTAAGTTAAATTCTAACCTATCTTATTCGCTTTAGTTTACTCAAGTTAAGTTTAAGTTACAGGATTAAAAATTCACATTTTCCCTTCTTATCTATACCAACGTCAATTTATAAGTTCAAAAGCTGATTCTCTTAACTTTACAAATCTTTTAAAAAGAAAACCCCAGAATTCAATTACCCGGTTTTATTTCAAATCATTTTGAAATCATAAATAACATATACCCACTTGGTATATTAAATCGTGCTTCCGGATTTTAAAAACAACTTGATTTTACCCAAAAAAATTTCCTTTGGAAATTCTAAAAAAAACTTGTTTATCTAACAAGTCCAAACCAAATAATCTTAGTCAATTCCTATGGTAGTAATCCATCACTTAGATACTCCAAAATGAATACTGATGATGTGGCCATCATCACCAGGATTATTTTACTGGACTAAAGTGAGTTCAGTGTTTCCTTTCTTCTAAAAATTCATTTTAAAACAATTCCCATTTAAAAACGTCTCAAAATGATACTCCATTATTCCTCACAAACCATTTTGGAAGACACTTCCAAAATTCCCAAACATTTAGCTCAAATTCATTTTAAACATTTTCCAAAATTTTCTGATTTAAATTAAATTTTAGTTATACTCCTTTTGTATAAATCATACTTATAAATTTCTACTTGGTTATATACATATATAACGTTTCAAGTTTATAAACTTGTTTTGATTATAACATTAGCAACCAACATTCCAAACATATATACTATAACAATTCTAGAAAATTATTTCTTTTATATAAAAATATAATTTTGGGTAAAATTATTTCATTTACCCATTTGAAACAATACTATGTCGGTTTACCTCGTTTAAGAGTTTAGAAACCCCTATCGATATGGTTATATTTCTCATAGAATTCATGAACACCCAACCGATAAGTCAACACAATATAAAAACATTTTATATTCACTAATAATTACGTGCTCATATCTATTAATATGCTCAAACTCATTCTAGAGTACTACAGACTCTATTTCTAATGAGTAATTCCCACCAAAGCCAAAGGTATATCGCTAACCTAAGCTTTGATACCACATAGTCACGATCTGCTCTTCACGACCCCCGAAAATCGACATAAATACGCCCATTGTATAACATGCTAACGATCGAGTGTGGCAAAGATAGATTGATGGGGGAAAAGAAAGGAGGCAGAAGAACTAAACAAATAGAATGTCACTGTGGACAGAACAATATATAATATCAACAGCTCTTTACACGAGTCAAAAACTGTAACATACATTCTCACATCAGAGTACATAAATCAGTAATTACCAGTCTGGACAGTTATAACAAACCGCCCTCACAATTGTCGGTAATTTCAAACAAAACACTACAGCGGAATAAAACAAGTACAAGAATATGTCTTGGTCTCCAACTCGTCTCCTGAGCTCCATAGCATCCTAACCTGAACTTGTAATAGTCTGTCTGACCTGAGCATTATAATAAAATAACATCCGAGTCAGTCTGGAATACTAGCGTGAGAAAACACACTCACTTTGAATTATTAAAGTTTCAAAATCCTTTGAAAATCAAAGGTATCTCGTAAGACCACTCCACAAATAAACACAATGGGTGTTTACCTTACGATAACCAAAACATTTCATATCAAAATCATCTGATATTATAATAGTGTCTAAGTAAAAATACTTATTCAAATACCTGAAATGCTTGCATCTCACGTTCCAGCATAGTTGGACACAATCAAAAACGTACAACGCTTATTGGAGAATGGATTCCATCTGAATGACTAGGTACTTGGGTACCACCTGTCATAGTACATGTCTAGAAACACTGTGCCGAGGACCATGTTGGTATCCCCTGCTACACAAGACCGGACTATTCCTGACCTTGATAGAACGAATATGCTATGACCCTAGGTGTGCCCACCCTTTCCGAGCTCCTTCCACATGTAGTAATAGTATCCAAGGTTATCTAGAAAGGTGACAGACATATTGTAATTGGGTGCTACCCACATAACCTTGTTGCATCCCCTCTGCTTTTCAGTCATTCCCGGTTGATGAGGCTAGAGGCTACAGTTACCTTTTCAAGGAACTTTTCACTTAGAATGCTCATTGTCCTCCAATAACAGTGTTCTGATAGCATTCATCTATACAAGTCCGTTCTTGGTACGTACGAAACCGAAGGCACTATTCCACTACATCTATTTTGGAATCACCCTTAGGATTAGTAGCGATTAGCCCTTGCACTTCATTGCTCCATCTTCGACTCCATGCTCTGGTCTTCATTTCGAAAATGCACTTGTTGGATCGAAGTGGTTTTCGAATCGCAAATCTGATCCCGGTCTCTTCGAAACAATGTTTTCTATTTCCCCGGTAAACTCAACCCTGATTCTTTAGGGAATAAACAGACGAAAATAAGATCGGAGATCACCTCCTAACCATTAGTGGATGGATTTCCTTAAAAACATCCCAGAAGAACGAAACGAGTTTATATGTACAGTATAGCACCTCGAACGGTAACTGTGCCATATAATCTCCGTACTTCTTCTAAATATTCCCATATTTGTATTGGGTCCATATTTTTGGTAGTCGATTATTTAACTATCCAATAAACAATCAATTTGACTCACACTTCATTTTCACTGAAAACACTAAGTCTCTTTTTAATTTAATTTCTAATGAATTCCTTTATCCAAATTATACATACTTGTCTTATCGAATTCAGCAAATTTACAAACTATCTTTTCAAAAATATTCAAAAGAAACCTTTTAAAATAATGTGAAAAGTAGCACAGCGGTATCAAACCATGTATCATAGCTCAATGTTTACGTCTCTATCCCAGAGAAATCCAAAAGTTAACTGCAGGCACTCACTGCCTCCGATTTACGACACATGAGTATACTGTTACTTTCCAAAACTTTATTTAACAATTATCTTAAAATAATGCTTGTAAGTTCAAAAATAAATTTCAAGTTAAATCTTGTCAAATATACTTAAATAAAAAGTTATTATGAAAAGCCATATTAATATTTAATAATTTATCCTTTTAAAACAATATGCCAATTAGTTCTGAAATAACAATAATATCTTTAAAAATCATTATAAAGTAACTATTATTAATAAAATATGCTTTAAAAAATTTAAAATAATTAAACAGCTAATTTTCCAAAATATTTTAACACTTTTTTTTGAAATCACCCGGTTAATAATTAAAAATCCTTTATATATTTTTATTCCCAAAATCCCTTTTCACCATAATCCGAAATAACTACATTACAATTTCAAAACATTTACTTTATCTAATAGATTTACCCAAAACTTTATGTAGAAATTTTTTCTTCAAAATTCCCATTTTCAAATCATTATTAAATTAAACCATATTTATATTGGTATTTAAAAGCACTAAAAATCCAGGTTAACTGCTATACCATCCCGCCAATTTAAATCATATAATAACCTATCACAGATTATCCAACAAAATCATATAACATTATAAATGCGATTAAATTCAACATTTTTGAGGAATCCAGTTGGAACCCTCCAACCTATTTCCGTACGTCCACAGATGTTAGCACAACATGAAAATACCGATTCCAATTTTAGATGGAATATCGTGTTATATAGGGTCATCCGCTATTACGCAGAACGCATAGGGTCTCATCCGCTATATACATGTGGGAATATCAATCGCTCCAGTATATACAATACTTTAATAATATCACATCCAACTGATAAAAATGCATCAATTTTACCAATCAATCATTTATTAATTTTAATTACTTAAAATTTATCGCTAGCAGTCCAAAATTGAGTGAGATTAACTCACCTTGATTTTTAATTCGCCAAACGCTCCAATTTTAAATTAAATCGAACACATTCGGTTTAACCTAAAATTTTCGCTAGCATTGATCGACTCTAAAACTGCAGCACAGTGTATTGCTCATTGCTACGATTCCAGCGCCGCTCGTTTCGTCCGATTTTGACCTCGTATGGCAAAGTTTTGTTATTTCAATGTTTTTGAATATAATTTATAATAATAAATTTCTTTTTTTATTAACCTATCAGATCTGAATCATCCGTCTTTCCAAAGAAGATCAAAGCCGCATCTCCTTTCCTTCCTTCATCTTCGTCGTTCACATTCGTTAGGGTTTTGAAACCCATCGGCAACCTATTTCCTTCAATTACCACCGCTTCCTCGTCGAGTTTGACACCAATTAGACTATGCCAAACAAAATCTCATCACGCCACCTTCCTGCGGCTAGAGTTTTGTTGAGCTAGGTTCACCATTGGCTGAGCAAAATGTCACCAATCGACCAACGAACGCGACCAAATAACTCCCTTCATGCCATGTTATACATGATCATCACCGTTCACTTCGTAGATCTCGATGCCCTCTACGATTTACTAGTTTGAAGATTTTTCTATTATTGAGAGGATCAGAAGAAAATTGAGGAAGCAAGAGGGAGCATTTTAGCCATTGAACAAAATAGAGGCAGCCGAGTTATGCAGTAGGGTTTCTCTACTGTTCATTGCGTATATATACGCGTATAAACATTAATTTAATATTATTTCAAATTTTTAACGTGCCTTTCCAAACGAACTCCAAACGAAGTGTGCCACATGGTATGTATAATATTTTACCCATATTCCGAACACAATGGAACATGTTTCGGGACCTTATTCGATCGTACACAGAAGATAGCTTTTTGAATCGAATTTAAAATATTAAATTCTCGATATAATTTCAACACATTTCTACTCCGTACGACCAAACGATAAATCCAAACGCTATGAAATTTGAAATTCAATAATAATAAACTATTATGGATCTAGTGGAACTAGATTCTTCTAATTTCGAGACTGTGCCCCGAAAGGCTATTTTAACTTGTCGATTAAATCGAGCGATTTTCGAAATCGTCGAAATCGTTTAAAATTTTGATTTGTAAAACCTACTAACTCTTTTATAATTCAAATATAATATATATTCATCTTAGAAATCATTTCGATTCATTTTAAATCAGAATTTAACTATATACATTATTTCCATATGTTAATTTCCATTATTAAATTAATATATAAATTTTCAAATTTAAACCTATTAACTTTTTATTCCATTCCAAAGTCCATACTATAATTCTGATCTAAATAAAATTTAAATAAATTTTAGAAATCATTCCCATGTCCAAAATCAACACCAGATGCATACATTTCCGAATTTTGAATATTAATTTACCATTTACCAAATATAATTAATCGCCATATTTGGGATTTTAAATCATTTCAGAAATTCTTCCATATTCAAAACCAATTAATAATTTAAATTCAACATTTAAAAATAAATTGAACGCTCAAAACTGTGACGAACCGAAAATCCATACCCTTTGAATCGACAATAATCCACACATGTCCGACCCAAAAAGCAAAGACTGACAGAAAGTTAAGAGAAAGAAAAGAAGAGAGAAGAAGAGAAGAGAAGAAAGAGAGAAGATAGAGTTAAATAGAACAATACAGAATCTCACATCGCAGCGGAAAATATATAATATCATGTCAGTGATCTTTACAAAACAGAAACTATATATATACACGCATCAATCAGAGTTCAACAATCAATCAATAGTTATTAGCCTGAACAATTATAATAATCTGTCCTCACAATTGCTGATAATATAAAACAATAAACAAAGAAATGATGCAGCGGATAATAAATAATCAAAATTGATACGTGTAAACGAAATGAAGATCTCCAGCTCTCCTGCTGAAGCTCCAGAAGCACCAAAGCATAACCTGTAGATATACTCGGTTTGACCCGAGCATTGAAAGGGAAGAACAACCGGATCAGTCTAGTAAACCAACGTGAGAAACACACTTAACTGAATTTATTAAACTACCAAACTTTTCCTTTATCAAAACAAAAGTATCTCGTAAGACAAGTCCACACATAAATACGGACATGTTTTTACCTTACGACAACTAAAACATATCATATCAAATCCTCTTATATTATAGTAGTGTCTACTATATACAAATAATACCAATCATAGCCGAAATTGTTACATTCATTAAATTCCAGCATATAGCCCAATTGGGTGATACAATCAAAACGGAAAACACGTTGTGGAGTTTGGATTTCCATACAAATCACCAGGTGAAGGGACTACCTTCCGGCAGTACATCTCTAGAAGAATATACTGAGAAACCATCACAAAGTTTCTCTACCAACACAAGACCACCCCACCTCTATAACTAGATGGTACCGAATATGTCATCCTCTGGTTTTTACCGACCTTTACCAAGGGCCCTCTAGCATACAAACCACAATAATCAGATACACGACATCATAGCGTGCAAAGATATATCTAGAAGAGGATGATCATATCCTAATGGGAATGACCCACTTAGCCTTGCTGCATCTAACTCTGTTTTTGACATTTCCGGTTGATGAGGCCTGATGAGGTAACGATTATTCATAATCACATATCACATCACTTTGAATGCCATACGGCCATTTCCGTTGAATACTAATTACCTTCCATAAAAATACAACCCTTAAGCTCATACGTCTTAAGGAGGGTGTTAAGCTAAGAGAAGTTGCCTTCTCCGCCACCACTGATGTACGTTTGTAAAAACCAATGTACGTAATCTATAGAAATGCAATGTCAGACAAACATCCATACAAGTTGTCCAAGAATAGGACAAACCGAAGGTATGTTCCTACCACATCCTGTCGTGAAATCCCTAGGATTAGTAGTGAATAGTCCTCGCATTGGATATTTCATAATGAAGAGACCACTGCTAATGGATGTATATTGGGATTTTAACCCCAAACGATCAACAAGCAATACCCCACTATGAAATTCCAAAAATAAATATCATTACAAGTAACCTGCACAATCGTCGCATATACGTTGGTCCGAAGTGGTTTTCGGAGAAACCGATCCCGGTCTCTTCGCACCAACAACACAAAAGCGTTTCTCAACCTCACACAGAAACTAAGTCTCATAGACTTATCACGTCCCCAACTTTCAATTTGCTATCCTTCGGGCCAAGAAGGAAGCTCGATAGATTGGAGTAATACTCCGCACTATATGAATCAACATCCTCAACACAAACAATAATCAAGCCTGCACAGAAGGCTACGTACTAAGTGTACGACTAAATAGTTCCCAAATCAAGTTGAGGAACTAAAATTTGGCTAATGTTTGATAGTTGGTTATTTAACTATCAAAGCAAACAAACAAATATTTAGCACCATAACAATCATTAGGCCCTTTTAATTAATCTTTTATTAATTAAATCACTTGTCAAATATTCACTTCAAATTATCTTTAAGAAAGATATATTCTCAAAACTATTTCAATACTGGAAAACATTTCCATATACTTGTTTAATAATAAGTGATTCACAAATCAATTTATTTTCAACACTTAGAAAATATTTCATATACTTAAATCACGATTAAGTATATATTTTATTCTATAAGGAAAGCGTTCTCTTTAAACACATTTATTTGGGTCAAAACGAATGTTGCGTAAAACATCGTTATGACAACCCAAAATCACTAGTATAGGGATTCGAAAATAAGACAGATATATAAATCCCATATACTATACAGAAACATTTCCTTTCGAAAATCATTTACTATAACAACAGTGTTATAGTCCATCATTTCCTTACTTCTGGAAAATGTCTATTTCAACAATGAATGTTGAAATTTATGGTTTAGATCCTTAACACGTTTTAAAACATCTTTTAATCATTTTATTCCATTTAATAATATTCACTTTCCAGAAATATACATTTTATTTAATATATTATTCACTATCCAAAATCGTGAATATAAATCTCTAACCAAATTCAACACCTCTACATATTTAATTTAGAGGATTATTCACTATCCAAAATCGTGAATATATCTCCTTTAATAAGCTTTCATATTTACTTATCAAATTCAATTGATTTCGGATTTATAAAACAATGTTTATAAATTCACAATTATATTTTATAAAAACTTCAAATTATAAATTCCTTTTATTTACCAATTCCATTTACATCTCATTTATATGCAAATCCAAATTTCAAGTCAATTACTTATAAATCATTTACTTTACAAATTCATTTATTTTATAACTTCGCAATTATAAATCTTATTTAGATATAAAATCCATTTATAACTTCATTTTAACACTTATAAAAACTCATTTATAATTTCCTCATTGATTTATAAAAATATCACTTTTATTAATCTTATATATGAACCTTTTATAATAAATTCAAAAATCACCATTTAAACTATTTTATAAAAAAATCAACTTCATATTTCCAAAAATCACATTCAATCATATTTCACAAAATCATAATTTTTATAACATAAAAATTATAACATTTATTTATTAAAATAAATCCATCTCTTAACAATTCAAAATTCAACAAAACGTATATTTTCAAAATCATTTAAAAATCCTTTTTCAATTTAAAAATCATCACTTTATATTTTTAAAATTCCAAAATAGGCCCAATGTTGCAACAACACTAAATACATCAATCACGACATCCAAAACATTATATATCATATGATAACAGAATATATAACAATATCTGTAAATAAATCAATACGGTTGAGGAATCCAGTTGGATCCCTCCAACTTGTCACCTACAACAAATATACATATTAGAATATGTGTACAATGTCCACTTCAAGGAAGACGCGCGTACAAAGGGTCATCCGCTCATACACGGAAACGTATAGGGTCATCTGCTCCACTAGGCAGGAATATATTCAAATACCAATCAATGTATCATATATCATCCAAACAATATTTAATCATCATAATAATATTTATTTCTCACTTATATAAAAATATCAATAAGGTAGAAAGAGCGAGTTGTACTCACATTGCTTGTAGTCGTCGCGATAGCGATTTATTCCGATTAAAATTAAACAAGCGTTTAATTTCAACCAAAATTTTCACTATCTCAAATAAATCCCAATCCAGCTCCGTGATATAGTGCTCGTCAATACAGACCTAACGCAATTCGTTACGTCAATTTTCGACCTCGTATAAAGAAGTTATGGTGTTTTTTAGTTCGTACGATTTAATATATATATATATATATATATTTACACTTTTTATGTTTATTTTTAACCTCTAGTAAATCACGGCCGATGATTTCATTTGCACCAAATCTGGGTCACTCCCTCCTATTCCCTTCTTCTTCTACACACGTAACTCCTAGGGATAAGAAACCCATTAGCCGCCTCTCCTCCATCGAATTATACGCCTCTGTCGACGAACTAGAATTCGATCGACGAGTGCCACGACGACGCTCACCAACTCCACTACCAACGCCCAAAAACCGACCTCCCCACGATGTGCTACAGCCACCAAATCACGCTCAGACATCCCCTAAAATGCAGCCCCCTAGCCTCCTCCACGTTGCGTCATATTCGATCATCACCGTTGGATGTGAAGATCACGATGTGCTCTACAATATTGTAGTTGAACGTTTTTGCTAATTGTTTGTGGATTGAGAGATAATGGAGGAAGAAAATTCGAAATTTCTGGCCATTGAAAATGTAGTGGCGGCTAGGGCATCTAGAGTTAGGGTTTTGGTGAAAATAATGAATTATGAAGTCCTTTTATAGAAAAAAATTCGACACTCTTCACCCGAAAATTTTCCGAACTCGAAACAAAGCGTGCCACCTGGTAATTATAATGTTTTAGCCTCATTTCGAACACAATGGAATATATATCGAGAGCCAATTCGATCGTATTTGAAAGATAGGTTTTCAAATCGACTATTTTAAATATAAAATTGACTTGAACTGATTTTTACGCGTTTTAGCTTGCCTCGGACTAACCGTAAATCTGATTGACACGAAATTTGAAATCCTAACATAATTTAACATGACAGATCCGATGAAACTAGTTTTGTCGAAATTGGAGACTGTTTGAAAAATGGCTATTTTTACTCGTTAATTAAATATTAAAATATTCAATTTCTAGAATTTAACTTTTATTTCAATTTTAAAAGTTCTGTAACATTATTATAATTCAAATATGATTTAATTCAACTTTACAAATTATTTTCGATCATTTTAAATCCAAATCTCAATTATTTACGCAATTTCAAATATTAAATTAACAATTTAATTATCCAATTAAATCACTATATTCGAAATAAAAGTTATTTGACTTATAAAATTAACCTGTGAATATTTAAAATCAATTAAATGTATGAATTTCAAATGATCGATATTCTAAAATGTTACAAAAAATAACGACCAAATTTTCGGGTTGTTACAGGATTCCATCGGAGTTGGTCACAGGTCATATCAGTGGTTAGATCGTCATGTATATTCAATCTAGGGTTTCGAATAATCACGGCGGCGACTGGAGATTCCTCATCGTGACCTCATCGATGATGGTCGTGTGGCTTCTAGGGCGAGCGCTTGGCACTGATGATGGTGGCGGTGTCAAATTAGTGACCTTAAGGCATAACGTTCGTGATTGTTGGATGACCGCGTAGGGTTTCTGAGATACGCGAACGGGTTCTGATGGGTTACATGTTGAAGACGTGGACGTGGTTGGTCACATGCGTATCTATTTTTGTTTTATTTTACCTAAATCGTGTAATCTTCTAATCTTTATATCCTTTTCATACGAGATCCGATTCATACGCGGTTGTTCCACTGGGATCGTATCGAAATTTCAAAAATTTCGAAATTAGTTTAGACGAATTCTGAGACCGTTCAAATTTAGGTCTTATTTTGGATTTGAAATTGATTTGAAATCAAAAGGTGAGTGTTTTAACCACTCAGAACTACTAAATTATCTTATGTTAGTTAATTTAATTTTACGATGTAATAAGAAATTGATTGGTTGATGTTTGGTATATTTAAATTGTCATTCCAGTTAAATACGACTTTTATTGCATTTAATCGTCATTTAATTTATTGTTGAATTAATTTTCAATTGAGTACATGTACATGTTAATTGATTGATTGAATGGTGATTGTGAGTATGTTTGATTGTTGATATTAGATGACTGGATGTTCTATTTTTATATTGTTATAATACTTCAGGTTCCCTATGCGTTGAAATGATACATACCCGAATGATATAAAGATTAGGGAAAATCATTATGGGTTGAAATGATAGACTCGAGCGATTTTATGGATTTTATTTTAAATTTGAGATTGCGGTTGAAATGGTAAATATCCATAAATTTAAATATTTATTGAAATGATAAATATCCATATCACTTGACCACAACGTAGAAAATTATATATGGACACCGGATTAGTTAAATTAAATGATTTAAAAATTTTAAATTCTAAATTTAGCTAAATGATATTTTGAAATGGAATTTGATTTATATAAACTGAATTGTTTAAAAGATTACATTTGAAATTTTGGAATTATATTAACTAAATTGCTTAGAGGGTTTATATTGGAAATCTAAAGTTGAATTTGATGTATAAACGAAATTTACTGAAATTGAGTTATTAAAGATGTTTAAAATTGTAACTTTGAGATCTATTGAATTGGAATAGCTTAAATTGATATTTCAGGATTTGAAATTGGGTTTTGATTGAAATTTGGATGTGGTCTAGATTTGTTGAAATGGAACAAATAGTTAAATTTGATGTTAATTTCAAATTTACTATTTTAATATAAACTGTTAAAATATTATTTTTAATTCTAATTAGTAAGATTGCAAACTATTGAACTAATTTAAAATATTTTAAACCATTTAATAAATTTAAACCATTTAAATCTATTTTAATCTATTTAATCTATTTTAATCTATTTTATCTTATTTTAAACTCATTAACCCATTTTAGTCTATTTTAAATTTATTTAATTTATTTTAAATCTATATAATATATTTTGAATCTAATTAATCTATTTTAAATCTATTTAATCTATTTTAATTCAACTGAAACTATTTTTAATCTATTTTAACTATTTTAATCCACTTTTTTTTAAAATTATTTTAGAGCGTTTCAAACCATTTATACATATTTTCAAACTATACTAAACTATTTAAACTATTTGTAACTATCTATGCTATTTTCTAAATTCTAATTTTTAAAGTGGAAGTGGTTATATTTATATCCAATATGATTAAATGGTGTAATAATCTAAGTTGGGATTTAAATAACATATTTCGAGTAAATATGATGATTTTGAAATGAGGGTTTAACCTATTTTGAAATTATAATTTTGAAAGTGATATGGTTTGAATTGAATATGATATTTTGACATCAATATGAAATGGTTTTGGAAATGTAAAAGAACCATCCGGTGTAATAATCGTTCGGTTGTTAAAGAGAACGGGTCAGATATTTTCATACTATATACCAATACTGAAACCACTTTAACAATTGTGCACGTGGTAGAGATTCCAGAAATGAAGTAGGACGGTTTGGCGAATGATTCTGTATGAGGTATTTACGTAGCCCTGACTCCCGTGAGTCAGCTTAGATGTGACTATAACAGGAGCTATACTTGGGCCAAGTGAGGTCTTCCTCCGATCGGACATGCTTTTTTGATACCATATTATGATTTTGTGATTGATTTGGTGGCCACCCTTGATTTTGATTTGTGAGTGTGTTCCAAGGTGGGTGGTAGTAGCTGTTATGCGTTATCACCAGCTCATTTATACAAAACAGTAGAGTTTTACTCTGGCATTGCCTCGATTATCGTGTTCACATACCCTATCGTGCCTTCTACGAGTTTGCTTTTCACCATACCTATGGAGTGCTCTTTGATAGCCCTCTAGTATACAGAGGAATTACGGTACTGTATAGATACGGGAATATATAAAATGTGTTAAGGGGGATATGGGTAACGCCTTAATGCTAATTTAAAACTTTACTCTACTGTAGACACTATTATAATAGTGTATTGTACTATGTATGTAGATAGTTTAATGGATCCTTAAGAGATGGAAATCCTAAACATTCTGTTAAGTTATCACACTCATATGACACTGGATAGGAGATGTCAAGCCCGGTAAACATCTCTGACGTCGTTACACTCATATTTATTTATATTTAATTTAACTTACATAAGATCTTTTAATTCTGGCTTGAATGTTTTGACTTTCAATTCGCTTGGGTCAGTTTGAGCTTTTCAGTATATCGAAGACTACTTTTCTAGAGGATGAAGATAAAGATTTAGTGCTATTACTATTTATTGTATTCTTACCACTACATCATATTATTCCACTGCATTGTTATTTATTTCTGTTGTATGTTACTCTGATTCTGTATTGTAAAGGTGTAATCAAATGTTATTTGTAAAACAGCTTCATGAACTATTTGTTTGATTACTATATTTAGTCATTCCTCTATGAGGTTCTATGTTTGTTTCTTTCTTTCTTTGCCTTTTTTATTTACCCCATAATAGTCTTCCTTTTTAATGGTTTAAGTTTGATGTGTGTGGTTTATCGTCGATTTAAATCATCCAAAAAGGTGGGTCGTTACAAATTCAGTCAATGATTAATATCGAACAATTCGAATGTCGACGTTCGCACATCATCTTACCTAGTGGTATGAAAGTTTGGCTAAATTTATTGCTTACACATATTTCGATCAAAACTAATTTTACTACTTTAAGAGGTACCTGGTAGCAAGATTATTTGCATCAATTCTCTTCGTCAACACTATATCACATTAGGACAAATTAAATTTGGTTTTATGATCAAAATTATAATATTGTATGCATTCAACTTTTTAAATCTAAACAGAAAGTCCTTGGTCAAAAAATTACAATTATTATTAACCAGACTGCTCTGGCCAGATATTTTGACTTTGATTGACTATAGTTGACCAAGGAACTAACCTTATCTAACTGGAGAGACAAATTCCCTATTAAATAGTGTTTCACTTTCAATGCTTCAACTTAGACCCAACTATAGTCATTTGATGGATGCCATGTCATGATTTAACCATAACCAAACTGGAGCATCCATATTGAAGTTTAATAGTATTCTCAAGTAGGCAGAACTACGTAAAATCATCACTTTGAGATTCTCTATTTGACCTTGATTATATTAACGAACTGGTAACTCTCAAGTGAGTCATTCCATAGTTATCCAATAATTATCAGTATGTAATCCTTTAATTCCACTAGCATCCATGAGTAATACACTACCTAACATTTAAAGACCGTTACATACTTTAGTCTTAATAGATTTATCTATATCATATATTGAACATCTTGATATGGAATATTTAAATAACATATTATTTTTAATGTGATAAATTTCTCATAATTATAGCATATTGTATTTACTATCATATAACATGTCATTTAAGAATTTTCTATTTAACATACTTGAATTACATAACTAATTAACATACCATAATATGACGATTACATAATAGAAAGAAAAATATCTTTTATCTGCAAAGTTAATAACTTACAATAAATTATAGAATAGCCTGTAACGACCCGCTATTTTGGACCATTCAAATCGACAATATAACCATACATATCCGACTTGAATAATTCAAAATACCGAATTGTTAATTAAAATTTGGCAAAACTTAAAATATACAGTAAATAAATCAATCACAGATCACAGAGTAATATAATGCAGCGGAATAGATAAAGAATAGTAGTTCATGAAGCAACTATATACATCAGAGTTATAAAAATACAACCGAATAGTTCAAATGCAGTGAAGTCTCCAATGCAACAGAAGACTTCTTTGAACCAATCAACTGGAAAGGCTGGAATCTGAACCGATAGTTGAATTTCCAAATGAAGCTTCGAACTCCAAAGGTGATTCTCAAATGCTGTATCACTCAGTCTAACCCGAGCGTATAGCAAAACACAAAACACTCGAGTCGGGATTAACATTCTTATATCAATAAATCCAACTCAAGTGAAATATCAACTGAAATACAAATAACTTAAAGGATGTTTGGGATAACCATCCTCTAAGGGTCCATGGAACTTTCTACAAGGTAGAAATATACACTATAACACCGTGGTCATTTCATCTTAATTTATACTTCAAAACCAAATCTTATTTTCACTTCAAATATATCTATATTTCCCAAAATAGTATTTATATATATTAAATAATTCATACAGTAAAGTATTTTCAACTTCCTCAACTTAACAAATCGTTCCAACATCAACCCGACCTTCCCATTCAAATTAAATTCAATCTCAATTTATCAATTTAAATTCAACTCAATTTCTAAAATAACCACTTAAATTTTATAGATCTCAAATTCGGATTTATAATCACAAATACCCCTTTATATTTCCATACATTTCAAAACTTTAAGTACTCAACGTTTCATCTAAATTTTCATTCAATTTAGTTTTCTACATAATAAATTCAAATTTAGTTCAACTAAATTTTCATTTTAATTCAATTTAGTTGCTAAATAACAAATTCAACTACGTTGATTTCAAATACAGATCCAAATCTCAACATAAACCATTTAAATTCCAATATAGTTCAAGGCTTTAATATGAAAATGTTCTATATAACAGTTTCATATAGATCTCGATTTAACCTAATTATTATTTAGTCTTGAAATACTCCCTTATTAGATTCAATATCATTTAAGTAACCTTAAATTACATTTTACTCCATATTTTCTTTAATTTATTTAAACGTGAAATATTCATTAAATCACTTAAATCAAAAATTCAGTTATAAAATCATACCCATTAAATATCGCATTCAAAAATTTCAAATCGATTTAATTAAATAAATCCTTATTTAAATACCATTTTTATAAACCCAAATTTATCTCCCAATCTTAATTATTCAATTTATTACAAGAGAATCTATTTGAAATATAAATTTACATAAATACTTAACCATATTATATGTATTAAATCAATCTAATTTAAATCAAATATTACTACTAAATCTATATATACAATTTTCATTTATGTAATATCTTAAGAATCAAATTTATTAAACCATATATTTCTTTCCAATATTATAGAAATTATTTTCAAAATATTTATATGGACCAACGGTGTCTGTATACATTTCCTATCATAAAGTCAAGTGCTATAGATATTTATCATTTCAATTCGTATACTAAATATATACGGGTGGATATCATTTCAACCCGTAATCCCAAATTCAATTAAATGAAAATCGCTTGGGTTTATCATTTCAACCCATAACGATTTTCTCCTATTCTAAAGTCTGTTCGGGTATATATCATTTCAACCCATAGTGATTTCTAAACTATAGAGAACTTGAAGAGTGATAACAGAAAATACAATAAAATAACAGGCATACATCATCAATAACAATATAATATAAACAATAGGATATGGTGTCATAAACCGCAGGTGAACAGTTACAGAAAATAGCATATATAACAAATTTAAATAACTACAGCAGCATATTTCAATTGTCGTTTCAATTGAAATCAAATTTAATGAATAAAAATATGTTAATCGTGAGTGATTGCTCACCTTTCGAGGTTAGAGAGATAGACAATGAAGTTGAGTTACGAAATGCAAGCATGACTTCCAAAGCAAAGTTAGATGGTACGATTTCGATGGAAAAGCTGATAGAGAGAAATTGATGAGAACGGATCAAATTAGCTTGATAAAATTGAAACGAAGATTATATGATTAATTTATTACTTTCTTTCAAAATGAACGTTAAATCAAAACACGCATTTAAAAAAAATGAAATATATATATATATATATATATATATATATATATATATATATATATATATATGCACACCCATGAAAACCATATAACTTTAAAACGCTTCCATTTCATATTAGTGTTAAATAACAAATATATAATTATTCAAAATGTCACATATATAGTACATTCATTTTATGGTTGTCGTTTCCATGTAATAAATATTCATTTTAAACCTATATTAAAATAATATATATGTATAGTTAAAAATTAATGTTCTAACATAAAACACATATATTAAAGATCAACACACATATATATAATATCTTTTGAAATGAATACTTATGCATATATATATAATTATTATAGTTTATTACTTTCCTTTTCAAAATATCCAGTAGGAAATCAAACAAGATTATGCACATATATATGCAGATAAACAATATTCTTTATAATACTTTGTTAACTTACTCTTTTTTTTCTCTTTTTTTTAAAGAGTATATATGCAGTACAGTTTATAAGAAATTTTTTTTAATTTTTTTTATAAAACCTTCATATATAACAAAATATATGTATAAAATAAAATATTTGTACATGTAAAAATCAAAACCTTTCAAACATATATTCAAAAACTGGATCATATAAATAACAATGTATTCAGTTAACGCATAGTATAAAATTCATTTATATAACTCTCTTATATATTCATTATAACTATAATCGAAACGGTTATATATACTTTTATATAAATTAACCAAATATACACGTTACTTAACCTATCTGCACGCACATCATAACAGTATGACGATATACAATGCTTTAGGCTTATTAAACAATATATTGCAACTTATGTATACTAATATGTGAATATAAATAAGCTTACATACTTATTATATGAAAATCAAAATAAAAAAAACAATATAAAAAAATATATAAACTCGGAAATTGATATAAGCTTATACTGTTGTATAGAGAATTTTTTTATATTAAGTATAGGCATACATATATATCTTTGGGTACTACAATTTGTATTATTTGGCTTTTATAAAGAAAATTGCGGTTGCACTGAGTTTGTACATATAGCTTGCTTTATGTATATAAATAGCGTAAGCTGTCATACATATATACACTAAAATATGTAAATTTAAGACAGTATACTACTAGCAAATATATATAATATGATACAATGTATAGACATACCCTATGTAAACTCGAGTCGCTGATGGGTGGGCAAAAGGAATAAATAAGTAACTACAGACAATGGGGAAAATGTTGATGCCACCTATGTGCTGTCAGAAGCTATTACCTCTAGGCTATACACTCGGCTATGATGAGGCTGCCGATGTGGATAGGGAGATGCTGGGTTCGGCTGGAAGGCAGGGTGTTTCTTAAGAGAAGAGGAGGGAAGAAGGAGGGGACAGGCGCTTGATGGAAAGAAAATTTGCAGAGAGAGGATGAAAAGAATGCAGATGTACTAGGTAAAAGAAAGGATGAGCAGGCTAGAATAAATAGAATGTACGAAGAGAACGAGGAATGTTATAAATCAGATTGGCATGAAAACGTAAAGAAAGAAATAAATAAAAGAAATCAATGAACGCGAAATAACGTATAGTATTTTATACGTTTCAAACTTTGAAATGGCAAAGGTCATGAGTTGATTTAGCTACATTTAAAGCAATAACTTTTTTGTTTGTTTGGGTAGCACATAATAAGTTTGGAAAGGCAATGATATTTAAAATGGAACAAGGCAGGTTATAAATCAGATTGGAATGAAAACGTAAAGAAAGAAATAAATAAATAAAAGAAATCAATGAATGCGAAATAACGTATAGTATCTTATACGTTTCAAACTTTGAAATGGCGATGGTCATGAGTTGATTTAGTTACATTTAAAGCAATAACTTTTTTGTTTGTTTGGATAGTACGTAATAAGTTTGGAAAGGCAATGATATTTAATAGGAAAGAGCAGACAGAGAAAATTTTGTGGAACGTACTGAAAATAAATATAAAGTACTTATTATATTATACGTTTCTTTTTGAATGCAGAGTCCAAAATTTGAAAGCCAAGTAATGGTCAACCCTTGATTTGGTGAAAATAATTGTAGCAATTAATAAAAGAAAAAAATAGCAACGGTCACGTTGCTTTGATTTAGCTGACCCATCAAGGCAAATTATTTATAATTTAATCGGTAGGAAACGTGACGGAACGTACCACGATAAAAATGAAATTGATAACATCTGTGCATTGTTTCTGCAATATTTATTAAAAAAATTGATTCTGCAATATTTATTAAAGCAATTTATTAGCTAGCTTGAATTAAATAGAATTTCACAATGGAATAAACTTTGATAAAATAAATTGAAAATTTAAAATCTGCTATGTTTAATTGGACGTAATCCAAATATTAAATTTTTATTTCAAAATATTATTATATAAAATTTCTTAAAAGTTTCAATTAATTACGTTAAATAAAACCATTTAAAACTATTAAAATCTACGGGTCGTTGCACTCTCCCTCACTCAAAACTTTTCGTCCCCGAAAAAGTAGGAGGTAGGAGGTAGGAGAATAAAACAACCAGAAATAAAATAGATTGAAAGACAAGATAAACAATTAATTTAAACTATATAAATTTTATTTGAAATATTTATTTGATAACTTCATTTGAAATTTAATTTTCTTTAATATTTTAATTCCTTTCAAACACCTTTGAAAACAATCATTTACATTATTACTTATATTTACAAAGAAGCTATTGAAATATTAAATCCAAAATTCATAAGTTTTTATTTTGTTTCAAGACACCTTCCAAATATTATTATTAGATCACAAATCACTTTTTAAAAAAAATATGTTTTATTTTAGATAAATAACTTCTAAAATATTTATAACACTAAAATTTCTATTAAACCGTGTAGTATATAATTAAACAATATTTTAAAGGATATATCCAACAAGGAAGGAAGGTAGATTTGGAAAATAGAATCAAGGTGAATAACTAAACTGAGCAGATAAGGTAGATGCAAGGAATAGTATCGGGCACGAATAATTGATCTAAAACCATAAGAATTTAAATTTCAAATATTAATTCAAAATTTCTTTGTTGGGAAAAATACTTTTATAATAAATACCTTTATAATAATACTTTTATAATAATATACTATTACATCGAAATAAATTTTCCTTTCGAAAATACTTTTATAACTCGATGATTCAACAAGTTTATCCTCGTTCTTGGAGACTCTGGCCATGCGTTGATCAGGCGCAAAGCTAGAATTCTTCAAGTACTTAGTAAACTTGTTTCAACACTCAGTGAAAATACTTGAAAAACCTTTAAAACAGATATGGAAAGTACAATCCAAACAAAACAACCAAACCAAAACCTTTGTCCGACCATGGTTCGTAGATACACAATGGTTACGCCTGGATCCCCCAGGAAACAATCCGCATCTGTAAGCTTTCTCAGCCCTGCGAGTTACGCCATGATGACTAGTAGAGTGCAGGATACACAATGGTTACGCCTGGGTCCCCCAGGAAACAATCCGTACCCCTAGGCTATCTCAGCCAGGCAGTTTCGCTACTATTCACGACCTACACAGATTGCAGGATACACAATGGTTACGCCTGGGTCCCCCAGGAAACAATCCATACCCCTAGGCTAGACTCAGCCAGGCAATTGCGCTATGCAGTCGCGAGAGAAAAAAACATGGGTTATGCCACGGTGGGAACACCGAGTATTACATCCGGAAAACCAAAAATCAGAGAGAATAATATCGATAGAATGAATCCACGATGTGGCCACAAAGCGGATATCAAGCAGAAGGCACTTTCCATATCTTTACTTCGAAAATATATATCACATTGTACCTTTTCAAATCACTTTCAAATATCGTACTTATATAAAGTCCATATATATAGGATTCCATTTTTCCCAAATCGAATACTTTCCAAAATCAATAGTAGATCAAATCATACTTATATAGACTTCGATTATATAAAATCTCTTTCCAAATTGAGTACCTTTCAAATCAACTTCATACTTATACAATCCATTTTATATAAGTTCGACCACTCCCAAATCAAGTGCTTAATAATATAAGGTTCTCAAATTTCAAATCCTTTCAATATCAATTCAGTTTCAAAATCATATATGATTTCACCAAATTTTCTTCCAATTAAATATCTAAATTTCAGAGTTCCCAAAACAATAGGTTTAGAAAATTATCCCATTTTCCAAATTAAAATAATTCATGTCAAACAAATTCATTTCCAAAATCACCATATAAGTACTGGTTTTTAATTTCAATTTAATTTCAAAACCAAATATTTTCCCAAAATCAATTATACTCAAAATGGTTTCCAAATTTGTAATTATCCCTTTTTTTTAACTTTTAAACTATCTATTTCTATGTGAAATATCCAATTTACCTTTCTGCAAACCATTATTCAACTTTTTTTTTCAAAACATTTCAAAACTAAATTTATATTCTTTATCAAAAATTTTATACTCTTCGAAATTTCTTAGCTTTGAAAATTTAATCTCGATTTGGAAGTGTTCGAACATTCAAAATAGTTAGGGAAATCAAATTTCCAATTCAAGACTTGGAAATCAACAATAAATAGATAGGATTATACCAAATCAAATCCGAAACTCGAGGACTGAATACCGGTTTCCTTTAAATCATTTTAAATATATATATACATATATCTTTCGAATATCGAATTATTCTTCGGAATTTGAAATCAAAATTTGTTTCACAATATCATTCGCATGGCAAAGCTACTAGAGTGGCCTCTCCCCCACTCTGAAACTTGAAAATCAATGTCGATGATGCGTGCACTCATCACCGAAATTATTTTCCAGCGACAAAGTGAGTTCTGGGCTTCTATTTTCTTAAAACTTCCTTGAAATTTCATTGAAATCATTGGAACTCGTTTGAGTCGTTTGAAACACTTCTTATTCAGAAAATACTTTCAAATCGTATTATTATATAATTTCAAAAATCTTAAAACCAATTTCAAAACACCGGAATTCAATTCTTGAATTTCAAATTTAACACTTCAGTGATAAATCATTTTTATATAAATCAATTTCTAATTTTTTTTCAAAATTTCAAATCCTCTCAAAACCCTTTTATATAGAATGACATTTCT
The DNA here is from genome assembly GCA_030765085.1 of Allium cepa. Lineage (NCBI taxonomy): Eukaryota > Viridiplantae > Streptophyta > Magnoliopsida > Asparagales > Amaryllidaceae > Allium > Allium cepa. Next base: position 647,366,208 of record CM060939.1, on the reverse strand, counting down.
TATTTATTTTATATATAGGTATATAATCCTTATCGAAAACATTTTCACTTTTATATATAGAATAAAATCATAGTTATCAAATAATAATTTCGATATATAAAACAATTTCAAAAATGCAAACATACCTGATTTTCAGAGGATAATTTTAAGAATGGATTTTAAAACAAAGGTAGAGATTTGAATTAGAGGAACTCAAATCAATAGAATTCTGATTCGAAGATAGACTCGATCAAAGATGCGATAATTAAATTACAAAATAGAAGATGGATATACTTCTATAAATCACGGGCGACCTTTACCGGTCAACCGTGATTCCAAAATTAGATCGGTGTAGAATTCTGAGGCAATTCGACATTCGATCGCCAGAGATATAGAATTCGGCATAACAACATATAGCAGCATCATAACCGAAATCCTCGGTGAGTCAATGCCAATTGAAAAGAAGTTTTCACCCCCTTTACAAATCATTCAGTGGAGTTATGGGATACTCCAAAATCAAACAAATATAAATAGGGAGAGACAGAATGAATTTCGGAACCGAGGGACATTCCAAAATTCAAAGGAAATCGAGTCAAAAGGAAGAGATTCAACTCGAGCGAAAGTGATTTCGTAAATAAATTTACCATATATGCTAAGTTTTGCCTAGAGTCAAAGCTCTGATACCAACTGTAACGACCCGCTATTTTGGACCATTCAAATCGACAATAAAACCATACATATCCGACTTGAATAATTCAAAATACCGAATTGTTAATTAAAATTTGGCAAAACTTAAAATATACAGTAAATAAATCAATCACAGATCACAGAGTAATATAATGCAGCGAAATCGATAAAGAATAGTAGTTCATGAAGCTACTATATACATCAGAGTTAGAAAAATACAACCGAATAGTTCAAATGCAGTGAAGTCTCCAATGCAACCGAAGACTTCTCTGAACCAATCAACTGGAAAGCTGGAATCTGAACCGATAGTTGGATTTCCAAATGAAGCTCAGAACTCCAAAGGTGATTCTCAAATGTTGTATCACTCAGTCTGACCCGAGCGTAAAGCAAAACACAAAACACTCGAGTCAGGATTAACATTCTTATATCAATAAATCCAACTCAAGTGAAATATCAACTGAAATACAAATAACTTAAAGGATGTTTGGGATAACCATCCTCTAAGGGTCCATGGAACTTTCTACAAGGTAGAAATATACACTATAACACCGTGGTCATTTCAACTTAATTTATACTTCAAACCCAAATCTCATTTTCACTTCAAATATCTCTACATTTCCCAAAATAGTATTTATATATATTAAATAATTCATACAGTAAAGTATTTTCAACTTCCTCAACTTAACAAATCGTTCCAACATCAACCCGACCTTCCCATTCAAATTAAATTCAATCTCAATTTATCAATTTAAATTCAACTCAATTTCTAAAATAACCACTTAAATTTTATCGATCTCAAATTCGGATTTATAATCACAAATACCCCTATATATTTCCATACATTTCAAAACTTTAAGTATTCAACGTTTCATCTAAATTTTCATTCAATTTAGTTTTCTAAATAATAAATTCAAATTTAGTTCAACCTAAATTTTCATTTTAATTCAATTTAGTTGCTAAATAACAAATTCAACTACGTTGATTTCAAATACAGATCCGAATCTCAACATAAACCATTTAAATTCAATATAGTTCAAGGCTTTAATATTTAAATGTTTTATATAACAGTTTCATACAGATCTCGATTTAACCTCATTATTATTTAGTCTTGAAATACTCCCTTATTATATTCAATATCATTTAAGTAACCTTAAATTACATTTTACTCCATATTTTCATTAATTTATTTAAACGTGAAATATTCATTAAATCACTTAAATCAAAAATTCAGTTATAAAATCATACCCATTAAATTTCCCATTTGAAAATTTCAAATCGATTTTATTAAATAAATCCTTATTTATATACCATTTTTATAAACCCAAATTTATCTCCCAATCTTAATTATGCAATTTATTACAAAAGAATCTATTCGAAATATAGATTTACATAAATACTTGACCATATTATGTATTAAATCAATCTAATTTAAATCAAATATTTCTACTAAATCTATATATACAATTTTCATTTATATAATATCTTAAGAATCAAATTTATTAAACCATATATTTCTTTCCAAAATTATAGAAACTATTTTCAAAATATTTATATGGACCAACGGGTCTGTATATATTACCTATCATATAGTCAAGTGCTACGGATATTTATCATTTCAATCCGTATACTAAATATATACGGGTGGATATCATTTTAACCCGTAATCCCAAATTCAATTAAATGAAAATCGCTTGGTTTTATCATTTCAACCCATAACGATTTTCTCCTATTCTAAAGTCTGTTCGGGTATGTATCATTTCAACCCATAGTGATTTCTAAACTACAGGGAACTTGCAGAGTGATAACACAAAATACAATAAAATAACAGGCATATATCATCAATAACAATATAATATAAACAACAGGATATGGTGTCATATCCCGCAGATGACAGTTACAGAAAATAGCATATATAACAAATTTAAATAACTACAGTAGCATATTTCAATTGTCGTTTCAATTGAAATCAAATTTAATGAATAAAAATATGTTAATCGTGAGTGACTGCTCACCTTTTGAGATTAGAGAGATAGACAATGAAGTTGAGTTACGAAATGCAAGCATGACTTCCAAAGCAAAGTTAGATGGTACGATTTCGATGGAAAAGCTGATAGATAGAAATTGATGAGAACGAATCAAATTAGCTTGATAAAATTGAAACAAGATTATATGATTAATTTATTACTTTCTTTCAAAATGAACGTTAAATCAAAACACGCATTTTAAAAAATGAAATATAAATATATATGCACACCCATGAAAACCATATAACTTTAAAACGCTTCCATTTCATATTAATGTTAAATAACAAATATATAATTATTCAAAATGTCATATATATATAGTATATTCATTTTATGGTTGTCGTTTCCATGTAATAAATATACATTTTAAACCAATATTAAAATAATATATATGTATAGTTAAAAATCAATGTTCTAACATAAAGCACATATATTAAAGATCAACACACACACACACATATATATATATATATATATATATAAAATTAGTATAGTTTATTACTTTCCTTTTCAAAATATCCAGCAGGAAATTAAACAAACTTATGCACATATATATGCAGATAAACAATATTCTTTATAATACATTGTTAACTTACTCTTTTTTTCTCTTTTTTTTTAAAGAGTATATATGCAGTACAGTTTATAAGATTTTTTTTTTTTATAAAACCTTCATATATAACAAAATATATGTATAAAATAAAATATTTGTATATGTAAAAATCAAAACCTTTCAAACATATATTCAAAAACTGGATCATATAAATAACAATGTATTTAGTTAACACATAGTATAAAATTCATTTATATAACTCTCTTATATATTCATTATAACAATAATCGAAACGGTTATATATACTTTTATATAAATTAACCAAATATACACGTTACTTAACCTATCTGTACCCGATCAACAGCTTTATTATTAAAGCACGCACATCATAACAGTATAACGATATATAATGCTTTAGGCTTATTAAACAATATATTGCAACTTATGTATACTAATATATGAATATAAATAAGCTTACATACTTATTATATAAAAATCAAAACTAAAAAAACAATATAACAAAATATATATAAACTCAGAAATTGATATATAAGCTTATACTGTTATATAGAGAAATTTTTTTTATTAAGTACAGCCATACAGATCTTTAGGTACTACAATTTGTATTATTTGCCTTTTATAAAGAAAATTGCGGTTGCACTGAGTTTGTACATATAGCTTACTTTATGCATATAAATAGCGTAAGCTGTCATACACATATACACTAAAATATGTAAATTTAAGGCAGTATACTACTAGCAAATATATATAATATAATACAATGTATAAACATACCCTATGTAAACTCGAGTCGCTGATGGGTGGGCAAAAAGAATAAATAAGAAACTACAGACAATGGGGGAAATGTTGATGCCACCTATGTGCTGTCAGAAGTTATTACCTCTAGGCTATACACTCGGTTATGATGAGGCTGCCGATGTGGATAGGGAAGATGTTGGGATCGGCTGGAAGGCAGGGTGTTTCTTAAGAAAAGAGGAGGGGAGAAGGAGGGGACAGGCGCTTGGTGGAAAGAAAATTTGCAGAGAGAGGATGAAAAGAATGCAGATGTACTAGGTAAAAGAAAGGAGGAGCAGGCTAGAATAAATAGAATGTACGAAGAGAACAAGGAAGGTTATAAATCAGATAGGCATGAAAACGTAAAGAAAGAAATAAATAAAAGAAATCAATGAATGTGAAATAACGTATAGTATTTTATACGTTTCAAACATTGAAATGGCAACGGTCATGAGTTGATTTAGCTACATTTAAAGCAATAACTTTTTTGTTTGTTTGGATAGTACGTAATAAGTTTGGAAAGGCAATGATATTTAAAATGGAACAAGGAAAGTTATAAATCAGATTGGAATGAAAACGTAAAGAAAGAAAGAAATAAATAAAAGAAATCAATGAATGTGAAATAACGTATAGTAGTTTCAAACTTTGAAATGGCAACGGTCATGAGCTGATTTAGCTACATTTAAAGCAATAACTTTTTTGTTTGTTTGGATAGTACGTAATAAGTTTGGAAAGGCAATGATATTTAATAGAAAAGAACGGACAGAGAAAATTTTGTGAAACGTACTGAAAATAAATATGAAGTGCTTATTATATTATACGTTTCTTTTTGAATGCAGAGTCTAAAATTTGAAAGCCAAGTAACGGTCAACCCTTGATTTGGTGAAAATAATTGTAGAAATTAATAAAAGAAATAAATAGCAATGGTCAAGTTGCTTTGATTTAGCTGACCCATCAAAGCAAATTATTTATAATTTAACCGGTAGGAAACGTAAAGAAACGTACCACCATAAAAATGAAATTGATAACATCTGTGCATTGATTCTACAATATTTATTAAAGAAATTGATGCAATATTTATTAAAGCAATTTATTAGCTAGCTTGAATTAAATAGAATTTCACAATGGAATAAACTTTGATAAAATAAATTGAAAATTGAAAATCTGCTATGTTTAATTGGACGTAATCCAAATATTAAATTTTTATTTCAAAATATTATTATATAAAATTTCTCAAAAGTTTCAATTAATTACGTTAAATAAAACCATTTAAAACTATTAGAATCTACGGGTCGTTACATAGCCCATATTACACACCCCAAACTTTATCAATCTCCCACTTACACTTAGAGCTAATTATGGGTTGTCAATTTCATTCCATCGATAAATTTTCTTAGAACCAACCGACTTAGTCCCTTCATAAATGGATATTGTAATGACCCGCAAATTTATCACTTTGATAATTTTGATATAGTTTCAAAATATTCAAATAAAAGGTTAATAATACAAATAATATTGTTTTGAGTAATAATAAATAATAATAATCTTGTTTTGAACAGTGAATAATAATGGTAACCTTCTTTTGAATGGATATTTACAAAAATATCTTCCCCGGGATTTAAATCGATAAAATAGCCGAATATTGTTTTATCGATAAACCGCTCTATAATTATCCGAAGTCATGAATGAGACTGGGTACATACACTCATTTTTATATTTAAACAAGAATATGAAACAAAATAATTTATTTTATTTTTGAAAAACAAAATGTATTTATAACATCGTCAGTATTGTCATTATAATTAGTAATTAATTAATGATTTTAAATTAAGATTAAATGATTTAACAATTATTATAATCATCTAGATAATTGTTTTAAAATGATAGTAATTCATCTGTAATAGTAAAGAGGTGATAATAAATCATTTATAATTGTTTTATAAAGATATATAATTGATTTGGAAATGTAAGGAAAATTGATATCAATTTAGCGATACAATAACAGTTTTAGTAAACAATAGTTTAATATTAATTTATATGGTTTTATAATCAAAATGAGATCATTTTAATTAATAAATAATAACAAGAAAATAATTATCAAAGTTTGTTTACAAATATATATACATTAATTAATAAATGGATATATGATAGAAGATTGGAATCCAAATTCATAACGGTTTGACACATACAAGTTGTAAGACACTATTCAAATGACTTGTACACATTTGTGCTATGCACATACACACATCATCATGTATATATACATATGATAAGAGCAGAAAGTAAATATATATTTACTAATGGTAAAAGAGTAAAATATATAAAGTAATAGTTACTTTTAAATGCAAACATCAAATCAATCTTACACCTCATCGCATCACCCCTCCATACACCTACACCACATCACCACATCACCACATCTCCATATATGAGGCGGGGGTTGTGGTGCACCACAAGGGGTGGAGGGGAGGCGTTTGCTTGGGTAGGTAAGGGTATGGTGGTAATTTCACTTTGAAGATATTTTCTTATTTTTTCTATATATACCATCCCTCCTTCTCTCTTATTCTTCACATTCTTCTTCTTTTTCATTCTTGAGCTTTCTTATGCTCTCTAACAGCTTTCAAGGAAGTCTCTCTTCTTTCTTAAAACTTGAGAAAAAGTAAGAGGGTTAAAAATAGTGGAAGTGCTTAAGCACTAATCCACTAATTACTCTCTTACTTTTTCAAAACTTAACTAAATCTTCTCTAATCTCTTCTAAACTCTAGTATTAAGCCTAATTCATCATGAGAAGCATAATTGGAAAATGGAAGGAGGCATGACCATGAGCTTTGTGTGTTTAGGAGATGTTTAGTGGAGCATTGATTTGTTCAAATGTTGGCAGGGAGTACCGGTTTGGAAATGGATGAGAAACTCTATATATATATATATATATATATATATTATATTGGATGATATAATATTGTTTTCTATGTTTATTTCTGATGATTTTTAATGGTTGCTTGTTTATACTTTGATCATCAAGTATTGATTGTTTAATATGGTTGTTTTAACAAGTCACGTTAAATACACGTTGATATTACACAAGAAAATCACTGTCCAAATCAAATTATAAAAGTAATATAAAATCATTAAAACCCTTTGAAATGGTTTTAAAATGATTTAAATATGTTATATAAGCACTAAAATCAAATATGATGAATTTTGAATAAGAAATGAAAAATGAGTCAAAACTAGTCGCATCGCGTAACGATAGTTCGTGATTTTATGTCGTAAAATTTAAATAAGTACATAAAATGGAATATAGATCAAAATTCTTTGTAATAATAATTTTCTAGACTATTATATCCATTGTGTTCAGATAAAGAAAGAAAACCAAGTTTTCATCTTAAAGATCTTTAAATAAGTTTAAAACAAGTTTAAAAAATATCGCAATTTTGCAGTTTAATGGCCAAAGTTTATAAAAATTTAAAATGGATATTTTAAATTTTTAAAAATATGAATTAAAACTTATAAATCTTTTAAAATGTTTAAGAGAGTTGGGTTATATAAATGAATTTCCAAATGATAGAAAAGTCGTTTTAAATCAATATAGCTTTCAAAACACTATTCGCAGCACCTTTTGCAGCAATTTTTAATAACAATTGAAATATGGTCTTAAATTAAACAATTTTTTCCAAATCTATTATAAATATTTTTAAATGAATAATTGAGTGTTTTAAAGATGATTTTAAGATTTTATAATTTATTTAAAAGAATATAAATAAATGATTTAAAGAAAAGCTACTATAAACAAATGCGTTAATCTTGGCTCTAATAATTCGACGAGTACACCTGATTTTCTATTCGTGAGATCTGGATGAAGAACTTAAACTAAGGAGATTTTTAAAAGTAACCAGTGCCCTGGCTCACTTGGACTCCCTTAGGTGAGGGATAGATAAGGTTGAATGTCGAAATCGAGCGAAGTATAAAAGATTAAAGTTTTCAAATTTAATTAATTTGGATTTACCATCTTGGATAACATGGTTTCGACTTATTAAAAATTTATGTTTCAAAATTAAGAAATATTGGTTAAGATTTAAGTAAAATGATTTGGAATTATTTAATTAAACTAAAGAATTTAATAAAGAGAGGTTTAATGATTTCAAGTATACTAACAAGAATATTTTTTAAGATATATACATATATGTGTGTGTGTGTGTGTGTGTATCGAAGATATTTTTCCAATAAAAAGAAATGAATAAGTCAAATGATAATCGCCTATTTATAAAACATATTTTTATCAATAATTAGTTTGAAGGAACCAGGGTTGGATTTGGGCGATTCCTATCCAAAAACCACTTTGAACCAATTACGTTTCGTAGGTAAAGAAAATATATATTGAAGATCTTGATTTTGAAGGCATGGATCTTCATAACGGAAGGACTACTGGTTCAAAATATTCGAATTTTCTCCCAAGATAAATAAATAGCTCCCTTCGTTCTAGGTTCTTCATATGCAAGGACTAACTCGCTACTAATCCGGGTGTAATGCCCGATAGAATGTGATAGAAGAGTGCATTCGGTTCGTCCTATTCTTAGACAACTTGAATGGACAAATTGTCTATCGTTTTCTAGATCATATTGATTGATCTATATGAACGTATCATCTGTTTGGTGGTGGAGAAGACAACTTCTCTTAGCTTAACACCCTTTCCTAAGACAAATAAGCTTAGGAGTTGTACGTTTATAGAAATCAGTTGTGCGATTGTGAAAGTGGCATTCAAAGTGGAAGATGTGCTATATAAAAGGTAATCGTTACCTCAAAGCCTCATAGTCGGAAATAGTGAAATAGGGGATGTTTTAAGGATAAAGTGGGTCGCAACCAATCAGGGTATGAAATCACCATCTAGATGGATAAAGTTTCTACCTATTATAACGTCGGGTTTAAATTATGGGGTGTATGCTTAGGATCTCGGATAGGTCGGTAACGACCGGGTGATGTAATACTTGGTGTTATTCGTATATTATATTTTTGAATAGGCAAGTCTTAATTCACATGAGGACCAACATAGGTGCCTCAGGTGCATTCCTCTAGAAATGCATTACACGAGAGTTGTCCCTTGCCTCACTACTTAGTTGGAAATCCAATATCCAATAATTGCCATATGGACTTAGTTGTGCAAATTCTGAAATTTGAGATACAAGCATTTCAGCTAAGATTTATAAGTTTATTTGAAAATATTTTCAAAATAATGCATTAAAAATAATATTATCAAATTTCCACGTAAAAATGTTATCATTATCATAAGATAAAAACCAGTTCCGTGTTTATATGCAACATGGTCTTATGAAATACCCTTTGTTTTTAAAACACGTATTTTGAGTTTCTCACACCGTCCCATGATTAACCCGGAGTTTATTTGCTTTTCCTTAAACTCTAGGTTCCCTATTTTTCTTGACAGCCTAATAGTCATGTTTAGTTAGAAGATATCTAAAAGTGCTCAAAGCGTGGAGTTAGAAGATTCTTCAATAGACTACTACCTCTTTTTCCACCACACTTGTGCACTATTATATTATGCATTTAATACTGGTAGAGATTTGAGCATAACTTCTTGCCAAAAAAGAGTAGCATGACAATTCAATGCTAAGGTAGAAAACTGAACCTTTTAAATAGGCAATCTCATTTTGAAACGAGTCTTTCCTAGTCCGAGGGAACTTGGCCCAAAAATGGAAGGTCCTTCTATGATTAAACATAAGCTTGGAAACGGAACAATCAAGCCAATGGCTATTGATGCAATTTCGACTTTAAGAGCATAGAATGGTGACCACTTGAGATGTTAATTCAGCTAGATGTTTCTTCATAGATATCTAATTATACTTTGATGTAATAAGGCCGAGTCTGCCACACTTGTGTGTATGAATAGAATTGGCTTTGAGGATCGATGGAACTATATTATCGAAAGCTTGACTTTATGCTATATGAATAATGGAAAAATTGAACATTTTGTGTTTTGGGAATGTAGGTATCTAGTTACCCAAAAATAGATACCAACGAACTACTTGAATCGATAATTTAATCACAACAGTATAATCATGTTAGGGTTGATAGAGATGATACGCCATATACCTCTGATCTTTGATCATTGCTCGAAGATAGGCAAGGTCTAATCATAATGTCCAAAGATGGCCATTTAAAATATTAGGTCCTAGAGATAGGACCCATCATGAGATTGAATCTCATTTTGCAATTATGATGAGTACTTATGATCAATTCTTGGAGGCAGGCAAGGTCGAGCGCTGATTTCTAAAGACATTCAAAGCACCGCTTCCTCGAGATAGGAAGGATTGTGATGCAACAATTTTGCTTTCAGTTAAATTGAGCCTGGCCAAAGGCGAGCAAGATAGACAATGGAGTTAGCCAAACAATTACAATTCTGTTAGATAAGGAGGAAATGTTTTAGCAATGATAACAGTGTGAAACAATGAAGTATCACTAAGCAATAGTGAAAGTTATCCATAGTGGTTGTACCAAAATTGGGTACAACACTCTTCGAATGTGTTTGAAGAGATAAAATAAAGAATTTAAATGAAAAATGTGGAAGATCTAACGAACACACCAATCGATAAACATAAAAAATGCAAAGAAACACACATATTTAGAGTGGTTCGGCGTATGGCCTACGTCCACTATGAAATGGATAACTTTTATTGATATTTACTTGCTGATTACAATGAGTTACATCAGTACAATTCGATTACAATAGTGATTTTGACAGAGTCTGGACATCGAAGAGCCCAAAAACCCTTTTTAGTAGGTCCTAGGATGCTATTTATAGGCGTAGGTATCAAATATCTCGCTCAGATCTCAGAAGACTTCTTCTCTCACGTTGGTGGGCATACGTGATCGATCCCCAATCATTTGTACTCGATCCGTAAATTGGTATTAATTAACAAATTTTCCAATTGAGTCGAGATCGATCATGTACATTTCTTGAGGTTGTACGCTAGCTCATGTGAAAATTTGGTGGCATTTGGACTTGTAGATCTCGAGTCATGATCGATGCAAGTTTGGATTTTTCGAAGGCTGTTGAGTTCGCATCGCTTCTGTTCGTATCGCTTCTGGGCACGTGATGACTGATGATGTGGCGTTAACTTTTAGGATCGATCCACTTTTTATGCCGAGTGACTGAGTAATCCACTTCTACAGGCTTTATTCGTATCAACCTGGTGTATTCATTTCGTATCCATGCCTTCATCTACATTTCACATCGATGCCTGAGGCCGTTTCGTATCGATGATTTAGGATATTTTTCGCACCGATTACATGTAGATACTTCGTATCGATAGTGCTTGTCTTGTTTGGTATCGATAGAAGGTGTTACTTCGTATCGGTCGTTTGGTTCGTGTCGATCGTTGATCGATCGATGCGAACTATGCAATTGGAATAGATACGAATTAGTTTAGATTGATTGATACGAAGCCAGGTGTGATGGATATGAATAGAGCTAGGCAAAGTGGATATGAAATAGAGTAAGCGTGACGGATGCAAAGGGGATCGATGCAAAGTAGATGAATACGAAATGTATCGATGCGAACTGATGGATACGAACAGAACGGGTTTCTCACAGAATTTGATCGATCCATAAGTTGAGCGTACGAACTCTAATCAACTTGAAATTTGAAATGTTGGCTTTCATAGCTTTGCTTGTCATGTCATGTTAATTGTAGCTCAATCCATACTCGGGCAAAACTACCAGCATCCACAGCGAACCTATGTACAATCGATCTCGAGAATGGACCGTCTTCAGTTTCCAGAAAATTCCTTGGTATCGAGGCCTTGCCAAAAGGCAGGATAACATTTGCCCCCAAAGTATGTCCTGTGTGAACATGACATGCTTTGAAAAGCTACTACCTTCATTCTGAAAAGTTCTATCTGATCTGTTGAGTAGTTGTTGTCTTTTTATCGAAAGATGTAACATTTGATTGATCTTCAGTAATATAAATAACAAATTGTTAGTTGCCAATTATTGTGGTGTGCATTATTGTTATTGCCATCAGGCGAGCATTCAACTCCTTGTGATTTTTGGAAATTGGATGTTAGTCTGTCATATATATATATATATATATATATATATATATATATATATATATATATATATATGTTAACCTGACTTCCGTTAACGTTTGCACGTTCACAAGTCGTTGTCAGTTTTCTCATATCAAATTTCGTATCGATCCTCTCTTAATTCGATGTAAAATTCGAGTTGTAACAACGCTTGATGGTTGTTTTGGACTTTCTCTTATTATCGATCCTCTCCTTGATCGAGTTTAAATGTTTGAATGCACGCTTTGCATCGATGGAGTTGTGTAGTGCAAATGAGACTCTTTTTTATTTTTCGTATCAATGAAATTCACACTGATGGATACAAAATAAACATTTTTTATCAATGTAGTCATGTTGTTCTAGTGCAATCTCGTTGTTCCTTTCATATCGATGAATCTTTATGGCTTTGAATAGTTCGCATGAGCTTTGTCTTTGTTGCTTCGCGTTTCTCATTATATGGATTCGATTTGCTTCATCTTGGATCGGCTGTGAATGGATAAGATGGAAGTTTGTTTTCGATAGTGTAGAAGGATACGAAGAGAGCTCTTCGTATCGACTAATCACAGACCATTCACGACCGGTCATTTTAACGGGGAGACGAATCGACACTTCCTTTAGGTGGAACCGTATATAAGGCTTATTGTACTTAGAATATTTTTTCACTTGCTTATTCTTCCTTCAGCCTTGCCTTTCGATTCTTCAAGAGGTTCCTGGTGAGATGAGAGAAATTGACTCGGTGCTTACATATGAAAATTTGAGGGCCGTTGGACTAACCGACCAAGACCAGAGCATAAGACTTAAAGGATCGCTTGGGGCAGCCCTGGAGAGACGGGCTAAGCGTATGGCGCCTAGGATTGTAATTGCTGAGTAGGGTGTCGAAGAGGACACGCTCATCGCAGATGAACCCGTAGTTGGGCCCTCAGAAAGTTCTTAACATTCAGAGGGGAAGAGGAAAGGAAAGGCAGTAGCTTATTACCTCGAAGGCTCCTCCCCCACAAATGGAAAATCCCTTCGAAGGACTCGCTGATATTCTAATTTCGGACTATGTGTCGCTCCAACAAGACATCGGATTGGAAGGGCCCCACGTCGCTTTAGATTTAGGCGAGTCACTTCCTATGAGTATGGCCCACACAACCGGTTGGTCGGGGGTTTAGGATATGCATATAAACACTTTGTGGCACTACACGATTTTCAGTCATAAGTTTTTCATTTCTGGAGATTACTGATTCTGCTTCTCTTTTACTTTACAAATACAATGACTAGGCGAGAATCTATTCTAGGAAGCCTTCGCTCAGCACGCCAGTCATTAAGTTCATATTATGAGTCCAGCAGAAAGGAAACCAATAAAGACTGCGATTGCGGTTAATCTAGCCAGAAGCGTTATGAAAGGGAGAGGGACAGAGATAGAGAATATAGACATCGATCCCAGTCATGTTCCCCGCCTCCTCGAGCTCCAACACAATCTTCCGGCCATGGAAAAAAAACCTTGGAACCTTCATGCCAAAGGTCGCCTTCTCAAGTACAAAAGACCGAATTGCAGCGCCGGAGGACTGAAGTTGAAATTCCCATTATTACCGAACAAGCTGTCACCGAACCCACTGGGGAGGGAGCGATCAGAATTGCCCAGCTGAAAAAGGATTTCCCAAATATCTGCTTTGACTGTTTCATCTTTCCTCCGCATCTAAGAGAATTTTAGTTGAAGCAGAACAAATAATGCACGATTACATCCATGACGTTTACAGCCAATATCGAGAGTGGATGAAGACTACAGATAAAGCATCAGCGATGGCCTTTCAGTGGGCAAAAACAATTGAAAAATTAGAAGCTGATCTTGCTCTAAAGGAGCATATAATACAAGTGCTTAACAATGAGGACAAATTCTAGGAAATTGAAAATAGAGGCCAACAAGAAAGCCGGCATGGCAAATCAGTCTATAGAAAGGATGCGACAAACGCATTTTGCCTTGGTTAAGGGGATGGGCTATCGAAACACTACTTCTATAGCCGAAATCGACACTGCACTGAAGGAGCTTGAGGAGCGTAAGGCCAAATTTGCTGAAATTGTCAAAGAGAAAGACGATGCAAACAATGCAGTCCCAAAAGCATGTGAAAAGGCTGTGGTGTTTATAAATGAGAGGGATGCGGCAATGCTTAAAGTCCAGGAAACTGAAATTAGGGTTGAGAATTAGGTGAACGCTGCGGAGACCAGGTTAGAGGCCGATATCGAATATCTTCTTATCACATCCAACGCTAATGATCTGAAACACCGAAACCTAACCTGGTTTGATAACTATCCATCACACTTGTATAATGCTTGGGGACGCTTGGTGGAAGACGATAAAGCTGAGCATCAAGCCAAATCAGTCGATGAATTTGAACTGGAGAACTGAATGCTGAGTGAGGATGAAAGAATGTTCTCCACGACATCATGATCACATATAAAAAGGATAAACTAGGTACTCTGCATTCGAAGGCTGGAGAGGGTTCTGGTGTTGAGCACCATGATGCACGTTTTGAAATTCTTATGCTAACCCTTCCTGAATCTACATCTGCATTTGATCCTCTGTCTGTTCCTGCATATAATCCCGATCAACCGTAGCTATCTCCAACCCATGAGCATGTCACTGATGCTACTCCGCCACTTGTGAGACAAACTGAGGAAGGTATTCCAAACATTTCTTGTGCTCATTCAAAGCCAAAAATGTTGATTGAAGTAATCGCTAACTCTTTTTCTTTGTCTCTATTCAGTGATTGGAGCTACATCTGTCGCGCCTCCTACAACTCAAGGGCCGCATCTTGAGCAGGAGGCCATCATAACTGAAGCAACCACTACAACGACTACTGCGCCAATTGAAGGGGCACAAAGGAGCATAATTAGTTTTGAGGAATAAATGAAGGAGAAACTTCTCGGTCACCATAGTGACCCTTTTGCAGATCTGCCATTTGTCATGGGTGGAGGCATACATATGACCAGCTCCTTGGGCCCAACTGCTAGCGTCCCCGGCGATGCCCAAACAAATCACGAAGAGGAGATAATAGCTGAAATTAATGCCGAGGTGGAAGCAGCTGCGTGGGCTAGTAGCTTTGGAGGTGGGATGGCAGGCCCTGGTCCAGCCCCTTTGCGAATTATTTCTCCTGGTGGCATGGTCGTTGACACAAGTGTGCTTCCTATGCCTTCTAGCATTGATCATATCCCTATGATTTTGCCTTCAGAAAGCATTCCAATCCATGTGATTTCGGAGAAGGAGGTTACCATAATATCCCCGCCTGGAAATCAGCCGCCGAAAGTCAAGGACTCAAAGAGGCAGCCGAGCGGCAGTTCTAGCGGGTCGACACCGAGGAAGAAAAAGAAGCAAATTAGAGAATAGACATGTCTTCTTGGCTCGTTTTTGGATAGATAGATAGGAATTTCCTTTTGTTTTTTGTAGGTCGTATATAGATGAAGCATCGTCCCCTGCTAGTAGGATTTTGGTATAATTTTGTACTTATCCTTCTTTTTCAACGAATAGTTAAAATAAAATTGCATTTTGTCTTCATCTCAGTTTGTGTTCATTTGTTAAAATATTTCAACGTGTAAACATCCATTCAATGTACCTGTGAAGTTTTAGCCTTTGACTTGGACCTGAGTTTAGTTGTTAAGTTCTGAAATCACGGCTTCGGGTCATGATCAAATCGTTAAGTCAAGTTCCAATACTGTACTGTCTCAATTAGTGGCAAATACTTAAGTTATGCCCTCAGTTTCAGGGGCAAATTGAAAATATTCACTACAAGAAAATATGCCTTTAGTTGCAATAAGTGGTAGCATTTTTTGCTTAGTGCAACTAATAATATTTTATCCTACGTTATTTACACAACCAAATATTTCACGTCCATCCCGCCTTTATAAAATTTTCATGGCTCCGAAACTTTTTTGTTTGCCTTTGTTCTGTCACGTTTCCCTCCATCCTCAATACTTAGAAAAAAATTTACTCTTCCTTTATTCCTCTTCAATACTTCAATTTTTTTTTTGCCTTTTCACTTCATCAAATTTTACCTCGTGATGCGATTCCTCCATCCTCATCATCACGCTGGCGCTCTCCATCATTATCGTCACGCTAGCCCTCTCCGTCCTCATCAACCATTTCAATCGGATATCACATCTAATTGCTCGAGATTTCTACATAAACCCTAAATAGGTACGAATTTTATATTTCAACCAGATCGGCTATTTTAATCTGTTTTTGTGATTCTACTATTTGGGTTATCCTGATTTCATGCAAATTGATTTCTATAGTGAAATGTTTTAAAGGTTTGAGTCAAAATGGGATTTCAATTAGAGTAAGGATGGAGGCCACACTGGTCGGTAAGAATGGTACACGAAGATCATAATGGTCGGTGGCCGATTGGACTGAAGTCAAACGGGCTGAAAGTTAATAACACGAAGGGGAAGAAGA
The DNA here is from genome assembly GCA_030765085.1 of Allium cepa. NCBI lineage: Eukaryota > Viridiplantae > Streptophyta > Magnoliopsida > Asparagales > Amaryllidaceae > Allium > Allium cepa. Next base: position 647,349,659 of record CM060939.1, on the reverse strand, counting down.
AGTTTAAATCAGTGTATGTTTAGAACTGAGTTCGATCTATGCAGCGTATTCTTGATTGCAAGGTATTAATTTTTGAGAAATATAGAATTGTAATTTTCATTATAATTCCTAACAAGTTTATTATATATTCACCGAAAAAGCTGATGGTTAAGAAGCAATTGTGTTTCTTATAATTGGAAATAATAAACAAAAAATTCAGGGCATAGTTCCTATTTATGGTTATGGTCTTTGTTAACTTTAATTTTTCTTTTGAAATTACCTAGAACCTGCCTTTTGAAATCAGGGAGGCTCGAGAAAGTAAGCTAGAAGAGCTTAAGAAGCAACTTGAGCTTCAATATCGATTGGCGAAAGAGCGAAAAAGACAGTTTAGAAAGAAAAAGATTAAAAATTTTGGTAAGAGGTATATGCACACATCTATAATTATTTTATCTTTTTTGACATGATGTTTAATGTTTTAGGGAGGCGAAAAATTGAGAGGATGATAAGACATCTAGAGAAGCAATAATTTACATCCTCCGATGAGAATATTTCGAATCAGCGTATCCAAATTATAGAGGATTTTAAATATGGTCTGGTAAGCTAAATATTAAAATATCTTTTGTTTAACTTCAAGGTTGCATTTTTTTTAAACAAAAAGTCCAATTATTGAATTTTGATAAAATAGCATGAGCATTTTGTTAATAAATTTTCCATGTGACGCTGAACCAGTTCCAGCCTTTGATTGCCCAAACAAAACAGAATATATGTAACTACGTAATTAAAACTAGTTTAATCATCGAAATGTAATGATACCACCGATTGACAAAAACAAGGTGTTAGTTTACTTGTATAAAGTGGAAAAACATACCTCCACATGAGCAAAGAGGAGAAGGACACGCTAGAGATTATATACACGTTGATGTTTAGTTTAAAGATGAACCACTTCTAATAGTTTGTCACTTTTCCTATAACCATCTTCTATGTAACAGTAGTTATTCAACTCCGAATATCAAACGTGCACCTATAACATATGGATTTAAAAAGCATTAGTGATAATATTATATATTGGCTTAAACTATATTCTAATTTTATTTTAATCTCAAATACATCACATTAGAAAGTATTCGTAGGATATTTGGAGTAATAATGAAACATTACACGGTTATTGTTCACTGGAATTTACTGCATAGAAAACCCCTATAATTTAACCTAAATTATAGCAAAACATTACACACTAGACTTCCTTTTATATCGTTCACTTTTTGAACTTTTTTTGTTGGGTGATAGAAATAGCAAGCAATGATAATGCACTGCTTATAAGTAGTGATGAGGTCTTCTTGTATGAATGCTTAAGTGATGAGGCAGAAGTTGATGACGAATGGAAAGGTAAAAGTGCAAGATTTCCATTTTATTATTTTAGTCACATTAAAGCCTTTTGTCGTATGACTTAGAAAAAATAAATCATTTATACCTTGTGTACTTTGCAACATGTTCACTTAAATTCCAAAATTTTAAGCACTGTTATATTGTGGTATAAAAATAATTAACGTTCATGAACAATTTTGCAGAAAAAGCAAAACGATGGAGCTGTAGAATGGAGATGCATAACGAAGCTAATGATGTACCATGTATCCATGAATGTGCCAAAATTGTTTGTCGCGTATCCTTCTTTCAAATTAATGGGTTTCAAAAGATCTCTTCCCTTGCCATCCGCCTGTCGAAGTAGGGAACATCACTGCTTGTTATAGGCAGTGCAACCATCACTACCTGTAAAGGCAGTGTAGCACTGCATGTTTCAGGCAGTACTGAGCATTAATTCTTTTTGGTAGTGCTATGCATTACCTATTACAGGGAGTGCAACCAGCAGTGCCTGTAAAGGCAGTGTAGCACTTCCTGTTTCAGGCAGTGTTGAGCACTGCCTGTTTCAGGTAGTGCTATGCATTACCTATTACAGGGAGTGCAACCTGCACTGCCTGTAAAGGCAGTGCCTGGCTGCACTGCCTGTTACAAGAAGTTCCTGCACTATCCTTGGTAGTGCTAAGCCATGTATGATAATTGCTTTATCACAAGGAGTCTATCGTAATTGCTTCTTATATTATTTCAAGCCTAGCTCTATTGCTGGCTACCATAATGATATTATAATCAATCTTAGAGACATAATGGGTTCATTGGCAACTATGGGAGGCTTAGTTAAAGCTGCTGTATTTATGGAGAAAAGCTCGGGCATGTTTTTGTTTTTATTTACATTCGTTTAGAAATTTTGTAGCAGGTCGGTAGAGTAGGCACTATAAGAATTTTTTATATCCTTGCAAAAGCAACTATGCCTCAACTAAAAAATGATAGTACATAATTATTTCACCTACCTTCGTTATGTACCAAAAAATATAGCATCAAAATGACACTACATAACAAAAGGTGACAGTACAAGTCATACTTCCTATTTAAATTATTTGTTGCAAATTTACCTATACAACAGATCATTGAAAACCATGCACTTGCCAAGCAATGTTTATAATCACCGGACATGCCCCATGTTCATAGCCACTAAACTCTACTTCCTTTTAGTGATTACAGATTTATGCCTACTATAATTGATTCATTTACTTGTTATTTTGAAAACTAACCATGTCCTTATACAATGCTCAAGGCTCTAGGTTGAAGGAGAAACTTTTCAGTTAAGTGAGTTCTCACTATTCATAATGAAGAGGTTTACATAAACTTCCTTTTATTGATCAATACGAGCATGTATTATAAAGCCTTTTAAGTTTGTAACTATGGTTGCTATAGTAGAAGGAAAACAAATTAAAGTAAAAGCAGAGGCAGCAAATCAACATGAGTATAATAAACTAACAAGTTAATATGTTTGATACAATAAAAAATAAAGTAAAATAAAATCAATTGTGTTTATATATAAAACACTCTAAATAACATACTACACCATAAGAAACACACATGATCAATTCATGCACCTATAGCTCAGTTTTAAACTAAATGATTCATCAGTCAAATTAAGGGACATTGTCCTCTACTCTAGTGAAAATTAGATGCTAAGTTTCATCCACTGTTTCAAATCCACTCTAAGGAAAAATTTACTTGTGATTCTATTTTTAATGCACTACTTCATTATAGAAGACAGCTTACTGTTTCCTTGTTGATCTTCATATTCTTTTGTAGTTCAATGTACGATCTTCAAGTTAGTTTTCCCATCATATTTTTGTTGTTGTTTTCACATCCAATATTTGAGATTTTGACTTTATAGGATAAGTCATATGTGGTGAATCATCAATTCCAAGCATTTTATTTTATAATTTTTGATGCTATATAATTACACTTTCAGTTGGAAAAAATAGGGACTCATTCCTCGTATATGAAAGAAAATGACTTGCATGTTGAACGATAAACCACGAGATCCACTTATGAGTTCTACCTAGATACATTTTTATAATGGTATAGTAGTAGTAGTGGTTGTAGTAGCAGTAATAATAATAAGAACAACAACAATAATATAAAGTTATTTTTATAAAAATTAACAAGTTTTTAATAATAAAATAATAATAAGTTAAGTTTGATAAAATTAACAAGTAAGCCTCATGAATGCTTCATTCCAGGATCGTTGGTATTTTCCTCTTGACTTAGACGCTGAACATAAATGTCAATAGAGCTGGTAACTTATTTAAATATACAGTAATAACCTAGATGATGTTTCTGTCATCTCGGACGTTTTCATGGAGCATCAAATTATAAGTAGTGAATTTGGTAAATGTGCTTAAATATGATAGCACTTCAATTCTAATTGTGTTGGAAATCAAAATTAGAACCTTGTATCGAGTAATTTATTCACTTTTATGCCTAGTGATGATTTTGGATGGTTTTGTAAAGCAACTGCATATTTGCAGCCATTATCAGTAAGAACACGATTGTTTCATGGTTTGCAGGAAGAGTGAGTGCTACTTCAATAAACACTACTTTTTACAAAAGCAGTAGCAGTTATTGAGGTTATTAACATGTTGGATTATAAACAGCATTTATGGCTGCTCCAACGAGGAATGTGGCACCTCTAATATGCATAACATTTCTTCGCCCAACTGCAGCATTGACACGTGCAGCCACAAGAGCAGATAAAAACCTAGTAATGTACAATGATGATGTGAATGCAGTTAATGCTTGGCTGTTATAAACATAGTACCGATCTTTGCTCGCTGTGGAAGCTCTCTTTAATACACTAGGGAAAAATCCTTCTTGAAATGGCTCCATAATGGAAATCCTTCTTCAACACATAAGGTATGTATATAGTAACTAATTGCAGAAACAAAAATCATATAAATCGTTAGTTAGTGCAAGAATTCGCAACACAAACCTGAAATTCCAATGTCATATCCAAAAATAAAGCCACCAAAAGTAGCCAATAAGCAAGTTATTAGTATGGATCGAGTTAGTCTACCTTCATATTCCTTTCCAACTCCATTCGAAATAATTACTTCATTTGCTATAATCTATAATTCTGTTCTCTTTTAGTTATAGAAAACACACTATTTATGTATCACACACATAGTGTACTGAAATAGTTAGACTAAAGAGGAAAAGAAACTTTCATGTAGGATTAGCATCTCAATAAAATATATGGTATTTATGGTTTTTTTGAAGCATTACTCAAATTGTTAAAGCCCTTGGATTGATGTTCAGTAGTAGTAGTAACCTTAGGTCCTTCTTTACTGCCACTGGTATTAGCCTGTCCTTTTTGATTTGAAGCAGCAGCAGCATTAGTAGCATTAGTGGTTTCATGTTTATCTTTAGCAACAGCTCCTTGAAACCCCCTAATCAATGTGCATCATCATTATCTTGTGATAATCTTAGCTTGGTTGAATTGGTGTCTATATGAACATAAATGTTGAAGGTTGTTGCTTCTCAAAATTAGCTAGAGGTAACCAAATATGCTGGGTTGGTATATGCACAAGCACATCGCCGGGAACTCATACAAGATCTATATAGTGAGTGGACCGATACTAAGGGTGCAAAGCACTATGGTGGAATGATCAGGTTTGTATATTTTTTTTAATCTGTACTTCTTCAGCTGTACAAACTCTTGCAGCAGCTAAAAACATCTGTGACCTTTATAGGGAGCTGATTATTACCTTCACGAAATCAATTGGGAATAAACCTAGCGAATAATCTTTTACTGGTATGCTATGATACATTCTTTTCCGTTGTATACCGTGATTAGCTTGACTTATGTCAAACTATGCCTAACTCAATTTATACTGATAAGCATATTATGCTTTTCAACCGACTAAATTAATTCTGTTTCTCAGAGATGGTGTGAGCGAAGGGCAGTTTTATCAAGTACTTTTATTTCAACTTGATGTGATTCGAAATGTAATCAATTTTTCAACCATATATGTTTGTATTTACGATTTTGATGCTACAATTTTATGCAACACATTCCTTTCAATTTTTAAGCATGTGCTTCTCTTGAGGCAGAATATCAGCCCTTTGTAACATTTGTGGTTGTCCAAAAACGTCATCATACATTATTATTTGCAAATAATCATAGAGACTTGTCATCTGTTGACAGGAGGGGAAATATATTTCCTGGTATCTTCTTTGAATAGCAGCCAAGTCATTACTAGCTATTTTTGTAGACCACCTTTGCACACAAAATTCATTTTGATAGATTGCTTTTTTTTCAAGCATGTTTTGTATTTCTTATTTTGCATGCTACCTGATTTTAGGTATTGTTGCCGATTCAAGCATTTGCCATCCAACTGAATTGGGCTTTTACCTCTGCAGTCATGTTGGCATTCAGGTAAGTTTATCAAATGTACCATGTTATATTTTATAGTAGGCTGTTAGTAAAGCTTCAATACTAATTGTTAAATTGGCAATGTAAATTCTGACAGGGCACAAGCTGCCCAGCGCAATACCATATCTTATGGGATGAAAATAATTTTTCTATTGATGCTTTATAGACAGTTACAAACAACCTGTGTCATAGGTAATGAATTCATTCCTTAGATTTAACTATTGTTGTTAATTGCCATCATATTGTAAACTAAACAATGTTCTATGTTGTAGCTATGCAAAGTGCAGAAGGTCCGTCTCTATTGGTAAGCTATTATCAACCTACTTTATTTGATATTTTTTTAGTGCTATGTTTGATTTTCTCATTTAGCGATTTGTTTTTCACATATGCTTCTGTTAATTTCATTTTGCCACTGTAAATTGTGGAATAACTTATGAGCTCAAAGTGGGAACTGAAACAAGAAAACACCTTTTAGAAAAGTTAAAAAAATGAAAATGCAATTAAGATATTTTAATGTGTTAGAAAAATTTGGTAGGAATTTATGGTTGTTTAAATAAAATATTACCAAATAACACCAATGCTTCATTTATTTGAACGGTTTAATGTGATAAATTGCCTAATTATTTTGCTTAAAATGATGTTGCAAAACATTCTTGTAATAAATATCTTTCATAGAGACAACATACTCTATCTATTTAATTTTTAAAGCATGTATTTGGAATCGTTTTCTTGGGAGGTGCATGTTCTTATAGTATAAAACCAGCCTTTACAAGGTTATATAAGGTTATGGTAAATAATGCTATCTGATTCAAATGGTAAATGCAGTTCCACCAGCATTTTATGCACATCTGGCTGCTTTTAGTGCTCGGTTTTACATGGAGCTTGATACCGAATAACACCAATTTGCTTTCTCTCCATTATTTGGTTGGTGCGTAGTGCCAGAAAAACTCAAGACCATGCTTGTAAGTATTTTGTATGAATAACTTTATTTGATTTTAGTAACTTGACATGTTATTTAAATACACACAGCTTTTTATTCCCTAATCAAAGTTAGTCTCTTTCTAGAAACTGGACATAGCAAATGAAATTGAGGCTTTTTGGCAATTAACTGATAGGGTATATTATAATACCTTTTCTTTTGTCTTTTGACTCTTTTCCTTTTCTTTTGTCTTGCTCGTTATATTAACCGGTAAATTCTCCAAACTAATATAGAAATTTAGCCTTTTAATTTGCAATTAACTGAAGTTTCAAAGTTGCCTTTTTTATAAAACAACAAAATTTACAGTTACGTTATTTGTTAAAGACCCTTTTAATTTGCAACAAAGGTCGACAGTTCTTCAACCAGTAACAGTAGTTACATAGGTATATTGAGAAATGCTAGCCAGCATGAAGATCTATTGATTATATTAGAATTGGGTAACTTAAACAATGCCAAATGAGCTTGAATTAATTAGTCGATTCAAAATCAATTAGTTACACACTGGTAAAATTAAAGAACTTGTCAATTATAGCCTATAATTAATTGCACTTAAGTTATACATCTAGCAACAAATTTAAAGTCTGGATTCAAAACATACATCTAATAATAATTCATGTTAAAACCTTTGGTTATAAAAGAAGCATACTTACATTCCTATTAGATGGACTGAAATGGATTTGCCCGTTCAATTTTTTATATAAAATGGTCATCCCAATCCTTTAATTCATGACCAAGTAAACAATAGAAGTTACATAACTAATATCATGATATGAGCTATGAAATGTTGTGAACTTGATAGCTTGATTGTTTATGTGCTTGTTTGAATAATAATCAACAAATATTTGTTTGAATGTTACTTGATAATTCATGACAAATTCTTGTTGTTGATTATCATCCTTGTTTACAAGTAATTAGCTTTTCTGGAGTAAAGACCATCAGCAACAATGGACATGACTTCAATTATTATAAGTATTATGATATTTTTTAGTACTGGTTGTGTAAATTTGTTTGTGAATGCTTGTGGTATGTGTTCTTAATCATTTAAATATGATGACTATATGATTGATTGTTGGTTTGAATGTGGTAATTATACGATTGTTACTGATTTTAATATGACTATTATATAACTGGTTGTTGGAAATAATACAAGCCATTAACTGTACATAGTAACATTTAAAATATGCTACAAAACAATCAATACCTTTTATTATTAGTAGCGTTTTTAAAATGCTACAGAAACAAATGTAAGATACCTCATGAGTTTATAGTGGCATAAAATAAATGCAATGAAAAGTTTTTAGTTGCACAAAATGTTAGTTTTGGTAGTTTTTGTAAACACTTCTGAAAACCTTTGGTAGCGTTTAAAAAACGCGGATATACTGAACATTTCGTGGCGTTTTTTAAAATGCAACAAAAAAAAATCATACTTTTAGTTGTGCTACCTGTAGTAGCGTTATTTAAAAGCTACTAAAAGTTTTGGTAGCGTTTTTTCAATGCTACTTAAGGACTATTCTGGTGTAATGATTGGTTAGAAATCGCTGTTAGCCTTGAACACATCGATATTAACTTTATGAAGAAAAGCTGAAACATGACGAGTTCGGATAGTCGTACCACATTTGCTCATCAATTGGTGATCGCATCCACACTTTGGGAATTTCACTTGTTTGTCGACGGTCGATTATGCCCTCTTCAGATTTAGAGATATGTCCACGCTTCGGGGACTTAAGTTACTTCATGGGTGGTCGATCACACCCGTTTGATATTTAGAACTTTGTCCACGCTCTGGGGACTTAGATTGATTCGTGGGTGGTCATTCACACCCGATTCACATTTATACTCCGGCCGCACTCCGAACACTTGGAGATGTCATATGGGTGGTCGCTTAACACCCATTTTTTGTTTATACTCCAATCTACACTCCGGAAATTTTAGAGTTAGTCGATGTTTATACTCCAGTTCGCACTCTGGGAATTCGGAGTCAGTTGATGGATGGTCAATCACACCCATTTGGTATTTATGTTTGTACTCCATTTCACACTCCGGCAACTTAGATTTAGTGGATGTTTATACTCCAGTTCACACTCTAAGAATATGGAGCTAGTAAATAGACGGTCGATCACATCTATTTTGAGTTTTAGAATTTTGTTCGCACTTTGGGAATGACAAATGTATTAGGATCATGGATGGTCGAATCACATCCACCATGTGTTAACAAGAGAGGTCGTTAGATGGACGGGTCCATCCTCCTCAAACTTGGTTAAGTACGGGCGAAGTCGTTAGGTGGACGGAACCACCCTCTTTGAAACCGCATTTGTAAGTTTATACTCCATTTCGCACTCTGGGAATCCGGAGTTAGTTGGAGGATTGTCGTGTATCAATCCTTTTATGGCTTTAGTGTGATGACTTTCCCCTTAGCTCGAGTTTCACTTAGCGAGCTACCGGTCGTATCACTATCACTCCCTATTTGAACAAATCCCACTATATGGTGGAACTTAGCTCTCCATGCATAGTGATGGTCTTATGACGCATTTCAAAAAATCACAGCTCTGGCTCGAAGAGATTGCATTTTATTACTGAAATATGAAAATACGAAAAAGTCAGTTGCCTTATTACAAATTCATTTTTTGAAATGCATAAATAAACTACAAATGAAAAGTAGACTAAATGAACAAATAAAGCCTGTTATGTGTAGTAGCGACGAAGATTTTCGCCGTTCTAGTCTCTTGGCAAAGTAAGACAGTCAACGGTCGATAATTTGAATGTGCCATCTCCGAGCTTTCGTTCGATGACATACGGCCATTCCTACATTGGTTTCATATATGAAGGAATCAGGTAGATTCTCTTGAGGATGAGTTTTCCAAGTTCAAAGGTTCGGGGTCGGACCTTGGTCAGGCGACTCGATTTTGGTATGCGGCTGCGCTCAAATCTGCCTCTTCTCGCTTCTCATCCAATAAATCCAAAGATTCGGCACGTAATATAGCATTTGTCTTTAGATCAAAATAGATCACACGATGAGAAGCTACTTCCATCTCGACTGGAATAATGGCTTTTGAACTGTAGGAAAGAGAGAATGGAGTATGTTTGGTCGCAGATTTGTGAGTTGTCCAATAAGCGCATAAAGCCATAGGAAGTTCATCGACCCATTTCCCCCGGCCTTTTCCAATCGTTTCTTTAGCATAGACTTTATAACTTTATTAACAGCTTCAACCTGTCCATTTGCTTGAGGCTGTGCTACTATGGAGGACTTCTTCTTGATGTGGAATCATTAATAAAAGTTCTTAAATTCAACACTATCGAATTGTCCTCCATTTTCAGTAATGATGGCATGCGAGAGGCCAAGTCGACAAATAATGTTGCGTACCACAAAGTTGATTACTTTCTTCGTTGTGATAGTAGCAAGGGGCTCACCTTCTGCCAACTTCGTAAAGTAATCAACTGCAACGATGGCATACTTCGGACCACCTTTGGTTAGAGGTAGAGAATCAATAATGTCAATGCCCTATACTGCAAACGGCCATGAAGTGATCATCGGAGTTATTTTGATAGGCGGGGCTCTTTGAATTCGAGCGTGTTTTTGATATCAGTCACATTTTCTAGCTTAATCCGATGCATCGCGATTTACAGTCGGCCAATAGTATCCATATCGGAGCACTTTCTTAGCAAGAGCTTGCCCTCCCACCTCCCCGGTGTGATCGCCACGTTCTCCTTCATGTACATCATGCAACACTCGTTTAATTTCATCGTGGGCGATACACTGGAGTAAAGGGACAGAGTACCCTCTTCTATACATGACTTCATTTTGAATAGTGAATCGCAAAGCCTTTCGAAGAACTTTTCCTTTTTCACTCCTATGCACCGGCATGGTCCCATGCTCGAGATAATTTCGAAACGGGGTCATCCATGACTCCTTATTGGGAACGACTTCAAATACTCAACTTATTTCCATCTGATAAATGCTTTGGGAAGATAGTGTCTCCACGAGAACGACTCCCATTCTCTGTGCCTTATCTGTGCTAGCTAACTTTGCTGATGAATTGACCTTCTAATTACATTCTCGGAATATGCAGTAGATGGCATAATAATCGAACTAATCCAATATTTCCTGAACCCAGGAAAGATAAGCAGCCAATCTTCGATCTTTGGCCTGGTACTCTCCCCGAACATTACACACGACCAGTTATGAATCATAGTAATCTCCACAGCAATAATTCTCAAATCTTTGGCAAGTCTCAATTCGGCGAGCAGGGCTTCATATTCGTCCTCTTGTTAGGTACATCAAAATCGAACTTTAAGGCATAGCATATAGATCGGCCTTCAGGAGTTTCAAAGTACAACCTCGGTGCCTAAACAGCGGTCATTTGGTGCACCATCATTATGTAGCTTCTAGATATATTTATGAGATTCACTGGTTTTGGGCAGTCCTCCGGGATAGTGAATTCAGCGATGAAATCTGCTAGGACTTGTCCTTGAATGGCTCACCTTGGTGTGTAAGTGATGTCGAACTGACTCAGCTCGATATTCCACTTGAGTAACCTATCAGACGTCTCTGGCCATGTAAGGACCTGTCATAACAGCTGGTCGGTGTAAATGGTGATAGGGTGAGCCTAGAAATGCAGGTGGAGCTTCCTTGAGGCAATAACAAGACAATAAGCCAATTTTTCCAACTTCGGATAGTTTCTCTCTGCTTCAGTTAGTCATTTGCTAATGTAATAGATTGACCATTGTATATGGTCTTCTTCCTAAATTAAGGTACACTGGTTGCGTTTTATGACACCGCCAGGTAGATGTACAATCTCTCATGATCAATGGACTTTGACAGAATGGGTGGTGTGGAGTGGTGTTGAATCAGTGCTCGAAATGCGCTCTCACATTCCATAGTCCATTCAATGTTCCTTTTTCCTTTTGTGATCAGATCGAAGAAGGAAATACATTTGTCAGTGGATTTTGAAATAAACCTACTCAATGCTGCCACTTTCCCATTGAGGCTATGGACTTGCTTTACAGTTCTTGGAGTCTCGAGATTTCTGGTTGCCCATATCTTTTCGGGATTGGATTCGATTCCTCGAGCATTGACGTAAACCCAAGGAACTTTTTGGATGCGACCCAAAGTGAATTTTCAACGGGTTGAGCTTCATTCTGCATTCTCGAAGGATGTTGAACATCGATTCCAGATCTTTGATATGATCAGTGGAGTATCGCGACCTCATAAGCATGTCGTCCACATATACCTCCATCATTTTTTCGATCTGGTTAGCGAACATTCGATTAACTAATCGTTGGTAAGTTGCTCCAGCATTCTTGAGCCTAAATAGCATGACTTTTTAGCAGTAAAGTCCCAAATCGATGAAAAAACTGGTAGCTCCTGATTGGGAAAGTGCACGGGCATCTAGTTGTAGCCAGAGTATGCATCCATGAAGGATAAAAGTTCAAGTCCGGACGTTGAATCTATGATTTGATCGATTCAGGGAAGTGGAAAACTATCTTTAAGGCAAGCTTTATTCTAGTCTGAGTAATAAATGCATGTTCTCCATTTCCCATTAGGTTTTCTGACAAGTACAGGGTTGGACACCCACTCCGGATATAATGCATCTCGGATGAACACATTCGACTTGAGTTTATCTACCTCTTCCTTAAGGGAGGCAGATCTCTCTGGATCCATACCACGCCTTTTTTGCTTGACTGGGACATGCCACGGGTCAATATTCAACGTATGGCTTGCGATGTCTGGGGAGATTCCACACATGTCGAAATGCGTCCATGCAATACATCGAGGTTTCCCGGAAAAATTCAACCAATTCCACCTGCATCTGCTGGCTTAGCTGATATCCAATCATTATCATTTTAGAGTCATTATTATCATCGATTAGAACATCGATCGTCAGCTCGGTCGGTGAAACTTGACTGTCTTTATTTTCATCTTCACTTTTGGTATCTCTCGGGTCAAGATCTTTAGGGAATTGGTTGGGGTTCCTAGGCCTAGGCGTTTGCTGTCAATCCTTAGCAAAGCGTACGTAGAGAGATTCCTCTACGCCCTTTTCTTTTTCTTTTCGCTTCACCTTCCGCCGCTCAGCAACATAACAGGCTCCTCCAGCAGCCAGGTCTCTATGAACGATTCCTACTCCTTTGTCAGTAGGGAATTTTAAAGTCAAACACTAAGGGGCAATGGCATCCCTGAACTTAGCTAGGGTAGGTCGGCCCAAGAAAGCATTGTATGGCGAGTCTATGTCCAGTACAACAAACTGTAACATTCGGACTCTCCGTTGTTCTTCGATTTCCAACTCCACTGGTAGTTCCACCACTCTAGTGGGTATAGTTGGACTCCCATTGAAGCCATGAATATGAGACTGACAAGGCTTTTAGTCTTTTGCTTCCATATTCATCTAATCATAAGCTCGCTTAAACGATATATTCACTGAACTCTCACTGTTTATCAAGAACCTCTTCATCCAAGCAGGACCTATTTGAGCTGAAATGACAAGTGGATCAATAGTTGGGGCTTTGACTCTGTCGGCATCCCTGCTTCAGAATACGATGCCGTCTATCATCGTTTTCTGTTTCTTAGCCGAAACCCCATCTTCCAAACAACTACAACATTCGAAGCTCGCATGCCTAATGGAACTGGCATTTGAATCCATTTCCATCCAGCTTCGATCTACTGGATGAGAACCACCACTAACAGTATTAATAACTAGCCTTCCACTGGTACGAGCAGTTCCTTCGATCTTACTTGATTTGGTATATAGTTCTGATTCGATGGGCCCGTACCTCCAAACTGCGAGGCTTGAACAAACTACTCTAACTTTATCTCTCATATCAACTTCTCAATAATATCTTGCAAATGACGACACTCGTTTGTGTTGTGGCCATAACTATCATGAAATCTGTAAAATTTGCCTGTTTGAATCTGTTTTCGGACGATTGATTCAGAGCACGTTTCTTATATTGAATAGTATTGCAGGTCCTCAGATACACATTTTCCAGCGACATATTTAAAGGAGTGTAATTGTCAAATATAGGAGCCCTACATCATGGCTCACGATTTTGATCTCGTTTTCTGTTTTGATTTCCATTGCCTTTCTATTGATTCTATTTATTCTGTATGTTCAATTTCACCTTTTCAAAACTCTTCTTGTTATGTTTAACAACAACATTGCTTTGGATACCTTCGACACTGGGCCCTACGTCATCCTTTTTCCTAGACTGTTTCGCATCCTTGCTCCTCAAGAACTGGGCTGCCTTAGAATAGAAATGGTCCAATGACGTAGGGGTTTTTTTGGAAGCCTGTTAATGCCATCAGAATTGAGTTATCATTGGGATTACTAATCTCAACGCATGCAGCATGGCACCTCTCCAGATAACGTTTAAGTGTCTTTCCAGGAGCTTGAGTGACACTATACAAGGTGTTAACATCTTTCTGCCTAGTGACATGCATGCGGAACTGTTCAACAAACTTTGTTTCTAACTGGTCAAAACATCAGATAGATCGAGGTGGTAGACGAGTAAACCACATAGTCCTTATGCCCCCTAGGGAGATCGGGAAACTTTGGCATTTGACGGCATCATCGACTCATGTAACATTCATAAACCATTCATATTTCAAGATGTGCTTGTTAAGATCGGAGCTCTCTTCAGAAATGGGTAGAGTTGGCATTCTGAATCACCGAGGAGGTTCATCGTAGAGCACATCATCAGTAAATGACCCTGAGAGATTCCCTAGTTGTTATTGATGAGGCTCTGACTTTTGCAGATCATCTGACAGATCATTGTCGGGATATCCGGCATCTGGACATTCTAGGCGTGTTGAGCTAAGGTGTGGTCGGGTTCCACAATGTAAGGATGGGCTGGTCGCGGTCGACGGTCTATGTCTCGCCTCCTTGGTTCTAGGTCTTCAGGAACATAAGTTTTTGGAGCATAATTACATTGACAATGGTTCGGATCCAATCGGTTTCGAGCATCAACTTCCAATTCAATAGCGGCGGTAGCAGTGCAGTTGTCAGTAGCATGGTAAGGAATAATACCTCCTCGGGAGGAGGGTTCGGTCTGATGGCTGGTTGACGGGCCAGCCCTCGGTTGCCCAAGATTCAAGGTGCGCTGATGTCCAATGGCCTGTGTATTGCTTCCATCCAGCCGTAGGCGCGTGGACCAGTGATTAAAGTCAGAAGAGGTTGAACTCTCAGTGGATGAATGAGAAGCCTGATCCCCTCTGGATCTCCTTCGTCTTTGACGGTTTAGTTGATTGGTCAATTCAGCGTTAGCATGGAGTTGCGAGTAAGCTGCTGGCGGCTTTGTGTCAGCTCTTTCATTAGCATTTGAAACTCTTCTATGGTAATAGGTCCTTGAGGATCTGACGGTCCGGCAGCATTCTAGTCGGTGGGAGGAAGTTACAGGGGTTATGTTTGTGCCGTCCTTCTAGATCTACAGCTGTTGAAGTAGTCCTAGTGTTGACCATGGTGGATAGCGAATCCCTCTCCTAGACTTGGTGCAAACCTGAAAAGGATGGATGAACTTCCGAACTTGAGGTCTGGAACTTCTCCTTAGATTCTTGTAATCCGATATCGGTAGTAGATCTAACGAGCAGGAGAAAAAACTAGGTTTTCGCAGTGAAAGCACCACAGTGTGTGTACCAAAATTGGGCACGACATTCTTTGGATATGTTTGAAGAGGTAAAATAAAGAATATAAATGAAAAATGGGGAAGATCTAACAAAAACACCAATCTACAAATAGAAAAAATGCACAAAAACACATAGATTTAGAGTGGTTCATCGTATGACCTACGTTCACTATGAAATGGCTGACTTTTATTCATTTTTACTTGCTAATTACAATGAGTTACAACTGTACAATTCGATTACAATAGTGATTTCGGCAGAGTCTGGTTAGGATGTGGTCATTGAAGCTTGGGTGCCTGAAGCCAAATTTTCTTCTGGTAAGGCAGCAAGAGCAGGTGGTCCTAAAACTGAGAAAGTTAAAAATAGAGATTAAAAGCATCGATTGGTGTCAACTGAGCCTTCTTAAACACAAGAGGAGTTAGTGGTATACCTCTAGGAGAAGTAGAGATTGTTTGGGGAGGAGCCTTCATATAGCCCCCTCAATGATTAGGGACGCAGGTTAATTCAAAGCATACTTGAGCATTATACAACAAGACTACTTAGGATTGTATTGGAAATCAGCTAAAGATATTAAAGAAGTTGTTATCCCAGAAGTCGCCATGGTGATTGAAGTCGTAGAAATACCAGAAGGAGGAGTAATAGGCTTAGAAGTAAGAGGCTTTGATGTGGAAGAAATGGTGACACTGGAAGTAACTACCATTATGATAGCAATCTCTATTGGAAATCCCTAAGAAATGGGAGTTGAAGTTTCTCCCTAAATATTTGGAGCTAGATTAAGGAAGGATCACAACAGACAAATCAGCAGAAGCAGAAGCCTTGACATCTTACATAATCATGTCTATAATAAGCGCATCTAAATATAAATTGTCTAAGAGGTTGGCCTTTTGATTATCTTCATCGACCATGCCTGAATGCTCACTCTCTTTCCTGACAATATCCTCGTAGGCCATGTTAAGTGCTCTGGGATATCCCACATCAAGCCACCTTAAATTCCCAAACTTATTAATGTTCTTACAAATGCAAACTAAAGTAGGCTCTATTCAAACTTGATTCTGTCCCCTGCATTTTCCGCTTGAGTTTTTGCATCCTTTTGTGCATGTTGAGCATCAAGAAAA
The DNA here is from genome assembly GCA_030765085.1 of Allium cepa. Classification (NCBI taxonomy): domain Eukaryota; kingdom Viridiplantae; phylum Streptophyta; class Magnoliopsida; order Asparagales; family Amaryllidaceae; genus Allium; species Allium cepa. The sequence continues at coordinate 647,333,175 of CM060939.1, read as the reverse complement.
TTTTCCACATACTCCTGGACTTGGCTGCGAGCTTCATCCTTCTTCTTTTTCTTGGCTTCCAAGCAACTTATAATTTTTAAATATTCAGAGTCCTCTAGTCAATAATTTTCTAAAAATCCTCTTTTTCCATAGCAATGGTATGACTCCTGTGATGTACAAACTCGAGCAAAGACTATTGCATTTGACACTTATTGTCAAAAGGTTTTTTTTCTTCTTCTAGCTATTTTTCCAGGGTCGCACGAGACCCCTTGACCTCCTTTAAGTCCTTGTCCAAATTAGTGATTATTTACTCGCTGTCTTTCTTTTCTATCTCCTTCTCTTGAAGGGCTAGCTACTTATCCATGTTAACGTTAGATAGAACTTGTGTAAGTCTCCTCCATATATAATACTGATTGTACATATTTTTCACACAAGCAGTGACATCATTGGAAATGTCATTAGGAATGTTTTTTAAATGATAAGCTAATTTAACCCCATCAAAGCAAAGTGTTGGGAAAACTCTTTATAGCTCAACAATATGCGGATTTGAGGCAGTTTCGATCACTGCCGTAGAAACATGAGCATGAATGTGATCTTTGCTAGATCTTTGTTTAAAGGGATTGGAGGTAGCAGACCCAAATGGTTGAGTAGCCTATTTGGATTTTTAGGAGGACGTTATTGGTTGCTTCAAAAGGAGTGCAGAAGTAGGTGCAGTTGGAGCCTTTGAGGATGGAACATGATCGGGCTTTGAAGAATATGGATCAACACTTTCTGGTAAAGGAGAATGGCTATGACATTGCAAAAGGGATGTCCCACCTGATCAAGAATGGTCATGTAACCCTCGATCATGAACATTGTTATGTTTGCATTCCACTTCTTGCTTTTCCATTTCTCTCTAAGACGCCTCGTCGACTCAGATTCATACAACAATTCACAATGTCAGCGTGGGGAATCATGCTTGTAATAGTCTTAAGAGTGACCTTGGAGCTTATCAAAAATAGGGGCATCCCATTGCACCTAAAAAGAAAACATGACTAAGTTAAGATTTGAAAGTCAACAAAGAACACATATGGTGTAAATGTATGGTGACGATGAATATCATGTGTAGTGTTAATGGTCCCCAGTGACCCCTATAGACCATGATCATGAAGTTTACTAAGCAGAGTTATCTTCTTTGCAAAAGTTGAAAGCACCTATATAGCCATGCAAATAGGAGAATCAATATCACCAAGTCTGATATTGTTGAGGCCATAATAAAGGATGTTATCTAGGATGCTCCCGAGGGAACTACAAATCACCAGTTAGAGGAGCCATTGTATCCTTCCTATTTGGAGCTTGATGTGATTGTAAAACCGGATAGGTTAATCTTTAGCCTTGGATGATGGGAAGTAAGTGGTGCTTTACCATCACAACTCGTCCATCCTATGGACTCATGACCAAGGTTCACATGTTCATTGTCACGCCATCCTCATCATCATCATCACCATCATCATCATCTCCTCCTCTATGCTGTCTTCATTACCGTCACCTTCCTTATCCTCCCTATGATTAACCATATAAATGTTGTTCAGTGAAGCATAGCCATTTGGGTTAAGTTAAATGGGTAAACTTCATAAATTGGAGATCAAGCCAACTAAAATGATTAAAAGGAGGGATGCCTTTAGAGAAACATACATAGTGGTTACAGGCAGTTTAACCCTTAAGTGGATCACAGGCCCGTTGAAAGGGTCATGAGACCACGACATCCTAAAAGGAATTCCATGCCTTTTACAGATTTTTTAATACCCATTTCATCTAATGTAAATGCTAGAGAATTTTATGGGTTATCAAAAATTAAGACAACTTCAAGGTTGGTATCAATGTTAACCCCCACTTAAGCTTCATCACCTACTATGAAAGGGACCACCTCCAAGGACTATCTTGTCGAGAAAAGAGGTGGTTAAGGGACAACCTCCAAAGACTATCTTGTCAAGTAATGAGGTGGTTAAGGTGAGAAAGATGATGAAGCGGATGGCATAGTAGATACTGATGTAGAAGCCGAATTAGTTACCGATGGGATGAACTTTGACGCATATGGACCTATGCCCGTCAAAGAGAGACGCAAGAAGCATCTAAGGTCCATGGCTATTGGAAAACTTGATGGATGAGCACAGTCAGGTAGAATTTAACTCTGTTCTTCGTTGCGAAAATGTATCCTATGTAGTTGAGGTACAAGATCCAATGGATGTCAATGTGTATTCCCCAACCGGATCTTATATATTGACAGTGGAGGTGATATATAATTCAGTCTGTACATTGTGTATCGTGTTTCCAGAGCATAGTGAACACGAATTCTCTATGTAGATAGCTCGCTCATGCTGGCACATACTATGGAATTGTGTATCAGATTTTACTTATTATCATATGATCTACAATAATAGAACCATCATCTGGAGCGACACAGAGCTTCTCTTTGTAGGGAAATCGAAGTGAAGTTTTAGACCTAAAATAACAATGAAAAGGTCCATTAAGTGCCAAGCATGTTTGATGTGATCGTTATCTAGAACCATCCTACTAAAATTCGATTATCGACCCATTCTCGACCAAAATACCCATAGGACTTGATAAAACTCCTTCTTATACTTGAACTAACTTAACCAAATATTGAAAGTCATGGCCATACAAAAAAATTGGGCCAAATCTTGGTAGAACTCGAAGCTGACCTGAAGTAAATGAGGGAAGGCAAAAACCCGAGTCGTTTCAAGAGAACTTGTGAAGCAACTTCAAGTTGGCCTCAAGTTTCCAAGGCCAAACTCAAGCCAAAATCTTTTACCAGCCATGATTGACTTCATGGAGGAAGACAAAGTTAAAAAAAGGCTGAGTATGGTAACAAGCCAATAACAAATTCCATGACTTTAAATCACTCCTAGCCACCTACCTATGGTTGGAGGTGATGAATGACGGTGGTGATGAGGCAAGGAAGTTAAGTTAAGACCCAAACTGATTTATGGAAAATTCATATCGAAAGTTAAATCACCAAACAAGCGCTTGCAGCGGCTGCAGATGGAAAGTGGTGTCAAAGGCAAGCGGCGGCGTAGCTCGAAGCTTAGATTAAAGGTCAAATGGGGGTCTTGGAGTTGAAATCGTGAATGAAGGTACCGGGCTAAAGTAAAAGTGAAGTGAAGAAGTTATCTTAAGTGTTATTTAACACTTAACAATTAAAACACATAATAAAAACAAGTATTGAATCATGCTTCACTACTAGATATCAAATTGAAGAATAAAAAACGACATAAATGAATGGGAAATCGAAATAAGAGTGAAGTTAAAAGAATAGAAATGTGGAATCTTACCTGATTACCTGACTAAAAGAAAGGACTTCTGCAATTTCCAGACCTGAATGACAACTCTGAGCAGAATATTGAATCTCTAATAACATCCAAAGGATATGAATTCACAACTGTTCAAAGTGACAAGATGATCCAAAGAAGAAGCACTACTTTATGAAAATAGTTCAAACGATGGGAACATCTATTCAAATCGAAATTTGAATTTGATGGCTTGTCTTGATCCAAAGCATGCCTTGTTAATATGTTGTGAGGGAAAGTGTTATCCTTCTTTTGAACAAACCTCCATCTAAGATGAGTCAAACCATTGAATGGTTGTGAAATAAAGCCAAAAGTTCAGATGTTCAAGTCTAGCGACCAGAATTCAACTAAAGTCCAAAGGATCGGTGTTGAATCTTGCTTTCCATTAGAAGATATTTAGCCATTATCTAGATAAATAATGTAATGAAAAGAAAATGGAAAATTCCAAGTAAAGATTACAAATCAGTACTAAGTGATACCCCTCAACTTCTTGTTGAGCCATGATGTTGACTCAACATGCCATATCAAAGTAGATAAAAAAATAACTATGGACAAGACAAAGGTTGAAGGTGAGGGCGATAAGTTAGCATGATATCTTTAAGGAAATGAATAGCCAAAGCTAAGAACATAGAAAAATGGCCACACCATAAATCAGCATCGAGTTGTAAAGCACAACTCGGTACCGAGTTGACTGCCAAATTAGCGAGTTAGTCATGATCCTCCTTTGGTGCCTCCTACTAAATGTGGAGATTGTGGGTTAAAAACCAAATCTGTCGATCTTTGTCCATAAATAGGGGGAGTAGTGCATAAAATGTGATCCTTTTCTTATTTTCTAAATTATTAGATTTTACCCGATACTCATTGGATTCTTACCCGATTTGTAAGTAACCAAGTTGTAAAATCACTATTGTAAAAAATTCAGAAACCATTAACAAAGTTGACAGTGCACATAGGCCAGATTATTTGCCAAACGACTACAAATATCTTGTGTTATTTTTCTCATTTTTATTTCCACATTTTCAATTTCTACTTCTTATTATCTGATAGGGTATTTGTAACACTTTTGATGCAAACATACATATATAAATTTTATACACATACCCAATTGAACTCTAATGGCACCCAAAAATCAACTAAAATTTAAATAAATAATATTACTTAATATTAATTAATTTAATTAATTTACAAAATTTATAAAGTAAGTAAATTGTATGGTATTTTGGATTATTCATTATTATGGTTGTGCGACTTAGAGGTGTAAATTCAGTTAGTGATTGATATTTAACAATTCGAATATTAACATTCACACATCACCATTGTTAGTGGTGTAATAATTTGACCAAATTTATAGCTTACACATATTTTGGTAAAATCCAATTTTACTATTTTAAGCGGTTCCCGATAATAATGGTTATTTACACCAATTCCCTTCATCAACACTATATCACATTTGGACTTATGGAATTTGATTTTGGTCAAATTCCAGTATCGTCCCCATTCGTCTTGTTTAATCCAAATACATAGATCTTGGTTCAATAATAACACATATTATTAACCGCACTACTTCTAGCCAAAAACTTTGTCTTTGAGTTGACTGTAGTTAACTGTGATACTAACCATATAACCGAAGAGACGAATTCTTTATTGAATAATTCACTTCCAATTCTTCGACCTAGACATAACTATAGTTGTTTGATGGACACCATGCCACGATTTAATTATAATCAAAGTTGAGTGTCCATATTGAAGTTCAATAGTTTTCTTAAGTCGAGAGAACTATGTAAAATCATCATTTCGAGATTCTCTGTTTAAGCTTAGTTATATTAACCAACAGAAAACTCTCAAGTTAGTCATCCATAGTTATCCAATAACTACAACTATGTAATCCATTGATACCCTCATCGGCCATGATTTATTCAATTTCACTCGAGTATAACATATTATAATTACTATCACGTAACATATCATGAGGTCTTCCTCAATGTCTCCCCTAAATCGCATCCAACTTGGTCAGTACTTCTCGGACTGGTGCCTACTTATAACATTGATGATTTTATTTCTAAGTCTCCATTTGCATGATGTTTTCAATCAAACAAACAATATATACAAGGATTCACGTATACTTTATATCTAAACAAGGCAAACATGCACATTCATTAAATTATAACCTAGATCTAAGTGTGCAAGAGATGGAAGGGCTAAAAAAACATATATACTAGTTTGGATCCAACTTTGCATAAACATGTAAAAAATTATTTGCAATCAACATGGGTGTTTAGTTATGTATTTTAATGTCCAAAAACCATTTTAAAACATCACTTCATGGATATAATGACTAATTAGTAAGTGAGAGATTCCAACCACTCACCTAAATCCAAAGCAACCCAAAAATGATCCAAATCTGAAGATGAACAACAGTAGCTTATAATCCAAGGTGCCTCAAATAGCAAATCTCTAAATACAAGTGCTAATCCCAGTAATCCCTTCTTGATGACAAGTTTTGACTAATTAAAGTAAAGTTTAGAGTGGTTTATGGCTTGGAGAAGGTTAACGGTGAATTCTTTAACTACTTTAGGAAGTGCGAAATGACTAAAGAACTTCCTATTAGCCTCTCTTAGTTCTAATCCTGAAATGGGACTTTAGGCTTAGCCGCTAATCCATTAATTATCAATTGAGCTAGCCAAGATCAATCAAAGCTTCAAGCAGTCATATCTCCTAAAAGATAAGTCAATTTTCCTATAATGACCACTCTATGGAAAGAGAAACGATCATCCCAATCTAACGGAAATGATTTCAGACCTCAATTCAGCTTTTATTAAAAGATATATGCCTTACAATACTTTCATGGTCAAAGCTGTCTGATAAAAATTATAAGGATAAGAAATGTCACTGGTTGACATTTTCTAAAGTTGTAGAATCATCAGAATCAATAAAAAAATATTAATATTTTACGATCCTACGATAGGTAAAATATGGGTCGTTGCACCATTATTGAGTTTCACCAAAGCAATAAAAGAAGCAACTAAATAAAAATTAAAAGATGCTAAACCTTGACTGAAATATAGTTAGATGATCATGAATTGTCTTATGTAGATTATATTGAAAATTTTGAGTTTTCTCCAATGGCTGCACTTAACCTACTTGGATTGGAAATAATCTTCAACTAAAGAGAAGTTTCAATGAATGTGCAATTGAAAGGGAAACTATGTCAAGTCAGATGAATTATTTAGAACATGTATAAAATATAAGGAAAAATAATGAACTTAGCAAAGATCAGTAGATCGTTGATTAAGATGATGAATGGGAACTAAGTGCCATTAACTTGAGTGAAAAAATGCATAAGAAGAAGGAGAATTGGAGAATAAAAATATAGAGGGAAACCATCATTTTAAAATTAATGATAGTATAAGAAGAATCAAAAATTGGTAATGAAAAGTATGATGATGGATTAAAATGTTTTTAGCGACAAATAAAGAACTAATTTCACCTAGGTTATTTATATTTAATTTTTCTTGTAAGTTTGTTTAAAAAATAGAAATGAAGGAAAGAGTGAAATAAGAGGAATATGTATTAAACAAAATAAGATTTGGATGATGATAAGAAAAATAGTTTGATATTACTTTTACATAAATCATAGGAAAAATAGTTAAATTTAGCCAAATTGAACTTCATATATATAGCAAAGCATCGGTTCTTTCAACTTTATGGTTTTTATATTTGACTGTGATAAACAAAAATTAATGTTAGCGGATCCTTGTATGCATTTTATATTAAGAATTGTTAGCATTAATTTTGGGCTAACATCTCTAATCGATAGAAATTTTGAAAGAGAAAATAAAAAAAGTAAGAAATAAAAAATATTAGAGAAAAGAGATATTATTTTTGTAGTGGTTCAGTAAAATGATGGCTTACGTCCACTTTATTTCTTTTGTTTACACTAGATCTACCAATTTTATGATGATTCTCAAATTTCTATCTCAAGATTAAAAATGACTGAGTTTCCCTTAATTAGCAAAGAATAGATCAAAGTCCTTTTTTCGTTCAAGATAATGGCTTATTTATAGCTGAATGGAGTTATTTCGTAGTTTTAGATTCATGGGATCTCATTTGGAAATGGCCATTCAATAATATCAATATGTCAGGAATGAGATAAGGCCATACTTGAACTAAATCTCATGGCTAATTGATTGGTACCGATCCATCCATAGGTCAATCTTGATCTATGGCCTTAGTCTAGAATATTGTACTTTGCTCAAAAATGCCTCAGTCTTCAGTACTCTTGAGTTTTAGGGGTAAAACGATATTGTTGATGGATTGACAATGATCCATTTCCCATGCCCAAAACTAATCATTATTTTTAATCATGCGAGAGATCAACAGTACTCGACTTATAAGGGTAATTTGGTCATTTTAATGGATTTGTACCGATCCATCACCGATATCGATCCATGGACTTAGCCAAATTTCTCCATTTTCTTTTGGTCATTTTTTTGGTCATTTTGCGGTTGACTATCTTCGAGCCTGGATTTCATTTTTCATTATTTCGTAGTCGAATTCCATCGAATATCGCTTGGGTAAAATGTCAGATAACACTTGCACCTCTAAAGTATGCTTCTGTTAGCACAAAGCATTCTTTGAACCAAGAAAAGCGACCAATTCAAAATCTATCCAAATGCTTTTGTCACTCGATACATTTCCAATATTGCATCTTCATCAAGAATTTCGACGTTTCATTTCCAAATAGTAATCAAGCCATGTCTTCCCAACATTTATAAATGTTGTAGCTCACTTCCCAGAAATTTTATTCCTTTCGCTCATCAGTGGGAATTATCCGATAGTTGCTCTAGTCCATGGTCAAATAGACATATTTTTATTTTCCATTTTTTTTAAAATACTACCTAGTGGATCGGTAATGATCCATGTCAGCACTGACTATATATATATATATATATATATATATATATATTTGGACTCGAAACATTTCCACACAAATCATTTTCACTAGGCCTTCTTCTACAATACAGCATTTCTAACCTAAGGCCTACTCAAGCAATCTTGATTTTTAATTCTGGCTTCAAGAGCTCATCCACCCATCCAAATCAATCAAGATAAAGCCTTTCTAAAATTGTCATCAACATTGTTGCCTTGCCTCGCTATCTACATGGCCACCCACCCTCTACTCTTATAGCCTCCATCTACCGCTAGTTCCTTAGTAGTCACTGCTGATCCATACTATCGACTGACACACATCAATGATCACGACTCAAATTGAAGTTGAGAGGATTAGTATAAGAGTAAGCTGGTTCCTAACTACGCGTTTATTATGGCATTTTGAAAAGAGTCCATTACGGCCTTCTAGTAAGGGTTTCCTTTAATGGTTTGACATTTTTGAAATGAAAGTGAATGTACCAGAGTGAATGTAACTTAAGGCACTGTTAGAATGAAAAGTGTGAATAGACACTTAAGAAACATCGAAAACATTAAATATATAAAATACTAAATGATACTTAATATGGAATGGGAAATGTAGTTTCTATTCCCAATGTATTTTTGTATAGAAAATTGTTTTCTGTGAAAGTTATTTCTTTGAGTTTAAGATAATTGATCTGAAACTCATGATTGTAAACTAGTTACAGTGAATGAAATAAAATGTCATAATAAGCAGTTGGATGGATTTTCGTATTTCATATGCCATCACAGTAATGGTGGAAATAGTAGAAGCATGATGCCATATAACATTTCTTAGTAGATGCATCAAGCTGTGAAAAATTGTTTTTCTAAACACAACACATATGATCTATGAAGTAATTAATTGTTTTAAGTATTAACTTGAAATAAATATGCTTTATATCAATATAAATATTATAAATATTCATTATAAGTTAAATCTATAATAATGGTATTTGATATCACCAAAATGATGCATTAGAAAATACAGAAGTATCTGAAATATTAGAATTATTTTGGAACTTTGGTTTGGGCTAAAAATTGACACAACACCCCAATGAATCCAAAAACATGAATAAGAGAGATAAAAACGAGATTAAATAGCCTGCAACACATGAATTTTATAGTAATTTGGCCTCAATTCATTGCCTACATCCACTTTAATTTCATTTTATGAGTTTTGGCAAGAATACAAACAAGTTATTTTTTTCAAATCAAGAAAACAAGATAAATCTGAGTTTGATAGCAATTCATGGCCAATCTAGATTAGAGAAGGGAATATAAATCTATATCCCTCTTTTCATTGCTCTACGATGGTTATTTATGGATGAATCAACCCATTGAAGTAGGTAGTACATGGAAGTAGGAAGGAAGTAGAAATAAATTTATAATGTTAATCATGTCGGTACCGAACATATTAGGCCGGTGTCGTTCTTCTTTTTTCCTTCATATTTGTTAACATTTTCAAGTTTACAAGCTTCGTTATCGAAATTGCTCCAACAAATCATGTCATTACAGATATGATTTGTCCTACATGAGACTTATCTTTTATGCAAAGAAATAGAGTACTTCACCTATTTGTTTAGAAGTGGGTCCTCCGTGAAATCACCTTGGTGCCGACCACAATCACATCGGTACTAACCATCTTTTCCCCTGACCAATCTTACTCTAATTTCTTATGATCCATCATTTCATCACTCTAGATAACCGCTTAAGTTCTTGATCCATTCCTTCATCATCGTAAAGTCTAGATTCATCAAGAAGTTGTTCGGTTCAAAGGTTGGATAACACTACCCTCTAAAGTATGCTTTCATGGAAACAATGCATGCATTGGATGAAGACAAGCAATCAGAGTCCAGTTGCGTAAGTTTCAGTAGTCTATTATCTATTATCTTGGAGCATCATGCCTATTCCAAGCATGCTAGTTCATCGATTCAAACAATTATCATACCATTCCTTTTTCACAATAAAGTTAGAGTTTTTGATTTTCTGGAAGCTATACCGCATCCCAAGTAGGTAGACTCCTCTTTTTTTTAATTGAGGACCAAAACATGTCGGTACTAACCATAATCATGTCGGTAACAACATTATTCATGAAGTATATTATATAATAACACTTAGAAAATATCTATCATCTCATTTCATTTTGGAATCTTCACTTGTTTTGCAAATTCGACTTTTAAATGCCCCGTTTCTTTGATTCTACTACCATTGCTGCCATTGCTTAATCATCATCTCCGAGTCTTTAACTTTTCCATAATCCAAGCTAATGCAGCTAGTCAGTGATGACCGTTTAGAATTTTCCAAGACCATATATTTATCTCAAGATTAGGTGTGTTTTCAACTTTGACTTTGGCTATATGTGTGCCACCACGATCACTTCATCATCAACATCGTTGTTGGCATTGAATTACCATCATTAATTCATAGCCAACCACATATTCATGCCCTTTTTTGTTCATGGTCGAGCAGTGATAAGTAATTAAGGATATATCCACTTGTATCATAGTCAACACCAAGTTTTCCTAGGTGTGTCCCTAAGTTCCTTTTTCTTTCCTCTGCTTGATGTTCACTCTGTGTATTCTTGGTCTTCACCCCAGGTTTTCTCATTATGGAAAAGGGGAATTTGACTTTTTGTTGGTCTTTGGTTGAATTTGAATCTGATGACTAAATTTTGATGGGTAGATTTCGAAAAATGGACACATCGAACCACTTCGAAGTCCGACCGAATCACTTGCCAACAATTCAAGTTGAACATCAAAATCCCGTTTACCTACAAATAAAGCTCCATTTTGCTTTGGACAATGGTACCATTATCTTATATTTTACGATAAGGGATAAAATCCAATACACAATTCCATAATGTAACGGAGGTCGTTTGCTAGCACACGCGGGCAATCTACACAAAGTGTTCGTGTACACCATGCTTTGGAATAAGACATACACTACATAATTTCACACAACTTTGCCTCGGTCAATGGGCAGCACCCGATTGGTCAACACACGTCGACATCCATTAGATTATGTACATTTAAATAAAACATAACTAACTACGTTCGTCATCAAGTTTTCGATCACCTTGTCCTAGAATGACACCAGCCCTTTTACTCCTTCGATAGAAGCGACTCTTACTACTCATGTGTCTAATTCCACTTCGTCTAGGGTGAGACGTCCCCTTACACAAGAACTATAACTCTAGGAAATTCCAGCAACCCAGACTCATGGCCTTACCCCACCAAGAGAGGACCAACCTATTCTTTATGTCTTGGAAAATCCTCATGATAAAACACCTTATAATTTACTGCTTAGGAGCTCAAAATAATTTGCGCTAAGCATTAGATCCCTGGGGAACCATTCCTTCTACCTACGCCTAATTAAAAGGCTCATGCCCTACTGTTGGGCTATACCACCTATAATAGATATGTTCGCCTACCTAGAGTTGTGCCTTCTTTTAACGAGTTCCTTAAATTCTTCCGTCAAGAGCTTGGGCTGACTTCTACCCAAGTGCGTCAAAATGTCTATGCTTTGTTCAACTCTCTTTACATCATTTTCATGAGGCATCTATCTCACCCCTTCCTTCAAGAGAGCTTAGCTTCTTACTCGGCTTCAAGAAGAGGCAAACTTTCCTTTTCTGCTAATCATCAAAGCTTACAACTGCCGTAAGGTTGTTGTGGCTTTCCACAATAAGCATAGTTATTTGAAGAGTGTATACTTCTTCGTTCTCTATCCTAAAGGCTTCAACTTCCTCTATTTATTTGGTTGTAAGTCCATCATCTGATTCCTTCCTCATATTAAGGCTTTCTTCACCCCACCATCGAATACTCTTTCCAAATCCTTGATAGATCTTCTTCGTAACAACCTACACTCCAGTGGGCCCTGATTTTAGCTAACCCAAAAGCCCAAGTCCACTAGAATATGGATCGTTGGTTTGGTATCCTGTAAAAGAGAAGCTATATCAGAGCACTAATGGTAATAACTCATAGTGGAAATAAATAAAAATAATAGATAATAATAATTATTGACCCAAAATTGACACCACAAATTTCAAGTGCCTCGGCCAATTGACCACTCAAAACGATACCGATACCCGCCCTTTTGAATCATGTGGGTTGTAATGAGGAGGGGTTCAGAACAACATTCTGGTAACTAGTAAACTATACATCTTATATATAATGCTAGCTTATACCAATTGTTCACATTTCCTATTATATTAGATTTATCATTAGTCGCTGCAACTTCATCGCTATATACGAACTGTTTTCATCTATATCTGGTAGATCTATATCTATATATAAGTATATATACCTATAGATCTATTCCATTTTCTACTAATGGACTAAGATACTGTCCCCACTAGTATCTATCGCTCAACACCTCATAAAGACTCATCACCTCACTGCATCATGGTCGTCGTATCACTCAAGGAAATCCTATAGTGCACACCGACGACCTCCAGTCCCTAAGATCCTATATTCTTCAAGGATTGGCAGCTTTGTTTGCTTCATATATCATGGATTTCAGGCTCCACGCACCTCCACCATGTCCGTATTTTTAAAGGAATCTCTGATATGGGTTAGCTAGTCTTGCCTTATCAAAAAGACTAACAAACAACTGTGGCGGGGGATTACCCAACTGAATCAATTCTGGTAGGCAGTAGAGGCAAGATAGGTGTAACCCTGTCCTTCCCATTGACCACAAGGGGTGGACGATGAGTTTTCTAAACATGCAAATCCTACCCCTAGTTTTGGTACTCATGTATGCCGGCCTTTTGCACATCCTATTGCAATTAGTGCAACGACCTACCTTTCTGGACAGTTTAAATCAATGATAAATCACACATATCAGATTCAAACCATACAAAAGGCAGTTTGTTATTAGGGCGATAAGAGACTGAGAAAGAAAGATATAAAACCAGAATCTCACAACAGAATGACAAAATATAATAATCAAATAAATAGTTCATGAAGTTGTTTACAAATAACATTGATTAAACCTTTATAATACAGATAAGAGTTACATAAGACAAGAATAAATAATAATAAATGCAGTGGAACAACATGATGAAACGGAATAAATATAATAAAATATAATAGTACAAAATCTTCGTCTTCATCCTCCAGAAAGCAGTCCTCGATAAACTAAAAAGATCGGACTGACCCGAGCGAATTGAAAAGACAAAACACCCGAGTCAGGACTAAAAGATCTTATATAAGTTAAATCAACAATAAATAAATATGAGTGCCACGGCATCAGAGATGTTTAAGGGGTTGGACATCTTCTATCCAGTGTCTAACATGAGTGCAATAACCTAAGAGATGTTTGGGATTTACATCTCCTCAGGATCCGTTAAACTATCTACATACATAGTACAATATGTTATTATAATAGTGTCTGCAGTAAAGGAAAGTATTAAAATAGCGTTAAGGCATTACCCATATCCCTCATAACACATTTTATATATTCCCATAGTCTATATAGTACCATAATTCCTCCGTAAACTAGATGGCTATCAGAGTGCACTCCACAAGTATGGTACAAACCATACTCGTAGAAGGCGCGATCGGGCATGTGAACACGACACTCGAGGCAATGCCAGGGTAGATATACAAATTGCGGATCCAGACTGGTGGTAATGCATTTCAACTACTACCGCCTACATTGGAACACGCTCCCATAACCAAAAATTGAGGGGTGGCTACCAAATCATCACAAAGTATAATATGGTACCGAAGAGATGTGTCCGATCGGAGGTGCGACCTCACTTGGCCCGGAATGGCTCCTGTTTTAATCACGTCTAAGTTGACTTATGGGAGTCAGGGGTCAAGTAAATACCTCGTATAGAATCATACACCAAACCATCCTACTTCATTTCTGGAATCTCCACCACGCGCATAGTTGTTAAGCGGTTTTTGGTATTAGCAGAGAGTATGACAATATCTGATCCCGATCTCTTTAACAACCAAACATTATTTCACACCGGATGGTTCTTCTACATTTTAAAACCATTTCATATTGATATCAAAATACCATATTCAATTCAAACCATGTCACTTCTGAAATCATATTCACTTTCGAAATCATATTTTTAAAGTAAGTTAAACCCTCATTTCAAAATCATCATATTTACTCAAATATGTCATTAAATCCCAACTTGTGTTATAACATCTTTCAATCGTATTCTCCTTAAAATTGAGAATTTTAATAGTGACTCAAGCAACATGACCAAGTTCATATGCACAGTGCAGACCATAAAGAAATGCCACCAAGCAAACAAAGACCATACAATACAGCATGTACAAGCCACAATGAAGTTGTACAAGAATAACCAGAGTTGTACAAGTACAGGTAATAGTATGGTTCAATGTCACAAGCATGAACATACAACAAGCAGTTGCAACACGGTGAGCAACACAAGGGCAATGCACAAATACAAGATGACCAAGTGAATCAAGCAGGTACACGAGCTAATGAAGACTGCATCATGATGCAAGGCCAGAGACTACAAGTAAAACAATGCATGGTGAAATTGGATTCAACACAGTGACCCAAGTTGTGATGATCAGAGCTACAGGCCGACAACTACATACAGTAAAATCAACATCATCAGAGAAGATGGCCAGAGACGAAGCTCACAGGGATGAACACAAAGAAATGATGATGGCCGAAAGTTATGCAAATTCACGAATGTATACAGTCAAGAAAATCAAGTGCGTGCAATGTTTGAAAAAAAGTCACAAATTAAAAGAGGAAAGTCACCGCCGTTTCAAACAAGAAAAATCGTACGTTCTCAAGATAAAGCCGTGCGCATCAAGTCACGAAATAAAATTTCAGGAAAGTATCGAATTAATTAGTGTATTCGAATTCATAAAAATAACAAACCCTAATCATCATCTTAGGCATCGAGTAAAAAAGCAAGCAATTTAACCAGCAACGAAAAGAAAATTACATACCGCAACAACGAACTCGATCAACAGAGGAGCAACGCAAATCAATCATAAGTGAAGCAGCGAGCAAGAGCAACACCGATCTCAAGAGAATCGATCATCAGAGAACGAGCGCGAGCAAGAGCATCAAAGCCCAATTTGGATCATAAGGGAACAAAGCCCTGATTCACATTGAACAGAGCCGCCATTTTTCACAAGCCAAAAGAGGAACGGGTTAAAGCAAAAGAATGGCCCGGCCTTTATTTTTAAAGGAACTTTAGCTTTAGTTTTATTTAGGGTTTATTTTAAAAAGGGGGTGTTTGTTTAATTTCTGTTTTAAAGTTTGTTTTTTCTTTTCGAATCAAAGAATTGGTAAATCACCACCTAGGTTGTAGATAGTGTCAGATTGTCTAGTTAGAATTAGTTCAGTGAGCAGCGTGTGCGAGTTTGCAAAACTCTATAGGCGGGAGCAAAGTTTGTGAGTTTGCAAAACTCTATAGGCGGAGTAGGGGGTGCGAGTCTAGTAGAGTGTTTGTGAGTGGGAGCAAGGGTTTGCGAGTCTGTTAGAGTGTTTGTAAGCGGGATACTGTTTAATTCTAATAGAAATCAAGGAATGCAGCAGTAGGCAGGGATTGCCGAAGCTGGATAAATTTTGTGTGTGATTTACTTTTCAGCATATTTATTTCTGCAGTTTGTTTCTGTGTTTGAATCGAGAAAATTTGCTATAACCCTATTCACCCCCCTCTAGGGTTAATCTAGATCCTACATCAGTTACCCTGTGCTTGCTCTGAGTTTTTGCCAAAAACACCCAAGATCTAAGTCATTTGGCTTCTGACCCGAAGTCGCTCCAGAGTATTTGCCTCTACAACTCGAAGCGTGCCTAGATCCGCCTTGTTTAGCAAGGAACTCTCTCTGACCCCAAGTCGGTGCAGGGTTTTCGCCTCTGAAATTTGAAGTAAAAACCTCTTCCCGATGCGAAGTAAATCTAGAGCAAAGTTTTTTTTTTGAAATTAGATTTTGGAATTTTGAAATTAGGTTTGATGTTCTGACGTTTGAGAAGAGGATGAAGATGTACATATATAAAATAATAAAATAAGAAACAATTAGGGTTTATAAGAGCCTATATATAGGTAGGGTTGGATCGAAACGACTACGCGACCCAAAAAGCCCGTTCTTACCCCCCCCCCCCCAAAGGAAAATAGGTCATCCAATATATCGAAATATAGGTTTTCGATATTTTTAATGGAATAGGTTTGAAGTACTAATTCCATCATATAAATAAATCAGCTTTTAAAATCAGCTTATTTCAATTGAATTAAATTGAACAGGAAAATCGGCTAGAATGAAGGACGCGGCAATTATTTTTCTGTTTTAGGGATGCAAGTTTTATTCTTACGCCTAAAGAAAATTCTTCACAAAAAATTAGACGGTTCCCAAATCTCATTCTCAAATCAATAAGACAGGCGGCGGCATCATAAGAATAGGTGGCGCTGCATCACAAGAACAGACGACGATCGCGCAACCGCAGACGAAGGCGGAGCTCGTTCAGGCAAAGGCGGAGCTCGTTCAGGCGAAGGCGGAGCTCGTTCGTCAAGCAAAGGCAATGGACTGTAGGTGACGGCGACTACTTTGAAGATCTACGGTGACTTGAGTCATGACTTTTATGGCCGATTTCAGATGAGCGGCCGTGGAGTGGAGGCTAAGCTTGCTGGTGGTGCCAAAAGTAACGATGGCGATTAAATGTGTAGAAATGAACTATGAAACAAATGCTATATGAAATTATCATTCTAATTCCATATGTATTATACATAACTGAACGTAATATTTTGTATTGTAGTTGTTTTATGCATTTGTAATAGTATGATTGAATGTTCCTAAATTTCAAGGAGCTGAAGTAAGTTTTTTTTTTAAATCTGCAAAAGATGTGATTTTGATTAGATAAAATTACTTATATGTTTCACAAGATGATAAAACATGCATAAAACATATGTTTATTAAGTTGCTTTATTTTGATCGTTACAAATATCATAAATAAAATGCTACTGTACTTCATAAATAAAATTCTATATTAAACTATCATTTTAAATATTCTAAACATATTAGTGGACTTTGCAATTAAAATGCTACACTAAACTATTTTTTAATATCATAAATATGATTGTGAACTTCATAACTAAAATGTTGCATTTAACTATAGATTTGCATATTATAAAGATGATAATGGACTTGGTAATTAAAATGCTATACTAAAATATCAATTTGAACATTTTGAATATGATAGTGAAAATCATAACTAAAATGCCACATTAAACTATTTTAACTATCATTCGTCACATTCAATATGTTCTAATGCACTCTAAAAATAGAAATGATATTTTTATTTATCATTTGGCACATTGGATATACTGTAATGCACTCTAAAAATACAAATGATATTTTTAACTATCATTCGGCACATTCCATTCAGTTTGATACATTGTAATGCACTAATTTAAAAATACAAATGATAGATTGGTTTTATATGTACCCGATTAGGATTGACATCCGGTTAGCTTTTGCATTCGTATGTACTCGATTAGGTTTGGCACCAGATTAACTTTTGCATCCATACCTATACGATTAGGATTGACATCCCCTTAGCTTTTGCTTCCATATGCACTCGATTAGGTTAGGCATTCGATTAACTTTTGCACTCGTCGGTACACTTACTTAAACAATATATCTCGAGTATAGATTGGTTTCATACATACCCGATTAGGCCTGGCATCTGGTTAGCTTTTACATCCATACATACCCGATTAGGCTCGACTAGGCTTGACATCCACTTAGCTTTTACATCCATACGTACACGATTAGGCTTGGCATTCAGTTAGCTTTTACATCCAAACGTACCCAATTAGGCTTGACATCCGATTAGCTTTTACATTTGATGGTATGCTCGGTTAAGCAATATATCTCGGGTATAGATTGGTTCCATATATACCCAACTATGCTTGGCATTTAGTTAGCTTTTGCATCCATATGTATGCTCGATTAAACAATATATATCAGATATAAATTGATTTCATACATACCCGATTAGGCTTGGCGTCTCGTTAGCCATTGAATTAATATGTACCCGATTAGGCATGGCATTTGGTGAGCCTTTGAATCAATACGTATCCGATTAGGCTTGGCATTCGATTAGCTCTTGCATCCATACGTACTGACTAGACTTAGCATTTGGTTAGCTTTTGCATCCATATGTACCCGATTATGCTTGTCGTTCGGTTTTTTTTGCATTCGATGGTACGCTTGGTTAAACAAAATATCCTAGGTATAGATCGATTCCATATACACTCGATTAGGCTTGACATTCAGCTTTTACATCCATAAGTACCCGATTAGGTTTGATATCTGGTTATCTATTGCATTCATATGTACATATGATAGTGAACTTCATAACTATAATGCTATATTAAACTATCATTTTGGATATCCTAAACATGCTTGTGGACTTTGTAATTGTAATGCTACATTAAACATCATTTTATATATCTTAAATATGCTAGTGGATATCGTAATTAAAATGATAATTAAATCTCATTTTGCATATTGTAACTTTGGTATTGGACTTCACAACTAAAATGCTATATCAAACTATCATTTTGCATATTTTAAACATGATAGTGGATTTCATAACTTAAATGCTACATCAAACTATCATTTTGCATATCATAAACATAGTGGTGAACTTTGTGATTAAAATATTACATTAAAAATACATATGCTATATGCAATTATCATTTTTCATTTGGTAGTTCTCCTTATGAATACTTATTTCATTTTGTATATTCTATTCGTACTACTTCACTTCAAATATACTGATGCTAAATTCAAGTTCATTTTGCATATTTTTTTCATCCTTATTCAATTGAAATATGCTTATGCTATATCCAAATATCATTTTGCATAGTCAGATAATTGTACTATATTTTAAAAGTATAAATTCTATATTAGTCTATCATTTAGCATATTAAACACAATCTATTGTATTACAAATGTAGAATGCTATGTCTAAATATCATTCAACTTGTGACTAAAACTTTTTGACTTTCTTCTTCTTCTGTGTTCTGCTTCTCCATTTGTTTCTTACCTCTAGATTTAGTGGCACTCGACTTCAATTTTCCCTGGATTTCTAATTTACATTTGCATTGGAGCGTCGAATTAGGTTTTTTCAATTTTGGAATGGACGACGAAAGCTTCGACGATGGCGGCGGCTTGGACGACGGTGGCTTGGGTGATGGTGGCTATGACAGGTTAGGGCTAGGGTGGCGGAAGCTATGGGAGGTTAGGACTATGGCTGTGGCGGCTATGGCAAGCTTCAGACATGGCTTCAGATGATGGAGGAAACGGTCAAAGTTGGTTGAATAGAATGCGCAACTGTCCTTGAGCCTAAATTTTAAAGTTTTGTCCTACATTTAAAAATTAGCATAAAGTTTTTCCTTTAAACTAATTTCCTCTAAATAAAATTGATCTCTATGCATTTCGAGCCCGCACGATCAAACGAGCTATGAAAGTTGAAAGCTTACAATAATTCACTATTATAGGTCTGATGAACTGGTTTCGTCGAAATCCGAGATAGTGACCAAAGTGGTTATTTTCACGTCAACTAAAAAAATTATTATTAAATTAAATTTATCACTTTTCTAATTCAAATTTTATAACTAACAAAATTTTATCACTTTTGATTAATTAGTAATTATAATCTTTTAAAACAAATTTACCATGTCAAATTCAACTATTATTATTGCGCTAATTATAGCGTTCCAATTCTAATTACAATAAATTCATTAATTATAATTTAAAATCCACTAAATTGATCAAACTTGATTTCAAATCTTTTTATTCAATCAATTTTCATATTATGAATAAAATTTACATTGGGTTACATCTTATTGAATTAATAATCTACAATTATCAATTTAATCTACATTAACTTCATTAATTAAGTAAATTAATTGCATTGATTTTCAATCTATTACCAATACATTAAATAGTGAATTTATAATTACTATTGTTATAACTTACCAATTCAAAAACATTTCTATGTCCATTATTAACAAACAAATTAATAAATTCACGTACAGATTAATTATTCTATTTTAATCAATTAAAATTAATTACATACATTTTCACCCTTTAATACAACATTTGATTTATTTACTCATTTACAGTTTATACCAATTTTAACTTTACAATCATTCCAATTAATTGAGATTTAATTAAAATAGTTATCAATTGCCTTAAATTAACATTATTAAATTCAATTAATTGAAACTTCATTAAAATGGTTATCCATTAACTTATACTAACATTATTACATTTCATTCTAGTTATTATTCTTGTTATTAAATTTAATTTTTTTCAGAAAATTAAATTCCAAAATTTATTTAATCAATAATTTAATTATCGAAATTTACGGGTCGTTACACTCTCCCCCATTCAAAACTTTTCATCGTCGAAAAGGGAAAAGAAAGGAAAAAGGAACTAAGTAATCAATATGTCAAATCCAAACTATAAAATTTATAAAAAATTAATTTACATAATTAAATAATTTAAATAAAATATATCAATTTATAACAATTAAATACTTTATTTAAGTTAATAAAATTTGGAAAACATTTCACAAAATATTTCTAAGTTAAAAATTTATGGAAAATTTCGACAGAGTCTCCTTTGTACGGAGAGGTCTCGAAGAAATACTAATATCAATTATACAATATATATCACATATTTTCAAAATAAAATCACAAATCATGCAAAAAAACAATATAGTATCGCTAGAAAATCATAATCCAAGAACGTACCTATTTGTCGGGCAAACAACGCTTATTATATGAAACCAAAAGCAGTAGCAATTGCTTCCATAAAACTGTATTTCACTTAGATAATCCAAAAGAGTTAATAATTATGTAAAAGAGAAATATTTTAAGTTTTTTTCAACTAACAACAAAAGCAATCAATACAACATAGCAACAATCACTTGCAAACAAACAGTGCATTCATCATTTCAACAAAGAAAACAATCATCCATCAATTGCAACCAAAACAAGTGGTTTGTTCGGGTTCAGAGACATATAGTCATAAAAATGATAAATAAACTATGAAGTAAACCGTACACTCAACAGTCGTAGATAACTTTATATATTATTTATACATCTCTATACAAAATAGAAATATCCTTTCTCAACCAATCCATATGCCAAACAAACAAAGAATTTAACACATTTTCAAATAATATTTATGTTTTATTCTCAATATTCTTTTTTCCTCTCCACATTATTTACTGTTCAGTTTTATGTGTGCATACAATGCTTGTTTAGTCACTTTTTCATTTACCACTTACAAAATTCATTTTCCATTCATTTATACATTATCACTTTTCTTTTCATTACTTACATTCATTGCTTACATAAGTTATTTTTTTTATTTTTCAATTATTGGATTATACATTATAAGGCAAGTTTCTTTACAATTCAATTCACTATTTATAGATTATTTCTTTTTCACATTCATTCTTCCATATAAAGTATTATTGAACATTAACACCATTTCTAAATCATTTCCAATGTTCTCTGAAGTTATAATCATTCAATTTATATAGTACTCATTTTAATTATAAACGGCTTCAGTATTTATTCAAGTTTATAATTATTTGCTTACAGTATTCACCTTTACTATTCAATCTGATTATAGATAGCTTAAATGTTAGCTTAAGATTATAGTCATCCTCTTACATTATTCACTTTTATTACATTTAATTAATAGCATTTCAAACTATTAACATCAGTTTATAACAATTTATAATATTAGAATTCTTATTTATAGATGTAATTCCATTGAACACTTACATTTTGTTTCAAATTTAAGTTGTATAATATTCTATTACATATTCTTTTAACATTCAATCTTTAATAATTTGATAAGTTATATATATATATATATGTGTCTTTTAGAATACAATAGAAAGTTACACAAGTTATTATATTTATTAACAGAATGTTGAATAGTTACAATTTCTTATTTTCATTTCCTCTTTATTTACAGTTTTCAAAATTTCAGTTTCTTATCTATTTCATTAATCATCTTAATATTAAATTTCTTATTTTCATTTTAGAAGTTTTCAATTATTAATGTAGTCGAGATTCCATTCATTACCATAGTTTCAATTTATAATTTACAAAAAATTAAGAACTAAACAATCGGGTTTCATTTCAATTTTTTGAAATAATATATATACACTCAAAACTTATACACACACACGTGTATGTATGTGTGTGTGTGTGTGTGTGTATATATCAAATCAAACTTCAAAAATAAAATTTAGATTTGTTTATCAAAATGGATGTGCAGTAAAATTCTACAATAGCCTTCCCACTTTGGAACCCGAAAATGAACGTCGATGATGTATGCACTCATCATCGAAATTATTTTCCAGCGTCAGAGAGGGAAGCACAGAATTATTTCCTTCAAAAATTCTTTAAACATTTCTTTCAAATCATGTTGATATTTATACCAAAAACAAGTATTTTGTTCCAAAATAATGCTAGGATTATATGTCAAAATCATTTGAAAGAAATTTCCAAAATCCCGAAACTTAATTTCTCAAATTTCAATTTATATTCATTTTATTTGTAAATATAAATTTTCAATCAATATTTTTAAAATTTCTCTACCTAACAAACAACTTATTACATCCAACTATATCATTTTATAAAGGTTATTATTTTATATACAAAATGTATAATAGGCAAAATTATTTCATTCACCTATATTTCAAAACAATATTGTGTCCATCTGTCCTATTAAGTGCTTAGAAATTCCTATCGATGCCATAGCGTCCTATGTACCAACCAGAATTTATAAATACAAAATGAAACAAATTAATATAATACAAAATACTTTTATAACACTAACAAATATGCTCTCTCAGATATACAATCAGCGACTCATTCTAGTGTATTATTAACCTATTTTTAGTGATTCAGACCCCACAAAGCTTAGGTTATCGAAAAACCAAAGCTCTGATACCAACTGTAATGACCTGTCTTTTTGGACAGTTTAAATCGACGATAAACCACACACGTCAGACTCAAACCATACAAAAGACAGTTTGTCATTGGGGTAAATAAGGAAAAAAAGAGAAAGGAAGAAACAAAAACAGAATCTCGTAGCGGAATGACAAAATATAATAATCAAATAAACAGTTGATGAAGCTGTTTACAAATAACATTGATGAAACTTTTATATTACATATCAGATTTACATAAAACAAGAATAAATAATAAATAAATGTAGTGGAACAACATGATGCAATGGAATAAATAAAATAAAAGATAATAGTACAAAATCTTCGTCTTCATCATCTAGAAAGCAGTCCTCGATAAACTGAAAAGCTAGGACAGACCCAAGCGAACTGAAAAGACAAAACACCCGAGTCAGAACTAAAAAATCTTATATAAGTTAAATCAACAGCAAATAAATATGAGTGCGATGGCATCGGAGAGATCTACGAGGTTGGACATCCTCTATCTAGTGTCTAACGTGAGTGCAATAACTTAAGAGATATTCGGGATTCACATCTCCTAAGGATCCGTTAAACTATCTACATACATAGTACAATACGTTATTATAATAGTGTCTACAGTAAAGTAAAGTATTAAAATAACGTTAAGGCGTTACTCATTTCCCCATTAACATAATTTATATTTTCCCATACTCTATACAGTACCGTAATTCCTCCGTAAACTGGAGGGCTATTAGAGGGCACTCCATAGATATGGTACAAACCAAACTCGTAGAAGGCACGATAAGGCATGTGAACACAACACTTGAGGCAATGCTAGGGTAGATATACCAGCTACGGATCCAGACTGGTGGTAACGCATAACAGGTAATACCTCCCATCTCGGAACACACTCCCATAATCCAAATCGAAGGGTAGCCACCAAATCATTACAAAGTCATAATATGGTATCGAAGAAATATGTCCGATCGGAGGTGCGACCTCACTTGGCCCGACATGGCTCCTCTTTTAGTCGCATCTAAGCTGACTCACGGGAGTCAGGATCATGTAAATACCTCATATAGAATCATACACCAAACCATCCTACTTCATTTCTGGAATCTCCACCACGTGCATAGTTGTTAAAGTGGTTTTTGGTATTGGAAGAGAGTATGACAATATCTGATGTCGGTCTCTTTAACAACCAAACTCTTATTTCACGCCGGATGGTTCTTTTACATTTTTAAAACCATTTCATATTGATATCAAAATACCATATTCAATTCAAACCATATCACTTTTGAAATCATATTTCAAAATCGGTTAAACCCTCCTTTCAAAATCATCATATTTACTCAAATATGTCATTTAAATCCCAACTTATGTTATAACATCTTTTAATCGTATTCTCCTTGAAATTGAGGATTTTAATATAAAACTTCCACTTTACAAAACCTAAAATTTATAAAATAGTATAGATAGATTAAAAATAGCTTGAATGGTTTAAATATCTTTTAGATGGTAAAATACTATTATATATAATTTAAATGGTTTTTGGTAGTTTAGAATAGTTTAAGCGGGTTTAAGATAGTTTAAATTTAATTTGAAGTAGATTAAATAGATTTAAAATAGATTAAGTAGTTTTAAAATAGATTAAATAGATATAAAATAGATTACATAAGTTAAATTAGATTAAAATGGGTTAAAATAAATAAAATTAGGTTAAATAGATTAAAACTAATTAAAATAGTTTAAATGATTTAAAATAGTTTAAAATAGTTGAAATTTGATTTAAATTAGTTTAATCATTTGAAAACCTTAAAATCAGGATTTTAAAATAATAAACCTTCAAATCGTTTATGTTAAAATAAATAATTTTGTAATTAACATCAAAATTAAACCATTTCTTCCATTTCAACAAATCTAGACCTTATCCCAATTTCAAATCAAAACCCAATTTCAAATCTTGAAATATCAATAACTCAATTTCGATAAATTTCCTTTATACTTCAAAATTCTAATTTAAAATTTCAATTTAAATCCTTTAATTTACTTTAAACAATTCAATTTATATCAATCAAACTCTATTTCAAAATATTGTTTAACTGTATTTAAAGTTTAATGATTTAAAATCATTTAATTTAATCAATCTGATGTCCATACATAATTTTCTACCTAGGCTCAAATGATATAGATATTTATCATTTTAATCTGTAATTTATAATTTTACGGTTATATATCATTTGAAACCACAATCCCGAATTAAGTAAAATCCATAAATCGCTCAAGTCTATCATTTCAACCCCTAACGATTTTTCTCTAATCTGTAGATCATTCGGGTATGTATCATTTCAACCCATATGGAACTTGCAGTGTTAAAACAATATAAAATATAACATCCAATCATCCAATATCAAAAATCAAACATCCATCACAATCATCATCCAAATCAACCAATAAACATCAATAGATAACTGATCATCAATAACAGGTATTGGATAGACAATTTAAATTCAGTATTAAAATAAACGATGATTAAATTCAATAAAAGTCAAATTTAACTAAAATGACAATTCAAACATACCAAACCTCAATCAATAAATTTCAAATCACATCAAAATTTTAATTGAACTAACATATGATAATTTAGAAGTTGTGAGTGGGTTAAAAACTCATCTTCGATTTGTCGTTGATTTAAAATCCAAAAATTAGCCCAAAATTTGACGATCTTAGAATGCAGCTAAATTAAATCTAAAATATATGGAATTTTGATAGGATCCCAATGGAGAAAACCGCGCGAGAATCCGAGCTCGTATGCAAAAGTTATCAACGTTAGAAGATTGGAAAATTTTGACTTCGAGTCTTATTTCGAGTCGCCACCTTAGTTACCCGGTGCTTGCTCTGAGTTTTTGACAAAATGACCCAAGACCCAAGTCATTTGGCTCCTGACCCAAAGTGTAACAACCCGCATATTTAACGATTTTATATTTAAATGTTTTATTTAAATATAGCGTCATTAGTCGGATTTTAGGTCCGAAAAGTTACTTTTTGCAAATAGCCGAATTAGGTCTTGATACCACTTCCATTGAGTCCAAAATGGTGTTGGCGATCTTTTTGAGTATAAGCTTTGATATGTTTGGAGTAAGTTGAATTTTGCTACTTTTTCTAGTTGGGCTTTGGAGTGGGTTCAGCCCACTAACTATCTAATTAACCCTAACTCAGTTCCTCTCCTCTCCACACTTAATTCATTTTCATAAAACTTAAGCTAAAAACTGAAAATGGGGGAAGAGAATGGGAATTAGAAATTCCAAGCCTTAGTTTCCTCTTGCAACTTGAATTCTTGCTCCAAAATCAAAGAGAAGCTATTGGTAAGCCTCCTCTTCATCTTCTCCAACTCTTCTCCTCTTCAATTTCTGAAAGTTTCCTAAACCTAACTTAGGAAAATACTTGTTTTGATCTTAGATTGAAGCTAGAAGAGTTGAAGTGGAGAGTGGTTGGTTGTTTTCTTTGCTATTGAGCTTCTCTATTCTTGTTTTGAATTAAAAGGTGAGTTTTGAACTCACATCTACTTCTCTTGATATTATTGATGTTAGGTAAGATTTTTATCCCATATTTATGTTTACAGCTATCTTGGGTTATTAGGAATGAATTCCTAATACATCTACATGTTCATTTGCTTTCGATTTGGATTGCTTTGGTGAAATTGCCAAATATTGATTTTTGAAGCCAAAACTATGAAAATCCTTCTATGGTTGATGTTTATGTTGTTCGGAGTGTTTGGGTGAGTCGTTAAGGTTGGGTAGTCATTTGACGTAAGCCCATAATCAACACTCATCCGATTGCTTTCGATTGGTTTTGGCCTTCAATGGCATAGGTTCAGGAAATGCCTGACCATCAGGTTTCAGACGTCTGAACCCCTATTTCAGACGTCTGAATATTGTTCTGGGGAAGAAATTAATTTTCGGATTCAGACGTCTGAAATTATATTCCAGACGTCTGAATTGGTTAAATTTCAACCAGAAAGGAAATAGGCAAAATATTGCCTATTTCAGACGTCTGAAAATTAGGTTCGGACGTCTAAATTCTTTTTTGAAAAAGAAATTAATTTCCAGATTCAGACGTCTGAACCACTTCTTTCAGACGTCTGAACCTGCTTTTTTTTGCCAATTTGTCTTGTTCGTTTAGTTTTCCAAATTTAATCGACGCTTGTTGATTCCAATTAGTTGTTTATGCCTATTTGACCTTGATGGTTCCTTATTGACTTCATTCACAGGTTTTATAAATGATTTCTTCAAATCGTATTAAAACCTCGCCTCTCCAATTTATAAATTCTATTTAAAACACACACACAATTTCGCACTTCGAGCGAAGTGGGAGGAGAATTAAATGATTAGATAAAACGCGTGCAATGAACACGTGCGTTCATCCTTTCAGTTAATTCCCAATCTATTCGTTTGAACGTTTTGACCTTTGGTCTGGTTTACCGATGAAATGAGGTGAACTTTGTACTGCTTTGAGTATGAAATTAACTAACGAATAGTAAATTGTTTAGTGCGAACGAGTAGTTATGGGACTCATGTTACCACTTTTCGGATTCCTTCTTGAGAGTTATGACACATTCCGCCAGTTAGTGGTGTCCAGTATTGGGCCTCCAGACCTTCACCACTACGGTTTGTTGCCTTCGGGTGTGTTGACTTCGGGTTTGCACCTTCAGGTTTGTTGCCTTCGGGTATGTTGCCTTCGGGTTTGTACCTTCGGGTTTGTGCCTTCGGGTGTGTTGCCCTATTGTATCGCTTTCGGAGTTAGGTCTTTATGAGCCGCTCGAGTGATATTTGGGTTTGGAGTCTTCGGGCTCATGGATCCTTGTTTATACGGTACTGAGCACGTGCAAATTCTATGATGTTTCATTGATATGTATATTCCCTAGGTATCACCCTTCGGTGTTGGTCTTTTTGAGCTGCATGATATGTAGCGATCCTTGTGGAACTTGTGTTACCTTTATTGGTATTTGTTATTGCCTTTTGGCTTGTTTTGGGGTATTCCTACCCTTTGTTTCTATGAGTTGCCGATGATACGAGGCTTGTTATCATATGATTCATCTTTTGATTAGATGATTGTGTTATCTCTTTCAGAGATATTTGTTATACCTTGTAACCTTGCAGGTTTATTGTTTTTCAGTTTATCTAACAGATTTGTTTTGCTAGACTGACCCATGTATCTTATACTCGGGTCAGACAGAGATGTTTCAAGTTAGGTGCTTTTGGACTTAGCCTATTTTGCTTCCGCATGGACTATTCAGCTTGCTCCTTTTTGTCATAGCTTTTTGTGTAGTCCTTATTTGTTGTAACTCTGATATTTATTCTTCTGGATTTGTCTGTATATTGTGGTTTGCTATACCACTCGGCATGTATTATTCTGTATACTCTGTTATGTATCAGTATATGTATATATATGATGATCTTCTGTTATATGATATATATTACATGTGAGTTGTTATATTCTGTTCTGATAGATCCTCCAACCACCTATGGTTTTGTTTTAAGTATTCATTGGATATGTCGATCTGCTTTGTATGATTATTGTCGATGTATTCAATAGATAGTTAGAGCAAAGCTATAGATGGTCGCTCCTATCCAGCCTTATTCTCCGTGTTAGTTGACGGCATTACCCTGTAGTGTCCTTGGCTAGCATGGGTATAGAGGTGGGGCGTGACAGCGTGGTATCAGAGCGTGGTTCAGAACAAAGTATGATAAACACAGAATAGAGGCACATATTACGATACATCAGAGTGTAATAAGTGAAATCTTTGAATCATCATGTCTCTCTATTCCTTCCACCATCAAAGGTTAGATAGAATTTGGGGAATATGTCTAGGAATGCATTTTATTCCGTAGTATTCCGTATTGAAGTATCCACCTTGTGATTAATCTTGTTCTTATCTTACTTTCAGCGTACGGTTGGAAGGGGCAGGGGACGACGTTCGGATGTTGGGCGATCTAGTGGTTCACATCCGGATGGCGTTTATATGTCTGCCGATCAGTTTTTGGAGTTGTTTAGGAGCACTCAGCCTCCAGTTCCTCCTCGAGTTTCTCCACCTCGCAAGTTCGCCTTTGCACGTCTATGCAGTGATTTTGCTCATCTTGGAGGAAAGCCGTTTAAAGGCTCCGAGTCCGTTCTTGAAGTCCAAGCTTGGTTTCGCACGTGCGAGCGTATCTTCTCTCGTATGGATCTTTCTGACCATGATAGAGTTCTTGTAACTTCTAGTTCATTACAAGAGTGTGCTCTCGATTGGTATGAGCTTCTTGTTGTCGAAATTGATGAGTCTACCCTTTCTTGGACTCGGTTTCGGGAGCGATTTGAACTCAAGTTCGTTCCTGAGTCTGAAAAAGTTTTATTGACTCGTTGCTTCCTTGAGTTGAAGCAAGGGAAATCTTCTGTTTCTGAGTATGTTGCATCCTTCGAGGCTTTATCTAAGGATGGTCTTGAATTCATTAGCACTTCTTATAAGAAGAATTTGAAGTTTGTTTCTGGTCTTAAGAAATATCTTAAGAAGTCTTTGTTGCTCCAGCTTAAGCTTTCTTTTGAGGAGTTAGTTGATTTGGCAGTTTATCTCGAGACGATCGAGAAGGAGTGTGATAGTGATGTTGATTTTGAGGTTTCCAAGAACCCCAACAAGAGTCAGTTTCCATTTCTGAAGTCCAGGTCTTTTCCTTCTAAGAAGAAGAAGACTGTTGGTTCTAGTTCTCAACCTCAGTCTGTTGGAACACCTTTCATTCAGAAGTGTTTCAATTGTGGTTCTCCTGATCATATGATTCGAGCTTGTCCTAAGCCTCTCTTCTGTCGCTATTGCAAGAAGGAAGGTCATCATGTTTCCACTTGCCCTACTATTTCAGCTGGTGCCAAGTCTAGCAAGCTTTATGCTGCTAAGGCTTCTTAATTTCCCTCTCAGCCCAAAGGTAAATCTCCACCTATTTTGGAAGGTTCTATTTTATTTCATGATCATAGTATTCGAGTTCTTTTCGATACGGGTGCATCACATTCTTTCGTATCGAAAAAGCTCGTTGATGATTTATCTTTGGATGTTTCTTGTTTGGTTACTTTTTTAAGGATTGTGAATCCTATTGGGAGATCCGCGACCCTTAGCCTGCTTTGTAATGATGTTGAGATTGTTTTATGTGGCTTTTCTTTTCGTGCGAGTCTGCACGTTATTTCTTGTCTGGGATTTGATTTGATTTTGGGTATGGACTGGCTAGTAAGATATGATGCCAGGATTATTTGTTCGGAGAGAATTATATATCTTCGACATCCGGATTCGCCTACTCAGCTATCTCTTAATCTTCGGGATGTGGATAATTCCGAAATGGCTTTATATTCCCTTGACTCGCGGGATGATGATGATATATCTCGTATTCCTATTGCTTGTAACTTTTTTGATGTTTTTGAGCCTGTCTCGGGTTTGCCACCTAAGAGGGCAATTGAGTTCCGATTGATCTCATTTCAGGCGCGCAACCAGTTAGTCGTCCTCCCACGAGGATGTCTACAAGGGAAAATGAGGAACTCAAGAAGCAGCCTTTATAGCTTGAGTCCAAGCAGTTGATTCAGTCCAGTTTTTCTCCGTTGTGATCCGCGGTCGCCTTCGTGAAGAAGTCTGATGGAACTCTTAGACTTTGCATTGACTATCACAAGCTTAACGAGTTAACCATCAGGAATAGGTATCCATTGCCTAGGATCGATGATATGTTCGATCTATTGAGTGGTGCTAAGGTCTTTTCTCTGCTTGACCTTGCCACAGGTTTTCATCAGTTACGAGTCGCGGAGGATAGCATACCTCTTACCGCTTTCCGCACTCGGTATGGTTCTTTTGAGTGGCTCGTTATGCTGTTTGATTTGACGAACGCTCCTGCTTTCTTTGTTGATCTTATGAATTGGGTATTCCAGGAATATCTCGATAAGTTCGTCCTTGTCTTCATTAATGATATCCTTATTTATTCTAGGTCTGATGCTGAGCATGCTAATCACTTGAGAATTGTCTTGAGTACTCTCCGTCATCATCAGCTTAGAGCCAAATTCTCCAAATGCCATTTTTGGGAGAATAGGGTTAAGTTCTTAGGCCATGTTGTATCTTCCGATGGCATTTCTGTCGATCCCTCAAAGATCGAAGCATCCAGAATTGGAAGAGGCCTGAGAATGTGCATGAGATTCGTAGTTTCCTTGGATTGGCGGGTTATTACCGTCGGTTCATTAAGGATTTTTCCCGGGATGTGCTTCCTCTCACCAGCCTTACTCGAAAAGGCATTCATTTTATTTGGTCTGACAAGTGTGAAGCTTCCTTTCCGACATTAAAGGAACTTCTCACTAATGCTCCTATTCTTGTGGTTCCCGAGGGGAATCATGATCTTGTTGTCTACACCGATGCTTGTGGTAGTGGTCTCGGTGATGTTCTTATGCAGAAGGATCGGGTAGTTGCTTATGCTTCTAGGCAACTGCGTCCGAATGAAGTTCGATATGCCACTCATGATCTTGAGTTAGCCGCCATTGTCTTTGCCCTGAAGATTTGGCGACACTATTTTTAGGCGAGCTCTTCATTCTTTATACCGATCATAAATCTTTCAAGTATTTGTTTACTCAGAAGGAACTCAATATGAGACAATAGCGTTGGCTCGAGTTTCTTGCTTCCTATGACTTTGGTATCCAGTATACCCCTGGAAAGGGTAATCGTGTTACTGATGCGCTTAGTCGCAAACATTCGGCTGTTGTTTCTATGATGCTTGCCGAATGGGATATTCTTGAGACTCTATCTTTTTGTGAAATTTGTGATCGAGGTTCATCTTCTGATTCTCCTATTCTATTATTTAGTTTGGGAGCTCGACCTATTTTATTGGATCGTATTGCCGATGCCCAGCAGCATGATCCTGATTTGTTGCATCTTATTCAGCTTTGTGAGTCTGGATCCTGTGATTGGGCGTTGCGGGATTTTAGCATTGATTCTCATGGGTGTCTTCGCAAGAAGAACCGTCTTTTTGTGCCTTCTGATTTTGCACTTAGGCATGACATTCTTGATGACTGTCACCGTTCTAAGTATACCATTCATCCTGGTAGTAGTAAGATGTATGCCGACATGCGTCGTCTTTATTATTGGGAATGCATGAAGCGCGATGTAGCGAGTTATGTGAGTAATTGCATAACTTGTCAGCATATTAAGGCCGAACATCAGCGTCCTTCTGGTCTTCTTCAGCCTCTAGAGATTCCATTGTGGAAATGGGATCAGATTTCTATGGATTTCATTGACGGCTACCTCGTTCGAGATTGGGCCATTCTAGCATTTGGGTTATTGTTGATCGCCTCACTAAGTCTGCTCATTTTGTTCCTATTAAGTCTAATAGGACTGGTTCGCATTTGGCTAAGTTGTATGTCAAGGAAATCGTGAGACTTCACGGTGTCCCTAGTTCTATTGTGAGTGATCGTAATCCTCTATTCACGAGTCATTTTTGGAAGAGTCTTCAGCAAGCTTTGGGAACAAAGCTTAATTTCAGCACAGCTTATCATCTGTAGTCTGATGGACAGACTGAACGGGTAAATCGTATCTTGGAAGATCTTCTCCGTATTTATATTTTTGATTTCGGTGGTAGTTGGGAGGATCATCTACCTCTTGTAGAGTTCTCCTGCAATAATAGTTTTCAGTCTAGTATCGGTATGGCTCCTTTCGAAGCTTTATACGGAAGGCCATCTTGATCACCTTCATGTTGGTTGGAATCTGGGGAGAAGCTTATTCTTGGTCCAGATTTTGTTCGCGATTCTTCCGAGAAGATTGATTTTATTCGGTTGAGAATGAAAGAGGCACAGAGCCGCCAGAAATCCTACGCGGATAGCCGTAGGAAGCCTCTCGAGTTCTCAGTTGGTGATCTTGTCTTTGTTCGTGTTTCTCCTTTGAAGAGGGTTATGCGTTTCAGTACGACTGGGAAATTGGCTCCTCGCTTTATAGGACCATTTTCTATTGCTGAACGTATTGACCCTGTGGCTTATAGAGTTTCACTTCCTGCTCATTTATCTGGCATTCATGACGTGTTTCATGTCTCGCAACTTCGAAAGTGTCTTCGGGAATCGGATTTTGTTATTGATTCTCCTTATTTGCTTGAGCTTGAGATCTCACTGGACTTATCTATTGTACAGCAACCTATTCGCGTACTTGACATGGAGGTGCGTCACCTTCGAAACAAGGACGTGCCGCTCGTTAAAGTTCAATGGTCCGCTAATCCCAATGACTGTACTTGGGAAACCAGAGAGTATATCGAGCGATCTTATCCGAGTTTTCTATCTTCGCTTGGCAACGGTGAGTTTATCTTTTCGTCTCAAGCTTATTTCCATTTCTTTTGAATGTTGCATATATGTAGTTGTTACAAATATCGTCTCTAGGAATTGCGGGGACGTAATTTTGTAAGGAGGGGGGATCTGTAACAACCCGCATATTTAACGATTTTATATTTAAATGTTTTATTTAAATATAGCGTCGTTAGTCGGATTTTAGGTCCGAAAAGTTACTTTTTGCAAATGGCCGAATTAGGGCTCAATGCCACTTCCATTGAGTCCAAAATGGCGTTTGTGATCTTTTTAAGTATAAACTTTGATATGTTTGGAGTAAGTTGAATTTTGCTACTTTTTCTAGTTGGGCTTTGGAGTGGGTTCAGCCCACTAACTATCTAATTAACCCTAACTCAGCTCCTCTCCTCTCCACACTTAATTCATTTCATAAAACTTAAGCTAAAAACTGAAAATGGGGGAAGAGAATGGGAATTAGAAATTCCAAGCCCTAGTTTCCTCTTGCAACTTGAATTCTTGCTCCAAAATCAAAGAGAAGCTATTGGTAAGCCTCCTCTTCATCTTCTCCAACTCTTCTCCTCTTCGATTTCTGAAATTTTCCTAAACCTAACTTAGGAAAATACTTGTTTTGATCTTAGATTGAAGCTAGAAGAGTTGAAATGGAGAGTGGTTGGTTGTTTTCTTTGCTATTGAGCTTCTCTATTCTTGTTTTGAATTAAAAGGTGAGTTTTGAACTCACATCTACTTCTCTTGATATTATTGATGTTAGGTAAGATTTTTATCCCACATTTATGTTTACAGCTATCTTGGGTTATTAGGAATGAATTCCTAATACATCTACATGTTCATTTGCTTTCGATTTTGATTGCTTTGGTGAAATTGCCAAATATTGATTTTTGAAGCCAAATCTATGAAAATCCTTCTATGGTTGATGTTTATGTTGTTCGGAGTATTTGGGTGAGTCGTTAAGGTTGGGTAGTCATTTGACGTAAGCCCATAATCAACACTCATCCGATTGCTTTCGATTGGTTTTGGCCTTCAATGGCATAGGTTCAGGAAATGCCTGACCATCAGGTTTCAGACGTCTGAACCCCTATTTCAGACGTCTGAATATTGTTCTGGGGAAGAAATTAATTTCCAGATTCAGACGTCTGAAATTATAATCCAGACGTCTGAATTGGTTAAATTTCAACCAGAAAGGAAATAGGCAAAATATTGCCTATTTCAGACGTCTGAAAATTGGGTTCGGACGTCTAAATTCTCTTTTGGAAAAGAAATTAATTTCCAGATTCAGACGTCTGAACCACTTCTTTCAGACGTCTGAACCTGCTGTTTTTTTGCAAATTTGCCTTGTTCGTTTAGTTTTCCAAATTTAATCGACGCTTGTTGATTCCAATTAGTTGTTTATGCCTATTTGACCTTGATGGTTCCTTATTGACTTCATTCACAGGTTTTATAAATGATTTCTTCAAATCGTATTAAAACCTCGCCTCTCCAATTTATAAATTCTATTTAAAACACACACTCAATTTCGCACTCCGAGCGAAGTGGGAGGAGAATTAAATGATTAGATAAAACGCGTGCAATGAACACGTGCGTTCATCCTTTCAGTTAATTCCCAACCTATTCGTTTGAATGTTTTGACCTTTGGTCTGGTTTACCGATGAAATGAGGTGAACTTTGTATTGCTTTGAGTGTGAAATTAACTAACGGATAGTAAATCGTTTAGTGCGAACGAGTAGTTATGGGACTCATGTTACCACTTTTCGGATTCCTTTTTGAGAGTTATGACACATTCCGCCAGTTAGTGGTGTCCAGTAGTGGGCCTCCGGACCTTCACCACTATGGTTTGTTTCCTTCGGGTGTGTTGCCTTCGGGTTTGCACCTACAGGTTTGTTGCCTTCGGATATGTTGCCTTCGGGTATGTTGCCTTCGGGTTTGTACCTTCGGGTTTGTGCCTTCGAGTTTGTTTCCCTATTGTATCGCTTTCGGGGTTAGGTCTTTATGAGCCGCTCGAGTGATATTTGGGTTTGGAGTCTTCGGGCTCGTGGATCCTTGTTTATACAGTACTGAGCACGTGCAAATTTTATGATGTTTCATTGATATGTATATTCCCTAGGTATCGCCATTCGGTGTTGGTCTTTTTGAGCCGCATGATATGTAGCGATTACCGTGTGGAACTTGTGTTACCTTTATTGGTATTTGTTATTGCCTTTTGGCTTGTTTTGGGGTATTCCTACCCTTTGTTTCTATGAGTTGCCGATGATACGAGGCTTGTTATCATATGATTCATCTTTTGATTAGATGATTGTGTTATCTATTTCAGAGATATTTGTTATACCTTGTAACCTTGCATGTTTATTGTTGTTCAGTTTATCTAACTGATTTGTTTGGCTAGACTGACCCGTGTATCTTATACTCGGGTCAGACCGAGATGTTTCAAGTTAGGTGCTTTTGGACTTAGCCTATTTTGCTTCCGCATGGACTATTCAGCTTGCTCCTTTTTGTCATAGCTTTTTGTGTAGTCCTGTTTTGTTGTAACTCTGATATTTATTCTTCTGGATTTGTCTGCATATTGTGGTTTGCTATACCACTCGGCATGTACTATTCTGTATACTCTGTTATGTATCAGTATATGTATATCTATGATGATCTTCTATTTTGTGATATATATTACATGTGAGTTGTTATATTCTGTTCTGATAGATCCTCCAACCACCTATGGTTTTATTTTAAGTATACATTGGATATGTCGATCTGCTTTGTATGATTATTGTCGGACATTCAATAGATAGTTAGAGCAAGGCTATAGATGGTCGCTCCTATCTAGCCTTATTCTCCGTGTTAGTTGACGGCATTACCCTGTAGTGTCCTTGGCTAGCATGGGTATAGAGGTGGGGAGTGACACAAAGTCTCTCTAGGATTTTCACCTCTGGAACTCGAAGCGCAACCAGATCTGCCTTGTTTGGCATGGAACTCTCTCTGACCCGAAGTCGCTGTAGG
Source organism: Allium cepa (assembly GCA_030765085.1). Taxonomy (NCBI): domain Eukaryota; kingdom Viridiplantae; phylum Streptophyta; class Magnoliopsida; order Asparagales; family Amaryllidaceae; genus Allium; species Allium cepa. Next base: position 647,296,612 of record CM060939.1, on the reverse strand, counting down.
GTTTTCGCCTCTAAAACTCGAAGTTAGCCTCTTCCCGACTCGAAGTAAACCTGGTGCAATTATTTTTTTTTGAAATTAGATTTTGGAATTTGGAAATTAGGTTTGATGTTCTTACGTTTGAGAAGGAGGAGGAAGATGTACATATAGGAAATAATAAAATAAGAAACAGTTAGGGTTTATAACAACCTATATATAGGCAGGGTTGAATACCCAAAAAGCTCGTTCAGATCTCGTAATGAAAATAGGTCATCCAATATATCAAAATATATGTTTTCGATATTTTTAAACCCAATGGAATAGGTTTCAAGTACTAATTCCATCGTATGGAAAAGTTAGCTTTTAAAATCAATTTATTTCAATTGAATTAAATTAAATTGACCTCTACGTGTTTCAAGCCCGCACGATCAAACGACAAGTCTGATCGCTACGAAACTTGAAACACTAAAATAATTCACTATTACGGATCCGACGAAACTGGTTTCGTCGAAATCCGAGATAATGGCCAAAATGGTTATTTTCACGTTAACTAAATAAATTATTATTAAATTAAATTTATCACCTTTGAAATTCAAATTTTATAACTAACAAAATTTTATCACTTTTGATTAATTAGTAATTATAATCTTTTAAAACAAATTTACCATGTCAAATTTAACTATTATTATTGCGCTAATTACAGCATTCCAATTCCAATTATAATAAATTCATTAATTATAATTTAAAACCTAATTAATTGATCAAACTTGATTTCAAATCTTTGTATTCAATCAATTGTCATATTATGAATAAAATTTATATTGGTTACATCTTATTGAATTAATATTCTACAATTATCAATTTAATCTACATTAACTGCATTAATTATGTAAATTAATTGCAATTGATTTCTATTCTATTATCAATGAATTGAATAGTGAATTTATAATTAGTTTGTTATGACTTATGAATTCAAACACATTTCTATGTTTATTGTTAACAAACAAACTAATAAATTAACGTACAGATTAATTATTCTATTTTAATCAATTAAAATTAATTACATACAGTTACACCGTTTAATATAACATTTGATTTATTTATTCATTTACAGTTTATATCAAATTTTAACTTTACAGTCATTCCAATTAATTGAGATTTAATTGAAATAGTTATAAATTTCCTTAAATTAACATTGTTAAATCCAATTAATTGAAATTGCATTAAAATGGTTTTCCATTAACTTATACTAATATTATTACATTTCATTTTAGTTATTATTCTTGTTATTAAACTTAAATTTTTTCACAACATTAAGTTCCAAAACTTATTTAATCAATAAATTTAATTATTGAAATTTACGGGTTGTTACATTTGGTACCTACGCACGCCACCTTTCTGCGTTCCTTGTTGCATAAGCTCGATCTCACCCATCATCCATCAAGATTGCTCAGTGCAATTAAGGTAATACCCTCCTCGGAAAAATTTGAAACGTACCACTAGTGCTTGTATAATTTCGCCATCCGTAAAAGGTCCTCTTAATGCCTGCAATTACGGAGGTCCCGATCCAACTACATCTAACTTGACAGTGTCCCTTCAACTATATGCAAGCATATACTATCCAAGGGTCCTATTAGTTGGACATGCTTTTAGCATCCCATCCCAGTCTAACGACCTCCAGTCATTTATTTTTTATAATTATAACAAACAATTTATAATTATAATAGAAAAATTATAATTATTCACACCTGTCATAAACACATATCGGAGGCTATTTATATACATATTTCAGGGTCACGTGTACTTACTCTTCTTTCATTTTCTTTATTTCCTCACATCTTTTATGTTTTACCCTAGGACTTATTTTACTATGAGATTAACTTTTCATTTATCAAATTCATTTACCACTTATCATTTTTGGCATCAATATTAATGTTACTACGTTCATTAATTCAATTTTGATTTCTATTCCATTTCATTTACTTACCAGGCTAAATCTAGACATCTTTCAACTTACTTGTTTTAAGCAAATTAATCCACTTCATTCGTTTATCAGACTTAATCCAGACATCAATTTCATTTCCTAATTTCTTTTTCTTGTCTATTACTCAAACTTCCTTTTCATTAGTTTCCATTTTATTTACCTTTTTGTTTTATTCTTGTTTCAATATTCCACTTTTGAAATTTACTACAATTCAATAAGTTGGAATTTAAACTTAATAATTAACCGTTGCATGGTAAATTTCCATATCTTGTCCAAAAGATGTATTTGTGTCATGTTTGTAATTGTAAGAAACTCTCTTTAAATTTATTGAAATAGACAGTAAAAAACAGCAACTATTTTTATTTTGTACATCTCTTCCTTTAAAAAGCATATATTTGCTCTTTATTATTTCAAACATTACGCTTTTGTTAAATTTAAACTTGACAATACATGGAAATCCACTTACAGTAATATACATTCAAATAAATTAAAATATCACTAGAATTCCAAAACTCCAATCAACTTTATTTTTAGACTCATTCATCAATATTAAATAAAATGGAATCACAATTCATTGTGTTTTAGTTAATTAATTCGGCGATGAATTGATAATTAAAAATCATTTTGCAATTCCAAAATTGAAACTAACCGTTACACTTCTGTAACTACCAATACAAATTTATAGGCAAGTTAAAGTCTTCAACATTTCATACATGTCAATTTGTTGCAATTTAAATTCAATTCTAAGACATATAGAAATAGATCTGCAACGATATAATCTAGTATTATATTAAAATATATGATATTCCCACTAATCATTAATTAGTGCTTTCAAATATCTAGATCTAATGTAGACCTAACCTAGTTATATGTATTCTCCAATTTTGACTCCGTATTCAGATCCATAAATAATATTTTATATGGATCTGTAAGTGATTTGATTAGAGAGAAGAGATATGGATTTAGATTTATAAATTAGAACCAGATATAAAAGTTCACCTTTGATGTAGCAATCTGATTTGAACCTATTTCCTATCCTCTGTTCTTTTGTATTCTTCTCCAAAATGTATTTATGCAATCTTGATCTATTTTGTTTATTAAGAAATTTTGGAAGAGAAAAGAAAACGGTAGACCTTCCAATGTTATTTGAAAAATAATGAGTTTGAAGTGAAGCCTAGGTCCTAATTTACAGAATTCCAAATTAGCATTAATCGTCGGATCAAGCTCCATCAAATCATGGCCATGCTGCAATATTTTACAACTGCTATCAACCATGTGCGGTCAACTGCATGTGACCCTAAGTCGACCACCCTATGTCGACCTGGCTAAGCCAAATCAATGCATTTTGTGTATTTTGATTGATTTATTTCCTTCCATTCTTTAATTAATGTTAACTAGCTTTAACTTCTGCCTTAACAAATTTTTCTTAAACATTAAGTTACCATTAACTTTAATTGCGTTTATCAATCATTAATTAATTTAAAATTCTTTTCTTAATTACATAAATATTTATTTCCAGCTACAAAAATTCAAACGCTCATAACATTTTCGTCTAAACTCCAACTATAAAAGTTTATATATAAACATTTACCACAAAATTGCCATGAATACAATGATATATTTTTTGCGGCCAAATGCCAACATTTGTAAAAATTTCATTATCACTATTTATTATCTATTAATTAATTTCAATTTTAATTAATTATTTTAAAAACATGGGTTGTTACATTCTCTACCTTAAAAGTCGTCCCCGAAATTCAAAAAGGTTCGATTATGTAAACCGTCGCACATTTATTCTACACCAACAGTCAATTGTTGTACAATAAATTTTGCAACAATCCATGTGCATGTGCACCGTGCATCACAATACATATGATTTGCATGAACATTAATTTCTGATTAGCACTTTCTATATAAATGATTTATTTTTAAATAAATTTCAAAAATATTATGCTATCATCCTAAATGTACTAACAGTTCTACATGAATGCAACTTTTAGAAAAATCAAAAATGACATTTCATCAGAATTTTCTGACACTTCTACAAATAGAAGCATAGTTCCAATTTTTCATTCAATTCATACCATCCAAATTCTTAGCACACCATTGCCAACATCTAAATCTAGAAAAATACAGTTTTTTAAACCTATTTTCTTATGGTTGGAAAGGGTCCAGATGGAAAATTCCATACTTCCATCATTATCTTCTGTAACCTTTTTCCATTGTAAATTAGGATCTACTCCTTTGCCCCTAATACTTTTCCCACTTTCCTAAATATAGTTTGCAATAATTAACTATATTTTCAAAGTTCAAAACATTTCTATTTCGAAAATCATCCTTCTAAATTTCACTCATCAATAAGATACCTTGAAAAACTCTCCATAGACAAAACAACTTTCTTGTCGCTCACAGTATCCATTTTGCAGCAGCTACTACTATATAGTAAAGTCTATGCCAACCAACTTACCTACTATTCCCCAATGTCAGCATGCAGTATTTTAATATTTCTAACACTTAAAGTCCTCAACTTTTAAAATCCTTTCAAAGATATGTATATATTTATAATGAAAACTTTCATAAGTAAATTTTTCTTAAAATTTTTCTTCTTCAAAATATATGCGTAAATACATTTTGTAAATAACTTTTTGCATTTCTAATATTGGGGCTTAGCCAACCATCAATCGTCCATATTGGGCCTCATCTAATTATACGATAAAAAATTTAAAGTTCTCAAAAACTTTTCTTTACTATTAATATCAATCAATACAAATGTTGCATTTTAAATTTCACTCTTCGAGGAATAGGAGCATTGGCTCATGGCTTATCTATTTGTACTCCTGCCCTTCGTCAAATGAAATTTATTTTTCAAAAAAATTTCTATTCTTTTTGAAACCTACATTTTCCATTTTACTTTTGTTTAGTAGTTAGTCAAATAAATTTTCTTAATTTACTACTTAACTTCAAACTTCAACTATTTTCTTTTTCCTCACATTAGCTAAGTGACCTTCTTTGAAATTTCCTTTTTATTTCTTTCTCAATCATTGTGGTCCACTCAGAAAACACATAAATGGGAACAATTCCCTAATCATACGCAGTTCATAGCAACAACTAATGCTTACAACCCAAGAATGAAAAATTAACACTGGAAGGAAACACAACATGACTAACTACTACCACTACTAGAATGGACCTTCCTAATAGGCCATCCCTCTGCAATAATCTTTATACCTTATCCTTCCTTTATTACTTCCAATGAATAAAATCTATTCATCACTTTATTCCATACCAAATGATGGAACAACTATGCCTCTTCTCACTATAGTGGATAATAAATACAGCCTGTGAAATCTTCGTATTAAATGGAAACTGAGCTTACGGAAACAACCTTTCCAATTAATCTCTTGCTTCCTAACTTAAGTCTACCAATATCCTTCGCATGTGTTTACCATCTCATTACCCCTGTTACTATCTTTTTTTAATCCCATTCTTTGATAGTATCCTTAGTCCTTGATATTTCCATTATCCATAAGCCTCATACAAGCATATCCCAATACTTATAGAAGCGTGTCTCAATACCCTTTTTATGGCTTACACACATATCAGCATGACATTCCTAGGCTCTTCCTAGTATCCTTCACACTCTACGAGGATTCCTTGTTACTATTCCAAAAGTAGTCATTGCTATTTCCATCATAGCCTTATTCTCTTCCCCATCTTACCTAGGCACTAATTCCTACCTACTCCACATTTAATATTCTGGTTTAGTCTTTATCATTCTTTTTCAAAAATTAAAACTTCAAAAATTTTGAAATATTTAATTCCAAAACTCTTGTCTTCAAAAGTTCTACTTAGAAACTTTTATTAAATTAAAAAATAGTTGGTGTCTTAACTTTTTTTAAACTTTCATTTTAAGATCTTTGAATTTAATTTATTCACTAAACTTTAAATGGGAACATTAATGATTCTAAGTTTAAAATCAAATCGCCTTTTCTTTTAAAGACCATTCTAACTCTTATTAAAAATTTGGGATTTTTTGCTCAATCGTTTATTACTTTTTCCTTTCAAAACTTATTTATTTCCACCAAACCATTCCTTTCAAAAAATAGAATTTACAATGTTTCTAAAACATCTGCCATAACTTTTAAATTATTAAAAAATGGAGTAGATAAGGGAAATTATCACCCTACTGCTATTTTTACATTTTATACTCCCTTACATCCAATATCTGGAAGAGTTTCTAACATCATGAAAGGGAGACTTCCAACAGACACAAGAAATAAATGCGCATAACAACGGAAAATGTCCATTTTTCTTTGTTCCGCTTCTCTAATTAGGTTACCAGCATTATTTTTAATATAATTTACTGACACTTCTTCTAATTACTACATTTTTTTTATTATACTTAAGATCCTATATATTAATGCATTGGAACTACTTTTCCTCCAAGAAGAATCGTTAACCCTATAATTCTATATGAATCGCTTAAAAGAGGATTCGTGTTTTATGCGAAATTACCAGGAATTTTATTTCATTTCTTTACTAAAATAGACGGTACAAAATATATAATTTTCTATATTTTGTACATCTCTTCTTTTGTATTTACACTTCTCAATATTTCAAACAAAACACATTTATTTGTAACTTGATCGATTCATACAAACTTATTTTGTTATCTCTTTTCATTCCAATGAATTAAAACATGTCAAATCCCAATAATTTAATTTATTTTTAATATATTTGTTCTAGAATTCCAAAACCAAATTCTATTTAAAATACATATTTCTATTTGTTCTGGAAATTTTCACATTAATTTACCAATAAATTCACAATTTAATGTCAAAGATTAAATTAATTATCAAATTTAAATATGGCTAAAAAGAGGGAATGTTACAGATTCCCCCTTTAAGAATATTTCATCCTTAAAATTTGCTAAACAGGAAGACAACTAAAGAATAGACAAATATACAGAGAAATAGCTTTCCAGATCAAGCTGAATATTTATTCTGCATTTGGCTTACCAAATCAGAATATCATCAACAAACATGAGATTCAATTTATTCAACACTTTACGAAATATTCGGGTTATCCGGTCTACGAAATATGCAGGGGTATTGGTTAGTCCGTTGGGATAACTAACCATTTCTAGAATATATTTGGACCCCAAAGAATAGACAAATGGATACAATCTAATTTAACTTCATATTTTTGTTTACCAATTATTTCTAAAATTTCAAATTTATTAAAGTTAAAATGAAAAGATTGATAAGAAACCGATGATTAGAATATAAAATAGGAACATTTTTACAGAGATTCGTAGGGCCGCCACCACACCAAAGCTTCTTCTTGCAGCTGCCACGAAGCCATCAATGAATTGATAACGGATGATGAACAAAAGAGATTGATGGGAAAAGTTGTTTCCTTGTTGTTACAGGTTATTGACCATTTGTAGTGGTACTTCCCTGTCCCCTATCGCGTCCTCTTCTTGCACTCATACTCACCATCAGTGGATAGTAAGAGAATTTTTTGCTGAGGCATACAGACGAACATCTTAGGGATATACTCATTCTAGGACATTTATAACCCTATCTCTAATGAGTCGCTTAATGTGTTGTACTCCTGAGTTAAAGTTCTTACTCAAACTTCAGCTTTGATACCAAATTTAATGACCCGGACTCGACCTTTGAAAAATCAGCACCGAATACATCACCCGTATTCGAATGCCGTAGATTCAAACGTTGAGTCTGGTTCGTCGAAGCTTATAACACATTAAGTACAACAACACAGAGGAAAACAAATGAATAACTTTATTGATACACAATAGATACAACATCCGATACAAATGAATATCAACATCAAACCCAAGATACAACAACTGAAAGATAACACCAGCAATGTAACAATATCACTAATATGGTCTTCCAAAGGATAGAAAGAAAGATAGAATCCAAAACTGCATTCCAATCCAACGCTCCAAAGATCTCCAAGCTATAAGCTCGAACCACCATCACGTTGAACTTAAGCAAGTTTGGTCCGGAATGCGATCGCCAAACCAGATACATCAAAGGTTGCCAAAAACTAGGTCTACTAACTGATTATCTGAAAATATTACTCTATGCTGCTCGTATGGAAAATTGTGGGCACCTAGAGTTTAGAAAGATAACAATAAACTCCAAGTCAGTCATGGGACTGGTGTGAGCAAATAAAAATAGTTTCATTTTGAACAAAAAACAAAAGAATTTAAAAAGAAATCCGCAATGCTTTTTGGAAAATGAAACTACCATAAGGCCACCCGCCACACACACAACGCAACGCACAATTGGAGGAGATTTCTCCTTATGATAGTCAAACATGCTTGATACGCGAAAATCCTTTTGATATTATTATTAATGCGTAGTGCAGAAAATATTTCGAAAGTATAATATCAATCTTAGCCAGCATACCACCATTATGGTATACCTACTATAGCTACCATGTTCAATAGCAGGTTATACAATTAAAACCGTATAGGACTCGTATTGTTTCTTTGGATTTCCAACAAATGGTCAGGCTAAGGAACTTCCTATGCCATATGGGTAAGCATCTGGAGGGACTTTCCGAGAACCTAACTGGATCTCTGCCAACACAAGGCCGGGTTATCTCTATAACTAGGTAACTACTGACATGAGTATGCCATCCCCCGATCATTACCGACCTTTATCCAAGCGCTCAACACCAACAACCACAAAGAAATAGATTTGCAGCAACACATAGGTTAAATATCTGGGCTCCATACCATGATACCACCCTTTTCCTGAGGGAAATGGACATACCCTACAGGGCACGACCTTCATAACCTTGCTGCATTCTTCCTATTTCGATCATTCCGGGTTGTGAGGTCCGACGAGGTCTCGTCCATAAACCTACGCTTTACACAAAAGCCCTGCTTTGATCAACAAATGATCAGTAGCACTTCGTATGCCACATTACCAAATTCAAAATATATCACTGATAACCATCAACTACATAACCTCTGAGCTCGTACATCCCAGAGAAGGGTGTTAAGCTAAGAGAATAAATTCTCCGCCACCAAACAGAAATGTAGTTGATAGAAATCAGCTTTACATCTCAAAGTGTAATGTCATACATAAATCCATACAAGTCTATTCTGGGTTCAAACAGAATCGAAGGCACATTAAAGAAGCCCTTGCAATCCAGGTATTCACAACCCCGATCGGACTCCCCATCACATATGGAGATCTCTATACCGGCATGACTCAGTACAGAGACATTCGACAGGTAATCCTTTCATTCTCGAAAATACCCGGTCTTCACCATCGGTCTTCAAATGCTATCCATTTCGTCGTATCACTATTTAGAATAGGTTATATGACACAAAGTCCTCTCAATAATGAGCGCTTATTTTAAAAATCATACGGATATGGTGGGATCTAAGTTAAGTCATAACTTAAAGCCCAAAACCTTTCTTTTGAATGGTTTAACAAATTTCATCTTTTAAAATAAAATATACACCTTTAAGATCGTCTCAATTTAAAAAAAAGTTTCACTAAATCTTTCACAAAGATTCATTCATAATATTTAAACAAAAGATCTATCTTTGAGATCTTCTTTTGTTTGAAAACAAAGTTCACCAATTTTTAACAGAGATAGCTTTCAAAACAATTTCCATCTCAAACTTGAAATCTTTCAACAAAAACTAGAAGTTCTTTCGTTATATGAAAGCTATTACCATTTGAAACCAAATACTTTTTTGTTTTGGAAAATCCGATTAAATATACACAAGTTATAGCCTCTAAAAGTATAAACCAGAAATTTAGCGAACTGCCATATCATCGGCAGGTTCTATTTGAATTAAATTCAAATTCCAATATAATTTATTTAATACACTTCAAAATGTTTTAAAATCTATATATACATTGTATAACTTGTACAACTCTTTCAAACCATTTTTTTCAAAATAATTACAAAGCTTAAACATGATATATTATATTCAAACTAAATTTCAAATTTCAAAACTTCCTTTTCAAAAACTTTTCATATTCATTCCAATTCCATTTCCAAAACCATTTGGATTCAAAATTCATCTTTTAAAACATTTTGAATAAAATAATATTACATTCAAAATATCTATGACTTAATTGATTTCCCGTGAAATCCGTATGTCTGTGTGGTGTGGTCCAAGGGTTTTACACACAACAACAACATATCACAACCATCATTATTTCAAGCACAGCATTATAGATAAGCGGTATACTTCTATAACGCTTATCTTTATTCATAGATTCACAAAATTAATAAGTAAACTCATCACAGATAAATAAATCAGAGTTCACACTCAATCATAACACAGAACATCACACATCGGGGATATCAAACAATTCAACATTCAATAGAATCCAAACATTTATAAGTAAGATTAATTAATCATCTGATTAATTTTAAACCAGATTAATTACTTATGAATAAATTACTAATCCTGGCTAATTAACATTAATTAATTACAAACCATTTTAATTAATTAACCTTTAATTATTAATTAATCAACCTTAATTAATAAATCAATCAACCTTTAGTCATTAAATAATTAACCTTTAATTATTTAATTATCCTTTAATTAATTAATTATATTAATTAATTAACCCTTAATTAATTATCATTTAATTAATTACCATTTAATTAATTATCATTAATTAATTATAATAAATCACAAATTAAGTACGTTGAGTAATTATCCTTTAATCACTTAATTAATTAACGTTAATCATTAATTAGTTACTTAATTAAGTAATTATCTTTAAGTAATTAATTACCTTTAATTGGTTATATAAATAAATCTCAATTAGTTAGTTATCCTTAATTATAATTACACGAAGTAATTATACCTTAATTACATTAAGTAAAAATCTTTTATTAATTACAATAAGTAATAATACTTAATTAATTTCATTAAGTAATTATCCTCATCTTTTAAATTATTTACATCAAGAAATTACTCAAGACTCTCATTAATCAAAAGATAAACTATTTATCTCAAATTTTTTATTTAAATAACCTTTGAAATTAACATATAATTAACTTAAGACCTCAAAGTTAATTAATAATAAAAACCATTTTACCTTCTTTAATTAACCATTATATTATTTAAACTTATTTAAGTTACTTAAGAATTTAAAATAATAGATATAAAATAAAATACCTTAAATTTTCATTAACTTAAAATAATTTATTATAAACCTTTAATCAATTCTGAAACTAGAATAAAATATTTATTGTTTTAAAAGAATTACCAAGGAAGTGTTTTAAACTTGTTTTATTTTAAATTTGGAAAAACTTATTTATTTTAAATTTAAAAAAAACATGTTACATTGCAAACCTGAGACCACATCGGGTATCAACCCGAGCAAGATCCCATTTTCCCAGGGATTACACTAGAGCCACCTTTTGTTTTCTTTTCTTTTGTTTGTTTTTAAATTTTGAAACCTGTTAATCATATTAACTCACGCGATCGCACCCGAGCCATTACTTGAGTCAACGTGCCAAAACCCCGAGAGCAAACCCGAGACTTTCCCTTCTTCCCAAACCCAATCCCCTAACACACCACTCACACTCGTGCACGTGCACCTGATTTCGTCGCCGCTAAGGTCATCACTGCTATCGTCGGCAAGTCGACCACGACCATCTCTAACAATTCGACATTCCAAAAACTCAAAACGATCACGAAATCAAAAAACGAGCATGTCGAAACCCATCAGGACCAAACATGATCACCCAAACCTCCACGAACCGCCTAACTCTGATCACTGGTGACCACGCCTTCGCGTCCATAGTTACGTCACTTGCCTATGCTTCTAATCCCTTGGTCCCATCGATCCCGATGCATAAACGTCACCACAAACGTCTCGACAACCACCACGTTTCAATCAACACCTTAAACCCTATATCGACATCGTCAAGCCACCACGATTATCATAAAAATATAGCTCCATTTTTCCCTTGTCCCCCAACAGTTCATCCTCCCTTGGTCAGAACCCCGGGATCCAAAATCCCCTTGGCCGCCAGATTTCGACAAAAACTCGCTTCCCATTCAACTCCAGAATTCCCGACAATTACAAGTTTAAAAATCATGAAATGATTATCTAAATTCATAATTTTGTAATACGAATCTGTTTGTAAAGCCAAAACATGAAATTAAAATCATTGATTTTTGATTTAAATTAGGTTATCACTGTAAATTCCTGATTTTCAAATAATTATTCAATAAATCCACCTGAATTTATTTTAAAAATGATGTTATTATGTTACAATCATTTTCCTTTTTAAAAATCATAGCTTGAACATGTTTAGATAGGAAGATATGATTTTTATTTGGTGAAATGAGAGCCTGCAATATCAATAGAGAAATATATAGACATGCGCAGCCAATCTACCTATGTACATATACATACAAACATATTTTTCATTCATATAAAACATACTTCATATCATACTTCAAGGATTATCACATGACAACTCAAAAGATAGAAGATTTAAGAGTTTGCTCACCTGATTGCAGAGAACAGAGAAGCAACAGGGCCTGGAAATTGATTTTTAGTTTGATCATAAATCTGAAACTTGATTTGAACTTGCTTTGTTTAAGTTGAATCTTTGCTTGTTGATCTTTTATCTGATCTTTCTTGCTTGATTTTAATTCTGTAACTTGATTTTATTTGCATGCTTCAAGTTTTGAAAACTGGAAATGAATCTTTGAATTGCTTTAATTCAGATTGACTTTGTTTGATCTTGTTTTGTTTAAGTTTTCTCAGGTTTTGATCTAAAACCTGAAACTTGTTTTAATTTGTTTGAGTTGCTTCCAGGTTTTGGTCACTCTTTTGCATAGCTTCAAGCTTTGATTTTGTTTTTGATTTTCTTTCTGATTTGTTTCTCAGGTTTGTTTTGTTTTCTGGTTTTGATTTCTTAGCAAATGAAGATGAGATATCTTAAGCCTGGTTTCTTTTTAAGTCATATGTTTATATTTTTTTAATTTTAAAACAAACCTATTTGCAACTTGTATTCATTAGTTAATACATGATAAAATAATTCTACACTTGTTAATTTAAAATAACACTTGTTTAAAATGAGTATTTTTTGTATAAATCCCATACTTTATTTAATTTATAAATATGTTTTAAACCCTTATGTTATTGTAAATTATGTAATATATTTTCTTATAAATTTAAGTATTATGTTTTTAAATTATAACATATATACAAACTAATTTTTTTTACAACAAATAAGATTATCCTTTTTATTAATCTTATTTAAATTTTAAACTTAAGGTAACATATCGTATTACATTTTTAAACCATTTTTCATTTTTTTCATTTTCAAAAGATATATATATATACACACACATTGATAAATAATACATATACATATATACTAAAATTAGAAAACAAATTTTCTATTAGTTTTAAATATAGATTTTTTAAATTTAATTTATTTCTAATATATTTGTTCTTGAATTCCAAAACAAAATTCTATTTAAAATACATATTTCTATTTTTTTTTGGAAATTTTCACATTAATTTACCAATAAATTCACAATTTAATTTCAAAGATTAAATTAATTATCAAATTTAAATCTGGCTAAAAACCGGGAATGTTACATATTATGACTTGAGACAGTATATTTAGTAGATTTCTTTAAAAAAAATTAAACAAGATTTATAATAACTTTTGATGGGTAAAAATTCCATGACCATCTCTATTTCTATCATATTTCTAATGACCATTACTCATCAAAATCCAAAATAGTATGTCAATATGTGGTATTTTAAATAGGAAATTATTCATTTTCATTTTATTTTATTTTTAGTAATAAAGAATTCCAAAGTATTCACTCTCATTTAAAAGTCCTCACGGTATGCATGAGTGAATTACTTAGAATATTTGGAATTACTTGGATTATTTATACATGTGCTTTGATGTTCAGTTAAAAATCCTCACGGTTATGCATGTATGAAACATATATCAAAATTGATTATTAAATAAGCAAGTTGATTCTAATCCCATTTAAAAGTCCTCATTGTTATGCGTGGTTAGATGATGCTTGAAATTTATTTTTTTAAAAATTTGGAAATACTACTAATCTCATTTAAAAATCCTAATGGTTATGCATGGTTAGTAGTTATTGAAATTCTTGATATAACTATACCACAAATAGACATAGCTATATTGTTTTATATCATCCCTATCATTCTAAAGTGTAATATACCCCTAACAGAGTATTTACGATTTTTGTTTGATTTATTTTTGAAATTTAATATTTATACTCAATTGGGTATTAATATTGTATTAATGTCTATCATGTTATCTCTATTTCTCTAACATTATTACTCTTTTGTTGATAATAAAAAGGGGAGAGAAAAGCTAAGATTTTGGCAAATAAAGGTCAACTATTTTATTTTTTATTTGCATATTTCCATCTAGGTCCGTTTTCACATTTTAATTTATTTTCATGCATATATGAAGGGGGAGCTTTGTTGTAGAGAGTGAATATTCAAATTGGGGAAGCAAATATAGTTCATCAATGACCAAATACATTTAATAAACTCAAAATCTTAAATACATATATATATATATATATTTGTTATCATCAAAAGGGGGAGATTGTTGAATATGCTAGTTTATGATTTTTGTTTGATGATAATAAACATATATATATATATATATATATATTCATTTTAATGTATTTGTTATTGTAGTATTATATTTTTCACGTAATTAAATAAATACTTGGTAAATAAAATTAATAACACAGAATTTAAATTCAAATAGAAATTTTATTCAAATAAATATATTTTTACAATTTTTTAATAGTATAAAATTTGTGCTCTCACTATATATAAAAAGTTTTACATTTCACTTTACATTGTTTACCTCACTACACGTCACTCATTCACTCGTATTTTATTTTCGACTTTGCTCCATCCCGAATCCAGCATCTGAATTATCTGCAAAATAAACATCGACGTAGTAAAATTGAAAAATAAATATTTTTACAGTGTAAAATAAAATATGTGTTTGAAAATATTGTTTGCCTCAGTTATTTAGGTTGTTCGTCATCGTATCTATTTTGAATTCATCATACACGAATAACTTGTGACATTCACAATGTATCATTGTACATGCCACAAAGCCATGCACACTGACATACACTTGATAAAACTGCAGGGACAGGTGAGCATAAGGTCAAAACCAAGCCGAGGTTGGATTCAGCGCAAGTGCAATACAAAAGCATCACAAAATTGTCGAGTACAAGTTCTTATGCAACAAGTGTCCAAAACTAACATTAGACTCATGAATGAGTAAGCCAGACATCACAGGCATGCACAAGACAGCAAGCTGCATGTTGGAACTGATCCAACCGGGTATACACACACACACATACATATGCATACACACATGTATACTTATATATGCGATGCACATGAATCAAATGACCAAGACCAAACACAAGAGAGAAGGCATGGTACCAAAAAATGGATAAACAGAGGTATACAACAACCAAGTGGGACATATATAAGTACACATAACTAGACCTGTTAATAAGCTCCAAGCAGACTACATGATGAAAAAAAATGCAAGACCAAGTGCAATGCAGACTAGACTTCATATGAAGTATACATGTATTCAAATAATACCAGTCATCATAAACCAAAATGAACCAGTCAACAAAGTACACTTGAAGAATCAAATGCAACAGCAAGTTAATAGACAACTATGTATAAAGCAACTAAAATCAAGTGCACATATGAAGTGGAGCAAATATACCAGTTCAATGATATGGAGGCAGTTTCAAAAGAACAAGACCACATATGAGTTTCAATATGTACATCAAGTCAGTGCACATGAGTCAGAGAAGACATACTCACCATATCAACAAGGCTAGACAGACCAACCAACATACAAATAAATAGACTCGAGTACACATGAAGACGTCAAGAACCAGACATATGCAGCAGAGTTGACAGTGCAACCAAGTGCACAAACCAAAGTGACAAATATATGAAAGTGAAGAGGACAAAACCAAATGATGTACATGTGAAGCAACTCAATATGAAAGAATCTACTTTTAATATGTACAAAACTCAAAGATTCATTTGAATCCAGACTATACATACAAGTGCACAAATCAAATGCATAAGTGAATCAAAACAGATGAAGCAATACTTTCAGCATGAACACACAAAAATGAATGCAACTATAAGTGCTCAAGAAAACAATGAAGCTTAAACTAGACTAGCATGGATGAGCAATCACTCATATACAAGGCATCGCAACATACATATATACATGCATGAACACATGCTTATATGCAGTGGAAACCAGACTTCAATCCAAGCAAACAGTAAATGATGATATACAAATGTTACAACATGAAGCAGAGCTTACAGATAAAAATCAATCAGATGATCAAGTAATACAGTTAGAACAAAAATCAATGAAGCATTTTACAGTTTTACGAAAATCTGGTAGCATTTTCAAATCAAGGAAGGAGAACAAAAATCACGTAGCAGTTTCAAATCAGCGTAGCGGTTTTTCAAACTAAATGAAGTCTAGATGCCAAAGAATCAAAGCTGTGGTGACCAAGGAAACAATGAACAAGTCAAAGCTAGCGAAAATTGAAACAAAGTCAAGAGAATCGAATAAGTCCAAGATTATCACAATTCCTAAATGACCGAAGTTATAGGTGAAAAAAAGGAACCGACAAAATTATATTCAAGCAAGTCAATAATGAACAAGTCATAGTAATCACCAGCATTAAATCGAAAATCTATAGCCGAGCAAATTCACTGAAGAATTCAAACAATATTGTACGAACGATAATTAGGGGAATCGGTCCCTATAAAAACCCAGGTCATCATCGACATTTAATTGTATTCAAGTTGAAGAAAAATCACAAAGCCAAGTTTTAATTTAAAGTCCCAAATCAACAACTCGAATCAAGTTCGAACCAATGCAATTAGCAGAGGAATTAAAACAACAAAAATCACATATCAATTTCAAAGGTTCGAACTCGATAATTAAGCAACTGCACATACAAACGAAGCCAGAAGTCGATTGACAAAGCAACGCAATGAAAATCCCTCAATTCAATCGATTGATTATAGAGTAGCAGCTTCACATCCGTAAAGCCCTAATTTCTCACAGAGGAACTAATGAGGCAGGCATTTTTACAAAAATAAAGGATACGGGCCAAAGAAAATAAAGGGAGAAAACGTTTAAAAATTATATTCTCATTTAGGTCGGTAACTGTTTGGGCTTAAATTTAAATAGGGTTTTGCATTTGTTTTTCTATTTATTTTGTAATTTTCCTTTTTAAACTGTTTTTTTCTAGTCGTGTGACTAGTGACGAACTACGGTAGTGTAGTTCGAGAATTCACAACTCAGTGGCTGAGTTGTAGCAGGGTTTTGAGCGTAGAGTTAGGTTAGTCGATAGTAGATCTCGCGAGTTTATGTATGTAAGCATCTGACTACTTAATTTCTAGTAGAAACGTTGGAGCATCACGTAGGCAGGTGTTTGCTGATGCTGAGTAAATTTATATTGTTCTATTTCTGTTTTTATTATTCTGCTATTATTTATGCTGCAATTATTTTATATATTTCCGCATTAAATTTTTTTATAATTATTGGCATCACCCTATTCACCCCTCCTCTAGGGTGAAATCGATCCTACAAATTTTTCAAGCTATGGAAAGATTATTATGAATTTTAAAGGAAATATGGTTAATTGGGTTTGAAAATTTATTTTAGATATTATATTGAGAATTTTGGTCTGAAATTCTGATATGTTAGATAACACGATGAAAGTGAATTTCTGTAATTTTTGGGGATTTTCCTAATGGTTTTCTATGGAAATTAAATTATTTTAGAACAAGGGCTTATTTGCAATTGGTTTTGTTCAATGGAAGGGCATATTTGCTTAATTAACCTTGGTCTATATATGAAATTAAGCTGCAATTATATTAGTAAAGAATTTAAAAAGTTGAGGCAACCGATCACATATTTACACATGGCCATGTTAGTTAGATAGAATTTTCTTTAATTGGTATTAATAAGCTTTTACTCAGAAAAGCAGGTTCCGCCTTTATTAAAAGTACCTTTCGAATTCAATGCTTCCGCTTTAACTCAATCAAAAACCACCCAGGCCAAAATCGATAGACAATGTATCACTTAGATGGTATGTAGTGGATTGGAGAAAGGCGGAAGGCATGACGTCGAAAGCATTACTTTCGATGGGGTCGATACCTTTGTTTGTTATAAAAGTTAAGCGCCTTCCTTTGTTTTATTAAAGCTTTCGAAGAAGTCAAAATTTATGCTTTAAAAAGGGCTTTTCTAATAGCTTTCAAAGGGGTTGCCATCTCATGTTTTAAAGTATAAGCTTTCGCATGGGTTTTTTTTCTTATAAAATTAATGCTTTCGAAAGTAGTCATTCCAACTAAGTCGAAACCCTGCCATTATTCTTTGCCTTTCAAGTGTATTGAAGTTGTCAATGCTTTCGAAGGGTTGTCTTTGTTTTAAAATTATGATAAGCCACTTCCTAAATGATTTCAAAAGAGTTCAAGGGTTTCGAAGGCAATGGCTTCGAAATAGGGTTTCGATACTAACCTTCAATGTTTTACATAAAAGTTTGAAGCTTTCGAAAAGGGATGGTGTCGATGCCACTAAGTTTCCCCCAATAATTTTGTACGATAACTAATGGTTTTGAAAGAGATACTATCGTTTATATTCACTTTGAACCAAATGTTATTTTTAAATATAAACCCAATGGTTTCGAAAGAGAGACTTTCAATGGTTTCGAAAGGGATAGTTCCAAAGGTTTTGAAAAGGGTGCTTTCAAAGGTTTCGAAAGGGATACTCTCAATGGTTTCGATGCTATGCTTCTAAGAATTAATAAGTAATACTTTGTTACATTCGAAAGGTTTTGAAAGAAAGGTTCTAAAGTGTTTTGAAAGGCAGGGGCCTGACGTTTTGAAAAGGGATTTATTTGCTTTTGAAGTAGGTTATCCATTGAGGTCAAAAGCAAATTTTTGAAGGTTTCGAAAGCCTTAGGTTTTCAAAAAAAATCACTCAATCTCACTTTAAAGAAAAACCCATAGCTAAGAAAAGGTGTTTTGAAATGGTTTTAAGAAGAAGCTTTCCTTGATAAAATAATAGGTTAAAGGATTAACTATGTTTCATATGAAAATAATTTCAAGGATATTAAACCCACAAGAATGGTATTGTTTTGTTATTATGTGTGTTTCTTCAAATATATATATATATATATATATATATATATTCACATTGTAATGAACCCATAATGGTAATTTGGGAAAGGGTAGAATAACCAATTAGGTTAACCTAGTAGTGAATATAAATTAAATTAATTAAAGAATTTGTCAGGGGCCAATATGTTCATAATAAGACCATAAAAACTGTGTATAAGAAAAGATATTGGCAGGAGCCAATAGGTTCATAATAAGCCCATGAAAACTATGTAGAAATGAAGAAGTCAGAAAGAAGATTCATAGTTAGCCCATAAAAATTATGATTTGATATTGGCAGAGGCCAATAGTTTGTAGTTAGCCTTTGAAAACTATATTTGAATTAAGATATTGACATATATCAATATGTTCCTAGTCAACCCATGAAAACTAGGATAAGAGGAAAGATATTGGAGTTACCAATAGGTTCAGAGAGAACCTTGAAATAGTAAATATATTGGCAGGGGCCAATAGGTTCTTAGTGATCCCATGAAAACTATGTAACTAGACAGGTAGTCCTTAAACATTAAACAGGTTATTAGTAAGCCGAAGAAAACTAATAGGTTAATAGTGAACCTAGAGACTACAACTAAGATAGATATTCAAAATGAACTGAGATGGGTAATCCAGAATTGATTTACTTGTTTTGCATATCATCATATTATTTGAGATGTTTTAACCATTATGGATGCAAGAACATAGTATATGGTTTTATAAAGGTTTTAGAATACCGTTGAAAGGAAAACCCATTCTGCTAAGCTGCGTGGTCTCACTAGATGTCTAAATGGTTTGAGATCGTAGATTATTATTCATACCAGACTTTATGTCTGACTCGAAGTTTATGTTTTTCTCTTAAACTCTCGGGTACTTAATTAATTTGTAGGAGAGTTGAGGTTTTTAGGTACCTCATTAGACGAATATGCTTTCGAAGACATGCAGAAGCCATGACAGCCGTCTAGAGTTCTCTTTTATTTTGATTCTGTCGTGTTGTTATTGTAAAGGAAAAGTTGATAAATTGCTTATATATATATATATACTCTGATCATCCAAGGGGGCATCTTCATATGTTGCTCTTGGCGTGTGTTGTAATAAATATATTTTTTCTGAACGTGGTTAACGATTGTGAGATTATATAATGAATTTGTAATGTTTTAAAATGGAATGTGGAACTAGTTTGACGTTTTAATTTTTTTCCATATTCATGTGTTTCTGTTTATCAATGAATCTAACATTACCATATTTGGTCGTCGAGGATTAATAAATACGGATGACTGCAGCATCCGTAGCCATCAATTTTGGGCCTCCAATTAGGGGATGTTGCAGAAGAAGAGAAGGGGTAAAAGAATTCTATGAAAAATGTAATTCTATAATTGTAAATTTATTTCCACTTAATTAAAATCTCCTCTCATATTTTTAATTCTAATGGATATGTATAAATCTTCTTATACATATTTTAGAAATAGAAAGGAAAAAAGGAGTCGATTAAAAGAATAGTTCGGATTTGGGAGATTTAAAACGCTAGGAAGGTGAGTGGAAAATTATATGATTTATATATAACACTGAAATTTATTTCATTGGATTTTATTTAATTATTATACCTATGCAACATCTATTGAATAGTAGGCTTAAAATGAATATGTTTAATTGATATTTCACCTACACATTCTGTAAGTTATTTAATTGCGATGAAATTACATATACAATGTAGTTTGAAGATTTGAAAATCGAAACCAATCCCTTAAAATTTTAAAGTATGATATTGATATTATTATGAAGTTTATTCCAGATTTATGTTAGTTAGGTTGTAAATTATTTAGTATTCATTTGGATTGCCTTAATTTCACTTAGAATGTAAATTTATATTTTTATTTATTGGGAGCATTAAGGATACAATTTGGATGTATCTATTTCCCTGTATATTTGCATAGGTCATTTAACCTCACAACCATGTATAAAAAATGTGATTGTTGAAATAATAAGGAATAAACCAAAATCAAGGAGATGTGTAAAGTACATATGTTCTTCTCCATAGTTTGCATTGTCTCTTTCAATAGAAATAAAAAGAGATAATTTCTTATGATTTCAAATGGAGCAAAAGTCTCACTTTTAGGTAGTTTATTGAAAATTATAATGATAATAAATTCCTTTTTAGGAAGGATAGCTCCAATATATTAAAATTTAGAAACAATTGTTAATTATAAGAACGTACATATAAGTGTATATTCCGAAATTCCAAAACATAGGAATTAACAAGTTATATATATATAAATCACCCACTAATTAAATATATATACATACATAAGTTAAATAATAAATCATAATAAATAAATATACATCAATACTCGTATTAGTTACAAATAGAATGATTAAATATTATTAGCATAGTAAATCATAAGAGTAGGAGGTTGCAATGAAAAAAGGTGTAACTCCAACATTTGTGACTACCAATTGTAATATTAATGGACAAATCATGTGCAGTTAATAGGAAGTTGTAGAAAATCAAATGGGCACATAAATTTATTTAAGGTAATTAATTATAGAATTAAACATTACAATTATGGAGAAAATGGAATTGGCATAGTAAGTTCGATTTGAAATAAATGAAAACATGTCATTAGTGATTATCCAATTTGAATAATAATGATCATTTATCAACGACAATTAATTGGAGGTAAAGAAATAGGTGATATTTAAGTGACATAAAAAGCAAATGAGGAATATAAAAATAAGCGTATAAGATAATAATAGGTTCACAACAAATAAATAAATGTATACTAGTAAATAAACTTAGGAGGCAATAATTTCCATAGCAGAAGTTATATGGCCGCAATAATACGTTTCAGATGAGCATGAATCAGCGGGCCTAGCCAAATATTTAGGTTTAGGACAAATGGCTTAGTGTAGTATGGGTTAGGATGCGAGGTTAGTAGAGTTACAGAACAAAAGTATGTCCTTCACTTAGAGGCTACCAATAGTTGTGTATACATACTACTAATGTAGGACATCTCCAACAATAGTACCCATGGGGAAGGGGTATACATTTGCATTTAAATGTGGAAAATATACCAAGGCATTGCCTCAGATTTGAAGTATTAAATGACTGGGTACCTTTAAGGATGTTAAGGGGTTTACTTCAGGGTGGAAGGTATTAAATGACCATTGGGTCTACCTAATTTCTAAATAACCTATGATAATGCCTTATTAGGAAATAAGATTTGCTTCAATTTTAAATTAGAGGTACTAAATAACTAGAATGGGCATTTTCCTTTACTTATGTTAGGTAACCCAAGCGGCCCAAGCGGTCATTAGCAAAGACTTGGGTTACACCCTGACGGATTTCGCTTTCCACTAGTGTAGAATCTGTATAGGATACGCAAAGACTTCAAAGTTTAATTAGTTATTTGTTTGTCAAAGGTAGGCTAGTTAATCCTAAGATGAGTCATTGAGATACGTTAGTAATATTAATTAAATTATAAAGAATATTAATTAAATTATAAAGCCATATCAAGGGGTATTGGCCTTCTTAGCTAGGGCCGGTTAACTAGCGATTATGTTACGAAGGGCCTGCTTCAGAGTTAATGTATTAAATAGATGTTGGGTCTGCCTTATCTCTATTTAAGAAGTATTAAATTGGCCGCGGTTTTCTTTAGGTAATACCACATTTATACACACACATATGTATATACATAGTTATACCTCTGAGCAGGTTGGATATATCGTACAAACATATGAAATTAAATAGGTAAGCCATAAATAATAGACATAACACTTAATAGAAATCAATCGATATAAACTAATGTTATGAATAAATTATGTAATTTTCCGGTCACGGGAACATAATTCTGATACCCTCCTCGTTACAACCCACAATATATATTTACAGGGACATGCTACCAGTGCAAGATGGGAATGATGGTGGGAGAAGTCTTCACATTCATGCTCGAACAACGACAAGACAACTAGATATCTAAGGTAGTAGCCTTAGTCCATATATATGTTCTATTATATTTTACTATTCCATTATGAGTTTATGTAAATAGCTCTTTGATATACTTATGTTTATTTTAGGTTATCAACACCAATGATCCATACCCAAGTGGACTTGAGTTTCGATTTAGTCGAAATTTGGATCCATTAAGGTGTACGTTGTTATACAACTCTTCTCCAATTCTTTGGTAATGTTATGGAGATGAAGAATCTAAATGGCTTAGAGGTAGCCATCCTGGAATTCAAGCTAATGCTTGGGAGGAAATCTTACGAAGGGCCAAGAGCATTGGCTATGACTTCGAAGAGGAGTTCTTGAAGAAAAGGTACCTAGATAAGGATGAATTGGTGTGCTTAGAGCTAGGAAAATTTTGGTGGCAGATGCTGCAGTAGTGCGATAGGTGCCTACTAAGGCTCATGCTATTCCTAGCACAGTAGATCGTGTGGAGACTTCTTCTCCAACACCTAAAGAGTCCTCAACGAATATCATTACTTCTAGGGTGACCAGTTCTAAGGCCTTCATTACTGAGACACGTGTCCTTGCTATATTTGGCGCTGACGCCATGGAAGGTACAATCATAATGCCCTACCTCTCTTTCCACTAACAAATCTTCTTGCTTTGCCTTCACCTCATAAATATCTAGTAGAAGGAAAGCTCACCAAATCTTCCTCGAAGGATACATTGGTCTCTAATGATATATTTCTAATCTCCCCAATCTACGAGAAACTTCAATTCTTGCTAGAGGATCTCTCTAATCTTTACATTCCTGTCTATAAACTAACATGTTATCCATCGCTACCACCTACTAGCCATGCCTCAGGCCTGAGTGCTATCATGAGTTCTTCTGTTGCTATCACTACAACTTTCACTCCTCCAGTCCTTCCTTCTAGCTTTGGCCACGGCACAGATCTAAAGAAAATAGAGGCATTAGAGGGACTAGAGGATGTTGATCCGAATCTCGAAGAAGAAGTGACAATCATAAGTGCAAAGGGTCTTGAAACTATGCCTATAACAGAGAGAATAAAGAAGGAAATTTTCAAAATAAAAATCAAACAGGAGCCAGGCATAGAGAAGGCCTCTCTCATCATTCCAACTTCCACCATTTAGGCTATTTGCATTTCTGCTGAAGCTCCCAAACCCCGCACTGATTCTAAGTGACTATGAGAGGGAGGAAAACTCTAAAGGTTTCCTTGCACAATCAAAGGTGGGTGTTGGCCTAAAGAGAAACTCTTCTTTCTCCAAGAAGGAAAGGAAGAGGAGGTTGAAGATAGGGAAGCACCATTAAGGGTTGATCTATAGCTTTTTTGTATTTTGCCTCTATTTTGGCTTCATTTTGTATATAGACTAACGTTATGCGAAAGCATCCCCTACAAACCTTCTTTAAAAAACTATGTAAATAAAATATTATTTTCTATTCAACCTTTTTCATATTTACATTACTGTATTGTTAATTCTGTTACATATATACTTGCCTACATGTATATTATAACCATCTGTAATTTATTTACTTATATTTACCCATGCCTATGTCTACGCAACACCATTATTATTTGTAACACTACACATATAAATAACTCTCTACGAGTACATAGAATCATTTCATTACTTAATTATGTTTACCATTGCCAATACATTTCTTATTTGGCTAAGCAAAACTATGTTCCTTTAGCTAACTCTAGTAACCTTCGACTGAGTGTAGTTCATTCAACCATAAAAAGAGCTACATTCCATTGGCTAATTCTATGGCTATCCCCATTCATCTTTAGTAGGATGTATTCCATTCAGTCATAGGGCTCGTATTCTCAAAATATATACTACCATGCCAACTCCTATCTCTGGGAGTCGATGCCTCATATTCCTGTCTTTGGGCGTCCACCGTTGATCTCACCTATCTCCATTGACAATCAAGAATACTTTGTCAATCAACTATGTATATCATCAATCGAACAAATCACATTGGGCTATAAATAGAGTTGTATTCACTAAAGGTTCAATTATACACTAATTCTTATCTTTGGAAATCGGTCTTGTGGATGTCTATCTTTAGACATTCATCTTCGACCCCGCCTATCTCCAAGCATCGGCTAAAGAAAATCTATCGATAATCTTTGCTTATCATTGGACGAGTGTATCTAATTGTACTATAAGCAATGTCGTTCCTGCAAAAAGATATAATTCTATAGCGGTCCCTTCTCTAAGATCTGATGTCTTGGATGCCTATCTCTAGGCATCAATCCTTAACCTCGCCTATCATTAGGCAGTGGTTGAAGATTAGATGTGTAAAGGCAATCATATGATCGACCGTAGTATGATTATACTCCCACGACCTGATCATGGATCAAAGGAGTTCATCGGTCGGTGTACTTAGACATCTAATTTTCAAATCACAGAATATCCAATGTTACCGCTGATTATGCAGCACAAAATCAGATTTTTAAGAATACAGTTCTATTAATTCCAAAAGCCAACTTTATTCGCAATTTACATAATTACAGACTCTACCTTATTACAACTCATCCCTCGGGATGTCTTATTTGCAAAAAAGTAAATCTTAGTGAAATAGCATCGAAAGTTCTGTTATTCCACGCCCGCGGAATCAGGTCCCATCTATGGTATATAGCTTGATAGTTACATCTCTATGCTTCTTGTCAATCACATGGTGAGCTTCCCAATTTAGACCAATTTCTATCATACCAAAAAGGACCCATTTCAAACCAAGATTGCCTATCTCAAAGGTACAGTTTCTAACCTTTGCGTTAAAGTGTCGCTACTCTCTTCTGATGAGTAAGCACTCTCGGTTTAGCCTCTTCTCGTTTCTCATCGACCACGTCAAGGGACTTAAGAAAGTGTTTCTCATTCATTTTGGGATCATAATGCATTCTTCAGTGAGAAGGGACATCCAATTAAATTAGAATCACGGCCTCGACTCCATAGGAAAAAGTGAAAGGTGTATGCCCAATCGCAAACTTATAGGTTGTCCTATAAGCCTCAATGAAAGTGGTAGCTCATCAACCCAGTTGCCCTTGGCTCTCTTTAATCTTTGCTTAATGATGGATTTGATGATCTTGTTCATTGCCTACACTTTTCCATTTTCTTATGGGTGTACTACTACCGAGAAGCTCTCCTCTATTTGGTATTGAGTACAGAATTCTTTGAACTTTGCACTCCCGAATTGAGTTCAGTTATAAGTGATGATCTTCTATGGAACACTGCATATACACAGATTAAATTTTACTACAAAGTTTATCACGTTCTTCAAAGTGATCGACGTGAGTGTTCAGTCCACTTTGTGAAGTAAGCCATAGCTACTATAGCATATTTCATCCCGCCTCCTGATATCAGTAACATGACAATAATATCAATTATCCACACTACCATTGGCCATGGACTGATCATTTCGTAAACTCAATGGATGGGGCTCTTGGTATCTTTGCAAATCTCCGACACTTATCATGCTTTCTTGAGTTGGCCACATCTTAGCTGGATGTTGGCCAGAAGTATCCATAGCGAAGAATATTCTTTGTTAATGTCTGCCTCCTAGTATGATCACCATAATTCCCATTATGCACATGTGCAAGATATTACTAAGCTTCACCTTTGGTAATGAACCTCAGCAAGAGCATCAAGAATCCTCTCATATATAGTACTCCTTCTTGCATAATGAATCGAGGTACCTTACGCAAGAGCTTTCATCATTTATTCCTTCCATTCAAGAGAGTCCATTTAGCAAATATTATTTAATTGGAGTCATCCATTACTTCTTTTCCTCCTCGACCTCCTAGATCCAATCAACATCCATCTCATCGATGCATGGAGCAGGAAAAACTTCTACTGGAATAAGCCCAAAAAGCTATGCATCCCCAAAGCTGGCCAGTTTGGTCAATGAATCGGCTTTCATATTTTCTCCTCCTTAGGGATATGTGTTATCGTATAGTTCTCAACATCGTTCAGCGGTTCTAAAAATTTAGTTGTATAATAGGTAAGTCTGTCTCCCTTATCTTGAAACTCTTTTTTTCACTTGACATATAACCAACTAAGATTCGTTGAATATATGCGATGTTTTGACTTCTAGTTCTTTTGCTACCTTGAGTTACACAATAAACGCTTCATATTCCACTTCGTTATTTGTTGTTGTGAATTCTAGCCTTAAAATGTAGCATATCCACCACCCATTGGGGTTACAAGAATCACTCTTGCCCCATAATAATGTACATCAGAGGCTTCATCTACATATAATTTCCACTAAGTTGGTTAGACCAAATCTTTTTCGCTTATCCAGCCTGTATGGTGAACTAAGCAATGAAGTCTGCCAATGCCTATCCTTGGATCGCTTTTCTATGATGGTATGCTATATCATATTGGCTCAGCTCAATATCCATTTTATTAATCTTCTCGAGGTCTCAAGTTGATATGGCACTTTCCTCAATGGTTGATCAAAAAGCACCTTTATCGGGTGAGCTTGGAAGTATGGCCGCAACTTCCTCTGTGCAATGAACAAATAGTACGCCGACTTTTATAGCTTTGGATAATTCTTCTCTGCTCTAGTGGACCGCTTGCTAATATAATACACTAGTTTTTGGATTTAGCTCTCCTTACCAAAGCTGCACTTAGTGCTTGAGTAGAGACTGCTAAGTAATTGAACAAATCTTCCCTTTCCAAAGATTTCGACAATGTTGATGGGCACTTCATGTGCTCTAGCAAATTCCAAAATGTATTTTAACATTTCTTTTTCTAGACAAGCTTTTTACGCTTTCTAAAGGCATCAAATAATGGTATTCACTTATTGGTCGCCTTCGAGATGAATCTACTTAGTGTTGTGACCTTCCCGTTCAAGCTTTGCATCTCCTTCTTTTTCTTTGGGGCCAATAACCTCTTTTGTTTCTTTAATTTGCTATAGGTTAGCTTCAATACCCCTTGAGTTTACCATGGAACCTAACAACTTGCCAGATGCAACTTTGAAAGAACGCTTCAATGGATTTAGCTTCGTTTCATACTTTTGAAGTGCATCAAACATTTTCAAGAGTTTCTTCATACAAGTCATCATTCGCTATGACTTCACATACATATTGTCCATATAAACCTCTAATATCCATCCAAATTGATCTTTGAACAACTTATTTACCAATCGTTGATAAGTAACTCCAACATTCTTCAAACAAAACAACATCACCCAGTAACACAGCCCCAGATGAGTGATGAAACTCGTCTGCTCCTAAACTGGAGCATGCATTGCTATTTGATTGTAGCTAGAGTAAGCATCCATAAAGGACAGTGGTTCATATCTGACTGTTCCATCCGTAAGTTGGCCGATTCTAGGCAATGAGAGGCTATCTTTCGACTATGCCTTATTCAGGATAGAATAGTCAATGCACAACTACCAGTTTCCATTTGCCCTTTTGAACAAATGGGAATGGACACCCATTTTGGGTACAAGTCATCGTGGATGAAATCATTTGCCTTCATCTTATCCACTTATTCTTTAATGCAGCGGATCGCTCTGGAACCATACTACATCTTTTCTGCTTCACATGAGAACATCCTGGGTCCATACTCAATACAAGGCACGCTTAATCTGGTGAAATTCTACACATATCAGAATGCATCCAAGCAAACACATTCAAGTTTTTCCTGATAAACTCGACCAACTCCTTTCTCACTTTCACACAAAGCTGAGATCTGATCTTGAGAACCCAAGTGGGATCGTCATCATCGATCGAGATGTTGATCATCGGCTCTGCCGACCCCGTCAACCCCTCCCTCGCAACCTCTAGCTCTTTTCGTTGGCACATAAGCTTGTATATTAATATGGGACCCGAACCAAGGCTTGGGTGGTGCTTGCTATGATCAAAAGGTTTGATGTAGAGAGCCTTCTCTACATTTTTTCCTTTCTCACATCACTTTTTCGCTTTGAGCTTTATGAAATAACATTCCCAACCAGTACTCATGTCGCCTTGGATAGCTCCTACTCCAATCTTGGTATGGAACTTCATCATCAAACATCACAAAGTAAGTGCTATTCTAAAACTAGCAAGAGCTAGTTGGCACAAGAAAGCATTATAGGCC
The DNA here is from genome assembly GCA_030765085.1 of Allium cepa. Taxonomy (NCBI): domain Eukaryota; kingdom Viridiplantae; phylum Streptophyta; class Magnoliopsida; order Asparagales; family Amaryllidaceae; genus Allium; species Allium cepa. The sequence goes on along the minus strand of CM060939.1, from coordinate 647,267,319 downwards.
GAATATTCATCGACCACAACAAATATTCGGATCCCACTTTCTTGTGGTCTCCTTCTCTCAATTCCATGGACAAATCAATAAAACCAACATGGTCGTTACTCTCTCTAATGAATCCATGAATGTAAGATTTACATGGCTTCATATCATTCTCGTTGATTTTCACTTGATTAAATGTTTTCTTGAATAAAATATTAACCGAGCTCCTATAATAAATAAGGACTTAGGGCACTATTGTTGGCCTAACGATGGCCATAAGCACTATAGCATCAAATATTGGCGCTTCCACCCCAGTTATATTCCTATTTCTGAAAACGAGGACACCATTCATCAGCCTCTGCTATTTTTCTAGAGTCTCATCCTCTATAGCGAAACACAGTTCTTGAGTCATATGCCTCAATGAACTATCACCTTTCCATCTCATTTTAGATTTTCATTTTTTGATGAGGTGCTATCAATTTTTTCTCTACATGAGTTAAATCATTTTATTCCGTGGAGTTGTCATAATTATTTTTTGAGCTTCTTTATTGATTCTTTAACAATTTTTTGCAACTAATTTAATCAAATAAAAATAAATAAAATTCAAATCTATTATATTATATACGAAGTTTAACATTTACCTTTTCATATTCTCTTATTATTTCTTATGCCAAATACTAAACCCTCCTTAATTCTGGCAAATTTTTTAATTTTTCCCCTCTTCTATTATTATATATAAAGATCAATATTTACCTTCTCATATCGTTTTCTAGCATTCATTCTCATTCCAAAAACTAAACTTTCCTTAATTCTAGCAAATTTTTTAGTTATTCTAGCAAATTTTTTAGTTTACACCCTTAGTAATTTTTTAATTCAAGATCAACTCTACACTTCAATTCAGAGTATCAATTCGTAAGCACTCAACATTTAATGGATGATTAACTTCTTAACCAATCCTTTTGACTTTCTTTCTTTTAATTCTTCACATATGCTAAGCATAACTATAAAGAATGTATGTAACACAACCACTCATTATTCCTAAAAATTATGGTTTTTCATCTCTAATTTTCTTTGCTTCCACTTCAGTTTTGTGATTTGATATTTCTAAAGTGAAGGGTATATATTTGAATCTCATTTCTACTACGTCTATAAAGAACAGGTTAATATTGTACTTTTGCGTTATTCCATAAATTAAAGTGAATCATATGTTGTTTTCCCCTCTTTATATTTACTAATAATCTACACTTTATTTTCTAAGCATTCAACATTTAATGAATGAGTAACTTCTTAACAATTTCATTTGACTTCCCTTCTTTTAATTCTTAACATGTAAACACAACCATTCATCATTTCTAGATAGTATGGTTTTTCACCTTCAATTTTCTTTGCTTCCACTTTAGGTTTTTGATTGGATAATTTGAAACTAAAGGATATATGTCTGAATCTCATTTATGCTACCACTTATTCAATAGTATGTTTTCCTTTTCTTTAATATTCGAAAGTGTTCCATTGTTTTTTCATTTACTTTATACTGTAATCAAATATATAGAATTTTATTCAAATTCTCAATTTCTTTCATTCGTGTTGCAAGACTACAATTAATGGTCTAAAATTTCTTTACCAAATAGATACTATATTTTGTACGACTTAGATTTTCTACAAAAATGGTTGGATTTTAATTATTTATGTTAGCTTAAATTTTGTTGCATTGGTTTTGAATTATTTCAAAGAACATGTTATTCATTTCATATTTAAAAATTCCAAGTCATAATTATGTTACATCATAATATGTAGTAAAATATAGTATTTTATCATATTTCCTACTTTGTTGAAACAAATTTTTTTTGGTCGAAAGCTTGGTTTATATTATACTTTTCTATTATTTCATGAATTAAAGAGAATTATATATTGTTTTTCTCTATTTCTATTTGCAAATATTTGGTTTCTTAGAAAAATATGTTGTGTTTCTATTGTATTTGAGTATGACTAAATGTTCAATATATTATTTAATAAATATTATATTTTAAATTATACATATTTACTCGATGGTTTTGCAATGTCTTCAAGTTTTTGTTTACAAATGTCGAAATTACTCTTTTGAAAGTTAATGTCTAATGAAAATAGTTAAAAGGGTGGTGACCTTACAAATATGCTTTGATTCATTTGGGCTTTGATTATATTGCGAGTAATGGAATGAAGTTTCTTACGCTGTGTAACGATTACATAGAGAATTTTTCATTTTTTTAAATATTATTTGTTCTTTTCTTATTCAAATATACGTCTTCAATTAAGTAAGATAGCATTCTTAAATATAAATTTCGATCAATATTTTATATAAGTGATACATTACTTAATCTTTCATAATTTGAAAATTCACGTTAATATGTTGAATGCTTTTAGTTTTAAATATGCTTCTTGATTTTCTTTTGTTTTTTAGCCTAAGTATTCGACTTTGAATTAGAATTTATTCTTTTTGTACGAAATTAAAAGATTCTAACCAAAAACCAAAATTAACCCAAACTTTAAAGGTTCAAATTTGTGTTTGAATGTATTATAATATATGACTATTTACTGAATAAAAAATAACCCAAATTATAAATAATTTAAATAGGACAAAGAATATAACAAAGTAATGTGATATCAATTTTATTTCATCTTAATTTTGAATTAAATTTACATGATATTACATTTATTTGTTTTACCAAATTACATGTATTTAATAAGTGTAACAAATATATATATATATATATATTGCAACATATATTTACTAAATATCTATCTATTATCTATTATATGAAATACGAATATAGCTAACTATTATATGAATATTGAAAATTGAATTTAATATTTAAATTATAACGTTTCACTAAACCATTATTACTCTACACTCACTCAACCACCTTATTTACTTTTTAACATATCTAAGGTCATTATTTAATTCATTTATTTTCCCCTTCTTTTGCTCATGTAAATTTTTTAAAATAATACTCCATCATCTGTCTTCTCTTTGCTTTTGGACACCTCTTCATGTAACATCCTGCCCTTTTCGACATTTTAAGCAAACAAGCATGTCAGACTCAAACCATTCAAAAGGGAAGATTGTTATGGGGTAAATAAGAAAAAGCAGAGAAAGAAAAAAACAAATACAGAATCTCGCAGCGGAATGACAAAATATAATAATCAAATAAACAGTTCATGAAGTTGTTTATAAATACACTTGATTATACTTCTATAATACAGAAATCAGATTTACAGAAACAAGAATAAATAAATAATAAATGCAGCGGAGCAACATGATGCAGTGGAATATAATAAATAATATTAGTACAAATTTTTGTTTTCGTCCTCCCGAAATAAGGTGTTCAACCCAGAAATGCTCAGGCTGACCCGAGCGAATTGAAAAGACAAAACACTCAAGTCAGAACTAAAAGATCTTATGTAAGTTAAATCAATGGTAAATAAATATGAGTGGAACGGCGTCAGAGATGTTTACGGGGTTTGACATCTTCTATCCAGTGTCTAACATGAGAGATGTTCGGGATTACCATCTCCTAGGGATCCGTTAAACTATCTACTAAGTGTATTAAAATAGCATTAAGGCATTACCCATATCCCCCTTAACATATTTTATATATTCTCGTAGTCTATACAATGCGGTACGCTCCACCAAACCTGTGGTTTACCCAGAGGACATCCCATAGGTATGGTACAAAAAAAACTCGTAGAAGGCGCTCTAGGGCATGTGAACACGGCACTCGAGGCAATGCCAGGGTAGATTTACTAATTGCAGAACCAGGCTAGTGGAAACGCATGGCAATTACTACCGCCCACCTTGGAACACATTCCCATAATCAAAATCAAGGGGTGGCCACGAAATCATCACAAAGTCATAATATGGCATCGAAGAAGCATGTCCAATTAGAGGAATGACCTCACTTAGCCCAGGTATAGCTTCTGCTTTAGTCACTTCTAAGCTGACTCACGGGAGTCAGGATCACGTCATACCTTACACAAAAATTGTTCGCCAAACCATCCTACTTCATTTCTGGAATCTCTACCACGTACATAGTTGTTGAAGCGGTTTTCGGTATTGGCGGAGAGTATGAAAATATCCAATCCTGGTTTCTTTAACAACCAAACGCTTATTTCATAATTAATGGTTCTTTTACATTTTAAAAAGTCGATTCACAATTTATACAAAAATATCATATTCGATTTCAAATTCTATTTCTTTTGAAATCATATTTACCTTCGAACTGTATTCACTTTGAAATATCATATTCACTTTGCATTGATCGATAAGATATGTTAATTGATTCCTCATTTCAAAATCATCTTATTCGGTCAAATATGTCATTTTATTTTTAACTTAGGTTATTACATTATTTAACCATATTCACTTTAAGTCAAGGATTTGAATATAAATACTTTAACTTTACACGTCTGAAATTTAGAAATAGTTTAGATAGGTAAATAGTTTTAAGATAGTTTAAATAGATTGAAATAGTTTAAAATAGAAAATAGTTTAGTATGGATTTTAAATTAGGTTTAACTAGATTTAAATGATTTATATAGATTTAGAATAGATTAAATGGATTTAAATTTTATTTCAATAGATTTAAAATAGATTAAATAAATTTAAAATAGATTAAATAGATTTAAATTATATTAAATAGATTTAGAATAGATTAAATAAATTTAATTAGTTTAAAATTGGTAAAAGAGACTAGATTAGATTAAACAGGTTATAATAGATAAATGTAATAGTTTAAATTGATTAAAATAATTAATTTAGCTTAAATTTGTTTAAATAGATTTTAAAGTTATATCCAAACAATTTCAGTACTCAATTACAATAAATTCATATATACTTGACACTTCAACTTTGAAATTCAAATTTAAATCCTTTGAGTAATTCATTAAACCAATTCCGATTTCAACGTTTAACCCTTGGATTATCGAAAATAATTCAGTTTGTATAAATCAATTTCTATTTCAAAATACTAGCTAACTGAATTCAAAATTTAAAGATTCAATAATTATTTAAGTTAACCAATCTGATGTCCGTATATAATTCTCTACCCTAGGGTCAAGTGATACAGATATTTATCATTTCAATCCATAATTTACAATTTTACGGTTATATATCATTTAGAACCGCAATCCCGAATTAATTAAAAATCCATAAAATGGCTCGAGCCTATCATTTCAACCCATAACGATTTTTCCCTAATCGATAGATCGTTCATGTATGTATCATTTCAACTTATATGGAACTTGCAATATTATAATAATATAAAATACAATATCCAGTCAGCCAATATCAACAATCAAACATCCATCCTAATCATCATCCAAAACAATTAATAAATATCAACAGATAACTGGTAATCAATAACAGATATTAAACCGACAATTTATATTCAATATTAAATTGGACGATAATTAAATGCAGTAAAAGTCAAATTTAACTAGAATGACAATTAAAACATACCAACATCAATCATTTAATTTCTAATCACATCACAAATTAAATTTAACTAACATAAGATAGTTTAGTAATTGTGAGTGGGTTAAAACACTCACATTTGATTTTAAATTGAACTAAAATCCAATTAAGGTCCAAAATTCAAACAGTCCCGGAATTCATCCAAACCAACGTTAAAATGTCAGGAATTTCGATACAATCCCAGTGGAACAATCTACGCGTGAATCAGACCTCTTACGTAAAAGTTATTATCATTAGAAGTTTGAAATTCAAAATTTAAATGAAAAAAAAACCCACTTATACCTCGCGATGTCAGCATTTGACCTTGCTTGACCTTCGGAGACGCGCTCGACTACTTCAGCCTCAATCGAGAAACCCACATCCAACTGCAAATTTGACTACCCATAACACGGGGCTCGGACCATTGGGCGATCTCCTACCACCTACATCGTGATCGCACTGCCATGCCGCATTGCCTGGTGCCACGGGACCCCCAACAGCCTCCCAGAGCACGCCGGGCCACCACGTCCAGTTAGGATTTTCGAAACCCTAATGCGAATATTCTGACCGCCTCAGGCAGTTATAGGCTGAGAGACCACCACCAATCGACTCTAGGAAGCTACCTCTACAAAACCCCTCATCCAATTTCACCAATCGATGCTCCAACCAAAATGCCCAATTTTGACTTTGATTGTGATTTCCAATCGATCCAAACACTGTCTTGAAAAATGTACACTAGACGTAGTTTCCATTTCATCAAGACCTTTCCAACGATATAAAATTCGACATAGTTTGAGGAGTTTTAATTTTTCGATTTGTAATTTGAATTTGGAATATGTTTGTCTGCCATTGAAAAGGGGAAGTGGACAGATGAAATTGTACGTACAGACAAATGGAATAAGAAGCAGCTAGGTTTATAACAGGCTATATATAGGCAGATCCAGAATAGAAATGAATGGACTAGATTGACTTGAAAGTTGAACAATAAACGACTCGAAAAGCCTATTTCGTTCTCCAAATAGAAATGCATCATCCTATATATTGAAATAGATGTTTTCGATATTTTTAAATCCAATGGAATAGGTTTCAAGTCCTAATTCCATCGTATGAAGAAGTTGGCTTAAAATCAGATTATTTCAAATTGATTTCAACTAAATTGATTTCTAGGCGTTTCAAGTCCGTATGATCGAACGAAAAGTCCAATCGCCACGTAACTTGAAATCCTACAATAGTTCACCGTTACAGATCTAATGAAACTAGTTTCGTTGAAATCCAAGGCAGTGGCCAAAATGACTATTTTTACATTAATTGAATAAATTAATATTAAAATTTTTAAATCACTTTTTAATTTCAGATAAATTAAATAACCATTTTTATCATTTTTGATTTCATAGACATTTACAATAACTTAAAAAGAATTACATATCTATTCAGTGTTAATTATTTCACTAATTACAATGTTCAATTTCAACTGCAATTAATCCAATTAATTATAATTTAATTCTAATAAATTGATTATACTTGATTTCAATCTTTTTTTTCAATCAATTATTACTCTAATAACATAGTTACATTTGTTGATATCTTATTTCACTAATATGCTATAATTTCCATCTTTTATTTATGTTAACTACTATATTTCAATTATATTGAATTTTTGTCAATTTTACACATTAATTAAAATTTGAAATCACAATTACTTTATTTATCTTGATTTCATTCTTTTTATCAAATCGGTTGTTTCCTTATGAATATAATTAACATTTCTAGTCCTTTTATTGCATTCACAATTTACAGTTATTATCTTAATCACACTAATGTAACATTTAATGAATTTAATTGCAATAGATTAAATGAATTGGTAACAAATAATGATTGTCATCATTTCTATATTTAGTCACACTTGTAAGTTTATTATTTACAACCAAATGTTATAATTACTTACATAATAGTGATTTTATTTAATTACCATAAATTATATATTATTTCATTAATTAATTCAATTTTTACTTTTGTTTTCTTATATTAAATTTATAACCAAGTATAACATTTAAATCATTTCAATTAATTGAACTTTCATTAAAATTGTTAATAATTAACTTGACATTATTACCTTTCATTCTAGTTATTATTTCATTAACAACTCACAAATTTTTATTTCTCCCATTATTAAGTCACACAATCTTATTAAATTATTTATTTTTAATTATCGAAAATTACGGGTCGTTACACTTCGACTTCCTTTTGTATAATATCATTATAATTCCTTCCCTTTTGCAAAATAATCCTTATAAAATCAATATAATTTTTGCTTCCTATATTTCCTTCCAAGCTGAATCTAGATGGACTGGTATTTCAGTCAATTGACAAAGAAGAAATCGTCAAAGGAATACTAATCCATGATTGTAGATATGTACTACAATGCATGAAGAACATGGGGCCTATTGTCATAAGGTTATATTTTTATGTTAGAAATTTAGTATTTATTAATATTTATCCACTTTAGTTAGGCTTATTTTTTTATGAGCTTTTGTATTAAAGTTTTAATACACATAATTTTGTTACTAGATTTGAATTTTTTGAGTTAGAAAATTTCTTAGGATGATATATATATATATATATATATATATGTATGTATGTATGTATGTATGTATGTATGAATGTACGTATGTATGTATGTATGTATGTGTACGGTGTTTAATAATCAAATGTTTATTATCAGTTTGAAATATATTATATTTTTTTAGTGGAAATGACATTTATCCGTCATAAATCTTTATCTTTTTTCTTATTCAGTATCAAATTATTTCATCCTTTTACCATTTTTGCTAAGCTATAAAGCATTTTTTAGTAACTTTAATGCTCACATTTATTGTCCACATAACATTAATGTCCTCATATATGTAAGACTTTTATCATTCTTTTTAAGTTTTTTTATCAAGTAGTTATTATTATTTAATTTTTATTGAAATGGTTTTCAAAATGATTGAGTATTACCAGAAATATTTATTACATATTCTATTTTAAAAATGACAATGCATCACATTCCATCTTTATTTTGAAAACCTTACCATCTTCGTCTCTTGAAAACTTTGTTATAATTCCCTGTTAGAATCAACACAAAATTTTGGCTCTTTTAATAAAAAATAATCCTGAATAGAACTACATGCAATATTATTAATGATTTCACAGTTCATAACGAAAGTACCATGGTTCCATAGTTAATGAAAAATGCACCAAAGAGTCCTACCTCATGGTGCTAAATATGCATAGTATAAAGATATCAAAACATTATGTTGACCGCTTTAACCTTCTAGGTAGAGGATGGAACGTATGGAATTGTATAATAAGATTACTATTGTAAATTGTACTCATAATTTTTGTACTCAATTTGTATTCTTGACCAGTAAGAAATGTTCTAATGATGATATTTAAGGGATATTATCAAATATTCTATATTTAGTAGAAGTAGTAGTTATTTATATATAATAGGAATACCATGATTTGAAGCTTTTGAAGTTACTAAAATACCCTAACACCTTTTGTTGCTTATTGTTAGATAGTAAAGGACAATTTTGTACTCTCCATGCTGGAATGAAATCTTTTCAGTTATTTGGACGTCAAAATTCATCCCTAATTCAACGCATTATCCATCTTCTTTTTATTTTTCTTCATTTATCAAAAGAATAAATAAATTAATAAAGCAAAGTTAAAATTTCAAATCTCATCCCTATGCAATTCCGTGGTGTTTTTCTTTATAAAATACAATCTATTCGTTTGCAATTTCTATAAAGTAATAAAACTATAACACAAGATAGTCCGGAATCAATCTACATAAAATCTGGATTTGGAAGCTAGGTGCTTACTGCTCCAGGTATGAAAATGTGACCAACTATAGTATTGGTAATTGGTATCTACTTAGTTCGCTTTGTTGCTACTTTTCATTTGTTAGGAAAGCTATATCTTTACCAATACATGACTGGCAGTAGTTCTTTGGTTTTAGTTTTTAACTTTTATGCTACAGTGCAAAGTTCTAAAATCATAATTTTTGTTTGATTAATTTTAGAATGTGGAGAGGAAAAAACTGAAGTGGTACTATAATACTCCACGCATTATGTTCGGTACATTTCTTAACAAAAATTGAATTTTAGCCATTATGGTTTTGTTAAGTTTTACGATAATATATTGCCCATTATTATACGAATTTATTCATGTTTTCTATAAAAAGAAAGAGAAATGGGTGAAGGCCACTTTCAGTTTACATTTAGTTGTTAGGCATGAACTGAATTTATGTCAGCAAGTGAATGTAAAACATCTTTAAGATTTTATGGCCCAGAATTATATATTTAGATGTTTTAATAGGAAGTGAATGATCCAATGTAAAAATGATTTGCAATTGAGGTAACATTTACTACTCAATAATGTATTATGAATTCAAGTTTTAGATTTAGATCATCTTTCAATATGCAGGCTATGAGAGTGTTTCAATAAAACAACTCAAGTTTGGTCTTCTGATTTCAAACAAGACGATATTTTTACGGTGTTTTATGGTTTAGCAATATTTTCTATTTGCACTAAACCTTGAGTATTAAGTATATATAAGATGTTAGACCATATGTACAAATATGTTACAGTGTTTATTACACGTTTGAAGCTTTTACAATATTAAAATATCCTTTTATGTAGTACACTAACCTGAGACAATTTAGCTCATTTCCTTCTCATAACTAGACACCTAGACATGTTCTTATGATTGCATAACTTCCCAATAATATCTCTCCCCTCTCTCCTTTCTCAACTCCAAAATTATACCTAATCTTAATAGCTGCTTTATAGTTGTTAGTTCATAGTTGCTTCCATCTTAGTTCCTAATGCCAGTTATAACAAATGAATAAAATGAAGCAAGTTGAAAGCGGTTAAGTCCCACTCTAATCTAGAAATTTAGGTGTATTCGACGAATTTAATGGCTGTTTTATGCTTACATGAATACCAACAACGGTCATTCAAAGTAAATCATTACCATTTATGCTGCATTTATGTGTCAACCTTATATAAGCTCAATGGGTTTATCAAAATTATTACTAGATAAGATTATGAAGAATTATATTTTGTGATGAAATAACTTCACTATGATGAATCATGGTCCTTTGTGTTTAATCAATTTTGTAATAATTTTTTTGAATCATTAGCATGTTTCATAAGTAGTAATGGTTCAAATATTAATAATAATATTTTATTAGTGTCAAGGTAACCTTAAACAAAAATTAATTAAGAATGCAATTGTGTTTCATTAAGCAATGATCTTCTATTAACAGTATTGACAAAATAGGAATATGATTCTTATTGTTGATATATTTATTAAGTAGTAAATAAGGAAAAAAGAAGGGACTATGGACATATGTATATGTACATATAGATGTCTTTATATGTTATGTTTGCACTTTAGCTTTCATTCAAGCAGGTAGGATCTCAGTTATTAGGATTTAGCTTGGAGATGATAAAACAGAGAGCCAAACTAAGATTAAGGAATTTAACAATGATGAATCTAGTGACTACTCAAGGTTGTCAAACTGATGGATAAAAACAAAATATTAAAGCTCTGTAACAACTGATACATCCATCAGCTAACAATACTCCAAATTCTTTAGTGTTTATCTTCTATACAAGTGTCCACAATCTTGAAGTCCCTCTAGCACATCATGAACCCATCCATGACTATTGAGAACAGCACATCTGCCACCTTCCTGACTCCAACCACGGAAGTGTCTACATCATGCCAGATTGCAAATTAGTTGAACTGGAATACAGGGTTGCCGCCCGTGTTCACACTAGCCAGTTGTACAAACCCTACAGGGGTGTGCTCTATAAAATTTTCGATGACAGTGACTCTTGTCATGTAGATATGACATTGCATGTGACTTTTAATTCTAAGAGGGCTTTGGAGTTGGTGGTGCTAACCACTTGGATGAGGGAGTGGCCGTCTATTGGCATGGATGAGAGGAAGGAGATATCGTCCTATTGTAACGGAGGACTGCCCTGCATATTGACGAAAAACACAGAAGCCTGTTTTTGAAGGGATTTTTAGTCTTTTAATTGTAGCTTTTTTATAGGTTTACAATGTAAAATTATAAATTGAATAGATTCTTTTTGTAGAAAGTTACTATGATTGCATTCATACAAAAGCGAGTGCATTGTGAATATATGTTACATTTTTGTTTGAAGTATTATGTACAAATCATTCGAAGGATTTTGTGTTAATATCCAAAAGATGGCGTGCTCCATAGCAAATGTCGATGATACTCATTGCTGGATTAGGGAAATGAATGAAGTGAAACCAAATTTGAAAGCCATTATATTTAATTGAGTTCACACAAGTGTTTGATATTGAGAAGCTTGAGTATAAGATAACTGAAATGTGCTACATTTATAGTGGAAGTTCAATGATTTTTTATTAGCTATAGTTAAAGTAAGTTCACCACCTTAGGCTATAGACCGATGCATGTCAAGTATCTATATATGTAGTTGGACTTTCGGATACAAAAAGAATTGAATAAACTACAACATAATTACTTCAACAGCATTTCATCTAAATTATTTATTATTTTTAACTCTACCATAATCAAATTATTAATTGGTATTCACATGTATTATACAATCTAACAGGATCTTCACTAATTTACTACTTATATTAATCTACAACCAAAACTCAAAATAATTTTAAACCATGAAAATCGCTTCAACTGTCGCAAATATTGATGTGTGTTGATAAATATTTTACGATTTAAATGGCCCAGCAAAAAGTTGCTTAGAGTATACTAAAGTAAACTTATTGAAAAAACGTTCCATAAACCACGATAAACTTTATCATGACAATATTCAATACGTAGGGTGTGAATGTGACTCCTTCAACTCTTGACCTTTTCACTTTTGTTCATGTATTTATTTCAAGGCTATGAGTGTTCTTCTCATTCAAATATTCAATTAGAAACCAAATAAATAACCAAAAATTATAGCAATGATCGTTGCGTATATTTGTTCATACTATTTCGCATTAAAAAGAAGTTAACTCACATATTTATTTTTGTCATGTATAATATAAGCATAACATCACTATTTTAAAATAATAAATTTGCTCCCAGTTTTCTTTGCATACGTCCAACGGACATGCCTAATGTACTGGTAATAATAAGATTATTATGCTACTATTATAACATCGTAACCAAGATATTATAATATTAGTTAAAGTTCTTTCATCTTTTTTCAAAGTAATTTTCCTTGATATTTTGGATATATTAAATTTAGATTACGCTTGATATTTTAATATGAAGTTGAATATATGAACGATTATCTTTAGTTGTATTGGTTTATCATAAATTTAGAGACCTATGGAAGAATCCATTTAGAAAATTAGTAATGCATTTGACAATAAAATTGATGAAAATAGACTTTAAGAGAAATAAAGATTCTTTATCACATGGCTTATGAAAATGTATGCCCATAAAACTTGATTTTTTTCTTCCATTAACCAATCTAATACTAATATTTTTTATTATTTTCTAGCGGTTGCCAATGGAAATATATGCAACGACCTAGAATTTGGCCACTTTAAAATATACTATTTGAAGTGATTTTAAATATAAATTAGGTAAGGTTGTGTGATTCAAACAATATTCAATAGGATTTGGAAAGAGAAGTATACACAAAAATAGTAACATTTTCCTATGTCGACAAAAGTGACAAAATGATGATTTCAGAAAAGTAGATTTCAATGGTTAAATAAATTATTTTAATTTATTTATAAATTTTTATATTTTTAAATAAGATTATAAAATTTAATTTTAAATTTGGTTTACGTAAATAAATAGTTTAACTAAAACGTCAAAATGTGACTATGAAACATTTTGTTGAAAATCAACGTTTTATCGATTTAAAGTTGTCGCAACGTTGTCGCACCTTTGTTAACATGCTTTAACATAAATATTACATATTTTAATAACTAATCATGTCTACTTTTACAAAATATAATTAGAAAAATTCTATAAGTCATTAGTAAAAGTAAGTAAGAATTAACAAAAAGTAAGAAAAAGTAAACATCAAATCAATATCACAACAAAACCAACATAATTATTATTTTACTTAATTAGCTTAGTTCTTAAGGGATTAAGACATAAAATAAGAAGTGAAAGGATGATGTTAAGTGTTTTAAAAGTGGAGTTTGCTTTATATTGAATTAGGGTTAGTTTGGTAATTTGGTAAGAAGTTATTTTGGTAAATTTACCACTTCTTTCTTTTTCTGTAAATACTCACCTCCTTCTTCACTTTCATTCACATTTTTTCTTCTTCTTTTCTAAACTTCTTGACCTTCTTCCTCTCCTCTTTCGTGGCTTCCAAGCCATAGGAAAAAAATTAGAAACAAATAATTTTCAAATCTTTACAAAATATTCAAAAGAAATCAATGTTCATTCTCTTCAAATCAAACTCATCTTTTTTCCACACTCTATCTCTTTTTCTCTCGGCAATAACTTCTTTGAAATAGAATCAAAATGAAAAATTATTTTTTTCAAATCACGTATTTTTCCAGTGGCTACAACTTTCGTTTTGACCACTTTGATTCAATCTAAAACTAATTATATCAAAAAATCCACACCTTTCCAGTGCATTCTCTGGCCTAGTTTTTAAGAAAGAGAATAGCTCATTTAGTTTTGATCATAACTTGATCGTAGCTAAACCAAATTAAGAAATTATTTTCTTCAGATCATACAAAATTCTATTGCTACAACCTTTATGTTGAACTCTTTTTCTAGTTTTAAGGTTTTCTATACCTGAAACTCAATTCTTTGAAGTGCATTTTCAGGCTTCATTTTTATCAATCCGACAATACCTCTTCTTCATTCTATTATATTTCCCTAAAAACAACTTGGATTCAAATGATTCTTTTTTTCAAATTCAATAGAAAAGAATTTACAACAACTTTTTATTTAAAAACCTTTCTAAACTTTGAAATTTAGAGGACCTAAAATTCGATACAATATAACCTATTTTTCGAATCTAAATCTTGGGAATTCAAGTTCAAAGATCTACCGCTTCTTCCCTGTCCTTTCGGCCAACCTCCATCTCAAGCCTTGACTAAGCTACTAGAAGGGAGAGAGTGATGTTTTCTAGTGTTTAATGGAGTGGGAAGCAGTTAGTGAAATGTTGATAGATTAAAATGTTGGTAAGAAGTTTATCGCTTTGGTTTATGGTGAGAAACTCTATTTAATATCTATATTTATATACATGTTTGATGATGTATTATGATTTCTATGGATTCTTATATATGCTTTGATCATCAAGTATTGATTGTTTGATATGATTGCTGAATTGATTTACCAAGCCACATTAATACACATTGATAAACACAAAGGAAACCACTTTCCTTTTGAAAATGAAATATTGTATATGTAATGCTTAAACCTTTTGGAAATAGTTTTAAAATGAATTAGAAATGTTTTATAAAAATTTAAACATGTTTAAAGATATAGAAAAAGAAAATAAAGATTTCATCTTGTATATTTTAGATATTTCCAAAACAATTTTCTAGAAAAATCACGCTTTTGCAATAAAGTGGCCAAAGCTTAAAATTGATATTTTAAATGTTTTATAAATATGAAATAAATTATAAAAATCTTTTAAAATGTTTTAAAAGAGAATTAAGTTGAAAAGATGGATTTCTAAATGATATAGAAATCGTTTTGAAGAATACAGCTGTTAAAACACTATTTGCAACGCTTTTCGCAGCAGTTTTAAATAACTTTTGAAATGTAATTTTAAACCTATCAATACTGTACTAAATATTTTGTTAATAATTTTAAAAGTAAAATTAAGTAATTTGAAGATGATTTGGAGGTTTAATAGGAGTTTGAATAAACGGTTAAGAGGAATTGTTTATACCACTTAAACAAAAAGGAAAGAATATTGAACGTAATAACAAAGTAGGTATGCGGGACAGAAACGACTAGTACATTTGTCCCGCCTATGAGATCCGGAAAGATAAAACAAGGTGCTTAACTAAGATTAGGGATGGAGCAACCAGTGCCCTTAATTTACATGGCCTATATTTTCTCTTCTTAAGCGAAGGGTGGAACAGATCGAAAGGAAAGCCCGGATGCTCTAATAGATCATGTTTAAGTTTTGTTCCAAGATAAAAAGAAACGAATTTTAGAATATTAATTAACCACTTAACATCGTTTTATCGATGACTAGCGCAAAGGAACTGGGATCGGATTTGGGTGATTTCTATCTGAAGAACCGGGATTGGATTTGGGTAATTCCAATCCAAAAATCACTTCAAACTAATTTTCAAAACACCATATGAAACTAAAATCTTTTATTCAATGGTTGGTACGAAGGAACCGTGATTGAATTGGGTGATTCCTATCTAAAGAACCGGGATCAAATTTAGGTGATTCCTATCCGAAAACTCCTTCAAACTAATTTTTGAAATAAAACATATTGAAGACAAAGATCTTCATAATGTAGGATTACTTGCCATTAGTCCTTGGACGTGAAAATTACCATATTTAAGGTGGCAGTAGTGCTCTGTTATAAATATCTTCGATTTGCAAGAATATGATTTGAAGTTAAGATAGAAATCTTTGATTAAGTTTTAATAAATGATCTGTGAATATTTTCCCTAAGTTAAAAGTTATAGCTTAAGTATAAGAAATCTTTGATTAAGATTTAATGAATGATTTGGAAAGATTTTCCTAAGTAAAGGAGAAAATGGTTTGGAATTATTCCAGGCTTTAAGAAAGGTTTAAATAAGCTAAATGATTTGATAAATGAGGTTTAATGGTTCCATATACTTTTGAAAAGAAAATGGAATAAATTAAAAAGAATATATCTAAGAAAGATATTTGATTTAAATAAAAAATAAAGTAATTGATTGATTATGGATATCCACATATGATCTTAGCATCTTTTAAAGCGATAATTGGCTTCGGAGGAATCGGGGTCGGATTTGGGCGATTCTTATCCGAAAACCACTTCGAACCAATGTATACGTTCTAAAGTGAAGACATGTTGAAAATGATGATTATTGAAGACCGGATTTTCATAGCGTGAGGATTGCTTATTGACATGCTTTGGGTCGCTCCCATTATAGGGTTATTCATAGCAGCGGTCTCCTCATTGTGGAGAACTTTTCGGATTACAAGGACTACTCGCTAGCAGTGGTAGTAGGAGAGTGCCTTCGGTTTCGTTTGGTCCCAGAATGAACTTGTATGGATGTTTGTCTAACATTGCATTCTAAATCACATTTGAGTGGTTTCTATAAATGTATATCAATTGGTGGCAGAGAAGGCAACTTCTTTTAGCTTAACACTCTTTTTTGTGACATACGAGCTCAGGAAGTTATACTTTTCTATAAATCGTCATGTGACGTGGAACGACAATGTGGCATTCAAAGTGAAACCTGTTATGATCAAAGTATGGTTTGTATGAAAAGCATGGCTTTGAATAAATTTAACATAGCCTCACTAGCCTCACATCTCGGAAGGTGATATGAGATACTATGTGGTCTGACAAACACAAATTTGGAATAAGTGAGTATGTATAGTGGTGCCCAATATGTTGGTCCCTTTAGGGGATACGTCCTTCAAGGCATTTATTGCCCCATTTGGATAAAGTGGTTAGCTTCAAAAAACAGGACAGACGAGTTACCAGTGGTAGTGTAGCAAGTATAGTTCCAAGTGACTAGTTTGAGAAAAGCGATTAAGGCACCGTGTGAACTATGTTTGTTATGCATGGATCGGAGAAAAAGGCCACTAGTTCCCTATCATGTTGTAATTTCAATCCCTACGAGATTTACGATTTTGATTGTAGTTCCAAAATAGTTGTAATGTCTTGCAAACATTTCAGCTATCCCTTTTTAGTATCATATATTTCGTTCGGTATATTCCATTAACCCGGTCCGGATATAATATCTTAGACTTAGTCCATACCTTATTTGAATAAGTTTATTTGAAAGGTATTTTCAAAAGAATGTCATTAAAAATAATATCAAGTGTATTTTGGTATAAAAGTGTTTCGGTTATCATAAGGTAAAAAAAACCCGTCCGTGTTTATGTATAGGCATGGTCTTTTAAGATACCCTTTTTTTCAAAGGTTTTGATAACATAGTCATTTTAAATTTTGAGTATCTCACGCTGGTTTATCAAGCCTGATCCGGGTATTTTTAATACTCGCGTCAGACTAAGTAGTTTCTGGTTTACCTGAAGATGGTTGGAATTTCCAAAGGAGAGCTAGAGATCTTCATCATTATATGGATGTATTCTATTATCTGCTACTTCTATATCCTTTGTTTTGTTGTTTGTCAGCATTTGTAAGAGCAGAAGTTTGTAACTGTCCAGGCTGAATCAAGGTTAGACTCTGATATTGTATGTTAAATTTTTCCGTTGTAAAGATTATTTTTGAAATAATATATGTTATTCTATTCTTGTTAGATTTAGTTCTGTCTTTATTTTCTTTCTACCTTAATGATCTGCTTATTCGTGCAATTTGAGTTGGACATGTGCGGTTTATTGTCGATTCAAAGGGTACAGAAAAATAGGCCATATATTTGGTATCAGAGCTAAAGGTTAACTGAGAACCTTGGCTTTGGTGGGGTAAAGACTCATCAGAGATATGGTTAGTAACACCCTAGGGTGAGTAGCTCATTAGAGATAGGGTTAGTAACATTCTAGAATGAGTTTGAGGTATGAGCATGTATTTGTAATTGGATATAAATGTGTTTTGTGTTGATTAATCCGTTGAGTGGTATATGGATTCCGGTCGATGCATGAAAGCTCCATGTAATCGCTATGGATTCCTAAACACTTAAACAAGGCGAACCGACACACTAATTTGGAAAAATTGGTAAATGAAATAATTTTACCTAGGATTATATTTTGAATATAAAGTATATATTTTGAAAAGTTGTATAGTTAGAAATTAGGATTGGTGAAATTTGAATTTGAGCGTCTTGTGATTAGAATTTCACGATTTGACTATAAGATATTTCATAAAGATCATCGATAAGTAAGAAATCTTATAAGGTAATTAAAATCTTTAATGTTTATTCCAAAATAATAAATTAAGAAATGATAATGTTAAGTTACTATCATAAATTGATCAATTGTTTGATTTAAAAGTTAAAAGTACATATACCTTATGAAATAAGTTTCAGGATTTGACAATAAGGTGTTTGATAATATATTTTTTTAAGGAATGAATACATAAGATAAAAATGTGTTTAAGTTATTGTTTAAAAAGATAAATACAAAAAGAATGTTAATTTAAATTCGAGTAAAAGAATTGTGGTAGTTTAAATGAAGTTAATTAATATAAGATAAAATGAATTTATAAAATATGTTTTATAAAGTAATCTCTAAAGGATTTTGAAAATTGTATCATTTCAAATAAAAAGAGGTATTTTATGATAAATAATTCGATTGGCTCGAAAATAAACTAAAAATGGGCAAGAGATGTGTTCTAATGGTAAGCACTTCTCTTAAATATTACTTTTCTTGTTAAGAAGATATATGATACTGTTGGTAGTACCAAGTTCCTTGGATTGTTTTGCAGTTACTCGATCTACATAATTTTCTTAAGTTATAGAGATAATGTGAATCATTGTTTAGTAATCTTTATAAAAGTGTTTAAACCAAAGATAAATTGGGATCGCTAATTGCTAAAATAAAGCAGAATTTCTGACGATTTTGAACAGTCGAAATTTTCCGAATTTTACCTAACTCAGAGCTAAGAAATTTATGAAAACTATTTGGTATAATATTGAAATACTTTGAGTAAGTTAAATAAGATAAGGATAATTTATAAATTTGATTTATAAGGAAAAAAAGAGAGATTTAAGAGTTAAAAGATTGTGGGAAAACTTTTTTATAAAGATAAATTATCTTTTGAGTAAAAAATGGTTTCATTAGAATATTTTCCTTTAATAAAAATATTTGAAAATAAATAATTAACGGGATTATATAAAGAAGCACCTTTATAAAATGTTTAAACTTAAGATAAAATTTATGAAAAGTTTTTTAGGGTTAATAAATACATCTGTTATACATAGATCATTTCATCGTACAAATTGATCTAAGATTTGAGTTCGGAATTTTGAGGTGTTTACACTGGTCTAAAAATGGATTTGTCACTCAATTCTTGATGACGAACATTAATTCGGGTTTATGGTTAGGTACTTGAGTTTTCTATCATAGTTGAAAATTATGCAAGGAAAGCAAAGGTTCTGATCTAGATGCCTGATCAGAGTCCGCACTAGAGGATTGAGGGGATTGATACTAGTTCGGAAATAAAGTTATGTATTCGAGTAGGAGATCGAATAAGATATTTCAGACGTATGATCTGTGTATATTTTATGGAATTAAGTTTAAAGATAAATGTTTTGGGCAAACTTTTGTTTTGGGTAATTTCGAGGATGAAATTCTTTTAAGTAGGGGAAAATGTAACGACCCAGAATTGATCACTTTGAAATATACTATTTAAAATGATTTTAAACATAAATTAGGTAAGGTAATATGATTCAAATAATATTAGATAGGATTTGGAAAGAGAAGTATATAGAAAAATAGTAGCATTTGCCTACATCGACAAAAGTAACAAAAGGCTGATTGCCGTAAAGTAAGTTTCAATGGTTGAATAAATTATTTTAATTCATTTATAAATGTTTATATTTTTAAATAACATTATGCAAATTTATTTTTAAATAAATAGTTTAACTAAAATGTCAAAATGTGTCCGTAAAATATTTTACCGAAAATCAACGTTTTGTCGATTAAAAGTTGTCACAACGTTGTCGCACCTTTGTTAACATGATTTAACATATAAATTACATATTTTGATGACTAAATATGTTTAACTTTACTAAATATAATTAGAAAATTCTAGAAGTGTAACAACCCTAGATTTTTGTATATTGTTTAAATTGGACTTTCTTTTATTTTTAAATTAATTTAAATTTGTTTTATTTCAAACATTTCATTTTTAAATATAAATGTTGATTATTAAGTAATTTATAGTTCAAACAAGTATAATTTGAATATTTTACTGTAAAGTGAATTTCTGGTCAAACTATTCAAACTTTGACTTTTAAACTTCAAATTTAAATTATTTTTAAATCTTAAATTTTATCTTTTATTATGAAATAGATGAAATAACTTGAACACTGCTTTTCGTTTCGTTGAAAACGGAGTTAAACTGCAAAAGTTATGCACATTTCAATTTTGAGTATAATTTGTTAGTTAACAATTTGTCTATTTTTAATTATATAAAATATATTTCTATTTTCATATTTTATTTTAATATGTTTTAATATTTTATTTTATGTATATTTTTCCTTTTAATATTTTTAAAATGATAATATAATTTTTCTAAAGTTTATTTGAATTTATTAAGCCTAGTTTCAATTTTTCAGCTATTTTCTTCATTTAAATTTTATTAATTTAAATTTTATTTATTTATTTTTGTGAATTCATTTTATTTTGTGTTCTTAACTTTATTTATAAATATTTTTCAAGTACACAAAAAATTTTCAAAGTTCATTGCATTTATTTTTCATATTTTCAAGACTAGTTGCAGTTTTTGCTGTTTTATTTAATTAAATTATACTTAATTAATATTTATTCATTTATTTTTGCTTATTTACTAAATTTTCGTAATTTTATCTGAATTTACATATATATTTCAGTTATATAAAATTTAAAATGAAATAAGAGAAATTTGAAGAGTTGTGACCATTGATTTGCTTATGTCCTTTTGTATTCCACCTTTTCAATTTCAACATATGCATTCAATTGGGGCTGTTCCTTATACCATCTTCAGCCGTATCTTTTTTTTTCATTTTTCACGAAAATTCTTCCTCCTCATCTCTGAAAATTTTAGCCTCCATCATCTCCAAGAGTTTGGTAAAATTCTTTTTCTTTTCCATTGCTTTTCTACTTGTTTATGTTGTTTTCACTTGCTTTCTCACCTTTGCAGCTCAGCCCTTGCTCCTCCTTCACCATGGCTGCCACCACCACCACCTGAGCCAGCCTCCACCACCTCCTCTACAGCCCCAAGCCACTGGCCATGCACCCATGTGACCAAATCCAACAATATCTACACAAACTTCACCTATATGCACCATAGCCAATCACCTATGCCTTCATCACTTTCGACCACCCGTTGGCCGCCACCTACTCCACCTCCACCATCTATGGATGACCTGGAACCCGCTTCCACGCCATCCTATAGCCCACTACAGTGATGGCCGCACCATGCTAGCTTGCGGCCGAAACCATATGTTGCATAGGATCCATGGTAGTTGCATTGTAGTGTTAGTTCCATTCACCTATCTCTCTACCATACTTTGCTCCATCATTTTCCCATGCTAGGCCGACCTTTAGGAACCAAGACCAGATCCAAACCATGCCTTTAGCCGTGCCATTTTAGATCTGGAGCTGAAGCATAGGTGATAGAAAGCAAGTGCAAACACTTTGGATTTGTTTATGCATCCAATTCTATCATTGTTTAATGGTATTTTGTGTTGAAACTTATGTGTTGTTATACTTGTTTTGTTGAATGTATCCAAGGGAATTGATACTTTGGCTCTCCCACTCATCTTTGTGTCGTGTTATCGTTCTTGTTGGGATCTCATTCGTGCATTCGTTGTTGTGTCTCTAGCTCAAACATGTGAGTTATCCTCACCAGACAATATGTACATATATAACTAGTAAATTGACCCCTTTTGAATCTGTAAAATGCATTATCATATTACATATGTTATATTATGATTATATGATGTTCACCCATGCTTAAACACCTATTATAACATCTGTTACTGTTATATTATGTTGTTCTGTTATTTTTATCAGTTTATCACACTGCAAGTTCCCTTTAGATTAGAATCACTATGGGTTGAAATGATACATACCCAAACGGACTTTAGAATACGGGAAAATCGTTATGGGCTAAAATGATAGGCCTGAGCGATTTTCATTTTATTTCATTTACTTGGGACTGCGGGTTTGAAATGATAAAACCCGGATTTTCTTTGTAAATTACGGGTTGAAATGATACATTACCCGTATCACTTTACCTAGGCTAGAAAATTATATACAGACCCGTAGTTAAAATATATTTTTCTAAAATTTTTAAGAATATGTTTGAAATGTAAATATTATAATATTTTGATTTAAAACATAATTAAAAATGATTTTTGTAAAGTATTATTGATTTTTTGGAAATTTATAGGTTAAATAAATTATGGAAAACTTAGAAAATTTAAATGTAAGTTATTTTGGAAATTTTGATTTAATTATAATTGAAAATTAAATTAAATATGAAATTATGATAAATTTATGATAATTTGAATTTAAAATGATTTTATAATATATTAATGATTTTTGAGTAAAGTTAAAAAATGAAAGGGATGATTATTTAAGTTGAAATTTTGAAATATAACCAAATGGGAATTTGTGAATTTGGCTTAAAAGTGAATTTTAAGTTAAGTGAATAAAATTGAAATTAAGTTATATTTTGAAATTTAAACTTAAGTGTTAAGTTGAAATTTAATTCAATGAATTTAAATTTGAATGTTGAAATTTAATAAGTGAATTATTATTAAATTTTGATTTTTGAATGGAAATTTAACTTTATAAAATCATGAACTTAAGGAAAATTAAATAATGTTTATAAATGTGAAAATGTATGATTTTATAAGTTAAAAATGTTTTAAATAAAAATATAATCGGTTGTGAAATTATATTGAATATTTGAAGTTAATTAACTGCATTTTTGAAATGCTATTAATTGCAATGTAAATGATATTACAGCATTTGTAAATGATGTAGTTGATGATAATGAACTAAAAAGCTAAATTGAATTAAAGGCTATTATAGCAATCTTTTTAAGTGCTATAATTGTTGAATTTAACTAAGTTTATTTGAAATATTAAGTAAACCCTATTACAGCATTTTTAAAAATGCTGTTTTTGTTAAATTGAAATGTTTTGAATGTAACTTTCCGTAGCGTTTTCTAAATGCTGCGAAAAGTGAATTTTCACTGTTTTGATAAACTTAAGTGAATAAATGAACTTTGGAAGTTGAAATTTTTGGAAATTTAATAATTTAATTATTAAATATAATAACTTCATTTTAATGATTTAAAATGATTTTTGAAATATAAACTGTTTGAAATGTAAATTGAAATGATATTTTAAATTGAATAAAATGAATAATGATTTGAAATGAATGTGGTTTTGAAAAGATATGATATTTTTGTGTATTAAAATGATTTGAAATGTGGTTTTGGAAAGATATGATATTTTGGTGTATTAAAATGATTTGAAATGTGGTTTTGGAAAGATATGATATTTTGATACATTAAAATGATTTGAAATGAAGTTTTGAAAAGATATGATATTTTGATATATTAAAATGATTTGACAAGAATTTCTGGGAAGATATGATGTTTTGAAATGGTTTGGAATTAATTTAATCTTTATTTTGATAAAGATTTGGATTTGAAATGATATCCTATTTTGAAGTATAAACATTATTTTAAAAGTTATAACTACGGGTTATAATAACGATTGGTTGGCAACGAGACAGGGATCGGATATCCGGCATACTCTCTGTCGATACCGAAAACCACTTTGACAACCGTGTACGCGGTGGAGATTCCAGAATGAAGTAGGATGGTGGCGACGTTCTTGAGGTATATTACGTGGACCCAACTCCCGTGAGTTGGCATAAGGTGGCTAAAACAGGAGCGATCTCGGGCCAAGTGAGGTCATTCCTCCGATCGGACACATTCCTTCGATACTATACTCTTACTTGTGATTGATTAGATGGCCATCCTCCGATTTTCATTGGGAGTGTGTTCCGAGGTGGGCGTATGTGGCTGCTGCGTTACCACCAGCCCGTGTGCGTAATTGGTATATCTACCCTGGCATTGCCTTGTGTGCCGTGTCACCTACCATACCGAGCCTTTACTACGAGTTTGTTTTTCTCCCGTAGCCTGTGTGGTATCCTCTGACAGTCACCCGGAGTGGAGATGGCATGATATTGGATGGACTACTGGGACTATTATGTGTGAAGGGTGATATGGGTAGCCTGGAACGCTATTTAAAATTATGTTTATTTTACTGTAGACATTATTATAATAGCGAAATATTACTACATAGTAAATAGTTTGACGGATCCTTAGAGGATGGGCGGTCCCAGGCATCCTTTAAGTTACTTGTACCTTATTATAGTTCACTTGAGTTGGTTTACATTATATAAGTATATATTGTCCTGACTCGAGTGTTTGTATCTTTATTTACGCTCGTGTTAGCCTGAGTATTCACAGATTCGGATTTCCACTTTCTGGAGATTGGAATCGCTGGAGATTATCTGCTTGTCTTGTTTATCTATTTCACTCCCAGTTATCCTGTTGATTCCAGTATTGTATTCAACTTGTACTTGGTTATCATACTTAGACTTCTGTTGTACTTTATTTCTTCTATTTTATCTTATTTAACTCTGATGTATCTTATATTTATATAGTGGCTTCATGAACTACTATTTCTTTTACTTCCGCTGCATTATTAAATACTCTGTGTCTGTGATCTGTGATTTTATTTACTGTATATTCTGAGATTTGCCAAATTTTATTTACAACGCGGTATTTTGAGCAATTCAAGTCCGACATGTGCGGACGCGAATGGTTGAAAATATCGGGTCGTTACAGTTGGTATCAGAGCTTTGGCTTTGAGGCAAATCATAGAATATATGGTAAACTTAATTTCAGAATCACTTTCATCCGAGCTTGAATCTCTTCATTTTTGTTCGATTTCTTTTGAATTTTGGAACGTTCCCTGCGGTTCCAAAATCCATTCTTGTCCCTCACTATTCATCTTCTTTTGATTCTGGAGTATCCCATAACTCCATTTCGAGTGATCTTTATAGTGAATTGGCGCTCTCGCCAATATTCTAATTTTCATGTAAAGGGGTGAAACTCCTTTACAATTAGCATCGATTCACCAGAGATTTTATCCTTAGTTTAGATGCTAATATCTTTATTATTTCAAACTCTATCTCTTGAGATTGAAGGTAGATTTACCCCAGAAAATCCACATTGATCTTATTCTTTAAGTCACGGTTAACTCGGTTAAGGTTGCCCGCGATTTATTTAAGCTTATCCATCTCCCTACTCTGTTTGACCATCTTGTCTTTTGTTTCTAAACCATCTCCAAACATTTTGAACTATACTTGTAAATCTATGTTTTATATATTGTGTTGTTTGAGTTGTTAATGTTGATTTGGGTTTCCGATCGATTCGTCTGATTAACGCTATCGATAGGATTTCTAAAACACTTTGACAGAACAAACTGACACAATATTATTTTAAAAATAATGTTAATGAAATAAATTTTGATATAAGTAAATTTATGGAACTTAATAAATTGATTTAAACTAATCATTTGAAATGATAATACTTGATTTACCATTTATTGTTCTACAAATGAATTTATAAATAGTTGTTTATAAATTGATTTGGGAACTGAAATGAATTTAAACCAATAATTTGAGAATTTAATTTCCGATGGTTTCAAACCTTGTGTTTTCAAGTTTTAAAAGGATATCTTATTTAAAGTATTTTCGAATAGAAATTTGTTTCCGAAGAATTTTAAAGTTTAAAATTAGTGCTCTTCTCTTTGTCACTGGAAAATAACTTCAATGATTACTGCAGCATCATCGACGTTCATTTTCGAGTTTCGAAGTGAAGAGACTATTCTGTAGTCCTGCTACAGCTTTGTTTTGGGAATTTAATTGATTTGAATTTCTAAAATATGACTTGATTTATATAGATATATGATTTAAAATTTTATTTGACATATTATGTATATATAATTACTTATCTTCAAATGGTTTGAAGGTAATCGGAAATTTAGTTCTTAAATTTTAGCTTGAAGAATAATTTCAATTATAAAAAGAAAATCAAAAATTTGGATAAATGATTCAAACTTGAGATAATTGAATTTAGAAAGTTTTATTTGTATAATACACAAATTCATTCCAATATAACTTACCTTAATTTTCAGAAGTTAACAATGTAATTGGATAATATATAATATAAAAAGTATTTATAAATGAAATTTGAGTGGTTATAATAAATTTTATACACTTAAATTTTAGTTATAAAAAGATTATCTGAGGTAAGTAGAATAAAAAGGTAATTGAATAATTTAAAATATAAATGATGTTAAAGGAAATAAGAATAAGTTAAAATAATTATAATAATGTAAGTATATTTAGCATAGGTGATAAAATATATTGAGAGGAAAAAACTTAATTTTAATTAGGTATAAAGAGGAATTAAATTTATTGTGTACATTTTGAGTATAATAATGATTTTCAAATCCATGATTTTTGGAAAATGGTCAGTTTATGAAAATTAGATGATAAGATAATGAAATTATAGATAGTTAAGATTTATTTAACTGGTGTAAAATTAATTATCAATTTAAGTTGAAAATTCCATTGTTTCAAACTTATTATCTTATTTTGTTCTCAAAATTGTCTTTAGTTGTCCTTATTTTTTTTCCTCATCTTGCTATAGACTGGTATAGACATCTATTTATAATCTTTCTATTTAGAAATCTTTCTATAATCTTTCTGATTAGAAATAATCTGTGATAAAATTTGCTACTCATTTTGAATCTGAGCACTGCTGTCCATCCACAGACCGTCGGTCAAGCGGGAAGAGTGAATCAGATTCTAAAGGATCTTTTCGTGCTTGTGTTCCTGATTCTGGAGAATCTTAGGAAGACCATCTCCACCTTGTGAAACTTACCTATAACAATAGTGTTAGGGTTGTCTCGCATGTTTAATGGAGGAACAACGGTCTGGATTGGAGAAAAAAGTCCCGCATCGCTAAATAATATTAAAAAGTGGTGTATAAATATGGGTTGTTAAGCATGTAACATTGGGGATTCCTTTTGTTACAACAAAGTGTGTGCCAACCCATGTGCGTACGCCACGTGCGGGAGATGGGGAGCTTGTTCCGACCGTCGTTACACAACAAATAGTTATCAGGTGTAATTTAAATCTCCTTGTCATCTTATCTTAATCTTATTTCACTCTATCTTTTTCCGTGCTTTCCCGTACCTCATTCCTTTTCGGGGGCGAAAAGTTTTGAGTGGGGGAGAGTGTAACAACCCTAGATTTTTGTATATTATTTAAATTGGACTTTCTTTTATTTTTAAATTAATTTAAATTTGTTTTATTTCAAACATTTCATTTTTAAATATAAATGTTGATTATTAAGTAATTTATAGTTCAAACAAGTATAATTTGAATATTTTACTGTAAAGTGAATTTCTGGTCAAACTATTCAAACTTTGACTTTTAAACTTCAAATTTAAATTATTTTTAAATCTTAAATTTTATCTTTTATTATGAAATAGTTGAAATAACTTGAACACTGCTTTTCGTTTCGTTGAAAACGGAGTTAAACTGCAAAAGTTATGCACATTTCAATTTTGAGTATAATTTGTTAGTTAACAATTTGTCTATTTCTAATTATATAAAATATATTTCTATTTTCATATTTTATTTTAATATTTTTTAATATGTTATTTTATGTATATTTTCCTTTTAATATTTTTAAAATGATAATATAATTTTTCTAAAGTTTATTTGAATTTATTTCAATTTATTAAGCCTAGTTTCAATTTTTCTTCTATTTTCTTCATTTAAATTTTATTAATTTAAATTTTATTTATTTATTTTTGTGAATTCATTTTATTTTGTGTTCTTACCTTTATTTATAAATATTTTTCAAGTACACAAAAATTTTTCAAAGTTCATTGCATTTATTTTTCATATTTTCAAGACTAGTTGCAGTTTTTGTTGTTTTATTTAATTAAATTATACTTAATTAATATTTATTTATTTATTTTTGCTTATTTACTAAATTTTCGTAATTTTATCTGAATTTACATATATATTTCAGTTATATAAAATTTAAAATGAAATAAGAGAAATTTGAAGAGTTGTGACCATTGATTTGTTTATGTCCTTTTGTATTCCACCTTTTCAATTTCAACATATGCATTCAATTGGGGCTGTTCCTTATACCATCTTCAGCCGTATCTTTTTTTTCTTCATTTTTCACGAAAATTCTTCCTCCTCATCTCTGAAAATTTTAGCCTCCATCATCTCCAAGAGTTTGGTAAAATTCTTTTTCTTTTCCATTGCTTTTCTACTTGTTTATGTTGTTTTCACTTGTTTTCTCACCTTTGTAGCTCAGCCCTTGCTCCTCCTTCACCATGGCTGCCGCCACCACCACCTGAGCCAGCCTCCACCACCTCCTCTACAGCCCCAAGCCACTGGCCATGCACCCATATGACCAAATCCAACAATATCTACACAAACTTCACCTATATGCACCATAGCCAATCACCTATGCCTTCATCACTTTCAACCACCCGTTGGCCGCCACCTACTCCACCTCCACCATCCATGGATGACCTGGAACCCGCTGCCACACCATCCTACAGCCCACTACAGTGATGGCCGCACCATGCTATCTTGTGGCCGAACCCATATGTTGCATAGGATCCATGGTAGTTGCATTGTAGTGTTAGTTCCATGCACCTATCTCTCTACCATACTTTGCTCCATCATTTTCCCATGCTAGGGCGACCTTTAGGAACCAAGACAAGATCCAAACCATGCCTTTAGCCGTGCCATTTTAGATCTGGAGCTGAAGCATAGGTGGTAGAAAGCAAGTGCAAACACTTTGGATTTGTTTATGCATCCAATTCTATCATTGTTTAATGGTATTTTGTGTTGAAACTTATGTGTTGTTATACTTGTTTTGTTGAATGTATCCAAGGGAATTGATACTTTGGCTCTCCCACTCATCTTTGTGTCGTGTTATCGTTCTTGTTGGGATCTCATTCGTGCATTCGTTGTTGTGTCTCCAGCTCAAACATGTGAGTTATCCTCACCAGACAATATGTACATATATAACTAGTAAATTGACCCCTTTTGAATCTGTAAAATGCATTATCATATTACATATGCTATATTATGATTATATGATGTTCACCCATGCTTAAACACCTATTATAACATCTGTTACTGTTATATTATGTTGTTCTGTTATTTTTATCAGTTTATCACACTGCAAGTTCCCTTTAGATTAGAATCACTATGGGTTGAAATGATACATACCCAAACGGACTTTAGAATACGGGAAAATCGTTATGGGCTGAAATGATAGGCCTGAGCGATTTTCATTTTATTTCATTTACTTGGGACTGCGGGTTTGAAATGATAAAACCCGAATTTTCTTTGTAAATTACGGGTTGAAATGATACATTACCCGTATCACTTTACCTAGGCTAGAAAATTATATACAGACCCGTAGTTAAAATATATTTTTCTAAAATTTTTAAAAATATGTTTGAAATGTAAATATTATAATATTTTGATTTAAAACATAATTAAAAATGATTTTTGTAAAGTATTATTGATTTTTTGGAAATTTATAGGTTAAATAAATTATGGAAAACTTAGAAAATTTAAATGTAAGTTATTTTGGAAATTTTGATTTAATTATAATTGGAAATTAAATTAAATATGAAATTATGATAAATTTATGATAATTTGAATTTAAAATGATTTTATAATATATTAATGATTTTTGAGTAAAGTTAAAAAATGAAAGGGATGATTATTTAAGTTGAAATTTTGAAATATAACCAAATGGGAATTTGTGAATTTGGCTTAAAAGTGAATTTTAAGTTAAGTGAATAAAATTGAAATTAAGTTATATTTTGAAATTTAAACTTAAGTGTTAAGTTGAAATTTAATTCAATGAATTTAAATTTGAATGTTGAAATTTAATAAGTGAATTATTATTAAATTTTGATTTTTGAATGGAAATTTAACTTTATAAAATCATGAACTTAAGGAAAATTAAATAATGTTTATAAATGTGAAAATGTATGATTTTATAAGTTAAAAATGTTTTAAATAAAAATATAATCGGTTGTGAAATTATATTGAATATTTGAAGTTAATTAACTGCATTTTTGAAATGCTATTAATTGCAATGTAAATGATATTACAGCATTTGTAAATGATGTAGTTGATGATAATGAACTAAAAAGCTAAATTGAATTAAAGGCTATTATATCAATCTTTTTAAGTGCTATAATTGTTGAATTTAACTAAGTTTATTTGAAATATTAAGTAAACCCTATTACAACATTTTTAAAAATGCTGTTTTTGTTAAATTGAACTGTTTTGAATGTAATTTTCCGTAGCGTTTTCTAAATGCTGCGAAAAGTGAATTTTCACTGTTTTGATAAACTTAAGTGAATAAAGAACTTTGGAAGTTGAAACGTTTGGAAATTTAATAATTTAATTATTAAATATAATAACTTCATTTTAATGATTTAAAATGATTTTTGAAATATAAACTGTTTGAAATGTAAATTGAAATGGTATTTTAAATTGAATAATGATTTGAAATGAATGTGTTTTTGAAAAGATATGATATTTTGGTGTATTAAAATGATTTGAAATGTGGTTTTGGAAAGATATGATATTTTGGTGTATTAAAATGATTTGAAATGTGGTTTTGGAAAGATATGATATTTTGATATATTAAAATGATTTGAAATGAAGTTTTGAAAAGATATGATATTTTGATATATTAAAATGATTTGACAAGAATTTCTAGGAAGATATGATGTTTTGAAATTGTTTGGAATTAATTTAATCTTTATTTTGATAAAGATTTGGATTTGAAATGATATCCTATTTTGAAGTATAAACATTATTTTAAAAGTTATAACTTCGGGTTATAATAACGATTGGTTGGCAAAGAGACCGGGATCGGATATCTGGCATACTCTCTGTCGATACCGAAAACCACTTTGACAACCGTGTACGCGGTGGAGATTCCAGAATGAAGTAGGATGGTGGCGACGTGCTTGAGGTATATTACGTGGACCCAACTCCCGTGAGTTGGCATAAGGTGGCTAAAACAGGAGCGATCTCGGGCCAAGTGAGGTCATTCCTCCGATCGGACACATTCCTTCGATACTATACTCTTACTTGTGATTGATTAGATGGCCATCCTCCGATTTTGATTGGGAGTGTGTTCCGAGGTGGGCGTATGTGGCTGCTGCGTTACCACCAGCCCGTGTGCGTAATTGGTATATCTACCCTGGCATTGCCTTGTGTGCCGTGTCACCTACCATACCGAGCCTTTACTACGAGTTTGTTTTTCTCCCGTAGCCTGTGTGGTATCCTCTGACAGTCACCCGGAGTGGAGATGGCATGATATTGGATGGACTACTGGGACTATTATGTGTGAAGGGTGATATGGGTAGCCTGGAACGCTATTTAAAATTATTTTTATTTTACTGTAGACATTATTATAATAGCGAAATATTACTACATAGTAAATAGTTTGATGGATCCTTAGAGGATGGGCGGTCCCAGGCATCCTTTAAGTTACTTGTACCTTATTACAGTTCACTTGAGTTGGTTTACATTATATAAGTATATATTGTCCTGACTCGAGTGTTTGTATCTTTATTTACGCTCGGGTCAGCCTGAGTATTCACATATTCGGATTTCCACTTTCTGGAGATTGGAATCGCTGGAGATTATCTGCTTGTCTTGTTTATCTATTTCACTCCCAGTTATCCTGTTGATTCCAGTATTGTATTCAACTTGTACTTGGTTATCATACTTAGACTTCTGTTGTACTTTATTTCTTCTATTTAATCTTATTTAACTCTGATGTATCTTATATTTATATAGTGGCTTCATGAACTACTATTTCTTTTACTTCCGCTGCATTATTAAATACTCTGTGTCTGTGATCTGTGATTTTATTTACTGTATATTTTGAGATTTGCCAAATTTTATTTACAACGCGGTATTTTGAGCAATTCAAGTCCGACATGTGCGGACGCGAATGGTTGAAAATATCGGGTCGTTACAGTTGGTATCAGAGCTTTGGCTTTGAGGCAAAACATAGAATATATGGTAAACTTAATTTCAGAATCACTTTCATCCGAGCTTGAATCTCTTCATTTTTGTTCGATTTCTTTTGAATTTTGAAACGTTCCCTGCGGTTCCAAAATCCATTCTTGTCCCTCACTATTCATCTTCTTTTGATTCTAGAGTATCCCATAACTCCATTTCGAGTGATCTTTATAGTGAATTGGCGGTCTCGCCAATATTCTAATTTTCATGTAAAGGGGTGAAACTCCTTTACAATTAGCATCGATTCACCAGAGATTTTATCCTTAGTTTAGATGCTAATATCTTTATTATTTCAAACTCTATCTCTTGAGATTGAAGGTAGATTTACCCCAGAAAATCCACATTGATCTTATTCTTTAAGTCACGGTTAACCCGGTTAAGGTTGCCCGCGATTTATTTAAGCTTATCCATCTCCCTACTCTGTTTGACCATCTTGTCTTTTGTTTCTAAACCATCTCCAAACATTTTGAACTATACTTGTAAATCTATGTTTTATATATTGTGTTGTTTGAGTTGTTGATGTTGATTTGGGTTTCCGATCGATTCGTCTGATTAACGCTATCGATAGGATTTCTAAAACAATTTGACAGAACAAACTGACACAATATTATTTTAAAAATAATGTTAATGAAATAAATTTTGATATAAGTAAATTTATGGAACTTAATAAATTGATTTAAACTAATCATTTGAAATGATAATACTTGATTTACCATTTATTGTTCTACAAATGAATTTATAAATAGTTGTTTATAAATTGATTTGGGAACTGAATTGAATTTAAACCAATAATTTGAGAATTTAATTTCCGATGGTTTCAAACCTTGTGTTTTCAAGTTTTAAAAGGATATCTTATTTAAAGTATTTTCGAATAGAAATTTGTTTCCGAAGAATTTTAAAGTTTAAAATTAGTGCTCTTCTCTTTGTCACTGGAAAATAACTTCGATGATGACTGCAGCATCATCGACGTTCATTTTCGAGTTTCGAAGTGAAGAGACTATTCTGTAGTCCTGCTACAGCTTTGTTTTGGGAATTTAATTGATTTGAATTTCTAAAATATGACTTGATTTATATAGATATATGATTTAAAATTTTATTTGACATATTATGTATATATAATTACTTATCTTCAAATGGTTTGAAGGTAATCGGAAATTTAGTTCTTAAATTTTAGCTTGAAGAATAATTTCAATTATAAAAAGAAAATCAAAAATTTGGATAAATGATTCAAACTTGAGATAATTGAATTTAGAAAGTTTTATTTGTATAATACACAAATTCATTCCAATATAACTTACCTTAATTTTCAGAAGTTAACAATGTAATTGGATAATATATAATATAAAAAGTATTTATAAATGAAATTTGAGTGGTTATAATAAATGTTATACACTTAAATTTTAGTTATAAAAAAATTATCTGAGGTAAGTAGAATAAAAAGGTAATTGAATAATTTACAATATAAATGATGTTAAAGGAAATAAGAATAAGTTAAAATAATTATAATAATGTAAGTATATTTAGCATAGGTGATAAA
The DNA here is from genome assembly GCA_030765085.1 of Allium cepa. NCBI lineage: Eukaryota > Viridiplantae > Streptophyta > Magnoliopsida > Asparagales > Amaryllidaceae > Allium > Allium cepa. The sequence continues at coordinate 647,233,235 of CM060939.1, read as the reverse complement.
ATATATTGAGAGGAAAAAACTTAATTTTAATTAGGTATAAAGAGGAATTAAATTTATTGTGTACATTTTGAGTATAATAATGATTTTCAAATCCATGATTTTTGGAAAATGGTCAGTTTATGAAAATTAGATGATAAGATAATGAAATTATAGATAGTTAAGATTTATTTAACTGGTGTAAAATTAATTATCAATTTAAGTTGAAAATTCCATTGTTTCAAACTTATTATCTTATTTTGTTCTCAAAATTGCCTTTAGTTGTCCTTATTTTTTTCCTCATCTTGCTATAGACTGGTATAGACATCTATTTATAATCTTTCTATTTAGAAATCTTTCTATAATCTTTCTGATTAGAAATAATCTGTGATAAAATTTGCTACTCATTTTGAATCTGAGCACTGCTGTCCATCCACAGACCGTCGGTCAAGCGGGAAGAGTGAATCAGATTCTAAAGGATCTTTTCGTGCTTGTGTTCCTGATTCTGGAGAATCTTGGGAAGACCATCTCCACCTTGTGAAACTTACCTATAACAATAGTGTTAGGGTTGTCTCGCATGTTTAATGGAGGAACAACGGTTTGGATTGGAGAAAAAAGTCCCACATCGCTAAATAATATGAAAAAGTGATGTATAAATATGGGTTGTTAAGCATGTAACATTGGGGATTCCTTTTGTTACAACAAAGTGTGTGCCAACCCATGTGCGCACGCCACGTGCGGGAGATGGGGAGCTTGTTCCGACCGTCGTTACACAACAAATAGTTATCAGGTGTAATTTAAATCTCCTTGTCATCTTATCTTAATCTTATTTCACTCTATCTTTTTCCGTGCTTTCCCGTACCTCATTCCTTTTCGGGGGCGAAAAGTTTTGAGTGGGGGAGAGTGTAACAACCCTAGATTTTTGTATATTATTTAAATTGGACTTTCTTTTATTTTTAAATTAATTTAAATTTGTTTTATTTCAAACATTTCATTTTTAAATATAAATGTTGATTATTAAGTAATTTATAGTTCAAACAAGTATAATTTGAATATTTTACTGTAAAGTGAATTTCTGGTCAAACTATCCAAACTTTGACTTTTAAACTTCAAATTTAAATTATTTTTAAATCTTAAATTTTATCTTTTATTATGAAATAGTTGAAATAACTTGAACACTGCTTTTCGTTTCGTTGAAAACGGAGTTAAACTGCAAAAGTTATGCATATTTCAATTTTGAGTATAATTTGTTAGTTAACAATTTGTCTATTTTTAATTATATAAAATATATTTCTATTTTCATATTTTATTTTAATATGTTTTAATATGTTATTTTATGTATATTTTTCCTTTTAATATTTTTAAAATGATAATATAATTTTTCTAAAGTTTATTTGAATTTATTAAGCCTAGTTTCAATTTTTCTGCTATTTTCTTCATTTAAATTTTATTAATTTAAATTTTATTTATTTATTTTTGTCAATTCATTTTATTTTGTTTTCTTACCTTTATTTATAAATATTTTTCAAGTACACAAAAAATTTTCAAAGTTCATTGCATTTATTTTTCATATTTTCAAGACTAGTTGCAGTTTTTGCTGTTTTATTTAATTAAATTATAATTAATTAATATTTATTTATTTATTTTTGCTTATTTACTAAATTTTCGTAATTTTATCTGAATTTACATATATATTTCAGTTATATAAAATTTAAAATTAAATAAGAGAAATTTGAAGAGTTGTGACCATTAATTTGCTTATGTCCTTTTGTATTCCACCTTTTCAATTTCAACATATGCATTCAATTGGGGCTGTTCCTTATACCATCTTCAGCCGTATCTTTTTTTTCTTCATTTTTCACGAAAATTCTTCCTCCTCATCTCTGAAAATTTTAGCCTCCATCATCTCCAAGAGTTTGGTAAAATTCTTTTTCTTTTCCATTGCTTTTCTACTTGTTTATATTGTTTTCACTTGCTTTCTCACCTTTGTAGCTCAGCCCTTGCTCCTACTTCACCATGGCTGCCACCACCACCACCTGAGCCAGCCTCCACCACCTCCTCTACAGCCCCAAGCCACTGGCCATGCACCCGTGTGACCAAATCCAACAATATCTACACAAACTTCACCTATATGCACCATAGCCAATCACCTATGCCTTCATCACATTCAACCACCCGTTGGCCGCCACCTACTCCACCTCCACCATCCATGGATGACCTGGAACCCGCTGCCACACCATCCTACAGCCCACTACAGTGATGGCCGCACCATGCTAGCTTGCGGCCGAACCCATATGTTGCATAGGATCCATGGTAGTTGCATTGTAGTGTTAGTTCCATGCACCTATCTCTCTACCATACTTTGCTCCATCATTTTTCCATGCTAGGGCGACCTTTAGGAACCAAGACCAGATCCAAACCATGCCTTTAGCCGTGCCATTTTAGATCTGGAGCTGAAGCATAGGTGGTAGAAAGCAAGTCCAAACACTTTGGATTTGTTTATGCATCCAATTCTATCATTGTTTAATGGTATTTTGTGTTGAAACTTATGTGTTGTTATACTTGTTTTGTTGAATGTATCTAAGGGAATTGATACTTTGGCTCTCCCACTCATCTTTGTGTCGTGTTATCGTTCTTGTTGGGATCTCATTCGTGCATTCGTTGTTGTGTCTCCAGCTCAAACATGTGAGTTATCCTCACCAGACAATATGTACATATATAACTAGTAAATTGACCCCTTTTGAATCTGTAAAATGCATTATCATATTACATATGCTATATTATGATTATATGATGTTCACCCATGCTTAAACACCTATTATAACATCTGTTACTGTTATATTATGTTGTTCTGTTATTTTTATCAGTTTATCACACTGCAAGTTCCCTTTAGATTAGAATCACTATGGGTTGAAATGATACATACCCAAACGGACTTTAGAATAGGGGAAAATCGTTATGGGCTGAAATGATAGGCCTGAGCGATTTTCATTTTATTTCACTTACTTGGGACTGCGGGTTTGAAATGATAAAACCCGGATTTTCTTTGTAAATTACGGGTTGAAATGATACATTACCCGTATCACTTTACCTAGGCTAGAAAATTATATACAGACCCGTAGTTAAAATATATTTTTCTAAAATTTTTAAAAATATGTTTGAAATGTAAATATTATAATATTTTGATTTAAAACATAATTAAAAATGATTTTTGTAAAGTATTATTGATTTTTTGGAAATTTATAGGTTAAATAAATTATGGAAAACTTAGAAAATTTAAATGTAAGTTATTTTGGAAATTTTGATTTCATTATAATTGGAAATTAAATTAAATATGAAATTATGATAAATTTATGATAATTTGAATTTAAAATGATTTTATAATATATTAATGATTTTTGAGTAAAGTTAAAAAATGAAAGGGATGATTATTTAAGTTGAAATTTTGAAATATAACCAAATGGGAATTTGTGAATTTGACTTAAAAGTGAATTTTAAGTTAAGTGAATAAAATTGAAATTAAGTTATATTTTGAAATTTAAACTTAAGTGTTAAGTTGAAATTTAATTCAATGAATTTAAATTTGAATGTTGAAATTTAATAAGTGAATTATTATTAAATTTTGATTTTTGAATGGAAATTTAACTTTATAAAATCATGAACTTAAGGAAAATTAAATAATGTTTATAAATGTGAAAATGTATGATTTTATAAGTTAAAAATGTTTTAAATAAAAATATAATCGGTTGTGAAATTATATTGAATATTTGAAGTTAATTAACTGCATTTTTGAAATGCTATTAATTGCAATGTAAATGATATTACAGCATTTGTAAATGATGTAGTTGATGATAATGAACTAAACAGCTAAATTGAATTAAAGGCTATTATAGCAATCTTTTTAAGTGCTATAATTGTTAAATTTAACTAAGTTTATTTGAAATATTAAGTAAACCCTATTACAACATTTTTAAAAATGCTGTCTTTTGTTAAATTGAACTGTTTTGAATGTAACTTTCCGTAGCGTTTTCTAAATGCTGCGAAAAGTGAATTTTCACTGTTTTGATAAACTTAAGTGAATAAATGAACTTTGGAAGTTGAAATTTTTGGAAATTTAATAATTTAATTATTAAATGTAATAACTTCATTTTAATGATTTAAAATGATTTTTGAAATATAAACTGTTTGAAATGTAAATTGAAATGGTATTTTAAATTGAATAAAATGAATAATGATTTGAAATGAATGTGGTTTTGAAAAGATATGATATTTTGGTGTATTAAAATGATTTGAAATGTGGTTTTGGAAAGACATGATATTTTGGTGTATTAAAATGATTTGAAATGTGGTTTTGGAAAGATATGATATTTTGATATATTAAAATGATTTGAAATGAAGTTTTGAAAAGATATGATATTTTGATATATTAAAATGATTTGACAAGAATTTCTGGGAAGATATGATGTTTTGAAATGGTTTGGAATTAATTTAATCTTTATTTTCATAAAGATTTGGATTTGAAATGATATCCTATTTTGAAGTATAAACATTATTTTAAAAGTTATAACTATGTGTTATAATAACGATTGGTTGGCAAAGAGACCGAGATCGGATATCTGGCATACTCTCTGTCGATACCGAAAACCACTTTGACAAACGTATACGCGGTGGAGATTCCAGAATGAAGTAGGATGGTGGCGACGTTCTTGAGGTATATTACGTGGACCCAACTCCCGTGAGTTGGTATAAGGTGGCTAAAACAGGAGCGATCTCGGGCCAAGTGAGGTCATTCCTCCGATCGGACACATTCCTTCGTTACTATACTCTTATTTGTGATTGATTAGATGGCCATCCTCCGATTTTGATTGGGAGTGTGTTCCGAGGTGGGCGTATGTGGCTGCTGCGTTACCACCAGCCCGTGTGCGTAATTGGTATATCTACCCTGGCATTGCCTTGTGTGCCGTGTCACCTACCATACCGAGCCTTTACTACGAGTTTGTTTTTCTCCCGTAGCCCGTGTGGTATCCTTTGACAGTCACCCGGAGTAGAGATGGCATGATATTGGATGGACTACTGGGACTATTATGTGTGAAGGGTGATATGGGTAGCCTGGAACGCTATTTAAAAGTATGTTTATTTTACTGTAGACATTATTATAATAGCGAAATATTACTACATAGTAAATAGTTTGACGGATCCTTAGAGGATGGGCGGTCCCAGGCATCCTTTAAGTTACTTGTACCTTATTACAGTTCACTTGAGTTGGTTTACATTATATAAGTATATATTGTCCTGACTCGAGTGTTTGTATCTTTATTTACGCTTGGGTCAGCCTGAGTATTCACAGATTCGGATTTCCACTTTCTGGAGATTGGAATCGCTGGAGATTATCTGCTTGTCTTGTTTATCTATTTCACTCCCAGTTATCCTGTTGATTCCAGTATTGTATTCAACTTGTACTTGGTTATCATACTTAGACTTCTGTTGTACTTTATTTCTTCTATTTTATCTTATTTAACTCTGATGTATCTTATATTTATATAGTGGCTTCATGAACTACTATTTCTTTTACTTCCGCTGCATTATTAAATACTCTGTGTCTGTGATCTGTGATTTTATTTACTGTATATTCTGAGATTTGCCAAATTTTGTTTACAACGCGGTATTTTGAGTAATTCAAGTCTGACATGTGCGAACGTGAATGGTTGAAAATATCGGGTCGTTACAAGAAGTCATTAGTAAAAGTAAGAATTGACAAAAGTAATAAAAAGTAAATATCCAACCAATATCACATCAAAACCAAAATAATAATTATTTTACTTAGCTTAGTTCTTATGGGATTAAGACAAAGTAAGAAGTGAAAGGATGATGTTAAGTCTTGAAAAAATGGAGGTTACTTTAGACTGAAGTAAGGTTAGTTTGGTAATTTGGTAAGAGGTTATTTTGGTGAATTTACCAATTCTTTCTTTTTCTATAAATACACACATCCTTCTTCGCTTTCATTCACATGTCTTCTTTTTCTTTTCTCGAGCTTCTTCACATTCTTCCTCTCCTCTTTAATGGCTTTCAAGCCATAGGAAAAAAATTAGAAAGAAATAATGTCAAAATATTTACAAAACATTCAAAAGAAATCAATGTTCATTTTCTTCAAATCAAACTCATCTTTTTCCCATATTTTACCTTCTTTTCTCTCGGATATAACTTCACCAAAACTGAATCAAAATGAAAAATTCTTTTATTAAAATCATGTATTTTTTCAGTGTCTATAACTTTCATGTTGACCGCTTTGTCTTAATCTAAAGCTAACTATATCAAAAATCAACTTATTTTCAATGCATTCTCTGGCCCAATTTTTGAGACAGGGAATGGCCTATTTTGTTTTGATCATAACTTAATCATAACTTATCCAAATTAAAAAATTATTTTTTAAAATTATACAAAATTCCAGGGCCCACAACTTTTATATTGAGCACTTTTCCAGTTTTTAGGTTTTTTACACCTAAAACTCAATTCATTGAAGTTCATTTTCGGGCTTCATTTTTGTCAATCCGACAATACCCTTCCTTCATTTTATTATATCTCCCTCAAAACAACTTGGATTCAAGTGATTATTTTTTTTAAATTGAAGAGAAAAGAATTTCAACAAATTTTTAGTTAAATACTTTTCTAAATGTTGAGATTTAGAGAGTCTAAAATTAGATACAAGATAACCTATTTTTCGGATCTAAATCTTGGGAATTCAAGTTCAAAGCTCTACTGCTTCTTCCCTATCCTTTCGGCCAACCTCCATCTCAAGCCTCCACCAAGCTATTCAACGGGAGAGGGTGTTGATTGCTAGTGTTTAATGGAGTAGGAAGTAGTTAGTGAAGTGTTGGTTGATTAGAATGTTGGCAGAAAGTTTATCGCTTTGGTTTATGATTGCTATGTTTGCTTATATACGCTTTGATCATCAAGTATTGATTGTTTGATACGATTGCTAAATTGTTTTACCAAGCCACGTTAATACACATCGATAAACACAAAGGAGATCACTTTCCTTTTGAAAATGAAATGTTGTATATGGAATGCTCAAATCTTTTGGAAATAGTTTTAAAGTGAGTTAGAATTTTTTTATAAATATTTAAATATATTTAAAGAAATAAAGAAAGAAAATCAAGATTTCATCTTTTTTATTTTAAATATTTCCAAAATAATTTTCCAGAATAAACGCCTTTTGCAGTAAAGTGACCAAAGTTTGAAATTGATATTTTCAATGTTTTGAAAATATAAAATAAATTCTAAAAAAATCTTTTAAAATGTTTTAAAATATACTTAAGTTGAAAAGATGGATTTCTAAATGATATAAAAGTTGTTTTGAAGAATACTGCTTTTAAAACACTATTTGCAACACTTTTCGCAACGCTTTTCGCAGCAGTTTTGAATAACTTTTGAAATGTAGTTTTAAACTTAACAATTATTTCCTAAACATCTTCTGAATAATTTTCAAAGAATAATTAAGTAATTTGAAGATAATTTGGAAATTTTAATAAGAGTTTGAATAAACGGTTAAGAGGAATTGTTTATACCACTTAAACAAAAAGGAAAGAATAATGAATGTAATAACAAACTAGGTATGTGGAAACGACTAGTACATTTGTCCCGCCTGTGAGATCTAGAATGATAAAACAAGGTGTTTAACTAAGATTAAGGATGGAGCAACCAGTGCCATGAACTTACCTAGCCCATATTTTCTCTTCTTAAGCTATGGGTGGAACAAATCGAAAGGAAAGGCCGGATGCTCTAAAAGATAATGTTTAAGTTTTTTTTCCAAGATAAAAAGAAACAAATTTTAGAATATTAATTAAGCACTTAACATCTTTTTATCATTGACTAGCACGAAAGAAGCAGGATCAGATTTGGTTGATTCCTATTTGAAGAACCGGGATCGTATTCGGGTGATTCCTATCCGAAAATCACTTCAAACCAACTTTCAAAACCCCAAAAGAACTTAACATCTTTTATTGGATGGTTGGTATGAAAGAACAGGGATCAGATTTAGGTGATTCCTATCTGAAAACCTCTTTAAACTAATTTTCGAAATAAAACATATTGAAGACAAAGATCTTCATAATGTAGGATTACTTGCCATTGGTCCCTAGAGGTGAAATTTACCATATTTAAAGTGCCAGTAGTGATCTGTTATTAAAATCTTCAATTTTCAAGAATATGATATGAAGTTAAGATGGAAATCTTTGATTAAGATTTAATAAATGACTTGGGAATACTTTCCCTAAGTTAAAAGTTATAGCTTGAATATAAGAAATCTTTGATTAAGTTTAATGACTGATTTGGAAAGGTTTTCCTAAGTAAGAGAGAAAATGATTTGGAATTATTCCAGGTAAGAAAGGTTTAAATAAACCAAATGATTTGATAAATGAGGTTTAACGATTCCATATACTCTTGAAAAGAAAATGGAATAAATTGAAAAGAATATATCTAAGAAAGATATTTGATTTAAGTAAAAGATGAAGTAATTAATTGATGATTAATATCCACATATGAACTTAAAATCATTTAAAGCGATAATCGGGTTCGAAGGAACCGGGGTCTGATTTTGTTGATTCCTATCCGAAAACCACTTCGAACCAATGTATACGTTCGAAAGTGAAGACGCGTTGAAGATGATGATTATTGAAGACTGAGAATTTTCGTAGTGTGAGGAATGCTTGTTGACATGCTCTGGATCGCTCCCATTATAGAGTTATTTATAGCAGCGGTCTCCTCGTTGTGGAGATTTTTTCAAATTGCAAGGACTACTCGCTACTAGTGGTAGGAGAGTGCCTTCGAGGTCGTTCAGTCCTAGAATGAACTTGTATGGATGTTTTCTGACATTGTATTCTAAATTACATTTGAGTGGTTTCTATAAATGTGTATCAGTTGGTGGCGAAGAAGGCAACTTTTTTTAGCTTAACACCCTTTCCCGAGACATATGAGCTTAGGAAGTTATACTTTTTTATAAATCAGTTATGTGACGTGGAATGAAAATGTGGAATTCAAAGTGTAACCTGCTATGATCAAAGATGGTTTGTATGAAAAACTTGGCTTTGAAGAAATTGAGCGTAGCCTCACTAGCCTCACATCCCGAAGATGATATGGAATACTATATGGTCTAAAAATTTGAAATAAGTTGGTATGTATGGTGGTGTCCAATATGTTGGGTCCTTTGGGGGATACGTCCCTCACGGCATTTATTGCTCCATTTGGATAAAATGGTTAGCTTGAGAAAAGCAGGGAACTATCGCTTATCAGTAGTAGTATAGCAAGTACAGTTCCAAGTGACTAGTTTGAGAAAATCGATTAAGGCACCGTGGGAACTATGTTTGTTATGCGTGGATCGAAGAAAAAGGCCACTAGTTCCCTATCATGTTGGAAATCCAATCCCTACGAGATTTACGGTTTTGATTCTAGTCCAAAAATAGCTGTAATGACTTGCGAACATTTCAACTACCCATTTTTGGTATCATATATTTCGTTCGGTATATTCTGTTGACCCGGTCCGGATATAATACCTTAGACTTAGTCCGGGGATTGATACCTTATTTGAACAAATTTATTTGAAAGGTGTTTTCAAAAGAATGTCATTAAAAATAATATCAAGTGTATTGTGGTATAAAAGTATTTTGGTTGTCATTAGGTAAAAAACCCGTCCGTGTTTATGTGTAGGCGTGGTCTTATGAGATACCCTTCTTTTGAAAGTTGATAACATAGTCATTTTAAATTTCGAGTTTCACACGCTGGTTTATCAAGCCTGATTTGGATATTTTTAATACTCGGCTCAGACCGAGTTTTTTCAGGTTTATTTGAAGACGGTTGGAGTTTTCAGAGGGGGGTTGGAGTTTTCAGAGGGGGTTGGAGTTTTCAGAGGGGGGTTGGAGTTTTCAGAGTGGCGTTGGAGATCTTCATCATCATATGGATGTATTCTATTATCTGCTACATCTATTTCATTTGTTTTGTTGTTTGTCAGCATTTGTAAGTGCAAAAGTTTGTAACTGTCCAGGATGAATCTATGTTAGACTCTAATATTGTATTTTAAAATTTTCCGCTATAAAAATTATTTTGAAATAATATATGTTATTTCATTCGTGTGAGATTATGTTATGTCTTTATTTTCTTTCTATCCTTAATGATCCGCTTATTCGTGCAATTTGAGTTGGACAAGTGTGGTTTATTATCGATTCAAAGGGTGCGGAAAAATGGGCAATTACAATCTAGCTCTCCATGATGGAATTTTTTTAATGATTTTTAATTTTTGTGAACTGATGGATACTAACCTTCATTTGATCGTACTCTGATCAGTACTTCAATTTTTATCACTCCTAGGTTTGTATTCAATTTATATTCCAAATAATATTCAACAAATTACCTCTTTGTTTTATGTAGTTGGTGATTCATTTTTTAATGCCTTTTCAACAACAAACAAATGAATAACACAGATAAAAATATAAATATTGGAACATCTTATTACATGATATAAAAATATAAAAAAGACTCAAAGTACAGATTTAAGAATGCATATGTCAATACATTACGTATCTCTTAATAATTTAGGTGCGTAGAAGATATTAGTATAGTTCAATCTATCCTTATCTTCTCAACATTAATCCCAATAACAAAATATTTGATACTTCTCATTGTACGAAAACAAAGTGTACAAATTTAAATATATATTGGTAAAAATTGAAACGTAGAACAAAAATTCTCCGATGATATAACTGCATTTCCGCAATTAAATAGAAAAATAATATTTGTTCATACTTTCTAGCTATAATTTTGACAGTGACATATTATTTCTTAATGCAATATAATATGAGTTGATCATGGAAGTTTTGTACAGATATGCAATATAATATCGAGTCTTTATATAGAACATTAAACATTTTTATCAAAAAGTGGTAAAACATAAGTACAAATGTTATTTTCTTAATTTAATGCATATAACTAAATATTTTCATTTAGGTTTTTGATGTAATGGTTATGTTCATTTTAGAATAGTGGTGTGAGTGTAATTACACTCATGAAACAAAATAGTTCACTGGCATACATAGAATAATGGCAAACTCTAATTTAACATGTTTTTCAAAATAGTTGTTACATTTTTGTTACTGAATGGATAAACTGATAATAATAAATATTGTTTCTCGACCTTTTATTTGGTAGAATCCTTAATTATAAATGCCTATGTCCGCAGGTATGACACAATGGAAAAAGGTACCTAAGTCTGCTAAGAGATCCAAGTTCCATCCTTGCCTTGCACATCCTTCTTGCAAAAAATAGTACCCAGAGGTTATAAGTATAATGAGTTGAACCAAATATGCACAACTTAGTTCACCTCAAGAGTTTACCAATCCGTTGGGTTCTCTTTTGTATATTTTTTCAAAAAAATAAAATATAAACCTATATGTTCTACAGATACCCCTCATAAACCAAAATACTAACACATCACTTACAAGATGCGGTTTCAAAGGCTTTTTTGGAACTTAATTTACTTCTTACAATGATATGTAGTTGGCAAGGATTGAACTCTCGACCTTATATGTGAGCTTCGTATGTCATAAACATCTGCACTACCCTTGTGAGCTTATTTATTATCTCTTTAAAATTACTAATGTCACATAAAAGGTGCCTTTTCTTAAATTTGTTTTAATCAACCATGTTTGTTGATAATCAATCAATAATTATTATTTTTGAACATGTGAACAAATACACCTTGGAAAATTCTATTTCAACACAGATAATTACTTAATAGTCCCTCCCAAATAACTAAAATTTTAAAGACTGAAATACCCTAAGAAAGCTGCGTATTTTTTTCTTCTCAATTCCATTATCTTCTTACGTCGGTTGCTTACTATTTAAACCACCGCTTCTTCAAATCCTAGTTTCTAAATTAGTGAATAAAAAATTCAATTTTTCACTACTAAGTTATTTTTTGGGTTTACAGATTTTTTTAATTGTATTTCTAAAGTAAATATGAATTGAGTTTCTAAATCAGTGAAGAAAAAATTTAATTTTTCACTACTAAGTTATTTTTTGGGTTTACAGACTTTACTAAGGAAAAATTCAATTTTTCACTACTAAGTTTCTAAATCAGTGAAGTAAAATTCAAACTCTAGTTTCTAAATTAGTGAAGAAAAAAAATTCAATTTTTTTCACGTTTTGTTTGATGGAAAGTGTAGTCCTAGAAATGGTAGGGGCTGCTAAATTATTATTTTTTGGTACACAGACTTTTTTAATTTTTAGGAAGCTGCTAAGTAAATACTCAGGTTGAAATAGAATTTGCCATACACTTTTCTTTGGAAGGTTTTTCATTTTTAACCAGAAAGTCCATTCTTTTACGAGTTTTTGGATGTGTTTGACTAAATTATGTTTTTTGATACATGGTCATTGAGTATTAATGACCCAAAAAACGTAGATGTCTGAATGTTGAATTAATGTGACAACTTGTGCTCAATGGCCGAATTCTCTTTAGATGCAACTATTAAACAAGTTTTCTCTTCGCCTCACATACAAATTTTCTTTTGTGACATAATTGAAAAGTGATTACTTCACCACATAATGGAGTTTTTATAAAGGAAGCATTTTTTTTCAAATTCTCACAATTTATTATATTATTGTCGATAGAGTAGTTGTTTTCAGTAACAAAGTAATATTTATGTTCCTAAACTAATACTTTTTATTTTTATTTTTAATTTATGTTTACATATAATATAAGTGAAGTGACATGAAACTATAATGCAATGGTTAATGATCATTTTTTTTGTTTTTCACAGTATAATAATTGTCATTATTTAGTTTGGAAATGAAAAATTAGCATTAGTTGGCCTTAATGTCCAACTATATATTAAATAATATTGATTAAAGGGTATAGCATAAAAATTCAATTAATTAAGTGTTTGTATATCTGAAAAATAAGATAAGGATCATTAGCATGTCATTTATGCAAACAATTATGAAATATATTTAATTATCGATGTTCTCAGATTATTTTCAAGTTTTATACAGTTGCGGTTATTTGATGCTTCGTACTTCCATGTACGATTTAAATAAAAATTGTCTAAATTATAGTTTACTATGCGAAGAGCGTATTAAGTGGACATGATGCTTGATTTCACCTTTGTATTAACGTCACTATGTTGAACATCAATTTATGAAGTAAATGTTGGCAATACGGATTGAAAAAAATGAATTAAAGAAGTAAATGTTAAGAGAGGAATTTTGATTAAAGCAGTTATAGTAATTGAATAATAAATATATTGAATGTGATGTTATGTTGTATTTCATTCATTGATTTGTTTCGAAGTTTTAAATTAATAGTAGTATGCATGAAATAGTAACAGGCATTTAAAATTAAAACGCCCTAAACATTTTCTGGAAGTAGTAAAATCAACAATTATATATCGTCACAACCAAAAAAAAATACGAAGTGTGAATTATGAAAAATTATAGGTTAAATCCATATGCATAAGAAGAGTTCATAATAGTTAAATTAATAATCCAACTTGGAACTGAAGTTCTCGTCTCCACCGTTGGACTTTTATTTTTTTGAGGAGGAGGATATAATTGGATCTAATAGAACCACCATTTGTTCTTTTGGGTTTTTTTCTTGTTTGATGACCTGATTTCAATTTGATTCCACCTAAGAAGATTCACGTCCAGTTAAGAGAAAAAAACATGATAATATAAAGTTGCAAAATCATTAGGAGCCATTACATATACAACCCAAAAAAAATCCCGAAGTATCATGGATAGCACAAATTGTATCAAAGACACCAAAATCTACACGGAATTGGGTATTTTAACCATCCATTGTTCATCATGAAAAGTTAAATGGTGATCGTCATGGGTTTTAGATTTGAAATATGCAGAAACCAATCGACACACCATTATACCAGGTGATCCAGTTTTCCAGTTCAACACCAGACGTCTAGATAAAGACCACAGTAAAAAAAAATGATTTTATTTGATAATGAATAGAACTGAGAATTTGTATTACACTACTAAAAGGTACACTCTCGGTTACATTATATACTACACAAGTACAAGGCAAAATGACTGTATTGCTCCTGAAACCCTATTCTTAAGTTTATAAAAGATGGTCGAATTTCCTTTTATCATTTACTCTTAACTCCCCCCCGACAAATGCGGCTAGGGTTTCTTCATCTCTTAAAAATATATTTCTTCCTTGATCAATTTTCAGATATGAGAAAATTCTTTGACAAAAAATGCAATTTTGAGTTGAATAAGAGAGTGAGTAAGCCTCTCAGAGGAGCAGGTTAAGCAACTCTTTTTAATATACTCTCGACTTTTAGAATTTGCCAGATCTAGTGTTTCTTAGGAAAAATTACATGCTTGCATGTAGTTTTGTTTGAATATTCGAGTTTAGACGAACTTTTGAGGTCTGATTGGTAGTGTTCTATCTTCCTTGGCTTTCTGAGGCTTTCTCGATTCTCAGCTCAAATCGTAACCTTGCAAAATTGTTCTTTGAGAGCAATTTTGTGAGGATGTCTGCCTTTTGATGTGTTGAGGGAAGATGATGTATGTCTAGTTTTCCCTTGGTAACTTCTTGCGAACAAAATAAAGATCGATTTCTACGTGCTTGGTTCGTGAGTGAAGAACTGGATTGGCTGATAATGACATAGCACTTAGATTGTTACGCCAAATTGTCGGTTTTGTAGTGTTGGGAACTCCTATCTCTTCAATGGGTGATTTCATCCACATTATCTCAATGGTTGCGCTAGCCACACTGCAGTATTCTGCTTCAGTACTAGAGCATGAGATAGTTTATTGCTTTTTGGAGCACCACGACACTGGATTACCACCAAGATAAATGCAGTTACCAGTGGTGGATCTTCTGTCGTCGGAATCTAATACCCAGTCTGAATCCTTAAATATTTAGCGATTTGCTTGCTTTTAAGTATATTACATAATTCATTGTGCCATTTAAATATCTCAGGGTCCTCTTCACTATTTCCAGTGGTGATCAAGAGGTTCCTGCATAAATTGACAAACTTTATTCATGCTAAAAGCAATGCCTAGTCTAGTGATTGTAACATATTGTAAGGCACCTACTATGCTTCTGTATTGTTTTATGTTTTCTATAGGCTCATATTTATACTTAGATAAGTGTAGATTACTCTTCATTGGTGTAGGCATAAGTTTAGCATTATTCATTTTTTCTCTGTTAAGAATCTCAGAAATATACTTACTCTGAGATAATATTAATTCATTTTCTGATTTCCTATGAACCTCAATTCCTAGGAAGTAATTTAGCTTACCCAGATCCTTGACAGAAAAGATTTTGTGTAGATGACAAGTAACATCTCTGATTTCATCATTGTTATTTCCTGTAATTATGAGATCATCTACATACACAAGAATATGGATAGTGCTAATATTACTTATTTTGATACAAAGTGAGTTTTCAGACCTAGTTGGCTTGTATCCTAGATTGATTAAGGTAGTTTTCGGTTTTTCATACCACACCCTTAGAGCTTATTTCAGTCCATAGATGGCTTTATATAGTCTACCTACCCTTTTTTGTCACTGTCTTTAACATATCATGTGGTTGTTGCATGTATACTTCTTCTTGTAGCTCACCATGTAGAAAAGTATTGTTAACATCCAGTTGCTTGATGTCACATCCATTGTGTAGAGCAATTGTAAGTATTACTCTAACTGCATTTGGTTTTACCACTGGGGAGAAAGTTTGATCAAAGTCAAATCCATATTATTGAGAGTACCCTTTGGCTACCAATCTTTCCTTGTACTTTGCTGTTTTTCCGTCTGCCATTCTTTTGAGCTTATATGTCCACTTGCATCCAATAATGTTTTTATCCTTTGGTGCTGGCACAATGCCCTATGTTTTATTTTTTATTAAGGCATTGTGCTCATCATCCATAGCCGACTTCCAGTTGTTATCAGTAATTGCTTCTTCATAATTGACCGGTTCATCATGCTTTAGAATTGCAAAGTAGACTTTTGGTTTGAATATTCCAAGCTTTGACCTTGTTATCATGTGATGAGCTCCTCCTACAGGTGATGGTGTCTTGCCGGTGATGGATTCACTGTCTTGATGTGAGCTTGTGGGTGATTTCATGTTGGAATCTTATGCTTCGTTGACTTGATCATGACCACCTATATTCTCTAATGCACTTGGAACAGGTTGATCATCTGATGTAGTATCATGATGTTCAACATTCACCAGGTGATCAGTCTGAGTCTTAATTACCTTCTCACTTGAGTAGGTTGGATTAGTGTGCATGGAGGACTTAGCATCATAGACCTTATGAGTGATTTCTGTTTCACTCTTTGAGAAAGGAAAGACATGCTCATTGAAAGCAACATGTCTTGAGACAGTTATATTGCCATTTCTGGTAAGACACTTGTATCCTTTTTGGTTACATGCATATGCAATAAAAGTGCATGGTTGGGATCCAAACTTAACTTATGAGAATTATACGGTCTTAGATATGGATAACACATACAACCAAATGTCTTCAATAGATTATAGTTTGGTGTTGTGTTGAATAATTTTTCAATTGGTGTTTTATTTCCCAGGACTTTAGTTGGCATTCTATTGATAAGATATACAGCTGAGTTGAATGAGTCTGGCCAGAATTTGAGCTGCATGGATGCATGTTCCAGAAGTGTAAGGCCTATATCAACTATGTCATGTGCTTCCTCTCTACTATGCCATTCTGCACAAACGTATAGGGACAGATAAATCTTTGTATTATCCCTTTCTTCATGAAGTATTCCTTTAATGGTTTGAATTCGGTGCCTCCATCTGTTTGAATTACCTTTAATTCATTGTTTATGTGCTTTTCAGCTTGTGTGATAAATTGTATCACTACCTTTTGAGTTTCTGCTTTTGATCTAAGAAAGTAAATCTAGGTATATCTAGAAAAAGAGTCTACAAAAGAAATATAATAATTAAATCCATAATCAGAGTTAACTGGGGCTGGACCCCATAAGTCAACCGCTACCATTTCCAAAGGTTTTGTGTGTGTAGTTATTGATTTTGAAAATGGTAACTTATGACGTTTTCCCATTTGACAACATGTACACATATATGGTCTAGATATATTTTCAAATTTTATATTATTGTTCTATAGTACAAACTTTACAGTATCAACACTAGGATGACCCACTATGCTACGGATCAAATACTTTCTTATTAACGATATTAGCATCACATTTTGAATAGTTGCACCAATTTCTCTCTGGAACTGACTTAGGATTCTTCATCAGATTGAAATTATATAGCCCATTTTGCACATTATCCTATAGTAAAATTTCTTTGCTTAGTAAGTCCATAACTAGACAAAGATTTGGGTAAAATTCAAAATAGACTTGATTATCATTAGCAAATTAAGATACACTTGACAAATTTTTCTTGATTTGTGGCACTAGGTAATTATTGAGATGTAACTCCCTTTTGCCCCTGATTTTTTCTTTTCCAGTATGTGTAATTTGAATTGATTTTCCATTATCCATAAAAATTGATTGTGTACCTCTGAATTCTTTATTTTCAAGATTAAGATTGTCAAGATTGTTGGTAATATGATTTGTTGCACCTGAGTCTGGGTACCATTCTTCAAACCGTAGATCATCAGACTTTATTTGTTGATCTGAATCTGGTTGATTTCTTGAACTACTGCCTTGTTTTCTTGATTCCAAATTTGCTTGAGCAATATTGACATTTGGATTGTTATTTCTCTAACCGTTATTCTGCTGACTTGTAGTGTAATTTTAATCAAACCTAAAATAGTATTCGGCAGCAGTGTGACCAAATTTTTCACGGATTTGGGACCTAAGTCTGTTAGAACTATTTCATCTTCCACAGCCTCTGCCTCTGTAGTTTTGCCCACCCCTTTGTGCATTTTGTTGATTTCTGCTGCTAGTTGTCTTTTCTTGATTTCTACCTTTGAAATTTGATGCATAGTTTATGGATAGGTCTGGGTTTAATGGCTTCTTTTGTTGTATTCTTCCTTCTTGTGCAATGTGTGTGGAGTGAACATATTGAATAGATGGTAAAGTTTCTCTTGAAGATATAATTGCTACAACAGACTCATAGTCTTCCTCTAATCCACTCAGAATGGTCAGGATCTGCTCTATGTCGGTCACTTTATGACCTGCAGCCTCCAGTAAGTCACAATATTTTTTGACTTTGGTTAGATATTCTTGCATTGACATATTATCTTTCCTAAAGTTCTAGAGTTTCCTTTTGTAATGTAGAATTATCGCAGCAGTCTATGAATTGAATATTTGATTAACTGTTGCCCATATTTCATGCGAAGTTTTGCATCCCACAATTTGAGATAAAAGATTAACACCGATCGATGACATTAACCAAGCCAACAAGCTGTCCTGCCTTTGATAGTTGATAAAATCTTGATTTGGAATTAGTTCCTTTGTTGTCACTTATCATTTTCGATGAAATTGCTATAGTGCCATTAACATACTCTTTGAGTCCATATCCTCTGATAGTTGTTTCTATTTGATATTTCCATAACAAGTAATTGTGTTCATCTAATTGAACTGCAAGTTGACTCTTTGGATATATGATACAAAGATTTGTTGTTTCTTGAGTTGGGTTTGATGCATTCCTTTTGGTGGGAGATGTTGTTGCAGAATTATCTTCATCATCGCCTGCCATTTTGGTGAACTGATATTGACGAGGCAAAATACAGCAATTGCAGCCAGTTAAGAAACTTTAGCAAGAATGAAATCCGATTCTTGATTTGATTATGAGAATGGTACAAGAAAAAAAAACTCTTCTCCGGTGAGGAATTTGTTCTAGGAGAACCCACTGCAGTCTATCTTGAATGATGAAATTTTAGTGACAAAATTTAGGCGAGGCACTAGCAGATTAGCAAATTCTTGTTAATTTGCTATAAGCTGATTTGACATTGCACTTGATCAAATGAAAGGGATAATCTCCAGTGATGAATATAAAATCTGAGAAGAATGATTTCACAGTCTCTTTCTTGAAACAAGTCTGGTCAGATAATGGCTAATAACGCCCTTTGATTCCGCCGTTTGACGATCTGCTCCAATACCAAGATAAAGACCAGAGTAAAATAAAAAGATTTTATTTGGTAATGAATAGAACTAAGAATTTGTATTACACTACTGAAATGTACTCTCTCAGTTACATTATATATTACATGAGTACAAGGCAAAATGACTGTATTGCCCCTGAAACCCTATTGGTATGTTTGTAAAAGATGGCCGAATTTCCTTTTATCATTTACTCTTAACTCGTCTACAACTTTTTTGTTTTAATTCTGATTTGCTAATCACTGTTGCAAAGCTATGGATGTCCTCCCCATCGACTTGACTGCAACCAAGAAGTTATCGGATATAGATACCATTGGTATTGTCGGCACTGACAAGGCATTATGAAAGCGATGACACTACTAAGCAATACACAGCACACCTTTTCCAAAGATTCTATGGCAATAAGTCAATTTTTTATACAGACAAAACCAAAGAAACATGTTGAATTCTTCACCATCAGATGAACACGAAATCACGCCGCCATCTTCTTGCTCTTGTATCTACCACTCTCTCTCCACTAAGAATCCCCTCGCATATCCATTCTCTTTGGAATCTACGTGTGCTTTTTTATTTCTGCGTTGGACTCTTCTTCCCTTATTACCTGTATATAAACACAATAACACCATGTTAACAACATGTGCAAGATCTTCAAGATGTGCTTTGAGGACTCCACTAAAATGGAGTGCTTAGAGCACAAAAGATCTTCCAACAACAAATGTGAGCTCATAGACTTCCATTCTCTTCCAAGTTATCTGAAAGACAACGAGTTCATCCTCAACTACTATCGATCAGAATGGCCCCTGAAGCAGACTCTGCTCAGTGTCTTCTCTATCCATAATGAGACCATCAACATCTGGACGTAAGCATTAACCTCACTTCTTACTTGAGAAATTATATGAACTCAATATCATGATATACGTGTTTACAGGCACTTGATAGGATTCTTCATCTTCTTGGCACTAGCAATATGCACAGAATTAGTAGATTTCAAAATTAACGCAACCATGCACGCTTCAGAAGTTCTACCCCAAGTGCTCGCAGACTGCATTTCCCAAACATGCCATGAACTCAAGTTCACAAGCCAATCAAATTATTCCCAGATGTTTCCAATAGCAAATGACATAAATGCTATGTTATCACAAACGTCAAAAAATAGCATAACACGCTGGCCACTGTATGCATTCATGTGCGGGGCGATGTTCTGCCTGTTCTCAAGCAGTGCATGCCACCTGCTCTCTTGCCACTCGAAGAAGTACTCATCCTTCATGCTCCGTTTGGACTACACAGGCATCTCAGTCCTGATAGTCACCTCCTTCTATCCCTTAGTCTATTACTCCTTCATGTGCCATCCCATGTACAGAAGCCTTTACATGAGCTTCATCACTCTCTTTGGAGTATCGACTGTGATGCTGACTTTGATGCCGGTGTTCCAGACGCCGAGGTTCAGGCTGGTGAGGTCAGGGCTGTTTGTGATGATGGCTATGTCGGGGTTGGTGCCGATAGTGCATAAGATGGTGGTGTTCGGGCATGTGCAGCAGGCGATTTTGACTACCGGGTATGAGGTGGTGATGGGGACGTTTTATGTGTTGGGGGTGGTGATTTATGTGTTGAGGGTGCCGGAGAGGTGGCTGCCTGGTAAGTTTGATTTGGCGGGGCATAGTCATCAGCTGTTTCATGTCATGGTTATACTGGGGGCCTGCACGCATTATTTTGGTGGCTTGGTGTATTTGCAGTGGAGAGAAATGGATGGCTGTTATTAGCTATTTTTTTAAGTTTACAATAAAACTTGAAATAAGCCAAATGTTTAAAACGAATATTTTCATTGCTTCGTTGTGAACTGTTGTATATCTGGGTAGCCTGTTATTCATAAAAGGTGTAGTTAATATATATTTCACATTTGCTTAGTTAAAGACACTGTCTTTAGCAACTGCGCTGACTCTGCTAGAAACAGATTAAAGTATATCTCCTTATAATGAAACAACGTGGGGTTAGGAGGGAATTAGTTTAAAAGAAAAATCTGAATCCGATTTTAGTCCAAAGTATGCTATATTAATATACCGCTAGATAAAACGAAGTGTTATATTAAGCTAACATCAAATAAACCAAATGCTAAATTAAAGTAGCATCGGCTGAAACTGCACTAGATGAACTATAATCGCATTCAGTTTCACGGTGAAAGAGATGCCAAATTAATATATCATTACACGTATATAATGATAAGTTCATATAACATTCATCTTCATAGTACATATAACATATATTCTATCTGATACTATATTCATATAATATTCAGTATCATTCAAACTAAATTTTAAAACTTGTGTTATTCTTTCAAAAATATGGCTGACGTTTTTCTTTCCCTCCGTGTCTCTGTAATTAAAATATATAAGCCCAATGAAATGGTGCCAAGATTAACCTATAAATAGACATTCATTTACATATATAACAACGAAAGGATCTTATTATATTTTCCTCAAAAAAAGAATAGAAATATTTTTATGGTTAGGTTTTCTCTCACGTTGCAAATTGGAACAACGGTTTGTAAACATGCATGTAACTTTGAGAGTTTCTTTTGTTACATTAGAGAAAACCCAATAATAATTTGTTCAGTTGAAAAGGTGCACTAATTATGAGACGATGCACCTAAATATAACTTCAAACAAACATTTATTTCCAATTTACATGTATCTTACACAATATTGTTCCCCATTTTACAATACCATGCTCTTTTCTTCCTCTACAACTTCCATTTCATTTTACAGCAAAAATTTCGAATTTAAAAAATCAAGAAAAAAAATGCTATGGCTAAAAAAGCGAAAAGCAACACCACAATCAGTACCATTTTAAACATAAAACCTAACATACTCTTCTACCGAATATTCGCACATACGACCTCCACAACAAGAGAAATTTATCATCCATCAACAATATGGATACATCCCTCATCGTCCATCCCAACAACATCTACCTCTTCGAAGTCCACCTTCTAAGAATCCAAATTTGCAATTTTCGTATTCATAGTACAAATGCTACAATACGACGCCACAATATTACCACTAATCTTCTCATGACATCAACTAGATAATTCAAAACAACAAAATCAAGCTTCATTCATTTATCTATTGAGTCAATACGATCATTCTCAAGTAACATCCATTAATTTTCAAGAAAAAGCAGATGAGACAAAGAAGTTACAAGAAACTTGATGCGATAATTTTCTACGTCTATACTAGTATGACAATCAGACCTGCGATATTGTATGGTGCAGAATGTTGATTTATTAAACGACAACATGCTCAGAAGATAAGTGTAGCAGAGATGCATATGCTGCGATGTAGCTGTGGTCATACAAGACAAGACCGAATTTGAAATGATGATACACGTGATAAACTTGGAGTAGCACCAATTGAGGAGAAGCTACTCCAATACAGCTTAAGATGGTTTGGTCATTTCCAACGGAGGCCTCCCGAGGCATCTGCGGGCATCGAAATTATAGTCCGCATCGAATGGTCAAAAACAGGTAGAGGTCGACCAAGTTTGACTTAAGAGAAAGCAGTAAAAAAAAAAAGACTTAGAGGATTGGAATATATACGAAGAGCACATTACTAGAAAAGGCTAAAATACCGACAGCACGTAGAAACGGCTTTTGATGGCTGATTTTCGATGGCTTCCGATGGGCTGTCGGTGGCTGTCAAAAGCCGTTGGAAATTCTCGAATTACAGGCTTCAGCCGAGCCTCTTATTCCTCATTTTCCTGCACGAAAAAAACCCATTGAAACCCAGAAATCCCTCCTCGAAGCTTCCAATCTCCAGTTGCAATCTTTTGGATCCTCCATGGTTGCCTAATCAAACTTCATTGCCCTCAATCTCAGGTATAATCTCTTGTTTTCGCCAAAAATCTAATTTTTATCCTAAATCTAGCATTGCATAAGTTGATAAATTAGGGCTAAGTAGTGATTGTAATTGTTTTCAATAGCCAAATAATGGTTTATAGTATTACATGGTATACATATTTCATATGTTATCATGAAATTTTAAAAAGTATGTATAATTTGTGATTGTGTGCATATATGCAAACCATTATATATGTATTCTTTCAATCATTGTATTGTATTAATTGGAATAAGACATAAGTTGTATAACATCTTGACTTATATAACAATAATGAATACACGAGTCTAATTTTTTTGACTGTATTAGAAAATGACAACAATATTGAAGCACCCTTATGTAACATTCCTGGATTTTAGCTAGAATTTATTTGATAAATTTAATTTTTTGGAATTAAATTATGAAACTATTGGTAATTAATTTTGATTTTGGAATTAATGATGAATTAATTGGAAAATTTCCAGAATAAATAATGATATGTATTTTTAAATAGAAATTTTGGATTTGGAATTCAATAATAAATATTTTATAAGTAAATTGAAGTTAGAAATCTTTCTATTTTAAAAAACTAATAAATAGGTATGTATGATTATCCATTAAGTATATAATTTGTTTTCAAATCATTTTTAATTAAAAAGTTGTATAAATGTAAGTAATATTAAATGTAAACAAGAATTAATGAAAGCTTTAAATATATATATATATATATTCTTTTGGAAAATCAAATTTGATAAAGATTTAAATTATTTTTATTTTATATATTCGAAAATATATAGTTAGTATATATATATAAATAATATATAGCTTTGATATGTATATATCTTTTGAAATATAAATATAAGACTTAAAATACATAACTCATAAATTAAAACAATGCAAGGTTTAAGACACAATTTAAGTAACATTTGATATATGTAAAATAAGGAGATAAATAGAATAACAAATGTAAAGACAAAAGATAATGAAAATAACAAGTGTTGAGTGAATTAACAAGTGTCCTTTTTTTAATATTCTTTTCATCTTTGAATTTAAGAAATAAGGAAAAAATTATCATAATCTTTTCACTTTTATTTCAAGCATTCAAAACAAAAGAAAAACCTCAAATATGAAAAGAAGATAAAAAAACAAAGTATAGTTCAAAATCAAAACTAGATTCAAAATCATGCAACAGACAGTTAATTCAAATTCAAAAATCTGGAAGCAAAGCAAACAATCAAACCTGGAAATCTAAGCAAAGCTCAAAATCAATTTACAACCAGATCAGATAACAAACTGATCTAGAGCCATTCAAACAAATGCAAGATCAAGCTTGAGTTCAAAGCCTGGAAGCATATGAAATGCTAGTTCAAAGCAACTCAGACAAGACTCAGATCAACCTAAATCAAGTCCCAGATCAAAAGCAAGTTCAAATTCAATGTACCAAATCAAAATCATAGCAGATCAACTCATATCCATCAAAGACAAAATTTCAAGATAAAAATTCAAAAGCAAGCTCAAACACTTCTCTGTTTTCAAACTGCCAAGTGAGCAAACTAACTTCTAAACACCTCAAATCTGTTTAAATCTTGGTTTGCATATGATAAGTCTTTGATGTAAGTTGTGAAATGTGCTTACATGCTTGTATATATGTATGGATGACTGTGTGCATGATTGTGTACAGGCAACATGCCTCTGTTCCAGGTTTTAAAACCTATTTGAAAATTTAAATTATCCCAACACAAAATATTTTAGGCTTTGATTGCTGAATGAATAATGTTCATATGAGTATAACATTATTTATAAAAATATAAATAAGTATAATTAACAAATACATTACTGGAAATTAAAAATTTACAGTAATGATCTTTTAATGCTAAAAAAATCAAATAATTTAATTCCTTGTTTTGATCATGCAATCTGGTTAGTGCTTGTAAATGTTGAATTTTAATAATAAAATTGTGATTTTTAGTTTTGAACTGAAGTAGGATTGTGGGTTTGAACGGAAAACACAAAATGGTCAAATTCTGGCGATCAGCATCGAACTAGACGTCGTGATCAATGGTGAAGGAAGCTAATGTGTCAGAGAGCATAGGAACAATATTCGCTAATTTTTTAAATAATCAAGGAAGACGATCAAAAGGGTTATAGGGTTTAAAGCATGTTTTAATTGACGACATCCTCGAATCGTTTTCGTCAACGATAATGGATCGGAATCATTCGCACCGGAAGGAAAAGTTTGGTGGTTCGTTGGGGAAGCTTTGGTCAGAGGGACATGGTTGATGATGGCCGATATCATTGGCGAGGGTGAGTTTTGTCGTCAGAGATATGTCACAGTATTCGTTCGAGTAGGTCGATTTTTAATTTCAGTCAAGGTCATCGACCTGAGTGCTTGCCTGAGGAAGGGTGGCCAACGGCGACGTGCCGGAAGTCTCAGCAACGATCAGATCATCGTCGATCGATCGTGTGTCTACACCCTGCACATTGATATCGGGTAGTTTTCGATATTGTGGAAGAAGGAAATGGCTCGGGTGCAACGCGTGATTGTTTCGTGATTTTCTCGAAGAAGATAAAATTATTAGAAAATTAGTTCCTCGGGAATTTTAGACGTTGGGCTCGGGAAAATTACAAATTGGCTCGGGTTTGTTTAAACTAAACAAACCAGATTTTTAAAATGAAAGGAAATTGAAATTATAATTAAGTTTTTAAGCTATTTGAGGGATTAAGTTTCAAAAGAATGTTGCCAAGTTTTCAAAACAAAATATTACAAGTTCAAAATTAGTTTTCAAAGAATTTACAATGTTTTGAAATTTTTGTTTAAAAATAATTACATAATGGGATAATAATAAATAAATTTCTAAATATTTTCAAATGAAACTTAAAGATATATTTGAAAAGTGATTTGAGTAAAGAATGTTAAACTTTAATTAATCAAGAGAAGATCTTAATTGATTTTGTTAGTTAGTTAATTTAAAGTATTTATTTAAATAAATATTATTACTTAATGTAATTAAGGAATAATTACTTTGTGTAACTACAATTAAGGATGGTTAATTAATTAAGATTAATTAATGTGAGTAATTAAAGGTAATTAACCACTTAAAGATAATTACTTAATTAAAAGTAATTGATTAATGATTAAAGTGGATTTATCAAGTGATTAAAGGATAATTACTCGGTGTAATTAATTTATGATATAAGGGATTAAGGATAATCACTTATAAATTAAGGATAATCAATTGAATGATAATTAATTAAGGTTTAATTAATTAATGCAAGTAATTAAGGATAATTAGTTAAATAATAATTAATTAAGGGATGATCAATTATGTAATTAACTTAAAGGTTAATTTAATTAATGTGATTCATTAAGGACTAATTAATTAATTAAGGGTAATTAATTGAGATGGATAATTAAGGATTAATTATCAATAAATTAATTAATACTAAATGATTTGTAATTAATTAATCAGGATTGAGTAATTAATTCATGAGTAATTAATTTAATTGAAAATTAAATTGAATTAATTTAGGATTAAATAATTAATTAATCCTGTTTATAAATGATTATTGAATGGTTGGATTGCTTATGAATGTTTGTATTGTATGAAATGCCTTGGATTGATTGTTATCTCTGGACTGTAATATTCTGTTCTTTGAATTGAGTTGTGTGTAATTTATTTATTTATTTATGTATCTGTGATACATCATCTGTGATTTTGTGAGGAATATACCGCATATCGATATTGATGTGATTGAATCTGTGATGATTGATGATGTTGCACTATTGCATAAAACCCCTGGACTACACCATACCCACACAAATATGATTGCACGAGGAAATTAGTTAAGTCACGGATTTTTGGAATGGTTTTAAAGTTGAACTTTGAATCCAAATGGTTTTGGAAATGGAATTGGGTTAAATGTGAAAAGCTTTTGAAAAGGAGTTTCAAAGATAAAAGTTATTTTTAATAATTTGATAAAGTTTTGAAAATTTAAATAATTTGATTTAAATTTGAATTCAAGATTTGAAATCGAATTCTATATTTGGAAATTATGGTTTAATAAGGTTATACAAGTTATATATGTGTTTATATGGGTTTTAAACCATTTTAAAGGTATTTTTTAGGAATTTGAATTTAACCCAAGTTTTATACTTGAAGGGCTTTAGCTCGTGCGAATGCAATCGGATTTTTTCGAAATGAAAATTATTTGTTTTCAAATGCTAATAATAGCTTTCATATAAAGAAAGGATTTCCAATTTATGTTGAAAAGATTTCAAATTTGAAATAGAATTGTTTTGGAAGCTATGAATTAATCTTTGTGAAAGATTGTTGAACTTTGTTTTGAAATTGGAAAGGTGTATCTTTTGTATAAAAGATTTGAAATGGAAATTGTTTTGAAATTTATGACTTGAATATTTGATTTAAAGATTGAATGAGTTAATCTAATTTGAAATAGAATTGTTTTGAAAGTTATGAATTAATCTTTGTGAAAGATTGGTGAACTTTGTGAAGTGAATCATTTTGGTTTAAAGATTTGAAAATGGTAATTTTTTTAGACCATTTGAAGAAAAGGTTTGGGAATTTAAAAGTGCGACTAAACTAAGATCTCAATATCCATATGTTTTTAAATATTGCGCTCATTATTCGGTTTAGCCGGGAGAGGACCTTGTGTCATATAATCCATTCCGAATAATGATACGATGATATGGACAGCATTTGAAGACCGGTGGTGAAGACCGGATATTTTCAAAATCGAAAGGATAACTCGTCGAATGTCTCTACACCGGCTGATCCCCGTTATAGAGATTTGATCACCCTTTGTGATGGGAAGTCCGGATGTGATTAGAGATTATCCGGATTTGCAACGGCTTCTTTGGAAGTGCCTTCGGTTCTGTTCGATTCCGGAACAGACTTATATGGATGTGTATCTGACGTTATACTTTGAGATGTAAAGCTGGTTTCTATCAAATACATTTCTGTTTGGTGGCGGAGATTTATTCTCTTAGCGTAATACCCTTTTCTGAGACGTACGAGCTTAGAGGTTATGTAGTTGATGGTACTAGTGATACATTCCTAATTTGGCAGTGTGGCATATGAAGTGCTGCTGATCATTTGTTGATCGAAGCATGGCTTTGTGAAAAGCATAGCTTTGTGGACGAGACCTCGTCGGACCTCACTCCCTGGAAATGGTCGAAACAGGAAAGATGCGGCAAGGTTGCAGGGGTCGCGCCCCTAGGTTATGTCCATTCCTTCTGGAAAAGGGTGGTATCATGGTATGGAGCCCAGATATTTAACCTATATGATTACTGCAAATACATTGCTTTGTGGTTGTTGGTGTTAAGGATCCTTTGATAAAGGTCGCAAATGACCGGGGATGGGATATCTTGTAGGTGTTACTCCCGGGAAAGGAGTAAACCGGCCCTGTGTTGGCAGAGAGCTGGGTAGGTTCTCGAGACGTCCCTCCAGAGGCGTTCCCATATGATAATAGGAAGTTCCTTAGCCTGACCATTTGTTGGAAAATCCAAAGAAACAATACGCGCCCTGCACGGTTTTAGTTGTATAAACTGCCATGGAATGTGGCGGTAACCTGCTATTGAACATGGTAGCTATAGTAGGCATACAATAATAGTTGTAAGCTGGCTAAGATTAATATTATACTTTCGAAATATTTTCCACTATGCACTAATAATAATATCAAATTGGTTTTCGCGTAGTAAGCATGTTTGACTACCATAAGGAGAAATCTCCTCCAATTCTGCATCTGCATGGTGTGTGCAGCGGGAGGCCTTATGGTAGTTTCATTTTCCAAAAAAGCATTGCGGATTTCAATTTTAAAATCTTTTGTTGTTTGTTTTAAAGATAAACTATTTTTGTTTGCTCATACAAGTCCCATGACTGATCCGGAGTTTATTGTTCCCTATCTAAACTTTGGATGCCCATAATTTTCACACGGGCAGTCTAGAGTTGGGTTTTTCAAATAATAAAATAATAGGTGTAGATTCGATGGCATCTAGCCTTTGGATTTTGGCGTTAGCATTTTGGGATCGCATTTGCTGCAAGTTCAACTTAATGGTGGTTGGAGCATTGAGCTTTGGCATTGAAGACTTAGTTTGTTGGATCCCCGCTTTCCCATTTGAAAGACTCTATTGATGGTCATCTTTCAGCTGTCGATGATTGCAAAATCTAGACCACCCTTGTTGTTGTTATTTCTTCGGCTGTAGTCTTGTATCTCTGATAGTATTTGATATCATTTGTATCAATCTGTTGTATCGAATATTGTGTATCAATGATATTATTCATTTTCTACCGTTGTGTTGTTATACTTAATGTGTTATAAGCTCTGGCGAATCAGATTCAATGTTTGAATATGCGACATTCGAATACGAGTGAAGTATGGATGTCGATTTTCGAACGCGAAAATCTAGGCCATCACATTTGATATCAGAGTTAAAGGTTGAACTTTAGCTTTTGAAGTATAACACATTAGGTGACTCGTTAGAGATAGGGTGAAGTATACCCTAGAATGCGTATGTCCCTAAGATATCCATCCGAATGCCTCAGTAAATTCTCTTACTATCCACTGATAGTAAGTATGAGTGCAAGAAGAGGACGAGATAGGGGACGGGGAAATACCACCATGGTCGATACCCTGCCACAACGGAAACAACTCTTCTCAATTTCTTTTGATCGTCATCCGATATCAAATTCTTTGATGGCTTTGTGGCAGCACCAAGGAGAAGCTTTGGTGTGGTGGCTTTGTGAATCATTATAGATACATTTCTATTTCATATTCTTTTCATCGATTTCCCATCAGTTTTCCGTTTTAAAATTTAAATGAATTTAAAATTCTATTTCAAAATAAATAGATGAATAAATTATGAAACTGAATTAAAATGTATCGATAAAACGATTTCAACTAAAACCAAACTTGAGAAATTTTGTTGTGATTTCTTGTGTGGATCCAAGTCCAAAAAGGGACAAGCAGGTGTAAACTTTGGGTTATTCCGACTTGAGTTTGGAATCCATATCCAGTGTTTAAGAGTTGTGGAAGATTAAATCCATTTATCTATTGTTTGGGTCTCGATATATTCTACGACTGGTTAATTATTCCTTCGAACTAACGGATGCCCCCTGCATATTCGTAGATCTGGTGACCCAAGTATCTTGGGTAGTATTGAAAGAGATTGTTCTCATAGCTATTGGTGATATTCTGATTTGGTGAGCCAAATGCAGAATGGATATTCAATTTGATCAGGTAAATCAATTCTCTATCTCAGATGTGTTCATCTGTTCTTTGTTGTCTCCCTGTCTTGCAAATTTCGAGGATGAAATTTTCTTAAGGGGCAATCTGTAACATTTTCGGATTTTATCTAGAATTTATTTGATAATAAATTCAATTTTTTGGAATTAAATTATCAAACTATTGGTAATTAATTTTGAATTTTGTAATTAATGATGCATTAATTGGAAAATTTCGTGAATAAATAATGATATGTATTTTTAAATACAAATTTTGGATTTGGAATTCAATAATAAATATTTTATAAGTAAATTGAAGTTAGAGATCTTTCTATTTTAAAAAATTAATAAATAGGTATGTATGATTATCCATTAAGTATAAAATTTGTTTTCAAATCATTTTTCTTTAAAAAGTAGTATAAATGTAAGTAATATTAAATGTAAACAAGAATTAATGAAAGCTTTAAATAAATATATATATTCTTTTGGAAAATTAAATTTGATAAAGATTTAAATAATATTCTTACATACATTTGAAAATATATAGTTAGTATATATATATAAATAATATATAGCTTTGATATGTATATATCTTTTGAAATATAAATATAAGATTTAAAATACATAACTCATAAATTAAACCGATGCAAGGTTTAAAACATAATTTAAGTAACATTTGACATTTGTAAAATAAGGAAGTAAATAGAATAACAAGTGTAAAGACAAAAGATTATGAAAATAACAAGTGTTGAGTGAATTAACAAGTGTCATTTTTTTTAATATTCTTTTCACCTTTGAATTTAAGAAATAAGGAAAAAATTATCATACTCTTTTCAATTTTATTTCAAGCATTCAAAACAAAAGAAAAACCTCAAATCTGAAAAGAAGATAAAAAACAAAGTATAGTTTGAAATCAAAACCAGATTCAAAATCATGCAACGGATAATTAATTCAAATTCAAAAATCTAGAAGCAAAGCAAACAATCAAACCTGGAAATCTAAGCAAAGCTCAAAATCAATTTACAACCAGATCAGATAATAACCTGATCTAGAGCCATTCAAACAAATGCAAGATCAAGCTTCAGTCCAAAGCCTGGAAGCAAATGAAATGCTAGTTCAAAGCAACCTAAATCAAGTCCCAGATCAACCTAAATCAAGTCCCAGATCAAATGCAAGTTTAGATTCAATGTAGCAAATTAAAATCATAGCAGATCAACTCATATCCATCAAAGACAAAATTTCAAGATAAAAATTCAAAAGCAGGCTCAAACACTTCTCTGTTTTCAAACTGCCAGGTGAGCAAACTAACTTCTAAACACCTCAAATCTGTTTAAATCTTGGTTTGCATATGATAAGTCTTTGATGAAGTTATGAAATGTGCTTGGATGCTTGTATATTTGTATGGATGACTGTGTGCATGATTGTGTATAGGAAACATGCCTCTGTTCCAGGTTTTAAAACCTATTTGAAAATTTAAATTATCCCAACACAAAACATTTTAGGCTTTGACTGCTGAATGAATAATGTTCATATGAGTATAACATTATTTATAAAAATATAAATAAGTATAATTAACAAATAGGTTACTGGAAATTAAAATTTTACAGTAATGATCTTCTAATGCTAAAAAAATCAAATGATTTAATTCCTTGTTTTGATCATGCAATCTGGTTAGTGCTTGTAAATGTTGAATTTTAATAATAAAATTGTGATTTTTAGTTTTTAATTGAAGTAGGATTGTGGGTTTGAATGGAAAATACAAAATGGTCAAATTCTGACAATTAGCATCGAACTGGACGTCGTGATCAATGGTGAAGGAAGCTAATGTGTTAGAGATCATAGGAAAAATATTCGCTAATTTTTTAAATAAACAAGGAATACGATCGAAAGGGTTATAAGGTTTAAAGCATGTTTTAATTGACGATATTCTCGAATTGTTTTCGTCAACGATAATGGATCGTAATCATTCGCACTGGGGGGAAAAGTTTGGTGGTTCATTGGGGAAGCTTTGGTCAAAGGGACGTGGTCGATGGTGGCCGATATCATTGGCAGTGGTGAGTCTTGTCGTCGGAGATATGTCACAGTATTCGTTCGAGTAGGTCGATTTCGAGTGGTGGTCAGCGGCGATGTGTCGTAAGTCTCAACGACGATCAGAACATCGTCGATCGATCGTGTATGTGCACCGTGCACATTGATATCAGGTAGTTTTCGATATTATGGAAGAAGGAAATGGCTCGGGTGCAACGCGTGATTGTTTTGGGATTTTATCGAAGAAAAAAATTATTAGAAAATAAGTTGCTCGGGAATTTTAGATGTTGGGCTCGGGATAATTACAAATTGGTTCGGATTTGTTTAAACTAAATAAGCCAGATTTTTTAAAATGAAAGTAAATTGAAATTATAATTAAGTTTTTAAGCTATTTAAGGGATTAAGTTTCAAAAGAATGTTGCCAAGTTTTCAAAACAAAATGTTATAAGTTCAAAATTATTTTTCAAAGAGTTTACAATGTTTTGAAATTTTTGTTTAAAAATAATTACGTAATGGGATAATAATAAATAAATTTCTAAATATTTTCAATTGAAATTTAAGGATATAATTGAAAAGTGATTTGTGTTAAGAATATTAAACTTTAATTAATCAAGAGAAGATCTTAATTTATTTTGTTAGTTAGTTAATTTCAAGTATTTATTTAAATAAATATTATTGCTTAATGTAATTAAGGAATAATTACTTTATGTAATTACAATTAAGGATAGTTAATTAATTAAGATTAATTAATGTGAGTAATTAAAGGTAATTAACTACTTAAAGATAATTACTTAATTAAAGTAATTGATTAATGATTAAAGTGGATTTATCAAGTGATTAAAGGATAATCGCTCAGTGTAATTAATTTATGATATAAGGGATTAAGGATAATCACTTATAAATTAAGGATAATCGATTGAATGATAATTAATTAAGGGTTAATTAATTAATGTAAGTAATTAAGGATAATTAGTTAAATAATAATTAATTAAGGGATAAACAATTATGTAATTAACTTAAAGGTAATTTAATTAATGTGATTAATTAAGGACTAACTAATTAATTGAGGGTAATTAATTGAGATGGATAATTAAGGATTAATTTATTAATAAATTAATTAATACTAAATGATTTGTAATTAATTAATCAGGATTGAGTAATTAATTCATGAGTAATTAATTTAGTTGAAAATTAAATTGAATTAATTTAGGATTAAACAATTAATTAATCTTGTTTATAAATGATTATTAAATGCTTGGATTG
The DNA here is from genome assembly GCA_030765085.1 of Allium cepa. Lineage (NCBI taxonomy): Eukaryota > Viridiplantae > Streptophyta > Magnoliopsida > Asparagales > Amaryllidaceae > Allium > Allium cepa. The sequence goes on along the minus strand of CM060939.1, from coordinate 647,199,760 downwards.
CTTATGAATGTTTGTATTGTATGAAATGCCTTGAATTGATCGTTATCTCTGTACTGTAATATTCTATTCTATGAATTGAGTTATGTGTAATTTATTTATTTATTTATGTATCTGTGATACATCTATCTGTGGTTTTATGAATGAAGATAAGCGTTATTGGAATATACCACTTATCGATATTGATGTGGTTGAATCTGTGATGATTGATGATGTTTCACTATTGTGTAAAACCCCTAGACTACACCATACACACACAAATATGGATTGCACGAGGAAATTAGTTAGGTCATAGATTTTTGAAATGGTTTTAAAGTTGAACTTTGAATCCAAATGGTTTTGAAAATGGAATTGGGTTAAATGTGAAAAGCTTTTGAAAAGGAGTTTCGAAGATAAAATTTATTTTGAATAACTTGATAAAGTTTTGAAAATTTAAATAATTTGATTTAAATTTGAATTCAAGATTTGAAATCGAATTCTATATTTGGAAATTATGGTTTAAAAAGGTTATACAAGTTATAAATGTGTTTATATGGGTTTTAAACCATTTTAAAGGTATTGTTTTGGGAATTTGAATTTAACCCAAGTTTTATACCTGAAGGGCTTTAGCTCGTGCGAATGCAATCAGATTTTTCCAAAACGAAAATTATTTGTTTTCAAATAATAATAGCTTTCATATAAAGAAAAGATTTCCAATTTATGTTAAAAAGATTTCAAATTTGAAATAGAATTGTTTTAGAAGCTATGAATTAATCTTTGTGAAAGATTGTTGAACTTTGTTTTGAAATTGGAAAGGTGTATCTTTTGTATAAAAGATTTGAAATGGAAATGGTTTTGAAAGCTATGAATTGAATCTTTGATTTAAAGATTGGATGAGTTAATCCAATTTGAAATAGAATTGTTTTGAAAGCTATAAATTAATCTTTGTGAAAGATTGGTGAACTTTGTGAAGTGAATCTTTTTGGTTTAAAGATTTGAAAATCGTAATTTGTTTAAACCATTTGAAGAACAGGTTTGGGAATTTAAAAGTGTGACTTAACTAAGATCCCAATATCCATATGTTTTTAAATATTGCGCTCATTATTCGGTTTAGCCGGGAGAGGACCTTGTGTCATATAATCCATTCTGAATAATGATACAACGTTATGGATAGCATTTGAAGACCGATGGTGAAGATCGGATATTTTCGAAAGCGAAAGGATAACTCATCGAATGTCTCTACACCGGCTGATCCTCGGTATAGAGATTTGATCGCCGTTTGTGATGGGAAGTCCGGATGTGATTAGAGATTATCCGAATTTGCAAGGGCTTCTTTGGAAGTGCCTTCGGTTTTGTTCGGTCTCGGAACAGACTTGTATGGATGTGTGTCTGACATTACACTTTGAGATATAAAGATGGTTTCTGTCAAATACATTTCTGTTTGGTGGTGGAGATTTATTCTCTTAGCTTAACACCCTTCTCTGAGACGTACGAGCTCAGAGGTTATGTAGTTGATGGTTACAAGTGATACATTCCCAATTTGGTAGTGTGGCATACGAAGTGCTTCTGATCATTCATTGATCGAAGCATGGCTTTGTGAAAAGCGTAGCTTTATGGACGAGACCTCGTAGGACCTCACTCCTCGGAAATGGTCGAAACAGGAAAGATGCGACAAGGTTGCAAGGGCCGCGCCCCTAGGGTATGTCCATTCCTTCTGGAAAAGGGTGATATCATGGTATGGATCCCAGATATTTAACCTATGTGGTTACTGCGAATACATTTCTTTGTGGTTGTTAGTGTTGAGGATTCTCAGATAAAGGTCGCAAACGACCGTAGATGGCATGTCTTGTAGGAGTTACTCCCGGGAAGGGAGTAAACCAGCATTGTGTTGTCAGAGAGCCGGGTAGGTTCTCAGGGCGTCCTTCCAGAGGCGTTTCCATGTGGCAATAGGAAGTTCCTTAGCCTGACCATTTGTTGGAAAATCCAAAGAAATAATACGCGCCCTGTACGGTTTTAGTTGTATAACATGCCATGGAATGTGGCGGTAACCTGCTATTGAACATGGTAGCTATGGTAGGCATTAAATAATGGTTGTATGCTGGCTAAGATTAATATTATACTTTCGAAATATTTTCCACTATGCACTAATAATAATATCAAAATGGTAGTAAACATGTTTGACTACCATAAGGAGAAATCTCCTCCAATTCTGCGTTTGCATGGTGTATGCGGCGGGAGGTCTTATGGTAGTTTCATTTTTCAAAAAAGCATTGCGGATTTCAATTTTAAAATCTTAGTTGTTTGTTTTAAAGATAAACTATTTTTGTTTGCTCATACAAGTCCCATAACTGACCCGGAGTTTATTGTTCCATATCTAAACTCTAGGTGCCCACAATTTTCATACGGGCAGTCTAGAGTTGGGTTTTCAGATAATCAAATAGTAGGTGTAGATTTGATGGCATCTAGCCTTTGGATTTTGGCGTTAGCATTTTGGGATCGCATTTGCTACAAGTTCAACTTGATGGTGGTTGGAGCATTGGAGCTTTGGCATTGAAGACTCGGTTTGTTGGATTCCCGCTTACTTACTTGAAAGACTCTATTGATGGTCGTCTTTTCGCTGTCGATGGTTGCAAAATCTAGACCACCCTTGTTGTTGTTATTTCTTCCGCTGTTGTTTTGTATCTCTGATAGTATTTGATATCATTTGTATCAATCTGTTGTATCGAATATTGTGTATCAATGATATTATTCATTTTCTTCCGCTGTGTTGTTATACTTAATGTGTTATAAGCTCTGTCGAATCGGATTCAACGTTTGAATCTGCGGCATTCGAATACGAGTGAAGTATGGATGTCGATTTTCGAATGCGAAAATCTAGGCCGTCACACCTTATATGATAAAATACGCGCAATAAGTGTGGTAAATTAATAGGTTTTTGAAATGTATAAAATTAGTAAATATTCATTTTTTATAAACTACTTCTTTTTAAGCCACTTAGAGAATTTTTGGCCTCGTCCAACAGGTGTTGTACATGATCATTATATAAATATTCGTTTTTGTCACAAAACGGCCATTTATATTCATCAGGTACAATACTTGTTGGATTTGTCCCTGTATTGGACAAGTTATACGCACGGTAAACAATTACATTTCACACGTTATTTTTTTTAAATGGTTCACAAAATTTCACCGTCACTTTTCTTTTTGTTTTCTGCGTACATGCATTTATGTACAATGCAGGAAATAAAAGGGAAGTGCTGCCGAAATTTTGTTGAATCATTTAAAATGAAATAATATACGAAATGTAAGTGTTTAATGTGTTTGTAATGGAAAGTAAATGACTGATCAGGAAAAAAGATAACCATAAACCAACATTTCTATATTGTATTCTTAACTGGGGTAAAATTGACGCGTATAAGTTTTTGTATCGATACATTGAAAAATAAATTATGAATTCGTAAGATGACCAATATTTATTTTTGAATTTGTGACATATTTTTGCAAATAATCGACTATTTTGTTGAATGGAGGAGATGGATGTATCAAAGAAGAGGATTTAGAGGCTCAATAAAAGAAGATTTTTATAATGGTATAAACGTATTTGTTGAATTTGCTTTAAGTAATAACGGAAACGATGTAGAAATTTGTTGTCCGTGTAGTAGGTGTAAACAATTGAACTATGTGTTACCCGATATTGTGAAAGTCCATTTGTGTAAAAAAAAGTTTCGTGCCGGAGTATTATGTTTGGGATCGTCATGGAGAAGTTGTAGCAAATACTTCTGTAGAGTCTGAATTAGAGATTGCTGGTAATGAAATTGTTATGACGAACCATACAGAAAATATGGTTGAAGATGCAACAAGATCAATGTTTCCTATGATCGAAGTTGACGATGATGAAAATGTTGAAGAATCAAATATTGAAACAAACACTACAAGAAAATTAGCTACTAACGGCAGCCATGTACAGCGTCTAAATGCTATGTGATGTGGTTAGCTTTATGGAAATAACATACAACTAATTTTCAACGCTGTGTAGAAATATTAAGCAAAATTTTATGGCGGGTTGACAAATATTTTAGCGCCAGCGTTTTCATCATTAACTCACTACAACTTCACCCATTTCTTCCCCATCTTTCCCATAGGTCACTTCTTTGATATATACTTTGATTTTTTCTTTATTTAATCTGCAAATTTTGAACCCTAATTTAAAATTTTCTTTTATTATCAGGTAACTCAAAGTTTATCATCTACAATTCAGATTTCATAAGTAATCGATTTTTATTTGATTTTAGTTTCTTCGGTTATTATTGCCTTTTTTATCTCCGTTCTTTCAATTTTCTGGCGCATTGCAAAGTATTTCACCTCTATGCTTCCTTTTATCGTGTAAATTATGCACAAATTGGAGTCCTATACGCACGAATTGTTTTAAAACTTATAGATTTTTGGGTTAATTCATATGAATTCGATGTACTTTAACATCGATGTTTTCTTTTGCAGCTGTTGACGCTTACTGTCTGTATTCACACTGATTCACAATCGTAGAACCTAGTGTTACGAAACAAGGTAAACAGAAGCAAATATGTACCGCTAATGCATTTCCGTAGTAGAATGATGATTGTCCGAGTCCAGTATCGTATACCATTCCCTTAAAGCAGAATTGCTCCCCCACAGCGGCGCAAAAGGGTTGATCAGCAACCGCTTTCCAAGGTAAAACGGATCAGGTTCTGCAAGGCCGCGCAAGCGATGCAGAATAATGGCGAACTCAAGCGAAGATTTGTGGTAAGAACAGAGCACGGAGGAAGAAGAAGATGATCAGAGAAGATTAAAAAGTTATATTCAAAATTCTCGAATCTGCTATTTATAGGAGTAGTACGTGACCGTTAGGAAAGGTTGCGACCCTTTAGCAATTGGCGTGTCATTTCAAACAGTTATTACTGTTGGATTCAAACTGTTTCGGCTCCTAAAAATATATTGTGACGTGAACCAATTCCAGTAGCCCGAATGCCTAATGCCAATTGCACATTGCAAAGTACTAAGTGCCTACAAGACGCCTCAAACGCCCATTCGCCCACGCCACGCGTTCGGATGCGAATGCGGCCGCGGGTTCAGGCTTGGGCGCGGGCGCGAGCGCGTGCGGCCTGGTGCGTTGCACCACCCGCCAAGATGATCATGTTCATGTCTCTCTTGTTGTCTCATTGTAATTATGATAGAGACCACGTCTTAATATATATATAATATGATGGTTATTATATTATAAGATGTGGGACTATTCATATTCCAAGACAATAAATACTTCATTTTTCAATGCACTATTCACTAATGTTCATTCAATTTCCAACAATCCCCCACATGAATGAGTATCACTTGTTCTTAAGCTTTACGAAACATTTATCATATCGGCTTAAGTAGCACATTGGCCTTGAACTTATCCTAGTGTTTATCTTCTTGACTTACTGGCGAATCAGTAGACTTAGGTTGTCTTTGAACTGTAAGCCTTTTGTGTAAATCAAAATAGACAACACGTGATAAATGTTTTCTTGTCTCCCTTGGTTCTCTGTTTGTGTTCGTTTTTTGCCATAAACACCAGCTTGGTCTCATGAGTGCTTGGAGAATTTGGCCTTACAATTCTCTTTGAAGAGGAGACTTCACACTCACGTAGGTGATTCTATAAAGGGTTCCTTCTAATTTTCCAAGTACAGACATCATTAAAAGTATCAATACTTATCCTATTTTCCAACATATAATGCACCGACTTATCATAGGAATGGTTTGAGAGTAACGATGCTTTCAAGTTTCTCTTAAATTTAGTTGTCCCTTTGAACCTAGATCTTGGGATCTCTAGTCAACTAGGTGGGGTTTCCATTTTCAGAAAAACTTTTAGTTTATAGGCCTTAACCCCATTCCCATCGATAAGATTTGAACTCTCTCTCTTGGCAAGCCTTTTGTTAGTGGATCCGCTATGTTAGCTTTTGACCTTATGTAGTCTATAGTGATAACTCCATTAGAGAGCAGTTGTCTTATGGTTTTATGTCTTCGACGAATATGCCTAAATTTTCAATTGTATAGTGTACTATTGGCTCTTCCACTAGCTGATTGACTATCACAATGTATGCATATTGGAGGCACGGGATTGCTCCAATTTGGAATTTATTCCAAAAAAATTCGAAGCCAGTCTGCCTCTTCTGCGGTTTTATCTAGTGCAATAAATTCGGATTCCATCGTCGATCTTGCTATGCACGTTTGTTTGGATGATTTCCATGAAATTGCTCCATTTCCTAATGTGAATACATATCCACTTGTGGATTTTGTATCATTTGAACCAGTTATCCAATTTGCATCACTGTATCCTTCTACTACAGAAGGATATCTTATGTAATGTGGACCATAGTTTTGCGTATACTTTAGGTATCCCAAAACTCTGATTATTGCCTTCCAATGACTTTTACCAGGGGTTGCTAGTATATCTACTTAGCTTACTTACAGCGCATGCAATATCTGGTCTTGTGCAATTCATTACATACATTATACTTCCCAGTATACGAGAGTATTCTAGTTGGCAAATCCCATCACCGGTATTTTTTACCCAATTTTGATTCATATCTACTGGTGATTTTGCAATAGTTATATCATACTTTTTGAACCTTTCAAGTATTCTGGCAATATAATGTGACTGGGATAATACATATCCCTTTGATGTCCTTAATATTTTCAGTTCTAAAATCACATCAGCCAATCCTAGATCTTTCATATCAAATCTAGATGATAACATGTCTTTTGTTGATCTTATTATTGCCTAATATCAACAGGTCGTCAACATAAAGACAAACAATGACATATCCTACATCTATACCTTTTATATAGACACGTTTATCTAATTCATTTATTTTGAATCCATTTGACAACATAGTTTCATCAAATTTTTCATGCCATTGTTTTGGCACTTGTTTGAGACCATAAAGTGATTTTACCAACTTACACACCTTATTTTCATTTCCTGGGCTTACAAACCCTTCAGGTTGTTGCATGTATATTTCTTCCTCCAACTCACCATTCAGGAACGCGGTTTTTACATCCATTTGATGTATTTCCAAATTTAGTATAGAGGCAATTGCGATAAGCATCCTAATGGATGTTATTCTAGTTACTGGTGAGTATGTGTCAAAGTAATCTAGATCTTCCTTCTGTCTAAATCCTTTGACCACCAGTCGGGCCTTATATTTGTCTATTGAGCCATCAGCCTTTAGTTTTTTCTTAAAGATCCATTTGTACCCTAGGGTTTTTGATCCCTTAGGAAGATCTACTAGTTCCCATGTATGTTTTTGCAGAATGGATTCTATTTCACTATTGATTGCTTCCTTCCAATAAGGAGCATCGGGAGATGACATTGCTTGTTGATATGTTAGAGGTTCATTTTCTATCATATATGTATAGAAATCGGGTCCAAAGGTTTTGGATGTCCTTTGTCATTCACTCCTTCTTGGTTCCTCTAACTCTATTTTAGCATTTTTTTCATTCGATCTTTGATCAGTATTAATCTCCGGAGGGTCTATATCCCTTGCTCTCTTTTGAACAAAAGTCTCATCGGAGGCTTTCAATGGATAAATTTGTTCAAAGAATCTAGCATTTCGAGACTCGATAATGGTATTTTCATGAATGTCATCTATTTCAGATTTATACACCAAAAATCGATAGGCACTACTATTATGAGCATACCCAATGAATATGCAATCTATAGTTTTCGGACAAATTTTGACCTTTTTCGGTTTTGGTATTTCTACTCTGGCAAGGCACCCCCATACTCTTAAGTATTTGTAGGAAGGTGGTCTTCCTTTCCATAATTCATGGGGTGATTTGAAAGTCTTCTTGCGAGGCACTTTGTTCAGTATGTGATTAGCTGATAGTACTGCTTTGCCCCAAAAATTGTCTGGTAAACCAGAACTAATTAGCAGGGCATTCATCATTTCCTTGAGAGTTCGATTTTTACGTTCTGCTGTTCGATTAGATTGTGGAGAATATGGTGTTGTAGTTTGATGAATTATACCATTTTGAGCGCAAAATTCCTCGAATGGAAATTCATATTCACCACCTCTATCGCTTCGCAAGGTTTTTATCCTTTTGTTCAGTTGATTTTCAACTCCTGCCTCGTATTGTTTAAACATTTCAAACGCTTCATCTTTGCTTCTTAGTAGGTACACATAACAGTACCTAGTGCAATCGTCGATAAATGTAATAAAATATTTTTTACTACCTCTGGTTTGACACATCTTTAGATCACACACATCTGTGTGTATTAGGTCTAAAGGCTTGGTATTCCTTTCAATATGATGAAAAGAAGTTCTCATCAATTTTGATTCGGCACATGTTTCACATTTGTAATTGGAATCAATTGCAAACTTAGGTATAAATTCTAAGTTAATCATTTTTCGCAATGTATTAAAGTTAACATGCCCTAATCTAGCATGTCATATATTAAATGACTCGGAGATATAAACAAAAGAATCAGTTTTATTATCAATCTCCTTTGGTACAACAGTCATTACATTCATTTTAAACAGACCATCACTCACATACCCTTTACCTACATATACTCCATTCTTAGACAAGACAAATTTATCAGAAACAAAGACCAACTTGAAACCATTCTTACTAAAAAATGATCCCGAAACTAAGTTCTTGCAGATATTTGGAACATGTAGGACATCATTCAGAGTAAGTTCTTTTCCGGATGTCATTTTAAGGATTACTTTTTCCAGTTAAATAATTAACTAAATTGAGAAAAAAGACTCAAAATTCGAAATACTACTTAATTAAAAATACTACTTAATACTAATTAATAAATACTAATAAAAAATTATTAATTTTAATATTCTTTCATTTTCATATTTTATAGTATATTTTATAGTATTTTCTATAGTATTATATTACTAATACTATTCTTCCTTTGCCTTCAACCTTTGACGTGGAGGAGTTTCCCATAAAGAGTTGCTCTTCTTGCGTCACTGGTTTATAGTTGGTGAACATCCATTTGTTGGCACAAATATGTTTCGTAGCACCAGTGTCAACGAACCATTCTTTCATGTTTCCAACCAAGTTACATTCTGAGATTACTGCGGATAGATTCATTTCGGAGACATCTTCTAACTCCGCAACATTGGCTTGGTCTTTCCTTTTGTTCTGATTCTTTGGACCTCGACATTCACTTGCCTTATGTCCTTTCTTCCCGCAATTATGATAGTTTCATTTGAACTTCCTTGTCTTCTTTACATTCGGGTTGTTTTCCCTTTTTCTTTTGTTGTTCTTTTCGGTTTCGACCACATTTGCCTTTGCCACCATAGTATTAGATGTTTTCTTTTTGGATTTTCTGTTGTCTTCTTCAATTCTGAGTCGAACAACCAAATCTTCCATTGACATTTCTTTTCGTTTATGCTTCAAATAATTCTTGAAGTCTTTCCACAATGGGGGTAACTTCTCTATGGCGGCTGCTACTTGAAATGATTCACTCAGAGTCATTCCTTCGTCATGTATTTCATGAATAATGACGTGCAATTCTTGAATTTGGCTGATAACTGTCTTGGAGTCTATCATCTTGAAGTCCAGAAATTTGCCGACAATGAACTTCTTCATACCAGCATCTTCTATCTTGTATTTCCTGTCCAGAGATATCCAGAGTTCCTTCAATGTCTTCATTGTGCAGTAGACATTGTACAGACTGTTATCCAGTCCATTGAGTATGTAATTTTTACATATGAAGTCTGAACTCTTCTAAGCAGTGAGTGTCTCGGCCTTGATCGGGTCGGGCTCTAATTCGTCGACCGTAGGAGGATCTTCTATGAGAAATTTGGCCAAGCCTAATGTGGTTAAGTAAAACAACATTTTTTGCTGCCACCGCTTAAAATCGACACCAGTAAATTTTTCTGGTCGTTCTCCATGCGAGAATGACACGGTCGGTGCCACCATTGGTGCAATTTGAGAGGTGGTCATGACGGGTATGTTTGCTGAAGTATTGCTTTCTTGAGCCATCGCCTGAAAGCAAAAGAACAGTAAGCACAAACTAACAAAATTCTGCTTTAAGATTGTTGACGCTTACTGTCTGTATTCACACTGATTCACAATCGTAGAACCTAGTGTTACGAAACAAGGTAAACATAAGCAAATACGTACCGCTGATGCAGTTCCGTAGTAGAATGATGATTGTCCGAGTCCAGTATCGTATACTGTTCCCTTAAATCAGAATTGCTCCCCCATAGTGGCGCAAAGGGGTTGATCAGCAACCGCTTCCCAAGGTAAAACAGATCAGGTTCTGCAAGGCCGTGCAAGCGATGCAGAATAGCGGCGAACTCAAGCGAAGATTTGTGGTAAGAACAGAACGCGGAGGAAGAAGAAGATGATCAGAGAAGAAGAATAAAAAGTTATATTCAAAATTCTCGGATCTGCTATTTATAGGAGTAGTACGTGACCATTAGGAAAGGTTGCGACCCTTTAAAGTGCTAAGTGCCTACAAGGGGTGCGGGTGCGGGTGCGCACGCGCGCGTGCGGGGTGGTGCGTTGCACCACCCGCCAAGATGGTCATGTTCATGTCTCTCTTGTTGTCTCATTGTAATTATGATAGAGACCACATCTTAATATATATATAATATGATGGTTATTATATTATAAGATGCGCGACTATTCATATTCCAAGATAATAAATACTTCATTTTCCAATGCACTATTCATTAATGCTTATTCAATTTCCAACAGCAGCCAACCTATGGTTGTGGTGCTTAAACGAAAGTTAAACTGATTGTTGTATAAGTTTTAAGGATTGAAACTACAGTCAAACTTCCTGGCCCTGTCCTCGCTAGGTGTTTTAGTGCATGCTGAACTGGTAACGGTTTTTCTTGCTTTACTATCTGCGGAGTCCGATGCTAGGTTGATATATTATGACTGTGTTCGTTTTGTTTTTTGTGATGTAATTTACTTTGCATTAACCAAAACATCGATTTGGTAAAACTTTTTGATGAATACTTATTACTGCTCTCAATGCCTATTTTGCCTTCTACACATGCACCTGTTGATGATACGTGAATTTGGTTGTCTGTTTTATTTTTGCTTTCTGCGGTAAAAAATATCATTTTGAATTACTGTTTTGTTCGTTGCTGTAATCCGCACGAAATATTAAGGGCCCGTTTGGTATCGTTTTGAATTTTCTATTTTGTGTTTTCAACATATACTATAAAATACAAGACAATGCGGGAATTTTTTTTACAATTCTTAGCCATTGCGACGATGGACGGAAAATGAAGGAGATGATTGCTTTCCATTGTATTGTCATGTCTCAAAACGCGAAAAATCAAATAAACTTGTTTTCTATTTTCTATATTAATTTCGTTTTCCAAAATTGTATGTTTTTCAACAATACATAAGAAATGCACAATTTTGTTTAGGCGAAAACACAAAAATGAAAACAGCAAACCAAACAGGGCCTAATTTACTACAAATTCGTTTCTTACTGCGCCTTCAGGGCAAGTTTATATGCCAATAAGTGAAACTTAGGGAATCATTTACTGCAGTACAAGTTGTAGACTACTATTTACTTCTACTATGAAGATCAATAGTATACCATTTTAACCAATTGATCTTGTAATTCTCTCAAGTGTAATAAAATCTCTCTCCTTTGGACTGGACGTACACTATCTAGATGATAGTGGAACCAGTATAAATATTGTGCGTCTCTTTTCTTTCTTTTTTATAGTTATTTGCTATTTATTTGGAGTAATGTAATAACTGCTGCTAGATTGGGTGATGTTCAAATTGGCAAATCTAGATCCTGTTTATTGTCTTTCTGCATTTGTGCAATTTTTTGCACAACAGATTGGTATCAAAGCCAGGCGATTTGTTCAAATTTGTGCATCAATGGCTTCTAGAAAGAGCGGTAGATCTGGTGGTAATTATGCTATTACTCATTTGGATGGAAAAAGAGATTTTGTACAATATGGAGTGGAGGAGATTGTGTTGAGAGAGAAGAGTGTTCCAGTCTTGGAAATTTGGTGATAAGGAGTTTACTGTGTTGAAGAGACAGCTGGATTTGGAAACCTATATCTGCTTCATGGCTCGATGTTGATGTGAGAGTCTTATGTTAATTTCCATGAAAAATTTGTTGTTTGGCAGATAAGGTATGTGGAAGGAGAGAGATCTGTCATGTATACAGAGATTTGGATTAGACTTGTTATGTCTATTGGCTTTTGTTTTTTGGCTCTGTATTTGGATTGGTGATTGAGAGAATTTTCTGGCCTTATGTGACTTTGAGATTATTTTGGTATCTACCTTCTTTTGATTTTGGATATTTGCAACATTTTGTTGGCGGGCGGGGACATAGTCTGAGCTCGTTAGCAAGGTGTGATGGGGGGTGGCCTTGCCGAAACCCATTGGGTAAATATTCATTTTTGGTCTGTATCCCATTAAGAGATTTGGTTAAAGGTGGAGTTTGATTTGAAGAGTTTTACGTTGGAAAGAGAACTTGAGTCGATGTGGGGTGTTGGAGATATGTGATTTTGCATCAAGGTGGAGTGTTAAATTTTGGTGATACAAAATCACAAATAGAAGGAAACAAATGTGCAAAAGGGAAAGTAATCACGTTTGTTCATTATGGAAATGCATAAATAATTGAATTTCATTTGAATGAGATGGTAAGGAAATATATGCATGCGCATGTTATGGAATAATATATATGCAAAAAGATATGCATATTATTTCTTTCTTCGTAATGGAATTGCTTTGGAATTATTTTCTTCCATCTTTGGAATGAGTGAATTACTTGCTATGTTTGCGCAATTTGTTACCATTGTAATTTGCCTCCATTATCTCCTTACCATATTTTGGTAATTTGATTGATGATTCACATGAATTTATGTTGGCTATATATTGATGGTAGACTTCATTGTAAACCCATCATGGTATTCAGCCAGCGATCTGCAGATAGAGTATCTCTTCTTGTTATCCCTAATTTAGGGCTTTGGTATGTAAACTCTTATCTTGTAATCTCTTGTAATTCTCTCAAGTGTAATAAAATCTCTCTCCTTTGGACTGGACGTACACTATCTAGATGATAGTGGAACCAGTATAAATATTGTGTGTCTCTTTTCTTTCTTTTTTATAGTTATTTGTTATTTATTTGGAGTAATGGAATAATTGCTGCTAGATTGGGTGATGTTCAAATTGGAAAATCTAAATTATGTTTATTGTCTTTCCGCATATGTGCAATTTTTGCACAACAGATTGGTATTAGAGCTAGGCGATTTGTTCAAATTTGTGCATCAATGGCTTCTAGAAAGAGCGGTAGATCCGTTGGTAATTATGCTATTACTCATTTGGATGGAAAATGAGATTTTGTGCAATATGGAGTGGAGGAGATTATGTTGAGAGAGAAGAGCGTTCGAGCCTTGGAAATTTGGTGATAAGGAGTTTACTGTGTTGAAGAGACATCTGGATTTGGGAACTTGTATCTGCTTTATGGCTCGATGTTGATGTGAGAGTCTTATGTTGATTTCCATGCGAAATTTGTTGTTTGGCAGATAAGGTATGTGGAAGGAGAGAGATTTGTCTTGTATATAGAGATTTGGATTAGCCTTGTTATGTTCATTGGCTTTTGTTTCTTGGCTCTGTATTTGAATTGGTGATTGAGAGAATTTGTTGGCCTCGGTGGCTTTGAGATTATTTTGGTATCTACCTTCTTTTGATTTTAGATATTTGCAATATTTTGTTGGCGGGCGGGGACATAGTCTGAGCTCGTTAGCAAGGTGTAATGGGGGGTGGCCTTGCCGGAACCCATTAGGAAAATATTCATTTTTCTTCTGTATCCCGTTAAGAGATTTTGGTTGAAGGTGGAGTTTGATTTGAAGAGTTTTACGTTGAAAAGAGAATTTGACTCGAGGTGGAGTGTTGGAAATATGTGATTTTGCATTAAGGTGGAGTGTTAAATTTTGGTGATACAAAATCACAAATAAGAGGAAACAAATATGCAAAAGGGAAAGTAATCACGTTTGTTCATTATGGAAATGCATAAATAATTGGATTGCATTTGAATGAGATGGCAAGGAAATATATGCATGTGTATATTATGGAATAATATATATGCAAAAAGATATGCATATTATTTCTTTCTTCGTAATCGCATTGCTTTGGAATTATTTTCTTCCATCTTTGGAACGAGTGAATTACTTGCTATGTTTGCACGATTTGTTACCGTTTTAATTTGCCTCCTTTATCTTCTTACCATATTTTGGTAATTTGATTGATGATTCACATGAATTTATGTTGGCTATATATTGAGGGTAGACTTCATTGTAAACCCATCTTGGTATTCAGCCAGTGATCCCCAAATGGTGTACCTCTTCTTGTTATCCCTAATTTAGGGCTTTGGTATGTAAACTCTTATCTTGTAATCTCTTGTAATTCTCTCAAGTGTAATAAAATCTCTCTCCTTTGGACTGGACGTACACTATCTAGATGATAGTGGAACCAGTATAAATATTGTGCATCTCTTTTCTTTCTTTTTTATAGTTATTTGCTATTTATTTGGAGTAATGGAATAATTGCTGCTAGATTGGGTGATGTTCAAATTGGCAAATTTAGATCCTGTTTATTGTCTTTCCGCATTTGTGCAATTTTCCGCACAACAATTGATATGTACATAGACTGTTAGATGAAGTAGTATCACTTATAGTTCTTAACCTGTAACACATCAGCAAAACGTACAACAAAACTGGCCAGCTTATTTAGGCACTTCCTAATAGTTAACAGTGAGATATGCACAAATCGGATTTGTGCAAACTATATTTGTTTTTTGATCAAAAGTGCATGACAACAATTTCATGCAAACTATGCCGTGAGTTTGGGGTCCTTGTTAAATAAATTCGAAGCTAACTATTTTTGGCTGGAAATGAAATTTTTATTTCAGTTTTTTTGCATTTTAGTTTCCATAGGCAGCAGTAGGTTTGTGTTAGTAAATTTAGTATGTGGTTGTACTTAGTTTTTTCATGGTTAACAAGTGAATTTTAGCAGTATTTTTTATGACTTTGTTCCATGATTTCTATAACTAACGTTGAGTCATTTTCAATTGATTTAGTTATTATTTCAACTTTTTGGAACTTTTTGGAATAAAATTTATTGCAAGAAGTTAAAAAGGGTATGAGATGGTTTCCAACTATTTCTGTTTTTGATTTTATTCTGTTCCTACGATGGATGTCATAACCTTTTACTTCAGTTTGGAATTTATGCTGTTACAAAATCCTTCTATGTTTGTTCCAAAATCAAGTTTCCAAAATGTTTAATTCTTCTCTCTATCACTCTTTCCGGTGCTTGTCATGTCTTACCATTGTGCATAGTCATTGTTCGATACCTGGCATTATCTATATTCCATGTAATAATAGTACAAAGAAATATGTGTAGAAGACATATATGACGTCCTGTTGTTTTGTTTATGCTGATTTGTTCATTGATTTTTAAAAATATGCGTTTATTTGTAAAAAATGGTTTTTTACCAGCTATATTGTTTGTTCTAGATAAGGAATTTTGAAGGACTTCGAGACTATCATTTTTGTATTCTGTAGGTCTCGAGTCGACAGTTTTGGACATGGTATTAATCTTTTTCACGCTTAACTATCTCTGATCACATATTGTTTGTTTTAAATAAAGAATTTTGAAGGACTTCAGGGCTAGCATTTTTGTATTCTTTAGGTCTCAAGTCGATAGTTTTGGACAAGGTATTAATCTTTTTCATGCTTAACTATCTTTGATCATGGATGCCTTATTGGTTATATTATTTCAATAACTAACTATATAGTTTAATTGACTGAACTAAAATATTACTTTTTCTTCTTTTTTTTCCTATAATATGAGTAGAAGCTATACTGTGTATATGTGTTTTTTACGTTGTTATCACTACAACAAAATTTACTTTTGAATGCGATGATACTCAGCGTTTTAATCACAAATGCAGTCAATGTGATTTAAACGAAAAAAATCACATCCAAACGCTGTATGATGTATCAAGCAAAATTATAAGGCGAAGGAAATTTATGGCCGGCTTTCCTTTGA
This sequence comes from Allium cepa, assembly GCA_030765085.1. Classification (NCBI taxonomy): domain Eukaryota; kingdom Viridiplantae; phylum Streptophyta; class Magnoliopsida; order Asparagales; family Amaryllidaceae; genus Allium; species Allium cepa. The sequence continues at coordinate 647,183,707 of CM060939.1, read as the reverse complement.
TTTTTATGTCTAAATCGTTTTACTATTATCTCTTCTTCCTCTCGTTTCCAAAAGCAAAACAGTAACGAAACACTAGAATGGTTCTCGTTGGTGCCAACATCCTTAAAAGCAATTGTTCAGCCTCCTCAATTTGCACTCATTTCTTCGCTCAATCAAAACTTCCTTCTAAGCAATCATTCAGCCTCCTGAAGTAATTGTTCTGCCTCCTCCTCCTTGTTGGACGTAATCGTTTAGTCATTTGTTTTGCTCCATGCAGATGTACTCAATTTTCAGGTCAATATTTTTTTCCATTCATCATGATTTATCGTTTTTGCAATTTTCAGGTCGATCTTTAAGGTAAAATTAAAATTTACCTACAATATTTCTTTTTTCCCCTTTCAAAAACATCAGGTTGAGTTGCTGAGCTTTTTCACAGATAGACACAATGTAAAATTACTTTCGAGGTGAAGTATTTGTCTGTTATTTAAGTTATTCTCTGTATTTCCTCTACGTGTGAAAGAATGCAGTATACTTGGGGAAGTTTTCATGACTGATTTGAAGTAAAATAGAACTGAGTTAAATTATACCAAGTACCCACCTTGGTCGTGTCATTGAATTTTGTTTCTTTTTTCGTTTAAATAACATCAAGTTGAGTTACTAAGCTTTTTAACGGGCAGACATAATGTAATGTGTTTCATGTTCCTTTTCCAAAGGAAGTGTGTTCAATGATCCTAATGCTTTAGATGATTTGGCTATATAGTCTAAAATGACTTTTATGCATAATTATAAAAAAGAATTGCCTGATATGTCTTTTGTGCATAGATATAACATTATATATATTGATTTACAACCTTCCACATGTAAAAAAAAGATTAAAGTTAACTATAACAATTGTTTAAGATTTGTTGCTGATGATGATTTGACAAGTTAATGAGGTGTTGATACATTTAAACCTCTGTTTTCCAGAGGGGACCTACTTAAATCTTCTTCATTTAGAGGATATTATTTGTCATTACTGAAGCATGATATCTATTGTTGTTGACATGCAAAATTTTATTACTAGTTTTAATATTTTTGACCAGTATATTGAGATTAACTATCCTTGAGCTTGGAAACTTAGTAATGCGCAGAGGTTGAAAAATCCCATAAAGTGTTTTATGTTGTCATCAACTTATTCTTCTGTATTCACCCGATTTGAGTCAATAACAACACTATATTTCATTGATATATAACAGTTTTATGGTGCAGTTATGTTTTCTTTTTTTGAGTGGTTCCTGTTGGGACAATACCTTCAATGTTGACATGGATGTGCATAAAGGCACATGAAATGTTGCTTGAATCATATAAACACAGCATAATAACTTGATTCAATGCTCCTTTTAAACCCCTTTAAAACTCATTCAGAGACCATTCTTTGCAAATCTAATATCATTTTCAATGTATATTTTCAGTATAATAATAGTTTCTGGGCAAATATCGTCCAAATTAAAACAGTTACAGCTTGAATATTAGTTAATCACCATAAGGAAATTTGCATTTAATAGTAATGTATGACATCGTTTTAGTGTTAAATATAGTGGATCATCGTTTCTTTAGTATCAAATATATTTTATTTCTTCATGGTCGTTTTTCCTCATCTATTTTCATTAAGGCAGCCACTTTCCCTCTTACTTCATTATACACAATTTCAACTTAGTTTTCTTTCTCGCATCTCTTTTACTAAAAAACAAGTAAAATCTAAATTGCCTTGCCTTCAATCTGCGCCACCATGTACTTCACGCTACACTCAAAGCTGCTTCAAAACCCATAGCCCCGCCACACCACTTTGCTTTGCCCCACTTTGCGTTGCCCCAGTTCACGCCGCACCCAAAATCAATATATTCTCCTTCTTTTCATTTACCTACCATTCAGTCAATTTTCTTTTACTTTTAAGTTAATTTATGTAATAAGCTAGTGTTGAATTCTGATTATTATACATTGCATTATTATTAAACATTGCACTGTTATCTAACAATTCATTTGTTAATTTGTATTTACTCTTACTACAGGTAGAAAAGATATATATATTGGTTAAAGCTGCTAATAAGAAATTGATTAATCTTACTGGCCTGGATTGGTTGCTTAGATTTTTGAAGAGAGCATTGAAGTTCTTACTTTCAGTGTTGGATATATGTGGTATATTTGTTAGGAACACTTTTCTTTCATGAACTGTTTTTTGCTTAGCCTTTAGTAGTACATATTTAGTGGATAATAATAACAATAATACTATGATAACTTTGTATGTGGTGTTTCTTTAGTAGCTTGTTATAATATGTTATCACGAAACAAAGAGGCTGCCATAATATGTTATAAATTTGTTGATGCTGAACCTTGACAGTTCACTTCCACACCATTGCTCACAATCTCACATGCAACTACAACATCCTAAAAAACAATTTAAATAGTTGGATTTTTCGAACCATGCAAAGGAGGTGTTGTTGGATTTCTCAAAATCCAGTAATACTAAATTTCTGTAAACATTTATACATAACAAAGTAAACAAGTTTATAAAAATTAAATAAATTTATAAAATTAACTAAATCCACCAGTTTTATAAAAATTAACTATGTTTTGCAAAAATATAAAATAAGTTGACTAAGTTGTATTAAACTTAAGTAAATTTATAAATTTGACTAAGTTTACTAAGTTTTATAAAAATTAAACAAGTTTATAAAAATAACTAAGTTTATAAAAAATTATTAAGTTTAGAAAATTAAGCAAGTTTATAAAAATTACTAAGAATAAAATAAGTTTATAATAACAACAAAGTTTATAAATATTAATCAAGCTTTACAAATGTTAACTCGGTTTATAAAAATTAACCAATTTAACTAAGTTCTATAAAAAAATAAATTAATTAACTAGTTTTTTTTAAATAAAATTAATCTATAAAAATTACCCAAGTAAACTATGTTTTATAAAAATTGAATAAACTAATTAATTTTTTATAGAAATTTAACTAAGTTGATTAAGTTTTATAAAATTTAATTAATTTCTAAAATTTAACCAGTTTTTATAAAAATTAAATAGGTTTATAATATAAACTAAGTTTATAATTAAGTTCTTAATAAATTGGCTTAATTTATAAAAATTAACTAAGTTTTAAAATAATTAAACAAATGAATTAAGTTTTGTAAAAAAACTAACTAAGCTGATTAAGTTTTAAAAAAATTAACTAAACTAACTATATTTATAAAAAAGAAAATTAATTTATAAAATAACTAAGTTTATAAAAATTAATTAAGTTTACAAACATAACCAAGTCTATAAAAATTAATTAATTTTTAAAAAATTACCACGTTTATATAAATAATAAAGTTTAAAAAGTTAAACTAAGTTTTATAAGTGCTGAAATTTCTATTCAGTTAAAAATATTGTGAATGTGATTTGAAATTCTATTCAATGTAACTTTCTAAACAATTTTTTTGCTCAATGTTACCTTCTTCACAGTGTAAAATTGTGCACTATAAGATGTAAAAGAAAATTTTCAAATTTCAAACAAGGAACTCGTAAGATGAAATTGAAGTGCATCCGAACATGAAGCACTACGTGCATATTCTACTATACATCCGTAGATGATGTATAAAGTAACAACAAGAGATTAGCCGGGTATAATTAAGCAAATTTACAAACTGTAGATTGAAATAATTGAAATTATTAAACAAGTAGCTTGTACAATGTCATAAATGAAGATGCATGCACCTTGCATTATATTACTTAAGTAAGAAACTAATATGATATTTTATAGAAATTCAAATAGTTTAGTGCAGCGATGTTAATATGATTTTTTTAATTTGTTCTTAAGAGTAATAATTCATAAGATGACTTTAAATATAAGTTATTCTAATTCATGACAGAGCTTGTAGTTCTACCAACCAAACTTTATCCCATCGACATTAATAGAACATCCAAACATTAATGCAATGAGAAAATCTGCTAGCATTGCATGCACGTAGTCTATAAAGAAGTGATACGGCTAATATAAATAATAGAACATCCAATTGGCAATAGTTTACATGGTTAAGGCATAGACTTGATCATGGGTTTGGATTGGATAAGGAATTCAAAATGGAAGGGGTTCATTAGCTTCTTATTTTGTAAAACTTTGGAGTAACACATACATGTTTCAACATATTGGTGCGATTAATAACTTGCGTATCCAAAAATCAGATGGAAATTATTGGAACCATATTAAAAATGATAAAGATCAAGAAGAATGGAGCCGGTCCAGGAGAATTAATTAAATAATTATGACGATGATCGATGCTAATTATGTAACTCTGTTTTAAAAGGATAGTTGGATTTTCAATATGTTCAACTTATGCGATGTTATGTTATGTGAACAATGTAACAGCAGGACACCAACATTATCATAGAGTTGGAAATGATACTCAACTGAATCTAATAACGTGGATGAATCTTTTTAAAACTGAGGAAGCAGAGACAGTGAAAACTATACCTCCCCTTTCAGAGAAGGTAAACTTCATAATCTTGTTTTTTATGAAGTGTTATTTGTGCTTAATGCTATGTTGATATATATTGTTTGTTTAGTTGCTTGTACTTAGAGGGAATGGCTTTGTTGGATCACACATTTGTAGGGAGGCTTATGAGCGTGGTATATCTGTTTATAGCTTAAGCAGGTACTATTACATTTTCATATTAAAGAGGCATATGGTCACACTGGCTATACCATCATTTTACTCCACTTTACTTTTGTTGTTAATCCTACTCAAGTCGTGGCTTGATTTTATATAACATAATCATTCTCTACCCATTTGAGAATTTTCTTCAAAAAATCTTTAAGCACTATGCTGATGTTTATAAGCAGATGCAATAATATGCTATACAAATTCCTAACAATGGATGTTAGGCTTTATTGTGCCATTTGCAAGCAGATATTTTTTTTACAGAGTATATCTTTTATGTTAGTAGTTTTACTAGTAAATAATTATTAGTTTGTTACAATAAATGGTCAACAAAAATGGAGCGTCCTCGGTTCCTACTTATCTGTAATGTGTGGATGGATACATATATCACTGGTTGTAAAAATGTTGTTGGAACTTGCTTTGTATTCACAATGAATGGAACTTGTATTTACTATAGTAATAATAAAATTACTATAAATAGTTGTTAAAGTGAATGGAAACATATAAGAATGCTCAAGTTTCAGTGTTATTTACTACAAAAAGTTGTTAATAAATATGAAATGAATGAACCTTTTAAAGTTGAGGAACCAACAGTGATACTCCAATAATTTTCATATCTATAAAATATATATGAGAAACATGAATAAGTTTAAATGAGAAAAATGTGATCACAGGAGAAAAGGTGTTAAGCATAAGGATGGATAAATGTGTGTGTTTGGATGAGGAATCAATGTTTTATTAATTGTACATTAACTAAGATATTAATATTTTATTTTTCTCATCTGATTTTATCCACTTTTCTTTTAATCCAACGAATTCAATTTGGTTGATTTAAACTTCACTTGTAAATGCTACTTGATTTTATACTTTGTATTAGTTAATCGCCTAATGAAATAGTATGATGAATATTTAGTGTTTGCATTATGAATCCAATTTAACTTTGTGTACACTTTTTTGATGAATTGATTCTCAAGCGTTACTTTTGCTTTACAGGTAGATAGATGACTGTGATGCAAAAAAGGTTGCAACGAGTTATGGATCAAAGTTATTTTTGCTACTAGAACTACTTTTTGGTTTTAACGTATGTACTACTTGCTTTTGTTTTGCTATTGCTACTTTTTCTATATTTTGTCTATGAACTATTGATGATGAACCATTTATGTTTGGTGTAAGAATATTGTGCATTTTGATTATTTCATATGTTGGTTTTCAAATATGTGTCTAAAATGTGGTATTGATACAATATGCTGATTTTGAAATGGGGTATTGATATAATATGCTAATTTTGAAATGTAATATGTACACACAATTGTGACTGATGTTTACTGAAATGTAATTTACAAAAAAGTATAAAAAGCCTAATTGACTTAGCTTTGTATACAATTTAACGGCGTTTTTAAAACGCTGCTTAAACATTCCACGGCATTTTTAAACGCCGTTGAATGTTTTAACAGCGTTTTAAAAATGCCGTTGAATTCATTTAACAAAGTCTTTTAAAAATGTCGTTAAATTATACCTGTAACGACCCGGAAAATTTTAACAATTTTAATTGATTCTATAACGTATTTAATTGAATATTTGTGAAATCTTATAATAATTGAATTTTTAAATAAAATGTTTATATATTTAGAATACGTATATTTAAATATAGCAGATTGTATTTTCAAATAATTTTATGCAAGTTTATTTAATTGAGAAAACGTGCTGTCCAATTCAAGCTATTAATTGCTTTAATTGATTTCTGAATCAGTGCGTAACGGTTTCTTTTTACTACCGTTAAAGATTTCTATTGCTTAATACTTTTCCAATCCAGGTAGACTTTTCCATTCGTAACCATTAATAAATTTGAGATCATCAACCTTGCTTTTATTATTATTCCTTGTAGTTTCGTGCACTGACTTTACCTTTCCCACTACCCATATTTTTCTCTATACGTTTCTTTTGCAATTGAAGCGTATATTTATATTTATGGTGGTGCGTTTATTCTGGTCTCTCTTTATTTTTGTTTTTAACGCTTGAAAGAATCTCAAATCATCAAGCTAGTAGCATCCGTTCCTTCCCTCGCTTTCACAAGGCCTATAATATATAAACCACTTGCTTATAGATCCGAACACAACTTTGTCATCAAATTTAATGTGCCTTCCTCTCCCTATTATTTCGGTTCCAACCTTCCTAGTAAATGGCTTTAATAAATTTTGGCTAAATCATAGCTATAGACTTTTCAAATTTCTTTCATTTTATATTTATTTCCAATTCCTTCATTGCTTCAAATTTTTTGAACGTGCCTAATCATCTCAGCATGTATATATAATGTAAGCCTACCTTTCCTTGGAAAGCTATTACTCACAAAAATTTCCTGATTTCTTTCCTTTTATCCATTTTTATATCCTTGACTTTCAAAACTCATTATGTGTTGTACAAACAAACAAAAATTTATTGCTTTAAGTGTATAGCTAAATCAACTATTGACCGTTACAATTACTTTTTTTTTCATTTCAATTTATTACTTAAATAACGTTTTGATGAATTAATGGACAGCTTTACGTTTCTTTTGCTTTTGAAAACTTTATATTTATAGTGTACGTTTCTTTTGCATTTCAAAATTTTGAATCATGCTGCCCCATTTAAGCCATTAATTGTTTTAATTATTTTTCTTAATCAACATATAACCGTTGCTTTTTATTATTCTAGGATTTACATCCATACTTTAATCTCTGCTGTTCCATTTATTTCATTTGAAATCTAAATTTATTTACCATTCATTTATACGCCTCTTTCTCTTCCCTCTTTTACCTCTTCGTTTCCGTGTTTCTAGGAATATATATATATATATATATATATAGCATAAATTGCATCTTCTTTTCTCTCTGTAGGCTATTCGTTGCCCTCAAATTAATATTAAAAGAGGAGAGAGCTTTGTAAATATTATATAAAGTCATATAGCACGTTCACATATCAGATGCAGACCTACCTTTATATTTAAGAAACTAGCATTTTCTCTGTTGCTTGAAGAATGCCCTTTGCCATGTCATGTTGCTTGAATCACGCATGCATTCTTCCTTTAAAAATCGCCTGTTCTCATCTCCCCTCCATCTTTTCTTATTTCTTCCAAACCTGAGCATGAGCTCTCTCTTTTCCTTGGCCTGCCTCCTCCCCATGGCTGCATGCATTAGTTGGCAAAACATTTCCTTTCTGGTTTTTAAAAGTAAGTACGCATTTTATTTGATATAAGTCTATTTTATATATTAAGAACAGTATAGATTGTGCATAAGTTTTGTTTTATATGTTTACTGCAACTATGGGGATTTTGAATTCCCTAACAGTTGAACTTTAAAAATAATAATATATTTCATAATAGTATATATATGATAATTGTTATATTTATAAACGTGTATATAAATATTTAACTTCTGTTCATATATAAAGGTTAGTATATATTTATACTGTATTATGTATATTATTTTAAGATTTTACGGTATATAGTTTTTGACTTTTGTTAGCATATAGTTATCGTACGGCTTTTAGATACGTATGTTTTACTAACTAGTTGATAAGTTAAATATATATATATACGCGTTTAATTTTACTATTGATAGCTTACGGTATATATGGTATAAGTTTGGAAGCCTTCTATTAATATACGTATTTTTATATGTTTTATATATTTGGTTATAACAGTTTCAACTATAATAAAATATGTTATTTTATTAGCTTTCATATGTTAGATATATAAAATATAGTATTTCAATTTTCGTTACTCTTTTGGTATATATATTATATAAAATTGGTGGGTACAAGTTTGATAGGTCAATTTATAATATATATATTTTTATGATTGTTTTAGTATTTTAGAGTCTACCGTACTATATTTTATTTTATTTTCAACAATTTACATAAGTTATATTTAAATGTAGGTATATATATAAATTTTCTATGGTAGTTTTACAGTATAAGTTATATCAATATTTTATAATTTCAACAGTATATGCTTTCAAAAGTTTATTTCATGTCAGCCTTAAGGTTGCTTGCACTGACTGATATACGTTGGATTTTTTTTTAAGGGATGTGTATTTTGATTTCAAGTATAGTCATATGTATAGTCATATACAAATTGGTAGAGGAAATGTTATATAGTATATATATGGTTATATTAATATGGTCGGTCTGCACACCTATGTATATATATTAACCGAGGCATGCATATTTTGTTGCATATTTTATAAACTGTGTCTGCATATGTTGGCTAGTTGTATATAAGCTCACTTATCCTATTTATCTTCCTTGATCCAATTCTGATTTGAATTCGTCTATTCCTATTATCAGCTTTGATCATTGAACCGTGTCCATCTAGCTTTGTTTTGGAATTCGGATCTGGATTTCATAACTCACTTCTTTTTCTTTGGCCTCGAAAGGTGAGGAATCACTCACGATTAACATTCTTTTATTTACTATATGTGATTTCAATTGAGACGACAATTGAAATATGAGGCTGTAGTTATTTAAATTGTTATATATGCTATTATCTGTAACTATTCACTTATGGGATATGACACCATATCCTATTGTTTATATATTTATTTTGATGATATATGCCTGTTGTTATTATTATTTACATATCTGTTATCACTCTGCAAGTTCCCTGTTAGTATAGAAATCACTATGGATTGAAATGATACATACCCGAACAGACTTTAGAATAGGAGAAAATCGTTATGGGTTGAAATGATAAACCCAAGCGATTTTCATTTAATTGAATTGGGATTACGGGTTGAAATGCTATCCACCCGTATACATTTAGTATACGGATTGAAATGATAAATATCCGTAACACTTGACCATATGATAAGAAATATATACAGACATCGTTGGTCCATATATATAAATATTTTGAAATTTAATTCATTGTTTTGGAAAGAAATATATGGTCTTATTAAATGTTAATCCTTAAATTTTTTTATATATAAAGGGTAATGATATATAGATTTAATAATATTTAATTTAGTCAAAATTTGATTTAATACATAAATTATGCTAAATATTTATGTAAATTTTATTCCAAAAGTATTCTGCAATTTACTAAGATTGGAAGATAAATGTGGGTTTATCTAAATGGTATTTAAATAAGGATTTATTCAATTAAATCAATTTGAAATTTTTTGAATGGGAAATTTAAGGGTATGATTTTGTAACTGGATTTTTATTTAAGTGATTTAATGAATATTTCACGTTTAAATAAATTAAAGAAAATATTGAGTAAAATGTAATTTAAGGTTACTTAAATGATATTGTATCTAATGAGGGATTATTTTAAGACTAGATAATAATGAGGTTAAATCGAGATCTATATGGAACTATTAAATTGAACATTTAATTAAATATTAAAGCTTTGAACTATATTGGGATTTAAATGGTTTATTTTGAGATTCGGATATGTATTTAAAATCAGTATAGTTGAATTTATTATTTAGAAACTAAATTGATTAAAAAGTTAGTTTGAAACGTTGAATACTTAAAGTTTTGAAATATATTGAACATAAAGGGTATTTTGTGATTTCAAATCCGAATTTGAGATCGATAAAATTGAAGTGGTTATTTTAGAAATTGAGTTGAATTAAATTAATAAATTGAGATTGAAATAGATTTAAATGGGGTGGTCGGGTTGATGTTAAACGATTTGTTAAGTTGAGGGAATTGAAATTTCTTTACTGTACAAATTATTTAATATATAAAAATACTATTTGGGAAGTATAGAGATATTTGAAGTGAAAATGATATTTGGTTTTGAAGTATAAATTAAGTTGAAAAGACTACGGTGTTATAGTGTATATTTCTATCTTTTAGATAGTTCCATGGACCCTTAGAGGATGGTTATCCCAAACATCCTCTAAGTTAATTATATTTCAGTTGATATTTCACTTGAGTTAGATTTATAGATATAAGAATGTTAATCCTGACTCGAGTGTTTTGTGTTTTGCTTTACGCTCGGGTCAGACTGAGAGATACAACATTTGAGACTCATCTTCGAAGTAGGAGCTTTGCTTGAAGATCCAGCTATCTATCCCTTCAGTCATCCAGTTGATTGGTTCAGAGAAGCCATCTGTTGCATTGGAGACTTCATGGCATTTGAACTATTCGGTTGTATTTTATTTCTAACTCTGAGGTATATAGTAGCTTCATGAACTACTATTCTTTATCTATTCCGCTGCATTGTATTACTCTGTGTAAGTGATCTATGATTGATTTATTTACTGTATATTTTAAGTTTTGCCAAATTTTATTAACAATTCGGTATTTTGAATTATTCAAGTTGGGCATGTATGGTTTTATTGTCGATTTGAATGGTCCAAAATAGCGGGTCGTTACAGTTGGTATCAGAGCTTTGGCTCTAGGCAAAACCTAGCATATATGGTAAATTCATTTACAGAATCACTTTCGTTCGAGTTGAATCCCTTCTTTTTGACTTGATTTCCTTTGAATTTTGGAATGTCCCTCGGTTCCGAAATTCATTCTTGTCTCTCCCTATTTATATTCGTTTGATTCTGGAGTATCTCATAACTCCACGGAATGAATTGTAAAGGGGGTGAAAACTCCTTTACAATTGGCATTGATTCACCGGAGATTTCTGTATCCTCGATTTACGATGCTGCTATATCTTGGTATGCCGAATTCTATCTCTGGCAATCGAATGTCGATTTGCTTTAGAATTCCGCATCAATTATATTCCTGAAGTCACGGTTGACCCGGTTAAGGTCGCCCAAGATTTATAGAAGTATATCCATCTTCTATTTTGTAATTTGATTTTCTCAACTTTGTTTGAGCCTATCTTCGAATCAGGATTCCATTGATTAGAGTTCCTCTAAATTAAATCTCTATCTTTGTTTTGAAATCCATTCTTGAATCATCCTTTGAAAATCGGGTTTGTTGTATTTTAAAATTGTTTTATACGAAATTATTATTTTGATAACTATGATTTTATTCTATATATAAAAGTGAAAATGTTTCCGATAAGGATTATATACCTATATATAAAACGAATAAGAAATGTTATTCTATATATAAAAGTTTTGAAAGGATTGGAAATTTTGAAAATTTATAAGAAAGTGATTTATATAAAAAGGATTTATAACTGAAGGGTTAAATTTGAAATTCGAGAATTGAATTCCGATATTTTGAAATTGGTTTTAAGATTTTGGGAAAATATATAAAAGTAATACGATTTAAAAGTATTTTTCCGAATAAGAAATGTTTCAAATGGGTTCAAATGAATTCCAATAATTTTGAAGAAATTTCAAAGAAGTTTTCAAGAAAATAGAAGTCCAGAACTCACTATGTCGCTGGAGAAAAATTTCGGTGATGAGTGCACGCATCATCGACATTGATTTTCGAGTTTCAGAGTGGGGGAGAGGCCACTTTAATAGCTTCGCTATGCGACTGATTTTGTAAAACCGTTTTTGATTTCAAATTCCGAAGTATAATTTGATATTTTCGAAAGACATATGTATATATTTGAAACAATTTAAAGTGAGACCGGTGTTCAGTCCTCGAGTTTTCAATTTGACTAGTAATAACTCTATATAAAAAAAATTGATTTCCAACTCTTAGATTTGAAATTTGATTTCATCGACTATTTTGAAGGTTCGAGCACTTCCAAATCAAGGTTTAAAAGTTTTAAACTAAGAAATTTCGAAAAGTATAAAATTTTTGATAAAGCATATAAGTTTAGTTTTGAAGAGTATGACTTAAGTAAGTTTGAAACCTTTTGTTAAGTAAGTGAATATGACCATTTTTAATTATACTAATATGGAATTTAGTTTTGAAATGTTTTGGAAAAAAAAATTTAATTTCAAATAATGGTTTTCAGAAAGGTAAATTGGATATTTCTAATAGAAATAGATAGTTTAAAAGTTTTAAAGTGATGATTATAAATTTGGAAACCATTTTGAGTATAACTGATTTTGAGAAAATATTTGGTTTTGAAATTAAATTGAAATTAAAAACCAGTACTTATATGGTGATTTTGGAAATGAATTTGTTTGACTTGAATTATTTTAATTTGGAAACCGGGATAATTTTCTAAACCTATTATTTTGGGAACTTTGAAATTTAGATACTTAATTTGGAAGAAAATTTGGTGAAATCCTATATGATTATGAAACTGAATTGATATTGAAATGATTTGAAATTGAGAACCTTATATTGTTAAGCACTTGATTTGGGAGTGGTCGAACTTATATAAAATGGATTTGTATAAGTATGAAGTGATTTGAAATCTATTGATTTGAAAGGTACTCAATTTGGAAAGAGAATTTTTTTTATAAATCGAAGTCTATATATGTATGATTTGATATACTATTGATTTGGAAAGTATTCAATTTGAAAATGGAATCTTATATATATATATATATATTATATAAGTATGATATTTGAGAGTATTTGAAAAGGTACTATATGATATATATTTTCGAAGTAAAGATATGGAAAGTGCCTTCTGCTTGATATCCGCTTTGTGGCCACATCGTGGATTCATTCTATCGACATTATTCTCTCTTATTTTCGGTTTTCTGGATGTAATACTTGAGTGTTTCCCACCGTGGCGTAACCCATGGTTTTTTATCTCTCGTGACTGCATAGCGCAACTGCCTGGCTGAGTCTTGCCTAGGGGTACGGATTGTTTCCTGGGGGATCCAGGCGTAACCATTGTGTATCCTGCAATCTGTGTAGGTCGCGAATAGTAGTGCAAGTGCCTGACTGAGTCTTGCCTAGGGGTACGGATTGTTTTCTGGGGGATCCAGGCGTAACCATTGTGCATGCTGCACTCTACTAGTCATCATGGCGTAACTCACAGGGCTGAGAAAGCTTACGGATATGGATTGTTTCCTGGGAGACTCAGGCATAACCATTGTGTATCTGCGAACCATGGTCGGACAAAGGTTTTGGTTTGGTTGTTTGTTTGGATTGTACTTTCCATATCTGTTTTTAAAAAGGTTTTTCAAGTATTTTCACTGGGTGTTGAAACAGGTCTACTAAGTACTTGAAGAATTCTAGCTTTGCGCCTAATCAACGCATGGCCAGAGTCTGCAAGAACGAGGATAAACTTGTTAAAACATCGAGTTATAAAAATATTTTCGAAAGAAAGATTTATTTCGATATAAACGTATTATTATAAAGGTATTTATTATAAAAGTATTTTTTCCAACAAAGAAATTTTGTATTAATATTTGAAATTAAAATTCTTATGGTTTGAAATAAATTATTCGTGCCTGATTCTATTCTTTTGAATCTACCTCATCTGCTCAGCTTCATTTTTCACCTATATTCCGTTTTCGGAATCTACCTTCCTTTCCTTTTTGAATAAATCTTTTAAATATTGCTTATTTGCATACTACATTGTTTTATATAAAATTTTAGTGTTATAAATATTTTTGAAGTTATAAATTAAATAAAACATCTTTAAAGAAAATGATTATTAATTTATTGATAATATTTTAAAGGTATCTTGAGATAAATTAAAAATTTCATAAATTTTGGATTTAATATTTTCAATAGTCTTTGTAAATAGAAGTAATAATGTAAATAATTGTTTGCAAAGGAGTTTAAGAAGTATTAAATATTAAAGAAAATTTAATTTCAAATGAAATTTTCAAATAAATACTTTAAATAAAATTTATATATTTTTAAAATTTATTGTTTATCTTGGCTTTCAATCTATTTTTTTTCTGGTTGTTTTATTCTCCTACCTCCTTCCTTTTCGGGGACGAAAAGTTTTGAGTGGGGGAGAGTGTAACAACCCGGAAAATTTTAACAATTTTAATTGATTCTATAACGTATTTAATATTTGTGAAATCTTATAATAATTGAATTTTTAAATAAAATGTTTATATATTTAGAATATGTATATTTAGAATATGTATATTTAAATATAGCAGATTGTAAATTTTCAAATAATTTTATGGAAGTTTATTTAATTGAGAAAACGTGCTGTCCAATTCAAGCTATTAATTGCTTTAATTGATTTCTGAATCAGTGCGTAACGGTTTCTTTTTACTACCGTTAAAGATTTCTATTGCTTAATACTTTTCCAATCCAGGTAGACTTTTCCATTCGTAACCATTAATAAATTTGAGATCATCGACCTTGCTTTTATTATTATTCCTTGTAGTTTCGTGCACTGACTTTACCTTTCCCACTACCCATATTTTTCTCTATACGTTTCTTTTGCAATTGAAGCGTATATTTATATTTATGGTGGTGCGTTTATTCTGGTCTCTCTTTATTTTTGTTTTTAACGCTTGAAAGAATCTCAAATCATCAAGCTAGTAGCATCCGTTCCTTCCCTCGCTTTCACAAGGCCTATAATATATAAACCACTTGCTTATAGATCCGAACACAACTTTGTCATCAAATTTAATGTGCCTTCCTCTCCCTATTATTTCGGTTCCAACCTTCCTAGTAAATGGCTTTAATAAATTTTGGCTAAATCATAGCTACGGACTTTTCAAATTTCTTTCATTTTATATTTATTTCCAATTCCTTCATTGCTTCAAATTTTTTGAACGTGCCTAATCATCTCAGCATGTATATATAATGTAAGCCTACCTTTCCTTGGAAAGCTATTACTCACAAAAATTTCCTGATTTCTTTCCTTTTATCCATTTTTATATCCTTGACTTTCAAAACTCATTATGTGTTGTACAAACAAACAAAAATTTATTGCTTTAAGTGTATAGCTAAATCAACTATTGACCGTTACAATTACTTTTTTTTTTCATTTCAATTTATTACTTAAATAACGTTTTGATGAATTAATGGACAGCTTTACGTTTCTTTTGCTTTTGAAAACTTTATATTTATAGTGTACGTTTCTTTTGCATTTCAAAAATTTGAAACATGCTACCCCATTTAAGCCATTAATTGTTTTAATTATTTTTCTTAATCAACATATAACCGTTGCGTTTTATTATTCTAGGATTTACATCCATACTTTAATCTCTGCTGTTCCATTTATTTCATTTGAAATCTAAATTTATTTACCATTCATTTATACGCCTCTTTCTCTTCCCTCTTTTACCTCTTCGTTTCCGTGTTTCTAGGAATATATATATATATATATATATATATATAGCATAAATTGCATCTTCTTTTCTCTCTGTAGGCTATTCGTTGCCCTCAAATTAATATTAAAAGAGGAGAGAGCTTTGTAAATATTATATAAAGTCATATAGCACGTTCACATATCAGATGCAGACCTATCTTTATATTTAAGAAACTAGCATTTTCTCTGTTGCCTGAAGAATGCCCTTCGCCATGTCATGTTGCTTGAATCACGCATGCATTCTTCCTCTAAAAATCGCCTGTTCTCATCTCCCCTCCATCTTTTCTTATTTCTTCCAAACCTGAGCATGAGCTCTCTCTTTTCCTTGGTCTGCCTCCTCCCCATGGCCGCATGCATTAGTTGGCAAAACATTTCCTCTCTGGTTTTTAAAAGTAAGTACGCATTTTATTTGATATAAGTCTATTTTATATATTAAGAACAGTATAGATTGTGCATAAGTTTTGTTTTATATGTTTACTGCAACTATGGGGATTTTGAATTCCCTAACAGTTGAACTTTAAAAATAATAATATATTTCATAATAGCATATATATGATAATTGTTATATTTATAAACATGTATATAAATATTTAACTTCTGTTCATATATAAAGGTTAGTATATATTTATACTGTATTATGTATATTATTTTAAGATTTTACGGTATATAGTTTTTGACTTTTGTTAGCATATAGTTATCGTACGGCTTTTAGATACGTATGTTTTACTAACTAGTTGATAAGTTAAATATATATATATATATATATATACACACACGCGTTTTATTTTACTATTGATAGCTTACGGCATATATGGTATAAGTTTGGCGGCCTTCTATTAATATACGTATTTTTATATGTTTTATATATTTGGTTATAACAGTTTCAACTATAATAAAATATGTTATTTTATTAGCTTTCATATGTTACATATATAAAATATAGTATTTCAATTTTCGTTACTGTTTTGGTATATATATTATATAAAATTGGTGGGTACAAGTTTGATAGGTCAATTTATAATATATATATATATTTATGATTGTTTTAGTATTTTAGAGTCTACCGTACTATATTTTATTTTATTTTCAACAATTTACATAAGTTATATTTAAATGTAGGTATATATATAAATTTTCTGTGGTAGTTTTACGTATAAGTTATATCAATATTTTATAATTTCAACAGTATATGCTTTCAAAAGTTTATTTCATGTCAGCCTTAAGGTTGTTTGCACTGACTGATATACGTTGGATTTTTTTTTTAAGGGATGTGTATTTTGATTTCAAGTATAGTCATACGTATAGTCATATACAAATTGGTAGAGGAAATGTTATATAGTATATATATGGTTATATTAATATAGTCGGTCTGCACACCTATGTATATATATTAACCGAGGCATGCATATTTTGTTGCATATTTTATAAACTGTGTCTGCATATGTTGGCTAGTTGTATATAAGCTCACTTATCCTATTTATCTTCCTTGATCAAATTCTGATTTGAATTCGTCTATTCCTATTATCAGCTTTGATCATTGAACCGTGTCCATCTAGCTTTGTTTTGGAATTCGGATCTGGATTTCATAACTCACTTCTTTTTCTCTGGCCTCGAAAGGTGAGAAATCACTCACGATTAACATTCTTTTATTTACTATATTTGATTTCAATTGAGACGACAATTGAAATATGAGGCTGTAGTTATTTAAATTGTTATATATGCTATTATCTGTAACTATTCACTTATGGGATATGACACCATATCCTATTGTTTATATATTTATTTTGATGATATATGCCTGTTGTTATTATTATTTACATATCTGTTATCACTCTGCAAGTTCCCTGTTAGTATAGAAATCACTATGGATTGAAATGATACATACCCGAACAGACTTTAGAATAGGAGAAAATCGTTATGGGTTGAAATGATAAACCCAAGCGATTTTCATTTAATTGAATTGGGATTACGGGTTGAAATGCTATCCACCCGTATACATTTAGTGTACGGATTGAAATGATAAATATCCGTAACACTTGACCATATGATAAGAAATATATACAGACATCGTTGGTCCATATATATAAATATTTTGAAATTTAATTCATTGTTTTGGAAAGAAATATATGGTCTTATTAAATGTTAATCCTTAAATTTTTTTATATATAAAGGGTAATGATATATAGATTTAATAATATTTAATTTAGTCAAAATTTGATTTAATACATAAATTATGCTAAATATTTATGTAAATTTTATTCCAAAAGTATTCTGCAATTTACTAAGATTGGGAGATAAATATGGGTTTATCTAAATGGTATTTAAATAAGGATTTATTCAATTAAATCAATTTGAAATTTTTGAATGGGAAATTTAAGGGTATGATTTTGTAGCTGGTTTTTTATTTAAGTGGTTTAATGAATATTTCACGTTTAAATAAATTAAAGAAAATATTGAGTAAAATGTAATTTAAGGTTACTTAAATGATATTGTATCTAATGAGGGATTATTTTAAGACTAGATAATAATGAGGTTAAATCGAGATCTATATGGAACTATTAAATTGAACATTTAATTAAATATTAAAGCTTTGAACTATATTGGGATTTAAATGGTTTATTTTGAGATTCAGATATATATTTAAAATCAGTATAGTTGAATATATTATTTAGAAACTAAATTGATTAAAAAGTTAGTTTGAAACGTTGAATACTTAAAGTTTTGAAATATATTGAACATAAAGGGTATTTTGTGATTTCAAATCCGAATTTGAGATCGATAAAATTGAAGTGGTTATTTTAGAAATTGAGTTGAATTAAATTAATAAATTGAGATTGAAATAGATTTAAATGGGGTGGTCGGGTTGATGTTAAACGATTTGTTAAGTTGAGGGAATTGAAATTTCTTTACTGTACAAATTATTTAATATATAAAAATACTATTTGGGAAGTATAGAGATATTTGAAGTGAAAATGATATTTGGTTTTGAAGTATAAATTAAGTTGAAAAGACTACGGTGTTATAGTGTATATTTCTATCTTTTAGATAGTTCCATGGACCCTTAGAGGATGGTTATCCCAAACATCCTCTAAGTTAATTATATTTCAGTTGATATTTCACTTGAGTTAGATTTATAGATATAAGAATGTTAATCCTGACTCGAGTGTTTTGTGTTTTGCTTTATGCTCGGGTCAGACTGAGAGATACAGCATTTGAGACTCATCTTCGAAGTTGAAGCTTTGCTTGAAGATCCAGCTATCTACCCCTTCAGTCATCCAGTTGATTGGTTCAGAGAAGCCATCTGTTGCATTGGAGACTTCATGGCATTTGAACTATTCGGTTGTATTTTATTTCTAACTCTGAGGTATATAGTAGCTTCATGAACTACTATTCTTTATCTATTCCGCTGCATTGTATTACTCTGTGTAAGTGATCTATGATTGATTTATTTACTGTATATTTTAAGTTTTGCCAAATTTTATTAACAATTCGGTATTTTGAATTATTCAAGTCGGGCATGTACGGTTTTATTGTCGATTTGAATGGTCCAAAATAGCGGGTCGTTACAATACCAAACGTTGTAAAAAAGGATATTTAATAGCGTTTATTCCTTGTCATTTTATATCTCTGGCATATAACTGCATGTTGATATACATCGTATGTAAAAACGCTGTTAATAGCTTTTGTAGCGTTTTTGAAACGCTGTTAAAAGTCCTTTTTGTTGTAGTGATTTTTTTTTATAATTTAATAGATGCTGCTAAGAAACCTCTTAGGGATGGTTGTAAAAGCGGCACTCAGCTATTAGTTACCGTAGAATACATTACGATGAAGTCAAAATATAATATTATCGAAGTTGGATTTACTGCCATTGTACAAGCTGCAAAAAGTCATATGCCATCTGATAATTTAATATGCGAAAATCACTATGAAGTTAAAAAACTTATGTTGGCTTTTGGTTTACCTTATCAAAAAATATATACATGTTTAAATGGCTACATATTGTTTTATAAAGAGAACATCACTCTTAAGAAGTGTAGAATATGTAACGAGGAAAGGTACAAACCAAGGAAAAAGAAGGGAAAGGAAGTTCCATACAAACATATGCATTATTTTCCCATCATTCTTACGCTTCAAAGATTATATGCATATTCTGTAACTGCATCTCATATAAGATGGCATAGTGTAAGAACAGAGGAAGAATGTACGTTGACACATCCAACCCGTGAAAGCATTTCGACAAAACTTATCCCAATTTTGCAGTGGAGAGTCGTAATGTTAGACTTGGATTATGTACGGATGGTTTTTCGCCATTTTCTTAATTTGGTGCTTAATATTCATCTTAGCTCATTATCATCACACCTTATAATTTACCTCGTGGATGTGTATGAAAACGTAATATATGTTTATTATTGTTATCGTTCCTGGTTCCGAAGATCCAACACAAGGAATCAGTTTATTTATAACCATTGATTGAAGGTTTAAAAACACTATAGAACAAAGGAGTAGAAATATACGACGTTTCAAAGATTTTTTTTTTGTATGTTTTCTTCTTTATTATGGACTATAAGTGATTTTCCTACCTATGTAATGCTTTTAGGGTGGAGTACATCTGGTCGTCTAGTATGTCCTTATTGCATGGAAAAAACACGAGCATTTTCTTTACCGAATGGTAAGAAAATTTCATGATTTGACTGTCATCGATGTTTTCTCTATGTCAATCATCCCTTCAGAGGAGACAGGAAAAACTTTTTAGTTAATGGAGTAGAAACCAGACAACCACTAATGATATTGTCAGGCGAAGACATATACGAACTTGTAAGGGACTATCCAAAGATATAAGAAACTGAAGTGCAAACAGAAATTGCAGGCCAATCGACTATTCATAATTGGTGCAAACGAAGTATATTTTGGGAGTTGCCTTAATGGAAAGATCTTCTGCTTCATCATAATGTTGATGTAATGCACAACGAGAAAAATGTCTTTGATAATGTTTTTAACACAATTTTGAATGTCAAGGGGAAGACTAAGGATGATTTGAAATCAAGACGCGATATACAAGAATTGTGCCAATGTCCTGAGCTGCATATGAAACCAAATGACAGTAAAAAAATCTAAAGCATGTTACGAGTTAGAAAAATAATCATTTTGAGGCGCATGGTCCTGTATCGTATAAGGATGTATTTACCCGTACTCATGCTGTCGAGCATGTAAATCCAGACGGGACAGTTTCATATACATGGCACGACGATAAATCGAGAAAGAGCCATGCAAGTATATTTTAGTTTATGTACTATTAGTAATTGTTTTAATTGTTAAAGTATAATAAATTAAGATATCATGCTATTAATTTTAACTGCATTTTTATTTGTTCATGCATGCAAGATTTATGAAACAACGCCAGAAACTCTTGGAGGATATTGGTTGACAGTCGCTGATGACGGATGAGGAGGACGTCATTTTTGAGTCAGTCATGGATTCACTGTCACAGAATAGGCTCTACGGCTTTGGCAATCAAGTGGAAATTAATAATAAATTAAGATATAACAATTTAGTAATCTTTTAGTTCTAAAGAACTTCACATCGCTTTAGTTTCAGTAATAAGTTTATAGATATAACAATTAACACATTATGTTGTAGCTTTAATAGTAAGATTATAGAATAAATTAAACAAATATTGTAGTTCAGTAGACAGAGAAGAGCCAGCTAAACGGCTTGAGCTAAGATCGATCTAGCAGAGATTGAAGAGTTGAGAGCTAGGGTGGTGCAGCTGGAAGAGCAGAACCATCACCAGACCATTGAGGCAACACAGCTGCTAGACCAGCGTATTGCTGAGTACATGCAACAATATGGTGGTCGCTTTTCATCCTCAGCTGGTTCGGGAGACTCTGCAGGTGATTGACTGGAGTGATATGTATGTTTATTTGTCTTGCTTCATTGTTTATTAAGTTTTGATGATACATTGAGTTGGTGGTGTTGGATTTGAAATGTTGTTTACATTATTTGATGATACATTTGGTGGTACTAATTTTGACATTTAGGAGTTGATGAAAGATTCATGTATATATTGTACAATGAGATGTATATAAATTATGGTAGCAAAGTTTGGTTTGTTTTTATATGAATTATACTCGATTTATTTCTTTGTGTGATTTGATTATGCTTATATGGTTTGATTTCATATTGAATACCTGAATTAGATATATGCTTATTGGGAGGAATATATTGTGTTTATGGATGGTGGATGGAAGGCGAAAATGCAGCAGTAAAACAGAAAAAAGCAGCAGCTATTACGACGGCTTCCAACGGCTTCCGATGGCCTGTAGGCCAAAAAATTCCGACGGCTTGCGGCGGACAAAAAAAGGTGGCTTGTAACTTCTTTTGATACTAACCGTGATCGTCCACGTGTCTTCCGAGAGCCGTCGAGAGCCATCGATGTGCCGTCTATAGCCATCGAAAAATCGACGACGGGTGCCGTCGAAAGCCATCGGAAATTCTATCCAGCGACCGATTTAATTGCAACGGTAATTTCCGACATCTTCCGATGGTTCCTCCAGCCACCGACGGTTTTGAGCCATCGGTAATTGCCATGTTTCTTATAATGGCTGGTGTTGGACAGAAACGCGTGACAGTTAACGATCCACGTACCAAAACCATGAGGTAGGATTTTTTATACTTAGGGTTGGTTTAGGGGTGGTGTATTAGTTTTAGATTATAGAACTAATGAATAGGAGCCTAAGACATAGTGTTTGGTATTTGGTCCATATTACTATTAGTATCATTATTACTATTATTGTTATTACGATCATCATGGTTTTTTACTTATTTTTTATTATTATTAATATCATCATCATCATCATTGTCATTATCATTATTATATGTTTAGTTATTTAATTTTATTTTACTATTATTATCATGGTTTTTATTATTGTTGTTGTTGCTGCTATTACTTTTAAATCGATTTTGTCATTTAGTTTTGAGTTCCATCTCTACCCGACCCTAACTTGTTTGGGAATAATAGCTTGGTTGTTGTTATTATTATACTTTACCGCATCAAATATTTTCGATGGCAAAGTGTGACGATCCACTATTTCTAACATCTAAAATTAGTGATAAAATCCATCAATTATGCTGTGCATTAATCTCAGAATTAAAAATAGTAGATCGTTGTCTTGATAATATAAAATCTAACATCAACATGGGTATTAAAAATAGAAACCACACAGCGGAATTTTAATAAAACTGCACATATATCTGAATAATGAATACATGTATCTCAAAAAACCATTCAAGATCCAATACAATAAATAAAAAACCTCTATCTTCCTACACATAAACTATTATTCAACTTATAAGCAATACAACATTAATACATGGTGAAATAATTCAAGTAAATAACTTGTATGTGTTTTTTGGTAATTCAAACATATTTTTCTCTTTTTTTTTCTCCAATCTGCAAACTTCGCAAATGCATGGAAAGAGAAAAAATTTTCAAGTATGTTTGGACTACGCCTGACCGTATACACTCTAGCCATAGGCTTGAGAGTTATTGCATAAGAAAAGACTACTTATGATCCTTTTAGAGATCAAATCGATGCAGTTCTTTTTTCCTACATCAAGTACTTGTTAACTCATGACAACCAAAGCATCCACACAACAAATACAAGAAAGAAACACTCCTCCAAATAAGCCATCGCAATCAACCATCACAAATATAGGGCAACAAAAATAATGAGAACACGACCATTAAACATCAAATAAGTTTGACAATAATCAATATCGACTTCAAATATCAAACAAACCAAAATCAACAAATATACTCACATATATATAATGAACTATTAGCAATACATCGTCAATGTAAGTGTAAATCAAATAATTATGTACTAACCCACTGTATTAGTTACTGAAACACAAAGTCCCAAATGTGAAATAACGTACTGTATTGCAACACAAACATCAACCCATCAATTGTGTACTAATCCAATATACTAGTAACACAAATGTCAAATCATTAAATGTCTACAAATCCACTACATTAATAACACAGACGTCACCACAACAAAACTATAATTAACTACACACCACGTAGTAATAATAGCAAAATATCGCATACACGTCCAAATGCGATTCCATTGTCATAAAATAACATATGTAATATTTTAATTAACACATATTACATCGACGCAAAACGTTATATGTACAACCATTATTTTCTCTTAAATATAAAATCAGTTTATTACTATTTATTATAAAGAACCCTTTAATTTACTTTAGTTTGAAATTGCGTACCTAAATAGTAGTACATATTAGTACTACAAGTCGTGGATAACATACATTATACTACATTTTAATATATGTCTAAAAGTTCGAATCATACTATGCAAGTTTCGAACCCTGACCTCTTGCACCGTAGTCGAAATGTATAACCGGGACAGTGTGCTGATCAAGATACCTTTATTTATTCCATCTCAAAATCGTAATAATTTTTTAGAAACGATAATATACTTCAAAAATCCTTTATTATGCGTTTATTTTTTTCAAATACCTTAAAACATTGTATTTTAACAAATAATGATAATTTTATCAAATTACTTTTCAAAACAGTGACATTATTATTTCATGTAAAAATAATAATATATCAAAACCAGTTTAATATTTTCAAAAACCATTTTATTACTATTTACCTCAAAAATAATAATATTCTATATTAAATCTCAGCACTCCTTTTTATTGCTGTTTGTCTCAAAATTATAACAATTTAACTCAAAACACTTTTCGAAACATATCTTTACCATTATTATTGTTTCAAAATCATCCTCCTTTTTATTACTCAAACAATAATAATAATAATAATATCTTCTTCTGTAGAAACCGTAAAATCAATTATATTGTGATTTACTCAATTTTTTTTTATAAAACCGTACTATTATTTATGACATCTTACCTTATTTTATAAATATTTATAAGCCTCTCAATTTAAATTAAAAATAAAAATTTTCATTATTATTTATTATCATCTATCTTTTCCAAAATTATACAATTTTATCTACTATTCTATCAGTTCTTTGTTTTCTATTTTAAATCCAACATCAATTATTTTCCGTTTTAAATCTGTAATTAATAATAAGTAAACATCCATCATCTAATAACATGAAAAATTGATGGTAAAAATCTAATTGAGGCACACATATCCAAAATATCGCAACAACCAAATGACCATCGATAGAACATACAATATCAGAAAATATAAATTTCATCTATTTTTAGATTTTAAAACATTATTTATATTAAAGAAATTTTCATTTAAAATAATAAATCTCATTTATACAAATATAAATTAAAGTATCTAATAAATGATACATAAGCACTTAACTCAATTGAAGATTAGCATAGATCTAATTCTAATCAATGAAGAATAGTGTTTTCCCTTCCACCCTGACGCAAATCACTTCCAAAAGTACTAGTGTATATGTTAATTGAATGAATCCTAGCCTATTTTCCTTCTTATTGAAAAAATAATTTTATTTTCTAAATTTAATATTTATTTTTAAAGGAATAAGAAAGAGAGGGTGACTAAGAATAAATTAGGATTTTCATGAAGGCATCCAAGTGATATGAAATAATAATGAATATATAGAGCTAAGAAGATAGAGAGCGAGTGATGAAGATAGTTTGCGGTTTCAAAGTTATTTTTATTCAGCCGTTGGGTATGAGGAAATTTAGATGTATCATTTAAAGAGAGTAACTGTTGAATATATTTTAAATCTATTAAAAATTAACCTTTTAAATGAAGAAGATTGATTTTCAATATCTACAAGGAATTAATCTTCCAAAAGAAACTGTTTAACTTACCTCTATGTCAATTAATGGGCCATTAGTTTCTAATTTTTAGAATTATTTCCCCACAATAAAAGAAAATAGCACATAAACCGCCCGCATGTGTGCTCAAAAATCAAGGTACATGGAATAAATTCGTTATGTTGTTACGTAATTAATTCATATATCTCAACAATTTTCTCAGTCGCCAATTTATTTTTTCTTAAAAAAATACCTAACTATACATGTGTACGTGTGAATTCTTATATAAATATACGTACATCTATATACATGTGTGTGTGTGTGTATTTTCACTATACATTTTCACTACCTTTTCCCATATCTATCTCTTTCATATTTACATACATTTCTCTCTATGAATATGTATCTTTTTGTTAATTTCTTAAAGAATTCAAAAAAAGTTTGTTAACCAGGATTGAATCCGTGACCTCTCCAAATGAAGTCGACCGTCTTAACCAACTACATTAAACATGTTTCTGTTCTCAAAACTAGAACATTTAAAATTATTTATCGAAAGTGCAAATCTTTTGGATTTACAAAGTCAATATCTACTAAATTGCAATTCCTAATATAAAAAATTTATAGTCGAAATTGATCAACTCTGAAAGATCTACACAATAGTGTCATTAGACGGATGTGTTATAAAAATAGTAGCACTTTGCGGAAGCTTTTATTAATGGACCTTTGTTATCTAAATCACAAAGAGATGACTTGGATTGAAAACAAGACGGAATTGAAATCAAAATGCAATAACACAAAATATTCCACCTAATCACTCACTTTATTGATTCACCAAAATTTTGTTTATAATTAATATAACAAAGCTAAAGTAAACAAAATACGATTGAATCAATAACCAAATTGAGAAAGGGAGAAAATATCTATATGGCTAAAATTGTTGGAGAAAAAGAACAAAGATAAAGAAGAGAAAATTAGTAAATAGATTTTCCACCACACTTTTACCCTCTCTTCTGGTCTCTATTTATATAATCAATTACTTAATGCCCAAGTTAACATTAGATGGCAAAAAATAATTTGATTAGCTAATTAGAGAGAGAAATAAACATACTCAAATATGTCTATTAATTAGTGGAAACAAAATCTTCTCTTTCTTTCTTTTGCATATTTATTTCCCTCTACTTGTGATTTTGTATCATCAAAATTTAACACTCCATCTTGATGCAAAATCACATATCTCCAACTTATCAAGCATGCCATATAGATCTATCACAAATCCTCATATCTTAACCACACTAAATTACAAAGCTCAACCACCGTCTGCAAGTGATGCATCTCCCACATGAGGTGCACCACATAAATTTGGTCTCAAAAATGTTTGTAACACCATAAAGATCTCCGTCTTGTCTTTGTGGATTTTGCAATTCGACACCCGTCTATCACTCGATTTGAGCTCATTACCTGATCACTATCGATCCCTCGAGCATCATCAACATGAAGAACCCTATCTAAAATATGATCTTTAATGCTTGAATCATAAACAGTGACCACATGAACCTCTTCACCTTGCCGTGGACTAGGTCCTGTAACCGTCACTCGCTTTCCATTGTCGACTACAGAACCAACCAAGCTACAAAGGTTTCCTTCTTTCAATACTCCTCTCATCCTTACACGACCACCTTTCTTCACTCTCAAAACTCCACCTTGAGTCTCATAAATGCAACCACAGCGATCCAACTGACCGAGAGAAATAATATTATGCGAACAAGTGGGTACATGTCTCACTTTAGAGACTTCTCTAACCACACCATCATGCATACGAAATCAGATAGAGCAAATACCGCAAATTGGTAGCTCTTCTCCGTTGGCTATCCTAATCATGCCGACACTCTTCTCATAAGAAGAAAAACAATTCACATCTCTACAAATGTGAAAACTGACTCTCGAATCCATCTTCCAAGGCTTATTTTCACTAAAGAGGACATCACAAGAAGCATCACTATCGGTACATTCAGCAAAAACTACATGTGCATCACTACTAGTATCACCATGCGCAGCCTTTTTCTAATCTCTTTTATAAGCATAACACTTCATGCGTATGTGACCTTCCTTATTACAATAATGACAAGTGATAACACATTTACCATTAGCTTCCTTCTTCTTCAAAATTGTATCTTTCTTCGAGTCACTTACCACCATAGCCTCACTTTGAATTGATTTCATATTTGACCCTTTTTTTCTAAGCTCCTCATTCAAAAAATATTTCGAATAGTTTTCAAAGAGATAGTTCCATTAGAATTGGAATTACTCAATGAAACCACCAAAGTTTCCCAACTTTCTAAAAGCGAACTCATTAATAAAAGAGCCTGCAACTCATCATCAAAATTTACTTTCATATTTGTCAACTGATTTATTACATCTTGAAATTCATTCAAATGCTCTACAATAGACTTCTCTTCATCTAATCTCAGTTGTACCAACTTTCGAACCAGAAAAGCCTTACTAGTAGCATTTTTTGACTCATACAAAGATACTAATTTGTCCTACAAAGTCTTCGCGGATTCACAACTAGCCACATGATGGAAAACTGAATCATCAAGATACCGGTGAATCAAAGCAATCGCCTTCTTATCCATCTTCTTCCATTTTCCCTCATCTACATCAGAGGACTTCTTTCCATCTCCATCAATCGGATCATGAAGATCATTAAGGTACAAAATTTCCTCCATCTTAGGCTTTCAAATACCCAATTTTTCCCATCCAAGATAGCCATCTTTGAAAACGAAATCATATCCGACATCAATAATTTTTCAAACCAAAATTACTCTAAGTTTTGCGGTGATCTGTGCTCCGATACCAAACTGTTATGAAAATAGTAGCGCTTTGCGGATGCTTTTATCGACGGATCTTTGTCACCCAAATCACAAAGAGATAAATTGGATTGAAAACAAGACGAAATTGAACTCAAAACTTAATAACACAAAATATTCCACACAACCACCCGCTTTATTGATTCACCAAAATTTTGTTTACAATTATAGAACAAAGTTAAAGTAAACAAAATACCATTGAATCAATAACCAAATTGAGAAAGGGAGCAAATATCTATATGGCTAAAATTGTTGGAGAGAAAGAACAAAGATGAAGAAGAGAAAATAAACAAATAGATTTTCCACCACACTTTTGCCCTCTCTTCTAGTCTCTATTTATATAATCAATTACTTAACGCCCAAGTTAACATTAGATGACAAAAAATAATTTGATTAGCCAATTAAAGAGAGAAATAAGCATACTCAAATATGCCTATTAATTAGAGGAAACAAAATCTTCTCTTTTTTTCTTTTGCATATTTATTTCTCTCTATTTGTGATTTTGTATCATCAAAATTTAACAAGATAGATGTTTACTTATAATTAATTACTGATTTAAAATCCATTTTAATTAATTTAGTATCAATAGTGTTAAATTTATAGGTCACTACAATGAAGATAGTGATGATAGAGAGGAATATGAGGTTGAAAACAAATGCACATAAGGAGTTGAAGATTTTAAGGAGAAAGAGGAAGAGGTTCGAGAAAAGCAAGTGCTAGTTAGACTAAAGATCCAACAATCGCAAAAGCAAACAGGAAAATTCAGATCTTTAGTAGATTTGCTTAATCAAACAAATGCCAAGAAGCCGATTGCAGCTGGTAGCACTACTAGGATTAAAGAAATGGATCCTATAGCAGAAGAAGATAGTGATAAGAACTATGGAGATTTACTCCAACTCAACATTTATCTCTTACATGAACATAGATTCGAGTTTTCAACGGTGAGATAATCGAAATGAACACGAAGGGTTCTAAAATTTGGTAATTAATGATTGATTTCTTTAACACCTTTGAAGACAAGTCTAGGATATAGGGCTTGTGCAGAGGAGGCTATCGAGTCATGAATCCCGCTTGCTAAGGATGGTTGTTAATCATTTCAAGTTTTAGTCGACGAGAGGTAAGTAGTCAAAATGCAAACGGCTATGTACATTTAACGTTTATTTTTTTAAGTATTTATGTATAAAAATATACACCAATTTTATTTTCATTTTTATAGTTAGTTGAAGTGCATAAGCAATTTTATGTGCATACAGGAATGCCATTTCAGTTTCTACAACAGTTTAATGTTTTGCCCAATAATCCGAAGTGGAAGAATCCTAAAAATTATATGCGCAAAGAATAACACACAGGAAGAAGATTGAACCCTCTGATTTGAGTCCAAGTAGTGGACCTAATTCGATGGAAGACTCTGCTTTGTTTGGAAGTGCAGATGTCGTCTAGTAGACAAGCATAAAGCACAATATATTGAGTAACGTGTTGCTGAACATGCTATATTCTTAAAGGAAGGGGAAGTTTTTTCATAAAACGCTGAAAAAGCAAAGATCTTGAAGTCAAGTAGGATTCAAGCAAGATAAGAAATTCAAAAAATGTATTGTGAAGAATGTGCTATCCATCGTGCAAAATAAGAGAGGAAGGAAGTTAGCCGTCATGCAAAAGAAGACATAAAGATTGCTAGACCATGTGAGACGATTAGGCTTAAGTCGATGTCATGTCGTATAAGCAAGCTATCATAGTTACATCCTGAGATGATGGAACAACAGTTGGATAGCATAGGAGGGATGATGGTAGTTCAGCTGCAGGTTTATTGGGACTTCAAGTGGGTAATTTCATGTATAATGTATCCTATTATATTTGGTATGTTGAATGATTATTTCAATCTGGGATTATATGTCATATTTGTAGTGCAATGAATCAGTAACTACTTCTATGCATTTAACTTCAAGCTCACAAAACATACATAAAATTTAAAAACATACAATCAATACAAGTAATTAAACAAACAAAAAGGCATTACATAAAAAATAAACAATACGAAATAGACAAACCAACAAACAAATAAACAATAAAAATACATTGTCATTGACACATTGTTGTCTACACTACAAGAAAATGATCTATGATTGGCAAAGGCAATAGCACTGTAACATGTCTTGCTATTGTTAGCTATGTAGCAGTCATTTTAATTAAAAGGACAACTCTTGTTTGCGCTATTGTTATAAAAATAAAAGGTTGGCGGTCCATTTTTGCGCTTCCTCTGTCTTATTCCTTTTCCTACGAACCCCTCTTTTCACCCTTCACTTCCAAAACCCCTAAATTACAAGCGCACATATTCACTTCACAATTCATAAACTTTGCCGAAGTTCGATACCACCTTTTTTCTCTCATCCAGCTTGCTGAAGCTCCGCTTTCTCAATCGACGCCCTCTTTGTTATTTCTCGATGACAAACTTCGACTGCTTCTAGGTATATTATTTAATTTCAGCATTTTTTTTTATCGATCATTGAGTGTTTCTTTTTTTGTAAGGAGATGAACTGTCATTTTTGTTTTAAGGAGATGAATCTCATATATTAAATGGTTTAATGTTGTAAGTAGTAGTTATAGATTAGCATTTTAATTCGCCAACCTCATTTGTGTATGTATTAGGTTCAATATAATTGATTTTAACAACCAAAGCAACTACTGTACTCAGTCTTATTGAGTCAATTGCAAATTTCAGTGACAACTTTGGTTTAGATAATGACATTGCTCCGGCTAATTGATTTATTCCCATGTCTCCAATTGAACAATTCAATTGTTTAATTGTATGTTATATCAGTTCCCATTTATCTTGCATGTTTTATAATGTTTTATTATAGTTTTAATTCACTATTTCTATTTTATGATGTTATAGATGCTCCAGGTTGTTTGACATTGGTGGCAAACTATTAGTCTGTTTGACTATGATGTTATTAGATGCTCTAGGTTGTTTGACAGTGCTCCAGTTTGTTTGACTATGATGTCAGAGTGTCACTAAATGTTTACGATTTAGCCCTTAAAGGTGGTCAGGAAAATGCTTTGGGAACATTAGGTTATGAACGGATATGAAACTGCCACTACTTTTGCTTCATTACAAACCATATACGCATGTTTTTCATTCTCATATGTTAACTTGATCACGCACATGCAACATTGGGTACTCAAATGGAAACAATTGTCTTTGTTGGCCTACTTGTACTACCCTCCTATTTAGAGTATTATGTGATCGAGAATCGATATGCTTCATTCTTACTAGATTAGCAATTAACATACAACAAGGTATTTACATGTTAATGCTTTTGATATACCAAGAAACCAGTTGAAATCTCATAATTTATGGATTCAGCTGTATATAAACACGATTTAGGTAATCTCATGTAGAAATCGACGTTGGGGCTCACAAAATGTGTTAGTAAAAGAAAATGTAAAACGGGCAACTCTTTTGGCTGATGAATATTTTATGTCTTTTACAATATATGAGTACTCAACATGTATATTTCAGGTCAATCCATATTACTATGGTGACAGTGACACTGACTTTTTTTTATGTTTCCTTAACAAGCGGGTGATTGAAAGGTTCAAAAAGGAAGCAGGCTGAGATGAACAAACGATCACTCAAGGATGCATGGATTCTGGACAAACTTAAGGCTAAACATGAAAGAGGTATCACCATTGATATTACATTGTGGATGTTCAAAATGACCAAGTGATATTGCACTGTCATTTATGCTCTTGGACGTCGTGAAGTCACCAAGAACATGATTACTGGAACATCCAGGCTGGCTGTACTGTTTTCATCATTGTTTCCACTATGGGTGGTTTTGAAGCTGGAATTTCTAAGGATAGTCTATTGGCTTTCACTGTTGGAGTGCAGCAAATGATATGTTGCTGGAAAAAGCTATATTATCTTTTATGTGATTTCTTACTTCTTTTTGTTTGTCTTCATTGATGGATGAAACCTCAGTATAGAGATGTTAACAAATGACCAATACACAACTTTATTGTAGTATCTATATACTATATATAATCTAGTGAGAATTGTATGGACCGCTTATTTCCACTAACAAAAGTATGAATAAGTCGAACACTGATAGAATACTGCTCACACACTAATATAAATTAATCTCTTGTTCTGTGTAAGGATATGATATGAGACATTGCTTGCAAAATCCAAAACCACGTTCCATGTCCTTTCTATATTGTTTTTTGTGAAATTAATCTCTTGTTCTGTGTAAGGACCTTGAAAGTTTGAATCAATGATCCACTTTGAGTATTTTCATCCAACTAGATAATAACCCATTTTATGTGTATCATTTTCAACTTTGCACCTATATTGAATTTTTATACGCTAACTTCAACTTCAAGAACAAGTATGATTGTCCCAAGGCATCGATATCATTCACGTCTCATTTGGATCGACTTAAATAAGTTGTTTTTTTAGCTTTTTGAAAGCCAAAATAATAGGTTTTGGCTTCGAAAAATCAAAAAACAACTTATATAAGTCGATCCAAACGAGCCCTTAAAGTGTGGAGGTGTTCCATTTTCGTTCATAGCTTTACTCAATATGTAAAATAGGGATTTTTTTTCACATAACTTGTGATAAATTTTGTGGAAGACAAAATGATTCATGCGAAATCTTCGATGAAACATAGAAACACCGTAATTAAATTACCGACAGAGTTATCTTTGATAGGTCTTTCGTGTCCGTCTTCATAATCTCCCTAGTACCTATGATTCATTCTCTTACCATGCTTCTGGAGTAATTAAAGAATGAATTTTCATCGAACAGTTGTTCGGAGCTTTAACAACTATTCAACAATATTCTTCTTCATCATGAAACATTTCTTTCATCATTTTATTGTAATAGTATTGGCGGTGACTCGTGCCTTCAATTTAAAAGGAATTTGAAGTTATTTGATTGCAAGAGAATGAGATGGTTGACAAGCACTGTGATTGTAAATAAACGTAGACATCAACTTTAATAGATGTTATGCCTTTTGAAATAAAGGCATATGTTTTGTTTACCTAAGGTGGATGGATGACACGTGTATGTATATTGATTGAACATTTCTTGGCTATGGTATTTAGATTGATTAGTCGGCATGTCGTTTTGAAATGAACACAGGTGTTTTTGTTTACCCAAGGTGAATGGATGACAAACGTATTGATTGAAGTGTCCTTAACTATGGTGTTAGGACCGGAGAGATGGCATGTCTTTTCAAAAAAAAAAAAAAAACAAGTGTTTTTGTTTATCCTAGATGGATGGAATACATGTGTACCAATTGAACGATCCTTAACTACGGTGTTCAAATTGGTGAAATGACATGTCTTCTCGAAACAAATACAAATGTTTTTTTTTTACTCTAAATGGATGTATGATATGTGTATCGACTAAACGTTCCTTGACTGTGGTTTTTGGATTCATATATTTAATAAATTGCCTACCATTATAGTCTTTAAATGGAAACCTCATCCTAGTCGCCACGTGATTAATTAATTTTGGTAAAAGAATATATAGTAGCAGAAAATAAACAAAATGAACAAGGGATGATTAGATATATGTTCACATTATTGTTAGCTATGAACACGGCAGTCATCCAAGTTGTAGGTCAAGGAAATCGTATATCGAGACTAGAAGCACTCACATTAATATATTACAGAAACTAAATACAAATGAGGATCATCAAAGATAACATCGGATTCATATGGCCGTCGGAAGCAATGCTCACCAAATACCTATAGCAACATAAATCAATCAGAGTAGAAATCAATGGGAACCAAAGAACACTAATGTAACACCACGTAAAATTAAGGGTAATTAATAAATAATTAATAAGGTTTAAATATGGAATTTGAGAAAACGTTGGAATTTGACCGTGAAACTTGCACCATTGCATTTGCTTGTGGCAATTTTCTAAGTAACGTTCATATTTGAAGTTTTGCGATTCGAACTCGAACGAAGAAGTTATTAACGTCGAAGTTTTCGGAATGAAAATAATTAAATAGGCCGTGTGGACCCTACCAATCAACTTCCTACTTAGGCCAGTCGACCATTAGTGGTCGACCACCTATTGGGGAGAGGTCGACCGGTTGGACAATGGTGGTTAGGGTTGAACCTTAGTCAAACGACCTAGATTTAATTAATTTAAATTTAACATATATAATTGATTCGAGTACCTATAAATACAGGCTCAGCCCCTCACTTTTGTTTTCGTATTCTTATGATCAAAGCAGCGAAGCTCTGACATTTTCCCTTCTCCGTCATTTCTATTAATTATAAAATATCATGTTATATATATATTCGGAAAAAGGTAGAAAATAAAAGAGAAGAAGAGAAGGAGCGAGCCGATCA
The DNA here is from genome assembly GCA_030765085.1 of Allium cepa. Lineage (NCBI taxonomy): Eukaryota > Viridiplantae > Streptophyta > Magnoliopsida > Asparagales > Amaryllidaceae > Allium > Allium cepa. Next base: position 647,148,919 of record CM060939.1, on the reverse strand, counting down.
TGCGAAAAAGGGTAAATTTCATAATTATAAATTTATGTTCCACTTATTTCAAATCTTCTCTCAAATCTGTAACTCTAATGGGTATGTATGTGTGTGTGTATATATATATATCTTATTATACATAATTTTGAATTGGTAAGGAAAATGAGTCAATTAAACAGATGAATTCAGATTTGGGATGTCTAGAAAGCTTGAAAGGTGAGTGAGAAATTATATGATTTATATATAACATTAAAGCATATATCATTGAGTTTTATCTAATTATTATGCCTATGCAAGATCTATTGATTTGTAGGGTTAGAAAGAATGTATTCAATCTCGTCTATATATTCTATAAGTTAGATAACTAGAATAGAATGATATATACACCAAAATCTGAAAAATAAGAAACCGGTGCCTAAAATTTATTAAAGTAGGATGTGGTTCTAGATTTAGCATAATTGTAACGGTTGGGATTTTCGACCCTCGAAAATCGGCACTAACACATCCTCATGCCGCAAATCCAAGTGCCGGAAAGCCCGATTGTTAGGGGAAAAAAGAAAATAAAGATGGAATAGAATCACACGTGAATGTAATAACGTATATTATTACAATTTAAAATCTTTATAGCAGAAAATTTTGAATACACTATCAAAGTCTAACTTAGATTCAGTCTGGACAGTTATAAACCCCTGTCCTTACAAATGCTGACAACCAAACAAAACAAATGTATGCATCGGATAATAGAATAAGTCCATACGTAGATGAAAATCTCCAACTCTACTTTGGAAACTTTAAGTATCTTTAACTAAACCTAAAACTACTTGTGTCAGACCCGAGTATTTAAAATACCCGGATCAGGCTTGATAAACCAGCACGAGATACTCGATTTATATTGATGCCAATTTTAAACATTTGAAAAGAATGGTATCTTATAAGACCATGCCCACACATAAATACGAATATGTTTTTACCTTATGATAACCAAATCACTTTATACCAAAATAAATTTGATATTTTTTCTAATGACATTCTTTTGAAAACACATTTTAAATAATATATAGAAAAGTCGAAATGGTTACATTGATTAAATTTGATGGCTTACTAGCTACTTTTTAAAAGTAGGTTCTATAATTAAAACCGTAAAGGCAACGTATTGGAATTAGATTTCTAGCATGATAGGGAACTAGTAGCCATTCAGACCTGAAAAACCCACGTATAACTGTCTTAGTTCACTCTAGTGGCTTTACACGATCTCCATCAGCCTTCAAACTATACTGCTACACTGCCATGGAACAACGTATAACTCGATGGCTTTACACGATCTCCATCAGCCTCCATGCTTTTCCATTTCATCATCTTAAGGCAACATATGCCATTCATTCCTCATAACCAATATCCCAAAATATGTCCTTCGGACCGCATAGTATCCCGTACCATTCCTAAGGTGTGAGGCTTGTGAGTCTACGCTTCACAAAGCCACACTTTGCTTTTCACAAAGCCACACTTTGATCATCACATCTTCCAATTTAAATGCCATATTGTCATTCCTTTGATCACTACCGACTTTCACGAACATACAACCTCTGAGCTCATAGGTCTTAGAGCAAGATGTTAAGCTATGAGAAGTTGCCTTTTCCACCACCAAGCAGTTGAACGTTTGTAAAAGTCAATGTTATGATTTTAGAAATGCAATGTCAGACATTCGTCCATATAAGTTCATTCTAGGACTGAACGAAACCGAAAACACTCTTCTTACCGCATCCTATCGAGAATTATCCCTACGATTAGTAGCAATTAGCCCTTGCAATCGAAGATTTTCATAACAGAGCATTACCACCACCATAAATATATGATGTGATAAATATCACCTCGAAGGACTAGTGGAAAGCAGCCGTTCATCATGAAGAGTGTAACAACCTGCAGATTTAACCCGTTTTAATAACGTTATTAATTGAAATTTTGTGGGATTTTAAAACGATAAAATTTTGAAATAAAAATTTGATATTTGAAATGCGTCTAATTAAACATAGCAACTGGTAAATTTTCGTCCGAAAATACGAAACTTTATTTCGCGCGTAAATTTACATCAATTTAATCAGTTAAAAATCGATGAAAATAAAATGTTTTCGAAACCTAAATATTTTTATATAGAAAAATTCTAAACCATCTTCTGAATAAGATGTCAGTTTATCGTTTATCCAAATTCGGACTTCTTTGGCTCCGTCGATCTTATTTTTCTACGATTTTCATGCATTTTCCGCTAGTATAAAAATTCGAATTTTTATAATTCGATCGTACCACCGATATCTGTATACCGTTTTGATTGTCTTGTCGTGCTGATCTTTAAGGTATATTTATTTCTGTGTTGTGAGTTCCTGTACGCGACGGAGACGGAAAATCAGTGCGTCGTATTGTACCGTGATGTATGACCGTTAGTTTTTCATGCTTCCCAACCATTGAACCGTGCAGCCAAGCATTGTAATAATTGTGTTAGTAACCTTTGCATTTTCAAGGAATCCAGTTGTTAACATTTCACTATTCCCATTGCAATTTATTACATTTTTGTTCATTCCTCTACCTTTCAATTTATTAGTTGTCTATTCGTTCATTTCTTGGGACTCTTCTTTCTATCTGTGCATATGCAATTATGTTATAGTATACATATCACTTATACTACCTCACCTTCTTTCCTCTTTGAACAGTAACTTAGAAATCATTTTCTTTGGTTTCACTGTTGCATTTGCAATAATAACTAAAACATATATGATCTGGCAAGCTTGATCCATTTTCTCTTGCATGTATCACCTCCACCAACGTGTCCACCAAAACCCATGCAAGCAAACTTTTGCTCCTCTTCTAAAAATCCTATATTAATAAAGATGTAAGCTATATTTTTTTTAGCCTCCGACAAGTTGCGTCCGCACCTCTTCTCCTTGCAACCGCCCACCCTCCACCATCTCAAACCGACCAAACACCTCCGGCCGCACCGCCTCGGGGAGCTCAACTGCCGAGCACCCAGGTTCGCTTCCATCTCTCTTCATTTCGACCGCAACCATCTCCTTCAGCTCATCTACATACACAAGCTAGCTCTTCCCATCGCGCGCAATCCAAGTGCAGCCGACCAGCACCCAAGGCCACCATCATCTTCACCAAAGCTATGCCACCTTTGCCTCCACGCATGCAAACTTTCCCTCCTCCAGCTATTCTACCCGAACCAGCCTCCTCCACCGCCGTTTCAGTGCAACCCCTCAAAGCACACTTCCCGGATCCGCGGGCAAACCTTTGAATCGAGCTACAAGCCACTTTTGCTCTTCCCCCTCCGCCGAGTCTTATGGCCGAGACTTCTTGTTGCGTGAGTGTATAGATACATTTATTCTTTTGTTTTTGTTGCATATATATATTTTATTTTCCAATTTCTGGTATGTCCCTGCTGCGTGCGTGTGTGCTTAGATATAATATTTTTTGGTTATGTAAGAGGCATAGATTATCTGTAGTTTCGATTCATAAACTATATAACTTGCTATAAACTATAAAATCAATGTGTGTGAATTTGGTTTCTAGTCTAAAAAAAAGAGGTAAGGTGTGAGTTGTACATCTATATTATGTTAAACTTGTATATATATGCCATTTTGGTTATAAGTATATTTCGTATACTGTTCGTTATACAGTAAATCACAAATTTATAAAGATGATATATTTGTTATATATTAGTTATGGTTTCATTTATATAAATCATATGCATGTCAGGTTAGTAAATATGTGTTAGTGTATATATTAGTATAACTGGTTTCTGGTTTATAGATGTTAATATATATACTAGTTTAGTTAAGCTATATAACAGGTTTTCAATATGAGTTAGTATATACCGTATATTGTATTGAAAGAATGTTGTTTTAAATATATTCGTTTGTATTGTATATTGACGTATATGACTTACGGCAGTGTTTATATGTGTTTAAGTGTATATATAGTATAATTTTTGAACTGTTTAAGTATTATATTATATACGTTTATATTTTTATATACATGTGTGAAGCAGCTTCTCTGGTTATTTATGTTCTTGCGTGTATATATATATGTACATAGAATTTCAAAATTAAAATTAAAATATGTATATGTGTTAGGTGTTTTGTCATATTCTGCATATGTCATGGTGTATGTAATATTTGCATCTTTTATATGCATGTAATCTTGGTTTTTAAAATGTTATGAGTCCATAAGTTATTTATTTTATATGTGTGTAGCTAAACATGATTTCGAAATTCTATATTTAATATTTGTCTTAAAAATTAAATTATTGAAGAATATAATATAGTAATAATATTGTCGTTCTATCAAATTAATTCTGATTCGTTTCTCATCGATTTTTGTTATCAGCTTTATTCGTCAAATTCGTGCCAATCTAGCTTTGATTTGGAATCGTGCTTAGATCCGTAGCTTAATTCATTGTCAAGCCTCTCTAACCTCGAAAGGTGAGCAATCACTCACGATTAATGTTCTTTTATTTATTAAATTTGATTTCAATTGAAACGATAATTGAAATATGCTGCTGTTGGTTATTTACACTGTTATATATGCTACTACCTGTATCTGTTCACATATGACATCTGACACCATTATCTGTTAATTATTTATGCGATGATGATACAGTTTAGCTGATAATTGATTGATTGATTGTTGTTTATATTGGATGTGAATTGTAATGTATAAAGTGATAAATATTATGCAATTGAATTTGACGTAGGATAGTTTAAATGTGAATCGACATATGTGTTGAATTTGATTAGTTAATTTGAATAAAATGATCCTTTGAAATTGTTAAGCTAATTGACACGTAGAATTTGATAAATTACACTTTGAACCTTGAACGTATATTGAATAAATTGTTGTAGAATTGAAATTGAAATTGAACGACAAGTGAAAACCCGTAATGTAGTAATCTTTAATCTACATGAAATGATAGTGTAGATTCTAGAAATAATTATATTAATTTGCACAAACAAAAATGTGAATTAATACGATTATTTCGGGATTATTTGAATTGATTATTGTATTGTTATTGATTGTTGTTATTGCTTGTTTATTCACTTTGACACCATCCCAGTTATTACACTGCAAGTTCCCTTTGTTATGCTTTAATTTTTGAATTGAATTGGAATCGGGTTGAAATGATAAATACCAAAATGAACTTGTCTTAGGATAGAAAATTAAATAAAATCCGATTGGTCAATAATTTGATTAAAAGTAAAATAATGATTTTATTCGAACAAAGAATAAGTCTTGAAATGAAGTCGGAATTTGAATTTTTGAAAGGAAATGTTAAGATTGAAATCAGAAACAAATATTAACGTAGTAATTGATGAAAGAACGTTGTTTGAAATTTGATTATTCAATAACTAAATTTGAAATTATTAAGTTGAAATCATTTAATTATTGAGTTTGAAATTATAATTAAGTTTGAAATTATTAAGTTGAATTTATAATTAAGTTGAAATGATTTGATAATTAAGTTTGAATTCATAATTAAGTGAAAATGAATTAATAATTAAGTTTGAATTTATAATCAAGTTTGTAATTATTAAGTTTTGAAATTATTAATAATTAAGATTGAAATTGTTTAATAATTGAATGAGATTTAATTATTTGATAATTGAATAAAAATTGAATTCTTTGATAAGAGAAAATCAAACTTTCATTTAAGTGAATTTGATCTTCGTTATCAAATGAAATGGAGTTGCTTTATTTATGAAGTTTGGAAAATATTTAAATAAGTAAATAAGTGAAATTGAATGTTAGTTTTGTTAATTGAGTTTGGGATTTGTAACTAAGTAAGCAAATGAACGAAATTGAATTTCTTTAACAGGAAATAAAATGTGATTTATTGAAATTAATTTAAGACTTGTAATTTTGAGAATTGATTTGACAAATCTAATTTAGTTAATTTGAAGTTTTGATAAAATGAAGATGAACTTAAGTAATTGACTTAATGAATTGGGAATTAAGTAAAATTGTTTGAATAATAAAGTAACTTAACGAATGAAGTCGATAAACGAATTTAATTTAGTTTGAATGTTGAATTTAATCATTTAAATGATTTTCGGAATAAAACTTATATATGAACTTGAATCAATATTGGAATTGTTTAAATAAAATTGATATTGAATTGTAAGACCTTGAAATGATAATTTGGGAGTTTTGAAACATAGATTTTTGGAAATTGATTTTGAAAGACAAATGAAATGTTGATTTATAAATTCTAATTGAAGTTGGATTTGGTTTGGTTTTGAAATTTATGAAACGACCAATCGGTATAAAATTACGAAAGTTATTAAAGAAACCGGAATCGGTTATGGATATACTCTCTATCTAAACCGATAACCACTTTAATAACTATACGCGGAGTGATGATCCAGAATGAAGTGGCTGGAATGATGTACGTTGATTATTGAAGAAAGTGAACGATAATGGATAGCCTTGACACTTGTGTCAAATTGGAAATGACTAAAATCAGGAGCCGTGCCGGGCCAAATTGGGTTAGCCACCTCGAGCGAACACACTTCTACGTAACTACTACTCATTACTTGTGATTGACTGGTGCACCCTCGTACTTTTCAGTAGTGTTGTTTCGCGGTGTTGCGATCGCTGCGGCGATGCGTTCTCACCAGTCCGGATCAGGCGAACGGTAGTTTCACTACCTTGGGTATTGCCTCATGTGCATTGTCATACTTATATCCCTATATACGCGACCACTACGAATTTGTTTTGTGTTATACCTATGGAGTACTCCCTGATATCCCACCAGTTTACGGTGGAGTTTACAGTGCTGTATAGACTATAACGCTATATAAATGTGTTAAGGGGGATAATGGTAACGCCTTAACACTATTTTGATACTTTATATTACTGATAGACATTATCTATTTAGTGTACACTACTTCATAGTAGATAGTTTAACGGATCCTTTGAGGATGGTTATTCCAACATCCTTTGAGTTACTTGTATTTCAATTGCTATTTCACTTGAGTTGAATTTATTGATATAAGAATATTAATCCTGACTCGAGTGTTTGTGTTTTGCTTTACGCTCGGGTCAGACTGAGTGGTTCAGCTTTTGAGACTCACCTTTGGAGTTGGAGCTTTGCTTGAAGATCCAACCATCTATTCTGTTTTCAGTATTCGATGATTCCAGTGATGTATTCTGATTTGTACTTGATGTATCGTATTTCTCTTCTGTTGTAAACTCTGATGTATCTTATATATTTATATAGTAGCTTCATGAACTACTATCTCTTTTACTTCCGCTGCATATTATTACTCTGTGTCTGTGATTCTGTGATTATTTATTTACTGTATATCTGTGTTTTGCCAAATTTAAATTAACAATTCTGTATTTTGAATTATTCAAGTCCGACATGTGCGGAGGTGAATGGTCCAAAATAGCGGGTCGTTACAGTTGGTATCAGAGCTTTAGTAGCTCTAGGCAAAACTTAGCATATAGGGTAAATGTATTTACAGAATCACTCTCATTCGAGTTTCAAACTCTTCCTTTTGAGTTAATTCCTTTGAATTTTGGAACGTTCCCTGCGGTTCCAAAATTCATTCGTATCTCTCACTATTCGTCGTCTTTCAATTCTGGAGCATCCAATAACTCCACTTCAAATGATATCTATAATAGATCGGCGGTCTCGCCAATCTTCGAATGATTTGCAAAGGGGTGAAATTCCTTTATAATAGGCCTTGATTTACCGTAGATTTCTGTATCCTCGGTTTACGATGCTATCTATTCCCTGCTATACCTGAATTCTATCTCTTGAGATCGAGTGTTGATTTACCTCGGAATTCAGCAGCGGTCTTATTCTTGAAGTTACGGCCGACCAGTTTAGGGTTGCCCGTGAATTAAATAAGCTTATCCACCTCCCGATTTTGATAATTGAATTATCTTATCTTCTGTTTCGAACTTATTATTGAATCAAAATTCTCTTTCTATTGATTACCATCAAATTTGAATCTCTACTCTTATTTTGAAATCCATCCTTGTATCATCGAGCGAGGAATTGTGTTTGTAAATTAATATTAAAAATGATATATGTTTTATATATTGTGTTGTTTGAGTTGTTGATGTTGATTTGGTTTTTCGATCGATTCGTCTGATCAACGCTATCGATAGGATTTCTAAAACACTTGAGCAGAACAAACTGACACGATATTGTTTTCAAATTTAGTAAATAAAATAATATTGAGTGATTTTATTATATATAAGTTTAAATTTTTCTGAAAATTAAAATGTTAATGAATCGGTTGTCCGAAATGTGAAAATATTAATTTTATTTATTGTTTTATAAATCATTGACTATTTTATAATATAAATAAGTGAATGTATAAATTTGGTTATAATTTGATTTGAAGTTGGTAATGAACTTAAATCAAGAATCTAAGAATTTAAATTTTCGGTGATTTCAAACTTCGATTTGAAAGTTTTAGAGTGTAATGTATTTAAAGTATTTTCGAATAGAAATTATTTCAAAGAAATTTTAAAAGCTCTAAATAAGTGCTCTTCTCTTTGTCGCTGGAAAATAATTTCGGTGATGACGGCCGCATCATCGACTTTCATTTTCGAGTTTCGAAGTGAAGAGACTTATTCGTAGCCTTGCTACACTTTGATTTGGGAATTTTTTTAAATAGATTTGAATTTCTAGATTATGACTTGATTTATATATATTGATATACGATTATTGATTTGATGTGATATATTGAATGTATGTATATATTTTTTGAAGTTAATCGGAAATTTAATTCTAAAAATTTGGGTAAAAGATGATTTCAATTATAAATGAAACCAAAATTTTGAAATAATATTTAAATTTGAGAGTATTAAATTTGAAATTTACTTGTATAATGCCCAGTTGCATTCCAATATAACCTACCAAAATAATTCAGAGGTTAACTACGTAATTGGATATTATACTATATAAAATGATGTTAAAGAATTTTAAATTAAGTTGAGTAAGTATAATAAGCGAAATATACTTAATATAGGTGATAAGATACATTAAATAGAACAAATTTAATAATGATTAAGATAAAGAAGAATTCAATTTGTCGAATAAAATATGATTATAATAATGGACTATTCAATTTTTGATTTTAGAAATTGTTAATTTAGGATAATTGGATAATATACAATATAAATTGTCTTTACAAACAAAATGTGAGTGCGTATAATAAATGTTATTCACTTAAATTTTAACTATAAAATGTTTATGGAGATAAATAGAATAATAAGTTAATTGTATAATAGTTGTGATTAATATAAGAAAATTTGTTTTGAAAGTTAATAAATTGAATTAAATCGACTTAGGGGAGTATCTTGAATTAATTGTATATAAATTTAATTTCATTTTGAAAGAAACCTTTTGTATCTAACATTAATAAATGTGAAATCAAGTCAATTTGATGAAAACCTTGATTATAAAACAAATTGTTGAATAAAAATTTATTTAAATTGAAATTTATATGGCTTAAATTAATTGTTTATAATGTAATTCAAGTTTACTTTCTTTTGATTGTTTCTATTCTCCTACTTTCTTCATTTTCGGGGACGAAAAGTTTTGAGTGGGGGAGAGTGTAACAACCCGCAGATTTAACCGGTATTAATAACGTTATTAGGATTTTAAAACGATAAAATTTTGAAATAAAAATTTGATATTTGAAATGCGTCTAATTAAACATAGCAACTGGTAAATTTTTGTCCGAAAATACGAAAGTTTATTTCAAGCGTAAATTTACATCAATTTAATCAGTTAAAAATCGATGAAAATAAAACGTTTTCCAAACCTAAATATTTTTATTTAGAAAAATTCTAAAACATCTTCTGAACAAGATGTCAGTTTGTCGTTTATCCAAATTCGGACTTCTTTGGCTCCGTCGATCTTATTTTTCTACGATTTTCATGCATTTTCCGCTAGTATAAAAATTCGAACTTTTATAATTCGATCGTACCACCGATATCTGTATACCGTTTTGATTATCTTGTCGTGCTGATCTTTGAGGTATATTTATTTCTGTGTTGTGAGTTTCGGTACGCGACGGAGACGGAAAATCAGTGCGTCGTACTGTACCGTGATGTATGACCGTTAGTTTTTCATGCTTCCCAACCATTGAACCGTGCAGCCAAGCATTGTAATAATTGTGTTCGTAACCTTTGTATTTTCAAGGAATCCAGTTGTTAACATTTTACTATTCCCGTTGCAATTTATTACATTTTGGTTCATTCCTCTACCTTTCAATTTATTAGTTGTCTATTCGTTCATTTCTTGGGACTCTTCTTTCTATCTGTGCATATGCAATTATGTTATAGTATACATATCACTTATACTACCTCACCTTCTTTCCTCTTTGAACAGTAACTTAGAAATCATTTTCTTTGGTTTCACTGTTGCATTTGCAATAATAACTAAAACATATATGTTCTGGCAAGCTTGATCCATTTTCTCTTGCATGTATCACCTCCACCAACGTGTCCACCAAAACCCATGCAAGCAAACTTTTGCTTCTCTTCTAAAAATCCTATATTAATAAAGATGTAAGCTATATTTTTTTAGCCTCCGACAAGTTGCGTCCGCCCCTCTTCTCCTTGCAACCGCCCACCCTCCACCATCTCAAACCGACCAAACACCTCCGGCCGCACCGCCTCGGGGAGCTCAACTGCCGAGCACCCAGGTTCTCTTCCATCCCTCTTCATTTCGGCTGCAACCATCTCCTTCAGCTCATCTACATACACAAGCTAGCTCTTCCCATCGCGCGCAATCCAAGTGCAGCCGACCAACACCCAAGGCCACCATCATCTTCACCAAAGCTATGCCACCTTTGCCTCCACGCATGCAAACTTTCCCTCCTCCAGCTATTCCACCCGAACCAGCCTCCTCCACCGCCGTTTCAGTGCAACCCCTCAAAGCACACTTCCTGGATCCGCGGGCAAACCTTTGAATCGAGCCACAAGCCACTTTGGCTCTTCCCCCTCCGCCGAGTCTTATGGCCGAGACTTCTTGTTGCGTGAGTGTATAGATACATTTATTCTTTTGTTTTTGTTGCATATATATATATATTTTATTTTCCAATTTGTGGTATGTCCCTGCTGCGTGCGTGTGTGCTTAGATATAATATTTTTTGGTTATGTAAGAGGCATAGATTATCTGTAGTTTCGATTCATAAACTATATAACTTGCTATAAACTATAAAACAATGTGTGTGAATTTGGTTTCTAGTCTAAAAAAAAAGAGGTAAGGTGTGAGTTTTACATCTATATTATGTTAAACTTGTATATATATGCCATTTTGGTTATAAGTATATTTCGTATACTGTTCGTTATACAGTAAATCACAAATTTATAAAGATGATATATTTGTTATATATTAGTTATGGTTTCATTTATATAAATCATATGCATGTCAGGTTAGTAAATATGTGTTAGTGTATATATTAGTATAACTGGTTTCTGGTTTATAGATGTTAATATATATACTAGTTTAATTAAGCTATATAACAGGTTTTCAATATGAGTTAGTATATACCGTATATTGTATTGAAAGAATGTTGTTTTAAATATATTCGTTTGTATTGTATATTGACGTATATGACTTACGGCAGTGTTTATATGTGTTTAAGTGTATATATAGTATAATTTTTGAATTGTTTAAGTATTATATTATATACGTTTATATTTTTATATACATGAGTGAAGCAGCTTCTCTGGTTCTTTATGTTCTTGCGTGTATATATATGTGCATAGAATTTCAAAAATAAAATTAAAATATGTATGTGTGTTAGGTGCTTTGTCATATTCTGCATATGTCATGGTGTATGTAATATTTGCAGCTTTTATATGCATGTAATCTTGGTTTTTAAAATGTTATGAGTCCATAAGTTATTTATTTTATATGTGTGTAGCTAAACATGATTTTTTTGTCTTAAAAATTAAATTATTGAAGAATATAATATAGTAATAATATTGTCGTTCTATCAAATTAATTCTGATTTGTTTCTCATCGATTTCTGTTATCAGCTTTATTCGTCAAATTCGTGCCAATCTAGCTTTGATTTGGAATCCGTGCTTAGATCCGTAGCTTAATTCATTGTCAAGCCTCTCTAACCTCGAAAGGTGAGCAATCACTCACGATTAATGTTCTTTTATTTATTAAATTTGATTTCAATTGAAACGATAATTGAAATATGTTGCTGTTGGTTATTTACACTGTTATATATGCTACTACTTGTATCTGTTCACATATGACATCTGACACCATTATCTATTAATTATTTATGCGATGATAATACAGTTTGGCTGATAATTGATTGATTGATTGTTGTTTATATTGGATGTGAATTGTAATGTATAAAGTGATAAATATTATGCAATTGAATTTGACGTAGGATAGTTTAAATGTGAATCGACATATGTGTTGAATTTGATTAGTTAATTTGAATAAAATGACCCTTTGAAATTGTTAAGTTAATTGACACGTAGAATTTGATAAATTACACTTTGAACCTTGAACGTATATTGAATAAATTGTTGTAGAATTGAAATTGAAATTGAATGACAAGTGAAAACCCGTAATGTAGTAATCTTTAATCTACATGAAATGATAGTGTAGATTCTAGAAATAGTTATATTAATTTGCACAAACAAAAATGTGAATTAATACGATTATTTCAGGATTATTTGGATTGATTATTGTATTGTTATTGATTGTTGTTATTGCTTGTTTATTCACTTTGACACCATCCCAGCTATTACACTGCAAGTTCCCTTTGTTATGCTTTAATTTTTGAATTGAATTGGAATCGGGTTGAAATGATAAATACCCAAATGAACTTGTCTTAGGATAGAGAATTAAATAAAATCCGATTGGTTAATAATTTGATTAAAAGTAAAATAATGATTTTATTCGAACAAAGAATAAGTCTTGAAATGAAGTCGGAATTTGAATTTTTGAAAGGAAATGTTAAGATTGAAATCAGAAACAAATATTAACGTAGTAATTGATGAAAGAACGTTGTTTGAAATTTGATTATTTAATAACTAAATTTGAAATTATTAAGTTGAAATCATTTAATAATTGAGTTTGAAATTATAATTAAGTTTGAAATTATTAAGTTGAATTTATAATTAAGTTGAAATGATTTGATAATTAAGTTTGAATTCATAATTAAGTGAAAATGAATTCATAATTAAGTTTGAATTTATAATCAATTTTGTAATTATTATGTTTTGAAATTATTAATAATTAAGATTGAAATTGTTTAATAATTGAATGAGATTTAATTATTTGATAATTGAATAAAAATTGAATTCTTTGATAAGAGAAAATCGAACTTTCGTTTAAGTGAATTTGATCTTCGTTAACAAATGAATGGAGTTGCTTTATTTATGAAGTTTGGAAAATATTTAAATAAGTAAATAAGTGAAATTGAAAGTTAGTTTTGTTAATTGAGTTTGGGATTTGTAACTAAGTAAATGAACGAAATTGAATTTCTTTAACAAGAAATAAAATGTGATTTATTGAAATTAATTTAAGACTTGTAATTTTGAGAATTGATTTGACAAATCTAATTTAGTTAATTTGAAGTTTTGATAAAATGAAGATGAACTTAAGTAATTGACTTAATGAATTGGGAATTAAGTAAAATTGTTTGAATAATAAAGTAACTTAACGAATGAAGTCGATAAATGAATTTAATTTAGTTTGAATGTTGAATTTAATCATTTAAATGATTTTCGGAATAAAACTTATATATGAACTTGAATTCAATATTGGAATTGTTTAAATAAAATTGAAATTGAATTGTAAGACCTTGAAATGATAATTTGGGAGTTTTGAAACATAGATTTTTGGAAATTGATTTTGAAAGACAAATGAAATGTTGACTTATAAATTCGAATTGAAATTGGATTTGGTTTGGTTTTGAAATTTATCAAACGACCAATCGGTATAAAATTACGAAAGTTATTAAAGAAACCGGAATCGGTTATGGATATACTCTCTATCTAAACCGAAAACCACTTTAATAACTATACGCGGAGTGATGATCCAGAATGAAGTGGTTGGAATGATGTACGTTGATGATTGAAGAAAGTGAACGAAAATGGATAGCCTTGACACTTGTGTCAAATTGGAAATGACTAAAATCAGGAGCCGTGCTGGGCCAAATGGGGTTAGCCACCTCGAGCGAACACACTTCTTCGTAACTATTACTCATTACTTGTGATTGATTGGTGCACCCTCGTACTTTTCAGGAGTGTTGTTTCGCGGTGTTGCGATCGCTGCGGCGATGCGTTCTCACCAGTCCGGATTAGGCGAACGGTAGTTTCACTACCTTGGGTATTGCCTCATGTGCCTTGTCATACTTATATCCCTATATACGGGACCACTACGAATTTGTTTTGTGTTATACCTATGGAGTACTCCCTGATATCCCACCAGTTTACGGTGGAGTTAAAGTGCTGTATAGACTATAACGCTATATAAATGTGTTAAGGGGGATAATGGTAACGCCTTAACACTATTTTGATACTTTATATTACTGATAGACATTATCTATTTAGCGTACACTACTTCATAGTAGATAGTTTAACGGATCCTTAGAGGATGGTTATTCCAACATCCTTTGAGTTACTTGTATTTCAATTGCTATTTCACTCGAGTTGAATTTATTGATATAAGAATATTAATCCTGACTCGAGTGTTTGTGTTTTGCTTTACGCTCGGGTCAGACTGAGTGGTTCAGCTTTTGAGACTCACCTTTGGAGTTGGAGCTTTGCTTGAAGATCCAGCCATCTATTCTGTTTTCAGTATTCGATGATTCCAATGATGTATTCTGATTTGTACTTGATGTATCGTATTTCTCTTCTGTTGTAAACTCTGATGTATCTTATATATTTATATAGTAGCTTCATGAACTACTATCTCTTTTACTTCCGCTGCATATTATTACTCTGTGTCTGTGATTCTGTGATTATTTATTTATTGTATATCTGTGTTTTGCCAAATTTAAATTAACAATTCGGTATTTTGAATTATTCAAGTCCGACATGTGCGGAGGTGAATGGTCCAAAATAGCGGGTTGTTACAGTTCTCGTCTTCAAAAATCATCATCGTCGTCAGATCTTCATTTCCGAACTTATACATTGGTTCAGAGTGATTTTCGACTAGGAATTACTCCAGATCTAACCCCGGTTCCTCCGAACCAATCATCGATTAAAAGATGTTAAGTTCACATGTGATTATCAATCATCAATCAATTCAATTCATCTTTTTTATTCATTCACGGATATCTCTTAGAGATATATTCATTTTAGAGATATTCATTGAATCATTTGTTTATCTTTTTCAGTGTATATGGATACATTAAGCCTCATTTGTCAAATAATTTTTTTAGTTTTTTTAAAACTTTTTAATCTTGGAATAATCCAAATCATTTCACCTTTTATTGAGAAAAACAGTTCCAAACCATTTCATCATTTATTTAGGAACACATTTCCAAATTATATCTATACAAACTAAATTATTTAAATTTGGAAAATTATATCTTTATACTTTGGAAAATCTTGATCCGAGTAATGAAAATTTACTATCCCATCCGTCGGGCCTATTCGGATAGCCAGGGAGAGCACGGAACCGGTTTTCTATACTCAAGCCTATACACTATCTCTCTGACACCCATAAGGCGGTCAAGTTATTTGATCGACTCTAAATCATTAAACCTTTAATCATTTCATAAATCCTTCAAATTACCTTTAAAATACTTGATTAAATATTTGAAAACATTTATAAAAGATTCGAAAAAGAATCGTCAAGTTTGAAACTATATTTCAAAAGTTATAGAAAAGTGTTGCGGAAAGTGCCTTTTTAAGCTATATTGATCAAAATGAATTTTTATTATTTGAAAATTTATTTTTATTACTCAAATCACTTTTAGAACATTTTAAAAGATTTATAAGATTTATTCCACATTTTTAAATAATTTAAAACATCATTTCCAAAGAAATCCAGTTTTGGATTCCGAACTATAAAATCAGGATTTTTCAAAACTTGTTTTACCCATTTTCAAAATTTACTTATCGAAATCTCGATTTTCTTCCTTCGTTGGAAAACTATGGATATAATAGTTCGAAAAATTCTTATCTTGAAGAATTCGGAGCTAAATTCCATTCTATACACTAATTTGACTTTTATGGGGCGAAATCGTGAACCATCGTTACGCAACGCGCCTGTTTTTGACTAAATTTTCATTTACCTTTCAAACTTCACCAAAACACTTTCGTAGTTTATAAAAGATTTTCAAACATTTAAACCAATATTTTTTCATATTAAATCACTTTTTCACTTTTAAATCATTTCATAATATTATATTATTATATGTTTCTTTTCAACCTTCTTTATATTTTGGAAACCATTAAGAGGCTAAAAAAACTCCATACATATATTATATGCATTCATTTCTATTAATTAACCATTTTGTTATGATTTATCATAATTTATCACAACCAAGTTATCAACCATATCAACGTCTATATTATCAACCATATAACCACTCAAGTTATCAACCATTCATACAAATCATTAAGAGATTAAATGGTCATATTATGATACTTAAAATAGTTATAGAGATTATTTATTATTAAATAAACATTGAGTACTCACTTATGGCTCTACTCCACCAACCTTTTTCGTAGCTTCCTGAATCCATTCCAACAGCACTCCAGCATCACTTCCTCTTCTTTTTCTTGCTCCAGAACTTTCCAAATCCCTTCTTTTCTCCTTGATAGGCTCAGCCTAGCTTCTTGGAGGTTGGTGTGCTCGGCCAAAGGAGAAGTAGGTGATGGCGTGAGTTGTAGAGGAGATAGGAAGGTGTTTGCTCTTTGTTTAGAGGTCGATTGCTAACATATATGTATAAATATTATTATTTTCTTTACTATTAAAATTTCTTCATGAATTGTTTAAAGATAAAGCCATTAAAATGGAGAGAAGGAGCATAGGAAAAATGAAGAAGAATGTGAATGAAATATAAGAGTATGCGTGGGTATTTACCAGAAAAAATGGTAGGAAATATCTAAAAGTGAATGGAAAAAACCACCCTTAGCCCACACCCTCCTTAATCATCATATTCCCCACATTACCCCCCTCTCCATGTGCCTCCATCACATCATTCACTTCCTAGCATGTGTATTAGACTTTTGGATGACTTAAGGGTTAAGTAAATGGAAAGTATCTTAGATATTTTTAACTTTATGTGTTTATACATGTATGTTGTTCACAAGTATGTATATGTTAATGGATGTATTTGTATGTTATATATGTGCACATGATATATAAACAAGGTTGCAACGACTTTCAAACAACTTCCGTTCGTTAAACCATTGAAAATAGAAAAATCGATTCATGGTAACCTTTTCACTTATAATTTAAATTACATATATATGTAAACAAAATTTAAAACAAATTTATAATCAATATTAATTAACAAAAAATGATTTCATTTGAATTATAAAATCATATAAATCAATATTAACTATTATTTACAAAAATTGCTATTATACCGATAAAGCGATATCAATTTTCTTATATTTTCAAACTGATTATATATCTCTTTATAAAACTATTATAAATTATTTACTATCACTTTGTAACTAGTTAAAATGAATTATTATCTTTTAAATACAATTATTTTGAATAATTATAATAATTATCATTAAATCTCAATTTAAAATCATAAATTGATTATTAAATACAAAGGCATCACTGAGGATGTCATACATTCATTTAATTTCCCAAAAATAAATAAATTAATTATATTTCATATTCTTATTTAATTATAAAAATAAGTGTATGTATTCAACTCCGTGCGGTTACGATTGTAGAGCCGATTATTGTTAAAATAGTTTTCAACCATTTTACCGATTTAAATTTCGAGGAAAATATTTTTGTAAATATCTATTCAAAATAAAACTACTATTACTTATTATCACTCAAAATAATATTATTTATATTATCAACCTTTTATTTAAAAATGAATACAATGTATCAAAGTGATAAATTGGCAGGTCCGCCATAAAAGAATTTCGTCCTCGAAATTACCCAAAGGTTTCCCCAAAATATTTTTTTTTAACTTACATGCTTATGATGTACATAGATCATCCATTCATAATATCAAATTCGATTTACTATTCGAATTCACAACTTCACTTCAGAACTAGTGTTGATCCCCAGATCCTTTACTGCGGACTCTGACCAGGCTATCTGGTCAGAATTTTAATTTTTCTTGCATAGCTCTCCACTATGATAGAAAAATCAAGTATCCAACCATAAACCCTCATCAATGTTCGTCGTCAAGGATCGAGTGATAAATCATCTTTCGGATAAGTGTCAAACACGTCAAAGTTCTGCACTCGAATCTTAGATTAAATCGTGCGATGAAATAATCCTTATACTTCATGTATATTTATTAACCTTCCAAATTCTTATGAAAATATTTCATAGAACTTTCATCTTTATTCAAACCCTTTATAAAGGTACTTCTTTATATATAAAATTTATATTTCTATTTCCAAATATTATACTTAAAAACACATCTCTTTTCAAAAGATAAATATTTTTTTTTACTATAACACATTTACAAACATATCTTAATGGTTTCTTTAAAAACTCAGTTCCAAAATAATTCATTAAATTGATAAATCAACATAAACTTCCTTTAACTAGTATCAAATGTGAAAACCCTTTATTTACTTAAAACTTACTTAATCATTTTAACATTCCTTTTAAAACTTCCTTTATATATATGTATGTTTGTGTGTGTGTGTGCGCATATATGTATATATATATTCTCTTTACCTTTACAGTTTCAATATATAAAAGTATGCATATACTAATTCAGTTGTTTTAAGTATATTCATAATTTACTTAACAAGTTCTACTTACTTTAAAATACAACTGAAGTGATTAAAACAAGTACCACCAAAACATTGTTAAAATGAACTTCTCCTTTTATAACTTGTTCATTATAATATTTTCCATCTTTTTATAAAAGACTCTAATTCTTGTTATTATTTTTAAAATCCCATTATTAAAGATCTAAATATACTCATAAGATTTCTTCCAAAGTGTCATTCAAGGATTTAAAACAAATGTTGCTAAAACATCATTTTCTACAAACCTAAAATGATTCATTATTAACTTTAAATATTTGTTCACAAAAATATTTCTATCTCTTTTCCAAAAGAAATTGATTATCCTTTATTTGTAATAATACCATTATAATTCTTATTTCAAAATTCCTTTGAATTTTTGTTAATAACTCTACTTATAAATTTAATTCCAAACTTATTTTATATTACAAAACTTTCCCTTTATATTTTTTAAAAACTTTAGGATATGAATTCTTATATCCGTCTTCCACAAATATCTTTTTTTTTTGCTAATTACACTTTATTGTATAAAATATACTTTTACAAAATTTATTATTAAATAATTTCTTAATTTAAACTCTTTTATAAATACACTTCTTTATATTATATAATTTTTTTATTTTTAAATATCTTATTAAATTTGATCGGATATAAGATAGAAGAAGTGCCCTGATAGGATAATCCAAGAGAAGTTTAATTAATTAACATCATATTTATACATCCATTCCTAGTTGTATTACAAACTTTTAGGAATAACTCTTTAAGGAATACAACTTATCATCCATCACCATCTTATATATAGATACTTGAACTTCTAAATATACTATTATTGGATCCCTTTTATGGTAGACGATACTTTACCTTTGAGGCCCTAATTCAGCCACCTTCATCATTGGACAGTCTTTCATTAAGTTTTTACCCTAGTAGCACCAAATGCATATCCAGAGAAATTCTTTAACCATATTTCCTAGTCCTTTGCAACGGTAACAATCCTTTATCTTTCCTGACCGAATTCTGAGTTTTTTCTTTATTTTAGGGCACCCACGTAAAAAATGTTCTTGTCTTTTACACTTGTAACATAATATATCAACCTTAAAAGATTTTTCTTTCTTCTTTTTCTCTGCTCTCCTTTTATCCCTTTCCTTTTCATTCTTATCCTTACATAGAATTGCATAATGTCCTTCTTTACTACATATGTAACAGAAGATGCCGGCATAAGAACCTAGTTTTAGTTTCTCTTATGCTTCTTTTGTTGCACATGCTCTTCGTGCCTACTTTGGAGTCATCCAAAAATCTTCCCCCTAAAAATAAGACATCTTGGCCTAAGTGATATACCAAGATATCATTATAAGGCTTATACTATTTATTTCTTAACCTAAAAACTTTTGTCGAAATAACTTAATTCAACCTATTCAGACTTTTTTTGAATTTTTCTTGTTCATATAATGGAAAGGAGAATAATGTGCTAAGTGTTCGATACTTTTTTCCTAAGCCAACATATCATTGATACTTAGAAGATTGTTCTAATCATCATCAAATAGATCAAGACCTTATTAATTGAACTTTCCAAAGGGATAACATTTATGAATTTTCCAAATTATACTTTAAAATATATAAAACATACTTGTTTTAAAATGGTGTGTCGATTTTCCTTGTTAAGTGTTTAGAAATCCCTATCGATAACGGTGATCAGGCGCATCAGCCAGAATCTATGAACCACTCGATAGATAAATCAACACAACAATTTTTAATCAAATAACAAGTACACACTCATATACATGGTACTCTCAAAACTCATTCTAGGGTGTATCTTACCCTATCTCTATTGAGTCCCTCATTCCAGGGAATTACTAACCTTGTCTATAATGATTTTTACCTAAGAAAGCCTAGGTCTTCACTAAACCTAAGATCCGATATCAAATGTAACGGTCGAAATTTTCAACCCTTGAAAATTAGCACTAATACTTGCTGCAAACCCAAATGCCGAAAATCCCGATTGTTAGGGAAAAAAGAAAATAAAGATAGAACAGAATGTCACACGAATGGAATAACATATATTATTTCAACGTAAAATCTTTACGCGGAAAATTTTGAATACAATATCAGAGTCTAATCTACATTCGGCCTGGACAGTTATAAACTTTTATCCTTTCAAATGCTGACAACCAAACAAAAAAATGCAATATATGGAGCGGATAATAGATTATATCCATACGTAAATGAAGATCTCCAGCTCTCCTCTGGAAACTCCAAGTATCTTTAACTAAACCTGAAACTACACGGATCTGACCCGAGTATTTAAAATACCCGAATCAGGCTTGATAAACCAGCGTGAGATACTCGATTTATAATTTGATGCCGATTTTAAACCTTTGAAAAGAAGGGTATCTCATAAGACCATGCCCACATATAAATATTGACGGGTTTTTACCTTATGATAACCAAGTCACTTTTATATCAAAATAATTTGATATTATTTCTAATGACATTCTTTTGAAAACACTTTTAAAATAATATATGAAAATAGCGAAAATTGTTACATTGATTAAATTTGATGGCTTACTAGCTAATTTTTGAAAGTAAGCTCTACAATCAAAATTGTAAAGGCAACGTATGGAATTGGATTTCCAGCATGGTAGGGAACTAGTGACCATTCAGACCCATGTATCGCGGTCCTAGTTCACTCCAGTGGCTTTATACGATCTCCGTTAGCCTCTGAACTATATGCTACACTACCATGTAGCAACATATTACTCGATGGCTTTACATGATCTCCGTCAGCCTCCATACCTTTCCATTCCATCAGCATAAGGCAACAGATGCCTTTCATTCGTCATAGCTAATAGCCAAAAATATGTCCTTCAGACCGCATAGTATCCCATACCATTCCTGGGGCATGAGGCTTGTGAGTCAATGCTCCACAAAGCCACACTTTGCTTTTCTCAAAGCCATGCTTTGATCATCACATCTTCCACTTTGAATGCCACATTGCCATTCCTTTGATCACTATTGACTTTCATGAACATACAAGCTCTGAGCTCATAGGTCTCAAAGAAGGGTGTTAAGCTAAGAGAAGTTGCCTTCTCCGCCACCAAGAAAATGTACGTTTGTAAAAATCAACGTTATAATCATAAAAATGCAATGTCAGGCATTCGTCCATACAAGTTCATTCTAGGACTGAACGAAACCGAAGGCACTCCTCCTACTACATCATATCGAGAATTATCCCTAGGATTAGTAGGGATTAGTCCTTGCAATTAAAGATATTCATAACAGAGCACTACTACCATCATAAATATATGATGTGGTAAATTTCACCTTGAGAAACTAGTGGCAATCAACCGTTCATCATGAAGATCCTCGTCTTCAAAAATCATCATCATCAGGACTTCATTTCTGAACATATATATTGGTTCAAAGTGGTTTTCGGTTAAGAATTACCCCAGATCCGACCCCGGTTCCTTCGAACCAATCATTGATTAAAAATGTTAAGTTCGCATATGATTATCAATAATCAATCAATTCAATTCATCTTTTTTATTCATTCACTGGTATCTCTAAGAGATATATTCATTTCAGAGATATATATTCAATTGCATCATTTTTTATCTTTTTCATAGTATATGGATTCATTAAGCCTCATTCATCAAATTATTTGGTTATCTTTTTTTAAAACTTCTAATCTTGGAATAATCTAAACTATTTCACCTTTTATTTAGGAAAACAGTTCCAAATCATTTCACTAGTATTTAGGAAAACAGTTCCAAATCATTTCACTATTATTTAGGAATACATTTCCAAATCATATTTATACAAACCAAGTTACTCAAATTTGGAAAATTATATCTTTATACTTTGGCAAATTTTGATTTGAGTAAAATAAATTTACTATCCCATCCATCGAGCCAATCCGAATAGTCGGGGTGAGCAGAAAACCGGTTTTTCAAAGTCAAGCCTAGAAGCCATCTCTCTGACATCCATAAGGCGGTCAAGTTATTTAATAACTCTAAATCATTAAACCTTTAATTATTTCATAAATCTTTCAAATTACCTTTATATACTTTATTAATCATTTGAATTTTTTTATAAAAGATTCGAAAAGAATCGTTAAGTTTGAAACTATATTTCAAAATTTAAAGAAACGTACCGCGGAAAGTGCTTTTGTGACGCCCCACCCCGAGAACCACTTTAACAAAGAGTATTACTGGGTAATACTATCTGCTAATGCGGAGAATAGGGCTAGTTAGAAGCGACCATCTATAGCTTTATCTTAAACATCTATTAAATACGTCGATTAAATGCTTTAAAAAAAATTTCTATCTCAAGTGGATCAACATATTCAATAAATGCTTAATACAAAACTACAGTGGCCGACGGATCTACCAGAACAAAATACAACAACAAAATTCACACTACATCATAGAACAACAAATAAACATATACATACATACATTCATACATACATTTTCGGACATATTTGAGTCCGTTTTAGGATTACCACCTAAACGTGAAATTGAGTTCAGAATCAATCTTATCCCTGGAGCTCTACCTATCACTCATCCTCCTTATCGTATGTCCAATAAAGAAAATGAGGAGATGCGCAAACAATTATCCGAATTGGAGATGAAGCAATTTATTCGTTCCAGTTCCTCTCTTTGGGGAGCTTCAGCTATTTTTGTGAAGAAATCCGATGGTACACTTAGGCTTTGCGTTGACTACCGCAAGCTTAATGATCTTACAGGTGCTAGAGTCTTTTCACAGTTAGACTTAGCAACTGGTTTTCATCAGCTTCGTATTATAGAGGATAACATTCCTTTGACATCATTCCGTACTCGTTATGGATCGTATGAATGGCTTGTTATGCCATTTGGTTTAACGAATGCTCCGGCTTATTTCGTTGACCTTATGAATCGAGTTTTCAAAGATTTCCTCGATCGATCTGTTCTCATCTTTATAGATGATATTATTGTGTATTCTAAAATCGAGGAAGAGCATAAAAAGCATCTTCGAATTGTGTTGGAAACTCTTAGAAGCAATCAATTGAAAGAAATTTTTTCTAAATGCCATTTTTGGCAATCTCGTGTGAAATTTCTCGGCCATATTATTTCGAATTCGGAATTTCCATGGATCCTTTGAAGATTGAAGTGATTCAAAATTGGAAGAGAGCGGAAAGTGTTACGGAAATCCGTAGGTTTCTTGGGTTGACGGGCTATTACCGTCGGTTCATAAAGGACTTTTCTAAAATTTTCGTGCCTCTTACTAGCTTGACAAAGAAAGGAGTTAAATACATTTAGTCGGACAAATGTGAAGCTTCTTTTCAGAAATTAAAAGAACTCCTTTCCGATGCTCCTATTCTTGTGATTCCCGAAAGGAACCAAGATTTTATTGTTTATGCCGATGCTAGTCGTGTTGGTTTGGGAGCCGTTCTTATGCAAAGGGATCGTGTTATTGCTTATGCTTCTAGGCAATTAAAGCCAGCCGAGACTAGATATGCCACTCATGATTTAGAGCTCGCGGCTATTATTTTCACCATTCGTATTTGGCGTCATTGTCTTTTGGGAGAAAAATTTGTTCTCTACACCGATCATAAATCTTTAAAGTATTTATTGTCTCAAAAGGAACTTAATTTGCGTCAGCAATGTTGGCTCGAATTCCTTGCATCTTATGATCTTGATATTCTTTACACTCCCGGAAAGGGAAATCGTGTTGCCGATGCACTTAGTCGTAAGCAAAAATCGGTTGTCTCTATGATGATATCCGAATGGAGCGATCTTAAGACTTTGTCCACTTGTGAGATTCGAGATCGTGAATTCGATTTATGTGCATCTCTTGTTTTATGTAGCCTTGAGGCTCATCCTTCTCTGTTAGACCGCATTCTTGAAGATCAAAAGCTACATCCCGAATTGGCTCTTCTTAGCCAAAGTTGTAGGGATAAAATTAATATTGAAGGTTTGAAAGACTTTGATATTGATGCTCGTGGCGGCATTCGAAAATTTGGTAGACTTATCGTGCCAAATATCGATAATCTTTGTAAAGATAGTTTAGAAGATTCACATCGTTCTAAATTTACCATTCATTCCGGTAGTAGCAAAATGTACGCGGATATGAAGCGACTTTATTATTGGAATGGAATGGAATCCGATATTGCTAACTTTGTTAAGCATTGCACTACTTGCCAACTTGTCAAGGCCGAGCATCAAAGGCCCAGTGGGTTATTGCAACCTTTGGACATTCCGATTTGGAAGTGGGATCAAATTTCCATGGACTTTATTGACGGCCTTCTCCGTTCTTATTCGGGTCATGATAGCCTATGGGTGATAGTTGATAGACTTACTAAATCCACCCATTTTATTCTCGTTCGGTCCAACCGAACCGTACCACTTTTGGCTAAACTCTTTATTAAAGAAATTATTAAATTACATGGAGTTCCTACTTCTATTGTTAATGATCATGATCCATTGTTTACTAGTGTATTTTGGAAGAGTCTTCAAAAAGCTTTGGGAACGAAGCTTAATTTTAGCACCGCTTATCATCCTTAGTCCGATGGACAAACTGAGCGTGTGAACCAAACTCTTGAAGATCTTCTTCGTGCATGCGTTCTTGATTTTGGTGGAAGTTGAGAAGATCATATTTCTCTTGTTGAGTTTTCCTATAAAAATAGCTTCCAATCTAGTATTGGTATGGCTCCTTTTGAGGCACTCTATGGAAGGCCATACCTATCTCCTTCTTGTTGGCTTGAGGCCGGTGAGAAGCTGGTTTTAGGTCCAGACTTTATTCATGATTCCACAGAAAAGATTGATCTTATCCACCATAGGATGATAGAAGCTCAAAGTAGGCAAAAATCCTATGCCGATAACCGAAGAAGGAAATTGGAATTTTCTGCGGGAGATTTTATGTTTATTCGTGCTTCACCTATGAAGGATGTTGTGCATTTCAGTCGATCGGAAAAATTAGCACCTTGATATATTGGTCCATTTCCAAACACCGAACGTATTGGTTCCGTGGCTTATCGCCTTTTATTACCGGCTCAGTTTTTTACTATTCATGAAGTTTTTCACGTTTCTCAACTACGGAAATGCCTTAGGAATTCCGATCCTATTCTTGAGCCTTGTGTTGTGGAAGAATTTGAAGTTTCACCTAATTTGACTTATGAGCAACATCCTATTCGAATCATTGCTTCGGAGGTTAAACGCCTTCGAAATAAAGATGTTCCTCTTGTGAAAGTTCAATGGTCTTCAAATCCTAAGGATTGTTCTTAGGAATCCAGAGAATTCATCGAGCGAACACATCCGGACTTACTCTCTTGAGCTCCTTAAGGTGAACATCTTATTTCAAATTTCTTTCGTGTTGATATGCTTTTATGGTTGTTCCTTTTTATTTTCTTCTTAAATATTGCGAGGACGCAATTTCTTTAAGGAGGGTAGTCTGTAACAACCCGCGTATTTTACGATTCGTATATTTAAAATGTTTAATTTAAATATAGCATCGTTAGTCAGATTTAAGTCCGAAAATGTCACTGTTTCTTAGAATAACAGTTGAATTAGTGTAAAGACGACGTGGATAGTGCATATGTGAGTATCTATTTGAGCACACAGTCAAATAGATATTCAGACGTTTGAATACTGAACTGGAGAAAGAAAAATTTATTTTTCAAGTTCAGACGTCTGAAATTCAGACATCTGAAATTGCTCAGGTCTAACCCGAGAGGAAATAGGCTAAAATTATCCATTTTCAGACATCTGAAATAAATGATTTAGACGTCTGAATACTGTACTGAGTCAACATACTTTTCCAGTTTCAAATATCCGAATTGGAAATTTCAGACGTCTGAATTAAGAAGGAAATTGAGATTCAATATTTGGGACTCGAGACTACTCCCATCGAATCCAAAATGGTGTTTGCGACCTTTTTTAGTATAAACTTCGATATGTTTGGAGCTAGCTAAAAATTTGACCCTTGCACTTTGTACTTTGGGTTTGGGTTAGCCTAAACTATTAACTCTAGCTCCACCCCCACTTCTCTTCATTCACTTCCATTTTCTAACACCTTCAAGCTTTAGAGAAAAATGGGGGAAGAGAAAAAGAATTAGAATTCCTAATTCCTAGTTCCATTGCAAATTCAAGCTCTAACTCCAAATTCAAAGAGAAGCTATTGGTAAGCATCCTCTTCTTCTTCTCCAACTCATTCTACCTTCAATTTCAGAAATTCCTAAACCCTATTTGGTGAGCAACCCATGGTCTTCGGACCGTTTTGTGGAGCTTCGGCTCAAAATTAATGGTTAGCAACCATGGAATAGCATTCTGTTTTGTGATACACGTGTTGGTGAGTTTTCATGCTCCCGTTTTGTGATAGGCCTCCCCCTTTTTGTGATTTCTGGATTTCTATTGATGATTTCTAGAATTTATGTTTCACTAACTTTTCCGATTGACATTGATAAATTTGTCAATATTTGTGGTTTCTTGAAAATGTTAAAGAATATGACATTCTTTTTTGTGCTTTGAGATTTCTTGAGATACTGTATGATTTTAGTTGTTGTAAGATGTATACTTGTCATAGTATGGCATTATTGTTATCATACGTTTTTTTCATATCCTTTGTTCTATCTCATTTTATCTGATATTTATAGATATACTGATCCGTTTATTATTTTCTTATTAAATAATACTCGGGTCAGACCGAGATGTTACAGGTGCTTCTACTTGACTCCTTATATGGGATCATCGTTATCTAACTTTTGTCTAACTACATTAGATTGGTAGTTTTTGTTGTTATACATTCGAGAAAGAGACTCCTTGATGTATACATACTCTTTGATGTTGCACTTGTATCTATTCTTTTGTGATATCGTGGATCTTATTTGACCACTACTCTGATGTACCCTTATATGTGTTATATTCATATCTTTTTTCGCCTTTGTGATATGAATATCTGTGACTGATTTATGTTATGTTTATTTCTATATTTGTTTCCGAAGACCACATAGCCACTGTGTAGTAGCTTTAAGTTTGTATCGGCATTTCCTCTTGAAATGAAATGCATGTTATACTATCTGACATATCGGTGCTCGCTCAAAGAAATTACATGGATGGTCGCCCCTCAACTGCCTTATTCTTCGTGCTAGTTGACGGCATGACTCCGTAGTGTCCTTGGCTAGTGTGAGTATAGAGGTGGGGCGTCACAGCTTGGTATTAGAGCCAAACTTCGGAACAATGTAGAATATTCTAGCAAGGATCATCGTCCTAAGTTCTTCTTAGGAGTCGTGCCTTAGGATTTTATTCGAGTCATTGGACCTGTTCTATCCTATTTCTTTTGTGATGCTTTATTTTATCAATCATTATTGTTTGATATTCATTCTGAGAACAAAATTTTCTTCTTCTTTCTTTCTTTCTTTCTTAAAGAAGAGAAATGGTTAGATCACATCGTCCCAGTGCCGGACAATCTAGTGCTACTCTCCAGGATGGAGTATTTATGTCTGCCCAGCAGCTTCTTGATCTTGTAAAGAATACTCAAGCTGCCGGACCCATTCCAGGGCCTACTCACCCAAAATCCGAATTTGCACGCCTGTGAAGTGATTATACAAATTTGGGTGGAAAGCCGTTCAGGGGTTCAGAGGGAGTTATTGAAGTCCAAGCTTGGCTTAGAAAATGCGATCGCATCTTTTCTCGCATGGATCTTATTGATCTTCATCGAGTCCAAGTGGCTTCTAGCATGCTCCAAGAAAGAGCATTAGATTGGTATGAGCTTCTTATTTCTGAAATTATTGAAGCGGATCTTACTTGGGAGCAATTCCGGGAAAGATTCGGATCAAAGTTTGTACCGAAAATTGAAAAAGTGACTTTGGCCCGTCGTTTCATAGACCTTTTTCAAGGTGAATTCTCTGTGGCAGAATATGTCGCATCTTTTGAATCTCTTTCAAAATATAGGGTCGAGTATGTAAATACCCCGTTGAAGAAAAATCAGAGGTTTATCTATGGCTTGAATAAGAATCTCAAAAAGCCATTACTTCTGAAATTAGAAGTATTTTGATCAACTTGTTGATATCGCTCTTAGACTTGAAGAGGCAGATAAAGAGAGTGATGTTGAAGTTGTGGGTACCAAACCGAACTTCAACAACAACAAAAGGAGGCCTAATAAGTTCAAAGGTCCCTATCCCAACAAGAAAGGGAAGCAATCAACTCCAGTAGCAAAGACTCCTACCTTTAGTGGAGGGGAATGCTATAATTGTAGTTCTAAGCACCATTATGCTAATAAGTGTTCAAAGCCCTTTGCTTATCGCTATTGCAAAAGTTCGGGTCATTATATATCTACATGTCCCAAACTTCAAGGCAAGAAGGAGGGAAAGCTAAATGTCGTACATGCTCCTAGTAATACTTCTCGTGATCAAGGTATTTCTCATTCTATCCTTGATGGCATTATTATGTTTCATGATCAACCTGTTCGAGTTCTTTTTAATACGGGTGCATCCCATTCTTTTATATTAAAAGAACCTGTTGATACTTTTTCTTTGAGTGTTATGGCTTTAATGACTTCTTTGAGAATTGCGAATCCGGTTGGTGGATCCGCAACACTCAGTTTGCTTTGTAAAGACATCGAGATTATTTTGTGTTATTTTTCTTTCCGATTCGATTTCCATGCCATGCGTTACTTAGGCTTCGGAATGATTTTGGGAATGGATTGGCTTAATCGTTATGAAGCTCATATCCTATGTCCTGAGCAGACTATTCATCTCCGACATCCTCAATCTATTAAGCAGATTTCTATTGTTCTTAAAGAGTCGGATTCCAATTTGGTAGCATCTTTATATTCTTTAAACCCTCGTGATGACGATAATGATGATGAGGAAGATGTCATTTCTCTTATTCACATTGTTCGTGAATTTTCCGACATATTTGATCCCGTTTTAGGATTACCACCTAAGCGTGCAATTGAGTTAAGAATCAATCTTTTCCCTGGAGCTCCACCTATCACTCGTCCTCCTTATCGTATGTCCAATAAAGAAAATGAGGAGATGCGCAAACAATTATCCGAATTGGGGACGAAGCAATTTATTCGTTCTAGTTCCTCTCCTTGGGGAGCTTCAGCTACTTTTGTGAAGAAATCCGATGGTACACTTAGGCTTTGTGTTGACTACCGCAAGCTTAATGATCTTACTATCAAGAATAAATATCATTTACCTCGGATTGATGATTTATTCGACCAACTTAGTGGTGCTAGAGTCTTTTCACAATTAGACTTAGCAACCGGTTTTCATCAGCTTCGTATTGCAGAGGATAGCATTCCTTTGACATCATTCTGTACTCGTTATGGATCGTATGAATGGCTTGTTATGCTATTTGGTTTAACGAATGCTCCGGCTTATTTCGTTGACCTTATGAATCGAGTTATCAAAGATTTCCTTGATCGATTCGTTCTCATCTTTATAGATGATATTCTTGTGTATTCTAAAACCGAGGAAGAGCACGGAAAGCATCTTCGAATTGTGTTGGAAACTCTTAGAAGCAATCAATTGAAAGCAAAATTTTCTAAATGCCATTTTTGGCAATCTCATGTGAAATTTCTCGGCCATATTATTTCCGAATTCGGAATTTCCGTGGATCATTCGAAGATTGTAGCGATTCAAAATTGGAAGAGATCGGAAAGTGTTAGGAAATCCGTAGCTTTCTTGGATTGGCGGACTATTACCGTCGGTTCATAAAGGTCTTTTCTAAAATTGTCGTGCCTCTTACTAGCTTGACAAAGAAAGGAGTTACATACATTTGTCGGACATGTGAAGCTTCTTTTCAAAAATTAAAAGTACTCCTTTCCGATGCTCCTGTTCTTGTGATTCCTGAAGGGAACCAAGATTTTATTGTTTATGCCGATGCTAGTCGTGTTGGTTTGGGAGCCGTTCTTATGCAAGGGGGTCGTGTTTTTGCTTATGCTTCTAGGCAATTAAAGCCAGTCGAGACTGGATATGCCACTCAAGATTTAGAGCTCGCGGCTATTATTTTCACCCTTCGTATTTGGCGTCATTATCTTTTGGGAGAAAAATTTGTTCTCTACACCGATCATAAATTTTTGAAGTATTTATTCTCTCAAAAGGAACTTAATTTGCATCAACAAAGTTGGCTCGAATTCCTTGCATCTTATGATCTTGATATTCTTTATACTCCCGGAAAGGGAAATCGTGTTGCCAATGCACTTAGTCGTAAGCAACAAGTGGTTGTCTTTATGATGATATCTGAATGGAGCGATCTCAAGACTTTGTGCACTTGTGAGATTTGAGATCGTGAATCCGATTTATGTGCATCTCTTGTTTTATGTAGCCTTGAGGCTCATCCTTCTCTTTTAGACCGCATTCTTGAAGCTCAAAAGCTACATTCCGAATTGGCTCTTCTTAGCCAAAGTTGTAGGGATAAAGTTAATATTGAAGGTTTGAAAGACTTTGATATTGATGCTCGTGGCGGCATTCGAAAATTTGGTAGGCTTGTCGTGCCAAATATTGATAATCTTCGTAAAGATATTTTAGAAGATTCACATCGTTCTAAATTTACCGTTCATCCTGGTAGTAGCAAAATGTACGTGGATATGAAGCGACTTTATTATTGGAATGGAATGAAATCCGATATTGCTAACTTTGTTAAGCATTGCATGACTTGCCAACTTGTCAAGGCCGAGCATCAAAGGCCCGGTGGGTTATTGCAACCTTTGGACATTTCGATTTGGAAGTGTGATCAAATTTCCATGGAATTTATTGATGGCCTTCCCCATTCTTGTTCGGGTCGTGATAGCCTATGGGTGATAGTTGATAGACTTACTAAATCCGCCCATTTTATTCCCCTTCGGTCCAACCGAACCGTACCTCTTTTGGCTAAACTCTTTATTAAAGAAATTATTAAATTACAAGGAGTTCCTACTTCTATTATTAGTGATCGTGATCCATTGTTTACTAGTCGATTTTGGAAGTCTTCAAAAAGCTTTGGGAACGATGCTTAATTTTAGCACCGCTTATCATCTTTAGTCCGATAGACAAACCGAGCATGTAAATCAAACTCTTGAAGATCTTCTTCGTGCATGCGTTCTTGATTTTGGTAGAAGTTGGGAAGATCATATTTCTCTTGTTGAGTTTTCCTATAATAATAGCTTCCAAACTAGTATTGGTATAGCGCCTTTTGAGGCACTCTATGGAAGGCCATGCCAATCTCCTTCTTGCTGGCTTGAGGCCGGTGAGAAGCTGGTTTTAGGTCCAGACTTTATTTGTGATTCCACAGAAAAGATTGGTCTTATCTGCCATAGGATGAAAGAAGCTCAAAGTGGGCAAAAATCCTATGTCGATAACTGAATAAGGAAATTGGAATTTTCTGTGGGAGATTTTGTGTTTATTTATGTTTCACCTATGAAGGGTGTTGTATGTTTCAGTCGATCGGGAAAATTAGCACCTCGATATATTGGTCCATTTTCCATCACCGAACGTATTGGTTACGTGGCGTATCGCCTTTTATTACCGGCTCAGTTTTCTGCTATTCATGACGTGTTTCACGTTTCTCAACTACGGAAATGCCTTAGGGATTCCGATCCTTTTCTTGAGCCCGGTGTTGTGGAAGAAATTGAAGTTTCACCCAATTCACTTATGAGCAACATCCTATTCGAATAATTGTTTCGGAGGTTAAACACCTTCGAAATAAAGATGTTCCTATTATGAAAGTTCAATGGTCTTCAAATCCTAAGGATTGTTCTTGAAAATCCAGAGAATACATTGAGCGAACACATCTGGACTTACTTTCTTGAGCTCCTTGAGGTGAACTTCTTATTTCAAATTTCTTTTGTGTTGATATGCTTTTATGGTTGTTACTTTTTATATTCTTCTTAAATATTACGAAGACGCAATTTCTTTAAGGAGAGGAGTCTGTAACAACCCGCATATTTTACGATTTGTATATTTAAAATGTTTAGTTTAAATATAGCATCGTTAGTCGGATTTAAGTCCGAAAATGTCACTGTTTCTTAGAATAACTGTTGAATTAGTGTAAAGACGATGTGGATAGTGCATATGTGAGTATCTATTTAAGCACACAGTCAAATAGATATTCAGACATCTGAATTTTATAATTCAAACGTTTGAATACTGAACTGGAGAAAGAAAATTTTATTTTCCAGGTTTAGACGTCTAAATTATGAAACTCAGATGTTTGAAATTGCTCAGGTGCAACCCGATAGGAAATAGGCTAAAATTAGCCATTTTCAGACGTCTGAAATAAATGATTCAGACGTCTGAATACTGTAATGATTTAACATACTTTTCCAGTTTCAGACGTCTAAATTGGAAATTTCAGACGTCTGAATTAAGAAGGAAATTGAGATTCAACATTTGGGACTCGAGACCACTCCCATTGAATCCGAAATGGTGTTTGTGACCTTTTTGAGTATAAACTTCGATATGTTTGGAGCTAGTTAAAAATTTAACCCTTGCACTTTGGACTTTGGGTTTGGGTTAGCCTAAACTATTAACTCTAGCTCAACCCCCACTTCTCTTCATTCACTTTCATTTTCTAATACCTTATAGCTATAGACAAAAATGGGGGAAGAGAAAATTTTTAGAAATCCTAACCCTTAGTTCCATTGCAAATCCAAGCTCTAAGTCCAAATTCAAAGAGAAGCTATTGGTAAGCATCCTTTTCTTCTTCTCCAACTCATTCTACCTTCAATTTCAGAAATTCCTAAACCCTAACAAAGGATACGTTTTTCTTTTAAGCTTAGATTTAAGCTTCTTGGGTTGGAATTCAGGAGTGATTGTTCTTGCCTTGCTCTATAGCTTCTTCTTCCTTGTTTTTATGCAAAAGGTGAGATTTTTATCTCACATCTACGTCTATGACTATCTTTGATTGTTGGGTATAAATTCCTTACACTTATTCAAACGCATTTGCTTTTGATTTGGATTGATTGGGTGAATATCTCAATTTTTGGTTTTTAATCCAAATTTTGTAAAATCCTTTTATGGATGTTTGAACATGACTTTGATGATGCATCGAGGAGCCTATAGGGATGGGTAGTCGTTTGGCGTAAATCCCTCGGGGTCATCACTCATCCGATTGTTTCCGATATAATTTGGCCATTATTGGCCTAGGCAAAATATTGACAGAGCTTCAGACATCTGAAATGTTAAATTCAGACGTCTGAATCTGCTTACCTAGGCCTAATTTTCCTAATGTGTGTGGGTTTCCGATTTAATCGATTCGTGTTTATCCAATTTCTTGTTATCATTTATTATTGTCTTTGATGATTTCTTTTTGGAATTTTTGAGAATATCCACTTGACGGATTCAATATCGATTTTTATGGCTTTGATTCACGCCTTTGAATGTGAATCTTTGGTGATCGATTATTTCTACAATCATTTCTGTGATTTTCACTTTAAAAATATAAAGGTTTTCTATACGAGTAGTAAATATTAAAACTCTTCCGTCAAAACAATTTCAACACTATTTTATTACATAGCTCGTTTTCTAAACCGTTTTCCAATCTACTAGTGTATACAAACCTTTACCTCATTCGTTCGAGAAATCCAATTAAACGACTTAGTAAAACAATGGGATGAAACGCTTGCGTTTACTTTGTCGGTTAACTCTTAGACTCATTCGATTGAAACTCTTGCGACAACTTTCGAGTGGAGACTTACAGTTTGTTCGTAAATATTTAAGTTAAGCTAGTGGTTATGGGACATGAAGCTAAACTCATCTATTTACTAGCTTGGTGTAATTGACACTTCTTGATGATCGATGATGATCATTTTGTGATTTAGACTAGCAATGTGCGATGTCTCTTTGTCTGTGATGGAGAGTAAACCCCGTTTCTGTGGAGCTTCGGCTCAATTTTATGGGATGCGACCCATGGTCTTCGGACCGTTTTGTGGAGCTTTGGCTCAAAATTAATGGTTATCAACCAGGAATATCGTTCCGTTTTGTGATACACGTGTTGGTGAGTTTTCATGCTCCCATTTTGTGATTTCTGGATTTCTATTGATGATTTCTAGAATTTATGTTTCACCAACTTTTCCGGTTTGCATTGATAAATTTGTCAATATTTGTGGTTTGGTGAAAATGTTAAGGAATATGACATTCTTTTTGGTGATTTGAGATTTTTTGAGATATTGTATGATTTTAGTTGTTGTTAGATGTATACTTTTCACAATATGACATTATTGTTACCATACATTTTTGTCAAATCTCTTTTTCTATCTCATTTTATCTGATATTTATAGCTAGACTAATCCGTTTATTATTTTCTTATTAAATAATACTCGGGTCAGACCGAGATGTTACAGGTGCTTCTACTTGACTCCATGATCATCATTATCTGACTTTTGTTTAACTACATTAGATTTGTATTTTGTTGTTATACATTCAAGATAGAGACTCTTTGATGTATACATACTCTTTGATGTTGCACTTTTATGTATTCTTTTGTGATATCATGGATCTTATTTGACCACTACTCTTATGTACACTTATATGTGTTATAATCATATCTATTTCCTCCTTTGTGATATGAATATCTGTGACTGATTTATGTTATGTTTATTTCTATATTTGTTTTCGAAGACCACATAGCCACTGTGTAGTAGCTTTGAGTTTGTATCGGCATGTCGGATTTCGTCTTGAAATGAAATGCATGTTATACTATCTGACTTATCGGTGCTCGCACAAAGCAATTACATGGATGGTTGCCCCTCAACGTTCTTATTCTTCGTGCTAGTTAACCGCATTACTCCGTTGTGTCCTTCGCTAGCGTGAGTATAGAGGTGAGGTGTCACATTAATACGCCTTAGGTTATTATATTTAAAATCTTTGTTTACCAACAAAGATACTAGCGAGCTATATATGCTCTATCATTCTTCAAAATGAATTCCACTTTTAACAAAATCATATAAAAAACAAATCTGAATATAACACCACCTTTTTTTTTCGAAAACCCAATATTTAATTTCTCCAAAATATTGACAATTATATTTTTTAACTTTTCAATTCTAATAATATCATTTTATTGGGCTAAACATAAAGTGGATTTTCTTCTTACTACCCTAGAAGTACCCATCCTAAACTTTGGTAATCTCATTTCCTTACCAAAATCTTTTGTTCCTATTCCTATTTATGCTTATATTTATTCTAAGGCACTACCATTAAATCCACTTATTTGAAACAATTATAATTTTTGAAATTATCTACACATGGGCTTTCTAACTAAATCTATTGTACATCTCCAATCTTTGCCTACCACTCTTTGGATTCCCACAATCCGAACCTAGCACGACACCGTTTCTCAAACTCTTTCCATGTGTTGGCCTACTCTATGCCTGTTTAACGACGAATTTTCTATCAGTTTAGAATATTATCGACAAATTACAAACTAAAATTTAACCACAAGCGCACGATGTACAAAAGTTAGTACGTGGCGAGTATGGGTCGATCAGTAGGAATTGTTAGATTTTTAAAAATCTATTCAATCAAATTATACCAAATGGAGAGGAAATTGTTAACTACAAGCAAAATGAAGCTAAAACTAGAATTAAAATGAGATTAAAAATTATGAGATTAGAGAACAATTTAGAGGCAAATCCACTCTCATATTTTTGTAAATCAACAAACCAATAATTTATGATCTCTATTTTGATATTAAGTGAAACAACTGTTGCATTTATCATAAGTATGGTTTATTTATGCTATTAATTAGCATAACTTAAACCATCGAACTATAATACAACAAATAAACCATTTATAAAATCTCATAAAAATGAAGCCAAAGCAAAAGCTGTTTTAAGTATGATCTATTTACTATTGTAATTAGCAATATCGATCATCAAATTTTGTTTTTACTTTCATTTCAAAATCAAAATTCAATTAGCAAATGATGATGTAAATTGTGTTTATGTTGAATAAGAATAGCTCATTTGCAAATGCAACATAAGCTATCAAACCAACTTGTATAAACTTACATCAAAATCTACTCTCATGAAGTATAAATAAAAGAGATCATAAATCAAAGAAATGTTGAAATTACATAAAGTTAGAGAGCTTCATTACGTCTAAATTGAAGGGGTTTAACTACTCATTTGTGTTATCAAATCAACACTTGTAAATTTCAACATAAAAAAGCAAAGAAATGAAACTAAGCAAAGGAAGAAAAAGAGATTAACTACTAACTACTTGCATAAAAATTAAAGCTACACTACTTGCATAAATATAAATCTAAGCTATAAACATGAAATGAGAGAAAGCATACAAATAAACATCAACATAAAGTAAAGAAAAAAAATAGAAAAGAGAAGAGAAAGAGGCTAGGAAGCCCTTTTTATTTAATAAAACATTTTATTTACAACTTGCTTGCTAATTTTCCTAAGTAAAATAAGAGAGTAGAAGATCTTTTATATGTACATAAAAGGGCTATTTATACATGCATAAAACCCTAATTCAATTTTTAGGGTGCATCCTAAAATGCCCTTTAGAAAATGTAGCCACCAAATAACCATTATCCACTAATTAATCATCATTAAAAGTGCATGAATATTAACCTCCAGTTAGTTGTCCACTAGCTTATAATTGTAGATTTAGGCAAGTGGGTTGGGTCCTCCATGATCATGAGCTTGAATTTTTTCCCTCTTCATTCCTTTGTATTCATTTGTGCATGCATGTATCTCCATAAAAGCCTCTTCCATATGCATACGAATTCCTATAAAAATCATAACAAAATATCCAAGTTGTAACGATCCAGAATTTTTGATAATTAAAATTTGAATATTTAATTTATTTTAAATATTAATAAGTGAAATTTATAAGTCAAATAAATTTTATTTCGATTAATTGGATAATTAAATCGATAATTTAATATATTAAATTATGGAAATAATTGAAAATAGGGTTAAATATGATTGAAAATGATTTGTAAAATTTTATTTTATCATATTGAAGTTAGAACGATATTTTAGAACTTTTAAAATCGAATTAAAAGTTAATTTGTAAAAATTGAATATTTTAATATTTAATCGACTAGTGAAAATAGTCAATTTTTGAGCAGTCTCAGAATTGAACGAAACCAGTTCCATTGGATCCGTAATAGTTAGTTATTACCGGATTTCAATTTTCGTGTCAATCGGAGTTATCGTTTGATCGTAGCAGCTCGAAACGCATCGAATTATTTTTAATTTTAATTTGGCGAGTTAAAATAGCCATTTTTCAAAAAGTCTTGAATTTCGACGAAACCAGTTTCATCGGATCCGTAATGTGATATTATTGTAAGGTTTCAAATTTCGTGTCGATTGGATTTACGGTTTGTCCGATACAAATTAAAACGCCTAGAAAATCGTTTAAATCGGTTTAATTCAAATTGAACGTTTTTAGCCATAACTCGCACAGATGTCCGAATTAGCTTCCGAAACCTGTTCCATTGTGTCCGGAACGCGGGATAAACCCTAGGAACGTCAGTTTCGGCGCGTAAATAGGAGTTGAAAAATTTAAAATGAATAGTGTTTTCGTTTAAAATTCTATAAAAGGCCCCTCACATGTTCCCTTTGCAAAAATCATTCCAAACCCTAACCCTAATATCATAGACGCCACCCCCCTAACCTACGGCCGAAATCATCCCTCCTTTCTCCTCCTTTTTCTCGAAATCCACACAATATTGTCAAAAACTTTCAACTAGGAAAGCGTAGAGGCTAGTGTGCTCTACGAATTCAACGGTGGTGATCAAGTTTCGAGCAACGTGGTGGCCAGAAAGAGGCAATGAAGGCGCACGGTTGCGAACGAAATTCGAGGAGATTGGGGCCACCGAGTGTCGCCGGTCTCTGGCCGTGGGTAGAGCGTGGATAGGCGTGTCGAATGCAGGTACCTGATCGTGTTTTCATTCAACGTGGAAGATGAAAAATTTAACCCTAAATTCTAGTGTTGGGTTCGGCTTCAACGTGCAGGGGAGGCGCGTGAATACGAAGGGAGAAGAAGCTAATGCAACGTGCGGTCATGATGATGATTGGTGAGATCTTGCGGCTGTAATAAGAATGGGTTTAAAAATTATAAATTTTGTTGTAATTTGTATATAAATTAATTCGTTAAACTTTAAACCGTGATATCTTTGTCATACGAGGTCGAAAAATTACGAAACAGGAAGCGTTGGAATCGTATGGACGAGCACTACGCGATGAAATTGGATTAGAGTCGTTTGGAGTTAGTGAGAATTTTGGGTAAAATTAAACGCGCGTTTAATTTTATTCGAAATAAATAGCTAAAACGAAATTGAAATCAAGGTGAGAACTTCTCACTCAATCGAATCAGTTTCGATTTTATTTTAAATAGTTAGATTTAAAATATTTGAATGCATGTTTGAATGATGATTGTTATCTATTGATTGTTAAAATAGACATTATACGCCGTTAGTAAGCGGATGTTATTTATTAAAAACATATACCGCGAATATTTCATAAACAGTGAAATTGGTATTATATATGATAGCAATATATATATATTGGCATATGTATATATTGGAGTTATTGATTCCCCGCATTTTTTTAGCGGATGAGACCCTATTGCGCCGTCTATTAAGCGGATAATATTTAATAAAAACATATACCGCGATAATTTCGTACTGGAGCGAAATTGGTATTGTGCTAATGTTTGTGGATGCAGGAAAAAAGGTTGGAGGGATCCAACTGGATTTCTCAACAGTTTTTATTTGATTTCAGATATTTTGATATTTGATGGATTATCATATCGATATATGATATCGTTGTTGTCGTGATTGACTATTTGGTATGTAGCATCATTGGACCAAATTTTGAAACTTTAAAATGATTTTTAAAGTGATTTTTGAGAAGTATACGTTTTATAAAAAAATTTTGGAATTTGATCCATTTTAAATAAATAAACGTTATATTTTTAAAGTTATAAAAATTATGATTTTTGAGAAAAATAGTTGAAAACTGATTTTTGAGAATATGATGCTAATGATTTTATAAAATAGTTAATCGGGATTTTTGAATTTATTATGAAAAGTTAAATATAGGATTTATAAAATTTAATTATTTTATGAATCAAAATGGTGAAATAATAAAGGAGATTTAAGACGTTTTAAAAGAATAATATAAATTGAATTATATTTAGAGATTTATAAATGGATATTTATAAATTGAAATATTGAAATTATAAAACGAATTTTTATAAGTGTTTGAATGAAGTGAAAATGAATTTCATAAATGAATGGAATTTATAGAATTTTAAACAGTGAAGTTATAAATGAAATTTTATAAACAGTAGGTTTATAAAATTTATAAAGTTATTGAAAGAATGAATTTTGGATAAATAAACAATCTTATAAGTTATAAGATTTATAATTATGAAGTTTAAAGGAACGATTTTTGTGAGCGAATAAATTATAAGTATTTAACTTATAATATGAACCTTTAGTTTTATAATTGAGTTATAAATTGAATAGGTTAATAAAGGAATTTATAAAAGGAGTTGTTATAAAATAAATAGAAAAGGAATTTATAAACGTTGTTTTATAAATTCGCAAACGACTTATTTTAAGAAGTAAATTGTTGAAACTTATTTATGGAGTTATATTCACGTTTTTGAACTGTGAATAATCCTTTAAAAATGAATAGAAATGATGAAATTGTTAACGTAGTATATTCACGTTTTTGAATAGTGAATAATATGTTAAAGAAAATGTTTAAAATGTGATATTTTAAACAGAATTAAAACGATCTAACGATGTTTTAAAATGTGTTGAGATTCGAAACCATAGATTTCAACATTTATTGTTGAAATAGACGTTTTCGAGAAATAAAAGGAAATGGTGGACTATAACATTGTTGTTATAGTAAATGATTTCCGAAAGGAAATGTTTTGTATAGTATTGGGATTTATATATCTATTTAAACTTCGAATCCCTATACTAGTGATTTTGGGTTGTCGTAACGATGTTTTACGTAACATTCGTTTTGGCCCAAATAAATATGTTTAAGAGAATGATTTCCTTAAAG
Organism: Allium cepa; assembly: GCA_030765085.1. Taxonomy (NCBI): domain Eukaryota; kingdom Viridiplantae; phylum Streptophyta; class Magnoliopsida; order Asparagales; family Amaryllidaceae; genus Allium; species Allium cepa. The sequence continues at coordinate 647,107,966 of CM060939.1, read as the reverse complement.
AATGAAATATATACTTAATCTCGATTTAAGTATATTGAATATTTTCCAAGTGTTGAAAATAAATGGAGTTGTGAATTACTTATTAAATAAGTATGAAAATGTTTTTCCAATATAAAGTGAATATTAGAGAATTTATCTTTTTGAAGATAAATTGAAATGGATAATTGAAATCGAATATTCATAGATATTTTGGATTATAAATTCACTATGGAATTTATGAAAGAAAGTGGAATTTGATTAAAAATAAATGTTGATTTATTTTTGAAGTATTGAAATTATATATCTAGTGAAGATATTTTGGAAAATAAATAATTTGGAAAATTATTTGGAATCTGGTGATGTGTGCATATCCATTGATAGTTCAATAACCGACTATCAATATTTCCCTTTGAATGGGTATTTGATGTGATTTGTTTGAATATGAATGCCACACTTATTTTTGAATAAGCGCTCACTATTCGGGTTAACCGGGAAAGGACGATGGGGTCGTATAACCCATTCCGAATATGTGATACGTCGTTATGATTGCATTTGAAGATCGGTGTTGAAGACCCGGTATTTGCGAAAGCGATAGGATGACCTATCGATTGTCTCTGCACTGAGTTGCAACGGTATTGAGACTCCCTAAGTGATGGGAAATCCGATCAGGATTGTGAATATCCGGATTGCAAGGACTTCTTTGTAAGTGCCTTCGGTTTTGTTCGAGCCCGGAACAGACTTGTATGGATTGTATGTCTGACATTACAAATTGAGATATAAAGCAGATTTCTTTCAAATATATTTCTGTTGGTGGCGGAGCATTTATTCTTTTAGCTTAACACCCTTCTCTGAGACGTACGAGCTCAGAGGTTATGTAGTTGAATGTTATCAGCGATATATTCCCAATTTGGTAATGTGACATGCTGAGTGTTGCTGTAAATGATCATTGTGTTGATTATTTGTGATAGGATCGTTTATTTGATCGTCTATCCTGGTGATCATTTGTATGATCATTTGTTGACCCAAAGCATGGCTTTTGTATAAAGTATGTTTTTGTGGACGTGACTTCGTCGAGCCTCACACCCCGTGAATGGTCAAAACAGGAAAGAAGCAGCAAGGTTATGAGGGGTAGCGCCCTTTAGGATGTGTGCATTTCCTTCTGGAAAAGGGTGGTATCATGGTATGGAGCCCAGATACTTACTCATGTTGAAAACACTTTGTTATGATTGTGTGAATTGATTACGAGCGCTCGGTGAAAAGGTCCCAAAGGACCGGGGGATGACATATTCGGTCTGTTGTTACTCAGTTAGGGGTAACCCGGCCTTGTGTTGGTAGAGATCCGGTTTGGTTCTCGGGGATGTCCATCCAGAGGCATTCTCATGTGGCAATGGGAAGTTCCTTGGCCTGATCATTCGTTGGAAATCCAATTCCCAATACGAAACTTGTACGGTTTTAGTTGTAGAACCTGCCATCTAATATGGTAGCTATTAGTAGGCATAATATAATGGTACCTATGCTGGCTAAGATTTATATTCTACTTTCGAAATGAATTTTCTACACTATGCACTAGTAATAATATCAAATGTTCTTTTTAAATGCGTATCAAGCATGTTTGACTATCATAAGGAGAAATCTTCTCCAAGTCTGCGTTTGCATTGTGTGTGTGGCATGAGGTCTTATGGTAGTCTCATTTTTAAAAGCATTGCGAATTGACTTTAAAAATATTCCTCTATTTTTGATTTTAAAGATAAATAAACTGTTTTTGAGTTCTCACACCAGTCACATGACTGACTCGGAGTTTATTGTTTTCCTTCCTAAACTCTGGGTGCCCACCAATTTTCACACGGGCAGTTAAGAGTTAGGTTTATCAGGATATTCTGGATATTCTGGAGTTGCTGGAGGCAAGCTGGATGACATGGCGTATTACTAGTTATATAGTATTTCTTTTTCCGCTGCACTATTTGTTGTTGTTGTACACTCTGATGATATGATGTAATGAAATGAAATGTGTAAAATGTAATAACTGATATAGTTCTTTGTTTAATGATTATTCATTTATTATTATATGTTGTTCCGCTGCGAATTGTGAGATTCTGATATTGTTCTGTTGTTTTCTGTTCCGTTCTATTTTCTATTTTCTTTTCTCTCTTCCTTCTCTTTTCTTCTCTCTGTTTCTTTTCTTAAATTCTTTTTAAAACCATAACATCTCGGTTTCCGGCCTTCGATTTCTCGGCAGTCGATAAAGTGAGTATCGATGTTGAATTTTCGAAAGTCGAAAATTTTCGGGGCGTTACATTTGGTATCAGAGCATATGGTTAAGCGACAACCATGGTTCTGTTGGGTATTACTCATTAGAGATAGAGTCAGTAGTACTCTAGAATGAATTTGAGTGTAATAATAGCTATGAGAGCGTATTTGTTAGTGAATATAAAATTGTTTTATATTGTGATGATTGGTTTATTGAGTGGCATATGAACTTTCGTCAGCGTGGTCCGCAAGACTATGCCGAAGGGGTTTCTAAACACTTGAATAGAACAATTCGGCACAATATTGATTTTAAAATTGGGTAAATGAAATAATTTTACCTTGATTATATTTTGTATATAAAGAAATAATTTTTCAAAATTATTAAAGTGTATATAAGTTGATTGTTTAGTTGTTTGAATAATCTAAATAAAAGAATTATTGTATAAGCAAATGAATTATAAGAATTGGATTATAATTAAAGTAATTTACAATTATGAAATAAACTTATATATATATAAGAAGTGAAACTATATGAATATATTTATGAATGTGAGTTGTAAAATAAAAATGAATTTAAATTTAAATGGAATATAACTTAAGTGTTGTTGAATGGAATTGATATTAGTATCAAAGTAAAATAATAAGGTGAAGTAATAGATATGAACTTAAGTTATATAAATGAAATGCAACTTTGAAATTGAATTGAATGAATGGATTGAATGTAAATCAATTGAATGTGAATAATTGATATGAAATAATGAATATAAGTGTTAATTCATTAAAATCTAATGTTATTTGAAAGTTGAATAGTTGAATGAAGATCAATTTAATTAAACCAATTGAAAGTGATGGTGTTGAAACTAAATTAAATGAATATAAGCAAAGTAATTTGGTTGTAATTAATATACTTTGGTTGTTATATGATTGTTAGTTGATTGTATATAATTCATTAAGTATTAATGAAATTGAAAGCTAAAGTAATTGAAATTTAATTTGAAGTTAAGTGAATCTTAAATAAAATTGAATTTGATTTGGAAGTGAACCAACTTGAATATGAATTAGTGAATATAAACTAATTGAAAAATGAATGTTAGTAAGAACATCCACTGGTAATGAATCAAATGTGATTAAATTGAAAACCAATTCATGAAATATTAAAGAGAATATGAATTTGTTGGATGATAGTTGGTTGATGTTTGCATTTGTTGCTTTAGTTGCATTGCTATGTTGACATGTATAGTTATTATGTTACTATATGTTGTATATTGATACTATTGTCTATATGCATGTTCTCATGTTGTTTGTTGAGTGTTTAGTAGGTGCGGATCGCGTTTGCTTCGCATTTGGAGCTCGCTTTCGTGCTATATTAGCCGTATATGCTCGCTAATAAAATATAAGGTACATATCTCGGATTACATACCGTACTTTTACAAATTTTTCCCTTCGGGATGCCTCATTAGTTGATGAGATGTATATTTGTGATATATATACTGTCATTTTTTTTCGGATCGAGCCGCGCAAAGGAGACTATGGCGAATTTTTCCGAAAATTTAAGGCGTTAGAAAAATTTGAGAAAATTGGAAATTTTTTTGAAAACTTTAACTTTGATTTGAAATTGAAAGTTAAACAATAGTAGTTGTTTTTGAAAAGATAACTAAGCATGATTTGAAAACTTAGTAAAGTATGGTAAGAAGTTTAATTATGAATTTTGGGAAAATTAATAAATTCTGTAACTTTCTTACTTGTTAATTTCGAGGACGAAATTCTTTTAAGGGGGGAAGATTGTAACGACCCAGAATTTTTGATAATTAAAATTTGAATATTTAATTTATTTTAAATGTTAATAAGTGAAATTTATAAGTCAAATAAATTTTATTTCGATTTATTGGATTTAATTGGATAATTAAATCGATAATTTAATATATTAAATTATGGAAATAATTGAAAATAGGGTTAAATATGATTGAAAATGATTTGTAAAATTTTATTTTATCATATTGAAGTTAGAACGATATTTTAGAACTTTTAAAATCGAATTAAAAGTTAATTTGTAAAAATTGAATATTTTAATATTTAATCGACTAGTGAAAATAGTCAATTTTTGAATAGTCTCAGAATTGAACGAAACCAGTTCCATTGGATCCGTAAAAGTTAGTTATTACCGGATTTCAATTTTCGTGTCAATCGGAGTTATCGTTTGATCGTAGCAGCTCGAAACGCATCGAATTATTTTTAATTTTAATTTGGCGAGTTAAAATAGCCATTTTTCAAAAAGTCTCGGATTTCGACGAAACCAGTTTCATCGGATCCGTAATATGATATTATTGTAAGGTTTCAAATTTCGTGTCGATTGGATTTACGGTTTGTCCGATACAAATTAAAACGCCTAGAAAATCGTTTAAATCGGTTTAATTCAAATTGAACGTTTTTAGCCATAACTCGCACAGATGTCCGAATTAGCTTCCGAAACCTATTCCATTGTGTCCGGAACGCGGGATAAACCCTAGGAACGTCAGTTTCGACGCGTAAATCGGAGTTGAAAAATTTAAAATGAATAGTGTTTTCGTTTAAAATTCTATAAAAGGCCCCTCACATGTTCCCTTTGCAAAAATCATTCCAAACCCTAACCCTAATATCATAGCCGCCACCCCCTAACCTACGGCCGAAATCATCCCTCCTTTCTCCTCCTTTTTCTCGAAATCCACACAATATTGTCAAAAACTTTCAACTAGGAAAGCGTAGAGGCTAGTGTGCTCTACGAATTCAACGGTGGTGATCAAGTTTCGAGCAACGTGGTGGCCAGAAAGAGGCAATGAAGGCGCACGGTTGCGCACGAAATTCGAGGAGATTGGGGCCACCGAGTGTCGCCGGTCTCTGGCCGTGGGTAGAGCGTGGATAGGCGTGTCGAATGCAGGTACCTGATCGTGTTTTCATTCAACGTGGAAGATGAAAAATTTAACCCTAAATTCTAGTGTTGGGTTCGGCTTCAACGTGCAGGGGAGGCGCGTGAATACGAAGGGAGAAGAAGCTAATGCAACGTGCGGTCATGATGATTGGTGAGATCTTGCGGCTGTAATAAGAATGGGTTTAAAAATTATAAATTTTGTTGTAATTTGTATATAAATTAATTCGTTAAACTTTAAACCGTGATATCTTTGTCATACGAGGTCGAAAAATTACGAAACAGGAAGCGTTGGAATCGTATGGACGAGCACTACGCGATGAAATTGGATTGGAGTCGTTTGGAGTTAGTGAGAATTTTTGGGTAAAATTAAACGCGCGTTTAATTTTATTCGAAATAAATAGCTAAAACGAAATTGAAATCAAGGTGAGAACTTCTCACTCAATCGAATCAGTTTCGATTTTATTTTAAATAGTTAGATTTAAAATATTTGAATGCATGTTTGAATGATGATTGTTATCTATTGATTGTTAAAATAGACATTATACGCCGTTAGTAAGCGGATGTTATTTATTAAAAACATATACCGCGAACATTTCATAAACAGTGAAATTGGTATTATATATGATAGCAATATATATATATTGGCATATGTATATATTGGAGTTATTGATTCCCCGCATTTTTTTAGCGGATGAGACCCTATTGCGCCGTCTATTAAGCGGATAATATTTAATAAAAACATATACCGCGATAATTTCTTACTGGAGCGAAATTGGTATTGTGCTAATGTTTGTGGATGTAGGAAAACAGGTTGGAGGGATCCAACTGGATTCCTCAACAGTTTTTATTTGATTTCAGATATTTTGATATTTGATGGATTATCATATCGATATATGATATCGTTGTTGTCGTGATTGACTATTTGGTATGTAGCATCATTGGACCAAATTTTGAAACTTTAAAATGATTTTTAAAGTGATTTTTGAGAAGTATACGTTTTATAAAAAAAATTTGGAATTTGATCCATTTTAAATAAATAAACGTTATATTTTTAAAGTTATAAAAATTATGATTTTTGAGAAAAATAGTTGAAAACTGATTTTTGATAATATGATGCTAATGATTTTATAAAATAGTTAATCGGGATTTTTGAATTTATTATGAAAAGTTAAATATAGGATTTATAAAATTTAATTATTTTATGAATCAAAATGGTGAAATAATAAAGGAGATTTAAGACGTTTTAAAAGAATAATATAAATTGAATTATATTTAGAGATTTATAAATGGATATTTATAAATTGAAATATTGAAATTATAAAACGAATTTTTATAAGTGTTTGAATGAAGTGAAAATGAATTTCATAAATGAATGGAATTTATAGAATTTTAAACAGTGAAGTTATAAATGAAATTTTATAAACAGTAGGTTTATAAAATTTATAAAGTTATTGAAAGAATGAATTTTGGATAAATAAACAATCTTATAAGTTATAAGATTTATAATTATGAAGTTTAAAGGAACGATTTTTGTGAACGAATAAATTATAAGTATTTAACTTATAATATGAACCTTTAGTTTTATAATTGAGTTATAAATTGAATAGGTTAATAAAGGAATTTATAAAAGGAGTTGTTATAAAATAAATAGAAAAGGAATTTATAAACGTTGTTTTATAAATTCGCAAATGACTTATTTTAAGAAGTAAATTGTTGAAACTTATTTATGGAGTTATATTCACGTTTTTGAACTGTGAATAATCCTTTAAAAATGAATAGAAATGATGAAATTGTTAACGTAGTATATTCACGTTTTTGAATAGTGAATAACATGTTAAAGAAAATGTTTAAAATGTGATATTTTAAACAGAATTAAAACGATCTAACGATGTTTTAAATTGTGTTGAGATTCGAAACCATAGATTTCAACATTTATTGTTGAAATAGACGTTTTCGAGAAATAAAAGGAAATGGTGGACTATAACATTGTTGTTATAGTAAATGATTTCCGAAAGGAAATGTTTTGTATAGTATTGGGATTTATATATCTATTTAAACTTCGAATCCCTATACTAGTGATTTTGGGTTGTCGTAACGATGTTTTACGTAACATTCGTTTTGGCCCAAATAAATATGTTTAAGAGAATGATTTCCTTAAAGAATGAAATATATACTTAATCTCGATTTAAGTATATTGAATATTTTCCAAGTGTTGAAAATAAATGGAGTTGTGAATTACTTATTAAATAAGTATGAAAATGTTTTTCCAATATAAAGTGAATATTAGAGAATTTATCTTTTTGAAGATAAATTGAAATGGATAATTGAAATCGAATATTCATAGATATTTTGGATTATAAATTCACTATGGAATTTATGAAAGAAAGTGGAATTTGATTAAAAATAAATGTTGATTTATTTTTGAAGTATTGAAATTATATATCTAGTGAAGATATTTTGGAAAATAAATAATTTGGAAAATTAATTGGAATCTGGTGATGTGTGCATATCCATTGATAGTTCAATAACCGACTATCAATATTTCCCTTTGAATGGGTATTTGATGTGATTTGTTTGAATATGAATGCCACACTTATTTTTGAATAAGCGCTCACTATTCGGGTTAACCGGGAAAGGACGATGGGGTCGTATAACCCATTCCGAATATGTGATAAGTCGTTATGATTGCATTTGAAGATCGGTGTTGAAGACCCGGTATTTGCGAAAGCGATAGGATGACCTATCGATTGTCTCTGCACTGAGTTGCAACGGTATTGAGACTCCCTAAGTGATGGGAAATCCGATCAGGATTGTGAATATCCGGATTGCAAGGACTTCTTTGTAAGTGCCTTCGGTTTTGTTCGAGCCCGGAACAGACTTGTATGGATTGTATGTCTGACATTACAAATTGAGATATAAAGCAGATTTCTTTCAAATATATTTCTGTTGGTGGCGGAGAATTTATTCTTTTAGCTTAACACCCTTCTCTGAGACGTACGAGCTCAGAGGTTATGTAGTTGAATGTTATCAGCGATATATTCCCAATTTGGTAATGTGACATGCTGAGTGTTGCTGTAAATGATCATTGTGTTGATTATTTGTGATAGGATCGTTTATTTGATCGTCTATCCTGGTGATCATTTCTATGATCATTTGTTGACCCAAAGCATGGCTTTTGTATAAAGTATGTTTTTGTGGACGTGACTTCGTCGAGCCTCACACCCCGTGAATGGTCAAAACAGGAAAGAAGCAACAAGGTTATGAGGGGTAGCGCCCTTTAGGATGTGTGCATTTCCTTCTGGAAAAGGGTGGTATCATGGTATGGAGCACAGATACTTACTCATGTTGAAAACACTTTGTTATGATTGTGTGAATTGATTACGAGCGCTCGGTGAAAAGGTCCCAAAGGACCAGGGGATGGCATATTCGGTCAGTTGTTACTCAGTTAGGGGTAACCCGGCCTTGTGTTGGTAGAGATCCGGTTTGGTTCTCGGGGATGTCCATCCAGAGGCATTCTCATGTGGCAATGGGAAGTTCCTTGGCCTGATCATTCGTTGGAAATCCAATTCCCAATACGAAACTTGTACGGTTTTAGTTGTAGAACCTGCCATCTAATATGGTAGCTATTAGTAGGCATAATATAATGGTACCTATGCTGGCTAAGATTTATATTCTACTTTCGAAATGAATTTTCTACACTATGCACTAGTAATAATATCAAATGTTCTTTTTAAATGCGTATCAAGCATGTTTGACTATCATAAGGAGAAATCTTCTCCAAGTCTGCGTTTGCATTGTGTGTGTGGCAGGAGGTCTTATGGTAGTCTCATTTTTAAAAGCATTGCGAATTGACTTTAAAAATATTCCTCTATTTTTGATTTTAAAGATAAATAAACTGTTTTTGAGTTCTCACACCAGTCACATGACTGACTCGGAGTTTATTGTTTTCCTTCCTAAACTCTGGGTGCCCACCAATTTTCACACGGGCAGTTAAGAGTTAGGTTTATCAGGATATTCTGGATATTCTGGAGTTGCTGGAGGCAAGCTGGATGACATGGCGTATTACTAGTTATATAGTATTTCTTTTTCCGCTGCACTATTTGTTGTTGTTGTACACTCTGATGATATGGTGTAATGAAATGAAATGTGTAAAATGTAATAACTGATATAGTTCTTTGTTTAAAGATTATTCATTTATTATTATATGTTGTTCCGCTGCGAATTGTGAGATTCTAATATTGTTCTGTTGTTTTCTGTTCCGTTCTATTTTCTATTTTCTTTTCTCTCTTCCTTCTCTTTTCTTCTCTCTGTTTCTTTTCTTAAATTCTTTTTAAAACCATAACATCTCGGTTTCCGGCCTTCGATTTCTCGGCAGTCGATAAAGTGAGTATCGATGTTGAATTTTCGAAAGTCGAAAATTTTCGGGGCGTTACACAAGTAAATATTCTCAAATTGACACATGCACAAAAATGACCATTTTGCCCCTGAATGAGGATGAATATATGATGATTTGAAAATAATTGAATTTTAGTCTTAAACATGTTAAAATGCTCAAATATGACATTTATTTAAATAAAAATAGATCAAATATGGATGTAAATATATGCACATTTACGTGTACATCAATGCCTCAAGAAACAAACTTCCTTAAGCCAAAAGTGACACTTCAAGAATTATGCCTTCCACCAATGAATGCGAAGTATACAAAGAACCGCTTCTAGATGAATAACACGCTCTTCCATACTCTTTGAAAACACTAAAATGTCATCCACGAATTCTACTACGAAATTATTTAGCATATCTCGAAATAAAACATAGCTCGTCGAATCTACAAAATATTTTGGTGCATTGGTTGGCCCAAATGGCATAACCAACCACTCAAAGAATTCATCGGGTGTCCTAAATGCTACCTTATTGATGATATCATCGGCGACTCCAAGTTGATGAATTCCAGTAGCTAAATCAAGATGAGAAAATATTAAAGAGCCAACCAACTGATCGGAAAGATCATCTATCCTAGGAAGTGTATAACTGTTCTTCTTCATAAGCTTATTCAACTCTCTATAGTCTACGCAAAGTCAAAGTGAACCATCTGCCTTAGTAGTGAAGACAACTAGCCCTCCCTACTCAGATTTGCTTCTTCTGATGAACCCTTTCTCCAATAGCTCACGAATCTGCTTGCTTAACTCCTTCCTTTCCTTTGGTGCCGTGTGCCTCACAAGCAATGCCACTGGCTTAGAATTTTCATTAAAATAAATATTAAAGTCGATTTCTATCTTACGGGGTAGTCTTCTAACCTCCTCAAAGACGTCTGGAAAATCTTTAACGACTGGAACTGAATCTAACTCTACTGATGATGAATCGAGGGAATAAAGGAAGCTTAAAATGACCGGCCCCTATGAGTCGCAAGAAATCTCAAGAGTCCTACCACTGCATAGTCTAATGACTCTCGTCTCATAGACTAATATCACTTCATAAGTGGATAGCCAATCCATTGCCAAAATCATCCCATGCCACTAAAATCTCAATACACAGGTGTCACGGTCAAACTCTACGCCTAATATAAAATTTTTCAAACCCCTACAAATCATAGATAAATGTGCCGATCCTCCTATGGGATTTGAAACAACTATAGGGTCCACTACTAAAGAAATATCTTAGTGCAAACAGTCAACCAAAGAACCAAAGATGAAAGAGTGTGATGCTCCAGAATCAAAAAGAGTTCGAATAGGAAAATCCGAAATAGAAATCAAATCTACTACAAAGACTTTCCTACCTCTATACGATCTACTGTTTGAAGGTGCTGCATCCAAAGCCTGTATTTGCGCTGTAGGTGCGCCTGCTTTCTGCCCCATTCTCCAAGGACAAGCTCCACTAAGGTGACCAGGATGTCCACAACTATAATACCTTCCCTTCATCATTCCAGTCCGTTGCGTAATAACCAACCAATCCACAGCTGTTGCATTTCTCGCTTTTCTCGATCTGCTTCTGAGGTCCTCCTTCTTTCCTCTTGTCCTTTTCCATCTTACTCTTCCTTCATGGGTTCTTAGAGCCTTTTCACTTAGGAATCTCTTTAAGCTCTTCCTTCAGCTGCCAAGATGTATGTTGAACTCTCTGTCGGTCCTCTAATCATAACAGCCCAAACATTTGCTCTGCATCCTTCAACCTAGCTCATGCCTCCTCGAAATCCTCTACACCAGAAAACGTTCTACCTCCTAGACTAGCAAAGTCCTTGCGTAGCTTAGAAAAATTGGCTGCTATAGGTGGATTAAAGGGATCTCCACCTACCGATGCTATATTGGGTGCTTGCCCTTGCACCTCTAGTGTCGTAGCTCTTCGGTACCAGTCATCTATATTATGCAAAGAAAAGAGAAATTAGGCTTGAAAGAAACGAAAGAAGGTTGAACTGGACTTTGAGCGGATTTTTATTAAACTCTTTTATACTTGAAATCATATTTCTATAATAAGAGTTTCTTTCTGAAAATTACTTCTAGTTTGAAGATATGCTACTTTAAAAATAAGTTACTTTTAGAATAATATTTTATTTTTTGAAATAAGTTTTAGGAATCCTGTAACCTTAGGCTCTGATACCAAGTGTAACAACCCACTCCCCTTAGTATACACAAAAAGGACACACTAAAAGATGTGGTGCATTGTAGGTATAGTTAAAACTTTACAGGACTAAGATTTACAAGTCAAAATAAATAAAATAGCAAAAACATTTAAAACAGTAACTTATTAATAAATCAAGCTTCATAAAATAGGTCATAACCAAAATAAGTCCCAAAATATCAAATACATATGTCTTATGAAAAACACTATCTCAGTCACAATGTCATAGTACATAAATCAACCATCTCAACAGTTCCAGTACAACCAAACAAAAATAAAAAAAATCTGAAATGGAAGAATAAGAATACATGAAGAATCTTCAAGAATGTCACTCCTGAAAAGGTGAAAGTCTAGTACCCTTACCTCTACTGGCCTATGGGGAAAAGGAAAAAATAGAGGAGTGGATCAGACCAATAGTCTGGTGAATGAAATTAACTACTAGTATTTTTAAGCAAGATAAAGATAATAGACTTTGCAATAGTTCTAGTTATAAAAGGAAATAAAGGAAAAGATAAAGATGGAATCAAATACGGTTTAACTGTTTGCTTTGCTTAGATAGTTTCGATTGTTTTGATTCTTTACACTTGTCTTAAATAGCTGCTTTGATTAGGCTGAAATCCCAATCCTTGATTAATTAGGCTAAAGTCCTAATTCTACCCTTTGATCCTCCTTCTATCTCTGTTGTGCCACTGTGAGCTAATCCCATCCTATGGGTCCCATAGCAAAAGACACATGTTCAGCGCTTGGAACTCAATGGCGACTTATCTCACTGCACCGAGGCTGCATGCGCGACCACCGTTAGGCTATTGCTACATGTTGCTTCCTCTTTGGACCTCTTATTTACCCTAAATAGCATAAGCGTGCCCAGAATCACCTCCGCATGTTGTGAGGCCACCAATTCCTGACTGAAGGGGAATGCTACCGATATGGGTCCTAACAAAAAAAATCTAGTTGGCACCTTGTCCAAATCCCCTGATTTGAACTTCTAATTACACTTATTTACCCTAAACAGCATAAGCGTGCCCCAAGGAGAATGCTGTCGGTATAGGTCCTACTTCTTAATTATTTACCACTATCTATCCTAAACAGCATAAGCATGTCCCAAAGGGAATGCTGCCGGTACGGGTCCTATTTCTATCATTGCTTATTAAATTAAATATAAGTTCTAAAATAAGCTTCTTCTGTTGTCTCTAATTATAACCTGTGCGTTATAATTTTGCTTATTAATTTAACCCGAGGTCTAAGTTTAAAAATAAGCTATTTATGCTATTTCTTCTGCTTTCTCTTTTTAGTTATAATTATATGTTATGACTATTCTTGCAAATATCTTAAATTTGCCAATTTTAGTCCGGTCCAATCTATTACAGTTCATCTTATTTTACATCCAATTTCTGTAAATTCAACGTTCTTATATTTTAGTCCATATTAACGCATTATTCTCTTTTAATTATTCCATTCGCGTAAAAAAGGAATTAAAAAGAACTAACATCTATAGAATAAATCCCAACATAGAATATATAAATAAAATATAAATAACAGTAAATACCTGTGAATACTGTAAAGAACTGTAAATTATTGGGAAAACTATAATTAACAGAAAATAATTTGCAAATAACTAAAAGAAAATAAACTGGAAAGCAAGTCTAAAATTTACTTAAAAATTAACTGTAAATAAATTTGCACAAAGATTATCCCAAAATTGTAGAAAAACTACAACTATTGGAATTTTAAATTACTTAAAAATCTAAAATAATTACTTAAACACCCACCCGTGTCCTTAGCTCTTTTCCTTGGCCTTCCTTAATCCACTTCTAGGGTACGAAATATTTTAATTAAAAAGATCTTCTCCTTGGAGAAATATTCCTTTTAGGATCCAGCCTCAGGCAGTGAACCTGGACGGAGAAAATCTAAATGAGAAAAAATACCCGGCCTAGGGTCTTATTTATAGTTCACTTGTGGATCTCAGACCATTAGATTTGAAGATTAAATCTGGTGCAACCACATCATAGGCTCGTTGGGAACCGTCAGATGGAAGCACGAACACACAAGATGGAGTTGAAATGGAAAAATGATATGTTCAAATCGAACTAGATGAAGGTACGTACAAAAGCAAGGCGGGTTGACCTACCTGTCGACCAACACATGCTAGGGTCAACGTATAGGTCGACCTAGCCATGGTGATTGTCGACCTAGCCCATTATCTTTTTCTTATTTTCAAAATTCTTCTTTCTTTCCTATCTTCTTCATTCTAGATCGGATTCTGACAATCTATATATAGACATTGACCAGAAAATTACCACGGACACTATAGTGTGACTTGCGTTGCTCAATTCTAATAATTTCACAAAGTTATTTTATTATTTAATTAGTTCGTTAATTAATTACTATAGCTTAAATTTTGGGTTGTTACAGACTCTTTCTGTTTGCCCCTCGGTCTTGGATGGTAAGCGATACTCATATTGAGCTTGGTTCCTAAATTTTCTTGTAAACTCTTTCAGAACTCGCTAGTAAACAAAGTATCTCTATCATTGATAATACTACTAGGAATCCTGTGTAGTCTAATTACGTTCTTCATGAACAACTTTGCTATCCTAGTTGATTTTACCAGAATGTTTGGTCAGTCTATCCACAATGACCCATATACCTTCATTTCCTCTATTTGATTTTGGCAAACCATTAATAAAATCCATAGAGATAGAATCTCATTTCCACATCTAAACATCCAACGGTTAAAGCAATCCACTTGGCTTCTGGTGTTTAGTCTTTGCCTGCTGGCAATTCAAGCACCGCTTAACACATAAACCCATGTCCCCTTTCATAATTTCCCAGAAGAACTCCTTTTCATATCTTGATTCATCTTTGTTCCTCTGGGATGGATAGTGAACTTTGAACGATGGCATTCCTCCAAAACATCTTTCCTTATGTCTCTTACATCCGGAACACATAACCTTCCTTTCTTTCTCAGCCACCCGTTCTGGTCAAGACTGAAATCCCTTAAGTCATAGCTCTCTGTTCCTTCCCTTAAATTTCTAATCCGTTTAGCTAAAACTGGATCCTCCTCCTATTTAGAAGTTATCTTCTTAATCGTTACTGGTCGAACTTCCAAACAAGACAATGCAACACTTCCTGCACTAGAATCTAACTCGGATCTATACTGAACTATACAAGCTAACAATGCTTCCAAGTCTTTCCATTCAGCAATCATTGCCAATACTGCATTCTGATGTTTCCTGCTAAGTGCATCTGCTGCCTTGTTTCCTTTTCCGAGTGCGTACTCAATTCCAAAATCATAAGTAACAATAAAGTCCAACCATTTTTGTTGTCTCATGTTTATCTCCTTCTAAGAGAACAAGTATTCTAATGAATTATGATCCTTATAAAGCTCAAATCACTCTCCTAAAAGATAATGCCTCCACACAATTAAAGAAAATATTGCTGCAGCTAATTCCAAGTCATGCATAGGATACCTAACTTCATGCAGTTTGAGCTATCCAGAAGCATAAGCAATCACTTTGCCTCTTTGCATCAGCATAACCCCAATCCAGTTCCACACGCATCGGTATAGACAACTAAATTTTGATTCCCCTCCGGAACCACCAACACCGGTGTATGGGTCAGTAAATGTTTCAAGCTCGAAAATGCTTCCTCACATTTATTAGTCCATACAAACTTCATATTCTTTCACGTAAGCTTAGTCAACGGTGCGGCTATCCGCGAAAAATCCTTTATAAATCTTCGATAATATCCTGCCAATCGAAGGAAACTCTTTATCTCGGTCACCGTCTTGGGTCCCTTCCAATTGTTTATCGCTTCAATCTTAGTCGGATCTACAGACAAACCCTTCTCTAAGACTATATGACAAGGAACTTTACTTCCTTCCTTCAAAAATGGCACTTAGAAAACTTCGCCCTCAATTGATGCTCCCTTAGCATCTCAAGCACAATTCCAAGATGAAATTCATATTCCTTCTCATCCTTATAGGATATCAGAATATCATCTATGAAGGCCAACAAAAACCTATCCAAGTGCTCCCGGAAAATTCGGTTCATTAGATGTACAAAGAATGCCGGTGCATTAGTTAGTTCGAACGGCATAACTAACCATTCATATGATCCACATCTCATCCTAAATGTCGTTAAAGGAATACTATCCTCTGCCGGTCTAAGCTGATGAAATCCCATCACCAAATCCAACTGAGAGAATACCTTGGCTCCACGTAGTTGATCGAACAAATTATCAGTTCTTGGCAATGGATATCGGTTCAATATTGTCTTCTCATTCAACTTACGATAATTGATACATAACCTTAACTATCCATCCAGCTTCTTAGCAAATACTACCGTTGCATCCCAAGGTGAATTACTTGGTTGAATAAAACTTTTGCCTTCCAAATCCACCAACTACACCTTTAACTCTATCATCTATGTAGGTGGTCTAATTCCCGGTTCCACTCCAGGCACCAAATCAATCCAAAATTTGATGGCTCGTTTCGGTGGCAATCCAGTTACCGACTCAAACACATCAGCAAATTCTCTAACCATAAACACTTGATGCAACTTATCCTCCAACTCCATAGTACTCAACAATGCATTCACTTCACAACTAGGACTTTCTACGGTATAAATTATCCAATCACTACAATCAGGGTGTCTTAAGTGATATTTTCCTATCATGGCAAAATATTCTAGCATCATAATTACTTAACCAATCCATCCCAAGGATGATCTCAAACCCCACAAAAATCAAATACATGCAAACATCAATCAAAAGTATGACCTAGCAAATCAAATTCTAAATGTTCACACCTCATCCCAAGTGTCGAATACCCTCCTATCAAATTTAAAACCCTTAAGGAAGTAACTAAATTTGAGGGTTCTAGATTAAGCTTGCCTACTAAACATCGAGAAATAAAAGAATGTGATGCACTAAACAAACATACCGTGAATCTGTAGTGAGCCTCACAGAACATCTTTTCCTTTCTCCTGCATAACAAGTCTTGAAGTTGCAAGCCCCAATGCATACACTTACCTCTTTCCTTCTCTAGCAGGCTCTTTGCATTGATTCTTATAATGGTCAATCTGACTATAATTAAAGCACTTGATGTTCTTCTTTCCAATCTCCTCCTTTCCTTTTCCTTTTCCTTTTTCGGTACGACACTCATGAGCATAGCGTCCTTTCTTATCGCACTTATAGCAGACCATTTCAGATTTTTCCCTCTTCCGTGCTCCTTCCTTCTGAGCATTCTTCTTATGGAAAAAATTTCTTTCCTAGCCTTGTCCTACCTGAACCTCCTTCTCTTTCTTCTTTTCCCAAAAGCTAATGCCTCTTCCTGCCTCAGCGCCATTTCACAGCTGCATCGCATGGATCCCTTATATGTGGTAAGGTAGTTCTCGCCAACTCCGTCTTTAAACCTCCAATAAACTTCTCGTTTCTTTTCATCGCCGTATCAACCATGGTATACCCATACCGGGATAACTCCTTGAATCTTCTAGCACGTTCTAGAACAAACATTTCTTCTTGCTTCAGTTCAGTAAATTTCCTTACCAACAGCGACTGCGCTATTACTAACATAAATCTTTCTTGAAACCTCCTCTTGAACTCCACCCAAGCCATTGTCTTCTCATCTACACCAGCTGTAACAGCATTCCACCAAAACAGAGCAGCTTCCTAAAGCTGTCTTGAAGCTTATCTCCTTTTATGCTCGTTATTGAGCCCTAAGTCAACGAAAATCCTCTCACAATATAACAGCCTGTTTTCTACCTCAATAGCATTCTCAATCCTAATAAATGGATTTTCCCCAAGCCTAGTATAGTCTCAACTCAAGTTAGCATAGTGGTTGACTATCGAGGCTTCCTGCACTCCTCCTTCAATAGAATTCCATCCTACTACAGCTACAATTCCAGCTTGCATCATGTTCAAGAAAAACTGATACATGGCTCCCATGTTCACTTGAAGAGCCCCAACACCAACATTTTCAGCTTGAGCTGACCAGAACCTCTCCTAGCATTTGGTCGGACATTTCCATTTATGGTGGTGCTTTCTCCTCCAAGATTAAATCTACCTCTTCTTCCGTCCATTTCTGTATTCAAGCCTCGTGAGAAACAGATAAATAGCCTAACAAAGATATGAGTCTAGAGATATAGCGTATACCTATATATACAGCAAATACAAGTATATTACTATAGCGTTATCCCATACCCTGATCTTAAATCTAATTCCTAAGCATTATATTTTCAAAAAACATTTTTAGTTAAAGTATTTCATAAATCATGCTCTGATACCAAGCTATAACATCCCCTATCTAGAGGCCCAATACTAAGCGCTACAAATGATGCAGTCATCTGTCATCTATAGTTAGCATCCAGGGACTAAACACAGCTATGTTAATGGTACCTATAATATCAGAAGCACTTGAATATGAAACAAAACAGCAATTTCAAACAACATTTCTTCAATAAATTTCAAAACAAATGTTCCATATTCTTAATACATAATCCCAATACATTCCTAGGCATAGATAAAATGTACGTATTACAAAATACGCTGAGAGTGGTATATGAAGATACCCCCTTAGATGATCAGAGTCATAAGTCATAATTGACTTAATACAAACATAGTGGAAATAAAACCAAACATAAAACTGCAATTCCTAAATAGCTATCGTTAGCCTACTGCTTGCCTCTGGTAGCCTTGTTCGTCATCCTACTAAAACCTGAAAAGACCTTAACACATCAGCCTACATAAATCAATTTTGAGCACCCAAGAGTTTAAGGGGAAAAAAATAAACTTTGAGTTAGACATAAAGCCTGATGTGAATAATATTATACATCTCGATTAATAATGTTCCGTGAGCCCACGCCGCTTTACGGAACGGGTTTTCCCCCACTAACATCCTTTTAAAACCTATTTTTTGAAAATCATTTCCTGCAACCAAAACTGGTTAAATAATGTAAAGCATCATTATGTAAACATACATAAAATCAGGAATAAATGAATTATCTGTTCAACACATATGTTTTTTGGGCTAACTTTTAACTTTTGGCTGACTCGGGCCTATTAGACAATATAAAAAAAATCGATGTAACATCTATTAGATACTCATCTTCTAGATGGTCTGTCCTTAACTATCCATTAAATACTTCTCTTGTGGATGGTCTGTCCCTAAGTTAATAATCTCCTAGATCTACTTGATCCAAGCTCACCAATAACCTATCTGTATACAAACATATATTCCTTTTAGTGTGTAATCATAAATTTAGTCTTACCTATGACCAAGCCGTACACACTGGAATTTTGGACAACAAGTAGCTGTGGACCAATAGCTAATGTATAGGGCGCGATCCTATACCATTTCAATATAGTATTCTAATATCTGATTCAATTTCATTTAGGGATTTCTTCCCATAATTTTCCATAAAAACCATTTCAAAATGATTTAAAACCTTTAAATCATTTTAAATCAAACTCACATAAGGAAATTATATAATCTTTATGCTTTACTCTAAACCATCTTACCATGTTATATATACAAACACACTTTACTAAATCTTAGTTGACAGAACCATTTAAACTCTTGAAAGTACCCCTTTCGATTCGTATCCCTTTTCTAAACCTTTGAAAGTATATCTTTCAAAACCAAGTAAAACCACTTTATTTTTCTAGGACGAAACGCCAAAGCTTCCCTTCTGAAACCATACATAAAATCCTTTCAAAACCTTTAAAATCATTCCTTTTGAAAGCAATAAAATCTTAGACATCTTATCTTAAAACATTTCAAAACATTGCCTTAGAAAACCTTGGAAAAACCTTCAATTTCAACTTTTTCGAAACCATCAGAAAATATTGCCTTTCGACCCCTTCGAAACCCTTTAGGAAACCACCCCTTCGAAATTATTAAAACAACTTTCAAAAGTATTAAACCTTTTGAAAAATCAAACCTTTTGAAAGCTCTTTGGGTTCAATTAAAACATGTGGAAAAAACCTCTTTCGAAACCATGTAAGTCATCTCTTTCGAAACCCTTGGGTTATACTTCAATTATAATAAAAAAGGATAAAAACAGCTAAGTCAAAACCTTTCTTTCGAAACCTTATTCATAAGCAAAGAGTTGATGATGTCGAAACCATCCCTTTGAAACCATGGGAGAAATGGCTGATTTAAAAGACAAGTTTACCTTTTGAAACCATTAACTACGAAAGGCTTAAAGGCAGAAGCTAAGGGTTTTGACCCTTTTGAAAGCTTTATTTAAAAAAAAAGAATGTAACCAAGCAAAACCTTTATTTGAAATATTTGACCCAGTCGAACCATCTCATTCGAAAGCAAAGTAGGCGCTACCTTAGTTCTAAAACAAACATACTCCAACCCCTTCGGAACCTAAGGTTTCGACCAAGTACCCCTTCACTATTTTCCAAAAAGCTACGTAAGTAGCTTGATACCATGCGCTTTGGTTTTGAAAGCATTGGTGGTGAATGGTGTGGGTCAGAACCCCATGTGCCGAAAGTGGCATAACATGCTAAAATTATGTTATTTTTGTTTTTAACTTAAAAGA
Organism: Allium cepa; assembly: GCA_030765085.1. Lineage (NCBI taxonomy): Eukaryota > Viridiplantae > Streptophyta > Magnoliopsida > Asparagales > Amaryllidaceae > Allium > Allium cepa. The sequence continues at coordinate 647,087,677 of CM060939.1, read as the reverse complement.
GAAAACTTTTCAACTAATCTTCCTTTGTTTGTCAAATTCTTTTTGGTTATTAAATAATTTTTAGATAAGTGCTGCCAATAATTTTAGAAATAAGTAATGATTTTATTTTATAAAATACCCCTTCTCCTTAATTAAATATATAAAACATTTAAGTCACATACCTTAAATAATTTTATATATTCATCAAAACACTAATGAAAAATCTGAAAAAATTCCAAAAAATCTATTTTAATATGTTTTCCAACATATATAAATTACAAACCTAAATAATTATTTAATTAGCCGTAAATAATTTACAACCCAATAAATCATTTTCTTCCTTAGAAAATTAATATAAAGTCCACCATAATTCAGAAAATAATGAAAATCGATACCCATCACTAAAATATCATTTTTGTTCCATATTTAAAAGTTTAAGGCATTTGAATGTCATTTACAGTGTTCCCACATCAAACATATCATACAAACTAATATGAACATGTATAATCCATCAACAAGTGTATATAAACATTTATTCAGCTAAATCATGGCTTAGTCATTTCAAATCTAGCTTAAAACCGAAAACTATAAGTAAAGTAGGATGTAATAATCATTCACCTTAGCTTTGCGATTAAAAGATGTGAGATTTGATGTTGAATAAGTTGGTTTAATTCTTCTTCTTAAAAACCTTAGCTTTATCTTCCATTTAGATTGAAAATGGTTGCCAACCTTAAGATGTTTTAGTTTGAGAGAATGGAATGAATGTATATTTTCATTTTCTAGGGGTTTAGGTTATTAGAATGCCTATTATTCCATTTTGCCCTTCCTTATTTTCTAACACTTTTATCCATGTTATCTAATGTTGGTTTACGTTTAACATGACACAACTACACTTAGATAAATCAAATCTCAATCTATTAATCTTCATATTATTTTATTTAATTTAGCTAATTAAATATCTTATATAATGTTATGAAAATATGGGGTGTTACATAAGTGGTTTCACCTTTGGTAGTTATGGACATAGGACCACAAACATCAGTATGTAATTATCCTAAGAGTTCGCTAACTATTTCATTGCTCCTATTGAATGTAATGACCCATATTTTGCGTATCGGATGGTCATAAAATATTACTTAATTTATATGAAGTCGTAGGACTCTGAATTTTTGAAGAATAACAAATAGGGACATTTTCCACATTTTGAATTTTTATCGAACATTTAAAACCTAATTTTTTTTATAAATCCTATAAATTTTGACATATCCAGGGCATATTGAGTGATATAAGGATTGTTTTATGGATGTGATATTTGTTTTGGTTGCTTTATCCCATGGTCCATCACTTTAAGGATGTCACTTGAGATAGGTATTACGGATTAGGTTACCTAGATTCCTATCATTATACTTAGTTTGTAGTACACCATTACGATGTTTGTAGAGTAGTATATTATGTTCGTTCGTTCTGTGCTAACTCTTGGTTGTAGGGATAGGTCGACTATGGTTTATATACCTATATTCCTTACTATATCGAATTGTATAGTATTTTGAGATTCATTTATTATTAGACCAGTCTATTGTTCTACTCAAGGTTTTATGTCTTACTTCTTATTATCTCGAGTACTCTTAAATGAGTAGACTTGATAGCAAGTTTAGGTGTATGCGATGGCTGCGCAAAGGACGAGTTGGATAGAACTTTCTTGTATTATATATAGATATACCGTTGCTTATTCCATCATGTAATACCATTGAGCCTAAGAGGTCTTTGATTTTCTATAAGATAATTTATTTGAGTTTATTACCTCTTTGTAGAAACTCTATTACTATGTTGTATAACTCTATCATCTGTTCTCTGATATTTGGTTCACTTAGTTATCATTGTCTCTTACGCTTGTACCTATAATGACTATTATATTTTACTCTATGCGCTGTGAGATATACAAAAGGTTCTGTGATGATTTTTTTCTTTTCAACCCTTTATAATTGTCCAACATTGATCGGGAATCATAGTAGTGCACTATGTATGTGTATTAAGTGCTATTGGTGTAGGGCAATCTTCACATTTGGTGTCAAAGCTTAGGTTACATGATTAACCTGATTTGATACCATGGTCCAGTAGAGATAGTAAATGGGCTATCACCCTAGACTGTATTGAGAGCGTATGTGTGTGTATACATAAATACATATGAAACAGAGCATACTTGTTATATATGTTGGTTTATAAACTATACATTAGTATATATAATATTTAAATGTCGCATGCACACACAAGTACCGTTGATGCAATATGAGAAAATGATCATTCTTATTACAGATCAAGAATGAGCAATTATACAAACCATGCTGTGAGGAACTCTGTTTCCCGAGTCGAGAAGAAGTGGGTTCAAGGTTGCTAACCCTTACTTGCAAGCGATGTTCAATGCAATGATGGCGAACATGATGTAAAATGCCCAAGTGGTCGTTGCAAATGTTTCTGTTGATAGTGGTGCTCAAGTGCAGATACAGAGTCAATTTTCCTAAGCTGAATAAGGATTTTGCTAGTCTTGGTGGCGAACCATTCTATGGAATGGAATAGGCTATGAAAGTAAATGATTTAGCTAGATATCTACGGAAGGATTTTTTTATGACCTTGACTTGGATGATGCGATGAAGAGAAAGTTGGATTTTCAACAACTTCAAGGGAGAACTATGAATTAGTGGAGCACTATTATAGTTGCTACACTTGACGATCAGTTTACTTGGGAACCCGATTCGAGAAGAATTTCATTTAGGGTGCTTAGAAGTTGGTGCTGTTCCGAATGTTTGCTGATTTGAAGTAGGGAGACATGTCCGCCTTCCGATATGTTGTTGAGTTTGATGCTTTGTTGAAATATGAAATGCCTTTCATCGATACTCCTTGGAAGAATGAGAAGTTTCTTATGGGTGTGTATCACTATTTGAAGGAAGAGTTGGTGAACCACATCGATGAGCCATTTGAGAGACTTATCGACAAAACTTTTTTGCCAGAAGAGTTTGAACCCTGAGTCCATCAGCTATTGTGATCAAAGAAGAGCCAAAACCATAACAAGGTGGTCGAGGCAAGAAGAAATGGAATTGTGTGAGAAAGTAGTTTCAGTGAAAGAACACTTAGAAGAAAGCGAATTGGGATCATGTCTGCTATGGTTGCGGAGACAAGAGTCACTTGATTAGATAAAGCTGATGGAAAGAAAAAGGGCAATAACCGTGGCACGTTAAGGCACATATAGAATAATTTCCCAGAACCAGTACGGTAGAAACAGGTTCTGAAGTTATATGCTTTGAATGATATCCTAACTTCATCGAGTGCTCCCTCATGAAGGAGAAGGGGAAGAGCATCATTATTCGAGGTATGCTTTCAATTTATGGTATTCTCATACATGTTTTGTTCGATACCGAGGCTTAAATTCCTTATACCTAGTGATTTATTAGATAGATTCGGATTGAAACTTGAAATAGTTGACCAACCTTTGATTGTGATGAACCCTGTCAGAGGATCCACTAGCCTGTGTTTGGTTTGGTCTTATAGGGCCATGAATGCTCTTTTGTTTGTGATTGCTTTGTTTTAAATTTTATTGATATAGGAATATCTTAGTAATGGACCGATTAAGGAAGTATGCAGTGATGGTGGATTATGGGAAGCCGTTGGTGATAATCAGGGCTATGATGGGGGCGGAGGGTATTGATTCGCTACCTATAAAAGGATGGGGTTATAGTTAGCTTTCTACAATCGATTTAGGTTATACAGGATGAGTCATCATTTATGCCTATCATTATTGAGTATTCAATATGTTCGAGTAGGTGGCCGAAGTAAAGATATACTGAGAGATTGAATTCTACATATATTTAGTGAACGATGTCAGACTGTTAGTTATTCCATTGAGGTGCATGGCACTTGTAGAGCAGAAGGAGTTAGAGGTGCAAGTGAATGACCTATTGAAGCGAGAGTCCATTCGTAGGAGCATATTTGAGTAGGATGCACATGTAGTATTCACCATCAAGGCGGATGGCTCTTTGAGATTGTGTGTTGATCATCATGAGCTGAATAAGGTGATGAGGAGGAATAATTATTCGCTCTCACTTATTGACGACTTGTTCGATCAACTCTATGGTGCAAAGGTATTCTCTTAATTATATCTTGTGATGGGTTTTCACTACTTGAGTGTGGTGAAGGAAAGCGTGTTAATCATCATGTTTTATACGCCTTTGGTTTCTACAAGCGGTTGGTTATGCCATTTGAGCCAACCAATGCTCTAGCATACTTTGTTGATCTCATGTACCGTGTCCTCAAGGATCATTTGAACTAGTTCATGCTTGTATTCATGGATGATATTCTAATATATTTTAGGATGGAGAAGGAGCACAAGTTATACTTGAGGATTGTGCTTGAAGTGTTAAGGAAGCGTAGGTTGAAAATGGAGTTTTTGAAATATCACTTCTGGAGAAGGAAGTGAGATTTTTGGGTCATGTCATTTCCCGAGTAAGGAAATAATAATGTAGTTCAAACTTTTTCAGCAACGATATTTGAGTTCCTAGACTCTTGTGATTTTAACATTTCTTATACACCTGGTAAGGGGAATGCAGTTGCTGATCATTGAGTAGAAGACATGTTAGGAGTGATGTTCCTGGAGTGGAAGCAGTTAGAGTATATCACTAGTTATGACTTCATACCTCATTGCAAGTTAGAGCAGAAAGTTAGCAACTTAACCATCAGGCCTTTTGAGCAGATCAGTACTAGCCAAAAGCAATATGTTAGACTAATATAGATCATGGAAAAATAGAAGGAGTAGAGTCTGAAGAGATGGAGCAATACAAACTCGATCGAGATGGTTGGTCCATAATGATGGAAGATTGTTTGTTCTCGATGTAAATATATTGCGAGATGAGGTGCAATGAGTGTATCGTCACTCTAGATTGAATATACATCCTAGTGGTAATAAGACGTATGATGATATGAAGTAGAAATATTATCAGGATGGGATAGAGAAGAATATCAGGACATTCATCTAGAAGTGTGCGAACTGCCAATTAATTAAGGTGGAGAAAAAGAAGCCGAGTGGGTTATTGTAACCACTCTAAGTTCCCGAGTGGTAGTGGGTATAAGTTTCGATAGACTTCATTAATAGATTGCGAAGGACTAGCGTAGGGTACGATAGCATTTGGGTCATAGTCGATAAATTGATGAACTATGCCCAATTCGTACCCGTCAAGTCTAGTAGAATGACATCTAAATTGGTTGGGTTGTATGTAAAATGGGTACTACGATTCCATAGTGTGTCGAAAAGCAATGTGAGTGACCAATGTCCTTCATTCATTAGTGGGTTTTTGAAGAGCTTATAAGAGGCATTGGGGATGTAGTTGCATTTCAATATAGCTTATCACCTACTGTAACGACCCTGGATTTTGGCTCTATTTATTTTAATAAATATTTAATCTAATTAAATAAAATGTAAACTAATCATATTAAATGAATATGATTTTGGAGATATTTACCATTTGTTTATAAAAATTTGTACTTTAAAAAGGAGATTGATTTGGAGAATTTAAAATTAAATCTTTTGATAATATTTATAATAAAATTTGTCTTATACAATTAAATTAAAATACTTTACTTTGTTTATATCCGATAGATATACATATGAATAATAATATTTGAAAATTTAAAATAAATCTCTTTATAATATTTATCTTATACCATTAAATTAAAATGCTTTATTTTGTTAATATTTGATAGAAATGTCTATAGATGATAATGTTTAAAATTAAAAATCTAATTCTTACAATATAAAATATAAAATATAAATAGATGATAATGTTCAATATAAATATAAATACTATATATATAAGGAAAACACATGTATATAATTTAATAATTGTTAGCTAAAATAAAAATACAAACAAATGTATAAAGCTAATATGAGATACCATATTGAGTATAACTTAAATATTATTAGTCATAGTCAAAATACAATATAAATACAAACTGGAAATAAATAACAAAACAAATATTTTTTTTTGCAAGACCAAAGTAAGGTATAATCTGACATATGTGTTTATAAATTATTTGAGCTAGAACCAGACAAAAAATAAATAAAAGTATGTAAACTATACAAATTAAAGGCCTTCACTCAAAGCCAAGTATTTACTTACAAAAATATCTTCACATACATGAGCCAACATCTACCTGCAAGAGTACTTTTGTATACTGTATGTCTTCAAATATAAAACAATATAGCAATCAGATGTACAAAAACATTATTTAAGCTAGTAATTGATAAAACAAACACTTTTACTTTAAGTGTCTTCATTCACAAGCCTACCTGCAAGTATATGTTTAAACAAAATATAGCTTTATATATAAGCCATAAGTTAACTGCAAAATGGATAATTTTTATACAAATATTCATCTACAGCAAGACATAATTATACTATGTAAGCCAATTAAGTAACAAAACATGTACTTGTTTCTTCTCGGCCAACTTTTGTTATCAATTCAATATCATAAAAATCTGTTCATAAGGAAGGAGCTGTCCAGATACTACCTCCCCCTATCCAACTGTTATCTTTTATATAAATGTGTATTCATCTTGTATTTGATGCATTCAGTAAACTATAGAAAGGAAAAAGAAAAACTTGAGAAAACAAAACTCAATCTTTATTCAAATCAAAGACAGAAATTCCAGGCAGTTCATACTGTTGATTCAAGACAGTTTCATGTTTCAGATGTTCAACATCAAATTTGATCTTTGTTCAGGGATGAATCAGGTGAGCAAACAAGAAATTTAAAAGCTTTAAAGTTCAACCTAAAACAATTTATGATTTCAAGATAATAAGCCAGGGTGTATACTTGTTCTTGTATAATTCTGGGTGCTCTCTCTCTGTTGTTACAGATTGCAAGAAATTTCTTTTTCCAAGCTCAAGTACTTTTCATCAAATCATGGAAATTTTAGAATTTCAAATATATATAAGACGATTAAACCCTAAACTAAGATTTTTTTTAAACACTGTTCAAACATGTGGAAGAGATAGTAACCCTGCAATCTTATGCTTGCAGGAGATTGAACAAATTTTTTGATAAACTCAATTGATGAAAAATGTTAGTTCATGTTCATAATTGTAAAGGTTATTGAATTTCATGATTTTTAAAACAATAACGAAGATTTTTAATCAAGAAATTTAAGAGCAGTTGACATTTGAATACAAATTGCTTTCCTGTCAATTTCTAAAGATATAATCAATAATAAACATTGAAAATTCTTTTGAAGCAAGCTTGTAAATCTGGCATGTTGGGAAAAATGTTGTATAATTTTTCTAATTTAAGAATTAATCAAACAAGTAAAAATTAGGGCTTGTGATCAGTTTTTGTTCATGTCCGAAAATAGGTCGTGTTTGATGACCACACGCGATCGAGTGTTATGATTTTTTTTGAGGTTGGTGGCTCTGCGCGTTATGGCATGGACGAGATCTGGGCAACCAAGGTGGCGTGTGCGGCGGTGGCGAAACGTTTTGGGGAGGGGTTGTTTTGCAGTTGTTTCGAGCAGAGGTCCAAAATTTCGAATTGAATGTTTTGGAAATGATTCGAGTTGATTTTCGTTTTTTTTTTCGTGAAATTTGGGACTTGACTATGACATTAGGGTTCGTTGGAGGGCAGTCGCGCCGCCGTGCACGTGCTGGCGGCAGTGATTTGGTATCACGCTATGATGTAGGGGGTCGCGAGTATTACTCGAGCGAGTGGGAAGATATCTTCGGGCTGGCCTTCGATTGCGAGTGAGTAGCCTGCTGTTGTTTTTATTTTTACTCAGCCTAAAGCTTAACTTACAAATAAAAATAAATAAAAAAGAAAGGGACGAAGATGAGTGTATAGGGAGGTTTCGGGGGAAAGAATGGATAACACGAAGTGCCACTTGGGTTTGAATAGGGGAGGCCTCGAGTTTTTTGTAGGGTAGTTCTCGGGTTTCTAAAAACTGCATAGTGGATTTTCAAAAGTAATGCTAAGTGAAGGATTTTCATCAAGCTTAATACCATAATCTCAATAATTGTTAAGTAGATTTAAGGTAGAAGCTTGATACATGTTTTTAATTATTTTTCGCTAATACTTAATGATGTTTAAGCCCTTGATTTTTATTTAATCATGTAATCAATTTAGTCAAGTATAAAGTTAAATAATTACGTAAAGTTAGATTTGAAACTGATCAACATTTAAGTTCGCAGCTAGTAGTATTTTGATTCTCAAAATTTAAAGAAAATTTCCTTGAAATGTTAATCGAGTTGAATAATTAATGTTAATTATTTTAGAAGGTAATTAAGAATGATTAACAATTTGATTTTAGTTAGAGTTTAGCTTGCGTAACTATTAGGTGATAAGTAAATAGTAACTGACTACTTGAGTAAATAAATAAATGATTAGTTGTTAAGTAATTGAGAATAATTAAAGTATAATTAGTGATGGATTATAAGTAATTAATAAATTGAAATCAACTACTTAAGTAATTAATGAACAAATTAATAGTTAATTAATCAAATTATGAATTAATAGTTAATAAATTAAGTAACTTGATTAAAAATTAATTAAGTAATTAGCAGAAAATAATTGGATAATTAAGTTTCATTAATAAATAATTAAAGATATTAATTAATGATCAAAGAACAGTTAATTAAGTAATTAAAGTTAAATCACTTGATTAAGGAAGTAATTAATTAATAGTGTGAAATAAAATATTATGTAATTAAGACTTAATACTTAATTAAGGAATCATTAATTAAACAATTTGAAATGAAATATGTAATTATTTGTTAATTAATAATTAATTAAACAGAGTTAAGTGGTTAACTCTCAGGTAATTAATTCTAAATTGAATTAATTACAAATAAGACTTAAAGATGACTGCTTATGGATTGTTATGTTGAGTATCTGATTGTGATATTTATTTGATGATATTCTGTGATGTTCTGTGATATGCTATGTTATATCTATGATGATTGTGTATGATTCATCTGTGATAATGCTATGTTAATTCGATTGTTGAATTTAGATTATTTAAACTATTCAAGTTAATTAGACAACTTGGCCTTTAAAATGGCGTTTGGATTTCGATGAGACCGGGATCGGGTATCCATTTGATATTCCGAAAACCACATCGATCCAAATTAAACGATAGGTCATGAATTCTGAAATGAAGATCGAGATGGTGTTTTCAGAATTCAAGGGTTATCGTCGTTGACTCTGAGGGTGATTCCATAATGAGTGTGACGAGATAATGCCTTCGGTTTCGTTCGAGCCCGGAACGAACTTGTATGGACTGAATGATCGTCAGGCGGACGATGAGCATTCTAAGAGATTTGTCCTGTAAAGGTAATCGCAGCCTCAAGCCTCATCAACCGGGAATGGCTAAAACAGGGGAGGTGCAGCAAGGTTAGGTGGGTCATGCCCAAGCAGGACAAGGTATTCCTCTGTCTAGATGTCCCTTTATTTCGGCTGTGTGGGCGGTTGCTAGCTACAACTGCGGGGTTTATCTTGTTCGGGACTGTTCAGTAAGGAATGGTTCCGGCCTTGTGTTGTAGGGGGTTGGGAGTGATCCTCGGTACGGTGATCTAGGCCACGTACTGTGACGGGTGGTACCCCAGTAGCCCTGCCATTGTTGGAAATCCATTTTCCCTACGAGACCCTACGGTTTTGATTTGTATTACCCACTTTTGTGGCTAGTAGCTGGAATTTAATGAATGTAACAATTTACGCTATTTTCTATTTACTTGAAAACCCTGGACACTATTATAATATCACTGGATTTCCTATGAAATGTTTTGGTTAGCGTAAGGTAAAAAAAACTTACCCGTATTTATTTTTGGGGAGTCCTACGTCATACCTTTATTTTCAAATGTTTTCAAAGTTAAACAATTTAAACCGTTTGCTCATACCACACCCATGTTTGACCCGGAGTTTATATTTATTTTTTTCATAAACTCTTGGGTACTCAAATTTTTATGAGTAGCCAAGTGATAGGTTTCGGACTTTGATTTCTGGAGAGCTTGGAGCAGGAGTTTCCAGACGTATGTAGATATCTATCTAGTTCCGTTGTGTCAGTAGTTGATGTACACTGTATCTCTGATGTATTGACAGATGGATGTATGACTATCATGTGTATTGATATAGTATAACTCTGATATATGTGAAACTATTTAATAATTATGTGATATATTATATTTTGTTCCGTTCCGCTGCGAGATTCTGATGTCGTTGTTCTTTCTTTTCTTTCTTTTCTATTTCTATCCCTTTCTTTTCTTATGATGATACGTCTTTCTGGTAGTAGAAGGGCGGGTTGTCACACCTACGAACCGATGGATAGATAAAGAGGGTGAATCATATATTGGAGGATCTCTTGCAAGCATGCATACTCAATATTTGAGGCTCATAGGACGATTATTTTCATGTAGTGAAGTTCGCATACAATAATAATTATCAATCTACTACCGATATGCCAATGTATGAAGCATTGTATGGTCAACTGTTTAATGTCTTTCTTGTTGGTGGGAAGCGGGTGAGAAATTGATGCTTGGGCTACATATGGTCAGAGAGACCTCGGAGAAGATTGAGGTCAGTTGCCAACTAATGAAAGCTACTCAAGATAAGTAGAAGAGCTATGTTGATAAGAGACGTAAATATTTTGATTGCTTTATCAATGATGTAGTTCTCATGAAGATTTCAACGTAAATGTTATTTGATTTGGTAGTAAGGGGAAGTTGGAATCCAGATTCGAAGGTCCTTTTTCGTTAGTTATGAGGATTGTGAAGTATCATTGTTAACGAATTTCTTCGCTAACAGCCAAAAAATGGAAGGAAAGAGGAATTTGGTTAAGTGCAGGCTTGGAGCACCCTTATGGACCTCAATGAGTGTCGAATAAATCGACACTTAGTTGAGAAAGGGCTTAGGTAAATAGGCTTCGTATGTTCAATTTCATAATGTTGTCATAACTGTTAAGGTCAAAGCTATGCCAAAGCTTATGTTAAAATTATGTCATCTTGAATTCGATAATCATAGATCAACCTTGTTCAAATAGTAATTGAGTCTATGCGTGTTCTAGAATGTGAAACAAGCTATGATAAAAATCATAAGTACTTTGTAATATGAAACAAGCCATAAGTCATGAGATCTTTATTCATATTCCATGAGATTGGTTCAAAACTTGAGCCAAGGGTATGTTGGAAAGAGATAATTACTAAGCCCTTATAGGACATGGACCAAGACTATGTTGCCTTCAAGGGATGTCTCCTTATATGATTCCTTGCCGCTTAGGCTATTGTCTTCATCATCGTCATATTCACTATCTCCTTCATTATCTCCCTCTTCTTCTTTTCTTCTTCTTCTCTTTCTCCTTCAACTACTCATCCTTCATCTCCCTCTTCTACCACATTATCTTCTCCCCTCACTTCTTCCTTACCTATGTTCAACTTGACTTCGTGTCTCTCATAAGCCCTTGATTATTGTCGTCAGAATTGTAAATGAGAACAGAGGAACCGTTGACACTTCAAAACTTCTTTATTGGGTATGTGATGGGAATAACACTTTTATTGGAGTGTAAAAGGTCGTATTAACAAAGCCTCTCACTGGTGTGGAGGTAAGAACTAGTGCATAATCTGTAGTCGACTCTCTTTAAAAACTCAAGAGTGTCGGCATATTCGTTGTTAATTTCTTAGGAAGGAAGATATGTAAATGATAAAAAAATAGATTAGGCACTTGAATGAGGAAAATCCAAGTGTGGAAAAGATGTTGGAGAAAGAAACTTATGCCACCTCAACTAGAGACAGTTGAAGCCATAGGGGCAGTGAACAAAGAAGTATACACTCTTTAAATAGCTATGCCTGTTGTGTAGTGCTTTAATGACCTTGCAGTGGTTATAAGCTTCAACCATCAGCAAGGAAGATAAATCAGCCCTCTTTTTGAAGCTTAAAAGATTAGTTAGCTCCTTGAATCTTAGAGGACGATTCAGTCACATCATAAAGTGGTTGTATAAAGACTTGAGCAGCACATATCCATTAGGATGCACCTGTGTTGGAGCCAACCCAATTTCTTGCAGAAATAACTTAAGTAAGTCATTGAAGGGCAAAATGACTCCACCTAAGCACATATACTTATTGCCTGTGATGTAAACCTGAGGAGGGTTAGGAGGGTTGTGGGCCCATTGATTGATTGTTGGTTAAAGAACCTCATTCTCAATGATCCTATATCTAAGGCAAATCAAGTGGAGCGACTCTACTAATAGTAAGGAGGTATTTAGTCCCAAGGATTGTCTAAGCCCATTGGGGTAGGTTGTTCATCGGTTAGAGGAACCAGACCCTGAAGTTGGGCAATTGGAACAATTTGAATTTGGAATTTGTGTGTTATAGAATATCTTGCTCCAAATGGAGTAGATGTGGAAGCTTGAGGGGTAAAAGAACCAGCCTTAGGAGAAGTGGAAGGATAAGAACCAACATTAAAGTGAGGAGATTGTTGAGTCGTTCAGAACTGAAAAGCATGATGTGAATGTGGTCAGCTATGTTTTACTTTAAAGATTTACTTTATTTAGAGCCAACAAATTTTATGTAGAGGATCCAATTGCTGTTGACGAGTGTTGATCAATCAGATCCAGAACATCGATTAAGGTAGTGTGAGTATCGATTTATGTGATGTGGGTATTTCCATTAAAGCATGGTGTATGGAACACTCTATGTAGATTTCTTGCTCATGCTGGCAAATAAGCTTCGTCGCATGAGGGAACTATGTGTTATATCTTACCCATTATCGTAGAGTGAACGATAATGAAACCATTTTCCAAAGTGATATGGAGTTTTCTTTGCAAGAACACATGAGGTATGTGACTTGAAATGTTGACTTGTATATTCCATTTAGATGCCAAAATGCAATTGATGCAATGTTCTTTAGAACCAAAATCAGGCCATCAATTCCCATTCAGCCAAATCTCGACAAAATTAATCATGCCACTATCTCTTTAAAGAATTCATCACTTATATAAGTTTAAGATTAAGCCCTAAGAGGAACTAGATGATGACCTTGAGAAATAAAGGACTACAATAAGTAAAGGAAATCTTGCACCCAAGGTCGGTTGGAGCCAATCCATGACATAAGATCTATTTCTCAATGCCATCACCTAGATTCAACCAAGCATGGTGAGAAAACCAAGTTAACTTGACTTTGGTTGAGCAGTGGTGTCCACATGGTTAACCATAGCATGAAGATGGCTACACTTTCCATTGTAGCAGCCATGGCATGGTGATGGCCTCACCCACGCTAAAGCCAAAGCCTAAGATTAACAACCAACCTATGTTTCAAACCTAGATCTAGAAACGAAAAGGCCAAGATTAAAAGCTCGACACCAAATTAAACTTAGTAACAACAAAGTAAGCAATAGTAAAGTAAAACGTGGTGACAACATGGGTAATGCCGATGTTGGCGATGATGGCAAAGAAATTAGCGGTTGAAAATTGAATTCGCAGACGGAAGTGTAAAACTTGGCAAAAGAATTAAGTAATGGAAAATGTTCCAAGTGATAAAGAATTTATACTACTTTAGAAATCATTTTGGTACCAATATGGTTTAGTTGACACTAAAAAACCATGGAGAAATAAAAGAAGGGAGCTCAGCTGTTAGATGTATAGCACGGTTTCCAGAATGGTGAAATCCTCAACTTTGTTGTTGAAGAAAGAATGATAAGCCAACTATTTAAAGCGATGAACGAATGTTCTTGGAATAGGTACGTTGCTTCAAAGATGATGAATGGTTAACCATTGACTCTTGAGAAACTTAGACTATACCACTTATCTTGATCTAAGCATGTTTTGTTTTCATGAAACTTACTTTTAGGGGACAAGTATTATCCAACATTTGAACTAAGCTACTTCAAGTTAATTTGGATATCGAGATGAAGATGAATTAATCGAGAACTTAGGGCACGCTTGGAATATCTAGATGAGGCAACACAAGAAATTTGAAACTAATTGGACAAGGCCTAACATGGTCGGTACTGAGTTGATTTCTAGGAGGACCTGCCCATGAACTTTGAAAGATTGGACTTATGAAAACGAGGGGAAGCTTGTAACACTATGATGACTAATATAGTTTGTACCGACCATAATTGTGGTTAGCATCAACATGATTTTTCTACAACAAATTGGCTAGTTTTTTGGAACTTGTCCTAGATAGACTTTTTTCTTCCTCCCTATCTTTGCGGATCTAGATCTTACCTTCTCTTTCACGATTTAGCGACTATGTCAACGATTTTTTCCATAAATAGAAAGATCAGAGCAACTTAGAGATCATCTTTATCTTTTTGGCCCATACTCTTCATCTTCTTGCATCTACTCCAACCATCTTCACAAATGCTGTCACCTCCAAGCATACTTTGTTTTATAAATCTGAAAACCATGTAAAAGCACTTATACTTGTTACTAATCTATATACAATAAAATTAATTGGACGTAGTCACTTGATTTGGTCGAATTACTACAATTTTTTTTCGTTCTTGCTGTTTTCGCTTGTTTTTGTTGAATCTATTTGCTTTTTCATTTAATTGGGGTGTTATGTCATTTTTTGACTTGAAATAGGTATATTTAAAATTTGTTTTAAACATATTTACAAATAATTTACTGGGTTGAAAAATACATAGACATATTAGCCAATATAAGGTAGCCATACATGGTCAATAGTGAAGACTTGAGTGAGCTGAATTGGTCTTGGAGACCAAGTAAAGAGAGCTAGATATTTTCTCTTAGGCTCTCTCCATAAGTACTCACTTATTCACTTTCTTGTTCACACTTTTGAAACCATGGACGCCTTTACCATAACCATGCTTTCCATATCTCCATCCCACCAAACTCAACACTCGATTAGTGACTCAACTCATTCCATTGTAAGCTTGAGTGGTGGATTCCAAAGCTAAGGAGATCAAAGCAAATCAAAGTGTTACAAGCGACTAGATCTTCAAAGATAATAATTGTATTTTAGGTATAACCTTATGGTCATGCCCTTAACTTCATATATACATCTTTGCAATATGTAGGTAATTGAGTTAATGTTTAGGATAACTAAATATTTAATATGGATTTAATACAAGTTGATATGTATTAATTTAGAATTTAATAAAATAAAAACATTTTAATTTTAGCCTATATATTATGAATTTATTTTGAAATTTATTAAATATTCAATCATTTTATTATATATACATATTTTTTAATTAAAGTATTATATATAGTTTTTAGTTTTAAATTAATATGTGTGTGTATATTGTTTAATTAGTATAATTATTATGTAAACAAAATTTAAGCCGTCTACTTTAAAATAAAGAACTTTTTTATTCATGTCGAAGAATAAAATATTTTAGATTTCTTTTAATATATAATTTTTTATATATGTATATATTAATAAATAAAAAATATATAAATAGGTGTGTGTCATATAAAAAAATTTCGGTTAAAAATTAGTTAACTAAATTTGAAAATTAAAACATTGACTTTGTCAAAATATTAGAAATTAGAAATTTAAATTTATATAGTATTTTAAATTCATAAAAATTATTTTTAAATTCGAAACAAAATATCGTTGAACTTATCGAATTAGTTTTCAATTATGATGTTTTAAATTTAAATTTCAAATTTAAATAATATTTTATTTAGTCAAACTAGCTAAATTTTATAAAGCAATTTTAACTTTAAATATATATGTCTACATATATAAAATATATTTCAAATAATATATATGTATATATAATTTTATACATGTATAAACTCATTCATCATCTCGTTTAATATCAATTGAGAATGGCATGTAAAAATGAAGCTCATCACAGTCACATGAAGGAGAACTAATAACTCACGTAAAGAGGCAGTTTCCAATAATACGTAGTTATGTGGTGTGAATGTGGTTATGTTTATAATAATCGTTTGAAATGGGATAAATCAAATTTCAAATTTCCAGCATTACATGCAAACTTTAGGAAATTTAAATCATGTGAAGCACAAGTTCAAGATAGTTTCTTCAGTGTCGTGTCAGACATTTATGGAAGCTTAGTAGCATAGGGCCCACAAAACATGCTTGCATTATTTAATGGCTTATAGTTTCATAATTTTGGGCATGCTGAGATAACACTAGCTACTATTTGGAGAAACATATAAGGAGCAAATAGTTTTCTTATATCTATATTGTTTCATTTCATTGTATAGCCATGTTATTACTTTGGCTGTTGTTTGTATAGTACTTCGTAATCTTGTGTTACGTTAAAAGTAATAAAAGGAACCAATTTCAAATAAATTATAAAATATGGCAATGTATACACATATATTATATATATGGTGTTAAGATTATGTGTATATAAACCCATATGCACATATCTCGATATATTAGAATATTTGTATGCACTTAGGTATTTATGTTACCTTTGATATGTACATGAAATTGTCATATACATATGTAAGTATATTACACATGCACACACGATAAATACAAATCCCAACATTTATGTGCGTGTGTACTTTTACATCATAGATACACATATGTCATATTTGTAATATATGCTAAAATATAAAATATAAACATTTTAAATTAAAATAAAATCTATTTTTAAATATAAATGTATCATAATAAGTAATTTACATAAGCCATTAAGATCCACTTAGGGAATTTGTTTGAAAATTTTCACATTTCACCCATGCCAAACATGTCAGATCAAACAATGGTATCAGAGCTCAATTGATATGTGAAAATATATTAATTGGTATTTAGGCTAACTAATATACTTTTCTATGTGCGTGTCTAAAATAGAGGTGTCTATGCTTAAGATTGGAGTAATTAGTACCCTCCCCCTGGTTCCTAAGCCCAATAAGTGGAGAAAGTCCGAAAGGTTGACCTAAATGCAAGACAAAATTTATTTTTGGCCTTGGGCTAATATCAAATTTGAGATTTAAAATTATATTTTAAATTTTAAATTTTAAATTTTAGTTCAAGATATAAAGGATTTATAGATTTCATATAATAAACATAAAATGTTTAAACTTTATCAGAATTGTTTGAGAATTAAATTAAATATATTTTTCAAATACTATTAGAATATTTATTAGAAAATAGTTTACATATATATATATATATATATATATATATATATATATATTTTTGTGTGTGTGTGTGTGTGTGTGTGTGTGTGTATGTGTGTGTGTGAAAATATGAAGGTTATAGTTAAGCATTTTTCTTAAATTATTTAAGATAAATAAATTTTAATTTTCAAAATCTATTAGATATTTAATTAATTTAATGAAATAAATAGTAATTTCCATATATATATATATATATATATATATATATATATATATAAAAATCCATCTAAACTAATGTAAAGACGAAGCAATTTTACTAGAGGACCATAGCTATGCAACCTACTAGTATATCAAAATATATCCATTTGCTTCGCTTATACCCATCTCTTTATCAAATCGTAAATTTCCTAATTATTGTTAAAAGAAACAGAAATATGTGATACTCTTTCCAACATTTGTTTCTTTGGTATACATCTGGAAGGAGTTGTTGATCTCCTATTTTAGACCAAGTCTATTTGCATAATAAACAAACAAACATAAAATTCAATAGTCGCAATCCCGTTAATTTTCTATCTCTTCGATTTATGATATTATATAACAATAATAAACAAAAATGGACTATTTCTGAATCCCTTGATGAAATGAATTTATGTTTCCAGTAAATGTGATTTAATGCTTGTAATTATGTATAACAATTTTTAGATCATAAATATAAAAATAATCTAAGAAATTTTCTAAAGATGATCATAGAACACAACATTCTGTGAAATCGCAGCAAGTGTGTTTATAAGGGTAAAAAAGTGATTATAATAGTAGGGTGGGCAACGAAGAAGGAGTTTTGGAGGAGATGTGGGAGACGGTAGTCATGTCGACGAACATCAATATTGAGCACTTAAAAGGAGGAAATAGTTGTCAATGTTAATAACTAAAATACCATAAATTAAGAAAAAGATTATGAAACTAAAATCATCTGTATTTTTGAATTGATTTCCATTCACCATTGATTTTGAGGACAAGAAAAGGATTAACTGATTTGTAGCTAGATAAAATGAAAGACTGGGTAGTCCATGAGTAATGGAATCTAAAAGTTAACACTATTAAACTGGCATTAGATTTGTGGACGTGTATCATTGATTACAGTCTGATATCTTCCCAAAATTTGATCACATCAATTCTTTGTCTCCACTTTATGTCCCCTTAAATCAAACCAATTTTTTCGTATAGATATGGAAACATCCATTTATGAAAAAAATAGATTTCCTAACTCCTTTTTAATGTTCGATTCAATCATAAAAAAGTTGTGTTAGTCTGTTAATTTTCCTTCGTATCTTTAATGTCATAATTGTTTGAAGCATATTAATGTGTAAATAATGTAAATTTTTGGAAATGGTACTTTATTAAATAAACATAGAACTTTATTTATTCTAAAACATGTCTCATCAAAATCTCACAATCCCATTAGTCTAATGTGTACCTTTCAAGGAAAAAGAGTACATATTATTTCCATATATTAATTTACAATATCAAAGACAAAAATAAAAAACAAACCTAATATTCATAGGCCTGGTGTGCCAAACAAATGAAATAGTGAATTTAAAGGAATACTCGAAATCATCTGTATGAAATTAGCCAGTCCCATAGAATACTGATAAGTACAACCATTAATTAAACAAACAAATAAACAAATCTTCAAAGCATGTTAACCAGTTGTCATTCATCCCTCATTCGTTCACAAGAATTAGACTTTCCCTTTCTCTATCTTAAGCAAGTTAAATGACTTCAGATCAAAAAACTTCGACCGTAGACCTACAAAAGAAGTTGCTAGTGAGAGAAAACTTTAGATAATATTCAATTTGGGTAAGGTGGAGCAGGATCTATGCGAGACTGGAAGCGAGTTCTCCCCTTCAAAATTTGGGTCAACATCGATACCAAATTCTACAAAGATAAATTCTTTTTCACTAATATCATCATTCATGAATTCTGCTTGTGATAAAAGGTTTTTGCAGTCTTAGATTATCGAAAAAGTTATAATTTCTATAGGAGTGTGAATATTATTGAATAATCTAGCATTTCTTTTACAGCAAGTATGCCAAATACGTATAGTGATAGCAACACTAATCATGTGCCTAAATTTTTTTGTTCCTTAGTTATGATTAGCTAGATGTCCAAAATTTCAGGTGATTTCATAGTTGTTAATATCATTAATGTTTAGTTTTCTTTTTAAGTTTTCCCATAGAGATAAAGATTAAGGGAAATTGAAAAATAAGTGAACAATGTCCTCCAGTTGTTGATAGAGATTACTTGTTTGATCTACATTGACGTTCCACTTGCTTATTTTATCTTCAATGTTAAGTTTCTTTGGTCGAGCTAATAATGCACATAATGACATTATGGAGCATAATAGCTGTCCTATATCGTTTTACACTAAGTGAATTCAACATATTTTGTCCTGATATGTTCCCAAGCAATTTAAAATCAAACTCACCATTTTTTTAGATAGCCAGCGCCAAACTTTCCACCTATTAATGAACTTTGATCTTTTTGACATTCTGAACAATTAGGTTAGAAAATAATTAAAGTTTCCACTCCATTGATAATTATTCAAGAGGGAGAAGTCTTTATTGTTGGGGCCACCCACCAGTGATAAATATCACCATCCCAATTTTTCTATAAGAGAAGATCCGTTTAACCAAGGGTCAAATCAAATATGAGTTTCTCTGCCATTGCTGATTCTTTCTACTAGGCCTTTGCACTAAGCTATGGCTTTAAGGAAATATTTCCATGTATTAGATGCATTGTTATGTACTTGTATAGTCAAAAATTCCTATTTTTGCAATATTTGTTCTTTAACCATTTAGCCCATAAACTATCACCTGGTAAAAACTTCCACACTAATTTTATGGATATTCCCTTAGCTATGTCACACAGTATTCTTATTCCTAGGCCACCTTCATTTTTAGTTTTACAAACATCATCCCATGACATTCTATGAGTTTGGATTTTCATATATAATTTGCATATGTAGAGTTAATATTGTTAATAATATTTGATGGAAATTGGCTGAACTACGTCCAAAAATTTATCACTAGAAGAATAATTGCTTTACTAAGTTAATATTCAACTACTTGTTACTATAATGTGATAATTTTTATATTAATCTTGTCAATAAGAGGACCAAAATCTCTTGTCTTCAACTTGTTGTAAGATAGAGGAATCCCTAATTAAATTATAGGGAGATCGCCATATTTAACTTTGGTGATTTCAGTATGACTTGCATGTTGCAAGATCCTTTGCTTAAAAATATATTTGATTTATTTTTAGTTATTAAAAGTCCTGCATTCTGTTGGATTTCACGCATTCTCTGTTAATAACATTTGCGCTGTCTATTGTAACTTTTGACATAATTAGTATGTCATCTACATATAATAGATGAGTTACTAATGGTTCACCTTGATAATTTTGGATTATATTGTCACTAGGAAGTTCCATATCAAGTAAAATTGGTAGATACTCTATGGAAATAGAAAACAAGTAAGGGGAGCGGAAATATCCTTGTCTTAAATCCCTATTATTGTCAAATAGTTCATCAGGCAAACCACTAAGAAACAATAAGAATGAGGGAGTGGAAATATATTCAAAACTAGATTGGCAAATTTGTAAGGAACATATACATATCGGCATATGATGAATAAATTTCCAATTACTTATATCACGGGCTTTACATGAATAAATTTTCAAGCATAGAATTTTTGCATTTTTCATTTTAAATGCTCTAACCATTTCATAAGCCATCAAAGAATTTTCATTTGTCTGCCTGCTTGGGATAGTTGCATTTTGATTCACTAAAATGAGTTCATGCATTTACCTGTTCACTTTATCGCATATAATGTTTGCTAAAATTTTATATGTAATATTGCACAATGAAATTGGCTTATTGTCAGTAATGATTTAAAGATTAGGTTTTTTGGGTATTAAACATATGAAAGTATGATTGATCTCTTTAATAATTTTACTTGATCTTTTAATACCCAATATAACTTCTCTTAAATCCTTTTTTATCTGCTCTTAGTGTATTTTGAATTTTTTTGCATTTATGCCATCAGGTCCTGGGATGTTATTATCATTGATCTAAAAAGGTACTTTTTTGATTTATTCAAATTGAGATGGTTTATTCAAAAAAGTTCTTGCATTTGCTGATAGGATTTTTTTACATGGGATGCTTGGAAATTGATTTCTGGTCTTTATAGTATTGAATAATTTGGAAAAGTAATTTATTTCCTCAAGAGCAATCATTTCTGACGCTGATATAAGATTTCCATTAGATCAAGAATGTATTTTCCTCTATTGATTGATTTGGTAATAGATATATTATTATGGAAAATCTTTGAAGTATTATCTCCTTGAGTTAACCATTTTTGCTGAATTCTTTGACTGTTTTCTATTGTTAACTTTCCTCTAAGATTAGAGAGGTATTCTGTTTTTTGTGCATATTGCTTCACAAGATTTTTATTAAGAGGATTATTAATCATCTTCTCATATAAGTCATTAGCATCCTTCCTCATCTACTCACATAATGCATTGCAATTGCTTTTGACCTTTGCCACGATCTTAATACTACTTTTTTGGCTTTTAATTTGCTAAGAAGGATAAATAGAGGATTACCTGACACATTTGAGTTTAAAGCATGTTGCACTATCTCTTGATAATCAGTATTCAAACACTAAGAATTATTACACCTTAATGGAATTTTAGCATTTACTAATTGTATAAGAATAAACATGACATGGACAGGGGAATGATCACTTAGAGAATGGCTACCAAAATGAATCCTAAATTCTAGAATTTTGTTAACCGGGTTGTTTTAACAAAGATACTATCAAGTTCATTAGGAATTGAAAAGTGTGAACCAGCTTTCCAAGTGAAGTAATTTCTTATAAATTCTGGTTCGAATAAGTTGGTTGTATTAATGCAGTCGATGAATTTAGTGTCCATCGATAAGTTTTAAACACCCTGATTGATTTTGTCTTGACTGGGTATGATAATATTAAAATCCCCAAAGGTAATCCATGACAAATTAAAATGACAAGCTTGATCAGCTAAATATTACCATAACACTATTCTTTGTTCCGGCGAGTTATGAGCATACACAACTATACAAATCAAAATTAAGCTAGAGGCATTATGAAGAATGCAGGGAATAAATTAATCATTAGAGTTAGAGGACAAGAGGAATGAAACCCAAATGATTAAAATTTTGCTTTTATTTTTTGAATTGCGGTTATGAGTTAATTTCCATCCATTGTTTAGATTTAGCATGAACTATTCAATACTTTGAACTGACAATTTACTTTCAACGCGACCAAAAAGAGAAAATCTATTATTAATAATAAGATATTTATGAACCAAAATTAGTAAAAATTCCCAGAAGATTAAGTAGAGAATAAAAAGTGAATAAAATTAAATAAAAGAGCAGGAAAAGAAAAGAACAATTTATCGTGGTTTGGTAAATCAAGGCCTACGTCCACTTATGATTTTACTGCTTGTATTCCGACTTGGAGGCAGAAGTTCTTATAGATCGGTACAACTCTAGTAGAGATTACAAGAAATTAGAGTAAAAAAGCAAGATCTAGAAGGTCATGAAAATTGATACTTACTCTCCTATTTATAGAGGTAGGGAGCCTAAACACTCACTTAAAAGATCCCCACCTCATTTCCACACCATAGACTATTTCCTAAAAGCATAGGAGGACATCTCAGCAACCTATATGGATCGATACCGATCCAAGGGCTTGGATCGATACTAACTCGTAAGATAGCCTCAAATGTTGCCTTAAACTCTTTGTATTAGTTTGTCTTGTATTTAGCTTCATGATTCTATAGTTGTTTGCACCAATATTAGGTTGTTCCTAAATCCAAATGATGGATCCGTGGAAGAACAGAGTTGCTGATCCAAATTTTCATGGAGATTAATAGAGAGTTGCATGGAATTGATAAAACATTACTTGAGATAGGCATCTAGCATTAAGTAGTTTGTATAAGTAGAAAGTGGGCAAGAATGGTGGAGAAATGTTGGATCGGTACCAAACTAAGAGGTTAAACTAGTATCGTCCCACTACTTAGATGGATCCATGTTCCCCTTAGCTTAGGTTGGCTTTGCTTTTATCCTGTGACTTTGTTTGTGCTTTTTTCTAAACTCTGGGATATCTCCTCGTGCTTCCTGCCATGATAACTCAGAGCTGGACTCGTCCAGTTTGTTCGAATATCACATGATCAAAAGGCTGGATAACACTTTCTCTCTAAAGTATATCTCATTTCAAACATGATGTACTTTGAATGGAGACAAATATAAATTGCTGCAAAGAACTCCACTTTGTGTTCCAAATGGTTGTTATCCTTCCTATGAATCATTCCTGTAAAGAGTTATGTCTATATTCATTCACCATGACTCTTTCCCATCATCTTGGCATTATAAATTTAATGTATTCCCATGATCTGTCCTTCCAACCATGATAGTCCCGAGCTAGTTCCTTTCATAGATTTTCTAGGTTTTGAATCGGATTCCCTTTGACTCTAGTCCTCAAGTTTTCTGGATATGTACTTGTATATGTTTATATGTGCACCTTTTTGAACGACCTTTGGCATATACATACATATACACATAGGCTATCACCACACATGCATACACATATGCATAGATACCTAAATATATGTTTATTATTATTAATCATTCTTAAAAAAACTTAAGACTCAGTACCGTCTCAAGACTTGGGAGAATTTCCCAATATACATGCTTAAGGATACAGTTTTGGGTTATATAACCCAAGTGACTTCATTTCTCTCATCATTTTATTCCTACATCCGAATCAAGCTTTAGCTTGCCACTAGACCCTTGGCTTCTCAATCATACTTCGCCTTTGTTTAAGCCTAGGACCACCGCTAGCCTACATCACTCAAACCTAGCTTTGTTCATCTTGCCACTGCCAAACTCCAACTATCGATCAACGATTCAACTTCCTTGACTCGATCTCTCACTTAAACCCTAATTTATACATGAATAGGTAGGCAGTGGCCTAGAAATGTGTGAGAGAAAAGGTAACTCGGACGTAGATGAGGATTATCGTTGGTGGCTATGCCATGGATCCGAGGTGGAGAGAAGGCGTTTAGAAGTTGGAGTAAGAAATCTTCCTAAGGTTTGGGATGTAACAACTTTGAAACTTGGGTAGATTTCTTATTCTCGAATTCTTTTAAGTTTAGGGTTTTTCGACGAGCACTCCCATTTGCCAAACTTTTTCTCTTAAGTCTTAACACATATCTAATTCTTAATCGCTGATGCAAAGCTCATTGGGATGTTCTGCGATGATGGTCACTTTGGGTGATATCCAAACCCTTAAATAAACTTTTATATAGTTTCTAACATCCAAACTGTGCAACACTTTACAACACCGCACTAGGATTCACTTTATCACAGGGGTACGGTGCTTAATTAATCTAATGTTGATTATCTATCAAGCTTTTATAGAAATGGATCGCAGATGGTTCTAGCGTCTTGCTTCTCAAGCCTTAGGTCCACCTACTTCCAAGTACGTCGAATCTGATACCGAATCACGTTCAAAAATGACATCTATTGCATAAAAAACTCTAGCAGAGCTTACATAGCAACAAAAGAATCCTTAGACTGAACAACAGGTTCCTGAAAACCCAGTAGAGCCTGTTGAAGAGCCAGCCATGGATCCTCCACCTGATACTCTCGATGATGTCCTTCTTCTAGATGATCCCATCAATTCAATTGCTTATAAAATCAATGAAGGATCACTTCTAGAATTTGTAAGAAGCACATAATTCCATTTAAGAACATTCTAGTCCTATCCCATCATCAATGAGCTCATATTCCTCTAGAAGGATATACTGCTTGCAACAGGTACATGTGTTCAGTCAGTTGTGTCCCACCATTTAATCAGTTCATCGGCCAAGTTCTAAATTTCATGAGATTGGCTCTAACACAACTACTTCTGAATAACTATGCCTTTCTGCTTGGCACATATATTGTATTTACTAAACACTTACATCGAGTGCCCAATGATGAGGAGATTCGGTACATATAAATCATTAAGAGCCGAAGAGAGAGTATGTCTTTAGTCTACCTGGAACCGACCAAGGGTTTTAGAGTAGTCTTCGATACATGGAAAAATGAAGCTATTTTAAAAATAAGTGGTTCTGTGTCCATTGTCCGCTTGGATTCGCACGTAGAAGGCTATCTAGATGTAACTTCTATCCCATGTGCATTACATGAATTTGCCTTATAGTCTATTAAGGGTTATAGTTTAATCCAGATGTGCTCCCAATCCTATGTCCGAGGGCTGGAGTCGAAGAGAATGTTAAAGCAAGGGAAGAACACGTCAAGCAAGGTGAAACTATAGGTGGAAATGATGAGGCTGGTCATGATGACATTATGTGGGCTATGAGTTTTTTGCCGAACAACCCAAGGATGACCAACAACTTGTCCCAAAGAAAAGGCTAGTTGTGAAGGTTTATAAGGCCCAGACTCCTACGTAGTCTCTGCCTGTTACAATGCGAAGAAACCTTCTTCTCTTCCCTTAACAGATAAATTTGCTTGCTTCGGGCTAATTCCTACTAAATTTGTCTCCTTCGATATTGGTAACATTAGTCTCGAGGGCATCAATTCCCCTATTCGATTCAATAAGGACACCATCCCTAATAGTGTGGTAGAGATTACTCTTGTGAGCAAAGCTCCTATATATGGTACGTCGGGCGACTCTAGGACACTCACACACATGTGCACACCACATCATTACACAATACCTGACTTACATCCTAATCCTTGAATCTAACTCGCTCTCATTTCTTTTGCAGGATCCAAGGAGAAGAAGAAATCCATATATCAATCTCTTAAGGAAAGTGCATCCCGGTCATGTAGGTATTGCCCAAGCTCATATCATCAGGATAATGGTTGAGATTTTGAGTCTAGCTACTGATCTATTTGAGATAGAGGTAGTCGAGATAGGAGTATTTATGACATAGTTCATCCATTATGTGATTCTACCTTCAAATATTGCTCCAGATCCATGTCCTCTCCTCTGATAGGCCTAGATAGGCTTCTTGATCGCTGTGATGACATGCCACCAGGCGATACTTCTCATACACTCCCTTTAATTACTAATCCCATACAGCATCTGGCACCATCTCATTCTAGTCGATCTTCAGGTTGTAGGCACCACAAGAGCAGTTATGAGACTTCCCATCACAGACTCGGTACGGAAACAGCTAAAGCTCCAGTCGTTACTATGGAGAAAGAACTCTCCGCCTGCGCTCGAATAGCTAAACTCAAAGATCAATTTCCAAATATTTGCTTTGACGGGCTTACCTTCATGCCTAATGTAAAGAGAATTCCACCTGATGTCCAAGACATGACCATTTCTTGTGTTACCGATGTTCATAACCAATACAACATATGGCCGTGAGTGGATAAGAAGATATCCAAGGTATCAAGGGAAAGGTAGCTTGAAATCGAGAAACAAAAACTCATCAAGGCTGATAATAAAAGAATCCTAGCTCATCTTGATGCTGTGGTCGAGAACTTGAGGAAGTCTCAAGCAAAGCTTAGAAGAAAGCCGACGATGCCACACTCAAAGAAGAAAGAACTAGGCATCGAGATGAGATGGAGAGAGAATTTCATCGGAAACATGATTTAGTGTAAGGGAGAGATGCCGTGAATAAGAGTGTAGCCGAACAGAAAATCATGCTCAAACGTAAAATGAAAGAAAAGAATGAGACTCTCCAACAAGCTCAGGGCAACTACAAAGAGTTGCTCATTACTTGAAATGAAATAAACAAGGCAGTTGAGCGCGCCAAGCACATGAATGTGCTTATAAGAAGAGAGGTTGATGCCACAAAGCAATGGGTGATGGAGAAGTTTGAACCACCGCTTAATAGGTGCAATACATGCTCAAATTCTGCAACTTGGAGTGGTTCAACAATGATTACTCCAAAACCTTGGTTCATGCATGGGAACAATTCATTGCTAATGAGAAAGCATACTTGAAGGGGCTGAGATGAACCTGGCCCAGCTTGAGAAAGAGGTCCTGGTTGGAGATGAGCCTAAGGTATCAAAATAGGGCTAACTTATTCTCCATTTGGAGTAAGCTTCGATAGTGCAAAAAATTTAGGTGAAGGCTTCAGATCATTGCCTCAAGATGCTGCTATAAGCGACATCCCTAAGCCTAAAAATACTCCGATCCATCCACCGTTTCTGACTATGATCCAAAGAATCCTCAGATGCATAAGCCTACCATCTTTTCTCCCATTCTGAAGGGAAATTCCGGTGGCACTCCGGCTCACACAAAAACCTAAACAGAAGAAGGTATATTGTTGAATTTCCTTATGCTTCAGAGGGTTATGTGTCATTGATTGATGTCACTGATATATTATTTTACCTCTCATGTTTAGGTCGGCCATAAATCATCCAGCTTCCAAATAAGGTCTCTCAATCGGGACAACAAGTGCCTGCAACAAAATTAGTAACCGTTACAACTTCAATAATGATCCCAACTATCCTGGTTGAAGGGAGTTTCGACCTTTCTTAGAAAATGATTGATGCTTTGCTAGAGAAGGGGCCAAGTGGAACCCAAGGTGCTCAAACTGATGATGATGTTGTGATTTTGAGTTTCTAAGCCCATATTGGGTCGCACCGTGAGTACACTCAAGCATGAATGCCTCCAAGACATAGAAATCAAGTTGGAGAAGATACATAACATCTCCCTTCCTTTATCAGTAGCTCTGCTTGGCCAAATCATCTTCTATTTGGTCTATATTCCTCTGCCTGGGAGCGCTCAAGGCACACCTATGGGATCTTCACAAAGCACTCCAGCCACCCTTCCTCCACCAAGGAGCATTCATAGTGAATCTACCATCCACCACTTAGATTGCCTCCGAAGGGAAAAGGAAGCAGAGAAAGAGAAGGTAGGAGGAAGGGTGAAAGCTTAGGTAAAGTGTCTCTCGGCACCAAGAAAATGAAGCATAAGTCGAAGAAGTAGTTTGTCAGCTTGCTTGGTGTAGATAGACTCGCATTTAGTCTGCAATAATAGTAGTAGTCTATTTTGGTTTTTTGGCTGGCTTTGTGCGGGTTCGGCGTTCGCTTTTTCTTTTTGTTATAGGCATAAATATAACTTATACTTAGCTTTCCAAGTCCCATTTTGATTAACAAAGACTTTTTGTTTCATCAAATCTTTTTATGAATTCACCTAAGTTGTTTTAGAAATGCACTTTCCATTCAATATACTTATGATCCATTTTTTTAGTGATTATTATTGGACTAAATCCTTAGCCCATTCTGTAATTTACCGGCCTTTCATCGTTCTCATGAACATAAAGTAATTGTTGAAATGCCAAACTTTGGGTAATAATTAAGGTTTACCACTTAGAACAGTGGAGGATTACGGTATCTTGCTGTGCTAAACTCCAAGAGGTACTTTAAATTAACTACTTAAGATCGTTGTTTGTACATCCTCCTATGAGATGTTTATTTTCAATCGCACCTAACTTCGACCATCGATTCAAAGTTCTCAGGAAAGATTCCACCCTACGTCAAGTATGGACCTCTCGTTTTTGCCTACTCTAGGCAGAAATGCTGAGGATTGAACGGTTTTATCACATCCATTTTGGTTTATACTCATGCCCCTACATCAAGGATGAGAGTTAGTGAATGAACGGTCGTGTCACGTTCAATTTAGATTTAACTCCTGCCCATGTATTAAGGGCAAGAATTGGTGTGTGGACAGTAATGTCACATCCATTTTAGGTTTATACTCCGACTCCCACATCAAGGGAAAGAATTAGCTGATGGATGGTCGGGTCACGTCTATTTATTTTATACTTCTACTCCTATTCCGAGGATAAGAGTTAGTTGATATCAATCTCTAGATATCGAGAAGATCTTCATGGTTTCGGTCATGAACCATAGCACCTATCTCCGAGTACTGCACATTTGCATTATTTACGTGCAAACTCATTCGAGTCGATCAAGTTACAACTCTTAAGAAATATAAAGACTGATCCAGGAAGCCATTTATTGAAAATGGGAAATGATAGACTCTTTCTTATTACATGGCTTTATTCAATTATGTATAAATTTATTTCTAAGTGAAATAGTGTTGTAAGTTCTCGCTATTCCATGCCCTTGGGAGTGAGATCCCGTCGACCGTTGCTAACCCGAAAGTGTCATCTCCATGATTTTATTTTATTGCATACGGACCTTCCCATGTCGGGCCCAAGTTTTTTAGGTCTGGGAAGATTCGTTCAAGGACCAGGTTGCCAATCTCAAAGGTCCGATTCCTGACCTTAGCATTGTAATACTGGGTGACTCAATTGCGGTGCGCAGCTGCTCTCAAGTCAGCTTTGCCTCATTTCTCATTGATCATGTCAAGTGGTTCCAGAAGGGGTCACTTATTCGTCCATGAGTTGTAATGAATTACCCGATGAGAAGGTGCTCTACTTCAACCAAAATCAAAGCCTCCAATCCATAGGCTAGGAGAATGGAGAATGATCATTCGTTGACATATGGGTCACTCGATAAGCCTAAAGTACCAATGGAAGTTTATCAACCTACTTACCCTTAGCCCTTTCTAATCGCTTCTTAAGAGTGAACTTGATAATCTTGTTTATAGCTTCAACTTGTCCATTAGCCGAGAGGTGTTCCACCGTATCAACTCTTTTCTCTATGTAATGTTGGTGGTAGAAATCCTTAAATTCGGTGTTGTCGAATTGGGTTCTGTTATGGTAATGATTGCCTATGGAACTCCAAAACACCATATAATATTTTGGACTACAAAATTGATCATTGTTTTCATGTTAATTATAGCTAATGGCTCCGCCTTAGGCCGTTTGGTAAAGTAATCAACCGCAACGAAGGAGTATTTCGTGCCATCTTTAGATATCAGAAACATATTAATAATGTCAATCCCCCAAACTGCAAACAGCCAAGGACCGACCATTTGAGTAATCTTTGTCGGTCGGGCTCTCGAAATCTTAGAAAATCTTTAGCACTTGTTTCTCTTTTGAGCGTAATCATCTGCGTCTCGGTTGACTGTTGGCCAATAGTACCCATAGAAAAGAATCTTATTCACCAACTGTTTACCCTCCAATGTTATCATCACAGACCCCTTTGTTCACTTCTCTCATAACTTGTTTGGCCTCATCATGAGTGATACACCAAAGTATATGGATAGAAAAAATTCTATAAGCAATCCTTCTTATATGATATATCTTGGGGCTTGGAGAAGGAGTTTTCGACCCTCAAGCAATCTGTCGAGATGGATTCCTCTTTGCAAGTAATCTTTTATCGGAGTCATCCATGACTCACTTTTGGGTTTAGCCTCTAAGATCCAATTGACATCCATTTGGTTGATGCATGGCTGATAATATTTCTACTAGAACTAAGCCCATAAGCGGCACATCTACGAAACTGGCCAGCTTAGCCACTGAGTATTCCATTGCATTTTCCTCTTTAGGAATATGCGTTATCATGTAATAATCAACACCACTAAGCACCTCAAGGACTCAATTTAGATAAGGGGTTAGCCTTGCTCCT
Source organism: Allium cepa (assembly GCA_030765085.1). Classification (NCBI taxonomy): domain Eukaryota; kingdom Viridiplantae; phylum Streptophyta; class Magnoliopsida; order Asparagales; family Amaryllidaceae; genus Allium; species Allium cepa. The sequence goes on along the minus strand of CM060939.1, from coordinate 647,057,002 downwards.
TTTGCCTGAAACTCTTTCCACACTTGACACACCAATAGCTGTGAATCATAGAAAGTATGCATAGTTTTTATCTCTAGTTCTTTGGCAATCTTGAGTCCTACAATCAAAGCTTTATACTCCGCTATATTGTTTGTCGTGGGGAGTCTAGTGCATAACAGATTGAACATTCCTCGGGAGTGACAAATACAACTCCAGCATTGGAACAATGTTTGTTTGATGCACCACCCATGTACATCATCCACCTTGCATTTTGTTTAACATTTCTCTCCAGAGTTTCGCCTCGTGCAGTTACTTTAGCTATGAATTCTGCCAAAGCTTGACCCTGGATAGCTCATTGAGGGTGTTGTATTATATCGTATTGGCTCAATTCAATGTTCCATTTCAACAGCCATCCATAAGTCTTAACTCATTGCAAATTTGTCACAAAGGCTAGTCGGTAAGAAATTTGATTGGATGAACTTAATAGTAGGGGCGGAGCTACCTTGAAGTAGTAAATAGACAGTATGCAAGCTTTTCCATCTTTGAGTAATTTCTTTCCACTCATGTCAATCGGTTACTAATGTAATAGACGATCGTTGGATGCTGACTTCCTCACGTACCAGTACGATGGTAAAAGCATGCACCAATACTGCTAGATATTTAAACAAGTCCTTATCGTCCACTAGCTTCGAGAGGATATGGGGTCTCTCTAAGTGATCAACTAGATCTTGGGATGAGTTTTCGCACTCCTACGTCCAGGAAAACTTTCTTTTACCCTTTGGACTTTTACCCTTCTTAATCATGTTAAAGAAAGGGATGCATTTGTCAGTGGCTCTAGAGATGAATTAACTTAAGGCAATGAATTTTCCATTTAAACTCTAGACCTCCTTGACTGTCTTCGAGGCCTCCACATCCCTTATTTCCTTTGACTTCCCCAAATTGGCTTTAGTTCCATGAGAATTCATAATGAAACCCAAGTACTTCCCTGACGCAACGCAAAAAGAGCATTTCAAAGGATTGAACTTCATCCTGTATTTTCGGAGAATGCCGAAATTTTGCCAAATCATCAATGTGTTTTTCCAAACGTCGTGATTTCATGAGCATGTGATCCACATAGACCTCCATCAAACATCCATTCTGATCTTTGAACATCATATTTACCAGTCTTTGTTAGGTTGCTCCAGCATTCTTTAATCCAAAAGGCATGACCAGAGTGCAATACAATCCCAAGTCGGTAATAAAGCTAGTATGTTCCTGGTCTGGGATATGCAATGGAATCTGGTTGTATCCGGAGTACACGTCTATAAATGAAAGAAATTCGTTTTTGACTATTAAATCAACCAACTAATCAATCCTTGGAAGTAGGAAGATGTCCTTCGGGCATGCCTTATTCAAGTCAAAATTATCGTTGTACGTCCTCCATTCTTGTTAGTCTCCTTCACTAGGATTGGATTGGATACCCGGTCCACGAATAAAGCATCATGGATAAAGCCATTGTCCTTCAGCTTCTCTTCTTCTTTGAGTGCAGCGGATCTCTCCAAACTTAGGCTGCGATGCTTTGGTTTCACAAGAATGCGTTAGGGATTTATGTTCAATGAATGGCTCGCTATCTCCGACGAGATCTCACACATATCAGAGTGCGTCTAGGCAAACACGTCTAGGTTTGCTTAGAGAAAACCAATCGATTCCTTCATCATATTGAAACATGGTTGTGATTTGACTTTCAGGATTCGTGTCGGGTCATCCCGACTGACCAGATATTAATCGTTAAATTGGTTAGAACCTTCCATCCATTGGCTCTTTTCGCAGGTCCATATCTTTATGGAACCGACCATGTTGTCCAAGCCAGGGTTCAGGTAATAGTTGTTATGCATTCAAATCCTTGATGCAAAGAGTCCCCTCTATGCCTTGTCCTTTCTCCCTTCACATTATGCATCTCTTAGCTCGATGACATAACAATCATGGCTAAGCCTTTGATCTTTGTGCATTACTCCCACCCTGTTCTCCATAGGAAATTTAAGCATCAAACACCAGGGAGCTATAGTCGCTTTGAACTCAGCCAAAGCCAGTCGGCCCAAAAATGTATTATAGGTAGAGTAAATATCCAACACAACAAAAGGCAAAACTCACACTCATCTACCGTCGCCCTCTCTATGCAACATCGGCAATTCCCCATATTCGACCGGCTTTGTAGCTATCCTATTAAATCCCTAGATCTGATATTTACACAGTCTCAAGTGCTTACCCTCCAGAAGTTCTGGTCATAGGCTTTTTTGAATAGAATGTTGACTGAACTCCCACAGTCAACTATCACCATTCGTACAATAGTAGGGTCAATCGTGGCCATCATAACCAACTGATCAATCGTCGCGGCATCTGCCTCATCAGCATCTCGGTTTTGAAAAATAATGTCATCAATCATCAGTCTGCGTATTTTTATCGGATTTCCATCCTCAACTGTCAAATAGTTCTCATACTTGGTATACTCCAAAGCACTAGCTTATCTGTCCATCTCATTCAAGCTCTTATCGGTTGAATGCTGTCCACCAATGATTGTGTTTATCACCAAACTTTTTCAAGTCGCCTAATCTCCTCACCGCTAGGACCACCTTACCCCATTGGGATGTCGACCTAGTAGTATTAGAATTTTCTTGCACGTCATTACGCGTGGCTTTCACATATTTTTTTAATTTTTTTCTTTCAAATCAGTTCCTCAATCATATCAGGCAAGTGCCTAAATTCATTGGTATTATGACTGTGCATCTCATGAAACTTGCATAACTTGCCAAATCTCTTCTTCTTGATCGACTCTCTTGGAGCCGGCTTTCAATACTACACGATACCTTGAGGTTCTAGATAGATATTCTCTATCGAGTAATTCTATTCGGTATAGCTGTCATATTCAGGAGTCCTAGTATGATTTCTGTTATTCGGCTTTCGATTCTTAGCCCATTACCATTTTTCTTCCAACTATCATTCTTTTTGCAGAAATTCACATCTATATTTTTAGAACTTTCCCTAGATTGCCTTATAGCAACATTGCTCTAGACAACTTCAGCTGAAATCGTAGCCTTTGTTCGCCATGGATGTTTGCGTGCTTCTGCCAAGCATAAGTACTCATTGGCCTTTCTATACAAAGCATCCATCATCGGTGGGGGTTTCTTTCCAACCATTCCTCAAAGTCCATATCACGATGAATCCTCCTGATTAGCGCTATCAACACTATGTCATCCTGAAGAGGTTTGATAGAGCCATCACATGTTTTGGACGTGAAGTATGCAAATGGAATTACTTTGTAAATTCTCATGACAACTCAATAAAAGGAAATATGGACCTCGATGGATGTCAAGTGAACAACATCGTAGCTATTCCTGCTAGGAAAATTCGAAAACAACAGCGTTTCAGAGAATCGAAAGCTCTGGCAGCATCCATTTTCCACTCACATATCATTATATGCTACAAAGGATCCTTTGTTCCTTTATGCAATGACATAGTCAGCATTGCAAACATTTGGGATATCTCTCGCATAAGATTTTATCAATAAATGGATTTCGACTGGGAGAGGTACCCAAATCTCATTGGGTTCTGAAACTATTTACAACTAAAAGCTCTCGACCTTATCTTCTAGGTACACTGTGTCCATTAGTTCGGCTGAAGGGTGGTAATCTAGATCCATCCCAAGTGTTCAGCCCGGTGAACGCTCTTGGTTTGGTTCTCGGTACCTCAGTTCCCCAGTCTTGGGGGATCCATTCATCCAGCAGTCCCCCTTGTTTGATTCCCATGAGTTGTATCATCATCAGCAACACGATTTTCCAGATTCTGCTCATCAGCAGCACATTTGAAAGCCAAATCGATGTTGCCTTCCTAAAGGCAAGCTCTAGGCCCACCATCACTAGGTCGGTATTGATCCCGAAATCATTCCATGAGTTCGTTTCCCTCCTTGGCATGAAGTTATAACTATGTTCTGAGTCATTTTATGCTTCTTGTACCACTGTCTTCTCTCGAACGATGATGAACTTCCGGACTTTGAGTTGGAATCCCCCGTTTTCCTTCTACGGCTATTTTGAATTAATTCATTCAGCAACCTTAAGCTCTACTTCATCGTTTGATTCATCTTATTATGACTCTTTTGGAATCTATCTTCTATATGCTTCGTCATCTGATCCATCTCTATTCTGGCCGCAACATCAGCTGGATTTCGGATCTCCAGTTGTGTTGGTTGGACAGCTTCATCTACATGGTGAGCATTCCGGTTCTTAGCTTTAGTAGCATATCTGGAATTAGTAGAACATTCTCTTCTTGATGGGGCCATGCAAATAGCTTCTCTTTGATCTTTGAAAATCTATATGGTAGAAAAGTAGGATTGGAAAATTGGATCTATTCCTTGGAATTAAAAAATCCAATAATAGACGATGGATCCAAATAGTTTGAGAATATTCTTCTCCGTGAAAGCACCAAAATGTTTGAAAAAATGACACATACCCCCAAAAGATTAAGTAGAGAATAAAAATTGAAGAAAATTAAATAAGAGAGAAGGAAAGGATACAAAAAAATTTGCAGTATTTCGATAAATCAAGGCCTACGTCCACTTAATGATTTTATTGCTTATATTCTTACTTGGAGGCAGAATTTCTTACAGGTTGGTACAACTCCAGCATAGATTACAAGAAATTAGAGTAAGAAGAGAAAGAGCCAAAAGATTCTGAAAAATAAGCCCTAGTCTCTTATTTATAGAGGCAGTGAGCCTAAAATCTCGCCTAGAAGATCTCCACCTTGTTTTTCATGCTATAGATCGTTTCCCTAGAAGAAAAGCAGGACACCTCAACAACCTATATGGATCGGTACTTTGGATCGATACCAATCCAAGGGCTTAGATCAATACCGACCTATAAGATAGCCTCAAATGTTGCTTTAAAGTCTTCATATTGGTTCATCCTGTAGTTATCTTTGTGATTCCATAGTTGTTTACACTAATATTAGCTTATTTTTAAGTCCAAATAGTGGATCCATGGAGGAACAAAGTTGTTGATTCAATGGTTCATGGAGATCAATATAGAGTTGCATAAAATTGATAAAATAATGCTTTTCTAACAGAAAATAGAGTGTGTAGATAGAAGGTGGCAAGAATGGTGGAGAAATGTTGGATCAGAGCCGACCCACTACTTAGATGGATCCATCTTCCCGTTAGCTTGAATTGGCTTTGCTTTTATCCCATGACTCTATTCATGCTTGGTTTCTGGACTCTGGGGCTGTCTCTCCAGGCTCTTGATCTTGATAACTCCAAGTTCGATTCATCTAGTTTGTCTGAATATTGCCTAGTCAAAATCTAGATGATAGCTATAATATTTTTAGTTTCTTAGTACGGGAGTTCATACCCTTAATGTTCCAAATTAGGAACTCTATTAAATAGATGAAGAGGGATTACTATTTGAATCACAGGAAGCAGTAACCCATGTATGCTTTGATTTCTTTTCTTTTTTAGTCTTCTTTTTAATTAATTGACCATACAACTCCATGCAAGATTATCTATGACATATGAAGCTAAAGAAGCTTTAAATTCAAAGGGAGCTTCCTTGGATTTGACTTTACTAAGTGATTTCCGATCTAGTTGCATATTGGGTGAGGAGCTTTGATCAGGGTATGGTTTAGCATGCTGTTTAGGATTATCATCCGCTGTCAAAACAATATCTGCTTCAACATCTATTTCTATGTTTATTGTTTCTTTGTTTTGGAGAGTATTAGAATGATTATAGGTTGTCTTGTATTATTATTCTCATTACTTATTTCTGATTGTTCGAAGCTATATTGTTTAAACCTAGACTCTGTTTTAAGTTTAAGCAATATGTTGATTAACCTCATCTATAACTTGCGATAAGTTTACGCTTGTGTTATCCTATACGAAATTCAAATTTGTACTGTCTAGTCAGATATATTCTTCGTTTCTGTGTTTTCCCATTGATTATTTTTAGTTTACATATTACATGTTGCTTCTTTTGAATCCAGCATATTATTATCAATATCCAAGTCATTTCTACCTATAGTATTAGTTGCATTAGGTTTTGGCACTCATATTTTAGTGAGTTCGCAAAAAATTTATGTGTGACTAAGACCGTTATAGTTTAGCACTTCGGAGGCTTCCATTTGTAACCAATTTTTTTGCATTATAATACTATCTTATTTGGTTAGGATATGAATTTGTTTACGGTAAACAAATAAGCTTGAGACTTCCATGAGTACTCTACATAAGCAATCTTAATAATTCCTTCTATAAACTTGTACAGTTTAATCGGGTTGCCCAATACTATAACAATATGATTTATGCCTTCTTCCATCCAATAATTTAGCGCTAGTCCTGGGAGACGAATCCAAATTGGAATCGAATGTAACAACTCCTTATTTAATTGCATACCTAGTGTTATCCGACATTTTGATCCGGCTATATCCAAACTGACTGGACCAGTTAGAATCGAGTTTCATCAAGGCCGGTAGCCCAGAGCGATGATTATGGGGTCAAAAATCAAGCATAGATGACAATATGAAGCAAAAGCATGAAAGCTCACTACTCCTCAAAGATGGATCAAGTATGATCCATATTCAACACTATGGATCATACCATATCAATTCCACAACTCAATTTTACAACGGTGATCAGTCAGTAACTCAAAATCTACACATGCTATCTACAGAAAACTTGGAGTACAAGCTTACTACAACATGCGAAAAACAACCCCTAGAGATCTCATTCCAATTGGAGGAAGTTAATGGAATCGACATAACCCCCTTTAGAGGGATTGGCAGAAATCAGAATTCAAGCAATACTACATCATGAAAAATGCGATATTTCATAAATGATACCTCGGCATTGCATGAAATTTGGAGAGCAAATAGCTAACATTATAGGGCATCTCTCATAGGGATCGTAGCCCAATTGATGCATTTATATGGCTCGGTACTGATCCCTATTGTGGGCCCCGATGGGCCTGTAAATTTTAGGGTAGTCTCGTCTTGGTCTCCCGAACCATCTGCCAAAATTTCTGTCTGATCCATGCACGTATTGTCCTATAAATATATAGGCGTGGCATCATAAAAGGAATCCTGCTTTTTCAGTCGAGCCTCTATCATTTTTATTCTTCACCTTTGTACTAATGGATCCTAGCTGATCTAAACACTCTTGTAATGATAATCAAGTGGAAGATCGATAAAGATATGAAGTGGACGTACGCCAAGATTGTCGAACCGCTATAAAAATCTATGTGTTCATTTATGATTTTTTTCTCTATTTTAGCTTCATTATTTATTTAAACTCTATTAGATTCTATTGGGTGCTATTTCCTACTTTCAGCGTCAATATTTTGGTGCTTTAATTGAGAAATAAATTTTCAGCTTGATTGGATCTCATCATCTACTTGAGGATTCCCATATTTGTAAGATAGATCTAGTTATTTATCGACAAACTTCCTATTCTACTCAGATTTGAAGGAAATCTAAAGGTAGATGATAGCCATGGTTAGAAGAATTAAATCAACTTCGCATGCAATTAATAGGAATGATGATGCTACTGTTCTTGTTTGGAGTTGTTCACGCGTTCATGTGTTCATGTGCTCATGTCTATTTGGAAGGGATTGGATTCACTCGTGTATGAAAGTTCTTATGATTAGATGTCAAAGTTTGCACTCAAGTTAGTGAACGGTCGATCCCTCTCTCAAGGCCATGATGGCTAATCCCTCGTCCACTCGCATACCAATCTTTCCTCTATCCAATGCATTTCGATCCATCACCATTCCATTGTGACCGACCCCTATACATGCTTTATCCTCTCCATCTCATTATAATTGACTTTGCAATTGATTCCTCGCTAATCAATCTAGTGTACACACAGATCTCTCCACAAGTTATTTCTGTCGATCCCTTTACTAGGTGTATGTATCGATCCCTCTTCAATGTATATATATCGATCCCGTAAGTAATACCAACCCCTCAAGATATACCAACCCTCAGCTGACAGCCATGCTCTATACCAACCCCTCAGCTGACAGCCATGCTCAATACTGATCCCTCAAGCTATACCGATCCCTCAAGCTGATAGTCATGCCCAATACTGATCCCTCTCCAAAATCGAATAATGATCGATTCCTCCATTCCTACCACTGATCCTCTATAAAACGGTTCAAAACCGATCCCTTATTCAGATCCTCATAGACGATTCCTCTCATATGGAAAATTACCAATCCCTCACTAAGGCAATTTAGCCGATCCCTATGTGGCATTCGTCTAGAACCGAACCCTTGTTTAACCGATCTCTATTCCAAAAAAATATGGATCGAGTACAGTCCATTTTTTAAAAAATATTATAAATTATAAAACCGAACCATTGTTTAACCCGAACCCGTGCTGTAGCATAGTGTCCTTTGGATTCGAAACTCAATTTAAATATGGTGCATTTTATCCATTTCCCTTGCATCCTATAAATGACCGAAGCATAGAGGATCAAGTGACACCTACTGAATTGCAGCCAAGGAATGGACAAGAAACTGCTACTCAAACAGTGCTCCCAAAGGTTTGAGAACGAGGACGATATGACACAAATTGGATCAATTACCGAGTTAATCTCTAGGATAAATTGCGACTACACTCAACTTACTAGCTTTCAAACACCTGAATTGGCAACTATGGTATGACGTCTTGTGAGAGAGAGCCAAGACCAGATTAACAACGATTGGAGAATCTCCCTCCATTAGAACCAATTCAATAAAGTTGTTCTTTAAGTAGAATATCCAAGAAGATTCAACATACCGACCATGCCAATGTACTTTGGAAAAACAAACCCTAGGTGGCATCTCATGAAATATGAAAATTTTGTGAAGTTATAAACGATAAAATTTTGAAATATAAATTAGATATTTGGAATGCATCTAGTTAAACATAATAACTGGTAAATTTTCGTCCGAAAATACGAAAGTTTATTTCGTGCATAAATTCACTTCAATTTAATCATTTAAAAAGCGATGAAAATAATAAGTTTTTAAAACCAAAATATTTTTTACATAGAAAAATTCTAGACCATCTTTTGAGCAAGTTGTCAGTTTGTCGTTTTTCCAAATTCGGACATCTTTGGCTCCGTCGATCTTAATTTTCTATGATTTTTACGCATTTTCCGTTAGTAGAAAATTCGAATTTTTATAATTCAATCATACCACTGATATCCGTGTACCGTTTTGATCGTCTCGTCGTGCTGATCTCTACGGTATATTCAACTCTGTGTTTTGAACTTCGGTCCGTTGCGGGATCGATGAAACGATTTGCAGTATCGGTACCGGTCTTGTGACGTTGGTTTTTGGGACCATTTAAATTCATTGTTCATTCAACGTTTCTTCGTAAAAGTAAATAACCGCTTCGCTATTATTATTTTCCTTAATTCACGCTCAAACTTTCCCTTTCAAAATTTTCCTTCATTCAGCTACCGTTTGAAAAAAATATCTACATAAATAAATGAAATATGTATAAGGCTTTTATAACTTGGTTGAAGTCAGCCTGTCTCCTTGTTTCTCGAAGCAACGTTCAACATTTCTTGTGATTTTCTGTGATTTTGTTTAAAAAGAAATAAATGTGTAGTCTGTCTTCTCCCACTTGCATTTTTCTACATGTTCAAATTTTTCCTTCGTCCCATAGCCTGTGACATATCCACCTACCTGTACCTTTCCCATTCATTTTACAGCGCTACTTTTCCCTCCTCCCTCTTCCCTTACTTCACCATGCTACCCTATACCACCACACATGCTCAGTCACCTCACCACTTAGACTTGCCTCCACTTCACAAAGCTCCACCGACCACAGCCATTCCACGCCATCCCCCGCGACCCGAAGCGCCCCTCCAACCTCGCGCGCCGAACCCTGTCGACGTGCAGCAGCCTACATGCCGAACCTAGTCTTCCTCTAGCCTCTGACATGCTCGGATTTGTTTCTCTTTCCTTGCCGTGCTTTTTTTCTTCTTCAGCCTAGCATGCTCAAGCACTCACCCGAGGCTGAACACAAACAATCGAACCCTCGGCAGCCGCGCCTTCTTCCTCCAGTGCTCAGGCATTGGCCATGCGTTTTGTTTTGTAAGATATATATTTGTATTTTTTTATATATTTGTTGTTAGTTATAAATTATGGAGAGATATATACATATAAAGGGGTGTGCTGTTGATAAAACTTTAAGTTACATAATATATATATAGTTGTTTATATTTACAGTACTTTATATACTATTATATAGTAGTTGTTCTTGTTATATATATTTATAAGTGAGACAAGTTGCTTTATTTTCTTACCGCTTAAATTAAGCGAATAAATACAAGGTTTGGTATTATAGAGTTGTATATATGGTAGTTCTTATGCATATATCTAGCTGGGGTTTCATAAAAGAAGTTTGTGTATATATTTTAACTGTATGTTTCAACTTTATTTTAGGCAAACTTATATAATATGTATGTATGTTGATTTTAAGATATGTGAGTTATATATACTTATATATAAAAAAAAATTATAGAAAGTATGGCATGACTGTACAGTGCATTATGAGTTCGGCCTCTTACTATATACACTATATTTTTAAAGTCTATATGAGCCAGTAAGTAATTGTGATAATTGTGAAATATTGATATTTTAGCTAAAACTTTGTTATATATATTTTGAGTTTATATACAATTTTTTTTTTCAAATTTTATAAGTATGTAACTCAGCCTATTTTTATGTATAGTACTATATAAATTGCCTACCTGCTGTCCTGTTGGTTTACACACATTTACAGTTTTGTACAAGTATATGATAGCTATATACGTTAAGTTATATTTGTTTTATAACACGTATACCTATATAGGTCGTAACCAGGTTTACAAACATAAGCTATAAGGAGTTTTATATAACCAGTTGTTTATAATGTTGTCATGTATATTTTGTGAGTTCCATACTTTATTAGTTGATCTAAATTTTTACAATATGTTTGCTATAAAAATTTATAATATGAAGATTTATATATGTTATAAGTTTATAATAAAGTTATTTACAGAATTGGTATTCTATGCTTATGGTATGTACGCATACACTTTTAATTTTTTTTATTCTTTATTTATGTATTGTTTAAAATATAACATATATGGATGTTTTAAAATATACACAGATTTTAAATTATAACTTTGTATAAGTTGTACATAGGCTGTGATACAGTAGTGTGTGAAAGTGATAGTATATCAGTTATATATTGGTTTACAGTACAAAGTATGGAAGTTGTACATATGTTAATATATATATATATATATATACACTTTAAGATGTGTGTGTATTTAAAATTTGATCTTATATATAGTTCATGTATACCACTCATCTTCATCAATCCGGTTCTGATTCATTTCATAAATTTCTATGTATCAGCTATGATCGTCAGACTCGTATCAAATCGTGCTTTGCGTCGAAATACGTGCTTGGATTCGTATCTCATCGCATTCTGTTCTCTCTCTAGCCTCGAAAGGTGAGCAATCACTCACGATTAATATTCTTTTATTTATTAAATCTGATTTCAATTGAAACGACAATTAAAATATGCTGTTGTTAGTTATTTACACTGTTGTATATGCTATTACCTGTATCTGTTCACCTATGATATCCGACACCATTATCTGTTAATTATTTATGCGATGATAATACAGTTGGTTGATAATTGATTGATTGATTTTTGTTTATATTGGATGTAAATTGTAATGTATAAGGTGATAAATATTAGGCAATTAAATTTGACGTAGGATAGTTTAAAATGTGAATGGACATATGTGTTGAAATTGATTAGTTAATTTGAATAATATGACCCCTTTTAATTGTTAAGTTAATTGACATGTAGAATTTGATAAATTATACTTTGAACCTTTGAACGTGTACTGGATTAATTGTTATAGTATTTAATTTGAAATTGAAATTGAACGACAAGTGAAACCGTAATGTAATAATCTTTAATCTACATGAAATGATAGTGTAGATTCTAGAGATAATTATATTAATTCGCACAAATAACAATGCGAATTAATACGATTATTTCGGGATTATTTGAATTAATTACTGGATTGTTATTGATTGTGTATTGATTGTTTATTTACTTTGACACTGTCCATGTTATCACACTGCAAGTTCCCTTTGTTATGTTTTGATTTTTGAGTTGGAATTGGAATCGGGTTGAAATGATAAATACCCAAACGAACTTGACTTAGGATAGAGAATTAATTAAACCGATTGGTCAATAATTTGATTTTAAATAAAATAAAGATTTTATTTGAATCATAAGAGTTTGAAATAAAATTGGAACATAAATTTTGATAAACGGAAAAATGTTAATATTAAAAATCTGAAACAAATATTAACGTAGAAATTGATGAAAGAACGTTGTTTAAAATTTAATTATTTAATAATTAAATTTGGAATTATTAATAAATAATTTGGAATTAGTAATAATCAAGTTTTGAAATTATTAAGTTTGGAATCATCTAATAATTATAATTGAAATTATAATTAAGTTTGGAATTATAATTAAGTTTGGAATTCTTAAGTTGAATTTATAATTAAGTTGAAATGATTTGATGATTAAGTTTGAATTCATAATTAAGTTTGAAATGATTTAATAATTAAGTTTGAATTTATAATCAAGTTCGTAATTATTAAGTTTTGAAATTATTAATAATTAAGATTGAAATTATTTAATAATTGAATAAGATTGAATTATTTGATAATTGAATAAAAATTGAATTCTTTGATAAGAGAAAATCGAACTTTTGAATAAGTGGATTTGAACTTCGTTAATAAATGAAATTGATTTTTTATTTATTAAGTTTTGGAAAAATTATGTAGTAAGTTAATAAGTGAAATTGAAACTTCTCGATTATGTGAAATTTAGTTCTTTATTAATTGAGTTTGAACTTTGTAACGAAGTCAATAAATAAGTGAAAATTGAATTTCTTTAACAAGAAATAAAATGTAATTTATTGAAATAAAACGTGATTTATTGAAATTAACGTAAGACTTGTAAGTCAAAGAATTGATTTGACGAATTCAATTTATTTCAATTTGATGTTTTGATATAATGAAGTTGAACGTAAGTAATTGATTTAAATGGATTAGAATTTAAATAGAAGTTGTTTTAAATGACAATTTACTTAACGAATATTGAATGAAATCGATAAATGAAAATTAAACCATTTTAAATGATTCCGGAATGAAACTTATATACGAACTTGAATCAATACTTGAATTGTTTAAATAAAAGTTGAAATCGAATTTTAAGATCTTGAAATGGTAATTTGGAAGTTTGGAAACGTAAATTTTGGAAATTGGTTTCGAAAGACAAACGATATGTTGATTTACGAATTGAAATTGAATTGAATTTGATTTGGTTCGAAATGTACTAAACGACCAATCGGTGTAATAATTACGAAAGTTATTAAAGAAACCGGAATCGGTTATGGATATACTCTCTATCTAAACCGAAAACCACTTTAATAACTATACGTGGAGTGATGATCCAGAATGAAGTGGTTGGAATGATGTACGTGATGACTGAAGAAAGAGAACGATAATGGATAGCCTTGACACTTGTGTCAAATTGGAAATGACTAAAATCAGGAGCCGTGCCGGACCAAATGGGGTTAGCCACCTCGAGCGGACACACTTCTTCGTAACTACTACTTATTACTTGTGATTGATTGGTGCACCCTCGTAATTTCAGGAGTGTTGTTTCGCGGTTTTGCGATCGCTGCGGCGATGCGTTCTCACCAGTCCGGATCAGGCGAACGGTAGTTTCACTACCTTGGGTATTGCCTCATGTGCCTTGTCATACTTGTCTCCGTATATACGCGACCACTACGAATTTGTTTTGTGTTATACCTATGGAGTACTCTCTGATATCCCACTAGTTTACGGTGGAGTTTACAGTGCTGTATAGACTATGACATTATATGAAAATGTGTTAAGGGGGATAATGGTAACGCCTTAACACTATATTGATATTTATATTAATGATAGACATTATCTATTTAGCATATATTACTACATTGTAGATAGTTTAACGGATCCTTAAAGGATGGTTATCCCAACGTCCTTTGAGTTACTTGTATTTCAATTGTTATTTCACTTGAGTTGGATTTATTGATATAAGAATATTAATCCTGACTCGAGTGTTTTGTGTTTTGCTTTACGCTCGGGTCAGACTGAGTGTACCAGTATTTGAGACTCACCTTTGGAGTTAGAGCTTCGCCTGGAGATCTAGCTATCTATCCAGCTTTCAGATATTCGTTGATTCCAGTGATGTAATCTGATTATTTTATTTGACTATTGTATTCGAAACTTCTGTTTTAACTTATTTAACTCTGTTATATATATATAGTAGCTTCATGAACTACTATCTCTTTTACTTCCGCTGCATATTATTACTCTGTGTTTGTGATTCTGTGATTATTTATTTACTGTATATCTGAGTTTTGCCAAATTTAAATTAACAATTCGATATTTTGAATTTTTCAAGTCCGACATGTGCGGATGCGAATAGTCCAAAATAGCGGGCCGTTACAATTTCGCTAGAGCGACGGACGCCATCAAATGTAGATGCTTGCCTATATTCCTCGAAGGAGTAGCGATCATATGGTTTACGCGATTATTGCCAACGCCCATTGTAACGATCCCATTTTAAAGACGAGTTTAAATTTGGAATTAAATTAAATTTTTGGGTTAAATTATGGATTTGTTTGAATTTTTCAAATTTAATAAGGTATATGTACTTATTTGCTTTTGAATTTGGAATTGAAACTCAAAATAAATGTTTTCAATTGAATTTGGAAAAAATATATTATATATTGAATGCAATATAGACACTAAGTTTAAAATAAAAATTTGTCTTATTAATAATTAATATAAGTATACAAATATGAGGATATAAATTAATGTTTGAAAGCTAAGCTTTAAAAAGGAATAAAAATTTAAGAATTTATGTTAATAATAAAAGTATAAATTTAAACTATAAAATGATAACAAATGTAATACATATACATTGGGCAAGCAAGAAAATATCTATGTAATAAAAGATTTAAAATTCTTTTGTTTTATATACTTGAAAATAAATATATTTAAAAGTAGATTTTAAAATCAAGTTTATTTGGAAATTTAATAATAAATATTTTTGTCAAAATAATTGGATTTAATTTTAAAGGTTTAAAAAAAACATGTTTCATATTAAATAAAGTGAGATTTAAAATGTGCACTCCAAATAAATCTAAGTTAAGGGTTTAAAACATAAATGTATTTAAAATAAAAAATTTATTTACCAACTTATAAATATTTATAAGTGATATATATTTTAATTTCAAACCATTTTACTTTAATTCGTATAAGTATAAATAATACATAACAAAATTAAATAGATAAATATGTTTTATAAATTAAATTATGCAAGGTTTAAAACACAATTTGTAAATTTATTTTTAGCAAAGGACTTAAGCATAAAATGTTTATAACATAAACAAGTGTAAAGATTTTTCTCTATACAATTAATAAGTGTAATAAATTTAACAAGTGGCAACTTCTTTCTTTTCTTTGGAATTAAATTATATGAATATGAATTAAGAAGAAAAAAAATTCTCAGTAAAAATACTTTTTTCTTAAAACCTGAATCTTGAATACTTCCTCAAGCAAGCTGGAAAAAAAATTAAAACCTGAAAATAGATCCAAGTAAGAAAGTTTAAAATCTAAAGCAGTTGAAACCTTCCTCTATACAAACAGTCTTCTTTTTATATATACATATCCACATCAATGCTATTTCGATCAGTAAAAAAATTAAGCAAACCAGAGAAAGAAAAAAAATACAAACACCATCATTATCTACAAGCTTAACATTATTTCAGTTCAAAGCAAAGACATGATTCAAAGGGGAGATTCAATCTGCAGTTTCAAACAATAGTTTCTTCCTGTTCAAATCTTGTTTTCAGGTGAGCAAACTTGAATTTTTAAACTAGCTCTTCAATTCTAGTGCCTGTAATGATAAATAAGTGTTTGCATATGCATGTTTATATATGTATTCATGGCCAGGATAAGGTGTATGTTTTGTTACAAGCAGATAAGTTTTTTTCCAGGTTTACAGAGTAAACCATTTTATGGAAATTCAAATCTCCAAGTGCAAGAAATTTTGAGGTATAATCTATAAAGGAAAAATTGTTAGAGAAACTCAAATTCAAAATTAAAAATAATCTTAACCATAGAATATTAGTAAATAAATTGAAATTGTAAAATTAAAGAGGAAGAACGTTTTAAACAAAAAAATTAAGCATTTTAATTTGAAGTTTTGATTATTAGATCAGGTTTATCTTGTAATAAGATGATTTTTAAAAGTAAGTTCACGATTTTTAAGCTTGTAATGATCGGGAAATTCCTAGATGATCAGAAACTATATTTTGATCAAGTGTTGGAAATCAATAGCACGATGGGTTTTTTGATTGAATCTGAAGCATATTTGTAGATCAAAGATTAACAGAAAAATAGTGAAATAAATTCTAGATCGCTAGAGATGATGGATGATGTGAAGTTAGGATTTTAGAACCTCGTTTGAACGATGTTGCATTCGAGATCATTGCGCTGTCATAAAGGGATCGGACTTCGACGCATGAATTGGAATCGAAGCATGGTTGAACGGAGCTGCTCTAGTCAAGGTGGTGGGGGTTGCAGGTGGTTTCTATCGTCGGCGCAAGATGTTTTAGTTGGTCAGGTTGCTTCCAGTAGTGGCTTGTTTGGCTTGAAATTGTTCGATTTTGTTTTACCGTTGAATTTGACGATTTGGGTGGATGCGAGGTAGGTGGAGGTCGTGGGTGATGAGTTGGCAACAATGAAGTCGATCGGAAGGGCTTCGATCACCTGTGCATGGAAATGCGTGTCAGTGTGTATATGTTTTGTTGATGGGTTGGGGAAGAATGGTGCAAGTCGAAGGTGAGCTCGGGGAAACATTGTGTTGCTCGGGTGCGTGAATGTATTCACGTGAGTACTGTAGTTTATTTAAACTTAGCTGAAATAAAAAAAAAGAGAGGGGAAGAAGAAGAAGGTGTTACAGGGAGGACGCGGGTGATATAAGGGGTTACTCGAAGTACTACTCGAGATTTAGCAGGGGAAGGTTCGGGTTTCTTCAAATTTCAATGTTTAAAATAAAATGAAGTTAAGCAAACTTTTGATTTTATCAGAGTTTAAACATTGTAAATTTTAATAAATGTTCGACAAACTTAAGTTAAAACTTTATACAAGTTCAATTGTATAGTTAATGTATAACAATGCTTAAACGCTTAACTAATATTTTAATTAAGTAATTAATTTAAGTAAGTATAAAATTAATTATTTTCTAAAGTTGTAGTTAATAATAAATTAGTTTCCAAAATTTAAAGAAAACTTTTAAATGTTTAATTAAGTTGAACAATTAATATCAATTAATTATTTTAGAAAGAAATTAAGAATAATTATATTAGAATTATAATTAGAGATTCGTAAATCAATGAATTATGTGATTAATTAAATAGTAATTAACTACAAAAGTTAATTTATGAATGCTTAATAGATGATTTATTTAAGTAATTTAATTACGAATAAATAATTAATTAATTAAGTAATGGATAATTAATGATTTAAGATGATTGCTTATGGATAATGGCGTATATAGAATCTCTAATTTGTGATAATTGGTGATATTCTGTGATGTTCCTATGATATTGCTCTTGATATATATATGATGATTGTGTATGATTTATCTGTGATAAATGTTATTTGGATTCAAAATGTTGAATTAAACTGTTTAAATTTAATGGATAACTTGGTCTTTAAAATGGCGTTTGGATTTCGATGCGACAGGGAGTCGGATTCCGGTTAGTTATCCGAAACCCACATCGAATCGTAATGATGAATCTTTGTGATTGATACATTTATTTTATCTATGAATCTGTGAATAAAGATAAGCGTTATAGTTCATACCGCTTATCGATATTGATATATCTGTGATGATTGATGATGTGCACTGTTGTGTAAAACCCCCTGGACTACACTTATACACACACAATATGGATTGCACATGGAAATCGATTAAGTCACAGATTTTTAAATAGTTTTGAATTTGAATTTTTAATTCAAATAGTTTTGGAAATGAAAATTGAATTAAATATAAAAATCTTTTGAAAAAGGAATTCCAAAAATAGAAGTTATTCTCAATAACTTGATAAAGATATGAAAATTGAATAATTTGATTCAAATTGGAATTCAATATTTGAAATTGAATTTTATATTTGGTATTTATGATTTAAAAAGGATTATACAAGTTTATATGAGTTTTAAACCATTTTTAAAGTATTATTTTGGGGGATTGAATTAACCCAAAGTGTTTAACTTGCATAAATAAGATCGGGTTTCTCTGAAATAAAACTGGTGGTTTCAAATGATAAAAGCTTTCCTTTAAGAAATGAACTTTCAAATTTATATTAAAGGAATTCAAAGTTTGAATTAAAATAGTTTTCCAAATTATGGATGAATCTTCAAAATGATTTTTGAAAGCTATGATATAAATCTCGATTCAAAGATTTAACGAGTTAATCCAAGTGAAACGGAAATTGTTTTGAAATCCGTAAATGGATCTTTGTAAAATCTGGGTGAACTTTGTGAAGTGAAAAATCTGGGTGAACTTTGTGAAGTGAATCTTTTTCTGTTTAAAGATTTGAAAATGGTAATCGATTAAACCATATGAAAAGAAATTTTTGGGTGATAAGTTATGACTTAATTGAAATCCTAATATCCTTATGTTTTTAAATATTACGCTCATTATTCGGTTTAGCCAGGAGAGGACCTTTGTGTCATATAACCCATTTCGAATAATGATACGTCGTTATGGATAGCATTTGAAGACCGGGTATTTGCGAGAATGATAGGATGACCTATCGATTGTATCTGCACTGAGTAGCTACAGTATAGAGATTTCCTAAGTGATGGGAAGTCCGATCGGGATTGTGAATACCGGGATTGCAAGGGCTTCTTCCGAAGTGTCTTCGGTTTTGTTCGAACCCGGGACAGACTTGTATGGATGTGTGTCTGACACTACACTTTGAGATATAAAGTAGATTTCTTTCAAATACATATCTGTTGGTGGCGGAGAATTTATTCTCTTAGCTTAACTCCCTTCTCTGAGACGTACGAGCTCAGAGGTTATGTAGCTGAAGGTTGTCAGCGTTATACTCCCAATTTGGTAGTGTGACATGCTATGTACTGCTGTGTGTTGATGATCATTTGTTGATCATTTGTGATCAAAGCATGGCTTTAGTGTTAAGCGTAGCTTTGTGGATGAAACATCGTCGAGCCTTACAAACCGGTAATGGTCGAAACAGGAATGATGCGGCAAGGTTTCAGGGGTAGCTCCCCTAGGGTGTGACCATTCCATCTGGAAAAGTGTAGTATTATGGTATGGAGCCCAGATATTTACTCATGTGGGCACTGTAGTATATCTATCACTATGTGATGTTGTTGGTGTCGAGAGCTCTCAGATAAAGGTCCCAAAGGACTGGGGGTGGCATATCTGTAGGTGATACTTCCTGGCGGGGGTACAGCGGCCTTGTGTTGGCAGAGAACTGAGGGATGGTTCTCGAGGCGTCCTCCAAATGCGTTCCCATGTGGCAGTAAGAAGTTCCTTGGCCTGACCATTTGTTGGAAATCCATTCATTCAATACGTGCCTTGTACGGTTTTAGTTGTATTACCTGCCATCTACTTATGGTGGCGCCCCACTGTTTGGATGGTAGCTATAGTAGGCATAGTTCGAAATGTCTATGCTGGCTAAGATTAATATTATACTTTCGAAATGTTTTCCACTGTGCACTAATAATAATAATATCAAAATGGTTTTCACGTATTAAGCATTTTTGACTATCATAAGGAGAAATCTCCTCTAATTCTGCATTTCCATGGTGTGTGTGGTGGGAGGCCTTATGGTAGTTTCATTTTTCAAAAGCATTGCGGATCTCAAAATTTAAATCTTTTGATTGTTTTTAAAAGACCAACTGTTTTTGTTTGCTCATATTAGTCCCATGACTGACACGGAGTTTATTGTTCCCTTCCTAAACTCTGGGTGTCGACAATTTTCCACACGGGCAGTTTAGAGTTGGGTTTTTCAGATAGTAGATATAGAATCGATTCTGTAGCTTTTGGCTTTCTTTTTTGGTATTCTTTGAAGACTTTGGATATTGAAGTCTTTGGTTCGGACTACTGACCTTGCTTATCTTCGTGCAATCTTGATGGTGGATCGAGCTTGAAGTTTTAGGAGCTTTTAGATCAGAGTTGTAGTATTGGATTCTGTGAAGACTTATCTTATATTATATCGTGTTCCGCTGTATTATATGTTGTATGTTCTCTGATGTTGATGGTTATCATTATATCAATTTGATGTATCGGATTATTATATTCATGTTGTATCAGTGATATCATCTTTTATTTCAACTGTGTTATTTATCATCTAATGGGTGTTGCAAGCTCCCGCGATACGAATTTGATGTTGTTGTCGGACATCGAGTTCGGGTCATGACAAATTGGTATCAGAGCTAAAGGTTGAGCAAGAACTTTAGCTATGGAGTGTAACACATTAGATGGCTCATTATAGATAGGGTGAAGTATACCCTAGAATGAGTACAACCAGTGGAACCAAAAATCCAAGTTCCTCAGTCTATTCTCTTTATATGTTGTTATTCTCTAAGATACTTCGTCTGAATGCCTAAACCGGTCTTCTTACTATTTACAAATAGTAAGAATGAGGAGAAGAAGAGGACGAAATAGGAGACAAGAAAGTACCACTTTAGCTGGTCAAAGCCCTGCAACGACAGATATTCTCATTCAATCTCAATCAAATTTGACTGATCTATATCGAAGTTTTTCTAAACTTGGTGGAAAACCATTCACAGGCAAAGAATCCGTTATTGAAGCATAAGCCTGGATTCGATCGTGTGAAAAGATTTTCAAAGGAGTAAACTTAGGAGATGATCAGACGCGATTGATAGATTCTTGGAAACTCTAGGATGAGGCTTTAATTTTGTGGGAAACGGTTACATTGGATGAGCCGACGGATGAATTTACTTGGAGTCGTTTCAAAGAAATGTTCGAGCAGCGATATATGCCGCCTGCTGGTACCTCTAGAATGTACCAGGAGTTCATAGATTTGAAGCAAGGAAGTTTTTCATTTGAAGAGTACTTAAACAAATTCAATATATTATCTCGATTTGGTCCAGAATTAGTGAATACATCGTTAAAGAAGAATGAAAAGTTTATTCGGGGAATGAACCAGGAGTTTCAGGAAAGGATGACTACTCACATTAAGGAATCTTTTTCTGAATTAATTGATATGGGTTATAAATACGATACTCTGGATAAGCAAGAAGATCCGGAAGAGAATGGAAATACAACTAATCTGAATTGGAGAAAAAAGAAATTTGGTGGAAAGAAATCGAGGAAGGATAAAGGAAAGAAGAATGTACGGAAGAAAAAGGTGAAAGACATTGCTTGTTTCAACTACTTGGAGAAAGGCCATTACTTGAACAATTATAAGAACCCCAGGAAACAAGGACAGAGAGAGCCATTTATGAAGCCAGAATAGGATTGTAGGGAGTGTTGTTACTGCCATAAGCCGAGACATAGGATCATGAATTGCCCAACACTGAAGCAAGTTCAAGCAGCGGGGGCCTGTGAAATCAAAGGTGATTTTTCAACCTTAAAATTTAGTTAAGGAAATGAAATTTTATAAGGTAACTATCTTGTTTACGATTAAATTGTTCAAATTTTATTCGACATGAGAACTACCCTTAGTTTTATTTCTCCGTAAATTGTAAATGAGTTAAATCTTGAATCGGAGATCGTAATCGAATCTATTTCTGTCTGTTTCATTGGGTTTCGATATAGTCTACAAATGGTTAGTTATTCCTTCCAACTAACCAATACCCCTGTATATTTCGTAGATCAGATAACCCAATTGTTGCATAGTTGATTGAGTTTGTTCTCACATCTATTGTTGATATTCTGATTTGGTAAGCCAAATGCAGAATTGATATTCGATTTGGTTTGGAAAGATATTTCTCTATCTTTCATCTATCTTAGTTATCTCCTTGGAAAATTTCGAGGATGAAATTTCTTAAGGGGGGAATCTGTAACGATCCCGTTTTAAAGACGAGTTTAAATTTGGAATTAAATTAAATTTTGGGGTTAAATTATAGATTTGAATTTTTCCAATTTAATAAGGTATACGTACTTATTTGCTTTTGAATTTGGAATTGAAACTCAAAATAAATGTTTTCGATTGAATTTGGAAAAAAATATATTATATATTGAATGCAACATAGACATTAAGGTTTAAAATAAAAATTTGTCTTATTAATAATTAATATAAGTATACAAATATGAGGATATAAATTAATGTTTGAAAGTTAAGCTTTAAAAAGTAATAAAAATTTAAGAATTTAAGTTAATAATAAAAGTATAAAGTTAAACTATAAAATGATAACAAATGTAATACATATACATTAGGCAAGCAAGAAAATATCTATGTAATAAAAGATTTAAAATGCTTTTGTTTTATATACTTGAAAATAAATATATTTAAAAGTGGATTCTAAAATCAAGTTTATTTGGAAATTTAATAATAAATATTTTTGTAAAATTAATTGGATTTAATTTTAAAGATTAAAAAAACATGTTTCATATTAAATAAAGATTTAAAATGTGCACTCCAAATAAATCTAAGTTAAGGGTTTAAAACATAAATGTATTGAAAATAAAAATTTTATTTACTAACTTATAAATATTTATAAGTGATATATATTTTAATTTGAAACCATTTTACTTTAATTTGTATAAGTATAAATAATACATAACAAAATTAAATAGATAAATATGTTTTATAAATAAAATTATGCAAGGTTTAAAACACAATTTGTAAATTTATTTTTAGCAAAGGACTTAAGCATAAAATGTTTATAACATAAACAAGTGTAAAGATTTTTCTCTATACAATTAACAAGTGTAATAAATTTAACAAGTGGCAGATTCTTTCTTTTCTTTGGAATTAAATTATATGAATATGAAGTAAAAGAAAAAAAAATTCTCAGTAAAAATGCTTTTTTCTTAAAACCTGAAACTTGAATACTTCCTCAAGCAAGCTGGAAAAAAAATTAAAACCTGAAAATAGATCCAAGTAAGCAAGTTTAAAATCTTAAGCAGTTGAAACCTTCCTCTGTACAAACAGTCTTCTTTTTATATATACATATCCACATCAATGCTATTTCGATCAGTAAAAAAATTAAGCAAACCAGAGAAAGAAAAAAAAAATACAAACATCATCATTATCTACAAGCTTAACATTATTCCAGTTCAAAGCAAAGACGGGATTCAAAGGGGAGATTCAGTCTGCAGTTTCAAACAATAGTTTCTTCATGTTCAAATCTTGTTTTCAAGTGAGCAAGCTTGAATTTTTAAACTAGATCTTCAACTCTGGTGTCTGTAATGATAAATAAGTGTTTGCATATGCCTGTTTATATATGTATTCATGGCCAGGATAAGGTGTATGTTTTGTTACAAGCAGATAAGATTTTTTTTCCAGATTTACAGAGTTAACCATTTCAAGAAAATTCAAATCTCCAAGTGCAAGCAATTATGAGTTATAATCTATAAAGGAAAAATTGTTAGAGAAACTCAAATTCAAAATTAAAAATAATCTTAACCATAGAATATTAGTAAATAAATTAAAATTGTAAAATTACAGGGGAAGAACATTTTAAACAAAAAATTTAAGCATTTTAATTTGAAGTTTTGATTGTTAGATCAGGTTTATCTTGTAATAAGATGATTTTTAAAAGGAAGTTCATGATTTTTAAGCTTGTAATGATTGGGAAATTCCAAGATGATCAGAAACTATATTTTGATCAAGTGCTGGAAATCGATGGCACGATGGGTTTTGTGATTGAATCTGAAGCATATTTGTAGATCAAAGATTAACAGAAAAATAGTGGAATAAATTCTAGATCGCTAGACATGATGGACGATGTAAATTTAGGGTTTTAGAACCTCGTTTAAATGATGTTGCATTCGAGATCATTGCGCTGTCATAAAGGGATCGGACTTTGTCGCATGAATTGGAATCGAAGCATGGTTGAACGGAGCTGCTTTGGTCAAGGTGGTGGGGGTTGCAGGTGGTTTCTATCGTCGGCGCAAGACGTTTTAGTTGGTCAGGTTGCTTCCAGTAGTGGCTTGTTTGGCTCGAAATTGTTTGATTTTGTTTTACTGTTGAATTTGACGATTTGGGTGGATGCGAGAAAGGTGGAGGTCGTGGGTGATGAGTTGGCAACGGTGAAGTCGATCGGAAGGGCTTCGATCACCTGTGCACGGAAATGCGTGTCAGTGTATATGTTTTGTTGATGAGATGGGGAAGAATGGTGCAAGTCGAAGGTGAGCTCGGGGAAAACATTGTGTTGCTCGGGTGCGTGAATGTATTCGCGTGAGTACTGCAGTTTATTTAAACTTAGCTGAAATTAAAAAAAAGAAGAGGAGGAAGGTGTTACAGGAAGGACGCGGGTGATATAAGGGGTTACTCGAAATACTACTCGAGATTTAGCAGGGGAAGGTTCGGGTTTCTTCAAATTTTAATGTTTAAAATAAAATGAAGTTAAGCAAACTTGTGATTTTATCAGAGTTTAAACATTGTAAATGTTAATAAATGTTCGACAAACTTAAGTTAAAACTTTATACAAGTTCAATTTTTTAGTTAATGTATAACAATGCTTAAACTCTTAACTAATATTTTAATTAAGTAATTAATTTAAGTAAGTATAAAATTAATTATTGTCTAAAGTTGTAGTTAATAATAAATTAGTTTCCAAAATTTAAAGAAGACTTTTAAATTTTTAATTAAGTTGAACAATTAATATCAATTAATTATTTGTAATTAACTATAAAAGTTAATTTATGAATGCTTAATAGATGATTTATTTAAGTAATTTAATTACGATTAAATAAATAATTAATTAAGTAATGGATAATTAATGATTTAAGATGATTGCTTATGGATAATGGTGTATATAGAATCTCTAATTTGTGGTAATTACTTGGTGATATTCTGTGATGTTCCTATGATATCGCTCTTGATATATATATGATGATTGTGTATGATTTATCTGTGATAAATGTTATTTGGATTCAAAATGTTGAATTAAACTGTTTAAATTTAATTGACAACTTGGCCTTTAAAATGGAGTTTGGATTTCGATGCGACAGGGAGTCGGATTCCGGTTAGTTATCCGAAACCCACATTGAATAGTAATGATAAATCTTTGTGATTGATACATTTATTTTATCTATGAATCTGTGAATAAGGATAAGCGTTATAGTTCATACCGCTTATCGATATTGATATATCTGTGATGATTGATGTTGTGCACTGTTGTGTAAAACCCCTTCGACTACACTTATACGCGCACAATATGGGCTGCACGTGGAAATCAGTTAAGTCACAGATTTTTAAATAGTTTTGAATTTGAATTTGAATTTTTAATTCAAATAGTTTTGGAAATGAAAATTGAATTAAATATAAAAAGCTTTTGAAAAAGGAATTCGAAAAATAAAAGTTATTATCAATAACTTGATAAAGATTTGAAAATTGAATAATTTGATTCAAATTGGAATTCAATATTTGAAATTGAATTTTATATTTGGCATTTATGATTTAAAAAGGATTATACAAGTTTATATGAGTTTTAAAACATTTTTAAAGTATTGTTTTGGGGGATTGAATTAACCCAAAGTGTTTAACTTGTATAAATAAGATCGGGTTTCTCTGAATAAAACTGGTGGTTTCAAATGATAAAGGCTTTCCTTTAAGAAATGAACTTTCAAAATTATATTAAAGGAATTCCAAGTTTGAATTAAAATACTTTTCCAAATTATGGATAAATCTTGAAAACGAGTTTTGAAAGCTATGAGATAAATATCGATTCAAAGATTTAACGAGTTAATCCAAGTGAAACGGAAATTGTTTTGAAATCCGTAAATGGATCTTTGTGAAATCTGGGTGAATTTGTGAAGTGAATCTTTTTTGTTTAAAGATTTGAAAATGGTAATCGATTAAACCATTTGAAAAGAAAGTTTTAGGTGATAAGTTGTGACTTAATTGAAATCCCAATATCCATATGTTTTTAAATATTACGCTCATTATTCGGTTTAGCCGAGAGAGGAACTTTGTGTCATATAACCCATTCCGAATAATGATATGTCGTTATGGATAACATTTGAAGACCGATGGTGAAGACCGAGTATTTGCAAGAACGATAGGATGACCTATCGATTGTCTATGCACTGAGTAGCTACGGTATAGAGATTTCCTAAGTGATGGGAAGTCCGATCGGGATTGTGAATACCCGGATTGCAAGGGTTTCTTTGGAAGTGCCTTCGGTTCTGTTCGAACCCGGGACAGACTTGTATGGATGTGTGTCTGACACTACACTTTGAGATATAAAGTAGAGTTCTTTCAAATACATATCTGTTGGTGGCGAAGAATTTATTCTCTTAGCTTAACACCCTTCTCTGAGACGTACGAGCTCAGAGGTTATGTAGTTGAAGGTTGTCAGATTATACTCCCAATTTGGTAGTGTGACATGCTAAGTACTGCTGTGTGTTGATGATCATTTGTTGACCATTTGTGATCAAAGCATGGATTTAGTGTAAAGCATAGCTTTGTGGATGAAACCTCGTCGAGCCTCACAAACCGGTAATGGTCGAAACGGGAATGATGCGGCAAGGTTTCAGGGGTAGCTCCCCTAGGGTGTGACCATTCCTTCTGGAAAAGGGTAGTATTATGGTATGGATACCAGATACTTACTCATGTGGGCACTATAGTATATCTATCACTGTGTGATGTTGTTGGTGTTGAGAGCTCTCGAATAAAGGTCCCAAAGGACCGGGGGTGGCATATCTGTAGGTGATACTTCCGGGCAGGGGGTACACCGGCCTTGTGTTGGCAGAGAACCGAGGGATGGTTCTCGGGGCGTCCCTCCAGAGGCATTCCCATGTGGTAGTAGGAAGTTCCTTGTGTAGGATCTAGATTAACCCTAGAGGGGGGGGGGTGAATAGGGTTATAACAAATTTTCTCGATTTAAACACAGAAATAAACTGCAGAAATAAATATGCTGAAAAGTAAATCACACACAAAATTTACCCAGCTTCGGCAACCCCTGCCTACTGCTGCATTCCCAGATTTCTATTAGAATTAAACAGTATCACGCTTACAAACACACTACTAGAATCGCAGACCCTTTTGCTCCCGCTCACAAACACTCTACTAGACTCGCACACCCTGCTCCCGCCTATAGAGTTTCGCTCACTCGCAAACACTGCTTCCGCCTATAGAGCTTTGCAAACTCGCACACCCTGCTCACTGAACTAATTCTAAATAGACAATCTGACACTACCTAAACCCTAGGTGGTGATTTACAAATTCTTTGACTCGAAAAGAAAAAAACAACTTCAAAAATAACCGCAGGAGCAAAAATTAAAATATGAACTTTGGACCCGTAATTTTTGCTCAAATTAAAAAACTAAAAACCCCTTTTATAAAATTAAAACACTAAACCCCCTTTTAATAATAAGGCCGGCCCACTCCCTTATTTCACCCGATCTCCTTCAATTCTTTCTTGAGAATGGTGGCGACAATTCTTTGTTATAGAAATTAGGGCTTCGGCTTCTTTCTCGAATTAGGGCTTCGGCTCTGGATGATTGATACTCTTTGCTCGCGCACGTTCTCTGATGTTTCGCGACTTGTTCTCTGATGATTCGCGACTTGTTCTCTGATGATTTGCGACTTGTTCTCTGATGATTGATTGTTGTTGTATTTGAGATCGTGAGTTGTTTGCAGCTGCTTCTTTTGATGACCGAGTTCGTTAAATTGGTATGTATTACTTTCGTTTGCTGGTTTGATTATTTGCCTTTTTCACTTGATAACTCGATGCCGATGATGTACTCTTGGGTTTGATATTTATATGAATTCGAATCAATTGATTCGTTCGTATTCACTTGCGACTTCATCACTTTCCTAATTTGTTGCAACTTGATACGCACGGCTTCTATTCTGTAGCGTTCGATTTCCTTGAGTCACACGGCTTTAAATCTTTCCTCTTTTTGACATCTCTAACCATTTCAAAAATAAAGATACGAATTTGATACTGTCATGAATTCGAATTGGACTTGGTCTGCCTGTAATCTCTGGTATTTCATTGCTGACTTTTTCATTGCTGACTTTTTCATACGGCAACAACTTGTTGATTACCTGTACTTGCTCCTATATTACTTTGAATTGCATTTTTGGCTACCTGAATTTCAATTTAGCATTGCATGATGTTGTCTGATTATTTGTTCATATGATTCCATGTATTACTGCACTGACTCATGTGTTTCACATTTTAACTCTAGATATCACTGCTGTATACATGCATTCCAGTAGCATGGTCGTTGTTCATCTTGTAGTCTTCTTGACGTTGCCACTGTGTTGCATTTGTATCACTGCAAAACTCCATTGCTGTGTTGCTCACTGATGCATTCATTGTAGCTTGTCGAATATGTATTGAACTCTGTAGTCTGCACTTGTATAGTTGGTTCCATATCCATGTATCTTGATGGTGTATAAGCTTTTTCATGCTGCTGTGATGCAGTTTCCTTCACTGTTGTATCTTTGGGAGTTTGCACTGCTTTATGTTGGATTCATTGATGTATGTTGTATTTGCTTGAGTTTGTACAGTGTTGTACTTGTTTCACTGACCACCTGTATCATTGAGTAGCAATCGTCTGCACTTGCACAATTTTCCATCATTGCTGCCTGATTTTGGTCTTCAATGTACTGGTGACATGTGCATTTGTCTTTGTTGCTGCATTTCAACCTGTAACTTGAATTTCACTTTCCGCTGTAGTTTGAACTGTGCATTTGGACTTGAATCTGTAATCTTCCTCATGTATGCACATGCATATGTATGTGTGTGTGTGTATGCTTGTGTTGGTGGTGCACTTTGCATATGAACTTGGTTTGCACTTGAACTGTTTGTTGAAGTTTGGTCTGTGTAGTTGCAGTATTCATTATGTTGGTCGAGCTTGCATTCTTTGTTGGCACTTTTGAATGTTTACAGCTTGGTATTGAGTTGTTTAATGAAGAGGTTGAACTTTGGTATGCTTATGTTG
The DNA here is from genome assembly GCA_030765085.1 of Allium cepa. NCBI lineage: Eukaryota > Viridiplantae > Streptophyta > Magnoliopsida > Asparagales > Amaryllidaceae > Allium > Allium cepa. The sequence continues at coordinate 647,027,752 of CM060939.1, read as the reverse complement.
GCACTTTTGAATGTTTACAGTCTGTGTAGTTGCTGTTTTCCTTTTTTTTTATTTTGATGTTGCCACTGTCTTCTTTGTACTAGCACACTTGCTCTTGTTGACTGCTTCATGTAGTTGATCTTGTCTCCAGTTTTGATCAATGCTCGGTCATGTTGCATATTGGACATTTGTGTACTTGACTGTTGCTTGATTTTCCTGTTGAGACCTCTGCACTGTGCCTTGTAATTGTGGTCTGCCTTGAGTTGAATCCCGTGTGTTATTTGGGTTTGACCTTGTGCTGAATTGTTAGCAGTGCTTTTGTTTGATTTGTGCACACGAGTTGGCGAGGCAGTGCACACGTGTATGAATGTACGCGTGTGTATTGGAGCCACTTATGGTTACCTGTCCCTGTAATATCTATATGCACGACTTTGTGATGAATTCAAGTGTAAATTATGACGAACAACCCAAATAACTGAGGCAAATCATATTTTCAAAAATTATTTATTTTTGAATTTGCAAAAATATTTCTTTTTCAATTTTACTGCGCTAGTTTATATTTTTGCAGATTTCTCAGATGCTGGATTCAAACTGGAATGCAGTTGAAGACAAAACACGAGTGTGAGTGATATGTAGTGAGATTATTAATGTAAAAATGTTTGTGATGTAATCGTGATGTAATCAAAAATGTATATGTACAGTGAGAGCATGAATTTGTACCATTCAAGATTGTAATAAATATTTGTTTGAATAAAATTTCTGTTTGAATTCAAAATCTGTGAAATCTGTTTTGTTTGAATTCAAATTCAAATTCTGTGTAATTTATTTTATTCAACAAATATTTATTTAATCTATGGAAAAAAATAGTACATTACCAAATACATTTAAATGAATATATATGTTTATTATCATCAAACAAAAACATATAAGCGCATATTCAACACCTTGGCCTGACCTTTTATTGGAAATCCATTCATCCAATACGTGCCTTGTACGATTTTAGTTGTATTACCTGCCATTTACTTATGGTGGCGCCCCACTGTTTGGATGGTAGCTATGTAGGCATAATTTGAAATGTTTATGCTGACTAAGATTAATATTATACTTTTGACATGTTTTCCACTATGCACTAATAATAATAATATCAAAATGGTTTTCACGTATCAAGCATTTTTTTACTATCATAAAGAGAAATCTCCTTCAATTCTGCGTTTGCATGGTGTGTGGGTGGGAGGCCTTATGGTAGTTTCATTTTTCAAAAGCATTGCGGATCTCAAAATTTAAATCTTTTGATTGTTTTTAAAAGACCAACTGTTTTTGTTTGCTCATACCAGTCCCATGACTAACTCGGAGTTTATTGTTCCCTTCCTAAACTCTGGGTGCCCACAATTTTCCACACGGGCAGTCTATAGTTGGATTTTTAGATAGTAGATATAGAATTGATTCTGTAGCTTTTGGCTTTCTTTTTGGTATTCTTTGAAGACTTTGGATATTGAAGTATTTGGTTCGGATGACTGACCTTGCTTATCTTGGTGCAATCTTGATGGTGGATCGAGCTTGAAGTTTTTGGAGCTTTTGGAACAGAGTTGCAGTATTGGATTCTATGAAGACTTATCTCATATTGTATCGTGTTCCGCTATATTATATGTTGTATGTTCCCTGATGTTGATGGTTATCATTGTATCAATTTGATGTATCAGATTATTATATTCATGTTGTATCAGTGATATCATCTTTTATTTCCACTATGTTATTTATCATCTAATGGTTGTTGTAAGCTCCTGTGATACGAATTTGATGTTGTTGTTCAACATCGAGTTCGGGTCGTGACACCTATCTCCTCATTTGATTAACTGGCTCGGTAGTTTGCCAAGCAATTCAAAATTCAAGTGGCTCGCCCTAAGGATGCGATGTCTTTATCCAACGTAATTCAAGCTCCAAGAAGGATGCTCAAAGACTTCTTGCATAGATTCAACATCGCCGTCAGTGAAGTGAGCAATCCTAGCATGGATATCAAACTAATTGCATTGATAAGGGGAATTGACCCCAATAGGATTTCAGCGACTGGTTAGCTTGAGAGCCTCCTGCGACCTTAGATCACTTCTACAAAGTGAGCCAGTGCATACGCAAGCAGGAGGCAAGACATACTAGATAGAAGAACAGTGCAAGTCTGTTGGCTAAAGGAAATTAAATCGAGGGTAGCATTGAGGCCCATTGGCTAAGGACTCAGATTCTAGGAGATGACCCAGAATCTCAAAATTTAACTCATATACCCCTTTGAACGGTTCAATTGATAACATCTACTTTGAGACTCACAACTCGAAGCAGTACTGAAAATCAGCCTTGAGAGAGTCCATCAAAAATCCAAGGAATGTTTTATATTTTAAGACACACATGGTCCTAACATTAGCAACTATAAACACCTCCGAGATGTGATTGGAAAGCTGATTAGAAAAGGAAAGCTTCAACAATATGTGAAAGCCTGGCAGAATAGAAGGTAGGGAACATCCAATGCCTATCAATAAAGAACTCTGATTATCAATTGGACCGCTGACGGTTGACATCCCACTGAAAGAAGCTAAGGGCAAAGTGGAATAGCGAGCATATGATGCTGCTTCACTTACCAATGAGATTTATTACGATCTTCTTTGAATTATTTTTATTTCAATTGTGTTGTAAACTATGACCAATTTGAACTAAACTACTTCGAAACAATCCAGGTGACGAAGTACTTAGAGTTTGGCGCCAACCAATCTCTGTGGACCATGATCAGATCTTTGGAGTTTCATCAAGATAGCATGATTCAACAGCTCATCAGCTGCCATATCCTCCCTGACTTAGGTCGATGGACTCGAAATGGTAAAATCCGACAAGATTAGGTTACAACAAAAAGTGGACACGGCTGATCATCTACTCATCAACTTCTGCGCCTGACTTGGAGACCAAAGAAAGATTTGGAGTGGATGCAATCCAACCATCCACTCCCCATCTCATACTTGAAGATTACCAAAATACTTTTGCCTCTCCCAGAGCTCAGCATGACCGAGGTCCAACTAAAGTGATGCAAGTCGACTATCTACATGTTAAATATTTTCTTGAACACAAGAAGTAGTTCAAAAGCTCGACTTAAAGTATGCGTACTGACTACTTACTTATTAAGCTCCTCCCTGAACACATGGATATGACTACAGCTTGAGGTGGATATGACCAAACCGTACAACCTAAGCATGGATGTGATCTAATAATCTATCACCTACTCCCTTCCTAGAATTGACAAAAGGAGCTACAACAACTAAGTGGATACAAATCAATCATCTCACTTGCCATGTTCCATCCATGGTGCTGGAGATAGAATTCCATTTCATGAATGAACACGATTCGACCGTTCGTTCAATAGCCCTTAGGTCAACTTGGCAGATGGAGTATAAGTATAAATCGGATGGAGAAGGACCACCTATGGAACAACTCTAAGTCGCTAGAGTGCATATTAGAGTATAAATATAAATTGGGTGGAGACCGACCGCCCGTGAAACAACTCTAAGTCCCAGAGTGCAGACTTGAGTATAAACATAAATCGGGTGGAGACCGACTGCATGCAAAACAAATCTAAGTCCCTAGAGTATGGACTTGAGTATAACCATTAATGGGTGGATACGAACCACCCACGAAACAACTCTATGTCCCCAAAGTGAGGACTGGAGTACAAACATAACGAAACAAATCTATATCCCCAAAGTGCGGACTGGAGTACAAATATAAATCGGATGGAGACCGGCCTCCCGAAAACAACTCTAAGTCCCTAGAGTGCAGACTAGAGTATAAACAAATCGAATGGAGACCAACCGCCTGCGGAACAACTCTATGTCCCAGAGTGCAGACTGGAGTATAAACATAAATTAGGTGAAGACCGACTGCTCGCGAAATAACTTTAAGTCCTTAGAGTGCAGACTGAAGTATAAACATAAATCGAGTGGAGACCGACCATCCATGAAACAACTCTAAGTCCTCAGAGTGTTGACTGGAGTATAAACATAAATTGAGTGGAGACCTACCATCCATGAAATAGCTTTAAGTCCAAAGAGTGCGGACAGGAGTATAAACATAAATCGGGTGAAGTATGACCTTCTGCGAAAGGACTGGAGTATAAACATAAATCGGTTGAAGTACGACTTCTCGCGAAACAACTCTAGTCCCCAAAGCGCGGACTAGAGTATAAATACAAATTGGGTGTGATTTGACCACCTGCTAGCAAACTCTTATTCCCAAAGTATGGATACAAACGTGAATGAGTAGGTGAGTGGAGTTCGACCATTCTCTATTCCATAAACTCCGGCCTGAAACTGATGGGAGGAGTATAAATTCACCATGGATGGAAGTCGAACATCCATAAAATAACTCCACCAATCCATGACTTGGGGTAGAAGTACAAATCAGTAAAAGCTTAGTATGATAGTCCACTATAGCTCCATCTTGGTGTTCTTTACAACTTATGGAAACGATTGCAAGAAGGCCTTAATACACAATCAATCGAAGAGACGTTCGAAGTTAAGGGCGACTGATTATATTATACCATCGGGTCGACAGGCAATGTCTATCCTGTCTTTCCACGTCATGTCGCTAGGTCAAAGATTAATATCGATCCACACCAATCATAAATGATGTGATCTGGTTGTCCTATAAAAAACTTCGATTACCAAAGTGCGGATAGGAGAATAAACTACGAATGAATGTGACTTGATCATTAATTCTCCAACACCCTCCTTCGATCCATCAAGAGGAGTATGAAACCGGATGAGCATGACCCGACTGCACTTGAGCCAACTCTACTCTAGATTTGATGGGAGAATATGAATCAAAATGGATGCAATTGACCATCCAGCTCTAATGAATGTGAGCGACGGTTCATTTATTGACTCTTACCATGATATGATTACACGAGTAATATGAAATAAACGTGACTCGACTATTCACACACCGATCCTTGCCCTTAGTCTGGTAGGGGAGCATGAGTCACCGATTGGATGTGACTTAACCATCTATTCTTCAGGTCCTCTCCTAAAGTATGGAAACATTTACATCGAAAGTGGATGTGATTGATCGTCCAGTACCCAACTCATGACCGAAATCTGACAGTGCATCGAAGTATTCCCCGTAGAAGGAAAAACTAGAATACAATCCAGGATAGGCAAGACTTAACCATCCATCAGCTAACCTGATCCTGTGATTCAATGGGAAAGAGTATAAAGCTAAAGTGGACATGGCTTAGCTTCCTACTTGTTGTTGTATGCCTAAGCTTCGGGGCATGAGTGAGAAATAAGATGAATGTGAACCGACCATTCATTGATCAGCTCTATGTCTTTTGAGCCTTAGTGGGAGTATAAACATAGCTAGGCGAGCACAGAAACATACACGCATCATAATATCTGGTCAACTAGCTGTTAAGTACAACAGAGATCTTATCATACTTCGATATAATTTTTGATCGAAATCGTTTCATTTTCATCTATATAAATGTAGAATAGTACTCATTAAAGTTGGTTTACTTGATATATTTTGTTCTAAAACGTTTTGATAAATCTTGAGAGTATTTTTTCTGGATTTATAAAAATTCTATTTTCCAGTTGTCTTTTTTGTAATCCTAACTAATAATTTAATTCTCCCATATGTGACATCTAATATTCATCTTTCATTATTTTAGAAAATTCAGTGCACAATTTTTCTTTAGTGGATCCAATTATAATGTCATCAACATATATTTATACCGCTAAACTAATGTTATTTTCTTATTTTTATGAATAAAGTGGAATCGATTTACCAATTTGAAAACCAAAACTTAGTAAATGTGTTTTTAATCTTTCATACCAAGTACGAGGTGCTTGTTTTAATCCATATAAGGCCCTTTTAAGTTTAAAAACATAATTATGATATTTCTCGTGAGCAAATAAAGGAGGTTGTTTAACATACACATTTTCTTTTATAAATCCATTTAAAAATGTATTTTTTATGTCCATTTGAAAAAGTCCATTTGAAAAAGTTCAAAACTATGATGATATGCAAAAGCCAGTAATGTTCGCATTGCTTCAAGACATGCTACAAAGAGCAAATGTTTCATCATAATCAATTCCTTCTCATTGAGCCACTAATCTTACTTTATTTCATATAATATTTCCACTTTCATCTTCTTTATTTTTAAAACCCATTTCATTTCGATTACAGATTGATTGTCTGGTCTTGATACTAGTTTGTAAACATCATTTCTTTCAAATTGATTGTTTTCTTGCATTGCAATAATCCAAAAATCATCTTTTGATGCTTTTTTATAATTTTCGGTTCAAAATTTGACATAAATGCAACATGAGTCATTTGATTTAACTGTTTTTCTAGTTGATACCCTTGTATTTAAATCTCCAGTAATATTACTAGCATAAAGGTCTCTTAATATTCTAGGTGATGATGTTATCATATTATCATTATTTTTATTGACATTATTATTATTATTATTTTCATGTATAAGTATATTAGTTTTATTTATAATTTCTTCATCGTCATCCTTTTATTTTCATTAAGTTTTCGTCAAATGAGACATGAAAACTTTCTTCTATAATATTTGTTCGTTTATTAAAGATTCTATATGCTTTGCCTTGATCTGAATAGCCAACAAAAATTCCTTCATTTGCTTCAGAATTAAATTATCCTAGATAATCACTAGTGTTTTATATGAAGCATTTTGACCCAAATATAAGAAAAAATGACACCTTCGGTTTCTTGTCAAAAAATATTTCACAATATGTGTTTTTAGTCATTGGCTAAGTGTTACACGATTTAATATATAACAAGCAGTAGCCGACCCTAGCCCAAAAATCCTTCGGTAAGTTACTACTATTTTGCATAGTTCATGCACATTCTTGTCAAGTTCGATTTTTCCCTCCAACACCATTTGTTGTGGTTGTCACAACATTATAGAAAAATGGCTAGAAAAAGATCCGATTAAATTATTTCAAGCAAAAGGTCCGGTACTATCAGAATTGTGAGAAATAAGGACTATAAAAGGGTGCTTTTTGATTTATAAATTCTAGTAAAATAAAATGATGAATTAATTTGTATAAAAGATTTGATATCTAGGTCTATATTGTTATTTTAGAAAATATTAAATAAATTGAACTTGAAAATGAGAAATTGAAAAATGTAAAGTTATATTTAGAGAATCAACATGATGTTTTGAAAAATAATTTTATGACTCATAAAGATTTTCTAGATGAATAAAATAATATATTTGAAAAATAAAAAGAAAATCTTTCAAAACAAAATTTTGATTTGTAAAGACAAAATAATTTATTAGAAACATCTTTAGATAATTCAAAGTCTCAAAATTTTCTTCTCGAAAATAAGAACTATACATTGAAAAATGAGAATTCTCAATTGAAAATTTAATATTTTGGGGTAATATTTTTTTTAAAAATAATGATCGCGACTTTAGCACTAAATTTGAAAAATGTAAAAATGAATTCATGTAATTTAATAAAGGTCAAAATGATTTAAACATGATTTTACCTAAAACTAGACCATTACATGATAAAAGTGGTTTAGGATATGATAAAACTAATCGTAGAGATAGTACTAGATACACTTTCATGTATGGTAAAAATATTAGTGCTATTATTCGAGTACCAATTTTATAGAAATTTAAGTACTTACATGACTAGTAATGTTTACAATATCTCTAGAAGTACAAATCATTGATAGTAAATATGTATAAAAATTATCTGAGTATTTGGATTTCCATTAGTTGGAAAAATAGAGAAAAATACATTGATGATTATTTTGATAAAGTAGTTAATAATAAATTTTTTATATTTAATGGTTCCACCAAACCCTCCTTGGCTATGATTACATTTGATCTAAACCTTAGACCATAATGTAGAAATGTGGGTACCAAAATATAAAATTTATTTCTTACAGGTACCCAAGAAAGATAAAAGGATGAGATGAATTTCAAATAGCAAATGTTTCCTACATATGATGGATAATGAGCATTTATGGATAATAGAACTGCAGCAAATTTGGTATATCTAATTCATTTTTCCTTTTATAAATAGTTTAGGGTTGATATTGTTAATTTTAGAGTATCATAAAGAAGTATTTTTTGAAAAATAAATAAATTAGATACTCTTTTATATAAGACATTGCTTTCAAAAGCACTAATATTTATAATATTGTATAATATTGTATAAATCATGTTTTGTACCTAACACTAGCAGATATAACGTACATTTTGTTTAAATATTTTCAAAATTTTCTAATAATTACAGATTTTACGAAAAGGGTAGGAGTACTTAATATACAAATATTTATTTTAAAAAAAAGAGTTTTATTAGAAAATTAATACATGATCCGTAGCCTATGATGATTTTCAACCTTTTTGTTGATGATAATAAGGGAGAAATTTAAGCATATTGATAGAGGTAGTCTATAAATTTAGGGAAGCAAATATTATAGGGGAGCAATATAATATTATTTTATAAAGTTATATGCTTGACATCATCAAAATGAGAGGGAATGTTGAAAATAATTTTTTAGTATATTGATGATAATAATCATATGACAATACTACTAATTTTTTTATTTAGTAAATTCTAGTCAAGTAGTTATATGATCGACGATGAAGTGTATACAAGATATATTGAAGAAGACCAAGATAAAATGTTTTGCAACAAAATATCATGGGTCACCCATTCAAAAAAATAAACACCAAAATGATGTAAGTCAGTTTCGAACCCAAGAGCATGCTCAAGAAGTGTATTATTTCATAGAATAGCATAACAAAATTGATGAAAAATGGAGGCAAGTAAAGATTTGAACCTAGGCTCAATGGAGAAAGCAAACATGCTTATCAATCACACTACCATTGCCTCCATGTATAACATTGTTTACAATTTGGTTTAGTGGGCGGCAAATGTTAGAAAAATATTTACCAAATATTGGGAGAACTGGGACTTGAACCAACACGCTTAAGGATAGGACGAAGCCACTCAAAAACCACACCACAATGCTTACGTTCATTTCCTATATAATGTTTTATATCATAAGATGGAAAATTAAGTTGCTGAAAAGAAAAGAAAAAAAAAACGTAGTAGGTTTCGAACCCCGGTCACGAGGTGGCAATGGTGCTTGAATTGTTATCAGATCATTCTTATCAATGGAGATTAAAGAATAAAATGTTGGGGAAAATTATAGGAAGTGGTACTTTCAATCCAACACATATAGAAGGGACGCAACATGCTTACCAATGCGCTACATATCACTTTAAATTGAAGAATAACGACTACATAAAATCAACGTTGGAAAATAAATATTCAAATGCCTATACAAGTGCCTATACGACCAATTGCAAACTTTCAATGGATGCATCTTCTGTAATGTGAATTTATGAAGGAATGCTCTTGTTCAATGGCATCTTATCAATCCTATATAAGCCTTCCACCATTCCAAAAACGTACGTACAATTCTATCCTCTCAAATCAGTCTCAAATTGCTTCCAAATGCTCTAACTCCATATTGATTCCAAATGTAAACTTAGACCAGCGATCTTTCACTCCACAATATTATAGTCTAGCCTTAATCCACTTCCTAACCTCTGCACATTCATTCTACATCATTTTTAAAAGTTATAGAAGTTGTACTTCAGTTCGACAATTCGGTGTATTAAAGACATGGTATATATTCAAATTATTTCTTTGTATAAGAAAATTTTGAAGTCTCGTTCGGTTGCTCGGGCAAGTGTACTAAAATCCTGTTCTTCTACTCGGGTTCTTATTCCTCCGTGCGAAGTAAGGTTGATTGTTAGTTAATTTCAGAAGGAGTCTAGGACTGGATATAGGAATGGTCGTCTTAACTAGTATAAAAACTCTATTGTAATTGCTTCTTGCTTTACTTTACTATTTATTTCCGCTGCTATTATATTTTTATTACTGTTGTTGTGATTATTGTGCTTCAATTCTGTATCTATATATTTAGCCATCATCGATCCAGTGCATAGAGACTACTAAATTATGCTACGTGGCTGACATAATCTCCTCCAAAGTATAACTATATATATGCCTATACATATATATCTCACCGTTATACTAGCCAAAAACCCCGTGCACTTAATACTTCTTATGTAGGGAGGAGGCAGACCAAATGACCATTTAATACCTCAACCCCAAAGTGGCCCTCCCCAACATAAATTTTAGTCAATTGATCCCAGCTATAACAATTGATGGCCCCTAGATATGGATTTATAATTTAATTACTGTATTACTAGCACATCTTAAAGAGTCATCTAAGGGTTAACCAGCCCACCTTTGCATAAAAAATAATAAACATAAAATTAAATTAAACTCTAAGGCCTTTGCATATCCTATATGGATTCGACATTAGTAGGAAGAGAAATCCATCACGGCATAACCCGAGTCATTGCAAATGGCCATGTGGGACTACTAGTGATCAAAGCTTATGTATTAGCCCTACTACAAAATATTGATCCAACTACAACACTGACATAGCTCATTGACCTTCCACGACTAAAATTCCATTTAGACTAACCTAATGTAAGTCAAGGAAAAAAATCATCCTAGTTACTTAATACCTCTTGTTAGGAACGAACCAGACCTCAGTTCTCTATTAGGTACCATCGTAGCTTGTTTAAGACTTATATATAACGTGGAGGCAGAAAAAATGGCTATTTAATGCCTCAACCCAAAAGTAAACCCCTTGGCATCTCTAAAGGTACTAAGCTATTTAATATTTCAAATCCGAGGTGAATCCTTGGTATATTTTCCCCACATATATGCAAACATACATCCCTTCCCCATGGGTCCTATTGTTGGAGAAGTCCCACGTTAATAGTAAGTATACACAACTACTAGTAGTCTCTAAGTGAAGGGCAGGTTTCTTTTGTCTAACTCTACTAACTTCGAATCCCAACCCACTAAACCAAACCAATCATCCTAAGCCTAAATGTTGGGATAAGCCTACTAATTCACGCTTATTCTAAACATATAATTAAGACTATATAATTTCCTACCATGGAAATTATATTGCCTTCTACATGTATTTAACAGTATTAACACTTACTTGTTCATTGCATAATTATTCCTATTTTCTACACTTATTCCATATATTCCTCGTTTCCTTCTTATATCTAATAAATGTAAATTGTCCATAATAAATGGTCATTAATACCAAAATTAGACACGTTCTAATGACATTTATTTACTCATTTCAAAATCAATGTATTATGCCCATTCAGTTTCCCCATAAATGTCATATTAAATTCTCTAATCGGTCCCATTAAATTCCTTTAACTTCCTATTAAATACAAATTTATTACCCATCAAATTTGTAGTTATTGCCCATAAATTTTTGAATTACCATTCCTTTCTTTTCAACCTCCTAGTCCTATACTTAAATTGATATCAACAAATTGTCATCTTAATTTAGCTAATATGAATACCTATGCATATTATTAATTACACTATAAATATATACATACTAATCGAAAGATGTCGTTATAGGTATTTATATATATTCCCAAAATAATAATTCTCGTACAGAGGAATTCTAGAATACACACTTGCATGTACATTCTTTAGAGAGCATAAATTCCTACATTTTATTTTATTAGAGCTATCTTTCCAAAAAGGATTACCGTTAGAACTTTTCATAAATTACCCAAAAATGAGACTGACTCTATTTCAAATTATAAGGAATTATCTTTTTTTCTTTTATTGAAATAGACACTGTAAACTAAAACGAAGAACCTCTGTACTTTACACATCTTTTTCATATTTGGCTTATTCTTTATTATTTCAAAGATGCACTTTCAAAAAAATTATGGAATTGGATAATTCATGGATATTACATAGAAATAAATACAGATGAATTGTACCCCGCTCCTAATAAATTAAAACATAAAAATTCACTTTCCAAGTCAACTATGGCAATCTAATTTACAACCCAACTATAAATTTGGAATGAACTTACAACTTTATAAATAGTCTACAATAATAAATATTTGAGATAGATTACAAATTTTGCAGATTAGGTTGAACATACTATTCCAATCTCCTAAAATACGGAGTATGCGGTAGGGTTTCAACTAAATACGTTCGTTTAAGCCTACAACTCAATAATTGAGTGGTTTTAATTTGTGCTTGGGTCACAACTTCCTCTTCTATATGTTTGGAAGTGGATCTTGACTTGATGTTTAGTGGGCCTTCGGTTCTTATGACCAATTCCCCTATAAACAAAGACCCTATAGCTAATGGAAGTAAACTTTTGGCTCTTTAGTTTCGTTCATCTCCTATCTCTCCTCTCTATTATGTCTAAGGCAGGTACTGTTGTCAATTCTAGTTAAAAGTACTTGTCAATCCCTTCGACTAATAATTCCCAATCAAATAATCAATAAATTATATTTTACGTAGGCTAGAGATATTTGAACCTCCAGTTTATGTTTCAATGATAACAATTATACAATCATATACATACATACATACATACATATGTATGTATGTATTATATACCCCTTATCAAGATTGCAGGTATATGCTACAAGAAAACACCATGCTCGGAGATATTGAGACTCAAAGAGAAAAGAAGATTCATTGACCTTACTATTGTTTAGTGGGGGTATTCTATTGTAAAAGAGGCTTAGATAAATTATTGTAAATGTCTCCTTGAGTATATATGCATACATGATTGTACACTATTTTATACACATAAAAATAAGTTGAAAAACTAATTTTACACATCACAAACATCTGAGATAAAAACAATGACGTTTGTGATAATTCTCGAATCAAAATTTTATGAAGTTACAGACATCTGAGGTTTTACCATAGACGTCTGTTATATGAAAAAATAAATCCACTTTTGAACAGTCATGTCGATTTTGAAACAAAAAGAAATAACTATTCCACGAAAGGTTGGAGCCGTTAAAGTGAATAGACTTTCTCAAATAGTAATAACTCTTCATCTACACCTTTTTGTTTCTATAAATACTTTGATTGGGAAGTAGAAATCAACTAAATTGAATTAATCTATTCTTTACTCCCTTAATTTCTAATCACTTTCTTGCATAAACATTATTCACATACTCTCAATCTATTATAGCCAAAATATAATTTTGGTTAAATCACTTCCTACAACTCAAAGCATTCATATTCATATGCTCAAAGGAGATCAAAGGAAGATCAGTACTTTAAGTCAAAAACTGTGTTATTTGGAACACAAGATTGTCAGATATCCATTTGTATTAACCTATTCCTCCAAGCGAAGAGATGGTAATTTGTTTAAAGGAAATACCGAAGCGGAGCTTCAGGACTGAACATAGAATGGAAGGTCCGAACCAGTATAAAAACTTCGGTTTGCACGCTTTTTGTAGTTTACTATTTATTGTCTACTATTGCATTAACTTATACCCTTGCATACGATACAAAATTTAGATAATATACGATCCATGAGATTTTCAAGAAATTGTTGAACCACTGTAATAATTCTTATGTTCTCTTTACGTTTCTGTGAATTATACTAGATCTCGAATTTTCTACTGGTTTTTTGCATTGTTCCATTTTTGGCATCGACCCTTTGGTTTTTTCACTAAAAACTCTATTCTTAGTGTTATATCTAGCTTGCTATTTTGGATTTTGAGATATCCAGTGGTTAGATTCAGAAGATCTGCTTTTGGGATTTGGAAACTTGCTGGTAGGAATCAATGGTGCCTAAGAGATCCGATAGATCATTAAGAGCAGTAACTAGTGGTGATGAAGGAAATGCTAACCAATTGGAAGTATATAACCACTAGGTTGTACCAAGATCTCTGCTCAGTAGGATATGGTTACTAAGGCAGGATTTAACAAGATGATGCGTGAATTGAACCAAAAGTTAATGGATAGTCAAAGGGCTCTAATAGGGAAGATGGAAGTTAGCATAGCACCATTGACCCAACAACTACAAAGAACCAAAGTGAGGAGAAGGGAAGTTTCTCCTCAATGATCTAAAGAGGAAAATTCATTTGTTTCTGATCAGAATAGGAAAAATAAAAGACGAAATGGAAAGAAGTATTTGTTGGAGTAGTAGAAGGGATTGCTGGAGGAATTGAGCATGCTCCGCTCAAAAGGGGACTACTCCGTGTCGACCATAATTAGGTTGGTACCTAAAGGAATGGTAAATGACATGGCAAGCATGGAGATAAGACTATGGACTTATCTGACTCGATGGATGACCTGTAGCACAATGGTGATGACTATGAGCTAGAAGTTGGAGTTAATGGAGCTAGAGTTCAAATAGTTATGGCATAACCAACTGAGCATCAAAGGAGGGGTGGTTCTCCCTAAGACTAGACAATCTAGATGTCAGTGGGAAAACTGAGATCATTTCCAGAGTCAAACACTCGATGCAGCTCCTAATGATAGACCTTTGGAAGAGTATACCAGCGAGTATATAACAGATATGGTTTATAAGTTGTTCAAAGAAAGCAAAGTTAGAAAGAGAGAGGATTGGGATTTCGCACCAAGCAGAAATCCTTTTATAGAAATTTACTAAGAGAATAGTATCCCAATAAGTTTACAATGCCGACGATGTAATCGTATAATAGTACCACTGATCCTAGGCAACATTTACTCAAGTACGTTTTCCTATCTTCTTGGAAGGTGTTGCGTTGATGTAGTTCACTAAGCTCGCTCAGAGATCCATATCGACTTTTGATGAGCCGGTTAGGAAATTCTTAAAGCAGTTCTGCTCCATGCTGCTTGGTCAAAGGACATGATGTTCTTGTCAAGTCTATCCTAAAGACCTAAGGAGTCACTGAAAGAATTCTTAAATCAATTTAACATAACTATTATAGAAGTGAGTAATCCAATAGAGGACCTAATATTTATGGCAGTAGTTCAGAGCATCCACCCAAACAAGGATTTTGATAAATAACTAACAATGAAGAGATCTATAACTATAAAGGAATTCCATCGGAAGGCTAATCAGTTTCTGTGACTGGAAGAGGCAAATTGAACTGTAAGAAAAATTGATGATGGACAATGTAAAGAAGTTACCCAAAGCAACATGGCATTTAAAAAATCTGGAGAAAGCTCTGGTAACGTAGCATCTAATGTTAGAAATTCTGGTAAACAGAAAAAAGAAAGCAATATTCTACCGAAAGGCGTAATGGAAACAAGAAACGTCTGAGAAATATGAATCCAGAAGACTATACGTCCCTAAATAAACGCTAGAAAACATCTACCTTGCTTTTCAAAGAACAAAATAATATAAAAGCCCCTTAGGATACAACACGAACGAGTGCCAGTATTTGAAGGATCTCATTAAAGAACTAATAAGGAAGAATAAGATTTAGTGGTACGTTAAAGAGTCATAGGAAGTTAGTTAATCCATGAGACCTCAAGGGTTGCTTGCTCAAGGGAATTAGCCTTGACCACCCAGAAAAGGGCCCATGCGAAATGATGGAAGATTGGTGATCAATACCATAACTGAAGAGCCAAATTTAGTGGAGAAAAGCTGGAGGAAAATGAAATGGAGAGCTCGCTGAACCACATACCACAGAAGGACTGCTTTGCCTTGGAAGACGGAGCTCCGCCTAAGCAGCAAAAACTAATAAGGGATGACACTATGTTCAGAAATAGAGATGCTAATGCAGTCAAGGTGCCAACTTGTAACAACCCGGAATTTTCGATCCCGAAAATTTCAGATAGTTAGGAAAAATAAGAAAGAGATAGAAGAATAAGAAGAACAGAAACACCAACACCTCACATTCGCAGCGGATAAAATATAATAACAAATAATAACAATTGTACAAAGGAAAACTGTACTTGTCAAATTTTACTTTAATACATCAGAGTTACACATGTATGCAGACACTGGATATACACAATCATGTCTCAGGTATACAACAATATAATAGCGAAAACACTCCATATTTTCTTGTCATCCAGCTCGCCTCCTGAGCTCCAGAACGCCCTTACCTGAAAATCTGTAATACTCGGTTTGACCCGAGCATTACATCAAAGTAACACCTGGGTCAGGCTGGAATCCAGCGTGAGTAAACCCATCTAACAAGAAATACTAAAGCATAAAATTTACTTAAAAACTAAGGGGTAACTCATTCATCACTTACAAGTTCACAACTAAACACATTTATTAAATAATTAAACCTTTAATTACAATCATTAATTACATTAATTAATGATCCTTTAATTACCTTCATTAATTAATTACATGGTTTGAAATTAAATAATTAACGATTATTAAGCATGATTATTTGATTTATTCTCAGGTAATTAATTTAATCAAGAAACATAAGTAATTTAATCCAAATTACTTCCATTATTAAATCATCTTCAATTAATTACATCCAGTAATTACCATTAAATTCTTCATCAAGTAATTACACTTCATTTATCACATTAAGTAATTACTTATCAAATCATCCAGTGATTATCTTAAATTAATTAAACTTAATTAATTAACTTACTTAATTAATTAACTGACTTAATTAATTAAATTATATTAATCACATTAAACTCAATTAATTACATTGAGTAATTAATTTCTTAATTACTTCCACTAAGTAATTACACTTAAACAATTTCACAAATGATTATCCGTAAATTAATTAATCTAATTAATTATTAAAATTAATCACATTAATTAATTATTAAATAATCTCAAATTAATGACCTTCATTAACTATTAACCATTCTTTAATTACTTTCTTAAGTAATTAACTTAGATTAATCATTATTAAATTCAAATCAATAAATCTTAAATAACCAATTAACTAACCTTAGATTAATTAATTAAGTGTTAACTGTAACTTAATTAATCCTCAATTACTTCATTAATTAACCTTAATCATTAAATGAAAATCTTATCTAATGAATGATTCCTAATTACCAATTAACTATCCCTAATTAATTAACTTTAAACCTTAATTAATTAATTTAAACTTTTAGTTACTTATTTAATTAATCGAAATCATTAATTATCCATTTTAATTACCTTAAAGATTTAATGATTTCGACTTTAAGATAAAACATTTCTTATCTATGATTAAATTATCACTCACAAATACATTTGAAACAAATTATTTTCAAATTCACTTTTAAATTTCATTTTAATTTAAAGATTTAAAATGAATACCAATTTATCTTTAACAAAGTTTAAAACTAATTTAAAACCCTTAAATTCACATGTTAAAGAATACTTATATCTTATAAAAGAAATTTTAAAAGAGTTAAAACCAAATTCCTTTTAAATTCAAATAATTAAAAATTTACTTTAACATTCAAAGTTGTTAAAACATTTAAATTTTACAAAACTTATTCTATTTCAAAACTAAGATTCAAATTTAGATTTGAATCAGATTTAAAAATTTGATTTAAACTTTGTTTAAATCTTTCCTTTACATTTTTAAATTCCATTTTAAATTCCATCATTTTTATTTATATAAACACTTTGAAGTTATTAAACAAGTTTGAATTTTAAAAACTTTATTTATTCCCAAATTAAGATTCAAATTAAACTTGAATCCATTTTTAAACTTAGGTTTAAACTTAATTTAAATCTTCTTTACATTTTTGAAATTCAGTTTTAAATTTTTAAAACCGAACAGCTTTAAACCTGTAATCTAGAATTTGACCCGAGCCTTGCCTTATTTACTTCGAGTCAAACCCTACCTAACTCGAGAAAAATAATCAATTTACTCGAGAATCACTCGAGTAACTCCTCTGCCCAACCAAAAACAACAGAAAACAAAAGGGGTACACCGTGCACATGCACGGTGGCGTCGATCGCTTCTGGCCAACTTCGCCGATCTTCCCACATCGACAAACAACTTCACATCTCCCCATGATCATCAGATCGCCGACCCAATGATCGAAATCAAATTTGAGTTCAACCAAAACCTGGAACATCAACAGAAACCACCATCAAAACCTAGACCATCAAGGTTCACGAAACTCTGACCACTAGAGGGTCTGCAACTCCGACCACCCCATCACCTACCCCCATGCTTCCATCCCCTTGAGTTTGGTTGAACTCGATCAACCAGAGCAGGCGAACCATTCAAAACTTCAGACCTGGTTAAAACTAGGGTTAAAATCCTAATTCGATTTCCACCGTCACCACAGTGCTATGATCAACATCCTTACAATTTTCCCTTAGCCTCTGATCGCCAGACTACCACCAAAAATAACCCCTTCCTCCCAGACCTCATAGATCATCAGAAAACCCCCAATTTCTATTGTCTGGTCAAACCAGAACTGCACCCTAAATCCATTACAAAAAATTTAAATATTAGTTTTAAAAATCATCATTTTGTATAAGGTTTTAAATTATATTCCTGAAACCATGAACTAGGAAATCTTAATTTTCACTTATATTCAACTTGGTATGTTATTTTAGTTTCCAGAACCATTACCAATTTATTTTGACTTAAATAAAATTTTAAACTAAAGTTTATGATGAAACAACCAATTTTTGTTTAAGTCTTAAATCCAGATCATGCCTTGGTCAAAGGGAAATGATTTTTTTAAATCAAACTGATGCTTGAAACAAAGAATAGAATATCACATAAGACAACTATGCACACACCCACATCCATCATTCAAATATACACAGTGAATTCATATATACAAAAACATATTTGTTTCAGAAATAGCTTGCAACCAGATAAGTTTTAAGATTTTAAAATGCGATGTTACTCACCTTCATATTTATGCAAACAGAGAACCTGGACCTATTTTTGAAAACTGAAGATGATGATACTTTGATTGCTTGAATCTAGTTTAATCTTGGTTCGAATGAATGGAAAAATGGCAAGTGGATGTATTAAGGAGTATAGGCTGCAGTACACAACAAGCTTCTTTATTATTTTTTTTTTTTTCTTTGGTCAGAAGTTTACTATGACCTGATTTGATCTCATGCTTGACTAGTTGTATTGTGTGCTGATTTGCTATTTTTGTGGCTTGACTTGGAGTTTCTTCATCATGATGCTTCCCTATACGTCTACAAGTATTTATGTGAATTGATGTATGAATATATATTCATTTGTTTGTATGAATATATTTGCACTTGCATTTATTATTACCATGTATATTCATACATATTAATATTTATTCACATTTTCCACCATCGCTATTCATATAACCCATATACATATAAGTTAATTCAATATTTGTTATAGTTTCAAGTCAATTTATTTTTGTTCAGGTTGACTAATAAAATTAACGTGTCAATGATTTAAACAAGTTAATTGCCCTGTTAACAAACGTTAAAAATTCAGGTTGTCACTTTCCACCCCCCTTTAGAACTTTTCGTCCTCGAAAAGGAACGAAACCAGAATTTATTAAAATACTTAATCTCAGTTAAATTATTCTTTGATCAATTTTAACTAAAACTTTTTTTACTTAGAGATCTTTAAAATACTTTATAATCTATATAATATTACAAAAATAGTTTTATAAAAATACTTTTCATAACTCGATGTCCCAACCAGTCCATCCTTGTCCTTACAGAAATTCGGTCATACGTTGATTAGGCGTACGTCTGAAAATCTATAAGTGCTTGGCAGACCCGTTTTCAACATCCAGTGAAAATACTTTGAAAATAATTTTATTGAAAATATCGAAAACATTTTTAAAATAGAGGAAATATCTTTTGTGAGAATGCTTTGGAAATCATCACCCCCATCCATGGTCGCAGTTACATCCTGGGTTACATTGCCATCGCATCAAAAGTCCATGTAACTGTAGGCACTCCACGCCCCTCGATTTCGCCATAGAACCCAAAATAGATCGCAGTTACATTCCAGGGTTACGTTGCCATCGCAGCAAAAGTCCATGTAACTGTAGGCATCAGCACCCTCGATTTTCGCTGTCAAAAATGAAAATTCTCCACTCCTACATAGGTCGTAGTCTACCGAAGTAAAATCAAACGTATACCGTTGGCTCTCAGCGGCACACACGACTTTCTCTATGTTACCAAAGGTCGTAGTCTACCGATATAAAATCAAATGTAGACTGTTTGCTCTCAGCGGCACACACGGCTCTCGCTATGGTCTGCAATAGATCGCAGTGACATCGATTTACACTGTCGTCACAGTATAACCCAAATGCCTCTGTAGGCATCAGCGCCCTCGACTTCCGCTACACACTACACATAATCCTTAGGAACTAGTTTTGTCCGGAATCCTCATAGGATCAACTTTAGAACCCCACCTTAGGGTTCAAGGCAGTACCAACCGATGGCACTCCTGAGAAGTTCATTTCAAGGGAGCGCCTTTTTCTCTAGAGCCATTATCAAAACACTTTATACTATACACATATAGTATCTTCCAAATCATACACCTAGTAGGAATCTCATACAAATCTCCTTTTCTCAAATCGATTATCCCAAAATCGATAATTCTCAGATTAGACTTTCCAAATCCAATATTGATTTTATCCAAAAATCAAGAGCCTTTCCAAATCCAAAGGTTCCCAAAACATTTTTCCAAAATCCTTGTAAGATCCTTTATATATATATATACACATATATATAAATTTTTTTAAACTTTGGATCATTTCAAACTTGTATAAAACTCCTTTTATACTTCAAACACTTTCAAAATCCTTTCCTTCTGGCAATAGATTCAACAAGGGGAGATTTTATCTTATATAACAAAGATATATAACTTTGTTTATTCAAAATCAAATATTCAAATTTGATCACTCTTTTATAAAGTCACTTACCAAATTTACTCACTTCCAATAAATAAATTTTTACCATAGAAATATCCAATTTCCACCTTTATTCATTGTATATTTCACAAAATATTCTTTCCATTTCACAAACCATTTCACATTTCTTATTCAAAAATTCCTAATATCAATTTCATTCAAACTCGTACGATTTACACATATCATCCGTACGCTATACCAATCTGATCGCTCACTCGATCACATAATTTCACTTCCGAACTAGTATCGTCCACCCGACTTCCTAATGCGGACTCAGATATGGTTTCTTGATCGGAAACCGTCATTCTCCTTGCATAGCCTAGCTATGATGGAGAATATCCAGAATCAATCAACAATCCATATCCAGGCTCGCCGTCGAAAATCGAGTGAAAAATCCCAACTCGTATCGATATAACTATCTTGAAATTCTACGCTTGAATTTGGATCAAATTACCATGCGAATAGAATAAAATACGTACATCTTACGTATTTATCTTCATCGATTATTAACTAAATCAATCTCCTTTTTCTATTCACATTCGCTTTAATTTCATTCACTTACTCACAGTTGCTTAAATCCTTATTTGGATTATCACCTCAATTCTTATCTCAAATGGAAATTTAATTATAAACAGTTCGAACTCTGTCCAGTTTGAATTAAGAGAATTGCTTGAAAAAATTAAATAGATAAGTAGTTGAAAAATAATTATTAGTTTGTAAAATAGCTATAAAATAGTTAAGAAATTGTAAGATAGTTGGAAAATAGTTAAATAGTTATAATACTTGTAAATAATTGCAAAACAGTTGTAAAATAGTAATTAATTTGTAAAATAGTTGAAAAACAGTAATTGATTTATAAAACAGTTGTAAAATTGTTAAATAGTTCCAAAAGTAGTTGCAAAACAAGTATAAGATAGTTTGGGTTTTAAAAAGAAAGTTGTATAGTAAATAGATAGGAAAATAGATTTAAAACTGTTTACATTAAAATATTTTTTTTGGAAAAATAGTTCAGAGCCAAACTGTTCAATTCCCAATCTCCATTTCCAATTAATTCAATTTAAATTTCCACTCTCATTTAAATTGGCTCAACTCCAATTTAAATAACTTCAATTTCCGTTGAAATTGATTTAACCCCAATTCAAGTTGAATTTACCTCAGTTTCCATCCACAATCAAATCAAATTCCATTTGAATTTGAAGCTATTCAACTTTAATCACAATTTCAATTAATTCAAGTAAATTTCAAATTGAACCAATTTCAATTCATATCAATATAAATTTTGAATTAATCCCAATTCCCATTTGAATTTGAACTAACTCAATTCAAATTTCAACTTTAAACCATCTCGAATTATATAAATTCGAGTTAAATTTCCAAATGTTAATTTAACCCCTTAAATCAAATTAACCTTTACTTATATTTTTTTTTTAAATCAACCATCCAAATCTTTAATCAATTTAATTCCGAGTCTAATTCTCAAAATTCCATTGTAAATTATCTTTACTTAACCTTTTTCAAAGTTCAAATAAGAGTTTAAAAACAATTTTATCTTAAAAATTCAATTTATTCTTTTATAAAATTATTAACCATATTCCCTTCTACCATAGAAATCCTTATTTAATATTTATGTTTAATTTTCCTTTTATCTCAATAATGGGTACTTTACCATGCTACGCTTCTCATTCATTTAAATAAAACCAATTCACAATTTGAAGATTTTTTAATAACAATAGGATGGCATCATCCAATTTATTTTAAAACATCCATCCGTTTTCAATTTCAAGATCTCAAACCCATTTTGAGATCACACAAACTCCCCATTCAAATCAACCATTTAACTTTCCAAGTTAAATCCCAGTTTCATCTTAAAATTTCCAATTCAGGTTACCTGTTAACTTATTTAACTTTCCCAAAGTCAAATTCCATTTGCTTAATCCAGCTAACCTTACCCAATTTGAATTCCCATTTCAAATTTTAAACTCACACTAATAATCTTATAAGTTCAAAACTTATCACCTTGGGTATCACATCTCATTCCAAATTTAAAACTCAACATTTAGAGTTTATTTCAAACCATCTTTGATATTATGTATATCCACATATTCATATTAATTTCCTTTACATACCAAGTTATACTTAAATTTTAAACCACCTTTGGTTTTTAATTCAAAACAAATTTCTTTAAATTTTCAAACAACTCTTGTTTGGAATAGGACCCTTTTATTCAAATACATTAAATAACATTATTTATTATTTCCTTTTCACTTTGAAACCATTTTCTAGTTCTGGACCCAGGTCTAAAACTTCACAATTTAAAACTAACTTCAACTTACAAGTCATACTTATCTAAACATTTCATTTTGCTTACTAATTAATACACCTCTTATTATTAAACACAACAATCATTTATGATAATAACCAAGATTATCATATCTGGAAACCAATTCATTATTATCTTATACTGAAACTTTTCCCCAAATTCAAGATTTAATTTCAGTTTGAATCCATTTCAAACTAACCTTTATTTAATTTCAATTTAGTTGTATTTCTATTACCTCTTAATTTAATTCCAATAATTTAACAACCAATTACCTTAACCTTTATTAGTAAGAAATATTGCTTTATATATATATATATATATATATATATATATCAATATATATTCTCTTATAAAATCATTTAAAATCTTTATATCAGAAAATAACATTTACGCTCTCATACATACATACATACATACATACATATATATATATGTATGTATGTATGTATACATACACACACACTTAACTCATTCTAGGGTATTATTGACCCTATCCTTAATGAGTACACCCACTAGAGCCAAGGTTCTCGCTTAACCTTCAGCTCTGATACCAACTGTAACAACTTGGAATTTTCGATCCCGAAAATTTCAAACAGTTAGGAAAATGAAGAAAGAGATAGAAGAATAAGAAGAACAGAAACACCAACACCTCACATTTGCAGCGGATAAAATATAATAACAAATAATAACAGTTATACAAAGGAAAACTGTACTTGTCAAACTTCACTTTAATACATCAGAGTTACACATATATACAGACACTAGATATACACAATCATCATGTCTCAGATATACAACAATATAATATAGCGGAAACACTCCATATGTTCTTGCCATCCAGCTCGCCTCCTGAGCTCCACAATGTCCTTACCTGAAAATCTGTAATACTCGGTCTGACCCGAGCATTACATCAAAGTAATACCCGGGTCAGCCTAGAATCCGACGTGAGTAAAACCATCTAACAAGAAATACTAAAGCATAAAATTTACTTAAAAACCACGGGGTAACTCGTTCATCACTTACAAGTTCATAACTAAACACATTTATTAAACAATTAAACCTTTAATTACTATCATTAATTACATTAATTAATGATCCTCTAATTACCTTCATTAATTAATTAAATGGTTTGAAATTAAATAATTAATGATTGTTAAGCATGATTATTTGATTTATTCTCAGGTAATTAATTTAATCAAGAAACATTAGTAATTTAATCCAAATTACCTCCATTATTAAATCATCTTCAATTAATTACATCCATTAATTATCATTAAATTCTTCACCAAGTTATTACACTTCATTTATCGCATTAAGTAATTACTTATCAAATCATCCAGTGATTATCTTAAATTAATTAAACTTAATTAATTAACTTAGATTAATCACATTAAACTCAATTAATTACATTAAGTAATTAATTTCTTAATTACTTCCATTAAGTAATTACACTTAAACAATTTCACAAATGATTATCTGTAAATTAATTAATCTAATTAATTAAGCACATTAATTAATTATTACATAATCTCAAATTAATGACCTTCATTAACTATTAACAATTCTTTAATTACTTTCTTAAGTAATTAACTTAGATTAATCATTATTAAATTCAAATTAATAAATCTTAAATAACCAATTAATTAACCTTAAATTAATTAATTAAGTGTTAACTGTAACTTAATTACTCCTTAATTACTTCATTAATTAACCTTAATCATTAATTTGATAATCTTATCTAATGAATGATTCCTAATTACCAATTAACTATCCCTAATTAATCAACTTTAAACCTTAATTAATTAATTAAACCTTTAATTGCTTATTTAATTAATCGAAATCATTAATTATCCATTTTAATTACCTTAAAGATAATGATTTCGACTTTAAGATAAAACATTTTCTTATCTATGATTAAATTATCACTCACAAATACATTTGAAAAAAATTATTTTCAAATTTACTTTTACATTTCATTTTAATTTAAAGATTTAAAATGAATACCAATTTATCGTTAACAAAGTTTAAGACCAATTTAAGACCCTTAAATTCACATGTTAAAGAATACTTATATCTTATAAAAGAAATTTTAAAAGAGTTAAAACCAAATTCCTTTTGAATTCAAATCATTAAAAATTTATTTTAACATTCAAAGTTGATAAAACCATTAAATTTTATAAAACTTATTTTATTTCAAAACTAAGATTCAAATTAAGATTTGAATCAGATTTCAAACTTTGATTTAAACTTTGTTTAAATCATTCCTTTACATTTTTAAATTCCATTTTAAATTCCATCCTTTTTATTTATTTAAACACTTTAAAGTTATTAAACAAGTTTGAATTTTAAAATCTTTATTTATTCCTAAACTAAGATTCAAATTAAACTTGAATCCATTTTTAAACTTAGATTTAAACTTAATTTAAATCTTCTTTACATTTTAGAAATTCAGTTTTAAAATTTTAAAACAGAACAAGTTTAAACCTGTTATCTAGAATTTGACCCAAGCCTTACCTTATTTACTTCGAGTCAAACCCTACCTATCTCAAGCAAAACTATCAATTTACTCGAGAATCACTCGAGTAACTCCTCTGCCCAACCAAAAACAACAGATAACAAAAGGGGTGCACCGTGCACATGCACGGTGGCGCCGATTGCTTCTGGCAAACTTCACTGATCTTCCCACATCGGCAAACAACTTCACATCTCCCCACGATCATCAGATCGTCACCCCAAAGCTTGAAATCAAATTCGAGTCCTCAACCAAAACCTAGAACATCAACAGAAACCACCATCAAAACCTGGAACATCGCCGTTCATGAAACTCCGACCACCAGAGGGTCTGTAACTCCGACCACACCATCACCTACCCTCATGCTTCCATCCCCTTGAGTTTGGTTGAACTCGATCAACCAGAGCAGGCGAACCATTCAAAACATCAGACCTAGTTAAAACTAGAGTTAAAATCCTAATTCGATTGCCACCGTCACCACAATGCTATGATCAACATCCTGACAATTTTCCCTTAGCCTCTGATCAACAGACTACCTCCAGAAATTACCCCTTCCTCCTAGACCTCATAGATCTTTAGAAAACCCCCAATTTCTATTGTCTGGTCAAACCAGAAGTGCACCCTAAATACATTACTAAAAATTTAAATTTTAGTTTTAAAAATCATCATTTTGTATAAGGTTTTAGATTATATTCCTCAAACCATGAACTAGGAAATTTAAATTTTCACTTATATTCAACTTGGTATGTTATTTTAGTTTCCAGAACCATTACCAATTTATTTTGACTTAAATAAAATTTTAAACTAAAGTTTATGATGAAACAACCAAGTTTTGTTTAAGTCTTAAATCTAGATCATGCCTAGGTCAAAAGGAAATGATTTTTTTAAATCAAACTGATGCTTGAAACAAAGAATGAAATATCACAGAAGACAACTATGCACATACCCACATCCATCATTTAAATATACACAGTGAATTCATATATACACAAACATATTTGTTTCAGAAATAGCATGCAACCAGATAAGTTTTAAGATTTTAAAATGCGATGTTACTCATCTTCATATTTTTGCAAACAAAGAACCTGGACCTATTTTTGAAAACTGAAGATGATGATACTTTGATTGCTTGAATCTAGTTTAATCTTGGTTCGAATGAATGGAAAAACGGGGAGTGGAGGTATTAAGGAGTATAGGCTGCAGTACACAACAAGCTTCTTTATTATTATTTTTCTTTGGTCAGAAGTTTACTATGACCTGATTTGATCTCATGCTTGACTAGATGTATTGTGTGCTGATTTGCTATTTTTATGGCTTGACTTGGAGTTTCTTCATCACGTTGCTTCCCTATACGTCTACAAGTATTTATGTGAATTGATGTATGAATATATATATATTCATATGTTTGTATGCGTATATTTGCACTTGCATTTGTTATCACCATGTATATTCTTATTCATACATATTAATATTTATCCACACATATATATTCCCATTTTCCACCATTGCTACTCATATAACCTATATACATATAAGTTAATTCAATATTTGTTATAGTTTCAAGTCAATTTTTTTTTTCAGGTTGACTAATAAAATTAACGTGTCAATGATTTAAATAAGTTAATTGCCTAATTAACAAACGTTAAAAATTCAGGTTGTCACAAAACTTTTGATCCAATGGTAACGACGATAGGTATAGAACTGGCAACGGTACATCAGGTCTTGGTAGATACGGGTAGTTTCTATGAACATACTATCCAGAAGAAAATTTGATCAAATGAAAATTAATATGTGTTAGAACCTCGTATTTTTGTATTTTGATAGTGACAACCATACAACAATATATTATGTATGCTAACCACTTGCACAAGAAAAGATCAATCAAATAAAGAGATGTAATCGACAAAAAAGAAGACCAAGATGACATAACCAATGTAATATTGGTCATAACATCTTAGTTTAGAGTTATACAAATTATTAAAATCTTTGATGTTGTTTACTTTATTGCTTTACATTTATATTACTATTTTTGCACAAGTTAAACACTTAGAAAAATATTCATATTACACGGTTGACATAGAATTTTATTTGGTACCAGAGCAAGGTTATCATTTAACCATAACATAATTTTGGATATTCAAGTAATAAGGATAATAATACTGCATCAAGTTTTATTAAAGGTCAGTCTACTGCATGAACACCACTATTTAACGAACTTAATTACAATAATAGGTCAACTAGGATAAGGATATACATGCAAGCTAATGGCTTTGACACTTGGAATATCACACAACAAGATTATGCTGCTTATGCACAATGATCAAATGCACAAAAATTATATACCATTGTTAATGTTGAAGCTATGAATATGATGTTTTATTCTTTAGATAAAAATGAGTTTAATAGAATTAGTATGTGCACATCAGCATATGAAATTTGGCTACCCTTAAAATAACTCATAAAAGGTACAAATAAGGACAAACGAAGTAAAATTTCAAAGCTTAAAAATCAATTTCATAACTTTAGAATGAAGCAAGATGATATTATAGATGACATGTACTCTTGAATTCAAGACATAGAGCACTCAATTCTAGCATTAGGAAAAAAATACACCGATTTTGATATTGTGTCATAAACCCTAAACTCTTTAATGCAGGAATAGGAATGAAAAGTCTTAGCAGTTGAAGAAGCTAATGACATTTAAACCATTAAGCTAGAAGAGTTAATAGGAAATCTTATGTCATATGAA
Organism: Allium cepa; assembly: GCA_030765085.1. Lineage (NCBI taxonomy): Eukaryota > Viridiplantae > Streptophyta > Magnoliopsida > Asparagales > Amaryllidaceae > Allium > Allium cepa. The sequence continues at coordinate 646,999,427 of CM060939.1, read as the reverse complement.
GTGAATTTGGAGGAAAATCGAGTAAAAGATCTGAAAAACAATTGCATACCACGTAGAAAATGAAGATTCCCGCAAAGATGATGAAGACATTGCATTTTTAGCAAGAAATTCAAAAAAAATTCTGAAATTAAAAAAGAATAAGAAGTTTGGAAACAATAGAAATAACAACAACAATCCATCAACCTCCTCACTCAAGTGTTATGAATGTGATAAGATGGGTCACATGAAGAAAGACAATTTAGAAAGAAAAAAATTCTAGAATAAGAGTGAAAATTTTCATAAACAAAAGAAGCAGGATTTTTCAGTAACTTAGGACAATTCAGACTCATCTTCCTCACCAAAGAGTTATAATGATTCTGAATAAGAAACTGTATGCTTCATGACTACTAATGACGATGTAAGTGAATTTTCTTTTAATGATCTATTTGAAAAAAATTCTGAGTTATAGATAAGCTAAAAGAATAGTAAATATAAAAATAAATTAGCAAAATTGAATGGAAGTAAACGATATGTTGACATACTAAAAGATGAAAAGAAAATGCTAGAAGAATTAGTAAAATCTCAGGTTTCTTGTACTAATATATCAACATAGTTTATTAAGTCAGTAAGGAAATAGAAACTCTAAGAATAAAAATGATGTATTAATAGAAGAAAATCACAATTTAAATTGTAGTTAAAAAAATTAGAATTAGAAACAGATAGCCTTAAAAAAAAAAGTTAGAAAACATTACTAAAAATGTATTTAACTTTAATAAATGTAACAACGCTAGTCAAGATTACATAAAATTAAAATTTAAAATATGATTTAATTAATTATAACTAATTAATTGAATAAATTTGGGGAATTTTTTATTACTATATTTTCCAAATTTAAAATGGATTTTGAATAAAATAAATTGGGAATTCAATGAAATGTTCTTTAATGTAATTTAATTGTTATATTTAATAATATAAGAATAATCTTAGAGAAAATGAGTAAATAAAGTATACGTAAATAATTTTATAATTTATAATTTGAATTTTTCTCAGGGTTTATTTTCTTATTTATCAATTCTAAAATTATCACAACAAGTGTTGTAAATTTAAATAAAGGTTAATATTGAGATTTATTGTTAAAAATAAGATTTTTCAATTAATGGTTTATTTTATTAAAATATAGAGAGTAACTTTTCATTTTAAAAAGTTGTATTTGATTTGATAAAATATTTCAATATTAGTAGGAAAAAAAGAGATTTCCATATGTTATTTATTTTGGGAAAATTGTATAAATCAATGTTAGTTAAATTAGAATATTGTTCAATTCAAATTAGTGTTTAAAAAGTGTTAAAATGAAACAATAAAAATAGCAACACGTTTGCTCTAGGAAAATTAGTAACACATTGTTGTTGGATCCATACCTTAACCCATTTAGCCCAAATAAGAGAACTAAGAAATGAGTAACCTGTATGTATAATTTCTCATTTTCATTTCACTCCCGTAAACCAACAAAACCAAAATTCTCTCAAGTCTCAAAACCCTAATCCTCAAATCAAAACTAGAAATCAAATGGCTAGTGATTAATTTAAGTGTAAATTTATAAAAAAGCAAACTTTTCCACCTATTTGTGTATCTGTTGTTGATCAGTTTTAGTTTTAGTCTCTGATTGTAATTAGTCCCCTCCAATTTTTGAAATTAAACTAGGTTGAAGCTAAAATAGAAAAGCCTAGAAGAATCCAAGCTTAATCCTCAATTTCGGATTAACTTTGGTGACTTTATTTCATAATTTGTAGTCTAAGACGAATCTTTGTTACTGTTGTATGAATTTGGTTGAATCTCTGGTGTATATGACATCAGTATATTGGTGAATCCTTTGTCTATTTGAATTGGATAATTTCTTTGCTAAAAACACACATATGAAATCTTGATTTTCATTCAATTATACATGTATATTTTCTTGCATGTTTGCTAGTTCAGTACCTAAGACCATTAAAGAAGCAATAACAGAGAAATGAGTAGAATCAGAAACCTTGAAGAGCCACTGGAATCACTTGGGAGTTAACCCAGGCGAGGCCGCTGGTGGGACTATATACCTACCAATGCATCGACCACGGCCTGACTTGACTTCCAGGCCGTGTTCTAGTGTTCTTTGATGGACCCGTTCACTACTTGTTTGCCCGGTTGATTCCTTGAGATTGATTGCTTGATTTTGGTGTTACGTTTCATACCCCTTTCATTGATATTTTCGGATTTTGATTGTAAATTGATGAATTCATTTTGTTATTTTATACCATAGAGTTATTCTATGGATCTTGGGAGTAAAATACACTTTAGATGCATGTTTTCAAATTGATTTTTTTTGAAAGGCTGATTGCTCAATCTAACCATTTATGAAAACTTTTTTAAGTACAAATCTAATTTCTATATAAATAGTTCTAGAGATATTTATATAGTGTTATTCTCTTTGAAAATGGTTTTAAAAAGAATTTAAAGCTATGATTTGAAAAGTACACTTATATATATATATATATGTATATCCGCTATAAACCAATGTTTCACCAAAAATGATTTTAAAGTGAAGAATTTTAAAGAAATTACATGACATCGATTGAATGAGGAATTGATTTAAACGGTAAATAAAATGAGTGGTATGGAATGCTCGCATTTGTTTTACCGATTAATTCTCGGACTTGCTCGACTAAACCATTGCTACGCACTAGTGGAGTTTGCTATTATATAATAAACATTTAGGAAAAACCATGTGGTATGGGACACATGATCGTTATCTATTCGATTGCTATATGAAAGAATTTAACACTTTTATCGATTGGTTTATTACTCGTCTTTAGATTTTATAGGACTTGTTCCAATAATGACCACCTTTTTAGATGGTTTAAATCGGCAATAAATAACACAAGTCAAATTTAAACCATTCAAAAGGGAGGATTTTTATGGGGTTAATAAGAAAAAAAAGAGAAATAAATAAAAAAAAACATAGAATCTCATGGCAAAATAACAAAATTGAAAAATCAAAGAGCAGTTCATGAAGCTGTTTTACAAATAACATTTGATTACACTTTTACAATATAGAATTAGAGTACATACAGTAGGAATAAATAAATAATGCAACAGAACAACATGATGCAGTGGAATAAATATAATAAATAATAATAGTATTAAATCTTCGCCTGCGTCCTTTAGACAAGCAGTCTTCGATACACTGAAAAGCTCAGACTGACCCGAGTGAATTGAAAAACAAAACACTTGAGTCAAAACTAAAAGATCATATGTAAATTAAATCAACATTAAATAAATATGAGTGTAGTGGCGCCGGAGATGTTTACGGGATTTGACATCTCCTATCCAATGTCTAACGTGTGTGCAATAACTTAAGAGAAGTTCGGGATTCCATCTCCTAAGGATCCGTTAAACTATCTACATACATAGGACAATACGCTATTATAATAGTGTCTACAGTAAAGTAAAGTATTAAAATATCATTGAGGCGTTACCCATATCCCCCTTAACACATTTTTTATATATTCATGTAGTCTACACAGTATGTAATTCCTCGTAAACTAGAGGGCTATCAAAGAGCACTCCATAGGTACGGTATAAACCAAACTCGTAGAAGGCGCGATAAGGCATGTGACAAGCCACTCGAGGTAATGTCCATGGTAGGATACTACCATTTTGTGGATTGGACTGATGATAACGCATAACAGCTACTAGTGTCCACCTCGTAACACACTCCCATAATCAAAATCAAGGGTGGCCACCAAATCAATCACAAAATAATAACATGGTATCGTAGAAGCATATCCAATCGGTGGTGCGACCTCACTTGGCCTGGTGTAGCTCCTACTTTAGTCACATCAAGCTAACTCGAGGGAGTCGGTGCTATTTATACCTCATACAGAATCATTCACCGAACCATCCTATTTCATTTTGGAGTCTCCACCACTTGCATAGTTGTTAAAGTGGTTTTCAATATTCGCAAAGAGTATGATAATATCCGATCCTGATCTCTTTAACAACCAAACGTTTATTTCACACCGGATGGTTCTTTTATATTTTCAAAATCAATTTATATGTGATATTAAAATATCACGTTCTCAAAACTATATCATTTTCGAAATCATATTCCCTTTTGAATCATATTCACAAATAGGTTAAACTCTCATTTCAAAATCATCATATTTACTCAAATATGTCATTTCAGTAGAAAATATCATTACAAATCCCAACTTAGGTTATGACATCATTTAACCATATTCGTTTCAAATCCAGGATTTAAATATAAACAATTCAGTGTTACAGAGTTTTAATTTTTTTGAAAATAATTTAGATAGTCATAAATAGTTTAAATAGTTTGAAACGGTTAAAAATGGTTTTTAAGTAGTTTAAATACTTTAAATAGTCTAAAATAGACTAAAATAGTTTAAATAGATTTAAATTAGCTTAAAATGGTTAAAATACTTTAAGATAGTTTAACTGGTTTAAAATAGTTTAAAAAAGATTAAAATAATCTTAAATAGTTAAAATAGTTTAATATATTTTAAAATGGTTTAAATAGTTTAACATAGTTTAAAATAGACTAAAATGGTTTTAAATAGTTAAAATAGTTTAAAATAGATTGAATTTGTTAAATAGTTCAAAATAATTTAAATTATATTTAATAAAATTCTAATAGTTTAAAATAAAATAGTTTGATTATTGGAATTGATTCATAGAGTAAATATTGGAAAATCTAAATAAATCTAGATTTAAAATAATACATCTTTAAACAGTTTTACATTAAAATAATTAATTTGAAATTAATATCAAATTAAACTATTTCTTCCATTTCCATAAATCTGGCAAGTTTCTTGATTTCAACAAAACCAAATTTTCTTTCAATACAAATTCCCAAAATCATTTCAATTTATATCGATTGCAAATTCATGTTTGAACTACAATTTTAAAGTACTTCAAATTCATAGATTTCAAAATTTAAATATTCAAACATTTCAATAACTCAATTTCAATAAATTTCATTTATATTTCATGATTCAACTTTGAAATTTCAATTTAAATCCGTTTAACAATTCCCTTAAAAATATTTCCATTTTACCATTTTAAAGCTCTGATTTTGAAATAATTTCAGTTTATATAAATCAAACTTCATTTCAAAATATCATTTAACTGAATTCCAAAATTTAAGTATTTAAAAATCATTTAATTTAACCATCCCAATGTCCGTGTATAATTTTATACACTATGCTCAAGTGATACGGATATATATCATTTCAACCCGCAATAATTTAAATTTTATGGGTATATATCATTCCAACCCGAAATCCCGAGTTAAAATTCAAAATACATAAAATCGCTCGATTATATCATTTCGAACCATAACGATTTTCCCTAATCTATAGATTATTCGGGTATGTATCATTTCAACCCATAGTAATTTTCTTAGCAATAATTAAGGGAACTTGCAATGTTATAACAATATAAATATAACATCTAGTCATCCAATATCAATAATCAAACATCCATCAAATCACCATTCAAATTAACCAATAAACAATAACAATTAACTAGTTATCATTTATATGTCTTTAATAGGCAATTTAAACTCCAATATTAAATTAAATGACAATTAAATTCAATAAAAGTCAGATTTAACTCGAATGACAATTTAAATATATCAAGTAGCAATCAATCAACTTCTAATCAGATTATAAGTTTAATTTAACTAACATAAGACAGTCTAGTAGTTTTGAGTGGGTTAAAACACACTTTTGAATTTTTAATGATTTAAAATCCAAATAATGGCCTCTTCGGCAGTCTCAGAATTCATCCAAACCAGTTCTATGTCATCTGAAATTTCGATACGATCGAAGAGGAGAAAACTAAGCATGAATCTAAGCTCATATGCAAAAGTTATCAAGATTAGAAGTTATATGACTTAAAATTTAAAATAAATAAAATAAATTAATATAACACGTAACCTTCAATTACCCCTCCACAGTAAAACCCTCGGCATGCACGACATCAGCCGCCAGCATGACGACCACGTGCGTCTCATCACGGCCAGTCGCGACCTACGAGCCTCCACCCGACGAACCGCCATCACCTCACACCACTCTCCAGCCATTGAAAACCCCTCCTGTCACATTGACGAGGTCAAAATCTCCAACCGCTGCCAATAACTTTCGAACCCTAATTGAATTTTCCAAGCCGATCTTAACATCGCTCTAATGAACGACCACCACCGATGAACTTTTCTAGTCCATATCCATGCAACCGTACCCTCAAATCGACGATCCATCGCCGTTGATCAACCATCAAACGAATGCCCAAGAATGTTTCGGTCAATTCCAGACAAACCAGAAGTCGATTGCAAAAATGAACAGTAAATGAAGATTAAGCTCTTCGAGAACTCCGAAACGGTATATAATATGATAAGGTTTTGAGGAGTATGATTTTCGATTTGAATTCGAAATTGAATTAGGTTTTTTCCACTAGAACAAAGGAATAGACAAATAAAATTGTAGGTATAGAATAACTGAATGGCTGCTTGGGTTTGAGAAACAAAATCTATTTATATAGACAAGGCCCGATAAGAAAGAAAAACATATCGAATTGGTTTGAAACGACAATAACGACCCAAAAAGCCCATTCCGCTTCCGAAATGAATGTGGGTATTCCCATATATCAAAATAGATGTTTTTGATATTTTCAAATTCAACGGAATAGGTTTCAATTCCTAATTCCATTTTATGAAGAAGTTATCTTTTAAAATCGGCTTATTTGAAATTGGTTTCATTAAGTTGATTTCTACGCGTTTCGAGCTCGCACGATTGAATCACAAGTTCGATCGCTACGAAACTTGAAATCCTACAATAATTCACCGCTATGGATCCGATGAAACTAGTTTCATCGGAATCCAAGACAGTGGCCAAAATGGCTATTTTCACGTTAATTAAATAAATTATTATTAAATTGATTTAATCACTCTTCAAATACAGATTCGCTAACTAACAAGTTTTATCATTTTTGATTACCTAGTGATTTATAATCTTTTAAAACAAATTTCTTTGTCAATTAGATATTAAGTATTGCAAAACTTATAGCGTTCAATTATAACTGTAATAAAAATCTAATTAATTATTTTTTAATTTTCATTAAATTCTTTTGTTTTGATTTATATCCTATTATTCGATACATTGCTACTATATGGATATAGTTAACTTGGTTTACCATTTATTACATCAATATTTTTCCTTTATCATTTTAATTGATATTAACTGCAATAAATGATTTACATTAAAATTTAGTTGATTACCAATCTAATTCAATAGATTAAATAAATAGGTGATAAATAACAATTATTATCTTTTACTAAATTAAATCCCATTTATAAGCTTATTGTCTACAAACAAATGTTATAACTACTTACACAGCACTAATTATATTCAATTCAATTAATTGCATATTATCTCGCCACTTAATATAACATTTAATTTATTTCCTTGTGTACATTTATAAATAATTATAACTTTACAATCATTTAAATTAATTGGAATTACATTAAAATTGTTAGCAATTATCTTAAATTAACAATATTAAATTTCATTCTAAATAGTTTTTTTAACAAATTATAGATTTTTAATTTCATATAATATTGAATCCTAAAATCTTATTAAATTCAATATTTTAATTATCGAAAAAAATTAGGCCGTTACACTTTCCTCCACTCAAAACTTTTCGTCCTCGAAATGGAAAAAAAAGAAATTTAAGGGATTAATATAATTTATTCAAAGTAATCGATTTAAAATTAATTTACATGATTAAGTATTTAAATAAAATATATCCATTTGTAAACAATTAAATCCTTTATATTTAAGTTTAATAGAGTTTGAAAATATTTCCACTTTCATAAAAAAATTCTATGTCTAAAATTCATGAAAAATTTCGACAAAGTCACCTTTTTATAGAGAGGTCCGCAAAAATAATAATATCAATAATATCATATATATATATATAATATATATATATATATATATATCATATTTCAAAAATAAAATATCCCAAACCACGGGAAAACAATAAAATATCGTTATTAAACACTAATATGAAAAAGTACCTATTTGTCCAGCAAACAGTGCTTTATTTATGAACCAAAAGCAGTCGCTATTGCTTCCATAATCCTATATTTCACTTATATAATCCAAAGAGTGAGAATTATATATAAGAGAAATATTTTAGTTGTTTTCGATTAGTAACAAAGCAATCAACACAACATAACAATAGTCATCTGTAAACAACACAATACAACCATCATATTCAACAAAAGAATCAACCATACATCCATAGCGACCAAAACAAATGGTGTTTTTAGGTCCGGAAACTATTAATCATACAAGGGTGATAAATAAACTATCAAGTGTACCCTACGCTCATCAGCCTTAGATAATTACTTAATAGGTTATTTATACATCCTTACACAGTTAGAAGTATCCATTCCCAAACATCCCATAAGCTAAACAACCAAGAATTCCAATTATTATCAAGTTTATTCTTATTAATTTCCTTTCATATCATTTACCGTTTATTCGTTTTCTTTCATTCATACAATGGTTATTCCCATTAATTTACATTCATTACTTACAAAATTCATTTCCCATTTATTCGTACAATGCCAATTTTTCCATTACTTTACATCCATTTACTTACATAAGTTATGTCCATTCAATCATTTAGATCATCCATAATCGGTTCTTAGAATATTATGTAAGTCTATTTGCAAATTTAATTTACCATCATTATTTATTTACTTATCACATTTATTTCTTTCATATATAATTTTTTGAACATTTAATCTATTTCTGAATCATTTTATTTATTTTCATTCATTCATATAATATTTTCTTTTCCCATTCAATGCTTGAAATCATTATTGAATACATTGTTAAAGTATTATATACATTTCGTTTATTTTCAATTTATTCATATAAGGTTGCCTCTTATAAGTTTACATTCATTTATTCACATTTATTATTTACTTATATAACTTGATTTACATGTAATATAAGTACTCATCGTGAACAAATTCCTACTTAAGTTTCTCTACCTTTTATTCACATTCATTTTTTATAGAGTTTGACTTTAATTTAATGAATCATTCAACATAAGTGATGTTCGCCTTTACCATTATATCTAATTATTAGCGTTTCAAAACATTAACTTATATTTATAACGTTCATTGTATATCTAAATTCGTATTTATAAAAATAATTCCATTGAACACTTTCATTACTTATGTTTTACTTGTATAATATTCTGTTACATATTCTTATTTAACTTTACAACTTTTTAAGCATTTCTGGTAAGTTATATATTTTTTTAAGAATGTAATTGAACGCCAAATAAGTTTGTCTTCTTTATTTTAGTTAACAAAATATTCAATAATTACATCTTCTTAATTTTCATATCTTTTGATTTACAAGTTACAAATTTCCAATTTCTTACATATTTCATTAATACTTAGCATCCAATTTCTTTTTACACATTTTAGAAGTTTTCAATTATTAAAATAGTTCAGATTTCATTTAACTATAATAATTAAAAACTACAAATTATCAGAAAACTTTGAGTACTACATTCTGGTTTCTTTTCAAATCAATGGTATAGATACACTAATATCTTTTATATATACAATCATATTTAGAAACTAAAAAATAAGATTTGTTTATAAAAAAATTTTAGTAAATCTACTACAGCAGTCTTCCTACGTTGAAACTCAAAAATGAACGTCGATGATGCGTGCACTCATCACCGAAATTATTTTTCAACGATAGAGAGGGGAGTACAAAACGTATTTCCTTTAAAATTTCCTTTAAAAAATTTCTTTTATATCACATTGAAAATATTTATATCTAAAAATACTTCCAAATAATACAAATGTCATATTCCAAAATCCTTTGAAAACAAATTTGAAAACCCCAGAACGTAAGTTCTCAAATGTCCAATTTATATTTACTTTATTATAAATCATAGTTCGCAACCAATATTTGTAAATTTCACTTCCTAACAAACAAATATATCACATCCAATGTATCATTTATAAAATTATTCTTCTATATATAAAAATTATAATACTAAGCAAAATTATTTCATTTACCTATATTTCAAAACAATATTGTGTCAGTCTGCCCTATTAAGTATTTAGAAATCCCTATCGATGCCGTGATGTCCCATGTACTAACCAGAATTTATAAATACTAAACAAAACAAATTAACACGATATAAAATATTTTTATAACACTAACAAATATGCTCTCTCGTATATATACGCTCAAATAACTCATTCTAGGGTATTGCTACCCTATCTCTAATGAGTCAAACCCCACAAAGCTAAGGTTATTGCTAAATGAATGCTCTGATATCTAATGTAACGAACCACCTTTTCGGATGGTTTAAATTGATAATAAACCACACATGTCAAACTCAAACTATTCAAAATGGAGAATTGTTATGGAGTAAATAAGAAAAAGAAGAGAAGGAAATAAAACAAACATAGAATCCTACAACGGAATGACAAAATAGAATAATCAAATAACAGTTCATGAAGTTGTTTTACAAATAACATTTAATTACACTTTTACAATACAGAATCAAAGTATATACTGTAGGAATAAATAATGCAGTGGAACAACATGATGCCGTGGAATAAATATAATAAATAATAGTAGTATTAAATCTTCATCTTTATCCTCTAGAAAAGAAGTCTTCGATACACTGAAAAGCTTAGACTGACCCGAACGAATTAAAAGGCAAAACACTTGAGTCAGAACTAAAAGATCTTATGTAAGTTGAATCAACATTAAATAAATATGAGTGTAACAGCATCAGAGATGTTTACGAGATTTGACATCTCCTAACGTGCGTGCAATAACTTAAGAGATGTTCGAGATTCCAACTCCTAAGGATCTGTTAAACTATCTACATACATAGTACAAAGCGCTATTATGATAGTGTCAACAATAAAGTAAAGTATTAAAATAGCGTTAAGGCGTTTCCCATGTCCCAGTTAACACATTTTTATATATTCCCATAGTCTATACAATATCGTAATTCCTCTGTAAACTGGAGGGCCATCAATGAGTACTCCATAGGTTCAAACCAAACTCGTAGAAGGCACGATAAGGCATGTGTCAAGGCACGCAAGGTAATTCCTAGGGTAGGATACTACCGTTTTGCGGATTAGAATGATGGTAATGCATAGCAACTACTACTGCCCACCTTGAAACACACTCCCATAATCAAGATCAAGGGGTGGCCATCAAATCAATCGCAAAATCAAGCTGACTCGTGAGAGTAAGTGCTATATTAATACCTCATACAGAATTCTTCACCAAAACTTCCTACTTGATTTTGGAATCTCCCCCATGTACATAGCTATTAAAGTGGTTTTGTGTACTGGTAGAGAGTATGACGATATCCGATTATGGTCTCTTTAGCAACCAAATGCTTATTTCACACTGGATAGTTCTTCTACATTTCCATAACAAATTCGTAACTGATATAAAAAAATCACGTTCTCAAAACCATGTTATTTTCGTAATCGTATTCCCTTTCGAATTATATTCACAAATAGGTTAAACTCTCATTTCAAAGTCATCATATTTACTCAAATATATCATTTCACTAGAAGATATCATTTCAAATCCCAACTTTGGTTATGATATCGTTTAACCATATCCGTTTCCAGTCCAGGATTTAAATATAAATAATTCAGCCTTACACAATTTTAATTTTTTTTGAATATAGTTTAGATAGTCATAGATAGTTTAAATAGTTTGAAATAGTTAGAAATAATTTTTAAATAGTTTAAAATACTTTTAGTAGTTTAAAATATACTAAAATGGTTTAAACAGATTTAAAATAGACTAAAATGGTAAAAATACTTTAAGATAGTTTAATTGGTTTAAAATAGTTTAAAATAGATTAAAATAGTCTTAAATAGTTAAAATAGTTTTAAAATATTTTAAAATATTTTAAAATAGATTAAATTGGCTTTAAATAGTTAAAATAGTTTAAAATAGATTAAATTTCTTAAATAGTTTAAAATAGGTTAAAATAGTTTAAATTAGATTTAATACAGTTTTAATAGTTTAATATAAAATAATTTGATTACTGGAATTGGTTCATATAGTAAATAGTTAGAAAATCTAAATAATCTGAATTTAAAATAATATATCTTTAAATAGTTTACATTAAAATAATTAATTTGAAATTAATATCAAATTAAACTATTTCTTCCATTTCAACAAATCTGGCCCGTATCCAGATTTCAACAAAACTAAATTTTCTTTCAATAAAAATTTCCAATATTATTTCAAATTATATCGATTTCAAATTCATATTTGAACTATAATTTTAAAGTACTTCAAATTCATTGATTTCAAATTTTTAATATTCAAACATTTCAATAACTCAATTTTGATGAATTTCATTTATATTTCACGATTCAACTTTGAAATTTCAATTTAAATTTCTTTAACAATTCTCTTAGACAAATTTCCATTTTACCATTCTAAAGCTTAGATTTGTAAAATAATTCAGTTTATATAAGTCAAACTTCATTTCAAAATATCATTTAAAGGAATTCAAAAATTTAAGGACTTAGGAATAATTTAATTTAACCATCCAGGTGCCTGTATATAATTATATACCATATGGTCAGGTGATACAGATATATAACATTTCTATCCACAATAATTTAATATTTACATGTATATTTCATTTCAACTCGGAATCCTTAGCTAAAATTCAAAATCCACAAAATCACACGAGTCTATCATTTTGACCCATAATGATTTTTCTCTAATTTATAGATTGTTCTGGTATGTAACATTTCAACCCATTGTGATTTTTCTAGCAATAACTAAGGGAACTTGCAGTGTTATAACAATATAAATGTAACATCCAGTCATCCAATATCAATAATCAAACATCCATCACAATGACCACTCAAATCAACCAATAAACAATAACAATTAACTGGTTATCATTTACATGTCTTCAACAGGCAATTTAAACTTCATATTAAATTAAATGGCGATTAAATTCAATAAAAGTCAGATTTAATTGGAATGATAATTAAAATATATCAAATAGCAATCAGTCAACTTCTAATCACATTATAGATTTAATTTAACTAACATAACACAGTTTAGTAGTTGTGAGTGGGTTAAAACACTCACTTTTGAATTTTAGACGATTTAAAATCCAAATAAAGGCCTAAAATTCAATATCTTAGAATTCGTCTAAACAAGTTCTATGTCGTCCGAAATTTTGATATGATCGTAGTGGAGAAAACTGCGTGTGAATCCGAGCTCGTATGCAATAGTAATTTAGATTAGAAGTTGTAGGACTTTATATTTAAAATAAATAAATTTAATTAATATAACACGTCACCACAGTAAAACCTTAGGCATGAACGACATCAGCCGCCAGCACGATGACCATGTGCACCTCATCATGGCTAGTCGCGACCTATGGGCCTCCACCAAACAAACCGCCATCACCTCGCACCACTCTCCAACCGTCGCCAATTATTTTCGAACTCTAATTGAATTATTTGAGCCGATCTAACCACTGATCTGACAAACAACCATCATCGATGAACTCCCCTCGTCCATCTTCATGCAACCGTACCATCGAACCGACAATCCATCGTCGTTGATCATCCATCAAACGAATGACCAAGAATGTTTTGGTAAATTCCGGACAAACCAGAAGTCGATTACAAAAACGAACAACAGATCTAGATTACGCTCTTCGAGAACTTCAAAATGGTATATAATATTATAATGTTTTGAGGAGTTTAATTTTTGATTTAGAATAACTGAATAGCTGCTAGGGTTTGAGAAACAAAATCTATTTATATAAACAAAGCCCGATAAGAATGAAAAACATATCGAATTGGTTCGAAACAACAATAACGACCCGAAATGCCCGTTCGCTTCTGAAACGGAAGTGGGTTATCCCATATATCAAAATAGATGTTTTTGATATTTTCAAATTCAATAGAATAGATTTCAAGTCCTGGTTCCATTGTATGAAGAAGTTAGCTTTTAAAATCAGCTTATTTCAATTTATTTCACTAAGATGATTTTTATGTGTTTCGAGCCCGCATGATCAAACAACAAGTCGGATCGCTATGAAACTTGAAATCCTAAAATAATTCATCATTAAGGATCCGACGAAACTAGTTTCATTGGAATCCGAGATAGTGGCCAAAATGGCTATTTCCACGTTAATTAAATAAATTATTATTAAATTGATTTAATCACTTTTCAAATTCAAATTTTGTAACTGACACATTTTATCATTTTTGATTACCCAGCGATTTATAATCTTTTAAACAAATTTCTATGTCAATTCCGCATTAAGCATTGCACAATTTATAGCGTTCAATTACAATTGTAATAAAAATCTAATTAATTATATTTTATTTTCCAATAAATTCTTTTGTTTTGATTTATATCTTATTATTCGATCCATTAGCACTTTATGGATATAGTTAACATTGGTTTACCATTTATTACACCAATATTCTACCGTTATCATTTTAATTGATATTAACTGCAATAATTGATTTACGTTAAAATTTAATTGATTACTAATCTAATTTCAACAGATTAAATAAATCGGTGATAAATAACAATTATTATCTTTTACTTAACTAAATCCCACTTATAAGTTTATTATCTAAAAACAAATGTTATAACTACTTACACAACACTAATTGTACTCAATTTCAATTAACTACATATTATCTCGCCATTTAATATAACATATAATTTATTTCCTTATTTACAATTTATAACTTTACACTTATTTAAATTAACTGGAATTGCATTAAAATAGTTAGCAATTACCTTAAATTAATATTATTAAACTTCATTCTAATAGTTTTCTTATTAATAAATTTTAGATTTTTAATTTCATATGATATGAAATCCTGAAATCTTATCAAATTCAATATTTCAATTATGGAAAAAATACGGGTCGTTACACTTCCTATCTTGGAGTTTATAGGTCTCGTACCTATCTTGATGTTTATAGGACTTATTATTATCTTGATGTTTATAAGACTCGTACCTATGTTGATGTTTATATATCTCGTATCTATTTTGGAGATTATAGGACTTGTTTCTATATTGATGTTTATAGGTCTCGTATCTATCTTGATATTTATAGACTTATACGTCAGTCTTGGGGTTACATGCTTGTCGATGAATTTATTTCACCGATCATGGAGTTTGGCGCCTTCCTCTATTTTGTGAGATTTCTGGATTTATATTTGTGTGATTTCTAGATTTGTTTTTGTTTGAATTATCATAAAATCATTTTGGGGATTTTCTTTCTTTTAATAAGCTATCTTGAGTTTTCATATTTGGTGATTTGAAGTTATTGATGCATGTTTGAAAT
The DNA here is from genome assembly GCA_030765085.1 of Allium cepa. NCBI lineage: Eukaryota > Viridiplantae > Streptophyta > Magnoliopsida > Asparagales > Amaryllidaceae > Allium > Allium cepa. The sequence continues at coordinate 646,983,962 of CM060939.1, read as the reverse complement.
TTGTCGATATATGACTATATTTGAGATCTAGTTGACTTTATCTATCATTCGTATTTTTACTAACTCATTTATCTTAGTCTGGACTAGCATGTTTATTATTTTTTTAATACTCGGGTCAGGCCTAGATGTTTCAGCCCTTCATCTTGATGCTTCGGAGTTGATGTCCTATTTATTAGCTAGTAGTTACTTTTGTCATCTATGTGCATATGTGATGCCATGCTGTATCTTATGTCAAGCTAAACTCCCTTTATGTATATATTCATATTTTGAGATGCATCACTTTTTATATTGTCGTCTACATTATGTATCTATTTTGGGTCAGTTTAGACTTGTATCTATTTTGGGTCAGTTCACACTTGTATCTATTTATATTCTGTTATGTTTGATCTGTGATTCTTTGATTTGTATTTATCATATGTTATTTTGGATTTTTAGTATAGCCACTATAGTTTTTCTTTAAGCCTGAATTGTATATATTGATTCCACTTGAGAAAAGAAATGTATAACATATTTATCGACGTATTGGTGCTTGCTTAAATTAAAATCTACAGATGGTCACTCCTAACTAGCCCTATTCTCTACGCTAGTAGATAGTATTACTCTGTAATAACCTTTGTCAGTGTGAGTCTCGATTTAAGGCATCACAACTTAGATTTAAAGTTGAGTTCAAAACTATACATGATATTATGAACACAAATCTTGGCCTAGGTGAGTCTTAGAGACCGTCCATTATGGGTTCTTGGATAGATAGTAATGACCGTACCATTTCGAATAAGAAAGTGTCTTTTATGATTCTAGACACGTTTCATTTTGTTTCCACTCTTTGATGTTCCTATTATCGAATCATGTAATTGCTAAGTAATCGTTGATCCAACCTTATCATTTTAGAAGCAAGGTTAGCTACGGTTGAGTTATTCATGCGGGGATTGGGAAATCCAACGAGCCCAGATAAGACATAGTACATTAACCACCCAGTAAATCATGAAGCATGTTGTCTATCTTTTTGAGATCAGAGTCGCACATCAGAATCAAGTGGAATTTTTTTGCTGGGCACGTTAATCCAATAGATTTATGATTAGTTTGATTGGATGTTTGTTCGCATAAGATTCTTAACAGTAATTCTATTTCAATCATCCAATATTCCTTGATAATTTGAACTCTATTTGAAGGTTAATAATTGAATCTTACGTTATCTTCATATTGGAAATCACCCTAAGAGAAATTGACTTTCTTAGATAAAAAATAATCAAGGATTAAATATTGTAATTATAAAATATTAATCCATTAGAAATAGAGATAAATTTGGTATTTTATTACCAAATAACCAAAAATAATAAATGATTTATTATTTACTCTAAACCAGAAGTTTGATTGAGAATTGTTTTAATGCATTCATTGCCTAATTAGAAAATACCATCTTATAAGTTTTTTATAAGACGTTTAATGGTGACGATTATAAGTTTATCATTATATGTATTAACTAGAGTATGTGTGTGTATATATAAAGATATAAGTATTCTTTATTTTAAAAGAGGATTTTTGAAATATACATTTATGGGTGTTTAATTTCCCATTGGATGCTTTAAGAGTTTTGGTCAAGACATCTGGCTAACGTACTCGATAGAGATCTCTAAATATTCAAACAAGACAATTGAAGACACATTTTTAGTTAAGTAAGTGTTTTTTAAAAAATCATATTTTTGAAAATATGTTAATTCAAGAAGGTATAAAAAATATTCTGGAAAACTAATGTGGTTTAAAATAAAATGGTATTTGGAAATGCATATAAAGGTATGTATATAAGTATATATCAAGGTTTAGGATATATGAAAGAAATTTTATATTGTTATTATTAAAAAGAATAGAAATGGAAATAAAGATAAATAATATGAGTAATAACTTAATAATGGGCTTAGATGCTTGATCTTAGAGATCGCCAAGAACAATGGCAAGGCGATGTTGATTTTTTAACCAATACCACAGCTAATGGTCAAGGCCCTTTTAAAAGTCTTAAGGATCGTATACTATGCAACTTGTGTATAATATGCAAGTATATAAATCAATGCAATAGTATATAATAAATAGTAACATGTAAAAGCATGCAAACCAGAGTTTTTATACTGGTTCGGACCTTCCGTCCTACGTCCAGTCCCAAAGTCCCCCTTGGTATTTCCTTAAAAAAAATTACCCTCACTTCGTCAGGAGGAATAGGCTAGTACAAAAGTATCTCTGATAATTTTGTGTTCCAATAACACAATTTTTGACTTACAGTACAAATCTTCCTATGATCTCCTTTGAGTATATGAATACGAATGCATTGAGTTGTTGGAAATGATTTAACCAAAATTTTGGTTATAATGGATTAAGAGTATGTAAACAATGTATATGCAAGAGAGTACTTAGAAATCAGTGATTTTTTAAACTTCTCAATTAAAGTGGTATTTATACATTCAAAAAGTTGCAAATGAAAAATTGTTACTCTTGGAGAAAAACTCTTTATTTTAATGGCTGCAACTCTTCAGTGAAAGATGATTTCCTTTTTGATTAAAAACAGAAGTGTCTTTTAAATGTTATAGTTTTTCCCATAACAGACATTTGTGGTAAAATCCTTAGACATCTGTGACTTATCTAGTTTTTAATCCGAGACTTATCACAGACGCCTGTTGTTTTATGATAGACATTTATGAGGTCTAAAACTGTTTTTTTGCCTTTTTTTGATGTAGTGGAATTATATATGTTCGTGTATTCATATATACTCAAGGAGACATTAACAATATTATATGTAGGACTCTTTTATACTAGAATAACCTTAGTATGTTCAATGAATCTTCATTTCTCTTTAAGTCTCAATATCTTCAAGCATGGTCTCCATGAAGCATATACCTGTAATTTTAATAAGGTCTACACATGTACATGATTGTATAGTTGTTATCATGGAAACATAAAGTGGAGGTTCTAAAAATCTTCCCCTTTTTGATGATGATAACTACACAATCAAATATCAACTGTAGAATGAAAATATTATTATGTTTGTGTATGTTTCATCTCCCCCGTGCACATACGTCTCCTCCAATGTATATGCATAAATTTCTCACCCTTTGTCATTATCAAAATGGAGGGAAACAATATATGATACATTTATAACAATATAAATGGTCATAGTATGTCATCATTTCAATTGTTGAAAATCAAATTTGAAAATTTAAAGCAAAATTTAAAAGGAATTGTAACATAAATTGTACATAGGAAAAAATAAGCATAAGAATTTCAAAATAAAATAAAATAAAGTTTAATTGTACTGATTTTAGGAACAAGACAAGCCTTCGTAGTTCTCGTAATACTCCCAACAAGCGGATGGATCCTGATTATATGTATCTGGCCATAGCATCTGATTATGGTACTCCTCATTTCCGCTGATTGAAAGGCCTTGAAATGCCAAGTAAGATTGTATTTGAAAAGGTGGAGTATCGGAGATGTACATTTCATCACTATCTTCTTTTTTTCCCTCGGCTTATGCGTTCATGGGAGTCCTCCCTTGATCACCTCTATTATGTGACGAACCTTTGGGCGAGGCTTGAGAATGATAAACCGGTGTTTGAACCCAAGGTGGAGATGTCGGGGAAGGCGAAGATGATGAGGAAGATTGACCACGTACTTTGCACATTACTTTCGCTAAAGTAGAGACCACTTTGTCCAGAGTCTTCTCCATCTTTGTCATCCTAGTGGAGAAAGAGCGTTCCAATCTAGTCATTTTTTAAAGCTCGTTGACTGGCCGTGCTTAATTTTTTTTGATTACCAAGTCACGAAGAGATCCATTTGGCGTTAGTTCAACCCGAGCTTCTTGAATTTCGGAGCCCGTATAATGTTCGATACTATGATTAGAGGAAGTTGGATGTTGGAAATGACAAGGGGAATAGGTTTGTTGAGGAGCATTATTTAAGAAGGACCATGATGTTCTTGTTCTTTTTCTTGTTGAGTCCATTGGTTGAATGGAATGATATGAGGTGGACTCTTCAGAAGATGCATCAGTTAATGATATCATGGTCCGCTATCTATGGTTGTAATTTCTTCATATTGTGAGATATACGAAGGAACTCCAAGATTTTGCAAGGTGCGCATTACATATGGAGCATATACAATGGAAAGACAATGTGCGGACCAAAATCCTTTAATTTGGTCATGGATAAATTTTGACCAATTAACTAGTAGGTGAGCAAATATGGCACATAAAGCTTTATGATCATTGGGATAATTTTGTTCATGACTACCTAGACGAGGAATGATGGTTTAATTTCCATTTGATTTAATAGTATAACCCGTGGTCGAAGATAAATGGATTTTCATTGTGGCATTCTATCCTCCCATATTTGATATGTAACCTCATCCCTAGGTAGAAGACTATGATTCGGTATATCAGTTAAATCAATCCCCTCACAAGAACATCCTAAATACGACCCATGGTATACACATCAATTTTAACTTCTTTCCTGTAAACACTTGACCATAACCAATCCTTATCAATCTTTGGATTCTAAATCTCTGAACTACATAGGTTGTAGTAGAAGTGGTAAATAGTAAGAGGATTAATGATTACCTTATTCGCGCCAATCAAATTGCAATAGCCGCTATCGGTAGTAATTCCAAAGATTTCATATTCCATAACATTGCCAAGGCGATAAAAAGGAACTGAGTGGATCTTTTTTGGGTGAGCGCCTCTAATCTTTTTTTATTGCATTTGGATTATCGCGGAGCCATTGGCTACTGTGAGCTTGTATGACTGGTGCATGAGAGAAGGATGAAGATTGGCCTTGCTTTTACTTCTTGGAGACAGTAACCTTCTTGGAAGCTATTGATTTAAGAATTTGAGTGTTTTGAGATTTAGGGTTTTAGGATTTGGGAGTTGAAATGAGGGTAAAGTGAAGAGAAAGGGAAAGCTTTTATATACAGCTGTTGGATAATTTTTTCCATAGCAGCGGCAAACGTCTGTGATTTCAGTGCAATGAGGCAGAGAGTGTCGACAGACGTCTGTGATGGTTCCACAGGCGTTTGTGGCTGCAGAAGTTTGAACAGAGAGTCTTCACAGATGTCTGTGAGGTTTCCAGAGACGTCTATGGTTACCGGTAAAATTTTCCTGTAACTGATGACAGACGTTTGTGGTATATTCACAGACGTCTGTGATATGTAATTTCTGTTATCTAGAGGAAAATTTTAATATGAATGAAATTTTTTATTAAAATTTAAATAAACAAATAGTATACATATCAAAAATAAATAAATATGATATGTAGCATAAATTCTAATTTTTATTGGAGAATTCTAAATTATTTTTCTGTTTTATATCCAATGAATTTGGTTCAACTTTTGTATCTTTGAGTACTGGCTTTAGTGGAGACCAACTTGGATGAGCTGGAGTGTTAATCCAAGCTTGGTTTGATGGTCTTCGTTTACACAAATTTCTTGGAGTAATGTTAAGTGCTTTTGGAGGAGTTTCTTGCATTCGAGGAGACTTTTGATGCATGCAATTTTTTATTCATGAATGATATCAAATTTCTAGAATACACTTTTAGAGAAAATTTAGATGAGATCCTTGACGTCATTGCTTATAACATATCTCACGTAGAACACCGATTGTAACGACCTGAGAATTTTAACGGTTTAATAATTTAATTAACTAATTTTTCTTGGAATTTAAGCAATAGAATTTTGAAATGAAAATTTGATATTTGAAATACGTCTAGTTAAATATAACAAATGGTAAAATCTAATGGAAAATTTTGAAAATTAGTTTATTTGTGAAATTTCAAAATTTAAATTTAATCAGTTTATTTGTTGAAAATTTAATATTTTTGAAAACTGAATATTTTTATATAATAGGAATGAAAATCATTTTCTGAGTGTGACGTTGTACTTCGTTTTCCCAAATGTGGACTGCGATAACCCCGTTTATCTTATTTTCGGCATTTTAGCAGCATTTTCAGCAACAAAACGTTGAGTTTTTATAACTCGATCGTATCACTGATATTTGGGTACGATTCTTTCGTCTTGTTGTGCTGTTCTCCATAATATATTTATTTCTGTATTTTGACATTCGATATGTAGCAAAAATGGCAAAATAGTTCATCATATCGGTACAATATTTGTGCCTTTTTGTTTTCCCTTGTCATTTCAAGTGCCCAGTCGTGTAGCCTGTTTCATTTATTAAATTCTACAACAATGGTTGTCCATTGATGTTTCATTAACTTTATCTATATCTCTTATGACTTTTCATTTTGGTTGTTTGCCCATTCTAAGAAAAAAGGGTAAATTTTGTTCCTGTAGCTTTCTTCTTCTCCTCTTTTTTTTCTACCGAGTTACTTCCATGCTTTTCCTCTTCAAACTTGAAGCTAAGCTCATGTTTTCCCTTACCAGACGAGTCCCCTCTACCCTTCAAATTGCCGCCCAAAAACTCAAAGCATTGCCTCCTTTGACCCAAAGCCGACCACAAGCACTCATAGCATGCCATCACCACCTCATTAATTATTTCGCCTGTAGCTATTTTCACGAACCCATCAACCACCATGGCCACATCAGCGACCAATCCATCCCCACTTGCCACCGCCTTCCTCTGGCCCATCTACTCGACTGCCGCCTCATCCACTTCCTTCCTCCGAATTTCTCTTCACTTGAAACACTACCAAGCCACCTTCCTCCTCCCGAAACCCGAAGCTCCACTACCTGAAACCTGAGACCAGACCCAAAGTGATCACCCGACTGACCCTATGCCACTTGAAACCACGATCCCCGATAACTCATGCTCGGCCCAAGTTTTTCCTTCTCTGACTCGAAGTCAGACTCTAAGAAAACCAAGGCCAGAGATATTTTTCTACGCACTGCTTTAGATTGACTCGCCCCTCTTTTTCTACATATATATTTTCACTATTGCTTCACATATACATATATATGTATGTATGTATATGTATATGTGTGTGTAAACTTTATTATATGATTTTTTGATGTGTGTATATATGACAGCTCATTTTTTTCAAGTTGTTGTAATATACTAGTGACAAAAGCATGTACATATATCTTTTGTTTGATATATATAGGCCATGCATATCATCTTGCTGAGTACATGTATACTGCCCATTTAAACTAAGCCTGTATGTTATATATATAATACATACATATATTGTCGATAGAAATTATATTTGTTTTAAATCCAAGCTTATATGTTGTACATATTGGACATGTATACTATTGTCGGCAGAAATAATAGGTATTGCATATATACATAGAACAATTTGTTCCTTTGAATATTATAACAAATATGTATATATAATGCATATGCATATGCATTTGTTTCGTCAAATTATTGTGCTAAATCTGTTTTACTTGTCGTAGCTATTTGAAGTGTCGTGCTGTGTTCGTGTTCGTATCTACGTTAGTTGCTTTTTAGTTCCAATGTTCTCTAGCTACGAAAGGTGAGTAATCACTCACGATTAATGTTCTTATGCTTAGTAAATTGATTTCGTGTGAAATGACAATTTTAAATGCTGTTAAATTGGAATCGTTGGTTATTAACTGTTAAATATGATATTATATTATTATTGATCACATATTCTAGTAATTGTTATGTAATGCTATGTTATTTTGATGTTTCTCACTTTGCAAGTTCCCTTAGTTTTAGAAATCACTATGGGTTGAATGATACACATCCGAATGGAATTTAGATTAAGGGAAAATAGTTATGGGTTGAAATGATAAACTTAAGCGATTTTCATTGATTTTTGAAATTTTAGGATTACAGGTTTAAAGGATATAAACCAATAAATTTAAATTATTGCAAATTGAAATGATAAATATCCGTATCACTTGACTATATGATAGAAAATTTTATACAGACACTGTTGGTCTATTTTCAAAAAATAACTTCCAAGATTTTGAAAGGAAATCTATAAGTTTTGATTTTGAAATATAATAAATATTTTATTTTAATATGTGTAAATTTAGAATTTTAAAATTTTATGTTTTGGAAGTTTTAAAATTATAAGTTTAGTTTAAAATGTTAATTATAAAATTTTACTTATATTATTATTCTTATATAAAATAAGATTTAAAATAGATTTAAATAAAAAGTTTAATTTAATTTAATAAAATTTATTTTATTAATATATATAACATTTTATATTTTGATTTAAAATTTTTATTTAATAGATTTTTATAACTTTAATAAGTTAAAAAGTTGAAAAGGTAAGTTGAAATTGATGGATAAATTAAATTTGGTTGATAATTGAATAAATAGGGATTTATTTGGAACTTACTAATTTGGAAATTTAAAGGTATGATTTTGTTACTTGATTTGATTTTAGGTGATTAAATGAATCATTTCAAATTTAAATAAAATTAAAAGTGAATAGTTAATTTTGATTTAAATTGGTGATTAAGAAATTTATAAAAATGATCACGGTGTGAAATAATCATTTGGTTATTAAAGTGACCGGGATCAGATATTGTCATACTCTCTAACAATACCGAAAACCACTTTAACAACTGTGTACGTGGTGGAGATTCAAGAATGAAGTAGGACGGTTTAGTGAACGATTCTGTATGAGGTATTTACGTAGCCTTTACGCCCGAGAGTCAGCTTGATGTGGCTAAAACAAGAGCCACATCGAGCCAAGTAAGGTTGCACCTCTTATTAAGCTCATTTCTTTGAAATCATATCCATTGCTTTTGTGATTTGATTTTGGTGTGCACACCTTTGATTTGGAGTGTGTCTCGACATGGACTGTAGTAGCTGTTATGCATTACCACCAGTCCGGATCTGCAAAATGGTATAATCCTACCCTGGGCATTGCGTCGCATGCCTTTCACATGCCTTATTGCGCCTTCTATGAGTTTGGTTTGTGTCGTACCTATGGAGTGCTCCGTGATAGCCCACCTGCTTCATGGAGTTTACAATACTGTATAGACTATGGCATTTTATAAAATGTGTTAAGGGGGAAATGGGTAACGCCTTAACGATATTTTAATATTTTACTTTACTATAGACATTATATATGTAGCGTATTGTACTATGTATGTAGATAGTTTATCGGATCCTTAAAGGATGGAATTCCATATCCTTTAAGTTATTTTGGATTCCACTTGACATTTCACTTGAGTTTGATTTACTTGCATAAGAATGTTAATCTTGACTCGAGTGTTTTATGCTTTGTTTTATGCTCGGGTTAGCCTGAGTGTCACAGTTTTGAAACTCATCTTTTGGAGCTTGGAGTTCACTTCGAAGACCTATTTTATCTATTTCATCTTTCAGTTTATTTTTGTTATTTTCAGTTGTATGTTTCAGACTTGTCATTTCCTTTTGTGTTAGAGACCTCTGCGTACTAGGATTTTTGTTGTATTCTGTTATGGACTTTGTTATTTCTATAGTAGCTTCATGAACTACTAGTTATTTATTCCGCTGCTTATTGTTGTACGACTCTATATCTGTGATTCTGTGATTGATTTATTTACTGTATATGCTAAGTTTTTCCAATTATAAACTAACAATCTGTTATTTGGAGCAATTTAAGTCTGACATGTGTGGATTATTGTCGATTTGAATGTTTTAAAATGATGGGTCGTTATAGTTTGTATCCGAGCCAGTTTTAGAGAAAACTTACCATAAGAAGTAAAAACTCGTTAGGGATAGGGTAGCGATACCCTAGAATGAGTTGAATAGATTGCTGAGTCATATTCGTTCGTGCTTGAAATTCTGAGCAGAATTCTTTTTAATTAGGATTTCTTTTGAACTTTTGGAACCTTATTCTTGTTCTAGAATCAAATCTTGTCTTTTCCAAATGAGTAACCAAAGGAATGTTCATGGTAGAGGTTGTGGCAGTGCTTCTGCACCACCAGCTGCTCCTGTACCACCCGTTGCTCCTGTTCCACCTGTTCAGCCTGTTAGGTTCACTCAACTTTGTAAAGAGTACACTCAGCTTGGGGGTACTAAGTTCACTAGAGCCAAGAGTATTATCGAGGCTCACAGTGGCTGAAGAATTTAGAGAGGATTTTCACTACACTTGAGATCACCGATGCTTAGATGAGCAACTTGGAAATTACAGGAGTCCGCCTAGGAGTTGTGGGAATCAGTTACTTCTCAGACCGTCGAGCCTGATTTCACTTAGCAGCAATTCAGGTGAGATCTCTAGTTATCCTTTTCTAGCTTATTTTTTTGAATCTATCACTTTGAAATTTATCTCTTTATTTTTATCTTATCTCGGATCCATCTCTTCAGGGATGCTTTTGTGGCCAAGTGGGTGCCCGATGCCGGGAAATCTCAGTTGTATAGGTCATTCATGGATCTTAAGCAGGGCGATATGACTTTTGCTGAGTATGAGAGGAAGTTCAATGAGCTTTCCAAGTTTAGTCCTATTTTGATTGACATTCAACTCAAGAAGAATGAGAAGTTTATTAATGGTGCTCGCCTAGAGTATTATGACCGTTTAATTAGACATGTTCATGACACCTTCACTTCTTCGATGGATATCGCTACAAGATTCGAGAACCTTACTTCCAAGGGAAAGTAGGTAGTTTCAGCACCTTAGGGTACTTCCAATGGTTCTAAGAAGAGGAAGCCCAATTTTCAGCAGTAGAAGAAGAATTGTCAGAATGCTCATGGTATTGGATCTGTTCCTCAGAAGAGATCTCTTGATTTATCTACCATCACTTGTTTCAAGTACAACCAGAAAGGTCATTATGCCAATAGCTGTCCATTTCTTGTCGATGCCGCTATTCCTCCACCTTAGGCCACCAGAAACAACCTTTGCCACCTTTGTCTCTAGCCTAGTCATTTCAAGAATAACTATCCCATTCAGCAAAGAGGAAAGACATCTAGAGTCTTTGCCATGACTTCTTCCACCCCTCCTCCTCCTCCGCCTGCTAATGATAACCAAGGTACTCTTCAGAGCTCATTTTCTTTGCATGGTTTTCCTGTTTGAGTTCTATTTGACACTTGTGCATCCCATAGCTTTATGTCTGTTGATCTCTGTAATAAATTAGAGCATATCTTATAACCTCAACTGGTGATTTCATCATTATGTATGACTAATCCCATCGGTGTTCACACTAATCTTAGTATGATTTGTAAAGGGGTGAAACTCCTTTATAGGAAGCATCGATTTACCAAAGATTCCTATGTTTTGGGTTTCAATGCATTCGATATCTTACTTGGAGGTGATTGGTCAAAGCGTTATGATGCTGTCATTTATTGTAAGGCCAAAATGGTCTCCTTAGTCAGTGAACTGGCGAGCCTTTGGTTATTAAATGTCGAATGCTGCAAGATATTGCAGGCAGTTTTATCTTTTCTCTTGATGCTCAGCCTAGCGATCTTGACTCCACACCTATTGCCCAACTCTTTCCTGATGTTTTTGTTGAAGTCGCTTATTTTATGCTTAAATGGGAAATTGATTCTACATTGATCTTATTCTTGGAGCATTACCAGTTATTCTCCCTCCAAAACGGATGGCACCCAAAGAGAAAGTTGAGTTGAAGAAGTAGATTGAGGATTTGTTCTGTAAGGGTTAGATTAGGCAAAGTTTTTTTGAATGAGGAACAGCTGTGGTATTTGTCACCAAATCTAATGGTTCTTTGAGAATATGTGTTACTTATAGAGAGCTGAACAAGGTTACCTTGAAGAACCAATATCCTATGCCTCATATCAATGATATCTTCGACCAGCTCAACAGAGCTAAAGTATTCTCTCAGCATGATCTTGCTACAGGTTTCCACCATCTTCATGTAGCTGAGGATAGAATTCCTAAGACTGCTTTCTGCATGGAGAATGGTTTCTATAAATGGTTGGCCATGCCCTACGGACTAACCAATGCGCCTGCATTCTTTGTCGATCTTATGTATCGTGTTTTCAGCGATGTTCTCAACAAGTTTGTTCTGATTTTTGTTGATGGTATTCTTTAGCATGAATATCATTTGGGCTATGTACTGGAAACTCTTAGGAGTCGTCAGTTGAAAGCTAAATTTTCTAAATTCCATTTCTTGAGAGATGAAGTCCGATTCCTTGGGCATATTGTTTCAGAGAAAGGAGTTTCGATTGACCCAGTTAAGGTCGCCGCGGTTAATGCAAGTCTATCCATCTTTTATCTTTTGAATTCATTTATCTTATCTTATTTGAACTTATCCACCTTATTTTATTTTCAGAATTGGGAGACACCTAAGACTCTGTCTGATATTTGGAGCTTTTTGAGCCATTTCGATCAATATCGGAGATTTATCGAGAATTTTACCAGCATAGCTGCACCTTTCACTGCTTTGAATCGTAAGAATGTCAAGTTTATATGGAGAGATAAGTTTGAAGCTGCATTTAATGAGTTGAATCCAAAGCTCACTTTTCCTCCCGTTCTCACCATTCCGAATAGGAGTGAAGAATTATCGGTTTATACCTATGCTAGTCGAGAAGTTTGGGGTGCTGTGTTGATGCAGAGTAGGAAGAACATTACTTATGCTAGTCATTAGTTGAAGCCCCATGAAGCTAATTATGTTACACATGATCTTGAATTGCTTGCTGTTGTGTTTGCTTTGAAGTTGTGGAAACATCATCTTTTGGGAACGAAGTTTGAGCTTTTTACTGATCACCGGTCTCTTAAGTATATCTTTACCCAAAAGGATTTGAACCAGAGGCAGGTCCGATGGATTGAGTTCTTAGCATCTTATGACCTCGACATCAACTACACTCCTAAGAAAGCCAATGTTGTGGTCAATGCTTTGAGTCGTAAGAAAGCCTTCCTGTGTCAGATTGTAGCTTCTCTATCTCTTTTGTATCAAATTGCAGCTAAGCAAGATGAGGATGCGATGCTTAGGCTTATGAAGGAGAATCTTTGGAGTAGAGAAGGTGATTATCAGAATGAGTTAGGAGCATAGATTGATCAAAATGGAGTTTTGAGGATAAATGGACGGATTTGTGTTCCGAATGTTGATGGTTTGAGGTAAGAAGTTCTTAGAGAGAATCATTAGTCCAGACTCTTCATCCATCTAGGTGTCATGAAGATGTTTCAGGATATGAAGTTGTAGTGGCATGAAGCGGGATATCTCTATCTTTGTCAGTGGATGTGCCACTTGTCAGTAGGTTAAAGCTGATCAACAGAAGACTACAAGATCGCCGCCACCCATTGAGATTCCCATTTGGAAGTGAGATCAGGTTTCTATGGATATTATCGATGGTTTATTGAGAACTAGAAGGGGTAATGAGAATTTTTGGCTATTTTTCAATCGATTGACCGAGTCATTTCCATTTTATTCTGATCAAGTCGAATCGAAAAGCTTCGAGCTTAGCTAAGATCTATATGAGGGAGATTGTCCGTCTCCATGGTGTTCCTTCTAGCATTGTTTGTGATCGTTATCCTATCTTTACTAGCAAGTTATAGAAATCTTTTTAAGAAGCTTTGGGTATTCGTTTGAACCTTAGTTCGGCTTATCATCCCCAGTCAGACCGAAAGGGTGAATCAGATTGTGGAAGATCTCCTTCGTGCTTGTGTTCATGACTATGGAGGGTCTTGGAAAGATCATCTCATTAAATTCACCTATAATAACAGTTATCAGGTATAACTCTATCTTTGAATTTGAATCATCTTAAGCTTAATCAATTTATTAATCTCATTTCTTTGAATTCGGGAAAGTATCGAGATGTCTCCATTTGCCGCTCTTTACGGACAGTCCTGCAAATCTCCATCTTGCTGGACTGAGTTCAGTGATCGCTTGGTTCTTAGGCATGATATGATCCTAGAAGCATCTAAGTAGATCGAGGATATTAGGAGGAAGATGAGGATTGCTTAGGATAGGCAGAAGAAGAATGCAGATAGGCGTAGAAGAGATAGGAATTTTCAATGGGTGATCAGGTCTTCCTTAAGATCTCACCGCCGAAGAATGTGGTTCGTTTTGGTCAGAGAGGGAAGTGTGCTTCCAGGTTCATTGGTCCTTTCCGCATTCTAGAAAGAGTTGGTCCTTTGGCTTATAGAGTTGATCTGCCGAAGAAGCTGGCAGGTGTGCATAATGTGTTTCATGTATCTTACCTTCGCAAGTATCTCCATGATCCATCCTTGATAATTCAACCAGCTTTATTAGAGAATTTGGACATAAAGCCAAATCTCACTATCGAGAGGAAGCCACTTTGTATGGTCGATAGAGGTAGGAAGCAGCTTTTGAGGAAATATGTCAGTCTAGTCAAGATACAGTGGAGTACAAGTGATCGGGATTGCACCTGGAAAACTGAGGAATCCATGCGTGCCTAGAATCCTGAATTGTTTGACTTGGGTACTATTTGTTGTTTATTTTATCTTACTGTTGATTTGGTTCCCCCATCTCATTCCTTTTCAGGAACGAAAGGTTTTGAGTGGGGGATAGTGTAACAACCTAAGAATTTTAACGCTTTAATAACGTAATTAACTAATTTTTCTTGGAATTCAAACAATAAAATTTTGAAATGAAAATTTGATATTGGAAATACGTCTAGTTAAATATACCAAATGGTAAAATATTATGGAAAAATATGGAAGCTAGTTTATTTGTGAAATTTAAAAATTTAAATTTAATCAGTTTATTCGTTGAAAATTTAATACTTTAGAAAACTGAATATTTTTATATAATAAAAAATGAAAATCATTTTCTAAGTGAGATGTCGTATTTTTTTTTCCCAAATATGGACTGCTATACCCCGTTTTATCTTATTCTTAATGTTTTAGCAACATTTTCGATAGCGAAAAGTCGAGTTCTATAACTTGATCGTATTGCTGATACCTAGATACCATTCTGTTCGTCTCATCGTGCTGATCTCTGTAGTATATTCATATCCGTATTTTGACATTCGATATGTGGTGAAAACGACAAAATGGTTCGTCGTATCGATACCGTATTTGTGCCTTTTTGTTTTCTCTTATCTTTTCAAGTGCCCAACCATGTAGTCTGTTGCCTTTACTAAATTCTAAAACAATGGCTGTCCATTCATATTTCATTAACTTTGTATATATCTCTTGTGACTTTTCATTTTGGTTGTCTGTCCATTCTAAGAAGAGAAAAAAGAAAAATAGATAAATTTTATTCCTGTAGCTTTCTTTGTCTCCTCATTTTCGTTTCTACCGAGCTATTTCCATGCTTTTCCTCTTCAAACACGAAGCTAAGCTCATATTTTCCCCTACCAGACCCGTTTCCCCTCTGCCCTTCAATTCGCCACTCAAAAACTCAAAGCATCACCTCCTTTGACCCAAAGCCAACTACAAGTGCTCCTAGCAAGCCATCACCACCTCATTGATTATTTCGCTTGTAGCTTTTTTCACGAACCCATCAACCACCTTGGCCAAATCATCGACCAATCCATTCCCACTCGCCACCGCCTCCCTCTGGCCCATCAGCTTGACCATCGCCTCATCCACTTCCTCTCCAGCTGAAACACAACCCAACTACCATCCTCCTCCCAAAACCCAAAGCTCCACTTCCTGAAACCCAAGACCAAACCCAAAGCGTTCACTTGGCCGACCCTGTGCCATCTGAAACCATGACCCCTGATAACTCATGCTTGGCCTGAGTTTTTCCTTCTTTGACTCGAAGTCAGACTCCAAGCAAACCAAGGCCAGATATATTTTGTTGTGCACTGCTTTAGATTGACTTGCCTCTCTTTTTCTATATATATATATATTCACTATTGCTTCGCATATACATATACATATATATATATATATATACACATACTTTATTATATGATTTATTGATTTATGTTCTAGCAGTAGAGTGTGTGTGTGTGTGTATTACAACTCATTTTTTCCAAGTTGTTGTTTTATATGTACTAGAAACAGAAGCATGTACATATATATTTTATTTGATACATATAGGCTGTGCATATCATCTTGCTGACTATACATATCCTGCTCATTTAAACTAAGCCTATATGTTGTATATAATATATATATATATATATATATATATATATATATTGTCGATAGAAATTATATTTGTTTTAAATCCAAGCTTATGTGTTGTATATATTGGACATGTATGCTATTGTCCACTTAATATGTGTTGCATATATACATAGATCAATTTGTTCCTTTGAATGTTATAAAACAAATGTATATGTATTGCATATGTATATGTATTTGTTTTCATCAAATTAGCGTGCTAAATATGTTTTGCTTATTGCAGCTGTTTGAAGTGTCGTGCTGTGTTCATGTTTGTATCTGTGTTAGTTGCTTTTCAATTCCATCGTTCTCTAGCCACGAAAAGTGAGTAATCACTCATGATTAATGTTTTTATGCTTGGTAAATTGATTTCATATGGAATGACAATTTAAAATGCTGTTAAATTAGAATTGTTAGTTATTAACTATTAAATATTATATTATATTATTATTGATCACATATGCTAGTAATTGTTATATAATGTTTTGTTATTTTATTGTTTCTCGCTTTGCAAGTTCTCTTAGTTTTACAAATCACTATGAGTTGAAATGATACACACACGAACAGACTTTAGATTAAGGGAAAATCGTTATGGGTTGAACTGATAAACCATAACGATTTTCATTAATTTTTGAAAATTTGGGATTGCAGCTTTAAAGGATATAAACTCGTAAATTTAAATTATTTTTGATTGAAATGATAAATATCCTTATCACTTAACCATAGGATAGAAAAATTTATACAGACATTGTTGGTCTATTGTCAAGTTGAATAGTTCAAAATGATGGGTCATTACACCGATCATTTCTTATTGATAATGACAAATTTCATCGACTTTGTCAGTGAGGGATGTTGATTTTAGATCAATTGATCGTTTAGCTTTCTTTCCTTTAGGAGAAAAGAAGGTGTGGCATGTGTTATCCCGCTTTTTGGTAAAGCCGTGATACCAAAAGATCGATTGGAAACAAAAGACAGTTCGCCTCAAGATTGGTTATACTTTGCTTCACTATAGATATCGATGAATTTTGTCCGAGCCCGAATCAGGCTACAACTGATAGGACATGACAAGCAAGATCACAAAAGCCAGCATTTCAAATTTCAGGTTAATCGGAGTTCGTATGAATGAGATATGATCGATGCAAGTTAGCTAAAACACGTTGTTCGTATCCATCAAATTGTTGAGGAGATGCCCATTTCGAATCCATCGGATTTGTATCCATCAATATTTGTTTTGTTAGAATCCATCAGGTTCCACATACTTCGAATCAATCGAGTTCGAATCGATCAGTAACATGATATCGGTCTGTTCGAGTCGATCGGTTTCGAATCGTTCAAATAGGCATCGCCTCAGTATGTTCGTATCCATTAAGTTTAGAGCAGTTTGAATCCAGCGTTCGTATCCATCAGGAAATCATGCATTGGTCTATTTTAATCCATCAGATTCGTATCCATCAGGTTCGAATCGATGACGTTCGCATCGATCAATCCACACCGCTTCGCATCCATCGGTGTACCCTACTTCGAGTCGGTCAGTCTCATATCCACCCTCAAGCACTGCTTCGTATCGATCATCCTCGCATACATCAACAGTGACAAGTCACTATTTCGTATCCATGAAATCTACCTTGTTCGTATCCACTCGGTTCGTCTCGATCCAGTTCGTATCGATCAATGATTCGTATCCATCGATGCAAATTGGGTCATGGCACTTGATACGAACAAGGCAAAATTCGTGGATACGAAACGGTTAACTCAGAGAAAAAGGCGGATCGATGCAAGATGTGCACGCCATGTCGTCTCGAAGGCACATGCATCCATCGATTCGAATACATGGATTCGAAGTGATCGAGTCGAAGCGAACAGCCAACCCAGAAACTCCAACTCGTATCGATCATATCTCCCAAACCACAAGTCCAAATGATATAAAATTTTCACCGAAGCTTCCATACAAGTTAAAGAACGCTCCTGCCAAGTTTCAGCTCGATTGGATCATTTTTTGATGGATACGAAATCACTTCGTATCGATTGCAGATCGAGTCGAAACTTGGTGGGGTCGGTCGTGTGGGCCCACTCACGTTCCGGAAAAAGTCTCCCGAAGTTTGAGCGTAATCTCATCCTCCTACACCTATAAATAGCACCCTGAAGCCTCCAGAAAAGGGATCTTTTGGCCATTGAACGTCCAGACTCTGCCGGATTCAATTCTACTCTTCATTACTGCTGTTGTAATCAAACTTCAGAGCTATTATCAACTGTAATCCGCTGTAGTTGATTGAAATCATCAAGTGAATCAATAAATTCATCAACTTCAGAGTGGACGTAGGCAAGATCGCCGAACCTCTATAAATCCTGTGTTTTCTGATTATTATTGCTGAATTATTGTGCTTGATATTGCTTAGATTTGATATTTGTGTTGAATATTGCTGATTTGTATTCATATACGGGTGCTTTCACAATATTAGGATTTGTGACCATTTTCGGTGCAAACACTTTGGTGCTTTCACTGAGAAAGCTGATTCAGGAGAAGTTGAATTTGAAGACTTAAGAGTTCAGATCTAAGAGCTATGACAAGACAAACAAGTAGAAGACAAAGGACAGAGAGAAGTGATGAAGAAAGTCAAGAGGCTTCTTCAGGAGTCAATCAAGCATCGATCTTCATTACCAGGGATGAGATGGAGACGATGATGAAGAGGCAAGAAGAGTTGATCCAGACTTTAGTTCAACAGATTGGGCAACTTGGAGCGCAGAATCGAGGAGCTGATGGAATTCAGAATGAAGCAGGACCATCCGGCATAGCACCTGGATTAGGGGGCACACACTTGGAGCATGTTAATCCAATCCTGGAGAGAGAGGAGCATCTGCGCAACTTGGAGGTAGCAAAGGAATGAACGCTAAGTCAAGGGGGAAGATTCCAGAATTTCCTCGTGAACTCGGGGGGCAGGTCGAAAGCGATGAAAGTGGATTGCATCTTGGAGACAACGACAGATTGGCGGAGATGGTCAGGCAAGCCATGGGAGGCGGATTCATAAACATAGATCTTTAAGGCATGAACAGGAGTCCCTTTTCTCCTGCAATTAGGATGGGTAGGAACCCACCAGAGTTCAAATTACCATCAGTGGAGATGTACGATGGGAGAACGGACCCCGCAGTCCATCTGACAAGATACATGAGGCACATGGAAGTGCTGGGGGCATCATAGGAAGTTATGGCCCGCTTCTTTCCTT
Source organism: Allium cepa (assembly GCA_030765085.1). Taxonomy (NCBI): domain Eukaryota; kingdom Viridiplantae; phylum Streptophyta; class Magnoliopsida; order Asparagales; family Amaryllidaceae; genus Allium; species Allium cepa. Next base: position 646,964,818 of record CM060939.1, on the reverse strand, counting down.
TATATCTGACGAATATCGCAGCATTATGGTTTAGGCAACTGGAGAGCAGCTCCATAGGAACATGGGTAGATTTAACTGAAAGATTCATGAGGCAATTTAGGGTTCACATTGCAAGACCCAAGAATGTGATGATTTTGGCAATCTTAAAACAGAAAGCTGGAGAGTCTTTGAGGAATTTTCTGACGCGGTTCAACGCGGCGGCAACATCGGTGGATTGACCAGATCCATCTATGGTTATGATGGCAGGTGTGTCCGAAATAGCTGATGGCACAGAGTTTAAAAATTCATTGACTAAAGATTTGCCTATGGATCTGGGTGGATTCTATAACGAGGCAGAAAAATTCTTGCGATTGGAAGATGTGAGTGCAGAAAGAGAAGAAGGAGATGAACTTAACGTTTATGCAGTCAAAGATGGAAATCCGCCTAAGAAAGGTAAAGAAACTAGCAAGGGGAAACGAAAGGCTGAGAATAGCTATAACGGATCAACGCGACCACGAAAGGAACCAAGGTTCACCACATACTCAGAGATGAATGATAGTTTCGAACGAATCTATCAGGATACCAGAGAACAGGTTCCGTATCGCAAACCAATGCGAAGAGATCCAACTGCCGACGAGAGGAAATCAGATAAATATTGCTTATTCCATGAACTGAATGGTCATAACACTAATGATTGTAGACATCTGAAGGACGAGGTGGAAGGGCATATCAAGAATGGTATGCTACTTCAGTATGTGAGGAGGTGAACTCCAGCGGTAGAGCCAGAGCAACCACCGTCTACATCAGCTAGAGGTGACCCTGAACCGGGACAACGTTTGATTATCAATTGATTGCTTGATTGAAATAATGATGAACATGTCGTAAACCTCTCACTAACACGGTTAAATCATTTACACATGTAAGCGATCATCCACGATTTATAGGCATGCTCTGAATGATTACTGACCGCACCATAGTGAGAATTTACACTTTGACATCCTTGCTTTGCTTTTGTTTCGTTTCGATTTGGACATTTAGACTTTGCTTGTTTGGACATTTCTGTTGTGAGATTCGTATGATCATTGCTTTGATATTTGCAATTCTGTGAAAGAATTTACTTGTATGCCCGTTGGATCATGAACGGTCCACGGGCACCTCCTGTATGGCGATGAACCGCCAAAGTCTTTGATTCAGAAACTCTGCCGAACATAAAATCTAGCATCGATAATACTAACTCCCCCCCCGGGCACACATAATTCGCCTGGAACGGTACACGACCTCGAACGGTCAAAATCCACCTCGAACGGCATACGATCGCGAACGATCACAATTCGCCTCGAACGGCACACGATCGCGAACGATCACAATTTGCCTCGAACGGCACCCGACGGCGAACGGTCATGATTCACTTATTATGATATCTGACCTTGAACGGTCACAATTCGCCTCGTTCGGCACTCGATCGCGAACGATCGACTTTTGCCACGAACGACATCCGACCACGAACGGTCTCATTCCACGATTCGCCTCGAATGGCACCCAACTGCGAACAGTCATGATTTACTTACTATGATATCCGATAGCGAACGATCAAATTTTGCCTCATGCGGCAATCAATCGCAATCGATCACAATTCGTCTCGAACGGCACTCGACCGCGAACGGTCGCAACTCACTTCATATGACATTCGATCGCGAACTGTCAAACCTGACCTCGAATGGTCACGATTTGCCTTGAACACCACCCGACCTCGAACGATCACAATTCACCTTGAACGGCACCTGATCACGAATGATCACTGTTTGCCATGAACGGCATCCAACCATGAACGATCCCATTGCATCATCTACCACGAATGACGTCCGACCGCGAATGGTCCCGTATAACCATTTTCCGCGAATGACATCGACCGCGAACGGTCCCATTCCATCCTTTGCCGCGAACAGCATCGACCGCGAACGGTCCCGATTCACCTCAAATTGCATATGATCCCGAAGGATCGTCATCCGAGGTCATATGAAACTATCGAATTTTTTTACAGGTTGTTGATAGGATATGAACATCCAGCTTATGGCATTACAAAACACACCTTCCTATCGCAAGGTATGTTTTGGGGGGCAAATGTTATCCCGCTTTTTGGCAAAGCCGTGATACCAAAAGATCGATCGGAAACAAAAGACATTTCGCCTCAAAGATTGGTTATACTTTGCTTCACTATGGATATCGATGAATTTTTTCCAAGCCCGGATCAGGCTACAACTGCTATGACATGACAAGCAAGATCATAAAAGCTAGTGTTTCAAATTTCAAGTTAATCGGAGTTCATATGAACGAGATATGATCGATGCAGGTTAGCTAAAACACGCTGCTCGTATCCATCAAATTGTTGAGGAGATGCCCATTTTGAATCCATCGGATTTGTATCCGTCAATATTTTTTTTGTTCGAATACATCAGGTTCCACATACTTCAAATCGATCGAGTTCGAATCGATCAATATCATGATATCGGTCTGTTCGAATCGATCGGTTTCGAATCGATCAAATAGGCATCGCCTCAGCATGTTCGTATCCAATGAGTTTAGAGCAGTTCGAATCCATCGTTCGCATCCATCAGAAAATCATGCATTGGTCTATTCAAATCCATCAGATTCGTATCCATCAGGTTCAAATCGATGACGTTCGCATCGATCAATCCATACCGCTTCGCATCCATCGGTGTACCCTAATTTGAGTCGGTCGGTCTCGTATCCACCCTCAAGCACTGCTTCGTATCGATCGTCCTCGCATCCATCAACAGTGACAAGTCAGTATTTCGTATACATGAAATCTGCCCTGTTCGTATCCACTCGGTTCTTCTCGATCCAGTTTGTATCGATCAATGATTCGTATCCATCGATGCAAACTGGGTCATAGCACTTGATACGAACAAGGCGAAATTCGTGGATACGAAGCGGTCAAATCAGAACGAAAGGCGGATTGATGCGAGATGTGCGCACCACGTCGTCTCGAAGGCACATGCGTCCATCGATTCGAATACATGGATTCGAAGTGATCGAGTCGAAGCGAACAGCCAACCCAAAAACTCCAACTCGTATCGATCATATCTCCCAAACCACAAGTCCAAATGCTATGAAATTTTCACCAAAGCTGTCCGTCGACGGAAATTCTATCGGTTCAGAAAACCGTCGAACGAATTTAGAAATAAAAATAACCGCAACTGCACGGTGTACGAATGTAGCACGCGGCGATTACGGGTCGATCCACAGGGAATTGATGATTTTAAAATTCTATTCAATCAAATTATACCGAAGTCGAGAGTGAATAGCTAGAAATGTAAGAAACTAACAAAAACTAGCAAAACAAATGATAAAAATATGAGAGTTAATAGAACAATTTAGAGATAAATCCACTCTCTAGATCATATAAATCAACAAAATGAAGTTATGATCTCTCTTTTCTTGTCATTAGTGAATTAGTTGATGTGCTTATCATAAGTATGGTATATTTGTGCTATTAATTAGCTCAATATAAACCATCAAATATAACACAACCACTAATACACATTTAACTCTCATGAAATATGACAACAAAGTTGAAATAAAAATCTATTTTAAGCATAGCCTATTAACTATTGTTTAGAAATATAGGCTATCAAATTTCAATTTCAACATTCACTTCTTTGCCATAATCATATTTAGATGAAGAGGCAATTTGTGTTATGTTTGTTTAAGCATGGCCTATTTGTTATGAACAACATAGACTATCAAATTCAAAGCTAAACAACATCATTAAACCACTTCAAGTGTTTCCATTAAAGCACAAAAAGAGAGCATAAACATCAAAATGTTGCATCTACATACTAGATAGCTTCATTACCCCTAAATTGTAGGGATTAAGCTCTCATATTTGTTATCAAATCAACAAATATAGAAAGCAACATGAAATAAAAAAGAAAGGAAAATGAAAGCTAATGGAAAAGACAACTAATCTAATTGCATAAAGGTAGATCTACACTATTACATAAGAAGAGAAGAAGCATGTAAATAAAAGAGAATTAACATTGCATAAAAGAAAAGAAAATTACATGAAATAAAATGGCGAAGTAGCCATGGAAAGAAAGAGAGTTTTGATTTATTTTCTAAACTAAAACTAACTAACTAAAAAGGAAGATGGCTACATGAAACATAAGGGGTATTTATACAAGTTAGAAACCCTAATGCATATTTTTGGGGATACCCAAAATGCCCCTTAGGAAGTGTGGAGGCCAAGTAATCATTAACATGTCTTAATCCCCCATTAAATGTACATGAAACCATTAGCTCCATAAGCATGTGCATTAGCCTTTAATTTGTACATTAAGGTAGGTGGGTAGGTGGGGTCCTCCATGATCTTCACTTTGAATTATTTCCATCTTCATTCCTCTATATTCTTTGTGCATGCATATTCCTTCATGAAACCACTACTATTTGAGACCATTTTCCTACAAAAATATATATAAATTTCCAATCAATTTTTCTCAAAGAAATATATGCACTTAAATGATCGTTTTGCCCCTATATGAAGATGAATATGTGAAAATTTGGAATTAATATGAATTTTGGTTAAAACAAATTAAAATACCCAATATGATCATTTAGTTAATTTAAATAGAATAAATATGGTGGTAAAAATATGCACATTTACGTGCACATCAAATACCCCCACGCTTATCTTTTTATTCGTCCTCGAATAAACTAAAACTAAGATAAATCCTTTTTCGTAGGGAGCAAGATTGCTTTGAGCGTATGCAACAAGCCGTTAAACCTCTGGGTGTCCCTGGTAGGACGAGTATTGTCTCGTGAGGGTTTTCAGCGGATACTACACACAAAATCCAAGTGCAGGATGAAAATATTTACAAATGCAAGATTTATTTACAAAGAGATGAATGCAAATTTTTGGAAATATTTACAAATGAAGGATTTATTTTTAAATTGACACGAATAAGTTAAATATAGGTTTTGGTTATTATCTTGAAGATTTATGTCATTTACTCGTCAAAATTTCCAACAAAAATCAAGTTATCATAACAAATAGACAATAGTTTAACTTATTGTTTCGGTTGATAACAAAGTGTAATTATAAAATGGATCCTTAGTTGATTATCAAAGTTTATCAAAGTGGTATTTTCATTTCTTTCCAATAACAAATCAAATCAAATAAGTAAAAATAGTGCTAGGGTTTCTATTGCTTGCTCTCTCATTATTTGCAAGAAAAATTACACACCTAGCTCAAGTAAACTGAGGCCAGATATACCACCCATGCACTGCCTTTCGGGCTTATGTGAGGGAAGTACAAAGCATGGCGAGTGTACACACTTTCATGCATACCTATCGACCGTAGGTGGTTTTTATTAAGTCTTTTTTTTAACATGTGTTCCATACATGCATAACCGTGAGGACTTTTAAATGAGTATGAAAGCACATAATCAAAGATTCCAAGTAATTCACCCATGCATAACCATGAGGACTTTTAAATGAGAGTGAATACTTGGATGTTATTATTATTATATATTTTTTTTAAGAGAGAGAGAGAGTTTTGCAAAATCATCTTAGCACCATTTAACTAAGAAGACAAAAAAAATGTTATATCCTTTACTTTAAATCAACCACTTTTTAAAACAAAGATTTTCAATTAGGATATACTTCATAATTAACACGTATGAATCTTCCTATATACTAGTTAAACCATTATTATTTGTAATCAAATTTCATTTTTATTTTTGTTTAGACAAATAAATTTCCAAAAATTTCAATTTAATAAACCAAAGCCATATATTTATCTTATAGTGTTTCTTTTAAAAATAAATCAAAAGAAAATTTGTTTTTGGGATTTTTTTTTGTTTTTGTGATTTTAAAGCAAAAATAAACCATGAAAAAAAATGAAGATGAGTCTCCCCCCCCCCACACTTGATTTTGACTGTGTCCCCATAGTCAACCCAAGTGAAAGGGATGTTTATTATGAAAACGAACGGTATTTACACGAGATCAGAAAGTATATTGTCAAAAAGTAAATGAAACGGTCTTCCAAAAACCGATTCATTTGTCTCGTCGAGTATACGAGACACAGCTTAAGCTCGAAAAACCAAACCATAAAAGATTTTGAAGTTGAATGTTGATTTGGAAAAACGAATGTCGTTTTATTGAAAATTGAATGAGTTGTGATGATTTTTGGGGCAGATAAAACAAGTGATTGAAATTCAAGTTTATTTTCACCAAATTGAAATTCAAGTTTGTCATTGAAAAATTCTTCAAAATTATTGATTTCAAAATCAAAATGGTGATGTAAATCTTCCCCTTCATAATTTAACAACTCATTTTCGAAAAGTCCAAAGAATTCATGTTCATTAAATTCGTCTTCCTTTGTTGGATTAGCAACAACTTTATTACATGTCTCAAGTTCAAAATTCAAAGTAGTTGTATTCAAATTTTCGAAATCAAGAAAAGGAAGATCGAATTTCAAATTTGGTTCCACATCCTTAAAAGAATTGTAATCCAATTCAATTACCATGTTTTCAACAACTTCATTAAGATTTTCGTTTTCAATTTCAAAGTTGTTATTTGAAAATCATCGATTTGGGTAAAAGATGGATTCTCACTTGACTCATCACACATTGGAATTTGATTTTGCTTTTCACGCTGTTTCATATAAGATTCAAACAACAAATCTGTGTGATCATCGTAGTTTTCGTTCGTTTGTTCAACAAAATCCAATTTGTAATTATTAACTTGATAATTTTTGATTTGGATTCGTTTAGAACAAAAAATTTCGCTCGTATCGTAGTCAAGATTATTCCCATTGCTAAAATTATTTGAAAAGTGGATCACATTTTCGCTTTGATTTTGAAATTCCTTTTGGAGTTCAAAATTGTATTGGCATGGGTTATACTCGAAATCGTTTGAATTTTGAAGTAATATCAAATTTTGATTATTTTGAAAACTTTGACTCGAGTTATTGCACAAATATGAATTACACAACTTATTTATCATTTGATTTTGTTGTGTAGCGATTTCAAGTTAAGATGAAATGCTATTTTCAAGATTTGAAGGTTGGTCATCATTTTGAAAATTTTGCGGTTCAAAAATCGAATCGTTTAAACAATAGTTGTTGTTAAAATATCCATACGAATTTGGAGTGAACTCATATGGATTATATTGATTTTCACAACTAAATTCAAGTGAGTAAGGGAGAGGAAACTCAGACATTTTCAAGATTTTTTTTTGTTGTTTTTTTTATAAAGAAAAATATTTACAAGTGGAATTTATTTTTCAAAATGGAAAACTGATTTTTGTTTTGTTTTTTGATTTTCAAATTTTTTTGTTTTTTTTAAGAAAAAGTTTTATATTTTTTTTTTGGATTTCTGTTTTTCTAAATTTTTGGATTTTTGAAATTTCAAAGGAAAAGGGTTTAAAGATTTCAAAGAAAAATAAAAGGAATATTTACAATTTTCTTTTTAGTTTTGGATTTTTGAAATTTTTTTTTTTGTTTTTTTCTTAAATATGCATGAACTAATGCAACTAAATGAATGCAAGGTTTAATTACAAATGATTTATCCTACGTTAACTCAAAATTGTATACTCAACAAACTGTCTTAAATAAACAAGATAGTTCTCAGCCACGTAACGGGAAGGATTTGTCGGTGCACCACGAATCACCGTAACAATGCAGCCGAAGGTTTAAGTACCTTCAGAGGAACAACCACTATAATATTTATGAATCACCGTAATATTTATAAATGGTTATTACTCTGCCGTAGCCTAGACACCAAGAAATTAAATTGTTCAAAGAAGACAACTTGTTAATATACAATTAAGTGTTATCGATGTCTAACCGTTATTATTAATTAAAATTCTAGAATGAAATGCAAAGCAGAAATTAAACGTGAATTAACAATGCAACTACGAATGGACTTTTTTTGAATTTTTTTAATAAAACGCAAGCAACCAACAATGCAAGACAAACAGAAACAATAGATATATACAATGCAAATAAAAAGAAAATTATAAATAAGCAAGTAGTTATTTTTTTGGCAAGCTCGGCGAAACCAGCAATTTATTCTTCCTTATCTGCTTTTGCAACCTGAAAATAAAGACTAGATATATACAAAAAAAAATTATATGTTTTTTCTTATATAAAAGAAAACCAAAATAAAGAAAAATAAAAATGAGCGAGATCAATATGAAACAAAAATAAACGAATGAAAGGAGGGGGGAAAATTTAGTAGAACAAAATCAAGGAAAAATGAAGCCAAGGACAAGTTCAAAAAGGGAAATTCAACACAAAAATTAGTGTTTTTTTAAGAAACGGACGGGCCGGCCTTTTTTTAACAGAACTTATCAAAAAAATCGATACAAAGTCAAAATCCAAAAGCAAAATCGAATCAACGTCGCGCTCCAAAAAAAAATTAAATCTAAATTCCCAGAATCAAAATTTTGAAATCGAAATTAAATTTCAAAATCGCAACGAGTGGTTGCGAATTGGGGCAGTTGCTGTTCTCGTTCGAGTTGAAGTTGCGAAGTGGTTGGGTTGTAGTACTTCGTTGGTCGAGGCGGTTAGTTGCGAAGTGGTTGGTTTAGTTGCGAATTGCTGTAGAGGGGATGTCGATTAGGAATTGCTGCCATTGGCGATTGGGATTTGTGGTAGAGGTTGGAGCTTTGAGGCGTCGCGCTCGTTGTTTTCTGTGGAGTTCGTGGATTACGGCTGTGATGTTGAAGAGGGGATGATGAGGTGAATGGGTGGTCTGGTATGGTGTGAAGTGTATAGAGAGAAGGAGCAGGTGATGTTGCTATGCTTGGTGAAGCTTGTTGTGTATGTTGGAGAGAAGGTTGAAGACAGTTTTGGTGATGCTTGACAGCATGCAATGGCAATGGTGTATGTCAGTGGATGGTGGAAGAAGTAGGCAGTGGAAGGTCGATGTATGATGGTGGTAGCTCAGTGAATGCTGCAGACAAATTTTAGCTGGTAGGATTGATGGCAATTGGTGATGGATGAAGTGGTGGTGGTGGAGTGTTGTAGTGTAAGAGCAACAGGTCAGTGAAAAATCGTAAAATGGTGGAAGATGGAGGTGTCTGTTTGCTTGGAGCAGTGAGGTTGAAGAGAGAATGTAGCAATGTTGGTGATCATATGTGACTGAAGTATTGTTGTAGACTATCAGGGAAGTTTGGTGAGATGTTGGGTTCAGGGATGTTTTGTCAGCAATTGTATGTTGTTTTGGGTTATGTCAGTGATATACTATTTGCAGAGAGCATGGTTGGGATAGGAGGAAGGTAGCAGTGTGATGTTGTAGTTAGTTGAATGGGATGGCACTGTGATGCGGGGTATGGTGACTGGAAGGGAGGGGATGTGTGGAGGAATTTGCAGAGGAGTTTTTGTGCACTGGTAGTTAATTGAAAGGCAGAAAGAGGGTGGTAGCTGATGATATGAAGGCAGGTAGTGTTTGAATACAGTTGGAGTGTTAAGAAGTGGTGAAAGTGGCGTGACAGCAGCAATAAATGAAGGTAATATTGATGAAGTAGTTTGGATATTTTAGTGGGATGAAGGTATAGCAGAAATGAATGGCTGTCAGGTTGAAGGAATGTGGTAGGTGAACATGTTGTTGAAGACAGGGAAGATGTTGAGGGTAGGAAGTTGAAGGAGGGGGTTAGTGCACAGTTGCACAATTATGAAAACAGACAACAGAAAACAGAAAACGGGGAAGTGGGAATTTGCAGAGAGATATGCAGTTTGTAAAAAGAAAAGAAAAGGAATGTAATTGTAAATGAAAATGCAAATTGAATGCAATAAAATATGCTTGTTTTGAAATGAAATTGTGTATTTTTTTTAATATGGAAATGGAAATGCAAAATGAAAAGAAAAACAAGCACACAAACAAAATACCACAAAAATCACACACAAACAAATTTTTTTTTTAGAACTACAAATTAACACAACAACAAACACACAATGAAAATTCAAACGAAATAATTCGAAGAATAGAAAATCAAAATCAAAGCAACTCCCCGGCAGCGGCGCCAAAAACTTGTTCGTCGACGGAAATTCTATCAGCTTAGAAAACCGTCGAACGAATTTAGAAATAAAAATAACAGCAAGCGCACGGTGTACGAATGTAGCACGCGGCAAATACGGGTCGATCCACAGGGAATTGATGATTTTAAAATTCTATTCAATCAAATTATACCGAAGTCGAGAGTGAATAGCTAGAAATGTAAGAAACTAACAAAAACTAGCAAAAGAAAATGATAAAAATATGAGAGTTAAAAGAACAATTTAGAGATAAATGAACTCTCTAGATTATATAAATCAACAAAATGAAGTTATGATCTCTCTTTTCTTGTCATTAGTGAATTAGTTGATGTGCTTATCATAAGTATGGTATATTTGTGCTATTAATTAGCTTAATATAAACCATCAAACTATAACACAACCACTAATACATATTTAACTCTCATGAAATATGACAACAAAGTTGAAATAAAAATCTATTTTAAGCATAGCCTATTAACTATTGTTTAGAAATATAGGCTATCAAATTTCAATTTCAACATTCACTTCTTTGCCATAATCATATTTAGATGAAGAGGAAATTTGTGTTATGTTTGTTTAAGCATAGCCTATTTGTTATGAACAACATAGACTATCAAATTCAAAGCTAAACAACATCATTAAACCACTTCAAGTGTTTCCATTAAAGCATAAAAAGAGAGCATAAACATCAAAATGCTGCATCTACATACTAGAGAGCTTCATTACCCCTAAATTGTAGGGATTAAGCTCTCATATTTGTTATCAAATCAACAAATGTAGAAAGCAACATGAAATCAAAAGGAAAGGAAAATGAAAGCTAATGGAAAAGACAACTAATCTAATTGCATAACGGTAGATCTACACTATTACATAAGAAGAGAAGAAGCATGTAAATAAAAGAGAATTAACATTGCATAAAAGAAAAGAAAATTACATGAAATAAAATGGCTAAGTAGCCATGGAAAGAAAGAGAGCTTTGATTTATTTTCTAAACTAAAACTAACTAACTAAAAAGGAAGATGGCTACATGAAACGTAAGGGGTATTTATACAAGTTAGAAACCCTAATGCATATTTTTGGGGAGTACCCAAAATGCCCCTCAGGAAGTGTGGAGGCCAAGTAATCATTAACATGTCTTAATCCCCCATTAAATGTACATGAAACCATTAGCTCCATAAGCATGTGCATTAGCCTTTAATTTGTACATTAAGGTAGGTGGGTAGGTGGGGTCCTCCATGATCTTCACTTTGAATTATTTTCATCTTCATTCCTTTATATTCTTTGTGCATGCATATTCCTTCATGAAACCACTCCTATTTGAGACCATTTTCCTACAAAAATATATATATATTTCCAATCAATTTTTCTCAAAGAAATATATGCACTTAAATGACCGTTTTGCCCCTATATTAAGATGAATATGTGAAAATTTGGAATTAATATGAATTTTGGTTAAAACAAGTTAAAATACCCAATATGATCATTTATTTAATTTAAATAGAATAAATATGGTGGTAAAAATATGCACATTTACGTGCACATCAGAAGCTTCCATACAAGTTAAAGAATGCTCCTGCCAAGTTTCAGCTCGATTGGATCATTTTTTGATGGATACGAAATCACTTCGTATCGATCGCAGATCGAGCCGAAACTTGGTGGGTCGATCGCGTAGGCCCACTCACGTGCCAGAAAAAGTCTCCCAAAGTTTGAGTGCGATCTCAGCCTCCTACGCCTATAAAAAGCACCCTGAAGCCTCCAAAAAGGGATCTTTTGGCCATTGAACGTCCAGACTCTGCCAGATTCAATTCTACTCTTCATTACTACTGTTGTAATCAAACTTCAGAGCTATTATCAATTGTATTCCACTGTAATTGATTGAAATCATCAAGTGACTAAATAAAGTCATCAACTTCAGAGTGGACGTAGGCAAGATCGCCGAACCACTATAAATCCTGTGTTTCTGATTGTTATTGCTGAATTATTGTGCTTGATATTGCTTAGATTTGATATTTGTGTTGAATATTACTGATTTGTATACATACGGGTGCTTTCACGATATTGGGGTTTGTGACCATTTTTGGTGCAAACAGTATGTTAGTGATGCAACAATGTTTAGAGAGCTGAATGAGTCGATGTTGGTGTGGATTTAGTTGGAGATACGTAAGTGCTATTTAACGGGGGGATTTATAGTCGATAGTTGAATGGGTGGAGTCGTGGTCGGAAGACATTGTGTTATTTACTGTAGTAATTTAGTTATGTTTATTTATTATTATTTCAAGTAGTATATAACTGAATTTATAAGATAAAATCTAGCTATATTTATAAAAAGTAGTTGATAAAAATTAGTTAGTCTATAGGAAGTTAACAGATATTAGTTTGGTTTAAGTGGTTGTTATTAAAAAAATATGTGGTCATTGTTAATTCCAAGTTATAAAATTAATTATTCAGTTGAAATTGCATATGTACTATTACAAATTCAAGCGATCAATACCTTATTTCTATAACTTTAGTTAACCAATTCGTTGAATGAACAAATTCCTAGATCTCGTCTTAATTTAATAAAAGTTAGTTCACTTAATGGCTTTGTAAAAATATCAGCATTTAATTTTCGGTGGTAACAAGTTCAAGACTTATTATTTATTTTTCAACATTATGTCTCAAAAAATGATGATGAATATCTATATGTTTTGTTCGTGAGTGATTAATTGGATTTTTAGATAAATTTATAACACTGGTACTATTTCAATATTTTGGAGATTTGTTTATTATTTTTCCATAGTCTCTAAGTTTTTTTGCATATATATTACCTGAGCACAAGCTAAAGCAGTAGAAATATATTTGGCTTCACATATTAAAGAGAAACACAATTTTGCTCTTTACTAAACTATGAAACTAACGACCAAGACCAATAAAGTGACATATGCCTCTTGTGCTTTTCCTATCTGATTTACATCCACCAAAATAAGAATCATTATAAGATACAAGTTACTGCTTTTTGGATAAAATAGACCATAATCTTTGGTATTGGATAAACAACATAAAATCCATTTAACTGCCCGGTGACGTGACTCTTTAGGTTGTGCTTGAAATCTTGCATGTAAACAAACACTCAAGATAATATCTGGTCTACTAGCGGTTAAGTATAATAAGGATCCTATCATGCTTCGATATAGTTTTTGATCAAACTCTTTTTCATGTTCATATTTGTTTAGATGAGTAGCGGTACTCATTAGAGTGGGTTTATTTCATATATTATCCATTCCAAAACATTTTAGTAATTCTTTACAATATTTTTCTTGATTTATAAAATTTTAATTATTTAATTATTTTATTTGTAATCCTAAAAGAAATTCAATTCAACAATATGAGACATTTCAAATTCATTTGTCATTATTGTAGAAAATTCACTACCTATATTTTTGTTAGTAGATCTAAATATAATATCATCAACATAAATTTGAACAATTAATATATCCTTATATTCTCTTTTAATAAATAATATTGTATCTGTTTTACCAAATTGAAAACCAAAATTAATTAAATGTGATTTTAATCGATCAGACCAAGCTCGAGGTGCTTGTTTTGCTTTTTAAGTTTAAAAACATGATCTGGATATTTTTCATGAACAAATGTGGTGATTGTTCTACATGAATATTTTATTTTATAAAACCGTTTAAGAAAACACTTTTAACATCCATTTCAAATAGCTCAAAGTTATGCTGACATGCAAAAGCAAGTAATATTCTTATGGCTTCAAGACGTGCCATAGGTGCAAAAGGCTCTTCATAATTGATTTTTTTCTTCTTGATTGTACCCCTGTGCCACTAATCGTGATTTATTATGTACAATATTTCCATTTTCATCGGCTTTGTTTCTAAAATCCCATTTAAACCAATTGTTGACCGAACGTTTAGCCTTGGTACTAATTCCCAAACATTATTTCATTCCAATTGATTTAGTTCTTATATTGCTAAAATCCAGAAATCATCATTTGATGTTTCCTTGTAACTTTTTGGTTAAAAATTAGATATGAATACTACATTACTCATTTGATTTACTTGTCTGCTAGCTGAAACATTATTGTCAAGATTTTCAATTATGTTATCAGTACGATGATCATTTAAAATTTGTGGTGGAGATTTAAAATTAATATTAGTTTGATTAACATCATTGTTTTCAATTATAGTTTTGATGGTTTTATTTTGATTAGTGTCAAAAATTTCTTCATTAACTTTATTTATATTTTTAAAGTTTTCATCAAAAAAGACATGAAGACTTTCCTCTATAAAATTTGTTCGTTTATTAAAAATTCTGTAAGCTTTACTTTGATCGGAACATCCAACAAAAATTCCTTCGCCTGCTTTTGAACCGAATTTACCAAGATTATCTTTTGTATTTAGAATAAAGAATTTTGATCTAAATATCTGAAAATATGATACTTTGATTTCTTTTTGTAGAATATTTCATAACATGTATTTTTATCATAGTTCTAAGAGTTACACGATCCAATACGTAACATGCAGTAGCAACTACTTCGGCCTAAAAATTCGTTGGTGAACCACAGCTGTAACGACACGCTATTTTTAGACCATTCAAATCGACAATAAAACCATACATATCCGACTTGAATAATTCAAAATACCGAATTGTTAATTAAAATTTGGCAAAACTTAAATATGCAATAAATAAATCAATCACAAATCACAAAGTAATATAATGCAGCGGAATAGATAAAGAATAGTAGTTTATGAAGCTACTATATACATTAGAGTTAGAAATAAGAATAGTTCAAATGCAGTGAAGTCTCCAATGCAATAGATGACTTCTCTGAACCAATCAACTGGAAAGGCTGGAATCTGAATCGATAGTTGGATCTCTAAATGAAACTCCAAACTCCAAAGGTGAGTCTCTAATGCTGTATCACTCAGTCTGATCCGAGCGTAAAGCAAAACACAAAACACTTGAGTCAGGATTAACATTCTTATATCAATAAATCCAACTCAAGTGAAATATCAATTGAAATACAAATAACTTAAAGGATGTTTGGGATAACCATCCTCTAAGGGTCCATGGAACTATCTATAAGGTAGAAATATACACTATAACACCATGGTCATTTCAGCTTAATTTATACTTCAAAACCAAATATCATTTCACTTCAAATATCTCTATATTTCCCAAAATAGTATTTATATATATTAAATAATTTATACAATAAAGTATTTTCAATTCCCTCAACTTAACAAATCGTTTCAACATCAACCCGATCTTCCCATTTAAATTAAATGCAATCTCAATTTATCAATTTAAATTCAACTCAATTCCTAAAATAAACACTTCAATTTATCGATCTCAAATTCGGATTTGTAATCACAAAAATACTCCTTTATATTTCAATATATTTCAAAACTTTAAGTATTCGGTGTTTCAACTAAATTTTTATTCAATTTAGTTTTCTAAATAATAAATTCAAATTTGGTTCAACCTAAATTTCACTTTAATTCAATTTAGTCGCTAAATAACAAATTCAATTACGTTGATTTCAAATACAGATCCGAATCTCAACATAAACCATTTAAATTCCAATATAGTTCAAGGCTTTAATATTTAAATGTTCTATATAACAGTTTCATATAAATCTCGATTTAACCTCATTATTATTCAGTCTTGAAATACTCCCTTATTAGATTCAATATCATTTAGATAACCTTAAATTACATTTTACTCAATATTTTCTTTAATTTTATTAAACGTGAAATATTCATTAAATCACTTAAATCAAAAATGCGGTTACAAAATCATACCTTTAAATTTTCCATTCAATAATTTCAAATCGATTTAATTAAATAAATCCTTATTTAAATACCATTTTTAATAAACCCAAATTTAACTCCCAATCTTAATTATTCAATTTTTTACAACGGTAAATTTTGAAATATAAATCTTAAATAATACTCAAACATATTATATGGATTAAATCTATCTCAATAATATTATTATTAAATCTGCATATAAAATTTCCATTTATATATATAATATTTTAAGATCCAATATTTATTAAATCCCATATATTTCTTTTCAACTGTAGAAATTTATTTTCAAAATATTTATGTGGACCAACGGTGTCTATATATATTTTCTATCATATAGTCAAGTGCTACGGATATTTATCATTTCAACCCGTACACTAAATATATACGGGCGGATATCATTTCAACCCGTAATCCCAAATTCAATTAAATGAAAATCGCTTGGGTTTATCATTTCAACCTATAACGATTTTCTCATATTCTAAAGTCCGTTCGGGTATGTATCATTTCAACCCTTAATGATTTCTATACCAACAGGGAACTTGCAGAGTGATAACAGATATGAAAATAATAATAACAACAGGCATATATCATCAAAATAAATATAAACAATAGGATATGGTGTCATATCCCATAAGTGAACAGTTATGGATAATAGCATATATAACAATTTAAATAAATACAGCCTCATATTTCAATTGTCATTTCAATTGAAATTAAATTTAATAAATAAAAGAATGTTAATCGTGAGTTATTGCTCACCTTTCGAGGTTAGAGAGATAGACAATGAAGTTGAGTTACGAAACCCAAGCACGAATCTCAAAGCAAAGTAAGATCGGCACGAATCGACGATCAAAGCTGGTAAAAGAAATCGATGAGAACAGGTCAAATTAGCTCGATAAAAATTTAGGCGAGATGTATTTTTATATTATTGTCCTCCTTAAACCCAAAATTCAAATTAAAGTATATATACATTTTATATTTGTCTTAAATTAAATATATTTATTGAAATCAAACATATAAAAAAATCGAAACCAAATTCACCGTATCTTATAGTATATACGTTATATTTGAAACATCAATATCTGAAACTAAATGTACATAACCAAATTAACATCCAAAGATATACATAACAGTAAATAATGTAAGTTTAAAGAAATCTAATAGTTTAACCAAATGCAGACTTCCTTTACAAATATCATACTGTAATTATTATTATTTATTATTATTATTTACCAAACTAACACAATGCTAGTAGAAAAATGGAGAAATGATGCTTATGCTTACCAATATTGACATGCAAACCTACATTTTATATGTACAATAAAGTGTGTACAAACAAACCTTTATATGGGCTGCTATATACATGTTTTAAAAAATGTTATACATATACTTTTACACATATTCATAGCAGCCGTTATACCTAACTTGTATACATATTATATTTTAAAAAATACCTGACAATAGATGAAGGTAAAATAAAAATAATATATATATATTATATCTAATATAAACCTATAAAGCTCTGAAATGTATACAAGTATATCTATACAACCAACCCGATATGAAAATATGTACCCATGCAAATATCTAAATTTTTATAAACAATACTTAGGCTTATATATATAAAATAAAATAAAACAATAACTTACGCACACAAAAAAAAAACACAATACTTAATGAGACAAACGCACAAGTTGCATTACCTTTCAAGATATATATATATATATATATATATATATGTATATGTATATGTATATATATTAAAAGTTTTCTGCAAGGAAAAATGGGTGACAAGGTGAGATACGGCTGCGTGTAAGAGTTTGAAAGAAGAGAGAGGGTGGAGAAAAAAAATTGAGGAGAAGAAAGTGACAGTAGATCCTTGCTTTACCAAAAAAAGCTTATAAAGGTGAAATAAAATGAGCCGTAAAAGGATTAATGAATACAAAAAAATGTATAATTCAAAACGGTGTGGGCCTCAGGTAAATATCCATTCACATCTTTTTTTGACATATATAAAACGTATGAAAATCTTTAAAATGGAACAGCTATATATTAATTATTATTATAAAACGTTTTAAAGTGACTAGGGAAATAAATATATGGAAGTTGATAAAGGAGAATGAAGAGACCCAAAAATGGAATGACAAATAATAATTTTGAATTGATGGAAAAAAAGTAACAGCTGGCATAACCTAAAGTTATAAAGGCAGAGGAAAACGCTTTGCACAATTTAAGGTGAGCTTTCAAATTTTTTAGAATGTTTTATAACTTTCCAGCTGTAGTGAAGAAAATGGAATTTTAAAGACAAAAATTAAAGTGACCGTTCCAATTAAATGAATATAAAACGTATACATGTTCTGTACATTCATACTTCCAAAATGGTATGACGTAGCAACGGTCGAATTTCAGTAAAAGATGAAATAAATGTGAGAAATGAAATAAATAAAAATGAACCGCATTTTTCCAAAACGAAACGTATGAAACAAATCAGCAAATAAATAGAAACGTGTAGGGAGATGAGTGAAATAAATAGAAAATGTTAAAATATAAATAAATATAACATACATGAAAAGGACAACGGGACGATTTAGAAATTAATAAATGAGAAACGTATATCCCTATACGTTTTAGTTTCAAAAAGGACAGAAGATTTTATCAAAAGTTCTAAAGAGTTAAAAGCATTGAAACGTGGTTTCCGCTTAAATTTATTTTATTCCCAACTGAGATGAGAGAGAAAGGAAAGATTTCAAACAAATGAATATATTCCAAATGAATGTAATATAAATGGTCATGGTGTGGTTCAGCAGAAAATTTAATGCAATTTATAATTGTGTGAGCTGGACGTTGATTTAAGAAAAAAATAAAAGCAATTAATGGCTTGATTTAATAGTACGTTTCAAATTTGAAAAGAAAAGAGAAGTAAGGGTTGAAATTTTGATTTCAATTAAATGATCGCGTGAATGAGCAAATAGCAATTAGAAAATAGCAGAAAGAGATAATGGAATATATGGTAGAAAAGGAATAAACAAAATGTGAACGGATAGAATGCAAATTGAAACGGCAGAGAATTAAATATAAGGTGGAAAGGTGTGGCAACGCTCACCCATAGATTTATCTAAAACCTTTAAAAGAAATTTAATATGGTATGATTTGTACGGTTTCAAATTTGAAAAGTAGATAAATCCAAGTCACAAATTTCAGCACCGATGACGCACGTTTTTATTGTTTCCGTCGCGTATCGGATCTCAAAATACAGAAATAAATATACCGTAGTGATTAGTACAACGAGACGATCAAAATGGTATATAGATATTGGTGGTACGATTGAATTATAAAAATTCGAATTTTCACTAGCAGAAAAAATGCAGTAAAAACGCAGAAAATAAGATCGACGGAGCTATAGAAGTCCAAATTTGGGAAAACGAAAAATGACGTCTCAGTCAGAAGATGATTTAGAATTTTTCTATGTAAAAATATTCAGGTCTTGAAAATAAATTTATTTTCACCAATTATTAACCGATTTGAATTTAATAGAATTATATAATAAATAAACCTTCATATAATTAATTGAAAATTTACCATTTGCTATATTTAATTAACGTAAACCAAATATTAAAACTTTATTTCAAAATATTATTATTAAAATTTCTCAAAATCCAAATTAAATACGTTATAAAACCAATTAAAAATTAATAAAATTTTATGGGTCGTTGCAACAGCCATTTAGGAGAGTTCGAGCACATTCTTGCAAGGTGTAGTTTTTTCTTTCAACTACTCCAATTTGTTGCGGTGTTCGTGGAAATGAAAAATTAAAATTAATTCCCTTTTTATTACAAAAATTTATAAATAGTTCATTTTTAAATTCTCCATCATGATCACTTCTTATGCCTTTTATTTTAAGATACATTAGAGTTTTAATTCGTTTAGCAAAAATTTTGAACATTTCATATGTATCACTTTTATGCTTTAAAAATAGCATGTAGGTATATCTTGAAAAATCATCTACAATTAAAAGACATGTTTATGCGATTTATCGAATATACTTGAGTTGGACCAAATAAGTCCAAATGAAGTAATTCAAAAGGTTGTTTACTAGAGATTTTCTTTTTAAATTTAAATGAGATTTTCTTTTTCAAGTTTATAATACTTTGTTTTTTTATTCTCTATATCATGTGCTAAAGTAGCATTTTGAGATGATAATTTTCTATAATTTTTTTGTGCTAATTCTAATTCTTCTTTTAAAATAGTTTTATCGTCTTTTAACAATCCAATTTCTAATTCAGCTCTATTTAATTTTCCCATACTTTCTTTAATTTTTTTTTTAATTTTCTATACTTGTCATCTAATTCTACACTAATTTATAGAATTTTATCATAAGTTGATTCGGGACGTACCTTATTTGTTTTAGCCATGAAGCAGACATTTGCTTGTTCTGAGTTACTGTCACTAATGGATGATGTGGAACAATCAGAATCATCACAAGTTACTTGTAATGCTGTTCTCTTTATCTTTAAATTTTTAAATTTGTTTTTCTTTTTATCATTGTTGAGTAGCTAACGGTCTTTCTTCATATGGCCAAATTTATCACATGTGAAGCACTTCATTGATGTTTGATTTGAGGAATTTGTGTTGTTGTTGTTTCGAAATTTCATCATTTTTTTGAACTTCTTGTACTTATTGTAATTTTTGGCTATGAACACAATCTCATCTTCTTCCACTTTGGAGTTGTCATCATTTGCCTAAAATGCGATGTTTTTTCTTTCTTGATTTTGCTCTTTTCTTGCCTGTAAGTTAGCTTCATATGACATTAGATTCTTTTTTAACTCTTTGACTTTGAGTTGGGAAAGACCGTTAGCTTCTTTGATGATTAAACTTTCCTTCCCCGTCATTTTTCAAAGAGTTTAAAATTTGTGTGACTGAATCAAAATCAATGAATTTTACTCCTAATGCCATAAGATCAAGTTGTATAGTTTGAAATCTAGCATACATGTCGATAATTGACTCATTTGATTTCATTTTAAAAGATGAAATTTGATTTTTGTAGATAGAGCTCTTTATTTGCTGAACTTTGGGCCTTCATGTATAATTTATAATGTACGCCAGATATCATAAGTAGTAGTGCAAAGCATGACTCGTGAAAATTCAGTTTTATCAAATAAGTAAAATAAAATATTCATAGCTTTGGCATTGTTAGATGCCTCTGCTTTTTGTGCATCAGTCCATATGCTAACATCAGTGTTAGGTGCTTCATATTTATTTTGAGTTGCTAGCCATATTTCTAATCCATTTGCTTCCATAAAAACTCGCATGTGTGTTGACCAATAAGCATAATAAGAACCAGTAATTAGTGGTGGACAAGTAATTGATTGACCTTCTTGAAATGTACTTGCCATTTTTAATGATTTCAGTTGCATGTTATTGTAAATTGGAATAACCTTACTGTGATATCAATTGGAAGTCTTAAGGATCATATACTAACTAACTTGTGTATAATATGCAAATATACAAAGCAATGCAATAGT
The DNA here is from genome assembly GCA_030765085.1 of Allium cepa. Lineage (NCBI taxonomy): Eukaryota > Viridiplantae > Streptophyta > Magnoliopsida > Asparagales > Amaryllidaceae > Allium > Allium cepa. The sequence continues at coordinate 646,943,444 of CM060939.1, read as the reverse complement.
AGATAATAAATAGTAAAATATAAAAAGCGTGCAAACTAGAGTTTTTATACTAGTTTGGACCTCCCGTCCTAGATCCAGCCCCAAAGCTCCGCTTCGGTATTTCCTTTAAACAAGTTACCCTCACTTCGCTTGGAAGAATATGCTAATACAAAAGTATCTATGACAATCTTGTGTTCAAATAACATAGTTTTTGACTTACAGTACAAATTTTCCTAAGATATCCTTTGAGTATATGATTATGAATGCTTTGAGTTTTAGGAAGTGATTTAATCAAAATTCAGTTTTTGTTATAATGATTGAGAGTATGTAAATAGTATATATGCAAGAAAGCGCTTAAAAATCAAGAGAGTAAAGAATAGATTAATTCAAGTTTAGTGATTTTACTTCTCAATCAAAGTGGTATTTATAGATTCAGAAAGTTGCAATTGAAAATTTGTTATTCTTGGAGAAAATCTCTCTATTTTAATAGTTGCAACTCTTTAGTTAAAGATGGTTTCCTTTTGATTAAAACCAGAAGTGTCATTTCAAATGTGATAGTTTTTCCCATGATAGACGTCTATGGTAAAATCCTCAAATGTCCGTGACTTGTTTAATTTTGAATCCAAGACTTGTCACAGGAGTCTATTATTTTATCATAGATGTCTATGATGTGTAAAACTGTTCTCATCTTATTCTGATGTACATGAAATTGTGTATGCTCCTGTATTCACATGTACTCAAGGAGACCTTAACAGTATTATACCTATGACTCTTTATATAGAACAACCTTAGCATGGTCAATGAATCTTCATTTCTCATTGAGTCTCAACATTTTCGAGCATGGTCTTCTTGAAGCATATACCTGCAATCTTCATAAGGTTTATATATGTATATGGTTGTATAGTTGTTATCATTGAAACATAAATTGGAGGTTCTAACACTCTTGTTAGGTATACATAGTAAGGTAACATTGTGCGTTGTTTGTGATATTTGGGAACTATTTTTAAGATTTATTCTAAAAAAATTAATTTGATTTTATAGGCTATGAAAAACCATTATAATCTATGTAGGCATACATAAATGTAAATCCTGAAATAGCCAAATCAACAAATGCCAAATAGAAGCATGGTTCTTTTACTTAAATCAATTGAAAGAAAAATCTGAATGTTACAAAGAGGCAAACTTTAAAGTTCGGAAATAAGTTTAGGTTAAATAATATGTGAGTTTGAGATTCCATCTCTAATTGTGTTTGGAATAACAATTTATGGAATTAACTTTATGAATCAACACATCTTTTGTCTACTAATCCTAATATTAAAAGAAGTTGTAGTAATGCTTTCTTGAACATATGTTACATACATTGACTCATTATCCAAACTTGCTATTAAGGAAGATAACTGTTTGAACTAAAATATTAAGATCTTTAAAGTATCTTGAAATTGTAATGGTGGCTCTGGGTTAATTTATCTCTTGGATATTGATTAAATATTAAGGGAAATTGGATACACACCTAAGAAAAAGCTAGCAAACTGAATCTGTGATATATACATATAATATTGTATACATGTATACGTATATATTGATTCAATATTGAATTAGGCAGTGTCTAAGGTTTCAAACTTGCTCTAAGAAAAGGATTTATATTCCAAATGAAAATAATTAGGAATTTGAAAATATTTTTGGAAATTTCAAAAGATGAGAAATTGTAAATAGAAAATACATTGATGAGAAATGAGATTAGATTTATAATTTTGGGTTTTTACTCAATATAAGCTCTATTGAATATTGAGACAAGAAAATAATTAAGATATTTGGAAATTTTATTTCTATATTAAAATGAAGCCTAGAAATTAAGGATGAAGTTCAGATAAGTGATTCTCTAATGGGAAAATGAATTTTAGAGACTTGGTTATTATAATAATAATTTCTTGGAAAGCTAATTATTTTATTTTTATCATAAAAGAAATTGGAAAATTTAACTAGTAAATTCTTGATATGATAAAATCTAATTGGAGGGTCCTATTGATTTATATACATACTATGCAATAAAGGTGAGGTGCCTAGGTAAAAGTAATGGTTGAACTTTAGGATTTTTAACTACAAAGATCTCTTCTGAATTTTTTTAAGTTTTCAAAAGGTAGCACTAATTTTGGGAAAAGAAGTTTCTTTATATTGCTAAAATACTAGTATGGTGCATTATAAAAAGGAAAATAAATATTTAGCAAAGTAAAATAAATGGGATTTCTTTGGTAAAGAGTAATCTTCATTTGAAATGAAATTTGTAGTATAAGACTACAAAGGAAATTTAGCTAAGTAACACAAATAATTTATAATGGGTTATATAATTTGAGACTCTCAAATTAAAAACAAATTGAAAGTTGAATTGATATAGAACTGGGTAAGAGTTTTGGATAGAAAATAATTTATATTAAGGGTTTGTAAGAATTTTAAAATTTAAAACCCATGGAGAATGGATTTTTATGGTAAGATAAATTTATAATGAATCCTGAAATCTAATCAGGAGAAATCATAGAAGTAATCCACAATTTATGGCATAAGATTAACCAAAATAAGTATCTTAGAATATTAAGAATTGTAAGAATTTTAAATATACAAAATACTTTTAATAAATTACGATATGAAAATTTAGATTAAAACTTGCTTGGAAATTTACTACTAAGAACCTTTTTTGGGTTATAACCTTTATTTGATTTAACAAGGTTCGAATTTGTTAAATCATTAATTCTTCAAACAAGTTATAGGATTAATCTATAGTGAGATCTAAGAATGTGATTATTAAAAAAATTGAAAGTAAAAGATTATATAAATTTTGAGAATTCAAACCAACCATTTAAGCTTATTTGAAATAAGTAATAAATAAAATTTTATTTCATGGGAAAAATTAAATACAAAGCTTCTAAGAGGTTTGAATGTTGATAAAATTCTAGAAATATACCTCATGCTTGTAATTTTTGGCTCGGGTAGGAGCTAGAAAGATTATATCTATCTTGACTGAATTTTTCCCATTGTTGATAGTTTTTCAATCTGTTATCAGTGTGGGTCCATTTGAAACTTTATTTGGAGGACCATATCGATCACTCTCTTGTTAGGTAAGTCGGGTAAAGAAATTGGTTTTAAGTCTCGATTTTATTTGTGAATCTTTTAGAAAGGTCTTGGAATCTTTGTTGAGAATTGAATCTTTATTCGTGATTTCCTCATTGGATGACTGGTATTTTGGTCAATTTGGGATAATAACTCTTTGATATAAGGGAACCTACCCAACTATTTAGCGTGGTGGCCCTGTTGCTTACTAATTTTCTTTACCAGTCCAGTTCTCTAGGATTTGTGGTGTGTTTTATGTATTTCATCTTTAGAAACATTTTAGAAATTCTAATTCTATTAGTAGGCATAGAATCCTTATTATGTTTGAGATCTTAAAAAAATTTAACTTATGGACAGAGATTTATTCGCTGTAGACTTGTAGGATAAATGCCTTTGAAATAAAGATGTTCCACTGGTTAAAGTCCAATGGTCTTAAAATCCAAAGGACTGTTCTTGGAAACTAGAGAGTTAATAGAGTGAATGCATCATAGATTTTTTATCATGCTCATTAGTGGTAAGACTCTTGCTTTATATTATTCTACAGTTATGGTTTTATTCTCTTTTAATAAATGCATCTATTGAATTGTTATCGACTTTCCCTTAAGGAAAATTGCGAGGATGCAATTTTTATAAAGGGGAATCTGTAACAACCTGGTCAAGTTTAACTAAAATTAAAATTTTAAATAAGATTTTTTTAACTATAACTAATTAATTAAATTTTTTAGGAATTTGTAATTATTGTTTTTCCAAATTTAAAATGGATTTGGAATAAAATAAATTGGGAATTTAACGAATTGTCTTTTTATGTAATTTAATTCTTATATTTAATAATATAAGAATAATCTTAGTGAAAATGAATAAATGAAATAAGTTTATAATCTAAAATATGAATTTTTCCAAGGATTTATTTGCTTGTTTATTTTAATAAGATATTTATGACAAATATCTTTCAATTTTAAAATTATCACAACAAGTGTTGTGAACTTAAATAAAGGCTAATATTGAGATTTATTGTTAAAACTGAGAATTTTCAATTAATGATTTATTTTATTAAAAATATGGAGAATAAATTTACATTTTGAAAAGTTGTATTTAATTTTATAATATAATAATAGTAAAAAAAATGAGATTTTGACATGTTGTTTATTTTGGGAAAACTGTGAAAATCAATGTTAGTCACATTACAACATTGTTTAAATAAAATTAGCGTTTATAAAGTGTTAAATTGGAATAATACAATTATCAACACTTTTATTTTAGGAAACTAGTTGCTATTAAATGTAACGTCTGCAGATTTTTCGTTGCCGAAAAACCGAAATGTTATGGGTTTAAGAAAAGAATTTAAGAAAAAGAAAAAGAGAGAAGAAGATAAGAAGATAGAAAATAGAGAGGAAAGAGGATAGAAAACTTTTAAATATAGAATAGAAAGAAAACAGAGAATAGAAAATAGAAATCTTTAAAATAGAAGAAGAAGAGAATAGAACGGGACAGAAAACCGAACTTTTTAAAATAGAAGAAAAAGAGAATAGAGAACATAGAAAACAACGGAACAACATCAGAATCTCACAATTCGCAGCGGAACAACATATAATAATAAATGAATAATCTTTAAACAAAGAACTATATTAGTTATTACATTTCATCATATTTCATTACATCATATCATCAGAGTATACAACAACAACAAACAGTGCAGCGGAAAAAGAAATACTATATACTAGTAATACGTCATGCCATCTAGCTTGCCTCCAGCAACTCCAGAATATCCAGAATATCCTGATAAACCTAACTCTTAACTGCCCGTGTGGAAATTGGTGGGCACCCAGAGTTTAGGAAGGAAAACAATAAACTCCAAGTCAGTCATGTGACTGGTGTGAGAACTCAAAATAGTTTATTTATCTTTGAAAACAAAATAGAGGAATATTTTTAAACTCAATTCGCAATGCTTTTAAAAATGAGACTACCATAAGGCCTCCCGCACACACACACATGCAAACGCAGAATCGGAGGAGATTTCTCCTTATGATAGCCAAAGATGCTTGATACGCATTTAAAATAACATTTGATATTATTACTAGTGCATAGTATAGGAAAATCATTTCAAAAATAAAGATATAAATCTTAGCCAGCATAGACATTCCGCACTTATGCCTACTATAGCTACCATGTTCAATAGCAGGTTACCGCCACATTCCATAGCAGGTTATACAACTAAAACCGTACAAGTTTCGTATTGTTTCTTTGGATTTCCAACAAATGGTCAGGCCAAGGAACTTCCCATTGCCACATGGAAACGCCTCTGGCTGGACGTCCCCGAGAACTTAACCAGCTCTCTGCCAACACAAGGCCGGGTTACCTTTATCACTAGGTAACTACTACACGAATATGGCATCCCCCGGTCCCATTGGACCTTTAACCGAGCGCTCGTCACCAACAACACCACACAGTAATAAAATATAGTGTTTCAACATGAGTAAGTATCTGGGCTCCATACCATGATACCACCTTTTCCAGAAGGAAATGCACATACCCTAAAGGGAGCTACCCCTCATAACCTTGCCGCATCTTTCCTGTTTTGACCATTCACCGGGTGTGAGGCTCGACGAAGTCACGTCCACAAAAACATACTTTATACAAAAGCCATGCTTTGGGTCAACAAAGTATCAACACAATGATCACAAGGATAGACGATCAAATAAACGATCCTATCACAAATAATCAACACAATGATCATTTCAGCATCACTCAGCATGTCACATTACCAAATTGGGAATATATCGCTGATAACATTCAACTACATAACCTCTGAGCACGTACGTCTCAGAGAATGGTGTTAAGCTAAAAGAATAAATTCTCCGCCACCAACAGAAATATATTTGAATGAAATCGGCTTTATATCTCAATTTGTAATGTCAGACATACAATCCATACAAGTCTGTTCCGGGCGCGAACAAAACCGATGGCACTTCTTACGAAGCCCTTGCAATCCGGGTATTCACAATCCCGATCGAATTTCCCATCACTTAAGGAATCTCTATACCAGGAGCTACCCAGTGCAGAGACAATCGATAGGTCATCCTATCGCTTTCACAAATACTCGGTCTTCAACACCGATCTTCAAATGCAATTCACAACGACGTATCACATATTCGGAATGGGTTATACGACCCCATGGTCCTTTCCCGGTTAACCCGAATAGTGAGCGCTTATTCAAAAATAAGTGTGGCATTCAAATTCAATCAATTCACATCAAATACCCATTCAAAGGGAAATATTGATAGTCGAATATTGAACTATCAATGATATGCACACATCACCAGATTCCAAATAATTCTCCAAATTATTTACTTTCCAAAATATCTTTACAAGATATAAAATTTTCAACACTTCAAAAATAAATCAATATTTATTTTTATACAAATTTCCACTTTCTTTTATAAATTCAATAGTGAATTCATATTCCAAAATATTCATGCATATACGATTTCAACTATCCATTTTCAATTTATCTTCAAAAGATAAATTCTAAATATTCACTTCATATTGGAAAACATTTCCATACTTATTTATTCATAAGTAATTCACAAATCTTTTCATTTTCAACCTTGGAAAATATTCAATATACTTAAATCGAATTAAGTATATAATTCATTCTTTAAGGAAATCATTCTCTTAAACATATTTATTTGGGCCAAAACGAATGTTACGTAAAACATTGTTACGACAACCCAAAATCACTAGTATAGGGATTTGAAATTAAAATAGATATATAAATCCCAATACTATGCAAAACATTTCCTTTCGGAAATCATTTACTATAACAACAGTGTTATAGTCTACTATTTCCTTCTATTTCTCGAAAACGTCTATTTCAACAATAAATGTTGAAATCTATGGTTTTGAATCTCAACACATTTTAAAACATCGTTAGATCGTTTTTAATTCAATTTAAAATATCACATTCTAAACATTTTCTTTAACATATCATTCACTATTCAAAAACGTGAATATACTACGTTAACCAATTTCATCCTTTATTCATTTTATTTCTAAGGATTATTCACAGTCAAAAATGTGAATATAACTCCATTAATAAGTTTCAACAGTTTACTTATCAAAATAAGTCATTTGCGGATTTATAAAACAACGTTTATAAATTCCATTTCTCTTTATTTTGTTTATAAAAGCTTCCTTTTATAAATTCTTTTATTAACCTATTCGATTTATAACTCAATTATAAAACAAAAGTTCACATTATAAGTTAAACACTTATAAAACGATTATTTTATAAAATCGTTCTTTTAAACTTCATAATTATAAATCTTATAACCTATAAGATTCATGTATTTATGCAAAAATCCATTCTTTTGATAATTTCACAAATTTTATAAACCTACGGTTTAAAAATTCCATTTATAACTTCACAGTTTATAATTCTATAAATTTCATTAAGTTATGAAATTCATTCACAATTCATATTCAACACTTATAAAAGCTCGTTTTATAATTCCAACGTTTTATTAATTTATAAATATCGATTTATAAATCTTTAATATAAATCAATTTATTATTATTCTTTAAACGTCATTACCCTTCTTTATAATTTCATCATTTTGATTTATAAAATAATCAAATTTTATAAATCCTATATTTAAACTTTTAATAATAAATTCAAAAATCCAGTTTAAACTATTTTATAAAGTCATTAATTCATATTTCTCAAAAATCAGCTTTTAACCGTATTCCTCAAAAATTATAATTTTTACAACTTTAAAAATTATAACGTTCATTTATTTATAATGGATCAATTCCAAAAATATTTTATCTTTTCAAAAATCACTTTAAAAACCCTTTTAAAATCCCAAAATTTGGGTCCAATGATGCTACACATCAAATAGTCAATCACGACTACAACGATCCATCATATATCGATATGATAATCCATCAAATATCAAAATATCCATAATCAAATAAATACTGTTGAGGAATCCAGTTGGATCCCTCCAACCTGTTTTCCTGCATCCAAAAACAAGCACAATACCAATTTCGTTCCAGTACGAAATTATCGCGGTATATGTTTTTAATAAATATTATCCGCTTAATAACGGCGTAATAGGGTCTCATCCGCTAAACAAATAAATGCGGGAAATCAATAACTCCAATATATACATATGCCAATATATATATATTGCTATTATATATAATACCAATTTCACTGTTTATGAAATATTCGCGGTATATGTTTTTAATAAATAACATCCGCTTACTAACGGCGCATAATGTCTATTTTAACAATCAATACATAACAATCATCCTTCAAACATGCATTCAAATATTTTAAATCTAACTATTTAAAATAAAATCGAAACTGATTCGATTGAGTGAGAAGTTCTCACCTTGATTTAAATTCCGTTTTAGCGATTTATTTCGAATAAAATTAAACGCGCGTTTAATTTTACCCAAAATTCTCACGAACTCCAAACGACTCCAATCCAATTTCATCGCGTAGTGCTCGTCCATACGATTCCAACGCAACTGAGTTTGCATTTTTTCGACCTCGTATGAAAAAGATATCAATTTTTGAAGTTACACGAATTTTTATAACAAATTTACAACATTTAATAATTAATTTTCAACCTAACATCTTCTAGACCGTTGGATCTGCTCTCCTCTTCATCATAGCCGTGCGCGCCCCTTCTCCCTCTCACGTATCATCTCCAGTAACAAATCACGCAAGAGAACCCATCATGCTCAATACTAGGGTTTAATAATTCGATCTCTTCGCTCAACTATACTTCATCACGTAGGCACCAAATCGAAGCCACCAACATTAGCTACACTCGGCCCCAACACCTTGGAGTTCGGCCCCCTAGGTAGCATGCATCACGAGAATGAACGACCTACTGTCGGCCCCACTTTCCACCCCCCTCGACGCTCCAAATTTGATCATCACCATATGGAATCGAAGCTCTCGTCGAGCTCTTCGACTTTGTAGTTGAGCACTTCGCGTAATTCCTTACGGATTGAAAGAGATTGAGGAATGAAGGTTGCGAATTTCTGGCCATTGGTTTGTTAGGTGGCGGCTAGGGTTATGAAATTAGGTTTTTTTTTTGTTTTTTTTTTTATGAAGGGGGTGTTGGTCTATTTATAGAAGAACGAACGACACTATTCATCCGTAAATTCCGAACTCCGATTTACGCGCCGAAACTGACATACCTAGGGTTTATCCCGCGTTCCGGACGCAATGGAACAGGTTTCGGAAGCTAATTCGTACATCTGTGCGAGTTATGGCTGTAAACGCTCAATTTAAATTAAACCGATTTAAATCGATTTCTAGGCGTTTTAATTTGTAACGGACAAATGGTAAATCCAATTGACTTGAAATTTGAAACCTTACAATAATATCACATTACGGATCCGATGAAACTGGTTTCGTCGAAATCCGAGACATTTTGAAAAATGGCTATCTTAACTCGCCAAATTTAAATTAAAAATAATTCGATGCGTTTCGAGCTGCCACGATCAAACGGTAACTCCGATTGACACAAAAATTGAAATCCGGTAATAAATAACTATTACGGATCCAATGAAACTGGTTTCGTTCAATTCTGAGACTGTTCAAAAATTGACTATTTTCACTAGTCGATTTTAATATTAAAATATTCAATTTTCACAAATTAACTTTTAATTCGATTTTAATTCTAAAATATCGTTCTAACTTCAATATGATAAAATAAAATTTTACAAATCATTTTCAATCATATTTAACTCAATTTTCAATTATTTCCATAATTTAACATATTAAATTATCGATTTAATTATCCAATTAAATCCAATAATTCAAATAAAAATTTATTTGACTTAAAAATTCACTTATTAATATTTAAAATTAATTAAATATTCAAATTTTAATTAATAAAAATTCCGGGTCGTTACAATCTTCCCCCCTTAAAAGAATTTCGTCCTCGAAATTAACAAGTAAGAAAAGTTACAGAATCTATTAATTTTCCCAAAATTCAAAATTAAACTTCTTACAAATCTTTACTAAGTTTTCAAATCATACTTAGTTATCTTTTCAAAAACAACTACTATTGTTTAACTTTCAATTCCAAAATCAAAGTTATAGTTTTCAAAAATTTTCAATTTTCTCAAAATTTTTCTAACGCCTTAAATTTTCGGAAAAATTCGCCATAGTCTCCTTTGCGCGGCTCGATCCGAAAAAAAATAATGAGGCATCCCAAAGGGAAAAAAGTGTAAAAGTACGGTATTTAATCCGAGATATGTACCTTATATTTTATTAGCGAGCATATACGGCTAATATAGCGCGAAAGCGAGCTCCAAATGCGAAGCAAACGCGATCCGCACCTACTAAACACTCAACAAACAACATGAGAACCTTGAATGTAGACAATAGTATCAATATACAACATATAGTAACATAATAACTATATATGCCAACATAGCAAATGAAACAAACAACAAATGCAAACATCAACCAACTATTATTCAACTAACATCCATAACCAATAAATATTCATTTATATTCTCATTAATATTCAATGAATTGGTTTTCAATTCAAATCACATTTGATTTATCAACATTGGATTTTATCAACTTTCATTCATATTTCAATTAGTTAACATTTACTAATTTAAATCCAATTCACATTCAATTCTATTCAAATTTATTTACTTTCAATTAAATTTCAATTACTTTAGCTTCCAATTTCATTAATTCACTTTCATTAACACTTAATGAATTATATACAATCAACTAACAATCATATAACAACCAATGTTTATATAATACAACCAATTTCTTTGCTCATATTCATTCTCATTCAATTTGGTTTAATTAAATTGATTTTCATTCAATCTTTCAACTTCGAATATCATTAGATTTTAATGAATTTACACTTACATTCATTATTTCATATCAACTTAATTCAATTCAATTTCTAAAGTTGAATTTCATTTACATAAATTAAATTCACATTTATTTACAACTCACATTCATAAATATATTCATATAGTTTCACTTCTTACATATATAAGTTTATTTCACTAATTGTAAATCACTTTAATTATAATTCAATTCTTATAATTCATTTGCTTATACAATTATTCTTTTATTTAGATTATTCAAACAACTAAACAATCAACTTATATACACTTTAATAATTCTGAAAAATTATTTTTTTATATATAAAATATAATCAAGGTAAAATTATTTCATTTACCCAATTTAAAAATCAATACTGTGTCGAATTGTTCTGTACAAGTGTTTAGAGATCCCTATCAACAACGTTAATTACTCGTATTAACCAGAATCTATATACCACTCAACAAACCAATCATCACAATATAAAAAAAAATTTATTCACTAACAAATACGCTCCCATAGCTATTATTACACTCAAGTTCATTCTAGAGTACTACTGACTCTATCTCTAATGAATTATACCCAACAGAACCATGGTTGTCGCTTAACCATAAGCTCTGATACCAAATGTAACGTCTGCAGATTTTTCGTTGCCGAAAAACCGAAATGTTATGGGTTTAAGAAAAGAATTTAAGAAAAAGAAAAAGAGAGAAGAAGATAAGAAGATAGAAAATAGAGAGGAAAGAGGATAGAAAACTTTTAAATATAGAATAGAAAGAAAACAGAGAATAGAAAATAGAAATCTTTAAAATAGAAGAAGAAGAGAATAGAACGGGACAGAAAACCGAACTTTTTAAAATAGAAGAAAAAGAGAATAGAGAACATAGAAAACAACGGAACAACATCAGAATCTCACAATTCGCAGCGGAACAACATATAATAATAAATGAATAATCTTTAAACAAAGAACTATATTAGTTATTACATTTCATCATATTTCATTACATCATATCATCAGAGTATACAACAACAACAAACAGTGCAGCGGAAAAAGAAATACTATATACTAGTAATACGTCATGCCATCCAGCTTGCCTCCAGCAACTCCAGAATATCCAGAATATCCTGATAAACCTAACTCTTAACTGCCCGTGTGGAAATTGGTGGGCACCCAGAGTTTAGGAAGGAAAACAATAAACTCCAAGTCAGTCATGCGACTGGTGTGAGAACTCAAAATAGTTTATTTATCTTTGAAAACAAAATAGAGGAATATTTTTAAACTCAATTCGCAATGCTTTTAAAAATGAGACTACCATAAGGCCTCCCGCACACACACACATGCAAACGCAGAATCGGAGGATATTTCTCCTTATGATAGCCAAAGATGCTTGATACGCATTTAAAATAACATTTGATATTATTACTAGTGCATAGTATAGGAAAATCATTTCAAAAATAAAGATATAAATCTTAGCCAGCATAGACATTCCGCACTTATGCCTACTATAGCTACCATGTTCAATAGCAGGTTACCGCCACATTCCATAGCAGGTTATACAACTAAAACCGTACAAGTTTCGTATTGTTTCTTTGGATTTCCAACAAATGGTCAGGCCAAGGAACTTCCCATTGCCACATGGAAACGCCTCTGGCTGGACGTCCCCGAGAACTTAACCAGCTCTCTGCCAACACAAGGCCGGGTTACCTTTATCACTAGGTAACTACTACACGAATATGGCATCCTCCGGTCCCATTGGACCTTTAACCGAGCGCTCGTCACCAACAACACCACACAGTAATAAAATATAGTGTTTCAACATGAGTAAGTATCTGGGCTCCATACCATGATACCACCCTTTCCAGAAGGAAATGCACATACCCTAAAGGGTGCTACCCCTCATAACCTTGCCGCATCTTTCTTGTTTTGACCATTCACGGGGTGTGAGGCTCGACGAAGTCACGTCCACAAAAACATACTTTATACAAAAGCCATGCTTTGGGTCAACAAATGATCAACACAATGATCACAAGGATAGACGATCAAATAAACGATCCTATCACAAATAATCAACACAATGATCATTTCAGCATCACTCAGCATGTCACATTACCAAATTGGGAATATATCGCTGATAACATTCAACTACATAACCTCTGAGCACGTACGTCTCACAGAAGGGTGTTAAGCTAAAAGAATAAATTCTCCGCCACCAACAGAAATATATTTGAATGAAATCGGCTTTATATCTCAATTTGTAATGTCAGACATACAATCCATACAAGTCTGTTCCGGGCTCGAACAAAACCGAAGGCACTTCTTACGAAGCCCTTGCAATCCGGGTATTCACAATCCCGATCGAATTTCCCATCACTTAAGGAATCTCTATACCAGGAGCTACCCAGTGCAGAGACAATCGATAGGTCATCCTATCGCCTTCACAAATACTCGGTCTTCAACACCGATCTTCAAATGCAATTCACAACGACGTATCACATATTCGGAATGGGTTATACGACCCCATGGTCCTTTCCCGGTTAACCCGAATAGTGAGCGCTTATTCAAAAATAAGTGTGGCATTCAAATTCAATCAATTCACATCAAATACCCATTCAAAGGGAAATATTGATAGTCGAATATTGAACTATCAATGATATGCACACATCACCAGATTCCAAATAATTCTCCAAATTATTTACTTTCCAAAATATCTTTACAAGATATAAAATTTTCAACACTTCAAAAATAAATCAATATTTATTTTTATACAAATTTCCACTTTCTTTTATAAATTCAATAGTGAATTCATATTCCAAAATATCCATGCATATACGATTTCAACTATCCATTTTCAATTTATCTTCAAAAGATAAATTCTAAATATTCACTTCATATTGGAAAACATTTCCATACTTATTTATTCATAAGTAATTCACAAATCTTTTCATTTTCAACCTTGGAAAATATTCAATATACTTAAATCGAATTAAGTATATAATTCATTCTTTAAGGAAATCATTCTCTTAAACATATTTATTTGGGCCAAAACGAATGTTACGTAAAACATTGTTACGACAACCCAAAATCACTAGTATAGGGATTCAAAATTAAAATAGATATATAAATCCCAATACTATGCAAAACATTTCCTTTCGGAAATCATTTACTATAACAACAGTGTTATAGTCTACTATTTCCTTCTATTTCTCGAAAACGTCTATTTCAACAATAAATGTTGAAATCTATGGTTTTGAATCTCAACACATTTTAAAACATCGTTAGATCGTTTTTAATTCAATTTAAAATATCACATTCTAAACATTTTCTTTAACATATCATTCACTATTCAAAAACGTGAATATACTACGTTAACCAATTTCATCCTTTATTCATTTTATTTCTAAGGATTATTCACAGTCAAAAATGTGAATATAACTCCATTAATAAGTTTCAACAGTTTACTTATCAAAATAAGTCATTTGCGGATTTATAAAACAACGTTTATAAATTCCATTTCTCTTTATTTGGTTTATAAAAACTTCCTTTTATAAATTCTTTTATTAACCTATTCGATTTATAACTCAATTATAAACCAAAAGTTCACATTATAAGTTAAACACTTATAAAACGATTATTTTATAAAATCGTTCTTTTAAACTTCATAATTATAAATCTTATAACCTATAAGATTCATGTATTTATGCAAAAATCCATTCTTTTGATAATTTCACAAATTTTATAAACCTACGGTTTAAAAATTCCATTTATAACTTCACAGTTTATAATTCTATAAATTTCATTAAGTTATGAAATTCATTCACAATTCATATTCAACACTTATAAAAGCTCGTTTTATAATTCCAACGTTTTATTAATTTATAAATATCGATTTATAAATCTCTAATATAAATCAATTTATTATTATTCTTTAAACGTCTTTACCCTTCTTTATAATTTCGTCATTTTGATTTATAAAATAATCAAATTTTATAAATCCTATATTTAAACTTTTAATAATAAATTCAAAAATCCAGTTTAAACTATTTTATAAAGTCATTAATTCATATTTCTCAAAAATCAGCTTTTAACCGTATTTCTCAAAAATTATAATTTTTACAACTTTAAAAATTATAACGTTCATTTATTTATAATGGATCAATTCCAAAAATATTTTATCTTTTCAAAAATCACTTTAAAAACCCTTTTAAAATCCCAAAATTTGGGTCCAATGATGCTACACATCAAATAGTCAATCACGACTACAACGATCCATCATATATCGATATGATAATCCATCAAATATCAAAATATCCATAATCAAATAAATACTGTTGAGGAATCCAGTTGGATCCCTCCAACCTGTTTTCCTGCATCCAAAAACATTAGCACAATACCAATTTCGTTCCAGTACGAAATTATCGCAGTATATGTTTTTAATAAATATTATCCGCTTAATAACGGCGTAATAGGGTCTCATCCGCTAAACAAATAAATGCGGGAAATCAATAACTCCAATATATACATATGCCAATATATATATATATTGCTATTATATACAATACCAATTTCACTGTTTATGAAATATTCGCGGTATATGTTTTTAATAAATAACATCCGCTTACTAACGGCGCATAATGTCTATTTTAACAATCAATACATAACAATCATCCTTCAAACATGCATTCAAATATTTTAAATCTAACTATTTAAAATAAAATCGAAACTGATTCGATTGAGTGAGAAGTTCTCACCTTGATTTAAATTCCGTTTTAGCGATTTATTTCGAATAAAATTAAACGCGCGCTTAATTTTACCCAAAATTCTCACTAACTCCAAACGACTCCAATCCAATTTCATCGCGTAGTGCTCGTCCATACGATTCCAACGCAACTGAGTTTGCATTTTTTCGACCTCGTACGAAAAAGATATCAATTTTTGAAGTTACACGAATTTTTATAACAAATTTACAACATTTAATAATTAATTTTCAACCTAACATCTTCTAGACCGTTGGATCTGCTCTCCTCTTCATCATAGCCGTGCGCGCCCCTTCTCCCTCTCACGTATCATCTTCAGTAACAAATCACGCAAGAGAACCCATCATGCTCAATACTAGGGTTTAATAATTCGATCTCTTCGCTCAACTATACTTCATCACGTAGGCACCAAATCGAAGCCACCAACATTAGCTACACTCGGCCCCAACACCTTGGAGTTCGGCCCCCTAGGTAGCACGCATCACGAGAATGAACGGCCTACTGTCGGCCCCACTTTCCCCCCCCTCGACGCTCCAAATTTGATCATCACCGTATGGAATCGAAGCTCTCGTCGAGCTCTTCGACTTTGTAGTTGAGCACTTCGCGTAATTCCTTACGGATTGAGAGAGATTGAGGAATGAAGGTTGCGAATTTCTGGCCATTGGTTTGTTAGGTGGCGGCTAGGGTTATGAAATTAGGTTTTTATTTTTTTATTTTTTTTAATGAAGGGGGTGTTGGTCTATTTATAGAAGAACGAACGACACTATTCATCCGTAAATTCCGAACTCCGATTTACGCGTCGAAACTGACGTACCTAGGGTTTATCCCGCGTTCCGAACGCAATGGAACAGGTTTCGGAAGCTAATTCGAACATCTGTGCGAGTTATGGCTGTAAACGCTCAATTTAAATTAAACCGATTTAAATCGATTTCTAGGCGTTTTAATTTGTAACGGACAAACGGTAAATCCAATTGACTTGAAATTTGAAACCTTACAATAATATCTTATTACGGATCCGATGAAACTGGTTTCGTCGAAATCCGAGACTTTTTGAAAAATGGCTATTTTAACTCGCCAAATTTAAATTAAAAATAATTCGATGCGTTTCGAGCTGCCACGATCAAACGGTAACTCCGATTGACACGAAAATTGAAATCCGATAATAACTAACTATTATGGATCCAATGGAACTGGTTTCGTTCAATTCTGAGACTGTTCAAAAAGTGACTATTTTCACTAGTCGATTTTAATATTAAAATATTCAATTTTCACAAATTAACTTTTAATTCAATTTTAAAAGTTCTAAAATATCGTTCTAACTTCAATATGATAAAATAAAATTTTACAAATCATTTTCAATCATATTTAACTCAATTTTCAATTATTTCCATAATTTAACATATTAAATTATCGATTTAATTATCCAATTAAATCCAATAATTCAAATAAAAATTTATTTGACTTAAAAATTCACTTATTAATATTTAAAATTAATTAAATATTCAAATTTTAATTAATAAAAATTCTGGGTCGTTACATTAAATCCGTACCTTAACTCTTTTAGCCCAAATAAGAGAAATAGAAAATGAGAAACCTGCACGTACAAGTTCTCATTCTTATTTCACTCCCATAAATTAGAAGACCAAAATTCTCTTAAGTCTCAAAACCCCAATCCCCAAAACAAAGCTAGAAATCAAAGGGCTTGTGATAATTCAGGTGCAGATTTATAGAAGTAATCTTTTCCATATATTTGTGTATCTACTATTGGTCAATTTTAGTTTTAGCCTTTTATTGTAATCATTCTTCTCCAATTTCTTAAATTAACCTAGGTTGAAGCTGAAACAGAAAAGCCTAGGAGAATCCAAGCTTTAATAGTTAATTTCATATTTATTAGTGAGTTTATCTCATAATTTCTAGCTTAAGATGAATGCGTGCTATTGTTATATGAATTTGGTTGAATCTCTAGTGTATATAATCTCAATATATTGATGAAGCCTTTGTCCATTTGAATTAGATTCTCTGTTTGATGAAAATCCACTTATGAAATCTTGATTTTCATTCAATTATACATGTACATATGCTTGCATGTTTGCTAGATCAGTAACCCAGATCATTATAGAAGCAACACAGGAGAAATGAGTGGAATCTGATCATCGTAGAGCCAATAGAATCGCTTGGGAGTCAGCCTGCGTGAGGAAATTGATGGGCTAGTATGCCCTACACCGGTCACAGCCTAGACTTAACTTCCAGGATGTGTTCTGGTGTTCTTCGATCAGCTGTCGCCACTTCTTTGCCCAGTTGATCCCTTGAGATTGATTGCTTGATTTTGGTGTTGCATTTCATATCAATTTCATTGATATTTCTGTATATTGATTTTGAATTGATGAATTCTTTTTGATGTTATATACCATAGATTTATTCTATGGATTTGGGGAGTAAGACACACTTTTGATGCAAGTTTTCAAATCAAATTTATAAAAAGGTTGATTTCTAAATCAAATAATTTTATAAAAACCATTTTAAGTACAAATCTAATTTCTCTGTAAATAATTTTAGAAATATATATATATATAGTGTTACTCTCTTTGAAAATGGTTTAAAAATGATTTGAAAAGTATACTTATATATATATATATATATATATGTTTCTGCTATAAATCAAGTTTTACCAAAAATGATTTTAAAGTGAAGAATTTTATAAAAATTGCACGACATTGATTGAATGAGAAATAGATTTAAATAGTTAAATAAAATGAGTGGTATGGAAGGCTTGTGTTTGTTTTAGCTCAACCGAACCATTGCTATACATAAGTGGAGTTTACTATTGTATGGTAAACGCTTGGGCAAACCCGTATGGTATTGGACACATTGTTGTTATCTATTCGGTTGTTATATGAAAGTATTTAACACTTTTATCGACGATTTTATGACTCGCCTTTGGAGTTTATAGGTCCCGTATTTATCTTGATGTTTACAGGACTTGTTCCTATCTTGATGTTTGTAGATATCGTACCAATCTTGATGTTTATAGGTCTTGTACCTGTTTTTGAGATTGTAGTAGGACTTGTTCATATCTTGATGTTTATAGGTCTCGTACCTATCTTGATGGTTATAGACTTATATGTCTATCTTGGAGTTACATGCATGTAGGTAAATTTATTTCACCAATCTTGGAGTTTGGCACCTTCCCCATTTTGATGAGATTTCTGGATTTCTATTTGTGAGATTTCTGAATTGTTTGAATTATCATCAAATCTTTTAGGAGATTTTTTCTTTTAATAAGTTATATTGAGTTTTAGTAAGTGGTGATTTGAAGTTGTTGATGCATGTTTGTTATTTGTCGATATATGACTATATTTGAGATCTAGTTCACTTTATTTATCATTCATTTTTTTGCTAACTCGTTTATCTTAGTCTAAATAAACCCATTTATTATTTTTATAATACCCGAGTCAGACCGAGATGTTTTAGGTCCTCAGTTTGATACTTTAGAGTGAATGCCCTATCTATTAGCTAGTATGTAATGATCCGTAATTTTTTATGAAAATGGAACATTTAGTTTATTTAAATATTCAAATGTAGAGTTTTTAAACTTAAGCAATCATGTTTTATATGATAAATAAGAATGGTAAACTTATTTGTGATTTCAAATAAAGATTTTGGATTTCCATTGTAAAATTGACAAAACTCAGATTCCGATAAAATAGGATAAATATTCAAGAAATTTTGTTTTAAAGGATATCTAATTCTTTTTAAATATATATAATCCATATAAAACTCACATGATAATAATAGTAATTTAATTTATAATGGTTTGATAAATATATAATACCCGTTCTATAAAAGTATACAAATTTGTCGCATATCGATAAATTAATGCCATACTTTTATAAAAGATTTGGATATTGTTTTATATTATTTTATGAGTAAACTATGCTTGTTTTAATTATTTAAAGATAATAATAAATTTATTTTAAAGTTTGATTTACATGAATAAATAGTTTAACAAAAACGTAAAAATATGACCGGAAAACGTTTTGTCGAAAATCAACATTTTGTTCCAAGT
Source organism: Allium cepa (assembly GCA_030765085.1). NCBI lineage: Eukaryota > Viridiplantae > Streptophyta > Magnoliopsida > Asparagales > Amaryllidaceae > Allium > Allium cepa. Next base: position 646,923,660 of record CM060939.1, on the reverse strand, counting down.
AAGTTGCCACAATGTTATCGCACCTTTGTTAACATGTTTTAACATATATATTACACATTTTAATAAGTAAACATATTTACTTTTACTAATTATGATTAGGAAACTTCAAGAACATCATTAAGAAAAGTGAATAAGAAAAGTCAAAAGTAAACATCAAATCCAAATCCAACAAAATAATTACTTTTCTTTACTTAATCTTTAAGTGACTAAGACATAAAGTAATAAGTGAAAGGATGATGTTAAGTTTTGAAAAAGTGGAGTTCGCTTTAGTTGAAGTAAGGTTAGTTTGATAATTTGGTACGTGGTTATTTTGGTAAATTTACCAAATCTTTTTCTATAAATACTTACACCCTTCTTCACTTTCATTCACACTTCTTCTTCTTTTTTTCTCAAGCTTGTTCACCTTCTTTCTCTCCTCTTTAGTGGCTTCCACGCCGTCGAAAAAAAAAGAAAGAAATAGTGTCAAAACATTTACAAAATATTCAAAAGAAATCGATATTCATTCTCTTCAAATCAAACTCTTCTTTTCCCCATATTTTACCTCTTCTTCTCCTGGCTATAATGACCCTGACTCGACCTTCGAAAATCGACACTAAATACATCACCTATTTTCAAATGCCGCAGATTCAAACGTCGAATCTGGTTCGCCGGAGCTTATAACACATTAAGTATAATAACACAGCGGAAGAAAAAAAACGAATATATCATATAACTCCAATGATACAATATCCAATAATTTACAACAATGATCATAAATACATACTAGAGACCTACAACAACACAGTGGAAACACAAAGGCACCAGCAGCGAAATAACTTGAACTTCAAATGAACTCCAATATCCACAACTCCATCACAAATCTCTAATCCAAAGATAGCTCGAACTCCCAATCAAGTTGGACTTAAGCAAGTCCGGTCCAAGTGAACAATTGCTATCACCAAATCCAAAGGTTGGACGCTATCGAATTCTACACCTACTATTTGGTTATCTGAAAAACCCAATTCTAGACTGTCCGTATGGAAAATTGTGGGCATCCAAAGTTTAGGAAGGGGACAATAAACTCCGGGTCAGTCTTAGGACTGGTATGAGCAAATAAAAACAGTTTAACTATAAAACAATCAACAAAAGAATTTAAAATTGAAATCCTCAATGCTTTTTGGAAAATGAAACCACCATAAGGCCTCCCACCGCACACATAATGCAAACGCAGAATTGGAGGAGATTTCTCCTTATGATAGTAAAAAATTCTTGGTACGTAAAATTCTTTTGATATTATTACTAGTGCATAGTGCAGAAACCTTTCGAAAATATAATATAAATCTTAGCTAGCACAGACATTTCGAACTATGCCTACTATAGCTACCATCCAAACAGTGGGGCGCCACCATAAGTAGATGGCAGGTTATACAACTAAAACCATACAAGGCACGTATTGGATGATTGGATTTCCAACAAATGGTCAGGCAAAGGAACTTCCCACACAAAATGGAACGCTTCTGGAGGGACGTCCCCGAGAACCTAACCGGATCTCTACTACACAAAGCCGGGTTACCTCTATAACTAGGTAACTACTGACACGAGTATGTCACCTTCGGGTCGTTACCAACCTTTATCCGAAGCGCTACCTAACCAACAACCACAAAGCAATAACTTTTGCAGCAACCACGAAGTTAAGTATCTGGGCTCCCTACCATGATACCACTTATAATCCAAAAGGAAATGGACGTACCCTCAGGGGGCGCTACCCCCAGATAACCTTGCTGCCACGATTTCTGTTTCGACCATTATCGGGTTGTGAGGCTCGAGGAACTCTCGTCCACAAAGCTACACTTTTTCGCAAAGCCGTGCTTTGATCAACAAATGATTAGCAGCACTTCATATGCCACATTACCAAATTGGGAATGTATCGCTAGTTACCATCAAATACATAACCTCTGAGCTCATACGTCTCAGAGAAGGGTGTTAAGCTAAGAGAATAAATTCTCCGCCACCAAAAAGAAATGTATTTGATAGAAACCAGCTTTACATCTCAAAGTGTAATGTTAGACACACATCCATACAAGTCTATTCCGGGTTCGAACAGAACCAAAGGAACTTCACAAAGAAGCCCTTATAAATTCGGATATTTACTAATCACGTCTGGACTCCCCATCATAAAGGGTGATCAAATATCTATACCGAGGCCATTTGGTACAGAGACATTCGATAGGTCATCCTTTCGCTTTCGAAAATATCCGATCTTCACCACCGGTCTTCAATTGCTATCCATAATGTCGTATCATTATTCGGAATGGGTTATATGACACAAAGTTCCTCTCCCGGCTAAACCGAATAATGAGCGCAAAAATTTAAAAACATATGGATATTGGGATTTCAGTTAAGTCACAACTTAAAACCCAAGAACTTTTCTTCAATAGTTTAAACAAATTACCATTTCTAATCTTTTAAACAAAAGGATTCATTTCACAAAGTTCACTAATCTTTCACAAAGATTCATTTCCAATATTTAAACAAAAGATGTATCTTTGAGATCTTCTTATGTTTAAAAACAACGTTCACCAAATATTTCACAAAGATTCCTTCATAGCTTTTGAAACAGTTCCATTACAAATCCTTTATATAAAAGATATATCTTTAAGATCCTTTTCAAATTTCAAAACAAGGTTCAACAATTTTTCACAAAGATTAAGTCATAGCTTTCCAAACTATTTCAATTCCATTTCACCCTTGAAACCTTTCAACCCAAATTGAAAATCCTTTCTTTATATGAAAGCGGTTTTTATTTAAAAAAAAAGCTTTTGTTTCGGGAAAAGTCCGATTACATTTGCACAAGTTAAAGCCCTTGGGTTAAATTCAAATTCTCAAAACTATATTTTTTTTAAATGGTTTAAAATCCCATATAAACACATTTATAACTTGTATAACCTTTTTAAACCATAATTTCAAAACATATAATTTAGTTTCAAATCTTGAATTCAAATCAAATTATTTAAATTCCAAAACTTTATCAAGTTATTCAAAATAACTTTTATTTTCATAATTCCCTTTTCAAAAACTTTTCCATTTCCAAAACTGTTTGGATTCAAAATTCAACTTTAAAAACCATTTTCAAAAATCTGTGACTTAACCAATTTCCTCGTCAAATTCATATTTGTGTGTGTATGGTGTAGTCCAGGGGTTTTACACAATAGTGCAATATCAACAATCATCACAGATTTAAACATATCAATATCGATAAGCGGTATAATCTATAACGCTTATCTCCATTCACAGATTCACAGATAAATAATACAAATTTATCACTGATAAATAATTTGCATCACAGTTCAAAACAAAATAATTTAAATCACACAACATCACATAGCAAAATATCAAACAATATCAAACAATCCAATATTCAATTGAATCAAACACCCATAAGTCAGACTAATTAATCTTTTGATTAGTTTAAATCAGATAGTTACTTATGAATAAATTAATAATCCTACTTAATTAATTACAAATCATTTTGATTAATTATTATTTAATCATTTATTATTTAACCATTAATAATAAATTAATTAACCTTTAATTATAAATTAATCAACCTAAATCATAAATTGATTATCCTTTAATTAATTTATTATCCTTTAATTAATTATTCTTAATTAATTCCATTGATTAATTACTTCTCAATTAAATATTATTCCTTAATCACCTTTATTAATTAACTAACCTTTAATTAAATAATTATCCTTAATAAATCACATTAATTAATTAATCACATTAACTAATTAATCTTAAATTAATTATTCTTTAATTAATTGATTAATTAACCCTTAATCGATCACCATTTAACTAATTAACCTTAATAAGTGATTATTTCAATTCTTAAATTAATTTTTATCACTTGATAAATCCACCTTTAATCATTAATTACTTTTTAATTAAGTAATTACCTTTAAGCAATTGATTACATTAATTGCTTTCATTAATTAATTTTCATTAGTTAATTACATTAATTAATTAATCCTTAATTATAAATTAATTAATTCTTAATTATAAATTAATTAATCCTTAAATTAAAAAAATCAATTAACCTTTAATTATTAATCTTTAATTAATTAAGCGGTTATAAATCATTTATCTTAATTAGTCAATTAATCATTAATAAACCACATAGTTAACATCATCAACACATACATTAATTCAAGGGATTAAGGTTAATTAAAAATATCATTAAATTTTGATTTACTTTTTAATTACCTTATTTACTTGAAATAAATCAGGAATTAATTTATAATTAATGATCACATATTATAAAATTAAACATAATCACTTTTAAAAATAACTTTCTTAAAAACCCTTATTAATCCAAATTTTAAACCAAAACAATTGTCTTAAAACATGGGTTAAAATGTTTAAACTTTGAATATATATATATATATATATTAAAGTCAAGAAAACTATTCATGTGACAACTCGAGTCCCACTTCGGGTGTTCCTCGAGTTAAAATGTCCCTTGCTTCAAGACTTCCCCGAGCTCTCCCTTTCTTCTTCTTTTAGCTCTGCTTTTATTTTAAACATTTAAAATTACTGTATAACTTAAATGCTTGCAAATGACATGGAAGAAAACTCAAGTAGCATCTTAAAAGTTTCGAGTCCATCTTCGAGTTTCACCTCCCACTCCTTCTTCCCAACCCACTGCAACCAAATCAAGCCCAGACTTCAACGTGCGTGTGCACATGTACAACTGGCCGATGCTACTCTGACCATCGCCGCTAGTCCCCACAGGTCGACGATGAACTCATCATTCAACTTGACAACCTAGTTCGATTAATTTTGTCAAAAAACAAAATTTAGTTGTTCGATCGACATTCTGGAAACAGCCATGTTGACCCAATCTCCTTACCCCCACCACCAAAGACCACCAGAGGTCACGAATTTTCGTCAGAAGCTTCGCCATGAACCGTTGCTTCGATTCATCCACAACCGAACAAGCTCGATACACTGACGACGCCACGTTTTCCTCGAAATCAATCACTACCCAAAACTAGGCTAAACCCTAAAACCGGCTCGTTGTGCCTCCACGGCGAGCTCAGAATCCTCTGACCAATTTTACAATGATAACCAATCAACAACCAAACTCCGGTCTCGACTCTGACACCCCCAAGCTTCGCAACCATCTGAATTCGATATAAAACCCAAATCTGACCAACTCAAAATTCCAATCAAACTACAAACTTAAAAACCTTATAAAATTTATTAAAATTCATCATTTTCAAATTTGAAACAAGTTATATAATTAATTCGTATAGTTTTGATGATTGGTTTTCCTGACTTCACTTACTTATCAGTGAAATATTTAAATTCCAAAGTATTAAATCAATATTTTCACTAGAAACCATTTTTAGATATGACGTTACACTTATACACAAAAAATTCATTTAGAAATCTTAACCTAAAAGAGATTAGGGGAAGAGAGATTAGTTTTTAAAGCTGTTTAGATCAGTAAAAACCAAAACAGCAACTTGTTCACCTGTACACAGGCATGCACAGTCAATTGCTGCATATTTTTATATACATGCAAGCAATTTCAACATTCATACACACATTTTTCATAGCAACTTTCAAGTATCAATCAAAAACACCCATGTCTATGAAAAGTTTTGAGTTTAAAAATTGAAGTTTGCTTACCAGTGTTATAAAGAACAGAGGAGCTCTGAAAATCTGAAACATTTGAATTTGTTTTGAGCTTAGTCAGGTTGAGTTGCTTACATTTTGAATTGAAACTGATGTTGCTCAAGTTTAAATGCCTCAGGTTGAACTTGATTCATGAATTGCTTTTGTTTTCTAATTTCTCAGGTTTGAAGTTTGAGAATTGGAAATTGAAGACTATCTGATTTTTGAATTTGGCCATGGCTTCAGATTTAATTTGTTTTATCTAGCAGCTTGTTGATTTCAAACTTTCTTCTCAGGCTGAAGATTTAAAAACTAAAAATTGATTGTTGGAACAAAAGCTTTATCTTTGATTTGGATTTATTTTTGCCTGTTGATGATTGCTTTTTTATTCTTCTCTGGTTATAACTTCCAGGCTTTGAAAACTGGAAGAAAACTTTTTTTTAATTGATTCAGGTTTGATTACATTGCTTGATTATGTTGCTTTGATTTTGGAAGTAAACCTTTGCTTTTAAATTTTAATTTTTTTTCTCTTTTTCTCTGGCTTTTGTTTCAGGTCTGAGAAAAATAACGAGTTTTTCTTTCTTATTCCTTTGTTATTTGAAAGATTAAAATTTTAAAGAGATAAATATGCCACTTGTTAATTATGTCTACACTGTAAATTTATGTAGTTACTTTGGTTACAAATGTCATTTATAATCAAATTGCATTTGAACCCTTGTTTCAATTAATTTATAAATTTGGTTTTAAACCCTTATGCATTTATATTTTTATATCTTAACATATGTAAATGTTTTACATTTTTAAATTCATAAATATACAAACTATATTTATTTATTTCAAAAGGAAATGTGTTTTAAATCTTTTTATCAATCTAATAAATATTTATATATATATATATATATTAGTCCCTTAGAAATAATAAGTTAATAAGTCCAATTTTTTCTAAAAACACTTATCTTTAAATTTCTAAACCAAATTCTATTCATAAATCAATCTATATGCACATATATTTTTATCTTGGAAATTTTCAAATAAATTCCTTTATATACAATCTTTTGATACATATTTATTCAAATTTCCAAATTAATCCACAATTAAACGTATACTTAAAATATTATTCAAATTATTTATTTTTGAATTTTCAATTAGAAAATCTATTTTAGAAATCATTTCAATATACATTTAAAACAAACAAATATCTATCTAAATTTGGAAAATACCAAATTAATTCATAATTTAATTTCAAAAATTAAATTAATTACCAAATTAAATTTGATTTAAAAACAGGATTGTTACTGATTTCCCCCTTAATAAAATTTCGTCCTCGAAATTTGCCAGACATGGAGATAACAAAGAATGGATACACAAAGATAGAGAACCGGCTCATCAATCAAGCTGGTTATCTATTCTGTATTTGGCTTACTAAATCAGAAGATCACCAATAATTATGAGAATGAACTCATCCCATATCTCATAAGATACTCGGGCCATCTAGTCTATGACATATGCAGGGGCATTGATTAGTTCGAAGGGTAACTAACCATTCGTAGAATATATCGAGACCAAAACAATAGATAAATATATTTAAGCTTCCACAACTCTTAAATACTAGGTATGGATTCCAAGCTCAGGTTGGAATACCCCAAAGTTTACACCATATTGTCCCTCTTCGGACTTAGACCCACACCAGAAATTACAATAGAATTTTCAAATTTAGTTTTGATCAAAATCGTTTTATCGATACAAATCTTCTTATTTATCTTCATATTTAATTTACCAATTTATTCAAATAAAATATCAATTTTGTTAAAATGAAAAACTAACAGAAATTTGATGAAGAGAATACGAGACAGAAACTTATCTACACGATTCGCAGGGCCACCATTACCCAAAAGCTTCTTCTGGAGCTGCCACGAAATAAACAAAGAATCGAAATTGAATGATGATCAAAAGAGATTGACAGGAAAAGATTGTTTCCGTTGTTGTTACAGGGCATTGACCATATGAGGGGGTACTTCCCTGTCCCTTATCTTATCCTCTTCTTGCACTCATACTTACTATCAGTGGATAGTAAGAGAATTTACTGAGGCATATAGACGGATATCTTAGGGATATACTCGTTCTAGGGCATTTGTAACCCTATCTATAATGAGTTACCTAATGTTTTATACTCCTGAGCTAAAGTTTCAACCGTCAACTCTCATACCAATTATAATGACCTTGACTCGACCTTCGAAAATCGACACCGAATACATCACCTATATTCAAATGCCACAGATTCAAACGTCGAATCTAGTTTGCCGGAGCTTATAAAACATTAAGTATAATAACAAACAGGACGAAAAAACGAATATATCATATAATCCTAATGATACAATATCCAATAATATACAACAATGATCATAAATACATATTAGAGATCTACAACAACACAGCGGAAACACAAAGGCACCAGCAGCGGAAATAACTTGAACTCCAAATGGAACTCCAATATCTGCAACTCTATCACAAATCTATAACCCAAAGATAGCTCGAACTCCCAATTAAGTTGGACTTAAGAAAGTCCGGTCCAAGCGAACAATTTCTATCGCCAAATCCAAAGGCTGGACGCTATCGAATACTACACCTACTATTTGGTTATCTGGAAAACCCAACTCTAGACTGCCCGTGTGGAAAATTATGGGCACTCATAGTTTAGGAAGGGAACAATAAACTCAAGGGTTGGTCTTAGGACTGGTATGAGCAAACAAAAACAGTTTATCTACAAAACAATCAGCAAAAGAATTTAAAATTGAAATCTGCAATGCTTTTTGGAAAATGAAACCCCATAAGGCCTCCCACCGCACATACAATGTAAACGCAGAATTGGTGAGATTTCTCCTTATGATAGTCAAACATGCTTGATACGTAAAATTCTTTTGATATTATTATTAGTGAATAGTGCAAAAAACCTTTCGAAAATATAATATAAATCTTAGCCAGCATAGACATTTCGAACTATACCTACTATACCTACCATCCAAACAATAGGGCGCCGCCATAAGTAGATGACAAGCTATACAGCTAAAACCATACAAGGCGCGTATTGGATGATTGGATTTCCAACAAATGGTCAGGCAAAGGAACTTCCCACACAAATTGGAATGCCTCTGGAGGGATGTCCCCGAGAACCTAACCGGATCTCTGCTACACATGGTCGGGTTACTTCTGTAACTAGGCAACTATTGACATGAGTATGCCACCTCCCGGTCATTACCAACCTTGCGCTTCCTAACCAACAACCACAAAGCAATAAGTTTTGCAGCAACCACGAAGTTAAGTATCTGGGCTCCATATCATGATACCACTTATAATCCAGAAGGAAATGGACATACCCTCAGGGGGCGCTACCCCCAAATAACCTTGCTGCCACGATTCCTATTTCGACCATTACCGGGTTGTGAGGCTCGACGAAGTCTCGTCCACAAAGCTACACTTTTTCACAAAGCCATGCTTTGATAAAAAAAATGATCAGTAGCACTTCGTATGCCACATTAGCAAATAAGGAATGTATCATTAGTAACCATCAAATACATAACTTCTGAGCTCGTACATCTTAGAGAAGGGTGTTAAGCTAAGAGAATAAATTCTCCGCCACCAAACAGAAATGATAGAAACCAGCTTTACATCTCAAACTGTAATGTCAGACACACATCCATACAAGTCTGTTTTGTGTTCGAACAGAACCGAAGGCACTTCACAAAGAAGCCCTTGCAAATCCGGATATTCACAAATCACGCCCGGATTCCCCATCACAAAGGGTGATCAAATCTCTACACCGAGGCCATGCGGTGCAGAGACATTCGACAAGTCATCCTTTCGCTTTTGAAAATATCCAGTCTTCACCACCGGTCTTCAATTGGTATCCATAACGTCGTATCATTATTCGAAATGGGTTATATGACACAAAGGTCCTCTCCCGGCTAACCTAAATAATAAGCGCAATATTTAAAAAAATATGGATATTGGGATTTCAGTTAAATCACAACTTAAAACCCAAAAACTTTTCTTCAAATAGTTTAAACAAATTACCATTTCTAATCTTTTAAACAAAAAGATTCATTTCACAAAGTTCACTAATCATTCTCAAAGATTCATTTTCAATATTTAAACAAAAGATCTATCTTTGAGATCTTCTTATGTTTGAAAACAACTTTCACCAAATATTTGACAAAGATTCCATCATAGCTTTTGAAACAAATCCATTTTAAATCCTTTATATAAAAGATATACCTTTAAGATCCTTTTCAATTTCAAACACGGTTCAACAATTTTTCATAAAGATAATTCATAGCTTTGCAAACTATTTCAATTCCATTTCACACTTGAAATCTTTCAACCCAAATTGAAAATCCTTCTTTATATGAAATCTATTTTTATTTAAAAACAAATAGCTTTCGTTTCGGGAAAAATCCAATTACATTTGCACAAGTTAAAGCCTTTGGGTTAAATTCAAATTCTCAAAACTATATTTTTTTAAAAATGGTTTAAAATCCCATATAAACACATTTATAACTTATATAACCTTTTTAAACCATAATTTCAAAACATAGAATTCAATTTCAAATCTTGAATTCAAATTCAAATCAAATTATTTAAATTCCAAAACTTTATCAAGTTATTCAAACTAACTTTTATTTTCAAAATTCCCTTTTCAAAGCTTTTCCATTTCCAAAACCATTTGGATTCAAATTTCAACTTTAAAAACCATTTTTAAAAATATGTGACTTAATTGATTTCCTCGTGAAATCCATATTTGTGTGTGTATGGTGTAGTCCAGTGGTTTTACACAATAGTGCAATATCAACAATCATCACGGAATCAAACACATCAATATCGATATATTGGTATGATCTATTACGCTTATCACCATTCACAGATTCACAGATAAATAATAAAAATTCAGATAAATAAATTGCATCATAGTTCAAAACAAAATAATTTAAATCACACGGCATCACATAGCAAAATATCAAATAATATCAAACAATCCAATATTCAATTGAATCAAACACCCATAAGTCGGATTAATTAATCTTCTTATTAGTTTAAATCAGATAATTACTTATGAATAAATTAATAATCCTGTTTAATTAATTACAAATCATTTTGATTAATTATTATTTAATCATTTATTATTTATCCATGAATAATAAATTAATTAACCTTTAATTATAAATTAATTAACCTTAATCATAAATTGATTATCCTTTAATTAATTATTCTTAATTAATTCCATTAATTAATTACTTCTCAATTAAATATTATTCCTTAATTACCTTTATTAATTAATTAACTAATTATCCTTAATTAATCACATTAATTAATTAATCACATTAATTAATTAATCTTAAATTAATTATTCTTTAATTGATTGATTAATCAACCCTTCATCGATCACCATTTAACTAATTAACCATAATTAAGTGATTATTCCTATTCTTAAATTAATTTTCATCACTTGAAAAATCCACCTTTAATCATCGATTACTTTTTAATTAAGTAATTATCTTTAAGCAATTGATTACCTTAATTGCTTTCATTAATTAATTTTCATTAGTTAATTACATTAATTAATTAATCCTTAATTTTAAATTAATTAATTCTTAAACTAAAAAAATCAATTAACATTTAATACTAATCTTTAACTAATTAAGTGATTATAAATCATTTATCTTAATTAGTCATTTAATCATTAATAAACCATATAGTTAACATCATTAACACATACATTAGTTCAAGGGATTAAGGTTAATTAAAAACATCATTAAATATTGATTTACTTTTTAATTACCTTATTTACTTGAAATAAATCAGGAATTAATTTGTAATTAATGATGACATAATTATAAAATTAAAGATAATCACTTTTAAAAATAACTTGCTTAAAAACCCTTATTAATCCAAATTTTAAACCAAAACAATTGTCTTAAAACATGGGTTAAATTGTTTAAACTTTGAATTTATATATATATATATATATATATATATATATATATATTAAAGTCAACAAAACTGTTTATGTTACAACCCGAGTCCCACTTCGGGTGTTCCCCGAGTTAAAACGTCCCCTACTTCAAGACTTCCCCGAGCTCTCCCTTTCTTCTTCTTTTAACTCTGCTTTTATTTTAAACATTTAAAATTACTGTATAACTTAAATGCTTGCAAATGACATGGAAGAAAACTCAAGCAGCATCTTAAAATTTTTGAGTCCATCTTCGAGTTTCACCTCCCACTCCTTCTTCCCAACCCAATACAACCAAATCAAGCCCAGACTTTAACGTGTACGTGCACATGTACAACTGGCCGACGCTGCTCTGACAATCGCCCCTAGTCCCGCAGGTCGACGATGACCTCATCATTCAACTTGACAACCAAGTTTGATCAATTTTGTCAAAAATCAAAATTTAATTGTTCGATCGACATTCTGGAAACAACCCTATTGACCCAATCGCCTTGCCCCCACTACCAAATACCACCAGAGGTCCCGAATTTCCGTCAGAAGCCTCGCCACGAACCGTTGCTTTGATTCATCCACGACCGGACAAGCTCGATACACTAATGATGCCACATTTTCCTCGAAATCAACCACTACCCAAAACCAGGCCAAACCCTGAAACCGCCTCGCCGTGACTCCATGGCGAGCTTAGAATCCTCTAACCAATTTTACCATGATCACCAATCAATAACCAAACTCCGGTCTCGACTCTGACACTCCCAAGCTTCATGACCATCTGAATTCGATATAAAACCCAAATCTGACCAACTCAAAATTTCAATCAAACTAAAAACCTTAAAATTTTATTAAAATTCATCGTTTTCAAATTTGAAACAAGTTATATAATTAAATTGTATAGTTTTGATCATTGGTTTTCCTGACTTCACTTACTTATCGGTGAAATATTCAAATTTTAAAGTATTTAATCAATATTTTCACTAGAAACCATTTTTAGATATGATGTTACATTTATACAAAAAAAATTCATTTAGAAATCTCAACCTAAAGGAGACTAGGGGAAGAGAGATTGGATTTTAAAGCTGTTTGGATCAGTAAAAACCAAAACATTAACCTGTTCGCCTGTACACAAGCATGCACAATCAATTGCTGCATATTTTTATATACATGCAAGAAATTTCAACATTCATACACACATTTTTCATAGAAACTTTCAATTATCAATCATAAACACCCAAGTCTATGAACAGTTTTGAGTTTAAAAATTGAAGTTTGCTCACCAGTCTTATGAAGAACAGAGGAGCTCTGAAAATCTGGAACATTTGATTTTTTTTTTAGCTTGGTCAGGTTGAGTTTTTTATATTTTGAATTGAAACTGATGTTGCTCAAGTTTAAATGCCTCAGATTGAATTTGATTCATGAATTGCTTTTTTTTTTTTTTTGATTTCTCTGGTTTGAAGTTTGAGAACTGGAATTTAACGGCTATCTGATTTTTGAATTTGACCATGGCTTGAGATTTAAATTGTTTTATCTAGCTGCTTGTTGATTTCAAACTTTCTTCTCGTGCTGAAGATTTAAAAACTAGAAATTGATTGTTGAAACAGAAGCTTTATCTTTGATTTGGATTTATTTTTGCTTGTTGATGATTGCTTTTTGATTCTTCTCTGGTTATAACTTCCAGGCGTTGAAAACTAGAAGAAAACTTTGTTTTTAATTGATTCAGGCTTGATTCCTTTGCTTGATTATGTTGCTTTGATTTTGGAAGTAGACCTTTGCTTTTAAATTTTGATTTTTTTTCTCTTTTTCTCTGTCTTTTGTTTCAGATTTGAGAAAAATAACCAGTTTTTCTTTCTTATTCCTTTATTATTTGAAAGAATAAAAATTCAAAGAGATAAATATGCCACTTGTTAATTATGTCTACACTTATAAATTTATGTACTTACTTTGGTTACAAATGTCATTTATAATCAAATTGGGTTTAGACCCTTATTTCAATTAGTTTATAAATTTGGTTTTAAACCCTTGTGCATTTATATTTTTATATCTTAACATATGTAAATGTTTTATATTTTTAAATTCATAAATATACAAACAATATTTATTTATTTCAGAAGGAAATGTGCTTTAAATCTTTTTATCAATCAAATATATATATATATATATATATATATATATATTAGTCCCTTAGAAATAATAAGTTAATAAATCCATTTTTTTAAAACTTATCTTTAAATTTCTAAACCAAATCCTATTTATAAATCAATCACATGCACATATATTTTTATCCTGGAAATTTTCAAATAAATTCCTTTATATACAATCTTTTGATACATATTTATTCAAATTTCCAAATTAATCCACAGTTAAACTTATAATTAAAATATTATTCAAATTGTTTACTTCTGAATTTTCAATTAGAAATTCTATTTTAAAATCATTTTAATATACATTTAAAACAAACAAATATCTATCTAAATTTGGAAAATACCAAATTAATTCACAATTTAATTTCAAAAATTAAATTAATTACCAAATTTAATTTAATTTAAAACAGGAATGTTACACCGGCCAAACTTGTTAAAACCAAACCAAAATGCAAACTCCTTTTTTTTAAATTATTTATTTTTCCTGTGGCTAAAACTTTCATGTTGACCACTTCGTCTCATTCGAAACTTAACCATGTAAAAATCCACTTCTTTTTAGTGCATTCTTTGGCCCAGTTTTTAAGATAGAAAACAACACATTTTGTTTTGATCATAACCGATCATAGTCGATCCAGATTAAGAAACTATTTTTTCAAATCATATAAAAATTTAGTGCCTATAACTTTTAAGTTAATCACTTTTTCATGTTTTGAGGTTTTCTATACTTGAAACTTAATTCTTTAAAGTGTATTTTCAGGCTTCATTTCTATCAATCCGACAATACATTTTCTTCATTCTATCATATCTCTCTCAAAAACACTTGCATTCAGACAATTAATTTTTCAAATTTAATAGAAAAGAATTTTCAACAACTTTTCTAAATTTTGAGATTTAAAGGGCCTAAAATCAGTCACAAGATAGCCTATTTTTAGGATCAAAATATTAGGAATTCAAGTTCAAAGCTCTACCGCTTCTTCTCTATACTTTTGGCCTACCTCCATCTCAAGCCTTAACCAAGCAATTGGAAGGGAGAGGATGTTGTCTGCTAGTGTTTAAATGGAGTATGGATTAATTAGTAAAGTGTCGGTTGATTAGAATGTTGGTAGAAAGTTTATCGCATTGGTTTATGGTGGGAAACTCTATTTAACATTTATATATACACACACACATATATAATGATGTGTTATGATTACTATGGATGCTTATATATGCTTTGATTATCAAGTATTGATTGTTTGATATGACTATTAAATTGGTTTAAGAGTCATGTAAATACACGTCGATAAGTACAAAGGAAATCATTTTCCTTTTGAAAATAAAATGGTTTATATGGAATGCTTAAACATTTTAGAAATGCTTATAAATGAGTTAGAAATGTTTTATAACATTCAAATATGTTTAAAGAAATAAAGAAAGAAAATCAAGATTTCATCCTGTATATTTTAAAATATGTCCAAAACAATTTTTGTAAAAACATCTCGGTTTTGCAGTTCAGAATCCAAAAAAGGATTTCTTTTAAAATGATATTTTAAATGTATTTTAAAAAAATAATAAAAAAATTCTAAATATATTTTAAAATGTTTAAAAAAATATTTAAGTTGGAAAGATGGATTTCTAAATGATATAAAAATTGTTTTATAGAATACAGCTTTTGAAATATATTTGCAACACTTTTCGCAACGCTTTTTGCAACAGTTTTTAATAACTTTCGAAATGTAGTTTTAAACTTAACAATTCTTTCCTAAATATTTTGTGAATAATTTTAGAATAATAATTAAGTAATTTAAAGATGATTTGGAAGTTTTAATGAGAGTTTGAATAAATGGTTAAGAGGAATTGTTTATACCATTTAAACAAAAAGTAAAGAATATTGAATGTAATAACAAATTGAGTGTGCGGAAATGACCAGTACATTTGTCCCGCTTGTGAGATTAGAAAGATAAAACGAGGTGTTTAACTTAGGTTAGGAATGGAGCAACCAGTTCCCCGAACTTACCTAGCCAATGTTTTCTCTTTTTAGACGAGGGGTGGAACAGATCGAAAGAAAAGCCCGGATGCTCTAAAAATATTATATTAAGTTTTCCAAAATTAAAGAATATTAGTATTATTCAAAATTTAAGCAATCTCAAAAATGAATAAACTACAACTTGGATTGCATAGAGATAATCTTGTTATATTTGATATTAAATTCCGAAGAGGGAACTCGTCCTATTCATGGAATTCAAAAGGTGATCTCACCGTTATTCAACCCATAGCACTTGTTGAACACAAAAATTGATATTGAGTAAAATTAGAATGACTTCAATGATCTTATTTACTTAATAATGTTTGCTAAGATTGATTTTAGGGTATACAGTAAAAATGTCTTAAATAACATTGCTTTTGACCTACCTAAAAGTTAAGGAATTTGGATTGAGTGTTAAGTGAGGAAATTCAAAATATTATCCAAAGCAAAAGAATGAATTAACTTAGAATTACTTTAAGACAAAAAGAAATATTTGATTAAGATTTAATAAATTATGTGGAAAATATTTTGTAAGTAAAAAAGAAACTGATTGGAATTATTCCAAGATCTAAAGATGTGAAAAAATCAAATAATTTAATAAACGAGGCTTAATGATTCCATAAACACTTGAAAATAAAATGGATAAATTGAAAATAATATATCTAAGAAAGATATTTTATAAAAGATGAAATAATTGATTGATGATTGATATCCACTTATGAACTTAACATCTTTTATCGATACGTGGATTTCAAAGGAACCAGGGTCGGATTTGGTTGATCCCATCCGAAAACCACTTCGAACCAGTTTACATGTTCGAAGAATGAAGATTTTGAAGATGATATATTGAGATGAATAATAACGAAGGGATAGTTGTTGATTAATTGGGGATAAACTCTCGATTCACTATACTCTAGCAATGATCTCTTTGTTATGAAAAAATCTCAAAACCACAAGGACTTCTCGCCTAGTAATGGCTGAGGAAAGTACCTTCTGTTCGTCCTGTTGTTGGACAACCTATATATAAAAATATATGACGTTGCGTTTCTAAGATCATAACGTTGACTTTTACAAACGTACATCTTCTTGGTGGCAGAGAAGGCAACTTCTTTTAGCTTAACAACCTTCTCTGAGACGTACAAGCTCGGAGGATATATGTTCGCGAAATCCAATAGTGTTATCAAAGGAATGGAAATGTGGCATTCAAAGTAAAGAAGACGTGCTATGTGAAACGGTAATCGTTACCTCATGTCTCATCACCTGGAAATGACAGAAACATGGTAGAAGCAGCAATGCTAAGTGGGTCGCTACTAATTAGGAGATGCCGTCATCCTTCTAGATTTACTCTACATATGTCTAAGTATGTGGTGAATCTATGGCTGGGGTACCCGTTAAAAGTCAGTCACGACCGGGTTGATACCATATTTGGTACTATTTAGCGTGAGGGGTAGGCCGATCTTGTGTTGGTTTAGGCGCCCGGTATCTGGACCCTAGGTGCATCCCTCTATATGTATACTATCGGAAGGTAGTCCCTTACCTTTTCATTTGTATGGAAATCCATTCTCTAATAAGTGCCTCTGCAATATTAGATGTAGAAAGCCTTGTATTACAAGGTGGCATGCTGTAATTTAATAATGTAACAATTTCGGCTAAGATTGATAAGTTTATCTGCAGATGTTTTCAAAGATACGTCATTAGAATAATATCAAATGTTTTGATATATAAAAGTGTTTTAGTTATTATAAGGTAAAAACTTCTTCGTGTTTATGTACAGGCATGGTCTTGTGAGATGCTCTTTCTTTTTAAAGGATTTTATTCGAAGATTGATATATGACACTCTCATTTATATTTGAGTTTCTCACGCTGGTTTATCAAGCCCGATCCGGGTATTTTCAGTACTCAGGTCAGATTCGAGTAGTTTCAGGTTTAGTGAAGACGGTTGGAGTTTCTAGAGGAGAGCTGGAGATATTCATCTATGTATGGACGCATTCTATTATCCACTGTAGTTGTTTGATGTTTGTTAGCATTTGTAAGGACTGATCTTTAAAACCGTCCAAGCTGAATTTAGGTTAAACTCTGGTATATGTATCTTCAAAAAAATTCTGCTGTAAAGATATTGTTCAACAATATATATTATTCCATTCGTGTAAGCTTCTGTTCTGTCTTTATTTTCTTTTTCACCCCTTAAAGATCCGCTTATTCGTGCAATTTGAGTTGGACATGTGTTGTTTGTTATTGCTTTAAAGGATATAGAAATTCAGGCCTTCACATAGTATTTACTTTTGTCATCTATGTGTATATGTGATGTTATATTATATCTTATGTCGAGCTAGACTCTTTTTGTGTAGATATTAATAATTTGAGATGAGCACTTTGTATATATGTGGTCTACATCATGTATCTATTTTGGATCATTTCAGACTTGTATCTATTTTTATTCCACCGTTTAAGATCTATGATTCTATGATTTGTTTATATCATATGTTGTTTTGGATTTTTATTATAACCACTGTAGTATTTCTTTAAGCCTAAATTGTATATGTGGATTCTATTTGAGAAAAGAAATGTATGACATATTTACCACCGTACCAATGCTCGCTTAAAGTAAAACTCACGGATGGTTACTCCTAACCAACCTTGTTCACTGCACTAGCAGATGGTATTACTCTATAATATCCTTTGCTAATGTGGGTCTCAGTGTGGGGCACGTGTGAAGCTGAATATATATCTGCTGCTTTAGCATGCGCACAAGTGATATATATGCAAAAAACTCTTCGTATTTTCCGGATACATGTAAATAAATTTTCAATTTATTGTGACTATACAAGTGCTTTTAACATGTCAAAGAATCCAATAAATCATTCTTATATCAAAAATATTGATATTTGTCATCGCTTTCTACGTGATAACATAGAAAAATATATAATATCACTTGATTTTACCTCTTTCGAAAATCAAATCGCAAACATCTTCACAAAAAAACTAAATTAAAATTCATTTATTAAGTTGAGACATGAACTTAGAATTGTACACTATATGAACTAAAATAATTACTCTACATAACAAAATTCTTTATTACTTTGTCACAAAGGTGTAAATATTTTATACTAAAAGTTGCAGTGAATACATATTTCTATCCGTAGAAAGCTTTCTGGAAACTAACGAATCATAAAATAACCAATACACTAAAAAAAATTAAGGCCATAAACTCACCTAATATCAACCATTAAAAATAAGGAAGGGGAATGATAGGATATGAGATCCAATCTGTTCTCAACCTTTAAAAATAAATATACTTTTAATAACATATAGTGGATATAAAAACAGTTTTCTTTATATATTCGAACTCAAATATATATTATAGTCAGCTTTAGTTCAAATAATGTCATCCAACCAAGATTCATATTATTTGTCTATTGACTATAGCTCTCCTTCCTCTAAAAGCTTTTCATCTCCTAACAAAACAACTCTACCATCAAATAAACTATCTCAGTAAAGATCATTCCATCACCTACATATCATACTGGTTACTCTCCGAAGGGTAAGAAAGTCAAATTATCAGTCAACCTTGAATCATCATCTTTCAATACCAAAATTGATGAGAATTTTCACTATCAATAAAAAATGATGGGAATACAAAAGGAGATGTATTAAGAGCAAAGAAGACAAGGATCACATCAATTTTTTTAAAAAGATGTGTTCTGGCCATTTGTGGACATTCACCAATGAAAAACAACATACAGAAAAATTCTCTGCGACTAAAGGAAACACTTGTAAATAAAAATGACTCCACTCCAAAAAATTCTAGGGAACAAGGACCATCGAACAACGATTGGAATCGCACTTCAATATGAACAAACATATGGTCTCCTCTTAAAAACCTTTGAATGATAAAATGAAGATTGAACCTAGCTCACGGGAACACGTTCCCGATAATGAATCTGAACTGAGCGAAGAAAATAAATTTTTAAGTGTGTGCGTATATATATAAAGTTGATTATTGTTTTATTATTTATATAAATTTTGTGCTTGTTTTTATTAAGATATATAAAATATATTATAAACAAATATATTAGGAATTCTAAAACAATATCTAGAAAAAATAATACAAATCTGAACATTTAAATAAACAATAGTTTCAGTCGACTGAACTTTCTTGTTCAATTAATTGAACGAAGAAGAATAGTAAACACAGATTTAGTCGACTGAATTGTTATCCAATCGACACTGTAAATAAATTTTATTTTACCCCTAACTTGACATTTTGGTTAATGGACTGACTTCAATATTTAGTCGACTGCTCGAATAAAAATAAAAACTAGTATTTTCTGATTAAAATGTCTGAATTATACTTTAGTCAACTCAGTAAAGAATAAAATTTAGTTCCCAAACATACAACCTTAGTTAATTGACTGAGTCACTACTCAGTTGGCTGATCTAGAAGAAATATTATTTCCAAAGCAATTTTTAGTCGACTGGTCGGGTATTTTTTTAGTTTTTTAAAATATAAACCCATTCAACTTCATGTCTTTTGAGACTGCTACCGTTCAAAACCATTACCTCTATTTCATCCCTCAGTTTTTGTGTCCTCATTCTTTCATCTCTTCCTCTAAAGAGATAAACAAAATCCAAATTTTCCTTCCTCAATAATCAATTACAATGCCTATAAATGTTCAAGAGAATCATCTACAACCACTGGACCATTTGAATCTAAAATCAAAGGCTGGCTATATAATGATGCTACTATCCAAAGGTTAAATAACATAAGCAACATAAGCATTTCAAAATGTTCATTCATTTGGTTTAGAGATTTTGGAGGCTTTGCTCTTTGAGAATTCTTTGAAGTAAACCACATTGACAATCACGTCAACTTTGAAGCCAATAATCTCAAGATCTAGCCATTATTAGTAAAGTTGTTTTATGCTAACTTGAACTTAGATTCCATGAATCCCCACAATAGGAAAATTGTATATGGACTCTTCTTTGTGGTTTCAAAATTTATCTACCTGTGGCAAGATTTGGGTCTATTTTAAATTGTCCTTCTGATGGAGAAGATGATACTGAAGTAAATATGAAAAATCATGATGAAATTAGCCATTAATTTTTAGTTAATAACCTAGAAGTGTTGAAAGAAAAATTCTTATGTCCGAAAGTTAGAATTTTGCATAGAGTACTTGCTCACTCTATACAATCACAGTCCGGTAGCTATGAAGTGGTTTATAAATACAACCTTGAAGCTCTTTATGTAATATATAGTCATCGGAAAGTTAGTTAGGCAAAGGTAATAATGGATGAATTCGAAACATTTCATAATCGTGGAGCCAAAATGATCCATTATGGGAAATATATCATGCGTATCATAATGAGCTTTCAAGCAACTCTTTCAAATTCCAATTTTACTTTATTTGGTTGTTTAGAATTCAAAAACCTTAGTCTTATGAAACTTCAACAAAGAGTTGAACACCGCAACATTGTATTCTTTGAGCAATGGAAAGCAAATAAAGAAGCCAGTCATTCTCAAACTGCCAACCCTTTTGCAACTTTTTTCTCTCAAGGTCCTCAATCTCCTCAACCTCAACATGATGAGGATGTCACATAAGAAATATCATTGGAACATCAACCAAGGTAGGCCTATTTTGCTTTCCCCCACAATTAGAGTGAGCTTGATCGATGTCTTTCCCGAGTTGAGCACACTATCACTATTATAGGTAACGAGCTTGATCGAATTAAAGGATTCTTAAACAAAATGTGGGATAAAATGTCATGCTCTTCATACTCTTTTAAATATACACCCTTCATCGAAATTCTTCAGAATCCTAAGTGTTTAACTTGGACATCATCCAAAGAGGAAGAAGGAGAAGATTAGGTTGAGCATGGACAAACAAGTGAAAGTCATGACTACTGAGGCTTGGTAAGATGGTATTTTCATCTTACATCCTGTTTTTGTTTTTTTTAAGAAACTTCAATTGTATGTTGATTCATGAAATTTGTGTTGATATTATGTAATTGTGATTTTCATAGTTTATTGTTATTATTCATGATGTTTTATTGTCTTGGTTATTTTATGTAATAGTCATTTTCACATTTGTGTTCCCTTATGAAATGATTTATCATATCTGCATTGTGATCGTTCTTTGTTTCTAAATATTCTCATTTTACATATTACTTATCTAAATTTCTCTTGCTAATTTCCATTTCCTTTTTTATAAATGATAACGGGGGAGAATAAATATGGCCATATTGATAGGGGGAGTATAGACATAGAGGGAAAACAATCGATGTATCGATTACTTTAAAAATCTATAGTTGTCATCATAAAAAGGGAAAGAATGTTAGAAACTTGTATTTTGGTATTTTGGTAGTAATAACTATACAACATTATATTATGTGTACTAACCACTTGCATAGGAAAAGATCGATCAAATGAGGAGATGTACTCGATAAAAAAGAAGACCATGATGACATAACCAATGTAATATTAATCATAGCATCTTAGTCTAGAATTATATAAATTATTAAAATCTCCGATGTTATTTACTTTATTGCTTTACTTTTATCCTACTAATTTTGCACAAGTTAAACACATAGAAAAATATTCCCACTAGACTTTCAATATAAAGGATCTTCCTAATTAGCTGTTTTGCATTACCTAGAAACCAAGATCCAAGTGTTTCTAGGTAAAGAAAAACAATCGATCGGGAAGATCGATCTACCCATGCAATTAGTTGAAGGAGATAATAGGATAGTCTAGATTTTTTTTATAATGGATGAATACTCGACATATAACATTTTTCTAGACCGACCGACCCTTGTTGATTTTAGAATAGCACTAGCTCCTTGGTGTTTGATGATGAAGTTCCCTATATAGAATGGGTCGGATATATAAGTGGCGACCAGAGCGCATGAAGGGAGTGCTATGTCATGGTAGGGCTGTCAATTTCCTACACGACCCAAAACACGACCCGAACCCACATGGAAATTAGCAGGTTAACCCAACCCGTTTGAGTTGGCGGGCCATTTTCGAGTCAACTTGAATTTGACCCATTTATAAACGGAGGGGTTTCGGGTTGACCCACTAACCCGAAATTGACCCACTAACAACCCATTTATACTTATATAGGTCGACCTGACCCGTTTACGACTCGATCCGTTTATGATCCATTTGTACCTTATATAGATTATACGGGTTGACCCGACCCATTTACGACCTGTTCCGACCCGTTTATGACCTAATTATACCTTATACGGGTTGACTCGGCCCGTTTACACCTTATACGGGTTGACCCGACCCATTTACTACTCGACCTGACCAGACCCGTTTATAATCGGGTTACACGGGTCGGGTCGGGTGGGGCCAACCCGTTTATAAACAGGTTGGGTTCGGGTTAAGCTTTTTCTGACCCGTTTAATAAACGAGTTGACCCGAACCCAACTTGACCCGACCCAAGCCCGACCCAACCCAGCCCATTGACAGCCCTAGTCATGGAGGTAAGGGAAGCAAACCGACATAAGAAAGGCAAGGATGTGGTGAAGACTCTCCTCATCCATGATTCACAAGCATATTAACTAAAGCATGAGACTTGGCTCGGGAACCATAGTAGTTTTGACAAGTTTATGAATCCCATGAAGAAATCAATGGAAGTTCGAATGGAACTGGCCAAGCTGACGGTGAACTACCAATCGATATGGACGATCTAGCCTAAGTTCTAAAGATTGGATCTCAGCTTAGCATTAACTTGAGGAAGGAATTACTTAATTTGCTTCAAAGATACGTGGACGTCTTTTCTTGGATGCATTCGGATATATCCAGGATGTCATCGGAGATATCATGTCACACACCAGATATTAATCCAAAATACTCTAGTAAGACTAAAAAAGTGCAGTCCAAGTCTAGAGCGATCCACTGCATTAAAGGAAGAAATGGATAAACTAATGGCGAACGACTTTATCCACGACGCTCTATACCCTACATCGGTATCCAACCCCGTCTTATTTAATAAATAAAACGAGAAATAGTGGACATGTATCGATTATTTAGATATGAACAAGGCATGCCCAAAAGACACCTTTTCCCTGCCCAAGATTGACCAACTGATAGATGGGACAACGGGGCATGAGTTACTCTCCGTCATGGATGCTTATTTCAGTTATAACTAGATTCTGATGCATATATCGAATTAAGAAAATACCATCTTCATAATGAATTTGGGATTATACTACTATCGAATAATGTTGTTTAGTTTGATTACTGTTGGAGCCACATATCATAGATTAGTGAATTCTATGTTCAAGAATCAAATTGAATGAACAATGGAGGTGTATATGGATGACATGCTTGCGAAGTCATGAGTATAGCTGAACCATTTGGATAAACTCTTAGAGATGTTTAATGTCCTACGACAATATGGAATGAAGCTGAATCCATTGAAATGTTTTTTCGGGATGGAATCGAGAATTTTTTTAGGATTTATTGTTAATATAAGGGGCATTAAGGCTAATTTAGAGCAGAATAACTATAGGGATTGAATGGGAAGATAACTATCTAGAGTCGGTTCATCTCAAAGGCAATGGATAAATGCGCCCCTTCGTCTATGCCCTTAAAAAAGGCAAGAAGAATATTGGATGGAATTGGGATCGTCAAAATGCCTTTAAGGGTTGTTGAGGCACATGAAAATTCCATCGAACTTATCCAAGCCACTCGATGGGGAAGATTTGTTTGTTTATCTGGTGGTTTCTGCTCATGCACTAAGTGCGACACTAGTTCATGAGGAGGCGAGGATTCGAAAAATGGTCTATTAAATCAGCAAGCACTTTACAAGAGCTTAAAAGAACTATCTAAGGTTGGAAAATATAGCATATTGCTTGGTGATTGCATCGAGAAAGCTGTGACTGTATTTCCAGGCTGATCTGATCATCATGTTGATAGATCTACCCTTATAGTAGGTGCTATACCGACCTAATACTTCAAGAAGACTACTGAAGTGGAACATAGAGTTGAGTCAATATGAAATTACTTACCATTCAAGGAACGCAATACACGGACAATGCAGATGCAATTTCTCATTGGAAGTCGTTAATGGTTGGTGCTTTGAACGAGCACAGTTCAGGTGCAGGAGTAGCGCTCGTAACTTCAAAAGTACGATTGGTTAGTTATAAACTAAGGTTGGAGTTTCCCACAACAAACATCAAGGCTGAGTATAAAGCATTGATAGTGGGACTAAGGATTGCAAAGGGGCTAAGGGTAAGGACACTACACATATTTAGCGATTCCCAGCCGGTGGTATTGTAAAAGCCCGAAAATCCGAACTCCTTGAATATACCCTAATCTCCATAGATTAACTCAAGATGAACAGAAATACGAATTATCAATGTTTAAGAAAAAGAGAAAAAGGTAGAAGATAGAGATAAGAAGATAGAAAATAGAGAGAAAAGAAAATAGAAAATAGAACGGAACAGAAAACAACAGAACAATATCAGAATCTCACAATTTGCAGCGGAACAACATATAATAAATAAATGAATAATCTTTAAACAAAGAACTATATCAGTTATTACATTACATTACATTTCATTTCATTACACCATATCATCAGAGTGTATAACAAACAACAACAAACAGCGGAAAAGAAATACTATATACTAATAATACGCCATGTCATCCAGCTTGCCTCAGCAACTCCAGAATATCCAGAATATCCTGATAAACCTAACTCTTGACTGTCCGTGTGGAAATTGGTGGCACTCAGAGTTTAGGAAGGAAAACAATAAACTCCGAGTCAGTCATGTGACCGGTGTGAGAACTCAAAACAGTTTATTTATCTTTAAAATCAAAATAGAGGAATATTTTTAAAGTCAATTCGCAATGCTTTTAAAAATGAGACTACCATAAGGCCTCCCGCACACACACACAATGCAAACGCAGAATCGGAGGAGATTTCTCCTTATGATAGTCAAAGATGCTTGATACGCATTAAAAAGAAACATTTGATATTATTATTAGTGCATAGTGTAGGAAAATATTTCGAAAATAGAATATAAATCTTAGCGAACATACGACCATTATTGTATGCCTACTACAGCTAACTATGTTCAATAGCAGGTTACCGCCACATTCCATAGCAGGTTATACAACTAAAACCGTACAAGTCTCGTATTGTTTCTTTGGATTTCCAACGAATGATCAGGCCAAGGAACTTCCCATTGCCACATGGAAACGCCTCTGGCGGGACGTCCCGAGAACTTAACCAGCTCTCTGCCAACACAAGGCCGGGTTACCTTTATCACTAGGTAACTACTACACGAATATGTCATCCCCCGGTCCTTTGGGACCTTTAACCGAGCGCTCGTCATCAACATCACACAATCATAAATAAAGTGTTTCAACATGAGTAAGTATCTGGGCTCCATACCATGATACCACCCTTTTCCAGAAGGAAATGCACATACCCTAAAGGGAGCTACCCCTCATAACCTTGCCGCATCTTTCCTATTTTGACCATTCCGGGGTGTGAGGCTCGACGAAGTCACGTCCACAAAAACATACTTTATACAAAAGCCATGCTTTGGGTCAACAAATGATCATAGAAATGATCACCAAGATAGATGATCAAATAAATGATCCTATCTCAAATAATCAACACAATGATCATATCACAGCAACACTCAGCATGTCACATTACCAAATTGGGAATATATCGCTGATAACCTTCAACTACATAACCTCTGAGCTCGTACGTCTCAGAGAAGGGTGTTAAGCTAAAAGAATAAATTCTCCGCCACGAACAGAAATATATTTGAAAGAAATCTGCTTTATATCTCAATTTGTAATGTCAGACATACAATCCATACAAGTCTGTTCCGGGATCGAACAGAACCGAAGGCACTTACAAAGAAGTCCTTGCAATCTGGATATCCACAATCCTGATCGGATTTTCCATCACATATGGAGAACCCAATACCGGAGCAACTCGGTGCAGAGTCAATCGACAGGTCATCCTATCGCTCTCGCAAATACCGGGTCTTCAACACCGATCTTCAATGCTATCCATTACGTCGTATCACTATTCGGAATGGGTAATCCGAATAACGAGCGCAATAATTTAAAAATAAGTGTGCATTCAAATTCAATCAAATCACAACAAATACCTTTCAAAGGTAAATATTGATAGTCGGTTATTGAACTATCAATGGATATGCACACATCACCTGATTCCAAATAATTTTCCAAATTATTTATTTTCCAAAATATCTTTACAAGATATATAATTTCAATATGTCAAAAATAAATCAATATTTATCTTTAAACAAATTCCCTTTTCATTCATAAATTCCATAGTGAATTTATATTTCAAAATGTTTATGAATAAACGATTTCAATTATTCATTTTCAATTTATCTTCAAAAAGATAAATTCTCTAGGCTTTTCATTTTGCATTGGAAAAACATTTCCATACTTATTTATTAATAAGTAATTCACAATCCATTTATTTTCAACACTTGGAAAATATTCAATATACTTCAATCGAGATTAAGTATATATTTCATTCTTTAAGGAAATCATTCTCTTAAACATAATTATTTGGGCCAAAACGAATGTTGCGTAAAACATCGTTACGACAACCCAAAATCACTAGTATAGGGATTCGAAATTAAAATAGATATATAAATCCCAATACTATACAAAACATTTCCTTTCGGAAATCATTTACTATAACAATAGTGTTATAGTCCACCATTTCCTTCTATTTCTCGAAAACGTCTATTTCAACAATAAATGTTGAAATCTATTGTTTCGAATCTCAACACGATTTGAAAACATCGTTAGATCGTTTAAATTCTATTTAAAACATCACATTCAAAACATTTTCTTTAACATATTATTCACTATTTAAAAACGTGAATATACTACGTTAACAAATTTCTTCCTTTTATTCATTTTATTTCAAAGGATTATTCACAGTCAAAAATGTGAATATAACTCCATTAATAGGTTTCAACAATTTACTTATCAAAATAAGTCGTTTGCGGATTTATAAAACAATGTTTATAAATTCCTTTATTAACCTTTCAATTCATAACCCAATTATAGACCAAAAGTTCACATTATAAGTTAAACACTTATAATTTATTTGTTTACAAGGTCGTTCCTTTAAACTTCATAATTATAAATCTTATAACTTATAAGATTCAATTATTTATCCAAAACCATTCTTTTAATAACTTTACAAATTTTATAAACCTACTCCTTATAAAATTCCTATAACTTCACCGTTTATAATTCTATAAATTTCATTCATTTATGAAATCCATTCACAATTCATTCTAACACTTATAAAAACTCGTTTTATAATTCAAATATTTTTAATTTATAAATATCAATTTATAAATTCTTTTATATAAATCAATTTATATTATTCTTTTAAAACGTCGTTAAACTCCTTTATAATTTCACCATTTTGATTTATAAAATAATTAAATTTTATAAATCTTATTTTTATAACATTAAAAATTATAACGTTTATTTATTTAAAATGAATCAATTCCAAAAATATTTTATAAACGTATACTTTCAAAAATCACTTTGAAATCCTTTTAAAATTTCAAAATTTGGTCCAATGATGCTACATACCAAATAGTCAATCACGACAACAACGATATCATATATCGATATGATAATCCATCAAATATCAAAATATCTGAATTCAAATAAAGACTGTTGAGGAATCCAGTTGGATCCCTCCAACCTGTTTCCCTGCATCCACAAACATTAGCACAATACCAATTCCGCTCCAGTACGGAATTATCGCGGTATATGGGATTTAAAATATTATCCGCTTAATAGACGGCGCAATAGGGTCTCATCCGCTAAAAAATGCGGGAAATCAATAACTCCAATATATACATATGCCAATATATATATATTGCTATTATATATAATACCAATTTCACTGATTATGAAATATTCGCGGTATATGTTTTTAATAAATAACATCCGTTTACTAACGGCGCATAATGTCTATTTTAACAATCAATAGATATCAATCATCATTCAAACATGCATTCAAATATTTTAAATCTAACTATTTAAAATAAAATCGAAACCGATTCGATTGAGTGAGAAGTTCTCACCTTGATTTCAATTTCGTTTTAGCGATTTATTTCGAATAAAATTAAACGGACGTCTAATTTTACCCGAAATTCTCACTAACTCCAAACGACTCCAATCCATTTCCATAGCGTAGTGCTTGTCCATACGATTCCAACGCTTCCTGTTTCGCGCGTTTTCGACCTCGTATGAAAAAGATATGCATTTTACAAGTTTATACTAATTTTTATAATTATAATTTACAACAAAATTAACTATATTAAACCTATACTCGATCACTGCCGTTGATTTCCTGCATCCACCATCAGGCCGCACGTCCCCCCCCCCCTCTTCCTCTTCTCATTCACGTACAGGCAACATAGCCGAACCCATCTATGGATATTAGGGTTTATTTTTGCTTCCACCACACTCGCTTCCAGTATGATCAGAGACCACCACTACGAAGGCCGACCCAACCTCCATGCTCGGCCAGAGCATAGGCCAACTCGGCCTCCTCCTTCCTTGGAAAACGCGCACGCAACGCATTGCCTTCATCTCCATTTTCCCGTTGATCTATAGCTCCAATCTCGATCTCCACCGTTGAACACGAAGATCTCGATGTGCTCTATAACATTGTAGTTGAAGAATTCTTGAAACGAGGCTTGGATTTGAAGAGATTTGGGGATGAAGTTGAGATAATTTCGGCCTTTAGTTCTAACTGAGGTGGCTAGGGTTTTAGATTTTTTTTTATTTTCTTGTGAATGGAGGGGCTATTTATAGGAAAACGAACGACACTATTCATTCCGGAAATTCCAAACTCCGATTTACGCGCCGTAACCTGCGTTTCTAGGGTTTACCCCGTATTCTGGACACAATGGAACAGGTTTCGGAAGCTAATTCGGTCATCTGTGCGAGTTATGGCAATAAACGTTCAATTTAAATTAAACCGATTTAAACGATTTTCTAGGCGTTTTAATTTACACCGGACAAACGGTAAATCCAATCGACACGAAATTTGAAACCTTACAATAATATCACATTACGGATCCGATGAAACTGGTTTCGTCGAAATCCGAGACTTTTTGAAAAATGGCTATTTTAACTCGCCAAATTAATATTAAAACAATTTTGATGCGTTTCGAGCTGCCACGATCAAACGATAACTCCGATTGTTATGAAAATTGAAATCCGATAATAACTAACAATTACGGATTCAATGGAACTAGTTTCGTCCAATTCTGAGACTGTTCGAAAATTGGCTAATTTCACTAGTCGATTTAATATTAAAATATTCAATTTTCACAAATGAACTTTTAATTCGATTTTAAAAGTTCTAAAACGTCTTTCTAACTTCAATATGATAAAATAAAATTTTACAAATCATTCTCAATCATATTTAACCCAATTTTCAATTATTTTCATAATTTAACATATTAAATTATCGATTTAATTATTCAATTAAATCCAATTATTCGAATAAAAATTTATTCGACTTATAAATTCACTTATTAATATTTAAAATTAATTAAATATTCGAATTTTAATTACTAAAAATCCTGGGTCGTTACAACCTTCCCCCCTTAAAAGAATTTCGTCCTCGAAATTATCAAGTAAGAAAAGTTACAGAATCCATTAACTTTCCCAAAATCCATAGTTAAACTTCTTACAATAACTTTACTAAGTTTTCAAATCATACTTAGTTTTCTTTTCAAAACAATTACTATTGTTTAACTTTCAACTCCAAATAAAAGTCTAAGTTTTCAAAATTTTCCAATTTTCTCAAATTTTTTCTAACGCCTTAAATTTTCGGAAAAATTCGCCATAGTCTCCTTTGCGCGGCTCGATCCGAAAAAAAAATGACAGTATATATATCACAAATATACATTTCATCAAGTAATGAGGCATCCCGCAGGGGAAAAAGTATAAAAGTACGGTATGTAATCCGAGATATGTACCTTATATTTTATTAGCAAGCATATACGGATAATATAGCGCGAAAGCGAGCTCCAAATGCGAAGCAAACGCGATCCGCACCTATTAAACTCTCAACAAATAGATGAGAAACATGTATATATGAAAATAGTATCGATATACAGCATATAGCAACATAATAACTATATATGCCAACATAGCAAATGCAATAAAAGCAATATACTCAACCATCAACCAACTAACATCCATAACCAATAAATATTCATTCATATTCTCATTAATATTCAATGAAATAGGTTTTCAATTTAATCACATTTGATTCATTAACAGTGGATGATTTTACTAACATTCATTTTCAATTAGTTTATATTCACTAATTCATATTCAAGTTGGTTCACTTCCAAATCACATTCAATTCTATTCAAGATTCACTTAACTTCCAATTGAATTTCAATTACTTTAGCTTCCAATTTCATTAACTCAATTTCATTAACACTTAATGAATTATATACAATCAACTAACAATCATATAACAATCAATGTATATTTTTAACAAATTCCACTTTTTTTTATAAATTCCATTTCTATTTATTTTACCACAACTTCCTTTATAATTTCACAATTTTGATTTATAAAATAATTAAATTTTATAAATCCTATTTTTATAACATTAAAAATTATAACGTTTATTTATTTAAAATGAATCAATTCCAAAAATATTTTATAAACGTATACTTTCAAAAATCACTTTGAAATCTTTTTAAAATTTCAAAATTTGGTCCAATGATGCTACATACCAAATAGCCAATCACGACAACAACGATATCATATATCGATATGATAATCCATCAAATATCAAAATATCTGAATTCAAATAAAGACTGTTGAGGAATCCAATTGGATCCCTCCAACCTATTTTCCTGCATCCACAAACATTAGCACAATACCAATTCCGCTCCAGTACGGAATTATCGCGGTATATGGGATTTAAAATATTATCCGCTTATTAGACGGCGCAATAGGGTCTCATCCGCTAAAAAATGCGGGAAATCAATAACTCCAATTTATACATATGCCAATATATATATATATTGCTATTATATATAATACCAATTTCACTGATTATGAAATATTCGCGGTATATGTTTTTAATAAATAACATCCGCTTACTAACGGCGCATAATGTCTATTTTAACAATCAATAGATATCAATCATCATTCAAACATGCATTCAAATATTTTAAATCTAACTATTTAAAATAAAATCGAAACCGATTCGATTGAGTGAGAAGTTCTCACCTTGATTTCAATTTCGTTTTAGCGATTTATTTCGAATAAAATTAAACGGACGTTTAATTTTACCCGAAATTCTCACTAACTCCAAACGACTCCAATCCATTTCCATAGCGTAGTGCTCGTCCATACGATTCCAACGCTTCCTGTTTCGCGCATTTTCGACCTCGTATGAAAAAGATATGCATTTTACAAGTTTATACTAATTTTTATAATTATAATTTACAACAAAATTAACTATATTAAACCTATACTCGATCACTGCCATTGATTTCCTGCATCCACCATCAGGCCGCACGTCCCCCCCCCCCTTCTTCCTCTTCTCATTCACGTACAGGCAACATAGCCGAACCCATCTATGGATATTAGGGTTTATTTTTGCTTCCACCACACTCGCTTCCAGTATGATCAGAGACCACCACTACGAAGGCCGACCCAACCTCCATGCTCGGCCAGAGCATAGGCCAATTCGGCCTCCTCCTTCCTTGGAAAACGCGCACGCAACGCATTGCCTTTATCTCCATTTTCCCGTTGATCCATAGCTCCAATCTCGATCTCCACCGTTGAACATGAAGATCTCGATGTGCTCTATAACATTGTAGTTGAAGAATTCTTGAAACGAGGCTTGGATTTGAAGAGATTTGGGGATGAAGTTGAGATAATTTTGGCCTTTGGTTCTAACGAGGCGGCTAGGGTTTTAGATTTTTTTTTTATTTTCTTGTGAATGGAGGGGCTATTTATAGGAAAACGAACGACACTATTCATTCCGGAAATGCCAAACTCCGATTTACACGCCGTAACCAGCGTTTCTAGGGTTTACCCCGCGTTCCGGACACAATGGAACAGGTTTCGGAAGCTATTTCGGCCATCTGTGCGAGTTATGGCAATAAACGTTCAATTTAAATTAAAGCGATTTAAACGATTTTCTAGGCGTTTTAATTTGCACCGGACAAACGGTAAATCCAATCGACATGAAATTTGAAACCTTATAATAATATCATATTACGGATCCGATGAAACTGGTTTCGTCGAAATCCGAGACTTTTTGAAAAATGGCTATTTTAACTCGCCAAATTAATATTAAAACAATTTCGATGCGTTTCGAGCTGCCACGATCAAACGATAACTCCGATTGTTATGAAAATTGAAATCCGATAATAACTAACTATTACGGATCTAATGGAACTAGTTTCGTCCAATTCTGATACTGTTCGAAAATTGGCTAATTTCACTAGTCGATTTAATATTAAAATATTCAATTTTCACAAATAAACTTTTAATTCGATTTTAAAAGTTCTAAAACATCTTTCTAACTTCAATATGATAAAATAAAATTTTACAAATCATTCTCAATCATATTTAACCCAATTTTCAATTATTTTCATAATTTAACATATTAAATTATCGATTTAATTATTCAATTAAATCCAATTATTCGAATAAAAATTTATTCGACTTATAAATTCACTTATTAATATTTAAAATTAATTAAATATTTGAATTTTAATTACTAAAAATCCTGGGTCGTTACAGGTATGTTAAGTTAGAAAGGAATATCAGGTCAAGGGTGCAAGACTTGCCCCTTACCTGATAAAGTCACTAGAACAGTTGGATGATGTAGAGCACTACATTATCATGCTTGTCTCCAGGGGAAAACACAAAAGCTGATATATTGTCTACGCTGGCGAGTTATGGGGAAGCACAAATGATGGGTCTAGTTCAAGTGGAAGTTTTAACGGCTTTAAGCATCGATCAAATCAGTGTCGACAGGATTTTAGAGACTGCGGAGGAAGAGGAATCATGGACGACACCAATCAAAGAATATTTTCTCAAGGGGACTCAAGAGAGAGATAGAAATGAACGAAAGAAACTCTTTCAAAAAGCACCTCATTCATGATGCAAGAAGGATTATTGCATAGATGAGGATTCCCTACCCCCTACTTCAGTCTGTAACCAAGGATGAAGCTATGAAGATCCTTATGGAAATCCATTAGAGCAGGTGTAGTGATCACACTAGGGGCCAAACTCTGCCTAAAACGGTACTTCGCCATGGATATTTCTAGCTAATAATAAATTGTAATGCAGTTGATTACACAAGATGGCGTGACCGTTGCTAGAGATTTGCAAAGATTCTGAGAGCCTCATCTATAGAACTTACACAAAAGGTTAGCCCATGACCATTTTCAGTTTGGGAATTAACCTAGTCAGTACGCTGCCTATTGCAAAAGGTGGAGCTAAATATGTTATAGTTATGGGGGATAATTTTATAAAGTAGCTTAAGGTGGAACGACTTGCTACAATCAAAATGAAAAAGGTGACCAACTTCGTGACGAAGAACATCATATGTAGGTTTGGAGTACTCTAGAAAATCATCACATATAATGAAACTCGGTTAGATAATACCGAGTTTATAGAATTCAGCAACCGATTTAGAATCGAGAAGAGCTTCTTGGTAGCAGTATATCCACAAGTGAATGGACAAGTAAAGGTGGTGGAAAAAAATCATATAGTCCACCTTGAAGAAGCGACTAACAAGAAGTAAGGGAAACTGGGTCGATGAGCTTTCGCTAGCATTTTGGGTTTATAGGATGATCCATAATCAACGGCTGGATATTCATTGCTCTCTCTGAAATATGGATCAAAAGCTATGATCCTGAAAGAATCAGAAGTCCTATCTCATCATAAAAGGCATTCTGATCCAAAGGTGGATGTGGAACTCTTGCTTGAGTCCCTTGATTTGGTTGATGAGCAGTGGTAAGTTGTGGAATTGAGGGTGGCTGCTCGCCAGAAAAGAATAGCACAACACTTCAACACCAAGTCCCAAAACTGTACTTTCGAGATAGCGAATCTTATTCTAAAACGGATTCTCTTGGGTAAGAGGCATTTGGTACGAACTGGGAAGCGAAAGCTTATGGACGGAATATTTAACTTGGCTACAATTAATGGAATTATGATGCCATGATTATGGAACAATGACTTGCTAAATCATTATTGTATTTAGTTTTGCTTAGTTTATTTTCAATAAGCCACCCAAGGATTTTGAGGGCAATGTAATAAGGCAGGACTAGCCATGCTTTTCATCCATAAATGTAGTTCCCTTCATGAACCAATTGAACGGGGTTAATGAAAGTAAGAATCTTATACTATGTGATTAGCAGTATGTTCGAGAACATGCTCCTCTGGCCTCAAATAATGGCCAGGAAGTGTGCTTCCAAGGGTCAATCGGATAATTCGGTCCCAACCATTAGGAATTTGTCATTTCCTAGAGATTGGCGAAGTTAAGAATAGATAAGTCGGATAATTCGATCTCGATCTTCAAGAATCCGTTATTTCCCAGATTTGGCAATGGCATGAAAGAATAACTACTCTGGGGTCGATCAAATAATTTGATCTTGACCTTTAGGAATTTACCATTACCCAAAGATTGGCAATGACAGGAATGAATTACCACTTAGGTGTCGATTGGATAATTCGGCCCCGACCTTATAGGTATTTTCCATTGTCCAAAGTTTGGAAACATTAAGTAGGACTAACCATGTAAGGATCAATAGGATAATTCGATCTTGGCCTGCAAGTACCAGTTGTTTCCCAAACTATGGCAGCGTTAAGAAGGAATGCTCGAAATCGAGCAGTTAAATCGTTAGTTCTTGAAGTTAGGACTGGTGCACAAACCAGATTTTCATGACTACGCTAGCGTCCTAACAAGACATTCTTACTAAGGATAAGCGAGGATAGTTGTTAAAAATCTAGGACAAGCATTCTCAGACTTCTTCAATTCGGGATCAAAGATGGGAGGAGCACGATTAGACTGGGACAATCAAATAATTTTCCTCCATAATGTTTGACTTATACCAATGATCAGATTTTGGCAGTTGGAATAGCAAGTTCCTCAAATAAGGAAAAAAGATATAAACAAGAAGTAGATACTTCAATTGATGCTTCTCTACGATAGGGGCAACATGGAACTTAGACTATGGTGGAAATTGGTCAAAGGAAACTCGACCTAACCAAAGTAGGGAAAACCATGGAACAGGTACAATTATGATTCTATTCCACCACATGGAGCACTTTGGCAACTATAAAATGAACTAAAATAATGGAATATACTTAAAGCGATTGTATGAAATTTATTTATATGCGAAGGGTTGCAATAAATAAAAGCGTTGCATGCAAATAAACATATATAATGTATGTAAAATGTAGTATAGGCAGTTATTCATAAATAAGCATAGAATATAAAAGATGTGAAATAGTAAACATAGCAAAGATTACAAAGCAAAAAAGCAATCTTTCTTTACTTCAAACATTATATACAAGAGTAGTGGAAATTGTTCCCGCACAAACAAGGCTTATGTATAATAAAAAGAAACATAAAAACATAGCCAACCATGCCCACAAGGTCCAGGAGACTCCTATTTCTTCTTCCCTCACATGTGTCCCTTACCGAAGCTATCAAGTCAAGTCTATGCTATTTTCTACCCTTGGATTTCCCTTCTTCTGGAGTGTCGCCCTCAGAATTGGTAGTCTCTCCCTTATTTGTGGCATGGGACACATTGGCGTCTTCTCAAGCTTTAGAGGATTTGATTTTTAGGGGTTTCAGCTTAATAGAAGGATTCTCGGTGGTAGGGCTTGAAGGCATGGAGCTAGCGGATTTCTTAGTTCTTAACTTCTTTTTATTCTGACCTTAGGAAGGTTGATCTTCTATTTCATAGCCACTATAATAGGATTGGTTGGACCTATAGCACTGGTCATTCAAACGCTTTCTCTAAGGACGGAGAGATATCCTCCAGCCCTTCCAAGGTCACGATCCATTGAGAATTGGGGTCATGTTTGGAACTAGGAGGTAGGATTAAAGTTGCAAGTCCCATGGAGATAGAGGTCAACATCGTAGAAATGGTTATGAAATAGAATGGTAATGGTTAATGATTGACTCACATGAGAACTGAAGTTTCTCGACAACCGATGATACCAAAGATAAACCTTCACTTCGAATTGATTGTGAAGAAGGAGATTTAGAAACCTCACCCTCTTCAATTGAATACTCGATACGTGGATTGATCAAGAGCGAAACATAAGCTTCGATAGAGATGACTGCTATGGATGCTGGGATGGTCCGGGACACCTCGAAGCTGGGCACCTTCATCTTCAAAATATCTACTGTAGGCTCCTTTGACTATAGAATAGATGATATGGCTAGACCCAATGCGCTTCGGTTAGTGGAAGCCTCGACGATGGCAATATAGCAACGGCGTCTTTGGTGTCAAGAATGGCTCTTCCCTCTTCAAGTTTAGCATATCCTCTGCATCAAACTACTTATCCATTAACTCTTCCTTGGAGAGGCCTGCAACAGCAGCTTCAAAGTGACGTAATACCTTCTCCTAGGCAATGGGAAGGGTTTCAACATACGTACTCCCCAACCATTTAAAGTTCTTATATTGAGTCATGCTCACGAAGAAGTGCTGGAGAGTATTACTCAGCTCTTCCTTCTCCTTACCCTACACCCCTTTAAGGTCTTTAAGGTCATATGCAACGAAGGAGTGATCAACCTCCTTATCCAGTTTCTCGGCCTTCACTAACAATAGGCTCTCCTTAAATTTATCTTTCACTGAGCGGAGCTTTTGATTCTCAATCACCTGCTCCTTAATGATCTTATCCCTGGCCAGAATAGTCTCAATCTTTATAGTGAGGGCCGATTTGGTCTCATCAATTAGAGTTTCTCGAGGAGCGCCCTCATCATGGGTAATCTTAAGCAAGTCTCTCAGCATTATGATGGGCCATCCTCATACTACCATAAGACTTTTGGCATTGGTCTTGGATTTTGGAGCGTCGTCTATCTCTGTCATCATCTTCTTTAAGACTCCCTTATACCATGTAATGATGTCATTATATGTTCTCTTCTCAGAATCGAATGATTGGTAATTTATGTAATTTATCTTATTTACTTTAGAGAGGATGAAACCAGTATCTTCCACTTATAGCCCTAATCAACTAAAATTTAAACACGTCGGACGTCCCAACCTTCTTCTCCCTTTGGAATATTTTAGATGTCTCAATCGAATTTGATCCATATAAAAAGAGATTTGCAAAAGTAGCCTACAAATGGGATGATGAAGCAGGAAAGGGAACCATGGGAGTAGCGACTCCTTATGAATAGGGGGAATGGTGGTGGTTAAGGAGCGAGAATTAAGAGATTGATGATGAGTAGGAATTTGGGAACCTAAATGAGGTGGAGGAATGTTAGAAGAGGAATGGTACTGGTCTTGCAAATCTCTATGTCGCTTGTATGAATCATTATGCATATCCTCTTCAGCCTGCTCTTTTTATCCTCTCGTCAGTTGTGGCGATCAACTTATGCCCTTCTTTCTCTTTTCGTTTGGCACTCTCCTCCTCGGATTCTATAATATGACAATAACTGGAGCAAGGTGGATATGGACTAGGGGTTTTTCCTTTGAATTCATCCATGATATGTTGAATCTTTCAATACCTATCTCTGGCCATGGAACCTGAAACAAGAAGATAAATCATATATGTATTAGGATTTCAAAATCTAGATGAATGCAAGGATGTTGTTCGTGATCCTAATGAACTATAGTGTGCCAATGACCTCTTAAATACTCTATAGATTGTATTGCATGGACTTAAAGATGGAGTCCCATCACCTTCATCCAGGATTTCCCCAGGTGAGAAATTGAATTTTGGAGAACCTGCAGGAAGGACATTGTCGATAGTGATATCAAGATCACTTAAGCCAACAAAGATGTCTCTTAAGGAATAAGCTGGAGGAATTATCTCGATTGAAGGAAATATGCTTGGTTCCTCGGTTTCTTAGGAGATTAGATGACAATATACCTCGGAC
Organism: Allium cepa; assembly: GCA_030765085.1. Taxonomy (NCBI): domain Eukaryota; kingdom Viridiplantae; phylum Streptophyta; class Magnoliopsida; order Asparagales; family Amaryllidaceae; genus Allium; species Allium cepa. Next base: position 646,884,690 of record CM060939.1, on the reverse strand, counting down.
AAGGGAAAGAAGGAAGCTCGGTCCATTCAAGAGTCATCCCACCATCCGATTTGTCTTCCTCCAAGCTGGTGACATATCCACTATCATTCTCGTCCCTGCTTTCTTCCTCCTCCTCTCCTTCCTCTTCCCCAATCTCTTCCTTTCCTTCTCTTATTCCCGCACTTCCACCCTCTTCTAGGATCGGTTGCATTCTATCTCCCTTATCCATTGCTATTGGGACCTCACCTATAACCACTTCTTTTGTTCCCTTTCCAATAGGATCTTCAGCATGCACCATACCCCGACGAACCTACAATTTCCCCTTTGAGATTCTTGGCAGAGCAATGAATGGGGGTAAAAGATTAGGCTAGCACTCTAAAGTATCATGGTGGAGATGGTACAAGAATACCAAATCTATTGGGAAGTAGAAGACCACATCATCGGAGGTTCTCGTTTGTTAGGAGATATGTGGTGGTGCGATGCTGAAAGCTAATTTCCTTCAGAGTTCTTAAAGTATGGAATGCTCATCATAAACATCTCGAATATGTCTATAAGGAAGTAAATAAAAAGCTAAACCCTTGGTAAGAAAGAGTTCAAGTACAATAAGGGAACATAGGAAGGGATCTTATGTTCGGAAAGCCAATCCCCGTTGAAGTCATACATGCATTGGACGAAGAAATATTTGTTCTTAAAGTAAGAGCATTTGTTATGGAGCTTCTCGATGACCTTGGACTTGCACTAGACCTCGGTAATCATGTATGACAGTGAATCACACCTTTATCTGAAGGTCAAAAGATAAGTTAGTACACCGAAATTTGGAGGCTGTGGAAATCAACTCGCAAAAAGCACGAACAGGGACCTCAATACCCATTGGGGTAAAATTAGGATGGAGCCAGCCTAAGCTCTTATAGAATCATGCATAAAAATGGATTAAATGGAGGACAACACTGCCAAGGCATATGTACCAATTGCATGTTGTATACCCTAATGGAGGATTAGATGCTAGTTGCCCCTGAGTAGGAAATAGCACATCATCCTCAAGAATTTCATATTGTCTATGTATGTTATGGTTCATCTTAGCTATAAAGATAGTTGGCACTTGTTCGTGTGGATTATCTAGAACCCCGAAGCCAATAATCATTTGCTAGTGGAGGCAGCTCTTGAATCGGGACAACTATCCTCTGTAGCTCAATGATAATCGTCCATTTGGTAGCAGAAGGTATAAAAGTGGAAGTTTGAGCTATGGTAGACCTAGCTTCAAGGGAAGTAGATGTCCTGGCAATGTTATGAAGGTAGGGTGATTGCCGAGTCATTTTAAAACTTAGCATTCAACATGCTCAGGTGTTCTATTTTAAAACATTTACCCATATGACCAATGCTCAGAATCCATAGGATGTCAACATATATTGATCAATTGGATTATGAACATCGACCAGGGAAAATGAAAGTTCTAATATACACATCGTGAGTCCCACATCCCATACACAAGGAACGGACCATCATGTGTAGATAGCTCGCTCATGCTAGAAAAAAGAGTCACATAGCATGACGGAACTATGCATCGAATGTTACCCATTATCGTTGAATGGTCGATAACGAAACCATTGTCCAGATCAACATAAAAGATTTTATTTTCCTAGAAAACCAAAAGTGTAGCAATGAATACTGCTATGTAATAAGAATATTCAGCAATAAAGATGCTAGGCGATGGAGTCATTCAAATTTTTGAGCCTGACCTACAAGATAGTCCTCGAAAGGGAATCGTCCGATTATTATTCGACTAAAGAAAATGCAATTGACCAAACGTTGATTGGAGTTAGTCATTAAGCATCATTTTTGTGACTTGAGCATGTGCCAAGTTGGACTCGGAGCCATTCTAGGTTGAACCTGAGAGAAAATCTAACTAAACTCCAACTAATCCCTATATATGCTCTTTAATCATTGTATCCGCCATCAATTACCACAGCATGGTGCCAATGCCAACCTTAAGGTTAGGTCCAGATTTGGGTCGGTGTACAAAAAGAGGTCGATAGCAGATCCTTAAGGGTAGGTGATGATGGTCAAAGTGATGACCTAATAGAGGTAACAAGTAGCGGTAATCTTTGAAGACAGCGATGAACTTGAATGATGATTTGGTGGCTTCAGGTGTTGGAAGGCAATTGGTTTAACCTTGAAGGATCAGAGCTTGAAGAGGTCGGTAGGAGAGTAATCGACATAAATGAATAAAGGGAAATGCGAAAATTAAGGAATAATTGCAAAGCCCCTAGTACTTATAGTACACCGGGTGGAATAAAAAAACTCAGTATTGAGTGGTATTTTTAATAGAAAGTCAATGAAAAAGCCAAAAAGGAGAAGGTGCAAGCACGAACAAGGTGTGAAATAGTCTCCAAAGCATAGATCGTGTGCTTGGTATGGAAAATGAAATTTTAGCTATGTAAAACAGTCGAAAGAATATCTACAGAATCAAGCAATGCTTCAACGCAACTCTTGAAAGACTCGTCAGATAGGGAAGTAGTAGTTAATGCAATGCTTTGTTTTCAACGAAAGCATACAATTACATCCCCTATCTTGAGGTCCAAAGCAAGCATTACAGATGCTACAGACGTCTATAGTATTAATATCCGGTGACAAAATACAGTAATGTTAATGGTATCCATAGTATAAGAGGTACATAAATATGAAATATAGTCACATATTTCAAAAATAATTCTACTGTTTACATTACAAAACCATATTTCATATTCAGTTACATAATCCTAAACGATCCCCATGTTTAATTAAATATAATTATTACAAATTACACCAAGAGCAACATACGAAGATGCCCCCATTTATGATCATTATACTAAGTAGACACATCGGTCTTAAATACATCACAGTGAAAATAAAAATAATTGCTCCTACATAGCTAACTTTGCCTCCTACTCGTCTCCGAAAGCTCATTTGTCCACTCTAACTCTCAATCTACTCAAATGAAATTTTGAACGCTCGAGAGTTTAAAAAGAAAACATAAAATTTGAGTCAGACATAAAGCCTGGGGTGAATAATATTATTACATCCTGATTTTCTGATATAAGTGAGACCATACTGCTTAGCAGAACAAGTTTCCCCTCACTAATATCCCTTTAAGAAATTTATCTTTTTGCAAATCAGAATCCTGCAATCAAACTAATTAAAGCAATAGTAGCAATAGCATATGTGCACATAAATCAAGTAAACAATGGACTATCTGTCCAAACAATATAGTTTTATTTGGCTAACTACTTACCATTAGCTGACCCAGGCCTACTAAACATAATAAATAATCTAACTTTTGTTAGACACACTTCTAGACGGTCTTTCCTTAACTTATTTTCTCTCAGGGTCAACTGATCCTAATGGTTTTGCGGGCTCACCAATAATCTATCTTTACTCTGTATATTCATTTCTGTGTGTAACACCATTTTAGTTTTACCTGTGACAAAGCTCTACACATTTGAATTTTGGACTTATATTAGCTAGGGGCTATTGGAAAAAGTATAGGATGCGACCCTACACCAGTCCCATCTAGTATTCTAGTATCTGAGTCATTTACTTAGGGTTAACTACCGCCTTTAAATTTTCCTTGAAAACATTTCTTCCATATTGATTTAGCCCTTTTCAATCATAGTTAACAAGGAAAATGTACTCTTTTCTTCACAAAAATACCTTTGCCATGATATATGCTTTACACAAAACAATTTTGATGAAAATCCAAATCAATAGGACTATCTATCCCTTTAAAACAAGTTAAAGTCCTTCTTTAACTTAGAAAACATTATGTTTTAAATCCAAGATATCACCTTCACAACATTTGTGTTGAGCCTTAAACAATACCTTGCAAAATCAATGGTATCAACTCTTGTGAAACCATTATTAGAACCTTAGACATCATCTTTCAAAACCTTTTAAAACATGCCCATTGAAAGCATTGAAACCTTCTACTCAAATACTCAAAGTAAACCTTATGAAAACATTGGGAAATCTCCCCTTCGAAAGTATTGGATTTAGATAACATTTTGTGGAACATTGCTTCGAAACCCTATAAGACCATTCCTTTCGTAACCTTTGGGTTTAACTTAATAGAATAAATGATCTTAAAAAGAACTGGGAAGAAAGCATTTCTGTCGAAAGTATTATTTCTAAGTAAAAGAAAGTGGATGGTTTCGAAACTAACCTTCGAAAGCATGGAGAAGCGGCTTCAATGTTTAAAGGCAAAAACACCCTTTCGAAAGCATTGATTCGAAGGGTTGAATGCGACAGCATGGGTTTCGAATCCTTTCGTAAGCTTTATTTTAAATCAAAAGGACGATAACCCCTTCGAAAGTTTTTTTCATGTAAACATTAGCATATTGACTAGATCGAAAGCTAATATAACACCCTCGAAAGCATCATTAATAGACATAAGTAATTCAAACTCAGTATGTATAGCATTTACCCCTTCGAAAGCATGGTTAGAAACTGCACCTCCTACCTTTCTACAATCCACAAAGTACCAAAGAGTTTATACCAAGTGTATTGGTTTCGACTTGGTTAAGGGCGGAAGTATGGGGTTGAAACGTAGCTGCTCGAAGTGGCAAAGCGGTAATTTCCTACAAAACTGATTACTAGCCTTTTAAAGTAATTGCATTCCAAATAACTTGCCCTATTTGTCAACACACAATTGGCTGCCAATTCATTTTCAAAAATCTTTTTCTAAAAGTGCTTCCGAATTCAGTAGTTAACAATTTCAAACATTTAACAAATTATCCCTTCGCCTTTTTGAAACATATAAAACATTAAATTTTCATACCTTAAATAATTTTATATCTATAATAAAATACTTAGGAAAATTCTCCAAAAATTTCCATTAATCACTTTTAATATGTTTTCTAACATATTTAAATTTTAGACCCAAGGCTAACACATAGCTGTGGAAAATAACTTAAACCCAATTTTAGCCATTTTCTTTCATAGAAAATTCATAATAAATCCACAATAAGAAAATTATGATACATGAAACCCATCTCTAAAATAATGTTTTTGACCGTTTATCAAAAACGCAAGCCATTTGGATGTCACTTAAAGGTTTTCAAATCAAAACTTATCATAAAATCTATATGAAGCGACATAATTCATCAACAAGCATAAATCTCCGCTCAGCTTAGAAAAATGGTTAACCACAGGAACTTCAAGAACCCGTTCTCCTATAGAATTTCCTGGTAGCACTCTGGCTGCAACTCCTGCCTACATCATATTCCTGAAAAAACTTATACATAGCTTCCATTCTGACCTGCGAGACCTCAGCACCAACATTTTTAGCTTAGACCTGACCTTGACCTCTTCCCGATTAGGTTTGGCATTCCTTTTTGTGCACCTCCATCCTAGGTTAACTCTGCTTCTTCTACCATCCATATTTGTATTCAAATCTCATGAGGTATGGAGAAGGTAACCTAAGCAAAGATAGAAGACAAGAGATGAAGTGCATACTTGTATATAGAAAATACAAGTACGTTACTATAGCATTATCCCAAACCCTAATCTTTCTCTAATTCCTTTGGATTTAGTTTTCAAAACCATTTTTAGTTATAAAATTTTATAAACCTATGCTCTGATACCAAGTTGTAACATCCCATATCTAGAGGCCAAAAGCTAAGCGCTATAGATGCTACAGTCCATAGTATTAACTTCTGGTGATAAAATACAGTAATGCTAATGGTATCCATAATATCAGAAAACATTTTAATTTGAACAAAATCACAGATTTCAAAAACAATTATAGTGATTACATTTCAAACAAAGTCATATCCAAGTTATAAAATCCCAAAATATATCTTAGGCAACGATCAATTATAATTTACAATAATACACCAAGAGCGATATATGACGATTCCCCTCGAATGATCAAAGAAATATAGTCATATCTAACTTAATACATGGCGAAATAAAACAAATGAATTTCTAAAATAGCTATCTATCAGCCACCTGCTCATCTCTAGAAGCTTTATTCGCCAAAACTATGAAAACCTGAAAACCTAAACCCTTAGCTTACTCAAATCAATTTTGAGCATCCAAGAGTTTAAGAGGAAACAAAAAATTCAAGTCAGACATTAAGCTTGGCATGAATAATTCTGTTACATCGCAGTTTACTGATATTGGATGAGACCATGCCGCTTAGAGGACCACTTACTAATATCCTCTTTCAAAACTTATATTTTGCAAATCCTATCCTACAACCAAACTGGTTAATAAAACTGATTATAATAGTATAGGGAGTTCTATTATGCTAAAACAAGAAACAAATAGACTAACTGTCCAACATCTAGGCTATCTACCCTTAACTTTACTAACTACCCTAAAACTGATTATACCAAAATAACAATATCTTTTATGCTAATAAATGGACTATATGTCCAAAACATGTAAAAAATGGACTAACTATCCTCAAAAAAGTAGCAAGGTCCGTTATGCTGACAAATGAGTTATCTGTTCATAAACTAGGCTGGCTGCCCTAAACTGGACTAACCGTCCTCTGGACCGACTGCCCTCTGGACTGACTGCCCTCAAAATGGACTAATTGTCTGAAATTTTTATTAGGGTTTACCACCCTTTAAATTTTCCTTGAAAACCTTTTTAAAATGATTTAGTCCATCAAAACATAAATATACAAGGGAAATATATCTTTAACGCTATTTTACCATGTTATATATACTTTACTCAAAATAACGTTGATGACATTCAATAAGGATTAACTATGTTTTTAAAACAAGTTAATGTCCTTTATAACTTAAAACGCTTAGGTTATCTGCCTATTCGTTATATTCGAAACCTTTGTTAAAATATTTAAACAACCCTTTCGAAATCATTGAAGGTAACTCCTTTGAAACCATTGAAAGGCCCTTTCGAAAACATTGGAATAACCTTTCCTTTCTTTTCTCTGAAAGCTTCAAAATATCAAAATCCTCCATTAAAACCTTTTAAATGTTGCCTTTCGAAACCATAGGAAAAACCTTCCTTTTCGTCCTTATCGAAACCCTGGGGAAACACCCCTTTCAAAACCATTTACAAAAACCTTTTGAAATAATCCATTCGAAAGAACTTTGGGTTCAATATAAAACATGTGGATACCTATCGAAAGCATTCAAAGTTAACTACTTCAAAACCCTTTTTTCTAAAACATTTCGATCAAAAATCTTTGGATTATGCCTTCAAGTAGATAAAAAGGATCAAAAAACCAACAGAGTCGAAAGCATCTGATTCAAAACCATTTTTGAATAAAGAAGTGATGGTGTCGAAACCACCCCATTGAAACCATTAGAAAGGAGGTAGATTTTAGAGGAAAAAAACGATCCCTTCGAAACCATCTAGATCGAAAGGTAGGAAGCGGCAACTATAGGTTTCGACCATGTCAAAAGCATTCATTTAAAACAAAAGAGCGACCTAATCGAAAACATGCCTGTTAAATCATTTGACTTAGTCGTAAGTTAATTAAGTCGAAAGCAACTTAGTCGAAAGCAAGCAAGTGTATTTTCCTTTAAAACCAAAACAATGCTTCATCTCTTTCGGAACCTCATGGTTTCAACCCGATACCTTTCACCCTCTTCTAACTCATTATGTACTAGTTACCTGATACCATATGCATTGATTTTGACTGTGTCGGAAGTGGAGGGATAGAGGCGGAACCTAGGTGCCAAAGCAGACAAAACAGTAAAAAGGCTGTTTATTTGTACTTTAAAACTATGCGTTTGTACCTAGCCTGCCTTGTTTGTCTAAATCTGATTGGTTGCTAGATTTTTGTTTTCAAAAGTGCTGCCACCTTTCCATATTTAATAATTTAAACATTTTTGTAAAACGTTCCTTCTCCTCTATAATTATATAAAACATTTAAGTCCCATACCTTAAATAATTTTATATAACCATTAAAGCACTTAGGTAAGATCAATTTTTTTTACAGAAAATCACTTTATATATGTTCTCTAACATGTAAAAATTTCCGATCCAAATCATATAATAAAATCTATATGAGCATTCATAAATCATCAACAAGTGTGTGTGTGTGTGTGTGTGTGTATATATATATATATATATATATATTCACTCTATCATTTAAAAACATGGCAACTTCTTGCAAAACATTCAGATTTAATTTTACAATCAAAATCAATAAAATTTGGGATGTAAACATTATTCACCTTAGCTTTAGAAATTAAAGGGCTTGAGATTTGGATGAATTTGATTTTGAATTTGCTGTTCCATTAGCTCTCCTTAATTCTTCTTCCTCTTTCCTGTTAATGTGGTCGTCCTCTTTTATACAAAAAATTGAAACGAAATGAACTTGTAAGTTATACACGGCTATGGGATAATGATACAGGAATGGCCTCTTTCCCAATTTTACCCTCTTCTAATTCATTTTAAAAATATTCTTTAATTCATTTTTTTTAAATGACATGGCTACCTTTAATTAAAATCAAATCTCAATCCTCCTAATCAGCACATTAGTTTATTTAATTCAACTGATTAAATATCCTAAATAATGTTACCAAAAATCTGGGGTGTTACAAAAATTCAATCATCATGATAACCTATTTTTTTATAAGTATCCTTTACAACTTTAGATAATGAAAAATGGAGTAGACGCTGATAACATATATTCTATTATTTTCCTACTACCATTGCTATTTCCGCTTTCAAACCTGGCAGTACTTTTAATAACAAATGAGGGGAACTTCTAAAAGATAAGTGTAATGCGATAACTACATAAGTGCCTATGTAACATATATGTGTAATTACCACACATATCTAAGGAATTTATCCCCTTTTCATACCACATTCCAATTGTTTTTCTCCTATATTATTTCTAATTAGATCATTAACCCTATTGAAATCCTTAACGCTATTTCTATCTAAATTTACCAATATTTTCTTATTGTAGTGTGATCGTCTCCTTCTTTAGTCAATGGGCTTTTCTTTATTAACATGAAAAGATATATATATATATATATATATATATATATATATATATATCAGCTATTATTCTCCCATTTTCTTATATGGGAACGTTCCTCCTACCATCTTTATTGAGCATCCTTGCACTTCCATTCTTCTACTCATTTTAATTAAGTACCATTCCATTTATCAACCCCATAGAAAGAATTTTAAAAACTAACTTCCAAATTTATAAAAACAAGAAAAATTATCAAGCCAAACTTTCCTTTCATTTTAAAAATAAGGAAGCTTTATAATAAAAACAATTAAATCGAAACTTTTGATCAACCAATTTTAAACTAAAAATTTCCAAAATTTTCTTGCCTTTCAAAACAACTACTTTGCCATACATCCTTTAAAAAAAAACCTATTCAAAAAAATTTAGAAAATTTTCTCAAAAACATCTTTTTGTCAGATTCTTTCATATGGGGTTGGACTTAGAAATGGACTTTAATTTTCCTTTCTTTTGGTCTTCCCTTCTTTCTACTCACCTTCATAAAAATATGGTTTTTCATCTTGTGGTGGTTAATGCACACTTTCTTGTCAGAACTTGCTCCACTCCTTTACGTCTTGCTTTCAAATGCTTGCAACAATAGGTTCTTAGTTCCCATTTTTCTAGATGAATTGTACATCTTTAACCAGCAATCCATCGAAATCAACAATCATAATGCAATCTAGGCCCAAACAAAGGAGTCAAACACAATCCAATCTCTAGGATCCTTCTATATCTCGTACTCATGCTCTTCTTGGTCAAATCCTTAAGGTACAGCCTCCAACCATGGTGTAATCGGGATAGGTCCATCGATTTAAATCTATTTTTTTATTCTAACTCACAGGTGCCTCATCCATCCATTTGGAATATGGTCGCACTACTTCTATAGTCAGAATTTATAGATTTTGGCATATATATATAATTATAGGTAAAAATACAAATACGCTCTCTTAGAGTATCTTAATTCCTATGGTCGACTAGCCTAACCTCTGATAACAAATGTAACAACCCGCACCCTAATGGGCCTGAATTCCAATTAAATGGAGACCCTGGTCCATTAGGGTGCGAATCATTGTTTTTGGAAACCTGCAATAAACATAAGTATATCAGAGATTGATCAATATAAACTCATAGCGGAACTGAAAAATATAATAGAACATGCATACTAACTAAGGCTATTACCTTGGAATCAATATTTTCCATGATTATCTGTTTTCCTTGTTAGCACCAAGCATGAATGAGAAGACTTCACTAACTATCACCCTCACCTTACCTTAGTAGCCTACCTCTCTAAACCAATGATGTAGGCCATAATGAAGAAGGGGGCCAGACAATATTCTGGTGATTGGAAAATTACATACTTTATCTATAACACTAATTTATACCGACTGGTTTCCATTTAAGTATTATCACTATTATTCATGGCTAGTCCGTTCAATCCTATATGCATGTATGATATGGCTAACTATCCCTGAGTTATAACTATCTATTTGGCTATACATACATACCTAACCATTGTACTAGCTAAAAACCTAGGCCACTTAATATTTCTTCAATAGGGACGAGGCAGACCGAACGACCATTTAATACCTCAACCCCAAAGCTAAAGAGGCTGATGACCCTTAGATACGGCTTTATAATTTAATTACCACACTACTAATGCATCTTAAAAACTCATCTAAGGATAACTAGTCCACCTCCACATAACAAACAACAAATAGTCAATTAAATAAAATTTTGAAGTCTTTGTGTACCCTATACGAATTTTACACTAGTAGGAAGTGAAATCCATGAAGGCATAACCCGAGCCTTTACTAATGACTACATGGGACAGTTGGTGGTCAAAGCCTATATGCCAGCCCTACTACTAAATACAGTCCAATAATAATACAGACATATACCACCAAACTCCCACTGCCGAAATCTCATTTAGACTAACTTAATATAAGTCAAATATCCTCGTTATTCAATACCTCTAGTTGGAAATGAAGCAAAACCCATTTTTGTATTAGGTACCATCTTTGGTTATTTAAGACATCTATATAGGGAGGAGGCAGACCCAATGACCATTTAGTACCTCAACTAGATATAAATCCCTTGACATCCTTTAAGGTGCTGAGTTATTTAATACTTCATATCCGAGTGAACCCTTGGTATATTTTTCCCTTCTTATACACAAATATATATCCCTTCTCTATAATTCCTATGGTTAGAGATGTCCTACACCAATGGTACGTATACACAACTACTAAAATAGCCATTAGGTAAAGGAAGACTTCTATTGTATAACTCTACCGACCTCGCATCTGAACCTAACCAAACCAATCACCCTAAGCCTAAATGTTGGGCTAGATCTACTAATTCACGCTTGTTTAAATGTATAATTAGGACTACATAATTTCCTAATATGAAAATTATATTACCTTCTAATTATATTTAATAGTGATAACGCTTACGTATTCAATAAATAATTATTCTTATTTCATATATTCCTTGTTTCTTTCTTATATCTAATAAATGGCAGTTGTCCATAATAAATGGTTATTAATACCAAAACTGGACAATCTCTAATGATATTTTTTTATCGGTTTCAAAATCAACCTATTATGCATATTAAACTTCCCTATAAATGCCAAATTAAATTCTCTAACTAGGCCCTATTTAATTCCTTTAACTTCCTATTAACTACAAATTTATTGCCCATTAAATTTATATTTATTGGCTATAAATTTTGGAGTTACCATTCCTCCCTTTTTCAATCTCTTGTACTATAATTACTAAGCTATTAGTAATTAGTCGTCCTAATTATAACTAATACAAATACATACACATATTATTAACTACACTATAAATATTTACTTACTAATCGAAGACACATTTGTATGTGGTATACTCCTATTCCTAACATAAAAATTCTTATAGTTAGGAATTCCAAAACATACAACATACACTTGCTTGTACATTCTGTGAAGAACTCAAATTTCTACATTTTAGTTTATTAGAGTTATCCTCCTAAAAAGGATTACTGTCATCTTTTTTCATAAATTACCCAAAAATGAGACTGACTTTGTTTGAAATTACAAGGAATAATCTTTTTTCTTTTATTGAAATAGACAGTATACAATACATAGAAAAACCTCTATGCTTTACCCATCTCTTTCATATATTCCTTATTAATTCAAACATGTACTTTTCTCAAATTTTACGGAAATGGACAATTCATGGAGATTACATGGAAATAGATACAACCGAATTGTACCCCGTCCTAATAAATTAAAACATAAAATTCACATTCCAAGCCAACTAGAGCAACCTGATTTACAACCTAATTATAAATCTAGAGTGAACTTTGCAACTTTACAAATATTCTACAATAATAAATATTTGGAACTGATTTCAAATTTCTAGATTAGGTTGTACATATTATTCTATTTCCTAACTTATGGAGTATTTAGGTGGGGTTTCAACTAAATACGTTCATGTAAGCTTATAGTAAAAAAAATCTTACATAGGATGATAATTAAACAAAGATCAACGAAATAAATTTCAGTGATATAAATAAATTATATAGTTTTCCACTCACCTTTCTAGGTTTTAAAATCTCCCAAATCCGAATACATTCATTTACTTTACTCCTTTTCCATTCTAATCAAAAGAATACATATAATTAGATATATCATAATATGAGAATCATGGATCTGAGAAGAGATTTGAGGTTAAGGGGAATATAGATTTATAACTATAGATATTTACCTTTTTCTTTTGCAATGTCAATTCGCTTTTTCTCTTCTTCTCTTTTATTTTCTGCCCTTCTCCGATTTGTAAAAATATAAATATTTATAATTTCTAGAAATAGTGTAGAAGAGAAAATGGCAAACTTTTGCTGCTTCGATTAGAAAATATGAGAAGAAAAGTAAAGAACTAGGTTGGTACTTATAGGTGATCAAATCAATCGTATCTGTTGGATTAAAATAATTAAATCTAGGCCATTTGTCCAAGGTTCAACCTTAGCCGCCACCCCATCGATTAGTCAATCGGCCGACTATATAGTTGCTCGCTAGTGGTTAATCGGTCCAAGTAAGAGGATCGATCGATGGGGTCCCACATTTGTTATTACTTATTGCAATTCCTCATTTTTAATTATTTTCATTCCTAAAATTTCAAATGCTAATGACTTCTTCGTTTGAACTCCGATTATAAAATTTCAAATATGAAAATTGCTCAAAAAATGCCACGAATGCATAGTATAAGTTTTATGGCTAAATTAAAACATTTTCTTAAGTTACATTTTTAGCCTTATTAATTATTTATTAACAACCGTTAATTTTTATAGGGTGTTGCATATTCAGTCTCGAAATAATTATTTCCCTCGAAACTGCGGAAATCCCAACATAACTTAGGAAAATCCAAAGTAGACAAAGGGTTTTGGACTACAATATGTGCTAGTGGGGTTGAGTTTAGTCTGGCCCCTTTCTAGAAGATACCAGTGCAAACATGTAGGAATGCTTATGCCCAAACCTTAGCTGCCTTAGCAAAAAATATTCTAATTTGATTACCCATTCTCAATTATTTATAACTAGGAATTATTAGCAACTTTCTCGGATGGTATTATGCATTGCTGGAATATGAGAATGTGTTTGTTATACATATATATAAATATATATAATAACTTTTGAAAATATACAGGTATGCTCTGTTAATACACATCTAATCCTTAAAGAATCCTAAACCTAAGTTCTAATATCAACTATGATACTTATAAAAGACACCGATCCAAAGCCAAATGTGGCTTTCAAAATCGCAACATGCCAAGAACTATGAGTCATCGGAGTTTTAAAACATTGCATTATAAAGAGGCTAGTATAAAATTTAAAGTATTATAAACTTTCAGTTCTCATGGCGGAAACAAACAAAATATAAATGCTAAAAATAAGGAAATCGGATGATAGTCTCAACATAATGTTGTATATAAAATGATGCCTCTAAATAACAACATAAAGTGTGACTGATAGAATATTATAATTAAAACATATGAAGAATAACTATAAGTAATGTAATTCTAAGTTCCTAGTATACTCTTCCACACACGATGTCCTTGCTAAATCACTTACTAGCCTGTCCTCTTGTAATGGGTATAAGAGAGGAAGAAAAGGAGTGGTTTGGATAAAGTCTAGTGGATGAACTGTATTACTAATGCATGGTATTCACAAGAAAATGTATAGTACTACCAGCGTTTGGTGTAGCACTTGCATTTTGGTGCATTCAATGAAGTTAATTGCATGTGATCACCAAATATTAACGATGTAACTCAATCGCCAGACTTTTTCATAACCCACCCATTTCCTTTCGTTTTCTCCACCATATGAGGATAAGGAAGCATGTGATAGGCCAAGGATTAGTACGTGGAGAGGTAAGCTTGGCAGTGGAGTTGCATATTATTTTTCCATTACTCTCCATGTAACTATTTATTGTACTTAGTGTTTATCAGACTTTATGTTGTATTTCTGTAAACTCTGGATTATGACCACATATGTTTTGAGACCATTTTTTCTAGGATATATTTTGAGATGACTGTTTTCTATATTTATATTTTCCTACCTTCTGCTATGTTGTTTGAAAATGAAGAATGCCTTAGATTTTATCCTTGTATTTTAGTCTCTATAATTTTTAGAAACCTAATAGCTTGTACTTTTTGGCATTTGAAAGCCATACTAGACTTTGGATCAGTGTGTCAGGAGGTTGTGATCGTCACACTTGATATCAGAGCCTAGGTTTAAAATTATTTAGGAGTTAGTGCAAGTTGAAACAGTGCATTTGAAATTTTTTTAAAAAAGGTTTTCCAAAATGGTTTTCAAAAGGTTTTTTAAAATGGATTTCTAAAGAGTGTGTTTATATATATAAATATAAAGTTTCTCAATGATTTTATATATATTTATATAAGCATAATATGAAAAGAAAATGCTATCACCAATTATAGTCGTGAAAAAAGTGCTAATAATTCTTAAATCAGCAGTAGAGAGGATGAGTGATCATTATAGTTGTGGCTCAAGTGATGCAGATGGGATTCAGGACATTAATGTCCTGATTTGTTGTGTCAGTTTCCGCAAGTCTGAGGTCAAGCCAAGCTTAATCCTAATATGGGACCCACAGAACATATCTACCGTCATTTTGCCAAGCTATATAAGGACGTTACAGCCTAGGAGGGAAGCCGTATCTTGGGTCCAAGTCATACGTGGATTCAAAGGCATAGATCTACACTTCTGAGGGTAATTTTTGATTGATGGGTCTTGGAGATGATGTTAGGAGATAGCTTGCCACTTGGCACTTCCAGTGAAAGGGTCTTAATTAGTGTGATGTGGTAGTAGCGGAGACCAAGGAGAGAGAGATTATTTAGGAAGATTCTAGAAGGCATTATTGGACTAAGTTTCTTTTCATGGCAGAGTACGGAGTATAGTTGGATAAGTTCATACATTTACAGCAAAGAGAGATGTCGGTGAAGGAATATGTAAATCAGTTTGATGAGTTGGCTAGGTTTGGTATGATGTTGATAAAGACCCCTCATAAGAAAGTTTTAAAGTTTGTAAAAGGACCGAATCAACCCCTTTAAGCTTTGGTCCTTAGTCATATTCCCATGGGTATGAATTCTGAAGGTTTGGTGGAAATGGCCTTACCGAACACTATTTCCAAGAAGGAAGTGAAGAGTGAACCTAAGAAGGAAGGAGTAAAGAAACCACAACAAAGTTAATGCAAGGGTAGAATGGGGGTTAAAGGGAAGATTGAGAAGCAGGAGATGCAGTGTAGGAGATTAGTAAGAAGGGGCATTTTACGAAGGAGTACAAGATGGACATCCCAAATATCAAACGTTACAACTGCAATCAGTACAAGAACATAAGGTGGGAGTGTCCGAGACCATTGAAAACCTCTACTCAAGTGCTTTCAGCTTACGTAATAGATGTTGTACATAGCTCGAATATGCCTCCAATAGCAGACAAAGGAAAGAAGGTCATAATTGAAGGTGCATTAACTTTATCTGATTTACCTATTTGTACTTTATTTGATATTAGGGCATTACACTTGTTTACATTGAGTGGACTTGTAGATGAGTTGCACTTAGACACTCGCTACAGAAATAAGACACCCCCTTCTTGCTACCGAAATGAAAAAGCAGGTGGCAGCCAGTATATCCAGGTGGACAAGAGCATCCATAGAGTCTAGTTTATTAAAAGAATCCACCGACTCAATAAAGCAACCCGTGGAGAACCCTGATCTGTGTGCCTTCGAGGCTTAGTTACAAACCGATAGTTGTATCAAACCCTATTGAAGTATCAGCTTATTTATCTATGATATGTAGGGGTTTAAAATTATTTTTTAAGGGTCGTGTTCGATTACGATGTTTTTTTCTTAAGATTTTCTAGGTTTTAATTGATCTTGGGTATGGGCTAGATGAATATATATGGGGAGATCTTAGATTGTGATAGAAAGGTGTCCATTTAGGAACTTGTAATAGACACAATCTAGAGGTTTATTATGACCCCAGAGGTTTAGTTATGTTGAATTACCAATATTCCTTAGAACTATCGCATGATGAGTTAGATTCAGTGCCAATTGTTATAAAGTATCCAAATATATTCTTTATGGTCACTAGTCTTCACTTGATGGAGAGACTAAGTTTTATGGAGAATGATGGACCTATTGCGTTACCCTTGAAGCATATGGCTCCTAAAGAGAGAGGCAAGCTTAATAAGCTGACAAGGAAGAATCGTTACCTATTGCCCGGTATAAACAATCTCTTTTATTAGTTGGTCGAAGCAAATTTGTTATCTCAAATTGAATTGGCTGCTAGATTTTATCAGTTGTGTGTAGTTGAGGATAGTATTCAGAAGCTTCATTTTATACACCCAATGGATTTTATGAGTGGTTAGTCATGCCTTTTGGACTGACCAATGCACCCGCTTACTGTATTGACTTGATGAGTCGAGTTTTTAGAACTTTGTGTGGGTTGCCAAAAAAAGGATCTTAAGGCTAATTTAACATTAAATGGGGTAAATAGTGTTTTCTAACTTATGCGAATATTTTCAAACTTCTTTCAAGACTAATATCAAGTCACAAATTAACAGCACAAATTTATACTAACAATCAAACACAGATGCAATCACAGATAAATATAAAAGAAATAAGTAGAGTAAAGAGTTATAGAGATTACACTAGGGATTTTACATTGATTTGGATTACTCTTACATCCAGTTCCATATAATTGCTTGTACATATTTCTTTTCAATCGCCAACTTTAAAGAAGGTAGAAGGCAAACTAAAATATAATCTCGATTTCAAGCTATGAGACACACCCTCCTACATCACAACTCAGGGGCAAACTCTCTTGATTCACCAGGCAACAAGATCATTCACTAGATTTAATGGACTACTAATCACACCCACTTGATTTGAACGAGCTAAAAGCACACCCATGCCAAAAGGGGAAGAGATGATGTTTTTCCAAAGACAAATAGTTGTACTTTGGATACAATGAATCTTATAGTCTCTTCTTAATCTTTGAAACGAGAGACAGATGCTTCCAAAATAGAAAGTAAGTAGTGGTGAATCAATACAATAAAGTATGAATGGATTCTCTATGACTTTGAAGAGTATAGAGTATATCTGCATGAAAATTTTCAAGAACGTATGGAGTGGGGAGAAAGTAAATTATTAATTGATTAAAAATTTGTTTAGATTCTCCATTATATAGTGAACGATCTTGTGTATCCATTCATGAAGGGTTTTGTCCAAAAGACACTTCCATTCAAAATTTAGAAAAAAAATTAATGGTCTACGTGTCGACATATAGAAACATGTATGTTGACATTTGTTAGTTAATTTTGGGAAATATTTTCTTTTAAATTATTTTGAATCTTCTATACTCCATAAAATAATTTGAACATAGTTTTTAATATTTTTGAACTCACAGAAAACTTATAAAAAAATATTTAAAAATATACTTGAAATTAAAGTAATTTATTTTTGTTTAAAATATTAAAGATAAGAACTTAGAGATAAAGATCAAAAATTTCTTTCAAGAACTTTAATAATATTTCTAATGAATCTAAACATAAAATTATAATCTTGAGCTCTTCATATCATTGTCCTTGACTCACGAATCTTCAAATTTTTATCTTGATTATTTATACTGTACAATCTTCGGTTCAACACATGTGTAATATTCTACACTGTATACTATATATAACTTGGCAAAACATTAGTAACTATATTTTATATGGTTTTTGTCGCAAAAATCAATAGCTGAGTTATTAACAGTTCATGGTGGTATTTACTGATGACAAATTAGTTTGTTGGAATAGCGAGAAGAAAGGCAGGTTGCATCTAAAAGAAGTGCTCCATACACTTCATGGGCATATGTTTTAGGTGAATTTTTCCAAATGTCACTTTTAGTGCAAGAAGGTAAGCTTTTAGCAACATGTTGTCTCTAAGAGTGGGCTAGCGATCAGTCCTAGTAAAGTTGCCACAATACAGGATTGGTATGTGCCAAAGTGTGCCATAAAAGTGAGGAGTTTCTTTGTTTTGTTGGGATACTATAGGAATTTCATTAAGGACATCGCTAAAAACTCTGGCCCTCTGACCCGTCTTACCAAGAATAATTTGGTTCTCTCATGGAAGTCAAAGTGTGAGGATGCTTTTATCAAGCTAAAGAAGGCATTGAATAGTGTGCATGTGCATGTTCTAGTATTATTGGATGGTACGAAGGCAGTCATAGTGTCTATTGACACTTTCGGTATAGGGTTGGGTGTGGTCATGATGTAGGAAGGAAGCGTGGTGAGCTATGCTAGTCGATAGTTAAAAGTTCATGAGAGAAATTATCCTACCCATGATCTGGAGTTGGTAAATATTGTCTTTGCACTCAATTCACGGAGACACTATCTATTAAGAGAGCAGTTTGAGCTGTATATGGATCATAAGTTTGTGAAGTATTTATTCTCCTAGAAGGAATACAATTTAATGCAATGAAGTGGATGGAGTTTTTGGCCTCATATGATTTTGATATCTCCTATACTCCAAGCAAGGGCAATGTTGTAGCTGATGTCTTGAGTAGGAAGCATGTGATGTTCAATCCTATATTCTTAGAGTGGAAGCACTTGGAGCTTATCTATACGTTTGATTTTCGATCATTGTCAAACATTACTCTAGGATTGTTAGTAGCTTTGGATTTGTAGTCTACACTTGTGGACTACATTATTTCAAGTTAGAAGCATGATAAGGAGTTAGTGGATATTTTTAAGAAGCTTACTAGAGGAGAGCAGCCGAGTCATCTGAGGTGCTATAATATTGACTTAAAGGGGTGGTTATGGAGGGATGGTAGGTAATGCGTACCCCTTATTATAGATTTGATTGACATGGTACTAGACGAGTCTCATCATTTTATGATGACCATTAACCCCGATGATTATAAATTGTGCTACAAAGAGATTCTTTTATTGACTTGGTATGAAGAGGCATGTGGTAGAGTATGTGGCCCGATGTATGACTTTCTAGAGGGTAAAGGTGAAGCAGAAGAAGCCAGGAGGATTAAGGTAGCCATTAGATATTTTGCAGTGAAAATAGGAGAGTATTTCTATGGATTTCATTGATGAACTACCAAAGAGTAGGAGAGGTAATGAAGGTATTTGAGTTATAGTCGACCGACTAACCAAATGCACTTATTTTATTCCAATTAGGAGTACAAGGACCTATGCATCTAGCGATACTATACGTTAGAGAGATAGTTAGGTTACATGGAGTTCTTTCTAGCATTATAAGTAATCGAGATTTGCTTTTCACCAACGAGTTTTGGAGGAGTCTACAAAAGACTTTAGGCACTGAGTTGAGTTTGAGTATCACTTATCATCCATGAACTGATGGATAGATGGAGAGGGTGAACCGAGGGTTGGAGGATTTTCTTCGGACGTGTATCTTGAATTTTGGTGGCTCTTGGGAGGATCACTTTCCATTAATGGAGTTTACCTATAATAACAACTATTAGGCAAGTATTGGGATGGACCGCTTGAGGTGTTTTATACTAAAAGCCTTATAGATCATGGTCTGTCAGTAGGAAACTATGGATAAGATTATTCTTAGACTAGATATGGTGAGGGAGACGTCGAAGAAGGTAGACATGATCCATAGAAGTATGAAAATCGTGCAAGATAGGTAGAAGTTTTACACTGATAGGAGATGCATGGAGTTGGATCTTGCAGTGTGGAACATGGTTTTTATGAAACTCCCACTGCTTAGTCATGTCATGACATAGTTCGAAAAAGCTAGCAATAAGGTTTGTAGGGCCTTTTCCCATTGCTGCTAGAGTAGGGAAGTTAGCTTATAGGGTGAAGATTCCTGAGAATTTAGTAGGAATACATGACTTTTTCCATGTATCACACTTGTGGAAGCGTTGACACGATATAACCGTTGTAGTCGAGCCATGTCAGCATGAAGAGGTGGAGATAGAGAGGGAATCACTCGTTCGCCATGCACCTACTCATATTCTTAAGCATGGTACAAAGCAACTCTGCAATAAAGTTATCAAGCTTATTTAGGTCCAGTGGGAAGATGATCTAGTGGAGAGTATATGGGAGCCTGAGGAGAAGATCGAAGCTATCCATCCAGAACTCTTTCTATTACGTTTCCATTCTAGTTGAATAAGTATAAACTAGTTATATGTTTATGTCCAAGCCAAGCACACCTCATTGATAAGGACAACTAGATGCTAGGAGTGGTTGTGAACGTGTCATTTGGACATATTTTGGATGATGGATGCTAATGGATGCATTTATTAAATTGATATGTACACACTTAGGAGAATATATTCTCGAGTTAGCATACACTCCAGCATCACTTGTTTCATTTTACAAAGTTATATGCATATGGTTGTTGCATATGAATTGAATGGTTGTGCATACATGTAGAATTGTCAGTATATTTACTCATGATGTTACTTACATTTGGATATATGGCATAAGCATTTGCATTTCAGGAGGTCGACTATATCAGGGGATCCCCTAATATTTGCATTAGTATAGGTTTATATGCATTTCATTCCTACATGTACATAATGCATTAGAATTTTGAACTAAGGATAGTAGTTGTCGATGTTTGATGAATGAGTAGATGGTTGTAAGTATTAACTTCTATACATGCGAGTTGAACTTTTCTATCCTTAGAGATTTCAAGAACGAAATCCTTTTAAGGAGGGAGAATGTAACACCCTGCAAAAGTTAACCTAAAATTTCATAAAATAATTATATTAAAATATAACAGGGGTAAAAACGGAATTTTCACAAACGTTCAAATTTAGCTAAGAAACTTGCATCATTGAATTCGTAGCAATTTTTTTGGACAATTTTCATATATAATATTTTGTGATCGAAGCTAGTATGAAAAAGTGATTAACATTTGAAAATTTGAAATTGAAAATAATTAAATAATAAAATAAGAAAAGAATATGGTTACATGTGTGCTCTCCTCTACTCTTAGAGGATCACACATTTTTTTGAAAATAAAATAAGAAACGAAAAAAAGCTCCATCGATCAAAACCATAGATTGGACAGGTCGGCCCCTAGCGGTCAACTGCTCCAAACAAAGCAGTCAACGATTGTAGCTTACGGGCCAGGGTTTGTGTTGGCCGAATGGCTCGAATTTTACAATATTTAATCCAACGGTTATCGTTAGTCTCTACCCCTATAAATTGAACTCTAAGAAGATAGTCAGAATCCTAATTAAATCTAAGCGTAAAAAACTTTATCTCTTTCAAACCTGAATCATCTTTCTATTCAAACAAAAAATTCTTCAAAATGAAACTAAAATTCAATTCAAGAGATTAAAGAAGGAGAAATCAACTAGAACTAAAAAGAGTTTTACCCTAAGTGGCGGCGATTCCAAGCGAATTAAAAAGGAGATAGCTTTCTAGAGGCGAGTGGGTACGTAACTAATATTAGGATATACATATAATTGAGTTTGTTATACCCTACTTGATACAGAGTTATTTAATCGAGTGTTTATCTAATATCTGTAGTGGATTGGGAATTTGGTTACAATTTAACATATATAAATATAATCCTTTTCTTTTAATCAAGATTTGTTTAAAGTAAAATTGGTTAAAGAAAAGTAGATTTCGGGTAAACATACCCATTTTGTTAGATTGAATATTTATTATTAAATCTAAGCAAGTTTGGTTTGTTGAAATTGAATATGAAATTGTATATGAATTACGTATGAAATTGCGAAATGAATATAAATTATAGACTTACATACTAGGGTTTTGTAACATCCCCCTACTTGGAGATCCGAAACTAATGGCTACAGATGCTGCAGTCATCCATAATTATTAATCCTTTGCAACTAAACATGGTGGTGTTAGATTCATTGATACACATAAACACGTGGATATGGAAAAAAAAATTAAAACTTTAAACAAGATCGCATTCCATTTCAAATCATTTCCAATTCATTACATAATCCTACAATTGTAATCCACACTTAGAGAAAATATATTCAGTACAACATATGCCAAGAGAGACATATGAAGGCGCCCCTTGGATGATTAGAGTATATACAGGCAATATAACAATTTTTCCATCACAAACAACACAATGGAATCAAATAAAAGGGAACTCTAAATATCTATTATTCCTCCTACATATCTCTGCAAGCTTTATTCATCCAATGAGGTATCTAAAAACCTCAACTCTCAAACTACTCAAAATCAAACCAGTACCTAAGAGCTTAATGGGAATATATAAACTTTGAGTGAGATATAAAGCCTAATATGAATAATAATCTAACATCTCAAACCATTTAGATATCTAGTGAGATCACGCCGCTTAGCGGAACGAGTTTTCCCCTCACTAGTATCCCAAATTCTTTATAAAACCATATATTGTGCTCTTGCATCCACAATGGTTAAAAACAAGGTCATTCCAAAATATTATGATAATGTGCATATATGATAAAACATTTAGGATTTCCCATCCTCTATTTAATTGACTTCCTGTCATGTTAATAGTTTCTAAGGCCACCATTAACTTAATAGTTTTCATGGGCTTACTAATAACCTTTATATAATATATGGACTCCTTGTCTTATTTCATAGTTTTCATAGGTGGACTACGAACCTATTGGCCCTTGCCAATTAGCTTAAATTAATTCATTTGCTCCCTTGAACCTATTGGTAATTCTAATAACTTTTCTCTTATCCTAGTTTTCATGGGTTGATCACAACCTAACAACTATCAATAACTAATCCGGATATAGTTTTCATGGGTGCACTACAAACCAATTAGCCCCTGTCGCCCACTCTATATAGCTTAGTTTCCATAGGATCACTACGAACCTATTAGTAACTCCAGTAACTTCCTAATCATAGTTATCATAGGAGCACTGTGAACCTGTCTCCCTGACAACTTCTATATATTTAGGCATCCTATATTCCTGTCTCTCTGACCTCTTGGATGCAATTCTACTCATCTAGGAGTTTAATCAATTTATATTCACTACTGGATCAACCTAGCTGGTTGTTCTGCCCTTTAACCCAAAAATGCAATTATGGCTCCGTTATAATGTGAGTATATTTATATTTGAAGAAGTAACATAATAACATAACAATACCACTTTTAAGGGTTTTATATCCTTGGAAATCATTTTCATAAAAAAAGGATAATCCGTTTAACCTAATATTTTATCAAGGAAAGCCTCTTCTTAAAGTCATTACAAAACTCCTTTAATTTAACCATGGGTTTTTCCTTTGAAACTTGAGTTTGGTTTATTCATTTTAAAAACCAAAGCCTTTCGACTCCTTCGAAACCTTGCTTTCCATCTCACTGGATACCCTCCTTCGAAAGCATAAAATCTACTTTCAAAACATTAGGCCCCTGCCTTTTGAATACTTTAAAACCTTCTTTCGAAATCTTTCGAATGTATTGAAGCATATGCATTTAAAATTTAGAAGCATAGCTTCGAAACCAATTAAAAGTCCCTCTTTCGAAACCATTAGGTTTATATTTAAAAGTATCTTTTAGGCAAAGTGAACACATACGAAAGCACCCCTTTCAAAACCTTGCTATATCTTATAAAAGCATTTGGGGAAAACTTGATGGTGCTGATACCACCCTTTCGAAAGCATAAGTCCTTTGGGTAAACTAATTGAAGGTTAGCTTCGAAACCCCTTTCGAGACCATTGCCTTCGTAACCCTAATCCCTTAGAAAGCTATAGGTAGTGGCTTATGTTTTTAAAACAAGGGTTACATTTCGAATGCAATGATATCTTTAATGCTTTCAAAAGGCAAAGCGGCAGAGGGTTTTGACTTGGTCGAAACTACCCCTTCCAAACACTTAAATTTTGAAAACTAAGTAGCTCCTTTGAAAGCTACATCTTTAATTAATAAGGCGGCAACTATCTTTCGAAAGCTAGTTAAAATTCACTTTTGAAAGCATCGGTCTTCAACCTTTTGAAGGCATATAAAGAAGCAGGCAAGGGCTTTTCTTTAGAAAACAAAACCATTGTACAGACCCCAACGGAAGCCACGTTTCAATACCCTACCTTCCATATTTCTCCAATCCACTATGCACCACCTAAGTGATTCCATGTCTATTGGTTTCAGCTTTTATGGCTTTGACCTGGTCGAAGGCGGAAGTTCTAGATCGAAAGCTACTTCCAAGGGAGGCGGAACTCACTTTTCTAAGTAAAAGGCTATTTTTACCAAATAAAGTAATTTCTTTGTAACTAACTTGCCCAAGTGTAAACACTTGATTGGTTGTCTTAAACATTTCAAATTATTTCATAGATAATTGCCACATTTTCTCAGATCTAAAACAAGGTTAACTTTTAATAAATAAGCCCTTCTTATTTAACAAGACTTAAATCATTTAGGTCCTCCTTTTAAAATAATTTAATTTCCATAATAAACCTCTTAGTAAAATCCCTAAAAATCATAGAAGTTCACTTTTAATAGGTTATCTAACATATATAAGTTTTTTACCCAAACTCATCATATAATAACCAAAAATAAATTTCTAAACCCAATAATACATATTTTGCTTTGAAAATTCATATTAAATTCTTCACGGCTTAGAAAATTATTAAATTAAAACCCAACTCCAAATCATGTTTCCTATGAGATATAAATTTTTTCAGGCATTCTAAAATCATTTGCTATCGGTTTTTCCCTAAAACCATGCGTTTAAACAATTTGATTTTCAAATCAAACATGTTTTAAAACCAAGCATTACGTCATTCAAATCATCAGAGGATGGATTGATCCCTAAATCTGAAAACATATGATTGAAAACAAAAAAGAGATGATTAGGATTATTATTCACCTTAGATTGGATAAGGAAATTAGATATTTGTTAGAGATTGATTCCCCTTAGGTTGATCCTAAGCTTTTACTTTGATTTCTGTTCTTCTTATCCTAGTAATATCTAGCTTGCTCTTTTCTTTTGCTTGCATTTTTTCTTATGGTGAAATGAACGTGAATAGGAGGCTAACGTAAGTATAAGGGAGAGGATATGGGGCGGCTATTTACCCTAATGCTCTAATATTAATTAATTAACATTTATTCATTCATAAGCCTATCCATTTTAATAAGCATGGCCACTAATTGATTAGCAAATCTCAATCCCCTTATCACTCTACATTATTCTATTTGATTTATCTAATTACTCCTGAATAATGTTATTTAAAATTAGGGGTGTTACAGGTTCACTGTAATGAAAAATCAGACTAGGATTTACTATAATGAAAATTTGTAAAAAAAAAGAAAACAAACCAATTAAACTGAAAGAAACAACCGTGACTGGTCGACAAGCTCGGCGGAATCGATAAACCAACCACTCTCGCGATTAGCGGTCAATCGGTTATCGCAGTACAAGCATAATCTGAACCTCAGCCTAAGGGCTAAGTTATAAGTTTGTATACATACACACACACATATATATATATATATTATGTATATATATGTATGTATATGTATATGTATGTAAGTATGTATTATTACCTATGAATGTTGGTATACATTAGGGAATTAGCTCCCTAGGTTTGAAACTGTTGGACGTTGCAGGACTGGACAGATGTGTAGAGGGCAATGAGGCCTAGACACTATTTATTCAGTGGGACCGATATTCAATTAAGATGAATCTATCAAAAATTGCACTCATATGAGGTTCTATGGTGTACATGCGATACTGACGACGATGTCTGGAGAAGTATGTGGCCTGATACTAACGGGAGTTTCCTTGGTATGCACAACTATGAGGACGTATTACTGTGCTATTGGTGGATGCGTGAGGTAGTACAATAAGTGGCTCTACATTACCATTAAGAATGGACACGAATTCAATGGACCTTAAGACATATTTGGCATGAGTCAGCATTGAGAACTCCATCCCAATGCATAAATATAATACATGTAGTCGTAATTTGGGAATGTAGTCCTAAGATTGATATTGTAGGTGATCCTATGTTGGAATAGTTTCAGTAGCTATTAGGCTATCCATAGTTATTTTGATGTTCGATTAGTTGTTAGATCCTAAGTATAACCCTATACAAGGTATTGGTGTAGGTGTGTTTAGAACTATACCCACTAGGTTAACAAAACCTACCTTAGTAAGCAGTTCACAAATACAAGTAGAAAACCCTAGTTCATATAGAGCACCAATGAAGTTAATCACATATGATCACCATATACTAATGATCTGACTCATTCAACAGACTTTTGTCTGACCCACCCATTTCCTTTCTTTTTCCTCTATCACGGGAGGACAAGGTAGCAAGTGATAGGCCCAAGGATTAGTATGTGGAGTGGCGAGCTTGGCAGTGGAGTTGCTTATTATTTTTCCATTACTCTTTATGCAACTATTTATCTACTTAGTATTTATTCGACTTTATATTGTATTTCTATAAAATATGAATTATGACTATGTATGTTTTGAGACTGTTATTTTGAGAAATTTTCTGAGATGACTACTTTATGTATTTAAATTTTCCTACCTTTAGCTATGAGGTCTAAAAAGAAGAATGTCTTAGTTTTATCCTTATGATTTTAGTCTTTTTAAAGTTTAAAAACCCAATAGCTCATACTTCTTGGCACCAACGCAAGTCTGAAAGCAATCCTAGGCTTTGGATCGGTATATCAAGAGTTGTTATCTATCATGTTAGTTTTATATTTTAGTTTGTTATTATAATTTCTAGGGTGTTATATTCAAGGAAATATTATCACTTCCAAGAGATGCATGGGCAAAATATAAACAAGTACAGAAATCTGAGGGATGTTATTAAGGATTTGATACGAAAGAAAAGGATGCAACAGTATGTTAGGAACCGAAGGCTCTGGGAAGATGAATAATAACCCAAGGAAAGCCTGCCTAAGGGAATCTGGTTGGGTCCAACAGAGCAGGATCAAGACAGCCTGCTAGAGGGATTGTGATAAATACCATCTCTTGAGGTCCTCGTCACATAAGGAAAAGCTAGAATGTAATTGAAAGCTATGGTAGGTCATTGAAGCATATGCCTCAAGAAACCTACTTCACCATAGAGGATGGGACTCCAACAAAGCAATAGAGAACCATAGCTACTGCTATTGTACTTCGGAATCGAGATGCTGATGGGGGTGCAAGCAGTGATTCTTGACAACACGATGATTACAGTCATAATTGGGAAAGCTATAGTGCATCGAGTCCTTATTGACTGTAGAAGCTCGTTGAACATACAGTTCAAACAAACCTTCGACAAGATGTGCCTTAACGAGAAGGAACTGAAGCTATGTAAATCTTACGTTAAAGGATTTACCTGAGGGGCTATGGAGCCTGTTGCTTGCATAGAATTACCTGCCGAGTTAGATGAAGGAGACATCAAGGCGGTACAGTTGTAGATGTTTATTGTTGTTAATGGATTTTTGATGTATAACGGTTTTCTAGGCCGATTAACCCTTGCTAATTTTTAGATCGTAATGGAGTAGGGCAATCCAAGGTGACCAAAGCATTGGTCGAGTGTGATATGGTGCTGAGCTTAAAGAAGCAAAGTGACGTGAAATGGAAAGGGTATAGAGAAGCCTCTCTAGGTCAGGTCTTCTGATGCATAACTAGTACTGCAAAAGCCCTAGCTTTGGTCCAACAACATGTGTCACATGGACGAATGAATAGAGTCATAGGATGTGAAGATAACACCAAAAGAGTTGATGATCGACATTCTAAATAATGATAACGATCCTATGACTCAAGATAGGGTCTCAGCTCAATCAAAAGATGAAGGAGGTGGTAGTGTTTCTCTAAGCAAACCTAGACATGGTTGCTTAGACGCATTCTGATATGTATGGAACTTCATCAAAGATAGCATACAATGCGTTGAATGTGGATCCAAGATGTCATCTTATGAATCAAAAGAGATGAAATATAGAAATGGAGTGATCCTCACATTGAAGGAAGAAGTGGATAAGCTAAAGGAAAATGGCTTTATCTAAGATGCGTTATACCCTACTAAGGTTGCCAGGAGCAATTGTGTAGGACATAAAGAGTGGATATCAAATCCTGTACTGGTCAAGAAGGCAAATGGAAAGTAGTAAACATGCATTGACTATTCGGACTTGAATAAGGTATGCTTGAAAGACTACTTCCCTTTATCAAGGATAAACAAATTTGTTGATGGAACGGACAAACATGGATTGCTATCCTTTATGTTGCATAGTCGGTCTACAAATTAATATCAATGCATGTCCTAATCATAAGCGTACAAGTTTTATCATCGATTTAGGGATTTATTTCTATTGAGTCATGTCATTCAGTCTAAAGAATGCTGAAGTTACTTACCAGCTATTCGTGAAAAGGATTTTTAAAGACCAAGAGGTCTGTGAATGATATGCGTATGAAGTCATAAGGATTAAGAATCATATAGGAAACTCTTAGAGATGTTCTGTATAATTCAAAAGAACAAAATAAAGCTCAACCAATCGTAGTCTTCATCGAGGGTCACATCACATAAGTTTCTTGGTTTTATTGTCAATTTAAGGGGCATTGAGGCTGACATAGCTAGTTTTGATTAAAGCGCTGAGACAGGCTATTGCCTCAAGGACAAGTAGGGAGATGCAGATCTTGAATGACAAAGTTATCGCATTAAGTTGATTCATTTTGGAAGTAATAAATAAATGCATACTATTCTTTGATGCGCTTATGAAAGAGAAGGGAAAGTTTGTTTAGATAAAGGAATGTCAGGATGCTTTCTATAATTTATTAGATCATATGGAGAAACCATTTGTAACGACCCAAAATTTTATCGCTTTGATTTGTGAATACTTTACAAATTTTAAATATTCAATATATTATTTTTAGTAATCAGATAACCCTCCTTTAATTAATAAATAATTATTCTAAACTCATTTTGAATAATTTATATACAAATAAATAGTTCAATGAAAAATTGAAAATGTGACGAAATTCATTTTTTCAGATTTTCGTCTTTTTATCAAATGAAAGTTGGCACAACATTGTTGCACACTTTTATACACATTTATATCACACTCTTATATGTATAATAACATGTCAAAAAAGTGCAAAATAATTAGTCAAAGTTAGGTAATTAAAGGTTTCTGGAAAGCGCTTAAAGAAATATTTAAGTGACATGACTGATGTTTTTTAATATCATATAGTGCTTAAGTAAATTTTCTTTTCCTAAAGTCATGACAAAGGGTCCTGGCTTCATGTACATTGGTACATGGAGGGTGTAGGTGTTTTGAATTTTGAGAAGGGACGGTGGAGGGTAGTTAGGTAATTTGGTAAAGGGGTAATTAGGGTCATTTGCCACATTTTTTTCAAGTTTACAGATACACACCACATACACACTTCTTCATTTTACACTTTCATTTATTTTTTATTTTCTTTCTATTCTTCACTCACTTCTCTCTTCTAAAATGCTTTATCAAAATGAATTCAAAGCTCCCCTAAATCCAAGTATAACTCTTAGAACTTCTTCACAACAACTACCATTAAGTTAAATCTTGAAGGAAGGAGGTATAAGAGTGGTCCATACCTAGGCCGTGTGCATTAATGGATGGAAGGATCTTGGATTGTGAGCATGAGGAAGGGAGGGGAGGATCTAGGAGGCTTATATGTGAAGAAAGGTTGTAATTTTGGCATACGGGTGATGGTGGGAAGTTGTTCGTGGAATCTAGTGGCATGGGTTGGGTGTTGGCTTGGTTAAAAATGAGATTTCTCACCTTAAAATATTTGGTTATATATATTAAAATTGTGCAAAAATAAAAAATTGGTTATGTTATATAGAATTATTAGTGGATGTAAATTTATCATTAATGTCAAACTGATTCTCGCTTGGAAGCAAATGACAATAAAACCATTGTTTGCAGGGGACTAAAGTAAAGGAAGTTGAAGTGTTTTGAAGTGAATATGTTGCGATGAATACACTTTGAAATATTAGAAAGCTTGTGAAGGTACTCTAAGGAGTTCCTCACCTTGTTGGTTTTATTTACATATATTCTTATTTATAAAAATGCTTGTGATACGACTTGGAAAGTTGAATTCTTGGAATAGAATTAATGGTAGCACTTGATGATATGCTAGGCCAGTCACTAAGCCTTTTTCTAGATTTGAAAAGTTGTCCTTATGGATTTTTCCAATCAATTTCAACATTTATTTTGAAGCAAGTGTTTTCTATACTTATAGTGAGTTAAATATAGAAAGAAATGGAGTTTAAATGCTAGTTGATTTATAAAACAAAGTTTTAAAGTTACGGTCCATATAACGATAGTTGCTACGGATGCATTTGGAAAGATATGAATTTTGTAAAATACAAAATTTTGTTTTCTTTAGATAAACTATAAAGTCGTTTCAAATGTGTTTTATAGAGGTTATATAAGTATTTTAAAGAGAGTTTGAAGTTTTAAATATATTTTTTAAGTATTTAAACAAGTGGTTTCTTTAAACAAAACCACTTTACTTTTTCGAAGTCAAATTCTTTTTAAAAGTGGTGGTTTATAATTATAATTTGGATGGAAGTTTAAACTTGGTTAAAAATGTTTAAAAGGTGGTCTGAAATTTATGTAAATGATTTAAAGGACTACTTGATATAATAAAGCAAGTGGTACATTTATAAAAAGGGAAACTCTTTTATTTCTAAAGTTAAAAGTAATGATATTTCGGAGAGTTTAAATAAAAAGTTTAAATTATATTGTTAGTGTTTTAAATGATATTAAAAATAGAAGAGGGCAAGTTTGGAATTATAACATATGTGTTCTATTAAATGGTTTTTGAAAAGTAGAAGGAAGTTATGGACTATAATATTATAGTTATAGCAAAAGATTTTGGAAATTGGAAATGGATGTTTAGTTTATAACACTTTGTTTGTTTTAAATAATTATATAGAATTTATGAAGTCTTATACTTGTAACTAAGCTTTGAGTTAGGTAAACTTCTACTATCCTGAAAGAAAAGAATATTGTCGAGTCAATTTTTAAGAGGTAATAATACCCCAACTTGGAAGGATTCATTGTTAACCAAGGGATAGTTTAAGTTTGAAATCGAAGATTGATGTTAAGAATTTGAAGTACTATTTTTGTATATGAATTCAATTACTTATGGAAATTTAGTAGTCCTATACTTGGCACTAAAAGCCGATGAGTAGATTGATCCTTTATCTATAAGATCTAGAATCAGAGTATTTTAACTAATGCAAGGCTAGGAGAAATCAATGACCCGACTTACTTGGCTTCATTTCTGGACAAGGGATAGGGTACGGGTACGTCAAAATATCGAAAATGTGCAAGTATAGGAGATTTTATTTCCATAAATGATCAGTTTAATATATGGTGGAATGGAAGGTATTCTTTTGATACTTAACACCAAATTCTGAGATAGAGAAACTTGTCTCTATCTATGAGATTTAGGAATGTACATCAAGGCAAGTATGGTATGCTAACTTGTCTGGTTACATTCTTAATCGGTGGACAGTAGAAGTTTGAAATCGGAGAGTGAAGGTAAGTATAGTTGGTATTTCTATACAATCCATTTACTTACACCAAAAATGTTTTAGGTGTATTATTATCAATGTTTGTAAATAACCTTTTTTAACCTAAATAAGTATATTTTTGGAAATGAAATCTTTTTTAAGATTGTGTGAATATACTTATAACTGTTAAGATAAGTATATGAATACGCTTTTGAAGTATTGAAATGTATGGAGATTTGCGAATATACTTATACTGATGAGATAAGTATATGAATACTTTTTCAAGGATTTATAAGAGTAGAAATGCTATGTATATCTTTTGTAAAGGTATTTTAATACCAGTATTTACAAAGTAATTTTAATTAATGAAAGTATTAATTAAAGAGGCTTATGGTTGTTATTCATGCTTAATCATGCTTCATTTCCATTTGAAATTAAATTTATGATTCATAAAGGTGGAATGTTTGCAATTTAGGTACATTTTCTTTAGAGATGTACTATACGGAAGGTAGTCCCTTAAGTTGTCATTTTATGAATCCACTTTCCAATACATGCCTTTATAGATATATTTGTATACTAAATATGCCGATGAATGTAACTAATGTAACCATTCCGGCTATGTTAAATATTTATTTTATACCTTAGACATTATTATAATATCATTGGATTTTCTAATAAAAATGGTTTGGTTGTCATAAGGTAAAAACCCATCCATGTTTATGTATGGGGTCGTCTTATGTGATGCCTATAATTTTAAAGGGTTTGATAAATATAAAAATCCATCATTCGAGTTTCTTATGCTAATTTACCAGACTGATGCAGGTGTTATTTTACTATAATACTTGAGTCAGACCCGAATATATTTTTATATCAAATCAAATAAAAACGAATATCATTATATTATTCCAACAGCTTTATTTGATATAAAATTATGATTCCTAATTACTGTGGTATGGATACGTAAAAGAAAAACCTTGTGGAAAGAGCAAAAAAAAAAATTAGCTATGGACGATTTGGAGCTTTAGGAGACGAGCTAGATGCCTCCAAGACCTATTCATGTATTTTGTTTTCCGCTTCATTTCTTGTTTTTTTAGTAGTTGTGACGACAGACTAATATAACTATCCAGATTCATGGTAGGTTAGTTACTATATTTTCTATTTGTAGATAAATCTTTTCTTCTATAAAGATCTGTCATATATTATACATTACCCATCACAATGTGATATTCTATTCTTTATTCTCTTTTCTTTCACCTCAACAATCTGTCTTTTCGGCACTCAAATGCCCGGCAAGTGAATAATTTGGATGTATTAGTGTTGATTTTTGAGGGCCAAAAAGGCCGATTGTTACACCACTAGTTTTGTCAAAGCCATTAGAGAGAGAGAAGATCTATTTATTTACTTAGCGGTGCCACCTCATACACCGCAGCCTTAGTCCATATGGAGAGTAGAATCCAAAGGCTAGGGTATTAAATTAGCAATGGTTTATTAGTGAAGAAAAGAATCACCCAAAGCTAGAGAAACTGACATATCGTTTGTGGATAGCTATGAGAAAGTTAAGTCCATACTTCTAGGTTCATCCGATAAAGGTGCTAACTGTTTAGCCATTGATGCAAGTGCTAGATTGACATGAGACTTCGAGGAGACTGATAAAATGGAATATCGAGTTGAGCTTGTTAGATATAACATATTATCTTAGGAAGGCGGTTTGGAAAAAGGCATTGGCGGATTTCGTTGCTGAATTCACCATCTGGGATAATGAAGTGAAAGAAGAATGGGTAAAACCTTCTCAATGGAAATTGTATGTTGACAAAGCCTCCAATGAGCATGATTCTGGGTAGGAGTATTTCTTGTGACCCCGGAAGGGTAGAGGACATGTTACGCTTTAATAAAAAAGTTCTTAATAACAAACAACGAAGCTAAACACCATGCATTGATTAGAGGATGCAAGATAGAAAATGACCCAAGAGTCAAAACATTGTATATATGTAGCTACTCTTAGTTGGTGGTTTACCAAGTGAAGAAGGAATTTTGGGCTAAGGGAGCAAGACTTTCCCCTTACCCGACAAAAGTATTGGAACCACTTAAATGATATTGAACATTACATGATAACGCACATCCTAAGGGAATAAAGTATGAAAGCTGATTCACTAGTCCAACTGGCCAGCTCTAAGTATGCGTAGATTTTGGGAATTAATCCTTTGGAAGCTCATTAGTTCAAGCATCGACAAGATGGATGTTGATTGGATCTTGGAAGCCGAGGAAGAGAAAGAGTCATGGATAACATTGATAAAGGAATATTTTCTAAAGGAGTCTCTCTCGAATAGAAGAATTTAATGAGAAGACTCCTACATAGAGTACCTCGATTCATTCTACAAGAATTTGTGTTGTATAGGAGAGGATTCTCGATAATTATTTAGGTGTGTTACCGAAGATGAAGCTAGGAAGACCCTTGCATTTATGCATGAAGGAAGGTGTGGTAATCAAACTAGGGGGTCGATATTAGCGAAGAAGTTTCTGCGTCATTAATAAATCTGACCAACGATCTACCAGGATGCAGTTGACAACTTTAGAAAATGTAATAAGAGTCGTGAATTTGTGAAGATACCAAGAGTTCCATCCATTAAGCTTACACAAACGGCTAGACCGTGGCTGTTTATGCAGTGGGGAATCGGTATCATCGGTGCGCTACCGTTATTGAGAGGCGGAGCAAAATATGTTATAGTGGATGTGGATTTTTTTTCTTGAAATAGGTTGAAGCGAAACCACTAACAATGGTTGCATTGAAGAAAGTCATCAAATTTGTAGAAAAGAGCATTTTTTGTAGATGCAGAGTTCTACATAGGGTTGTCACTAATAACAGAACTCAATTTGAAAGTGCTGATTTCAAAGAATTCTACAGAAGAACCTCTGAGCGATGGAACACCCATAATGGACGGGAGGAGGAGGTGAAAAAATCATCAAATCCATCATTAAGAAGAGATTAAAAAGAGCCAAGAACAACTGGGTTGACAAGTTACCACTTGCATTATCGGATTATAGGACGACCTATAAGTTCGCAACTTGCCATACTCCATTCACCCAGGCTTATGGATTTGAGACTATTATGTCGATTGAATCTATAGTACTTCTCATGGAAGTTTTCGCATTGACCTTAAGATGAACAAGGAATCTTTCTTGAATCCCTCGAGTAGGTTGAAGAAAAATGAGAAGAGGTTGATTTAAGAGTACCTACTCACTGGATAAGAGTGGCAAAGTAGTTCAACATCAAGGTCAAAAAATGTACCTTTAGGTGGCCTTGTTTTGAATCAAGTCTTTCTCGGTATAGGGGATACTTGGTCCAAATTCGAAAGGTCCCTATGTGATTGCATGGAAGCTCAAAGATTGAACTTTAAAGTTATCAAATGTTGATGGACCCTAATTCCATGAGCATGGAATAATGAGCACTTATGGCTCGGTTTCATTTGAATTCTTTTTTGCAAATAAAACATACTATTGAATGGAATTTGATGTGGTAAGGTACTGATTGCAATTCTTTCATTCCTAAATAAAGTTGGCTTGTCAATCAAGGGAATCGTATTCTTAATTTCTAACTTTATGCTCCATGATTAGTGGCACAATCGAAAATACTATGTTTGAGAAATCGGATGTTTAGGTTCCTGAAGATAGATATCGATGAACTCCTTTGGTCCATGATTGGGTCATTGGAGTATAGTCATATTGGGGTTGATTAGTCAATTTTCCCTTACATATCTAATCTTGGCCCTATGCCTAGAGATAGGCATGGGCCCCAACTTTGAGGGCATAGAATAATGAGTACTTATGTTGTTATTTTACTAAAGTTCTTTTTTGAAATAAAACATCTTATTGATTAGGATTTGATGCAATAAGGCAAAGATTGCCAATCTTTCATTTGTAGATAAATTTGGCTTTTTGAATCGTTGGAACCATATCCTTAAAGCCTAACTTTGTGTTCCATGATTGAAGGAAAAATTAGACATTTTGTATTTTAAGAAATCGAATGTCTAAGTACCTAGTGATACGTATCGATGGACTCCTTCGGTCCATAGTCGAATTGTTCGAGTATAATCGTACAGGGCTCAATAGGATGATTCACCCTTACACATCTAACCTTTGACAAATTCTTGAGATCGGCAGGGTCAAGGATTGATGCTTGGAGTCAGGGATAGAAGACACCAAAGCCTAGAAATATGAAATGTTGTAAACATATCTTTTTATAGGTACGATTCTATGTATGGCCCAACGAGATATGTTCAATCAATGAAATGATGTTGATTGATGACATATGTACGATTAGCGTGTTAGAACATAGTATTTTGATGTTATGATTGTGACAACTATATAAGTATATATTATATGAACTAACCAAAATTGCAAGAGAAGACACTGTTGTAATCGACAATAAATTAAAGACCAAAATATTTCAAAGAAAAGTTTCATCATTTTAATTTGGTTTTTCTATAGTCTAGTTAGCATTCAACATTTGTTAAAATCTCTTCTCGATTGTACACACAAAAGCTTTTAAAACTTATTCAAATTAATCTATACAAAATTGGTTTCAACTAGATAAATTTATAAAATAAAATTGCTTTTAAAACGAAGTTAAATAGGCTTGCGGTGACAGTTTCAGTCGACTGAACTGGGTAATCCAATCGACTGAAACATGCACAGATGCATGTGAATGTTTGAACATTCAGTCGACTAAACACCCCCAATTTAGTTGAATGAATGAAATGTCTTTTCAATATTTTTTCAAATTTCAAATTTGTTTGAATGTTTAGTCTACTTAATTCATATTTTCATTTCATTGAATATTCATAATGGTTATTTTTTTAAATGGTTACCACTTTTCAACAAACAGACACATTTGTTAATCCAATGGTTTCTTTCACATCTCTTGATCGTATCTTTTCACTAATAGTTACAACTATTTAACACTATAAATAGCATTGATTTCAGTTTGCAAATCATTACATTATTCTATGATTCTAATATATATTCTTGCAAACTATTTTTGAAAAATTTCTTTAATAAACGCTCTCAAATCACTTACACATTCAATTACAAATTCATTTTTAATTACAATTACTACCAACCTTTACATACTACACGATATACCACAAAGGAGAAGATTATAGGAAGGGTGTACATTATTGACTTATTAGTTCCGTTCAAGAACAACTCAATCAGAAACAACTTTACTATTTGTATTATAGAGGTCCTGTTTGATTGCTCAGGCGGTAGAAGTCCTATTCTGTTATCTAGGCAGTTGAAGTCCTTTTCGGTTGCTCATGCGGTGTAATACCAGTTCCTCTGGGTTAAGAGAGGGTTACTAGTTAAATTTCAAAAGGAGTCTAGGACTGGACGTAGAACGGGAGTTCGAATCTGTATAAAAATCTTTGGTGTCATTTACTTTACTGTTTACTTTTTATAAACATATTCCACATTAGTAGATAACTTAGTTTATATTGCATATTACGATCCATAGCAGCACTTTCATTTGGTATAAAAGCATAGGTCATTATATAACCATTATACAGTTATTTGATACATTGTTAATATGGGAGATAACACTAAAACTAGTTTTATTGAAGGACAATCCACTGCACGACAACCACTATTTGATGGTTTGAACTATAATTACTAGTCAACTAGAATGAGAATTTTCATGCAAGCAAACTGATATGATACTTGGAATATTATTCAAAATGAATACACTATACCCACAGAATGGTCAAATAGATAAAAGATTGATGTTGCATCAAATTCAAAAGCTACGAATATGTTATTTTGTGCATTAAACAAAAATGAGTTTAATAGAGTCATCATGTGTACAACTGCTTATCAAATTTGGAGAACTCTACAAGTCACACATGAAGGAACTAACAAATTTAAACAAAGAAAGATTTCTATGCTTAAAAATCAGTTCCAAAATTTCAGAATGAGACTAGATGAAATCATAAATGATATGTATTCTAGGTTTCAAGACAATCACCATTCACTACTAGCATTAGGATAAAATATTCAGATTTTGATATTATTTCTAAACTACTAAACTCTTTAACGGATGAATGAGAACGAAAAGTCTTCGCTATTGAAGAAGCTAATGACATTTCTATAATCAAACCTGAGGGGTTAATTGGAAAATCTGATGTCATATGAGGTAAGTTTCCAGGCTAAGCGAGATCAAGCACAAGGTAAAAGAAATATTACATTCAAAGCTGAACAAGAAGACTCGGACTCAGAAGAAGATAATGTGGCAATATTTTAAAGAATTTTAAAAAGTTTCTGAAATTCAGAAAGAACAAGAAATTTGGAAATAATAGAAAAGACAACACTAGCAAATTGCCAATCTCAAATCTTGAATGTTACAAATATCATAAAAAGGACCATATGAAGAAAGACTATCCAAAAAGAAAAGAAGGTAGATTTAAAAATAAGAAGGACAAGTATAAGAAGAAGAAGGCATTTTGAGTAACATGGGATGATTCAGAGTCGTAGTCGTCGTCAGATAGTGATACAGAAAGTGGTTTTGAACATGCCAATGTTTGCTTTATGGCTTCAACTTACAATGTAGTGATTTATCTTTTGAGGATTTAATTGATATAAACTCAAAAATATTAGATAAACACAAGGAAACTAAGAGAAAATATAAAAATGCATTAGAAAAGCTAAACAGAGTTGAAATAGAAGTTGATATGCTAAGAAATGAAAAGAAAATTATAGAAGAAGAATTTGTTAATACATATGAATCCTTATCTAATGTTTCTTTTCAACTCACTATGCTATCAAAAGAAGTAGAAGTGCAAAAAGAAAAATATATTACATTAGCTTTAGAAAACCATAAGTTGAAAACAAATACTAAAATTCTTGAGTTAAATAACACCAGTCTCATAACTGAGCTACAGAGTATTACTAAAATTGTGACAAAATTCAATAAAGGAAAAGAAAATCATTCTAAAATTATTAGTAATTATCAATCTACTAATAATAAGAATGGACTAGGATATAAAAAATCTTAAAAACAAAGAAGAATGACACATCTTATAAAAATTATAATTTGCAGAATAATTATATGAAAGAAAATCAAAAGAAAAAGCTGTTAAAAAATCATCAAAACCAAAGAAGAATGACACATCTTATAAAAATTATAATTCGTAGAATAATTTTGTGAAAGCAAAATTGAAACCAAAAGCTGTTGCTCCAAAGAAAGAAGTTGGTAAAACTAGTACTATAAAAATTTAGGTACCAAAAACTAACAACAACTTACTCAGAAATAAATATATAAAATCTTTTATATCTACATTTCATAAAAATGAAGATTTTATTTATAAAGGGAACTCTAAATCGTCATGGGCTTGGCTTCCTAAGATCTAACTCCTAGGACCCTAGTAAAAAGATGGGTACCAACGTTATTTCTATATATTTTTGCTGGTACCGACTAAGAAAAGAGGAAAATGGATACTAGACAGTAGTTTCTCAAAACATATGACAGGAAACAAAGATATGCTGACAAATATTATCTACTCGGATGGAGGATCGGCCAAATTTGGAGATAAATCCAAAGGATATACAATCGGCAAAGGCGATGTGAGCAATGACGGTACATCTAATTTACCTCTTATTGCATATGTTTTATTTGTTAAGAATTTAAAACATAATTTACTTAGTATAAGTCAGCTATGTGATAAAGGGTCTAATATAACTTTTTCTGAAAATAAGTGTAAATTTTTTATCAAAATAATAACCTTATTTTTGAAGGAACAAGAGAAAGAAATATTTACATATTAAATATGAAAGTTAATTACAACACAAATATGTGTTTAATAGCCAAAGATAATGAACCTTGGTTATGGCACAAAGGTTTTGCCACATGAATTTTATAGCTATTAACAAATTATTTAAGAATAATTTAGTTACAGGATTACCTAAGAAGAACGTTAAA
Organism: Allium cepa; assembly: GCA_030765085.1. NCBI lineage: Eukaryota > Viridiplantae > Streptophyta > Magnoliopsida > Asparagales > Amaryllidaceae > Allium > Allium cepa. The sequence continues at coordinate 646,844,783 of CM060939.1, read as the reverse complement.
GTTAAAATGTTTGTGATGCTTATCGGTTAGGAAAATTAACTAAAACTTCTTTTAAATCAAACAAAATGATATCTACTCTACAACTACTTGAGCTATTACATTTAGATCTTTTTGGACCAACATAAACTCGATCTATTAACCAAAATAGATATGTTTTTGTAATAGTAGACGATTTTTCAAGATTTACATGGACAATATTTTTTAAGAATAGAAGTGACACTTTTGAAAATTCTAAAATATTTGCTGAAAGAATTAAAAATGTTAAAAAATAAAAAATTAGAAATATTTGAAGGGACCACGGAGGAGAATTCAAAAATAAGGCTTTTGAAACTATTGTAATAAGAAAGGAATTGTTCACAATTTTTCATTTCCTAGAACTCCACAAAAAAATGGAGTTGTAGAAAAGAAAAAAATGGAGTTGTAGAAAAGAAAAATAGAACACTTCATGAATGTGCTAGAACTTTATTAAACGGAAGTACTCTACCAAAACATTTTTTAGCAGAAGCTATAGTTACTTCTAGTTATGTTTTAAATAGAGTTTCCATAAGACCTTTAACTAACAACACTCCTTATGAGTTTTTAATGGAAGAAAAATGAATATTTCTTACTTTAAAGTTTTTGATTCAAAATGTTTTATATTAAATACAAAATTAAGATTGGAAAGTTTGATCCAAAATTTGATGAAGGAATTTAAGCTTACATAATTTATAATAAAAGAATTAAAGTAATCGTAGAAACACTTCATGTGGCATTCGATGAAAATTTCAAAAATAGTCATAATATAGTAATTAAAGAAACTTTTTATAAAACCAATGACTCAAATGATGATCTTGATAATTTTGAAAATAATACAGAAAATATTTTTCAAAATAATAATGAATTAAGATAACCTCTAAGATTTTTAAGAAATCATCCAACTGAAAATATAATTGGAGAAATTCATTCAAACGTAAGAACTCATAATCAACTAATCAAATGGGTTACGTAGCATTTCTTTCTAATGCTGAACCAGAAAATCCCAAAGAAGCTTTAACTGATGATCATTGGATAATAGCTATGCAAGAAAAATTAAATAATTTGAATGTAATGATATTTAGAACTTAGTTCCTAGACCAAATAACCAAGCCGTTACCGGTACAAAATGTTTTTATAAAAATAAAGCCAGTGAGCAAGGAAATATAATTTGAAATAAAGCTAGATTAGTTGCTCAAGGTTATAATCAAGAAGAAGGAATAGACTATGTTGAAACATTTGCACATGTAGCTCGTCAGAAGCTACACATATTTTATTAGCATATGCTTGTTTTAATAATTTTAAACTCTATCAAATGGATGCAAAAGGTTCTTTTTCAAATGGTTTTATAAAAGAAAATGTGTATGCAGAATAACCTCCTTTATACACACATGTAAAATATCCAGATTATGTTTACAAATTAAAAAAGGCTTTATACGGTCTAAAATAAGCACCTCGTGCCTAGTATCACCGTCTTAAGAGTTATTTACTGAATTTAGGTTTCGAAATTGGTAAAGTTGATCAAACTCTTTTTATAAAACAAGATAAAAATGAAATTTCAACGATTCAAATTTATGTTAATGACATTATTTTTGGTTCAACAAATGAAAAATTATGTCATGATTTGTCAAAAATTATGACAAGAGAATTTGAAATGTTTCACTTGGGAGAAAATTCATATTTTATTAGATTAGAAATTAAACAATTGGTAAATGGAATGTTTATTAATCAAGAAAAATATTATAATATTCTCATAAAACAATTTAGTATGAAAAACACTTTTACTAAACCTACTCCTATGAGTACTACATTACATCTCGACAGAGATGAAAATGGCAAAAATGTTGACCAAAAACTATATCATAGTATGGCTGGTTCTTTACTTTATTTAACTACTTGTAGACCTAATATAATGATGAGTGTTTGTATATGTGCAAGATTTTAAAAAAATTCGAAAGAATCACATTTGCGAGCAGTGAAGCGAATTTTGCGATACTTAAGCAAAACTAAAAACTACAGTTTCCTTTATCCGAAATAATGTCTTTTTGAATTAGTATCCTACATGATGCTGATTTAGGAGGATGTCGGACGGATCGAAAAAGTACTAGTAGTACTTGTCACTTTATTAGACAATCTTTAGTATCTTGGTTTAGTAAGAAACAAAATTGTGTTTTGCTTTTGACGTATGAAGCAGAATATATCTCTGCTACTTTGGCATGTGCTCAAGTAATCTACATGCAGCAAACATTACAAGATTTTGGAATTAATCTTTCGAATTCAATAACCTGCTATGATAACACTACTGTATATATAAATTTGTCTAAAAAAATCCTATAAATCATTCTAAAACTAAGCATATAAATATAAGGCACCATTTTCCAAAAGATAATTTAGAAAAGGAAATAATTAACCAGATTTTTTTTTCTTTACGAAATTAGATAGCTGACATATTTACAAAACCTTTAAATGAAAATATTTCATAAAATTACGATGAGAATTAGGTATAATATCTTTTCATGATTTATAGTTTTTATTTTTAAATTTTTTTTAAGAAAAATAAAAATTTTACAAAAATTGTTGTTGTTGGCACTCGAACTTAGGTCACTGGTAAGGAATTATCATGTCTTTCCATTTTGCTGTTGTGTTACTTGCTACACTTTACACTATGTACCTCTTATTTATTGAACGGCTAATATCTCTATTGTAACGATCCAAAATTTAACGACTTCAAAATATAATATTTAATGTGATTTTAAATATAAAATACAAAAGTTTTATGATTCAAACAATCGTAGATTGGATTGAAAATAGAAATATACATAAAATAGTAACATTTTCTTATATCGACAAAAGTGATAAAATCCTGATTTCAGAAAAGTAAGTTTAAATGGTTTAATAAATTATCTTAATTTATTTATGAGTGTTTCTATTTTTAAATGACATTATACAAATTTATTTTTAAATTTGGTTTGCATAAATAAATATTTTAATTAAAACGTCAAAATGTGACCATAAAACATTTTGTCAAATATTAATGTTTTGTCGATTTAAAGTTGTCGCAACGTTGTTGCACCTTTGTATACACAATTTAATAAATATGTTAATATATAAAGATAGTTAACAATTAACTAAGCAAGGTTACTTTTAATAATCATACTTAGAAAAATCTAGAAAGTAATTGGCAAAAGTAAACTAAAAAAGACAAAACACGTGTCACGTCAAATGTGACATAAAGTAAAGAAAAGTGACATAAAGTAAAGTAATCATTCTTATTCTTTACTTAAGTATAAAGTATTTGAATTTTAAAAGTGTGATGTGGATGGTAAGTTTTGAATTAAATAAGTTTACTTAATTATTAAGGAAGGTTATTTAAGTAAAAACACAAATCTATATTTTATTCTCAAATACACACCCACTTTCTCAATCCCTTCCATACTTCTTCTTCTCAAAATTTCAAGCTTCTTCTCACTCTTTTTAATGGCTTCGACCTTAACAAAGTAATGCCAAAATATTTTCAAAACTAAAACAAAGAAAAATATCGACAAAACTCCTTTCGAACCACTTCAAAACGCCGCCTTCCCTCTCTTATTGCTCACGCCCCACTTCACCATCAAGCGAAGCCCAAACCTCCTTGGAACTCACGGCCCAAAGTACCAAAGAACTCCATAAGTCTAGCGAAGCCACCTAGAAGTCATAAAACAAGCATCCGTGAGCACCCAATTGAAGTTAGTTAAGTTATAATCACTTTAAAGTTAGTTCATTTGCAACTAAGATGAATACTCCTAATTTATATGTATATATTTGGTTGTGATGTTATGATATGTTTGTTTGGATGTTGGGTTATGATATTGATTTCCATATATTGTTTATTGCATGAAAATATTGAAACAAGTCACGGATTTACACGACGCATAATCACATGGAAATCACTTTCCAAACGAAATGAAATATGATATGGAATCATTTATACATTTGAAAAGTGTTTGAATATTCTTTAGAAATTATTCCTAAGTGTTTAAACTTGTCTCGACAAAGTTTAGATATGAATCTCAAAATATGCCTAAAATTTGACGCGTCGTGTAACGGTAGTTCGTATTTTCGCGTCAAAAGTTCAAATGAACATACGAAGTGGAATAGAGTTCAGAATTCTTCGAAGTAAGAATTTTATGAATCCTTATATCCTTATATTTCATGTAAGAAAACAAAATAAAAAATTTATCTTGTATATTTTAAAATATGGCAAAATCAATTTTCAAGAAAAATCCAGTTTTTGCACTAAAATAACCAAAGTTAGAAACTGATAAAGTAATCGTTTTAAAAGTATGAAATAAATTCTGAAATATCTTTTAAAATATTTTTAAAAGTGGCTTAAGTTGAAAAGATGGTTTTCTAAATGATATAAAAGTCGTTTTGAAGAATATAGCTTTTAAAGCGCTTTTTTTAACACTATTTGCAATACTTTCCGCAACACTTTTCAATAATTTTTGAAATAAGGGTTGAAACTTAACCATTCTTTCCCAAATCCTTAGTAAATGTTTTTAAGTAAATAATAAAGAATTTCAAAATAAATTTGAACAATTTAACATTATTTCAAAGATGGTTAAACAAGTAGATAAGTGATTCATAAAGGGAAAATGAGTATGCGGAAACGACTAGTACATTTGTTCCGTCTGTGAGATCTAAAAGTGAAAACAAGGTGTGTAACTAAGGTTAAGGATGGAGTAACCAGTGCCCTGAACTTACCTGGCCTTAGTTTTCTCTTTTAGGCGAGGGGTTGAACATATCGAAAGGAAAGCCGAGATGCTCAACTTGGATTTTGTAGAAATAATCTTTTTATACTCATTATTAAAATCTGAAGAGGGAACTTGTCATATTCGTAGAATTTAAAAGATGATCTCACTGTTATTCCGCCCATAGCACTCTTTGAATACGGAAGTTGATTCTCAATAAATGTACAATGATTTCTATAATCCTATTTTCTCAAAAGATACTTTTAAAAAATTATTTGAGAAATATTCAAAAAGTGGTTTAGATGATTCTGTATTCACTAAAAGAATATTTTGAAAATATATATATATCTCGAAGATAATTTGGTAAAATAAAGTGAATGAATTGAAAAACAATCACCTAATTACATCATTTTTTATCAATGATTGGATTTCGAAGGAACCGGGGTCGATTTGGGTGATTCCTATCCGAAAACCACTTTGAACCAGTTTACGTGTTCGTAGGATGAATATGTTTGAAGTTGGAGATATTGAGACGACTAATAACGAGGGACTACTTTTTGATTGATTGGGGATAAACTTCCGATTCACTATACTGTAACAGTGGTCTCTTTGTTATGAAAAACCTCAAAACCATATGGGCTTATTGCCTAGTAATGGCCGAGGAAAGCACCTTCGGTTTCGTTCAGTCCTAGAACGAACTTGTATGGATGAATGTCTGACCTTGAATTCCAAATCACAATGGGTGATCTCTATAAAAGTATATCAATCAGTGGTGGAGAAGACAACTTCTCTTAGCTTAACACCCTTTCCTGAGATATACGAGCTCAGGAAGTTATATGTTTGTAGAAATCAGTCGTGTAAATGTGGAATGGCAATGTGGCATTCAAAGTGAAACAAGATGTGATATGTGAAAATGTAATCGTTGCCTCGAGCCTCATCAACTGAAAATGACCTAAACATGGTTAGACGCGGCAAGGCTAAGTGGGTCATTCCCAATTAGGGTATGATCATCCCCTTCTAGATATATTTCTTCCCGTTATGATGTTTGGGATGTAAATTAATGTGGATGTATGCAAAGAGTGCTCTCAGATAAAGGTTGGTAACGACTGAGGGATGATATATTCGGTATTATCTAGTTATAGAGATAGGCCGGTCTTGTGTTAGTAGAGGATCCTTTGTGATGGTCCTCGAGGTATCCATCTAGAGGTGTATCCATCGGAAGGTAGTCCCTTCACCTAATCATTTGAATGGAAATCCATTCTCCAATAAGAACTTGCGATTTTGTTTACAAAACCTAGTATGTTGGAATTTAATAATGGCAATAATTTCGGCTAAGATTAATAAGTTTATTTGCAAAAGTTTTCAAAGAAAGTCATTAATAATAATATCCCCAAATTTTACGTAATAAAGTATTTTGGTTATCATAAGGTAAAAATCCATTTAATGTTTATGTGCGACGTGGTCTTATGAGATGTCTGTTTGCTTTTAAAACATCGTACTTTGAGGTCTCACACCAGTCCCGTGACTGACCCGGAGTTTGATTTTCCCTTTAAACTCTGGATGTCTTATTTTTCGGGCATCCATGTTGTCAGGTTACCATAGGAGCATTTTGGAGCATGTTAGGGAGCATTTTGTAGAAGACTTTTGGAGCTATGAAGTTGAAGTACCTTATGTAGATATCTATCCATTTTCTGCTATGTTATGTAGTATATGTTTCCCAACATATGTACGGATAGACAATTATAACTATTCCGTTGGATTTATATTTGACTCTGATCATTTATGTATAATTAAAATGTTGAATGCGCTGCGAGATTCTATTATTTTTTTATCTTCTATCTTTATTTCTCTCATACTCCTGATAATCTACCTCCTCGGCACTTGGATTTACAGCATGTGACTACCGTTGATGTATTAGTGTCGATTACTAAGGGTCGAGGAGATGGGTCGTCACATCTATCCTTTTCCTTCAACCAAATTATTTCTAGGTATTATCTTTCGATGATTTTTAATCTCAGCTTCTTCACCTATCTCTAGGATTCTTTCTCATATATAAAGAGCTTTTCTTACTCATTTATATTCATCCTATCTAGAAATTTTATTTTACAAAGTTTACAAAATTATTTATCATCTCAATCTATAAACATGGAATCTAAAAATGATTTAAACCAGTCTTTAATTAGTTTCCACACAACCTCATCTTCTTCATTGAACCACACTAACCTCGATCTATAATCCTGTAAAAATAATACTATCGCCAACTCACCATATAGGATATACTCCACGGGGGAAGAGAAACAAACGTACTTTGCATTTTGGCTCTCCACAAACTAAGGAGAAAATAGATGGCATACAACATTACCAGAAAGAAACTCTAGAATTGCAACATGGACTCTACTATGAACTAAAAGTAAATGCTAAGCGTTTAAGTTTCGTAGAACAAGTCACGTCGAAATTCTGCAAAGGAAAATGTTCATCAACCTTCGCCTATTCATTCTCAAGCTCCTCGCAATCCTTAGGAACCAAGCCCACAACGTCCTCAGGTGTCACCAAACTCCTGGGAACGAGGAAATGGTTAGTCTCATATTCAGCCGTTAAGGGAAGTCATGAAGATTGAGCCTCTCTCTAATGACTCTTAATCCTCTGAAAATTGATTTTTATATTATTATTTTTACATTTATTTCCTTGTATATATTGTATTTATTATAAGTATTTAATAAAAAAATTAATCTATGTAAAAATCTTTGATTAGGACGTAAAATAGCCCACCAGACTCAAAAACAGTCGACTGATTCAAGTCATTCAATCGACTGAACATTCAATCTTTTGTTTTTTAATAAAAGAAGGTCGGTCGACTGACCTAGCAATTTCAATTTACTAAAATTTCCCATTTTCAGGCAAACAGATGCGGGTTAGTTTCTTGTAACTTTTAGTGGACAGAATTATAATTTCAGTTGATTGAAAATTCATATCACCTAAAAATTTCCAAATTTCAGTCGACCGAACTACAAATTTAAGTCAACTGAATTACTCATTTTTGGGAAAAATATTTCGGGATCAAAACCCTGTCAAATTCAGTCGACTGCCTCTATAATTCAGTCGACTAAATTTCAAATCTCTGGTTTACCAAAAGCTTTTTGCACAAAAGAAAAGACACCTTTTTATCAACCCTATATATTCATCTCATTCTCACTCAAACCTTACCTCGTTTTAGCACAACAAACCCTAGCCCCCAAAATTTTCAAATCAAACTTTCTCTTCAATTTTCAGTCAAAATTTATGGCTCAAAAAAAACTCCCCCATCAATCAACCACTCAACCTTTCGAAAATCAAATAAGGTCTTGGCTACACGACTAAATAGCCGCTAATCGATTTCAATCAATGCATAGCTCCAGAATTTTCGACGGCTCCGTCGTCAACTACCCGGATTTCAAGGCTTATGGATTTCGAAAGATGACGGAGGCTAATGGACTTGTAAACTTGATAGGGTTGGATGCTAGCCTCCTCAAAATCTATCCTCTCTTGATCAAGCTTTTCTTTGCGAATATGAACTTGGATCATCATAACCAAGGAACACTACATATGGAATCTAGTATGCGGTGTTCCTATTTATCTTCCTCTCCAGAGATTTGGATTCATTCTTTGCTATCCATCCAAAGGCCTCGACATCAACGATGTTGAAGTCAACATGAATGAAAGGGATGAGATATCTTATTGGTTTCTTTTCAATGACATGACCATGCTAAAATCCATCGCCTTATGACCAAAGGCAAGGATCCTTTACCATGTTCTGATTCAATCAATCCAACCTCGTACCAGAAGCTACGAGAAAGTTTATAAGCATGATTTCCAAGCGCTTTATGCCATCTACTCTTCCTAAAATATCAATTTGGCCAAAGTTGTACTTGATGAATTCCTCACCGTCTATCAAAAGAGGAGCTTCAAGATGATTTACTATGGAGTACATATCATGCGTATTCACCAAAACTTTGGTGTCCAAATTCCCAATTCTGACTTCATCACCGTCGGAGAGCCGAACACTAAGACCTAAGTCTTATGAGCTTGGCAAAACGCCCACCGCCATGAGATATTATTAGCTTCCAGCAATTGGCGGCAAATCGAGCTCAAGGAATCTCGCAACCCCATATTCCTTGCATTGGCTCCTCCTCCTCTCAACCTTCCCAATAAGCTGAGGAAGTAGAAGATGATGAGATAGTTGAACTCCATGGTGAATTTTCCTCCCAAAGAGGGTTTCGTCGCCATCTCTAGGAATCAACGAAAGCTTAATCAACGTTTGGTCAACGTTGAACATACCGTCGCCAAAACCAATAAGAAGCTTAATTCTATCAAAGGCTTCTTGAATAAAATTTAGGATAAGATTTCATGCACCGGCTCATCTTCCACTAGTGTAGTCGAGAATCCTCCCGCTTCTTTGTCATGGACCACTTCCAAAGAAGAAGAAGAGGAAGTGGTAGATTCTGAGAGTGGTAAAGTGTGGTTTTTTCCTCTATGTATGTTTTTCTTTGCTTTTAGTTATTTGTTTTTAGCTCTTTGTATTCATGAAAAATTGTTGTGACTTAATATTATATTATCATATATAATATCTATGCTTGAAGTTCTCAATTAATTTGCAATTATACATATGCTTGCTTTATGTAAACAATATTCATTTACAATATATTTCTTATACATCTTCAATTCCTTTTTGTCGATGACAAAAAGGGAGAAATATATAGATAACATGTAGCTTATTAATTCAGGGTGAGTTTTATTTTTTTATAAATTTTGTAGTCTCTTGAACTTACATAGTTTTCATCATCAAAAAGGGAGAGAATGTTAGAACCTGGTATTTTGATGTTTTGATTGTAACAACTATATAAGTATATATTATATTAACTAACCGAAATTGCAGGAGAAGATACTTTTTTAATCGACAATAGATTGAAGACCAAAAGATTTCGGAGACAAGTTTTGTTAACCCGCCTTTTCGAAAGGCCAGAGACAAACTGATTTAACTAAAACGACTTCTCGTTTGTCGAAGCTGGTTTTTGATGAATTTAACCAATTGGATCGATGGATAATCAATCATGAATAGCAAACACGGTTAAACAGCAGGGATTCGGCATAGTTGATGGATGAAGATTATTGATACTTGAAGCTTAGGTTTCGACATGTCTCGAGTTATCCTAGATTTGCTTCGATTCATAGTTGGTCGAGCTTCAAGTTTCATAGATGGTTTCTTCGAGTCATTTTTGGTGGTTCGGCTTTGGTGGCTCGGCCTTAATGGTTGTTCGACGCTTGGAGGTGGCTTGGCGTTGTGGTTTGGTCAGGGTGACTCGACAAGTTGGTTCATCGTTGTGGCTCATTCGTGGACATAGCCCATTCGTTTAGTTGAGAGGGTAGGTCGACATGAAGGTGTAGCTTGGTTACTTCAAGTTCTTAGGTCTCTCACTTTGGATCGGCGTTGTAGTTGTGGCTCGGTAGGAATGAAAGGAACTGGCTCGATATGGAATGGGGCTTGTTTGCTTTGATTCTTAAGGTCCTTCGCTTCTAGTTGTCACTCGGTAGCTCAGTGGGATATAAGGTGGGTCATCATAGGACATCGCTCGGCATAGGACATCGCTTGGCATAAGACATTGCTCGGCGTAGGACATTGCTCGGCAGGCTCGTGTCCAAGTAATTGTTGCTTCGGTTCAACTTCGTGGGATGTGGCTCGGTGTAGTTGGAATATGGGTCGGGTATGTAGAGGCGAGCGGCTTCGAGTCCCTGAAGGCGTTTCCCCGGGTCGGCTTCGTGGGTGGTTTTGGGTCAGCAATAGTAGTGTGGTTCGACAAGGCCTTGCTTCGAGTCAGAAGCATCGTTATTTCGAGTCGCCTTGGTGGTTTTCCTGGATAGGCGACATATGGACATGGAGTTGGTCAAGGGTATGGATTTTGGATCGGTTGTGGATCTAACGGGCCTTGGGTCACTCAGAAAGCCCGGTTACCTAGATTTGCCTATAAATACACCATGTGGGTCTCCAAATAGAGGGATCTATTTTCTGCTCCCTGACTTTCTCTTTTCTAAGGCTAAGGCATTCTGCCATTGTTAAACTTTGGATTGTAAGTGTAATCAATTATAACAGCAATAAAAAGAAAAGTGGACATAGGCCAGGTCAACCGAACCACTATAAAACTTCTGTTTTTACTGCTTCCATTTTAATTTTGATTTCTCTTCATATTTATACTCTCTAAATACACTCTATCCGTCATCTTTAACTATAAATTGGTGCTTTCAACGGCGTTTGGGTGTTAGTGACCAATTTTAGCGCCAACGTTTTAGTGCTTTCATTGAGAAGGCAAGCACTCAGGTATTTTGGAGCTAGAACTTGGATTCTAGGAAGCAATGGCTAGGCCACCAACAAGGAAGCAAGTGATAGAAAGAAGCAATTAGAGGGAAGTCAAGAGGCCTCCTCTGGAGCTGGAGCATGTCAAACATCCACCTACATCACCAGAGACGAGATGGAAGCGATGCTGAAAAAACAAGAGGAGATGAGGCAGACTCTTCTTAGACAATTTGGATATGCAGGAACTACAGGAGCTCAGATCCATGGAGTCGGATCGGAAGCACTCAACCAGCAAGCAGATGGAGTGTTTCAACAGGGAGCAGCCCCTGATTCGCGAACAACTATTAATCCAGATGGACCAAGACTTGAGGGCATACCAATGGGTAATGATGGACCAATCCATGGAGGGATACCTAACGATGCTATGCAACCCAGCATCAATAGGAATACACGAGTACGTGATGAGGAGTTTGTGCCAAGATTCTCTCATGAACTCGGGGGACATATTAGAGGCAACAGACAAGGATTACAGCTTAGCGACAATAACAGATTAGCAGAGATGGTCAGACAAGTTGTGAGAGGTGGATTGGTGAATAAAGACTTGGAGGACGTGAATATGAGTCCCTTTACTCCTACTATCAGGAAAGCTAGGAACCCATCGAATTTTAAGCTACCAACGTTGAAGATGTATGATTGGAGAATGGATCCCGTCGTTCACCTGACGAGGTACATAATGCATATGGAAGTACTGGGGGCATCAGATGAGGTCATGGTTTGATGCTTCCCTTTGTATTTGATGGAAGTCACAGCTATGTGGCTCGGACAGTTGGAGAGTGGTTCTATTGACACTTGGATGGAGCTGATTAAAAGGTTTATAAGGCAGTTTTCGGTCCATATAGTGAAACCTAAGAACTAATGACTCTGTAATCGATGAAACAATGGAAGGGGGAGTCACTCGGGGATTTATTAACCACATTCAACATGGCAGTAGCTTCAGTAGATCGACCCTATTCGTCGATGGTTTTGATGGCAGCATTTTCAGGAATTGTGGATAATTCAGATTTTAAGATATCGTTGTAATGTGACCCCCCCAATGGATCTTGGAGAGTTCTATCATGAAGAGGAGAGATTCCTAAGGCAAGAAGGCATGCAGATCGAAAGAGAAGGGAGAGAGGATGAAGCTTATGTTGTTAGAGGTAGAGGTCCACCAAGGGAGGAAAAAACATGGACGATAAGGGTAAAAGGAAAATGAGTGACAACGATAACCCCTAAAAAAGAAAATGGAGAGAATAAAATTTTTCTTCTTATACGGATTTGATAGAAAATCTGGAAAGGATTTACTTGGATACTCGAGGGTATCTCTAGTATCGAAGACTGGCTAGGAGGGAACCATCGGAATATGAGCGGGCATCAGGAAAGCATTGCCTATTCCATGAATTAGATGAGTACACCACAAATGATTGTAGGAATTTGAAAGATATCATTGAGGAGCATGTAAGGAATGGTCACCTGCAACAGTACATAAGGAATCAAGCTGTAGCAGTGGAACAGGTGCGGCCACCACCTACTTCGAACGAAGATGGCGCTGGATCTAGTCACCACTTGCTTGTTATCAACTGAATGGATTTATGGTTCTGAATAAGTAATAGAATTCCAAGTAATATGGCTAGGTCACTTACACACATATGGGATCGAGGACGGTCCCTAGGCGTGCTCTAAGATGATGAAAACTGTATTGCTTGGGTCTATGAAACCCTGTTTTCTTTCTGTTTTCGTACAAACTCTGGTTTCTTCTTTGGTACTTTGGACATTTAATTCCCTTTATTGTACGAACTTTCGCTTTGATAACTAAATTCTGTAATGATTGGGATTATAGTAAACAAAGTCCTCGGCCAGAGAGCCAAGGCCGGAGAAATAACAAAGTACTCAGCTGGAGAGCCAAGGTCGGAGAAACAAAAAATAGTCCTCGGCTGGAGAGCCGAGGCCAGAGAAATAAACAAAGTCCTCTGTTGGAGAGCCGAGGCTGGAGAAATAAAAAAATCCTCGGCCAGAGAGCCAAGGCAACAAAACCCTCGGCCGAAGGGCCGAGGCCAAAGAATATAAAAAGCCCCCGGCGAGAGAGCCAAGGCCGATGAATATAAAAGCCCAAGGCCGAAGAAAATAACAAGTCCTCGACCAGAGTGTCAAGGCCGAAACAGGATAAAGCAACCCAGTGAGGTCTATGGATTTGAATTTAGAGTCCGGAAAGGACATAGATTATGGATTGGATAATATGGCTACGAATGAAAAATGGACTTCAGATATCGGATTTGAGGCTATTTAAAACACACCTTCCAATAGAAAGGCATGTTTTGGGGGGCCAATGTTAACTTGCCTTTTGGGAAGGCCGTAGATAGTAGGATTTAAATAAATCGACATCTCATTTTTCAAAGTTGGTTTATGATGAATTTAACCAATTGGTTCGATGGATAATCAATCATGAATAACAAACACGGTTAAATAGCAGGGATTCGGCATAGTCGATGGACGAAGGTTATTGGATACTTGAAGCTTAGGTTTCGTCAGGTCTCGAGTTGTCCTAGATTTGCTTCGAGTCATAGTTGGTCGAGCTTCGAGTCTCGCAGACAGTTTCTTCGAGTCATTTTTGGTGGTTCGGCTTTGGTGGCTCAGCCTTAATGGTTGTTCGGTGCTTGGAGGTGGCTTGGCATTGTGGTTTGATCAGTGTGGCCCGGCAAGGTGGTTCGTCGTTGTGGCTCGTTTGTGGACATTGCACGTTCGTTTAGTTGAGAGGGTTGGTCGGCATGAAGGTGCAGCTCTGTTACTTTAAGTTCTTAGGTCTCCTGCTTCGGGTCGACGTTGTAGTTGTGGCTCGGTAGGAATGGAAGGAACTGGCTCGATATGGAATAGGGATCGGTTTCTTCGAGTCTAAGGTCCTTTGCTTCGAGTTGTCGCTCGACAGCTCAGTGGGATATAAAGTAGGTCGGTATAGGACATCAAGTGGCATAAGACATCGCTAGGCATAGGACATCGCTCGGCATAGGACATCGCTTGGCGTAGGACGTCTCTCGACAGCCTCGCGTCCAAGTAATTGTTGTTTCGGGTCAACTTCGTGGGATGTGGCTCGGCGTAGTCGGAATGCGAGTCGACTATGTAGAGGCGAGCGGCTTCGAGTCCATGAAGGCATTTCCCCGGGTCGGCTTTGTGGGTTCTAGATCGGCAACAGGAGTGCAGGTCGACAAGGCCTTGCTTCGAGTTAGAAGCTTCGTTACTTCGAGTTGCCTTGGTGGTTTTCCTAGGTTGACGATATTTAAACAGGGAGTTGGTCAAGGCTAGGAATTCTGGACCGGCTGTGGATCTAATGGGCCCTGGGTCACTCAGAAAGCCTGGTTACCTGGATTTTCCTATAAATACACCATGTAGGTCTCCAAATAGAGGGATCTGCTTTCTACTCTCTGAATTTCTCTTTTCTTAGGCTAAGGAATTATGTGGTTGTTAAACTTTGAATTATAAGTGTAATCTATTATAACAGCATTAAAAAGGAAATTTCTGAAGTGGACGTAGGCCAGATTCAATCGAACCACTATAAAACTTCTGTTTTTACTACTTCCATTTTAATTTTGATTTCTCTTCATATTTATACTCTCTCCATACACTATATCCGTTATCTTTAACTGTAAAATGTTGCTTTCAACGGCGTTTGGGTGTTAGTGACCAATTTTGGCGCTAACAAGTTTCATCATTTTAATTTGGTTTGTCTATAGTCTAGTTAGTATTCAACATTTGTTAAAATATCTCCTCGGTCATATACACACACAAGCTTTTAAAACTTAAATTAATCTATACAAAATTGGTTTTAACTATATAAGTTTATAAAATAAACTTGCTTTTAAAACTAAGTTAAATAGGCTTATAGTGATAGTTTTAGTCGACTGAACTAGGTAATCCATTCGACTGAAACATGCATAGATGCACATGAATGTTCGAGCATTCGGTCGATTAAACACCCCAGTTCATTCGACTGAATGAAATGTCTTTACAATATTTTTCCAAATTTCAAATTTTTTTGAACGTTTAGTCTACTTAATTCATATTTTCATTTGACTGAATATTCATAGCGGTTACTTTTCTGAAAGATCGCCACTTTTCAACTAATAGAAACATTTGTTAATCTAACATTTGTTGCCATATCTCTTGGCCGAATCTTTTCACTAATAGCTACAACTATTTAACACTATAAATATGGTTTGCAAAACATAATATTATTCTTGGATTCTAATCTTTATTCTTGCAAACTATAATTGCTTTCATAAATGCTCTCAAATCACTTACACATTCAATTACAAATTCATTTGTAATTACAATTACTTCCAATCTTCACGTACTATACGATATACCACAAAGGAGAAGATTATAGAAAGCGTGTATGTTATTGACTTATCAGTGTTGTTCAAGAGCATACTCAATCAGAAATAACTTTTCTATTTGTATTATAGAAGTCCTATTCAGTTGCTTAGGTAGTAGAAGTCCTGTTCGGTTGTCTAGGTGCTTGAAGTCTTATTCGATTACTCTCAGGCGATGTAATACCTATTCCTTCGGATTAAGAGAGGATTGCTAGTTAAATTCTAGAAGGAGTCTGGGAATGGACATAGAACGGGAGTTCGAACCAGTATAAAAATTCCTGGTGTCATTTTACTGTTTACTTTTTATGCTTATGTTCCATATTGGTAGATAACTTAGTCTATATTCCATACGACGATCCATAATACCACTTTCAAAATGCTTGGAGATTGGTGAAGTTGGGTATGAGTGCCCAGAGACTTGCATTAATACACCATTCTCGAAGATAGGAGTCGACACGAAATTAAATCTGACTCTG
The DNA here is from genome assembly GCA_030765085.1 of Allium cepa. Classification (NCBI taxonomy): domain Eukaryota; kingdom Viridiplantae; phylum Streptophyta; class Magnoliopsida; order Asparagales; family Amaryllidaceae; genus Allium; species Allium cepa. The sequence continues at coordinate 646,828,840 of CM060939.1, read as the reverse complement.
TTTACAGCTAAATGGGATATGTTCAACTGAAGATAAATGGAGTTGATCAATGAAAAACAGCTTTTTTAGTTAAACAAGAAACGTTCGACCAACGACAAGCAAAGCTAAGTAACATTCCAATTCTAAGAAAAAATTATTTATATGCACAGAATTACAGTAAATAATGGCATTGCACATATCGCAAAACATAGGCAGGTAAAATATATAAGTAATTGAATTATGAAGAATTATATTTGTACATGTAGACAAGTATATGGGTTATAGAAATAAAAGATGCGATAATGTAAATAAGATTAAGGTTGGATAGAAAACAGTCTTTTATTTACATCATCATTAAGCATAGAGTTCCATGGCATGTTCCAGGAAATAATAGCCATATACATGATGAAACCAAAATGAATGAAATACAACAAAACAAAAGAAGAGTGTATACCAAAAGAAGAAATAGTTGGTTATTTCTTCCTCCGTCATTTCCACTCTTCATCGGTTGCATAGCGAGACATTTCTTCTTAACCTTTTTCTTCTCCTCCTCCTTCTAGGTTCTCTTCATTGAGTGGGAAATCTCTTCCTCAATGGTACAATATATGGGCTCCTTGGGTTTGTTGGGGGCATTAGGAAGGGTTTTTGAAGCACTGCATCACAAACTAAGTGTTGTATGATCTAGAGAGGGGGGATTGATGGTGTAAAAGACGTCTTGCCTGAAATAGTAGAGGGTTTGATGTGAATGCTTAAACTTGGAAAAGATGTAGCTGTCGAAGGCAGGGGCTTCTCCATGCATAGTTCAATCTCAACTTTAATTTTGGACATTTCAATTGCCACCTCTTCGAAATGGAAGTTGTCTCGATCTACTTATCTTTAATAATTTCCACTTTGTCATCAATAGAGATGTCAAAATCCTCCAGGCCATCCAGCCCTCTATATTTCAGAGTCGGTCTGAGGTTAGAAATGGAGGGTGGGGATGTTAAGATGAACATTGTGGTAATGGAAATAGATGCAGTCGTGATAGCACTAGGGCTCGAGACATGAATGACTAGTGGCGGGGGTGGTAATGTAAGTAAATGGCTTATAAGATTACATGTAGATAGGCAGAGAGGGATGTCCTCAAGTGAGAGTTGAATCTTCTCGAAGACTAGAGAGAAAAGAGGTATACCTTGAGCTGGTAAGGCTTCATTGGAGGATTAATGGCTGAAGCATCAGTCCACAAAAGCTTACTTTAGGGGGCAAGTGTTATCCGGATTTTGAACCAAGAAACATCTAGATGAATCTAGACTTTAGATCAAGAAGCAAAGATATGTGAAGAACGATGAAAAAATTAAGTACAAGAAGCTTGGTAAAGATTTTCGCAAAGAAAATCATGTTGTTACCAACATGATTTGGTGGAGCAATTTTGTCAATGAAGATTTGAAGCTTTAAGAACTAAGTACAAATAAAAGTTTAAGAAACATGATGATAGACCATGTTGGTACCAGCGTGATCATGTCAGTACTGAGTTGTTTTGACTTACGAATTTGACTTGTTCTTCATGCCTGAAAGCATGGTCTGATCTTTTACCTATTCTTCTACGAGCAAGCGACTCCGAAGGATGAATTTGACTCTAAATATCCCTCCTTTGGTAAAAAATAAGAACTTTTCCATATCGTTGATCCTTACATCGAGTTGCAGCTATTTTTAGTTGTCAACCAGTGTTAGAGCTATATTTGTTGTTTGAAATTGGTTGTAATTTCAATGATCAATCATGATAAAAAAAAATAGTGCACTTAGGCAATCGTGATGCCAGGCTATTCTAAAAATTGTGCCCTTCCTCCTTTTATTTTGTTTTTTCAATCGCCTCATTTTTGTTTGATCTAGGGTATTTTGTTAATTTTTTTTGCAACGTAGTGTGACTCAAAGTTGTAAATTCGATCAATGATTAATATCGAATAACTTGAATATTAATTATTGTTCTATCTAAAGACATTGACTTTGAGTTAACTATAGTTGAACATGATAATAACATCTTATAATTGAGGAACAAATTCTCAATTGAATAGTGTTTCACTTTCAATGCTTCAATATGGACCCCAACTGTAGTTTCTCAATAGATCTCTATGCCATGATTTAAATATAATCAAAGTGGAGTACCTATATCAAAGTTTCATAGTATTTTCTATTCGAGGAAACTATTTAACACCGTCACTTCGAGATCTTCTGTTTGACCTTAGTTGTAATTAGCTAACAGGAAACTCTCGAATAAGTTATTCCATAATTATCCAATAATTACCAATTTGTAATCACTTAGTGCCTCAGCAGCCATGAGTAATACACTACATAATATTTGGGGAATGCTTTGCACTGCGGTCTCAATCGATGAATTGATACCTTTTCTCGAAACATCCTGATTATGAATATTTAAAATAAATTTTATTTTAATGTGATAAATTTTTTATGATTACAACATGTTATAATTACTATCACATAACATATTATTCAAGTTTTTCTATTTATGTACTTTATATTAATTACTTAATTAACTATATTATAATATAATAAAGTATATTATAGAAATCAAACGACTTTATTATGAACAAAATCAGTTATCAAGTTAGATTTATGTAAGAAATTACATAATGTCGCTTATGGCATACCTCTAGCACTATTAATATCGTCATAATGGATATTAAGTAAACCCAAAACTCATATTTCCCAGTCATCTCACACTCAAGCACTCGGTCCGGTCTCATATTCCTTAAAATGGTCTCCAATATAATTTTCTCAAAATAAAGTATAATTCCAACAAAAAACATTTAATAAACATCTCTAATATTTGTTTCCCAAATCATACTCCACCGACCATATATTCTAATCAAATTACTCTCATTTTAGTAAAATATTATTTTGAAGGATTCTTAAAACTATATATTTTGCAATCCATCATTTTTTAATAAAATATTTCTGTATATTTTACCGTTAATACATTTTTTAAAATCGGTTATTTTTTTAGCCAAAGTACTCTACCCCAAATTGTTTCTTTCAAAAAAGTTTGATAAAAGTTTTTTCAAGTAAAAAAGCTTACAATCAAAATTAACTTCAAATAGAATGTTTTTCAAACTCAAAAATATTACTTGAATAAAATAATTTTCTTTAATAATACGTTTCTCACACACATGACTCATCATATTATTTCTATAACTAAAATATTTCAATATTTTCTCAGTAAATAATTTTCTTGGAGTATTCTTTCAAATAAAAGTAAAAAGAAATTCTACGATACATCTTTGAAATAAATGCCTCTCAATTCACATAGTATTTCTTACATGGTATTATTCAAAAAAAACATTTCTCTCTTTTCCAATAAGAATTTCCACTAAAATATTTCTCAATAAAATACCTCTAATAAAGTATTGTCAAATACCCTCTATAAAAATACTTATACTTTTTCAAAGTGTGTTTTCAAACTAAAAGAATTTTAATCAAGATATTTTCTACCAAATTTTTTTCTAAATACTTCAAAATAAATATCCTTTCATAAAATGCTTTTAGTGGCCTTATCACGAAAATATCTTTATATTAAAAATATTTTATTATTCAAATTAAACGTTTTGATTTTACCCGTGTAAAATTTCAACAAATCGCTTGAAATTTGATGATGTTTTATTACATTTATTTTATTAACTCTCTAACAAAATATAATTTAGTCAAAGCTCTGTAAAATTAAATAGCAAGGCTGTTTATTAACATAATGTTTTAGTTTCATAGTATATGATTCTGTGTGTATTATTCTGATTACAACCAGCATTCAATCATTTCTATATGTGCTCATCCTGCACCATTCCTATTGAATTTGACTCTCAAAAATACTTCATCATAACTAAACATCGTCTTAGAGTAAGTTAATAGTGGTTACACAAACAATTTATAGATGTATACATACACACTTAAGGCATAGAACAATCGACAAGTATGCTCTCTCATCGTACTTTAACCCAATCTAAGATGTAAACTAGTCTACTCTAAACAGGTTAAACTTACCCATGAATATGGTAATCGCTAAACCTAAGCTCTAGTCTAAAATACGATTCCCTATTATTCTTAACATCTAAAACTAGTGACAAATGCTATCAAAATATGCTTGTGCACTAATCTCACATGTAGAAAACGATGGGTCATTGGGTATAGAATTCAAAATCTAAAAATATAAACAATTGGGGAAAACTTAACAATTGAATTAAACAACTATATATATGTGTGTTTGTGTATTAGCTTTACAAATGAATAGCAAACAATGCCTAATATAATAGATAAAACATCTACATGTACCCATACATTAATCGTTATTAAATTTATACACAATATGGTCATCATACAAGAGAAAACGTATGAAATAAAGACATGTAAATATAGCTTAAACCTCTTTTCCTTCCATTGCATTCACTAGCAAGCTTTACGGATTCATAGACGTACAAAATAAGAAGGAAAAGTCAATAAACTAGTTTTGGCCTATGCCAATATTTAAGCACCCAATCACAACTCAAGGGAACTAGTGGCTATCATAGAAAAGGACTACCTACATATCCTTTTGGGATCAAGCCCATGTAGTTCAATTTGCTATGCTTCTCCTGCATCAAACACTTGTTATCGCATAAAATGCATAGCACTAACAATCAGTAAATAACATAAGCATAAAACATCACATTCTACTATGTCACCACAATCAATCATCATAATATAGTGTAGCAATAATAATAGCAACAGAGACATTAAAATGAGTGAATATCATATAAATTTAATAACACTTAATATCATCCTCAAACATCAAATAAATCAGTAACAATAAATATCCATAGGTGTACTAATTTCTCATTATGGGGAACACAAAATTAATAGCTTAAATGTAAGCATAAATTCATAAAATGCATAGTGACAACTCCATATCAGTAACACTATAAACTCATTAAATATGTACTAGCTACTCTATACTTGTAACAAAAACATTAACATTTACCTAAAACTGTAATAAACCACATAATGTCATGTAGTAATAAAGGCAAAACATTTCATAACTTATCATAATGCAATTTCACCTTAACACAACAAACATATATATGTGTGTGTTTGTGTGTGTGTATGATAATTCTGATCAATGATCAACACATACATCGCAACAATCCCAAATGATGTACTTGCCTATTATTTCCACTCAAGTATAAATTCATCTTATTGTTGTTTATAACAAAATTATGTTATTACTATTATCTCAAAACAATAAAATTTGACGATAATATACTTCAAAAATCATTCATTGTCAAAAAATCAAACTAAATATCCCAAAACATCGCTATTTGATCAAAAATAGTAAGTTGTTTTTAATTAATTTCAAAAACAATAAATTATTACTTTATGTTAAGCAAATAGTATTTATTTAAATTTTCTTATTATCAAACACAACCACTTTATTACTATTTAACTCAAAAATAATAATATCCTACATTAAATCTCAAAAATCCCTTTATGCAATTTATGTCAAAAATAATAATAATTTGACCCAAAATACTTCTAAAAATGCATTTTATTATTATTCTCAAAACATCTCTCATTACTTTTAATTTAAGTAATAATAATATCATTTTCCATATAAAAACAGTCGTATTATTATTTACTCAAAAATAATAATAAATTATCCAAGTTCACTTTAAAATTAATTTTCTGTTATTATTTATGAATTTCCATGGCAATTCATAAATAAAAATCTTATTATAATTTACACATTAATTTTAGCATAAATTATTAATTACGATCATCAACTAATATCAACCAAAATTCATAAATGATCTGATTTACTTCATAATTACACATTTTTATTTATTTTCAATTACTTATTTATTTTTCCCAAATATATGAAAGGCTATTATAATGCATTTATCGTCCAACAAAGTAGCAACTAAGAAACAAACAACCAACCCAAATATCCAAAGCATCAGAACAATCAAAAGATCATCAAATGGGCATAATATATTTCAGCGAGTATGAGTTTATATACATCGATGATACTTGTTTAATATTTTAAAATATAAATACTTACAATTATTGAATCCTTTCATGGCATTTATAAAGACATATTTAAAATTAGCGAACCATGTGCAAAAATGTCTAAAATCTTTCTGTGAACCTAAAGAAACAAAATAAACATGAATCAGAGGTCATCATCAAAGATATCACAATTAGAAATCATAGGAATATTTGTGCAATCCCTAAATTTTTAGGGACTAAAATGTAACAATCTACCTTTTTTACTTCCAAATATTGACACTAATACATCCACGGTATTCACGTGTCAAGCAGCCAAGCGCCTGAAAGATAAATTGTTAGGTTAAATAAAAAGAAAAGGAAAAAGAATAGGGAAGAAAAATCATAATATCGGAATATCATAGCAAAGCAATAACATATATTATCAAAAGTCATTACAAATTATCACTCTAAGATACATAGCAATTTAGAGTTACAATCCTAAGTACTATCATCAGCTTGGATAGTTATGCTAGCATGTCCTCAAAACGTTTATATATATAGTGCAACGGAAATAAGAATACTTTGGTAGGTGAAGGCATCCTGCTCGACTCCTTGAGATACAAAGAGTATCAACGAAAACCTATCTTTCTTAGACCACTCAAAATAGCACCCATGGAAATAAAGGAAATATAAAACCATGAGTCAGACATTAGTCTAGTATAATAAAATCAATAAGTATGTAGTCAATATATAACAATACTATTAAGATCGTTCGTATCACCATAACGGTTATCCCCTTAAAAAACCAACTCCATCTAATAAGTACATAAGTGATATAATGATAATGTATAGGGTGAAGAATATAAATTAGAAATAGCCATGCAGCGTACATCACAAAATACAATGATATAAGAAGTAAAATCAAAATCGTTAAGGTATGTGTGCATAAGGATTTCCATAGACGTCCCCTCAGTAAACTGAAGCTGACCTATTACACAAGAGTCGGAATATACCTTTTGAAACCATGTGCATCTTTAGATAAAATCTGTCACAAAGGTAAACATAGCTATCCATGCCTGAACACATAATACCAAATACCACCAACTCTCGTCAGCCACAACAAAAAGCATCACTGGATATCTGGAGTTTACGTACCTTTGGGCTAGCTAAATCCACTGGCTATGCTCCTACTCTGTTTTCTGCCATTACCAATGATGAAATCACATTCAGCATCTCAACACATAAGTCTTCATCGCTTTAATAGATCTTAAATCCCTCCGTGGATTCCATCATCTTAAACAGTTCATGAATCCCTCCATGGAATTCCAACATAAGTCGTCTAATGAATAATAACACTGACATCTCCCTTGGACTTAGCCTTAGGATTGATAGTTCAAATCTATAGTATTCCACTACACAACCTCTTTCAAAACAGCGAACTTGTATACCAATTTTAAAGAGGTTTTTGGTAAGCAACACAATTATCCAATCTAGGACTCTTTATACCTGAATCGATAAATTTCGGATAACTTAATTCTGGCACTTTAAGAAGTAAACGAACAAAATAAACGAGTCCTCCTTTAATGATCTCGTACATATACGTTCTTAAAGCAAGAGATGATTCACATGAATGAACCCTCTTCAAGGGATCTCAAATCATATAAATAAATGATGCTTAAATATACTTCCAAAGTTAAATTTGGTCAATTTGGATGGTTTACTAATCAACTATCAATTACAAAATAGAAAAGATGGTATGTGGAAACCAAGTCTCCTATACTTATCACGTTTCCAACTTTCACAACTTATATTATTCCTCAGTCAAGAGTGAAGCCGGATAGGTTAGAGTACTGGCAACATTAAAGCTCTAACTAGATACTTCATTCTTAATTTTCATAGATAGAACAAATATATTTTTTCGACTTTAAGTGCTAAGTATAGGGTTAAATAATTTCCATAAACAAGTACACACACAAAGCTCGCTTAACTCACACAAAGCACGACTAAGTCCTATAAGCGATTCTAATCCCCATTTTATTTAATTAATTCTTTTATTAGTTAAAACCTCTTTTATTAGTAAAACTTCTTTTATCTAATTAAAACCTTCGTCTATCAATTACTATTTCCTTCAGAAGTAGTGTACTACACATTAGAATCTTCCCAAGTGATCTCATACACATACATACTAAAAGCAAGAAATGATTTAAACGAATGAGTCCTCCCCGAGGATCTCAAAGCATATGAGTATTCGATGTTTCTATTCACTTCCTTTTCACTCGTATGTATATTTAAAATACATTTATAAAAGATATATATGCACATTCTACTATTTCACTATTCATTTGTACTTTTTCGATATTTGAATATGTATTCATATACTTATCTCAAATAATATAATAATGTTCACAATCTTTAACAAGATTTCTTACTTTAAAAACATATAATCGATGGGTTAAAAATTAATGTTAATTAAAAATTGTTATTATAAATCCCTTTCTTTTGTAAGTAAAATATTACTTTTTCTATTTTTCCAAAAGACTCTATACTTTTTATTACCTTTAAAATATCCATTTTAAAATGGTATTGGTACATTTATATGGGTTAAAGATAAATGCTACTTAAACATTGTCACTATGAACCGTAAACCATTTCACTTTAATTTTCTTTAAAATGTTCTTTTTAAAGATCTAATTATATTCGTAAGTATAATTAAAAAGGGTTAAAGACAAATAGTACTAACATATTGCCACAACAAACCCAAAACTAATTCATACTTTTCATTGTTTTTAAAATAATCTTTTTAATGGTCAAAGTATATTTATACTTATTAAACCAGGTAATATACTTTTAATTATCTTCACAAAACCATTTATTATAACATAAGTGTTATAAACCAAAACTTTCTTTATTCCTTTAAAAATTACATAACTTGCTTTTACAAACTTATGTATACATAAAATTGCTAATAAATAGGTTTTAAATATCCATTTAAAGTATTGCTAAAAAATAACTAATTTAGAAACTAGAAAAACCATTTTTTATTATAAATATTACAAAGAAAGCCTTTTACTTTAAAAATCCATAAATAATTACTAAAAATATATTTAAACTAGAAACCACTTTTTAAATACTTTAAAAACTGCTATTAAACTTCCCTAAAAATATCTCACAAAAATATATAATTTAAATTACATTTTAAATGCATTTAAAATTATAAAAGTTACTTTAAACAAGAAATAACAAAATAGTGTTGTAGAAAGTCAAAGATAGCCATTATAAGTGTTGTATTAGGCTCTGGGTGGAGAAGAGGTGAAAATTTTACGATCTTTGTGACTAGTTTTCACCACTTAAACAAATCATTTTTTATCTATTTTTTCGTACAATAAGCGGTATACTTAGGATGTGACACCCGTAATTTGGCGTTAGTTATTTAATTAGCCAGTTAGTTAATTAGTTACGCTCCAAAAATGGAATTTGTGCAAACAATGAAATTTAACCACGAAACTTATACCATTGTGTTCACGGCAAAATTCTGAGCAACATTTATATTTGGAGTTTTGCGATCGGAGTCCAAATAAAGAAGTTACATGCGAAAAATGAATTTAAAACGAAAATAGTTAAATTAAAAGAAATTACCATTTTTTATATTAATTGCCCAGGCCCATGGGACAACCCGTTATTGAGGACGGACGACCCCGGACGTCTAGCGGTCGAACGGTCGCCCAAGGGCGGTTGACCGGTGGTGACCTAGAGGCTCCAATAAACCAAGACCGCAATGGCTTGGATTTAATATATCTCGATCTAATGGTTCTAGTTGATTCTAGCGCCTATAAATTCAAACCAAACCCTCACTTCTCTACTCATATTTTAATGGAGGCGATACGAAGCTCTACCATTTCTTCTTCTCCACTTTCTACCTAAATTACAAAGACAAGATAGTTGTATCTATATTTATACAAATCGAAGAAGAGTGGGAATCTAACGAAAAGGAGAAGAGAAGAGAAGCAACCATATGCGTATTTGACGTAATTTTTATTTATATATATTTGTATCTTTTTTCTCTCTCGATCCAAAATCTCTTCTCACATCTATAATTCTAATGTATGTATAACCCTTTTATACATATGTCTTGGATTAAACATGATTTGGAGATGAATCAAAGGTTTTACTTCGGATTTGGAGATTTAAATCGCTTTTAAAAGGTGAGTGGGAATTTTTATATATTGTTACAATATGAAAATTACCCCATTAGTATTTATTTGATTTTTATGCCTAACTAGATAGTTATATATGAGTACTAGGCAATGAAATGAATACGATTTGAATATAATAAATATCGCCTACATATTCTTGTTTATGAATTGATTTACCCTTGTATATAATCTAATCTGTAAATCAGCTGTAAAAGTATGAATTTAAAATATTGATTTGAGTGAAATTTATTACAGATCTGAAATGGGTTGCATTATAATGTTATAAATTTTGATTACTACCCTAATCTTGTCAGAATATAAATTTTTCTTTATTTGGAATTATTAGAATTTAGATCCATTTAATATTTTTAGATTAGTTTGATTTCTTTCCCTTTTACAAAAATACTGAAAGTGTACATGCAGTACTAAGGATCATGTAATATAATATATAAATGCGGAAACTGATAACAGCAGTAAAATAAGAATTAAAGTAAAAACATCAGGAATTTTTATACTGGTTTGAACTTCCCGTTCTACGTCCAGTCCCAGAATATCCTCTGGATTTAGAATAAACTCCTCACTTAACCCGGAGGAATAGGTATACTACAACTGAGCAGCCGAACAGGAATTTTTCCGCCTCAACAGCCGAAGAGGACTTCAACTTAATACAAATAATTTGTTGACGAGTGTGTTCTGAAAAACACGGATTGTCTTTTGATAGTACAATTTTCCTATAATCAAATCCTCAAGAATATGTAGTATATGTGAAGATTTAGAAGGAGGATAATCTCATAGAATCGAAGTATATCAATTAATTCATAGATTCTAGCGATATTGAATGAGAATGAATGCTTTTATTTGTAGAAATAAATAGAGAATAGATTTCAGAATTATAAACAAGAATTGGTGATTGTAGGAATGAATTAAACATGTTTATATAGTTGTAGAATAGTTACAATCTTTCATGAAGAGTTTCAATCAAAGGTTGTGACCATATCTCTTGGATTGAAGGTGATTCCTCTTCACGAACGATCGCAACTCTTCAGAAAATAGTCGTTATTTCTAGGTCGGTTGACTGAAAATTCTGGTCGGTCAGCTGAGTTTAAAATCGTGCAGAAAACAGGGCATATCTGTGCACTAACAACAGGTTCGGTCAGCCGAAAATTCTTCCCGGTCAACCGACCTGATGTGATGTACACAGATCATATTTTTTCAAGTATAAAACAATATACAACTATTTGTATGTATGTGTGACTACTTGAGGAATGATTTTAACAATATTCTAAGAGTCGATATAATAAAATATTAATCTCTGGATTGTAGTCTTGTCTCCTTTGTAGTGCACAATATACTTTTATTCTCTTTTTGTCGCCTTTGTATAGTATTCTTTTTATAGTTCGTCTCATGATCTCTGAAGCTTGTGTCATGAATCAAAAACCCATTAATCAACATTCTCCCCCTTTTTGATTGATAACAATACTTATGTGATGAAGTAGTATATATTGTAATTCTCCTTCTGAATATATGGCGACTTTTCTGCAAAAACTTGTTAGCTTCCATACATTTCTCCCCCTTTGTCATCGACAAAAAGGAATACTTATGATGCATAAAATGTAAAAAAAAATACGAAATCGTGTATCAAATTTAGGAACATAGAGTTAAACTTACATACCGAAAACAAATAAAATGTTAATGATACATTACTTAACACAGCATAAAATAGAAATATTGTTCACAATAAAAACAGAATAGAAATAATCCAACAAGATCATTCCTCACCGTCGTCGGTATCCCAAAATTCTAGACGAATATTTTCATCAGGAGGAGCATGTTCTTTACCACGACGCTGAGTATGAGAAGTATGAGTTCCTGATGTACCTGAACTTGTATTTTCCGAAGTTGACCAAGAAAAATTAGGTGCTGGTCTTTTTTAAGGAGCAAGCTGAGAGGCACCGGCTTTAAAAGTGCATGATAACGCATCCCAAAGATTAACAAAGAAGCCTTTGATTTTCTTGAATATTCCATCTATTTTCCGTAGACGGGCATCTAAAACTAATTGATTTTGAGCCAGAAGATCAATAGTAGCTTCCGTACTAAGTCTGGGTGTTGGTCTTTGAATTGTGGACTGGCGAATTAAGCGTTCCGTAGAATGAGTGGTTGGATGTAGTGTGGAATGGCTACGGCGTAGTTGATCTCTAGAAGCAGCACGCCATTGATCAAATTTTATAAATCTTGGTGGAGCATCCGGCAACTTCATTAATTTAATGGTCCTTGAATCAAAATGATGAACTTTGGTAGTTTCGGATTCTGGAGCATGTGAGACTGAGTTGTTGATTAATCTCATTATATATTCTCCATAATAAATATGAAGCATCTTGCCTTGATTAAATGAGAGAAACTCATCCATAAGTAATTGTGCCCAACTGACTCGTATATTCCCACATATAGCATATAAAGCTTTAAAATTTTCAGGATACACTACGTGGTAGGATCCGCCTCTTAGAACAATGGATTTCATCATGAAACGATGAAAAAGTCTAGCTTTTGGTCGAAGAGATGATGTTTGTCTGAAATCTATAGCATCGTCTTCAAAAAAGAGATGGCTTATTTGGTCGCATCGCATTACATTGCAATCCACATCATGTACACCCGGTCGAGCATTCAAAATATGATTTATTCTATCTAGTGAAAGGAAAATTTCTGTACCACATACCGACGTCCAAACACAATTTTCGGTGTTTCTAGGAGGATTAACAAGGTTTAGGTTAGCAAGAAATAATTTGACCATAATGTGGTTAATTTTCAATTTGTTCTTTCTATGGTCAAGAAAAGTATCAAGCCCACTTTCAATTGCGGCATTTTCCATGCTGTAAGAAGAGAAATCGTTATAACTTACGAAGTATTCCTCGAAGATCTTGGCATCTTGAAGTTTTATCCATCTTTCGAGTGCTTTATCACTCACAAGCCATGAGGCTATTTGAGAATCCACTAGAGTTGATGAAGAAGCACCGGTAGATTTAGTTTTCTTTCTAGGTGGCATTTTAAATTTGATAAAATTTCCAATGGAATCTGAGGTAAAAATCTAAAATTGGGAAAGTGAAAACGAAGAGGTAGGTGAAAAAATGAATGGGTGGGTTAAAAATTTGTAACCGATAGCACCAGTTTTATGTTGTTCGGTCGACCGAAATGTCTGGTCGGTAGAACCGACTCTGTTAAATGAACAAAAGAAACTTTCGGGAAGGATTCGGTTGACCGACTCAGGGTTTCGGTCGACCGACCCTGTTGTTTTGCCAGATATGCTTGTTTTGGTTTTAAAAAAATTGTACAAAGAGAAATTTTATTATTTTTGAATGATATTAATACAAATTATAGAAAATCAACAACATATATATATATATATTAAAGAATGCTTAGCCACCAGTTGTTAATATCGACGTTCCCAAGAATTCGGAGATGGAAGATTCTCTTTAGGTGACCACGTAGGAGCTACTGGTGATTGAGCAGGATTTGAGGAGGTTGAGGGTCTAGATATGGGTTTAACAATGTCTTCCTTTTTCGACGAACATATTTTTATGGCCATCCATTCTAGGAAGCTCAAACGTCTTGCCGTAACTTTTTGTTCATAGTATAACTCCTTTTGTAGATCCATTTGTTGCTGTTGATAGTGGTTTATCTCATCTATTTTTTGTTTAGTTGAAGGAGATATGACCATAGCATTCTTGCCTTTCTTCTTTTCCAGTGTATAACCGGTATGAGTGTTCACCCATGGTTTACAGCCATGTCGGGGGTCTTTATCCGGGGAAGGAGAGAATTTAAGGACACGGTTAGGTAAGGGAAAAATAGGATAGGGTCCATTTTCAGGAATACGATCGGAATCATCGTCCGGAGATGTATACGATAAACTAGAGTTTTTGGAATTGTAAGAATCATTGTTAGATGACATTTTCAAATAATTTTGAATATAAACTTTTCTTAGTATTTGTTTGAAAACTGAACATAGTTTATATAAGTATTTGTTTACTTAAAAACAAGTGGTTAAGAATTAGTATTTAATTCTCATCACAGGTAATTATTAGCAAAATAATTTGTAAAAATAGTGTTATGAAAATACAGTTTAAACTAAAAAGGTGATTGAGACAAGAAACAACTATAGCTCAAGTGGCTATAATACACCATATAACAAGCAAGTAAGAGGTCATGGGTTCAAATCTCACTTTGGTTAGAAAAAAAATTTGTTTTAAACATTTTGCATATTTTTAGTTATAACTCTTTTAGAGACATTATTCCTAAATCTCGTCTAAGTTTGATAAAACTATTTTCATTTAATGGTTTAGTAAAAAGGTCAGCAATCTGATTTTCAATATTAATAAACTCTAAATTTATCAATCCTTTTTCCAAACAATCATGAAGAAAATGATGATGAATATCTATATGTTTTGTTCGTGAGTGATTGACAGGATTTTTAGAAAGATTTATTGCACTAGTATTATCACAATAAATTATAGACTTTTCAAGATGACAATTAAAATCCTGAAGTGTTTGTTGCATGTAAATGACTTGAGCACATGCCAAAGCAGCAGATATGTATTCTGATTCACATGTCGATAAAGAAATGCAGTTTTGTTTTTTACTGAACCAAGAGACTAAGGAACGTCCAATGAAGTGACATGTTCCGCTAGTACTTTTTCTATCCATCCGACTTCCTCCAAAATCAGCGTCTCTATAGGAAACTAATTCGAAAGGACATTCTTTTGGATAGAATAGTCCGAAATCTTTGGTTTTAGCTAAATAACAAATAATGCGTTTAACTGCTCACATAAGCGATTCTTCGGGATTCGCTTGAAATCTAGCACATAAACAAACACTCATCATTATATCAGGTCGACTAGCCGTTAAATATAATAACGATCCAATCATACTACGATATAGTTTTTGATCAACACTTTTGCCCTCCTCGTCTCTATCGAGATGAATCGTTGTGCTCATAGGAGTTGGTTTCGCAGAAGTGTTTTCCAAACCAAATCGTTTAATTAGATTATAACAATATTTTTCTTGATTAATAAAATTTCCATTTTTAATTTGTTTATTTTGTAATCCAAGAAAATATGAGAATTCTCCCATATGAGACATTTCAAATTCATTTGTCATTGTAGTTGAAAATTCCTGACATAACTTATCATTTGTCGATCCAAAGATAATATCATCAACATAAATTTGAATTATCAAAATATCTTTCTTAGTTTTCTTAATAAAAAGAGTTTGATCTACTTTACCAATTTCAAAACCAGATTCTAATAAATAGCTTTTAAGACGATCATACCAAGCACGAGGTACTTGCTTTAAACCATATAAAGCCTTTTTGAGTTTATAAACATGATCCGGAAATTTTTCATGATAAAAAAGAGGTGGTTGTTCAACAAAAACATTTTATTTTATGTAACCATTTAAAATGCACTTTTAACATCCATTTGATGAAGTTTAAAATTATGAAAACATGCAAACGCCAATAAAATTCGTATTGCTTCAAGTTGGGCGGCTGGAGCAAACATTTCTTCGTAGTCAATTCCCTCTTCTTGATCATATCCTTGTGCAACTAATCTAGCTTTATTCCTAGTTATATTTCCTAGTTCATCTGCTTTATTTTTGAAGATCCATTTAGTACCAATGACTGATTGATCACTTGGTCTAGGAACAAGTTCCCAAACTTCATTTCGCTCAAATTGATTTAGTTCTTCTTGCATGGCAAGAATCCAGTAGTCATCAGTTGAGGCTTCTTTTATATTCTTAGGTTCTATGTTAGAGAGAAAAGCTACATGACCAAGTTGATTTAATTGATGTCTGGTTTTAACGTTCATATTTACTTCTCCAATTATATTTTGTACAGGATGATCCCGTAAAATTCTAGGTGGATATTTTATTATATTAGTAGTAATGTTTGTATTTTCGGTAATTTCATTAATATTATCAAATTTTTCACTAGTATTACTATTTTTATTCTGAATAGTTTCATCATCAGAATCGATAGTAATATTTGAATTTATATTTTTAAAATTTTCGTCAAATGAAACATGTAAACTTTCTTCAATAATCTGAGTTCTTTTATTAAAAATTAGATAAGCTTTACTTCGTTCTGAATATCCTACGAATATTCCTTCATCGGATTTTGGATCGAATTTGCCTAGCTGATCCTTAGTATTCAAAATAAAACATTTAGAACCAAAAACTTTAAGATATGAAATATTTGGTTTTCTTCCATTTAGAAGTTCATATGGAGTATTCTTAGTTAACGGTTGAATGGAAAAACGATTCAATACATAACAACCAGTAGCTACAGCTTCTGCCCAAAAATGTTTTGATAAAGTGGTTTCATTTAATAAAGTTCTTGCACATTCTTCTAACGTTCTATTTTTTCTTTCTACAACGCCACTTTGTTGTGGTGTTCTAGGAAATGAAAAATTATGGTTAATACCTTTCTTGTTACAAAATTGTTCAAAAACTTCATTTTCAAATTCTCCTCCATGATCATTTCTGATATTTTTAGTTTTCAAACTTTTAATATTTTGTATTCTTTTAACAAACACTTTAAAATTATAAAAAGTATCACTTTTATTTTTTAAAAAGAAAATCCAAGTTTATCTAGAAAAATCATCTACAATAAAAAAACACATCTATTATGATTAATAAACTGAACTTGAGTTGGACCAAAAAGATCCATGTGTAAAAGTTCAAGTGGTTGTTCTGTAGAAATTAATTTTTTTGATTTAAAAGAAGATTTTGTTAATTTTCCTAATTTACATGCATCACAAAATATATTCATTTTGAATTTCATGTCAGGTAATCCTTTAACTAATTTATTTTTAGCTAATTTGTTGATGGTATTAAAATTGATGTGATAAAATCTTTTGTGCCAAAGACAGGAATCATTTTCCTTAGCTATTAAAAACAAATTTGAATCATTTTTAACGTTCATATTTAAAATATAAATGTTTTTATCTCTTATTCCTTCAAAAATAGTGTTATGATTTTTATCGAAAATATTACATTTATTTTCTGAAAAAATTATATTAAAACCTTTATCACATAACTGACTAATACTCAATAAATTATGTTTTAAATTTTTGACTAATAAAACATCGGTAATGAGAGGTAAATTAGTGGTACCGTTGCTGTTGACATCACCTTTTTCGATGATATATCCTTTAGAGTTATCTCCAAAAGTGATCGATCCTTCATTTGAGTAGATAATATTTGACAACATTTCATTGTTTCCATGTTTTGAGCAACCGCTATCTAAAATCCATTTTTTTCCTCCTTTTATGCGGTACCTGCAAAAATTTACAAAAAGTTGGTACCCGTTTCTTTTTAGGGTCCTAAGAGTTAGATCTTAGGAAGCCAAACCCATACGGGTTCAGAATTCCCTTTATAAACATAGTTTTTGTTATTATGAACAGTTTCCATGAACATTTTGATATGTTTATTTCTTATCAAAACGTTATTTGATTTTGGAATCCATATCTTAATGGTTTTAGTGTTTGAACAAACTATTTTCTTAATATCCTTTTTAATAATATTATTAATCCTACTTTTAGCAAAATTATTTTGTTTCTTAAATACTAGTCCAGATTTATTGTTTGTGGATTGAGAATTTTCTAGTATTTTGGAAAGATTCTCTCTTCCTTTATTGAAATTCGAGACATTTTTAGAGATGTCATCAAATTTTATTTTTAGACTAAATTTTTCTAAATCTAAATCTTTAATTTTAGAATGTAAGATATTGTTTTCAAAAAATAAAACATCATTTTTATTTTTCTGAATTTCTAGTTCTTCAGATATTGAAGAAATTTGAGAAGATAAGTTAGAATTTGATTGTTGAGAAATTTCAAGTTCTTCTTCTAATATTTTCTTCTCATCTTTCAGCATATCTACTTCTAAGACTGTCCTATCTAATTTTCTTTGTAAATCTTTATTTTTCTTTTTAAGTTGCTTTGCTAAGTCTACTAATTCAGAATTAATTTCAATTAAATCTTCAAAACTAAGATCGCTTACATCGTCTGATGAAGCCATAAAGCATACATTTACTTTCTTATTTTCATTGTCACTTTCACTTTCTGATGAGGATGATGAGTCTGTGTCGTCCCAAGTGAATGAAAAAGCTCTTCGTTTGGTTCTGTCCTTCTTATAATTGCTCTTTTTACGTTCTAGACAATCCTTCTTCATGTGACCTTTCTTGTGACATTCATAACATTCCATTGCTGAAGATGATGGTTTGCTACTGTTGATATTGTTGTTGGAATTATTTTTGTTTACCCTGAATTTATTTCTTTTGAATTTCAGAAATTTTTTGAAATTTTCAGCAATCATTGCCATATCTTCATTCTTTGAGTCAGAATCATCTTTTTCTGCTTGAAATGCCACATTCTTCTTTTCTTGTGCTACATTTCTCTTTGCCTGTAAATTTACTTCGTAGGACATTAAATTACCTATCAATTCTTCTGGTTTTAATGTTGACAAATCACTTGCTTCTTCAATGTCTAGGACTTTTCTTTCCCATTCATCAGTTAAAGAATTTAAGATTTTTGTGACAATATCAAAATCAGTAAATGTTTGGTCTAATGATAGTAGAGCATGATAAATATCCTAGAATCTAGAGTACATATCATTTATAGATTCATTTGGCCTTATTTTGAAATTTTCAAATTGATTTTTCAACATAGAAATTTTGCTTAATTTAACTTTGTTCGTTCCTTCATGTGTTACTTTAAGTGTTCTCCATATTTCATAACCAGAAGTGCACATGCTAACTCTATTGAATTCATTTCTATCTAATGCACAAAATAAAATATTCACAGCCTTTGCATTTGATGTAGCATCTAGTTTTTATATGTTACTCCAAGTTGAGTATTCTCCAGTAGGAGTTGTGTACTCTCTTTGTATAACATTCCAGATATCAAAACCACTAGATTGCATATAGATTCTCATTCTAGTTGACCAATAATTATAATTTATACCATTAAAAAGTGGAGGTCATGAAGTTGATTGACCCTCTGTGAAACTAGTATTAGTGTTATTGCCAACATCATTAGTTTGTGTTGTTGCCATATTACTAGAAATAAATATCAAATAACTTTGTGACGGTTATAGGATAACCTCGCTTTGATACCAATTGAAAGTGTACGTGTAGTACTAAGGATCGTGTAATATAATATATAAAGGCGAAAACTGATAATAGCAATAAATTAATAATTAAAATAAGCACACCGAGAATTTTTATACTGGTTCGAACTTCCCGTTCTACGTCCAGTCTCGGAATATCCTCTGGATTTAGACTAAACCCCTCACTTAACCCAAAGGAATAGGTATACCACACCTGAGCAGCCGAACAGGAATTTTTCCGCCTCAACAGCCGAAGAGGACTTCAACTTAATACAAATAATTTGTTGACGAGTGTGTTCTGAATAACACGGATTGTCTTTTGATAGTATAATTTTCCTATAATTAAATCCTCAAGAATATGTGGTGTGTGTGAAGATTTAGAAGGAGGATAATCTCGTAGAATCGAAGTATATAAATTAATTCAGAGATTCTAGCGATATTGAATGAGAATGAATGCTTTTATTTGTAGAAATAAATAGAGAATAGATTTCAGAATTATAAACAAGAATTGTTGATTGTAGGAATGAATTAAACATGTTTATATAGTTGTAGAATAGTTACAATCTTTCATAAAGAGTTTCAATCGAAGGTTGTAACCATATCTCTTGGATTGAAGGTGATTCCTCTTCACGAACGATCGCAACTCTTCAGAAAAATGCCGTTATTTCCAGGTCGGTTGAATGAAAATTCTAGTCGGTCAGCTGAGTTTAAAATCGTGCAGAAAATAGAGCATATCTGTGCGCTAACAACAGGTTCGGTCAGCCGAAAATTCTGGCCGGTCAATCGACCTGATGTTATGTGCACAGATCATATTTTTTCAAGTATAAAACAATATACAACTATTTGTATGTTTGTGTGACTACTTGAGGAATGATTTTAACAATATTCTAAGACTCAATATAGTAAAATATTAATACTAATCTCTAGATTGTAGTCTTGTCTCCTTTGTAGTGCACAATATACTTTTATTCTCTTTTGTCGCCTTTGTATAGTATTCTATTTGTAGTTCGTCTTGTGATCGCTGAAGCTTGTGTCATGAATCAAAAACCCATGAATCAACAAATACATCATTTAATATAACAAGGAGTATATAAAAATAGAAAGAGAAGGAGATGTGTAAAGTATGAATTCATTGTTTTTATATTGTCTATTTCAATAATAAAATGAAATAATTATTCCTTGTCATTTCAAACGATGTAATCTGTTGGCACCAGAATTGGTCACTAACACCCTTCGAGAAAGATTGTGCAAAGATATTAACGAAGAAAGTAAATTAAAATAGAGAATTGTATACTAAATTCAATGCAAAAACAAGAACACCGGATTTATAGTGGTTCAGCGTAATTGCCTACATCCACTTTAAGTTTCGATCTTTATTGCTTTCACAAGTGACTGAATACAGATACAATCCGTACTATAATGACTTGAATACAAATGCTAAGTAAAATAGAGAGAGAGTCTTGAAAGCAGCAGAGTTTCCCTAGTGTTCTCGAAAAAAGGTCCCTTTCACTGTGCCTTTGCCCCTCTATTTATAGACGAAGATAGGTTGGACTTCCCTAATGGGCCTAGGAGCAAGATACCGATCGAGGCTGGAATGCTGAACGAGGCTGGAATGTCGAACGGGGTGCCAGTGTCGAGCGAAACTCCTACCGGTCGAGGCTTTATGCCGGTCGAGACTTCTATCAAACGAGGCTGAATGCCGAGCGAATTCCATGCCGACCGAGGCTCTATGATGAGAGTGGACGAAATGCTGAACGAGGCATGGATGCCGAACGATACTCCTAATGCCGAACGAGGCTCTATGCCGAGTGAGACTGAAATGTCGAACGAAGCCTGGATGCCGAACGGTACCCCCAATGCGGAACGGTGCTTATGCCGTGCCTCTAGTTACTTTGGTCAAACCTCCAGATAACACTTGCCCACCAAAGTGCATCATGTGGATGAACATGATGCGTTTTGAATCATGAGTCCTCCGTGTTTTGCTTCGAGCCCTTATTCTGAGTGCCGATCGATGCATTGTATGCCGAATGACATACTAATGTCGAACGACATACAAATGCCGAACGACCCACTAATGCCAATCGACATACGAATGCCGAATGACATTAATGTCGAGCGAGGGAGGGACTATGGTCTGTTCTACCGGTCGTTGTCCCTTCGACTTCTCTTCTCTCTATATAAGGCGATACTTCTCCTTCTTTTCCCTTCTTACTTCCACTCTCTAGAACTTACGAACTCACCTTCCAACAGACATCAGAGAATTATTTACTCTTCCCTTCCCTTCTCAAACTCCATATGTTGCCTCACCTCCTTCCCCAATCAATCGAATCTAAACAGAACCGCGTTCCTTACTCCAGAATCTCCCCGAGCTTCAACTCATTTCTTAGGTAATGACCTTTCCCTTAAACACTTCACCTCGACTAGGATACCTAGCATAAGATTCGAACTTGTGAATCTCTGCAAAATCGAGGTCAGTAGGAATCGCGTGGAGCAGGAGGAGTTAAGAGCGAAGTGTAGGTGTTTAAAGGAGTTTAAGGCTAGGCGGAGCGGAGGAGAGAAGAGGATGTCAGAGGTGTTTGAAAGAGGGAGTTGGTGGAAGACGTACTGATGTGGCTCGACATGACTTCCTTATGCCGAGCGATGGAGGGGAAGTACGGGAGTGAAATTGGAGTTAAGGTTTAGTGTACCGAGTGATGTGGCTCCGCATGGCCACGGCTCGGCATGATTCCCTCATGCCGAACGAGTTAGGAGGGAAATAGAAGAGAAGTAGGAGTTGGGTAGAATGCCGAGCGATGCGGCTCGACGTAACTGTGGTTCGACATGACTCCCTTATGTCGAATGGTGGAGAGTGCAGTGCCAAACGATGCGGCTCGGAAAGATTGCGTTTTGACATGTCTTGCCGCATGCCGAACGGTAATGAGAGTGGTGTACACTTGACAGTTGAACCTATCTCAACCTGGACTTAGAACATTGTTGAGTTAACATCTTTTCATGCCTGAATATGTGACAGTGAACAAGGATGGACTTAAACAACCAAGCATATCGAACAATCCAGACTGATAACTCTCGTGTTTAGACAACTGAAAACTTGAACTTAACTTGCTTAACAGTTAATAACCTTTCATATGCAGTGTCGATGTCGAGTTCAAAATATAAACCATCTTACGATAAGCTCTCATAGACGGTCAGCGATGACGGTCTTCGGAGACGATGGTTCGAAGTCTAACTTTATTTCACCAACCCGGTGGCTTTTAATTTGTTGGCACTTACATTCGAATAATCGCACTAGTTCACACACCACACGGGGGGGAAATTTATGTTGTTTAGTCTAACATCAATTATTTTTCAAGTATAGTTCAAACAGATGTTTTGTCAGATTCAATCTTCATTGAGATGTCGAGGAAATCTAGCTCTAACACGATCTCGGACAGACCCGGGCCATCCTCTCGACAAGAAGTAGTAGGAACTTCAAATCCGTCAACTACTCCAGCACTAGACTTGTGTCGAGCCCTGCGACCGCATCTGTCGACTTGGCTCTCGACGCCCTGGAGGCAGCGATCTTCTTAGACAATCCAATCGATTCCCAAGCCTCGAAGATTAACGGAAGTATGCTCCATTGGATATGCTCAGTCCACGAAATCCCCTTCGACGATGTGTTAGTTCCATCGGGGCAGGACCATGCTCACTAGCCCCCAATCGGATATACGGCCTACAATAGATTCATGTGTTGGGTCGGCAGCATGCCGCCATTCAACTCCTTTCTTCGAGACGTATTGTAGTATATCGAGATCGCCCTATTGCAATTGCACCCGAACAGCCACGCATTCATATACAGTACTTTCATTCTTTTCATGAGTGCCCTCTTCAGGCTTCCGACTTCGGGCGATATCCGCTATATCTATCGCATCAAGAGACGATCAGATAGGCCATCTTCCGTATTCCTCGAACCGCACAACAAGTGTCAAATCTTAACTGGGGCATGCAGCAAGTCTGCCCAGTATAAATAGGTATGGCTCTATGTGTGCTGTCCTCCCGGCTTTGCGAGGAGATGGTTGGAAGGAAGTAAGTTTTTTTCCTGGACCAATACTCATGTTTGGCTGAAGCTGTACCTTTTCTAACTCTTCCTCTATCTTTTCAGGTATTAACCCACGTCCCGAGGGCTTCGTACATTCTGAAGCTGCCAAAGCTATCCGAGCTATTCCCGGCGAAGACCGGGACATTAGAACTCTCATTTCAAATGAATCGCTCATGAAGTTTGGGTTGCTGGCGGAAGCTCACCGAATAAGCCTCCTCCAACGTGTCTCCATAACCAGGCCTTCTTCAGGCAAAATAAAAAAGTAGGCTGGGTCTTCAACATGTAACTCCCCTGATACACCAGAGGAGGAGGAGATTAAAGAAGCGAAAATGCCCAAAGTACAGGGAGAAAATGTTAGTCCATCTCGGGACCCGATGGTCGAAGTTCATGACATTGAAACGATGCCTTCTCCTTCGAAGGGGAAGAAGAAACTGACATACAAGCTAATGCGAATGGAGTGTGGCTAGTCGTGGACTTATGGATGGTTCTATAAGCCCAAAGCGCTGTCGGAAGTTCATCCACCCACTTGCCTCTAGCCTTTTCCAAATGCTTTTTAATATGGACTTGATTATTTTGTTTACAGCTTCTACTTACCTATTGGCTTTTGGATGAGCAACTGCTGCAAACTTTTTCTCAATGCCATATCTTTAGCAAAACTCTTTGAATTCTTTGGTTTCGAATTGAGTTCCATTGTTTGTAATGATAGTCTACGGAAGGCCAAACGGCATATAATGTTCCGTACAACGAAATTAATGACCTTCTTGGTGGTGATCGTGGCCAAAGGCTCTGCTTCTGCCCACTTAGCGAAGTAATCGACCGCAACTATCGTGTATTTCGCACCACCTTTGAATATGGGTAATGAACCGACTATGTCGATTCCCTACATTACAAATGGCCAGGGACTAACCATTTGCGTGAGTTCCGTCGGCGGAGCTCTCAAGATTTTTACATATTTTTGGCATTTGTCACATCTTCTTACATAGTTTGCAGCATCCCGATTTATAGTTGGCCAAAAGTATCCATAGAGGAGGATTTTCTTTGCTAACGTCTGCCCCCTAGTATGGTCACCACACTCTCCTTCATGGACTTCCTTCACGACTCGTTTTATCTCATCATGGGCTATGCGCCGCAGAGAGAATCCCCTCTGATACATTATCCTGTCCTGCGTTACATATCGTGAAGCCTTACAAATGACTTGTCATCTTTCGCTCCTTCTTTCGGGCACGAGCCCGTGTAGCAAGGATTGCTTGTATGGGGTCATCCATGATTCCTTCTCAATTTCTGTTTCTAACACGAAATCAACCTCCATCATATTTATACCCAGAGCATGTAAGGTTTCAATGTGAACCAATCCCATTTGCTACGCATCACCAGTGCTTGCAAATTTTGCCAATGAATTGGCTGCTCTGTTTTGTTCATGCGGGACATGCGAGATATCATATTATTCCAGATTTGCTAGCAGCTCCTGAACATGTGCAAGGTATGAGGCAAGTCTCTGTCCCTTTTCTTGATAGTCTCCCCGCAGTTTGTACACCACCAGTTGTGAGTAACAAAATATTTCAACCGATCTTACCCCCAATTCTCTGATAAGTCTCCAGCCAGCAATCAATGCTTCATACTCGGCTTCGTTATTTGTTGCTGGGAATTCGAGCTTCAAAGCATAACAAACTGATGGTTTTCAGGAGTCACAAGAACTATGCCAGCCCCCGAACAACGGTCGTTAGATGCCCCGTTGGTGTACATCTTCCATCGAACGGGAGGTATGACATTATGACCGTTTGATTCGTCGGACACGGTGAATTCAGTAATGAAGTCTGCTAGCGCTTTCCCTTGTATGGCCCTTCGTGGTAGGTAGGTAATATCGAACTGACTCAACTTGATATTCCATTTTAACATCCTTCCAGAGGTTTCTGGTCGTTGGAGTACCTGCCGCAAGGGTTGATCAGTGTAAACACTGATAGATTGTGCCTAAAAGCGTGACCGAGGCTTACGTGATGCAATCACCAAGCAATAGGCTAGTTTCTCAATCTTAGGATGACTTCTTTTGCCCCAGTTAAACGTTTACTGACATAGTACACCGGCTTCTGAACTCGGTCCTCCTCACGAACTAGATCCATACTGATAGCATGCTAGGACACAGCCAAGTACACGTGCAACATCTCATGGTCTACCGACTTCGACAGTATCTGGGGACTTTCCAAATGCCTTACCAGAGCTCGAAACGCTTCCTCACAGTCGTATGTCCACTCGAAATTTCTCTTTCCTTTCTTTATTACGTCGAAGAAAGGAATACACTTATCCATGGCCCTGGATATGAATCGACCCGGTGCGGCCACCTTCCCATTCAATCTTTGCACTTGTTTTATAGTTTTAGGCACTTGTTTTATAGTTTTAGGAACTTGTATGTATCGAATAGCTTGAATCTTCTCTGAGATCGCTTATATTCCCCATGCATTCACAATAAAACCCGAAAACTTCCCTGACGCAACGCCAAAGGAACATTTCAAAGGATTGATCTTTATTCTGTAATGTCTGAGTATATCAAACATCTCTACTAAGTCTCGAATGTGGTCGTTTGACTATCGTGACTTCACGAGCATGTCATCCACATAGACTTCCATTGTCCTACCGATGTGGTCTTTAAACATTCGGTTCACCAGACGCTGATAAGTTGCTCCTACATTTTTCAATCTGAAGGGCATCGCTACATAGCAATATGACCCAACGTTTGTGACAAAACTGGTGTGTTCTTGATCTGAAATGTGCATCGAGATTTGATTGTATCCCGAGTACGCATCCATAAATGACAGTAACTTGTGTCCGGCCATTGAATCAACCAGCTAGTCGATTCTAAGCAAAGGAAAACTATCCTTCTGGCATGCTTTGTTTAAATCAGAATAATCAATGCAAGTTCTCCACTTTCCATTTTCTTTCCTCACTAGCACAGGATTAGATACCCATTCAGGGTAGAGAGCGTCGCAGACAAACCCATTGGCTTTGAGTTTTTCCACCTCCTCTCTAAGAGCAGCGGACCTCTTCGGGTCCATACCTCTCCGTTTCTATTTTACTGGGACGTACTTCGGGTCTATGTTCAATATATAACTCGCAATAGCGAGAGAAATCCCACACATATCAGAATGTGTCCAAGTGAAAACATCCAGGTTCGCTCAGAGGAAATCAGCAAGATCCTCGGCCATTGACGGGCAGAGTTGCGATCCAATCTTCAGAACTTGTGATGGGTCATCCCGACTGATCGGAATTTCAATCATCAATTCAGCCGGTGCTGCCATTGCTTCCCTGAGTTCCCCATCATCATCTCTCATATTTATGTCTCGTTAGGTCGGAGAGTGTCGCCCAGGCCAGGGCTCGGGCACTACATGTCAATCGATAGCATTTCGGATGCGGACGGAGCTGTCCGCAACCTTTTCTTTCTCTCTCCGCTGAGCCTCTCTAAACTCAGCCACATAATATGCGCGACTGATCGCCTGATCACCATGCACCACACCGACTCCTTTGTCTGTCAAAAATTTTAACATTAAACACTATGGAGCCAAAGCTGTCCTAAACTCCGCCCGGGCCGGACAACCCAGAAACACATTATATGGAGAATCAACATCCAACACTACAAAAGTTAGGATTCGCACCCTCCTACGCTCACCTTCTCCCAGTTCAACTGGCAAACTCAACATACCCTACTGCTGTGACGACCCGAAATTTTGAGCAATATCAATTTATTAATCTTTGTTAATAATTAAATTGATTTGATCATTTTACATTATAAATTGACAAGTTAAAATACTTTTAAAAATTAATAATAATAATTTATTAATATCTATCAACATTTTTCTTAACAATATAAAATTTGGAAAGTTTAATTCTTTTGAAAATATATAATATTTTGATCTGGAAATATTTATTTTGGCAATTTTGAATTTGATAAGATTTATTTTTCAAAAGCTAATCAAGATATTTTCTATTTATAATATATATATATATATATATATATTGATATATCTTGTAAATAGGAAGTTTTTAAGTAATAAAAGCTATCTACTCAAATTATAATATATATGAATATATATATTGTGATTTGAAATTTGTTTTGAGATTTAATACAGTAATGATCAAATTTAATGTTAAAATGTTTTCAATTTGAAATGTGTATATATATTTGTGTATATATATATTTGAAATAGGAATTTTATTTATTTGAATTTAATAAGTATTTGAAAACTTTAATAAATATATAAATAGTAATTTGAAATGTTAATTTGATTTAATTTTTTTGAAATGATATTTGAGATTTAAAATTTTAATAACAAAAATTAATTTCTTATTTATTATAAACATATACTTTAAGCTTTGGTTTTAAATAAGATTTAAATTAAAGTTTCATTTGTTTTAATAATCTTTCATTTTAATTTTAACATAAGATAGAATTGTTTAAAAAAAAACTAAATAAAGAGTTAGACTAAGTTTCTCAAATTTTTAAACAATGATAAAATTAAATTGATTAAAATATATGTTATTTATAAATGCCTATATGAATTTACTTTTCAAAATATTTATTGAAGTCCAAAGTTTATTTTTATAAGATAAAACATTTTATAATATTACATAAAACATTGTATATAGCTTAAATAGATTATTAAAAAGAAGATAACATTTAAAACATTTTTTAAACATTAGAAAATAACATTTGAAAATATTAATTAAACATCAAACACTTGTAAAATATTATGGTGTGTATTAAAAACACTTGTAAATCATGTGTATATTCGTAGGATAATTAGGCATTTAAGTAGACAAGTGTCATCCTCTTGAATTTAATTTAAAATTTAAACTGTAAAATAAAAGGCAGAATTTTAATCTTCAGCTATTCTTTTCTTCATTCTGAACCAAAACTCAAAATGAAAGCAAGTCAAAAGAAAACAGGAAAGAAGAAAATCTGTAAGATCTAAAAAGAAGAAGAAATCTGGGAATTTAAATCTTCAAGTTCAAGCTTGCAGAATTAGATTTAAGAAAAAAGATCAACATGCAAAGATGGAAATCAACAGCAAGATGTAAAACTTCAACTTGCATCTGAAAATACAGCAGCTAGATTAGAGATCAATATGCAAAACAATTCAAGAACATGCAAATAAAATTAAAGAACCTGGAAATGCAGTTCTTTCTTCTGCTTAATCAGGTGAGTAAATGCAAATTTAAAAACAGTTTAAATCTTAAATTTCATCTTGTTCTTGTATATGAAATCATGATGGTTTGTTTGGATTTTGGATTTAAAATTATGCATGTTTGAATCAAAAATGTTTGATGCCTATATAGTTAAATAGTTACTGTGTGATATTAACAGGTAGCATTTCCATACTAAAATCAATAACTCTATGTTGAATCCAAATTAGCTTGAGATTTGTAAACAAAGGTTGTTTGTAATCAAGTGATCTTTCATCTAAAAATGGTTATAGCCTTTTAAAATGAATGTTTGGCTCAAAATTTTCAAATTTACAGTACAAATAAAATTGGGTCAAAATTTTATAATTTCAATTTTTAATTTTGACTTCATAATTGAATTGTAAGTAGAAGATCATGATTTTTAAAGCTTGTACTATGATTTTTAGATCAGTAATTGAAGAGAATTTTTGAATTTTATGTTTTGGGATTTTTGGCCGATTCTCGGTGAACGGCGATGAACTGGGTAACTGGGTTAAGCACGAGGGTGAAGTAGAGGTCGGGGATTAGGGGAAAAGTAAATTTGGAATTTATTGATGATTTTGGTGGCCGATATTTGTTCGAATAGGGTTTTATACCTAGTTTATGTCGACGTTGTTCTGATGGGTTTTGCGGCGTAGAGAGGCTTCAGGGGATGATCGCACTTGGTGCCGGAGGTACTGGGAAGTAAGGCGGAGCTATAAGGAGGATGGCGCGGTGTCTCGTGAGGGTGATGGTCGTCGGTGAGTGTTTTTCGGCAGCAATGGCTGTAGCATTTTGGGTTGAAGGGCTTAATTTCGATCCTCGATCGAAATAAATTTTCTGGGTGGCGCGATTTGAAGTGGAGGTCGTGTGCGAGCTGAGGAAGGTCGGCGTGGAGTTCGCCAACGTCCATCGGCGATGTGAACGTTTATGTGCACGGTCTCGTGTCATTGTTGGGCTTTTTGAAGAGAAGGGGGAGGAAACTCGAAGATGGTCTCGGGTTCTTGTTGGTTGAGCTCGAAGCAGGCCTAGGGTAGGGGAAGACTCGGGGTTGTCGCGTGTTTTTCTATGGTTTGCTCGAGATTTGATGAGCGTGTTTTAGTTTGGGCTTTTATTTGGGTTTTGTCTGAAGCTTGGAGATTAGCAGTTATGTTAAAAGTTTTTAAAACAAAGAAATTGGTTTTGGAATAAAAGTTTAAAACAAAAGTTGAATAAGTTTTACTTATAAAAC
The DNA here is from genome assembly GCA_030765085.1 of Allium cepa. NCBI lineage: Eukaryota > Viridiplantae > Streptophyta > Magnoliopsida > Asparagales > Amaryllidaceae > Allium > Allium cepa. The sequence continues at coordinate 646,799,013 of CM060939.1, read as the reverse complement.
TAATTGATTTCAAAATCAAATTTTAAACAAACTTTATATATATTAAATATGATCGTTTTTAAAATAAATGAAATGGATATTTTTGAAATAAAGCTTGTATTTAATTTTATTAAATATTCTTGGGAAATTTTAAAGATTTAAAGGTATATTTAAAATGTTTTTTAATTACAATTGATTTCTAATATATTTTATTCCAAATAAGGATTAATGATATCAATTTAGTAATCAATTATAATTAAGAATTATATTGGGGTAATTAAGAGTTTGGTTAAACAAATTTGAAGATAATTAAGGTAATTAAATTGATTAACCCTTGAACAGTTATTGATTAATATAAATATTTTAGTTAAGATAATGGTCTTCTTAATTAAGAATTTTTATAATATAAAAGTTAAGAATCATCTAATTAAATTTAAATGATTAATAAAATAATTAATTAAGTAATAAATTTGTGATTAATTAAAATAATCACTTATGGGCTAATTTAATATAATTGCTTGATGAAGTAATTAAGAAATTAAGTGGTTAATTACTAGAAATTATTAAGTAAAAAGTTAATTACTTTATTAAGAGTAATTTAGTGGATGAGATTAAGAATTAATCACTGGAGTTATTAATTTAAGAATTAACTAATACAGTTAATTAAAGGTTCAAATTATTTAATTAATGGTTAATTAATAAAAGGGATTAAGAGTAGTTAATTATGTGAATAATTACTTGTTAAGTAAATAATTAAAAAGAAATTTAATTAATGAAGCAATCATTAATTAATGGAATTAATTAATTAATTGTTAATTAATAATTTAAGGATAATTAAGTTTTAATTTACTAAATGTAATTAGTAGTAATTAATCAAATGTGATTAATTAGAAGTAATTAATTAAATATGATTAATTATAAATGATTGATCAAGTATGATTTATTAAAGGTAATTAATCAAGTGTGATTTAATTAAAAGTGATTAATCGGGTGTGATTAATTATAAAGGATAATTAAGGAATAATTATCAGATTAATTAAAGAATAATTAATCAAGTGTGATTAATTTTAAAGGGTAATTTAGAAGATAATTACTTGGATAATTAAGGAGTAATTAATCAAGATGATTAATTAATATTGTAATTAATCAATAATTACTTAAAGTAATTAAGTAATAATTAATCAAGGTTGATTAATTAAAGTGAATAATTAAGTGATATATATTAATTAATTTGTAATTAATTAATGGATAGTAAGATGGATTGATGATAATCCAAGTGATTAAATAAGAACTAATTTAATTAAGGATGAATTAAATTAATTAAGTTGGATCAACTTTGTGTATGGGTGATTATTGATTGGTTGATAAGTATCATTGGATGAGTTAATGATATTAGTTGGTATTATATGTCATTGGTTGATATGTGATGATATGAATGTGATATATCTGAGGTGTGATATATATGCTGCTTTGTGATATGTATGAATGAATGTGATAATAATAGATTATCTATATGTGTTGTGAATCATCCATTTATGTTTAAATGATATTTCTGAATATCTATTGTTTAAATCCCTTAAGTACAACTTGGACATTAAAATGGCGTTTGGATTCGGTGAGACCGGGATCGGGTTTCCGTATTTGGATATCTGAAAACCACACTAATCCAAAATAAACGTTATGTCGTGAATCCAAGTGGAGCAAGTGAAGACTCGAGGTGTATGAACTGTACGTCAGTATAACTCTGTGGGTGATTCCGTAATGAGTTTGACGGAATAGTACTTATAGGCTCGAGATGGTGATTCAGAGTGCAAGGGCTATGGTCGTTGACTCTGAGGGTGATTCCAAAATGAGTGCAACGAGATAGTGCCTTCGGTTTTGTTCGAACCCGGAACGAACTTGTATGGATTGAATGTTTTCAGAACATCGCCAGGTGGACGATGAACATTCTAAGATAGATGTGTTCTATAAAGGTAATCGCAGCCTCAAGCCTCATCAACCGGGAATGGCTAAAATAGGGGAGGTGCAGCAAGGCTTCGTGGGTAGCTCCCACTGGAGAGCGAGATACATCCCTGTCTAGATGTCCCTTTTTATTTCGGCTCTGTGGGCAGTTGGATCTGCAGCCAACTGCGGGGTGGTCTTGTTCGGGACTGTTCAGTAAGGAATGGTCCCGGCCTTGTGTTGCAAGGAAGTTAGGGTGGCTCCTTGGTACGGTGATCTAGGCCACGTACTGTGACGGGCGGTACCCCAGTAGCCCTGCCATTGTTGGAAACCCATTTTCCCTACGAGACCTTACGGTTTTGTTTGTATTACCCACTTTTGTGGCTAGTAGCTGGAATTTAATCATGTAACAATTTCGGCTATTTCTTATTTACTTGAAAACCCTAGACACTATTATAATATCACTGGATTTTCTATCAAATGTTTTGGTTAGCGTAAGGTAAAAACTTTTCCATGTTTATGTGTGGGAAGTCTTACGTGATACCTTTTCTTTTCAAAGGATTTTCTAAAGTTAAGCAATCTTAAACCGTTTACTCACACCAGACCCCTGTCTGACCCGAGTGTTTATTTTCTGTTTTATTAAACTCTCGGATACTCATATTCTGTATGAGTAGTCAAGTGATTCAGGTTATCCTTGACAAATTCTGGAGGAGTTTTGGAGCAGGAGGCTTCAGTGTGTAGATATATAGTTAGAGTTTCCGCTATGTTGTTATTCTATATGATGTCTTGTATTGTATTAGACAGAAATGTTATAACTGTCTAAATTGAGATGTTTAATTGTGTACTCTGATGTGTATGATACTGTGTATATGTTCTATATTATATTTCAATCGTTCCGCTGTGAGATTTTGATGTGTTGTTTCTTTTTCTTCTCTTTTTTTTCTTCTTCTATCTCTTTCTTTCTTAATTAGTGATGCATCTTTCTAGTGGTAGAAAGTCGGGTCGCTACAACTGCATTAGTCGTTGCACCATTAAAGCCATCGATTTGGGCTTTAGATGGTTTCAAATCCTGTATTTCATCTTCATTTGGTCGTATGCCTTTTTGAAGATGATCTTAACGGAATTTCCACAATCAATTAAAATTCTTTTAACATAAGTCGGCCCGATCATCGTCGATATGACCATTGTGTCGATGGTAGGAGCCTCCACCTTGTCCGTATCTTGGCTCCTAAACACTATATCGTCTTTCATCATGCGTTGCTGCTTTGCGGGGGTCCCATCCTCCACACTTGAACATCACTCATAATCCGCATGCTTAAGGAATTAGCATGTCGCTCCATCTCCTACCAATTCTTGTCTGTAGGGTGAGGTCCACCGACTATCGTGTTTATGACCAACCTACCCACGATTCGGGCAGGTTCCGCTGGTTGGCTTGGAGCCGGCCCGCGTCCAGGGTCTGATATTCCTTGCCTACCCTCCTATGAGTTCTTGACAAATTCCTGCAGCTTTTTCTGTTTGATCAACTTTTCTATGGCGTCGGGGAGGTGTCTACACTCTTCTGTATTGTGCCTATACATTTCATGGAAGCGACAGTAGTTCTCCATCTACTTCTGTTCCACTGTGGACTCCTTTGGGCGTGGCTTTCTGCATTGAAAAGTGTTACAAGTTGATAGGTAAATATTTTCAAGAGTTGCATTCAGTGGGGTGTATTCGTTGTAGGTTAGAATCCTTGGCTTCCATTTCCCTGCTCTCTATTCTTTCTGGGATTTCCTCCTCCGGACCCTTTAGATTGCCCAGGCTTGTTCTGGGGTTGACTTGAACCTTTCCCGAGTTATTGCCGGATTGTTTTACGATGATATTTCTTTTCATAGTCTCCTGAACAGGCCCTGGTGCCTTATCTCGCCTCATCCATCTGGCTTCTTCTCTTCTTATGAATTGATGAGCCTTTGGATAGAAATTCTCTAACGTGGTTGGGCACTTTCCTACGAACCAATCTACAAATTCTAAATCCGGATCTACACCCTGCATTACCGCCATCAGAATTGCGTGGTCGTTGGGGTTGCTAACTTCAGTAGCCGCAACATGAAATCTTTGCAAATATTATTTCAACGACTTCCTCAGAGCCTGGATTACACTAGATAAGGACATCACATCCTTGGGACGAGTGGCATGTATCATGAACTGTTCTACAAACTTCGTTGCCAACTCATCAAGATATAGACCGTGGGGGAAGTCGAGTGAACCACATGGTGATAATTCCGGATAAAGTGATAGGGTAGCATCTGCACTTGGTTGCATCATTTGCTCTAGCCGAATCCATCATCCACTCATACCTCATCATGTGCTGCCTGGGATCGGTCTTTTTTTGTAGGCCGGGATAGTTAGCAAGCTAAACTTCCTGGGATACTCGGCCTGCAGAATAGTATCAGTGAATGAAGTATGACTCCTGGATATAACCCAATCTTCATTGGTCAGGCCTTGATTCTCTCTCATCAACTGTCTGACCATAGCCGTTAAGTCTGGAGTTTGTATAGAGGATGGAAGGTAGGACTCTGTTCTACGGGGCCGCTCGGGCTGATGTCCTCTCTACCGGCGATCTTTCAAAAGTGTATCTTGAAGGCCAGCTTCAGTAGGGGCTTGATGAGTCGGTCGTCCTGTCTCCACACGTGTTCCTGCTTCTAAGTTTCCCGTTCTGGCTTGGTTGTGGTCTTCAAGGTGTAAACGATCCCTAGTTGATCGGTCGATAGCACCTGCTTGTGTAGCTTCAGTTTTACGGCATCTTCGCCTAGGAGGTCCATCGGATGAAGTCGAGCTATCAGATGAAGAATAAGGAGCAGGGCTACCTCTAACACTCAGATGTTGTTGCTGTGTGAGCTGAGTCATAGATTAGTGTTAGCTTGAATCTTCTCAGGGAGTTGTCTTCTACTTTCCATGAGTTCTCTCATCAATTCGTTGAACTCTGACAGTCCCTACGCCGGGATTAGCTTGCTGATTGCTAGGTCCTATCTGTTGTACACTAGCAGTCTCGTTGCGTCCACGTTATGAGAGGCAGATCGGGTACACGGTCTTCCCATAGTAGAGTTGTTGACCGAAACTCTGAGTAGATTCAACGGACATCCTATGAATGAGTCGGATCTTCTTCGCGGGATTTATTCAATCCAGTAGCTATAAAGCATATCCTAGTAGCCTAAGAATTCGGCTCTCAATGAAAGCACCAAAATGTTAGCACCAGAATTGGTCACTAACTCCCTTTGAGAAAGATTGTGTAAAGAGATTAATGAATAAAGTAAATTAAAATAGAGAACTGTATGCTAAATTCAATGCAAAAACAAGGACATCAGATTTATAGTGGTTCAGCGTAATTGTCTACGTCCACTTTAAGTTTCAATCTTAATTGCTTTCACAAGTGACTGAATGCAGATACAATCCATACTATAAAAACCTGAATACAAATGCTAAGTAAAATAGAGTGAGTCATGAAAGCAGTAGAGTTTCCCCAGTGATTCTTGAAAAAAAGTCTCTTTCACCGTGCCTCTGCCCCTCTATTTATAGTCGAAGATGGGTTGGACTTCCGTAATGGGCCTAGGAGCAAGATACCTCGGCCCATGATGAATGACTTTTGTTTGCCGAGCCATAAATGCCGAATGAAAAATGCCAGACGATACCTCTATGTCGAACGAGGTAACGTGTTGAATGAAGTGTGCAGGCCGAACAAGGCTGGAATGTCGAACGAGGCTGTAATGCCGAACGAGGTACCAGTGTCGAGCGAAACTCCTGCCGAACGAAGCTTCATGCCGGTCGAGACTTCTGCCGAACGAGGCTGAATGCCGAGCGAATTCCATGCCGAATGACTCTGCTATGCCGACCGAGGCTCTATGCCGAGCAAGGCTGAAATGCCGAACGAGGCATGGATGTCGAATGATACTCCCAATGCCGAACGAGGCTCTATGCCGAGCGAGGCTGAAATGCCGAACGAAGCCTGGATGTCGAACAGTACCCCCAATGTCGAACGGTACTCATGTCGTGCCTCTAGTTACTTGGTCAAACCTCCAAATAACATAATATTTTATATTTTAAAGTTAAATCTTTTTTTTAGACTAATTTATAGAAATTATAGCAGATAATCTTTTTAGATATGATTCCAACAATTTAACATGGAAAAGTATATTCTAGTAAAGGTATATAACTTGAACATATTTAATAAAAGTAAATATTTGCACGTAATTATCGTGCTTATAATAATCAAATAAAAAGCTAATAACGATGCTTGTACGTAATATTTGCATTTAGGATAATTAACTAATGGAAAAAAAATTAAAAGGCTGTAACTCCAATAAATGGTAATAAATATAGGAGTGCAATAATTTGATATGATAATTGGATTAATAGGACAGATAAAAAATTGGAATAGATATAAATGGTTACTAATTTGAAATTAGTAATCATACGTAAATGTCCTAGGAAATGTCCGTTAGGATTTTATGGACAGGTTGACATTTATGAGCATTAGACAGGAATTTATGGGTTGATAAATATTTAAGTTTAATCCTATTTCCTTAATTAAAATTGGAATTAGTAAGCTAGGTCCAATGTCTACCTAAGATAATATAACTAAAGACTTAGGATGATTAATTGGACTTAGTGGGTTAGTGATGCAAGATCAGTAGAGTCACTCGATGGAAGATTGCCCTTTACTTTGAGGCTACTAGAAGTTGAGTGTACTTACTACTGATGTGAGATATCACTAATCCAATGACCCATTATAACATGAGGGATTGGATTTGCTTTCTTAATTGGAAAGTATTAAATGGTCCAAATTTGAAATTAGGAGCGACGAGGGATATCGCCATAGGGGTTCGCTTTTGCTTTGAGGTCTTAAGTGGCTGAAGGGTCCACCTCTCTCCTAAATGGAAGCATTAAGTAACCCAATGAGATTCCAAATAAATAAATAAAGATGTCGCTAAAAAGGGTTTACTTCAGCGTTGAGATCTTGAGTGGTTGTAGGGTACGCCTCCTTACCGAAATAAGTAACCTAATGAGATGCCATATTATAATTAAATATTAAGAGTAGATATCTCAGGAGGAGTTCGCTTCATGTTTAGGGCTTAGGTGACTATAAAGTCCTCCGCTTTCCTAAAAAATAAGTATTAAGTAGTCCAATGAAATTTTCAAGAAATGACAGCTAGATAATACCATTAAGGGGCACGCAATCGAAAGTAGGCCTTAGATAACGGAGTCTACTTATTTTCCACTCGTATTTATTAAGTGGCTTGGGTATAGTCTCTTACATTGCTAAAGCTGTAATAATAGTAGTACCATTTAGGAGCACGCCTTGGGGATAGGTCTTAAATGATGGGAGCTACCTTAATTAAGGTCTTAAATGACCCGGGTCTGCCCATTTTCTAACAAAAGGTATTAAGTGGCTTGGCTACTATTTATTACATGATTATGATTTTATCGGTGGTATACACGGTAATAAATGGACATTAAATGTCGGAAGCCTTAAATAATGGTTAGAGGTCTTATAGCTAGGACTCACTAACCATTGACAACATTGTTAGGAAACCACCTTGGAAATAGGTCTTACTTGACGGGGTCTACCTCAATTAAGGTCGTAAATGACAGAGTCTACCTATTTATCTTTTAAAAGCAATATAGAAATCTGCTTCATATTTAGAAGTAGTAAGTGGCTAATGGGTTTAGATGTATTGGGCGGTTGATATGGCTTCATTAGTATTTCATTCCTTAAGGAGGGGTAAGTATATAATCGTGTGTGCAATGCAAGATTAGAATTGCTAGCCTTGATGGACATAACAATTAAATGGAAACCAATAAGTATAAGTTTATGTTATGGACAATTTATATTTTTTTCCTACAACCAGAATGTTGTTTTGATCCCCTCCTCATTACAATCCATATGATAGAATTTAGAGAACAAGTCACTAGAGCTGGATGTGCTTTGTTGGTGGAGAGTCTTTTTTCTTATATGCTTGATGTTGATGTGACAATCTGCTATCCAAGGAATACCCTTAGTTCCAAGGTAGTAATAATAGTTAGTATTCATATCCTATTATTTTTTCCACTATGAGTTTAGATTTCTGTCAATCTCTAATAATGTTAATGCTTATTTGCAGGAGCCAAATCCAATGATCTATGCTATGATAGACTTGGGTTTTGATATTTGTCGATATTTAGGCCCATTAAGGTGTGGGTTGCTACATTTGGTATCAGAGCACCAGGTCAGTAGATCATAGGAATTAGGATAAATTGAGAGAACGTATCCGTACGTTCCTATCTAGTAATATTATACTTTTATGCTAGATTATAATAGTTCCGACTATAGATATAATTGTAGTTCCACCTCGAAGGAATGGGCAAAGCAACTATGAGTTGGAAATATCTTAAAGCTAAGATTTTCAGGCCGAGTTCGAAGTACCCTATGGGGTAGTGATGATGCGTAAAGAGCTATTGATGAAGAGCATAAGTACGATATATAGCTGAATCCTAGAAACTGAACATGTTCGACTTGACGGTTGAGATTATAGCTACCTTGTGATTTTGGATTTTGAGTTCCATTCAAAGACATACAATTATTCCATATGGATAGGAAATGATTCTATATGTTCCAAATGTCCGGAAACAAGTCTCTACTATGGTGCATTTATTAATCACCTCTTTGATGGCAAACTGGATTTTTATTTTAATAATTAATGTCAATTACTTAGTCTGAAACCTATAAGAGAATTTTTATAAAGTATATTTTGAAAATGCCTTAGATTTTTGGAAAGGGTTTTTAAAACATTTCTTTTCTCAAAGATTTATTTTGGAAATTTTGTTTTAGGATAGTTTAGAAATTTTGATTTTCAAGGAAATACATATACCACTAGATTGGTCGTGTTAAGAAATTTTTAGTTTATAAAAGATTAATTCATTAAATCCTTAAATATTTATATGTATATATCAGTAAAGGCTTACTATTAATTTTTGGCAATAAAATAGTTTTCAAATTTGGGAAATTTGTGTTTTAAAAAAGGTTTTTGAAAACCCTGAAATATATATATATATATATATATATATATATATATAAAAGTTTGATTTTAGAGGGAAGATTTGGTATGAAATAGTTCCTACTATTTAGAAACAAGTATAAAGGAGAATATATTTAGCTCAATGATTTTACGATTTATAAAATCGAGTTTTTGTTATTTTCTCTCCTTATTGTATGGACAAAATAGAAAAGACATCGACTTGGGATATGTAGTTTGAAGTGTTGTTAAACCCAGCAATTATTAGAAGAAACATTTCTGTGTGAAGTAGGCAGGGTATAGGAGATAGTAGAAGGTAGAATTTTTTTGGATGGGTTAAGTTGAAGACGTGTATAGAACGATCATTTGAATATTAATTAATTTAGCTGGCTCTATTGGATCCAGGTTCAGACCATGCATAAATTTGGGCTAGCGATCGGCCAAGTAGTCGACCATAGCGGTCGATCGGTTAACCAAATAGCGGTCTACCGTTAGGTGGATTCGAGTCGAACCCTAACATGGAACGTGAGTATAAGTCGCATCCCAACCTTTAGTACCACACCCCCTCACTTTCTTCCTCCTCTTCAATTTTTCTTAGACGAACCTGTTCCCCCTTCCTTTGCATAACCAAAGCCTCTCTCCTCTATTACTTCACCAACCGATGTCAAAATCCTTGTGCGTCAGATCTTGCCCTACCACAACTTTGGAGCTAAACTCTTTTCCCCCGTTTTCCAACCACCTCTCATCCCACAGCACCACCATTCCCCTGCAGCTGTTCCTCTCGATATCTCGGCCTCACTCTGCAAGAAGCCGCTAGGGTGACCTAAACGAGCAGAAGATTGCCACCTATCTCGGAACGGAGGATTTTGATTTCCTTCACGGGTGGCCGGTGAAGTTCGAAGATTTTGCCACTCTTGGGCTTGAAGAGATTTTTATTGTGGTAGGACTTGCACTGATCCTCTGCTTCGATACTTATGAGCAGGAGTATAACCTATGCTGCATTCTTCTTATTGATGCATAGATGGGATAGAATCTCGACAATGGTAAATGCTACATTGAGCCCGAGGTGAAAGGAACTCAGATTGAGATGACAGATGATAGTCTTGTTGGGATTTAGGAGATATCTGAAGTAGGCGTAGATTTGGACCACATAGAGATGACCAATCCTGAGATTCTACGACGGATATTTTTGAGAATGTCGATGAGTGAAGGACCAACAATTTGCGACCGGTGACCTATATTGTCATGCGCATCATTTAGCATACTATTATTTCGAAAATGGGGAGAGCCTTGACCATATCTACACCTCAGTATGCAAAGCCCCTATGCTATAATTGGTCGACATAGCTGTCAATCTGCGCTCGTGTTTTGATGCTCCACATGGTCGATCATGGAGTTGGTACCCCCAATGACCCAATTTTTATGTTACCACTAGCTCATTCGAGTGTTTAGGCATTATGGGGTGAATTTGAGTGGAGATCCAGTAGTGAGGTAGGTCCCTCCCACCATCAATCAGTCCACTATTATTAGGATCAATATTCCTTTACGGCCTGCCGCACCACCTATACTACCACCAGAGCTATAGCACCAGCAGCAAGCGATAGGGTAGGGCACCGACGGATACATGAGTCCAGAGCTTGCTGCTATCCATTAGGTTTAGGCAGAGCTTTGTGAGATTAGGATGGAGAGCAGTGCCAACGGCGTGAGATTGGGCGCATAGCTGCCATGCTATGACAATTCAAAATTCACGGAAATGGTTCGATCTCCAATGCGGAGCGAGACCTTCTCACAGTTCTTAGGCAGTGTTTTTTGGGATTGTTATATCTTTTTATTTCTAGCATTTGTTCTTTTTTTGGACTATTGGGTTTTAAAATTAACGGTTGTCTCCTATAAAAGGTATGCACGATATTATGAGTTTCTATTCATTTTCTGTGTTATTGTTTCTGGATATGCGAATCACTACTATATACTCCTATATATTTTTTATGTGTGTGTGCATAAGTAGTGAAACAATATAGATATGAGAATTTCATAAAAGCACTTAACTACAGCAAATACAATGTGAGACTAGAAATTTGGAATAGTTGAAAATTTTAGCAAAGGACAAGATAAAGTTATTTTGATATCATGGGTCAATACTTAGGTTCCTTAAAAGCTAAAAAATTTGAATAATAGACGTGTTGGCATTTTTAAATAAAATGTCAAATTTTTGGGTAAATGTTAGTTGTAGGATTTTGAAATTTGGTTTATGCATTTAGCGCATAACCGACTTCCGACTATGGTGAAATTATGGCTTGATTTATCGAAAATTTTTTGAAAGAAAATATTTTGAAAATTTTCCCATTGAATTGAAAAGTTCCCTTTTAAAAAAAAGTTTCATGATTTAGTTATTTTTGACTCTTTAATTATTTTTAGAGTTTTTTCCCGAAATATTATTTAAAGGGAAATTGTGCGTCTAAATGTTTTGGGATTTTATTTTCCAAATAACGTACAAATCCAAAAGGCAAGAAATTTTTTGCGAATAATTTGATTTTGAAGGCCATATGTTAGGCTTAGAAAAAGCAAATAGATTTAGAATTTGCGAATTTAGTGGTGCATTTGGATTGACGATGCGATAAATGCAAGTGACAATAAGGAAAAAGCGGTTTTAACCTTGGAATCTCTATTACCTTGTCGACAAAGTGCGTAAGTCTATTTCTAGACTTAATTCCATTTTAGATCTTGAAAATAAGCCTCCTTATCTATTTCTTGAGTGGAAAATTTGAAGTATCCGAGGCTGCAAAGAAATTTCCACTGTACTACGGGAATAGAAAAATTATAGTAATGTTAAATTCTTTACCGAAATTCCATTTTCCAATATAGCAGTAAAGTTTAGGAAGCGATTTTTTGATGTGTTAGATTATTGGATGATATGAAGTGGATGCAAAATTGGTTGCTTCATACTTCTATTTATAGGAGTATGGGGGTTTTGGTTGAAGAGATTTTTCAAGAAGATGCATGTATGTAGAACTGCCAGTTATATGTAGGTTGCTTGCATCATGTTTTCAAAAGAAATGCTTTCATATAGGAGGATCCAATTAGAATTATTCTATATACATATTTTTTGTCTAGCGATACAGCAATACATTGTGCACTAATGCACATTAGTTACAAATTTTGTTGTATACTCATTAGTTGTTTAGTTTAGGATAAACAGGAGCCAAAATATTGACTTGATCAATGGTGAAATTTCGAGAACAAAATTCCTTTTAAGGGGGGATAATGTAACACCCAGTATTTTGGCAGTAATTATTTAATTAGTTAGTTAATTAAGTAGTTAGGCCTCAAAAATGGAATTTGTGCAAATGATTGAATTTTACCATAAAACTTTCACCATTGTGTTTGTGGCAAAATTCTAAGCAACTTTCATATTTGAAGTTTTATGATCGAAGTCTAAATAAAAAAGTTACGGACAAAAAATGAATTCGAAACAAAAATAATTAAATAAGAAGAAATTAACGTTTTTATATTAATTATCTGAGCCTACCGGCCGTCCCGTTATTAGTGACGGTCGACCTCTAGCAGTCGATCGGTCACCCAAGAGTAGTCAACCGGTGGCGACCTGGAGGCTTCAATAAACCTAGGTCGCAACGGCCCGAATTTAATATATCTCGATCTAACAGTTCTAGTTGATTCTAGCATATATAAATTCAGGCCTAATCCTCCCTTCTCTTCTCATATTTTTATAGAGACAATAACTAAGCCCTGATATTTCTTCTTCTCTGCTTTCTTTATAAATTATAAAAATAAGATATTTGTATCTATATTCATATAAATCGAGAAGAGTGGAAATCTAATAAAAAGGAGAAGAGAAGAGAGTCAACCATATGCATATTTGAGGTAATTTATTTTTATATATGTTTGTATCTATTTTCTCTCCCAATTTCAAATCTCTTCTCTGATCTATAATTCTAATGTACATATATACCATTTTATACATACTTATTAGATTAAAAAGGATTTGAAGATGAATCAAAAGTTGTGCTTCAAATTTGGAGATTTGGATCGCTTTTAAAAGGTGAGTGAGATTTTTTATAGATTGTTATAAAGAAAAAATTATCTATCGGTGTTTTTTCATTTTTATGCCTAATTGGATACTTATATATGAGATGTAGGCAATGAATTGAATACGATCTGAATAAAATAAATATTGCCTACATATTTTTTTAATGAATTAATTTAGCATTGTATACAACCAGATTTGAAAATCAATCCCAAAAGTATGAATTTAGAATATTAATTTGAATGAAATTTATTCTAGATCTGATGGGTTGTATAATAATGTTATTAATTTGGATTATTAGTTGCTAGAACATAAACGATTTTATATCTGGAACTATTGGAATTTGGATCCGTTTAATTTTTGCTAATTAGTTTGATTTCTTTCCCTTTTAGACATATACAGCTTTTGACCAACAAGGAAAAGGTGCAAGCAAGAAGAGAAAGAGATGTGTAAAATATGAATTCATTGTAGTTTACACTATATATTTCGGTAATAAAAAGAAATGGTTATTCCTTGTAAATTCAAATGATGTAATCTTTTATATTTCAAAGTTAAAATATTTTGTTTTGGACTAATTTATAGAGATTATAGCGGATAATCTTTTTAGAAATTATTCCAACAATTTAATATAGAAAAGTATATTCTAGTAAGTGGAAATTAGGTTGAAGGGCTTCTATTTGCAGGGTAACAAGTTTTAAGGACAATATTTCTGAATAATTAGTTTTAAGGACAATATACAGCATAATGATAAATTCATTTATCTTTTTTAGTTATACAGGAAAATGATAAATCCTTTTATCATTATTTTTGTATAACTGAAAATGATAAATTCTTTTATCTTTTTCCTGTAAAATGTCCTTAGAACTTATTACCTGCACAAATAAGCCCTTGAAGTGAAAATCCCCTTCTAGTAAAGGTATAAAGCTAGAACATATTTAATAAAAGTAAATATTTGTACATTATTATTGTGCTTATAATAATTAAATAAAAATCTAATAAAAGATCTTGCACATAATATTTGCGTTTAGAATAATCAACTAATGCGAAAAGAATTTAAAAGGTTGTAAATAAAATAAATTGTAATAAATATAGGAGTTGCGATAATTTGGTACGGTAAATGAATGAATGGGACTGATAAAATATGAAATAGATATAAAAGGTTACTGATTTGAAATTAGTATTCATACATAAATGAATTAGGAAATGTCTGTTAGGGTTATAAGGACAGATTGACATTTATAACCATTAAACGAGGAATTATAGGTGTTAGACAGTGAATTTTCTATCGGTTAGAAAATCATCGAAAAATTATAACCGTTAGAAACCATAAGCGCACGGCTTACAATTGTAATATGTGTGCGAGTACTCATCGATCAGCAAGAATGAATTAAATTCTAATAGTACTCAATCTAATTACCCCAAAATTTTGAAGTGGTTTTGAACTAAGAAAATTTCAAAAATTTAACTAGAACAAAGGTGAATAAACTATGATAATAAGAAGCAATTTAGAGGCAAATCCACTTCCATTCATTCATATAAATCAATATAAAATTCACTTGTAATCATTCATTAAAATATTAAGTAGAAATGATTGATATGCTTATTATTAGTATTATTTATTTGTGCAATTAATTAGCACAACTTAAATCATCAAACTCTAACGCACAATTCAACCCACTTATCAACATTCATGAAAATATCATGAAATTGACTATAAAATCTATTTTAAGTATGATCTATTTATGATTAATTAGTAACATCAACCTTCAAATTTTTTATTCTAGTTTGACTTTCATTATCAAAACCATTTAGGTAAATGATAAAATTGTTTATATTAAAAATGGAATAAGCATAGCCTATTTGAGATGTCAACATAAGCTATCAAAATTCACTGAAAGAGACATAAACCATCATTATTCATATTTTCTATCAAGCACAAATGAGAGACTACAAATAAAATCATTATGTTAATTTGATGTGTTTCATGAGAGCTTCATTACCCCTATATTGAAGGGGTTTATCTGCTCGCATTTGAAAACATGTTAACAAAAAATGATTTTAACATAAAATAAATGGAGAATGAGAAGTGCTAATTAAAAGAAAATGGAACTAATTACTTGCATAAAATAAATTTGAACTAATTGAATTAAAAGAGAGCATACGATAATAAAAAAGCATAAAAGAAAGCATAAATAAAAATTGCGTGAAAGTAAAAACAAGACTAAGAAGCCATCAAAGAGACTTTTAGTCATCTTTGATTTTGTGCCTACAACTTGCGTAACAGATAAAAAAACGTTACATGAAACATAAGGTGTATTTATACATGCTTAAAAACCTAATTCACATTTTAGGAGGCTACCTAAAATACTCTTGAGAAAGTGTAACCTTCAAGTAATCATTAGGGAATTAATTAATCCCCACTAACTTACCTTTAAACTTCCATTAACATGTGCATGTGCTTTCAATTATGGACCAAACGATAGCGGGTATGTGGGCTCCTCCATGTTACATGAATTTATTTATTTCCATTCTTCATTTGCCTTCAACATATGTGCATACATTCATCCATAAACCCTCTTCATATTTGCACTTCATATCCTATAAATAAAAACCAAAACGTGCAATAAATTTTTATCAAATTAAATCATACGCTAAATTACAATTTTACCCCCTAAATGAAGGTGAATAAATAATGAATTGAAAACAACTTATATTTTGGTTAAACATGTAAAATACGATAATATTCTCATTTATATAAATAAAAGCAGGTTAAATATGGAAGTAAAAATATGCACTTTTACCTGCACATCAAATACCCCTATACTTATCTTTTTATTCGTCCTCAAATAAACTCAAACTAAGATAAATCCATTTTCGTACGAAATATAATTGCGTTGAGCGTTTGCAATAAGTCTTTAAACCTCTAAGTGTCCCTAGTAGGACGAGTGTTGTCTCATGAGGGTTTTTAGTGGATAGTACCCGTAAAATCCAAATGCGATATGCAGATTCTAATGCAACTACATGATGAAAATTTTCAAAAAGTATTTACGAATGAAGAATTTACTTTTAAGTTGACACAAGTAAGTTAAATATAAGTTTTGGTCATTATCAAGAAATATATTACTTTTACTCTTCCAAACTTCCAACTAAAATTAAGTTACCATCGTAATTAGACTCTAGTTTTGCTAGTTGTTATGGTTAATAACATAATCCAACTATGTAATGGATACTTAATTTATTGTCAAAGCTTTCCAAAGTGGTATTTTTATTTCTTTTAAATAACAAGTTGAATCAAATAAGTTAAAAAATTGCTTGGATTTCAATTGCTTCCTGTCTCTATTTTTGAAAAATATTAACATTATTATTATTATTATTTACACACCTAACTTAGATAAACTGAGGCCATATATACCAATCATGCACTGCCTTTTGGACTTACGTGAGAAGGGTACAGAGCATGGCGAGTGTACATACATGTGTATCAATACACGAATCTAGTTGCTTTTTTTATTAAATCTATTTACATACACCAAACTTAGATAAACTAAGGCCAGATATACCGATCATGCACAACCTTTCGGGCTTACATGAGAATGGTACGGAGCATGGCGAGTGTACATACTTACGTGTGAACACCTGACTCTAGGTGTTTCTTATTTTTATAAAAGCTTTTTTTTGTAAAGAGAGAGTTTTGCAAACTCATCTTAGCACCACTTAACTTAGAATATTAAAAATGTTATCGCCTTTACTTTAAATCAACCACTCTTCTAAAAAAGATTACAATTAGGACATATGTCATAATTATTACCTGTGAATCTTCCTTTATACTAATTAAACCATAGTTACTTATAATTAAGCTTTATTTTTATTTTTGTTGTGACAATTTTTTTTTCATAAATTCCAATTTAATAACCAAAAACATATACTTATCCTATAGTGTTTCTTCAAAAGTAAATCAATATGCTAAAAAGAAAAAAAAATGAAATTTTTTGTTTTATTGTTTTGGAAAGAAAATGCAAAAAATAAACCATGAAAAATCAAAAATTAACATGATACTTCCTACCACACTTAATTTTGAATGTGTCCCCACAGTCAAGACGTGACACAATGAGTGAAACAGAGAAAATATGTACATATTCACAAGAGAGGTTTAAAATTTCTTACTAGACATAGTATGGATTATGAAGAGTCATGTGCTCCTCCTCTCAATCACTCGTCAACTCCAATAAGGTTTCAAATGATGACCATTAATTTTAAAAATCGAACTATCCCTAGGATTTTCTATTTCTATGGCACGGTGTGGAAAAATAGTACGTACGATGTATGGTCCTGTCCATCTTGTTTTTATTTCCAAAGAACAAATGAAATCCAGAGTCATACAAAAGAATTTTCTGATTTGGAAAAAATATTTTCCCTAGGATCAACTTGACATGAAAAACTTTTGTTCTTTCTTTGTAAAAATTTCGATTCATACGCGTCATTCCTAATCTCTTCTAATTCATTGAGTTTTAATTTTATGTTTTCGCCATCTTTTCCAAGATCAAAATTTATGTTCCTAATCGCCCATAGCGCTTTATGT
Source organism: Allium cepa (assembly GCA_030765085.1). Taxonomy (NCBI): domain Eukaryota; kingdom Viridiplantae; phylum Streptophyta; class Magnoliopsida; order Asparagales; family Amaryllidaceae; genus Allium; species Allium cepa. The sequence continues at coordinate 646,781,447 of CM060939.1, read as the reverse complement.
TCGAGTTCGACGAGTAAATGGCATGCTTTACCATATATAAGCCCAAATGGAGACATCCTAAGGTTGGTTTTACATGTAGTTTTGTAAGCCCAAAGCACATCTATTAACTTTTATGACCTTCACAGTTTTTCCTAAAATTTGTTTGATTTGGCAATTTGAAAACTCAACTTGACCACAAGTTTGATGATGATAAGGAGTGGATAACTTGTAGTTCATCGAGTATTTCTTCATTAGAGTTACAAATGAACGATTACAGAAATGGGTTCCATTTTCGCATATTATTGTGCGAGTTGTTCCAAACTTCACAAAGATGTTTTCTCTTATGAATTTCACAATAATTTTGTGAATATTTTTTATATAAGGAATGACTCAATTCATTTAGAGATGTAATCAACAGCAAGAAGAATGTACAAATTTCCAAAAGAATTGGAAAACAGTCCCATAAAATCAATACCCCAAACGTCAAAGATCTCAATCTTAAGAATGGGGTTCAGAGGCATCGTGTTTCATCAAAAGGTTCTCCCTAACATTTAGTAGCGATTGAAATTTTACAAAACTCGAATGCATCTTTGAAAAGCATAGGCCAGTAAAAACCACCTTGGAGCACCTTTTCTACTGTTTTCTTCAGACCTAAGTGACCACCACAAGCTTGATCGATGCAAAACAAAAGAACACTTTTGATTTCACAATCCAGAATGCTACGTCAAATGATTTGGTCGAAATGGTATTTAAACAAATATGGATCATCCCAATAGAAGTACTTGACTTGAGAAAAAAATTTATATTTATCTTATTTCAACCAAAATGTAGGAATTTCCTTGGTGACCATATAGTTCGCTACATCGGCATACCATGGATCGATAGAAATAGAAAGAAGTTGTCCATCAGGAAAGTTCCCATTTTTCTGTTAAAAAGACGGTGCATTTAGAAGACGTGATAGATGGTCATCAATGACATTATCGGATCCTTTTTGTCTTTGATTGTTAGGTAAAATTCTTGGAGTAACAGGATCCAATGGATCAAACGAGACTTAGCGTCCTTTTTAGCGAAGAAGTACGTATGAGTGGAGCGGTCCGTGTAAACAGTAATGTGTGAGCCAATCAAATAAGGTCGAAACTTTTCAATCGCAAAGACTACCACTACAGGCACTTTTTTAGTGGTAGTGTAATTGAGTTGAGCATCGTTAAGAGTCATACAAGTCTGTTGATATGTTATCTAAAGACAGCACTAACTGTGAAGTTAGAAGCATCACACATTATTTCGAAAGGAATATCCTAATTGGGTGATGAAATGATGGGAGCAGAAATGAGTTCATTTTTGAGACATTCGAAAGCAGAACACAGTCAGAATTGAAGTTGAATGGAACATTCTTTCCAGAGTCATCGAAGGTCGAGCAATCTTATCGAAGTCCTTCACAAAGCATTGATAGAAACCAATGTGTCCAAGGAATGAATGAATGTCCATAATAGATTTGGGAATGGATAGATTCGCAATTACACCAACTTTAGCTTTGTCTACCTCAATGCCTTTATTTGAAATGACATGCGGATTCAGAACCAACTCAAGATGGTGTAAACACTCGAAAAAAGAGTTTCCAAAAATGGAAAAATCTTCCGTAAACACTTCAAGAAAGCATTCGATCATGTCGGAGAAAATGCTGACCATGCATCTTTAAATAGTACCAGAAGCATTGCAATGGCCAAATGGCATACGCCAATATGCAAAAGTGCCAAAAGGACACATGAAAGTGATTTTCTCTTGATCTTCAGGAGTGATTGGTAGTTTGTTATAATCAAAATAACCATCAAGAAAGCAATAAAATTCATGGTCGGCTAATCATTTAAGCATTTAGTTGACGAAAGGAAGAGGAAAGTTATATATATGTGTTGCAGCATTTAATTTCCGATAGTCAATGCAAACACACCTCCCCATTCGAGTAGATTTGGCATGAGCTTGTTAGCGTCATTCTTGATAATGGTAAGTTCAATTTTTTTTGGCATGACATGAATTGGGCTAACCCACGAACTGTTAGAAATAGGATAAATGATTCTGTTATCGAGAAGTTTAAGAATTTCATTTCGAACCGCATCCTTTATTTTTGGGTTATACCTTCGTTGCACGTCACGAATAGGCTTGGCATCGTCAACTAAGTGGATGCGATGTTGAACAATAGCGGCACTAATTCCCATTATATTGGTGATCAACCATCCAATTGCTTCTTTATTTTTTAACAGAATTGAAAGAAGGGAGACTTCTTGATCAAGATAAGGAGTTCAAGAAATTATGACAGGAAATATTTCATTGTCACCTAAGTAAAGGTGATTGGAAGGGGTTTGATGTCAAACCTCAGGGGTTGCTAAATCAAATAATTTGGTCAAAGTTCCGATTCACCGGTAAGGGGTTCAAACGGAAGTGCATTTTCAATTTTGTTAAGCTCATGTGAAATAGTTGCTCGTATTCGGTCTCACATTCATGGTTTAGGTCAACTATTTTGTTATCAAAAATATTCTTGAATGAAGCTAACTTCCAGTGTTTGGTCATGTGGTTCTTTCGATTGCAAGATTAAAGACATTAAGATCCAAAGTCATGTTTTCAAAAGAAATTTTCGTCGAATCGTTTTGACAATTGATTAGAGAATTTGAAGTAGCCAAGAAAGGTCGGCCTAAAATCAATGTAATTTGACTCATTAGATTATTCACGGGTTGTGTTTCGAGGACGATGAAATCGATGGGGAATATGAATTGGCCAATTTTGACGAGTACATCCTCGATTTCTCCTACGGGTTTCTTTATTGAACGATCGACATTAATGAGTTACTTTCGTCGGTTTAAGTTCACTCAAGCCAAGTTGCTGGTAAACCGAATAAGCAATCAAATTGACACTCGTGCCCAAATTTAGTAAGCAGTTGTTAATTGCTTTGTCTCCTATCATGCACGCAATAGTCGAAAATCTAGGATCTTTTTATTTAATGAGGATTGATTAAGACAAAAATTCACGTCCGCAGCTAAGAAAACTTTCTTTGATACATAAGTGAGTCGTTTTTGAGTATACAAGTCCTTGAGAAACTTAGCGTAAGTTGGGACTTTTTGAACGATGTCAAGAAGAGGAATGTTAACTTTGACTTCTTTAATGATTTCCAACATCTTTTCTATTTGGTTAGAATGTTTCTTCGGTCGAAGGCGATGTGGAAATGGAACACAATACTCAGTCAATCGGTCTATTTAAGTAGAAGAAGAATCTGGATTGGCATTTGATTCAATATTTGGCTCAACATTTTGTTTAGAATCTCTTGCTATTTTGAAGTGTCAAGAGGATCATTTGGTAAATTGTTTGGATTAATAACTTGGTTATCGATTTGTTTACCAGAACGCAAAGTCATGACAGCATTCATTTAGTTTAGGTTGCTATCTTAAACAACATGGGCTTGATTTGAATTCATGTTTTGATTTCTGGGATTCGGAACTGGCTAACTTGGGAAGGTGCCTCATTCACGTTCACTCATAGATGTGGCTAATTGAATCATTTGTATTTAAGTTTAGCTATTGACTGACTCGTATTTTGCATGTACGAGAGTAAATTTTTTTTGCTAATTGTTATTTGATTGGATACTTTGAGTGTTTCTTTACCAAAGTTTCAAGACTTTTCTCAATTGAGACAAATGTTTATTGTCTTCGGGAGCAAAAGATTATTGCAATTGATTTTAGGATGGAGGCACAAAATTTTGTTAACAATGATTGCGTTTGGAAGGAAGGATTCATAGCATTGTTCGGAAATGCTTGAAAATTGGGATGAACCAAATTTGTGTTAGAATTATTTTGGTTCCATGCAAAGTAAAGATGATTTCTCCAACCTGGATTGTACGTTGGAGAAAACATGTCGTTTTTAACCTTATTGAAAGCATTGAGTTGTTCTATCAAGTTAGGGAACTAATCGGTTAAGTGATTCAGATCGTTGCATTTATAACACCTTGGTTGGGAAGCTTAGTTCATTTGGTTGGATGAGAAAATATTGTCGAATTTATCATCATTCCATTGATTTTAGCTTCTAAAGCCAAAGATGATCCTATCGAGTGTGCGCTCGAACGTGAGTAACAGGATTTTTCATTAGAATGTTCCTACTGGGATGACTTTTCGACCAAGTTTTCAAGGGATTGCCAAGCATCATCATTATGTTGGGCGAGAAAATTGCCTTGGCATATCGATTCAAGCATGGTTCCTGAGCTGTTTTCAAGCCCATCATATAAGATTTGGCAAAGGGTCCATTTTTAGGAATTATGGTGCGGACATTTCATCAAAAGCTCTTTAAATATTTAAAAATATTTTTCGAAAGGTTCACCTCTAAATTGATGAAAATTCACAGTTTCATTTTAGATTTTAGTTGTTTTTTCCTAGGGGTAGAACTTTTTTAAGAAAACTTTGACAAACTCTTCCCAAATTTTGATCGAGTTCAATGGTAATCTATACAACCATTTTTCATCATAATCGGTAAAGGCAAATGGAATTAACTAGGTTTTATTCCATCATCACAAAGTTGTTGAAGTTTAATGGTCGTGTTTACTTGTTCGAATTTAATTAAGAAGATGCATGGGTCATCGTGTTCAAAATTTTAAGGTTTCGAGAGTGTGGCAATGTGATTGGAATAAATTTCGAAATGGTTACCCATAAGGTTGGGTAATGTGATACAAGAAGGAATAGAAACTCTATTGGAAAAGATTCTATCCATGAGAGTTCTCGAGGCCATTTTCCATTGCTAGAGGATTTTTTATTCGAGCTAAACGATTTCTTGTTGTGTCACGAGTCCAAATACTGATGCACAAGTGAAAAGATCAAGAAAAAAAGAAACGAGAATCGAGTTTAAGAGAATGAAGCAAGGTTTAGAAAATGAAGTGAAAAATTATTTTGTTTTATTTTATAATTTTTTAAAGGATAAATATTTACCAAAAGAAATTTATTATTTAGAGGGAGATTTGGTTTTTTGGAATATGGATTTTTCTATTTTTAGATATTTTTATTGTTTTTTTTAAAAGATTATATTTTTTGGATTTTTGTTTTTTTAAAAACTAACTTAAAAAAAAATTGGATTTTTGATTTTGTTTGAATTTTTTTATTTTTTTTAAAGAGAAAGGTTTTAAAAAGATTTTTTAATTGGATTTTAAAAACTAAGTTAAGTAAAATGTAATTTTTTTTTGGATTTTGATTTTTTCTTTTTTGTTTTTAAATACGTATGAACTAATGCAACTAAATGAGTACAAGGACTTAATTACAAATTTTTTGTCCTTGGTAGCTCTTAACCCAAAACTGTATAGTTACACTTTGTCTTAATCTAACAAAATAGTTCTTAGTAGGCAATGGACAGGAATTATCGGTGCATCACGAATCACCGTAGCAATGCAACTGAAGGTTTAAGTACCTTTAGAGAAATAAGCGCTATAAATTTTATGAATCACCGTATTTATATATGATTCTTGCTCTGTCGTAGTCCGGACACTAAGAAGTAAAATTGTCGGAAGAAGAAAACTTGTAAAGATACAATTAAGCCTTAGGTGAGCTCATGACACCACTTACGTCCAACGTCTAACCGTTATTATTAGAAAATTCTATGATGAAGTGCAATATGTGGGCCAAGGAAGGGGTGATGAAATCCCCTACCTTATGTGGATTTGGGTATTGCCCTTAAAAAATGAAATAAGATGATATGAATGAAAAACTGAAAACAAACGTGAATTAACGATGTAGCTACGAATGAAATATGTTTTTGTTTATGAAATTTTTAAAAATATGCAAGCAAAGAACAATGCAAGGAAACTAAAAACAAGAGATGAAGGAATGATACCTGTGATGGCCAACAGATCCGACCCATTTAGAACGAAAATAAACCACATATTCCCAATCCAAACCAAACGGAAAGACAGATACTCATGACAAAGAAAGAAGAGAAGAGAGAAGAGAAGAGAAGAAAAAAGAGAGAAGAAGAAAGAGAGAAGAAAAAGAGAGAACAAAAGAAAGAGAAAAAACTAAAATAATTACATAATCTCATAATCGTAGAAAAAAACATATAATATGAGTGTACAACAACCAATCACAATCATTAGCCAGGACAATTATAATAACATGCCCTTACAATTATTGATAATTTAACCACAATGTAGTGGAAAATAAACATATACATGGATACGACCAGAAGACCTCCAGTTCATCTGCTGAAGCTCCAAAGCATCAAGATCTACATCTGTAAATATACTTGATCTGCCCCGAGCATTGAAAGGGAAGAACACCCGGATCGGTCTGCTAAACCAGGTGAGAAAACACATCTCAATTGAATTTATTTAAAGTTATAAAAACTTCTCGTATTTAAAACAAAGGTATCTCGTAAGATCACGCCCACACATAAACGCCCATGGGTTTTTACCTTGCGATAACCAAAACGTTTCATATCAAAACCTATTATATTATCCTAGTGTCTAGTATACAAATAACATTAATCACAACCAAAATTGTTACATTATTAAATTCTAGTATACTAGCTACAAACGTGGGTTCTACAAACAAAATGGCAAGCATGCAGTTTAGAATGGATTTCCACACAAATGACGAGGTAAAGGGACTACCTTACGACAGTATATCTCTAGAGGAATGTACCAAGGACCAACCGATGGTCATCTACCAACTCAAAACCGGCCTACCTCTAACTAGATAGTACTAAATATGTCATCACCCCAGTCATTACTGACCTATCCAAGAGCCCTCATAGCATACATCCACGATAATTTAAAACCCGAACGTCATAGCGAGAATAAATATATCTAGAAGGGGATGGTCTTATCCTAATGGTTGCAAACCACATAGCCTTGCTGCATCTACCTGTTTTGGTCATTTTCAAGTATGAGGCCAAAGGTCACAATTAACTTTCACATAGCACAACATCTTTCTTTGAATGCCACATTGTCATTTCATCAATCAGTATTGACTTTCAAAAACATACAACCTTTGAGCTCGTACGTCACAGAGAAGGGTGTTAAGCTAAGAAAAGTTGCATTCTCCGCCACCAAACAGATGTAAGTTTATAAAAATCAACGGTGTAATCTTAAAAATTCAATGTCAAATATCCATCCATACAAGCTATCCAAGATCAGGACAAACCAAAGGCACTTCTCCTAAACACATCCTATCGAGAATTATCTCTAGGATCGGTAGCGATTAGTCATTGCATTGGATATTTTATAACGAAGAGACTACTGCTACTATATGTATATTGGAAGTTTATATTCAAATGATCAACAAGCAAATCTTCATTACGAAAATCCCATATATCAATGTCTTCCAACACCTACACAACGCATATACTTTGGTTCGAAGTGGTTCTTGGATAATTCCGACCTCGGTCTTTCCAGGTCAACAACAATAAAGAGGCCAAATATTTGATAGTCAGTTATTTAACTATGAAAACAACAACCAATATCTAGCACCATAAGCAATCGCTAGGCCTTTTTAATTAATCTTTTATTAATTAAATAAATCTCCAAATATTCATTTTAAATTATCTTTGAAAAAGATATTTCACAAAACCATTTCAAATCTTTCTATATTGGAAAACATTTTCATATACTTATATCTATAGCATAAGTATATTAACAAATCACTTCATTTTCAACACTTGGAAAAATATTTCAATATGCTTATATCAACGGTATAAGTGTATTTTATTAAACTACCATTTGGAGACACACCAAATAAATTTCTATAACCGTACAACTCTAGAGTTTGTATGCCTCTGGACGGTGTTAAAGTATAGGAAGTAATGCTCCTACACCGCCAAGCCTTTAGTAGGATCATAAAAACCAACTTGTGTATTTCACGATGGAAGTTCAAAACATAATTTATTGGGCCAAAATGAATGTTGCATATAACACCGTTACGACAATCCAAAGCATAAGTATAAGGATCTAATTAATTAATATATAGATAGATCTATATAATACTTAAACATTTCCTTTCGGAAATCATTTACTATAACAACAGTGTTATAGTCCATGCATTCCTTACTTCCTTGAAAACGTCTATTACCACAATAAATGTTGAAATCTATCTTTTCGTTACTTATCACATTTTAAAACATTTCAAACCATTTAAAAACACTGCTTCCCAAAATGTGCCTTCTAAAAATATAATTATTTTTAAAACCATTAACTCCATCAAAATATTTCTTCCAAAGTTCCTTTGAATTCAAATCTATATTTACATCTCAACAAAAGTCATTTCTATATTTATAAAACCACTTTACAAATCTCCTTTCGATTTTATAAAGCTTTTATTTATTAAAATTTATTTATTTGCAAAATTATATTTATAAATCTATTTTTTTACAAAAATTAATTTTATTATCAAAATCTACTTATAAATCCATTTCTTTATAAAATATATTTCAAATCCATTTACAAAACAATTTCAAATCTTTTACTATACATTTATTAATTTCATTTATAAATCAACTTATTTATTTATAAAAATATTGCTATATAAATCTTTTATATAAACTTATTCAAAAATCACAAATCAAACTATTCTTAAGAACTATATTTTTATAACATAAAAATCATAACTTTTTATTTATTTAAAAACAAAAACATCCCTTTTAATAATTTAAAAATCATCAAAACATATTTATACTTACAAAATCATTTTGAAATCCTTTTCAAATCAAAATCATCATTTTAATATTTCGAAATATCAAAAATAAGGCCCAGTGCTATCGTAGCACTAAATAAGTCAAACCATTTCAAAGACATCATCATGACATTCAAAACATCATATACCAGCATTTATATGAAAATAAATCAACAGTGGTGAGGAATCATGTTGGATCCCTCCAATCCGTCCTCTTATATCACATACAGTATATAATCATAAAAATATAAATCAACCACTTCGAGGCAGGTTTTGTATACAAAGGGTCATCCGCTCTTACATGGAAACGTAATAGGTCTCATCCACTCCAATAGGCAAGAATATAACCAAACCAACTAATATATATAGTATATCAACCAAATAAGCATCAATCAACATATATTAATTTATTCCCAGTTAAATAAAAATTTAAGCAGGCCAGAGAGATGATAGCTCACAAAAATGCCAAAATCGCCTAAGTGCTCTGTATTAACCCTATTCACCCCCCCTCTAGGGTTAATCTAGATCCTACAAGTGGTATCAAAGCCTGGTATTTTTTATTTAACTCTAGAGTCATGAGTCTACCAAATAATGCTTTTTCTGAGGGGCAATCTATTGTCAGGCCACCCATGTTTAATGGGAATGATTATGCTTATTGGAAAGTTAGAATGAGTATTTATCTTAGTTCTGTCGACTATGATGTTTGGGATATTATTGAAACTGGCTACAAATCTCCCACTATAGTTGTTGGTGATACTGAGATTCCTAAACCTAAGGATAGGTGGGATGCTAACGATAAGAAATTAAAAACTACAAATGCCAAAGCAATGAACGCTTTGATCTGTGCTCTTGATAAAAATGAATTTAATAGAATTTCTCATTGTACAACAGCACAGGAAATTTGGCACACTCTGGAGGTGACACACGAAGGAACTTCTCAAGTCAAGGAGTCACGACTAGCTCTATTTAGCAATGAATACGAAAACTTTGTAATGGAAAAGGGCGAGAGCATAAAGGATATGTTTGGACGGTTTTCAACTTTGGTGTACAATGCTAGAGCACTTGGGAAGGTCTTCACTGAAGTAGAGCTTGTACGGAAGATACTGCGAGTCTTACCAATGAACTTTGAGGCAAAAGTCACTGCAATACAAGAATCGAAAGATCTGAGTAAACTAAGCATGGAAGAGTTGATCGGAAACTTGATGACATATGAACTTGAGCTAAAGGCAAAAGAGGAACGTAACAACTCCGAATCAAAAAAGAAGACGATTGCCTTAAAAAGCAAAGAAGAAAGCGGTGAAGAAGAAGAAGATCCAATTGAAGAGCTTGCGATGGCAGTCAATAATCTTAGAAAATGGTCAAAATTCAGGCCACGCAAGAAGAAAACAAGTGGTAATAAGCCAAAAGATTCTGATGATTCCGATAATGAATTGACATGCTTTAACTGCAAAAAGCCTGGCCACTTCAAACAAAAATGTCCACTTCTCAAAAACAACAAAGGAAAGAAAAAGAAGAAGAAGGCCTTTGCAGCAACTTGGGATGATGAAGAAGGAGAAGAAGTTTCGGAAAATAGCTCAGAAGAGGCTAACTTGTGCCTTATGGCAAAATCAGATTCAGAAACAAGTTCAGAGGAATCCAGTGAGGTACGTGACTATTCTTATAAAGAACTTGTTTTGATGTGTTATGATCTTACTAATACAATTGATACTCTTGAAACTAAGATTGAAAAATTAAAGTCTGACAGGAGAGAACTTATTCATGAGAATACTAGGTTAGAAACTGAACTTGAGAATATTCAAAACCTGGACTGTAAAAAATGTAAAACTTTAGATTCAGAAATATCAAGACTTAAGAATAGCTTCGATAATCTTGAAAAAGAAAACTCAAGTCTTAAGGAAATCATTGACACAAGGAAAAAAGATTTTTTATAGATGCTACACTTGATTACAGCTGCTGTTTTTGTTCATTTGCATACTGATGTAATTCACTGGTGGCCTATGTGCATGCTTCACTGTTGTACTTTGCATCTGTATTCATCATGTTGCATACAGTAGCTTCACCATTGCATTTTTGTAATTTCATTTGATGATGATCTCTGCTTTGTGGTCAGTGGAGCTTGTTGTTCATTTGAGCATTGCATCACCTGTAGCTTGCTACTGTGTTGATCTTGCTACTGCACATTTGTGTATTCTTCACTTGTTCATGTACCACCTGAGTGTTGTGGTCTTTGTAGTTTGCATTGATCACATTTGCATTGTCTCTGTTGACATTTGGCATTGTCTTCTGGTTTCAGTCTTCATGTTTGTGTTGCACTTGTATGCTTCATGTATTATTACAGAGACTTTGTTCCACTGTTTCATGTAGTTGTACTGCACTGTTTCTGACTTTAGTTGATATTGCATTCGAACATGATGTTGAATTTGTGTTTTGTTGCAGTTTGTGCACACGAGTAGGCGTGGCAGTGCACACGTATACGAATGTATACGTGTGTATTGCAGCCACTTATAATTGCCTGTTCCTGATAAAAATACTGATATGCACAGATATTGCACAATCAAAGATGATGACAATAACCCATGTATCTGAGACACAAACAAATTTTATTTTTGCAATTTAAATTTGTTTGTTTTCAGATTACTGTTGTAGTTGCTAATTACACAGGTACACAGGAGACAGGACGAGAAGTGGAGCTGGACAATGCAGATAGATGCAGATGTGCAGACAGAGTGAAAAACTGAGTGTTGAGAGTTGTAGTGAGAAGAGTAAAATGTATGAACTGATGTATGTATATATATAGAGAGAGAGAGAGAACTGAAAAACTTTTGTATTGTTTAAGTGTTGTAATAAAATATTATATTGAATAAAAAATACTGTTTGAATTATATAAATTCCGTGCAATAGTATAATTATTCAATATAAATATTTCTTCCTTTCTGTATATAGTCCAAACTACAAACACACATATATATTGATATATGTTTGTTATCATCAAACAAAAAATCACATCAAACACTCTGGATTGAATTAAAATTGAACGGTCATTCAATTTAACTAAAATTCCATCTAGCTCCAAATTTGTCCAATCCAACTCCATAATGTAGTGCTCGCTGATACGAACGCAACACAACTTGTCGCGTTCGAAATGGACCTCGTACGAGAAAGTTACGGAATTATTTAACCTAATTAGATAATTAACATTTAATTAACTTGATCAATAAGCATTAAACTTTTAACCTCCTTCTCTCCCCAGGTTACAGCCATGATTTTTTTTCCAAAATTGCGCATGCATCACTCTCAAAATGCCGCCGAACTTCTGCCCTCCGCATATGCCACCGCCACTTCGCCCAACCTCCACCTCACGACCACCAGCGCTATGCATGCATCACACCTCACCATCACTGTACGCCGCCTCGAACGTTGCACCTCCGTGTACGCCGCCAACCTTCATGGTGCCTCCATCGCCTTTGCGTGCATAAACGCATACGAACGCGACCAAACCCGTGAAACTACGTCAAACGCGGTCATTTTTCGATCGTCTTGGCTCGTCATTTGATTATCGAACCATAGGATAGCTTCATACCATTGCCCTCTAGATTTCTCTAGTTGAAGTCGTTGGCTAATTTCGCCTCTAGAGACTTCGATCGTTGTCGATCGTTAGACGGATTTACTTTAATGAAGGCTGAAATATCTTTTAGGGTTAGAGTTTGCAAAATGAAAGTAGTTGAGGTCTATTTATAGAAAATTTCACATGGCACTATTTATCCATGAAAATTACAAACTCCAAACGAAGCATGTCATTTGGTGTTCTATATATTATACCTCTATTCCGAACATAATGGAAGATGTATCGAGAACTAATTCCATCATATACAGAAGATAACTTTTCAAAATCAAATTATTTTAATTTAAATCCCTTTAATAAATTTCTACGCGTTTCCAACTCGCATGACCAAATGGTAAGTGCAATTGACAGGAATTTCAATAGTGTATAATAAGTCATTATTACAGATCAAATGAAACTGGTTTCATCAAAATCCGAGACAGTGCTAAAAAAGACAATTTTTAACTTATAAAATTAACTTTTAAATATTTAAAATCAAGGGGATTTAAAGTACACTTATAGCAACTATCGCCATATGGACCATTCCGTATCCAGTACGAATTCAACACACTTTCCAAACAACCATTTAAACACAATGTTAAGGCTATGCTATAGGTTATAGAAGGTAACAGAAATGAATATACATCATATATAATTATCATTTGCTTTCAAAAGCAAGGTGTCCATTGTTATAGCTTTAACCAGTTAACTTTAACTACATATTTCAACACACATATATATATTTACACAATATATAAATACAAGATGGTGTGCTAACTCACACCAATCCAAGCCTATAACAAGCTCAAGCATATAAAAACCCAAGAACACTTCATACCATCACCAAACACCTAAAGATCTTAGCTTTAGCCCTCACAAATCAAGCGAACACCCCTACCTCCTTTCATTTCCCACAGCCAAATAATGCTACCCATATTTTTACTCCTTTATTTATCTTTTAACTTAATATTATTACTTCTTATGTTGCCTTAGGCCTCTATCCAAATTTTGGCGAAGTATGGAGTTGATTTGTTTTGATTAGAGAAAAATGAGTGGAGATAGAAATGGATCGACACTAATTAGTTTCTACCATTTTTTAATGCTGTAAAAAGTGATTAGTGAAACCCTTAAGGGTGCATTTGTAGACTTTAGTCAAGAGATCACTTTCACCTCCCACCTTTCATGAAAGGTCACAAAGGAAGCTCATCCATCACATGCCACCTTTACACCTCATTTTCTGAACTAAATATCTAAAACACTATTCATTAAAATATCTCTTCCTTAATCCATTTTGCTAATCTCTTTTACTATTAACAAGTAGTTAGCCAAATCATGTAAAATAAAATTATTTTCTAATTAACAAAACATTACTATTCTAAGAAAGCTCAAAAAGTTCAAACAACATTTATCGAAAAAACAACCATTTATCAATAAAATGATTTTTCATCGATATTTCTTTAAACTATTAGTTTTTTCAAACATTTTTCAAAAACAAGTTTACCATCATTAGGTATTAACTAAAAGTGGGTTAATAAGGTTATTAAATCAATTTAATCATGTTAAATCAAAGATTCAAATACTTAAATAATTCAGATATTTAAATACGAAGTATTTGAAATTCTAGGTCATTACATAAAAAAAATATCAATCTTCTTCCTCATTAAGTCAACATGACTGCCACCTCCTTACAGTTGTAACCTGAAACCTCAAGTACCCAAGCATACCATACCATCTCAAATCGAATATTGTGACTAGATGCTTGCACCCCAACCGACAACAATACCTCCACCATGCCTTGGCCATTGGGAGAACATCACTACCGCCTTCCTAAATCAAACCTTAATTGAGTTTTCACCACTAGCCTAAGCATCTTTGACCAACCCCAGTAGATGAATTCCCTTCATCATTGCCTTCCTCTAGTGTCACTCACGTCGATCTTCATTGTTGTTTCGTTGTTGATCATTTTGGAGGACCAAGATTGCTTCATCGTTCTCCAACTTTGATCATAATTTTCGATCAATGCATGTGTCTTCTCCAAAAAAGAATTATTATCATCTCTTTATTTCATCGAGATGAATAATTTGACATATAATTTGATGAGGTTTGGATGGTTTGAATTTCTGGGACAATTTATAATTAGAGAAAATTGTCCATCATTAAAATGCAATTAAAAAGAATTTTAGGATTGAAGTGGAGGAATTGATCTAACAATAATTAGGGTTAGGTTAAACTCATATTTATATACAATATCATAGTATTTTGGGTCTATAGCAATCCTTGCCAAAAAATGCCCATTTCAGCCAGTTTCTTCAAATCCTAATATATTACACATCAACAATCGTTTCTCAAACATTTAGAACATAATGGAAATGTCAAAAAAATTCGAAATGACAGCCCTAATTTAAATCTTGTTTTATTGTTAGTTTAATTTTAATGGACATTGATAATTAATTAACAATAAATGTGTTTTAGATCATTACATAAATATATATACACTTCATGTATGTAGTGAATTAATTTTTAAAATCGGAATAAACTAATGTGTGTTTGTATTAAAATATGTTTTAATATTTGTAACTAATAATTTTAATTTTTAGAAATTATTTTTTTGGTTATGACTAGAAGACTTTACATAGCATGATATAAATGATTCGAAGTGTATTATTATTTAAAAAGAACCGCATGCCTTTTTAGGACTTGTTGGTTATCGATACTTTGGTGGCTGGCATAACAACCCATAATTTTTTAGTTTTTGAATTCGAATAATTAATTTTAACAATCTTGAATTTTGAGAAGTAATTAATCAAAGTTAGTGATAATTAGGAAATATAATCTGATTTTATTTAATTATTTTGGTACTAAAAATGAGAGAAAAGAATTTCATATGCCAAATTACTTCACAAGCCCAAAATTCATTAAGGCCTTGTCTAGACTTGCTAACTCTAGAATTTTCCCATGTCTTCTTAAATACACCTCATATAGGTTGATAGATTATCTTAGAAGCTTTTTTTGACAGCGTTGCTTAAAAACACTGTCAGCGTCTCTTGAAAGCTTCGTTTTGATAGCATTGTTGGGAAGCTTTGATGGCTTATACCAGAAGTTTTGTTTGATGGCTTCTCTTGGAAGCTTTAATAGCTTCTTTTGAAAGCTTTGTTTGGAGGCTCCATTTTGGCTAGCTTCTCTTGAAAGCTTTATTTTGGTATCCTTGCCTGAAAACTTTGATAGCTTCTCTTGGAAGCTTTGTTTTGATAATATTACTTAGAAGCTTTGATGGCTACTCTTGTAAGCTTTGTTTGATATAGTTGTTTGGAACGCTTTTATAGCTTCTCTTGGAAGCTTTATTTTTCTTATATACACACACACACACACACACACACATGTGGATTTTGTTTGCAAAAAAAATAATAATAACCAAATTCTTCAGTTCAAAACCATCTCCAGAAAATACTCCTACATGTTTCAGCAATATCTTTCAAATTACTTATCCAAGTCAAATGAATCATTTTTTGTTGGAAACATATCTTCATGAGGAAGAACTTTTATTTAGACAATTTGCAAAATTCAAAGTGATTAATTATCAAAAATTTCTTAGAAGTGAAGCTATTTTCTGGCCTGGATTTTATTTCTAGAAATACATACCCTCGGTTTTTAGGCCATAACTTTCGAATTACTAATCCAAATTTAATGATTCTTTTTTCGTTAAGAAGTTGATTTGAAAAAAAAACAATTTTAATATTGAAATCTCTAATTCTAATGTAATCTTTGTCAAAATCGAGTTGCGATATAGATCATTTTTTGATTGAAGTTTGAAAGGCTAAAAATATATACCACGGTTTTCAAAAATCATATTAACTCCAAAAATTATCC
Source organism: Allium cepa (assembly GCA_030765085.1). NCBI lineage: Eukaryota > Viridiplantae > Streptophyta > Magnoliopsida > Asparagales > Amaryllidaceae > Allium > Allium cepa. The sequence goes on along the minus strand of CM060939.1, from coordinate 646,765,316 downwards.
AATCAACCTTAATTCTTTGCTAAAACCACCTTTATTTAACAATCTATCCACATTCAAACAAGTGGCATGGCTCTTCGTTAGAAAAATTTAGAGGAAAAGAGGCAAGTAGTGCAGCCATGAGTATAAGAGGGAAATGTGGAGCTAGTCTTGGTTGCTTTGCTTTTGGAAATGATACGAAGGCTCTAAGGTCCTTGCTTTAGCCTATGAAGGCTTGGACATGGGTTAAGGACTTTACTAGATGTTGGTGAGATCTTCACAATTTTATTGAATTACATAATGTCATATATGCAAGTTTTAATGCAAGTATTGAAACCTTTGGCTTTTAAAAGTAAATAGCATATATAATAGCTAACTCTAAAGTAGTTACTATCACTTGCGTGCCTTTTTTAATAAGTGACATGGTCTGTATAGGTATATGCATGCTTGGTGAATGTGTATGTGAAGTTAGAAAATGTTTATAAACGTTCGAAAGAATGAAGTGTTAATTATCATTTGATGTTATGTTCATTTTTTGGATTAACTATAAGACATGTGCTCGGCCATTCTTATGGGAATTTCTCTTCTACATGACTTGGGTTGGCTAGATGATAATTACATATGAATCGAGAATGAACATCTTATGAATTAGAATCTCATAATTTGATCACAAGATGTTTAAATATGATATTGGTTAAGGAATTAATTATAATAAAAGGACTTTATTTTAAATTTGAATATATATATATATATATATATATATATATATATCTTCGAATGAAATGTTTTCTAAAGAGATATTTAAATATTTTGGAAACAAATATTTATAAAAGCGCTTTCCCATATTTTGAATATAAAAGATGTTTTGGAAATAAACATTGGTTCTATATATTTCGGATAAAAGAAGATTTAAAAATCTATTATTTCAAAAACTTAAATCCCAAAGAAAAAGTAAGATTTGATACAAAAAATGTATATATTGTTATGAAACTAGGAATTTAGTTCAAAGAGATTACTTTCATAAAGGATTATACTTTGAAAATAATAAAGTTAACTAGATTTAAGAAATCAAAATGCAAGGATAAGTCTAAGCGGGTAGAATTGGAAACTAAATTTGCATGGTATGTGCAATGTAGTTAGGGAATTGCATTTATGTTTGCAAATCATAGGCTCTTTGAGTCTTATTCATGGTAGGAGAATCCTTTTGGCTTGATCTTGTATCTAATTGGCTACCCAATTAGATAAAGGTATGTAGGCAATCACAAGTGGTAGTGAAGCGGCCCTAATAATAATATAACAATTTTCGGTATATTATTTTCTATTTATTTTGTGTTGATATTTCTTTCACTCTTTCTAATTTATTTTGCATTGACATGTTTATTGATTCACAAAAATAAATATTGTTGTCTCTTTCATCAGAGTTGCAGTGCAATAAAATTTGTAGTTTTGGCTTTGGTATTTATTAAAGCAAGTCATGTATATATAAATAAATACTCTGATAAATTGTATTAACTGAAAGTGTATCCCATACATTTATTAATGTTGAATATCAATCAAATAATGTTGTTTATTAAGTTGGTAGTTATCATTTGTAGTTTTAAAAAGGATTGGTTTTCGACAATTTTGGTTTGTCCAAAAATTTGGTTGGTTACAGTTTGGTATTAGAGCTTAGGTTCGGTGCCTAAGTGAAATTTCACCTAAGATTAGTAAATCATCCTAGGAATTTAAATAAGACTGCCTTAATTTGATAAATAAAATAGTTAGGATAAGGCACCATACCTACGATCGGTATGGGTAATATTATTTTTGTGTGTTTAACTTTTATTTAGTGTTTATACTAACAAGTATAATGTTTTGTTCAATTATCGAGCATCATATAGAGCGGCCTAATGAAATTTTAAGAGTGTGTGTGTGTGTTCATGCATTTATTTACATATTTTCTTTTAGTTTACAAAACTAATGGTATATATATTTATGTTTATGAACATCTTGGTTAGGTAATGAAGTAACAAAGATGTTCTTATGTATAAATTGACAAGTGTAAATAAGCTAATTTATTGTCTAAAATTAACCCATGCATATATTTTACATATAAAAAAGTAGCTTGAAAATGAAGAAATGAAATGGCTTGTAAAAAAAGGAATGAAGTCGCTTAAGAGGGAAGGATAATAATGTCTTGTGGATAAAAGAACTAAATGAATTAGGAAAAAAGAAGCAACCTCATTGCAAATAAAATCAAGTGTGCTAAGTGGAAAATATTGCACTCATAGAAAAGGAGGCATTCTTTCCAATTTAAATAGAAATGAAGGCATGCAAAATAAGGAAGAATAAGAGGAGAAAGGCTACATTTACACAAAATTGAGGTGATAAAAGCTTTTTAAATATATATTTTTGTCATTCCATAATGTGATAATTAAATTGTTTAGCATTGATAATATTGGTTCAAAATTGTTAAAACACATTTCAGTAATTCAGCTATAACTTTGGCAAATCTAATCGGAATTTGGATTTCCTTAATTTTTTGGAAAGCTAATTTAAAGAGATACAATTTTATGTTTATTCCATTTCCAAAATTTGTATATCTTAAAGCTAAAATGGAGGTGCGAAGTCGAGATTACACCCAGGTCGAAATGATTAGGAGGATCGTCCAAAATCATCTTATAGTATGCTGACCAAAACTTTTGATTCCTTGAATGGATTTTACTGAAATTTATCTTGTTGGAAAGCTAGTTTAATATTTTACAACCTTTAATTTATATAATTTTTAAATTTTAAATATTTACTGCCCTAAAAACTATTGCAAAATGGCATATGGGATATAATTTATAATTCAAATTTGACACTTTTCAATGCAAACACCATAACTTTTGATTCATATAATATTTTTGAGATCCGTCAAATGATTTAAAAAAGATAATTATTTAGAATAAATATTTCATACTTAATACCTCCTAAATGATTTCTGAAGTTGAAAATTTGGATTTCGTTTTTTTAAGAAAAGAGTTACTTATTTTGGCAGATGATTTACAAAGTATAAAAATATACTTTGCTTCTAGTTATGAAAGAGTTTATGCAGATCATTTTGTCAATGATGATTATCTTTGGATGATGGATGTGTGGTATAAGATTATAGATCTTGGGTAGTGCATAATTACTCATTGTTGATAATGAATTAAGTAGAGTACGTCCTTGCTAGTGTTTGGACACCAACCGTAATAGGATCCAATCAAAACCGAGTGTTCGAATTAGATCCATACAGAGTAAACTGACTGTTAATGCAGTATAAGACTTTAGATCTTAGGTAGTGCACTATTACACTATATTGGTAATGAACCAGGTAGAGTACGTTCTTACTTGGTGTTTGGACGCCGGCCGCAATAGGATCTAATTTAAATTGAGTATGCGGTTTAGATCCATATGAAGTAGACAGAGTATCAATACGGTATAAGACTATATATCTTGGGTAGTGCACTGTTACTCTATGTTGGTAATGAGTACATACTTACCTATTGTTTGGACGCCGACTACAATAGGATTTAGTCTAAACTTAGTGTGCAATTCAGATCCATGTGAAGTAAACTAAGTGTCAATACGATATAAGTTTGTGAATCCTGGGTGGTGCACTATTACACTGTGTTGGTAATGAATTAAGTAGAATACATCTTTACTTAGTGTTTAGATGCCAGCTGCAATAGGATAAAATATCCTAGGATCTAATCCAAATCGAATGTGTGGTTTAAATCACTATGAAGCAAATTTAGTAAATCTAATCCTAAATAATCATGCGGTTTAGATTCATGTGAAGCTATATAAGGAGATCTACTCCAAACTATTGTATGCTTTAGATTTATGTAAAGTAAATTGGATGTCGATGTGGATTGGGATGTGTATGATCTTGGCTTTTGACATAAGAAAAGGACTACATCGGGCTTGATTTGTAGTAGGTATGTTGGCAGTCACATTGGTACTGCGACATAGTCCACTTTCCATTTATATTTTCTTTTATGTATATATATTTCCCTATATAATCAGATTGTAGGACAGTAGATGTTGAACCAAAATCAGGAAATAATAAGTAGGAAATACCTCTGCGAGTATTCCTTATGATGTTATCTTGCAAGATGATAGAATATGCTGGTTTAATCAATAACTATTCACCTCTCTAATATTCACTTATGATATTGACTATACCGATCCTATCACATACTAATCGATTAATTTATAAGAAATACTTTATCTTGATGATATATTATGCAATTTTTGAGCAGATAGTAGATGGGTTCCATCCTTTAACATATCATTAAAATGTCCCTAATCATTTGATAATCGAGTATACCTTAAATTTAAATTTCGATCCCTAATTTAATGAAATTGTTTAGAAAAATGGCAATACTTTCAAGCTAAACCACAAATAATACACGGTATTACTTTTTTCAAATACTGGCTTTCATTATATTTTTCACTCCACATAATTTCAAGGATGAAATTCTTTCAAGGGAAGAAGAATGTAACAACCCGTAATTTTTGAGTATTAGAATTTGAATATTTAATTGCAACATATCTGAATTTTGAGAAGCAATTAATCAAAGTTTGTGATAATTAGGAAATATGAAATGATTTTTTTTTAATTATTTATGTGCTAAAAATGAGAATATATATCGTCTGAAAATAATTTCATATGCTCAACTTATTTCAGAAGCCAAAAATTTATTAAGGCCTTATATTGATTTGCTAACTCTAGAATTTTCCTATGGCTTCTTAAATACATCTCATATTGGTTAAAATCTTCTCTTAGAAGCTTTGTTTTGACAGCATTGCTTGAAAATTCTGTCAGCTTCTCTTAGAAGCTTTGTTTTGATAGCGCTACTGCAAAGCTTTGATGGCTTGTGATGGAAGTTTTGTTATAATGGTTTTTGTTGGAAGCTTTAATACCTTCTTTTCATAGTATTGTTTGGAAGCTCAATTTTTGCTAGCTTCCCTTGAAAGCTTTGTTTTGGTATCTTTGCTTAAAAACTTTGGTAGCTTCTCTTGAATGCTTTGTTTTAATAACATTATTGGAAGCTTTGTATCTTCTCTTCGAAGCTTTGTTTGATATAGTTGCTTGGAATGCTTTTACAACTTCTCTTAAATTATTTATAGCTTCCCTTGGAAGCTTTGTTATGCCTATACACGCACACACACATATGTAGAGTTCTTTTGCAAAAAAAAAAGTTCAAAACTATCTCTAGAAAATATTGCTACATATTTCGGCCATACCTTCCAAAATACTTATCCAAATCAAGTGAACTTTTTTTTTGTTGAAAACGTACCTCCATAAGGAAGAACTTTTATTTAAACTACTTTGCAAAATTCAAAGTGCTTGATTATCAAAATTCACTTGGAACTAAAGCTGTTTTCTGCCCTGGATTTTATTTCCAAAAATACATACTCTCGGTTTTTAGGCCATAACTTTCGAATTATTTATCCAAATTCAATGATTCTTTTTTATCGGTAAGTTTATTTGAAAATCCATAATTTTCATTTGTATCAAAAAAACTAATTTGAAATTTATCCTTGTCAAAATCGGGTTGCGAGACAAATCATTTACTGGTCGAAGTTCTAAAGGCAGAATATATACCACGTCTTCCAAAAATGATCCAATCGATCTCAAATCTTTAGTAAAACTACCATTGTCTAGCTCACTATCTAGAGCTATCAATGGATATCCAAAAAATCTGAAATCCGTCTGCATTCACATCTGAAAAGCGAATAAATATCCGATATCCGAAAAAACGGGTATGGATGTGGATACGAAGAAATCCACATCCGAAAATTATCCGTTCGGTTTATGTCAAGATTATAGTTCAAATTATGTGTATTTTAATGCACTAAATGATATTTGGTTATTACTTTATTAAGTTAGTAGTTTATATTAGATGCACTTAATGCTTATTATCTGCTAGAAACTATTTATTATCATCTTATTCCTCAAATTTTAATACTTTCATAATTAATGAGATTGAAAAATATTTATGTTAAACTAAAATTTTCTATATGTAATTCCTTGAATTATCGGTCGTTGGCAGATAGGATAATTATCCAATATCCGTCCATATCCACGGATGCGGATATCCGATACCGAAAACGATTTCGGATGTGGATGCGAATGCGGATGTGGATAGTGGCACTATCCACATCCAAAAGCATCTGTTGGTAGGCCTACCTCTATCCATGGTCAAACAAGTGTCATGGAACTTCTTCGAATAATTTGGACGAAAAGGGCAAGGAGTATAGCTGTGAGCATGAAAGGGTGGAGCTAGTCTTGGTTACTTTGCTTTTGGTAATGGTAGGAAGGCTCTAGGGTTCTAGCTTTAGCCTTGGAGGGATTGGATATGGGACTGAGGACTTCACTAGATGTTAGTGAGATCTTTGCAATTTTATCGAATTATATATGCATGTTCTAATGCAAATATTAAAACCCTTGGCTTTTAAAAGTAAATAAAATATATAATAGCTAACTCTAGAGTAATTAATATTGCTTATATGCCTTTTTTAACAAATGACATGGTCTATATTTAGTACATTAATGCTTGGTTGAATGTATATATGAAGTTAGAAAAGTGTTCATAAATGTTCAATAGAATGAAGTTGTCACGATCCACAAATTTATCACTTTGATAAATTATATTTATATTTGAAATATTAAAAAACAAGATTTTATAATATAAATTATAATGTTTTGAATCATAAATAATGATGATAAATTTGTTTTAAAGGTATATTAACAAATATGGACATTTGGGGGTTTTCATCAGAAAAAAGATGAAAATCAGTTTTTGGGAAAACTGAGATTTTATCAATATTGGCATGCATGAAACTACTTATTTATCCATTTAAACTAGAATATGAAATAAAAAATATTTATTTTATTTTTATAAATAAATATATTTGTGACACCGTCAAGGATATCATCGCTTTTATATATTTTATGGATTTTTAAATTAAGATTAAATAATCAAATAATTGTTTTAAAATGATAATAATTCAATTTAATTATTTATACAGTGATAGTAAATCATTTATAATAAATTTTTAAAAATATGTACTTGATTTGAAAGATATAAGAAAATTGATAATGCTTTGTCGATACAACGGCATTTTTTATGAACACTTGTTTAATATTGATTTATATGGTTTTATAATTAAAATGTTGTCATTTTAATTTATTACTAATAATAAGTATTTTTTCAAATTTTGTTTATATTTACATGTAATTTAATTAATAAGTGAAAATGTGACTAGGAATCGGCTTTTCAATTTTCAACGGTTTAAGGAACGGAAGTTGTTCAAAGTGATCGCAACATTACTTAAATGTCTTGAGCATATATAACATACAGTATGTTCATTAACATATATATATACACATAAACATATATAACATACACACACACACTCATATATATACATAATACACGCAGATATGCACTTAATAAAGAAAATATCTAATATATTTCTATTTTCTTCAACCTTAAGTCTAATAAAGCAACCATCTCTTCACTCACCTCATCTTACAAGCATATGAAGGGGCGTGGATGTGCGATGCATGTATGATGGAGGAGGGTGATGTGTGTGGATGAGAGAAAGAGAGGTGATGCAATGGTGTTGTGTGACAAAAGAAATATCATGATATTTTCCTCACTTATTTTTCCTATAAATACTCACACCATTCTCTCATTTATTCACACTCTCGTTATCTTCTTCTTCCTCTTCTTGAATCTCTTTAATGGCTTTTGAATGGTCTCCCTTCTCTAAGAAAAATTATAGCAAGAAAATTATGAAACACTTATTATATATGCAAACAATGAAGATCCACCTCCAAAGTAAGTCAAACACCTCTCTACCTTCTCATGTACCCAAGGGCACCCCTTTTCCAAGCACTAAGGCCAAATAAGCCACCTCCTAAGCTCATAGCCAAAACTACATGGAGTCAAGGTGGAGATGCAGAAACTCCAGAGTGAAGAAAAGAGAAGGAAATGCTATTGGAATGTCGCCGGTTTGATTTCAGGAAGCTTTGAAAAAGTTTGGGATGGAGAAGGAAGTGATGATGTGAAGTATGATGATATGTGCTTGAATTTTGGTTGGAAAAAAATAGAGTTTGGTTTGGTAAACTGAGTTAGTCTCACTTTGTATCACTTGATAATCACTTGCTTATATTTCTTATTAATTACTTAAATATTGCTTGCTACTAGTGATAATAATAGAAATTAACTACTTAAAGCTATACCCTTGATCATATGCTAAAGTGAATACTTATAAGATTATTTAATATGTTTGGATGATGATTGGTTGAATATGTGCTTGCTTGATGTGGAAATATTTCATGTTAAATATATATCAAATTTACACACAAGAAATCACTTTCATATATAAATTATAAAAGTGTTGCATAATTATTAAACCTCTTTAAAATAATTTAAAATGGTTTATAAATGTTTTATAAACATTATAATTCAATTTGGAGAAGTTTTGAAAAGATATGAAATTGGAGTTAAAAATAGGCGCATTGCGTAACGGTAGTTTGCGATTCCGCGCCATAAAAGTTAATTCAATTCGTAAAGTGGAATATAGCTCAAAATGATTCAAAATAATAATTTTCCAAACTCTTATAGTTATAGTTTTAAAATGAAGAATGAAAATCAAGATTTCATTGACCGAAATTTGAGTTATGTCCAAATCAAGTTTTTAAAAACATCGTGGTTTGGCTGCTCGGAAACCAAAATGAATTTTTTTTAAAATACATATTTTAAATCTTTAAAAATATGAAATAAATTCCATAAACATATTAAAATGTTTTAAAAGGGGTTTGAGTTATATATATATAAGTATGTATGTATGAGGAATGAAGTTAATGTTTTGACCAAAAAAGCTTTCAAAAATACTATTCGCAGCACTTTTTGTAGCACTTTTTGGTAACTTTCGAAATTAAGACTTGTACTTGGAATATTCTTTCCAAACCTTTTAGTAACTTTTTAAGTAAATAATTAAGTATTTTGAAGACTATTTGGAAGTTTTATAATTATTTCATAGGAATTTTAAATAAATGGTTAAAGGGAATTGTTTTAAACAATAGTTGGAATTGTGTTAAGTAAATGAAAATCATCTCTAAAAGATCATATAAAAGAGTTTAGAGTTGATCAAATAATTTAACCATCCTATGAGTGATAGAGATATAATCTCTAAACCCAAGCTTGAACAACCAGTGGTTGGGTTTCGTTCTAGCTATCCGGACTGGCCCGAAGGATGGGATAGTAAATTTGATTTTCTCGGACCACATTTTCCTAAGATAAAAAGAAATTTGGAGATTTTCAAAGTTAAACAAGATTTTAGAATAATAAGATTTCGGTGATATATGAAATGTATTAGTTAAACTCTATATTAAATTCCAAGGAGGGAACTCGTACAATCCGTGTGAATGTAAAAAGTAATTTCACCGCTATTCGACGAATAGTACAAATTGAATACAAAATTAGTATTGGGTATAATCAGTCTAAAATTTATGGATCTTCTTTTATCAATACTAACTTGTTTGGGTTTATAGTAAACGATGTCTTAAATAACATAGTTTTTGACCCATTAAAGATACGTTTTGGAAATTCAATAAAGTTTGAATTATACTTTTACTAAATAATTAAAATGAAATGTTTTGGAATTTTCACAGTTAAAAAGGGGTTTTAATTAACCAAAGGATTTAATAAAAGAGGTTTAATGATCCCATAAATACTAAAAAGGAATGGTTTAAAGATGTATGTCTCTAGAAGATATTTTACTTGGATAAAAGATGTTGGTAAATTAAATAATAATCACCTACTTACTTGACCTTTTTTATTGATAATTGGTTTAGAGAAACCGGGGTCGGATTTGGGTGATTCTTATCTAAAAACCACTTTGAACCAACATATGTGTTCGAAAGTTGGAAACAATGATTTTGAAGATGGGGATCTTCATAATGTAGGGCAATTAGCCACTGACCCATGGGGAAAATTCCCATATCATATATATAGGTGATCGTAATATCTTCATTTGAAATTTTTTATGCTAGGACTACTCGCTACTAATCTTAAGGGTGATTCCCAAACAAGATTTAGTAGGAGAAGTTCCTCTGGTTTGTCCTATGCCTGGACAATTTGTATAGATGAGTGTCTGGCATTGCATTTCTAAAACTACGTACATTGATTTTTACAAACGTATATATGTTTGGTGGTGTAGGTGGTAACCCCTCTTATACTTAACACCCTTCTCTGAGACATACAAGCTCAGCGGTTGTACTTTTATGGAAATCAATAATGTGTTGTTTGAAATGGCAATATGACATTCAAAGTGGAATGTGTTCTGTGAAAGATAAACTTTACCTCAAGCTTTACACTCGGAAATGGCTTAAAAGAGTACGTGTAAGGCTATATGGTTCACAACCATTAGGGTATGGTCCTTACCTTTCTAGATTACTCTTTATATGTCAAGTATGTTGTGTATGCTATGAGGCATCTCAGATAGGTTAGTAACAACCGATCTAATTCATATTTGGTACTATCTCATAGTGTTCAACAAAAAGGGGTAGGCCGGTCTTACTAGATATAGAGGAGCATATTGTTGATCCTCGATACATGACTCTATAAATGTGCTATATGGAAGGTAGTCTCTAACCTGTCATTGTATGGAATCCATTCTCCAATAAGTGCCTTCAGACATGATTGTAGAACCTAGTATGCTTAAATTTAATAAATGTAACGATTTCAGCTATGATTAATAAGTATTTGTATCTAGACAATATTACAATATCACTGGATTTTATGTAGCAATGTATTGGTTATCATAAGGTAAAAACTCGTTCCATGTTTATTTGTAGTGTGGTCTTATGAGATACGCTTTGTTTCCAATAATATCCATGTTTTGAGTGTTCTCACCCAATCCCATGACTGACCTAAAGTTTATTTATTTTCCACTAAACTCTAGGTGCCTTATTTTTCGGGCAGCTAAGTAGGTCAAGTATAGCTTGGAGCATTTTAGTGGAGCTTGGGGCAGGAGTTGGAGTTTCCTCTATAGATGTTTATCCATTTCTGCTGCATTTGATTACTATTTGTATTCAGCACTAATAGGGATGGAGATTTATAATTGTCTAGGTTGAGATTAAGATAAACTTTGATGTATGTATTAAAAATTTCCGCTATAAAGATTATATATATTGAAACAATATATGTTATCCCATTTTTGTAAGATTCTATTCTGCCTTTCTTTTTCTTTTTACCCTTATCGATCGTTTTTCTAGCACTTGAATGTTCGACACACAATATAGTGGACGTATTAATGTTGATTTTTTAGGGTCAAAAATATTTTTCATCACATTTGGTATCAGAGTTTAGGTTGAGAAAACATTTGAGCCTGGTAAGGGGTAAAATCACATCAAAGATAGGGTTAGTAATACCCTAAAATGAGTAACTCATTAGAGATTAGCTATACGCAACCTAGAATGAGTTAAGAGTTTTATATGTAAGAGAAAATTTATTAATGTTGTATAAAACTGATTTTTGTTTTGGAAAAAGGGTAAACGAAATAATTTTACGTAGGATTATATTTTGCACATAAAGGAATATCTTTCAAATGGCATAGTTATTTATGTATTGTTGGTTGTTAAGGGAATGATAATATTCCATTATTATCGTTGATTGATTGGCGATTTGATTTAAAACTTCAAATATGAACGCCTTGTGAATTTAATCTCACAATTTGACTACGTATTATTTAATAAATAATAATGTTGTTTAAGATTAAAGGAATTTATTTAAGATAAATAAATTTTATGAATGCGTTTAATAAGCGATTTTGTAAATTCGATTTATAAAACGTGTTTTATAAAGAGATTTTTGAGAATTTAAATCCTAGTATTTTGAAAAAGCTTTGAAAATTTTTAAATGATTTGGTAGAAGTTTTAATTTTAGGAGTAGAGTTTATAAAATGTAATTTTATATTTCTAAAAGAGTTTTTATAAAGTTAAAATATCATTAAGAGATATGATTTGAAAGTGATATTTAAAAAAATAAAATTGGTATTTGAATTCTTAGGAATGCTGATTTAAGATAAAAGTTATTTTGAAAAGAAAAGGAAAAAGAGTGTTTTAACAGACAAGTCCAACTTTTATTACAAAGGAAATACAGTTTTAAAGAAGATACAAATAGTTTGAAAAAAATATTTTCGAAATGGCTTATATAAAAGATTTATAAAAGTAATATTTTATAAATAAAGTAATAGATTTTTAAACGATGTTTTACAAATATTAAAAATGGATTTGTAACTAATATTTTGTAAATAGATTTATAAATGGAATTTTATAAATAAAGTGATTTTATAAAAAAAAGGTTTTATAAAATAGGAAGGAGATTATAAAACATGGTTAATAAATATAAAAGGGTTTATCTTGATATGTAAAAGATAGTTTTTACAAAGGAAGATATATTTCGTTTTAAAAGTAAAATAATCTCTTAAAGGTATGTTCTAAAGGTGATATTTGCAAATAAAGTTTAATGGTTTTAAAAGTGATTCAAAATGTGCTCTGTGATAGGAAGGCATGGATTTCAATATTCTAGTTGTAATAAATGCTTTCAAGAAAGCGGGGAAGATATAGACTATAACACTGTTGTTATAGCAAGTGATTTCTAAAAGAAGATGTTTTATATAGTATACGGGGTTTATTCATATCCTATATATAAAGATTCGGGGTGGGTAACTTATATCTATTTCCAAGTTAAGAAGGACGTACATTCATGGTCAGCGAGGCAACTATACCCTAAATTGATTGACTTTGTTCTTAACTAATAAGTAGTTTAAGGCCGTCATCGAAAAATTAATGTTAAGTATAATTAATCAGATCCCTATATAAGTGTTTTTGGTTTGTCGTAATGTTGTTTATGAAACATTTATATTGTCCATATAAAGTGTGTTTTGGAAAATATGAAGCTTTTCTCAAAGTTTTTTACGGATTTAAGAATATAGATGTATTTTCTATATGTTGAAACGGAAATGATTTCTTTGGAAAGAAGATAGAAATTTTTGATTATATGTAAAGAAGCATTTTTATTAAAATGTTTGAAAAAACATAGAAGTTTTATGAAATGTTTACATAAAAATTTTGACACAGGAATTTGATATAGCTAAGTACTTATGAGATACGTAGATCATTTCGTCGTACATTTCTGATTTAAAATTCAAGTAGGAATTTCGAGGTGTTTACACTAGTCTGAAAAAGGATTTATCACTCGTTTCTTAATTATGAGCATTGATGAGGATTTATGGTTGGATACTTGCTTTTTCTATCATACTTGAGAGCTATGTAAGGAAAATGAAGGTTTCTGATCAAGGAACCTGATCAGAGTCCTCATTAGAGGATCGAGTGATCGATACTAGTTCGGAAGTAAAGTCGTGGATTCAAGTAGAAGATCAAATTAGATAGTGCATGCAAAAAATCTGTGAGCATAACATAGGTTTTTTTTTTAATTTAAAATAAGTTTTACCAGGTTTTTGGTTAGGTGTAATTTCTAGGACGAAATTCTTTTAAGGAGGGAAGTATGTGACGACTCGCAAATTTATCACTTCGATAAATTATATTATATTTTAAATATTCAAATACAAGATTTTATAACACAAATTATATTATTTTGAATCATAAATAATGACAGTAAACTTGTTTTAAAGGTTTATTGACAAATATGGATATTTGGAGGTTTTCATTTGAAAAACGATGAAAATCAATTTTTGGGAAAATTGAGATTTTCTCAATATTAGCACGCATGGAACTGGATACATACACTTCTTTACCCATCTAAACAAATATATAAAATAAAAAATATTTATTTTATTTTTGAAAATAAAATATATTTATGACATCATCAAGGATATCATCACTTTGTATATTTTTTGGAATTTTAAATTATGTTTAAATGATCAATAATTATTTTAAATGATAATAATTCATTTAATTAGTTATATAATGATAGTAAATCTTTTATAATAATTTTACAAAAATATCTGCTTGATTTGAAAGATATAAGAAAATTGATAACACTTTGTCGATACAACGTCACTTTTTGTGAATACTTTTTTAATATTGATTTATATGGTTTTATAATTCAAATGTGATCATTTTAATTTATTACTAATAGTAATAAATTAATTTTAAAATTTTGTTTACATTTACATGTAATTTAATTAATAAGTGAAAATGTGATCAGGAATCGGCTTTCCAATTTTCAATGGTTTAACGAACGGAAGTTGTTCAAAGTGATCACAACGTTGTTTATATGTTTATATGTATTGTGCAAATAAGAAGATCCACCTCCAAAATAATTCCAAACACCTCTCTACGTTTTCATGTATCCATGGACACCCCTCCTCCAAGCGCCAAGGTCAAGCACTCCACCTCCCATGGTCATGGCCGAACTTACATGGAGTCAAAAATCTAGAAGCTCCAGAGTGAAGAAAAGAGAAGGAAGTGTTGTCGAAATGCCGTTGGTTTGATTTCTGGAAGCTTTATAAAAAAATTGGATAGAGAAAGAAGTGATGGAGTGAAGTGCAGTGATATGTGCTTAAATTTTGGTAGGAAGAGGATAGAGTTTAGTTTTTTAAAAGTGAGTTGATCTTACTTTGAATAACTTGATAATCGCTTATTAGTATTTCTAATTAATCACTCTAATATTGCTTGCTATTAGTGATAACAATAGATAGTAACTACTTAAAGTTATACCCTTGATCATATGCTAAAATGATAGCTTATATGCTTGTTTAATATGTTTAGATGATGATTGATTGATTATATACTTGCTTGATGTGGAAATATTTCATGTTAATTATATATCAAATTTACATAAAGGAAATCAATTTCCTATATGAATTATAAAAGTGTTACGGAATAGTTAAACCTCTTTAGAATGATTATAAATGTTTTATAAACATTAAAATTCAATTCGGAGAAGTTTTGACAAGATATGAAATTGGAACATACCACAAAAGTTAAATCAATTGGTAAAGTGGAATATAGCTTGGAATAATTCGAAATAAGAATTTTCCAAATTCTTGTAACTATAGTTTACAAATGAAGAAGAAAAATCAAGATTTAATTGAATATAATCTAAGTTACGTCAAGATCAAGTTTTTAAAAACATTGCGGTTTGCCAGTTCGAAAACCAAAATATCAAAATCTTTAAAATTGACATTTTTAAATCTTTAAAAATATGAAATAAATTTAATAAACATAAAAAAAATGTTTTTAAATGGTTTTGAGCAATAAAAATGGACATATGTAGAATGGAGTTAATGTTTTGATCAAAGAAGCTTTTAAAAACACTATTCGTCGCACTTTTTGCAGCAGTTTTGGTAACTTTTGAAATTAAGATTTATACTTGATATTTTCTTCCCAAATCTTTTTAGTAATCTTTCGAAATAAATAACTGAGTATTTTGAAGATGATTTGGAAGTTTTATAATTATCTTATCGAAATTTAAATAAATGGTTAAAGGAAAATTGTTTTAAACAATATTTGGAATTGTGTTAAGTAAATGAAAATCATCTCTAAAAGATCATATAAAAGAGTTTAGAGTTGATCATATAATTTGACCGCCTTATGGGTGACAAGGATAATCTCTAAATCCGAGCTTGGACAGCCAGTGTATGGGTTCCACTTAGCTATCCGAACTGGCTCAACGGAGGGGATATAAATTTGATTTACTCAAACCACATTTTCCTAAGATAAAATAGATTTGGAGATTTCCAAAAGTTAAAAAAGATTTTAGAATAATAAGATTTAGGTGATATATGAAACGTATTGGTTAAACTCTATATTAAGTTCTGAAGAGGGAACTCGTACTATTCGTGTGAATTCAAAAGGTGATTTCATCGTTATTCGACGAATAGAACAAGTTAAATATGGAAATTAGTATTGGATATAATCAGTCTAAAATTTATGGATCCCTTTTATTCAATATTAACTGGTTTGGGTTTACAGTAAATGATGTCATAAATAACATTTTTTTGACCCATTAAAGGCATGTTTTGGAAATGTGAAATCTTTACTGAGATTTGGATTATACTTTCCTAGGTAATTAAAGATGAATTTTTTTGGAATTTCCAAAGTTAGAAAAGGGTTTTAATTAACTAAAGAATATGATCAAGGGGTTTAATGACTCCGTATATACTAAAAAAGGAATGGTTTAAAGATGTATATCTCTAGAAGATATTTTACTTCGATAAAATATATTGATGAGTTAAATAGTTATCACCTATGTACTTGACCTCTTTTTATCGATAATTGGTTTAGAGAAAACAACGTTGGATTTAGGTGGTTTCTATCCGAAAACAACTATGAACCAATATGCGTGTTTGAAAGTTAGAGAAAATGATTTTTAAGATAGGGATCTTCATAATGTTGGGCTATTTTCCACTGATCCTCGGGTGAAATTCCCATATCATATATATGGTGATGGTGAAATATTGGACGCAAGGACTAATTACTATTAATCATAAGGGTGATTCCCAAACAGGATGCGGTAGGAGAAATGCTTTTGGTTTGTCCTATGCCTGGATGACTTGCATGGACAAGTGTCTGACATTGCATTTCTAAAACCACACACATTGGTTTTTACAAATACACATCTGTTTACATGTAGGAGGTACCCTTCTTATACTTAACACCCTTCTCTAACACATATGAGCTCAAAGATTGTACTCTTATGGAAATCAATAGTGTTTTTCTAGAAATGGCAATGTGGCATTCAAAGTGGATTGCGTTCCATGTAAGGTAAACATTGCCTTATGCCACACACTCTAAAATGGCTTAAAAGGGTATGCCGCAAGGCTATGTGGTTCACAACCATCAGGGTATGGTCATCACCTTTCTAGATTACTCTCCATATGTCATGCATGTTGTGTATGCAATGTGACATCTCGGATAGATTGGTAACAACTGAGGTGATGTCATATTTGGTACTATCCAGGTCCTAGTGTTCACCAAAAAGGGTAGGCTGGTCTTGCCAGATGTAGGGGATCACAGTGTTGATCCTTG
Organism: Allium cepa; assembly: GCA_030765085.1. Taxonomy (NCBI): domain Eukaryota; kingdom Viridiplantae; phylum Streptophyta; class Magnoliopsida; order Asparagales; family Amaryllidaceae; genus Allium; species Allium cepa. The sequence goes on along the minus strand of CM060939.1, from coordinate 646,748,257 downwards.
GCACATTCCTATAGAAATATACTATATGGAAGGTGTTCCCTTACCTGTCATTATATGGAATTCTTTCTCTAATAAATGCCTTCAGACTTGATTGTAAAACCTATTATGCTGGCATTTAATAAATGTAACAATTTCGGCTATGATTAATAAGTATTTGTATCTAGACACAATTATAATATCACCAGATTTTATGAAGCAATGTTTTGGTTATAATAAGGTAAAAACTCGTTCCATGTTTATATGCAGTGTGGCTTGACGGGATGCCCTTTGTTTTTAAAAATATCCATGTTTTGAGTTTTCTCACACCAGTCTTATGAATAACCCGGAGTTTATTTCTTTTCCCTTAAACTCTAAGTACCTTATTTTTTCGGGCAGCCAAGTAGGTCAGGTCTAGCTTTAGGCATTTTGGTGGAGCTGGGAGCAGGAGCTGGAGTTTCCTCTATAGATAGTTATCCATTTTCCACTGCATTTGTTTACTTTTTATATTCGGCTTTACTGGGGACATAGATTTATAACCATCCAGCCTGAGGTTAAGGTAGACTTTAATGTATGTATTTAAAATTTTCATTGTAAAGATTTTATATTGAAATAATATATGTGATTCCATTCATGTAAGATTCTATTCCGTCTTTATTTTTCATTTCACCGTTAACAATTGGTTTTTGCGGCATTGAATGCTTGGCACGTAATGTAGTGGATGTATCAGTGTCAATATTCAAGGCTCGAAAATCCTATTCATTGTAGAAGTATTAATTATCATTTGTTGTTATGTTTATTTCATGGATTGATTGTAAGACATGTGCTCAACCATTCTTATGGGAATTCCTCTTCTAGATGACTTGGGTTGGGTAGAAATAACTGCGAGCATTCAACAACTAACACCTTATGATTATAATTTCATAATTTGACTATAAGGTGTTTAGATAAACATTTGATTATGGTAGATGATAATTATATATGAATGGAGAATGAACATCTTATAAATTGGAATCTCGCAATTTGACTACAAGATGTTCGAATATGATATTGGTCAAAGAATTAACTATAATAAATGGAATTTGTTAGAAATTTAAAAATAGATATAAATCTTTGAGTGAAATGTTTTCCAAAGAGATATTAAAATATTTTGGAAATAAATATTTTGGAAATAAATGTTTTTAAAAATGTTTTCCCATATTTTGAATATAAAAGATATTTTGGGAATAAACATTGGTTCTAAATGATTTGGATCAAAAAAGATGTGAATATATTATTTCAAAAACTTAAATCCCAAAGAAAAAGCAAGATTTGATACAAAAGACGTATATATTGTTATGAAACCGGGAATTTAGTTCAAAGAGATTATTTTCGAAAAGGATTATACTTTGAAAATAATAAAGTTAATTAGATTTAAGAAATCTAAATACAAGGATTAAATCTAACGGGTAGAATTGGAAGTTACATTTGTGTGTTATATGTTATGTAGTTAAGGAATTGCATTTATGTTTGTGCATCATAGACTCTTTGAGTCCTATTTATGGTTGAAAAACTACGTTGGTTTGATCTTGTATCTGATTGGCTATCCAGTTAGATAGTGGTATGTAGGCAATCACAAGTGGTAGTGAAGCAGCCCTAATAATATAACATTTTTTGTATATTGTTTGCTTTTACTAATATATCTTTCCTACTTTCCAACTTATTTTACATTGACACGTTAATTGAGTCTGCAGAAATGGATATTGTTGTCTCTCTCATCAGAGTTGCGGCGCAGTAAAATTTATAGTTTTGACTTTGGTATGCATTAAAGAACGTCATGTATACAAAAATAAATACTCTGATAAGTTGCATTAATTGAAAGTGTATTGTATACATTTGGTAATGTTGAATATCTATCAAATAATGTTGTATATTAAGTTGATATAGAACAGATGGGTTTTAGGTGATTGTGACTTGTCCAAAAATTTGGGTCGTTACAGTTAATTATTTCCTCTTCAGATTCCTAGTTCCTTATCCTTTACTATAATGTACAAATCTCATCTTCTATATTTCACTAATTTATTTCAATGGGGACTTTGTTTCTTTTACTTAGAATAAGAGAGAAATTTATAGCCATCTAGATATCAAAATATTCAACACCGTTTTCTATAAATTAGATGATCAAATCTTTTGTCCTCTCTTTGCCTCTAGCATGGTCGACCATGCCCTGCGGGGCTATGGACTTTGAGGCCAATTAATTTATCATATAAATTGATTATTTATTTAAGTCCATATTTGAATTAAATTATAATATAACACATATAAATATATATTGCTTCAATTAATGTCAAGGCTTCAAATAAATAATTAAAATGCCATAAAAATTCTACACAACATTTATGTTAATTGATAACATCTAAAAACTAATTTGAATTGGTTGAACTTAGAAAGTAGCTAACAACACGGTTGTGTTGACTCATTGCTATAAAGTCGATCTTTGGTCAATATGTAAATAATTTAATACTAAAGCCATATAAATTTTGTTGAAGTACAGTATCAAACGCAAGTTCAACACAGATCATTTAGATGAAACCCAATTTCTAATCTTCAATAAGATAACCTTGTAACTATATTTTATGCCTTTTTCTTTTCTTTATCACTATATCATCGAGATATCTAAATTTTGATTAGTGGTCAAAAAATCTAATAACAACCATATTTAATTGCATAGAGCAGCTCAAAGTCCTTGGTTAAATCTTATAACATTAATCGATTAATTGTTTTACCTAAATTAGAGATTTCGACTTTAATTTGACTATCAATCACGGTGATACTAACCTTCTTTAATGAAAGAGACAAATTTTCTCATGAATAATGTTTCATTTCAAATAGTTTAGTGCATATCCAACTTTGATTGTAACATGATTGCAATATCATGTGATTGATCATAACGAAAGTGTAGTCTAATTACTTAAAATCCATAGTACTTTCAAGTTTGAAGACTAGTGCAAGACATCGCATAAGACCTTATGTTTTGGCTTGGTTCTATCAATATCATATTTTCAACACATCTTGGCTAGAAACATTTAAGGAATAAGTATTTCAGCATAGCCGATCTTACATGAACTTACATTATGTTTGGGCTAATTTATATTGGGGATAATTTCTCCCAACAATTGGCATCAGAGCAATAATGATTGTTATTAGAAAGAAAGTGATTGATACAATAGAAGGTTTAGAGGAAGAGAATACATCGCGGTTCAAATCATTTCTAGTAGTGCTCCCTTACGTTAGGGGATTCTATCTGGCATTTAGCTCACAACCGACAATTAAGAAGTGGAATAGAGATAGTGATTTTAAGAAATGACAATGGAAGATGAAGGGAGGTTAAGGAGAAATCGGGCTCATTATGTATTGATATTGAGAAGTTACTAGTAATATTTATGCTATTGAATTGTGGGAGTTAGAAGATTGTTCCTTTATTGTAACAACCCATAATTTAACCCATAATAATACATTTGTTAATTAATTAAATAATAAAATAACTTTGTAAAATTATCGGAATTGAGCCACAAGAGCACCATTGTATCCGTGGTAATTTTCTAGTAAATTTCCACATATAGAACGTTAGAATCTAAGTTAATATGAGCAAAGAACGAAATAATCAAAAAAATATAATACAGGTCGATCAGACGGTCGACCTGGGCAAGAGGGAAATCGACCGCCCGGTCGACCCGGCTTGCCTTTTGGCAAGCGAACGAACGTTCATTCGTTCGAACGATTCAGCAATAATTGAACATGTATTTTGCATCGTTTAAAACTGATCCAGTCCTTTCATTCATGCATCTGGTGGCACGTATTCAGCCTATGACGTGGTTACATCCTATTCATTCCCAAAATCCAACGGTCTAAGATCATCTTCTACCCCTATAAATTGACAATAGACCTAACACTTTTTCTCATTCTATGTTTTCTCCAATTGGGCTCATCTTTTTAGGAAGGACCCTTAACGGAATATTTTTCAAGAAGAAAATCATTATAAATTAAATTATTTTACAACTTCAAGTGGATCCGGGAAGACCAAAGGAAGAGCTTAGGACCAAAGGTGAGTGATTATAAATATTTTAAGGTTTCTTTAAGTAATTTAAAATAATAGGGTTTTCAATAGTTGTAGTTTTACTATGATTTTGGAATAGTTTTTTTTTGTTAGTTTTAGATCTAATTTCTAGCCTATTCCATTTTAGTTATTCTTTTTCGGTTAAATATAATTACTGTTAAGCATAGTTTTTTTTATTTATAGTTTATTTATAGTATTTAAGTTTATATATTGTTATTTATTTCTTATTTCATCATTTTCTACGTTTTGGATTATATGCAAGCGTCTATCCTCTTCTTCCTTCTTTTCTTCATGTATAGATTAGAATAAGTTAAACGTGAATATGGATTATATAAGCGAGAGTGTTGAATAAAGAAAATAAGATTTAAATTATAAAGACTGTAATAAATAATGAAATTGGGGTGTAATATAAATGGAATTGGACTAAAATTATACCTAATTATGATTGGAATTGGACTAAGTAATTAGCTTAGTTATAACTTTGAATTATAGCTAAAAAGAGTAAAAGACGAAAGAAACTTATTTCATACTTAGACCTTGGGTTAAGTAATAAGCATGATTATAACGTAGGTTATAATAAGAAAAAGAATAGAATGAGGCTTATTTTAAGACTTAGGACAAATTAGTAAGCGTAGAAAGTAGAGATGATAATAAAAGCTTATTTGAACAATTTATCTAAGTTAATGATCAAAAATGTAAGTAGGAGCTGTACCAAATAGCATTCCTCTATATTTTCTATGGACACGGAGTTTCATATAACCCTGAAGTGAGACAAGGGGCACACATATATGCTAATGTGGTAGTAATTGGTCAATAGGTAGATGTTCAAATCACGGAGGATTTGGACGAGGGGTGCTATTAAATATTGTTTGGATGAAGGGAAGAATACTGTGTAGGGAGCTATATATGTTGTCTAGTCCACAGTAACATTCTATGTAGGGAGTTATATAGCATCTAGTCCATAGTAAATTAATGCCTTCTATGTAGGGAGCTATATATGTCGTCTAGTCCACAGTAACCTTCTGTGTAGGGAGTTATATAGCATCTAGTCCACAGTAAATTAATGTCTTTTGTGTAGAGAGCTATATATGTTGTCTAGTCCGTAGTAACCTTCTGTGTAGAGAGTTATATGGCATCTAGTCCACAGTAAATTAATTCCTTCTGTGTAAGGAGCTATATATGTCGTCTAGTCCACAGTGGGTGCTTTGTGTATCTTTTGTAGTTACAATTAGCATTCTATGTAGGGAGTTATATAGTGTCTAGTCCGTAGAAAGGCACTAAGAATAGCAGGCCGATCAAAAGGGTAGAGTTAGTGTTACAGCCTAATTACAGGATTAGGGATTCAGCCTAATCAAAGCAGCAATCAAGGATAAATGCAAACAATCAAAGTTAACATATCTTATAAACTGAGCGATATTTACTCGTACTCATTTCCAGTTTATCCCTTTCCTATTTCCTATGTTTTCCTTATTTATGTTAGAACTGTTGTAAAGTCTATTATTTTACCTTGCTTAAAGACTCTACTACTTACTATGATTCACCAGACTTTTAGTTTGACCCACTCTTGTATTTTTCCCCCCATAGGCAATCAAGGGAGAGGACGGTAGACGTGCAGTTGCTTGGAGAATTTCTTGGAGGAGTTTTCTATCATGTATTTCTTTTATTTCAGCTTTAGTTCTTTTTGTGCATTGGTTTATTATGAGGGATATTTATACTCTGATTTTTGTTGAGACTATGAGTATTTATTTCATGAGACATATTAGGTTTTGAGACATGTATGCTATATTTAGTATTTGCCTTATTTGGTTTATGAAGCACTTATGAATATATTTTTTGAATAAGTTATTATTTTAGTTTCCGCTGTTTTTACCTATTTTTGTCTTATGAATCTTAGTCTCTATTAGTTTTAGTTATACCTACAATGCACCATGCCTTTTAATGTGTCCTTTTTGGTATATTAAGGGTGTGGCGTGTTACTTGGTATTAAAGCCTAAAGTTACAGGATTCCTAAAAATTTATTTTAAAAGCAAAGTATTTTTCGACATAACTTGTTTTAAAAAGTACTTTTTTGAAAAGAACTCCTAGAAATGTTTTTAAGAATAAAAGAATTTTTATAAAAATTCCCTCATAAGTCTAATTCAGTCTCCATTTGATTCTTTCCTAAACTATCTTTTCTTTTTGTAGAATGACTGATGCATTGAGCCTTCCTAAGGGCATTCCAGTACTAGCCTAGTTTCGTAGGTACTTACAAGCCACGACTCCAGAGGTGCACGGGCCAGCATCCAATCCTGCACCAGTGGGTGGGAAACCCATCAACCCACCTGCTGCCATCAATTTCTCTAAGCTTTGTAAGGCTTATTAGAATTGGAGGACCTGCAGCGGGTTCAACAAGCATCTTGGCAGCTGAAAGAGGAGGCTTCGTATTGGTGGGAGGTCATAGAGTTAGAAGGTAGGGAGGTGACTTGGAATGGATTCCCAGAGCGGTTCGATAGGAAGTTTCTATCTCAGGCGGAAGAGAGGGTTCTACTGGAGAATTTTATCAATTTGAAGCAAGGGAGTTTGGCTATTGAATACATCAGTCAATTCAATGAGCTATCGCGGTTTGGTATGGATTTGGTGAACACACCGCATAAGAAAGCTATGAAGTTTGCAAATGGATCAAATTAACCCCTTCAGGGAATATTGTTGACTCATGTACCGATGGGAGCAACTTATGAGTCTTCGGTCGAGATGGCGCTTACGTCGGATGCAATCAAGGAAGGAGGGTCTAAAGAGGTGGTTAATACATAAGGTTCAAAGAAGAAGTGGTGGGATAAGAAGAAGAAGAAAGGTAATGGCCCTCGGAAGCAGATTAAGAAGAATTGAGGTGCAATAACTGTGGGATTGTTAGACGTCTTGCCAAGGATTGTAGGAGAGATAAGATGAAGGGTAAGAGCTATGTTTGCGGGCAGCTCGGTCATATGAGTAGGAGTTGTCCTCAAAGAGCTGGTCAGGGAGCGAGTGCGCCAGGTGCACAGATTCAGTTGTTAGATGCAGCACCTTCAGGAAGTGTTCTGGATAGAGGTGGGAAAGTCACATTTGAAGGTCTGATTTCTATATCTGATTTTCCCATTCGGACTTTATTCGATTCTAGAGCGTTACACTCTTTTATTTATAGTTCTCTTATGGATTGTTTGCACTTATACATTTCTTTAGTGGTAGACCCCATTGTTGTTTCAAACCCCATAGGTGGATCAGCACACTTGTCTACGGTTTGTAGGGGTTTGAAAATTTATAGCCTAGGCGTAGAATTTGACTGTGATGCCTATGTTTTAGGATTCTGGGGGTATGGGATGATCTTGGGTATGGATTGCCTATCCTCATATAGTGGGTATGGGATGATCTTGTGTATGGATTGGCTATCCACATATGGAGCTATTGTAGACTGCAAAAGAAGAGCTGTTAGATTAGAGACTTGCAGTGGTAGGACTCTCGAGGTATCTTGTAACTCATAAGGGTCAATCATGTTGAGCTTTCTCTATTCCCTCGATTCATCTTCATCGAGTTGCATTCGGTTCTTGTCTTCGGACATTTTGCAAATGTCTTTGAGGAGGTTAAAGGACTACCCCCTAAGAGAGAGATTGACTTTAGTATTTATTTGATCGAGAACGCTAAGTCAGTGGTGTTACTTATGAGACACATGGCACCAAGGGAGAGGAAAGAAATGAGCAAGCAGATTCGTGAGCTTTTGGAGAAAGGATTCATTAGAAGGAGCATATCGGATTGAGGAGCACCAGTCATCTTTGCCACAAAGGCCGATGGTTATGTCCTACTTTGCGTGGACTATAGGGAATTAAATAAGCTCACCAGAAAGAATCGATATCCACTCCCTAGGATTGATGATTTGTTTGACCATTCGGTAGGTTCTTCGGTTTCCTCTCAGCTTGATTTAGCCATGGAATTCCATCAGCTTAGAGTCACTGATGACAGCATAGATAAGACTGCCTTTAGGACACCGGACGGATTCTTCGAGTGGTTGGTTATGCCTTTTGGGCTAACCAACACCCCCGCCTATTTCATTGATTTGATGAGCCGCATATTTAGGGATGTCCTAAATAAGTTTGTGGTGGTATGCGTGGGTGATATCTTGGTATTTTCCAATAATATGAAGGAGCATGCTGTTCATTTGGAAGAATTTCTTCGCACACTTTGTAGTTATCATTTAAGAGCTAAGTTCTTGAAGTGTCGTTTTTGGAGAGTGGAAGCATATGTCTTGGGGCACGTAGTTTTAAAGGAAGGTTTGGCTATGGATCCTGCCAAGGTTATTATAGTGCAAGATTGAAAGGCCCCCAAGAACGTCACCAAGGTTAGGAGCTTCTTAGGATTGGTTGGCTACTATAGGATGTTCATTAGGGACTTTTCCATGATTTCGACACCACTCACAGGCCTTACTATGAAGAATAAAGCTTTCATGTGTGATATTAATTATGAGGATTCCTTCACAAAGCTTAAGAAAGCCCTTACTAGTGCACCAATGTTAGTTTTACCCGATGGAGCTAAGCCTTTCACTGTATACACTGATGCATGCAGGACGGGTCTAGGAGCGATGTTGATGCAAGAAGGGAGGGTAGTGTGTTATGGCAGTAGGCAGCTAAGGACGCATGAGAGGAACTATCCTACCTCGATTTGGAGTTGGCTGCTATAGTTTTTGCACTCAAGTCTTGGAGGCACTATTTTGAAAGGTTTGATTTTGAAAGGTTTTGAAGGGCTATCTTCAATGACTGCGAAAGGTTTTGTGTTTGATTACTTTCAAAAGGTTTATATATGGTTTTATAAGGGGGATACCCCAGACTTTCGACAAGGTCGAAGGGTAGAACCTTCGACTAGGCCGAAAAGAAACCTTCCGACAACGTTGAAAGGTGTGATTTTATGATGCTTTCGAAAGAAAGGTTTCCAAAGGAGCTAACTTTGGATGTTTATTTACTTTCGAATGAGACTTCATTCGAGGGGTTTTAAAGGGATGGTTTTAGCCATTTTTCTTAAGTAAAACTTTGCTAAGACGAAAGGGTTACTTCGAAGGGTTATAACATAAAATACTTATCTTTGTTTGAATATATAAGGGGGTCCTTATTTAAATTGAATGTTATAAAACCTTGGGGACACTAGGGTGAGTTTAATGTTTTCAATACATAGTTTGGAGTTACAAATAAATATATGCTTCCCAAAATATACACTGAGGCTATCAATGTGTTTTATTTAATTTAACCTAATTGGGGCTACCAATGGGAAAGGTTAAATAGGTCGTATACCTGGGGAAAATAATTAATCATGGGGATCATGAATTTTTATAAATAATCATGGGGTTCATGATATTTTAATTGGCCAACTGATGGGTTCTTGGTTAACCTAAGAAAACCATGGAATGTGCGGTGGATAAGCCCATATCAAATTTTCAAAGTAAAGAATGTTTTGTCAAAGGTGGTTAGCCTTAGGATTTGGCACCTAAGGGTTTATAGTCATCCTAGGAAAACTATGGATTGTGCGGTGGACAGCCCACACCATCTTTTTATAAAATGATGTATGATGAATAATCTGAATTTATTTTAAATGGATTTAGGATGGATAGTCCTATTAAATTATGACGGATGGTCATTTTAAAGATTTTAGAGGGGAACTCTAATAAACGGATTTTAAATGGGAAATCTAATAAAATGTTTTTAGATGAGATATATAATAAATGAGTGGATGGGATATCCAACACATATGATTTATGGTTTTATTTCATATTATCTTAAGGCTGATCATTTTGGGTGGAGGGTATAGTAAATGATCTGCTTGTTTTGTTTTGGATATTAGTGAGGGGAAAACCCATCCGCTAAGCGGCATGGTCTCACTAGATATCTATTTATGATAAGAGATAAAAGAAGATTATTCATACCAGACTTATTGTCTGAGTTGAAGTTTATATTTCTCCACAAACTCTCGGGTACTCAAATTAGTTTGAGTAGTCTGAGAGTGGGAGACTTTTAGGTTATTGGACGAATAAGCTTCCAGAGACGTGGAGGAGGCAATGTTAGCTATATAAGAGATATTTTGTGTATTCCGCTGTAATGCGCTAAGAACTGTAAAGTTCATATTGTCAGTTCTTTGATTATCATAAGGGGACATCTTCATATGTCACTCTTATTTTATTTTGTACATGTATATGTGATCTGAATGTGGTTAACGTCTAGGTCTATGTAATTAAATTTGAATATTATTAATAAGAAATGAAAAATTCTCTTTTGTTGAAGTTTAAAATTTTTCATATTCTTGTGTTCCGGTGTATCAATATTGGCTATGCCGCATTCGGTCACCGAGAAACAACAAATGCGGATGACTGCAGCATTAGTAGCGATTAGTTTTGGGCCTTTGGAAGCAGGATGTTATGTTTAATTTAATATCACTCCATATTTAATAAATTGAGAGAAGTACGGAAAGGAGATTTTAAAATGAGTTCGAATTGAAAATGGAAAGCGAAAGGAATCTTTGCCATTTTGCTATGAAAATAATAACTGGACCAGGGATAAATATTGATTATTATTGATCAAAATGTTTTATATTTTATAAAACTAATGTTATTAGTTTAGTTAAAACATAAGTAATAGTATGATATATGTATTAGTTTTTATTTGTAATTGCATTTCAATTAGTGGAAAATAGGGACTAGGTCAAACATAGGAAAAAATTGATGCAAGAACACAACGTTTGAAGGTTTTGGACAATGTTATTTGAAGGTCGCACTTGCAAATATGCATCACAATACCAAACTTATCTTGGCGCAACTAAAATGATGACAACTTGAGAGGCAACGAGGTAGTGGATGGGGGTTAGGAGGCGATGCGGTGGCAATGGATTGGGGGTTGCAGTGGCTATGGGTCGAGGTTATTAGGTTTCATTTTGCTGAACGAAATGTTTTTGAGTCGAGGTAGTTTGGGAGGTGTAGAGGAGATGGGTGTTAAAGGTGCAGCATCAAAGCATGTTGAAGCCATGATGTTAATGATGGTGGCGATGAAGACAGTGGATGCTGGTGGCGGCTGATTTTTTTGAACAAATTAACAAAAAAAAATGCTAAATATAACTTGCATTGTATATAAATAAAACTAAATATAGAATGATACATGTATGATGCTAATTTAATTTAACTTTTTTTAAACTGTAAAATGAATAATAATGATGGTTAGATTTAACGTTATTTTGAACCATAAAAAATTAATATAGCACTATGTTGATTTATATTGGTTTAATTTAGAATTTTTTTAACAATAAAAAATAAATATAGCATTATATATGTATGATGCTAATTTAATTTAACATACTTTTTTAACAGTAAAAAATGATAATGTGTGACGACCTACCTTTCTGCCCTCTAGGAACGACATTTAACACATTCTTGATGTTCGTGTATCGTTGCCTAAGTATCGAAAAGATGAATTATCGAAGGGTTAAATAAAGAACAGAATAGAAAACCTGATAACAAAACTACTAAATAAAACATAACAGTCAATAGTACATTAGGTTACTCCTTAAAAAGGAGTTATTAGAGTAACACAAAAGTACTACAAATTGGCTTAGGTGGTTATAACATTCTGCTTTACAAATGCCAAAACTAAATATATTACACAAACTAGAAAAACAACATAATAGAAAGCTAAGTAGATAAAAGCCTCCTGCTCGAACACCGTCTTCAAAAAATTCAACAAAAACCTACTACTCCCGGGCTACTAAAATAAATGAGTATCCAAGAGTTTAGAAAAACAAACAACTCGAGTAAGACGATATGTCTGTTATGAGCAAAACTTTTAAAACAATGGGTGTGAAATTAAACATAAACATGTGAGACCATGCCGCTGAACACGGAACGGGTTACTCTCACACAAATCAACATTGAAATATAAAGAATGGCTAAATAATTAAACATCACGAAGAGTGGTTGACTCTCCCCGGTGCAAGTAAGGAAATAAATTTGAAGGTTCAAATCAAATAAGAAAAGAAAAATCACCAACAAATGACTAGGAAGGTGCACCACATACCTCTAGTAATATACTTCTAGGAAGCTCATATACTCTGTGACACTTTTTGAGAATATACCAACCAGAACTCGCCAAACCTTACCGAGAATCCAAATATTTTTCATCTAAATGCACAAACGAATCTGATCCAGATAAGATGTGAAAATACCCTAATGGGAGCGACCCAACATAGCTGGACACCGTTTCGTGCTTTGAGTTCAGTCATTTACCGACAATGGACAACAAACCTCAACAGAGCAACAAATCTTCTTAGAATGACAATAATAAAGAAGCTAAAGAAACCATAGCGGAGAAACCAAATACCGAGGATATAAAACGATCGTATATCGAAATCAAGTCTTGTATACTCACCACCACACATCGAATTCAAATTTGTAATATTTCTTGGTTAACAATGATACCGGATAAGTTAATGTGGTGTTACCTCAAAGTCATGTCCACGATTATTCTTAACTTTCGAAATAGCGACAAGTCTACTTCTTCGATGTTTAGTGCTAATTATATAAATAAATCGTTTCCATACAAGTGAATCGCTTAATGGAAATTAATTCATTTCCATAAACAATTCGTACTTGGCTTCACATTACTAGTACTAACTTCAAAACACTTTGTTAAAGAGTTTACTAACTTTGAAACATCATTAAAGAGGATTCAACTACTTAAAACATCCTTATTACATTGATTAATTAAATTTTTAAAAACTTTGTTAACTAAGTTGATTAATTAACTTTAATAACCTTTAACTAAAAAGAGTAAATCGCCATTAAAATGTCATTGATTCAATTATTTAATAATATAATTGGTTAAGTTTATTTAAAAATAATTAGCAATCATTATTTAAAAGTGATTAATTAATTTAAAACTTTATTTAAGGAAAGATTAATTAAGGCTAAACAGATTTATTAGCTTTTTAAAAATCATTACTTTGAAAGGTTAACTATTTTAAAAACATCATCAGTAAATTGATTATTTAACTTTCATCCATCATTATTAAAAGACTAATTAACCTTAAACATAATTAGATAAAATGATTAATTAATTTCAAAACATCATCAACCAAGTGATTAGTTAATTTTAGACACATTATTAATAAGTTAATTAGTTAATTTTAATCCTTATTAATTAAATAATCAAGTTAATTAAATAATCATTAATAAAATGATTAATTATTTTTCAAAACATCATTATTCAAAAACTTGCTTAATTTGTAAAACAATTCCAAGTCACAATAAGGAAACCAAACGGTTTTGATAAAAAGTGATTTTTTGAAAGTGTTGATATAGTGACTATTGTTTTGCAGGCAGTTTGAAATTCGAGTATATGACATTTTCAATGCAACCAATCATCAAAAAGCAAGGGGATGAACATATACACATGGTAGTTTACAATGATTCAACATGTAACAAGCACTTATTATTAACGGAATTAGTTTAACTACTAGATTTTTCATATAACTTAAAACTAGTGTGTGGCCCGTGCTACGCACATGGGCATTAGAATTGTAAAGATTTTGGTGCATATGGTTTGCATTTTCATTATACATTTATGTTTCCAACATGCAATGGAGTACAACACAAATCATGAAAAATAATTTTTCGTAGTAATCATCCAATTCAACTTCAAACCCGTAGGTTGAAGATCAAACCCGTAGGTTGAAGATCAAACCCCTTTCCTCTTATGTAAATGATGCAAGTCAACATAATTTTCATTACTACTTGTTTTGTACATTTTAAATAAATGGTATGTGCATATAAATATATGTGTGTAGTGTGTGGGTATATGTATATGTATGTATATATTGATCACAATCTGTTACACCTCATTTTTACTACATCTCTATTCTCTCTTGATTTCAACCACAAGTTCCGATGTAAATAATATATCTTCTCTCTTGTCACTTCACTCTATTATTTAAATCAAAACTTGCGGTTGAGATAAAGATGGAGTAGTGGTGTAGCCGATCCTTACTATATGTCTGTGTGCGCACGCGTGCGTGCACATGTGAATTTGTCCGTGTGTATGTGACTAATGCTACACCTGGATAATTGATGAGTTCATAAGTGCAGATTTCATATGATTCGATGTTGCAATGAAATTGTATTCTTTTTGCCAATTGGCTTTGACCATGGAGTAAAACTGAACCTTTCTTTGTTTTGTTACTTCACATCTGCTGTTTAATTGGATAGTGCTGGATACCGGGGGATAATTAATAATATCTTTTAATTTTTGTTCTTAATATGAACCAAAGCCTATGGTTAATATTGTAAAATATCTATAAATTAGTTTATGTAAAGGTCTATATTTTTTATTACATTCCTATTGTTGTTTGTAACCATATACCATGTGTTATATGCATACATAATCTGCAAAATGATAAAGTGGTTTAAATTTCGGGAACTTTCGTGAAAACACACTCTCAAACTTCAAAATACTTAGCCCGCCCTTCATAAATAGATTTAAATGAAACTCTTATTTTTAAGTTTTGCGGCATTTGCGAAAAACTTTACAAATATGGAGGAAGAACCAATTAGCAAATATATGCAAAGAAATATGCAGATATTTAAAGTTTCTACAGTGTATATATTTGTAGAGTTATCTACGTATATTTGTACTTTTTTCAAAAAATATTCTTTCGATCATAAAAGATTGCGATTAATGCTTAGATTTAACTTTCAACAAAAAAGAATAATTTTTTTTATCGAAACTGAAAATAAAAGTGTGATTTAAAACATATTTTTAGGAAGGGGTTTTATATATCAAATCCAAAAATAAGAGCGGAAATAAAATTTCCATGTAAATTTATTAACACAATGACTTATGAATTATACATTATACCATCGTTGAATATCAGTACCATAAAACAACCAAGTACTAATTTACAACATTTACAGTGATGATATAGCATGACATCGTGTTTTCCTTTGCTGCTTGGGTATTTTTTCAATTCATAGTATATTAAACTATTTAAATAACTCACAATGAGCGCAAAAAGAAATTTAAAGATGCATATAGCATACCAACGTAATCTAGATACTGATTATGATAAAGTTTAGTCAAACAAAAATGAAAGTAAGAACACAATGTAAACAATCGTTAATTTATTTTATCAGACAAAACACATAAATAAAAAATTATTTAGTAGAAAATACAGAAAACATTATCATAGTTACAACCTTATATCGACCATCAAAGATGAATCTCCCTCTCCATTAATAAAACCACAGTAACATTCCCAATAAAGCCAACAACTTATAAATATAATCCATGTTAAAATCTCTATATGTGAATTCATTGTTCTCATACATAATTACAGCAGCATGGGTCAAGCACTGATTGATCGACCACCCTGAATGATTTAATTTAGACCACCATTTCAATTGGTCAACCTCGAGTAGAGATGCATTCAACATGCCTATATGCATAGCAGAAATTATAGTAGGTAGAAGCTAAGGTAGATTTGTTGTAATAAATAAATAAATTCTAGACCTGAATACATACAACCCGTATTGATTCTATCGAGAAACAAATATATGAAATTAAATAGTTCAGCAGAAGTCGTACCTGAATTCATTGATGTTTGCAAAAAAAGATCAACTAGGTTTTAGATCTTCCAAATTGACACAAGCTTAGATCTGAAAATTCTCTTTAGAAGACGGTGGAGAGAATACGATAAGACTTGTGTAATTTGAGGGCCATAACCCCATATATATAGTGTGTGACATTTTTCAGTTGGGCCTTTCAACAAACTAAAATTGTCACTCTAGTATCCACACATTATAAATTTACATGACGAATATACCCCTTAAGTCTTGTTGTATTTATTCCAAATAGATCACATAATTAAACTTAATCCCAAGATAGCTCATTCATCCAAATATTAAAATATGTGGCCCCATAATGCTGAATTATTCCGACAATCTCCCACGGGCCACATATGTAACCTTATAGAATGTATTTAACTTTATGAGCTCTCAAATAGCTATCTTGACAATGTGGTATATCCAAAACAATCTCGTCCATTGATTGTGTTAACATAGGATCAAAGTGGTTTTCATTATCGTTAGTGTACCTAAACCCATCAATGGTCACGTATATCAATACAATCAAATGACATAGATCAATCATGTATGTGTAGCATGGAAATTACATGAAATGTGATCTTTACATGTCTATTTCCAACTGGTCCTAGTTTACTTTAATGAGATCAAAATCTAAACATATACAAATAATTTGAGTGCAATTAAAAAAAACCTTTATTTCTGATCAGAAAAACTAAAGCATATCCACAATCAAAATATAGAGCAATGTCACAAAAGAAATGACTTAGTAAAAACTCCCCCTAAACCAAAATATTCTTGCATAAAAGATACACTCATTTTAGCAACATGCTTATGAAAGACCTTGGGTGGTAATGCTTTTGTAAGTGGATCCGCTAACATGGAACTTGTCCCAAAATGCTCTATGGATATTAACCCATTTTGCACTCTTTCCTTCACAACTAGAAACTTGATGTCAATGTAATTTGACTTACTTGAGCTTCTATTGTTATTAGAATATAATACTGCTGATCTATTGTCACAAAACAACTTTAGTGGTCTTTCAATATTATCTATAATGCGCAGCCCAGTGACAAAACTTCGCATCCATTTTCCATGATTAGATGTCTCGTAGCAAGCCACAAACTCTGCTTCCATAGTGGAAGAAGATACAAGTGTTTGCTTAATGCTCTTCCATGATATAGCTCCTCCACTCAACATAAATATGTATCCTGAAGTGGATTTTCTGCTATCCGAACATCCAGCGAAGTCAGAATCAGAATATCCAATGATCTCCAACTGATCTGATCTTCTATATGTAAGCATATAGTCCTTTGTTCTTTGAAGATACCCCATAACCCTTTTTACTGCCTTCCAATGATCCATTCCAGGGTTAATAAGATATCTGCCTAACATTCCTACAATGTACGCAATATCCGAACGCGTACATACTTGAGCATACATTAGACTCCCTATAGCAGATGCATAAGGGATCTTTTGTATTTCATTAACTTCAAGGATGTTATTATGGCATTGTTTGAGACAAAACTTATCTCCTTTAGCGACAGGGGTGTCACCTGGTTTACAATCTTGCATGCCAAATCTCTTAAGCACCTTTTATATAGTTCTTTTGTGACAATCTAAGAATGCCTCGTGAACGATCACGATGTATTTGGATCCCTAATACAAAAGAGGCATCACCAAGATCTTTAATTTCAAAATTATTTGAAAGAAATCTCTTAGTTTCGTGCGACATATTTAAATCATTGCTGGCAAGCAATATATCATCAACATATAAAATTACAAATATAAATTTACTCCCATTAAACTTGTGATATACACAGTTATCAATGATGTTTGCCTCAAAACCAAAAGAGGTAATTACATTATGAAATTTGTGGTACCATTGACGAGAAGCTTGTTTGAGTCCATAAATGGATTTCTTTAGTTTGCAAACCATATTCTTTTGATCTTCGACCATAAAGTTTTCCGGTTGCACCATATAAGTTGTTTCCTCAATATCTCCATTGAGAAATGCAGTCTTAACATCCATTTGATGCAACTCAAGGTCAAAATGTGCAACAAGTGACAAAATTATTCTAAAAGAGTCTTTCGATGAAACCGGAGAGAAAGTCTCTTTGAAATCAATGCCTTCCTTTTGAGTAAAACCTTTTGCTACAAGACGAGCCTTATATCTTTCCACTTTATCTTTTGCATCCCTCTTGGTTTTAAATATCCATTTACAACCAATGGGCTTCTTACCTTCAGGTAAAGGGACAAGATCCCAAACTTTATTGTCTTTCATTGATTTATACTCTTCATTCATAGCTTTAATCCACTTTTGATAATTAATATCTTGCATGGCTTGGTGAAAGTTGATAGGATCATCTTCCATCAATCCATTATTATCCTCTAACTCTTGAAGAAATACAACATAATCATTCAGAATAGCATTTCTTCTTTCCCTAGTGGATCTTCTTAATGGCAATTCATTTTGCGGTTGTTGAATTTGTTCTTGTGGAACATTAACTTCAACTTGAAGAGGATTTTCTTCAATATTGTTTTGTTGGGGTTCAGGATTCACTTCTTGATCAATGACAGGAACAATAATCTGCACATTGTCCGAAGAAGTAACTGTAGTAAGAATCATAGACAATGATTCCTTCTCAAAAACAATGTTCCTTACTTCATTTCTCCCTCTCAACTCAACATCCTCAAAAAATGTTACATTTCTCGTCTCAAATATTTTCCTCAGTATGGGATCATAAAATTTATAGCCCCTAGATCGCTCAGAATAACCAATAAAGTAGCTACTCACTGTTTTGTAGTCCAATTTTCTTTCATTTGGCCTATATGGCCTTGCCTCAGCTGGACATCCCCAAATGTGAAAATGCTTTAGAGTGGGCTATTTGCCTGTCCAGAGCTCATAAGGTGTTTTAGTAGCTGCTTTAGTGGGTACTCTATTAAGGATATAAATTGTTGTCTTTAATGCCTCTCCCCAGAGTGATTTTGATAAGGTAGAATGACTGAACGTACTCCTTACCATGTCTTTAAGAGTCCGGTTTCGTCTCTCAGCAACACCATTCATGCTAGGTGAATCTGGCATAGTGTATTGTGGGACTATTCCACATTCCTCTAGGAATTTGGCAAATGGTCCTAGACATTGTTCACCTGATCCGTCAGATTTACCATAATATTCACCGCCACGGTCAGATCTGACAGTTTTAATCCTTTTGTTGAGTTGGTTCTCAACTTCTACCTTAAATTTCTTGAACATGTTTAAGGATTCTGAATTATCATGAATAAGATATAGGTAGCCATATCTTGAGTATTCGTCTATGAGTGTTATAAAAAATGGTTGACCATTCCATGATGCCTCAGGGAATGGCCTACAAATGTCTGTATGTATTAATTCTAAGACGTCAGTTGCACTATTGGCACCTATTTTTTTATGTTTGGTCTGCTTTCCCTTGATACACTCTACATAGACATCAAGGTCTGAAAAATCAATGGATTCCAGCCATCTGACACAAGCCTTTGAATTCTATTTTTAGATATATGACCTAAGCGCTTGTGCCACAATGTGGCTGAAGTTTCCTTATTAGCTTTTCTTTTAGTACCACATGACTCTACATGCAAGGCTTCATTATAAGAGGTATTAACATCAAGCATATATAAGTTATCATAAACATTAAGAGAACCAGTTCCAATAAGAGTTGAATTCATTGATAAACTAAAAGTACCATTCCCAAATGAACAAGAATAACCAAATTTGTCCAACTTAGAAACAGAAACCAAATTCCATCTAAATGACGGTATAACAAAAGTATTAAACAAATCCAAATAAAACTGAGTTCTTAATAACAACTTAAAATGCCAATAGCCTCCACTTCTACCGATTTTCCATTACCCACATAGATGTATCTTTCAGCATCAGTTGGATTTCGGTAGCTCAGGCAACCCTGCATAGAAACACTTATGTGAGTAGAAGCACCAGAATCTAACCACCAAGTGTTTCCAGGTACTGTAGCTAAATTTACTTCAGAACAGACCAAAGCAAAAGATGTACCTTTCTTAACACGCCATGCATGGTATTTGGCACAATCTTTCTTCAAATGTCTAGCCTTTTTGCGAAAGTAACAACCATCAGTCTCCTTTTGTTGTTTCTTTTCAGTCGGACCCTTAGCAATTTCATTATCCTTCTTTCACTTTTTGTCTTTTCCCTTAGAGGTGTATGCTAAATGAGAACTTTCAGCCTTATCATGCTTCAATCTCTCTTCTTCTTGTACACAATACGAAATGAGCTCATTAAGAGTCCATTTCTCCTTTTGACAGTTATGACTGATCTTGAACTGGTTGTATTACGAAGGAAGAGAGATTAATACCAAATGCATGAGCAAATCATCTGAAAGCTCAAGCTTAAGTGCCTTAAGTTTTGAAGCAGTGTTAGACATTTCCATAATGTACTCCCTTATGTTTCCTTTGCTTTGATACTTCATGGAAATCAAGCGTTGCAAAAGCATGCTTGTTTCCGCCTTATCGTTTTTAGCAAAACGTTTTTCAATCTCAGCAAGGAAATCTTTAGCATTGGTTATCTTTTCAGATACCGCACCCTTAAATGCCTCCGGAATGCCATGCTTTATGATCATTAGACTCATGCGGTTTGAATGATCCCACTCTCAAAGTACTTTATAATATCAGAAGAATTTTCATCCGTAAGAGGGACGGGTTCATTTAGCCTAAGTGCAAGATCAAGATCCATGAAGCCAAGAACAAGCAATATGTTCTCTTTCCAATCCTTAAAGTTTGTTCCAGTCAGAATAGGAATGTTGTTCAGATTGGCAGATACCGTAGTCAAATTAGCTGTAATTTTAAATTAATCAAATATGCTTACATTATAAAACAACTGTAGTAAATTTAAAATAATTGGTAAGTCTTTGCTCAAGATACCTAGCACAACATTAATATCAAGTCTTTGGATAGTAATATTAACTGTAAGTGGTATTCTTGTTGTAATCATCAAATATTAACAATAAATTCAAGTCAAATAATAATCTTCCTCTGGGCCGATTAATTATTTTCTTGTAAAACTTTATAATTGTTACATATTTATCATCACACATGTGTATCTAATTTGGCCAGATATCAACCTTCCTTATGGGTGATTGTTGATAGACTTACTAAATCCGCCCATTTTATTCCCGTTCGGTCTAACCGAACCGTTCCTCTTTTGGCCAGGCTCTTTATCAAAGAGATTGTTAAATTGCATGGAGTTCCTACTTCTATTGTTAGTGATCATGATCCATTGTTTACTAGTGGATTTTGGAAGAGTCTTCAAAAAGCTTTGGGAACGAAGCTATAATTTTAGCACCGCTTATCATCCTCAGTCCGATGGACAAACCGAGCGTGTGAATCAAACCCTTGAAGATCTTCTTCGTGCATGTGTGCTTGATTTTGGTGGAAGTTGGGAGGATCATATTTCACTTTTTGAATTTTCCTATAATAATAGCTTCCAATCTAGTATTGGTATGGCACCTTTCGAGGCACTCTATGGAAGGCCATGCCGATCTCCTTCTTGTTGGCTTGAGTCCGGTGAGAAGCTGGTTTTAGGTCTAGATTTTACTCGTGATTCCACAGAAAAGATTGATCTTATTCGTCATAGGATGAAAGAAGCCCAGAGTAGACAAAAATCCTACGCCGATAACCGGAGAAGGAAGTTAGAATTTTCTGTGGGAGATCTTGTGTTCATTCGTGTTTCACCTATGAAAGGTGTTGTACATTTCAGTCGATCGGAAAAATTGGCGCCTCGATATATTAGGCCATTTCCTATCACTGAATATATTGGTTCCATGGCTTATCGCCTTTTATTACCGGCTCAATTTTCTGCTACCCATGACGTGTTTCACGTTTCCCAACTTCGGAAGTGCCTTCGAGATTCTGATTCTGTTCTTGAGCCCGGTGTTGTGGAAGAGATTGAAGTTTCGCCTAATTTAACTTATGAGCAACATCCTATTCGTATCATTGCTTCGGAGGTCAAACGACTTCGAAATAAAGATGTTCCGTTTGTTAAAGTTCAATGGTCTTCAAATCCTAAGGATTGTTCTTGGGAATCTAGAGAGTACATCGAGCGAACACATCCGGACTTACTTTCTCGTGCTCTTTGAGGTGAACTTCTTATTTCAAATTTCTTTTATGTTGAATATGCTTTTATGGTTGTTACTACATATCTTCTTCTTAAATATTGCGAGGACGCAATTTCTTTAAGGAGGGGAGTGTGTAACAACCCGCATATTTATCGATTTTATATTTAAATATTTTATTTAAATATTTCATCGATTAGTCGGATTTTAGTCCGAAAAGCTACTTTTTGCATACGGTCAAATTAGGACTCGGGACCACTCCCATTGAGTTTAAAATGCCATTTGCGACCTTTTTGAGTATAAGCTTCGATATGTTTGGAGAAAGTTGATTTTTGCTACTTTTCACTTTGGGTTTGGTTTTGGGCTCAGCCCTATGTTAACTTATGCTCAAATTTGAGCCACTCTTCCCCACTCACCCTCATTCTCTTCTCTTTTTAGTTTTTAGAGTATTAATGGTGGGAGAGATTGGAAATTAAAACTCCAAAACCCTAGTTCTTTTTGCAACTTCAAATCCTTAGCTCCAAATTCAAGAGAACCCATTGGTAAGCATTCTCTTCATCTTCTCCAACTTATTCTCTTACCAATTTCAGAAATTCCTAAACCTAATTTTGGGAATGTTCTTGTTTTTGAGCTTAGATTCAAGCTCAATTGGGTTGTGTTGAAGAGAGGTTGATTCTCCATTTGCTTTCAAGCTTTTGCTTGTTCGATTTTGTGAAAATGTGAGATTTTTATCTCACATCTATGCTTATATTTATCTTCGATTGTTAGGTATGAATTCCTAACATTTATTCGTGTGCATTTGCTTTTGGTTTGGATTGATTTGGTGAATATTCCAATTTTTAGTGTTTGGAGTTCAATCCTTTAAAAATCATAACTTTGAGGTTCAAATGTGTTTTTGGTGATGCATCGAGGAGCCAATAGGGCCAGGTAGCCATTAGGCATGATTCCCTAGCGTCTGTGCTCGTTCGGTTGCAATTTGGTGGAGGTTGCATATCAATTTATGGGCATCATTGTGCAGAGCATCAGGTTCGGCCGATCGACCCCCCTGGTCCGGTCGACCGGCCTGCTAGTTAAAATTTGCCTCTGTTTCTGGTTCGGCCGACCGACCCCCCTGGTTCGGTCGACCGACCTGATGTCTCGAGTGTTTTTCAAAATAGGGTCCGGTCGACCGAGCCCTGCAGCCGGCCTACCGACCTGGTGTTATTTTGCCTATTTCGCCTATTTTGTGTGGTTTCCAACTTTAATCGATTCGTGTTGTTTCCTATGTCTTGTTATCATTTGTTATGACTTTGATGACTCCTTTTTAGGGATTTTTTAGTATCCATTTTGATGGATTCTTTATTGGTTTCGTTGGATTTTCATTCACATCTTCGTATGTGAATTTTAGTGATTGATTGTTCCTACAATCTTCTTTGTGTTTTGTCACTTTAAAAATATAAAGGTTTTCTATACTAGTAGTAAATATCAAAACTCTTTCCTCAAACGATTTCAATACTATTTTAATACCAAATTCGTTTATAAAACCGTTTTTCCAATCTACTAGTATATATATAAACCTTTACCTCACTCGCATGAGAAATCTAATTAAACGACTTAGTAAAACAAACGGTATGAAACGCTTGCGTTCACTTTGTCGGTTAATTCTTGGACTTGTTCGATTGAATCTCTTGTGACAATTTTATAGTGGAGATCTACAGTTTGTTCGTAAATATTTAAGTTAAGCAAGTGGTTATGGGACATGAAGCTAAACTCATATATTTACTAGCTTAGTGTAATTGACACTTCTCGTTGATCATGACGATCATCTTTGTGATTTAGACTAGGAATGTGCGATGTCTCTTTGTCTGCGAGGGAGACTAAACCCCGTTTTGTGGAGTTTCGACTCAATTTGGTGGGGTAGCAACCCATGGTCTTCGGGCCGTTTGTGGAGCTTCGGCTCAATTTGTGATGGTCAGCGACCATGGAATTAGCGTTCCGTTTGTGATACACGTGTTGGTGGGCTTTATGCTCCCGTTTGTGATAGGCCTCCCCCCCCCTCCCTTTGTGATTTCTGGATTTCTTGAGATGATTTCTAGAATTTGTGTTTCACCAATTTTCGTGATTTCCATTGATAAGTTTTATCAATATTTGTGCATTGGTGAATTTGTGCGTCATTGACTTTTGTGATTGACATTGATATAATCGTCAATATTTGTGGTTTGATGAACGAAATAAGGAGTATGGCATTTCTTTGATTCTTGTGTAGATTTGGTGATATTGATTAATCTCTCGTTGATTTTCAATTACTTATCTATATCACAGCTTGGAATTGTGATTATTATGTGTTTAGTCATATCTCTTATTATATGTCGTTGCATCTGATATCTATAGTTAGACTGATCCGTTTATTATTTTCTTATTAAATAATACTCGGGTTAGACCGAGATATTACAGGTGCTTCAGCTTGACCTCTCACTTGGGATTGATTTCTCTGACTTTTGGCTTACTACTTAGATTAGTAGTTTATTTTGGAGTATACATTCGAGATATAGACTCCATAATGTATACTTATTCTTTTGTGTAGTTCATGTAACTATTCTTTTGTGATACTGTGGATCTTTTTAGACCACTTGATGTACACTTCCTAGTGTAGTATTCATATCTATTTCCGCCTTTGTGATATGAATTGTCTATGACTGATTTATGTTATGTTTATTTCTATATTTGTTTCCGAAGATATTATAGCCACTGTGTAGTAGCTTTGAGTTTGTGTCGGTATGTCGGATTTCCCTCTTGATAAAGAAATGCATGTTATCCTATCTGACATATCGATGCTCGCACAAAGCAATTACACGGATGGTCGCTCCTCAACAGCCTTATTCTCCGTGCTAGTTGACAGCATTACTTCGTAGTGTTCTTGGCTAGCATGGGTATAGAGGTGGGGCATCACAGCTTGGTATCAGAGCCAAACTTCGGAACAATATGGAATATTATAACAAGGATCATCGTCCTAAGTCCATCTTAGGAGTCGTGCTTTAGGATTTAATTCGAGTCTTCGTACCGATTCATCCTATTTTCCTTATGATTCCTTGTTTATCTATCAAGATTTCTTGATATTCAATTTAGTGAATAATCTTCTTCTTGCCCTTCTTTCTTTCTAAGGAAGAGGAATGTCCAGACCAGGCCGTCCCAGAGCTGGACCATCTAGTGTTCCACCCTAAGATGGTATTTTTATGACTGCTCAACAGCTTCTTGATTTAGTGACGAATGCTCAAGCAGCTGGAGCTAACCCGGAACCTACTCACCCAAAGTCGGGATTTGCACGCTTGTGTAGCGATTACACTAATTTGGGTGGGGAGCCATTCAAAGGTTCCGAAACTGTTATTGAAGTACAGGATTGGCTAAGGTCATGTGATCGAATCTTTTCTCGCATGAATCTTATTGACCTTCACCGAGTTCAGGTGGCCTCTAGTATGCTCCGAGAAAGAGCATTGGACTGGTACGAGCTTCTTATTTCTGAAACTAATGAAGCGGATCTCACCTGGAAGAAATTCCGAGAACGCTTCGAGTTGAAATTTGTACCAGAAGCTGAGAAAGTGACATTGGCTTGACGATTTATAGACCATGTTCAAGGTGAGTCCTCCGTGACTGATTACGTCGCCTCCTTCGAGTCGCTTTCCAAATATGGGGTTGAATACATTAACACCCCTTTAAAGAAGAACCAGAGGTTCTTCTAAACAAAAATCTCAAGAAGCCATTACTTCTAAAATTAGAAGTTTCTTTCGACCAACTAGTTGATATTGCTCTTCGTCTTGAAGAGGCGGATAGGGAGAACGATGTTGAAGTGGTGGGTTCCAAACCAAACTTCAACAACAAGAAGAAGACAAACAAATTCAAAGGCCCTTATCCCAATAAGAAAGGGAAGCAAGTAACCTCCATGGCAAAGACTTCTTCCTTTGGCCATGGGGAATGCTACAATTGTGTTCGAAGGACCATTATGCGAACAAGTGCCCAAGGTCTCTCTCTTGTCGCTACTGCAAAGTTCCCGGTCATGTTATATCTTCATGCCCCAAGCTTCAGGGCAGGAAGGAGGGAAAATTTAATGTTGCTCAAGCCCCTGGCAACACATCTCGTGGCCAAGGTATTTCTCATTCTATTCTGGATGGAATTATTTTATTTCGTGATCATCCTATTCGAGTTCTTTTTGATACGGGTGCGTCCCATTCTTTTATATCAAAAGAACTTGTTGATACTTTTTCTTTGGATGTTTTGTGTTTAATGACGTCTTTGAGAATTGCGAATCCGGTTGGTGGATCCGCAACAATCAGTTTATTGTGTAAAGATGTCGAGATTATTTTTTGTGATTTTCCTTTCCTAGCCGATTTGCATGTCATGCGTTATTTAGGCTTTGGAATGATTTTGGGAATGGATTGGCTTAACCGTTATGAAGCCCATATCCTATGTCCTGAGCGGACTATTCATCTTCGACATCCTCAATCTATTAAGCAGATTTCTATTAATCATAAAGATTTGGATTCCGCTTTGGTTGCATCTTTATATTCTTTAAACCCTCGTGATGACGATGATGATGATGAGGGTGATATTATTTCTCTTATTCACGTCGTTCGTGAATTTTTCGATATATTCGTGCCCGTTTTAGGATTACCACCTAAGCGAGCAATTGAGTTCAGAATTAATCTTATTCCTGGAGCTCAACCTATCACTCGCCCTCCGTATCGTATGTCCAATAAAGAAAACGAGGAGATGCGTAAACAATTATCTGAATTGAAGACGAAGCAATTTATTCGCTCTAGTTCCTCGCCTTGGGGAGCTTCAGCTATTTTTGTGAAGAAATCCGATGGTACACTTAGGCTTTGCGTTGACTACCGCAAGCTTAATGATCTTACTATCAAAAATAAATATCCTTTACCTCGGATTGATGATCTATTCGATCAGCTTAGTGGTGCTAAGGTCTTTTCACAATTAGACTTAGCTACTGGATTTCATCAGCTTCGTATTGCAGAGGATAGTATTCCATTGACCTCGTTCCGTACTCGTTATGGATCTTATGAATGGCTTGTTACGCCATTTGGTTTGACGAATGCTTCGGCGTATTTCGTTGACCTTATGAATAGAGTTTTCAAAGACTTCCTCGACCGGTTTGTTCTCATCTTTATCGATGATATTCTTGTGTATTCTAAAACCGAGGAGGAGCATGAAAAACATCTTCGGATTGTGTTGGAAACTCTTAGGAGTAATCAATTAAAGGAAAAATTTTCTAAATGCCACTTTTGGCAATCTCGTGTGAAGTTTCTCGGTCACATTATTTCCGAATCCGGAATTTCCGTGGATCCTTCAAAGATTGAAGCGATTCAAGATTGGAAGAGACCGGAGAGTGTGACGGAGATTCGTAGTTTTCTTGGATTGGCAGGTTATTACCGCCGTTTTATCAAAGACTTTTCTAAGATTGCCGTGCCTCTCACTAGCTTGACTAAGAAAGGTGTTAAATACATTTGGTCGGACAAATGTGAAGCTTCTTTTTAGAAATTAGAAGAACTCCTTTCTGATGCTCCTATTCTTGTTATTCCCGAGGGGAATCAAGATTTCGTTGTTTATACCGATGCTAGTCGCGTTGGTTTGGGTGTCGTTCTTATGCAAAAAGAACGTGTTATTGCTTACGCTTCTAGGCAATTGAAGCCTGCTGAGACTAGATATGCCACTCATGGTTTAGAACTCGCGGCTATTATTTTTGCTCTCCGTATTTGGCGTCATTATCTTTTAGGAGAGAAATTTGTTCTTTATACCGATCATAAGTCCTTGAAATATTTATTTTCTCAAAAGGAACTTAATTTGCGTCAACAACATTGGCTCGAGTTCCTTGCTCCTTATGATCTTGATATTCTTTATACACCCGGTAAGGGTAATCGTGTCGCCGATGCTCTTAGCCGTAAACAACAAGCTGTTGTTTCTATGATGATATCCGAATGGAACGATCTCGAGATCTTATCCACTTGTGAGATTCGAGACCGCGTATCTGATTTATGTTCATCATTTGTTTTATGTAGCCTTGAGGCTCATCCTTCTCTTTTGGACCGCATTCTTGAAGCTCAAAGGCTAGATCCCGAATTGGCTCTTCTTGGCCAAAATATTAAGGATAAAATTGATATTGAAGGTTTGAAAGACTTTGATATCGATTCTCGTGGCAACATTCGAAGATTTGGTAGACTTATCGTACCAAATATTAGTGATCTTCGTAAAGATATTTTAGAAGATTCTCATCGTTCTAAATTTATCATTCATCCCGTAAGTAGTAAAATGTACGCGGATATGAAGCGACTTTATTATTGGGAGGGAATGAAACTTGACATCGCTAACTTCGTTAAGCGTTGCATGACTTGCCAACTCGTGAAGGCCGAGCATCAAAGGCCCGGTGGGTTATTGCAGCCTTCAGAAATTCCAATTTGGAAGTGGGACAGTATTCCCATGGATTTTATAGATGGCCTTCCCCGTTCTCGTTCGGGTCATGATAGCTTATGGGTGATTGTTGATAGACTTACTAAATCCGCCCATTTTATTCCCGTTCGGTCTAACCGAACCGTTCCTTTTATGGCCAGGCTCTTTATCAAAGAGATTGTTAAATTGCATGGAGTTCCTACTTCTATTGTTAGTGATCGTGATCCATTGTTTACTAGTGGATTTTGGAAGAGTCTTCAAAAAGCTTTGGGAACGAAGCTTAATTTTAGCACCGCTTATCATCCTCAGTCCGATGGACAAACCGAGCGTGTGAATCAAACCCTTGAAGATCTTCTTCGTGCATGTGTGCTTGATTTTGGTGGAAGTTGGGAGGATCATATTTCACTTGTTAAATTTTCCTATAATAATAGCTTCCAATCTAGTATTGGTATGGCACCTTTCGAGGCACTCTATGGAAGGCCATGCCGATCTCCTTCTTGTTGGCTTGAGGCCGGTGAGAAGCTGGTTTTAGGTCCAGATTTTATTCGTGATTCCACAGAAAAGATTGATCTTATTCGTCATAGGATGAAAGAAGCCCAGAGTAGACAAAAATCCTACGCCGATAACCGAAGAAGGAAGTTAGAATTTTCTGTGGGAGATCTTGTGTTCATTCGTGTTTCACCTATGAAAGGTGTTGTACGTTTAAGTCGATCAGGAAAATTGGCGCCTTGATATATTGGGCCATTTCCTATCACTGAATGTATTGGTTCCATGGCTTATCGCCTTTTATTACCGGCTCAATTTTCTGCTACCCATGACGTGTTTCACGTTTCTCAACTTCGGAAGTGCCTTCGAGATTCTGATTCTGTTCTTGAGCCCGGTGTTGTGGAAGAGATTGAAGTTTCGCCTAATTTAACTTATGAGCAACATCCTATTCGTATCATTGCTTCGGAGGTCAAACGACTTCGAAATAAAGATGTTCCGCTTGTTAAAGTTCAATGGTCTTCAAATCCTAAGGATTGTTCTTGGGAATCTAGAGAGTACATCGAGCGAACACATCCGGGCTTACTTTCTCGTGCTCTTTGAGGTGAACTTCTTATTTCAAATTTCTTTTATGTTGAATATGCTTTTATGGTTGTTACTACATATCTTCTTCTTAAACATTGCGAGGACGTAATTTCTTTAAGGAGGGGAGTCTGTAACAACCCGCATATTTATCGATTTTATATTTAAATATTTTATTTAAATATTTCATCGATTAGTCGGATTTTAGTCCGAAAAGCTACTTTTTGCATACGGTCGAATTAGGACTCGGGACCACTCCCATTGAGTTTAAAATGCCGTTTGCGACCTTTTTGAGTATAAGCTTCGATATGTTTGGAGAAAGTTGATTTTTGCTACTTTTCACTTTGGGTTTGGTTTTGGGCTCAGCCCTATGTTAACTTATGCTCAAATCTGAGCCACTCTTCCCCACTCACCCTCATTCTCTTCTCTTTTCAGTTTTTAGAGTATTAATGGTGGGAGAGATTGGAAATTAAAACTCCAAAACCCTAGTTCTTTTTGCAACTTCAAATCCTTAGCTCCAAATTCAAGAGAACCCATTGGTAAGCATTCTCTTCATCTTCTCCAACTTATTCTCTTACCAATTTCAGAAATTCCTAAACCTAATTTTGGGGATGTTCTTGTTTTTGAGCTTAGATTCAAGCTCAATTGGGTTATGTTGAAGAGAGGTTGATTCTCCATTTGCTTTCAAGCTTCTTCTTGTTCGATTTTGTGAAAAGGTGAGATTTTTATCTCACATCTATGCTTATATTTATCTTCGATTGTTAGGTATGAATTCCTAACATTTATTCGTGTGCATTTGCTTTTGGTTTGGATTGATTTGGTGAATATTCCAATTTTTAGTGTTTGGAGTTCAATCCTTTAAAAATCATAACTTTGAGGTTCAAATGTGTTTTTGGTGATGCATCGAGGAGCCAATAGGGCCGGGTAGCCGTTAGGCATGATTCCCTAGCGTCTGTGCTCGTTCTGTTGCAATTTGGTGGAGGTTGCATATCAATTTATGGGCATCATTGTGCAGAGCATCAGGTTCGGCCGACCGACCCCCCTGGTCCGGTCGACCGACCTGCTAGTTAAAATTTGCCTCTGTTTCTGGTTCGGCCGACCGACCCCCCTGGTTCGGTCGACCGACCTGATGTCCAGAGTGTTTTTCAAAATAGGGTCCGGTCGACCGAGCCCTGCAGCCGGCCGACCGACCTGGTGTTATTTTGCCTATTTCGCCTATTTTTTGTGGTTTCCAACTTTAATCAATTCGTGTTGTTTCCTATGTCTTGTTATCATTTGTTATGACTTTGATGACTCCGTTTTAGGGATTTTTGAGTATCCATTTTGATGGATTCTTTATCGGTTTCGTTGGGTTTTTATTCACATCTTCGTATGTGAATTTTAGTGATTGATTGTTCCTACAATCTTCTTTGTGTTTTGTCACTTTAAAAATATAAAGGTTTTCTATACTAGTAGTAAATATCAAAAATCTTTCCTCAAACGATTTCAATACTATTTTAATAACAAATTCGTTTATAAAACTGTTTTTCCAATCTACTAGTATATATATAAACCTTTACCTCACTCGTATGAGAAATCTAATTAAACGACTTAGTAAAACAAACGGTATGAAACGCTTGCGTTCACTTTGTCGGTTAATTCTTGGACTTGTTCGATTGAATCTCTTGTGATAATTTTATAGTGAAGATCTACAGTTTGTTCGTAAATATTTAAGTTAAGCAAGTGGTTATGGGGCATGAAGCTAAACTCGTATATTTACTAGCTTAGTGTAATTGACACTTCTCGTTGATCATGATGATCATCTTTGTGATTTAGACTAGCAATGTGCGATGTCTATTTGTCTGCGAGGGAGATGTGTCCCCGTTTTGTGGAGTTTCGACTCAATTTGGTGGGGTAGCAACCCATGGTCTTCGGGCCGTTTGTGGAGCTTCGGCTCAATTTGTGATGGTTAGCGACCATGGAATTAGCGTTCCGTTTGTGATACACGTGTTGGTGGGCTTTATGCTCCCGTTTGTGATAGGCCTCCCCCCCCCCCTTTGTGATTTCTGGATTTCTTGAGATGATTTCTAGAATTTGTGTTTCACCAATTTTCGTGATTTCCATTGATAAGTTTTATCAATATTTGTGCATTGGTGAATTTGTGCATCATTGACTTTTGTGATTGACATTGATATAATCGTCAATATTTGTGGTTTGATGAACGAAATAAGGAGTATGGCATTTCTTTGATTCTTGTGTAGATTTGGTGATATTGATTAATCTCTCATTGATTTTCAATTACTTATATATATCACAGCTTGGAATTGTGATTATTATGTGTTTAGTCATATCTCTTATTCTTTGTCGTTTCATTTGATATCTATAGTTAGACTGATCCGTTTATTATTTTCTTATTAAATAATACTCGGGTCAGACCGAGATGTTACAGATGCTTCAGCTTGACCTCCCACTTGGGATTGATTTCTCTGACTTTTGGCTTACTACTTAGATTAGTAGTTTATTTTGGAGTAAACATTCGAGATATAGACTCCATAATGTATACTTATTCTTTGTGATATTGTGGATCTTTTTAGACCACTACTCTGATGTACACTTCCTAGTGTAGTATTCATATCTATTTCCGCCTTTGTGATATGAATTGTCTGTGACTGATTTATGTTGTGTTTATTTCTATATTTGTTTCCGAAGATATTATAGCCACTGTGTAGTAGCTTTGAGTTTGTGTCGGTATGTCGGATTTCCCTCTTGATAAAGAAATGCATGTTATACTATCTGACATATCGATGCTCGCACAAAGCAATTACACGGATGGTCGCTCCTCAACAGCCTTATTCTCCTTGCTAGTTGACAGCATTACTTCGTAGTGTTCTTGGCTAGCGTGGGTATAGAGGTGGGGCGTCACACTTGGCCAATATTTCAACAATGCCTGTTGCTATTTTATGCTAAGAAAAAAAACCAACCAAATAAAATAATAATTTATGCTTTTGCAGGAGAAAACAAAACCACAAACATGTCATGGTACAATTATTATAAAAGATGTAGATGAATTCTTAGATCATAAATCCAATGATACGGTTTAATTAAATTCAAATTGCTATCATTTCAGGAAACTTTTGGTCAAATCAACAGAATCCAATATTTCATTAAATCTATGGATCCATGTATAATACTGTTTATTAACATGTTTTGAATCACCATAATTGAAGCATTCACAAATCAGAACGAAATAAATGGATCAGATGAATCAACCGAAAATTGTAAATCCAAGAACCCTAATTTCATATGTTCTTAAAACAAAAGAATTTCTCAATAAAATCAATGATGGGTGGCTCTGATACCACTTGTTGTAATAAATAAATAAATTCTAGATCTGAATACATACAACCCATATTGATTCTATCGAGACACAAATATATGAAATTAAATAGTTCAGCAGAAGTCGTACCTGAATCCATTGATGTTAGCAAAAAGAAGACCAACTAGGTTTTAGATCTTTCAAATTGACACAAGCTTAGATCTAAAAATTCTCTTTAGAAGAGGGTGGAGAGAATATGATAAGACTTGTGTAATTTGAGGACCATAACCCCATATATATAGTGTGTGAAATGTTTCAGTTCGGCCCTTCAACAAACTAAAATTGTCACTCTGGTATCCACACATTATAAATCTACATGGCGAATATACCCCTTAAGTCTTGTTGTATTTATTCCAAATAGATCACATAATTAAACTTAATCCCAAGATAGCTCATACATTCAAATATTAAAATATGGGGCCCCATAATGCTGAATTATTCCAACAAAATTATGCTAAATAGACAAAATATTACGAAGTACTTGGGAAGTAGTTAACAACCAACAACACATTTTTGTAAACAGCCACCTGAGTCCATGTCATGCAGAACGGATTACCTATATTATAACACGTACTTACGATTTACCCAACTTTCAAGTTGTTTTTGAGAGAGGATTATTTAAATTTAGGTACTTCCCATTTAAATTCTTATGCTGTACAGTGGATTCTTGTTTCATTTTGATTATGTAACCTTGTATTAGTTTCGAACTTACGACCTCTAACACAAAAGTCGAATCACTTAACTACTAGGACAATGGTGCTTGTCAGACAAACTCTAATATTATCCAAAATCAAATAATAGCCAAGAGTACTAGTACTTCAAGAAGGAAACCAATACCACCTTAAACCTGCATATCTAAAGTATAAAATTTCTACGACATTAAAATAAAATAATTAATTCAAAATATAAAGCTAAACAGAAGAAGAAAAACATAACCCATTTTAATTAAGGACGGCAACTCTTAATCTTAAAACACAAAAAATCAGTTAGATCATTATATACTAAACAATATATGTAATAAAAAAGAAATAATACCTGAAACAAATAAAATTTTAGTGCAGATTTGCAATTTCTTCAATTATGGCCATGTCGATTGCATCTTCCACATTTATTTCCCTAAGTTTTAGAAAAGATTGGACCTCCCATTCTCTAAAATGATGGTTTACTAGCTTAACAAACAAATTTAGGTGGCTTTACAGTTCCATTATCTTTACAAAAGCTTTAGGTTTATCAAATTTAGGGATTGGCATTATAGCATGAGAATAAGAAGCACGATAAGCACCAATTGTATAGTAATACTCCGCAAAGTCATAAATAGAAAGCTTAGACCTATCCTAGATTTTATAACATAAGCATATGGAAATCAAGTAATTTTCCATCGGTTCCAACTTCACATTCGTAAATTCAGATCAACATGATGAGATTTCAAAGATTTTACCTCAAAAACACAATCAGAAGACTTAAATTCATCCCATCCATAACTTTCATTAATAGTTTCAAACAATCGACCTTTCATTTGCTAGGCAAAGAATGCTCTTCCAACTACGCACTCTTCTCTATGTTTAAACATTTGCTTCAGTAACTCAATTCAAAATACCATCTAAAAAACAAGTAACAGGAAGAGCGTATTCATCTAAAATTTATGAAGTAAAGCTTTCGGCCACATTAGAAGATAACTAATCATAATGCCTCCCTAGGAAAAAAAGGTCAGCCCAATGATCATATGGTTTATCACTTATAAAATCTAAACCCACAGAACCACCAACCTCAACATATTTATTCAAAGCTCCTTCAAAATAAAAAAAAAGAATAGCAGATCTTGCAAGACTTTCAAATAATCTTTTATACAATGGTCTTCATTCTTAATCTTCACTGAACTTAATCTTCATCAAGTATATATTATTAAATGTTTACGAAACCAATTATGATTAGATTCAGTGTCTTTAGAAATAATTGCCATGGCCAAAAGAAAAAAATACCAAGATTGCATTTTTTGTAGTTACAGATCAAAAAGGTAGCATGTAAAAAAATCAGTGGATGACGGTGTTTAAAACCAATAATACATGCATGAAAACCTAAATAAAATCTTTCAATTTGTTCTAGAATTCACTTCCATATCAACATTGCTCTCAAGATTTGAATTCTTAACTGCATTTAAATGCCATTGTAAATCATTGTAAGATAAAGCTTCATCACCATAGATTTCCTTCATTGCCATTTGTTTCCCAGAATAAGCATCGTAGTAATTCATTTAAAATAATATTCTCTTCTAAACCAAAGAATAATTTCTTTTGGTTTTTTCATACGTTCATCTCTAATTTGATCAATAATCACAGACTTAACAAATTCACTAGAAATGAGTGGATGGTTAATATCACATAATCCAGCACCATAAGAATGCTTTTGAGTCAAACTTCTAATATAAAAACAATTAACACTTCCGAAATCACATGTGGCGTGAACTTTAAAGTTACAACTTTCATCAAACCAACAACAAATGGAAGTAACTCTCTCTACAATTCTTAATATTCTTCAACTTATATCCAAATTAAATTTGATAAGCTATTAAGAAATTTCTGAATTACAAAGCTCCATCAAATCGATATCCAACAAAATCCAAAATTGAAATGTTATTTTCCTTCTTCAACATTTCCTTAAAATCCAATTGAATATTTGTACCAAGTGAACCAGAAACCAAAGTATTTCCAATAGCAGAATCACTAATATTATTACTTTCACATTCCAACAAAAATTGTTTCAATCTTATGCTAAACACTAGAAATTCTTTCTTTTTAAACAAAGAAAAGCATACAATACTTTGTAAATCTAAATCAGTATCTAGAACTCTAAACTTCCCTTCAATTGTATATAGTATGCCAATACTCAATGGAGTTAATGCTGAACAATATTCACATAATTCATTCCTAAGAGGAAGAAGGCGGGCATTTAGGCCAACACGACAACTAAAGCTATTATCATCATGCAGGAAAACATCTAAGATTGTACAGTAACACTAAAAAAAAGAAATGAATTGATAAATTTTAAAAAAAAATGAAACTACACCAAATAACGCTATTTGTTATAATCACAACAACAAATAAGAAGATCATCACTACATAATTGTATATAACATAAGAAATATAATTAAAAGCTAATCTTATTTAGCAAAACAACGAACTACAAGAATGATAAACCCCAACAAAATTGAATAATCAAATAAATGAGAAAAAGAAGCATACCAATCAGAACTAAATGAAAAAAAATCAAATTATAAGAAATCTTGTCCCCTATTAAAACAAGATCCTACAAAAATTAAATAAAAAACAAACTAGAAAAAACTTCAAAACCAAATAAAATTAAAAAAAGAATAAAACTTACTGTTATTCGAATCAAGTAGTAGATGAGAAAGTGTAGACCAATTTTTGGATCGATTTTAAATCAAAAATATTATTACAAGCGATAATTATATAAGCGGAGAAAAAGTTAGAGTTATATTAGAAGTGTCCTTGAATGACAACTATTGGCCCAAACATAACAAAAAAATAAAAAACTGTTATCCTGTGCCATTAAATAATTAGGCCATCCTTTGATCTAAAATTAAAGAAAAATAGTCCTCCAAACTATTTTCCACTGTTTTATATATGTTATTTTTGTAGTATGACATTTTTATGTATAAAAAAATCCATAAGCAAATAATTTTGAAAATACAAATTTCAAACAT
The DNA here is from genome assembly GCA_030765085.1 of Allium cepa. Classification (NCBI taxonomy): domain Eukaryota; kingdom Viridiplantae; phylum Streptophyta; class Magnoliopsida; order Asparagales; family Amaryllidaceae; genus Allium; species Allium cepa. The sequence continues at coordinate 646,711,885 of CM060939.1, read as the reverse complement.
GTTTGTCACTATGAAAGGGGACCATCCTTCTAATGAGGGTGTAAAGGAAACGCCTCTTATGGACGGAGGTCTAACAAAAATGTTTGTTAATATATTTTCATTTTTGGAAAACATAATTATTTTTAAAAGCTATATATATTTATGGTTGTTTTCAAATTGTTAAAATAGTATTCCTTACCAAACGAAGGATTTATGATTGATATCCTTATTATTTTTCTCAATTAGTTAATGTTATAAAATTTCCAAAAAAACTAATTATAGATTACAATTCATAAATGATTTAGCATAATATTTTCATTTTAATGAAACAAAACGAAAAAAATATCCATTTATCATTAAAAAATGAAAGCGAACATAATTGAAGAACATATCTGTTTTATGATCTATAAAATTTATCGGGGAAAATCCCTTCAGATGATCAGTCTAAGGGAATAAAAAACCAAATGCAGCGGAAAACAGCTGAATCGTGATTGTAGTGAAACGGAACAAACAGAGATAAACACTAGAACTGACAGTCGCAGATCTATGCAATGCAGAAAAATAAATAACATCAGTATTTATATTAGTTCCACTACCGCAAGGCAATGTACGTCCACTTGGGAAGAGGAGATTTTATTAATCATTGAAAGATAAGAGTTACAAGATTGATTCACTTTCGGAGACTATACATAAGAAGAATTCACAACACATACAAAATTCTGCAGAGTATCAGCTCTCTACGATGGCCCTGAAATTGGCTGAGATTAGCTCTCAATTTCGGCTGCCATTGTTGTCCGGAAGCTCCTCTATTTATATAGAGGAGAAATGAGGAGGGGTAGCTGCTATATAGAAGCTCTGGGGTTTGGTTTGTTATGCATCTGGTTCAGCAGCATTTGGTTCGGGAAAATGCCGAGTGAAAAAATTTGGACCGGTAGGTAAATCATCGAATGAAATATTTCATTCGACAAATCACTGAACGAAATATCTCGTTCGAAAAATCACTAGACGGAACAACTCACTCGGCAATTTTCTTTTCTTCCGCCTCTCCATTTTAACGAACGAAATCAGATGCTCCATCACCGATCCAAACTCCACCTTCTTTGTTGCCAAATCACCAAACGAGCTTTCACCGCTCTAGATTTTCAGCTTCCAAGCATCTCCTTCATCACCGAATGAGCTTCCACCACTCGAGATTTGGAGCGGTATCTTCTTCTTTACACGACTCTTCTATGATGCAAAATTAGGGCTTGCTTCATCTTCCTCCTTTCATAGAATTAGGTAACATATCTAACAATCTCCACCTTGTTACCTTATTCCATATAAGTCTTCCAAGTCCATTTGGACTTTCATGCTCCAAGAAATGGATACTTACCCAATGAGCTTCGGCAATGCTATCATCCATTACACTCTATCAACGAACTTCGGCAAGACCACTACCCATCAACAAAGTGTTCGAAGTACCCAGTCCATGTAGAACCTATCAATCTCCACCATGAAAACCAACATCTCCATGAACCATCTCAACTCTCCCCCTGTGCCACCCCGTGGCACCTAGCACTTCATTAAGCGAATCATGTCCGAGCAATGCTTGAACTTAGCAATGGGCAACAACTTGGTAAACATGTCCACTGCATTCTCCTTTGTGTGAACTTTCTGAAGAAGAACTAGCTTCTCTTCACTCATCGAGACAAGAAATGACTCTCTGGCCTCAATATGCTTTATCCTCATGCTGAACACCAGATTTTCAACAAAGTGGATTGTACTCTGAATATCACAGTATACATCCATGCCTTCATATACGAAGCCCAAATCACACAACAGCCTCAAATAAAGTGCCTCCTTAGCTGCTTCAATCGCAGCTATGAACTCTATCTCTATAGTAGACAAAGCCACAATCGTCTACAACCTCGCTCTCCAACTGATCGATGTCCCACCTATGGTGAACACATATCCGGAGGTTGACTTTCTTCAATCTCTATCACCGGTATAGTCGAAATCGCAAAATCGAACCAATTTGAAATTTCTATCTCTACCGCCAAAGACAAGTCCATGGTTTGAAGTTCCTCTAAGGTATCTAAAGGTACACTTCACTGCTTCCCAATGCATCTTTCCTGGATTCGCCATGAATCTACACGCCAATCCAACAGCCTGTGTAATGTCAGGCCTAGTGCAAACCATGGCATACATCAAGCTGCTAACTTCACTTGATATGTGACCTTTATCATATACGCCTTGTCCTTTTTCGAGATCGGAGAGCCTTTGCTAGAAAGCTGTATATGCAAAGGCATGAGTGTGTTGATTGACTTTTCCGCTTCTATGCTAAACCGAGCAAGCACCTTTCGAATGTATTCCTTTTGAGTGAGGCTCAAAAATCCTAGCTTTCTATCTGTTTGGATTTCCATACATAAAATTTTCTTTGCTTCTCCAAGGTCCTTCATTTCGAATTCCGCTTCTAGCTTTCGCTATAAACTATTGGTTTTGGCTTTATCCTTGGAAGCAATCAACATATCATCCATGTATAAGAGTAGGTACACCCATCTACCATTCTTTAAATGCTTTAAGTACACATAAGCGTCTTCGATGCTACGATCAAAATCAAGTGAAAGCATAAAAGAGTCAAACCTCTTGTATCATTGTCTAGGCGACTACTTAAGTCCACACAATGACTTCTTCAATTTGAAAACCCAATTTTCTTTTCCATCTACGACAAATCCTTTTGGATGCTTCATGTAAGTGTTCTCATCCAAGTCTCCGTGAAAGAAAATGTTTTCACGTCCAGTCATGAGCTACAACGATAGCAAGCAAAATGCGAATGGACGTATGCCTCGCTACCAGAGAGACTATCTCATCATGCTCCAATCCCTTTTTTTGTGAAAACCCTTTAGCAACTAGTCTACTCTTGTATCTCTCATTATCCTTTACCTCGAACACTTACTTGTAATCTATGGCCCGGCTTCCTTGAGGAGGTGGTACCAAATCCAAAGTCTTGTTCTTCTTTAATGAATTTAAATCATCTTCCATAGCGCACATCCACATTGAACTGTCACATGACTTCAAAGCTTCATTAAGGTCTCATGAACCACATATAGGGCATAGGCAAACTGATCACCAAGGCTATGGTTTGTAAACTGCCATTCACCATACCTTTCGGGTGGCCTAATAGTCCTACGACTAACCCGAGTAGGTACTGCTTCGTCCAAACTCCTTTCAGCTCCACCTTAAACTAAACTTTCTCTAAATTCATGCACATCACTAGCACGACTAGAAGGTACCTATGGACTATCCTGTAATGTTTCATCAACTGCATTTTCCTTGACAACGTCAACAACAACTCTACTATTTGGCTTGAACACAGGACCTTTTTCCATCTCCTTAGGCCTATCAGAATCTTTTGATGTCGTGGGTAGCTTCTCTTTCGGATTGAACATAGCAGACTCATCAAAAGTAACATGTCTAGAATGAACAATCTTCTGATCAACAGGGTTCCAAATTCGACACCCTTTGATACCATCGGTTTATCCCATTAGTATGCCCTTGTATGATCTAGCCTCCAATTTGTCATCGCTTGTATGGTGAATGTACACAGAATAACCAAAATTAGGAAGTAACCATGATACACTGCTTTACCTCTCCACTTCTCCTCTGGAATCTTCACATCTATTGCTGAGCACAGAATTAGATTTATGATATGCGCCATAGTTGATAATGCCTCAACCCAAAAGCTTCTAAATAAGCCCGTTGTTAATCTCGAGCAACGAATCTTCCCCAGTAGAGTCATGTTCATCATTTATGCAACCCATTGGATTACAGATCTCCAGATTTAGTGAAATGTCTCTAAATGTCATGTTATCCAAAAAAGTCAAGGAACTCCCTAGAGACAAATTCATCACCATTATCAGATCTCAGCACCTTCAACCTAGAACCAGATTGGTTCTCGACAAGCACTTTTCGGTCTTTGAACTTCTCAAAACTCTCTGATTTGACCTGCATCACATACACCCATACCTTCCAAGAAAAACCATCAATTAAAGAGATAAAATACTTTGCTCCTCCAAGTGAGGGAGCAGCAATGTAACGTCCCGCCTTTTCGCACACTTTAAACCGACACACGTGCCAATTCAAAGCATACGGAAGGGCGAAATGTTATGGGGTAAATAAGAAAAACAGAGAAGAAATAAAACAAAATAGAATCTCACAGCAGAAGGATAAAATATAATAATAAATATACAATTCATAAAAGGTTACAAAACGGTTGATTCTTCTTTATACAATAAATATCAGAGTTACACATACCAATACAATCAATGCAGCGGAACAGAAAGAGTGTGGTGCGATACAATAGATAATAATAATACGAATCCTTCGTCTTCGTCCTCCAAAGCTAAAATCTTCGATCCTGAAATGCTCGGACTGACCCGAGCGAATTTGAAAAGACAAAAACACTCGAGTCAGAACTAAAAGATCTTATGTAAGTTAAATTAACAGAATTAAATATGAGTGCAGTAACTCAAGAGATGCTCGGGATTCACATCTCCTAAGGATCCGTTAAACTATTTACTATGTAGTATATTGCGCTATTATAATAGTGTCTATAGTCAAATAAACATACTTTTAAATAGCATTAAGGCTTTACATTTTCCACCTTAACACGTAATAGTCCCAGTAGTCCATCCAATATCATAGTCCCTCCTGATCGGGAAGCCACCAGAGGATACCACACGGGCTACGGGAGAAATCCAAACTCGTACAAGGCGCGATAGGGTAGGTGACACGGCACAACTAGGCAATGCCAGGGTAGATATACCAATTGCGTACCCAGGCTGATGGAAACGCATAGCCGCAGTTACCGCCCACCTCGAACAAACTCCCCAAAATCAAATAAAAGTGGCCACTGAATCAATCCAAAGTCATAGTATAATATCGAAGAGGAGTGTCCGATCAGAGGAATGACCTCATTGGCCTGGGAATAGCTCCTGTTTTAGCCACCTTATGCCAACTCACGGGAGTTGGGTCCACGTATTTACCTTATAGGAAACGTCGCCACCACCTACTTCATTCTGGAATCTCCACCGCGTACACGGTTAGTCAAAGTGGTTTTCGATATCGACAGAGAGTATGTCCATATCCGATCCCGGTCTCTTTGCAAACCCATCGTTATTATAACACCGCGGTCATTTAAAAATAGTTTATACTTTTAAAACCAGGATAAACATATCCATCTTAAAATTATGGATACGATATCATTTTAAAACCCAAAACAATATGATATCATTTATCCCAAATATAAATCTTTTCCAAAAATCATAATGCTTTAAAATTTATAACGTCTGAAAGCCAAATATCTTTTCAAAGCATAATTTTTCGAAATTCATAATTTAAAACCATAACTTCTAGAACTTGAATGGTTTGGATATTCAACGGTATATGAATTAAATGGTTTAACTTTACTGTTACTTTGTAAAGAAAATAATTTACATGGTTTTACAAATATATTTCTTTATTTAAAGTCTAAACCTTAATTTAAATATCACTTCAAGTTCCAAAAACCATTTCAATTTCTATATATATATAAATCCATTTGGAGTATTAATATTCAAAACTAAAGTTGGAATTTATTCTTTCAACAAATTAAATGTTTTATTATTTAGGTTTGAGTATCCACATACAATTTATAAATGAAACTCCAAATTCTAGTAATTAAATAATTTCTCAACTTTACTTTATACTAGAATATCCATTTTTAAGTTTATTTAGGAAAATTCAGTTTATACATATCATATCTTTAAAATTTCCAAACTTAAGATATATTGTAAATTATCAATCTCATTTCTAAATTTTTATTCCATTTTATTTAACGGATTTATACATAGCTTAAATTCAAAAGTTAAACTTCATATGTATATATATAAATGGAAGAATAATATTCATAAAATATCAAAATTAAATTTTATAAATCGTATCACATCCAAACCATAGAAATCACTTTTAAAATAATTTATATATAGACCACGGTGCCTGTATAAAATTTTCTATCCTATGGTCAAGTGATACGGATATTTATCATTTCAATCCGCAATTTAAAATAAAACTTTGCGGTTTTATATCATTTCAAACCACAAATCCCAAATGAGATGAAAATGCATGATAACTTGCAGTTTAATGATATACAAATAAAACATCCATTCATCAACATCATCCATCATCCAATCACAATCATCAATCAATAACAATATATATTTGATAATGTCTAACAGGTAATAACTGGCAATTTTATTCAAATTAAATTTTAACAACTATTAATCTAACAGTTTATATTCAGTAATAATTTATATAACTGTTAACTAGCAGTTTATAGGCAAACAAATAAATTCTAACTGTCAATTAATACGCAATAAATAAATTAAATTAACAGTTAAATTAAATAAAATGCAATTTAACAGGTATGATGAAATAACATGCCAAATAGTCATAAATAAATTTCTATTCATTTCTAAAATAAATTTAACAAACATAAAAACTTTTAGTAGTTGCGAGTGGGTTAAAACACTCACCTTTGGAATTTAAATCGAATTTAAATTCAATTTAAACTCAAAATTTTGACGGTCTCCAAATCTATCCAAACCAGTGTCATCAGATCTGCAATTTAATTTCGATCCTAACAAAAGAAATTTCGTTTGAATCCGAGGTCGTATGAGAAAGTTATGGCGAAAAATGTGATTGAAAACAAAATTAAATTAAAACAAAACCTACCCAAAATTTAAAAATTTCCACGTCACCCTAACCTCTCTTCCCACACGCGAAAACACGCCCAGGTCCTTGCCGTTCGAATTCACAGAACACGCCCCCCCTTGACCAAACTTTGACCGCTGATTCCTGCCACCACCGGCCTCCGTTCAACAAACCGAAGCCACCAACGCCCACGTCTCCCCTAGCCGACCCCCTGGCCCCCAACCCTAGCCGACCGGTCACCAAAAAAGCGTGCGCCGCCGCCTTGTTTGTAGGGTTCCAAAACCCTAATCGAATTTTATACGGCGATCTAGCCGTTGATTCGATGCAATAACCACATAGATCTAACCCCCTCAGTCCCCTCTCCAATACCCAGAAACCGTTTGACGATCAGACGAAGTTTGTGATGACGTGATTAACGGTTGTAACTGATACAATTTATTCTGGGTAAACAGAGCATCGATTCGAAAAACGAATCGCACCATTGAATTACGTATTTTGAGAACTACAATATATAATTTTCTCGGATTTTTCTGGAGAGTTTGAATTTCATTGGATTTTGAACTGTAGATGGATCTAGGTTTTTCAACCATTGAGGAAGAGAAGGAGATGAAGAAAATGAACATACAGATAAATGAATAGAAGATGGAGGCTAGGGTTTACGACTGGATATATATAGGTAGGTTAGAGGTAGAGTATATAGAACGGATAGATGAACGTACGTAACAAACTATGGCCCAAAAAGCCCGTTCTGACCCCGGAACGAAATTTATTAAACCCATATATCCAACTAGGTATTTTAAAATATTCTGAACGCGGTGGAAAAAGTTTCACGTCCAAATTTGATCGTATGAAGAAGTTATGCTGAAAACAAAATTTCCAAATTGATTTTAATTAAATCGATTTCAAGGCGTTTCGCGTCCGTACGATCAAACGACAGGTCCGATCGATACGAAACTTGAAACCCTACAATAATTCACCGATACGGATCCGATGAAACTGGTTTCGTCGAAATCCGAGTCCGTGGCCAAAATGGCTATTTTTATACTCATTAAATAAATTAAAATAAATTATAAAAATCCAAATTTTATATTGAAATTCTAAAATTGACCAAATTTTATTTCTTATATATTTTATAATCAATTTAAATGATTTAACAAGTTTAGCTGTGAATTAAAGTTGACAAGTCTATAAATTTCAGTATTAAATTCTCCGCTTCCTTATATTTAGAAATTATAAATTACATTCTCAAAAACCCATTTATTAGAATTTTAACTTTTATATTCTCAACTTTAATTCAAAACAAAGATGCCATTAACATTAGTTCATGATTTCACTTTAATATCCACAAGTTCCAATTTAGATTTCAATAACGTAATATTTAACGTTTTATTCCTCTTTATTTACAATAAATACCATTGTTGAATCTGATACTCTAATTAATTTATAAATCATGCTTTCTAAAAATATATATCAACAATTGGTCGAATTATAAATAGAATTAGCCTTACCTTCATCTAATAGAATTTACTACTGCAATTACAAAACAAAACTATGCTAACTGCATGATTTAAGTCGATTTATTGTAATTGTGTCTACACTAAATGTTATAAATTATAAATTGGAACCTCAATAAATTCATTTATTGATTTTAAAAATCTTTCTATTCAGTAATTAGCCAATTTATGGGTATAAACAACATTTGAATTATAATACATCTCATTAGTGCATGTTTTATTTCCTATAAATCCTCCCTTTTTAACTATACACATTAACGCCCAAAATAATTTATTTAGATTCATTTAAATCGAGTGCCCTCCTTAACTATATACTAAATAAATGTTAAATCAAAATAATTGTTACCCTTTATATTCAAATTCACTTATAACATTATTAACAACAATGTTGCCCTAGATTTAAGTTTTTAATCTAAATAAATTAGATGAATGGGTAGAAATTTGTAATTATCGCAAATGCCCAATACATATGCATTAATTACTACTTATTATTAGAATTCATTTATTAATTTACCAGTTGCCTTAGTCTTCTTATTTCCTATTTACTACCAACTTCAAATTTAGTTATAGCTTATCAAAACATACATACCTAGGCAATCAAATTCTTGTCCTCTTTGTTATTTCAATTAAATCGGGTATGCGCAATTAAATTGTTTATTAACTTATTCCTACAAATTTATTTACATACCTTCAGTCCCAAATTTTATAGAATTAAATTCTAATTACTTAACACTTAATCCATCAATTATATTCTATCCAAACATGCATTTAAATCTTTTTATTTTAAATAAATTTTATTCAATGCTGACATCCACTAAATAAAATTTACCTCCAATTTATATAGTTGCAATTCAATTCAGTTATTATTTCATTAATACCATTTTAATCAACTAATTATAACTTATAGCCACAAACATCAATTTACGTTATTTCAATCTATGCCATATAAATATTATATTGTTGACATTAAATTCCAATTACTATATCTAATTTCTACATTTACTCAAATAAAATCTTAAGACTTTTATTTTATTCTAAATTAGATTAGAAATTATATTAAATTAACTCATTTAATATTATCAAATCTAACGGGTCGTTACACTCTCCCCCACTCAAAACTTTTCGTCCCCGAAAAGGAAAAAGAAGGGAGAAGGAAGAATTAACAGAAATAGTACATTTTTTCAAATATTAACCTATAAACAATAATTTACTAAATTTATTACCCTATATAAAATATACCCGTTTCATAATCATTATATCCTTATATACTTAAATTATTTAAGTTTGGAAAATATTTACAACAAAATTCTAAGTCCAAAATTTACGGAAAATTTTGGCAGAGTCTCCTTTGTACGGAGAGGCTCGGGAGAAAATAAAATATCAAAATATAAAAATTATATACATATATTATCCAAATATTATATCCCATCACGGGGAAAATTATATAAAATAGCGCTACAAAACGTAATCCGAAAATGTACCAATTGTCGGGCAATTACGCTTATTATTATGGAACCAAAAGCAGTAGCAGTTGCTTCCATAACCTGCATTTCACTTATAAAATCTAAAGGTTTAACAATTTATCTCAAGTGAAATATTTAAGTGGTTTCAATCACTAACAATAATCAATACAACAACCATCAATTTTTAACAACAACACACACACAAAACAAACAATCATTCATTCAAGCAAACAAATAGTTGTTCGGGTTCAAAACTTGAAATAGTACGGAATGAAAAATAACTATCCAGTGCATCATTTAATCATCAGTCTTAGATGGGACAAAATAGATTATTTATTCATCCAACTACTTCAAATTTCCTTACCCAACCAACCATAAATCAAACAATAACAATTCAAATCAACAAATCAATCAACTCATTATAAATTTTCATTTCATACATTAGCTGTTTGATCCTTTCAATCATATAACAGTTTACCTTTTATTTTCGCTTATTCCTTTAAATTTTATTTAGAATAACTTCAACCTTTTATAATTTACATTTATTTCTAACAACTTTAAATTTATTTACTCATTAAATGTTTGTTTCCTAAATTTTCACTTATTACTTCCAATTATCCATTTCCATTTATTTAGGTCATGTAAGTTTCTTCTATTGTATTACATTTAATGCACTTCTAAATTTCAATCATTTATTCAATGCTTATATTCTATTATATTAAATTACAATAACCCTTTTTAATTACACTTAAATTCTTAACCTTATAACCTTCATTCTTATAAATAAAGGATTTTATTAATCTATTACCTAGGGTTTATAGTCATTTACTTATTTCCTACCTTTCATTTTATTATATTAAACTAGTAGCATTCATATCATACTGAAGTTTATAACCCTACACATCAATCCTTATTTATTAAAGAATTTCATTTTATTTACTTAAGTTTAAAATCCTCTATTAATAATACTTACCTTTAATTTTAGTAAGATTTCAATTATAACTTAAATTTATACCAATAAATTCTCATTTAAATAGCAATTCATTGAATACTTCATTATTTCCAAAATTTTCTACTTGTATAATATTCAATTCCAATCTCTTATTTAACATTTCAACTTTTCGTATTTGGTAAGTTATTTATGTTAAAGAAAAATGCAATTAACTTATACAAACTTTATCTCATCTTTTAATTAAATTTAATGTTAATCAATATTACTCTTTGTAACAATTTCAAATTTCTCTTTATAACTTTTCATTAATTCTCTTACCTACATTAGAGGTTTCAATTCCTTAATTTCTTACTTTTTATTTCACTAAAATAATTTTAAACAATTAATTAGTGGAAAATTTTAGAATTAAATACCGGGTCAAATTTCAATTTATTTTAAAATAATAGATAATTAGTTTCCTACAACTTTTATATCTCAATTATATTTTAAAACAATTAAAATTTTAGATAATTTCAAAATAAATCTGCAGTAGAATTTTACTACAGTGGCCTTTCCCCTTCGAAACTCGAAAATGATAGTCGATGATGCGGCCGTCATCACCGAAATTATTTTCCAGCGACAGAGAGAAAAGTACAAAATTTATTTTCTACAAAATTTATTTTCTCCAAAATCTTCTTTAAAACAATTCTTCCGAATTATATTAAATATTTATAGAAGAAAATACTTATAAACCAAAGCATTATATTTCATAAATCCTTTGAAAGCAAAATTTTAAAATCCCGGACTTAAGTTCTAAAATCTCCAATTTGATTTATTATAATTTCAACTTAGCTTCAATTATTATAAATATTTTTATTTCCTAACACCCAATCTATAGCAACCAAATATATACATAATATCATTTAAAACTTTATTTTATATATAGAAAATATAATAGGCAAAATTATTTCATTCACCTATATTAAAACGGATATTATGTCGGTCTGTCCTATTAAGTGTTTAGAAATCCCTATTGATGACATAGCGTCCCATGCATCAACCAGAATTTATAAATACAAAGCGGAACAGGTCAACACAATATCAAAATCCTTTTATAACACTAACAAATACGCTCTCTCATATATATACACTCAGCGACTCCCATAGGATATTTCTATCCTATTAACAAAGAGTCAAACCCCACAAAGCCAAGGTTTATCGCTAAACCTCGCTCTGATACCAACTGTAACGTCCCGCCTTTTCGCACACTTTAAACCGACACACGTGCCAATTCAAAGCATACGGAAGGGCGAAATGTTATGGGGTAAATAAGAAAAACAGAGAAGAAATAAAACAAAATAGAATCTCATAGCGGAAGGATAAAATATAATAATAAATATACAATTCATAAAAGGTTACAAAATGGTTGATTCTTCTTTATACAATAAATATCAGAGTTACACATACCAATACAATCAATGCAGCGGAACAGAAAGAGTGTGGTGCGATATAATAGATAATAATAATACGAATCCTTCGTCTTCGTCCTCTAAAGCTAAAATCTTCGATCCTGAAATGCTCGGACTGACCCGAGCGAATTTGAAAAGACAAAAACACTCGAGTCAGAACTAAAAGATCTTATGTAAGTTAAATTAACAGAATTAAATATGAGTGCAGTAACTCAAGAGATGCTCGGGATTCACATCTCCTAAGGATCCGTTAAACTATTTACTATGTAGTATATTGCGCTATTATAATAGTGTCTATAGTAAAATAAACATACTTTTAAATAGCATTAAGGCTTTACATTTTCCACCTTAACATGTAATAGTCCCAGTAGTCCATCCAATATCATAGTCCTTCCTGATCGGGAAGCCACCAGAGGATACCACACGGGCTACGGGAGAAATCCAAACTCGTACAAGGCGCGATAGGGTAGGTGACACGGCACAACTAGGCAATGCCAGGGTAGATATACCAATTGCGTACCCAGGCTGATGGAAACGCGTAGCCGCAGTTACCGCCCACCTCGAACAAACTCCCCAAAATCAAATAAAAGTGGCCACTGAATCAATCCAAAGTCATAGTATAATATCGAAGAGGAGTGTCCGATCAGAGGAATGACCTCATTGGCCTGGAAATAGCTCCTGTTTTAGCCACCTTATGCCAACTCACGGGAGTTGGGTCCACGTATTTACCTTATAGGAAACGTCGCCACCACCTACTTCATTCTGGAATCTCCACCGCATACACGGTTAGTCAAAGTGGTTTTCGCTATCGACAGAGAGTATGTCCATATCCGATCCCGGTCTCTTTGCAAACCCATCGTTATTATAACACCGCGGTCATTTAAAAATAGTTTATACTTTTAAAACCAGGATAAACATTTCCATCTTAAAATTATGGATACGATATCATTGTAAAACCCAAAACAATATGATATCATTTATCCCAAATATAAATCTTTTCCAAAAATCATAATGCTTTAAAATTTATAACGTCTGAAAGCCAAATATCTTTTCAAAGCATAATTTTTCGAAATTCATAATTTAAAACCATAACTTCTAGAACTTGAATGGTTTGGATATTCAACGGTATATGAATTAAATGGTTTAACTTTACTGTTACTTTGTAAAGAAAATAATTTACATGGTTTTACAAATATATTTCTTTATTTAAAGTCTAAACCTTAATTTAAATATCACTTCAAGTTCCAAAAACCATTTCAATTTCTATATATATATAAATCCATTTGGAGTATTAATATTCAAAACTAAAGTTGGAATTTATTCTTTCAACAAATTAAATGTTTTATTATTTAGGTTTGAGTATCCACATACAATTTATAAATGAAACTCCAAATTCTAGTAATTAAATAATTTCTCAACTTTACTTTATACTAGAATATCCATTTTTAAGTTTATTTAGGAAAATTCAGTTTATACATATCATATCTTTAAAATTTCCAAACTTAAGATATATTATAAATTATCAATCTCATTTCTAAATTTTTATTCCATTTTATTTAACGGATTTATACATAGCTTAAATTCAAAAGTTAAACTTCATATGTATATATATAAATGGAAGAATAATATTCATAAAATATCAAAATTAAATTTTATAAATCGTATCACATCCAAACCATAGAAATCACTTTTAAAATAATTTATATATAGACCACGGTGCCTGTATAAAATTTTCTATCCTATGGTCAAGTGATACGGATATTTATCATTTCAATCCGCAATTTAAAATAAAACTTTGCGGTTTTATATCATTTCAAACCACAAATCCCAAATGAGATGAAAATGCATGATAACTTGCAGTTTAATGATATACAAATAAAACATCCATTCATCAACATCATCCATCATCCAATCACAATCATCAATCAATATCAATCAATAACAATATATATTTGATAATGTCTAACAGGTAATAACTGGCAATTTTATTCAAATTAAATTTTAACAACTATTAATCTAACAGTTTATATTCAGTAATAATTTATATAACTGTTAACTAGCAGTTTATAGGCAAACAAATAAATTCTAACTGTCAATTAATACGCAATAAATAAATTAAATTAACAGTTAAATTAAATAAAATGCAATTTAACAGGTATGATGAAATAACATGCCAAATAGTCATAAATAAATTTCTATTCATTTCTAAAATAAATTTAACAAACATAAAAACTTTTAGTAGTTGTGAGTGGGTTAAAACACTCACCTTTGGAATTTAAATCGAATTTAAATTCAATTTAAACTCAAAATTTTGACGGTCTCCAAATCTGTCCAAACCAGTGTCATCAGATCTGCAATTTAATTTCGATCCTAACAAAAGAAATTTCGTTTGAATCCGAGGTCGTATGAGAAAGTTATGGCGAAAAATGTGATTGAAAACAAAATTAAATTAAAACAAAACCTACCCAAAATTTAAAAATTTCCACGTCACCCTAACCTCTCTTCCCACACGCGAAAACACGCCCAGGTCCTTGCCGTTCGAATTCACAGAACACGCCCCCCCTTGACCAAACTTTGACCGCTGATTCCTGCCACCACCGGCCTCCGTTCAACAAACCGAAGCCACCAACGCCCACGTCTCCTCTAGCCGACTCCCTGGCCCCCAACCCTAGCCGACCGGTCACCAAAAAAGCGTGCGCCGCCACCTTGTTTGTAGGGTTCCAAAACCCTAATCGAATTTTATACGGCGATCTAACCGTTGATTCGATGCAATAACCACATAGATCTAACCCCCTCAGTCCCCTCTCCAATACCCAGAAACCGTTTGACGATCAGACGAAGTTTGTGACGACGTGATTAACGGTTGTAACTGATACAATTTATTTTGGGTAAACAGAGCATCGATTCGAAAAACGAATCGCACCATTGAATTACGTATTTTGAGAACTACGATATATAATTTTCTCGGATTTTTCTGGAGAGTTTGAATTTCATTGGATTTTGAACTGTAGATAGATCTAGGTTTTTCAACCATTGAGGAAGAGAAGGAGATGAAGAAAATGAACATACAGATAAATGAATAGAAGATGGAGGCTAGGGTTTACGACTGGATATATATAGGTAGGTTAGAGGTAGAGTATATAGAACGGATAGATGAACGTACGGAACAAACTATGGCCCAAAAAGCCCGTTCTGACCCCGGAACGAAATTTATTAAACCCATATATCCAACTAGGTATTTTAAAATATTCTGAACGCGATGGAAAAAGTTTCACGTCCAAATTTGATCGTATGAAGAAGTTATGCTGAAAACAAAATTTCCAAATTGATTTCAAATTGATTTTAATTAAATCGATTTCAAGGCGTTTCGCGTCCGTATGATCAAACGACAGGTCCGATCGATACGAAACTTGAAACCCTACAATAATTCACCGATACGGATCCGATGAAACTGGTTTCGTCGAAATCCGAGTCCGTGGCCAAAATGGCTATTTTTATACTCATTAAATAAATTAAAATAAATTATAAAAATCCAAATTTTATATTAAAATTCTAAAATTGACCAAATTTTATTTCTTATATATTTTATAATCAATTTAAATGATTTAACAAGTTTAGCTATGAATTAAAGTTGACAAGTCTATAAATTTCAGTATTAAATTCTCCGCTTCCTTATATTTAGAAATTATAAATTACATTCTCAAAAACCCATTTATTAGAATTTTAACTTTTATATTCTCAACTTTAATTCAAAACAAAGATGCCATTAACATTAGTTCATGATTTCACTTTAATATCCACAAGTTCCAATTTAGATTTCAATAACGTAATATTTAACGTTTTATTCCTCTTTATTTACAATAAATACCATTGTTGAATCTGATACTCTAATTAATTTATAAATCATGCTTTCTAAAAATATATATCAACAATTGGTCGAACTATAAATAGAATTAGCCTTACCTTCATCTAATAGAATTTACTACTGCAATTACAAAACAAAACTATGCTAACTGCATGATTTAAGTCGATTTATTGTAATTGTGTCTACACTAAATGTTATAAATTATAAATTGGAACCTCAATAAATTCATTTATTGATTTTAAAAATCTTTCTATTCAGTAATTAGCCAATTTATGGGTATAAACAACATTTGAATTATAATACATCTCATTAGTGCATGTTTTATTTCCTATAAATCCTCCCTTTTTAACTATACACATTAACGCCCAAAATAATTTATTTAGATTCATTTAAATCGAGTGCCCTCCTTAACTATATACTAAATAAATGTTAAATCAAAATAATTGTTACCCTTTATATTCAAATTCACTTATAACATTATTAACAACAATGTTGCCCTAGATTTAAGTTTTTAATCTAAATAAATTAGATGAATGGGTAGAAATTTGTAATTATCGCAAATGCCCAATACATATGCATTAATTACTACTTATTATTAGAATTCATTTATTAATTTACCAGTTGCCTTAGTCCTCATATTTCCTATTTACTACCAACTTCAAATTTAGTTATAGCTTATTAAAACATACATACCTAGGCAATCAAATTCTTGTCCTCTTTGTTATTTCAATTAAATCGGGTATGCGCAATTAAATTGTTTATTAACTTATTCCTACAAATTTATTTACATACCTTCAGTCCGAAATTTTATAGAATTAAATTCTAATTACTTAACACTTAATCCATCAATTATATTCTATCCAAACATGCATTTAAATCTTTTTATTTTAAATAAATTTTATTCAATGCTGACATCCACTAAATAAAATTTACCTCCAATTTATATAGTTGCAATTCAATTCAGTTATTATTTCATTAATACCATTTTAATCAACTAATTATAACTTATAACCACAAACACCAATTTACGTTATTTCAATCTATGCCATATAAATATTATATTGTTAACATTAAATTCCAATTACTATATCTAATTTCTACATTTACTCAAATAAAATCTTAAGACTTTTATTTTATTCTAAATTAGATTAGAAATTATATTAAATTAACTCATTTAATATTATCAAATCTAACGGGTCGTTACAAGCAATCAGTCTCCAAACATCTGTATGCACGTACTCAAGTACTTGCCTTGATCTATGGAGTCAACTCCAAAAGATACTTTAGTTTGCTGCCTGACACACACTCTTGGAAAAAGTCCATCTTGTCGAAGCTTTCTCCTTTGATCATCTTCCATCTTCGAAGAAACTCTAAGCGCTTCTTTGAAATATGACCAACCTGAGATGCCAAAGCTTGTGGCATCAAAAGCACGAGAATTGTCTACTCCAATACACGATTCTTCAAAAACTATGGTTCCTTTCAGCAAATACAGTTTTTGAAACACATCTCCTTTCATTAGAACTAGTGAACCTCTCAAAACCTTCAGACTATCCTTCTCGACAGTTATCTTGCATCCTAAAGATGCCAATTATCCTAAAGAAATTAAGGACTTTCGAAGACCTGAAACATACCGGACACCTGTCAAAGTGCGTATCACTCCCTCAACATCCTGATCCTCACTGTACCTTCACCCATTACTCTATAACTAGCATCATTACCCATAAGAATAAAGCTTTCCTCTCATCCTATAAAAGAACTAAAGTAATCCTTATTAGGCGTCATATTGAAAGATGCCCTAGAGTCCAGCACCCAATGGTCTGAGACATCCGACACTGCTACAAAGAACACATCGTCAGATATAGACTTCTCCACCGCAAACAATTAAGATCCATCTTCTTCCTTCTTCTATAAATCCGAACAATCCTTTTTCCAATGACTAGGTTGCTTGTACATAAAGCACTTTCCGTCCTTAGACTTTCCTCTGTTACCATTACCGGGCTTCCTAGACTTGGAACGCCCTCTAGAATGTCAATTCTTCTTACCATCTCTACCACTTTCAACAAACAGGCCGTGACTACTACGTCCACCTCTACTTCTTTCACTTATCTCCTTCATTTGATCTCTCAAGCCCACGGATAGAAGGTCTGACTTCACATCTTCCACTGTCAATGTATCTCTAGTGAAGATAAGGCTGTTAGCGAAACCCATGTAACGCTCCGGAAGAGAACACAAAAGAGTCATTTCCATTTGCCCCTCATCCATCTTCAGGTCAACAGTCTTCATCTTCATCACAAGATGATCAAAGAAATTAAGATGTTCCTTCACTGAAGTACCCTCTCTCATCTGCATGGTGAAAAATGTCTACTGTAATACCCAATGGTTAATCAGAGATTTCTTCAAGTAGATATTTTCTAGCTTGTTCCAAATACCCCTAGCAGTGGTCTCACTACTAATCTCTGAGATGACATTCACTCCAATAACTAGCCGTAAAGTAGAAAACGCCCATTTCTCCATCTCTTTTATTTCTACGACTAAGATGTCAGTCATCAACTCCTCAAGGGCAAACATTACTAGATGGACTTCATTCCTCATTTGAACAACCTTCATCCTCCATTGCCACTTTCCAAAGTCTTTATCCCCATTCCATTTTTCAATTGCCAATTCCCTTCAAATGATCAATCTAAGGGAATAAAAAAACCCAATGCAACGTAAAACAACTGGATCGTGAAAGTAGTGAGATGGAAAAAATAGAGATAAACACCAGAATAGACAGTCACAGATCTATTCAATGCAGAAAAATAGATAACACCGGTATTTATAGTGACTCCACTACCGTAGTGTACGTCCACTTGGAGAAAGGAGTTTTATTAATCACTGAAAGATTAGAGTTACAAGATTGATTCACTTTTGGAGGCTATAAATAAGAATAATTTACAATACAAACAAAATTCTACAGAGTTTTAGCTCTCTAGGATGGCTCTGAAGTTGGTTGAGATTAGCTCTCAATTTCGGCTGTTGTTGTATAAAAGCTCCTTAATTTATATAGTGGAGAAATGAGGAGGGGTAGCTGCTATATAGTAGCCCTAGGCTTCGGTTTGGCATGCATTTGGTTCAGCGCCATTTGGTTTGGCAAAATGCCATGCAAAAAATTTGGAATGGTAGGCACATCACCGAATGAATCTCGTTCGACAAATCACCGAACAAAACAACTCGTTCTGCAATTTTCTTTTCTTCCGCTCCTCTAATTTGCCAAACAAAATAATATGCTTCTTCACCGATCCAAACTCCACCTTCTTTGTTGCCAAATCCCCGAATGAGCTTCCACCGCTCGAGATTTTCAGCTTCCAAGCATCTTCTTCATCACCGATCGAGCTTCCACTACTCGAGATTTGGAGTAGTATCTTCTTCTTCACGTGGCTCTTCTATGGTGCAAAAGTAGGGCTTGCTTCATCTTCCTCCTCCATGGAATGAAGTAGCATATCTAAAAAAATTAATATCATTATTTCAAAGTAAAACATAGATAAGTATGAAAATTAGTATTGATTAATGTCTAGGCATTTTTTAGAAGAAGAAAGAAGAAGAAGGATGGGATGTAGTCCCTTACAATAGAATAAACAATGATAACATTGTTTTTACAGTGAATTCTCAAGAGATGGTTGGATCATGTTGTCCTCCATCGTCGATTGATTGGGTCGGTGTAGGTCCAGATCATATGTTAGACAATTTATTGTTGGTCTTTAAGCCCATTTACATAACCCAAAAGTTCGAACTTTGAACTGATTGAAACTGGTAGGAGAATGATTATTACGAACGTGGCCAACAAGCGCATCGATTTGAATTTTTGTAGGAAGCCGATGGATGCGACAACTAAAGAGGCACCTTTTGGCGATCGGACATGACTCCCCACTATTTATATAAAGTACAAAGATAACTTAAGATATACAAAATTGGGTTTTCTTCTTCTTCGCTTATTTTCTCTCTTAAATTGCATCATCGGCCTCTAAATCTTATAATGTTCTTGGTTGGATAATATTTGTACAAACTTTGAATCCAATTACATAGTTCAAAGGCTTTATTGAATCCTGATAATCAATAATTCAAAAACCTTTATGTTCATGGGGGATTGAATCATTATTTAAAAGAATCTATTATATATATACACACACACTTGAAGTCAGAAGTATAGTATCCGGTTTATTATCACACTGATCCAATGAAGTTTTCGAATGATAATTTTCAAACAATAAGTTTCAATTATGGAAGGTTCGGGCAACATTAATTCCCTATAAGTGATGAATTGACACCTTACTCGATTGGAGCGATTTGGTGGAGATAATTTCACTTAATGCTAAGAGACAATGAAGTTCTTTCCAATCACCATTAAATAGTTTTAAATTCTGAAAGATGGCTTAGAGGTAATACCTGAAGAAACTCCTACCAACAATGAGGCTCTCAAGATAAAACATGCAATGTGCAAAGAAGATGACTTTTGTGAAGAGAACACATCCTGAGTGCACTTTCAACTTCTATTTACAATGCATATCGAAGCCTCAAAACAATGAAAGCACTTTGGACTATGTTGAAAAAAAATACCATATATTGAAGGAAGTAGTAATAAATTCCTAGTATGCACTTTTATGGACTTCAAAATGAATGATAATAAGTCCATTATTGGACATGTTAGTGATGTATTATATATAATAAATCAACTTAAAGACACCAAGATTGATCTTCCTAAATCATTTATAGTGGAAGTGACAATTTTTAGACTGCCTTATTCTTGAAATGATTATAAAAAAAATAAAGAATGCATAAATGGATTATGATTTAGAGAGCTTATAGTGTCATCTTTAAATAGAAGAGGAATCTCGTAAACATGCATTGAATGATAGTCCACAAATCGAGCTTCATTCTAAGGTGAAACATGTTGAAATATCAAATTCGTAGAGCCTAAAAATGAGACATGGTTTAATAAAAAAAGGTCATTCCAAGAAGGATAAAAAGAATGGCGCTTGTAATTTTTGTAATAAGCCTGACCATTATACACACAACTGTTGTCCATGAAAGAAAAAAGTAAAGATGAACATGGTCTAAGAGACACTTGTGGCTATAGTGCAAGAAGCAAACTCCTTTAGTGGCATGGATAATGATTAATAGCTTGATATTTGAGAAATCATTCATATATGCAAAGCCTATGGTCTTTACAAGACCTATGAAGAAGTTGTCAAAGATGAACATAAGGTTGCTGAAGTAAATAATATTAGAAGCAACGAGAGTAAAAAGCACTATATATCTCTCATTCACTTTAGGAAAGGTGCTTACTTCTGTCAATGTATTTCATACCTAATATTTGTAAGAGTTTGGTTTATTATACCTTCCGAATAAGGTAGGATTCAAGATACCATATTGTGACAAGTTAGTGAGTGGCAAGCTGTGAATAGGGATACTCTTGCAATGGCATGGTAAAGTTGAATTTAGTAAAGAATAATTCTGATTATATTGTTGATTCTATTTTTTATGACATGCTAGATTAGGACATGTTAATTATGGTTCTCTTAAAAATATGAATAAGTTAAGATTACTTTTTGATTATAGTTTTGATTCTCTCTCTAAATGTGAAGTTATGTTTAAGCAAAAATACATAGGAGATGCTTTAAAAATATAGAAAGAAAAACCAGTTTGCTTGAAATTTTTTACAGCAACGTGGATGACTTAAAAGGTCATACAACATATGATGGTAACAAATACTATGTCACATTTATTGATGATTATTCTAGATAAGAATATGTTTATCTAATGAAAACCAGGGATTAAGTTTTTAATAAGTTTAAAATTTATAAGGCTGAAGTGGAAATGCAACTAGGACTTGAAATTGAAGTGCTGCATTTCGATCATGGTGATGAATATTTTTCAAATGATTTCATATTATTTTGTAAACAAAATGGTTCAGTACATCAATTTACTACTCCATATGCACCTTAATAAAATGTAGTCCTGGAAAGGAAAAACATGACATTAGTAGAAATGCTAAATATTATGCTAATTAGTTCTAACATACCAAATACTATACTGGGTGATACTATTTTATCTATATGTTACATTTTGAAAAGAATTCCTTTAAAAAATAAGAATATATCCCCTTATGAATTATGGTTTAAAATAAAACTTAATTTATCAAGACTCAAGTTTTAAGGTTGTTTGACTTATGTTAAAAACCATAACCTAACAAATCAAAATTAGGAAATATAGCATTTAGGTATGCTTTTATTAGATACTCATCTCATTATATACCCTATCAATTCATAATACTCGACACTTTTGAAGTAATAGAATTTGTGGATGTAGAACTTTTCAAAAGCAAGTATATATCTGAAAATCAATCTGTTGAGGATATTTTGGTCTCATTTAGTCCAAAGCATATAAAAACTAATGATAACGATTATAATGATTTTATCTCTTCTTGAAACAATGATGAAAGCTAAGAACCTGAAGAAAAGACGGAATATAGGAAAATTAAAAGAGCAAGAATAGAAAACGATAATGGCCTTGACTTTATTACATTCTAGTAGAAGGAATTAAGGATGAAATCCATAATATATCCAGATACATAATGAATCTTGATGGTGACCTTAAAAAATTTCTGTGTAATGAGTTCCAAAGATGTGATTTTATGGGAAGATGCTATCAATGATTAAATGAATACAGTTTTAACAAACCAAATTTGGATTATGAAATATATTTTCCCCATGGTGTCAAACTATTAGATATCCAAGTAAAAATTAAATATAAATGGATCCATTGATAAATTTATAGCCAGATTATTTGCTAGGGTTATGCGCAAAGACATAAAATAGATTATTTTGACACACATTCTCTTAGTGCTTATATCTCTTTGACTCGTTGTTTGATAACACTTGTATCTACTCACAAATGGGTAATTCATCGGGTGGATGTGAAAATTGCTATTCTAAATGCTGATTTAGAAGAAGAGTTATATGTGAAACAATAAGAAGGTTTCATAAATCCAGACTAAGAAAGAAAGTTTGTTAATTGGTAAAATCACTTTATGGTCTGAAATAGGCACTCATGCAATGGCTTGAGAAGTTTGATAAAGCAGAATTGTTAAACTGCTTTATTGTTAATGACGCTGGTAAATGCATTTTTAAAATCCAATAAAATGGTTATGTTATAATGTGCTTGTATAGTGATGACATGTAATATATGCCTCTGATATATCTATGTAAAAGAAACAAAAATGTTTTTGGTCCTTTAATTTTGATATGAAAGATCTAGGAGAGGTTGATGTGATTTTAAGGATCAAAATCATAAGGAAAGCGGAAGAGTTTGTACTAACCCAATCTCACTACTTTGAGAGGTTCCATAATAATTACGGTCATTACAATGATCAGCTCTAACTCTTTTAGATCCAAGTATTAAATTAGTGAAGATACTCGACAAACTATTCTTAACTTGAATATTCCAATATAATGGGAGTCTTGTGTATGTTATGCATTACACTAGATCAGACATAGCATATGCTATGAGTGTTGTGTTAATTTATGAGTAATCCACGAATATTAGAAAGTTATTTCTAGAGTTCTAGCTTATTTGAAAGGGACTGTAGACTATGGTTTATAGTATAAAGAATTCTTGTTGTATTAGAAGGATATAGTGAGGCAACCTGGAACAATGTAGAATCCAAGTCCAAGGCTACAATTGGATGGATCATTACATTAGGAGGTGTCGTTATGTATTGGGGTTCCAAGAAGCAGAATTGTATTTCTGATTCAATGATGTTGTTAGAATTAGTTGCATTAGTAGATGCATGTAAAGAGGTTGAATGGCTTAGGAATATTCTAATAGAAATTCCTCTATGGGAAAATTCTTCTCCTGCAGTCATGATTGATCGATAATCTGGCTATGGTTTATAATGTTTTTGTCAAACTATAACGGAAAGTCTATACATGTGAGTTTCGGACATCAAATAATAAGACAATTACTTAAGAGAGGAGTAATAACAGTCAATTATGCACAAAGAAAAACATGGCCGACCCATTAACTAAGAGTCCTCCAAGGCAATGGTTCAAAAGAGATGGGACTAAAGCATATGAATGAAGGTTGCAACTGTTAGAGGAATGATCGCAACCATTAACGAAGAGGAATAACTCTTCATGGAGAAGAGCATCTATTTGGATAATTTGAAAAATATGGATGTTATGATTGTTCAGTGAACTGAAGTAAAAAAACCAGTTGACTATATTTGAGTATAGATAGACATTTCAATAAAAAAACTAAGTGGTTCAAAATAAGTAGTTTAAGCCAACTGAAAGTGTATTTAGTCGTATATTTTGACTATTCATTTGTTTGAAACTATTGCCAATTTATCTGTTTATTCCCTATGTGCCAGTCGACTGACATATGTGTTTCAATCGACTGACTAATGTGTACTTTTACTTATCTGATTAAGTTTAATTTTGTGTGTTTGTATATACCACTAGAAGAGATTTTAACAATTTATATAACTATAGACTAAGACCATATGACTGATACTACATAATTGTGCCATCGTCTTCATTTTGTCGATCTTTTCATGTATAAGTAGTTAGTATAAAATATAATGATGTATAGTTCTTACTATCAAAATATCCAAAATAAGAGGTTCTAACATTCTCCTTTTTTTATGATGACAACTATACAATTTTATAATATTTGATATAGATTGATCTAACCTCCCCTATTGATAAGAATCTATGTTCCCTCTGTTGATAACGAGTAGTCGTTCTCCCCCTTTATCATCGACGAAAAGAAAATGAAAAATAGTAGGAGAAAATTTGGTGGAATAAGATTAAAAATTAGAACATTTCAAAATCACTTAATGGTTACATTTGACAAGAGAACACAATTATGGCAATGACTACTATAAAACAAGGCTCATGCTCACATAACATAATAATCGCATAAAATAGAAACCAACAATAGAAATTTCATAATTGTCACGACACATAACAATAACACAACTTGTTATGAATTAATAAAGTTTCCTATAAATAAATGAAAATAGCATACATAAGTGATAAAGAATGAAAGAAACTACCATCGTACCAAGGATTGGTAGTTATGACTTCCACTGGTTTCTCCATGCTCAGTTGAGTCTTCTTCTTCTTTCTCATCGGATATTGTCCAAGTTAAATGCTCAAGATTTTGAGGAATTTGTTTATGGAATGTATGCATAGGAGATGAAGTGCATGAAATTTTATCCCAAATTTTGTTCAAGAACCATTTAATTCGATCAAGCTTATTATCCATTCTAGTGATAGTATGCTCAACGCGGGATAGTCATCGATCAAGCTTACTTTGATTACGGGAGAGAATGACATATACCTAACGTGCTTGATGTTCTAGTGATATTTCTCCTATGTCATCCTATCATATTGAGGTTAAAGAGGTGGAGGAGCTTGATAAGAGGAAGCTGCGGTAGGATTGGCGGGTTGGGGAAGGTCGCCTTCTTTATTTGCTTTCCATTGGTCAAAGGATATGATATTGTGGTGTTTAACCGTTTGTGAGAGTTTCACGAGACAGAGAGTTACGGAGCCCCAACAAGCAAATATGGTGAATTGCAAATTTGGGAGAGGTACTTGAAAACTTATTAAGATACGCATTGTATATTCTCCTTGATGGATTGTTTTGTCTCTATTGTTATACAATGTCAAAAACTCATCTATGATTACTTTTGCCCAATTCACATTTTGATGACCATATAGTGCATAAAGAGCTTGGAAGTTATGTTTATAGATCACTTCATAACTAATGATTCGTGGTTGTATATAATGAGTAAGTACTCTATGTAATTAAAATTCTAGTTTTTGGTCGCAAAAATTTTGCCTTCAGCATTTCCAAATTATCAACTGGAAACAGATGACTAATTTCATCATGATTGTTCAAATCTACTTCAATGTCATCTAAGTCTTCTCCATTCGAAGGGCAATTTAAAATAGATTCTAATCTTGCAATAGGTAGATAAATATTGATACCAAAAACAAGAATCCATATGCAATTTTCTTTATTACGTAGATTCATGAAATCTAAGTTTAAGTTATCATAAAACAATTTTACCAATAATTGGTAAATCTTAAGATTGTTGGCTTTAAAGTTGATGAGATGATCAATACGGTTTGCTTCAGCGAATTCTCAAATAGTATATCCTCCAAAATCTCAAAACCAGCAGAATGACCCTTTAAAATACTTATGTTCCTCATGTTATTGAACTTTTGAATAGTAGCATCGTTGTATAGTCATCTTCTGATTTGAGATTTAGACGGTCCAGTGGATGTAGATGTTTCTCTTGAACACTTTGGAGGCATTAGAATTGAATAATGAGGAATAAATCTGATTTTTTTTTAATCTTTGAAGAGGTAGTTGAAAGAGTAATGTTATAAAATGTGAGGTATTGAATGGAGTTTAGGGTTTTGAATTGGTAGATTTCTTAAAAGACGTGAAGGTGAATAGGTCTTTGATTTTAAAAAATGAAAAACTTTTCCATCAATCGACTAAATGTGTTGTTCAATTGATTGAAAATTGGGGGTGGAATATTTTTTATCCCAGTTTCAGTAGACTGAATTATCACTCAGTCGAGTACCTTGGAATAAAAGTTCGGGAATGAAAATTTGTTGTTTGCAGAGTTGACTGTAATAAATATTCGGACAACTAAAAAAATTTAAAGTTGACCAGCCAACTGGATCTGGGAGTCAATCAACTGACTTGAATAATAAGCTCGGGTAGACATAAGTTTTGATTATAGAGTCGAATGAATATTAATTCAGTCGAATGAATATTAATTCAGTCGATTGAATTAGGGTTAATAATTTTTCATCTTCTTGTTTAGTCGATTGAACTTGTTGTTTATTTGAATATTCAGATTTTTGATAATATTTTGTCTTCTAGTTATATTTCTAATTTTTCTAATATATTTTATTTATTTCAATAGAAATAATTATGAGTTTTATTTAAGTATAAAAACAACAATCAACCTGTAATATATATAAAAATAGACACTTAAAATTTTATTTATTTTCACTCGGGTCGGATTCTTCTTTGGGAAAGTGTTCCCATGAGCTAAGTTCAATCTTCGTTTGCTCATTCAAAGACTTAAGGGGAGGCCATGTATTTGTTTGCACCGGAGTGTGATTCCAAATGTTGTTTGATGGCCCTTATTCCCAAGAATTTTTCAAAATGGAATCATATTTATTTGCTTGTATTTTCGTAAACTGATGAGAATGTCTTCATATACTCTTTTTCGTTGGTGAATGTCCATAAATAGCTGAAATGGATCTTTCTAGAAAATTAAGATGTGCTCCTTGTGTTTTTTGCTCATAATACATCTCATTATGCACTCCCTTCATTCTTTGTTGATAGTGAAAATGTAATAACCCAAACTCCAGCGGTTTGGATTTTTCACAAAAATGCTAAAGTCCAAGCCCACTGAAGTCCAAGTTGGGTATCTGGTACCTGGAAAATAGGCAAAGATAAATATATCAGAGCTCAATTAATTACCTCACAACAAAATGGATAAAAATATAATAGTAACTAAATATTCACCCAAATAATAACACTTCCTAAGCAAGTGTCACATAGCTGAGAAATCTCTGTCGTCTACCTAACCTATAGGATGTTATGAGGAGGGGGTCAGAACAAAAGTTCTGGTGAATGGATAAATTATATACTTCTAGGATTAATTCAACATATATCATTTTATTTCCATTTACTCTTATATTAGGTTCATTAGGTTACAATATTCTCACCTCTGTTAGTGAATCGTGCCCATCTACTCCATAGTAGATTAAAACCTAATAACTGATATATACATATATGTAGCTATATGCCCAATGACCATATTGGTCCTAGGTACCACCACACAGTGCCTTCTATATCCTCCTCGAAAAGGGATCCATCATCTGGCTTCGGGAGTATTCCGTGACTATATCTGTAAAGGACCAGTTTATAAGGCCTACAATACAGATCCTCCACCGTCTTGCTCCATAGTTATATCTGTAAAGGACTGCTTTGTAGGGCCTATAATATAGATACTTCATTGTATTGCTTCGTGAGCATTTCGTAGAAACATCTATAAAGGACCGCTTCATAAGACCTATAATACAGATGCACCACTACTTTCTATGAAAATGTAAATCGCGTCTGCACTAGTCTATACCAGTGCTCGGACATCCACAATGTACCGCCTAGTGCGTACATTGAGGACTACGTAATCGTTCTGTCTACTATCTGAATCTCGCCAACAATGTCTACCTCATATGGAACTCAGTCGAGGATTTTCTATCTGCAAAGGACCGCTTCGTTAGGCCTACGATACAGATATTCTAGTTGGTCTGTCCCTTTCTCATCATGGCTATGGCCCTATGCAGCCACCCCTCAACTAATCGAATGACTTCTAAAGAGTTAAGTGGTCGTGCCCTACTACAAACAATCTAAAATCCAATTGGCGGTGCCCCTCCGTCCAATGTCTCGACAGTGAAAGAATCATTGGCATGTTGGTTTAATCTAGTGTTTCCCAAAATCGCTCTTAGTCTTGATACTGGCCGATATCCTCATGCGACTATCCTTAAACTTACTTGCAAGTACTGGACATACGAATACCTACTCCGAACACCAAGCCCTTCTGACTGCCTACAAAAGTCTGCTTCGTTAGGCTTACAATACAAATGCAATCAAGGCATACTCTCTTGATGGAACACCTACAGACCTGCCTCTGAGGATGCAGCTTTGTTAGGCCTACCCAGAGGGCCATCCTAAAGTATCCTCACATCCCGTTAAAATCTCGTACTTCTGTAAAGCCTAAAAATACTAAGTTGTACGTGCTTCTCCATTACAGAAATCCGTGATGAACTACTTCGCTAGGCACTTCATCCTTTGGTCTGCTCAAAATGCGTTCCGATTCTTTTATTAGACCCTAACTCTAATCTTTTAATTTTTGTTTAGTTTTCTTTCTTATTTTGTTAATTAAATTAGCATATTCTTGCCCTTGTCTCACTTTTAACTATTGTGAGATAACCATAGGTCTAATAGGGAATACTGTTAGTATGAGCCACATTCATTATCTTGCTTATTTGACTTAATATATGAATCGCTAAGTTCAATAAAATAAGCCTCTTTTATTATTTCTGTGTTCTTTGCTTATCAACATAATATATGTTGTTTAAATAAGCTTCTATCATTGCTTACCAATTTATTATAAGTCTCACGATATGCTTTTTCATTCTTATTTCATAATTATGACTAATGTCATAGTTTTACTCGTAATCGTTACTTTTTCTTCTCGAACTTTTATAGTCCACTATGTAATTAAAAGCATTTATTGTCCGCTTTAGTCTTCCTTCTTTTATTATGATATAGAATTTTCTTTAATTCTCTAATATTACATAATTCACTTATTATAATAGTTGCCTAGTTAAATAGCCTACACAGTAAATGCAGACTTAGGCTCCTTAAATTTTTTTTACAGCCTTAAATTCTTAAATTAATAATTTTCATGTTTCAAATCATAATTTACTTTATTGTCCGCTATTTTAAGAAGTAATTCTATTTTATTTGGTTGGTTATGAAAAATATATAATCCATTTCCATATCTTAATATTGGATAATACTATAAATAATAATCCGTAACTGCAAGGTATCTCTTTTACTATTTGAAGTAGTGTAAAATAAGTGGTTTCTTTATTTCACACTAATTCCACCTTTTTATTTCTATTATTTTGGCTATTATATTAATCATTATCATTTAGATATTAAGTTATGGAACAATGTAATTGTATCTTATTTTCTAAACCAACTAATCAATCTAATAATTACTTCAAAATTAACTCTTCCCGTTTTAATGCAATTTATTACAGTAATTCTATTCCTCAACCTTTATCATTTTACCTCTAATTTCCTTCATTTCAGTTTTCATAATTATATAATCCATATTCATATTTAATCTATTCTAATCCATATGCTAAGAATCTGGAGAGGATAGAAGAAAAACTGACGCTTGCATAAAATCCAAAACGTAGAAAAAAAATGTGAATAAGGCATAGAAAACGGTACATAAACACAAATACTTTAAATAAACTACAAGTTTTCTTATAGTTCAGCATAATTAAATTAACATGATTAATTATTGAATAAAATTTTCTAAACGGGAATCTAACAATAATATATCTTAAACTTAAAAGATATATAAATAAATCCACTCACCTATCATCCTTAGCTTCGCTTGTGTTCCGCTTGGCTCCACGATCCTTCTAGATCCCCTTCTTCCAAGGTGCATAATACTTTAATTTAGAAGATATTCTCCCTAGAAATTATTTTCTTTTTTAGGGTTCAGCCTTAGGCCAAGAACCCGGACAAATATTTTTATTTAGGGCTCATCCTTAGGGCAATGAACCCATGGTTGAAAATCTAATTGTGAGAAGATAGGTAAGCCAAGGGTCCTATTTATATTGGAGCTTGGGGATCTTAGACTGTTGGATTCTTAGATTGAACCTGGAACCACCACGTCACAGGGTCGTTCGAAGCCAAAGGATTGAAGAACGTATGGCTCGGATGGCACAAAAACTAGAAAACACGTCACATACGCACCTAGACGAAAAATTCGTCCAGGTTGCACGCGGGTCGATCGGGCGGTCGACGGCCTCTAAGCACCGGTCGACCGTGCGGTCACCTGTGTGCCATTTGGGTCGACCTATGGTCGGCCCATATGCACATATATATTTTTACGTTTTGTTTCCTGTTTCTGTTTCGTTCATGACTTTTTCATATTGGTTCAGATTTTGACAAGTTATATATGGAAACTGATTAGAAAATCGCCCCGGACGTAATGATACAAGTTTTAGAGCCATATTCTGATAATTCCAAATTATTTATTTTTATTACTTATTGTTATATGTTAAATTTTAACTGTATAAAAATATGGGGTGTTACATTCGTCCCCAAAATTTGACAAGGGTAAAATTTACGTAATACTCACATTTATTACAATTAATTTGTGTATATCCAATTTTGCAATCATCCGTGCTTTTGTGCAAAGTGTTTTAAAACAAAATGTATGTATGTACATAAATTTCTAAGCGGTACCTCATATATGAATGCTTTTTATTTAAAAATTTATTTTTAAAACATGATGCACACAACCTAAATATACTTGCAATTTCTGTACGAATGTAATTTTTCGAAAACTAAAAACATTTTTCACCCAATTTTTCCCATACTCCTATTAAATAAGGGTGTAGTTCAACCAATTTTTCATTCAAATCCTAAAACACAACTTTTAATACTCAAATTTTAGAAAAATCTGATTTTCTTAATTCAAGTTCTCATGTTAGAAAGAAGACAGAAAACAGAGAAGCTTCGTATTTCTCCGATGCTCCTTTATGCACGTCTTTCCCCGTACTCGGGATTTTGGGTTGCTATCCTATAAAAATCCCTTTCTATTTTTCCTAAGCACGGTTTACATAAGAAAATAGCCTTTTTAAGTCTTTTGTTGACGTTTCGTTGCTTTTCTTTAGTTTGCTATTTTCCTTTTTGTTATTCTTATTTCTGCTCTTACTTTGTATAATAACATTGTTATGTCTTATCCTCCATTTGTGAACATAACAAAAACAAAGAGAAAATGCATCAATACTGATATATTACCAAAGAATTTAATTTCTTACATAAGAGTTTTAACTTTTTTAATTAAAAAGAGAGAACAAACCCTACTACTATATGATGCTAGATAGATGACATACGTAGGTTAACATAGCCATTATCTTGGGCTAGGAGGCTTATGCTCCTGTCCTCTCTGACACAGGAGACTGTAATAAAGGAATCTACATAGCTAAGGCGATCCTCCTACCGCATGGTGCTCGCCTCAACCTCACGCTGAGACCTAGTTAACTCATCATGCCTTCTAATCACCTCCTACTATCCCTGTAGAATCTCTGCGTACTTCCTACAGATCTGCTCTTGCCTCTCGACAAGGGCCTAATACTGATCCTCGTAGCTCATCGGTGGAGGGGGCTAAGAGGGTCCTGCTCCCTTTTCCCAAGATCTATATCCATGTCTATATCCCTATGTATTATGCATCGCAGGCTAAGATGGCCAAGCGGGCGGTGACTCAGTATGTCCTATGCCACCTCCAAATTGTGGCGAGGGGAAGTGCTGATGCTCATGAAAGTACTGGAGTGCATGCCAACATAGTGAGGGCTGTGGTGATGGCCGCTGCTTGTGATCCTTCTCCTCCTATGGAGCCTTAATCTAGGCCAATCCTATATGCATCCTCCTCGGAGCGGATGAATCTATCATGGGTGGGCCTGCTTATTGTATGTCTCTCTCTCCATCTCAACCCTGGCCACTTGAAAACCTGTGTCCAAAGGTGACAATAAATCATAGTAGATCTGTGAAGTTCGTTCGCTATCATATACTAGGCCATAATCGTCCTAGCCCAATTCACCTGCAATCCTCTGAATATGGCGTAGGTGGCCTGCCTCAAAATGTGGTATATCTGATTAAAACTCTCCATCTTAGGGAAAAGGCTATGCTGTAGAATGCGGATACCTAACCTAGCCAGCGGGGTCAACTGCCAAGTGCTCCAGTCGGGGTGTTGGGGGTCTAAAAGAATCTGCTGCAAAACGTCCACGTCCGTCATCTCAATTTACCCTACTTATAAGCCATACCCTCTGATATCTAAAATACTAGCCAATTGAGACTCGGTTAAAACTATCCTTACTCCCTTGACCTCCGACTGGAAGGCTAAAACTGCATCCTCATCCTCATCGCTAGTGCGTAAGTTAGCATCAAAAAGACATACTAACCTAGAATATGCTTGCTACTCGATGTCTTATGGCTAAGAATCTATCACAGCCCTTTGTCCAAGAAGAGCTACCCTAAATATGTGCCTGGAAAATCAGTAAACTTCGCTGCCCTTCCTTGTAGAAATTGGTACGTGGCTGTATTGGAGTAAGACTGTAATATCCGCCTATCACTCCGGTACCAAGCTATCTCATGTGGTGTGAGGTGGAGAAAAAGGTGAACTAGAGGGGGGCTTGGATTCATGGTGAAAAACTCTCAGATCTGTGGAAACGGAGTATGGACCTGTGTAGATCTCACGACACGCTTTGATTTGATACTAACCGCAAGCGAAACGGTGAAGTTTTGGAGGAGTTTGGGTGGTTGGAAGAGGCGGTTTTTGGGTGCGGCTGTTGTCTTTAGGGAGGAGGAAGTGAAAATGATGAAGGGGAGGGGAACGCGTTTATACGCGTGCAAATGAACTAGGGCGGTCAACCCGCTTTGGTCATCGGTCGACCGTGCAGTCGACCACCTAGCTCGACCACTAGGTCGACCTGTCCCTTCCTTTTGTTTTCCGCTTCTATGGCATGCTTTCCTTGCCTATCTCCTCCCTAACCAATTCAAGCCTAAGTAAGTGTTATCTATTATCGGCTGTCTGATTCATGGTTGCGACTTTGGCTAAATATTTTTGCCCGCTCTGCACCCTCCGAGCGGAGTCTTGACGTCTTCCATACTTCAATTGAATCTATTTAATGTCCATAAACTTGCTCCAACCACTTAATTTTCCCAACGCATAAAAATTCTTTTTCAAAACAGCTTTAATTTCTTTACAGCTAGAAAAATATTTTTATGTACTTATAAACCTTTTTGTACTTAAAAAAGGATTTCAAAAATACATTTCTACTTAGCTAAGACAGATGTTGCGTAAAACATCGTTACTACAACCCAAAATACTAGTTTTCAATTAAAGTTAATAATACCTATATTTATCTAAACTGTATATCTCTCTATTTTCAAACTCAAAAATGATTTAAAGTTGTTTTTCTCCAACTTTCCATATTTACACTAATACAATCATAAAGTTGTAAACTTCTAGACTTAAAACTTGAAAACCTTCCAAAAAATTTCAAATTCTTAAGAGTTTAATTGTTGGGCTAGACTAAAAAGTGGTTTTTTAATTTGCTTTCACCTTTCCAAATATTCTCTACTGAATCCAAAAATATTTGCCATTCTAAGTCATATAGCTTCTGGAATTTCCTTAGTCCATGTTTTGATAACTTGATTGTTTTCCAAACTTTCTCCAAATATCGATTTATTCGAAAGAATGGACTTCTCTTTAGGGTTTTAGTAGTATATAAATACATTTATTTTAAAAATACAAATATGTTAACTCACTATCTACCTAGGGATCTAATCCCAGGTTCTGATACCAAATGTAATAACCCAAACTCCAGTGGTCCGGATTTTTCACAAAAATGCTAAAACCCATGCCCACTGAAGTCCTAGTTGGGTATCTGGTATCCTGCAAATAAGAAAAGATAAATATATCAAAGCTCAATTAATTACCTCACATCGGAATTGATTAAAATATAATAGTAAGTAAATACTCATCTACATAATAACACTTTCTAAGCAAGTGTCACAAAGCTGAGAAGTCTCTGCCATCTACCTAACCTGTAGGATGTTATGATGAGGGGTTCAGAACAAAAGTTCGGGTGAATGGATAAATTATATACTTCTAGGCTTAATTCTAGATATATCGTTTTATTTCCATTTACTCTCGTATTAGGTCCATTAGGTTATAATATTCTCACCACTGTTCGTGAATCGTGCCCATCTACTCCATATTAGATTAAAACCTAATAACTAATATATATACATATATGTAGCTATATGCCCAATGACCATATTTGTCCTAGGTACCATCCATGGTACCTTCCGTATCCTCCTCGAAAAGGGCTCTATCGTCTAGCTTCGAGAGCATTCCGTAACTACATCTGTAAAGAAACACTTCTTAAGGCCTACAATACAGATGCTCCACCATCTTGCTCCGTAGTTATATCTATAAAGGGCTGCTTCGTAAGGCCAACAATACAGATACTCCATCGTTTTGCTTCACGAGCGTTTCATAGCTACATCTATAAAGGACCGCTTCATAAGGCGTAGAATACAGATGCACCACTACTTATTATGAAAACGTAAATCGCGTCCACACTAGTCTATACCAGTGCTCGGACATCCACAATGTGCAAACAAGTGCATACATTGAGGACTACGTAATCGTTCAGTCTACTATCTGAATCCCGCCAACAGGGTCTACCTTGCACGGAACTCGGTCAGGGATTTTCTATATCTGCAAAGGACCGCTTCGTTAGGCCTATAGTACAGATATTCTAGTTGGTTTGTCCCTTTCTCATCGTGGCTATGTCCCCACGCAGCCATCCCTCAACTAATCAAAAGACTTCTAAAGAGTTAGGTGGTCGTGCCTTGCTATAAAAATCTAGCATCCAATTGGCGGTGCCCCTCCATTCAATGTCTCGATAGTGAAAGAATCATTGGCATGTTGGAATTCAATTAGCGGTGCTTCCCTAGTGCTGAAATCCATGATGAACTGCTTAGCTAGGCGCTTCATCCTTTGGGCTGCTCCAAATGCATTTTGATTCTTTTATTAGATCCTAAATCTAATCTTTTATTTACGTTTAGTTTGCTTTCTTATTTCGTTGGCTACTAATTTTAATTAAGTTAGCATACTCTTTCCCTCGTCTCACTTCTAACTACTATAAGATAACCGTAGGTCTAATAAGGAATGCCATTAGTATGAGCCACGTTTATTGTCTTGCTTATTTGACTTAATACATGAATCCCTAAGTTCAATAAAGTAAGCCTATTTTATTATTTCTGTGTTATTTGATTATCAAGTTAATATAATAGTTTAAATAAGATTCTAACATTGCTTACCAATTTATTATAAGTCTCACCATAGGCTTTTTCATTCTTATTTCATAATTATAACTTATGTCATAATTCTACTCGTAATTATTACTTTTCTTTTCCTTTTATAGTCTGTTATGTAATTACAAGCATTTCTTATCTGCTTTAGTCTGCCTTCTTTTATTATGACATGAAAAAAATTAATTCTCTAATATTACATAATTCACTTATCATAATAGTTGCGTAGTTAAATAGCCTGCGTAGTAAATGTAGAATTAGGCTTCTTAAAAAAATTTATAGCCTCAAATTCTTTAATTAATGATTTTCTTATTT
Source organism: Allium cepa (assembly GCA_030765085.1). Taxonomy (NCBI): domain Eukaryota; kingdom Viridiplantae; phylum Streptophyta; class Magnoliopsida; order Asparagales; family Amaryllidaceae; genus Allium; species Allium cepa. The sequence continues at coordinate 646,675,850 of CM060939.1, read as the reverse complement.
CAAATCATACTTTACTTTATTGTTTGCTATTTTAGAAAGTAATTCTATTTTATTGGTTGGTTATGAAAACTATATAATCAATTTTCATACCTTCATATTGGATAATCCTATAAATAATAATTCGTAATTGCAAGGTTTCTCTATTTTACACTAATTCTTCCTTTTTATTTCTTTTATTCTGGCAGTTATGTTTATCATTATCGTTTAGATATTAAGTTATGGAACTGCATCCTATTTTCTAAACCAACTAATTAATCTAGTACTTACTCCAAAATTAACTCTTTAAATTTTAATGCAATTTATTACAGTAATTCTATTCCTCAACCTTTATTATTTTACATCTAATTTTCTTGATTTCAGTTTTCTTAATTATATAATCCATATTCGCATTTAATCTACTCTAATCCACAAGCGAAGAAAAAGGAGAGGATAGAAGAAAACTAACACTTGCATAAAATCAAAAACGTAGAAAAATATGTAAATAAGGCATAGAAAACATTATACAAACACTAATACTTTAAATAAACCACAAGTTTTCTTATAGTTCAGCATAATTTAATTAATATGATTAATTACTGAATAAAATTTTCTAAACGGGAATCTAACAATAATATATCTTAAACTTAAAATATATATAAATAAATCCACTCACATGTCGTCCTTAGCTTCACTTGGCTCCACAGTCCTTTTGGATCCCCTTCTTCCAATGTGTATAATATTTTAATTTAGAAGATCTTCTCCTTAGAAATTATTTTCTTTTTTAGAGTTCATCCTTAGGCCAAGAACCCAAAGAAATATTTTCTATTTAGGGTTTAACCTTGGGCAATGAACCCATGGGAGAAAATCTAACTGTGAGAAGATAGCTAGGCCTATGATCCTATTTATATTGGAGTTGGGGATCTCAAACCATTGGATTCTTGGATTGAACTTAACCCAACACGTCATAGGGTCATTCGGAGCCATAAGTCAAAGAACGTATGGCTTGGATGGTGTAAAAACTAGAAAACACGTCATGTACGTACCTGGACGAAAAATTCATCCAGGTCGCACGCGGGTCGACCGGGCGGTCGACTGCCTTTAAGCACCGGTCGACCTGTGCTCCAATTGGGTCGACCTATGGTCAGCCCATATGTACACACATGTAGATATATGTATATATGTATATGTATATATTTTTCGTTTTGTTTCCTGTTTTGGTTCATTCATAACTTCTTCATATTGGTTCAGATTTTGACATGTTGTATATGGAAACTGATTAGAAAATCATCCTGAACTAAATGGTACAAGTTTCAGAGCCATATTCCAATAATTCCAAAATTATTTATTTTCATTACTTATCGTTATACATTAAATTTTAACAGTATAAAAATGAGGGGTGTCACAAAAAATCTCATCAATTTTGGTATTGGAAGATGATGATTCAAGGTCGGTTAACCGTTTGACTTTCTTACCCACTGGAGAGTAGCTAGTGTGCTATGAAGGTGACAGAATGATGTTAACTGAAAATGATTTATTTGATGATGGAGTTGTTTTATTTTGGAGTTGAATGATTACTTTTTGAAGATGGTGAACTATAATCGATTGTGGAGTAAGTTGAATCATAGCCGAAATCCATTTGAAAATTTATTTATGATATGTTATATGAGTTTGGTTAAATTGGAAATTATTGTTTATGTATAGCATGAATTTGTTCAATTTGATCTATAAAATATAGGTTAAATTGGAAATTATTGTTTATGTATAGCATGAATTTTACCATTTTCATCTTTATCAAGATGAACTATAGTTCTCATAGATGTTGGTTTACTAGATGTACTTTCCATTCCAAATTGTTTTATTAAATTAGTAAAATATTTTTTTGATTAATAAAAATAACATTCCTAGTTTTTTATTTGTTAATCGAGAAAATATGAGAGTTCCCAATGTTAGACATCTCGAATTCATTTGTCGTTATTTTTGAAAACCCATTACATAGATCTTCATCTGTAGATTCGAATATAATATCGTGTACATAGATTTGTATGATTAATATATTTTCCATGTCTCTTTTTATGAATAATGTTTGATCAACTTTCCGATTTCAAATCCAGAATCAATAAGATAACCTTTTAGTCATTCACACCAAGCACGGGGTGCTTGTTTTAAATCATAAAGTGTTCTCTTAAGTTTATAGACGTGATCGGGAAATTTTTCATGTTTGAAAAGAGGTTGTTGTTCTACAAAAAAAATTCTTTAATAAAACCATTTAAAAATGCACTTTAAACATCTATTTGATAAAATTTAAAATTATGATGACATAAATAAGCTAATAAGATTCGTATTACTTAAATATTTCAACTGAAGCAAAAGTTTCTTCATAATTTATCCCCTCTTCTTGATTATATCCTTGTGCAACTAATCTGGCCTTATTTCAAGTTATATTTCTGTTTTCTTCGGCTTTATTTTTGTAACCCGTTTCGTACAACTGTTTGATCATTTGTCCTTGGAACAAATTCCCAAACATTATTTCATTCGAATTGATATAATTCTTTTTACATAGCTAAAATCCAATAATCATTTATTGAAGGTTCCTTTAGTTTTTTTAGGTTCTATATTAGATAAAAAAGAAATATGTCCTATATGATTTAATTAATGTTAAGTTCTGACATTTTATTACTTCACCGACTATATTTTCAATTAGACGATCTTTTAAAACTCATGGTGGAGTTCTAAGTTCATTTTCAATAAGATATTCTGTGATTTGTTCTTTATTTCGAGGCGAGTTTTATGTAACTTGTTGCTGTATAATATCTTCTTCATCATTTCTATAATTTTTGAAATTTTCATCAAGTGATACATGTAACATACACTTTTTCTATGTTTATGTATATTTTATATGCTTTGCTTCGTTCTGAATATCCAATAAATATTTCTTCATCAAGTTTTGGCTCGAATTTTTCTAATTGATCCTTTGTATTTAATATAAAGCATTTTGATCCAAAAATTCATAAATATGATAGATTAGATTTCCTTTCATTCAAATGTTCATATGGTGTATGTTTAGTTAAAGGTCGAATAGTGGCACGATTTACAATGTAGCATGCACCGGACACATGTAACGACTGGGATTTTTGACCTACGAAAACTGACACTAATACATCCACTGTATTGCATGTCGAGTAATCCAATGCTGGAAAATCCAAATGTTAGGGGAAAGAAAATGAAGGAGACAGAAAAGAGAAAGAAAACAAACACAAAATCTCACAACCGAATGAATAATCTATAATATATAACAAACGTTTGTATAAAAGCAATCGATACTATGTATATATATACAGACATCAATTAGACTATACTAACCTATTTCATCCTGGACAGTTATAACAACATGTCCTTATAATCATTGATAAATACAACAACCAATGTAGTGGAAATAACCATATACGCGAATATGTCTCTAGGCCTCAAACTCATCTCCTAAAGCTCCAAAGCATCTAACTAAATCTGTAATATGCTCGACCTGGCCTGAGCATTATAATAAAATAACACCTGAGTTATAATGATAAGGAACATGTGAGTTATAATAAATCCTCTTTGTACATTTCTAAAACTCATTTATAAATCCTTTATAAATCTCTAAAACCATTTATATAACTTCTTTTATAAATTTATAAACCTGTTTCTTGAGTTCGTTTATAAATACCTAACCATTCATAAAACTCTTTCACCTTGTAGATAATCTTCTCTTACGTCTCCAAACCATTTTATAAACTTCTCTCATACAATCCAGGTCCGTTTATAAAATCTATTTATGATTCTCAAACACATTTATAAATAAATAAAGACCATTTATTTCTAAATGGTATTATATGAAAATAATTATTAAAATTAACCAATATGAATAAATAAATAATTATTATAAATCTTAAAACATCTTAAAATAGTAATTAATCTTTATCTTTATATTAAATAGTAATAATTTGTTTTCAAAACCTTATTAATAAATCCTTATTATTAATTTCAAACTATAATTATTCTTAAATATTTACTATTTCAAGATATTAACATTTGATAAATACTTTAATACAGTACTAACTATAGGCAAATAACTTTTAAAACAATACTAGTACAATTAAATGACTTTAAAACAATATTAATATAATTAAATACTTTAAAACAATATTTGTGAAATTAAATAACTTTAAATCAATATTAATATAATTAAATACTTTAAAACAATATTTATAAAAATAGATAATCTTTTAAACAATATTAATATCAGTAGAAATTTTTTAAAATAATATATTTCTGAAACCCAATTTCGGATTTAAAAATCATTTCCTATCTCAAAAACCAATTCCAACTCAAATGGAAATTTATAGTATTTTTGAAATACTAATTTGATGCTAATAGTCACCAAACACTCAACCAATATTGATATTGAATCTCTATCACTACTGAGTTTCGACTTTTAACATATAATGATGTCATAACCAATATTTCCAAAAATCAGGTTTATTGTCCAAAAATCCATATAACTGGACATTTTTGAATTCAATTCAACAATAGCGAGGAATCTCGTTGGGTCCCTTCAATCTATCCCATTGCATCATAGCTCATATATCTCAACACATATGTCTGTAAATTAAATAAACATCGATGACGAATCCTATTGGATCCCTTCGGCCTGTTACCTCTACATCAAAAATGCTATATGATAATAAAATTTAAATCAACCGCTTGAGGCTGGATTCATATACAAAGGGTCATTTGCTCTTACACGGGAACGTAATAGGGTCTCATCCACTCCAAGGGTGGAAAATATATCCAAACCAACTAATAAATATAGTAATTCATTCAAATAATCATTTCACAATTTTTATTAATTATATATCATACTAGTTAACCAAAAAGGTGAGTTTAACTGGTCGAAATTTTTTGTTTTCACTGAGGCGTTCCAGTTTGGAACTAAAATCGTACGTCGTCCAGTTTTAACCTAAATTTCAGCTTTCTCCAAATTCAACCAAACCTGTTCCATTGCAAAGCTAACGATGTTACGAGCGCAAAGTAACTCGTCGCGTTCGATTCTGACCTCGTATGAAGATGTTATAGCATTAATAGGTTTTATAATTTTGAATTAAAATAAAATAATTATTATATTCACTAATTGCAAAATTAACAAAGCCCCTCTCCCTAAATCTTTCTTCTCCCTCCTTAAACCCTATCTGCTACCTGTATATGAAACCCAATGCACGACTTATCTTCCTCTTCCTTGTTCGGCCACGTCTATACATGAAACGACATTTCGCCTTCACCGTTGAGTTCCCCTTTCTGACCTCTACCTCCACATCACCACCATATGTCGTCCAAACTCCCTTAGCAAATCGTGGCATGCCCCCCTTCGATCGTGCACTAAGCACGACATGATAAATTTCGACTCTAAATTCCTTTAAACTTCGGCACTATGTGTTATTCCATGTCCCAAACTCGAATTCGACCTTAGATTTGCATAACGATGCCCATATTTCAAAAACTTCCAAAATTTAGTGTAACCCAAATGAAGTCGTGTCTTCCATGCGCATACCAAAGTGAAGAGTTTGCCAAAGGCACCCAAAGTTCAAATTTTGTGATTCTTAATTTTTAGTTGGTTTTGATTTTAATTTTTGAAAATGAAGATTTTAAATTTTTTTCAACTTACTAGAATGAATATAAGAAGAAGAATGGAGGGAAAACTGAAATTATGGGATACAGTTTAAAACATGGGGGTATGGGCAAGTACAGCTTTGGTATGGCCTTGGTATGGTCATATATAAATATTATTATTAAATAAAACCCGATATTGCACGCCGAAAAATCTTAAAATCCTATCGAGACATACTATCTAGCATTCTATATGCTATACCCATATTATGAACACAATGGAACTTGTTTCAAGGCCTATTTCGATCATATGCAGAAGATAGTTTTTCAAACCCAGTTGTTATATTACTTTCTGAAATTAATTTTCAACGTGTTTCGATCTCGCACACCCAAACGATACATCTGATGGCCACGAAAATCATCGACATACAATAACTCGCTGTTACGGATCTAATGAAATTAGTTTCGTCGAAATCGGAGATAGTGCCCTGGAAGGCTATTTTTATACGTAATTAAAACGAATTATCTTAACAACCATATAAATCACTTTTAAATCCACATTAAAAGTTTTATTATCTTCATTCTTATTAAATAGAATTTAAGCAAGCTTTGAAATCATTTTTACCCAACTTAAAGCCTAAGATTCAATTATTTAAACAATTTCAACTGTTAATTTCAATAATTTTATTATCGAATAAATTGCTATATTTGAAAACAAATTGTTTAACTTATAAAATTAACTTTTCAATATTTAAAATCAATTAAATATTTCAAGTTCAAATAACTAAAATTTTGGATCGTTACAACACCGCTTCTGTCCAAAAATGTTTTGGTAATTGACTACCACTAAGCAGAGTCCTGACACATTCTATAATGTTCGAATTTTTTTTTCTATGACTCCATTTTGTTGTGGCATTCTAGGAAATGAGAAATTGTGAGAATACCCTTTCTGTTACAAAAATTTTCAAAGAGATCATTTTCATATTCAACGCCATGATCACTTTTAATATTTTTAGTTTTTAAACCTTTTAAGTTTTGTATTCTCTTAATAAAAATTTAAAATGATTCGTCTGCTTTTCAAAAACACCGTCCATGTATGTCTTGAGAAATAATCTAAAATTACAAAAGAATATTTATTATAATTTATAGATTAAACTTGAGTGGGACCAAATAGATCTAAATGCAGTAGTTCAAGAGGTTGTAATGTAGAAATAATCTTCTTGGATATAAAAGATGTTTTATTTAGTTTTTCTAATTGACAAGCATCACATTTATTATTTACTTTGTACTTCATTTTTGGAAGATCTTTTACCAAATTATTTTAAAATAATTTAATAATAGCTTTAAATTTAATATGACAAAATTGTGCTATGACCATTGATCATTATCTTTGGCTATTAAATGCACATCAACATTGTGATTGATTTTCATATTTGAAATATAAATATATTTTTTCTCTAACCCCTTTGAAAATTAGATTTTTAGGTTGATCAAAAATTTCACATTTATCTTTTAAGAAGGATATACTAAACCTTTATTGCATAATTGGCTAATTCTTAATAAATTATATTTTAAATTTTTAACTAATAAAACATTAGTAATAAGAGATGAATTAGATATATCGATGTTGCTCACTTTCTCCTTTTTTAATGACGTACCCTTTAGAGTTATCTCTAAAAATAACAGAACCTCCATCCAAATAGATAATATTTGTTAACATGTCTTTTTTCCCTATCATATGTTCGGAGTAGCCACTGTGAGATATCAGCTTTTCTCCATTTTTACTAGGTGCATTATAATTAGTAGCCATGAAGCAAACATTTGCTTGTTTGGAATCATTGTCACTATCTGATGATAAAGAAGAGTCTAAATCATCCGAAGTTGTTGAAAAGGCTTGTGTTTTCTTCTTATAAAATTTATCATTCTTATTTTTGAAGTTGTTCTTCTTTTGTTCTAGACATATATGACCCATATTGTCACATTCATAGCATTTTAGTGAGGAAGTTGAGGGATTGGTGTTACTATTTCTGTTATGGCCAAACTTCTTATTTGCTTTTGAATTTCAGAAATTTTCTATAAAAAAAATTTTCTAAAAATGCAATGTCTTCATCATCTTCATCAAAGTCTTTATTTTCTGCCTGGAATGCAATTTTTTTCTATCTTGAGATTGTATGTGTTGTCTGAAAATTCACTTCATATAGCATGAGATTTCTTATTAACTCTTTAGTTTAATGGTAGAGATACCATTAACTTCTTCAATAGCTAAGAGCTTTTGTTCCCATTCATCGTTAAAAAGTTTAGGATTTTTTGAAACAATGTCAAAATCACTATAATTTTTTCCCAATGACAGAAGTGAGTGATATATGTCTTGAAATCTAGAGTATATTTCATTTATAATTTCATCTTGCTTTATTTTAAAATTCTGAAATTGATTTTTAAGCATTGAGATCTTACTTTGTTTAACTTTGTTTGTACCTTCATGTGTTACTTTGAAAGTATGCCAAATTTCATATGCTGATATTCACCTATTAACTCTGTCAAACTCGTTTTTAAATAAAGATGTATTCATAGCTTTAGCATCTGCAGTAGCATCTAATTTCTGTGTTTGACTATTCTACATAAGCAGTGGTAGGTACAATGTATTCTTGTTGAGTGATATTTCAAGTGTCATACTCATGTGCCTGCATATAAATCTTCATCCTAGTTAACCACTAATTGCAATTTGGTCCATTAAACAGTGGGGGTCGTGATGTAGACTGACCTTCAACAAATCTTGATGTAGTATTATTATTATATTAGTTGAATGTCAATAAACTATGTTATAGTTAAATTATAACCTTACTTTGATACCAAATGAAAGTATACGTGGATCAAGTAATATGAGTAATTATTTTAACTAATAAACTTGTGAAAAATATAAATATAAAAGTAAAGCAATAAAGTAAACAACACCTGTGATTTTTATACTGGTTCGAATTCTCATTCTACGTCCAGTCTCAGACTCTTTCTAGAATTAACTACCAATGTCCTTACTTAACTCAGAGGAATATGTACTACAACCGCTTGAGATGTCAAATAGGAGTTTGTTCCTGAAATACTCTTAGCAGGACTTCGTTTATAAGTAAGTAGAATTGTTTGTGACTTCTTATGCTTTTATGTAACATAGATTAGCCAATAAGCACAACCTTCCTATAATCTTCTTCTTTGTAGTATAATGTGTACTCATGAAGAAAGGATGTAATTTGATCACAGGAAAATATTTTTGAATGAATTTGTGATCAAAAATTTAAAGCAATATAGTGAATTGAATACTAGAGAGTAAATCAAGATTGAGATGAAAAAATTGTAAAATCGGTAATTTGAATCTTTGAAATGGACTGCTTTATATAGATGATCCATAGTTACAACTATTACAGGAATGATTTCAACCATTAACGAAGAGGAGTAACTCTTCGAGGAGAAGAGAATCTCTTTAGATAATTTTATATATGGTTGTTATAATCGTTCAGTCGACTGAAGGAAATAGACCAGTCGAATGTATTTGAGTATAGATAGACATTTCAATAAACAAAAAATAAATAGCTCAAAACAAGCAGTTTTAGTTGACTGAAACTGTTGGTTCAGTCAACTGAAAGTGTATTTAGTCATCTGTTTCAACTTTTCAATCGTCTGAAACTGCTGCTAATTTGTTTGTTTATTTCCTCTAGGTTAGTCAATTGACATGGGTGATTCATTCGATTAACTGGTGCATATTTTGACTTATTTGATTAATTTGTGACCATTTGTGTTTGTATATACCATTAGAAGAGATTTTAACACTTTATATAACTATTGACGAAGGCCCTATGACTGATACTACATAATTGTACCATCATGGCCTTCTTTTTGTCAATCTTTTCCTATACAAGTGGTTAGTGTATACAGTATAATGATGTATAGTTGTTACTACCAAATACCCAAAATAAGAGGTTCTAACACTAGACTTACAAGACAATCTACTTATAGAAATCAATATGTGTGACTGTTCCGGTTTAAACATAAGCATACTTGTTTCAAGACTAGTTCATCCATGACCTTGATATGACTTTGAGAGTTTACATTACATAAAGGTTCAAATCCAAAAGATACCTCTCATTTAGGTATTGGTTTCCACAATGACGCAAATTCTTGATCTTTGAACTCTGTCAACATGATCCCACTCGGATAGGCAATCCATTAATTGATATAACTATTCTTTTGATTTTTATTTTCTAATTTCAAAAATAAAGGAGAAATGCTGTAAAATTTAAGAATGAGGGTTTGATTTAGGCATTGATTTTAAAAGAAGAAATAAGAAGAAGGATTTAGTCGCACATCATAGAATAAACAAAAATAGCTTTGTATATATAGTGAATTCATAAGAGAAGGTTTGGCCTTTGGAAACAAAATGTTTTCTCTTAGGTTGAAGAGGGAGGTTATGTATGTCAACTTTTGTTTGCATCAACGCCATCCTCCGTTAAATCGACCAGGTTGCCTTTAGGTCTAGATTATATTTTTTGACTTTACGGGTCTTTCAGCCTATTTGCATAACCCAAAGTTCAAAATTCAAACTGACTGAGATGGACAGAATACATAACAATTATAAATTGTTGCGGGCCAACAATCTTATCTATTTGAATTCAGGCGGAAAACCAATGGACGTGACTATTAAAGAGACCCTCTTTGGCAAGCAGACGTGACTCTTTACTATCTATATAATGGTGGTACGAAACACTTGAGATGTACAAAATTAATTTTTATTCTTCTCTTTTTGACTTCTTTTCTTAGTTAAATTAAACTATCAGCCTCTAAATCTTAAACTATTCTTGGTCATATCAAAGTCATACAAATTTTGAATCCAACTACACTGTTAGAAAGCTTCTTAAATCCTCAAAGTCAATAATTTGATAACTTGTTTGCGTCTGGAGGGTTGGACTGTTGTCTGAAGAATTGACTATATAAACTCACGAAGTTGGAAATACAATATTTGTGTAACGCGCTACTTCTATACCAAATTACCAAAGAATATTGCACAGTAATATTATCTAGAAATACTGAGAAGAAGGCTTGTTTAGAGCTACCATCCATGTACATTCCTTTAGGCAAACACCGTAATGTTTAACTTTGCCTCATATAATCATATCTGATGTGAATGGTGTCAACACAAAGTAATAACACATTGGCTAATTTAGAGTAAAACGATACATATACAAACATAAACATAAAAGATATCAGAGAACATAGAATTGCATATCGTAGTGGTAAAATATGATATATGTCAAACTAGAAATTTAATGTGAGTTTACAAAATGAAACACTAGACCTATATATAACATACACAAGTACTGGATGAGTACATAAAAGGAATATACATCATGAGTCACACTATCTCATATAAAAGCCATATATATGCACACATACGCATATATACATACGCATGCGCACACACACATGATGTTAACCTGCCTTTTGGCAAGGCCGTGAATAGGTGGATTTAACTAAATAGACTGCTCATTTTTCGAGATTGGAATATGGTGGTTTTAGTCAACTAGATGGATAGACGATCAATTATGGATGATAAATACGATTATGAAGCCAGGGTTCGACATAGCATGGGTCAGTCATGAGCATTCGGTCATTAGAGTTCGGCCAAGCGGGTCGGTCGTTCTGGGTTAGTGCAATTTGATTAGATCGGCAATAGGTGGTTTGGTCTAGTTGGGAGGTGGTTTGGTTGAAGTGGCTCGGGTTCAACATAGAATTATCCTTGGGTCAGCATCTTGGATCGGATCGGCATGGAAGAGACTGGGTTGGGTTGGCCATGATGAGAGGACATCTCTGGTTTGGCATCCTATTCTAGGGTTGGTATACATATGTGGTTCAAAACAATGTAGTCGTTTGGCATGTCTATGTGTGTCGGTATTAGATGGTAGTGTGGTTGGAGTAGGATCGCTCCTATGGAAGGTCATGGAGGGTTGGCCTTGCTGGGTCGTCACGAGTTGTTCGGTCAAGGGAGACAGGCCAAAGTGGGTCGGTATATGTGGATCGGTATATATGGGTCAGTATATATGGACCGGTATGTATGGATCGGCCATGTGTGGATCGGCCAAGATAGTTAGGTTGAGGTGGTTCGGCAATGTTGGGTCAAACTTAGTGGGTCGGTCACATAAGGTTGGTCAAGGAAGATGAGACGAAGTGGCTCGGTATAGATGGGTTCGGCCTCAAGGGAATTGGAACGTGTGGGTCGGCTCTAAGCGGTTTGGCTGTATTGGGTCGGTCGGCATAGCAGGAAGTTGGTTAAGTTGCTTCAAGCACGATTAAGGTCTACTTTGAGTCAGCATCCAGGGGATTCAGGGTCGGCACATGTGGGTCGGTGGTTGTGGATCGGCATGCCTGGGTCAATCGCTTGAATTAACACTTGCGGGTCGATCTACCTTGGTCATGGGCCTGCACAAGGGAACCAGCCTATCTTCGTCTACAAATACAGCATGTGGGGCTCCAGAAAAGGGGATCTTCACTCTGCTTCCCTCTTATTCTTCATTAAGGCTATTCTACCATTATCGTTTTAAAAACTTAGGATTGTAACTGTTATTGATTCTCACATCAATAAGAAGGAAATTTCTGGAGTAAACGTAGGCCAAAGTTAGCTGAACCACTATAAATCCTCTGTTATTACTGCTTTCTTTTTAATTTTTACTGTTCTTCATATTTATACTTTCTACATACACTCTATCTGTGACTGTTATTCGGTGCTTTCATATGGATTTGGGTGTTAGTGATCTATTTTGGCGCTAACATTTTGGTATTTTCACTAAGAAAGCTAGCACTCAAGGATTCTGAAGCTTGGATTTTAGATGCAAAGTCTTAGGAATTCAGATTCGGGAAAGCAATAGTTAAACCATCGACAAGGAGATAAGTGATAGAAAGAAGTAATCAAGTGGGAAGTGAGGAGGCCTTTTCTGGAGTTGGGTTAGATTAGGCATCCATCTACATCACTAGGGACGAGATGTAAATTATGATGGATTCCATGCAGGAGTAATTGATGAAAAGGCAAAAGGAAATGATGAGACACTTTTCAAACAATTTGAATAAGTAGGAACTACAGGAGCTCAGATCCATGGAGTTGGATAAGAAGGACTCAACCAACAAGCAAATAGAGTGGTTCAGTAGGAGGCAGCCCTCAAGCTGCAAACAATTATCAATCTAGATGGACCTAGACTCGGGGGCACACCACCAGGTAATGCTGGACCGATCCATAGAGGGATACCAGATGACGCTGCGCAGCCTGGCGCCAATAGGAATACAGAAGTGCGTGACAAGGAGTATGTACTAGCATTCCATCGGGGGCTTAGATGACAGCTAGAAAATACGGATGGGGGCAACCCTTGGTAGGTAACACTGGATTAGCTGACATTATCAGACAAACTATTCATGGAGGTCTGATAAACAGAGATTTGGAGGGAGTAAACAAAAGACCTTTTACCAGTAACATGAGGATGGCTAGCAATCCACCCGATTTCAAGTGGCCCACCCTGGAAGTATACAACGGCAAGACGGATCCCACTGACCACTTGATGGGGTACACAAGACATATGGAGGTGCTGGGGGCATCAAAAGAGGTTATGGCTCGGCATTTCTCCCTGTACTTGACTGATATAGCTACTATGTGGTTCAAACAGCTGGAAGATAGATCTATTGGAATATGGATAGAACTGGTGGATAGGTTCTTAAAGCAGTTTCGAATTCACATAAAAAGGCCAAAGAATGTGATGACACTAACGTAAATTAAAAAGAGGACGTATGAATCGCTTAGGACTTTCTTAACTCGGTTTAATGCAACAGTTTCTTCGGCGGATCGACTGGATCCATTAATGGTTCTGATGACGGCAGCATTAGGGGTCAAGGATAATTTGAATTTCAAAGTATCGTTGATACGGGATACACCAATGGATCTCGGGGAATTCTTTCACGAAGATAAGATATTTCTTCAACAAGAGGATGCATGTTTGGATATGAAATCAAAGGAAGAAAACATGGTTAAGAATGGAGAACCATCCGGTGAAAGTTCTAGTAAAGATAAGGATAGAGGGAAGAGGAAGTCGGATAACGAATCCGGCAAGGCAAGGAAGCACGGGAGAGAATCAAGATTCTCCCCTTACACAGAACTGAATGAGACATTGGAATGGATATATTTAGACACCTGGGATCGCCTTCCTTATCGAAGGTTGGTAAGGAGGTAACCTTAAGAATGCGAAAGTGCATCAGGAAGGCACTGTCTCTTTCATGACCTGAACGGGCATGATACTAACAGCTGCAGGCATCTCAAGGATATAATCGAGGAGCATGTAAGGAATGGTCAGTTGTAGCAATATGTTGAAACTTGGAATGCGGCAGTGGAACGGAAGCATCCACCGCCTATCTTGGACGATGATGGCGCGAGGCACAGGAATGGTGGTCGGTTGGTCATCAACTAATCGTGATGGTTTGGAACAAGTAACAAACTTTGAGCTAATGACTAAGTCGCTTACTCATGTATGGGGACGGAGATAACTCCTAGGCATGCTCTAGGACGATGATAAACCTTGAACTCTGGTTTGTGAAATCTGTTTTTTCTTTTTGGCTTGGACACTTGCTTTTTTTGCTTTTGTTTTGGACTTCAGTTTAAACTCTCGGTTTTTTTGGTTTTCTGGTTTGGATTTTGGTTTGGATGCTCGATTTTCGATTTGGATTTTGATTTGGCCTTTTGATATGGATTTCTGGCTTTCTAGTTTGAATCTGGATTTCGGATTGGATTTTGATTGACTTTTTATCTGGTTTTTGGCTAAAAGGTCGTCGTGCATGAACTATGCTCGGCAAGGGTCCGGAGAGACCAGGTTCCTACCTAGGACTTAGACCCCATATTATCTATCGGTTACTATCACAGGTCATCGAGTATGGACCATACTCGGCAAGGGTCCGGAGTGACCAGGATTTGGCTTAAGATTTAAGCCATGACATTACTAAGCATTCAGGGACAATGAACCAGGAACACCATGGAATTACTTAACACGGGTCTCCGAGTGTGGATTACGCTTGGCAAGAACTCGAAGAGGTTATGGATTTGGATATTGGCTATGAACAGCTAAGAATTTGGGCAGGGATCCGGAGCGGTCCCAGATTTCGATATCGACCCGGAGGGTTCATGGGTGTGGTTATTGGTTATTGGGTATGGATGGATTAGAACTCGGTTGTCAGGGTCGGATGGATATGGAATTGGATAAGGATTTGGTTACTGGATAGGAATCAGATATCGACTCGGAGCAAACGTAGTTTGAATAAGGTTACGGCAATGGCACTTGGATAAATGGGTTGGATTATGAATTGAAAGGTATGGCATGGATAACATATGGACTTTGGATATTAGATTCGAGGCTATTCAAAACACACCTTCCAATAGCAAGGCATGTTTTGATGGGCAAATGTTAACCCGCTTATTGGTAAGGCCGTGGACAGGTGGATTTAACTAAATCGACTGCTCGTTTTTCGAGATTCGATACGATGGTTTCAGTCAACTAGATGGAGATCAATCACGGATGATAAATATGATTACAAAGCCGGGGTTTGGTACAGCATGGGTCGGTCATGAGCGTTCGGTTATTGGAGTTCGACCATGTGGGTTGGTCATTCGGAGTCGGTGCAATTTGATTGGATCGGTAGTAGGCGGTTCGATCTGGTTGGGAGGTAGTTTGGTTGAAGTGGCTCGGGTTTGGCAAGGAATTATCCTCGGGTCAGCATCTTGGATCGGATTGGCATGGAAGGGACTGGGCTGGGTTGGCTATAATGAGAGAACATCTTTGGTTCGGCATTCTATTCTAGGGTCGGTATACATATGTGGTTCGGCACAATGTAGTGGTTCGGCATGTCTGTGTGGGTCGGTATTAGATGGTAGTGTGGTTGGAGTAGGATAGCTCCTATGGAAGGTCATGGATGGGTTGGCCTTGGTGGGTCGTCACGAGTTGTTCGATCAAGGGAGATGGGCCAAAGTGGGTCGGTATATATGGATCGGTACATATTGGTTGGTAAATATGGACTGGTATGCATGGATTGGCTATGTGTGGATCGGCCAAGATAGTTAGGTTGAGGTGGTTCAGCAATGTTGGGTCAGATTTAGTGGATCGGTCACATAAGGTTGGTCAAGGAAGATGAGACGAAGTGGCTCGGTATAGATGGGTTCGGCCTTAAGGAATTGGAACGTGTGGGTCGGCCCTAAGCGGTTCGGTCGAAGTGGGTCTGTCGGCATAGCAGGAAGTTTGTCAAGTTGCTTTGAGCACGATTGAGGTCTACTTCGAGTCAGATCCACGGGATTCAGGGTCAGTACATGTAGGTCGGTGGTTGTGGATCGGTCGCTTGAATTAACACTTATGGCCCGAGCTACCTTAGACATAGGCCTGCACAGGGGAACCGGCCTATCTTCGTCAGTAAATACAGCATGTGGGGCATCAGAAAAAGGGATCTTCCCTCTGCTTCCCTTCTTATTCTTCATTAAGGCTACTCTACCATTATCATTTTAAAAACTCTGGATTGTAACTATAATTGATTCTCACATCAATAAGAAGGAAATTTCTGGAGTGGACGTAGGCCAGAGTCAACCGAATCACTATAAATCCTCTGTTATTACCGCTTTCTTTTTAAGTTTTACTATTCTTCATATTTATACTCTCTACATGCACTCTATTTGTGATCTTTGACTGTTATTCGGTGCTTTCATCTGGATTTAGGTGTTTGTGACCAACTTTGACGCTAACACATAAGGACTAGTACAAAATGATATACCTATGTATCGATCTAAAAGCTATCCTAACATCTATAGTCAATAAGTCTCTGTACCTGTCAAGTTTTGGTATGACCTAGTGTTATAAAATAATAAACAGGTCAAACTATCATCTAGTTTAAATAATGTGAGATCATAAGCATAAACATATGGAAATCTCAATAATATAGTCGTAACTATATGATCATCCATCAACTTAAACAATAAGAGGCATAATCGCACATAATTCACCATGTCGTAAAATCATATCATGCCCATCATAGGAAATTATAGAAACTATAGTGAACAACATATCCCAAAACAAATCATAAAACTAGCATAAAGCAAACTAAACCATAAGACTAGCGTGAGGCTAGTCAACCATAAGACAAGCACAAAGAATGCCATCCATAGGATGAGCACAAGGCAAGCCATTCCATAAGACGATTACGAGGCATGTCGAACCATAAGACGAGCATAAGGCAGATCAAACCATAAGTGATCAGTGATGATTAAAAGTGTTATATACTTTCAAATAGTAATTACTTGAGTAGCGTCCGAGTGTCCCATACTACTCGGTGTTACTTACTATAAGTTACTAAATCTCTCTTACTCAAAATATTCTACACAACGAGACATATAATTAATTGATGATGTGACGTTGAATGTCCCATACTATTGGGGACTACTAAATTGTTTAATCATAGTTCTCACTACATAGAAGGATAATTAGCTTGAAAGCAAATTTTTAAAAGTTATTTAAAGATGTGTGCATGTGTATGTAATTTTCAATACAAAGGTTGATAAAATTTTGATAAACTTTCTTGTTAAAAAGACATAGATATACGTATGATATTAAATATCATACCTTATAAAACTTTATTATTATTTAATATATATATATATGATACTTTTCTACTCAAAGTATACACATGCACAAACACATTCATATATAAAGTTTAATATAAAATTTTCAATCTCAAAAATATTTGCATAAATATATAAAATTTATAAGGATGCTTAAAAGATATATTGTTATATAGATAAGTAAAAGCTAGTTTTGTTAATAAATTAATTTTTATTTATTTAAAGATAATCTTTTACATCAATTTGTATAATTCAAATACTGGAAGAGAAATCAGAAATTCAAGCATTGGAAATCGCAAGTAAACAAAAGAAATGAAAAAAACAAATAAAATGAAATACTACTTAGTTTCAGTCCTGGAGCATTGCTCCATGATTAGGCCACCAATGGACCGGTATGCATAGCACCGTTACACCGGCATCACATATTCCAAGAGCTACTCAGCTCTAGGAAAAACGATTTTGGTCGACGTTTCGTTGATTTCCAGTGATGGCAACTAGTTCTAGGGAATTTCAAAGGCACCTATAGGCATGCATACATCAAATGTAGACGATCAAACCTTCAAATGATCAAATGGCAGAGTTTTGTCTGCATTTTCAAACATTTTCAGTTTCAACAAATCATATAGACGCAAATTTACCTAAATCGCACAAAATTAATTGAAAACTCGACTACATGCATAAGCTATAACTTACAACAAAATAGAGATAGATATGTGGATTTAACCTACTTGGTTCCTTGTACAAGCTTTTCAAAACAAGAAGAATGGCCTTGCTTTCTCTATTTCAGCCCAACCCTAGAATTACAAATTAAAATATAATAAAACTTCTTAAATTTTACTCAAAATCTAAAATTAAATCTTCCTAGGGATGTAGTCAGGTTTGAGAAATATTACTTGATTTTCTATAATTTTTCTGGAATTTATTTGAATTGAAAAGATAGATCTTTGCTATAAGGTTGAAGAGGGAAATGAAGAAAGAGCTTTTTTTCTTACTGTAACTTTTCTAAACATAAATGAAATGGGAGAAGGAGAATTTTCCTTCTCTTATTAGCCCAATTGGATTTGGTTTGACAAATACTAACATTGAACCTATTATTCTAGTATTACATTATTTTTATTCATTTACTTTGTTTCATCCTTCCCCATCTTTCTTTCTATTACTTTTCATATAATATTTAACATATTTAAGAAAGAAAGCATTCTCTAACAAACATTAATATTCAACTTTCAAATGCATTCTTTTCTTTCTTTTTATAATACAAAAAATAAATTTTTAATACAATGTTTACAATAAAATTTCAAATACACTTTAAAAATGATTATTTATAAAGTTACACATTTCATGAATTCTTTTATAAATAATTAAATGATTAACAAAAATAAAATTTTCACTTTTATTATAAAGTAGATTTATTCTTCGGTTTCAAAAAGACTAATTTCATATTTTAATTTTCTAATATTTTTTTAATTTATAATTTTGTTATTTTATATTTTTTAATAATCAAAACCATTTCCATTTTAACCTTTTGACTTTTGCAAACTTTAAATTTTTTTAAACATCTTAAATTTTTAAACAACTCATAAAAATCATTTCCACTATAACAATTATATATTTCTCAACCAAATTTCTGATTTAACGATTATTTTATCTTAGAAAAATGTTAAATTTTCGATATCTTTAAAATTTAATACTTGAAATATTCAAAACTTCATTTAAATTTTTAATTTAAATTATTCCATGTTCTATTTAATAGGTAGTTCTTAAACTAGAGCCGCTACAAAGTTCCTCTATAAGAAAGTTGCGTCCGTGCAATTTTCGTTTAGAGAAAGTCCATTACATGCTTTCAATTTCTAGCAATATATCTATTTAAAAATTTAAGCCATATAATCAAGGCATGCTTGACTCAAAAAAAAATTACCTGATCCATATGCTTCAAAAAATAATTTAGGATATGTCCGCTGAATAGACCTTCTAGCTTCCCAAAAAGCAATCTTTAGGATTTTCTGAGGGCTGCACTTTAACGAGCGGCACGTCTTTACTTCGAAGCCGTTTAGTCTTAGAAGCAATTCTCTGGATTGATCTCTACACAAAGTCAGATTAGGAGAAATCTTAAGTTGTTCTACATTTTTAGTTTCTAATGTGCCTCTTAAGCACTTGCAAAGCTGAGAGACATGGAACACATCGTGTATTCCTATGAATTGAACCGGTAATGCAACATAATATGCTACCGTACTGACATATTCACTGATTGAGTATGATCCAATATAATAAGGAGCTAATTTCCTCGATCGACTAAAACGCATCACTCCCTTCAAAGAAGAGACTAACAAAACCCAAACCTCCAATAGAGAACTCCAAATCCTTTCTCCTCTGGTCTGCATAGGATTTCTACCTGTCCCAAGCTTTTTTGATTCTTCGTCTAATTATTTATATCTTTTTAGAAGCTTCTCGATTAGAATCGAGAACAAAAATAAGCTTGTCACCACTCTCGAGCTAACATGAAGGTAATCGACATGGCTTTCCATACAAGGCTTCGCAAAGAGCTATAATGATAGTTGAATAGAAAATGTTATTGTAGGAAAATACCACTAGATAGATATGATCTTCCCAGTCTCCTCCAAAATCCAAAATACAACCTTAGAGCAAATCTTCTAAGACCTTATTCACTCGCCCCATCTATCCGTTAGACTATGGATGATAAGCGACACTGAGATTAAGCTTTGCACCCAATGCAGCTTAAAGGTTCTTTTAGAATCCACCAGTAAATAGCAGAATGACGACAATGGGAATGATTTTTTGTCTAATGACTTCTTTGATATACGATTTTCCAACTAAGGAGCTATTTACTTGGACTTTAAAGGAATAAAATGGTCTGATTTAGTTAACCGATCAATGACCACTTATAAGTTATCATGCCCGAATTTAGAATGAGGCAAACCCTCTACAAAATCCTTGGACACCTACAAAAGATAAATTATCTGATCATTACATGATGGATTTAGAATAAAATATATAAACATGAACATATTTAATTCTTAAGTCCACATTTACTTGACCCGACTTCCACAACAGAAGATCCAATAACTACAGGAGTTGGTTGGGTCTCTAGTACTCTACCTTTACAAGTTGGCAGGTCATACAATTGCTCATACACTCTATAATATCTCGTTTCTTACCTTCCATAACCGCATCATATCAGCATACATCTTACACTACTGGGGTGTATGGTATATTTAGTACCATAACACTCAATTATAATATCTCTTTAGAGATTATCTATATCGGGCATAACAAGTCTACCTCATCTCCAAATACAACCACATACATTAACCTTATATTCCTTCACCTCCTCCACACCACTACTACAAGAACAACTTTGAATAAGCTCTACAAGTCCAAGATCTCGCCTTTGAACCTCTACAACTCAATCTAAAATCAAAGTTCATGCTTCTAAGTTAGCTAATACAGCTCCTAAACTCGAATCAAATTCTTGATCTCTAATTTCATATGAGGAAAAAACTTCACGGTACTTTTACTCCAACAACATCATAATTACAATAGCTTGGTGCTTATAGCTAAGAGCACCATCTACTCAGTTGCCTTACCCGAAGTGCGATGAATTTCAAAATTATAGGCTGTCTAAAATTCCAACCATCTCTATTGTCTCATATTGAGCTCTTTCTGAGAAAATAAGTACTTCAGAGATTTGCGATCAGTATAAGGGATAAAATTCTCTCCTATAAGATAATGATTCTAAAATTTTAGTGTAAAGACAATATGAGTAAGTTAAAGATCGTGAGTAGCATATCTGACCTCATTCGGTCTTGATTTCCTCAAACCATATGCAACCACTTTGTCTTGCTACATAAGAATAGCTCCAAGACCAGAACCACAAACATTAGTAAATACAACATGGTCCTTGTTCCCTTCTAGAACAATAAGAATAGAAGTATGAGTAAGGAGTTCCTTCAACTTATGGAAAGCTACCTCGCACTTCTCCGTCGTTGATATTTTACCTCTTTTTTGGTCAATCTAGTAAGAGGAAGAACAAATATGTAGAAATCTTTAACAAAATGTTTATTATAACCAGCTAACCCTAGAAAACTACAAATCTCTAAAACATTCTTCGACCTCTTCTAATAATACATTGCCTCTATCTTTGTGGGATAAACCGAGATTATGGCCTTTGAAACCACATATCCTAAAAATTTCACATGCTTTTGCCAAAAAAGGCATTTAGAGCATTTAGCTTTTAGTTGATTCTTCTAAAGTGTTTCTAATACTGTATGAAGATGTTATTCATGGTCTTCTTCAGAGTTAGAATAAACCAGAATGTCATCAATGAAGATGAGAACAAACCTGTCCAAGTAATCCTGAAACACCCAAGTTATTAAGTCAACAAAATATGCAGGCACATTTCTCAACCCAAAAGGCATCACAAGCCATTCATAAGACCCATGTCTCATTCTAAAAGTTGTTAAAGGAATGTTATCTTCTTCCACATGAAGTTGATGAAACTCGATCACTAAATATAACTAAAAGAATACCTTAGTGCTAGTGAGCTGATCAAAAATATCGACGATTCTAGATAGAGGATATTGGTTCTTTATGGCGAGCTCATTCAATTTCCTATTGTCGGAACTGGACCGCAGCGGAAGTTATGCTTGAATTTCAAAAAAAATTACCCTATTAGGTCTTTTATTGGGCCTATGAAGTCTAACTGAATTAGTGTCGGAAATGCAGATTACGGATCTTAAGGTTGGATTAACACTAAATGGGGATGAATAGTATTTAATGGATTTTATGGAATTTTTGAAATCTTTTCAAATTAAACACATACAGATGTAATTTCACAAACACAGAGACAATCAAAAAATCAGACATAGATGCAAATAGTAAATAAAAGTAGTAAAGGAAAGAACATACCAGAATTTTATACTGATTCGGAGTTACCCAACATCCAGTCCCATACAATTTCTTATGCATATTTCTTTTCAAATATAATTCGATATTACAACCTCGATTTCAAGGCCATGAGATACACCAACCTGTTTTTGAGTCCAGGGCAAACTCTCTTGATTTAACCAAGTTAGGAGATCGCCTAATTGATTTATGGGCTATAATTACACCCAGTTGATTTACTGGCCACAATCACACCATTTCCATTCACACTTTGATAGATAGAGACTCGATATACTTCTTTGATTACAAACGATCCTATAACCCTGAATAGCACTGAGATCTTTGAGAGAGAGTGGCAGAGAATCAAACTAGAGATGAACGAGTTTGATTCACTTAGAATTTCGGTAGAGTTTTGTTAAAGCATTTGAAATATAAGAGAACGTTTGAGTGGAGAAGAAGGAGTGAAGAAATGAAGAAAAACTAACTTAAAATTCATTGAAAACCACTAGTATTTATAGGAGAACAACGGTCAAGTCTATTAGTGAAAGGTTATGATGAATAGACACTTCTTTTGAAAAAATTTAAAATTTGAATTCTACGGCTACCATGTCGACATGGGGGGATGAGGGATGTCGACATGCCTATGTTATTTTTGAAAACAGATTTTGCTTTAAAATGATCTTTATCTTGTCAAAACAATTTCTAAACTTTGTAAACTATTTTGAATATAGTTTAAACTTATAAAAGGGTTTTAGAAATTATTCCTAAAATATATAATCTATAATATAAAAGTGATATTAAAAACTAAATTTTTTTAAAGCTAAAATATTAAAATCAAGAGATAGTTTAAAAAACAAGAGATGATTTTAAAATTAAAATGATTAAAAATAGTTTTTGAATTAAGGCTAAAATATTTAAATTGATAAAGATGACTTTAAAAAGATAGTTTTGAAAAAATAAATCATTTTGAAATTTCGTGGATTCCATTCCACAAGAGAAGGTCGGGGTTCCATCCTACTAAAGAGGTCGTGGGTTCCATCCCACTATTAAAGCGAGATGGTGGATTTCATTCCACAATTAAATTTCGAATTAAGATTTTAGTGCTATTATGAAGTTTTAACATAAATCTAGACTCTATTACTTATCTTGATATCTTGAACTCTTTATACTTATGAGTCATCAGTCTTGATTTCTTCAATCTTGAATTCATCGGTGTTGAATCTCTATACTCGGTCTTGAATCTTTATACTGTATAGTTTTCATTCTCAGTACCTGCATATATATATATATGTATGTATGTATGTATGTATGTATGTATATAACTAGACAAGAATATTAGTGTTTATATTTTATAACAAGTCCTAAGGTTGTTATCATCAAAACCATCATCTCAGGAACTAGCAATATCCCCCTTTTTGATGATGACAACTTATGTTTATAAAATATACTCCAACTCTGATCTTCCTTATTCCAACAACTCCCCCTTAATCTACTAACTCCCCTTAATCTAAGCCTAACTAACATATTTTATAATTCTCCCCCTTTGTCATCGACAAAAACTAATCCTAAACTACATAACTCCCCCTAAATCTTATACTATAGCATTGTATAGGATAATAACATAGTATAGTAGAATATAAATGAGACATATAATAATATGAATAAAATATAGTAAGGTAAATGTGAGAGATGTGAAAATTTCAAACATTATCAATCAATATATACATCATTTTTTATCAAACCACACCATGTTCAATCATATATTACACACCATATTCAAATCAATCCAAACTATACTGATCTAAACCAAATCAAATCAAACCAAACCAAATCAATGTAAATCAAACCACATATGTCAAATCAAACATTTCTTGGAACTTGAACCCATCCTTCTTCATCGAAGATAGGATCTGCTTTATAGCATCTCATTCTTCATTATCTTTGTTCAGAGTTCCTTCTGGATTCGCTTCAAGTTCTTCCTTGTTAAGGCAGAGATCATCCATCGAATGGCATCGAAATGCCTTTCTTGTTCTTTTATCACATGCATTTGGCTTAATTCTAAGTGACGTTGATTGTGAAGGATAAAGTAAGTACGTTCTTGAAGGAATTGAGAATTTCTTCAAGATTCTCACTTAAATTATGAATATGAGAGGCCATTTTTAATAAAATATGAGGAAATTCAATAGAAAATGAAGAGAATTGAAAGTACGCATTTTTCTAGAAGAAATAGGTATTTAAAGAGTTAGAAAGTCATTTGAAATGAAAAGACACAAGGTAGTTATGTCAAGTTTAATTTCAAACCGAAAACCATTTTCTGGCCATTACATGTCGACATGGGGGTAGGGGGATGTCGACATGCCCCTGTTAATTTTGGCAATTTTCTTTGTTTCTTTATATTATATACAAGTATATATATAAACTTATATAATATAATAACAAGCATTCTAGAGATTTTTTAGAGCTGATAAGTAGAAATAAAATATTTTCATTGACAAATTTAGTTAACATTACATAAACGATACATAACATCAACTAAAGAGGGATACAAACTAATACAGCATGAAATGAAACTAGTATTGTTAGAGGATGATGAAGATGATGATAATCCAAGCTTGCCTCACTTTTCCAAATAACTTATTCATTTTGGTGGAAATCTTGTTCAACTTTTTACTAACGAATCTTTTGAGAATCAGTTGGTTTTCCACGATAATCTTTTGATTCTTGAGAAGCGTTTTGTTGGATGGATTGTTAGGAGTGATAGGGTATTCGATGCTTTCCAATGAAGTTTCTTCCTCCTCCTCTCTTTCTTTTTCAATTTCCATCTCCTCCCCCTTCTTCTTCCTCTTCTTCTTCTTCTTCCATCTCTTCATGAGCTAATCTTTCATCCTTTTCAGCAAGTATTTCATATGGTTGAAACACAAATGGAATTTTCATGAGACTGATGTTAGCATGGTTAAACACTTTTCTACAAACAAACTCCTCCTTCTTATAATCAACACCAAAGTAGTTAAAAATCCGAGTGAAATAAGCCCCATGATATAAAGTGTTTTCACCTAAAGTAAAACAATTGGGACGAAGTTCATTCAAAATCACTTGCGCTCAATTAATGTTATAGTACCAAAAATAGCAAAAGGAGCCTTACAAACTTTTAAAGAAGGGCGGTTGAAATTTTCCGATCTTGGAGTTATGGTATGTTGCAAAAGAGATTTACAATTTTAGCTTTAGTTTGGAAATTTTGATTTATAAACTCAAAGTTATCATCCCCTTTAAAAAAGTGATGAAGTGTCTGATGTGCACGCAAATGTGCATATTTTTACTTCCATATTTAATTGAATTTAATTAAATAAATGAGCACATAGGGTGTTTTAACATGTTTAAACCAAAATTCAAAATATTTTCAAATCATTATTTATTCATTTCATTTAAGGGCAAAAATGATCATTTTTGTGCATATATTAATTTGAGAAAATTCACCTGGAAATTTCTATGTTATTTTGTAGGAATTTGAATTCAAATTACAAGTGACTTCGTGAAGATATGCATGCACAAGAGTTAGAGAACAAATGAAGATGGAAATAATTCATTTCACGACAACATGGAGGACTCCACCTACCCACTTACCGTGATGCACACTTAGAAGCTAAGAACATTCTAATGGAAATTAAAGATACTTGTGCATTTAAGTGAAGCATTATCACATGTTAATGATTACTTGGTGGTCACGTCACCTCAAGGGTAGTTTGGGTAGTTCTCAAAAATTTGGATTAGGGTTTCATATATGTATAAATACCCCTAATGTTCATGTAATTACTATATTCTTTAGTCTCTTCCTTTAGGCTCTCTTCTCTTAGTTTTGTTTAGGATCAAAAATAAAATTTCTCTTTCTTTTCATGGCTACTTAATCATTTCTTATTCTGTGCAGTTAAAGCGCTCGGCGGATTCAAAGCGGTGGAGGTGCAAAAAGTCATAGCGGGGATACAGCGAGGATATAGCAAGATATAGCGGATGGCTCTAAAATAGCATATAAAACCCGTACTTGATGTTTTTACAAATATATAAATGAAAATTAAATGAAAAATTATCATTCAATTGAATTATAATTAATACATAAATAATTTTAAATAAAAACATGTGCGAATATACTTTAAATAAACGTAAAACTTTTATATAACATAATTGAATATAGTAGATATTAGAATATTTTCATTTCTAAAAATATAGTAAAAAGTAAATCAAATAAATTAGTTCCATAATTTTTATAACGTATAAATACAATTTTTCTATTCATTTTATTAAAGAAGATATAGCGGAAATAGCAGAATATAGCGGGCATAACGGGATATAGCGGAAATAGCGGGGCTTAAAGCGGAAAGACTATATTTTGGGGCTATATGGAAAAATCGTAGCGGTAGAAATCCGCTATGAGATATAGCAGGGTTATAGCGGGATAATTGCGGCGCATTAACTACATCTTATTTCATGTAATTTCTTTTTTTATGCAATTTAATACATGCTTTTTTCTCTTCTTGTTTATTTTCTTTCAGGTTAGTAGTGTAGATTTACTTATTTATGCAAGTAGAATAGATTTTATTCTACACAAGTAGAATAGCTCCTCTTTCATTTAGCTCTTTTTTCCTCTTCTTTTTGTTACATGTTGTAAGCTATATTTGTTGATTTGATAACAAATATGAGAGGCTAAATCTCTTCAATTTAGGGATAATGAAGCATTCTAATTATGTAGCTTCAACATTTTGATAATTATTGCTCTTTTTTTACTTAATGGCAATGCTTGAAGTGGTTTAACTTGTTGTTTTTGCTTTAAATTTGATAGCATATATTGTTGATACCGAATAAGTCATGCTTAAACAATCACAAACAATAATTATTTCTTCATCTACATATGATGATGGTAACGAAGTGGATGCTGAAATCAAAATTTAATGGTCTATATTTCTAATTCATAGTTAATATGACATGATTAAAATAGATTTTATTTTCAATTTTGTTGTCATTTTTCATATGAGTTTGTAAGTGGTTAAGGGGTGTTGGAATGACCCTAATTCTTAAGCAAAAATTTTTTTTTTTTTTTTGCTTACATACTTAACTAAGACTACCTAGGGTCATCCTTACCTATTCTCATATTATCCAGGATCTTTCTCAATATAAAAATATTGTTTTAAATCTAAATCTTTCCTAACATACATATATGAAGATATCTATGTTATATCCTACTAGAATCAGAGCATAATAATAATAGGGAAGTAGAAATCTTTTTAAATCTATTAAAATGTGATAATTCCCTAATAAAAGATTTATTTTCACATTCTGATTATTGACCATAGAATCCACTGTAAACATGTACTTTGGTCTGTTATTCTAATTAAGGAATGATTAAGTAATAATCTAGTGGAAGAAAGCTTTTTAATATGGATGTTTGTGTTAAAATCTGCATAGTTTCAAACTCAAGCTAAAAGAAAGTGGATCCTAAGTGAACACAAGCAACATCTAGGCGTAATGGAAACGTGCCTAACTTACACATGAGAGGTCACGAGTTCAAGTACTATGCTGGTCAGTTCAAACTCAATTTTTGCTTTCTTTTTTTTTTCCTGCAGGGTTTTAAAATCTGATACCTACCTATCTCTATACATATACACTTAAGTTTTGCCTATAATCTAACATACAAAACAATATTTCTTGCTTTATTATTTTCAAAACCCATTCCTACTACTTTTCTAGGAATTTGTATTTATTTTGTTGCCTAAATATCAACATGTACACAGATATACAGGTACATGTCTATGTTTTTGTTCATTTTCCAGAAAAACTGGGTTCAAATGGTTCCTAGCTCCATTTTTTTTAAAGTGTGTATGTGGCCTGACCTATGGTCTAACTGTTTGGTTAAAGAAACCATTCTTTTACTTGCATTTGGACAAGTTTCAGTATCAAGACATGAAAGTGTAACAGTTATAATTCTTTCTGGATTTTCCCAATATAATTTCCTATATATCTATCTTTTGAAAAGATTTAGGATTAACTAAAACCATCATAAAGTGATCATACTTATAAAATCCAGTTTTTCCTTTAATCAAAACAACTTTAGCAAATAGATAATCAATTCAGCTTAACTTCAATATTCTTAATACATACCAAACCAGAAAACAGAAATAACATAACACATATCTCTTGCAAGTTCTTCCTACTTAATACATCACTAGATTCATTTAAAATAACTGAATAATTCCAAACTTTCAAGGTTTTGCATAACAGCCTAAACAGAACTATCAAATTTTCCAGATTACATGCAAATATCTCATTCTAAGTTCTTATTTAACTCTAGTTTAGCATGCTTATCCAATCATTCTCATTAGCCATAGCAGCTTCCTATTTAGAGCCAGCATTCCCTGAAAAAGCATTAAGGGCTGCCCCATTTTAAATGAGACACCCCAGTTGCCATAAGCAAACAAGGGTCAGATACAAGATCTGGTATGAGCATCATCAAAAATTCCATGATATTAAGTAATTAAGTAAGACCTAAACATTTTGTATAGATTGCATTTACCAAATTTCTTCCTAGCCTCATCTGCCATAAGGAATCATGGGGACACATTGCAATAAAATAATTCACAATATTGCACAAAGATCTCAGGGCTTAAACAAACCATGTGTCAACTTGCATACTTTAAATACAACAAGCATTCCAGCAGTTCTCTTGGCTCACAATCCTTTGTTTATTTACTAAGTGTTCATGTTTGATCCTATCATGAGATAGCTAGGTGACTGAATCACAGTGTACATGAAACATTATATAGAGCTCTCAAGCATAATTCCAGAACAAGCTAACTTTCATATCCAGGGAATTCATATCTACAAGTATTCTGGTTTAAAAGAAAATACAAGAATATTTGTAACTGGGAATAAAGACTAGGCATGTGGGTTATTATTGTTTCACAAGCAACCATGTTTGAACTAAATTCAAGATCTAGCTTAAACAAGATTTCTGGCCCATGGTTTTCTATTTGATCAAAGGTTCAGCACATTAGGAATTTCCATTGCAACCTTGAATCTTTCATTTGAGCCTCAGCACTTACACAAGTGTAATGCAACTCATATACATATGTTTGTCATGCCATAACTAAACCAGCTACAAGCATTCTCTATTTACTATTACATTTTCATACTATAACATTTCTGGGTATAAACAATCAGAGCATAATACTCACTATCAAAACTAAAAGCATTTAGAAACACCCATTAAAGCATCCATTAAAACCATAGTAATAAAATCCAAAATATGCAGAAAAATTAGCATAAGCTAGGCTGCCTCATAACAGGACTTAATGCCATGGATTAGTGAGATTACTCACAGAAAAATGCTTCTCCTGCTTAAATCAGAAAGAAAACCTTTTAAAACTTGCTTTTCTGCTTGCAAATATTTCCTCTTTGTTTTCTTAAATGTTTTGGGTAGCAAAATGATTCTTTTCTGGTTTATACTTGAATTTATAAGAGAAGTTTTCTAGGGTTTATCATTGTAAAATCCCATTCCTACCCTGGCCAAGACTCATGCATTTTGCATTTCAGATTTGTTCATTTTCACTTTTGATACCCCGGCCATATGTGGTGCTTACTTTCCCTTATATTATTTTTTTTTTCTTTACCTTTTCAAAATATATCCTATTCTTACCAAGTCATGAAAATTGTGTGACATTGTCACTTGTTTATTTTCTAGAAATCCTCCTTTCTATTTCTGCCTAAAGCAATTATTCTGCTTGCAATTTGTCTTTTGCCATTTTAGTATTACAGTTTTCTTTTACTTGCTTATTTCTTTTTAACATTTTCTATTCTTACAGAAATGTACATTTGCATACATATCCTATCTAGGCTTATTTAACTCCTCCTTAATTTCAGAAAGATATGCACCTATATGTGCATACAGACTTTTAAATCCCTGTAATATTTTCTTTTCTGGGTTTAAATAAAATATGTTTACTGATTCAAAACAAAACTTACTTTTCCTTATTTTCTTGGATGATTCATATAATTCCAGAGATCAAATATCCATATCACAAAATTATGTTTGTAATACTTTTTAATTCTTGTTTTGATTTCAGTGAATTTGGAGTTCTTTCTTGTGCCATATCAGTGTGCACACACTTGAACACTTTATTTTTTTTTCATGTATTCTTATACAAATGAATTCATATATTTTCAAAATTCAACCAAATAAGATTCTATGAATTTCTGGGGCATTACAATCACCCCACCTTTTTAGGAATTGTGTCCTCACAATTTTCTCATTCATTTTTTTTTTTTTTTTTTATATTTCTAGATTCTCCTAAAATCTATCAGACATTGCATAAGCAAACAATTCAGTCAAAACAACCATACATATTAAACTTTTAGGAATTTAGTTTTTTACCTTCCACTACAAAAAGTTTAGGGTAATCCATCTTTATTTTATCCTCCAATTCCCATGTACAGTCCTTAGGGTCTAGGCTCCATTGAACCTTTACCAATTTTAAAGTTTTGTTCCTCAACTTTTTTTCCTCTTTAGCCAAAATCCCCATGGGTTCTTTCTCATAGACCAAATCAGAATTTATTTGAACCTGAGTGGGTTTCTCTAAAATCTCTTCTTTTTCATGTACCCATCTTCTAAGTTGTGATACATGGAATACATTGTGCATTGCACTCATCTCTTCAGGCAGCTCTAGCCTATATGCTAATGAACCTATTCTTTCCAAAATCTTGTAAGGTCCAACATATCTTGGGGTAAGTTTTCCTTGCTTGCCAAATCTTAACACCTTCTTCATAGGTGAAACTTTGATGAAAACATAATCACCAACTTCATATTCTACCTGCTTTCTCTTTTTATCTGCAAACTTCTTTTGCCTATCTTGAGCTGCTGCCATTCTTCTCCTCACCAGTTCAATTTTCTCTGTGGTCTCTTTTATATACTCAGGCCCTAAGACAGCCTTTTCTCCTGCTTCAACCCAACATATTGGTGACAAACATGGTTTTCCATACAAGGCTTCAAATGGTGCCATGCCTATGGTGCTTTGATAACTATTGTTATATGTAAATTCAGCCAAATGGAGGTGATCTTCCCAATTACCTCCAAAGTCTAATATACATGCCCTCAATAAATCCTCCAAAACCTTATTTATCACTTCAGTTTGACCATCTGATTGGGGGTGGTATGCTGTACTCAAGCATAATTCACTCCCTATGGCTTTTTGAAAGCTCTTCCAAAATCTGGAGGTAAAGATTGTGTCCCTATCACTCACTATAGTTTTAGGGATTCCATGCAACCTTACTACTTCTTTCATGAATATCTGAGCTAGTTTAGGGGCATTTCTTTCTGCCTTTACTGGTATAAAATGTGCCACTTTGGTCAATCTATCAACTACTACCCAAATGCTTGTATTTCCTCTCTTTGATCTAGGCAGACCATCTATGAAATCCATAGATATATCTTCCCACTTCCACTGTGGTATACTTAGAGGTTGTAATAGGCCTGAGGGTCTTTGGGTTTCTGCTTTGACTTGTTGGCAAGTCATACACTTTGCAACATATTTGGCCACATCAGCTTTCATCCCTGTCCACCAATAATCCCTCTTCAAGTTTTGGTACATCTTGGTGCTACCTGGGTGTATAGAATACTTGCTTCTATGATATTTATTAAGTATCTCTTCCTTCAATCCTATATTCTTTGGAACACATATCTTACTCTTATTCCTTAAGTAACCATTCTTATCAATGTGGTAGTTTGGTACTTCTTCTCCTTTTTCTATTAGAGATTTCTTTTCTAACAAATCTGGATCTTCCTCTTGCATTTTTCCCACTTTCAAAATTAAATCTGATTGCAAAGTTATCAAACTTAATTTTCCCTTTTTCCCTTCTTCAATCATCTCCATGTTTACCTCATTGTCTTCCTCAATTTCCAAATCAGTAAGTAGGGATAAATTTTTAAACTCTTCTATCATTAACATGGCTACTTTTGCGTGCTGCCTGCTCAAAGCATCTGCAACCTTATTAGCTTTTCCTGGAGTATAAAGTATGTCTAAATCATATGCTGCTAAAAATTCAACCCATCTATGTTGCCTCATATTCAGATCTTTTTGTGAAAAAAAGATATTTCAATGCCTTATGGTCAGTGTATAAAATGAACTTTGCACCTAGAAGATAATGTCTCCAGAGCTTTAGTGCATATACCACTGCTGCCAATTCAAGATCATGGGTTGCATACTTTGATTCATGCGGCTTCAGTTGCCTTGATGCATAGGCTATAACTTGGTCTTGCTGCATCAATACAGCTCCTAGCCCAGAGCCACTTGCATCAGTATAAACAATCAAATCCTCATTTCCTTCTGGTACTCTCAACACTGGTGCATTGACTAAAGCCTCTTTGATTTTACTAAAGGCTTGTTCACATTTCTCAGTCCATCTAAAGGGTTGGT
This sequence comes from Allium cepa, assembly GCA_030765085.1. Taxonomy (NCBI): domain Eukaryota; kingdom Viridiplantae; phylum Streptophyta; class Magnoliopsida; order Asparagales; family Amaryllidaceae; genus Allium; species Allium cepa. The sequence goes on along the minus strand of CM060939.1, from coordinate 646,643,204 downwards.
TCTTTCTAGTTAGGTTGGTAAGAGGTGATGACATCTTAGAAAAATCTTTTATAAATCTTCTATAATACCCTGCCATTCCCATAAATGACCTAACTTCTCCCACTGTGCTTGGCCTTTTCCATGCTTGGATAGCCACAATTTTATTAGGGTTCACTGAAATGCCTTTGGCAGATACAACATGCCCAAGGAAATGCACCTCTTCTTTCCAAAATGCACACTTAGAAAATTTGGCTTTTAAATCTTTTTCTCTTAATCTTGACAAAACAAGGTGTAAGTGATTTTCATGTTCCTCTACTGTTCTAGAATAAATCAAAATATCATCAATAAAAATCAATACAAACTTGTCTAAATAATCCCTGAATATCCTATTCATTAAGTCTACAAAATATGATGGGGCATTTGTCAACCCAAATGGCATGACAAGAAACTCATATAAACCATACCTAGTGTTAAAGGCTGTATACTTAACACTTGAGTCTTCAACCTTCATCTGATGGAATCCAGATGCCAAGTCTAACCTAGAAAATATTTTTGCTCCACTAAGTTGATCAAAAAGATCATCAATTCTAGGTAAGGGGTACTTGTTCTTGATAGTGACTTTGTTTAACTCCCTGTAATCTATGCACATTCTTAAAGTACCATCATGTTTCTTTACAAATACTACTGGAGCACCCCAGCAAGAGTTACTTGGTCTTATAAATCCTTTGCTTTCTAACTCTTCTAACTGTTTCTTTAATTCCTTCAACTCATTTGGCCCCATCCTAGTGGGTTTCTTAATAATTGGACTTGCTCCTGGTATCAGACTAATCTGAAATTCCACTGGTCTGTGGTGTGGAACCCCCTCAACTTCTCCAAACACATCTATGTATTTGTTAATTATGGGGATTTCTTCAATAGAAGGCTCACTGGAATCCTTATTTAAGTCAATCAAGTGATATAATTTTCTTTCTTTAGCTGCTTCACACAAAATTGTGATTCTTTGACCTCTAGAATTTTGTAAGGATATGGTGGATGAGTCTAAATTAATTATGGCTTTGTATTGCCTTAACCAGTCTACACCCAATATAACACCTATATTTGGGTAATTTAAAACATATAAATTGGAAATAAAAACATTTCCTCCTATGTTTAATCCCACATCCACACAAATCATGTTTAAAACACTAGAACTTCCCAATGGGCTTTGCACTAACAAAGGAGTTTCAACCAATATGCAATTTAATTTAAGCAATGCAACTAATTCATGGGAAATCATAGAATGTGTTGCCCCTGTATCATACACTACTGATATAGGTAAGGTACAAATAAATAAGGTACCTTCTACTTGACCATGATTTTCTGCAATAGTCTCTACTGTGGATTTGCCCTTGCTCTCCAAACTTGCTAGCTTCCCTTGCTGTTTATACTCAGGGCAGTTTCTCTTGATATGTCCCTCCTTTCCACATAGATAGCACTTGAAAGCTCCTCCCTTCAATTCTGGGCACCTTGGTTTGATATGTCCTTCTTTTCCACAATGATTACATGTTATTTTCCTTTTTGTATCAGTGGTCTTAGTATCATTAGTTTTCTTACTTTCTATCTCCTCCTTCCTCTTGTCATAGGGGTGATATCTTCCCTTATTCTTCTTATTGTTGTTATTCTTAAAACTCCTATACTTCTCCCTTTCCTTGTCATGTTGCTCAAATTTTAAGGCCAGATCAATGACTTGATCAAAAGTTTTATCTACATATGGCAACATGGCCCTACTAAGCCCTGGATTTAAACCCTTAATATACCTATCATTCTTTGATGCCTCATCAGCCACAAGCATAGCTCCATACTTAGACAAGCCTTCAAACCTATGAGTATATTCAGTCACATTAAAAGTTCCCTGCCTAAATCTGATGAATTCTTCAAGCAGTAGAGTCTTGGCTGATGCTGGAACAAATCTAGCTTCCAACATCTCCTTGAATTGATTCCAAGTGATTTCATTCTCAATCCTCCCAGCTATGACTACCTCCCACCAACTTAAAGCCACACCTTTCAGTTGTCTTGAGGCCACTTGCCTCTTCCTTTGATCATCCAACTGCATGTCATTGAAAATTCTATCCAGTGTTCTCAACCATGTTTGAATTTCCATCACATTTTCAGTCCCTTCAAAGCTCTTGCCTCCTAAATTGGTATAAGTCTTTAATAGTTTGGAAAGTTCCTCATGTGGATACTCAAGTCTCTGCCCTACTCCATCCCTTAAAGCCCTCATAAAGTCTTGCATATCAAGCATTTGTGGTGTACTTGATCCTACATTGTGTTGAGATCCTCTTCCTACCATAATTGGACAACTACAGTATGGGTAGATAAGGTTAGTTTATCATGAGAGTATATATATATATCTATATATTTTAACTTTCTATCTATATTATTATTTTACTCAAACAGTACATACATATGATTATAGTACTTCAATCAATCAATACAATCATTCTTAGCTATGTGTAAATTTAACATAGCTCTGATACCAAAATGGAATGACCCTAATTCTTAAGCAAAAATTTTTTTTTTTTTTTGCTTACATACTTAACTAAGACTACCTAGGGTCATCCTTACCTATTCTCATATTATCCAGGATCTTTCTCAATATAAAAATATTGTTTTAAATCTAAATCTTTCCTAACATACATATATGAAGATATCTATGTTATATCCTACTAGAATCAGAGCATAATAATAATAGGGAAGTAGAAATCTTTTTAAATCTATTAAAATGTGATAATTCCCTAATAAAAGATTTATTTTCACATTCTGATTATTGACCATAGAATCCACTGTAAACATGTACTTTGGTCTGTTATTCTAATTAAGGAATGATTAAGTAATAATCTAGTGGAAGAAAGCTTTTTAATATGGATGTTTGTGTTAAAATCTGCATAGTTTCAAACTCAAGCTAAAAGAAAGTGGATCCTAAGTGAACACAAGCAACATCTAGGCGTAATGGAAACGCGCCTAACTTACACATGAGAGGTCACGAGTTCAAGTACTATGCTGGTCAGTTCAAACTCAATTTTTGCTTTCTTTTTTTTTTCCTGCAGGGTTTTAAAATCTGATACCTACCTATCTCTATACATATACACTTAAGTTTTGCCTATAATCTAACATACAAAACAATATTTCTTGCTTTATTATTTTCAAAACCCATTCCTACTACTTTTCTAGGAATTTGTATTTATTTTGTTGCCTAAATATCAACATGTACACAGATATACAGGTACATGTCTATGTTTTTGTTCATTTTCCAGAAAAACTGGGTTCAAATGGTTCCTAGCTCCATTTTTTTAAAGTGTGTATGTGGCCTGACCTATGGTCTAACTGTTTGGTTAAAGAAACCATTCTTTTACTTGCATTTGGACAAGTTTCAGTATCAAGACATGAAAGTGTAACAGTTATAATTCTTTCTGGATTTTCCCAATATAATTTCCTATATATCTATCTTTTGAAAAGATTTAGGATTAACTAAAACCATCATAAAGTGATCATACTTATAAAATCCAGTTTTTCCTTTAATCAAAACAACTTTAGCAAATAGATAATCAATTCAGCTTAACTTCAATATTCTTAATACATACCAAACCAGAAAACAGAAATAACATAACACATATCTCTTGCAAGTTCTTCCTACTTAATACATCACTAGATTCATTTAAAATAACTGAATAATTCCAAACTTTCAAGGTTTTGCATAACAGCCTAAACAGAACTATCAAATTTTCCAGATTACATGCAAATATCTCATTCTAAGTTCTTATTTAACTCTAGTTTAGCATGCTTATCCAATCATTCTCATTAGCCATAGCAGCTTCCTATTTAGAGCCAGCATTCCCTGAAAAAGCATTAAGGGCTGCCCCATTTTAAATGAGACACCCCAGTTGCCATAAGCAAACAAGGGTCAGATACAAGATCTGGTATGAGCATCATCAAAAATTCCATGATATTAAGTAATTAAGTAAGACCTAAACATTTTGTATAGATTGCATTTACCAAATTTCTTCCTAGCCTCATCTGCCATAAGGAATCATGGGGACACATTGCAATAAAATAATTCACAATATTGCACAAAGATCTCAGGGCTTAAACAAACCATGTGTCAACTTGCATACTTTAAATACAACAAGCATTCCAGCAGTTCTCTTGGCTCACAATCCTTTGTTTATTTACTAAGTGTTCATGTTTGATCCTATCATGAGATAGCTAGGTGACTGAATCACAGTGTACATGAAACATTATATAGAGCTCTCAAGCATAATTCCAGAACAAGCTAACTTTCATATCCAGGGAATTCATATCTACAAGTATTCTGGTTTAAAAGAAAATACAAGAATATTTGTAACTGGGAATAAAGACTAGGCATGTGGGTTATTATTGTTTCACAAGCAACCATGTTTGAACTAAATTCAAGATCTAGCTTAAACAAGATTTCTGGCCCATGGTTTTCTATTTGATCAAAGGTTCAGCACATTAGGAATTTCCATTGCAACCTTGAATCTTTCATTTGAGCCTCAGCACTTACACAAGTGTAATGCAACTCATATACATATGTTTGTCATGCCATAACTAAACCAGCTACAAGCATTCTCTATTTACTATTACATTTTCATACTATAACATTTCTGGGTATAAACAATCAGAGCATAATACTCACTATCAAAACTAAAAGCATTTAGAAACACCCATTAAAGCATCCATTAAAACCATAGTAATAAAATCCAAAATATGCAGAAAAATTAGCATAAGCTAGGCTGCCTCATAACAGGACTTAATGCCATGGATTAGTGAGATTACTCACAGAAAAATGCTTCTCCTGCTTAAATCAGAAAGAAAACCTTTTAAAACTTGCTTTTCTGCTTGCAAATATTTCCTCTTTGTTTTCTTAAATGTTTTGGGTAGCAAAATGATTCTTTTCTGGTTTATACTTGAATTTATAAGAGAAGTTTTCTAGGGTTTATCATTGTAAAATCCCATTCCTACCCTGGCCAAGACTCATGCATTTTGCATTTCAGATTTGTTCATTTTCACTTTTGATACCCCGGCCATATGTGGTGCTTACTTTCCCTTATATTATTTTTTTTTTCTTTACCTTTTCAAAATATATCCTATTCTTACCAAGTCATGAAAATTGTGTGACATTGTCACTTGTTTATTTTCTAGAAATCCTCCTTTCTATTTCTGCCTAAAGCAATTATTCTGCTTGCAATTTGTCTTTTGCCATTTTAGTATTACAGTTTTCTTTTACTTGCTTATTTCTTTTTAACATTTTCTATTCTTACAGAAATGTACATTTGCATACATATCCTATCTAGGCTTATTTAACTCCTCCTTAATTTCAGAAAGATATGCACCTATATGTGCATACAGACTTTTAAATCCCTGTAATATTTTCTTTTCTGGGTTTAAATAAAATATGTTTACTGATTCAAAACAAAACTTACTTTTCCTTATTTTCTTGGATGATTCATATAATTCCAGAGATCAAATATCCATATCACAAAATTATGTTTGTAATACTTTTTAATTCTTGTTTTGATTTCAGTGAATTTGGAGTTCTTTCTTGTGCCATATCAGTGTGCACACACTTGAACACTTTATTTTTTTTTCATGTATTCTTATACAAATGAATTCATATATTTTCAAAATTCAACCAAATAAGATTCTATGAATTTCTGGGGCATTACAGGTGTGTTATAGTTTGATGGTTTATGTTGAGTTAATTAATAGCACAAATATGACATACTTATAATAAACACATTAATTAAACTAATTAATGACCAAAAAGAATCATAATTTCATGTTGTGTTGATTTATATGATCTAGAGAGTAGAATTTGTCTCTAAATAGTTTTCTACTCTCACATTTTTATCATTATCTTTTTGTCATTTTCTTACATTTGTAGCAAATCACTCTCTGGTTTAATTTGAATCGAATAGAAATTTAGAATCTAACAATTCCTTGCGATCGATCCGTACTCGCCACATACTAATTTTTGTAAGTCGTGCTTACGATTATTTTCAACATAAATTCATTCGATGGTTTTCTAACCCGATAGAATTTCCATCGACGAACAAGTTTTTGACGCCGTTGCCGGGGATTGATCTTGATTTTGATTTTCTATTATTCGAATTATTTTTGTTCAATTTTTGTGTGTTTCATTTTATGTGTGTTATATTTTAAAAAAAAATTGTTTGTTTGTTTTGTGTGCATTTGATTTGTGTGAGTGTAGTTGTTCTATTTGTCTTCTATTTGCATTGCTATAAAAAAACATTTTATTACTCGCTTTTTTCTCATTTACATTTTTCTTTTCTCTTTGGTTTGCAATTACAATTTTTGCACATTTTTTCTTGCCTAATACCACTGTGCACCAGTGTGCACAAGCACATCAAAACTGCTACTGCCTGTACATTGACACAATCCATTTCACAATTGCCACAAGTTTCAACAATCCTACCACTCACTACAAATCTTCACTTCATTTCCACTACATCATCCACCCATCAACATTTCCCACCTCGGCCACAGCAAAACTGCCACTTCTCCTATAAACACGCCATTGCAAAAACCTCTTCCTGCCCTGCATTCAACCCTTCCCATTCCACATTCATCTACCATCCATACTACTTCGACCGACTGCATTGCAAACAAAACCACTCACAATAACATTCAAGTTCACTGATACACTGATTCAAGTCCACATACCCAGTGCATACCACTCCTGCATACATAAGTATCCACACAGCAACATTACTTTCCATCTCCACAATTCTGTCCCTTAATCCGGGCCTCGCCACAATACTGCTGCCTTGAACTTCCTTGCTGACAACATTGCTGCAAAATGCATCTCCTCTACAGCCAAAACTGTCGCCACAGTTACTCCTTACTGTTCCACAATCTATCTGCCATCACAATTACCCACCTTCACCACAAACAAACAAATCACTTCCCCATGTTCACTGTACAAAACACCATCAGGCAGCAAACTTCCCCACTCCCCACTGATTATCCAAAAACCAAAACTTCATAACTCTCTGTCATACGTTCCTGCCTTACAAACATTCCTGCCTTACATACACTTATCATCTACATACATTCCATACCAATTCATTCACCTTATCACTTCAAAACACTACTTATCAACATACCACTACATCAAAATTTCCATACACCTTTCTGCTACAAGCAAACAAGACCACTTACATACAATCACATACATCATAGTGCTGTTCCACTTGAACATCTTGTGCAACACCAACACGACTCGAACCAGTCAACCTCTCACTGTTCTACCACACAACAATTTTCCACCATTAACCAACTTTCAACTACCATAGCCTTGCTTCAGGTCCACCCTGATCAATAGCCACCAATCAATCCATATCATTCAAAACAACAACTTCCACTTCAACATATAACATCGACGGCAACATCATAGTACAGCCACTCAACCACCTCTACACCACAGTGACTGCACTGACTTAGCCATCATCAACATCATCGACCCAGTCCACCGTCCACTGCATCACATCATCTCCAAACAACCAGAAACAAAAACAAAAAACTTACGGGGATGCTGCTCAAACACTCAGCAATCATCTTCTCCATCGCAAAACCCTATCTTTTTGCCAATATCACTACGCGAACAATCCCCAAACCAACATCACTTCAAGACGCAAACAATCCACGGCCTCTCTACGGAATCTATGGCTTCAAAACAATTACCTGCTGCCACAGCATCCTCGCCAATCGAATCGCTTCAAAGCCGCAACCTCATAACTTTGATACAAACAGACCACGCATATACAGCAATAACCACCTTCCTCCCTCATCACGAAACCCAGCGCCATCAACGTCAAACCAATCGACTAAAACCTAATGACCAAACTCGAAATTGAGAATTTGGATATTTTATTTTGAAACTGGGAGTTGCAGCTGAAATTTTTAAATGTAGGAAATTGATTTGAGAAAAGTCGATTAGATAATTGCAGTTGAAAGTCGAAATAGCGGCTGAATTCCTTTCTCTTGTATTGAAAGTAATATTTTTTTATTTTTTTTGTAGTTGGGCCGGGTGAGTTTAAAACATAGGGACGTATGTTCTTAAAAAAGAAAATAAAAATTGATAAAAATTGAGCGTTAAAAGCTTTTCTTTCTTTCTCTTCAATAAAAAAAACTTTTGGTTCGAGTAGATTGCCTGAAGTTTCTTTTTTCCTTTAAAAAAACAAACAAACAAGTTGTTTTCACAAAAAAAGTAGAAAAGGGTTTGTTCTGTGTTGTTTCTTTCCAAAAAAAAGAGAAAAGGAGAAAATTAAAAAAAAAAAAAAAAATCAATTGTATACATTTGTTTTAGTTCTAATTTGTTTTGTTTGGTGTTGTCCTCATTTGTTTTATTTTGTTTTGATTTGTTTGGTTTTAGTATTTTTTCCACTAAAAAAAATTACTTGTATTTTTTTTTTTGAAATTTCAGGTCGCCAACGCAGAAAATAGCAAGGGAAAGAAGTGCTTGTTAAAATAAATTGCTTGCTTGCTTATATAAAAAAAAAATGTCGCTTTTAAGATATATTGCTGATAAATTCTGCACTCTGGTATCATTTCCTTATTTTTTTTTTCTTTGCATTGTTGTTTGCTTGCATTTCATTTTTTTTAAGTTTCAAAAACGAAAAACAAAATCAAAAATCCATTCATAGTCGCATTGTTAATACACGTTTAATTTCTACTTTGCATTTCGTCCTAGAGTTCTGATTAATAATAACGGTTAGAAATCGATAACACTTAATTGTGTACTGACACGTTGTCCTCTTTCGACAATTTAATTTCTTGGTGTCTAGCCTATGGCAGAGCAACAATTAGTTATAAATATTCTGGTGATTCGTAAATATTATACTGAATTGTTTCTCTGAAGGTACTTAAACCTTCAGCTGCATTACTACATTGATTCGTGGTGTACCGATAAATCTTGCCCGTTACCTGTCTGAGAACTATCTTGTTGAATTCAGACAAACTGTGATTATACAAGTTTGGCTTAGAAGCTACTTAGAATAAATAATTTGTAATTGAACCCTTGCATTCATTTAGTTGCATTAGTTCATGCATATTTTTATATATAAAAATTCAAAATCCGAAAACTAAAAAAATTGTAAATATTTCTTAACTTGGTTTTTTCTTTTGAAATATTTTTAAGTTATTTTTTTTATAAAACCAAAAAAAATCCAAAAAAAATATAAAATCTTTTCAAAAAAAATTTGAAAACCTAAAAACTAAACAAAAATTAAATTTCCCTTTTAAAAATAAATTCATTTTGGTAAATAGTTTTTCTTTAAAATAATTTGTAAAAAACCCAAAAAAAGAAGAAGAAAAAACTTCTTGAAAATGTCTGGATTTCCTTACTCATCGGATTTTACAATAGTTGTGAAAATCAATATAATTCATATAATTTAACTTCAAATTCTTATGGATATTTCAATGACAACTATTGTTCAAACGATTTGGATTTTGCACCACAAAATTTTCAAAATAATTACCAACCCTCAACTTTTGAAAAGAGAATGAAATCTTTACTTGAAATTCGTACATAACAAAATCAAGTAATGAATGATTTGTGTAATTCATTTCAAAATAATCAAAATTTTAATTCACTTCAAAATTTCAATGATTTGATTTAACCCATGTCAAAACAATTTCGAACTCCAAAATGAATTTCGAAATCAAAATGGTAATATGAACCATTTTTTAAATAATTTTGACAATGGGAATAGTTTCAATTTTGGTGCAATGGACAATTTTTGTTCTCAAAAATTCAAACTGAAAGTTTTCAACTTAATAATCATGAATTTGATTTAGTTGAGCAAATGGAAAAAGATGACGAGGATTTGTTGCGTAAAATTTATAAAAAATTTCGTGAGAAACAAAATCAAATCCCAACTTGCGAAGAATCAAATAATAATTCACTGGTTATTGAAGCTGACAATTTTTGTTCTCAACAGGTTCAAAGTGAAAATTTTACGTTAATAATTACGAATTTGACTTTGTTGAGCAAATAAACGAAATTCACAACGATCACACGAATTTATTATTTGAAACATATATGATACAACGTGAACAACAAAATCAAATCCCAACGTGTAACGAGTGAAGTAAGAATCCACCTTTTACCAAAATTGACGATTTTCAAATAAAAACTTTTGAAACTGAAAATGACGATCTTAATGAAGTTGCTGAAAATACCGTAATTGAGTTGGATTTCAATTCTTTTGAGGGTGGGATACTTGATTTAAATTTCGATCTTCCTTTTTTCGATTTCAAAAATTTGAATACAACAACTTTGGATTTTGAAAATGATATACACAATGAAGTTGTTGATAATCCAACAAAGGAAGACGAATTTAATGAACATGAATATTTTAGACTTTTCGAAAACGAGTTGTTGAATTCTGAAGGGGGAGATTTAAATTGCCATTTTGATTTTGAAATTGATAATTCTAAAGAAGTTTTCAATGAGAAGTTTGAACTTCAATTTGGTGAAAATAAACTTGAACTTCAATCAATTGTTATATCTATCAAGAAAATAAAACAACTCACACGATTTTCAATAAAACGGCATTCGTTTTACCAAATCAACATTCAACTTCGAAATCTTTTGCGGTTTGGTTTTTTGAGCTTAAGTTGTGTCTCATTGCTTGACGAGACAAATGAATCGGTTTTTGGAAGACCGTTTCATTTACTTTTTGACGATATACTCTATGATCTTGTGTAAATACCGTTCATGCAAATATAGGTCGTCTTTTTATTTTTGTTTTATTTTTCTCCTTCCATTTGGGTTGACTGTGGGGACACAATCAAAATCTAGTGTGGGGGGAGACTCATCATCATTTTCAATTTTTCATGGTTTATTTTTACATTTTCTTTTCCAAAAAAAATTCTAAAAAAATCTCAAAAACAAATAAAATTGTAAGCATTTTGATCTATTTTTAAAGAACACTATAGGATAAATAAATGGTTTTGGTTAATTAAATTGAAATTTTTGAAAAAATTATTTGTCTTAACAAAAACAAAATGAAGTTTAGTTACAAATAACGATGGTTTAACTAGTATATAGGAAGGTTTATACGTGTTAATTATGAAATATCCTAATTGAAAATCTTTGCTTTAAAAAGTGATGGATTCAAATAGAAGGATATAACAATTTTTTTGTCTTCTACGTTAATGGTGCTAAGATAATTTTGCAAAACTCTCTCTTCAAAAAAAACAAAAAAAAAACAATTTTTTTTATATATGTATGTATTTTTCTTATTAAACACCTAGACTCATGTGTTCACACTTGTGTGTGTTCACTCGGCATGCTCTGTACCCATCTCACGTAAGCCCGAAAGGCACGTGCACGATCGGTATATTTAGCTTCAGTTTATCTGAGTTATGTGTATGTATATAAAAATTCTTTCTAAATTACGCCTACAGTCGATAAGTGTTCACACTTGTGTTCACTTTCCACGCTCTGTATTCCCCTCACATAAGTCCGCAAGGCAGTGCATGGGTAATATATTCAGCCTCAGTTTATTTGAGTTAGGCATATGTAAATATTGTTAGTATCAATAAAATTTTCAAAAGAAAAAACAGACAGAGTAGACAAATGAAATCCAAGCACTATTTTAACTTATATGATTTGACTTGTTATTGAAAAGAAATGAAAATACCACTTTGATAAACTTTGATAATCGACTAAGGATCTACTTCATAGTTACACTGTGTTATCAACCGAAATAACGAGTTAAACTATAGTATATTGCTTTGATAACTTTGTTTTTATTAGAAATTTTGATGTGCAAATGGCTTAAATTTTCAAGATAATGAAAGAAACCAATATTTAACTTATTTATGTCGATTTAAAAGTGAACCCTTCATTGCAAATGTTTTCAAAAACTCGCATTCATCTCTTTGTAAAGAAATGTTGCATTTTGTAAATATTTTCATCCTGCATATGGATTATGTGGGTAGTATCCGCTGAAAACCCTCACGAGACAACACTCGTCTTACTGGGTACACCTAGAGGTTTAATGGCTTGTTGCATACGCTCAATGCAATCGTGCTCCCTACGAAAACGGACTTATCTTAGTTTTTTTTCTTTATTCGAAGACGAATAAAAAGATAAATGTGGAGGAATTTGATATGCACGTAAATTTGTTTATTTTTACTTCCATATGTAATCGAATTAAATTAAATAAATGAGCATATATGGTGTTTTAACATGTTTAAACCAAAATTCAAATTATTTTCAAATCATTTATTCATCTTCGTATAAAGACAAAATGATCATTTTTGTGCATATATTAATTTGAAAAAATTTACTTGGAAATTTCTTTGTTATTTTATAGGAATTTGAATTCAAATTACAAGTGGCTTCATGAAGATATACATGCATAAGAGTTAGAGAACAAATGAAGATGGAGATAATTCATTTCATGACAACATGGAGGACCTCACCTACCCACTTACCATGATGTACACTTAGGAGCCAATGCACATTCTAATGGAAATTAAAGCTACATGTACATTTAAGTGAAGGATTATTACATACTAATGATTACTTGGTGGCCACACTACCTCAATGGTAGTTTAGGTAGTTCCCAAAAATTTGGACTAGGGTTTCATACATGTATAAATACCCCTTATGTTCATGTAAGTACTCTCTTCCTTAGTCTCTTCCTTTAGGCTCTCTTCTCTTAGTTTAGTTTAGGATCCAAAATAAAACGAGAGCTCTCTTTCTTTTTATGGCTACTTATGGATAATTCTTAAGAATAATTCTTTTTGGTTCATAAGATACGAGCCTCGTCTTTATCAAGCCAGTCCATTCCCAAAATCATTCTAAAACCTAGAAACTAAATCATGTGCAAATCAACAAGAAATGAAAACCCACACAAGATAAGCATGGTATTTTTATATAATAAGTTAAGGGTGGTGGATCCCCTGATATAATCTGCAATCATCAATGAAGAAACCAAGCGTACAACATCCAAAGATCAAGCATCGACGGCTCTTTTGACATGAATAAATGAGAAGCGCCAGTGTTGAAAGAACCCATATAGAAAGATTCTTAAACATAAAAGTACCGTCCAAGATAAAAGGAGATGTACCTTTATGCCGGGCTGAACCACTAGAGGATTCAATTACATTTAGCTTCCCTCCTTTCTACATTTGTGCTAAAGCAAAGCAGGAAGTAATTGAATGACCTTCCTTCTTGCAATAACAGTAATATCGAGGCTTAGGGAATTCTTTAACATAATCACTCCATGGTTATAACACTCTACTGGCCTAAAATTCTGATTTTTGAAGTCTGAACCCTTCTTCTTTATTTTCTTATTTGGAAAGATAGGCTTGAATTTGTCGAATGGTTGCTTCTTCTTCTGACTAAATCCTCTTTTCTCAGGAGGAACTTCATAACTACTAGTCTTCCCTACTTTCTTAAGCTAAGAGCTGTGCCAACTAGCTTCTCAAAAGTCGCTTTGAGCTATAGCAATAAATATTTCTTTAAAGGCTTGCGCGAGGTATAAACAAACTTTTAGTTCTTCTTCAAAGGGGTATTTATAAGATCAATCCTATATTTTAACAATTCCATAGTTAAGGGTATGATTTAGAGGAAATTCTATAATTTATTATAAAGCATTAACTTTGTAATCAATCTTCGTTCTGAATAAAAGTTGTTTTCTTTCTATTATGTACTTGTTATAATATGTTATAGATAATTAAATGTTTAATTAAAGTATATATAATAGAAAATTCATAAATTATGTGTTTGTGAAAGCAATTATAAAAAGTTGTAATCATGAGTATTGTATCACAATGAATAAAACACATCATTTTAAATATTCCTAGTCAAGACATATTAAGACTGGATATCGATGCATTCATTAAGACTAGAGCTGCAACACTCTCCAAATGTTGGACAGTGTATTACTCATGATTATTGACGGCACCAAGGGTTATGTACTGATAATTATTGGATAACTATGGAATGACTTACTTGATAGTTTTATGTTAGTTAAAATAACTAAGGTCAAACAGAAAATATCAATGTGACTAATTTACACGGTTCTCTTCACTTAAGAATATTGTTGATTTTTAATATGAAAGCTCCACTCTGATTATAGTTGAATCATTGCACGACGTCTATCAAATGACTATAGTCGGGTTGAGTGGAAGTATTGGAAGCAAAATGCTATTCAGGAGAGGATTCATCTCCTTAGTCATATAAGATTAGTATCAAGGTTAATTAAAGTCAACTCAAAGTCAAAATCACTGGGCATAGTAGTTTGATTAATAATAATTATTGTTATTGAACCAAAGACTTTATGTTTGAAATATAGAGTTAAATATGGACAACATTGAAATTTTGACCATTACCAAATTACATAGGTCCAAAGTGATATAGTTTGACGAATATAATTGGTATAAATAATTATCACTGCCGAATAAGGCTTAATGAAGTAAAATTGTATTTTACTGATACCAAGTAGGTGATAAATTTGGCCATAATATCGCACCACCTACTAAGTAAAGTGTGAACATTGATATTCGAATTGTTCGATATTATTCGTTGACTAAATTTACATCTAAAAGTCAACTGAAACATTGAATACTCTTATTACTACCTGATTTAATTAATTTATAATATTTATAAATTAATTAATATTTATAACATATTATAATTTGGTGTATACCGAACAATATTAAATAGCATGCATACACTAGGTATACTAACACTAATTAATATACGATTTTGATATGTGTTTAAATTAGATTTAAATGCAAAAAATATTTTTCTGGTTTAAAATGGTTTTAAGGCCTGATTAGGGCTTGGTTTAGGAGGTTTTAGGCCAACAATTGAGGTCGGCCATATGACGGTTTAGGGAGAGGAATTTTGAGTTTAAAAGGAAAGAACTAGAAAGAGAATAACAAAAATCTTGATCCTTATTTAACTCTCTTATCTCTTCTTTATTTATTCCCTCTAACATTCACTTCTCTCTTAACTTTCTGCCTCTCTTCTTGTTGCTATTCCAGGGCGGCCAAAACTTCTTTAAATCCCCAAAATTCAAACATCAAATTAAAAGTCGATTCAATCGTCGGTGGTAAAGCTGTTCGGGAGCTAGTAATTTCTGGACTTGGAATTGGATTCAGGGAGTTAAGTTCATCGTTTCAAGGTGCTTACTCTAGGCTTTGGTGAAAGGTACATTTATTGTTTACTAACATATATGAATGCTTTATTACTAATTATATAATATGCCAGTTGGTTAGAAATTATAACGAATTTATATATCGAGGTATTCTCACGTATTAATGGTTATATGTAAATGTGCATATGCATATTTTATAAAAAAATATTTTATATGTATATACTTGCAATGTGCTCATGGAAAAATGTAAAGAAAATTAATTTTTCAAAAATAAATTAAAAAATGATTTTTTAATTTAGTTAAAACCTAAATTTAAAAATAACATTATATAAGGTAAGTCTTAAATTTTATAAATATTCATTTATATGCATAATGCTTTCGACAATAAAAAATTATTTTATTTTCATACACACACACATATTTTATATATATAAAAGTAATTATTTATTCAATTTAAAAATTGATTATGCAAATAAAATCCATATATACACAAATGATATAAAAATTTAGTACTAAATTTTACTATAAAATGTTATTCATTTTATTTCCACTAAATTTATTCAATAAATGTTTTTGTATGGTTTTTCAAATTAATTTATAAATGGTTATTATTCAAATATATATCCAAAAACACCTATGCTAAGAGAAATGTTACAAATATATATACATACACACACACACATATATGCATTAATATATATTTATAAACATGTATATTAAATAAATATATAACTTATATAAATTATCTTTGAATTTAAAAGAATTCTTCACAGATTACATATAATATTTCATGTATTCAAAATATTTCATATAGTAATGTTTAAAATAATTTTGTAATCTAATTCAATACATATATATATATTTACACACACATACATAAAAACATATATATACGATAAGTATTTTATATAAGTTTATTTACAATTAGTATTTCATAGTATATATATGTATAATTATATTTATATGCATGTATTTATTTATATTATATTTGATGCACACAAATATATATATTTAGACAATACATTTGTATACAAGATGTGCTAACATGTCTGTTACATTGTAAATCACAATATCTATATACGAGCATGTCAGACCATGTACGCTCTATAATGCTGCACATGCATGTATGCACATATGTATATACGATAGACGTATATACTATTATAATATAAAGCGTAAATAAATAAAACTATGTTTATGAATTAAATAAAATTTTGATTTTATTTAAAAATAAAATTTTGATTTTATTTAAAAATAAAATTTAGAAAGGTTACATAAGCCAAATAAAGAACCAAAAAGGTTTTTTTTTTAAATTTGCCTAACTTCCCCGCTACAAGCTGAGCCGGTTCCAACAGAAGTATTAGAACCCAATAGCCTATGCGATCTAAATTAGTCATGTTATGGCTAACTAATTAAGTTTACAACTAAGATAGTGAGGTGTCTAGAAAGTTAGTTTCGAAGGATTAGGTATAAGTAATCAAGTACTCTACCCTATTTGGCTACCAGCCTGATCCGAATACATATGTGAGTCATAAAGGTTACCCATAACAGTAAAGGCCCAATTTGAATTGGGCCTTGGGCTAATTTTCAAAAAAATTCTGAAAATTAAAAACAAATATTTTAAATTTAGAAGTTAAATTTAAATAAAACATATTTACTATAAAAGCAACAATATAGAGAAAATTTTCAAAGTATTTGTAAATAAATATAAGTTGATTTTCAAACTAATTTTATTAATAAAATTATTTGAAGAAATAAATTAATTAAATAAGTTTATGAAGTAATATGTGTGTGTGTATATATATATATATATATATATGAGTGCATGTATAATATATAGTGATATATATTATGTTATCCTGAAATGTTTAAGACAATATACATGTGTATATATAAATAATAATTTTTGAAATTGATAGAGTTTAATTAAAATTGTTTAACTAAATAAATTAATTAAAAGTTAATTAATAAATTACAATACATGCATATATACATATACATACATACAGACACACACATACACACATATATGTGTGTGTGTGTGTGTCTATTACTGTAAAGGTTATAATATATAAATATTCAATATAATAAGTTAATACTGAATGATATATAATTACTTAAAGTCTTAATTAATTAAACTTGATTAAATATTATTTAATTAATATAATGTTATACGTAAGATTATTATATAAGTCAATCAAAGTACAAAAGTTATATAATAATAAAACTTATGTAATATAAATGTGTAAACTAAAGATGAAATGCCAAAGAAACCCTAAATAGACTTGAGGAATAAATACATATGTAAATGTATGCCTACCGTGATTCCTAATATGTCTGACACTTGTATTACGAGGGTATTTCATAAGAAATACATTATTCCATTAGTTAATATCACTCAATATAAAATACTGAAGATTATAAATCTTTAATATATTATTTTCCTCTACCATATATTAATAAATTATTTGCATACTCCTTAGTTATCAAGAAAATTCAAGTTAAGGATGTTATGCGTCGTATTATTAATATATTGAGTAGATGAGGTAAGATAGATCGCAAAAGAGCCTAGAGTACACAAGAAGTCATGACATATTCTTTCCAAGTTTCACCTCTTCAGAGAATTCATTGAGAAGAAAGAGGTCATGATACAGAGGGTAGATACTAATGATAACACAGTAGATCCATTCTCTAAGGGTTTAAGTCAATTAGTTGTCAAGAAGTCGATCTAAGGGATTGAATTGAGATTTTACAATTGGCCCCAAGTGCAAGCGGGAGATTGATAGAATTAGGGTATACCCTGGGGCAATTCTATAATTGATTGTAAAATTTTAACTTCGGAATCAATTCTTGTTCGTAATAAAAGGTGTTTTCTTTCTGTTATATACTTGTTATTATATTTTATAAATAATTAAATGTTTAACTAAAGTTATTTAAAAGAAAATCCATAAATGGTATATTTGTATTGGTAATTAAAAATAGTTGTAATCATGAATATTGTATCATAATGAATGAAACGCATCATTTTAAATATTCATTGTCAAGATGTATTGAGACTGGATACCAATGCATCTGTTAAAACTATAGTACATAATGCTCTCGAAATGTTAGGTAGTGTATTACTCATGACTGTTGAGGGGCACCAAGAGGTTATGTACTGATAGTTATTATAAACTATGGAATGACTCACTCAATAGTTTTCTGGTTGTTAATATAACTAAGGTCAAATGGAAATTATCGATATGACTACATTTCACGGTTCTCTTGACTTGAGAATACTATTGATCTTCAATAAGCTCCGCTTTGATTATAATTGAATCATGGCATGATATTCATCGAATGACTATAGTTGGATCGAGTGGAAGTATTTGAAGTAAAACACTATTCAAGAGAAGATCCATCTCCTCGATTATATAAGGTTAGTATCACAGTCAAATAAAGTCAACTCGAAGTCAAAATCTCTAGCTAAAGTGGTTTGGCTAATAATAATTGTTAATATTGAACAATAGAGTTATGCTGGAATATAGAGTTGAATATGGATGATACTGGAATTTTGACCATTACGAACTTCTATAAGTCCTAACTGATATAGTTTTGATGAAGAGAATAGGTGTAAATAATTATCACTACTGGGTAATGCTTAATAAAGTAAAATTAGACTTCACCGGCACCATGTAAGCAATAAATTTGGCCATAACGTTACAGCTTCTGCTAACTGATGTGTGGACATTAATATTCAAATTGTTTGATATTATCGCTGACCAAATTTACATCTAAGAGTCACACAACTAAAACATCAAATACTCCTATTACCACCCGATTTAAATTAATTTCTAATTGTTATAAATTAATTAAATTAATATTATAAAATGTTAACTATAAAATTTTATTTGATATATATTGAACAATATTAAATAGTCTACATTTAATAGTTTATTTACACCAATCGATATATGATATCGATACACGTTTAAATTGGATGTAAATGCAACAAATATTGTCTGGGTTTGAAATAGTTTTAAGGACTAATCGGGTTTGGTTTAGGCAGCTGTATTGAAGTAATGAGGTTGGCCATATAATGGTTTAGGAAGAGGAATTTTGAATTCAAAAGTAAAGAAATAGTAAGAGAAAAACAAAGATCATAATCCTTATTTCACTCTCTTATCTCTCCTTTATTTATTCTCTCTAAGGCTCTAACATTCACTTCTCTCTTGATTTTTTACCTCTCTTCTTGCGGATACTCCAGGCCAGCTACAACCTCTTAAAAGCCCCAAAATTAAAACATCAAAACGTCAAATTAAAAGTCGATTTGATCACTGGTGGTAAAGCTATTTAGGAGCTAGCAATTTCTAGATTTGGAATTGGATTCAAGGAGTTTAGTTCATCATTTCAAGGTGTGAACTCTAGGATATGGTGAAAGGTGCATTTCTTTTTACTAACATATATGAATGCTTTATTAATTACTATATAACATGTTAGTTAGTTAGAAATTATAATGAATCTATATTCACATTTGATGGTTGTATATAAATGCATATATTATATATATATATATATATTAAAAAAATTATTTCATATGTACATACCTACAAAGTGCTCACGACCAAACATAAAAAAATTCAAAAATAAATTAATATTAGTAAATGATTTTTTAATTAAAATATAAATAAAAATAACATTGTATAATGTACATTTTAAATTTTACAAGTATTCGTTTATAACACTTTGTTTTCGACAATTTTTTTTTATTTTCTTATATATATATATATATATATACAAAAATAATTATTTATTTAATGTAAAAATTGATTGTACAAATAAAATTCGTATATATATAATACAAATTTTAGTACAAATTATTTTCAAAAAATAATTTATTTATATGGTTTTTAAAATTAAATAATAAATCTTTGTTATATATAACCATTAAAAACTAAGTCGAGAGCAACATTGCAAATATATATATACATATAATTTTATTATTACTATTTACATTAATACATATGTATATATAAATACGTATATACCTTATATAAACTATCTTTGAAATTATTTAAAAATATTCTTCACGGATTGCAGATAATGTTTTATGTATGCAAAATATTTCATAAACTAATATTTAAAATATTTTTGCAATCTAATTATATATATATATATATATTATAAGCATTTTATATATGTCTGTTTACAATTAATATTTCATAACACAACCTTACATATATATAATTATAGTTGTACAAATGTATTTATTTGTATTATATTTGATGTGCATGTGCACGCATGCATACACACTCACACACACACATATATACAAAATTTGTATATAAGAGGGGATAAATGTCTGTTGCGTTGTAAATCCCAGCATCTGTATATGGGTATGTCAAACCATGTACACTCTATTATGTTCCATGCGTGCACCTACATATATATATGCATATGATACAAGTATATACCATACAATATAAACTATGTATAAGTAAAAACTATATTTATGACTTAAATAAATTATTCATTTTTTTAAAAAAGAAAATTTATAAAAGTTATAAATTCAGACTACATAGGCCCAAAAATGATCCAAAAATGTTTTAATTTTTTTTACCCAATTACCCCACTGTAGGTTGGCCCATTTCCAACAAATACACCTCAAATATTATCACACACTCAAATACTCCATCTTCTCTTGCTTGAGATCAATGAATCTTCTAGCTAACACCGTTTTTCTACTTTCGGTAAGACCTTCATCTCAACTCGAGTTTGGAATTTCTGCCAAGATAGCTCTGCTTTATCTACTTTAACAATCAACAAATCATACCAGTCTAAAGCTCACTCCTGGAGCTGGCTCGATGCTACTTCCACCTAATATAAGTCTAAAAGACCCATGCATCGAAATATATGCTCGCATGGCCTAAACCATGCTTGAAACTCAATTGCTCCCTTAGAACACAAATAATTCTTCCCCTCCCCCAATGAGTATCATAACTGCAAATATGAGAGAAGTCTATCCTGGTAGTGCAAGGGTCAACAACTGAACTAGAGGTTTTGGCATTCTTTATTAACACTAATTTGCTGGGTAGTCATGAATACTCATTCCTGACTAGGAACACCAGACGGCCTAGTATCAATGCGAGCAGATATACTATCAACCATAATTCACTCCCATCACAAGTGAGTTTCAAATCCTTAGCAATATGAGCATAATATATATATATATGTGTGTGTGTGTGTGTGTGTGTGTGTGTGTGTGTGTGTGTGTGTGTGTGTGTATGTATGTATTGGGGATAAAATCTTACAAATTCATCTCAAATGACTCCCCAGACAATCATTCGTATTCCTATCCCCAATAAGAATAAACTATAAGGTCTACCCTGCACCCAAAGGGACGGGACTCTAAGCCTGTCTAGGCCAAGATTCACGTCTCGCATATTTCAAATTGTTCCAACCTGCTCCAATACCATGCTGTAATGCCAAACCTTTATACCCTTACCACCAGAGAATATTACATTATAATATTGTTTGGTAATAAAGAGAATAAGACTAGTTAGGAGCGATCATCCATATATATTCCTTTGGACTAACATCATCATGTTTAACTTTGCCTCATATAATCATAACTAACATGAACGACATCGACACAAAATAATAACATGTTGATTAACGCAAAACAAAACAATATACATATATATAACATATTGGAGAACATAGAACCACATATCACGGTGATAAGATATGATTATACCATAACTAGAAATATAATGTTAGTCTACAAAATGGAACATTATACATACATATATAATATACACAACAGGTACTAGATGAGTACACAAAAAGAATATACATCGTTCGTCACACTATCTCATACAAAATCCGTGCACACACATATATACACAGGGACTAGTACAAAATGATATAACTATATAGCTATCTCCAAAAGGTAGCCTAACATTCATGATCAATGAGTCCTAATATGTATCAAGTCTTGGTTTGATCCGAGTATTATAAAATAATAAATAAACCATACTATCTCTAGTTTAATTAAATTAGATCATAGGCATAAGCATAAGGAAATCTCAATTATATAGTCATAACTATATGATATGCCATCAATTTAAATGAAAAAAGGCATAATTACACATAAATCACCATCTCATAAAATCATATCGTGCCTAACATAGGCAATCAAAGAAATACGGTTGATAAAATATCCTAAAATGAACCTATAAAACTGTTAGGAAATCAAATCTACGGTTTCGATGACAACAACTATACGATAGAAATCAAATATGCATATATATTTCTATTTACAGGTAATTGCTAAATAACATCACTAGAGAGATGAGAACAAGGCTTAAAGAACATTACAAAAGACTACAAGTCATTAGGATCAATAGAGCAATGACACAGAAGCACAAAAACAACATGCACAAGGATCAGACGTCTGGGTGCACTAGCCAGACGTCTGAAGAAATCCTCTGGATTATAAACCAGACAGGATCAGACGTCTGGTTAATGTACTCAGATGTCTGAAAGGCTACTATATACCAAAAATATATAGAGCCAGACATTTGAAACATATACCAGATTTCTGGAACTGAGCTAGGATTTTGAAATTCAAATAACAACTACCGCATTTGAAAAGACATCTTCGCTTCTCTTCCCTGCGACTCTTCTTCACCATCATAAGCGACCATAGAACACTTGTTAATGGACGCACTACTCAAGAAATCTCTCTACCACTATAAATAGCATCAAGAATCAAAGAGAAGATTGCACCTTACTTATTTGCGCTCTTTACTAATATACTCCGATATAGTCTTGTTCTCTAGCAATCATATACTTGTATTTCACTCTTTCATATATTCAAGAACTCCTCAATCAATATTCTTCAGATATATATATATATTGGAAGCATTTGTACTTAATAGTCAATATACGTGTTATAGAACACATACTTGACAAGAACAGGCTATTGTAACCAAGCCTATTCCTCCGGGCGAAGTGAGGGTGATTGATAGTCGAATTCCGAAGGGGAGCTTCAAGACTGGACGTAGGATGAGAGGTCCGAACCAGTATAAAATCCTGGTGTGCTTAGTCTATATTTTGCTAGATTAACTTTATATTAGTTACATCATATAGTTAGTAGCATATACTTGCATATACACTACACGATCCATCCTATAGACTCTCAATTGGTATCAAAGCAAGGTTTGATCAAAGTACAGTAACACGTTTTGAATCATTTTAATATGGAAAATATTTTTCAAGAAGGACAATCCACAGCACGACCCCCATTAATGGCTCTAACTATGCATATTGGTCAACACGTATGAGAATTTTTATGGAAGCTAATGGTCTAGAAATTTGGTCATCCACTCAAGATAAATATAAAGCACCTACTACTTCTATGAACACATGGACCGATGCACAAAAAACGGTAGCTTCTAATAATGCCAAAGCTATGAAAGTTTTATTTTGCTCATTGGATAAAAATGAATTCTCACATCTCATGTTATGTAACACTGCATTTGATATTTGGCGTATTTTACAAGTCACACATGAAGGCACAAACAAAGTTAAACAAACCAAGATTTCGATTTTACAAAATCAATTTTCATCATTTAAAATGAAACAAAATGAATCTATAGTAGATGTATACTCTAGATTTCAAACCATTCAACGTGATTTAATGGCACTTGGAGTCAAATTCACAAATTTTGATTTAGTTCTAGAATACTCAATTTATTTAACTCGAGAGTAGGAAAGAAAAGTGTTAGCTATCGAAGAAGCTAATGATCTCTCAGCACACTTAGTTGAAGAATTGATAGGAAATTTAATGTCCTATGAAGCTAATTTGCAGGCACGAAAAGAACTAAATTTGGAAAAGAAGAACGTAGCATTCCCAGCAATAAATGAAGACTTCGACATGAACGAAGAAGAAATTGTATTTATTGCAAAAAACTAAAAAAATTCAAGAAGTTTAGGAAAATGGCTAAATTTCAGAAAGGAGACTCAATGAATCAAACATCAATCAAATGCTATGAATATGATCAATTTGGACATATGAAGAAAGACTGCCCCAAGCTCAATAATGATAAAAAGAAGAACAAATTTGAAAAGTTCAAAAGGAAGAAGGCTTTCAAAGTAACATGGTATGACTTGGATTCTTCATCATCTGAAAATGATAGCGATAGTGACGGAGAACAAGCTAATGTATGTTATATGGCACAAACTGATGAGGTACGTCCCGAACTTAGCTATGACGAATTATTAGAACTTAGCATGGAATTATATGATAAATTTAGACAAATTAAAAAATTTAACAAAGAGTATATAGCCAAAATAAATAGATTAGAACTTGAAGTAGGAAAGTTAAAAGATGAAAAAATTATCATAGAAGAAGATCTAGAATTGTCTCAAGAAAAAAATAAAAATAATTTGGTAGAAAGTGAGGCTATTGCTATTGATTTTGACAAAACTAAAATAGAAAAGGGTAATTTGTTAAAAGAAAATGTCAACTTGAAGAGCAATATTGAAATATTGAAAATTGAAAATTTAGAATTGAAAGAAAAATTAGATAAAATTACAAATAATGTTTCAAAATTTAATAAAGGAAAAAAGATTTAGAAAATCTTACTTCAAAACCATCAGGTAATAGAAATGGAATAGGATTTAAAAATACTCCTAAACAAAAAGAAAATGATGTTAAGAATTATATTTATAAAAAGACTAAAAGTTTACCTAAGTCTAATATCAATACCAAAAATATGAAAATTTGGATTCCTAAGACAAATAATAATTTGATTAGACAAAAACATATTAATAATTTCTTAGAGAATGTAGTCTATAATAAAAAAAATATTTATAAAGATACCAAACCAACTTGGGTATGGCTACCTTCTTCTAACATCTAGGACCCTAACAAAGTATATGGGCACCAATAAAACATCTTTTATTTTGCAGGTACCCAAAATAAAAAATAAAGAGAATTGGATACTAGATAGCGGATGCTCCAAGCATATGATAGGAAACTCAAAAATGTTATCAAATATAACATACATTGATGGTGGAACGGCAACCTTAGGAGATATTTCAAAAACTTATGTCGTGGGCGTTGGAGAAGTCATCAACTCTTGTATTTCTAAATCTCCTATTATTACAAATGTTTTATTAGTAGAAAATCTAAAACACAACCTACTAAATATTAGTCAATTATGCGATAAAGGTTTCAAATCTATTTCGAAAAAGATAGGTATAATATTTTCGATAATAACAAACAACTTATATTTGAAGGTTTTAGAAACAAAAATATTTATGTATTAAACATGTATGCAAATAAACATTCAAATTTATGTTTAACCACTAAACATGATGATGCATGGTTATGGCATGAACGATTTTGTCATATCAATTTTAAATATATTAATAAATTAGCAAAATATGAGCTAGTTAGAGATTTATCCAAAATAAATTACAAAGTAGAACATTTATTTGATGATTGTCAAATTGGAAAACTAAATAAAAAATTCTTTTAAATCTAAAAATAATATTTCTACCATTAGAATTATTACATTTAGATTTATTTGGCCCAACACAAGTACGATCTATAAATCACAACAAATATGGTTTTTGTAATAGTTGATGATTTTTCGAGATATACGTGGACTTTGTTTTTAAAACATAAAAGCGATACCATTGGTATGTTTAAAATATTTTCTAAGAGAATTAAAACACAAATGTACTTGAAAATTAAAAATATTCGAAGTATTCACGGAGGGGAATTCGAAAATGATCTTTTTACTAATTTTTGCAATAAAAAAGGAATAAGTCATAATTTTTCTTTTCCTCACACACCTCAACAGAATGGTGTAGTAGAATGAAAATATCATACATTACAAGAATATGCATGAACACTACTTAATAGTAGTGGCCTACCAAAAAACTTTTGGGCTGAAGATATTGCCACAGCTTGTTATGTGTTGAATCAAGTAAGCATACATCCTATGACCAAACAAACTTGTTTTGAAATATTTTTTGGAAGAAAACCTAGAGTATCATACTTTAAACTTTTGGATCAAATTTTTTTATACTAAATACAAAAGATAATTTAGGAAAATTTGACCCGAAGGCCGATGAAGGAATCTTTGTTGGATATTCGGATCGAAGCAAAGCATATAGAATTTTTAACAAACGAAATAATACTATTAAAGAAAGTTTACATGCTTCATTCAATGAAAATTTTATTAATCATCATACTAATGACGATGAAGAAATAATTCCAATAATAAAAACAACAAACTCTATTAATAATGATACAAATATGCAAAATAATTCTTTGATATCATCCCCTAGAATTCTTAAGGATCATCCAAAAGATAATATCATTGGAGATCTAAATTCTAGAGTAACTAGAAATCAACTTAACCAAATAAGCCATATAGCATTTGTGTCAAATTTTGAACCAAAAAATTATAAAGAAGCTTCAAATGATAATTTTTGGATAATAGCTATGCAAGAAGAATTAAATCAATTCGAACGTAATAATGTCTGGGAATTAGTACCAAGACCTGAAGATCAAGCGATTATAGGAACAAAATGGGTATTTAAAAACAAAGCAGATGAAAACGGAAATATTGTTAGAAATAAAGCACGTTTAGTTGCTCAAGGCTATAATCAAGAAGAAGGTATCGACTACGATGAAGCCTTTGCTTCAGTAGCAAGATTAGAGGCCATTCGTACATTACTCGCCTTTGCAACTCATCATAATTTTAGATTATTTCAAATGGATGTCAAAAGTGGCTTTTTAAATGGTTTTATTAAAGAAAATGTATATGTAGAACAACCCCCATTATTTATTCACGAAAAATATCCCGATCATGATTTTAAGTTACACAAAGCATTATATGGATTAAAACAAGCCCCTCGTGCATGGTACGAACGTCTTAAAAATCACTTAATTACATGTGGTTTTCAAATAGGCAAAATCGATACCACTTTATTTATTAAACGAGAAAATAATGATATTTTATTAGTACAAATTTACGTTGACGATATTATATTTGGTTCAACCAATGAAAATCTATGCGATCAATTTTCAAATACTATGAAAATTGAATTTGAAATGTCACATATGGGAGAATTAAATTTCTTCTTAGGTTTACAAATAAAACAACTTAAAAATGATATATTTATTCATCAAGAAAAATATCTTAACAATCTATTGCGTCGTTTTGAAATGGGTAAAACTTCGAGCGAACCAACACCAATGAGTACTACTGCTCACTTAAAAAAGGATGATAACGGAAAAGATTTTGATGAAAAATTATATCGTAGCATGATAGGTCCTTTACTCTATTTGATGGCTAGTCGACTCGATATTATGATGAGTGTATGTCTTTGTGCTCGATTTCAAGCAAAACCAAAAGAATCTCACCTAAGAGTTGTTAAACATATTTTACGGTATCTATCTAGTACTAGAGATTATGGTTTGTTTTACCCTAAGGATCATCATTTGAACTAGTTTCATATAGCGATGTGAATTTCGATGGATGTAGAACAGATCGTAAGAGTACTAGTGGAACATGTCATCTCATCGGACAATCATTAGTTTCATGGTTTAGCAAAAAGCAAAATTGTGTTTCTTTATCCACTTGCGAAGCCGATTACATCTCAGCGGCTCTAGCATGTACACAAGTGATATACATGCAACAAACACTTATGGGTTTCGGTAAAATTATCAACAAATCTCTAATATATTTTGATAATACGAGTGCAATAAATTTATCAAAAAACCCTGTTAATCACTCGTGAGCTAAGCATATAGATATACGATATCATTTTTTACGAGACAATGTTGAAAAAGGAACTATTTCATTAGAATACGTAAATACCGAGAATCAAATAGCAAACATCTTTACAAAACCTCTAAATGAACAAACTTTTATTAAACTCCGACGAGATTTAGGGATTTGCTCTCTTCATGATTTGCTCGCTTAATAATCACTCCTTCATTTAATCTATAATTAGCCATTAGTTTTCTATCCACAAATTGAACTAATAAATTCTGCACCTTTGGTGACAAATTTTCTGTAAATAACTTTTAAAACTTATATATAAACAGTTACACAACAAGAAAAAATTATATATAATTTTTTTTTTCAAGAAACAAAATATAGGCATGACTTCTGAAAATTCTTATATATCCATCTCGACACCTACAACGGATAGCTCGGCAGATACACCACAATGGCTTCCTACACCCACACCAAATCAAGAACCGATGTATAGGTGGTCCTCATATCGCACGGGATTCACTCCCGATAGCAAGAAGTCCAAAAGACCTTTGTTTGTTTCTCCTAACACAAAGGAGAAAATTAATGAAATACATCACTATCAAAAACAACAAATAGATCTTCAACGAGAACTATATTTTGAACAAAAAGTCATGGCATGTCGACTAAGCTTTTTGGAACAAGTAGCGATGAAGTTTTGTACTTCATGGAAAAAAGATGTCCATGAACCACTTCCTATGCCTTGCAATTCCTTGGATCCCTCTTCCTCGTATCATACACCTTTGGACCCTTCACCAAGACGATTCTCTAGCTCTCCAAGAACCCACGAACGTGGAAATATATGGTCTCCACTTAAACCATGGAGGGATAACAAGTCAGAAGATCGTAAAACTCCATCGCCATCTAAATAGATTATATTTTTTATTGTATGTGTATCTATGTTTATTTGTTATTCTGTTTCACGAAAATAATATTACATTTCATTTTAAAAAATAGAGAATTGAGAAATAAGCAAAACCATTAAATTTTAGGCTATTTTTAGAAAAAATTCCTATTTCAGACGTTTGGATATGGACCTCAGACGTCTGACACTCTGATATAACTCAAAATTTTTAGCATTGTGCATATGTCAGACGTCTGTTATACCCCCCAGACGTCTAAAAAATTGCTCTGCCTCCTAGAAATTAAAATCAGACTATTTCAAACGTCCGAACTTCGATCCAGACGTCTGAGTTATTCTCTGCCACCAAGCTTTAAAAACTTGACATATTTCAGACATCCGATATTTTACCCAAACGTCTGGAAAAGCTCTCTAGCTATCAATTTTTTACAATTCGATCAAACCAGACGTCTAGTAGATAAACCAGACGTCTTAAGTTATTTATTGTATTCAAACTAGGGAAAACCAGACGTCTGATTCCGCTTCTAGACGTCTGAAATTCAATCGACACTTTAAAATCATGTAGATAACGTCATTTTTTTCAACTTTCATTTTTATTTTCAACTACAAATTATCTCCAGGCGATTTTTTTTCCTCTTTACTCCAAAAAAAAATCTTTTTATCTTACAATCGTTCGATCAAGATGCCTTCTAGAACTACAAATCCTAAAATATCCAAACGAAACAAGACCAACAAACATCATCCTTAAATCCTCAAGTATGCTCAGATGATCAAATCGAAAGATGGATGAAGAGAGCACCACATTCAATCAAGAGATATGAGGATATACAAAGAAAAGGCTTCACACAGGTCCATTTTATAACCTTCTTAAATTTCCAATGCATGATTTGGATGAAACGTGTGAGAATGTCGAACTAGAAACATTGATATCGTTCACTCCCAATGACATCCAAATCGATCAATTGGCAATATTTCTCTTTTATGCAAATTTGGATAGCACTTCAGTATGGAACACTGAAGATGAAGATAATTGGCTATGGTCTAGCGTTTATGGCAACACGATTGGACTCACTCCTGGCATAATAGGTAGAACTCTAGGATGTTCCGACACAGGCGAAGATTTATACAATATTCCCGATATGCGCTTCAAACCAAGGAATAGTATAACACATCAAATTTGGGACGATGAAATGCCAAAATTTGCCTCTAAATATCTACGTCCAAAAGCACGACTTCTTACTCGAATGATAATCAATACCAACGTTCCACAAATGGGAAGTCATGAGCAAATAACCGAGTTATATCACAAAGCCTTATATGCTCTATTTAACGGAACAAGGGTGAATTGGGATAAATTTATCTTTGACGAGATCAAACATTTTTGGACTCGATCACGACCATCAATCATCTACCCCACATACATCATGCGACTTCTACGTGCATATAACATTCCTTCCTACCTATCAACTTTTGTATAAATTTCTCCAAAATATGCTTCCACCAAGTTTTTTTACTAATGCGCTTACCGAAAATTCCCCTGGAATTTATGTCCTTTGAAGATTGGACGCACAATCGTCAAACCAGACAAGTTGAGCCCCCACCTCAACCACATAATGAACCATCTCAAGAGGTGGAACAACATTGTGAAGCAACTCCATCTCCTCCTGCACTATTTGATTATCCAGGGCAAGATGAGATTGTGGAGACTCGAACAGAAACAAATCCAAATGAAAGCATCCGAGATCTCACCCTAAAAAGTCAACATATATTGTCTCAAAACCAAAAAGTTTTAGCTAAGAGAATTGATAGCTTTAAATCTTATTTTGCCAAATGCCTAGCAACAATTGAAGAATCACTTTCAATTGTCCTATCGGTTCTCAAAGAAGTACTTCAACGCGTTCGCGGTCTGACACCTCCTTCTGAAGATTGGACAACCCCAGTACCTTCTCCTCCCGCGAAACATTCCAAACTTTCTGAGGATGAACCTCTAAAACAAGCTTCGACATCTCCAATAAAGCCTAGCTCTTCCCAAAAGGAAGAAACGGGAGATGATCAAGAAAAAGCTTTTCCGAAGGAATCATAAACTTTAGGATTTTTGATTTTCAACTTTTGTATAATTGACAAAATCTATGAATGTAATCAATTTCGAATTATTAATGAAATTTTCTTTTGTGTGTTATCTTTGATGATTGGCTAAACTTTTATAATTCTTTTTGATAATGCCAAAGGGAGAGAAATATAAGTATAATTATAAAACATTAGAAATAAGCACATATTCAGGGGGAGATTTATAAATTATATATAAGTACATTGTATAGTTGTCGTCATCAAAAAGGGAGAGATTTATAAATTATATATAAGTACATTGTATAGTTGTCGTCATCAAAAAGGGGGAGATTGTTAGGAAATCAAATCTACGGTTTCGATGACAAAAGCTATACAATGGAAATCGAATATGCATATGTATTTCTATTTACAGGTAATTGCTAAAGTAACATCACTAGAGAGACAAGAACAAGGCTTAAAGAATGTTACAAAAGACTACAAGTCGTTAGGATCAATAGAGAAATGACACAGAAGCACAAAAACAACATGCATAGAGATCAGACGTTTGGGCGCACTAGCCAGGCGTCTGAAGAAATCCTCTGAATTATAAACCAGACAGGATTAGACATCTGGTTAATGTACTCATATGTCTGAAAGGCTACTATACACAAAAAATATATAGAGCCAGACGTCTAAAACATATACCAGACGTCTGGAACTAAACTCGGATTTTGAAATTCAAATAACAACTGCCGCAGTTGAAAAGACATCTTCGCTTCTCTTCGCTGTAACTCTTCATCACCATCAGAAGCAACCATTGAACACTTGTTAATGGATGCAACTACTCAAGAAATTTCTCTACACTATAAATAGCATCAAGAATCAAAGAGAAGAATGCACCTTACTTACTTGCGCTCTTTACTTATATACTCTGATATATTCTTGATCTCTAGCAATCATATACTTGTATTTCACTCTTCCATATATTCAATAACTCCTCAATCAACATTCTTCAGATATATATATCCGAAGCATTTGTACTTAATACTCAATATCCGTGTTATAGAACACATACTTGACAAGAACAAGCTATTGTAACCAAGCTCATTCCTCCGGTCAAAGTGAGGGTGTTTGATAGACGAATTCCGAAGGGGAGCTTCGAGACTGGATGTATGACAGGAGGTATGAACCAGTATAAAATCCTGGTGTGCTTAGTCTATATTTTACTAGATTAACTTTATATTAGTTACGTCATATAGTTAGTAGCATATACTTGCATATACATTACACGATCCATCCTATAGACTTTCAAAAACTAGCATAAAGTGAATTAAACCATAAGACTAGCACGAGGCATGTCGAACCATGAGACTAGCACAAGGTACGCCGAACCACAAGACGAGCACAAGCATGTTGAACCATAAGATGAGCACAAGGCATGATGAACCATAAGTGATTAATGATGATCAAAAGTTTTTTATGATTTCAAATAGTAATTACTCTAATAGCGACCGAATGTCCCACACCACTCAGTGTTACATGAATATTTACTATAAGTTAGTAAATCCCACTCACTTAAAATATTATAAACAATGAGTCACTATAATTAATCGATTAAGTGTTGTTGAATGTCCGATACCACATGGCACTACTAAATCCTATAGTCATGTATCTCATTACACAGAAGGATAACAAGCTTGAAAGCTAACTTTTAAAAATTATATATATATATATATATATATATATATATATATATATAATTTTCAAGGACTAAAGTCAATAAACTTTTGATTAACTTTCTTGTTAAAAAGGCTTAGATGTACATATGGATTTATACATCATACCATAGAAAATTTTATTATCATTATTTAATTTATATAAAATAATTTTCTATTAAAAGCGTACACATATACATATTCAACTATAAAGTTTAATTGGAAATTTTGAATCCTAAAAATATTTGCATAAATATATTAAATTCGTAGGATGCTTAAAAGATATATTTTTATATATAAAAGAAGAAAAAAACAAATAATAAAAAATGAAACATTACTTAGTTTCAGTCCTCAGGCTAAATTGCTCTAGGATTAAGCCATTGGCGGACCAGTATGCATGACACCGGTGCATCAAGGTGCACAACATCGATGCACGGTTTCGCATATTCCTGGAGCTATTCAGCCCTAGGAAAACGACTTTGATCGATGTTTCGTCAATTTTTGGCAATGGAAAATCTTTCTAGGGGATTTCAAAGGTACTTATAGATATACATACATCCAATATAGATAACCAAATCATGATCAAATGGTGGAGCCTTATTTGCAATTTCAAACAATTTTAGTATCAACAAACCATATATAGATACAAATTCATCCGAAATCACGCACAAATTTAACTGAAAACTCAATTACATGCATCAACTATAATATGCAGCAAAATAAAGATAGATGTGATGATATAACTTACCTTAATTCCTTATATAAGCTTGCCAAAATAGGAAGAATGACCTTGCTTTCTCTCTTTCCACCCAACCCTAGAGTTCCCAATTAAGATAAAACAAAACTACATAAATCTTAGTCTAAATCTGAAATTAAAGCTTTCTAAGGATGTAGTTAGGCTTAAGAAACATTACTGGATTTTCTAGATTTTTTTGGAATTTATTTCAATTTAAAAAGATAGATCTTTACTCTTGGGTTTGAAGTGGAAAACGAAGAAAGAGTTGTTTATCCTCACTGTAAGGTTTTTGAACATAAATGAAATGGGAGAAGGAGAATTTTCCTTCTTATTATCCAAATAGGCTTTGGGTTTGACAAATATAACACTTAAACCAACTATTCTAATATTACCTTGTGCTTATTCATTTTCCTCTATTTCGTACTTCCTTTTCATTCTTTCTACTATTTTTGAAACAATGTTTAAAAAAATTTAAAAAAAGAAGAAGCATATTCTAACAAATATAATCAACTTTCAAATACATTCTGTTCTTTCTTTCTATAATATAAAAGATAAATTTTAATACGATGTACAAAACAAATTTTCAAATACACATTAAAAATGATTATTTACAAAGTTACAAATTTTAGGAATTCCATTATAATTGTATAATTAACAAAAATAAAATTTCCACTTTTCTTATAAAGGGATTATTCATTAATTTCAAAAATACCAATTTCATACTTTAATTTTATAATATTTTCTTAATTTGTAATTTCGTTATTTTAGAATTTTAAATAATATATTTCTATTTTATCCTTTCGACTTCTACAAACTTTGATTTTTTTTAAACATCTTAAATTTTTAAATAACGCATAAAAATTATTTTAATAATGATAATTATTATGTTTTTCTCAACCAAATTTCTGATTTAATAATTCTTTTGTCTTAGAAAATTTTTAAGTTTGAAACATCTTTAAAATCCAGTATTTGAAAATTTCAAAACATTATTTAAAATTTAAATTATTCCATAATTTATTTAACTGGTAGTTCTCAAATCAGGATCGTCACAATCCACTTCATTATCATATTCAAACCAACGAAGTTTCTAATAGTATTGCATTTTTAATTTACGTATACAAAAACTTATTTATTAAATGTGTTTTCCAGTACGTAGAAGGAGACCCACTCAGGGTATGGATGCATTTGAGAACGACGATTTTACAGAACATACTTATTTATTTTCTTTTAGTTTTTATAATATAATTCAAATTGCAAACGTTTACGGGTTTTTTCAAATGTAAATATAGTATCGTCTATTAATTGAAGAAATTATAATTGATTTCTTTATTGATTTTATTAACAAATTAGTGTTAGTGAATTATCAAAATATTTGTAGTACTAAGTGTGTTTCCATAACATTACCCAACTAGTGCTAATAAATTAGCAAAATTTTCATAACAAATTATAAATGCATAAATGGTCGCCATAACAATAATTTGTATTATGCCATAACAATACAATTCAACCGACTTTAGTCATAGTTGATTGTAAATAATGGAATTGCCCACCTATGAACCATCAAGACGGGATCTGAAGGGAAACCCTAGGGGTAAAATAGAATAATAACATTTGAAAAGATTGTATCGAAACATTATTTCCGCATGTTTACCTTATTCCGACTTCGTATTCCTACTCAAAATGTTTCCAACATAAAAAGGAAAAAACTAAAAAATGAGGAAAAATAGTGGTGAAATCAGGCAAAACAATTGAATTTTTGTCGATATTCAATCAATTAAATAAACTCACTTAATATCAAGGTTGGCCTAAAAGCATTAAGTTGACCTATTATAGAAATAATGGCCTTGATATTGCACTCCTCGGTACAGATGTATCAAGCAAGTGTAGAATGCAATTAAAAAATTAGCTCCTTTTTTCCTAGCCTACAAATAACAAGATATCATGAATATCGAAATGAATTAGAAAGAAATAGCTATTTTTTGAAGTTAGACACTCATATAAAGAATGAATGGAGATTTTAGAACTTACCGTTTAGATTAATGAAAATTTCTTTATAGATAATATTTTATGTGTAGTCTTTTCTTTCTCCTTTTTAGTTTTTTATTAAGATCTTCTACCCTTTTTGCATTGTTGTGGTTGAACATATAATTGGCCATGAGTGAATACATATCATGATAAATAAATCCCAACATTCTCAGGTGTTTGACTTTGATTTTTTTATTATCATTGCAAAATATATTTTAAACGAAAAGTGACGTCGTCGAAGGATGAAAGGTCATTTTGCGTCTACTGAGAACATTATTATTCTTGGAACTAAAACTTTTAAGTAGTTCGGTTCATGCGGTCTAGGCTTTTCAACCATCAACAACAACCACTCTCGACTGGTAGGCTTTTCAACCATCCCAGCCCCGCCGTGGAATACAATGGTACCATGCCCTTGCTTTTACGGCCAGCCTTTTGACTTCTTCACTTACCCGGTTAACCAACCCCTCCCCGGGGACATGTAGGGGTAAGAGTCCCACGTTCACCACCAAACACAAAGCAAGAACTACCTATCACGTTGTATTAAGCAAGGTCAGTCATGAAAGCCAACGTAAGATAACTTCATAACATTGAGTGATTTCAAACTCAAAAGTAAGCCAAGACGGCTAAATCTCACACATATATCTCAATCTCAAAAGCTCATGGAACTCGATATAAATCCAAACTCATAAATTCTCAAACTCAATAAAGAATTCAATGCGAGTTCAAAACTCAGAAAAATCTTAACACTAATGCGCCAAAACGATGAACTCAAAACTCAAAAAACCTGGATTGACCAGACCCCCGATTGCAATGCTAAAGCAATATTGCACGTCCTTAAGGGCACCGACAATATGACACACACACTCTTTATCCTTTTCCAAAATTCTTGGTAAATGCTAATATATATTCATTTGTACCCCCATATGTGATACTTTTGCTTTACTGGCTTCCATAATTTTAACCATCTATCTTTGTATCATATAAGAAAAAATTGCAACAAGCAAAAGCAATATTCAGCTAATGGGATTGTACATGTAACAGTTCTAAACAACATTGTAAATTTTACAGAATAATGGAAGATTCCTAGATGACTTGTGATCAAATTGCATTAGCACCTTTAACCATGTTAAAAAAATGAAAGCTCTATAACAACATAACTATTTATGGAAAGAAGTTACGGATTAAAGAGAAACTAAGCTCGGTGCAAAAAATCCTAAAGATATACTAAGAATTCCACTTCAATAATAATGCTCCAAATAACCAATAATATTTATAATGATAGTTATTAATTTGAATAATCATGTAGTACACACTTTAATGACATTCACATTAGTAAAGAAGTTGATATGAACTTTATTGTAGGTCATTTGTATTATTTTTCTGGATGATAAAGATGTATGGATGAGATATGTGTACCGGTATGATTTATTATTATTTTAATCACCAAACAGAAATGTATGACTAAATACATGTAGAACTTAACGAATTTAATATATATCTAGCTTATTTTGTTGGTTTTTTCCTTCTGTTAATACACATCGTTTATCCTTTATGAACACAAAATATCAAAACAAATTCATGATAGTAAATCCTATTATAGAAACATTTAATTTATACTTGCATTAAATTATAAAATGATATAAATAAATATAAGACAAATTTTGTTTATTGGCTTCAAAAAATAACATATTGCAACTTTATATCTCATGCAAAACTAAGTATAAAAATATGACCGGTTCAATGTAGCTTGCGCAACTTTGGAATGCGCAAGCTATATTTTTTTAAAAACATTACTTCATGCATTTTTGGAATGCGCTAGCTATTTTTTTAATAGCTTGCACATTCCAAAAGTGCACATGTTATATATTTGTATTTTCACATATTGTTGAAATGCACAAATATATTTTAGGGTCTGAAATAAATAGTCAGCCTCATTTCTTCCTCATTTCTTCCTCATTTCCCCCTCCCTCCTCCATTTACCAAATCCCTAATCAATTCTTCAATCTAACCCATTTTTTTTCCAATTTCAATTCTACTTCAAAATAATCCTTTGATTAGCTTCAAATACTAAATTGCCTAATCACAAAATGGAAGACTCTTCTTCATCTTCTCAAATTAGAAGTAAAAAAATTGATTTTTGATTAATTGATTTTTTGGTCATGTTTAACTTGTTTTACTTATCCTTATTGTGGTTAATTAATTTAATATTTAAATTTTACTAGCTAGCTTATTGATATTGGAAACCCTAATTTTAATTTATACAGTGAATGATTGGGTATTAGTGGTTATATACTGGATGATAATTTTTTGTAGAATTGTCATCTGGACTCATTGATACAAGTGTTCTTAATCTTCAACAAAAAACAATAAAGTGAAAATCAAACGCTTATGGAGGAATTTATTTAATATACATTGGTTTTTGAATGAAAATGAAATATAAAATATTGGTATTTTATTTGTTGTTATAAATCAGAACGTTAAAATAGTTTGACCAGTTGATCATTCTAGCAAGCTTAAAGAAATAGATTATAAAGTACCTAGATTGAAATAAAATTTAAGAATAGCTAGTTTATGAAAACAATGCAAGCTAAGTATATTAGACTAGATCATCATCTTCTTACAGCATCGTTTAATTGTTGAAGGCATGAGACTAATACTTTTCATTTTAGATCAGAAGAAACGACTGACACATTATATATGTGACGTTTACTATTTATTTGGCTTATCCATAGATTGTTCCCTGTATATATTGATAATGTGGAGTATTTATATTGCATTCTGTCGTGATTTACTTAGTATATTTCCCCCTCAAAATGAAATAAAATCTAAAAGTGAGCTTGATATAATGTGGTTTAAAAAAGAATTTCAATAACCACTTGGAGTTAATGTGATAGATATAGAGATACTTTGTCGTAGTTGTGTTGTAATTTTATTCTTCTTAATCTATCGGCTTCTACGGATCATCCAAAAGGTCGATATAACTTGAATCATTTGTTATTTTTGGATGATTTAACACTTTTTGGTTAGCGTTCATGGACTAATGTAGTACTTTGTTGCTTGTATGATGAATTGAAAATTGTTGCACTATAAGAAATTAAATTATTACATGGTTCTGCAACATAGCTGCAATTATTTATTGGCCTCATTTAGTTATTGGACGTCCTACTATAACGATACCTACCAATTTATATCATAAACTTCCATATGGCTGTAGGGGGAATTCTGCTAGGAGTTGGCGTGAAACTCCAAAAAATGTACTAATTACCATAATGAATTAGATTTATTATCGGATGATGTCGTAACTTGGGTACCATATTCGTTGATTAATGCATTTTATGGTCCTATTATACAATTACTATTTGTTGGTCGGATCTTCAAGTGTCAAATATCTTATTTTGGACCTTTGAAATTTATGTTCCAGATCGAGTGATGTAACAATTTACATTTAATCATCAACACATTTCCAATACTGTCGTTCAGGTTGATCCAAATTCGATTGATTGGAAATCTTTGCTTAATAAAAGTTTGGAGGTATCTAAATCAAATCCAAAATCATCAATAGAAAATCCTTGATATATAGATCAAACAGATCTAAAACTTAAGTAAGAAATTATAGGACTTCTAAAAAAAGTTCAATTCAAAATATACTCATAAAAAAATGCATGAATTTTTTTCCAATGAAATCTATACTTTAGAATAGATTAACCATGAAACCTAGATTTGAATAGGTGATTCATATCGATTTGATTGAGACAAAATCAGAGAAAAGTAGTTGGATTAGCGGAAGTCATACCTGAACTCATAATTGCTAGTTAGAAAAGTAAATTTGGTTTAGTTTCCATATTGACACTAGCCCTGGATCTTATAATAGATCTGAATTCATAGTTTATGCTTTCATGAACTGATTAAGAGAAAGAGACAGATCCAAAAATATAGGAGTTGGATCTAATCTTCCAAATTGACATGAATCCTAAATCTGAATTATTTCTTAGAAGAGATTAGAAGAATAACTAGGCATGTGTAATTTAGGGACTATAACCCCTTAACGTGTTTGCACCAAAAATTGGCCAAACCCCAATATTGTGAAAGCACCTGTTTATGAACACAAATCAGCAATATTCAACACAAATCTTAGATCTAAGCAATATCAAACACAGCAATTCAGAAATAACAATCACGAACACAGGATTTATAGTGGTTCGGCGATCTTACCTACGTCCACTCTGAAGTTTATGTCTTTATTGATTCACTTGATGATTTCAATCAATTACAGCGGATTACAGTTGATAATAGGTCTGAAGTTTGATTACAACAGCGGTAATGAAGAGTAGAATTGAATCCGGCAGAGTCTGGATGTTCAATGACCAAAAGATCCCCTTTCTGTAAGCTTCAGAGTGCTATTTATAGGCGTAGGAGGCTTAGATCTCGCTCAAACTTCGGGAGACTTTTTCTGGCACGTGAGTGGGCCCACGCGACCGACCCCACCAAGTTTCGACTCGATCTGTGATCGATACGAAATGATTTTGTATCCATCAAAAATTGATCCAATCAAGCTGAAACTTGGCAGGAACAATCTTTACCTTGTATGGAAGATGCTGTGAAAATTTCGCTGCATTTGGACTTGTGGTTTGGGAGATATGATTGATACGAGTTGGTATGTTTTGGTTGGCTGTTTATTTCGAACCCATCAATTCGAAACGATCTCTTCGACTCGATCACCTCATGTGGTCTCGTGATGATGTGGCACGCATGCTTCGCCTCGATCCGGTCTTTACTCGAAGTTGACTGTATTGGCTCCATAAATTTCGCCTTGTTCATATCGAGGGATGACACGTCACCCAGGCTCGTTGACCTGATGGATACGAACAACTCTCGACTCATGGATTAGAACGTGGTCTCGTGATGGAGACGAAGCAGCGAATCTCTGATGGATGCGAAGCTGACGTTAGGTGATCGTTACGAAGTAAACTGCATACTGATGGATTCGATCAAGGAGCCATGCCGATGGATTCGAATAAGACACTCTAGTCGAAGTTCGATCGATACGAAGTCCATCAATGCAAAGACCTGGCCATTCCGATCGATACGAAGCCGATGGATACGAACCGAGGTGTGGTGATGGATACGAGTATCGATACGAAGTGCGGCCTACTGATGGATACGAAACAGTGCTCTAGGATGGATACGAACATACTGAGGTGATGCCTATTTGATCGATTCGAAACCGATCGATCCGAACAGACCGATATCATGTTACTGATCGATTCGAACTCGATCGATTCGAAGTATATGGAACCTGATGGATTCGAACAAAACAAATATTGATGGATTCGAATCCGATGGATTCGAAATGGGCATCTCCTCAATAATTTGACGGATACGAACAGCGTGTCTTTGCTAACTGGCATCGATCATATCTCACTCATACGAACTCCGATTAACCTAAAATTTGAGGTGCTGGCTTCTATGGCTTTATTTGTCATGTCCTATCAATTGTAGCCCGATTCAGACTCGGACAAAATTCAATGATGTCCATAGCGAAGCAATGTATAACCAATCTTTGAGATGAACTATCTTTTGTTTTCGGTCGATCTTTTGGTATCACGGCTTTGTCAAAAAGTGGGATAACAATATTATTGACATTTTCTAATTTGATCCTTCAACAAATTAGAAATGTCACGGTATCTACACATTAATACCATGACAATATATCTTTAACTCTTTTAACTTTAACTCATAATCTGGTCACTTTTATTAGGCTTTACACCAAAATAGCACAACGTATTTTATTTTATATATGTAGCCTATATGTTGAAATTTTCCAACAATTTATACACAAATGTAATTTTCTAGATTAAAGATTTATGTATCTCAAGCAGTTTATGTATTGATATGAAGTTCTTAGAGATATTGTTTGGTTATGTCTGTTGAGAAATTTGTGAAGATTGAGATTTATTTTATAATTGACAAAATGTATATTTTTACCATATTTACCATGTATAGGTTGAATTGTTTTATTGCTTGTAGTGCAGATTGATTTTTGTATAGAATATTTATATTATCAGTAAGACTATTTCATGTTTATTTACTAAATTGTAGTGAATTAAGTTGATTCAATAGATAATTGCGAAAATGATACAAAATATCTAGAGAGAATTAAGAAGAGAGGAGAAAAAATGCTAGAGTTAATGAAAGGCTTTTAGATTCTTCAGTTTTATTATTATTTAACTAGTATTTTGGGTAAATTAGACTACGATATTGCATAAAACTAGAAATTCTAGTATAATGGTTAATGGAATTCTAGAAAACAAAATTCAATCTAAATGTGGCCTTAGGTTGGGAGATCCGTTATTGCCCCTTCTTTTCAACTTAGCGGCGGACGTTTTCGCTAATATCATTACGTTATCTATTACTAACGGAGTCTTAGATAACGTAGGCAATGATATCTCTAGCGACGGACTCTCAGTCCTTCAGTTCGCTGATGATACCATGCTTTTTACCACACATCTGCCTCGCCATGTTGCAGCCCTCGAGTTTATTTTTTACAGCTTGGAAATGCTTTTGGGACTCAAAATCAACTTCGACAAGAGCTCAATTTTAATTTTGGAAGATATAGATAATGTCGAAAATCTTATAGTCGTTACCCTCAACTGTAAAATCATGAAGTTCCCTATAGATTACCTAGGCTTTAGGACTACAAAAACAATGGGTAAAATTAGACAAAAAATATCAAATTAGAACAACAAATTTTTATTTAGAGCTGGTAGGATTGTCTTGATTTACTCGATCTTATCAGCACTTCCTATATATTGGATGTCTTACTATCTCTTTCCAAATGGATAATAAGTGAAATAGATAAAACCAGAAGAAATTTCCATAGAGAGGAAACAGTTCTTGTGGTAGCATTAACTTTCTTATCAACTGTGAAACAGTTTACAAATCCAAACAAGAATGAGGCCTAGGAATTATAAATCTTCGTAGTCTTAATGTGTCTTTACTAGGAAAATGGCTTTGGAATTTAATAATAGTAATGAAAACTTAATTTGGAAAGAAATGATTTCTAACCAATTCTACGGTGGAACTTACAACCTTCGTCGCATCTCCTCTAATCCCAACATTATGACTCACTTTTGGAAGTTCATTTTAATATATTTTTTTAACATTTTTAACCTTGGTTAGCATATAGTTCATTCTAGCAATAATGCTTCCTTTTGGCATGATAAATGGATTTTGATTGCTCCTCTATGAGTGGAATTCAAGGATCTTTATGATATTTGTAATTTCAGCAATGCTACAATTTCTAAAGTTCTACACCTTATAATGAACTTCCGTGAAACTTCAACTTCAATCATGCGCTCAAAGATACCATATTGACTCAATTTGTAATACTTTATGCAATACTTGAACTCTACAACTTAGATAATGAAAGTGATGCTAAAATTTGATGTTGGAAAAGTAATAAAATATATTTCTCAAACTCAGTTTGCAAATTCTTAAATTTCTCTGGGATAAAGGAAACGACCTTCAATCTAATTTGGGGAAAGTTAATGCACACCCAAAAACAAAAGTACACATGTGGTTAACCTTATACAAAAAATTAAACATAATTGAAGTTTTAAAAGAAAAAAAACCTAATTTTGGACCAAAAATGTCCCTTTGCAACCCAAACGTAGAAAACATACACGTTTATGTTATATCTGCCCGTTGACTAATTCTATACTTGCAAACACATTTCATATGTTTGAAATTAATATAACTAACATGGATTTCAACTATGACCACCCCTGGAACGCTCTCAAACATGAATTTACCCATCGTTGTAGAATTTTGTTATACACCATTTTCATAATCATTTGTTAGTACCTTTGGTTCAAATGGAACCAAAAATGTTCAATAGTGCTAACACCCTATTTGATAACCTGACATACACTACCGCACTATTCATCTACAATTGAATCGCAAACCATAGTTATAAATTAGCCAAACATATATCATTTAAGGAATTTCTTAAAAAGGTAAAAAGTAGGATTCATGCCTTAAAGGTTAAAATTATTCACAATGGTAGGGGACACAATATGGCTATAAGCACTGATTTGGTCAACCATGTTAATGAAGATTACCACTCAGGTACCACACTTTTACTAGATTACTAAGTATACCATCGGTTTATACACCTTTACCCTCTCACACATACGCATGCATACACACACATAGATATGTGTGTATATATGTGTGTGTGTGTGTGTGTGTATGCTGTTACAGGTGCTGCTAAGGCATTGTTGAGCACCAATTAGGCGCTATTTTGCGATTTTAATATCCTGCCTTTTTATAATAGCGCTTTATTATGCTCAAGGCGCCGTTTGAGCGCCGAGCTTTTCTTGAGACGCTAGAAATTTGGCCTTTTTAGTATAACTTTATATTTTACATGGCTAAATTAAATTCGCTTAGAATAAAATCATTCGTTTAATTTGTTTATTTATCGTAGAACTCTGAATTTCAAGAATTTCAATGCTTAGTCATTTTTGTATATCTTTTTTAAAATATAAAAACAACAAGTTAATAGATAATAAAAATTCTTCTTTATATTTGAAGATAAGTGTTACACTTTAATTTCCCATTGCTTTGAAATTTAGTTTTTACTAAATTCTTAATTTTTTTTTAATCTTAATTGTGTTAGTCTTTTAAAATAATTTCTTAATCAAATACAAAATAACTAGCTACAAATTGACATTTTATTATTCACTGATATCGTACTTGATTGTTTTAAGAATATTTGGTATACAAATATTTAGTTATTGTCATAACACAAACTTTTCTAATATAAGTTATGTTTCTTATATAAATTATAAAAGTATTTGATTCATTTTTAAAGTTATATTCAAAACATCTACAGTGTATACATACACATACATACACATACGTACATATATATATATACATACACATAAAATACACACACAGCT
The DNA here is from genome assembly GCA_030765085.1 of Allium cepa. Classification (NCBI taxonomy): domain Eukaryota; kingdom Viridiplantae; phylum Streptophyta; class Magnoliopsida; order Asparagales; family Amaryllidaceae; genus Allium; species Allium cepa. Next base: position 646,598,854 of record CM060939.1, on the reverse strand, counting down.
TATAGCAAATTAATATGTAGTGGTTATTTATCAACGTTAATATACTTTAACCAATAGTTAGTTATTTTGCATAATTATGTAATACGAATGTTATTTGCACAAAATGTATGCAACGAACGCCTATATTCATCCAAGCTCCGCCTGAACTCCATTTTTGACTCTAAAGCCAATCTTAGTGCCCAACACTCCACTCCATCTCGAACAGCATCAATGCATATATGTGTAGAACTCGTATCTTTTGTTGATATTTTCAAGTTTAGTAGGCTGTTACGCTTTGACTAGATTTTTCCTCGACCGCTTCGGTGATGGGACATCCCTGTCAACTGTTCTAGACTTCTGCTTCGTAAGCTAGCCAAGATGCAGATAGTGCTACGACCTCTACCATATTATGCTTTTAAGGCATTACATAACGCAGATTTGCTTACAATCCTTGTATCACTGTTAATTCTTTAGTCCGTGGGATTGTTTTTTTCCTTTTTTACGTAAGATGAGTTTTTGCTACATGTCAAGCTTGTTGGCAGTACTTCTTTTAAGTGTATAATAAAATTACATGAGTGCTCTTCTTCTTAAGAGGATCATTCATTTTACTCCAAAAACTAGTGTGTAACCCATGCATGACATGTTTCAGAAAAATAATTATATAAATATTTTCAAAAATTGAATTTATTACGGATGAATTTGGTAAAATAATTGGCTTGTCTACTAAATTTATCAATTTTAAGAATGTAATTCTTATCGTGTGAGTTATAATTTCTATATTTATACAAAAATTAAATTATCCTTTTTGTAAACAATAACGAGTTAGATATTAGTTTATTATTTTTTGGCATTTAATATTTTTAAGAAAACAAATAAAAGTTAATATTCTTAGTTAACTTCAAAATTAATATTTTTATAAATTTCAACATATAAATATTTATATACATAACTTTTGAATTTAACATTTAGTTTTGTGGACATTTGTTTAAAAGATAGATGATACATAAATTGAATTTAAAAGATTACTTAAATGAATGAAAAAACACACCTAAAAATGAATGTGTAATAGTAATGAATCAGTTTACTTTTCTGTATTACAAGCTCTTGTAGTTAATCTCCACATCAAGAGTAAATATATTATATTATCTAAGCGGTACAAAATATCTATTTAACTAGAATAAATTAAATTAAAAGAAAATTACAAATCAAATTGTTATTTAATTATGTAAAAATTATAACTTGATATTCAAATCATGGTTTCGTACATCGATAATTTTAATTTATAATAAGCAATTTTTAAAAAATAATTAACGTTTGCCTTAAAATGACAATAAAATAGCAAAGGAAAAATTCTACTTAAAATACTACATATTTATCATCTAACTAATGTAAATTACAAATATAAATAATTAAAATACAGTATTTTCACAAAATGTATTAACTTATAATATTCATTACTTTTCAAAATTACAAACTACAGTATCCATCCCTAATAATTAATTTATTATCATTCTTAACCAAAAAATATTGATGATAAAGAATTAACGCGATTTACCAATTTTTAAAAGAAAAAAACGTTAAACGCGTTTGTAGTAATACATATTTTAGAAAGAAAAAAATTATGCATGTGTTTGTTTTAATAAAATAATAACCTCAAATGGAAATTTTATGTATATTTTTCTTTATAGTTAAACACCTAGTTTTAACGGAAATAAATTATGTAAATTTGGATTGGAATAATGTAAGAGAACAAAAGATAATTTTTTAAATAAATATAAGAATTCGAAGGTATGTAGATTAAATGAAATTTTTGTTAATACAAGTGTAGTATACAACACCTATAATTATCATCTATTAGAACTTGTTAGATAAAATAACAACCATTAATTAATTATATTTATTTTGAAACTTCAACTTTTAGATCAGTTGACTAATTTAAATATATGGTCTTAAACGTAAAATAATATGATAAAACCTAAAAAAAAATTTGTCAATAATTACAATTTATTAAATATTGATATTTAAATGTAAAATGATAGTTAAAAGAATCAGTAGAAACTTGTAATAGTAATGACAATTTGAAATGAAAATAAACTATATGGAGAGAACTAAAGAGAGACGAGGAAACCCATAAACTTAATATGGGAGCTTTAAATTTTTCCGATTTATTATTATTTAACAGATATACAGATACAATCACAATTAAATATTCATTACGTGGATTATGATCATGATCGCACATTTTCATTTGTCTCGTGAATCTGTGTATTGTAGGATGTAAATGAAATAATAATTTTTATAAGGCAAGATCTATTGCTATCCCATATTTTTACCCTTCACCCATTTTAGCTTCAATAAAGCCCCGTTATTTCATTAAACACCCTATTGTACCAGTTCCGCCCTTCGTTTTATTTTTTTATTTTGCAGAGCTTCATTTTTGATTTACTTTCCTCTCTCACTTTCTTCCTCTTTCACTTGGCTTACCAAGTTTTTTTGTCGTAATATTCAAATCCAATTTCACAACACTTATCGGTTCCATTTTTAAATGTTTACCGGTTATCATAAATATGAATTTGATTTCCTTGCTAGTAAAATATAGAGAATATTGATTGAAATCTAGCCGGACTTAAACTCCACTATATTGTAATATTCTTATATTTTTACTAATTGAATCTTTATTCAATTTTGGGTATGTCACTGAACTATTTAAACTTATATTATTTTCCAAGCTTATTAATTGTAAGTACGTAGGGAAGTACAAAAGCTTTCCTAAAGCTTGTTAATTATGCAAGTACATAGGAAATACATAATTTTAGTTTATTTAGACGCGTGTACATGAGGAATTTAGGAAGATAGTAACCGGTAGAGTTACGGGTACGCCCTAGGGGCACATATGTAATTTGTTACATACATCTAACTCGTTGACCAATCTTGTTCGAAATAAAAGGTACTTTCTTCCTATTATACACTTGATATAATATGGTTATATTAATTAATTAACTTGATTAAAAGTATATTTAATGGAAAAATCCATAAATGGTATATTTTGTGATAGTTATTACAAAGTGTTGTAACCGTGAGTAATTTATCACAATGAAACAAATATACCATTTTAAATGTTCCTAGTCATGATGCATCGAGACTGGATATCGATGTATATGTTGAGATTGGAGTATGTAACGCTCTTCAAATATTGGACATGTTATTATTCATGACTGCTGGGGATACCCAGTGGTTACGTACTAATAGTTATTGGATAATTATGGAACGACTCACTCGATAGTTTTCTGTTGGTTAATATAACTAAGGTGAAACAGAAAATATCGATGTGACCGATTTACCAGTTCCCTCGACTTGAGAATTTTAACATCCCAATTTTCATCAATTTTAAAATTAGTAATTAATATAAATTCGAGAATTTAATTTGAAATTAATTTGAATTTTTTCCAAACAAATAGAATAAGTGTTTAATTTTATATACACACACACATATATATGAATAGATTGTAATTTGAATTTGAATTTGAAATTTAAATAAATATCTTAGTAAAATAATTTGAATTTAAAAATAATATATATGTGTGATTTATTTAATGTTAATTAGTTTTAAAACATTTTCTTTTAAATTGTATATATAAATAAAGGAGAATGTATTTATAAAAATAGAAAATATAATTTAAAAGTTATTTAAAAAGGAAAAAAGACAAGTGTTAAGTTTATAACACATAATTTAACAAGTGTTAGGATTTGAACATATTAGTTAACAAGTGTTAACTAGATAACATGCATTATTTACAAGTGTCTAATTTTTCTCTTATTTTTTTTATGAATAAGAAAAACTAAGCTATATATATATCTATCTATATCTCCTTCTTCTCATTTTTTATCACATAATTTCAAAGGCAAAGCCTATACAAACATCAAACCAAAAAATTTAGAAACAAATCAAACCAGTAAAAACTCAAACCAGAAAAATTTCAAAAATTCAAGCCTGTACAAATCACAAAACAAAGGAAACATCTTTTACGATTTAAAAATCTGAAGCCTGATATCATCTCAAACAACTTCAACTTCTTCAACTCTTCAACAAGATCATCTTAAACTAGATTTCAGATCAGAAGCAAGATCCCTTTCCAGTTTCAAACACCAAGTATAAATCAAAATCAAAGTTCCAAAAAACAAAATAAACTCAGGTTCTCTGTTTCAAAAGTATCAACTGAGTAAACCTTTTCAAAATCTGGATTTCAGCTTATTGATTGAAAACATGCTTGAAATAATGTTGTAAATTGTTTGCATGTATCCCAATATGTATATATATAAGTGGATATGGATGTGCATGTCTATATACATGAAAATGCCCTCTGTTCCAGGTTTCTAGTTTTCAATACCTGTTTGAAAATCCAAATCTCATTCTCTAATCCTCTATAGATTTTCATGTTTAAATAAAACATGATAGAATTGGCAAGATCTTAATTCTAAAAAATTTTAAAGTAAAAAAATAAATAGGTTTACTGGGAAATATAAAAACACAGTAGAATCTAAATTTGTTCCAAATTTAGTTGATTAAAATTTGGATTTTGATTGCATGATCCTGTTTGTCTTCATAAACTATGATTTTCAATAATAAATTCATGAATTTAAGTAGGGAAATCACGAGCACCTCGTGAGTTGAACGGAAAGTCTATTTTGTGCAAATTCTGGTAATCAGAGGATGTTTGGACCTCGGGATCGTGGGTGGAGTTTGCGAGGAGGTCTATGGTGTCGGTAAAAATGGTGGATGGATTTATCCACCACCGTGGTGGTCGGACGACAACGTTTTAGGGTTTTAACCCAGTTTTTAGTCGATCGTGTTCTTGAGGCAATGACGTCGTCAACGTCGAATCAGTCTACACCAGTGCGAGGGGAATCAAGGCATTAATCGTCGACGAAGCTTTGGACATGGCCTCTGGTGGCCTGAGTCGATGGGCGAATCGATTTAGTTGATCGAAGTTTTGTTCCATTTTGGGTTGGATTGTCAAATCTCGAGTTCGTCAATGTTTTGGGTTCCTGAGTGGTCGTAAAGCTCGGGGAGGTTGTCGCAGAAGTGTTGAGTGTCGCAGCATCGACTAGAGGTGGTCGGAGTGGTGTGCAACGTGCACATACTTCTGGTGTGTGTCAATAGCTTAAGTTTGGAAAGATGAAGGTGGAGCTCGAAGTCATTCACGGGAAATTGGCTCGTTGGCTCAAAGTAGCACGTAGAGGGAGGGGGGAGGGTTAACAAGTTAATGGGGTTTTAATTTTTTTTAAAATAAAAACAAAGTACAAAAGAAACGGGGAAGGATTTTAATGGGAAATTAGATCGTGGCTCAGGGTAACGGTCGAGTCAATCTCGGGATAGTTTTAAAACGGTTTCAAAATTTAAAAACAAAATTTAAATTTAAATTGTGTTTAACTTTTCTTTTAAATAGTGATTTTGTTTAAGGTTTTAAAAGTTAATCATTTCAAAAGTAAATAAGTTTAATCTATTTAATTTTATGACATTATTTTTTTAGTAAACTCTTAATTTAGTTTAAATAAATAATGTAATTAAGATAAAATGCTATTTAAATTATTAATTAACCTAAACCCCTTAAGTTAATTTATGGATCAATGTTAATTAACTACAAGGTTTGTTAATTAAAGATTTTAGTGATAATTAAGTGATTAATTAAAGCAAATGATTTATCTTTTAATTAATTAATCAAAGTTTAAGTAATTAAAGATTAATTAATTAATGACAGTAATTAGAAGATAATTACTTAAAGGACAATTACTTAATGACAGTAATTAATTATTAATTAATGATTAAAGATAAATCAAATTATAATTATAAGTTAATTAAATAATAATTAAGATTAATTAATAATTAATTAGGGTTAATTAATTAATAATTAAGGATAAATATTCATTAATTAAGGATAATTAATGAAAATAATTATGTGATTAATTAATTATAATCACACGATTAATTCATCTTACTTGTAGGTGATTGATTATTATTGAATGCCTTGAATTGGTTGATACCTCTGATATGTGATTGTAATACTTTGTGATATGAATTGTTGTGAATTGAACTGTAATATTTGTGATATATTTCTGTGTGAATGTGAAAACTGTTGGCCTTTAAACGGCATTTGAATTTCGATGCGATAGGGACTTGGATTCCAATTGGTTATCCAAAACCCACATCGAATCTTAATGGTGAATCTTTGTGACTTGTGTATCCATGTGTTTTTAAAATAAACGCTCATTATTCGGATTAGCCGGGAGTGGATTTTATGTCATAAAACCCATTCTGAATAAAGATACGACGAATTGGAGTGCATCTGAAGATGGTGGTAAAGACCGGGTATTTTCGAGAACGAAAGGATTACCTGTCGATTGTCTTTGCACTTAGTTGCTCCGGTATAGAGATCTCTATATGTGATGGGAAGTCCGATCGGGATTGTGGATACCCGGATTGCAAGGGCTTCTTCCTTTATTGGACGAAGTGCCTTTGGTTCCAATCAGACCCAGAATGGACTTGTGTGGTGGTAATCGGACATTATACTTTGAGATATAAAGCTGATTTCTATCAAATACATTTCTGTTTGGTGGCAGAGAATTTATTCTCTTTGTTTAACACCCTTCTCTGAGACGTATGAGCTCAAAGGTTATGTAGTTGATGGTTATTAGTGATATACTCCCAATTTGGTAGTGTGGCATGCTGAGTGTTGATCATTTGTTGATCAAAGCATGGCTTTTGTGAAAAGCGTAGCTTTGTGGAATGAGACTCCATCGAACCTCACACCCCGGAAATGGTCGAAACGGGAAAGATACGGCACGGTTATGAGGGTCATGCCCTTTAGGGTATGTGTATTTCCTTCTGGATAATAAGTGGTATTCTGGTATAGAGCCCAGATAATTTTATTTGTAGTTGTTGGTGTTGAGGGCCTTCTATAAAGGTCGGTTATGACCGGGAGATAGCATACTCGTGACAGTTAGTTACCTAGTTACAGAGGTGACCCAGCCTTGTGTTGGCAGAGAATTGGTTAAGTTCTCGGGGCGTCCCTCCAGAGGCATACCCATTCGATGTAGGAAGTTCCTTAGCTTGATCATTTATTAGAAATCCAATCACCCAATACGAGCCCTTTACGATTGCAGTTGTATAACCTACCACCTTAGGTGGTAGCTATGGCAGGCATAATATAATGATACCTATGCTGGCTAAGATTAATATTATACTTTCGAAATGTTTTTCATACTATGCACTAATAATAATATCAAAAGAGTTTTTCTCGTATCAAGCATGTTTGACTATCATAAGGAGAAATCTCCTCCAATTGTGTGATTACATTGTGTGTGTGTGGGGGGGCAAGCCTTATGGTAGTTTCATTTTCCAAAAAGCATAACAGATTTCTTTTTATTAAATTGGTTTTGGTACAAACAACTATTTTGTTTACTCATACCAATCCCATGACTGACCTGAAGTTTATTGTTCCCTTCCCAAACTCTGGGTGCCCATAATTTTCCACACGGGCAGCCAAGAAGCAGGTTATCCGTGTTTTGGAGCTAGTTCAGATTTGGATCTAGAAGTCTTTTGGAATCTTCGGTTTTGGAAACTATTAGATTTTGGAAGCTTTTGGTTTGAAAATCTTTTGGAAGCTTTAGAGTTTGGTTTGAAGGTGCTTATGCTGGATTCTTGCTCTCTTACTTTTGAAGACTCTGTTGTTTCTCCGCTTCGGCGTTATATTTTGTTGTATCATGTATACTCTGATGATGGTGTTCTATTGTTGTATCAATGTTGTATATATGTTGTGATAAATGAAATCATTTTTGTTTTCCGCTGTTTTGTAGTCATCTAATGTTGTTATAAGCTCCACCGAACTGGATTCCGACATTTGAATCTCCGGCATTCGAATACAAGTGAGCTATTTGATGTCGATTTTTTAACGCTGGACCCTAGGTCGTGACAAGTGGTATCAGTGCTAAAGGTTGGGTAAGAACTTTAGCTGTAGAGTATAACACGTTAGGTGATTCATTAGAGATAGGGTTAGAATTACCCTAGAATGAGTACATCCCTAAGATATCTCGTCGTTTGCCTAAGTCAAGTTTTCCTACTATTTACAGATAGTGAGAATGAGCAGAAGAAGAGGACAAGGTAGGGGACGGGGAGGTACCACTATAATTGGTCAAAGCCCTACAGCAACAACAGCTCTTCCTATTCAACCTCAGCGAATCTGGCTGATTTATATCGAAGTTTTTCCAGACTTGGTGGAAATCTATTCACAGGCAAGGAGTCTATTATTGAAGCATAAGCCTGGATTCGATCGTGCGAAAGAATTTTCAGAGGATTGAAGTTGAAGGACGATCAGATGAGATTGATAGCTTCTTGGTAGCTTCAGGATGAAGCTTTAGCCTGGTGGGAGACTATTACAGTGGATGAGAAGGAGGATGAGTTCACTCGGGGTCGATTCAAAGAGGTGTTTGAGAAACGTTATATGCCTTCTGCTCGTATCTTTAGAATGTACCAAGAGTTCACAGACTTGAAGCAAGGGAGCATATCGTTTGAAGAATACTTGAACAAGTTTAACGAGTTATCTCGGTTTGGTCTGGAGTTAGTAAACACCCCTCTAAAGAAGAATGAAAGATTTATTCGAGGGATGAATAAGAAGTTCCATGAGAGAATGACAGCCCATGTGAAGGAATCTTTTTCTGATTTGATAGATATGGGTTACAGATATGCTACTTTGGATAAGCATGAAGTTTCGGAGGAGAAAGGAAGTGCAAGCAATCCGAATTGGAAGAAAATGAAGTTCGAAGGGAAGAAACCATGGCAAGGAAAGGAAAAGAAGAATAATTAGGAGAACCAGGTGAAGGGCGTTACTTGTTTTAATTGTTTGGAAAAAGGCCATTATTCGAATAGTTGCAAGAAGCCAAAGAAATAAGGAAAGAAGGATCAATCTATAAAGACAAGACCCAGGCAATGCTATTATTGTCATAAGTCGGGACACGAAATTAGAGATTGCTTGACAATGAAGCAAGCTTAAGTAGCGAAGGTGTATGCGATCAAGATTTCAACATCTGAAGCGGACAAAGGAAAAGAAGTTTCAGAAGGTAACCTTCTCATTTATGATAGAGTTGTTAGAGTTTTGTCCGACACGGGAGCCATACATAGCTTTGTCTCCCAACAAACCGTAAACGAATTAAAACTTGAACCCGAATTTTTCGACGAGCCCATTTGTGTGAAAAATCCGGTTGGTGGCCCTGTGAATCTTTGTCTACGATGCAGAGAAGTTCCTATCTCGTGTTCTCGTCATCAATTTCCTATCAGCCTTTTTGTTCTCGACTTTAGCGAATTTTAAATCTTACTTGGAATGAACTGGTTAACGAAATACGAAGCTAAACTAAATTGTAACAATCGAACGATTACAGTCAAAACAAAACTTGGGAATTTCATTGTGATTTCTTGTGAAGATCCGAGCCCAAAAAGGAATAAGTTGATGTATACTTTGGGGTATCCCGAACCTAGTCTAGAGTCCATACCTATTATCCGAGAATTTCCAGACGTATTCGAAGAGGTTAAAACTTTACCTCCACACAAGGAAATTGAATTCAGAATCGACTTGGTTCCTAATGCTCTTCCTGTTGTTCATGCAAGCCGTAGGATGGTACCAAGGGAAAGAATAGAGCTGGTTAAGCAAACTCGAGATTTGCTGGAAAAAGGATTAATACGTCCTAGTTTTTCCAGTTGGGGTTCAGCTGTGATGCTTGTGTCCAAGTCTGATGGATCCTTGAGATTGTGCATTGACTACTGCGATCTCAATGAAGTAACACTCAAAAACAAACTTCCTTTGCCCAGAATCGACGACTTGTTCGATCAACTGCATGGCGCTCGATTCTTTTCAAAAATGGATCTAGCCCAGGGATTCCATCAGCTAAGAATTGCTGAAGACTGTATTCATTTAACAACTTTCGAGGGTCCTGGCACATTCTATGAATGGTTAGTTATGCCTTTCGGACTAACCAATGCCCCCCGCATATTTCGTAGACTTAATGACCCGAGTATTTCGAGAGGTGTTGAATAAATTTGTTCTTGTATTTATTGACAATATTTTGATCAATTCCAAAACTAAAGAGGAGCATGCCGAGCATTTGAGAATTGTTTTGGAAATATTAAGGAAGAACATTTTGTTTGCCAAATTTTCTAAGTGTCATTTTTGGGTCAAGGAAGTTAGATTTCTCGGTCATATTGTCACTGAAGTGGGAATTTCTATAGACCCGGGCAAGGTTTCTGCTATTCTAGACTGGAAGAAACCCACAATTCCAAAAGAAGTTCGAAGTTTTCTAGGATTGGCGGGATATTATAGAAAATTTGTCTAGGATTTCTCCAAGATAGCCAGTCCGTTAACTAAACTGACGATGAAGAATGCTAAGTTCGATTGGACTCCGAAATGCGAAGAAGCATTCCAGGAGTTGAAGAAAAGATTGACTAGTTCTCCCATTCTAGCTATTATTAACGGTAATTAAGGTCTATCTGTTTATACTGATGCATGAGGCGAGGGAGTGGGTGTTGTACTAATACGGGAGGGTAGAGTGATTTCCTACACGAGTAGACAATTGCGACCACATGAGAAAAACTACCCAACCCACGATCTTGGTTGTTATTTTTGCTTTGAAAATCTGGCATCATTATTTTCTGGGTAAGAATCTCATTCAGCTTTCCTAAAAATTTAAAAGTTAACTTAACTTAATATTTGTACTTAATAAATCCTTCTTTGTTTTAGGTGAAAAATTGGAGTTGTTCACCGACCATAAATTTCGAAAATGTCTCTTTAGCAAGAAGGATTTGAATCTTAGACAACAATGTTGGTTGGAATTACTAGCATCATATGACCTGGATATTCTGTATACGCCTGGAAAAGCCGACATGGTAGCCGACGCTTTGAGTAGAATGCATGCTATTCTTACTCATCTTGTTGTCACTCCTACTCTTCTTGAGAAAATCGCTAGCATGCAGAAAGAAGACAAGTTTCTTCATGAAATGTATGAAAGAATACGTCGTGGTGAAGATACCAGTTTTGAAGTCGATGATAGTAAAGTTATAAGATTGAAAGGAAGAATTTGTGTCCCAGATATCCCAGATCTAAAACGGGAAGTTTTGGATGAGTGTCACAAGTCCAAAGTTAGTATCCATCCAGTGGTTAATAAGATGTATCGAGATATAAAAAGGACTTTATGGTGGAAAACAATGAAGAGGGATATATCTATTTATGTAAGTCGTTGTGATACTTGTCAGCAAATAAAAAGTGATCAGAAGAAGATGGTGGGTTTACTTCAGCTGTTGGAAGTGCCTAAATGGAAGTGGGATCAAATATCTATGATTTCATAGACGGGTTGCCACGAGCTCAGAATGGCAATGAGGTAATTTGGGTTATTAGGGATCGTCTGACCAAGACTGCCCACTTTATCTCAGTAAAATCTACCCGAACAGCAGCGAGTTTGGCTGAATTGTATGTGAAAGAGATCATTCGTCTCCATGGTAAACCGAGTAGTATAGTGAGTGATCGTGACCCGATCTTTACAAGCAGATTTTGGGAGGCATTCCAAGCCGCGGTAGAAACCAAGTTGAACTACAGTATTGCTTACCACCCGTAGTCTGGTGGACAGACTGAAAGAATAAATCGAATCTTAGAAGACCTTTTGCGTGCTTGTATTCTTGACTTTGGCGGTTCATGGGAGGACCATTTGCATCTGGTTGAATTTTCATATAATAATAGTTATCAGGCCAGTATCGAAATGGCTCTTTCGAAGCATTATATGGGCGTCCGTGTCGATCACCTGCGTGTTGGATTGAGTCAAGTGATAGGCTCATTCTTGGACTAGATATGATAAAGGAAGCTATTGAGAAAGTTGATTTTATTAGAAAAAGGTTGAAAATGACTCAAGTCGTCAGAAAAGTTATGCTGACCGTAGAAGAAGAGATTTAGAATTCTAGGTTGGAGATTCTATTTTCCTAAAGGTTTCTCCAATGCAGGCAGTGTTGAGATTTGGAAAGACTGGTAAGCTGGCACCGCGATATATAGGTCATTTTCCTATACTGGAGAGGATTGGTCCTTTGGCTTATCGAGTGCAGCTACCCAATTGGTTATCTGATGTACACAATGTGTTTCATGTTTCACACCTACGAAAATATATGCACGATCCAGATTGTATCATTGAAGAGTCCGCTCAGTAGGATTTGGAGATCACACCAAATCTGACAGTAAAGAGAGAACCATTGAAGATAATTGACCGAGATGAAAAGCAATTGAAAAATAAAGTGGTGAAATTAGTAAAAGTGCAATGGAGTGGTGATCCAAATGACTATACTTGGAAAACAGAGGATAACATGCGTAGGTTCTACCCCATATGTAGAGTGGATATTCCGGCTTAATCTGGTAAGCCATTTCTCTATCTTTTTATGTGTTCTTATGTCCTTTGTTTGTCTCTCTCCCTTTTAAATTTCGAAGACGAAATTTTCTTAAGAGGGAATCTGTAGCATCCCAATTTTTATCAAATTTAAAATTAGTAATTAATATAAATTTTGGAATTTAATTTGAAACTAATTTGATTTTTTTTCCAACCAAATAGAATAAGTGTTTAATTTTATATATATATACACATATATATATGAATAGATTGTAATTTGAATTTGAATTTGAATTTGAATTTAAAACATAAATAAATATCTTATTAAAATAATTTGGATTTGAAAATAATATATATGTGTGTGTGTGTGTGTGTGATTTATTCAATGTATAATTAGTTTTAAAACATTTTCTTTTAAACTGTATATATATAAGTAAAGGAGAATGTATTTATAAAAATAGAAAATATAATTTAAAAGTTATATAAAAAGGCAAAAAGACAAGTGTTAAGTTTATAACACATAATTTAACTGAATATATCATTTAACAAGTGTTAACTAGATTAACATGCATTATTTACAAGGGTCTAATTTTTCTCTTATTTTTTTCTTACGAATAAGAAAAACTAAGTTACATATATATATATATATATATATATATATATCTCCTTCGCATTTCTTTTACCACATAATTTCAAAGACAAAGCCTATACAAACTTCAAACCAGAAAATTTAGAAACAAATCAAACCAGAGAAAAATTTCAAAAACCCAAGCCTGTACAAATCACAAAACAAAGGAAACTTCTTTTATAATATAAAAATCTAAAGCCTGAAATCATCTCAAACAACTTCAACTTCTTCAACTCTTCAACAAGATCATCTTAAACCAGATTTCAGATCAAAAGCAAGATCCCTTTCCATTTTCAAACACCAAGTATAAATCAAAAATCAAAGTTCCAGAAAACAAAATAAACTCAGGTTCTCTGTTTCAAAAGTATTAGGTAAGTAAACCTTATCAAAATCTAGATTTCAACTTATTTTTTGAAAACATGCTAGAAATAATGTTGTAAATTGTTTACATGTATCCCAATATGTATATATATATAGGTGGATATGGCTATGCATGTTTGTACACATGAAAATGCCCTCTGTTCTAGGTTTTCAGTTTTCAAAACCTGTTTGAAAATCCTAATATCGTTCTCTAATCCTCTATAGATCTTGATGTTTAAATAAAACATGATAGAATTATCAAGATCTCAATTCTACAAATATTTTAAAATATTAAAAATAAATAGGTTGCTGGGAAATATAAAAACACAGTAGAATCTAAATTTGTTCAAAATTTAGTTGATTAAAATTTGGGTTTTTATTGCATGATCATGTTTATCTTCATAAACCATGATTTTTAATAATAAATTCATGAATTTTAAATTGGGAAATCACGAGCATTCATGAGTTGAACGGAAAGCCTATTTTGGGCAAATTCTGGTAATCGGAGGATGTTTCGACCTCGAGATCATGGGAGGAGTTTGCAAGGAGGTCTGTGGTGTCGGTAAAAATGGTGGGTGGATTTATACACCACCGTGGTGGTCGGACGACAACATTTTAGGGTTTTAACCCAGTTTTTAGTCGATCGTATTCTCGAGGCAATGGCATCATCAACGTCGAATCGGACTACATCGGTGCGAGGGGAATCGAGGCATTAGTTATCGACAAAGCTTTAGACATGGTTGCGTGGCCTCTGGTGGCTTGAGGCGGCGGGCGAATCGATTTAGTTGATCGAAGTTTTGTTCCAGTTTGGGTTGGATGGCCAAATCTCGAGTTCGCCAACATTTTGGATTTCTTGGTGGTCATGAGGCTCGAGGAGGTTGTCGCCGACGTGTTAGTGTCGCTGCATCGACCGGAGGTGGTCGGGGTGGTGTGCAATGTGCACATACTTCTGGTGTGTGTCAGTAGCTTAAGTTTGGGAAGATGAAGGTGGAGCTCAAAGTCGTTCATGGGAAATTGGCTCGTTGGCTCGAAGTAGTACGCGGAGGGGGAGGGTGGTGCTTAACAAGTTAACGGGGCTTTAATTTTTTTTAAAATTAAAACAAAGTACAAAAGAAACGGGGGAGGGTTTTACTCGGGGAAGTCTCAGGGAAACTGGATCGTGGCTCGGGGTAACGCTCGAGTCAATCTCGGGTTAGTTTTAAAACAGTTTCAAAATTAAAAAACAAAATTTAAATTTAAATCATGTTTAACTTGTTATTTTAAATAATGATTTTGTTTAAGGTTTTAAAAGTAAATCATTTCAAAAGTAATTAAGTTTTAATCTATTTAATTTTAAGACATTGTTTTTTTAATAAATTCTTAATTTAGTTTAAATAAATAATGTAATTAAGATAAAATGTTTTTTTTAATTATTAATTAACCTAAATCCCTTAAGTTAATTTATGGTCAATGTTTATTAACTACAAAGTTTGTTAATTAAATATTTTAATGATATTAAGTGATCAATTAAAACAAATGATTTTCTTTTAATTAATTAATTAAAGTTGAAGTGATTAAAGATTAATTAATTAATGACAATAATTAGAAGATAATTACTTAAAGGATAATTACTTAATGACGGAAATTAATTAATTATTAATTAATGATTAAAGATAAATCAAATAATAATTAAAGGTTAATTAAATAATAATTAAGATTAATTAATAATTAATTATGGTTAATAATTAATAAATAAGGACAAATAATCATTAATTAAGGATAATTAATGATTGATTAATTAATTATAATCACACGATTAATTCATCTTACTTGTAGGTGATTGATTATTATTGAATGCCTTGAATTGGTTGATACCTCTGATATGCGATTGTAATACTTTGTGATGTGAATTGTTGTGAATTGAACTGTGATATCTGTGACATGTTTCAGTTTGAATGTGAAAATCGTTGGCCTTTAAATGGAATTTGAATTTCGATGCGACAGGGAGTCGGATTCCAATTGGTTATTCGAAATCCATATCGAATCTTAATGGTGAGTCTTTGTGACTTGTGTATCTACGTATTTTTAAAATAAACGCTCATTATTCGGATTAGCCGAGAGAGGACTTTGTGTCATAAAACCCATTTCGAATAATGATATGACGAATTGGAGTGCATCTGAAGACGCTGGTGAAGACCGGGTATTTTCAAGAACGAAAAGATTACCTGTCGATTGTCTCTGCACTGAGTTACTTCAGTATAGAGATATCCATATGTGATGGGGCCGATCGGGATTGTAGATACCCGGATTGCAAGGGCTTCTTCCTTTATTGGACGAAGTGCCTTCGGTTCCATTCAGACCCAGAATGGACTTGTATGGTTGTATGTCTAATAGTACACTTTGAGATATAATGCTGATTTCTATCAAATACATTTCTGTTTGGTGGTGGAGAATTTATTCTCTTAGCTTAACACCCTTCTCTGATATGTACGAGCTCAGAGGTTATGTAGTTGATGGTTATTAGTGATATACTCCCAATTTGTAGTGTGGCATGCTGAATGCTGATCATTTGTTGATCAAAGCATGGCTTTTGTGAAAAGCGTAGCTTTGTGGGACTAGACTTCATCAAACCTCACACCTCGGAAATGGTCGAAATAGAAAAGACGCGTCAAGGTTATGAGGGTCGCGCCTTTTAGAGTATGTGCATTTCCTTTTGGATAATAAGTGGTATTCTGGTATGGAGCCTAGATAATTTGCTTTGTGGTTGTTGGTGTTGAGGGCCCTCGATAAAGGTCTGTTACGACCAGGGGATGACATACTTATGACAGTTAGTTACCTAGTTACAGAGGTGACCTGATCTTGTGTTGGTTGAGAGCTAGTTAAGTTCTCGGGGCGTCCCTCCAGAGGCGTACCCATTCGGTGTAGGAAGTTCCTTAGCTTGACCATTTGCTGGAAATCCAATCACTCAATACGAGCCCTTTATGATTGTAGTTGTATAACTGCCGCCTTAGGTGGTAGCTATAGCAAGCATAATATAATGGTACCTATGCTGGCTAAGATTAATATTATACTTTCGAAATGTTTTTCATACTATGCACTAATAATAATATCAAAAGAGTTTTTCTCATATCAAGCATATTTGACTAACATAAGGAGAAATCTCCTCCAATTGTGCGATTACATTATGTGTGTGCGAGGAGGCCTTATGGTAGTTTCATTTTTCAAAAAGCATAAGGATTTCTTTTTATAAATTGTTTTTGTACAAACAACTGTTTTTGTTTACTCATACCAGTCTCATGACTGATCTGGAATTTATTGTTCCCTTTCTAAACTCTGGGTGCCCATAATTTTCCATACGGACAGCCTAGAAGCAGGTTATCCGTGTTTTGGAACAAGTTCAGATTTGGATCTAGAAGTCTTTTGGAATCTTTGGTTTTGGAAGCTATCAAATTTTGAAAGATTTTGGTTTGAAAATCTTTTGGAAGCTTTGGAGTTTGGTTTGAAGGTGCTTATGTTGGATTCTCACTCTCTTTCTTTTGAAGACTCTGTTGTTTCTCCGCTGTGGCGTTATATTTTGTTGTTGTATCATGTATATAGCACTCTGATGATGGTGTTCTATTGTTGTATCAATGTTGTATCTATGTTGTGATAAATGAAATCATCTTTTGTTTTCCACTGTTTTGTATTCATATAATGTTGTTATAAGCTCCACCGAACTGGAGTCCGACATTTGAATATCCGGCATTCGAATACAAGTGAGGTATTTGATGCCCATTTTTGAACGCTGGACCTCAGATCGTGACAAGAATACTATGGTTCTTCAATATAAAAGCTCTGCTTTGATTATAGCCAAAACATAGCGTGGCGTCCATCGAGTGACTATAGTTGGGTCTAGTGGAAGAATTGGAAGTGAAGCACTATTCAAGAGAGGATTTGTCTCCTCAGTTATACACGGTTAGTATCACATTCAACTCAAGTCAAGTCAAAGTCAAAGTCTCTCGCCAGAGCATTTCGGTTAATAATAATTGTTATTATTGAACCAAGGATTTTGTATTTGGACTATAAAGTTGAATGTGGATGAGGTTGGAATTTTGACCATTACCAAATTCCATAAGTCTAAAGTGATATAGTTTTAATGAAGAGAATTAGTGTAAACCAATGTCGTAACTAGGTAATGCTTACTAAACTAAAATTGGATTTTACCGAAAATGAGCAAGCAATAAATTTGGCCATAATGTTACACCACCTGCTAAGTGATGTGTGAACATCAACATTAGAATAGTTCAATGTTAATCGCTGACCAAATTTACACCCAAGAGCTACACAGCCGAAATGATGAATTGCCTTAAGATCAAATGATTTAATTAGTTTAAAATTGTTATAAATTAATTAATATTTATGAAATATTAATTATAAAATCTGAACATGATTTGAGAAATAAATAATGTTATATATATTATAACAGTTATAAATATATCGATCAATATGCAATATCGACAAGCGATTAAATTAGATTTAACTGCATAGTATTTTGGCTTGTGCTTAGATGGGTTTAATTCCCATCATAGGGCTACAAAATTTCGGTTTTGGGAAGGTCTAGGGTTGGCTAAAATATTGGGAATTGGCTTAGAGATAATGAGTTGAGATCAAGTGAGAATGGATAAAATGGTTTTTCTCGTTTCACTCTAATACAACTCTATATATATATATATATATATATATATATATAATACTAATAATAATGAGAATTCAACAAACATGAATTCAACCGTGTCTTTTGAAATACCAAAAATTCCCTATTAATTTTCGCTTCAGTTCGCATTTTCTTTTCAGTCTCTATGCTTCTTCGTTCTCATTACAGACCCTAATCGCCAAATTCAACGCCAATATACTATATACGCCATCACCATCTCCACCAAACCTATTCATCGCTAATTGATCAACAATCGACTACAATTACCAAATTGGTCGTTGCCTCTCATCACAACAGCTACAATCCTCGAATCGATCAATAATTTTTTTACTGAATCACCTGACGCCGTTGTTATCAACATCAATAAATCCAAAAGCTGAATGATGTTGCTGATTGACACTGCTTCCATTAACTAAATGTCGTTGTCATACCACATCCCCTTTAGGTATGGTGTACTTAGCCTTTATTTCATTTGCATTTCTATTTATGTATATATCCTATTACCAATCGATGTTCAACTCTATAACTCGATGCAAGTACTATGTTTATTGTGTGCGTTGATTTAAGAACTCCCTTCAAACTTATAAGAATTACAAAATATGCATCTAACTGCATGCTTGGTAATAATTTTAAAATATATCAACATAATTGGTAGTTCATTTTGCTAGAACTGTAATATTGTTTTCTTTTGAATTAGGAAAAAATGGACATGGCACTTTAAGTGAAGCGCTAACATAGAAGTTGTCTTTTATTTCTGTGCAGGAAGAGGCATTGGTAGAAAACATGCCTGAGGTGTTTTTTCCTGATATTTAGTTATTACTTTCATTCCTTCGAATTTTACTGCTGCCTAAAAACTTAGACTCGACTTTTCTATCAATAATAGTAATACCAGCATGAGATGCTTGTACAACAAAACTAACCATATGCATCAAAATTTATCTTTGTGAACTTCAAAATGATGTATGTACAACAAAGGAAGGCCACACATTATTATGTATTAATCGTGCAAAATTAAGTGTGTGCAGTTTTACCCAATAGGCATATTTTAGAACTATTTACTATTTAACTAAATACAATTTATGTACTATTATTTTGACTCTCAAACTAATGAAAATCAAAGTAATCTGAAATTTTATGAGGGACAATGTGATAGAAAACTATGTGTTTATGGCTATATGGTTGTGCAAGATGTGAATATTGTACCTTTAATCTGTAGAACAAGTCATAGTGTATTTTGGCTACATTATAACAGCTAAATTGATGTTTTCTTTGACACAAAAGAAAGCATAGAAGAATAGCAAATTATTTGATTATGGCTATATGTTTGTTTATGTGCAAGTTGTGAATATCATTATTTTGATATTCAAATTAGTATAAATTTTCAATTTCTAGGCTTGGCTGCAAGTTGTGTAGGGTAGGACCTATGATTAAGTATCGATTGAAAATGTATTAAAAGGAAATAAGTTTGAGAGGAGTGCAGTGCGTCTAAGTTATTCCAGGTTATGTGTTCCACCTAGGTGCAACTGTATGTTACTGCATTAGAATATATGATTTGCATAATTCGCTATTAGTTTGCTGGATGGATTATCTAGATCTGCACTTTTCAGTTATATTGAGTTAATTAGTTCTTTTACTGTTTGTTTAAAAATTATGCTTTATCTCTTCTATCTTTAGACATTTTATGCCATTTGTTCTGTACGTACCATTGAATTTGGATGCTACTCAAAAGAGAATTTCATTGTATTTTAAATTCCATGCAAATAATTAATATCTTTTAGAGGTTAATGCTTTGATTTTCTTACATGTCCTTTTTTTGCGATATACAGTCATTGATTTTTTTTTTGCAAAGTTTGTCATAGTATTGCAAACTTTTGGCATACATTTAGTAGGTTTCATAATTTATACTTTGTTTATTTAACATAATAAGTTGTTTGTTAATATATCAGAAGATTATTAAAGCAACTCAAAAATAAATCGGTTTGTATTTTGCTATCAGTTATGTTTTGTCCGGTATATTATGTTCAGTTTGGCTTATAAATGTATATGGATACATTTTGTTTTATGCATCAGATATATATATATATATATATATATATATATATATATCTTCTTTAGTTTGCATTTTCAACCACGTAAAGGTGGATCTTTTGGTTAACATAATCCACTTTTGTGCAATATCAAGGATGCCAAAAATGTCACAAGAGAAAATTTTCTATGCGAGTCCACAATGTGGTTCTATAAGTTCACAAAATATATGAAGTATAAGTAAGATTTTTAATTCTATTTACAGTAAATATTCAGGATTTAGGCACGAAATGGTAGTATATTTTGATCTATCTGGTGCCAAAATTTGGCTTTTGTGATGCTTGCTACAATTTGCCCGGTTAAATTTGTTTTCTATTCCCTCGATATATGATTACATAGAAACCTGATACTACTTTTAGACTATAGAACACTTTAAGTCACTTCTTTTTCTTTTTTGTTCCTTTTCAACTAATTAAGTACTTTGTTGGTATACGCAGAGTTATCGCTTTTTAGGTGTCTTTCTTGCTGTTTTATTTTCGAAGGTATAACTATTAAACTAAAGGATGCTATTATAATTTGGATTATTTTAAATCTTCCTCAAATAACACTTCTAGCTTAATGCTCTAAAATAATTACGCATAGGATCACAAATACTCTTACGCATGAAGATAATTGTTGAAATAAGCATTGTTATGGGTTTCATTCTAGAATTTTTTTAACCATATCCAAAGCAATCATATATCTTACGACATCCAATTTAATAGTCTGAATTTGAAACGCGCTATATTGCATTTGATGTGTTTCGTATCCACATATACGATGAATAGTTTAAATGTATCCTTACATATGATGTGGTTTGGTAGCTAATCTTAAATCCAAACTAAATGTTAAATGTTAAATATTATGTATGGCGGTAATTCAATTTTGCTATGAATCGTCAGACCATGGAGAAGTTACAGGTTTTGCATATAATTTGTAACTATAATGAGCCTAAGCTATTTTTCTTTGTTCTCTTCTTTTTACTTTTTTCTGTAGAAGAAATCTGTGTTTTGTATACGTTACTCGATTTCAATTTATTGATACAAACACTTTAAGTATTCTTAGTAACAATGTTTCCTTATGCATGCTAGGTATTTATTCTCAATGGATCTAAAATGAAACAAAGGTGACCAACACTTCCTAATAACAATATTTCCTTATGCATGTTTAGGTGTTTATTCTCAGTGGATCTAAAATGATATAAAGTAATGTTTGATATATATATATATATATATATATATATATTATATATATTTCTTAATGGTCTGAGCAAGAATTTATAAAAATGTGTTTTGTGGTCATCTTTATCAACCTTCTTTTCTCACGTTTATGTATTTGGATTTTTAATAAGTGTTATTAATATTTACAACGATAAGATTAAATTTATTGGAAACATAAAATTAGTTCAAAATAAAGTAGGTTTTCACTAATCACTGGTGTATAATATCATGAATGAATTTCAAAGATGGGAAATTAACAGAATTGCAACGTAACTTTTGATTTTTGTGATGGTTTATTTATTCTACAAATAGATTCAATTTTAAGTGGGAGATCAACAACTCCTATGAGAAGTATACCGAAGAAACAATTGTTGGAAAGAGTTTCACACATTGCCATTTCATCCAATAATAGCTTGGGACACATGCTATTTGAGTGAAAGAGAGAGGGAGGAAGGGTATAAGAGTATATATTTTGATGCACCAGTAGGTGTGCATACAATGGTTCTTTATTCATCCTCTTAGTTATTTGAATATATATGGTGTACTGGCAGCTTTACACAAAATTTTGAAAGGATATTTTTTTGGTCCCTATTTATTCATATGTTTTAAAAAAGGGAAGCAACCATCAACTGCATATGTGGACTGCTTCCATATATATTTATGGGTATACGATGTTAAGTTAATGCGTTACTTTTTTTTTTTATGATTGTCTATTCTTTTTTGCATTTTTTTGGAATTTAATTTATTTTTATAATTCTAGCTATTCAAATAGATAAAATTATTGTACCATATTTACAATTGTGGTTGTTTATAATTTTGGTAATAAATTTATGTTAGAAAGTATTGATATGCGCATAGTTAGGAGAAAATATTGGAAGTAGTTGCACTGTTTGTAGGCATTTACTATTTTTGAAATGTTAATGACAACGGGAATTTATTTCTTACAATCGATGAGGTTAGTTTTAACAGGACCTGGAGGTGTGTTTAGATCTAAAAAAGCAACTTCATGTGTGATAAATCACTACATTATGGAAGAGGAGAGTGATGAGATATGTGAACAAGAGTGTTATGTACTATCTGTGGTAGCTCTTACGGTGGCTGGAGTGGTGAACGGAGCTCATTCTATGGTGAAATTTGAAATCTACAATGTATCATGAGGTAAATACTGATTACTAGATTGGTTATTAGACTATTTGATATAATAGTTCAATTCATAAGAAGTGTTTAAACGAGAGAGATCTCCATATTACTTAACAATTTAGGAATGACAGTTAAGGTATGAGACTTCATTCTTATGTTTTGTTAGCTTGTTTCTTATTCTTTTTTGGAAGTTATTATATTATGTTAGTGTGTTTTAAGGTAACTACAATATGACACACTTATGTACGCACTTATGTTCATTTTATTTTTCAGTACTATTACTAAGGACACATATTCACATATCTTGCATTCCTTAATTATGAAATGCATGTTCAAGTTTACTACTGCCAAATAAAGAAATATATCTTCTACATTGACTGTAAATGAGGCATACGTGTTCCTGTTAACTGCCAACAAATAAACTAAAACAATCTAACA
Organism: Allium cepa; assembly: GCA_030765085.1. Classification (NCBI taxonomy): domain Eukaryota; kingdom Viridiplantae; phylum Streptophyta; class Magnoliopsida; order Asparagales; family Amaryllidaceae; genus Allium; species Allium cepa. The sequence continues at coordinate 646,575,945 of CM060939.1, read as the reverse complement.
TGTTAATTTAATGCATTCTTAAGGAGTTGACTCATGAAATCTATATGTTGGCTTTGTAATTTACACCATTGTAACAACCTGCATATTTATCGATTTTTATATTTAAATATTTTATCATTCGTCGGATTTTAGTCCAAAAAGTCACTTTTTGCAAACAGTCGAATTGGGATTCGAGACCCCTCCCATTGAGTTCAAAATGTCATTTGCAACTTTTTCGAGTATAAACATCGATATGTTTGGAGCTAGTCAAAAATTTGATCATTTTCACTTTGGGTTTGGGTTTGGGCTCAGCCCTATGTTTAACTTATACTCAAATCTGAACCACTCCTCCCCACTCACTCTCACTTCCTCCTCTTTTCAGTTCTAAAGCATCAATGGTAGGAGAGATGAGAAATTAAAACTCCAAAACCCTAGTCTTCCTTAGCAAATCCAACTTCTAGCTCCAAATTCAAGAGAACCCATTGGTAAGTTTCTCTTCATCTTCTCCAACTCATTCTCTTAATCAATTTCAGAAATTCCTAAACCTAATTTTGGGAATGTTCTTATTTTAAGCTTAGAATCAAGCTTCTTGAGTTGGATTTGAAGAGTGGTTGATTCTTCTTTGCTTTCAAGCTTCATCTTCATTTGTTTGGGTTCAAAGGTGAGATTTTTATCTCACATCTTAGCCTATAATTATCTTCGATTGTTAGGTATGAATTCCTAACACTTATTCTTGTGCAATTGATTTTAGTTTGGATTGGCTTGGTGTATATTCCAATTTTTGGTGTTTAGAAAATCAAAATCTATGAAAATCCTTTTATGGATATTTGGACATTGATATTTGAGGCGTATCGAAGAGCCGTTAAGGCTGGGTTGTCGCTTGGCGTAAATCCTTAGTTGTTGTCGCTCGATCGATCGCTTCCGGAATTTGTTTGGCCATTTTTGGCCCAGGTTCATGGAATGCCCTGAACCTTTGATTCAGACGTCTGAATATTATACTAGGAATTTTTATTCCCCAGTATTCAGACGTCTGAATCTATATTTCAGACGTCTGAATTGGTTCGAATTGAACCAGAAAGGAAATAGGCTAAAATTGGGCATTTCCAGACGTCTGAATTTATTGATTCAGACGTCTGAATTCTGTCCTGGAAAGTATTTTATTTTCCAGATTCATACGTTTGAATCATACCTTTTAGACGTCTGAATATGCCAATTTTTGCCTATTTGCCTATTTAGCTTGAAATTCCAACGTTAATCGATTCGTGTTGATTCCCTTTCGTTATTATCACTTATTATCGACTTTGATGACATTTTCTTCGTGATTTTGGGAATATCCATTTTAATGGATTCGGTATCGGTTTCTTTGGATTTTATTTACGTCTTCGAATGTGAATTTTAGTGATTGATTGTTCCTACAATCTTCTTTGTGATTTGTCACTTTAAAAATATAAAGGTTTTCTATACTAGTAATAAATATCAAAATTCTTTCATCAAAACGATTTCAACACTATTTTATTACAAAGCTCGTTTCTTAAACCGTTTTCCAATCTATTAGTATATACAAACCTTTACCTCACTCGTATGAGAAATCTAATTAAACGACTTAGTAAAACAAGTGGTATGAAACGCTTGCGTTTACTTCGTCGGTTAATTCTTGGACTTGTCTGATTGAATCTCTTGTGAAAATTTTCTAGTGGAGATCTATAATTTGTTCGTAAATATTTAAGTTAAGCTAGTGGTTATGTGACATGAAGCTAAGCTCATATATTTACTAGCTTATTGTAATTGACACTTATTGATGATCATGACGATCATTTTTGTGATTTAGACTAGCAATGTGCGTTGTTTCTTTGTCTGCGAGGGAGACTAAACCCCGTTTTGTGGAGTTTCGACTCAAATTGGTGGGGTAGCAACCCATGGTCTTCGAGCCGTTTGTGGAGCTTCGGCTCAATTTGTGATGGTTAGCAACCATGGAATTAGCGTTCCGTTTGTGATACACGTGTTGGTGAGCTTTATGCTCCCGTTTGTGATAGGCCTCCCCCCTTTTTGTGATTTCTGGATTTCGTGTGTTGAATTCTGGAATTTGTGCTTCACCAATTTTAGTGATTTTCATTGATAAGTTTTATCAATATTTGTGCATTGGTGAATTTGTGCATCATTGAAAATTTGTGATTGATATTGATATAATTGTCAATATTTATGGTTTGGTGAATGAAATAAAGAGTGACATTCCTTTTGATCCTTGAGAAGATCTTTGTGATATGAATTATCTGTGACTGATTTGTGTTATGTTTATTTCTATATTTGTTTCCGAAGACATAATAGCCACTGTGTAGTAGCTTTGAGTTTGTGTCGGTATGTCGGATGTCCTCTTGAAAAGAAATGCAAGTTACATCTTATCTGGCATATCGGTACTCGCACAAAGCAATTATACAGATGGTCGCTCCTCGACAGCCTTATTCTCCGTGCTAGTTGACGGAACCGCAGTGTCCTTGGCTAGCGTGGGTTTAGAGGTGGGCCGTCACAGCTTGATATCAGAGCCAAACTTCGGAACAATGTAGAATAATTTAACAAGGATCATCGTCCTAAGTCCTTCTTAGGAGTCGTGCCTTAGGATTTAATTCGAGTCTTCGTACCGATTCATCCTATTTTCTTTATGATTCCTTGTTTTATCTATCAAGATTGCTTGATATTCCTTTTGTGAATAACCTTTTTCTTCTTCTTTATTTCTTTCTAAAGGAAGAGAAATGGTTAGACTTGGCTGTCCCAGTGCCGGTCAATCTAGTGCTACTCCTCAAGATGGAGTTTTTATGACTACCCAGCAACTTCTTAACCTTGTCACGAATGTTCAAGCAGCTGGCTCTAATCCGGAACCTACTCACCCTAAATCTGGGTTGGCACGTTTGTGCAATGATTACACCAACCTGGGTGGGAAGCCATTTAAAGGTTCTGAAACTATTATTGAATTCCAGGCTTGGTTAATAACATGTGATCGAATCTTTTATCGCATAAACCTCATTGATCTTCACCGAGTTCAGGTGGCTTCTAGTATGCTCCAAGAAAGAGCATTAGACTGGTACGAGCTTCTGATTTCTGAAATAAATGAAGCGGATCTCACTTGGGAGAAATTCCGAGAGCGCTTCGAGTTAAAATTCGTACCAGAAGCTGAGAAGGTGACTTTGGCTCGCCGTTTTATTGACCTTGTTCAAGGTGAATCTTCCGTGACTGACTATGTCACGTCTTTTGAACTCTCTCTAAATACGGAGTTGAATATATCAACACCCCATTGAAGAAAAATCAAAGATTTGTCTATGGCTTAAACAAAAATCTCAAGAAGCCATTACTTCTAAAATTAGAAGTTTCTTTCGACCAATTCATTGATATCGTACTTCGTCTTGAAGAGGCGGATATGGAAAATGATGTTGAAGTGGTGGGTTTCAAACCAAGCTTCAACAACAACAATAAAAGGCCCAGTAAATTCAAAGGCCCTTATCCCAACAAAAAGGGGAAGCAAGCAACCTCTGTGGCAAAGACTTCTTCCTTTGGTCGTGGGGAATGCTATAATTGTGGTTCAAAGGACCATTACGCGAACAAGTGTCCAAGGTCTATCTCTTGTCGCTACTGCAAAGTTCCCGGTCATGTTATATCTTCATGCCCCAAGCTTCTGGGCAAGAAGGAGGGAAAGTTAAATGTTGCTCAAGCCCCGGGCAACACATCTCGTGATCAAGGTATGTCTCATTCTATCCTTGATGGCATTATCATATTTCGTGATCAACCTATTCAAGTTCTTTTTGACACGGGTGCATCCCATCCTTTTATTTCAAAAGAACTCGTTGATACTTTTTCTTTAAGTGTTGTTGCTTTAATCACTTCTTTGAGAATTGCGAATCCGGTTGGTGGGTCCGCAACAATCAGTTTATTGTGTAATGATGTCGAGATTATTTGGCTGATTTTTCTTTCCGAGCCGATTTGCATGTCATGCGTTATTTAGGCTTTGAAATGATTTTGAGAATGGATTGGCTTAACCATTATGAAGCTCATATCCTATGTCCTGAGCGGACTATTCATCTTCGACATCCTCAATCTGTTAAGCAGATTTCTATTAATCTTAAAGATTCGGATTCCAGCTTGGTTGCATCTTTATATTCTTTAAATCCTCGTGATGACGATAATAATGATGAGGAAGATATAATTTCTCTTATTCACATTGTTCGTGAACTTTCCGACATATTTGAGCCCGTTTTAGGATTACCACCTAAGCGAGAAATTGAGTTCAAAATTAACCTTATTCTTGGAGCTCAACCTATTACTCGTCCTCCTTATCGCATGTCTAATAAGGAAAATAAGGAGATGCGCAAACAATTATCTGAATTGGAGACGAAGCAATTTATTCGCTCAAGTTCCTCGCCTTGGGGAGCATCGGCTATTTTTGTGAAGAAATCCGATGGTACACTTAGCTTTGCGTTGGCTACCGCAAGCTTAATGATCTTACTATCAAAAATAAATATCCTTTACCTCGGATTGATGATCTATTCGATCAACTTAGTGGTGCTAGAGTCTTTTCACAATTAGACTTAGCTACTGGATTTCATCAGCTTCGTATTGCAGAGGATAGCATTCCTTTGACATCGTTCCGTACTCGTTATGGATCTTATGAATGGCTTGTTATGCCATTTGGTCTAACGAATGCTCCGGCTTATTTCGTTGACCTTATGAATAGAGTTTTCAAAGTCTTCCTCGACCAATTTGTTCTCATCTTTATTGATGATATTCTTGTGTATTCAAAAACCGAGGAGGAGCATGAAAAGCATCTTCGGATTGTATTGGAAACTCTTAGGAGTAATCAATTAAAGGCGAAATATTCTAAATGCCACTTTTGGCAATCTCGTGTGAAGTTTCTCGGTCATATTATTTCCGAATCCGGAATTTCCGTGGACCCTTCAAAGATTGAAGCGATTCAAGATTGGAAGAGACCGGAGAGTATGACGGAGATTCGTAGTTTTCTTGGATTGGTGGGTTATTACCGCCGTTTTATCAAAGACTTTTGTAAGATTGTCGTGCCTCTCACTAGCTTAACAAAGAAAGGTGTTAAGTACATTTGGTCGGAAAAATGTGAAACTTCTTTTCAGAAACTAAAGGAACTTCTTTCAGATGCTCCTATTCTTGTTATTCTCGACGGGAATCAAGATTTCGTTGTTTATACCGATGCTAGTCACGTTGGTTTGGGTGTCGTTCTTATGCAAAGAGAACATGTTATTGCTTATGCTTCCAGGCAATTGAAGCCAGCTGAGACTAGATATGCCACACATGATTTAGAGCTCGCAGCTATTGTTTTCGCCCTTCGTATTTGGCGTCATTATCTTTTGGGGGAAAAAATTATTCTTTACGCCGATCATAAATCCTTGAAGTATCTATTTTCTCAAAAGGAACTTAATTTGCATCAACAACGTTGGCTCGAATTTCTTGCGGTTTATGATCTTGATATTCTTTATACCCTCGGTAAAGGTAATCGTGTCGCCGATGCTTTAAGCCGTAAGCAACAAGCAGTTGTTTCTATGATGATATCTGAATGGAAAGATCTCGAGATTTTATCCATTTGTGAGATTCGAGACCGCGTATCCGATTTATGCTCATCATTTGTTTTATGTAGCCTTGAGACTCATCCTTCTCTTTTAGACCGCATTCTTAAAGCTCAAGGGCTAGATCCTGAATTGGCTCTTCTTGGCCAAAATGTTAAGGATAATATTGATATTGAAGGTTTGAAAGACTTTGATATCGATTCTCGTGGCGGCATTCGGAAATTTGGTAGACTTATCGTACCAAATATTGGTGATCTTCGTAAAGGTATTTTAGAAGATTCCCATCGTTCTAAATTTACCATTCATCCCGGTAGCAGTAAAATGTACGCGGATATGAAGAGACTTTATTATTGGAAGGGAATGAAACTTGACATCGCTAACTTCGTTAAGCGTTGCATGACTTACCAACTCGTTAAGGCCAAACATCAAAGGCCCGGTGGGTTATTGCAACCTTTAGAAATTCCAATTTGGGAGTAGGATCAAATTTCCATGGATTTTATAGACGGTCTTTCCCGTTCTCGTTTGGGTCATTATAGCTTATGGGTTACAGTTGATAGGCTTACTAAATCTGCCCATTTTATTCCCATTCGGTCCAATCGGACCGTACCTCTTTTGGCCAAACTTTTTATTAAAGAAATTGTTAAATTGCATGGAGTTCCTACTTCTATAGTTAGTGATCGTGATCCATTGTTTACTAGTGGATTTTGGAAAAGTCTTCAAAAAGCTTTAGGAATGAAGCTTAATTTTAGCACCGCTTATCACCCCCAGTCCGATGGACAAACCGAGCGTTTGAATCAAACTCTTGAAGATCTTCTTCGTGCTTGTGTGCTTGATTTCGGTGGAAGCTGGGAAGATCATAGTCCTCTTGTTGAATTTTCCTATAATAATAGCTTCCAATCTAGTATTGGTATGGCACATTTCGAGGCACTCTATGGAAGGCCATGCCGATCTCCTTCTTGTTGGCTTGAGGCCGGTGAGAAGCTGGTTTTAGGCCCAGATTTTATTCGTGATTCCACAGAAAAGATTGATCTTATTCGTCATAGGATGAAAGAGGCTCAAAGTAGGCAAAGATCCTATGCCGATAACCGAAGAAGGAAATTAGAATTTTCTGTGGGAGATCTTGTGTTCATTCGTGTTTCACCTATGAAGGGTGTTGTACGTTTCAGTCGATCGGGAAAATTAGCGCCTCGATATGTTACGCCATTTCCTATCACCGAACGTATTGGTTCCATGGCTTATCGTCTTTTATTACCGGCTCGGTTTTCTGCTATTCATGACGTGTTTCACGTTTCTCAACTAAGGAAGTGCCTTCGAGATTCCGGTTCTATTCTTGAGCCCGGTGTTGTGGAAGAAATTGAAGTTTCACCTAATTTAACTTATGAGCAACATCTTATTCGTATTATTGCTTCGGAGGTCAAGCACCTTCGAAATAAAGATGTTCCGCTTGTTAAAGTCCAATGGTCCTCAAATCCTAAGGATTTCTCTTGGGAATCTAGAGAGTTCATCGAGCGAACACATCCGGACTTACTTTCCCGTGCTCTTTGAGGTGAATTTCTTATTTCAAATTTCATCTTTTGTGTTGATATGCTACTATGGTTGTTACTATTAGTTCATTTATTCCTTATGATTGCGTGGACGCAATTTCTTTAAGGAGGGGAGTCTGTAACAACCCGCATATTTATCGATTTTTATATTTAAATATTTAATCATTCGTTGGATTTTAGTCCAAAAAGTCACTTTTTGCAAACAGTCGAATTGGGATTCGAGACCCCTCCCATTGAGTTCAAAATGTCGTTTGCAACCTTTTTGAGTATAAACATTGATATGTTTGGAGCTAGTCAAAAATTTGATCATTTTCACTTTGGGTTTGGGTTCAGCCCTATGTTTAACTTATACTCAAATCTGAACCACTCCTCCCCATTCACTCTCACTTCCTCCTCTTTTCAGTTCTAAAGCATCAATGGTGGGAGAGATGAGAAATTAAAACTCCAAAACCCTAGTCCTCCTTAGCAAATCCAACTTCTAGCTCCAAATTCAAGAGAACTCATTGGTAAGTTTCTCTTCATCTTCTCCAACTCATTCTCTTAATCAATTTCAGAAATTCCTAAACCTAATTTTGGGAATGTTCTTCTTTTAAGCTTAGAATCAAGCTTCTTGAGTTGGATTTGAAGAGTGGTTGATTCTCCTTTGCTTTCAAGCTTCATCTTCATTTGTTTGGGTTCAAAGGTGAGATTTTTATCTCACATCTTAGCCTATAATTATCTTCGATTGTTAGGTATGAATTCGTAACACTTATTCTTGTGCAATTGATTTTGGTTTGGATTGGTTTGGTGTATATTCCAATTTTTGGTGTTTTGAAAATCCAAATCTATGAAAATCCTTTTATGGATATTTGGACATTGATATTTGAGGCGTATCGAAGAGCCATTAAGGCTGGGTTGTCGCTTGGCGTAAATCCTTAGTTGTTGTCACTCGATCGATTGCTTCCGGAATTCGTTTGGCCATTTCTGGCCTAGGTTCAGGGAATGCCCTGAACCTTTGATTCAGACGTCTGAAACGTTAGATTCAGACATCTGAATATTATACTGGGAATTTTTATTCCCCGGTATTCAGACGTCTGAATCTATATTTCAGACGTCTGAATTGGGTTCGAATTGAACCAGAAAGGAAATAGGCTAAAATTGGGCATTTCCAGACGCCTGAATTTATTGATTCAGACGTCTGAATTCTGTCCTGGAAAGTATTTTATTTTCCAGATTCAGACGTCTGAATCATACCTTTCAGACGTCTGAATATGCCAATTTTTGCCTATTTGCCTATTTAGCTTGAAATTCCAACGTTAATCGATTCGTGTTGATTCCCTTTTGTTATTATCACTTGTTATCGACTTTGATGACATTTTCTTTGTGAATTTGGGAATATCCATTTTAATGGATTCGGTATCGGTTTCTTTGGATTTTATTCACGTCTTCGAATGTGAATTTTAGTGATTGATTGTTCCTACAATCTTCTTTGTGATTTGTCACTTTAAAAATATAAAGGTTTTCTATACTAGTAGTAAATATCAAAATTCTTTTATCAAAATGATTTCAACACTATTTTATTACAATGCTGATTTCTTAAACCGTTTTCCAATCTATTAGTATATACAAACATTTACCTCACTCGTATGAGAAATCTAATTAAACGACTTAGTAAAACAAGTGGTATGAAACGCTTGCGTTTACTTCGTCGGTTAATTCTTGGACTTGTCCGATTGAATCTCTTGTGACAATTTTCTAGTGGAGATCTACAATTTGTTCGTAAATATTTAAGTTAAGCTAGTGGTTATGGGACATGAAGCTAAGCTCATATATTTACTAGCTTACTGTAATTGACACTTATTGATGATCATGACGATCATTTTTGTGATTTAGACTAGCAATGTGCGATGTCTCTTTGTCTACGAGGGAGACTAAACCCGGTTTTGTGGAGTTTCGACTCAAATTGGTGGGGTAGCAACCCATGGTCTTCGGGCCATTTGTGGAGCTTCGGCTCAATTTGTGATGGTTAACAACCATGGAATTAGTGTTCCGTTTGTGATACACGTGTTGGTGAGCTTTATGCTCCCGTTTGTGATAGGCCTCCCCCCTTTTTGTGATTTCTGGATTTTGTGTGTTGAATTCTGGAATTTGTGCTTCACCAATTTTAGTGATTTTCATTGATAAGTTTTATCAATATTTGTGCATTGGTGAATTTGTGCGTCATTGACAATTTGTGATTGATATTGATATAATTGTCAATATTTATGGTTTGGTGAATGAAATAAAGATATAACATTCCTTTTGATCCTTGAGAAGATCTTTGTGATATGAATTATCTGTGACTGATTTGTGTTATGTTTATTTCTATATTTGTTTCTGAAGACATAATAGCCACTGTGTAGTAGCTTTGAGTTTGTGTCGGTATGTCGGATGTCCTCTTGAAAAGAAATGCAAGTTACATCTTATCTGGCATATCGGTACTCGCACAAAGCAATTATACAGATGGTCGCTCCTCAACAGCCTTATTCTCCGTGCTAGTTGACGGCATTACACCGTAGTGTCCTTGGCTAGCGTGGGTATAGAGGTGGGGCGGCACAACCATGGAAATATTTTCAATTTAAACTTTGTTCTCTTTACATACTATGCAAATATCAAAACCTAGCACAGAAGGTTGTGATTTCATGAACTTTCTCCTTCTATACAGGAATATTCATATTTCATTGTTACATTTACAATTGAATCATATTTAGATTATAAATTGAATACCCATAATACTTCACATTTTTCCATCTTCAACATCCAAAGGAATTTAATTACAACAATTTTCTACTTACATGTTCAATACTACACTTATTGCCTTTTATGACACGTTAGTAGCAAAAAAATGATATTGCAAATATTTTTTTCTTCCAAATATAGCATGTTGTATGCAATTTATGTCACCGTCTAATAAGGTAACGGTATTTGAATGAAACTTTCTATACATGTTCATTATGGTACAATTAAACTAAAAGAAGAAAGGGAAAAGATGGGTTGAATCTAATTTCAAATAATACACTGTCCTCTTTTCTAAAAAATTAAGTTAACCAGTTAGTAGTACTAATATCCTCATTAGCTGGATCCTCACTTGATTTATTTTCTTACTTTATTTCAAGAAAAGCTACAATATCAATTTGTAAAGATTCCATTATGATAGTAAATATATTTTTGTCTACTATCGTGATTTAATTTTTCAAAGAGACACAATGGTGGAGATTTTGACACTTTGAAGAAAACATGTCATTGCCCAGTTATAATATTTCCAGTTTTGAAACCATCTACTGAAAAACAGTAGTTTGATACAAAATCATATACAAAGCCGAATTCTCATGGATTGCTTCAGTTTTGCACGTTATTTGGCAATTTTTTATTTATGTTTATTAATATTACATTTTGAAGTTGCTTTATGCTTGAATTGACTTTTAATATTTAGATGCAGGAAATAGTAACTAAAGTTGATATGATTTATTTTCGGTAATCAAGGTTGCAAACGTCAGATATAACACCTCTTCATCGTTGCAAGGCTATTTTAGTGAAGGTTGACCACAACTTTTGTGAGTTCCTCGTCGTTACCAGGTTTAATACTGTGATCATTGTCAATATGGCACACATTCGTGCAGCCCTATGTTGCGTGAGCTTGGCTGTTCTTTGTTGTTGCTGTTTGTTGTAAAATTGCTTCTTTGGATTAGCATATTGGCTTATAAAATAATATAACAATTAGCATGTTAGTTTTAGAAATATTTATATTATACAAGAAATTTATGATTTTGTTTTAAACCTCGACGGTATACTGATCAACAAAAAAGTAAAGAATATTTAATGCTTTTTTATTCATATATGCTTTTATATTTAATTATTCATATATGCTGGAAATTTTGTATATAACAACTTTATTTTAAGACGATGTTGGATTATGATTATTTGGTATTATACATGAGTTGGGGACTTCACTTTTTGGTTGTTGTTGTTTTTTAGATAAAAATAAAGCCAACCCAGCTATGTACTTTTGCATAGAACACGGGCCATGCATGTACCAGAAGCCCTGTCATACATAAAATAATGTCATACATGAACAATTGCAAACTTCTGTACTGTAACGCGACAAGGATATTTGAATTTAAATTCATTGTGGACACTATCTAAAATTCTAAAACTATAATAATGAAAAATATAATGTAAAATCTTAAACTTGGGTTTTCTCCTATGCATAGGTGCAATAAAAATACGTTTATTCTCCAACATACGTGTTTTTCTACAAATATGTTAAAAACATTTTTTTATATCTAATGTTTGTATTTTCTGTTTTGTAAATATTTGAACTAAAATGTACGTATATAGCAAAAAGAATAGAACATTTTTATTATTTTTATATATTACATTTAGCTGAAATGTATGTGAGGAGAAAGTTAAAAAATAGCGCTACTAAATGTTAATTTTTGATGATTTCTATAACTTAAGCAAGTTTTAAAAGTTATAAATATAATTTACAAGGTTTCAATGAGAAGTAAATTTCTCATATTTCAAAATTAAACTTTCAAATATAGACGTTTAGAAATTTTACCATCTTATATTAATCATTCTTAATGTAACATTACCTATATATCCGTGCAACGTTTCATATGAGGATATTACAGGAACAATAGCTACGCCAATAGCCATAAATTCAAAGTTAAGGAAAAATGTCCAAGTTTAATGCATTATTTTAATATACATATATATATTGAACACACGCTTTAATTTGAATTGAGTCTGATTTTATATGAAAGTAGAAGTGTGAATTGTTTGCAACCCTCTTTCTTTTGCGACTCTGCCAATATTGACCATGACTGGTGTGCATCCAAAGACTACAAATTACTACTTAACCGAAGACATGATATGGAGTTTAAGAAACAGCTTGAAATCCATGTAATGGTAAAACAAATCGATAATATTATTCACTCACATTTTCTTTTTGGGCAAGTCATAAGAAATGTGATGTTTTATGTGACAAAAGCCATCTATATTTACTCTACACCTCACACAAAAGTGTGTTGTCGAATTAATGCGTGCATATTGCGATTAAATACAGGCCCACCTGGGCATGTGTGTGTGTGTGTGTGTGTGTGTGTGTATGTATAGACACACATACATACATATACAAGTGTAATGACATGTGCTTCGCGGGTGAATTATTTTTCTTATAAATTGTATATATTTAAATCAGTCAAAAAATTAATTTTTTTTGTTTCAAGTGATATTAAGATTTGTATATTTGTAGAGAAGTATTTTGAATTAATTTTACAACTTATTTTTAGAAGCGTTTTGAATTTGTAAAGTATGTTTAATTATTAGATCCTACTTTTAGGAGCGTTTGAATTTGTAAAAAAAAATTAGTATTAAACCCTATTTTTAAGTGATTAAGATTGGATAATATATAGAGACGCATTTTTGGTAGTTCCCGTTGATACAAAAAAAGTGTGACACTAAAGCTATTATAACTATTATTAAATATATGTGTATATGTATATGTATATGTATATGTATATGTATATGTATATGTATATGTATATGTGTATGTGTATGTGTATGTGTATGTGTATGTATGTACGTATGTATCTCTAAACATAATGACTAACCTTTTTTTGGCCGGTGTTACCTTCTACATTGCTAGTTAAAACATAGCTCTCAATCCACTCCAAAATTCTCAAATATATTTCAAATTAAAATAATACTATTTGATAGTTAGAGGTTGGTGATTCTAGACTTGCAATTTGACGAATAAAGAACGGTAAAAGGAAGGGAAGTCATTGCTTCAACATGGATTCCAAGGCATCATTAAATTGGTAATTTTAATTCATATAACAGTAACTAAATTATATTCTATGATCCTATAACGGGCAATTTCATATCTGTTTAAATATATTGCTACTATATGTTCAGTTGGGTGAGATTTGGTAAGTAGATTTAGTTGTCACAAATCAGTTTGGTTATGTGCATAATTTGTTTATTATACCATTTGATTTACGTATAGACAAATGTTGTTTACTGTACAAAATCAATTTTTGTCATTAATAATTGTTTTATATGTATTTATTAATAAATTCATATATATATATATATATATATATATATATATATATATATATATTAGTGCATATTTCTCTCTCTCATAATAACATATATGCATATATAATATATATATATATATATATATATATATATATGATTTAAAAATTTAAGTACACTTATTTATATATAATATGAATTTACAAATTCAAAAATTAATTATCTTACATATATTCATATTTTAAAATTAACATTTGTTGAATTTTAATTGTTTATTGTATTAAAATAATTATGTATTAAAAAAATTCAATTTCATATTTAAAAAATATATTATATCATTCCAAAAACGTATGGAAAAAATTTAGGATTTTTTCAATAAAGTTTATTATTTTTAATAATTAATATTATTTTGAAAAACTGTTTATGATTTATTAAAAATAATAATTTAAATGAAAAACAATTTCAAATCTTTTTTGTAACCTTTCATAGATGACCTTAGAATTTTTGAATTTTTAATAACATATTATTTTATATTAAATAAGTATTGCCGAAATCAATGTATTTGTTTTTAAAATTAATATTTCAACTTTGAAAAATCTTCAAATTTTTTCTAAGCTCTATTTTATGATCCTAGATTTTCTAAAATTGTAAAATTTTAATTTTCACCAATATATTATTTTTGTGTTAATTATTTATGGATGAAAACATTATTTTATTCATAATATATATACAAATCAAAATACTAAAATTATTATGTTTGCAAAACTAAGTTAATTTTGAATTATAAATAATTTTTAATAATTGTTCTCTCTCTTTCTATATATATTTATCTATATATAAATGTTTTATGTACGTATATAATATATAATATACTTATACATACATGTGTGTGTGTGTATTGTAACACATATACATGCATGTATTTGGACAACATACATGACGTACAAAATGAGCAAATATGTCTGTTGCCATCCCAACATCTACATATAAGCATGTTATACGTTTCACGGATTATTATGTTACACATGTACTCACACACGCACACACACACGCGTGCACACACGCGCGCGCGCGCACACACACACACACACACATATATGATACATTTATATATAAACTAAATCAAATAAAATTAATTTCATATCTTAATATATTTGAATTTAAATAAAATGAATGATTTTTTAAATGAAATTTAGAAATGTTCTAATTCAATTATACTTCATAGGCCCGATAAAGATCCAATAGAATAATTTTTTTGAAATTCACCCATAAGTATCGTTGTGGGCTGATCCAGTTCCAACAATGGTATCATAGCCTAATAACCTATGCGGTCTAAATTAGTCATATTAGGGCTAACTAATTAATCTTGTCCACTTAGTACGGTGTCTAGAAAGATAATTTCTAGGATTGGAATTGGGTAATCAAGTACCCTATCCTACCAGGTACCGACCTGGCCCGAGAGAGGAAGTGAGCCCAAAGGTTGCCCCTAATAGAAATTGCCCTAATTAATTTTGGCCCTTGGGCTAATTTTCAAAATCATTTTGAAATTGATGTTAAAGATTTTAAATTTAATAGTCAAATTTAAAATAAAACATATTTATTATAAAAATTATAATACTGCATAAGTTTTCAAAATGTTTGAAAGGATAAAAATATTTTCAAATTTTTTGAAAATATTTAGATAATATTTTCAAAATTAAATTTTATTAATAAGATTAATAAAATAAATAAATTAAATATATGTTAATTAATTAATGCATATATACATGTATTATATATGTTCTGCTATTTTAAAATGTTTAAGATAACATAAGTATACATGTATGTATACAAGAAAAATTTTGAAATTAATAAATTCTAATAAAAATTGTTTAATTGATAAATTAATTAACGGTTAATTAATTAAATAAAACACACATACACTATAAATGTCATAGTATACACTATAAATGTTATAATGGATATGTCCAATATAAAAGTTATATTAGAATACTAATTCAAAATTAATTAAAGAGTTGATTAATTAAAATTAAATAGATAAGATTTAATTAATGATATATTATATGTAAGACTATCATATAAGCAATGTGAAATATAAAAGTTATGTAACAAAAAACTTATATGATATGTATATAAACTAAACGTGGAACATTATAAAAACCCAAATAGACTTGAGAAATAAATACATTTGTACATGTACATATACCATGATTTCTGATATGTCTGACACTTGAATCGCTGGGGTATTTCATAAGAAATATAATATTCTATAAATCGATATCACTCAATATACAGATTGAATATTATGAAACTTCAATATAATGTTGTCATCTACCATATATTAATAAATTATTTACATACTCCTTAGTTATTGAGCAAACTCAAGCTAAGAACATATGAGGTGAGAAAACTATACATATTTGTTGAGCAAACTCAAGGTACATATACTATACTTAAGCCATCACAATATGATAGGTATGGGTGAATAATCTCTTTTGATTTGTTGAGCAAACTCAAGATCGAAATGAGATTAGAGCAAGGAAAAATATGTTAGGAGTATGATGTGATATAACCGAAAAATATTTATCCATCGTTTGTGGGGATATGATTTGTTAAGCAAACTCAAGGTTAGAATACCAAAACAAACGAGTTCTAACACCCACTAATGAAGTTGTAAGACTTGTATGTTTCATCTTAGGGTTTGGAGAAACATAAAAGACTAGTGGGAGACTTATTAGAAAAATGAAATGGTAACATTTAACCCTTCTAATATTGTAAGAACATATGCTATATAATGTTATAATTATCTACAATGATAAATTTGTGCATTTAATATGATCAATAAAACGTTTGTCAATTAACATATATATACAAACTGAATTGAAAGTCAACAAATAGAAATACAATATATACTTACTAATAATTCTAGTTGCATGTTATGCAATGTTTCTATACCCATGCAAGTGCCTAATTTCAACTACTTAATACATTCGTAAGTTGGTCACTTATATTTTTATTTGGTTTAGACGGTGTATTGCATTTCATGAGTTTTTGAACTCTAAATGCAATTCAACTATGGATATTTGATCCATGTTCTTTTATATATAAATGTTATATGGTAAACAGTTGTAACGACCCGTAAAATTCATGGATTTAATTTGGTTAAATTTTATAAGTTTTGTAATTTAATTTAGTAGAAACTTTAAATTTTAAAACAAATATTGAAATAAACGCTAAATTAAATTATATAAGTGGTGACTTAAAACCTATTCATAGAAATTCGAATTTAATTCAAGTGAATTTAAGTAGTGAAAAGATTTTACCTGTATATAAATTGAATATGAGAAATTAAGGAAAATATGAAATTGATTTAATGTAATAAACATTGTTAACAGTAAATGGAATATGATAATAAGAACAATCGCAAGTTTTGTATTTAGGGGAAAAATAATATTGATAGGTAATAATTGTTGTAGAGAATAAATTACAAATGTTATAAATTGTATAATGGTAACAACTATTGTTCGTTACCAATGCATTTAATTAATAGCGATTAAATGTAATTAAACATTGCCTTTTTGAAAGTTGAGAAAATAATTGAAAATTTTGAAGGTAAAATCAATAGAAAGGTTAACTATATGCATAAGATGGAAAGTTGAGTAAAATTCTAATAAATGATAATAATGGAAAACGTATACAATCAATGTAGGTAATTAGTAATTACAATGTGGTTGAAAGTAATAAACGTTTCTTGGTTGATAATTTATAACATAATGGAAAGAGTAAATGTACTCATTTTAATATTAATTGTAATTGGATAGGGATTTTAAGTAACAATGTTAATGCAAGGTAATTAATGCTAAATTAAAGTAAATAATAATGAATAGTGATTAATTCAAAATTTGTAACATATATTATAAATTACCTGCTTATTTGTTAATGGAATTAGAAATTGTAATAAAATAAATGAATGTTACACTAATGGAAAATGAAATAATTAAATGTTGAGTAATTATAGGATCATATTCATTATAAGCGTTATTTTAATAATTATGATTAATTGTGAAATTAATACGGGAAGATGTAAAGTAATAACTAGGGAAGTAGTACGTTATAAATTAAATATAACCTAAACTTAATTGTAAGTAAAAGGTTGAAATTGAATCTAATCCTTTTGGAAACTTATTAAAAATAAACTGGATTCAATTTAAAATAAAGAGGTTAGTTTAAGAAATCGAAATACATACTATAAAAGGGTAAATTAAGTTACTTTAAATTGGAACGGGAATTGATTTAAATAATTATAAATAAATAAGTAAATCAAGATGATGAAATTTATGAATTTTAGGATTTGAATCTTTATTGGTGAGTTAATTTATTTAAATTTATAATATTTGGACTTATTGTGAATAAATGAAATCAAATAAGTAATTATTACGTTAAATTAAGAATTAAGTTGGAATGAGATATTTATGTGATAATTTTAAATCCAACGGTAACCCTTATATTTGAAATTAATGAATAGAATAAATATAGGTTAATTCAATTAAAAGGAAATTTTGGAAATTTATCTATAATTTTGAATTTAATGAAATTGAGAATTAATATTGAAATTTATAAATGAATCATCTAAATTTACATTTTTAAATTGGTTTAAAATCAATGTAAATGTTTGAGGATTATTAAGTGATAAAATTTCCAATACTAAAACTGAAATATAAAAATTGGATTTATTCACTAATTCTTATTTATTTAATTAATATAAAAATAGCCATTTTGGTCACGGGTTCGGATTTCGACGAAACCTGTTTCATGGGATCCGTAACAGTGAATTATTGTAGGGTTTCAAGTTTCATAGCGATCGGACTTGTCGTTTGATCGTACGAACGCGAAACGCCTTGAAATCGATTTAATTGAAATCAATTTGAAAATATTGATTTCAGCATAACTTCTTCATATGATGGAATTTGGACGTGAAACTTTTTCCATCGCGTTCACAATATTTTAAAATACCTATTTCGATATATGGGTTTACCCAATTTCGTTCCGGGGTCAGAACAGGCTTTTTGGGCCACGTTAGTGTTAGCACGTTGTTTATCGGATCCATCTACTCTATTTCTAACCTACCTATATAAACCCAGTTATGAACCCTAGCCTCTATCTATTTTCATTTGTTTGTGCGTTCATTTCCTCAGCTCCTGCTCTTCCCAATGGCTGCAAACCCTAGATCTAAATTCAAATTTCAATCCAAATCAAAAGCTAAAATTTCAAAGCCTTCGGAAAAATCTCAAAAAAATATATATTGGTGTTCTCGACGAGCGAAATTCAACGCTGTAATTTGTTTCTCAATTTGGTCTGTGATGTGACCAGAAATTAGGGTTTTGTCCCGGCCGTTCATTTGTAATCAGTGAAATTCAACGGTAGATCGTCGTCCTGGGTTCGATCGGGTTGTAGAAGGTTGAAGAGGGAGTCGAGCACGTTATGGATCCGATGACCATTCGTTCTCAGGCGGCCGTGGTTGGTCGAAAATTGGTGATTAAGGAGGCGGCAGCGCGTGGAGGTTGGAGGTGACGTGGTTCACCGCGTCTTGGGGGTAGGTGCGCCGGGAAGTGGGGGTCGTTGGGATGTGCTTTGATCAGGTCGAAGGCTCAAGGGTTGGTCGGCGTTTGGGAGTAAACAGCGGCGGTTGGGAAGTTACGCATGTAACTTAGGGTTTGGTATGGGAAACGAGATGCTGACGTGTCGATGAAGATGGGTATTGTGTATTTTTCTTTTATTTTTATTTAATTTAATTTGAACATGCTATAATCTAAATAACTTTCACATACGAGCTCAGTTTCACGCGAGATTTTTTTTGTTAGGATCGTGATTAAATTCCAGATCTTTTGACACTAGTTTGGACAGATTTGGAGACCGTCGAATTTTTGGATTTAAATCGGATTTAAATTTGACTTAAATTCAAAAGGTGAGTGTTTTAACCCACTCACAACTTCTAAATTTCTTATGTTTGTTAAATTGATTTAAGATATGAGTAGAAGTTTATTTATGACTGTTTGGCATGTTTTATTCATTACTTCAGTTAAATCGCATTTATTTAATTTAACTGTTAATTAATTTTATTATTGCATATAATTTGACAGTTAGAATTTATTTGTTTGCATATAAACTGATAGTTAAACAGTTAATAAATTTATTTTGAATATAAACTGTTAGTTAATAACTGTTATTTATTACATGTTATATTTTATATGCTATATGTCGATGATTGGTTAAAGTGATGATGATTGCAATAAATTGGTTGATGATTGATATTGGGTGAATGGATGATGTGTTCTACATTTAATAAACTGCAAGTTATTATGCATTTTCATTTTATTTGGGATTGCGGTTTGAAATGATATACAACCGTGATTTTTAGTTTTAAATTGCGGATTGGAATGATAAATATCCGTATCACTTGACCATAGGATAGAAAATTATATACAGGCACCGCGGTATATATATATAATTATTTTTGAAATGATTTTTTTCTATGGTTTGGATAGGATACGGTTAATAAATATAAATTTGGATGTTTTATAAAATCTTGTTTTATATATACATCTATAATTAAAGTATTGAATTTAAGCTATGTATGGATTTGTTAAATAAAATAAATAAGTTGAATAAATGGATTTGATTATTTTATATGGTTAAGTACATGTTAAGATATTGAAAACATATAGAATTTTAAATGATTTAAATCAATTAAGATTGGGAGTTAAATTTGAGAATTTATTTGGAATTGAGCGTAATTAAGAATTTAACTTCATAAGTTGATGTAAAATTTATTAACTTGAAATATTAAAAGAGGTATGATATTTATAACTGGATTTAATGAATAATTCTAGTATAAATAAATGGAAGGAAATATTTAGTGTTAATAAATTTAGTTTTATTTTAAATGGTTATGGATTATCCTGTAAACCTTTCAAACTAAATAATAGTAAAATGAATTGTTGATTTAAACCCCAACCTTAGTTTTGAAATTCATTAAATACTCAAAGTTGAAATATTAAAAATCGAAGTGTTTTATTTAAACTGAAATAGGATACAAAGGTTATGGGTTTAGACTGAATTTAAAGTGAATAAAAATTGTGAAGGCGTGGAAATTATTTACTTTTAAAGAAATTTTAATTCAACCGTTTTATTTTATATGCTGTTGAATATCCAAACCATTTAAGTTTTGAAAGTTATGGCTTTAAACTATGGATTTCGAAGTATTATCTTGGAAGTTAAAATTCAAATATTTGTTTTTGAGGTATTTATAAATTTTAAAGTGG
This sequence comes from Allium cepa, assembly GCA_030765085.1. Classification (NCBI taxonomy): domain Eukaryota; kingdom Viridiplantae; phylum Streptophyta; class Magnoliopsida; order Asparagales; family Amaryllidaceae; genus Allium; species Allium cepa. The sequence goes on along the minus strand of CM060939.1, from coordinate 646,555,458 downwards.
CATGATTTTGGAAAAGAAATATATTTGAAAAAAAATGATATCATATTTATTTGGGTTTTAAAAGGAAATGATATCGTATTTATGGGTTTTGAAATGGATAATTATTTCTAGTTTTAAATTATAAACTATTTTAAAGACCGCAGTGTTATAATAACGTTTGGTTGTTGAAGAGACCGGGATTGGAAGTTGTCATACTCTCTGCCAACCCCGAAAACCACTTTAACAACCGCATACGCAGGAGAGATTCCAGAATGAAGTAGAATGGTGGCGGTGTTCCTTTAAGGTAAATATGTGGACCCGACTCCCGTGAGTTGGCATAAGGTGGCTAAAACATGAGCGATCGACGGGTTAATAAGGTAACACCTTTGATCGGACACATCCCTTCGATATTATACTTTGACTTTTGGATTGATTCGGTGGCCACTTTTGATTTTTTGTATTTGGGGGTGTGGCTCGAGGTGGGCGGTAGCTGTGGCTATGCGTTACCACCGACCCGGAAGCGTAATTGGTATATCTACCCTAGCATTGCCTAGTTGTGCCGTGTCACCTACCCTAGCGCGCCTTATACGATTTTGGTTTTGTACCATACCTATGGAGTGCCCTCTGACGATGCCCAGTACGGGGGAGATTACGGTACTGTATAGACTATGGGAATATATAACTGTGTTAAGGTGGAAAATGTAAAGCCTTAACGCTATTTAAAAGTAAGTTTATTTTACAAATAGACACTATTATAATTGCGCAATATACTATATAGTAAATGGTTTAACGGATCCTTAGGAGATGTAAATCCCGAGCATCTCTTGAGTTACTGCACTCATATTTATTTCTGTTAATTTAACTCACATAAGATCTTTTAGTTCTGACTCGAGTATTTTTGTCTTTTCAAATTCGCTCGGGTCAGTCCGAGCGTTTCAGGATTTGAAGACTTTATTTCTGGAGGAAGAAGACGAAGATTTCATCATTATTATTATATTATATGGTTTCACTACACTATATTCCGCTGCATAGATATTTATTGGTATGTGAACTCTGATATTTATTGTAAAAAGAAGAATCAAATGTTTTGTAAACAGTTTTATGAACTGTATATTGATTATTATATTTTATCCTTCCGCTGTGAGATTCCGTTTTCTTTTTATTTCTTTCTTGTTTTTCTTATTTACCCCATAACAATCAGCCCTTCCGTATGTTTTGAAATAGCACGTGTGTCGATTTAAAGCGTGCGAAAAGGCGGGACGTTACAACAGTCATAGTTTGCGGGGTACAATATTTTGACGAAGTTTGTTCATTCGGAGTAAGCTAATAAACAATATTTTAAGTTCATGTATTCAACTTGAATGATTTCAGATGGATCACGTTGTGTTAATGTAACACAAGACCATAAACTACGAGATACATCTAAGAACTCGATTGTTGAAATGTCATCTTGATCGGTTTACATAAAGTGTAACATATTTGACATCTTAAATGTTAAGAATAGTCGAATGCGCTTTTGTAAAAGATTTGTTGTGATATTATAGTAAGGTTTTCTTTTGAATAGTCTGACCATTTGAAAGAAAAACGAATGTATAAGAATAGATGTAATTTACGGTAAAGTTGGAACGAAGAGAATGAATAGTCACTTCTGCTTCATAGAGAAACATTGGAAACAAGAATTGTAATACTAATTGATACTTAATATTGGAATATGAAATATGTTTTTTATTCCAAAATGTATTGTCATATAGAAAATTGTTTTCTATAACATTTATTTCTTTGAGTTCAAGATATTTGATCAAAGAACTCTCCATTATAAACTAGTTGCAGCGTATGAAATAAGTAAACAATATCAACTGAATGGTGGACCTCTAAATTAGTACGCTATTATAATAATGGCGAAAATAGTGGGAGCATGCCATATAACACCTAATGACTGCATCAAATTACGAAAATTGTTTTCGTAAAATGTATCGAACATTATTTATGAAATAATGTTTATTTTTGGTATTGACTGAAAAATAGATATAACTATATTTCAGTATGAGTATTATGAATATTCATTATGAAATATAACTATATTATGGAATTTGTTTTCATAGTAAAAGTGATGCAGTAAAAAAATACATGTATGTCTAATATTATTTACGGTTGTTTTGGAATATAGACTAAGCCGTAGTTTTGAGAAATAATTTTACTATATGATTATGAATTATATGATACATGTTAATTATATCTCAAACAATTGACGGATATGCATCCATTCAGTTGGAGCATCACAAGAGTTGATGAACTCTTTGAATTAATACATATTGATGTATGCAATCACAAGTCTATTAATACTAAAAAGATTCCACATACTTTGTTATATTTATTGATGATTTATTACCAACATGTACATATGTATTGGATATACATGTAGTAAGTTTATGATAAAATCATAGGATATAAAAGAAAAGTAAATAAAAAAACATACAATAGAATAAAATGATTTGATTTGGTCGAATAAGTGAGTATATTGGAAAGAGTTCCAAATGTACCTAAAAATGAATATAGATTCAATGCCAAAAGTCACTCCTCTATGTGATACATAATGATGCACCGATAAGGAGTAATTAGACATTGTTGGACAATTTACGATTAATTATGAGTGAAGTTTAGTTAGTTTCTTTTATAAGGTCGTGTACTTAAGAGTAGTACGCAAGGTGGTATTATTTCATCTAAACAACAGTTTACAAAATCATACAAGATAAGGGTTTGTAAGAAATCCCAACATATCCTAGGCCAAGGAGTTGGCAGGTTGTGCGAATCTAAATATTGCACGTAATAATTGTTCATGAGGGATTTTGTATGAATCTCCAAAAGTTTTTTTGGAAAGGTCTGCCATCAAATGACATATTTATATTTTGAACATAATTTTTGCAAACAAAAATCAGTTTTATAAATAAAAAGGTTCATAAAGCGTTTATGAATCCCTATTCTATTTGCACTAAGAAACGATTGTTGTTTCAAGATATAGCAACTTCGTTGTGAATGAATTTCTTTGAGAAATTTTTGGTAGTTAAATGGAATTGGATCCGATCCATATATAGAATTGGTTATATGAGATGAAGTGAAATTAACTAACCTAAATGAACACATAGCATTAGAATGTCTAATAAGTATTCTCGTACATCGAAGAGAAATTGAGTTTCTTATTAATGTCAAAAATATACATTACCCTCGGTTGTTCAGTTAAACCATTAGGATTGTTGACTCTATATGGTATGATTCGCCAATCTGAAAGAATTCCAAGTACGTTATCAAAATATGATTTTGGTAGTTGTAACCAAAGAGATGTGATCCATCGGCCGAGTCTGTGTCTTTATTGGAAAGACTAATGTGGTTGGAATTAAATGAGCAACGTTGATAAGAATAATATCGTAAATTTCAATTACTGAAATTAGCATAATAGAATAGTATGCAACATGCTCAAGTTAATTCAGATTTACTCGTAAAATTATCGTTCAATAAGACTTAGTGTTTGGTACTTATGTATTGAAATAGGAAATTCTAAATAATGATTTGGAGTAAGCCGTTTGTACATGTTAACCAAAAATACCATAAAGTCAGTGGGAGCGATATTGGGTTTGTGAGTTTTTGGATATGATCCAAAAAATGATACGAATGTATCATCTTATAAGCATCAAGATTGAATAAGTATTTTTATAGAAATATCAAATAGTTTGATTTTCAATCAAAGTGCAGAGGAAGCGTGTGTTCATAAGAAAGAACGTTAAAAAGTACATTAATATTTCTAAACTATATGTAAACAACACGCTGTTGATTTTAACAATATGCTTGTATTAAAATCAACTTTAGTTGTTTTAGTGCTCAATTTTGGATTGTAAATGATGTCTTTTATGGTAAGTATAAAAAATACAGGGATTGTCCCAAAACGATATACAAGAGCACCCTATTAAAAAGAGAATATGTAAGTTGGATTCCTTATGCATTAGCAATAGGAATTATCATACAGGTTATGTTATGTATGACATTCTGTTTTTTTATGTATTTGATACATGAAGCAAATATAAAATCCAAATTGATATCACTAAATGGTTGTTTGAGGTGTTCTCGCGTATTTATGAAATACCAGAGATTTGTTTATAGAAACAACAAACTCGTTATGATGGAACATTTGAATACAAACTTTTATAAGTGATACTGAGTATAACATGTCTATGATAAAATTCAAGTTAAAATCTTTAATTTGAAAATGTTTCAACATAAAGGTGATTGTGGTCGATTCAACGAAATGTTGAGAACGTTAACTTGAATATTGCTATAACAAACCAATGTATATAGATATAAATGCACAAATTTATAATTGAGCCAATGGTGATTCCAAATGTTGAGAATCCCATAATATTGTGATAAGATAACAATGTCATGAAATTGGTCATGATAGAACTTAAAGCTCACTAAAAGCCAAAAGACATACTTTGAATTGTTCCACATGATAAAGGCAGTTTATCAATGTCAGAGAGAGTTAATCGATAAAGTAGATAATTAAAATAAAACAGCATACACATTCACTAAGGGACTGATCTAATTGGTTTTGAAAAAACTGTTGGGAGAAGTTGGAATCAGATTCCATAATTAACCCCAAGTGCAAGTGGGAGATTGATAGAGTTAGGGGTATGCCCTAGGGGAAATTATGTAATTTGTTACATTATATCTAACTCATTTGACCAATCTTGTTCACAACAAAAGACATTTTCTTCCTATTATATACTCGATATAATGTGATTATATTAATTAATTAACTTAATTAAAAGTATATTTAATAGAAAAATCCATAAATGGTATATTCTATTATAGTAGTTACAAAGTGTTATAACCATGAGTAATTTATCACAACGAAACAAATATACCATTTTAAATGTTCCAAGTCAAGATGCATCAAGATTGTATATCGATGTATCCATTGAGACTGGAGTACGTAAGGCTCTCCAAATGTTGGACAGTGTATTACTCATAACTGCTGGGGGCACCTACGGGTTATGTACTAATAGTTATTGGATAACTATGGAACGACTCCCTCGATAGTTTTATGTTGGTTAATATAACTAAGGTCAAACAGCAAATATCGATGTGACTGATTTACATAGTTCTCTCGACTTGAGAATACTGTAGATCTTCAATATGAAAGCTCCGTTTTGATTATAACTTAATCATGGCATAACGTCCATTGAGTAACTATAGTTGGGTCGAGTTGAAGTTTTGGAAGTGAAGCACTATTCAAGAGAGGATTCGTCTCCTCAATTACATGCGGTTAGTATCACATTCAACTCAAGTCAACTGAAAGTCTTTGGCCAGAGCATTTCGGTTAATAATAATTGTTATTATTGAACCAAGGGCTTTGTATTTGGACTATAAAGTTGAATGTGAATGAGGCTAGAATTTTGACCATTACCAAATTCCATAAGTCCAAACTGATATAGTTTTGACGAAGAGAATTGGTGTAAACAAATGTCACAACCGACTAACGCTTATTAAACTAAATTGGATTTTGCCGAAAATGAGAAAGCGATAAATTTGGCCATAATGTCACACCACCTACTAAGTGATGTGTGAACGTTAATATTATAATAGTTCGATGTTAATCACTGACCAAATTTACACCCAAGAGTTACACAGCCGAAATGATGAATTCCTTTAAGACCGACCGATTTAATTAGTTTATAATTGGTATAATTAATTAAATTAATTAATATTTATGAAATTTTAATTATAAATTTTGAATATGGTTTGAGAAATAAATAATGTAATATATATTTATAACAGTTATAAATATATCGATCGATATACAATATCGATAAGCGATTAGATTAGATTTAATTGCATAGTATTTTGGCTTGGGCTTAGACGGGTTTAAGGCCCATCATTAGTGCTGCAAAATTTCGGTTTTGGGAAGGTCTAGGGGAGGCTAATACATAGGGAATTGGCTTGGAGATAATAAGTTGAGATCAAGTGAGAATGGGTAAAAAGGTTTTCCTCGTTTCTCTCTAATACAACCCTATATGTGTGTGTGTCTCTAAAAATAACGACTAACCTTTTTTGGCTGCCATTACCTTTACATTGCTGGTTAAACCATAGCTCTCAATCCACTCCAAAATTCTCAAATATATTTCAAATTAAAATAATACTATTCAATAGTTAGAGGTCGATGATTCCGGACTTGCAATCTGACGAATCAAGAACAGTAAAAGGAAGGGAAATCATTGCTTCAACGTGGATTCAAATGTATCATTTTGGCAATTTTAATTCATATTACAGTAATTAAATTATAATCTATGATCCTATGATGAGCAATTTCATATCTTTTTAAATACATTGCTACTATTTGTCAGTTAGGTGAGATTTGGTAAGTAGATGTAGTTGTCACAAATCAGTTTGGTTATATGCATAATTTGTTTATTATACTATTTGGTTTATGTAAAGACAAGTGTTATTTGCTGCACAAAATCAAATTTTGTCATTAATATTTTTTAATATACATTTTTTAAGAAATTCATATATATATATATATATATATATATATTAGTGTATATTTCTCTCTCATAATACCACATATGCATACATAAGATATATATATATATATGATTTAAAAAAATTAGTACACTTATTTATATATAATATGAAATTACAAATTCAATAATTAATTATCATACATATATTCATATTTTTTTAAATTAACATTTATTGAATTTTGAATTGTTTATTATATAAACTAACTAGTATATTAAAAATTCAATTTTACATTTAAAAAAATATTACATCATTCCATAAATTTATAAAAAAAATAGGATTTCTTCAATAAAGTTTATTATTTTTAATAATTAATTTGTTTTGGAAAAACTGTTTATGATTTATTAAAATTTAATAATTTAATTGAAAAATTCTTCAAAATTTTTTATAACCTTTCATTCATGATTCTAAAATTTAGAAATTTTGAATTTTGAATTTTTTATAATATATTATTTTATATTAATAATTATTGCTGAAATCAATGTATTTGTTTTAAAAAAAAATATTTCAACTTTGAAAAATCTTTAAAAAATTTCTAAGCTCTATTTTATGATCCTAGATTTTTGAAAAGTGTAAAATTTGAATTTTCTGTAATAGATTATTTTATGTTAATTATTTATGTATCAAAACATTATTTAATTCATAATATATACAAATTAAAATACTAAAGTTATTATGTTTTCAAAACTAAGTTCATTTGAATTATAAATAATTTTGAATAATTGTTCTCTCTCTTTTTATATATATATTTATCTGTTTGCTCCAAAATTTGTCACAAACACCCAATAGTCGATGATTCACAATCACAGATCTCAGATGAATAATATGCAGAGAATAAAATATGAAGAACACTCAGAAAATTCAAAATAAAGCGGTAAACAACACAGAATTTATAGTGGTTCGGCGATCTGGCCTACATCCACTCTAAAGTTGATGATTTTATTGATATTCACTTGGTGATTTCAATCGATTACAACAGATTACAGTGAATTATGGCTCAGAAATTCGAGTACAACTATGGTGGTGAAGTGCTAGGTAGAATCCGACAGAGTCTGGACGTTGAAGAATCGAAAGATCCCTTTTTTATTGGCTCTGGGGCTCTATTTATAGACGTAGAAGGCTGATATCTCGATCAATCTTCGAGAGACTTCTTCTGTCACGCGAGGGGGCCCACGCGATCGATCCCACAAAGCTTCGACTCAATCTGTGATCGATACAAACCAAATTTGTATCGATCAAGATTTGGTCCAATGGAGTCGAAACTTGGCATGAACCTTTCTTGGCTTGTACGTAAGCTCCTATTAAAATTTCATAGGATTTGGACCTGTGGATCTCAATTTATGATCAATACAAAATGGAGTTTATCGTTCGGCCGTTTGCTTCGAATCGATCACTTCGAATCGATGATTGCACATGCCTTCATGACGACGTGGCACACATTCCTAGATTGATCCACCATTCACTCTGAGTTGACCGCATCTTTGCTTAAACTTCACCTCGCTCGTATCGATGTCATTGCCCTGTTCGAATCGACCAACATCATGTTCTTCGCATCGATCTGTAGTATGCTTTGTTCAAATCGATGGAGATGGTTTAACTCGTATCGATGGAGGTGGCTCTGTTCGCATCAATGAAAGTGGTCTTTATTCGTATTGATCAAAGTCACTTCCACTCGATAGATACGGACAGGCAATCCGTGATGGATATGAACAATGCTTGCTCAACGGATACGAAGCAGTGATGGTTTGGTGGATACGAACTAGGATCAACTGATGGATGCGAATATCAAAAGCCTGATCGATACGAACGAGAGAGACTGATCAATGCAAAATGGACTATGACCGATCGATACGAAGCGCATTTATCAGCTGATGGTTACGAAGACGAATGGTGCGAAATGATGGATACGAATGGATGGATTCGAACAGTGGCATGACGATGGATAGAATCTGATTGATTCGAAGTATTGCTCACTGATGGATACGAAAATGAGGTTATTTCCTCCAACTTGCATCGATCATAACTCTAGCACACGACCTTGGATTGAATTGAAATTTGAAATGTTGGTTTTCATGGCTTCGGTTGTCGTGTCTTGACAATTGTAACCTGATTCGGACTCGGACAAAATTCATCGATATCCATAGCGAACCTGCATGCAATCCATCTTCGTGATGAATTGTCTTTGTTTTCCAGTTGACCTTTTGGTATCGTGGCCTTGCTAAAAGGCGAGATAACACTTGCCCTCCAAAACATGCCTTTCGATGGGAAGGTGTGTTTTGTAATATCATAAGTCGGATGTTCATATCCTATAGATGACCTGCAAAGAAATGGATATTTTTATCTGACCACGAATGACGATCATTCGGTATCGTATGCCACTCGAGGTGTTATGTGACCGTTCACGGTCAGATGCCATTCGCGGCGAATGGTGACCGTTATCCGTAGGGGTGTCGTTCGAGGAAAATTGTGATCGTTCGCGATCGGGTGCTGTTCGAGGCGAATTGTGACAGTTCAAGGTCAGGTGTCGTTCGAGGTGAATTGTGACCGTTCGAGGTCAGGTGCCGTTTGAGGCGAATTGTGACCGCTCAAGGTCGGGTGTCGTTCGAGGCGAATTATGACCGTTCGAGGTCGAGTGCCGTTTGAGGCGAATTGTGACCGTTCGACGTCGGGTGCCGTTCGAGACGAGTAAGTGTGCCCGGGGGTCTTAGTATTATCGATACCAGATTTCACGTTTGAGTGAGTTTCTAGATCGTCTGTTAGGGCAGTTTATAGCCATCTCAGAGCATGCCTAAGGACCGTTCGCGACCCCGTACATGTGTAAGTAGCTTAGCCGTTTCAGAATTATCAAAACCAAATATTCATTCAACTATGAGTTTTAAAACAGAAATGTCTGACAAAATCAAATCCAAACATGAGAAGCAAAAAAAACGAAAGCAAAATAGTGACGTCAGAGTGCAAACACCTACATCGATGTGGTTCATAGTTATATCAAAGCATGCCTAAGGATCGTTCGCGGTCCTATACATGTGTAAACAACTTAATTACGTCAACGTGGAGTTTGCTACTCGTTCGTCGTTATCTCAATCAATCGATAATAAGCTGATGTCTCGATCCTGAGCCATCTTCAGTTGGTGCAGGCGGTGGCCGTTCTTGTTCCACCGTCGTGGCCCTCCTTCTCACATGTTGCGATAGCAAACCATTCCAGATTTTCCCCTCAACTTCATCTTTCAAGTGTCTGCAGTCGTTTGTGCTGTGACCATTCAACTCATAGAATGAGCAATACTTTTCTGACCTTCTCTCGTTGCAAGTTGGATCTCTCCTCGTCGGCTTTCGATAAGGAACCTTCCCCTTGGTGTCCTGGTAGATCCGCTCCAAAGTCTCGTTCATCTCCGTATATGAGGCCAATTTTGGTTCCTTTCGTGGTCATGTTGATCTACTATCGTTATCCTCGTCCTTTCGTTTCCCTTTGCTAGCTTCTGCACCTTTTTCAGGAGGATTTCCACCTTCGACTGCATAAACGTTGATTCCTTCTCCTTCCTCTCTTTCAGCGTTTGTATCCTCCGACTGTAACAATCCTTCAAACTCATGATAAAATTCCCCTAGATCCATAGGGGGATCTCTTGTCAGCGAATTCTTGAATTCTATGCCATCAGCTATGCCCGGTACAGCTGCCATCAAAACCATGGATGGATCCGGTCGATCCATCGACGTTGCAGCTGCATTGAATCGCGTTAGAAAGTTTCTCAAAGGTTCCCCAGCCCTTTGCTATAGTGCTGCCAAATTTATCACATTCTTGGGTCTCGAAATGTGAACCCTGAATTGCCTCATAAACCTTTCAGTCAAATCATTCCATGTTCCGAAAGATCCACTCTCCAGTTGCCTAAACCATAATGCCGCAATATCTGCCAAGTACAATGGGAAACACTGTGCCATGACCTCCTCTGATGCCCCCAACACTTCCACATGTCTCATATACTTTGTCAAATGAACCATAGGGTCCGTCGTCCCATTATACATATCCAATGACGGTAGCATAAAATCTGGTGGTTCCTAGCTCGCCTGATTACTAGGGTAAAAGGACTCTTATTCACATCCTTCCAGTCTTTGTTTACCAAGCTGCCCCTTATAGCTCGTCTAACCATCTCCGCCAATCTGTCATTGTCTCCGAGTTATAGTCCTCGCCCATTGCCTTCGACCTGCCCCCGAGTTCACGAGGGAATCCTGGAATCTGTTCTCCTGGTTGAGCATCCGTTCCTTTGCCAATGCCATTCTGTTTGAATCCACCCGGTGTTCTTCTTAGTGTTGGGTCAACATGCTTTAAGTGAGTGCCCCCTAGCTCTGGCGCCGACCCAGATGGTCCTGCTCCATTCTGAATTCTAGTTGCTCCTTGACTCTACGCTCCAAGTTGCCCAACCCATCGAAACAAATTCTGGATCATTTCTTCTTATCTTTTCATCATTGTCTCCATCTCATCCCTAGTGATGAAGATCGACGTCTGGTTCGCTTCTGAGGAAGCCTCTTGACTCCCTTCGTGTTGACTTCTCTTTGGTCTCTGCCTTTTACTTGACTACCTTTTCATAGCTTTTCAGATTTGAACCTTAAACCTTCAAATTCAGCTTCCAAGCGGTAGAATCCTTGAGTTTTGTGTTCTCAGTGAAAGCAACAAAATGTTTGTGCTAAAATTGGTCACAAACACCCAATAGTCGATGATTCACAATCACACATCTCAGATGAATAATAAGCAGAGATAAAATATAAAGAAACTCAGAAAATTCAAAAGAAAGCAGTAAACAACACAGAATTTATAGTGGTACGGCGATCTGGCCTACGTCCACTCTAAAGTTGATGATTTTGTTGATATTCACTTGGTGATTTCAATCGATTACAGCAGATTACAGTGAATTATAGCTTTGAAATTCTAGTACAACAGTGGTGGTGAAGTGCTAGGTAGAATCCGGCAGAGTCTGGACATTGAAGAGTCGAGAGATCCCTTTTCTGTTGGCTATGGGGATCTATTTATAGGCGTAGGAGGCTGATATCTCGCTCAAACTTCAGGAGACTTCTTCTGGCATGTGAGGGGGCCTACGCGATCGATCCCACAAAGCTTCGACTCGATCTATGATCGATACGAACCAGTTTCGTATCGATCAAAATTTGGTCCAATGGAGTCCAAACTTGGCATGAACCTTCCTTGGCTTGTATGTAAGCTCCTGTGAAAATTTCATAGCATTTGGACATGTGGATCTCAAGTTATGATCGATACGAAATGGATTTTTTCGTTCGACCATTCGCTTTGAATCGATCACTTCGAATCGATCTCTTCGAATCGATGATTGCACGTGCCTTCCTTACGACGTGGCGTGCACTCCCGGATCGATCCACCATTCACTCCGAGTTGATCGCGTCTTCGCTTAAACTTCACCTCGCTCGTATCGATGTCGTTGCCCTGTTCGAATCCACCAACATCATGTTCTTCGCATCAATCTGTAGTGTGCTTTGTTCAAACCGATAAAGATGGTTTAACTCGTATCGATGGAGGTGGCTCTGTTCGCATCGATGAAAGTGGTCTTTATTCATATCGATCAAAGTCGCTTCCACTCGATCGATATGAACGTGCAATACCGTGATGGATATGAACGGTGCTTGCTCAATGGATATGAAGCAGTGATGGTTTGGTGGATACGAACTAGGATCAACTGATGGATGCGAATATCAGAAGCCCGATCGATACAAACAAGAGAGACTGATCGATGCGAAATGGACTATGACCGATCGATACGAAGCGCACTTATCAGCCGATGGTTATGAAGATGAACGGTGCGAAATGATGGATACGAATGGATGGATTCGAACAGTGGCATGACGATGGATACGAATCTGATCGATTCGAAGTATTGCTAGCTGATGGATACGAAAACGAGGTTATTTCCTCTAACTTGCATCAATTATAACTCGAGCACACGACCTCGGATTGACTTGAAATTTGAAATGCTGGCTTTATCGCTTTGCTTGTCGTGTCTTGTCAATTGTAACCAGATTCGAACTCGGACAAAATTCATCGATATCCATAGCGAACCTGCATACAACCCATCTTCGTGACGAATTGTCTTTGTTTTCCAATTGACCTTTTGGTATCGTGGCCTTGCTAAAAGGCAGGATAACATATCTACATATAAATGTTTTATGTTCATATTATATATATATTATAGTTATACATATACGCGTGTGTGTAAGTAACATCCCGCCTTTTTATATGCTTTAAATCGACGATAAACCACACACGTCGGACTTAAACCATACAGAAAGGCGGATTGTTATGTGGTAAATAAGAAAAAGCAAAGAAAGAAAATGAACAAACCAGAATCTTGCAGCGGAACGATAAAATATAATAATCAAATATACAGTTCATGAAGCTGTTTTACAAAATATTCGATTATACTTATACAATACATATCGGAGTTACACATACCAGAGAATAATCAATAACAATGCAGTGGAACAACGTGATGCAGTGAAATCATATAATAAATAATAGTAATAAAATCTTCGTCTTCGTCCTCCAGAAATAAAGTCTTCAACTCCTGAAATGCTCGGACTGACCCGAGCAAATTGAAAAGACAAAACACTCGAGTCAGAACTAAAGATCTTATGTAAGTTAAATCAACGGTAAATAATATGAGTGGAATGGCATCAGAGACATTTACGGGATTTAACATCTCCTATCCAGTGTCTAACGTGAGTGTAGTAACTTAAGAGATGCTCGGGATTCACATCTCCTAAGGATCCGTTAAACTATTTACTATGTAGTAATATTTCGCTATTATAATAATGTCTATAGTAAAATAAACTTGCTTTTAAATAGCGTTAATGCTTTACATTTTCCACCTTAACACGTAATAGTCTCAGTAGTCCATCCAATATCATGGTTCCTCCAGATCGGGAAGCCACCAGAGGATACCACATGGGCTATGGGAGAAAATCAAACTTGTATCAGGCACGATAGGGTAGGTGACGGGCACAACTAGGCAATGCCAGGGTAGATATACCAATTACGCCTCCGGACCGGTGGTAACGCATAGCCGTAGCTACTTCCCACCTCGAGCCACACCTCCAAATAAAAGTCAAAAGTGGCTACCGAATCAATCCAAAAGTCAAAGTATAATATCGAAGGGATGTGTCCGATCAAAGGTGCTACCTCATTAGCCCGTCAATCGCTCCTGTTTTAGCCACCTTATGCTAACTCATGGGAGTCGGGTCCACGTATCTACCTCAAAGGAAGCGCCACCACCATCCTACTTCATTCTGGAATCTCTACCACGTACACGGTTGTTAAAGTGGTTTTCGGAGTTGGCAGAGAGTATGACAACTTCCGATCCTGGTCTCTTTAACAACCAAACGTTATTATAACACCGCGGTCATTTCAAAATAATTATACTTCAAAACCAAAATATACTATCCATTTCAAAATCATATAAATACAATATCATTCCCTTTCAAAAACCAAATAAATATGATATCATTTTTATAAAACCCAAATCAATATAATATCATTTTTATTTCGAATATATCCTTTCCAAAATCCTAGCACTTTCAAAATTTTAATATTTCGAAACCAAATGCTTGAAATATTACCTTTCAAAACATAATACTTCGAATTTCATAGCTTCTAAACCGCAACTTCCAAAACTTAAATGGTTTGGATATTTAAACAATATATAAAATAAAATAGTTTGAATTTAAAATCACTTTATAAAGTAAAATAGTTTCCTCGACTTCATAATTTTTATTCACTTTATATTAAATCTCAATTCACTTTCAGCTCACTTTCGGTTTCAGTAAACCATTTCACTTTCAATATATTTCAAACTTTGAGTATTAAACAATTTCAAACTAAGGTTGGTAGTTACGACTCAACAATTCAATGTTCTATTTTAGTTTTGAAATAATTGCATAATAAATCTATCTTCATTTAAATAAACTCAAATTACAAATAACCACATGTTTCCTTTATTTAAAATTGAAATATTCGTTTAATTCATCTTAAACTAAAATCAAGTTATAAAAATCATACCTTTAAAATCCCAATTTCATTAAATTTCAAATCAATTTCATATTTATCTTCCCACCTTATTCTCATTTAAGTTGTTATAAACTATAGAAATATAAGTTAAATAGCTACTTAACCATATTATATCTTAATAAATCAAACTTTATTATTAAACTTATTTTATACTTTAAACCAATTTTATACATAGCTTAAAAACCAAGAATTTAACTATATATATAAAATAACATTTATGAAATATCCAAATCAATATCTCATAAAACCATATATTTCTTTACAAAGCCATAGAAATCATTTCAAAATATTTTTATATATATACCACTGTGTCGGTATATATAATTTTCTACCCTATGGTCAAGTGATACAAATATTTATCATTTCACTCCGCAATTTAAAATAAAAATACAGTTATATATCATTTCAAACCGCAATCCCGAATGAAATAAAAATGCATAACACTTATAATTTATAACAATATATAATACAACGTCCATTCATCCAATATCAACAATCAAACATTTATCACAATCATCATCCAATTCAAATAATAACATTAATATAGAATATATAATAAATAACAGGTAATTACTGGCAGTTTATATTCAATAATAAATTAATTTAACTGGCGGTTTATATGCAATAATAAATTGAATAATAATTTAATTCAATAAATTTCATTTAACTGGAATGATGATAAAAAAATATACCAGACAATAATAAACAAATATTTAATCACATTAGAAATTAACCTAACAGACATAAGAAATTTTAGAAGTTGTGACTGAGTTAAAACACTCACCTTTTGAATTTAAATCCAATTTAAAACCAAAATTTAAACAGTCTCGGAATTCGTTCAAACTAGCGTCAAAATGTCCAGAATTTAAATATGATCCCACCGCAAGAAACCACGCGTAGATTGGACCTCGTATGAAAAAGCTATGCAATTTAGAGTATTGAGTTGAAATTGAAATAGAAAAATAAAAAACAAAACAGCCTCACCTCAAACGACACGTCACCACGTTAACAGCGCTCAAACCTAAAAACCCTAAAAGCTCCTTCGCCTCGCACACGTACAACACCATCAACGGCCGCCACCCGAATCCCAAAATCGCACGCCTACTCGCGCCACGCCGCCGCGCCAGAGGCGTCGCCCTACCTCTGCTCGCGACCCTCCCTCTGCGTCGACCTGCGACGCCGATCAAGTAAAAACACACCGCCGCCACCGTAGGATTTTAACCCTAATCGAATTTTTCGAGGCGATCTAGCCGTTGACTTCACGAACGAACAACGCCGATGGACTCCCCTTGTCGATCTCCACCCAACAGTACCACCAATTTGTCGATCAGACAGAATCAATCTCGACGCGATGGATGGCCGAGAATAAATGAGCCAATCCTAGCTACACAGAAACCCAGATCAAAAAACAAACAGCAGAATTGACATGCGCTCTTTGAGAGCTTCGAATCCATGTAAAATTTGATATTGTTTGGAGGGTTTGAATTTTTGGCTTTGGATTTGATTTGGAATTGTATTTGGGAATTAGAGTTTGCAGCCATTGGAAATAGGAGCTAATAGAACGTATAGAAATGAGGAATAAGAAATGAATTAGGGTTTATAATAGGGTATATATAGACAAAGCAGAAATAGAATGGACTGGGTCGATTGGATATACGCGTTGAATGATAAAATGGCTCGAAAAGTCCGTTCTGACTCCGGAACGAAATTGGGTCAACCCATATATCAAAATAGATGTCTTAAAATATTTTAAAAGCAATGGAACATGTTTCAAGTCCAAATTCCATCGTATGAAGAAGTTATGCCAAAATCAAGTTATTTCAAATTGATTTTAATTGATTTCAATTTAATTGATTTCTGGGCATTTCGAGTCTGTACAATCAAATGACAAGCCCGATCGTTACGAAACTTGAAACGCTACAATAATTCACCATTACGGATCCGATGAAACTGGTTTCGTCGAAATCCGAGCCAATGGCCAAAATGGTTATTTTTACATTCATTAAATAAATTAATAATTAATTAAATCAAGTTTTCAATTTCAACTCTATAATTAACAAATTTCATCATTTTTAAATTTCTTAATCATTTACAATGGTTTAAACTAATTTAAATGTCAATTTAGAGTTGATTAATTTATCAATTTCAGTATTAACCTCAATTTCATTAAATTCAAAAATATAAAGTTAAATTTCCAATAATTCTATTTAATTTACTTTTCATTCTATTATTCAATTCATTGAATGTCAATGAATGAAATTAACATTGGACTCAAAATCTATTACATTAATATTCTCACATTCCATCTTCATTTCAATTAACGTAATATTTAGATATTTAATTTCATTTATTTGCAATTAAACCCAATTATTATAGTTCAAATCCCATTAAATTGATAAGTCTTCGTTTCCATTCTTTTAAATTCAACAAATTGCCCTATTATGGATAATATTAACATTAATTTCAAATATTACCTAAATTAACATTAGCGTAATAATTTATTTAGGTTTATTGCAATTTTTACCATATTTAAATTAACAGGCTAGATAAGTAGGTAACGTAAAATATTTGTTACCATTTACTTTCAATCATACTTATAAGTTATTATTCCTAAACAATTGTTACAATTGTTTACATAACACAAATTTCATTCAATCATCATTAACATACTATTTAATTATATTTATTGAAATTTATTTCTAATTTACTTAATACAACCAATTATGATCCTACAGTTATTTCAACTACTTGGGATTGCGCTAAATTATTTATTTAATTATTAACTTGCATTAACATTCTTACATTTCATTCCCGTTATTAATCCATTATTACCAAATAGATAAAATTAACATTATTGCCTTAAATTGCAATTTGATTACCAATTTTATTTAACACACTAAATAAATAAATAACATATATTAGTAATCACCTATTTACTTTTCTTACATTTAGAAGTTTATTACTTACCATTAACACTGTATTATTTCATTGATTAATTAAATACTTACTTTTATTTACCTATTTTCCATTTTATAACCAAGTGCACAATCTCCACTCTTTCATTATTGGGATTTTACTTCAATTGTCTATAATTAGTTTTAATAACAATTGCTACACTTCATCCTACATTTACTTCAATATAAATAATATTTTTTTTTATTTCTTTCTAAATTTAATTACAAAAATCTTATTAATTTAACCAATTTAATTATCGAATTTTATGGGTCGTTACACTCTCCCCAACTCAAAACTTTTCGTCCCCGAAAAGAAAAAGGAGGGGGAATAGAAGGAATTAAGTAGATCATATATCTTACACAAGATATTAACTTTATAAACAAATAATTTTATAGAATTAATTAATTTAAATAAAATATATCAATTTATAACCATTAATTTTTTTATACACAAATTAATAAAGTTTGGAAAATATTTTCAAAAAATTTCTAAGTCCAAAATTTACGGAAAATTTCTGCAGAGTCTCCTTTGTACGGAGAGGCTCGGGAGAAAATATAATATCAAATATAACAATATACAACATATATTTTCCAAAATAATATATCCCAACACGAGAAAAAGAATATGATAATGCTATAAACCGTAATCCGAAAAACGTAGTTATTTGTCGGGCAATTTACGCTTATTTTATGAAACCAAAAGCAGCAGTAATTGCTTCCATAACCTGTATTTCACTTATACAATCTCAAGAGTTAATATTTATATAAAATGAAATGTTTAAAGTTGTTTCAACCATAAACAAATCAATACAACAACAATCATTTGCAACAAGGCATACAACCATCACATAGAATCAATACAAATCAATCATTCATTTATATCAAACAAAACAAATAGTTGTTCGAGTTCAAAAACTTTAAATTGTCCAGAATGAAAAATAACTACTAAGTGCACCATTTACTCAACAGTCTTGGATGGAACTAATAGATTATTCATTCACCCAAACAATTGTAAAATGTCCTTGCCTAAACAACCATAAACTAAACAACAACAATTTCAAACAATAGATCAAGTTCATTTTTATTAATTTCATTTCATAACATTTGTTGTTTGATTCCATTTTCTTTCATATAATTAATTGTCTTTTTAATTTACATTTATTTCTTACAATTTTTCATTTATTTTCATTTATTCATATCATGTAAATTCTCTTTTTATTGTATTACTTTCATTTATTCACTACTCAATTTCATTTATCTGTAGTATTCATGTTTAATTCAATTCTTTGCATACAAATTCTTTTACTTAAGTTTATAATCTTATGCTTACAATACTTACTACCTATTACCTTTATTACAGTAACACTTCAATTATAACTTAAGTTCACAACAATTACAACATCAAATTCTTATTTATAAAGGAATTTCATTACATACTTCCATTACCTCAAGTTTATTACTTGTACAATATCCATTACATTTTCTTTTAACATTTTAACCTTTTATAGTTGGTAAGTTATATATATGCTTTTAAGGATGTAATAGAAAGTTACACAAGTTTATTTTATTTCTTTTAATTAACCAAATGTTCAATAATATTATTCTTTGTTTCATAGGTTACAATTTCAAATTTCCTTTAATCACATTTATAACTTAGCATTAAATCTCTTATTACATTTAGAGGTTTCCCATACGCTTTAAATCGACGATAAACCACACACGTTAGACTTAAACCATACAGAAGGGCGGATTGTTATTGGGTAAATAAGAAAAAGTAGAGAAAGAAAAAGAACAAACCAGAATCTTACAGCGGAACAATAAAATATAATAATCAAATATACAGTTCATGAAGCTGTTTTACAAACTATTCGATTATACTTATACAATACATATCAGAGTTACACATACCAGAGAATAATCAATAACAATGCAGCGGAACAATGTGATGCAGTGAAATAATATAATAAATAATAGTAATAAAATCTTCGTCTTCGTCCTTCGAAAATAAAGTCTTCAACTCCTGAAATGCTTAGACTGGCCCAAGCGAATTGAAAAGACAAAACACTCGAGTCAGAACTAAAAGATCTTATGTAAGTTAAATCAACGGTAAATAATATGAGTGGAATGGCGTCAGAGACGTTTACGGGATATGACATCTCCTATCCAACGCCTAACGTGAGTGTAGTAACTTAAGAGATGCTCGGAATTCACATCTCCTAAGGATCCGTTAAACTATTTAATATGTAGTAATATTTCGCTATTACAATAATATGTATAGTAAAATAAACTTACTTTTAAATAGCGTTAAGGCTTTACATTTTCCACCTTAACACGTAATAGTCCAAGTAGTCCATCCAGTATCATGGTTCCTCCTGATCGGGAAGCCACCAGAGGATACCACACAGGCTACGGAAGAAAACCAAGCTCGTACAAGGTGCGATAGAGTAGGTGACACGACACAACTAGGCAATGCTAAGATAGATATACCAATTACGCTTCCGGGCCGGTGGTAACACATAACCGTAGCTACCTCCCACCTCGAGCCTTACCCCCAAATAAAAATCAAAAGTGGTCACCGAATCAATCCAAAGTCAAAGTATAATATCGAAGGGATGTGTCCGATCAAAGGTGCTACCTCATTAGCCCGTCAATCGCTCATGTTTTAGCCACCTTATGCCAACTCACGGGAGTCGGGTCCACATATTTACCTCAAAGGAAATGTCGCCACCATCCTACTTCATTCTGTAATCTCCACCGCGTACACAGTTGTTAAAGTGGTTTTTGGAGTTGGCAGAGAGTATGACAACTTCCGATCCCGGTCTCTTTAACAACCAAACGTTATTATAACACCGCGGTCATTTCAAAATAATTATACTTCAAAACCAAAATGCACCATCCATTTCAAAACCATATAAATACAATATTATTCCCTTTCAAAAACCAAATAAATATGATAGCATTTTTATAAAACCCAAATCAATATAATATCATTTTTATTTCGAATATATCCTTTCCAAAATCATAGCACTTTCAAAAAATTTATATTTCGAAACCAAACGCTTGAAATATATCCTTTCAAAACATAGTACTTCGAATTTCATAGCTTCTAAACCGTAACTTCTAAAATATAAATGGTTTGGATATTCAAACAATATATAAAATAAAATAGTTTGAATTTAAAAATCACTTTATAAAGTAAAATAGTTTCATCGACTTCACAATTTTTATTCACTTTATATTAAATCTCAATTCACAACTTTCAACTCACTTTCGGTTTCAATAAACCATTTCACTTTCAATATATTTCAAACTTTGAGTATTAAACAATTTCAAACTAAGGTTGGTAATTACGACTCAACAATTCAATGTTCTATTTTAGTTTGAAATAATTGCATAATAAATCTATCTTCATTTAAATAAACTCAAATTACAAATAACCACATATTTCCTTTATTTAAAATTCAAATATTCGTTTAATTCACCTTAAACCAAAATCCAGTTATAAAAATCATACCTTTAAAATCCCAATTTTATTAAATTTCAAATCAATTTCATATTTATCTTCCCACCTTATTCTCATTTAAGTCTTTATAAACTCCAGAAATATAATTTAAATAACTACTTAACCATATTATATCTTAATAAATCAAACTTTATTATTAAACTTATTTTATACTTTAAACCAATTTTATACATAACTTAAAAACCAAGAGTTTAACTATATATATAAAATAACATTTATAAAATATCCAAATCAATATCTCATAAAACCATATCTTTCTTTACAAAGCATAGAAATCATTTCAAAATATTTTTATATACATACCACGGTGTCTGTATATAATTTTTTACCCTATGGTCAAGTGATACAGATATTTATCATTTCACTCTATAATTTAAAATAAAAATACGGTTATATATCATTTCAAACTGTAATCCCGAATGAAATAAAAATGCATAACACTTGCAGTTTATAACAATATAAAATACAACATCCATTCATCCAATATCAATAATCAAACATTTATCACAATCTTCATCTAATTCAAACAATAACGTTAATATAGAACAAATAATAAATAATAGGCAACTACTAACAGTTTGTATTCAATAATAAATTAATTTAACCGGCAGTTTATATGCAATAATAAATTGAATAACAATTTAATTCAATAAATTTAATTTAACCGGAATGATGATAAAAAATATACCAAAGAGCAATAAATAAATTTCTAATCACATCAGAAATTAAATTAACACACATAAGAAATTTTAGAAGTTGTGAGTGGGTTAAAACACTCACCTTTTGAATTTAAATTGAATTTAAATTGAATTTAAATCCAATTTAAACCCAAAATTTGAACAGTCTCAGATTTCATCCAAACCAGCGTCAAAATGTCCAGAATTTAAATACGATCCCAGCGCAAGAAACCACGTGTAGATTGGACCTCGTATGAAAAAGCCATGCAATTTAGAGTATTGAGTTGAAATTGAAATAGAAAAATAAAAAAACAAAACAGCCTCACCTCAAACGACACGTCACCACGTTAACAGCGCTCAAACCCAAAAACCCTAAAAGCTCCTTCGCCTCGCACACGTACAGCACCATCAACGGCCGCCACCCGAATCCCAAAATCGCACGCCTACTCGCGCCACGCCGCCGCGCCAGAGGCGTCGCCCTACCTCCGCTCGCGACCCTCCCTCTACGTCGACCTGCGACGCCGATCGAGTAAAAACACACCGCCGCTGCCATAGGATTTTAACCCTAATTGAATTTTTCAAGGCGATCTAGCCGTTGACTTCACGAACGAACAACGCCGATGGACTCCCCTTGTCGATCTCCACCCAACAGTACCACCAATTTGTCGATCAGGCAGAATCAATCTCGACGCTATGGATAGCCGAGAATAAACGAGCCAATCCCGGCTACATAGAAACCCAAATTGAAAAATGAACAGCAGAATTGACATGCGCTCTTCGATAGCTTCAAATCCATATAAAATTTGATATTGTTTGAAGAGTTTGAATTTTTGGCTTTGGATTTGATTTGGAATTGTATTTGGGAATTAGGGTTTGCAGCTATTGGAAAGAGGAGCTAATAGAACGTACAGAAATGAGGAATAAGAAATGAATTAGGCTTTATAATAGGGTATATATAGACAAAGCTAAAATAGAATGGATCGGATCGATAGGATATACGCGTTGAACGGTAAATGGTCCGAAAAGCCCGTTCTGACTTCGGAACGAAATGGGTCAACCCGTATATGAAAATAGATGTTTTAAAATATTTTAAAAGCAATGTAATAGGTTTCAAGTCCAAATTCAATCGTATGAAGAAGTTATGCTAAAATCAAGTTATTTCAAATTGATTTCAATTTAATTGATTTCTGGGCGTTTCGAGTCCGTACGATCAAATGACAAGCCCGATCGTTACGAAACTTGAAATTCTACAATAATTTACCGTTACGGATCCGATTAAACTGGTTTCGTCGAAACCCGAGTCAGTGGCCAAAATGGCTATTTTTACATTCATTAAATAAATTATTAATTAATTAATTAAACCAAGTTTTCAATTTCAACTCTATAATTAACAAATTTCATCATTTTTAAATTTCTTAATCATTTACAATGATTTAAACAAATTTGAATGTCAATTTAGAGTTGATTAATTTATCAATTTCAGTATTAACCTCAATTTCATTAAATTCAAAAATATAAAATTAAATTTCCAATAATTCTATTTAATTTACTTTTCATTCTATTGTTCAATTCATTGATGTCAATGGATGAAATTAACATTGGATTCAAAATCTATTACATTAATATTCTCACATTTCATCTTCATTTCAATTAACGTAATATTTAGATATTTAATTTAATTTATTTGTAATTAAACCCAATTATTATAGTTCAAATCCCATTAAATTGATAAGTCTTCATTTCCATTCTTTTAAATTCAACAAATTGCCCTATTATAGATAATATTAACATTAATTTCAAATATTACCTAAATTAACATTAGCGTAATAGTTTATTTAGGTTTATTGCAATTTTTACCACATTTAAATTAACATGCTAAATAAGTAGGTAACATAAAATATTTGTTACCATTTACTTTCAGTCACACTTATAAGTTATTATTCCTAAACAATTGTTACAATTGTTTACATAACACAAATTTCATTCAATCACCACAAACATACTATTTGATTATATTTATTGAAATTTATTTTCAATTTACTAAATACAACCAATTATGACCCTACAGTTATTTCAACTACTTGGGATTGCGCTAAGTTATTTATTTATTAACTTGCATTAACATTCTTACATTTCATTCTCGTTATTAATCCATTATTACCAAATAGATAAAATTAACATTATTGCCTTAAATTGCAAATTGATTACCAATTTTATTTAACACACTAAATAAATAAATAACATATATTAGTAGTCACCTATTTACTTTTCTTACATTTAAAAGTTTATTACCTACCATTAACATTGTATTATTTCATTAATTAATTCAATACTTATTTTTATTTACCTATTTTCCATTTTATAACCAAGTGCACAATCTCCACTCTTTCATTATTGAGATTTTACTCCAACTGTCTATAATTAGTTTTAATTACAATTGCTACACTTCATCTTACATTAACTTCAATATAAATTATATTTTTTTTTATTTCTTTCTAAATTTAATTACAAAAATCTTATTAATTTAACCAATTTAATTATCGAATTTTACGGATAGTTACAGTGTATTTTGTAACACATATACATGCACATATTTGGACAACATACAAAACATATAAAATGAGTCAATATGTCTGTTGCGGTGTAAATCCCAACATCTGCATATGAGCATATTATACCTTTTGCGGATTATTATGTTATACATGCACTCACATATACATGTATATGATACATTTATGTATAAAATAAATGAAACAAAATTAATTTCATATCTTAATAGATTTGAATTTAAATAAAATAAATGACATAAATTAAATTTAAAAATGCTCTAATTCAGTTAGACTTCATAGACCCAATAAAGATCCAATGAGGTAAGATTTTTAAAATTCACTCATAACTTCTACCGCGAGCTGGTCCATTTCCTACGGGAACATAATGTATTTTGCTTACCGTGATTTTTTTTCTTACATTCTCGTTCGTTTTATTTTGTGTCTTTGACAACATCTCCAACCAGCACATAACTGAATATTTAGGATTTTGACTCAATAGCTAGACGTCTATTTAATAGACGTCCGAGCTTGAATTTTTATTTAATAGACGTTGCGTCTGTTAATCAGGTGTTGCCTTATTCTTTCTAAATGCGAGGTCCCTTTTTAAATTAGTGGATCTTGTCATTTAATAGATATTCATTGTTATGATCCTATTTAATAAGAGCTCGAAAATAATGGACGCCTAATAGGCGTTGATGATCAATTTAAAATTCTGACTTGATCCCGAATATCCATTGGAACACTGCCATTTACTTTTGTTGAATATCAGCCCTTGATTCATAAGGATCGGAGATGCTCTAATTGTGAATTCCACGAAATCAGGGTAATTTGGTCCGAAATGCTTCTAGTTAGTGGGGCGGGAATATCCAACCGTAGGCTGTGAATGAAATCTAACAGACGAGTTTCCTCAAAGCTGCAGTTGATTCAAGTTAGTAGTGAAACCCTACAGCTTCCAATTCATATATCCCCAAACTCCAAAATTAAATCTGCCAGTCAAACAAAATCTCTCAAGCAATCAAAAATCATGGCATCCTCTTCCTCGTCTAATCAACACTACCGACCAAAAAATCGAGGTCAAACCCAATACCAATATGTCCCCAAATCCACTAACAAAATCAACACAACCACCACCAACAAAACCATCCCATCCCTCACCACTTCATTGAGATCAACAGCACTGTCTTCGTCATCAGTGACGTCGTCATCGAAGGAAATGAGCAATTTTGTTAATTACTTGCCTCAAGACGAGGCTGTGGCATCTGGGCTCGGTGTTGATGCCGGCGGATTGGATGCTGTTGAATCCCAAAGAGTTGTGGATTTGTTGAATGACGAGTTATCAAAGATTCTTAAAATGAACATTAGGGATTTTTGGAAAGAAGGTTTACACTTGCCCATTTTATATTTGTCCATGAAAATTATTGTTTTCAATAATTTTGTTTAAGGGATGCATTTCGGGCTTCAAAGTTAGGTTGCATTTATTTAAAATGCTGAATTTTGATCACTAAATGCTGATTGTCGAACATTGAGTATTGAATGCTAATTGCTAAATACTTGAAATGTTGCTTGTTTGCATTTTTATTATAAATTTATATTTATTAGCATATATTATTGTTTTGGCAATATTACTCTCAATATTAACATTAACTATTCTTTTATTCAATTGTCACACAAATCACACTTGATCATTTATATCGCTTATATATTTATTCTTTATACCAATATCATAAAAGTTTTGTTCGAGAAAAATATATTGTATTATAACTAGTTGAAACATTTGATGGTTTTGATCAAAATTATTTACTATATTATCTTATTCAGCTTGTCCAAATGAGTAACTATTGAGATTATCACGTAGTTTTGTTCAGCTTGTCTAAATTGTTTATTATTATTATTTTGCATTTGCGTTACGCATTTCACTTGATTTTCTTTTAACTCAAAAAAACGTCACATGATTTTTTCCCAGCTTGCTGAAATTATTTATTGGTATTTATTTTATTGTGCATTCGATACCCATTATATTTCCGTTTAACTCAAAAATTATGTTGTAATAAAATTTATATTTGTCTAATTGTCATTCTTATTCTTATTAATAATAAGACATAGTCTAACTTCAAAATATGTTCAAAACATTTTTTATATTATTAATTCTAAGACATAGTCTAACTTCAAAATATGTTCAAATCAATTTTTATATGTCATGAAACCATATTTTAGTTTGTATGTATTTATTATTTTTTTTCAGCGGGAAACTACAAAAATTGCACTAAATCAAAATCAAGTTAAAATTGTTTTCCATATATTTGAAAGAGATTGGAATATTGGGTGGTAACCATACTTTTGAACTTTGAATACTGCACATTGTTCTAGAGAGCTCCTTTATTTTATTTTTGGAACTTATAGTGCTGCACATTGCTTGAGAAAGATTCTTTATTTTGTATCTTCCTTTTTATTAATAAAAGCGCATGCATGTTTGAAGCTCAGGATCTTTAGATCTCAATCAACTATGCTTATGGACCTTTATCTTGTAAGAGTTATTAACTGGATTGGACTTTGTGAAACTCAATCGAGACTGAAAGGGGAAAAAAAAAAACTTTGTTTGTGTGTGTGTGTTGTATTGTAAATTAGAAAAGTACACATCGTTATTTGGTTAATATGGGTTATATCCTCTTTGAAATCAATTTTGGCAACAACTCTACTAAGAAAGATATTTGAAATATTGTACCTACAAAACTGTATACTTTTGCATGACATTCAATCAAGCAACTAAAGGATTTGTAATATCTTGCTGTACTGTTAGGTCTTAGATGCTAGATTCTCCAATACAATATTTTATTTTGTTCTTTGTTAGCAGAAAAAACTTTATTCTATTGTTTGTCTACGAAAATGTCTTAAAATCGAATAATTGCTTGTTTGCACAGCGTGTTTACAAGTGCTAACTATTGTTTAACATGTTCTTTCTTTTCCAGTGGCTAAGAATGATTCTTTGCATGAGTTTCTTGATAGTTATTTACAGTTTAGGCACAGATGGTATGATTTCCCTCACCATGGGGCCAAGGGGATAGTTGCTGGGGTGATTGTTGGAGAGACTGAACTGTGCCGTAGAGTCTTTATGGTTCTCTATCGCATGTATGTGCATATATTTTTTAGTAAGCATGTAATTCTTCTTTTCCTTCTTGCCATTTGTGGCTCCATCTAGCTCTATACTGTAGAACTACAGTTGTTGCTAAAACTGAAGAAAAATGATTACCTTGTTTTACATTTAAAGTTTTACTATTTCCTCTTATGAAACACTACTTCTTGAAATCACTGACAGTTGATTAGCCTTGATCATTGTTGATTCACATGTTTTTATTTTCCGGTTCTATAGCCAGACGTTACAGTTTGATATTTTGTATTATTATCTTACTAAACTGCATACATTGATAAGGTTACTAATGAATCACTGAAACCATTTTTGCAGGTCTTCCAATAGGGATCCTGGTACAAGTAAAAGCGAGTGCCTTAGCATGAAAGACCACGCAGGTATCTTATATTCATAATCATTTTTTGTGGAGCAAAATCTACATGTTTTATTATCAGCTCCTTCCCGTTTGCAATAGAATGATATGGTCTCACCCTTTTTCAATCAGTACAAGTAAAAGTGCAGCAGTCCATGGGTGTGGAAATAGGCTCACCCTTTGTTAAGTGTAAAACTTGGTCACATTTTATTATCTCTACTACATGCAGTTCTGTTGCAAGAAAAGAGGATATTAGACCTACCGAAATTGCTTGATATATGTGCTATATATGGGCATGAGAATGGAGAACTGACTAGGTCATTGGTAGGTTTCCTTATTGATGCTTCTTTGATTCAGCTCGCACAATGAACCTTTGTTCCCTATTAATATAACTGTATTTATCCGTTCCCATGTGTATTGTTTTGGTCCATGTTTTGGGTTGTGCATCCTTTTAATTGTTATGGCTATTTCTTTTTGCATGATTATTTTATCGATTAGTATAAGAACATGTTTCCATTAAGTTTGAAGCATCCAGTTTTATCCAATCCAAGAGCGATAAAGAAAGAATGACTTTTATCCCTAAGAAATTATCTTCTCTTCATTAATATACTAATATATGATATGCATGACGAGCACACATGTATGTGTCATCTAGAGATGTGATAGAATATAAATATTGAAAAGGTATTTATTTTGCTTTGATGATGGTTGAATTAACAAACACCGGTGAATTTTATACAATCAATTCCATGAATAGTAGGGATAGAGATCAAAGTTGTCAAAATTATAATGGTTTTCCGTTCAAGTTTCCGTACAACTTGTAAACATCGTAACATGTAGTATATTATGTTGGTGATGCATTAATCTAACATCAAAAAATTGTACAAATTATGCACTAGTATACCAAGCTTGAAATTTTATCCATAATCAAATGATTCAAGGTCTGTGGTAGTTGAAAAAGAAAACTCTCCTTTGTTGGCAGTAGAGTAGAGGGGATGCTAGATGGTGGAAGTGCTAAGTAGGTGCGGCTGTGTGAAGTTTTGAGGTCATTGTCTAGAACATTTGAGTGCATTTCAATTTATTTAAAACATCGCGAGCTTTTCTTTTAAAAAGCGAAGGTTGTGTTCAAAATAATAATCTTTCACATGCATCTGTTCTAACTAGTGTGCAATCTGTGCGTCACAGATGGTAATATTGTAAAATATAGTATTTATACTTTTACAGTTACAATGAGAACTTTGTTATACAATTTATGAAAAATTCAGTGAAATTAAATATAAATTAAAACCGTTATTATTGTTTGTGTGTAATTTATGCTGTACAATTTTATATACATGCATATACATGTTTGAGAAATAAAATAGTTTTATTATTTTTATTAATATGAATATAATATACGTGTTGAAACTGACTTATGTTAGTAATATTTTAGGTGAATTAACAAATATTTATCTAACAAAATTTGTTTAAATAAGTTAAATTTAAAATTATGTAATTAGTTTAAATATATGGACTTAAAGCTAAACGGTAGGGAGAACCGAGAAGAATTTTGTGAAGAATTATAAAAATTTGTTGTACAGTTATTGAAGCTAAACAAATTTTGTAATATTATGTACGATTAATTCTTGATGTAAACGAATTATTACCGATTTACAAATTATTTGTAAATAGTTGTTTAAACTTTAAAATACCCGTACAAGAATGTAAAAAGATGAATGAGAATTAGTAAAATATGTATAAATTGAAAAGTTTAAGGGATTTGAAAATAAAATATCAAGAGAGAACAAGGAGAAGAGAGAAAAATCTTAGAATTATTAAAGTGCTGGAACTTCATTATGCAATGTATGATAAATTCAGTGAAATAAACGAATTATAGTATAAATTATTATTATTTATGTATAATTTATGTTGTGTAGCTTATATATACCTTTGTATTTAAGCAACAAATTATTTTATCATTTTTGTCAATTTGAATATGGTATACATGTTAAAACCGACAAATTTTAATGATTTATTAAATAAATTAACAAATAATATTTAACTGATTTTTTTAAGTATGTTAAATTCAAAATTACATAATTAGTCTAAATAGATGGAATTGAAGGTAAAATGTAGAAATAATTGCGAAGAATTTTGTAAAATTAGAATTTTGTAATGCAATATATAATAAATTTCTGAGATAAATGAATTATAATTGATTTGCAAATTAACTTTGTCGTTAATGTCTATGTATATAATTTTGTAAAAAACTAAAGAAATATTAATGTTTAGTTATTTCAAGTTAAAATTAGAATTTTGTAATGCAATATATAATAAATTTCTGAGATAAATGAATTATAATTGATTTGCAAATTAAGTTTGTCGTTAATGTATATGTATATAATTTATATCTAGTGATCTATATATCCTTGTAACCGAATAAAAGATTTTACCATTTTTGTTAATACACGCATATTGAAAGTGACCTATATTTTTAGGAATTTATTAGAAGAATAGACTAAATGTTTTATAAAGGTTATTTAAATAGTTCGATTTTGTGATTTATTAGTTTAAACAAATGGATTTAAACATAAAATATTAGGAAAGAAATTGAGGTTGTGTGAATAATTATAGAAATGTTAAAATATTGGTCGAAGCAAAAACAAAACTTCGCAATGCAGTGTATGAAAATAATTATTGAGATAAATGAATAATAAATAAAATTTATTAATACTGTTTACGTGTATTACTTTCATACATCTTTGTACTTGAATAAAAAATATCTTTACCACTTTTTGTTGATATGAATATGATCATCTATACATATTGAAACGGTCATATTTTAGAATTTATCATATGAATTAACGAATATTTGTTAATTGAATTTATTCGAAAGTTTAAATTCAAGGTTACATAATTATTTAAATATAGTGACTTAAATGAACAATAGTAGATGATATAAAGGAGGGTGTTGCAAATAAATGTAGAAATTTCAAACTGTATGCTTGATATTAAAAATAATAATTTATAGTGCAATGCATGGTAAATATATTAATATAGATGAATTATAAATTAAATTTATGATTATTATTTATGTTTTGTAATCGATGTATTTATAAATTTAAATATGCAGCTGCCTCTCCTCAATACATGTTATAATAAAAAAAACTTGTTTGTTTTAAGATTTAAGATATTTGCGGAGAACTCAACAAATATTTACAATGAAATATGCAAATATTTAAAGTTTCTAGACTGCAAATATTTGCAGGGTTTTCTGCTAATATTTATAAGAAATATTTACAAATATTAGTTAACAGAATTTGTTTGGTGGCTTAAATCTTGTATTGATTAATTTAAATGAATGGACTTAAATATAGGAGGTAACTAATAAAATATATATGTAACTAATTGTATAAACTTTAGAATACTTACCAAACTGTATATTGATGGAAGAGAATTAATGAAACAAGGGTAAAATGATAAACTAAAAGATTTGAGAATAAGATATCTAGAGAGAGAATCAAGGAAAAAAGAGAAAACTTCTAAAAACAACGAGAGCTTAAAATTCTTCTGTTTTACTATTATTTAATACATCACCAATAACCACCGTCCAACTATCGTTGTGCTATTAAATGTTCTTATTATTTTTCATCTTTATAAGTGACCTATTTACTATCCTCGCAATAAATCACCCTTTTAATTTGACTTGTCAATCATATCTTAATGTGAAACAATTAAACATAATTAAACGTTTAGATATGGACAGGAAGCGCAAGGCATTAATAATGATTATGGTCAATATATGGTATAAGGATTCTAGACGAAGTCTAACGAACCTCTACAACTTGTCTGCTACAAATAGGTATTAACGATATCTGAAGAATAATCATAAAGTTTAAGAATTCTGCCGATAAAATTTTGGAATCTTATATGCTAATTTTTCATGTCACAAACTCACAACTCGAATTTAACAATACCATCGGTATGTTGCATATTTAACCATAACTTAAATAGTTGATATATCTCATAAAATATAAAAATCCAGCAAGAATGAATCAAAACTTGCATCTATCAAATGTTCTACTTGCTCAACGAAAAATAAGCACAAAACATGTCAATAAGAACTTATTTGCATCTATGTTTGCTTGGACATCACTTTAGACACCTAGTTTAACTAATCAGTAATATTAAAAGGTGTAGCACTAGCATCCTTTACGAATGGAAAATTGTCACTGTCTTGACAGTTAACGGTGCTTATGAAAACATATAACATAATTTTATAATTCTAACAACACACCTGCTTAGTTATCCTAGAAATACCCTTATTTCAGGCTTTCAGAACATGCACACTACTGCAATATATTATATAAGCACTTAATGGTTTATCCTGTGGTATGGCCCTTCATCGTGCATTTTTTGATAACCTGGTGGTTGGTTTTGATTAAGGTGTTATAAGCTTGTTCATTATTTTATATGTGGATAATGGATTATGCATCGGACATCATTCAAGCAGCTTGAAATTCGGGGTAATTTCAATTGCGATTACTGAATAGATTTGAGATTGCAATTATTCATCGCATGTTAACATGTTAGCCAGCTCAAATATTCACATTTATATTAAGTAGATGAATATGCATAGATGAACATGGTTTGTTGAGTTTTGCATGTTAAACTTTAATTGCATTCTGATAAGAACTTGCATTTGAGATTCAAAATTATTGGATGTTGATAGAACATGCTTTATTTGGTGTTACCGAGCTTTAAAAAGTCAAGAAGAAACATGAACTTTACATGAGTATAGCGTATTTGAGAATCTTGTGGTGGCTTAGTGGCTAAGGTGATTCATGCAAAAATAGTTGCAATGTTTACAAGAAAGAGGAAATGGGGGAAATGCAATGATACATGTAGGATGATCATGAAACAAATGGGCAAGACTGAAGAAAACATAAATAAGCGACATAAAAATATGGTAAATTGAATCTGCATGAACTTGTAATTTTAGATTATAAGATGTACCAACTACCAAGAGTTAGGGTTCCAGTGATGCGACTTTCTATTAGTGTTGATGTAGTTGATTCCTACTTACGGAGATTAAGAGAACTATATACGGAGAACGATGATAAGAGGATGATACTATAAGTCTTAAATTGTGTTATTGTTGAATTGCGAGGCATGAGTTCAGCTTTTTAAGCTATGTTTGTAGTTACTTTTTGTGGTATTCATATTTATTATAGACAAAAGGCAAAGTGATACATCGAGCATGTTGTCATGTATGAAATACTATACTTTTTTATTTCAGTACTCACAATTTGAACTTTAACATAGGGAAGTCATCCTGATTATACTGTTCAGGTCTACATACTATCCGTAGATTGGGGAAGTAAATTACACATTTGTGTTCTATTTTCCAAAATTAATTTTGGACAGAGCATAAATACTGCAAAGCGCAAAATCGGTTCATTATTTTATTCATTTTATCAAAGCTTAAACAAAGAAAAAAACATCAAGGAAAGCAAAACGTTACTCGACACTCAAGCGAGATTAAGAGAACAACATGTTTACCTTAAATAGGAAAAGCGAAGAGAAAAAAGGCGAGCTGTGACTGTAACATGCCTAATAACATAGGTGATATCCCCACTTTAACATCTGTTTTTTTCCCTTTTAAAAAATGACAATATATCTACTAGCGCTATATGTCGAGCAGCCCAAACTGTGCTTTTGAATCCTGTCAAGAGGCATTACAATTATTGTAGTTACACCCGTAATTTTATGAAAGTTATTATTGTGTTACTTATGATACAATAAACTTGGTTTTAAAATGTAAAATTCAATGCACAAGCCCCCCTTCTGTATGCAATGGTCTGAGTGAACATCGCTGGAACTGGCATTTCCTTCAAATAATATCTAAGAAGCTGGATTTGTTACTTGAACTCCAACACCGCGAGGAGCATATTGTTAGTCTTAAAGTGATACCAACAACTTACACACGCACATACAATTTTAATATTTGAACTAAGAATCTAGACATCATCGTTATATCGGAGTAATTATTAATAAATTTATGTTGAGTAGATGTAATTCTTTAGATAATATTTCCTTCTATGAATGTGTCATCTGTTTTGTTTCTGTTTATTTTTCAGGTTACCAATGTCTTCAAGGCTCAACCAAAGCTTTTGGATAGCTTAAGTGCAACTGTATCCCACTTTTTGAGCATAGTTCATAAGATGCATCAAAGATGTAGCACATCACTAGAGGTGGTACATTTTGTTATTGAATTGTTTACTTGACTTTTCTCTATTAGGGCCACTATATTTTTTCAAAGAATTGAACTATACCAGTATTGTGCATAGCGTATGTAAATACAGTGCATACAAATGCAGTGCAACTTGAGAATGGTGTTATTCAGTGAAGAGTTAACAACTTTTTTTTTCTTGTTAGTGTTTTTGTTTTTGTAGTTAACTTGAGAATGTTCATATGCATATTATATTACATGTTGTGTGCATGTGTGTAAAAGAGTTCTGCTACCTCCCATCTACACCTCAACGAATTTTTAAGCTACACGATTTGAAATCGAACAAAAATTTGTAGATGTGCTCTTACATGCCTCAACATCATGTCCATGAAATTTTGGTTAATTTGAATAATCCTAACATATTCAAAATAATATTCCAAATCGGCATGTTTTACTGGTTGATATTGAGCTAACATTTTAAATACGTTAGAAGTTTTGAAATGATCTATTTTTTGTGGATATGATGTTTGTGGTGTAAATTGAAAATCCCCAGAGTTTCATTTGTTTTCAATAATGCAGCACTAAAAATTGCAAGGGTATAGAATGAGACGTAGCGAAAGAGGTATAACGGATCTTTTTCTATGTGTATGTATATACACGCACACACATACATACACACATACACAAACACAAGGTTTCAAATCTTGGCTTTCGATCACGTCCCATGTTGTAGATTTCACGCACGAAATCTTGTCTGAGATGAAATCTCGAACGAGATAAATGTTACTCGAGTACGTCTCGGGTTCAAAAGTTCATCTCAAAACTATCAGAGTATGTTTTATGTACGAAATTAATTTGCGTATACAATTAAATTTATAAGTGGGTTGCAAATTTTTAATACCAGATATAGAATGAAACCCCAACAGTAAAACACAAAAGATCATGATTGTTAACCAAAATGAAATCAAATTCTCTTCAGGCGTGTGTTATCCTCTTTAATAAAATGCTTTGAACAACTCTTTAGATCAGTGAGCCCATGAATTTTTCTTTCCCAAATAATACTAATCCTCCTAATACTTTGCTATAACATTGTTCATTCTTTTAAATGTATCAATTCACGCATCCACCATCTATTCATTATCGTTTGGTGCCAAGAATGTATCTTTTATCTTCTATCAAACTCTCATTCGTGTAAGAAATAAATTCAACAATCAATTTTTTTTGTTTATCCATGCATAGTACCCAACATTATAGTTAACTATGATTCATCTAACATTATAAATCTGTTTATAGTAGACTGCAACTAAAAGCTGGAAAGAAGAAGTTGTATTGCAATTCAAAAATACCGTAAAACAAAATAAAATTATAACCTGTATTTTTTATGCTTTAGTTAATTGCAAAATCAAAATAAAACAATAACTTAGTATATTCTTGTTTGGGTTCACTACATTTCAGAAAAAAAAAGTTGCTCCTATATATACCGCAATTCAAAAGACAACTTCAAAGTAAAGTCAGTTTAAGAGTCTCTTGAAAAGCAACTTAAAACTGATTCTACAAACTTGAATTCGATTAACTAAATTTACAACTATCGAGCATGAAATAGATTGTGAACGGAATGAAAAGTGAAAATAGAACAACACAATTTTTTTGAGCTTGGTTAGAAGAGAGTATACATGTCTCATTAATTTATGGGTAAAAAGTGAATTAAATATATGTTTCATTAATTTATTATTGTGAATTAAATTTTGCTATGGGTAAAAAGTGAATTAAATATGATACATTAAAGTAAGTATATATTAAAGTAAGTTGTAAATTGTTACAGCTAGCTTAGAAGAGAGTACATATGTTTCATTAATTTATTATGGGCATCGTGATACACCCACTTTTCAAATTAGAAAATTATAAACTCGGACGAGATCTCACGAACAGATCTTGTTCGAGATCTCAGATAAGATTTTCAAATCTCGCTTGGGATTTGGTTTTGGGTGAAATTTGATGTTTTGAACTGTCTCAAGCTTCAAAACGAGATCTTGGCTGAGATGGAGTAGTTTAAAAAGTCTTTTTTGTGTGTAAGGAGGGATTCATAGTCGCCCTTGTTTAGCTCATTTGTATCCCCTTCATAATGGCTATTCGATTTATTAAATTAGTGACTAGATTTGATGATGATGTAAGAAAGAGAAAATTGATCAAGTATGAAGAGAAAGAATTAAACATGCACATTAAATCCAGCTACTAATTTGTTAATTCCAATGATCAATATGAATGGCTATGGATCCCTCCTATACACACGTGCGTGCGCTCGTGTGTATACACACATACACATACTTGTTTCAGTTTTGGATATTAGTCTTGTATTCTTTTTGAATGTTCATAACACTTGCAAGGAGTTGCTTCCTAAATTATTCTTAACTCAATTCAGATAATCTTCTCATTCTGATTTCTTTCCTTGTACTTATAATTAATGCACAGAGTTTAAATTAGAGTGAAAGTTAATGACTACAGCACAATAAGTCAATTTAGCCACATTAATCAATAATGCATGTGGTAAGGTTAGAATTCTGACCTCATTATAGGATAGGTTTATGATGATGATGAAGTGCTAATGCAACAAAATTTATAGGATTATTTTTCAGAGAATTTTTGATAGAAATATTTGAATAAGCCGATGTTCTGTATTGATACATGTACGTACTATTCAGGCACTAGTATCTTCTGTAAGCTATGAGGATCATAATCATGCGCTACTTTACAAGGATTTTTTGGAGGCAAGAAGCTATCTTATTTACCCTTTTTAATTGTTAATTTATAATCTGTCTTTGATGAATCTCTTATGTTGCTTCAGGTTATGGACTTCATAAACGATGCAGTTGTGACATTAGATGCTTTTGCTGATTCATTCGAACCTGCAGCATTGCATTTCTCCATTTCATTTGATATGAGGTACATACATCTTCTGATTTATAAGTCCGGTGAAAGTTCTGATGTATCTTATCTATAAAACAAAATTGTAGTTCAAACTCTGCGTCTAATGTTCCCTTGAGATTAAAAAATTCAATTTGTATGTTAGGAGCATTTACACCTTTCTCAGTGTTTGTCTTTGTACTTTTATGAATACTTCACTGTTTCATTATGATGGCCGTTTAAAATTTACAGGAAATTCTGAGGATACGATTACTGGTGTAAGTTAATGTTCAATATGTAATATCCAAACCGACATTCAAGGCTTTTGAGCAGTACATGTATATTTCTTATAAATATGAACTCCAAATTCAGTTATTAATCTTCAGGCATGAATACATAAATATATTTTTGTAAAATAAACGTAAATAAGTAGGAGTAGTTCTTACCTTTTAAGTAAAATTAATTATAGACCATATATCATATTAAAATGCTAAACATGCTAATATAATATGGTCCACTCACATTTTGGACTACAAGTTTTGTTTTTGCTAACAAATTAAGAAAGAAATGGTTTGTTGCATCATTGCATGATGTTCTTAATCCTTTTTTTTTTCTATACCAGCCGGAAGCCATCTCATCAGATTATATAATGCCCAACTGTTGTGCAAATATGTAAATTTAGTACTTGTCACCAGATTCAATGTGGTTGAAACGACAATGTATAAAATGCAAGTGGAAGCTTATTTCTCATCTTCTTTTATGCATTCTTATTTTTATGACATGATTATGATTCACAATTAAGCAGTTATGGGAGTGATGATCTACTCAATACTTTGTCAAGGCTGCATGACGCTTTGTTGCCTTCTCTTCAACAGGGGCTGACCCTTATTTCTACTGCTAAAAACAATGCATGCAAATCCGATGATGAAGTGCAAATTATAACCACAAACTTTAAGATGTTATCGAAAAGAATTGTCAGTTTAGGATGGAAATTACTGGACATCTGTTACCTACACGATGAACCTATTGAAGACAGCCTGCTTGAAAGTACAGCGAAGATGTTTCCTTTTAAAGTTGAGGACCCTGGAATACGAGGAGATATTATAATCCAAATTTTTAAGGAGATCAATGCCCAAGCAATACATCAGATTGAGGGTAATACTAGTTGTGGGACCTTCGTTCAGAATCTTGAAAAGAATCACAAGGCATTGAATCGAATTGGCACTCTTCGTGATCGTGGTAAGTCTTCTTGTTTATTATTTGCAACTTAAATATTTATGCATTCCAGTTTCATTTTTTTATTATTAGTACTCTGTTCACTGTTTATTTATTTTTTCTTTGATGCCATAAGGATGTGATATGCCGGAGTTCTTTTTTAATACATTGCTGTATAATATATTAACAGGTCACAGTTTCTAATCGACGAAAGCAAGATTTACCCATAAGAGAATGATTATTGACTCCCTATACGATTTAATTGCGTTGCTTCTTTGACCTGCATATATCTTATCACATATGGTTTATATGATTTAATATAGTACCTCCCTTTTATGCTTTTATGTACTTGCAGGATGGATTTTTATTGATGAGAATCAGTTCCAGTACTTGGCACAAATAGCCAGATCATCAGCAAGTAGTATGTGGGAAAGTGTGCCAGAGTCTGTGATGACTTCCCAAGATGTCAATACACATACAGATGAAGAGTCAATAATCATGGAGTCCAAAATAAGTCAAATAAAAGACCTATTTCCTGATTATGGAAAAGGCTTTCTTACAGCCTGTCTTGATGTTTATAATCATGACCCTGAAGAAGTGATTCAAAGAATACTGGAGGGTACTCTTCATGGTGATTTACGATCTTTAGACACTTCACTAGAGCAAATTTTACCTCCAAAATCTTCATCGACAACGTCAAGTAATAAGAATGACAAGGGTAAAGGGTTGCTAATAGAAGAATCACCGAATTGGAGTGATAAGGGTAAACGAGTGCTAGTAGAAGAATTACCAAATCAGAGTACTAGCAGTGCTTTACCTGCTATAGAAAATCTTACAATAAGCACAAAAGACACTAAAGCCCCACCACCACCTTCTTCATTGTCTACATACGGTCGATTCATAAGAAAACCCGATGCATTATCTTCATTTGCTGACACCCTTGATTTGAAATCTGCTAAAAATGAAGTGCGTGCTGCTGTTTTAGCAGCCGAGCTAGAATACGATGATGAGTATGACGATTCATTTGATGATCTTGGACTGAGTGTTGTTGAATCTGGTGTCGAAATAACGGAGAGCATGGGTGAAAAAGCGAGTTTTAAAAGTTTGAATTCGGGTTCATCTTCCAAATGGGCTTCACGAAACAAGCCTCAGTTCTACGTTAAGGATGGCAAAAATTACAGCTACAAGGTATCTGGTTCAGTTGCCGTGTTTGACGCTCAAGAGGCAGCTTTGTATACTCAAACACAAAAGGAGATGATTCATGGTTTGGGCAGAGGAGGAAATGTACCCCAAAGGCCTGTTAAGAATGAAATGATTATTGAAGAGAAAAGTGAGGATTTGAACAAAAATGATAGCGAAGGTAATGGTGAAAATAATCGTGGTAGAGGAAATATGAGCAGCAGAGGTAGAGGAGGAAGAAGAGGCAGGGGTCGACAAAGTCATTCTACTTCGAAGGAGAATGAGATGGAGAAAGAAGAGTCGAATGAAGATAACGCTGAAAATAGAGGTGGTAGAGGGAATGTAAACTCGAGAGGTGGAAGGAGAGGCGGAGGTCGTAGAAACTCTTATAGAAAAGATAGAGCGATGATGAAGCATTTCTCTGGATTGACCGGAACTTGATTTGGTAGTAGTGCTGGTTGTGGTATATCACATGGTTGCCCTTTTATGGACGGCTGACTACTTATTTGTTCAGTGTTTATGCTTTTTTGTTGTTGGATATATTTACGAGAAAGATAGAACAAGTATAGTTTTGAGAATTAGTGTTTATGAACCGATCTTCATTTTGTCACGAGTGAATTTATTACTTCTCCCGTGGTCTGTTAATTTTGTTTATCAGTCTGTTATTGATTTTCACGCAATGATGGCATAATGATGCCCTACATCTTCGAATGACGATTTTTTATGTTATGTATCTATCAGTTAAATATTGGTGTTAATGGATCGTTTGCTTTTAGTTTTAATGTAGAAAAATCTTTCTTTTGATAATATACAGTTACAATGATTAAAGAGGAGGGATTCATAACCCATTTATTTGTAGTTCTGTGGTTAAGTACTGGGTCAAAAACTATTCATAAGACATCTCCATCGGCATATTACAAATTACAAAATGTGAAAACTTAACCCCTCAACACTCTCTCCAATGAGGGGTGCAATTTGTAATTGATTAGAAATTCAGAAATATGGTTTGAGAATTTGTAATCTGTTTGGATGTTTGTTGAATGGACACTCAACTTTTAAGCGCTTGTTGAAAAAGCGTTCAACTCTTAGGTCTTTGTTCAACATGTGTCTGAGAATTGGACCCTTGTTCAACAAGCGTCTTAAACTCAAATACGATCTTTTGTTGACAAATAATACGTATTAGGTAGCGTTTGATTTGTTATTTTTAGTTTTGAGTTTCGACCATATAAAAATGCACACGCCGCATGTATGTTGTAGAAAATGACCAGTTTAGAAAACAAACTCTTATTTTTGTTTTTCGTGTTTCGAGAAATAACATAAGCACGTGAAAAAATTCATTCTTCCGTCGTCCCTCTTTCTCCTTCGTCTTCTTGTACGTTTTTTTTTTCATCTCCTCCGTCGTCCATCCGTTCTTTTCATATTTGGTATACATATTGAAAGTCGAAAACATAAAATTCGTTTTAAAACCAAACACTACATTATATTTCGTAACTCGTAAAAATGTGACATACAACCAAATTTATGCGGGAGATGCCCTAAAAGGTCATAAATAATCTAAATTTTGAGGGGACATAACTTGAAAACTTATTAAACAAAATTATGAATTCCAAGTCCAAGTCTTTCAAAGCAAAGAAGGATAAAAAATCAAGATGACGAAATAAACAACAAATTATTCAAAAGAATAATAATCTAGGACGTTCTTGTAAATCATCAGTAATAAGGTTTTCAAATCACCGTAAGTTTCAAAATAAATTTGTCCCTTGACAAAAACAGATTTTACAAAGAACTTAATCATTACTTTTAAAAAAATAATACAAGCTACATTATACATGCTTGCAGCTTGTACTCTAAATATTTATTTTGTAAAAATTTAAAGTTATAATTAAAAATATTTTAAGTACACAATGTAAATTTTGGTTGAAATTAGTAACAGTGGTGTTTCAAATATATATTTGAAAATAAAGAGTCCTAATTTCCATTATTGTTTTGCATAGTTAATATTTCATATTATTACCAATTTCAGGCAAAAATTCGTAAATCTTAAATTTGTGTTTTACCACAATGCAAAGTGACAGATGAAAAAAAGAAAAAAGGAAAAACCCACGAAATTTGCATACACCAGTATGAACAGAGATAGAGAACAAGCTTAATGTATACTCTTGAGAAAAAACAGGTTAAAGAAAAGATGCGATACCAAACATATCAGTACATTCACGACTCATCACAAATGCACTACCTTTCTACTCCCACATCATCATCGGAATCAACCGCCTCAGCCGAAAAAGACTTCTCCAAATTCCGTGGAACAATCTTGGCATCATCAGTATAAGATACGTCCAAATTCAGTGGCAAAATCTTTTCATAATCAGGGCAAACCTTAACGTCATCAGAATAAGACTTGAGCAAATTCAGTGGAACAGTCTTTGCATCACCAGAATAACCCACATGACCAGAATAAGCTCTGACGAAATGCAGTGGAACAATCTTTGTATGGACATAAGGAACGGTGTCGCCTATAGAAGTCGGTACATTGATCCATTCAGGCATACGATTAATCATTTGACCATAAGTCCTACCACCATCTTCCCCCAAATCCAGTAATGGCGTCCAGAACACAATCCTATCCTCAACCCAAAGCGGGACCTCCTTCTCAAATCTTAAAAGCTCTATCTTCTCAGGCGAAAATATACCAGAAACATCTAGACTACACAACGCCTCCCAAGAAACAGTCCCAGTAAAGCCGTCCCTCACAAGAAAAAGCTCTATTTCATTATCCCTCAGAACCACCAGCGAAATACCGATACTGCCCATCCTCCCCAGTTGTAACTTCACACGCTTCCCATAACACCCTTTTGGTAGAGCGGACACTTGAGAAACACTGGTACCTGCACCATTGTTGTTGTACTTTACAATCTGATGTGGGGGTTCAGTGAGCCAGTACACGCTTCCATCAGCAGTTGAAACACCTGTGTTTTCAATGACAGGTCTACCGGTCATGATGGGTTGGGTGCCAATGAACCATTCATCGGCGTGAGACGAGTACATATCGAAAGTGTACTTGTTACGGAGCCTTGCATCTTGCTGTTCTAGAACGATGCTTACGATGTAGAAACGCATGCCGGAATAAGTTCGTCTGAGGTCGGTTGAAAGCACTGACGGAGGGCAGATCAGAGAGT
Organism: Allium cepa; assembly: GCA_030765085.1. NCBI lineage: Eukaryota > Viridiplantae > Streptophyta > Magnoliopsida > Asparagales > Amaryllidaceae > Allium > Allium cepa. Next base: position 646,512,944 of record CM060939.1, on the reverse strand, counting down.
GTGATGGTGAAGGGCGAGGCGGAGGAGGGATGAGTAGGTAACTGGAAGAGGAGTGAACGAAAGGGTTGCATACGTGGTAGTTGTGGTCGATGAAATCGTGGCATAGGAGGAGGCCTTGCGAAGAGGAAAGGATTGTGAATGGAGTTGGAATGCTGAAGAAGGACGGGGTCGGAAGGTTGAGATATGGGTATGGGCGCATGAAGTTGAAGGCGGGGTTGCCTGAAGAGTCGAAGAAGAAGATGCCGGCCATTGATTTGGATTCAATGTAGGGGAAGGAGTAGATGTCGTATGTGAAGTTCTTGGGTGGAGAGCGGAATAAAGAAGCTGTTTCTTGATTGGTCTTGGTTCTTCCTCTTGCGATTGACATGCTGGCTATGGGTTCTTCTTCTTTACCGTCCCGTTTCTCCATGGTTTGGAAGAAGCGGAAGAAAATGATGTCGTTTCCTTAGTTTTAATTGTGAATCACAAGAGGAGATCGTTAGGGATACACGGACTTGTTTTTGTATGGAAATTATTAACTTGTGCCCTAAGGCAAATGTTAAAGGTTATTGAATTATATATAAAAATGCTGTGAGAAAAATCGGAATTCTAATAAGCCCATAGCCCAAAAAACACAAAGCGGTCCAGGACTTTCGCCGTCATCAAAAATCGAAAAGAATATAACTATTCTCAGCTCGTGAATCTAGCATTACGTAAATTTTATTTATTTTTGTACGATTTGGCTGTTATTTTGATATCAGCTCTGCTGCCTAGAGATTTCATATGTATATTTATACATGTAAACACATATATTATTCAAAACATTTATTCATCACATATATTCGGCCGTTACAAATCAAATGAAGCTTTTGAAAACTCGTTCGAGTTTAGACTATAAAATTAATGTTCAAAAAAATGAAGTCATTTATAAATTCTTAACATGTTCAAAATGTTTAAGTTGAATATAAAGCACTAAAATGTTTATTTTAACTCTTTATTTAAAACCTGTTACGATTAACCAAATCAAGGCAAATCGTCGAGAGATTATTTTCAAAAATGTAAAAGCATATCCATAAATTTATTTCGGTTTTGAAGTATGTAGATAAAAAACTAAAAAATGTACATACGAGGTATAGTAAAGAGAGGCGTGGCGAAAGCCTTTCTATAAATCACAAATATGTTAATCTAATAGCTAAATCCGTTTACTTTATTAGAATTTAATGCGAGATGTGTATTATAAGTTCAAAAGCTTTGATAGTCACAACATTTTTATTTCAAACAGTCCTGTTAGTGGTTTCGGATACAAATTGATGCTGAAATTTCGTTGGTGGATGGTCGGAAATGAGACGATGTCGAATGCCGCAGACCTATGATGAGTTTTCGTTGATGGGTGCTATTTAAGGCATTTTTTGAATTTAAAAGACACGGTGGATTCTATTAATTGAATATTACTATCAATAATGCGCATGCATGTATCTATATATGTATGTGTGTATATACGAGTAAAGTCCAATAAACCTCTCTTTTATAGCATTCATATTTTACATGACAGGTTTCTATTTAAATAATATTATGATGTGGAAAAAGAGAAACAACTAATATTTAAATAAAAACTCATGTAAAGAGGCTTGGTGTATCTCTTTTTGCTACAGGTTAAATTCCCCTGATTCAACCATATAATTCAAATTAATTAATTATACTTTCTCTTTTTTGTCATTCCACCCTATTTAATTCAGAAAAGCTCGCATGATATGGGCTGTCTCAAAAAGGAATATAACGTGCAACAAATAATTTAAAATGCTTTGAATAAAAGTAATTTGTGATACTAATAAACCATTCCCAATTTTCTTCAACAAAGTACATAACTTGTAGCAAATAATTTAAAATGCCCTTAATAATAAAAATAATCTACGATACTAATAAGACCTTTCCATTTTTCTTCTACAAAGTACAAAATGACACTACACAAGCATTATATTTTTTGGATTTTTATTTAATTTTGATGCTATTCTTATAACACGTGATGTTTTTTGATTGTGCTCAGAACTTGGTGTTGGAATTCCTATTAAATGAAAATATACATATGTTCCACATCGTCAAAATTGCAAAGCTATTCTAGTATATTAATAGCTTTCCAATGAAGTGGTTGGGGCCTAGGGGCATCCAAATGTATGTTTCGTTGTGAGGAGGGAGATCATGCATCACCACCACACATGCGCGCGCGCCGCCGCCGCCAACCTAACCGGGCCGGGCCCGGGCTCGGGTTTGGATCTAATATGATCTTATTTTTACTGCAGAACTGGGCCGGGTTTTCTAACAGTTGCAGGCTAAACGAACATGTGCGGATCTGTTCGGAAGCGGACGCGGAATGACTGAAGAGGCGCGACCCATAGGCAAACAGAAGTGGCTGTGACCCGACTGAAGAAGTGCGGGCGAACAGAAGCAGTGCGAGGCGAACGGATGCGAGGAGCAGGCGGGTGCGACACGTTAACGAACAGTAGCGGTTCAAAAGACAACGGGTGCAAACCGTCAAGCAGACGCGACTGTTTGAAGGGATGCGGACGAGATTATTAATAAGAGAGAATTCTGATCACATTCTTATTTCATTCCAATTCTAATTTCTTCTACTTCTTCTTTTCTACTGCTCTATACAATATATCACAGATTTGACATACTCATTACAATCTCGTGCATACTACGTCTGTTGTATCTTGGGAGACTTTAAATAAAGTCATAAGAAAATTGTTACGACAAGCCTCAGACGGAATTTCCTTCTTCAAACCGATTAGGTTTATAATTGATTTATATATTTATTTATATATATCATTTTCCTTTCTACGTTGTACTGTTTCTTTAAATAGTATAACATTTAATCTATCGCTATAGTTATTATTACTATAGTTGTTAGATTGTGGTTGTAATTTAATTACGACATATTGCTTAATTTAGCAAATACAGACCTTCGGAATAGTGGAAATTTGATTGATAAATTTGTGAGACGAGTTTATAATTGATTATTCTATGTTTTGGTATACAAGACGTATAATATCTTAAGACTTTCCTTTTTTTTGCTAAAACAGCGATGACAACAGTTGAATTATCAACAAAGGCTACTACACACAACATGCCCGATCCTTTTAAAGGAGATGGTGACGATTTTCTAACATGGCAGAATCAGATGTTATTTTATCTCACCACACTCGGTCTGCAATGGTATCTCGAGGAGGATGAACCGATTCCTGCACCAGGCAAGGAATCAGATGTTGATATGTGGAAGCATTCCGATTTTCTATGCAGTAATCATATTCTGAATTGTCTCGACAAGGTGCTATACAAAGTATATCAGCCTCTAAAGACAGCAAAAGCACTCTGCAATGCACTTGCCACGAAGTATAAGACGCAGAATATCAGTCTTAAGAAATTCATTATAATCAATAATTCATGGACTACAAGATGGTTGATTCCAAACCGGTGACTGCTCAACTGCATGAATTGCAAATCATTATTCATGAACTCGAAGCAGAAGGTCATAAAGTTGGAGAATCGTTTTTGGTTGAAACCATCACGGGAAAATTGCCGCCATCATGGAGAGATTACCGCAATTATCTAAAGCATAAGAAAAAGAAAATCTCTTTACAGGATCTCATAGTCCGACTAAAAATTGAGGCAGATAATCGTGGAGTTACAAAACCAAGTGAGGAGGCATTTGTGGCTAAAGGTTCAAAGACCAAAAACAAAAAGAAGAATTTCCAAAAGAAAAGGAAAGCTCCAAACAACAAACCAAAAAACAACAAAAGAACCAAAAAGTTTAATGGCGAGTGTTGGGTTTATGGAAAAGTTGGACATGCCGCTAGAGATTGCAGACACAAAAAGGAATGCAACATAGAGGTAAATATAGTAGACAACATGGAAGTAGATAAGTCCAACTTCTCGGCAGTTGTATCTGAATGCAGTCTGGTTTAGAATCCTAACCAATGGTGGGTAGACACAGGCGCTACTCGTCATGTTGGCTCTGACAAATCCATGTTTTCTACATACCAAAAATTCGATCACAAAGAAAAAATCTATATAGGTAATTCTGCAGTATCCATGATCGAATGTAGTGGCACAGTAATCCTCAAGTTTACTTCTGGAAAAACTATCAAGTTGAATGACTTGCTCCACATTCCAGACATACGCAAGAATCTCATCTCTGGTGCAGTACTATTAAAGAAAGGATTCAAAATGGCATTTGAGTCAGACAAGATGGTTCTGTCCAAAGATGGAATATATATTGGAAGGGGATATTTATGTGATGGCCTATTTAAGGCAAATGTAGTCGTTATCGGCAATAAAACTATGTATTCTGATTGTGCTATTAATAAAATTGAAGTTTCTTACTTGCTTGAGCACGAAATTTTACTATGGCATAATAGATTGGGACACATAAGTTTTCGAAAAATGAAAATATTATTGAACTTGGGATTAATTCCGAAATTCCAAGTAGATAAGAACTAATGTGAGACATGTGCTGAAGCAAAAATGGTTAAAAAACCATTTCAGTCTGTTGATAGAAGCACTGAACCACTAGGTTTGCTTCATACAGATTTATGTGATTTTAAATCATTACCTACAAGAGATGGAAAAAAGCACTTTATCACTTTTATTGATGACTATACATGATATTACTGTGTATATCTTTTAAATAGTAAGGATGAAGCAATTACATCCTTTATAAAGTACAAAGATGAGGTAGAAAATCAGTTAAATAAAAAAATCAAGATATTGAGATCTGATCAAGGTACAGAATATGAATCACCATTTGAACAGTTATGTGCTGAAAATGGTATAATTCATCAAACAACAGCTCTATATTCACCACAACAAAATGGTATAGCCGAGAGGAAAAACAGAACGTTAAAAGACTTGATTAATGCCATGCTTTTAACCTCTGGTCTACCGACGAACTTATGGGGGGAGCCTTAAATATGTCTAATCACATATTAAACAAAGTCCCTCACAATAAAACAGGAACAATTCCATATGAGTTATGAAAAGGACACAAATCAAGTTTTAAATATCTCAAAGTGTGGGGGTGCATGGCAAAAGTTTCCAAGAAAGTCAAACTTGGACCAAAAACAGTAGATTGTTACTACTTAGGGCCAGCCCAAAATAGTGGTGCCTACAGATTTTTGGTATTCAAGTCTGATATAGCTGATATTCATGTAAATACAATCATGGAATCTAGAGATGCCTCATTCTTTGAAGACATGTTTCCACGCAAAATGAATGAAGGGAATAATGTCCCGAAAAGGACAAGAGAAGAATCAAGCAATTCACATGAAGATGAAACTCATCAAGAGATTGAGGAAGTTCAACCAAGAAGAAGCGTAAGGGCTAGGACTTCGAAGACATTTGGCTCGGATTTTTTCACATATGTGTTAGAACACGAACCTCAAACGTACAAAGAAGCAATGTCATCTTCTGAATCTTCATGTTGGAAAGAAGCAATCCAAAGTGAGATTGATTCAATTTTAAGTAATAAAACTTAGGAAATTGTTGATATTCCACCTGGAATAAAACCTATTGCTGTAAATGGATTTTCAAGACGAAAATGAAAGCAGATGGCTCTATCGACAAGTATAAAGCCAGATTAGTAGCCAAAGGATATCGTCAAAAAGAAGGAGTAGACTTTTTTGATACATATTCGTTGATAACACGAATAAGCTCTATAAGAATGCTAATAGCAATTGCATCGATCTATAATCTAGAAATTCATCAAATGGATGTAAAGACAGCATTCTTAAATGGAGATCTCGACGAGGAGATCTACATGGAGCAACCTGAAGGTTTTGTTTCTAAAGGAAATGAAAATAAAGTCTGTAGATTATTAAAATCATTATACATACTAAAACAAGCTCCAAAACAATGGCACACAAAATTTGATAGTGTCATGATGAGAAATGGTTTTCGTATAAATGAATGCGATAAATGTGTTTATTATAAACAAATTGGACAATCATATGTGATGATTTGTTTATATGTAGACGATATGTTAATATTTGGTCCAAATACTCAGGTAATAGAGATCATAAAGAAGATGTTAATTAGCAATTTCGATATGAAAGACGTAGGAGTTGCAGACGTTATTTTGGGAATCAAAATAATAAGAACACCCAATGGAATTGAATTATCTCAGTCACACTATGCAGACAAAGTGATTGAAAATTTTCAAAATTTTGGAATTAAAGGAGTAAGAACACATTTTAATCCATCAGAAGTATTGCATAAAAACACTAATGAGAATGTAATGCAACTGGAATACTCTCGTGTAATAGGATGTCTCATGTATCTCATGAATTGCATAAGACCAGATATAGCTTATGCAGTAAGTAGACTGAGTAGATATACAAGCAATTCAGGAAAGGAACACTGGAAAGCACTAATGAGAGTGCTTGGATATTTAAAAAATACCATAAATTATTCCTTACATTATGGAAAATATCTTTCCGTCTTAGAAGGATATAGTGATGCAAATTGGATTGCTGATTCAGAGGAATCAAAATCAACATGTGGTTATGTCTTTACCTTAGTAGGGGCAGCAGTGTCATGGAAATCAACTAAACAAACATGCATAGCTCGGTCCACTATGCAATCAGAGTTCATCGCTTTAGATAAAGCAGGCGAAGAAGTAGAATGGCTTCGTCATTTTTTAGAAGATATTCCATTTTAGCCTAAACCTGTACCAGCCATATGCATACATTATGATAACTAAGTTGCGCTAAGTAGAGCGCACAACTTTGTGTATAATGTAAACTCACGACATATTCGTCAACGCCATAACACAGTTAGGCATTTACTCTCAAATAGGACTATTTCCATAGATTATGTGAGTGTTAACCTGCCTTTTGTCAAGGCCATAAACAGGTGGATTCAACCTAATTAACTTAACGGTTATCGCAGCTGGAATATGATGGATTCGGTTTAAACGGATGAAATCCACTTGGATATGTCGTTCGGTCAAGGGCGATCGACATACGTCACTCAACATATGCCGCTCGGCATACTTCACTTAGCATATGCCGCTCGGCATACTTCACTCGGCACGGTCGCTCGGCATTGTGTTAAGGTCAGAGTCGTTCGGCATAGACAGCTCGGCCTGGAAGATAAGGTTTGTTCGGCATGGACGGCTCAGCCTGGAAGATAAGGGTCGTACGACATGGACGGCTTGGCCTGGAAGATGAGGGTCATTCGACAGGATTGCGGCTCGGCAGGAATGTGGCTCGGCAGGAATACAGCTCGGTAGGAATGCAGCTCGGCAGGAATACAGCTCGACAGGATAGTATGGCTCGGCAGGAATGCGGCTCGTCAGGAATGCGGCTCAGCTGGAATGTGGCTCGGCAGGAATGCAGGACTGCAGGATTGCAGAAATGCAGGACTACGGCTCGGCAGGATTGCGGCCCGGCAGGACGATGTGGCTCGGTATGATAATATGGCTCGGCAAGATTGTGTGGCTATGGACCTGATGGGCCCGGGCTACTCAGAAAGCCCAGCAACTTAGGATTTACCTATAAATACATCATGTGGAGATTTAGAAAAAATATCTTCTTCTTTCTGCTCTCTTGCTATCTATTTCCTAAGGCTAAGGTTACTCTACCATTTTATAACTGTAATCGATTCTAACATCAATAAAAAGGAAATTTCTAGAGTGGACGCATGCCGGAGGCAACCGAACCACTGTAAATTCTGTGTTTTTACTGCTTTCTTTTTAATTTTGACTATTCTTCATATTTACACTCTCTACATATACTCTATCTATTATCTGTGACTGTTAGTTGGTGCTTTCATTTACATTTGGGCGTTAGTGACCAATTTTGGCGCTAACATTTGTGAGAAATGCAGATTACGGATCTTAAGGCTAGGATAAACACTAGAGGGGGGTGAATAGTGTTTTAGAGAAATATTAAATATTTTTGAGTTTTTGTTAATTTGAACACAAATTTATGCAATATTTAGATACAGATATGATCATAGAATTAAACACAGATACAGAAATAAAGTAAAAGCGGTAAAGGAAAGAACACACCAGATTTTATACTGGTTCGGAGTTACCCTACATCCAGTCCCGCACACAAGTATGGATTTCCTTTCAAAAGCGATCTTTACAATTACAACTCGATTTCAAGGCAACGAGGTACACCCTCCAGATTCACAATCCTCTGGTAGAGATACTTGATTTCCAGGGAAACAAGTTCATCCAATTGATTTCCAAGGCTACAATCACACCTTATCTCGCTTGATTGATTTCCAAGGCCACAATCACACCTTTTTCTCATTTAATTGATTACAAAGAAGCCTATAACTCTGAATAGCACTAAGAATCTTGTTGAAATAGAGATAGAGAATCAAATCAGAAATGATCTAGTTAGATTCAATGTTGATTTCGGCAGAGTAATGGTAAGAATATGTATAAAGAAAATGTGGAAGAAGAAGAGAAATGAAAACCAAAAAATGTGATTGAAAATTTGCTGAAAACAACCCCTATTTATAGAAGAACAACAGCCATGTCCATTCGTGAAGAGATATGATGAATAGACACTTCTTTTGAAATTTAAATTTTGAAATTAACTGACACTATGTCGACATGGGTAGGTAGAGCATGTCGACATCCCAAATGAATTTTGGTGGTTTGTTTTTCTTTGAAAATAACTTCTATCTTATATTAAAACTATTTTAAACTTTATAAATATACTTGTCTATAGTTAAAATACATAAGAATAATATATATAAAATTTTACTATAATTTTATATTTAAATCTAAGTATAAATATTTAAAAGTTAAATATATTATTGTTAAAGATAGTTTAAAACCACAGATAATTTGATTTTGAAATTAAAGATTATTTTAAGGCTAAAAGTATTTGAAATCAGGATAGATGTTTTTGATTCTTTTAAAACGCAGATTTTGAAATCATTTTAAAAACAAGATATAATTTTGTAAAATCATTTTGAATAAAAGTTAGCGGATACAAAACAATGTTCCACTAGATTTTTCGTAGGTTCCATCCTACTTAGGGTTCCATCCCTTTAATGGGCTCGAAATGGATTCCATTTCACGAATAAATTGGATTTTAAGATGCCAGTGATTTTCTAGGAGTTTTAACAAAATTCCTAATTAAAAAATTAAATTACTTGAACTCGTGATAATCTTGATATTTTTGATACTCATTAGTCTTCAATCTTGATATCTTGAATCTCTATACTGTACAGTCTTCGTTCTTGGTACCTGCATGGTTAAATCCTAGATATACATATATATCTAAACTTATACTGTTAGTATTTATATTTTATAATCTATTCTAAGGTCGTTGTCATCAAAATCATCATCTCAAGGACTAACAATCTCCCCATTTTTGATGATGACAACCTTTGTTTATGAAATATTACTTCTATCCTAATAACTCCCCCTTAATCTATGCCTAACTATCCTATTTTATATTTCTCTCCCTTTGTCATCAACAAAAAAACCATCTCCAAACTATATAACTCCCCCTCATTCTTGGAGTAAAATACCTGCATTAATAAACTATACAATGGAGTATGTAATAGATATATTGAGAGATAATTAAACTGATAGACATGATAATCAAACAAGGATTAAATGTATATTTATACATGTTTTGTACAACAAACATCAATCCACAGCAAATATCAATCCATATCAAACCAAATTAAAGTAAATGAAATCAAATCAATCAAAGCAAACAATTCAAACAAAGCAATCAAATAAAATCAAACGTTAAGAGGAACTTCCACCCATCCTTCTTCTCCAAATATAGGGTCTGCTTTAATAGCATCCCAATTTTCATTGTCATTGGTGAGAGAGACTGGAGGATGTGCTTCATTATCATCCTTGTGCAGGAAGGAAATCATCTATTGTCCGCGGGTGCGGCGCAGTGGAAAGGAGGCCTGAGTTCTGGTAAAAAGACCCAGGTTCGATTCCTACCATGCGCTTCCCTATCTTACATAAATTTACCCGGGGGTATGGGGGCTTGGATCAGCGGACGGCTTTACTATACCCTCCTCAGGAGTTTATCGGTCCGCCGGGTTCTCCTGGGTTTTCAAAAAAATAAATAAATCATCTATTGTATTGCATCGGAATGCCTTTCTTGCTCCTTGATCATCTGCATTTGACTCAATTCTAAGTGTCGCTGGTTACGAAGAATGAACGAGAGAATATTCTTGAATGAATTAAGAGTTTCTTCAAGATTCTCAGATAAATTATGAATTGGATTAGCCATATTTGGATTTGTGAGAAGAATGAGAGATGTAGTAGATAAGAAATAATAATCAGTGCTGAATTCTGGAAGAAGTAGGTATTTATAGGTGTATAAATTCATTTGAAATGAATAGACATATGGTAGTTATTCAAATTTCAAATTCAAAATGAAGTGTCATTTCTGACCAGTACATGTCGACATGGTCATAGGGGGTATGTCGACATGAGGGAGTGAATTTTTATGACTTATTTTGATTTTGTGAATAATTGTGTGTGTGTATATATTTATATGATATTCTAACATTTATTATGGAGATAGATAAGCTAGATAACAGAAAAGAAATTCCATTTCATTTCATACTAAGACGATACAACGATTAATCATAAAGAACTACATGAACTTTCAAATTAAAACAAACTAAAACAAACACAATGAGATACGAAAAGGTATAACTAGTTAGAGTATGATGATGATGAAGATAATCCAAGCTTCTCGCTGACTTTGGAAATAAACTTGTCCATCTTGGATGAAATTTTGTCCAACTTCTTACTAACGGATCGTTTAAGAATCCGTTGATTCTCAACAATGGTCTTTTGGTTTTTGAGAAGGGTTTTGTTGGATGGATTAGGAGGATAGTCGATGCTTTCCAAAGAAGTTTCACCTTCTTCTACTTCTTCAATTTTCATTCCATCCCCTTCTTCTTCTTCCTCTTCCTCTTCTTTCATCTCGTCATGAGCCAAACGCTCTTCCTTTTCGGCAAGAGTCTTATAAGGTTGAAAAAAAATGGAATTTTCATAAGCGAAATGTTGGAATGATTGAATTTTTTTCTAAAAACAAATTCTTCTCCTTTGAAATCCACTCCAAAATAGTTAAAAATCCGAGTGAGATAAATTCCATGATACAAAGTATTCTCACCCATTTCAAGATTTTTAGAAGGAAGTTCATCCAAAATAACTTGCGCCCAATTAATGTCATAATTTTCAAAAATAGAAAAAAGTGCTTTGCAAACTTTTGAAGTAGGATTATTAAAATTCCCCGATCTTAGGGTCAAAGTATGTTGCAAAAGAAGATTGACAATTTTTTGCTTTTGGTCGAAAATTTTGATTTTTAAATTCAAAATCATCATTTCCTTCGAAAATGTGATGAAATGTCTCACGATCATTTTCATCGATTTTAAAACTAAAAAGATCCATTCCCGTACTTTTGCAATTGAGAATGATACCCAAAAGATCACAATTCAAAACAATTCTAGTTCCTTTGACACTACTCCAAATTTCATCCTCATTTCCATTTTAATATCCACGGTTTAAATTTGCATAGAAAATTTTGACAAGTTTTGGATAGCTGTGACACCCCACCTCTATACCCACGCTAGCCAAGAACACTACGGTGTAGTGCTGTCAACTAGCACGGAGAATATGGCTGTTGAGGAGCGACCATCCATGTGATCGCTTATCACACGGTGGCTATAAATAATCTTCGGAAACAAACATAGAAATAAGCATAACACAAATCAGTCACAGACATCCATATCACAAAGTCGAAAGAAGATATGAATATATAACTAACACACGAAAGTGTACATCAAAGTTGTAACAGCCCGGAAATCCGTACCCCTTGAGTTAACACTATTCTACAACAATCAACTCAAGTTGCACAGAAATACGAACCATTTGGATTTAAGAAGAAGAGGTAGAAGAAGAGAATTGAAAACAACAACAGAATCTAACCATCGCAGCGGAATAAAATATAATAGATAATAAATAATCTTTACTCAAAATCAAATATATCTGTTTACATACATTACACCATCAGAGTACATCAGTCACAGCTCACATCAATAACATACAATGGGTTCACAACAACTCAACACAACGGAAATATATATATACGAGTACGAGAATACGTATCGTCATCCAGCTCGTCTCCTGAGCTCCACAGCATCATATCCTGTATCCTATAATACTCGGTCTGACCCGAGCATTACAGTTAAATAACACCCGAGTCAGTCTGGAATACCAGCGTGAGAAAATCACACCCAATTGATTATTAAAGTTTCAAAAATCCTTTGAAAACAAAAGCATCTCGTAAGACCACGCCACAAATAAACATGTCGGGTTTTTACCTTACGATAGCTAAAACAATTTTTATAGAAATTCTCTGATATTATACTAGGGTCTATCTACAAATACTTATAAAATAGCCGAAATTGTTACATGATTAAATTCCAGCTACTAGCCACCGAAGTGGGTAATACAAACTAAACTCGTACAAGGCTCGTAGGGAAAATGGATTTCCAACAATGACTAGGCACTGGGGTACCACCTGTCACAGTACGGGGCCTAGATCACTGTACCGAGGACTACTCCCTTCATCTCCTGCAACACAAGGCCGGAACCATTCCTTACTGAACTGTCCCGAACAAGATAAACCCCGTGGTTGGCGCGACCAACCACCCACTAAGCCGAAATATATAAGGGACATCTAGACAGGGGAATTATCTTGTCCTGCTTGGGTATGACCCACCTAACCTTGCTGCATATCCCCTGATTTTCAGTCATTCCCATTTGATGAGGCTTGAGGCTAAGCGTTACCTTTTTAGAACGTTTCACTTAGAATGCCCATCGTCCCCCTGACGATGTTTCGCAAGCATTCGTCCATACAAGTCCGTCCCGGGTTCGAACGGAACCGAAGGCACTACTCCTACTACATCCATTTTTGGAAATATCCTCAGGATTAGTAGCGACTAGCCCTTGCACTTCACTGCTTCATCTTCGACTCTGAACACGTTTTTCGCACGAAACGTACAAATCGGATCGAAGTGGTTTTCGAGAAATTAATCTCGATCCCGGTCTCTTCGAAACGATCAACGCAGTTGGCCAATATTGATAGTCGGTTATTTAACTATCAATTATATTCACAAAACAACCATCAAACAATAATTAATTTCCCCAAATTATTTATTTATCTCAAAAATATCTTCACAAGATATATTTCTATTTTCAACGATTTGAAAACAGTTTTCAAATCATTCTTTCTTCCCAGTATAAACTTTCCCAAGTATTTTCTATCTCCTCTGAAATTACCAAGCACAAAACTAGATTTTAAAAATAATTTAAAACATTTTACTTTGAAATATATACCTTCAAAACATTTGAATTAAACTATTTCAATAATTTGTTAAAAACACATATTAAATGAATTATTTGAAAATAAGGTTACTTAATAAATATAAAAATAGATTTATACTTTCAAAAACATAATATTAAGGCATTCTTTGAATAATTACTACTATAATAGGTAAAAAGAAAATACTTACTTAAGAACTTAAATATTAGAAGTAATAAATTTTCAAAAACTTGCTTTTTACAACAACTTTAAAACCTTTAAATTTATTTAAGAATTTACTTTAAAAATGTACTTGGATATCCAGAGAAAAATCTCAACTTCAATCACTTAAATCAATTTCCCAAATTGATTTCAAATTTATCCCCTTTTTAATTCAGAATCTATTAATTTCAGATCTCATTTCTTGATTATGATTTTAAGAAGCACTTTAACTAAAAATTCCAATTTTTTTTTTAGATTTCTCAATTACTTCTCTATCCTTTTAAATAGATTTAGACTTTGAATTTTAAAATAATTCTTTATTCCTTTAATTGATATAACTTAAGTTTCAATTCATCAATTTCCTTTTATTAAAAATTACTTTGCTCTTCATACTCGAAGTTATTATTATTTGCATATTCCTTCTATTTCTTTCCAATTCATTCTTAATTTATTCAAACTTTTTATAATTATTTCGCTTACAAATTTACCTCCTTTTAATTTCTTTTCAACAATCCTATTCATATATTTTGGTAATTCATTATACCCAAATATCCAATCAAACCATACATTCAATATTCCAATATAGCTCATCATAGGACATCAAATAATCAAAACAGAGAATATTGAATAACTTAAATAAATGTGAGGGGTCCAGTTGGATCCCTCCAACCTGTTTCCCTGCATCCACAGATGTTAGCACAACATAATATCCATTCCAAAATATACCAGACTAAAGCACATCAATCAATTCAACCATTCAAGCAATTATTTAAATTTAATCATTTAAATTTAAATTATACTGAGTGAGATTAACTCACCTTTGATGTTTGCCATTCCAATCCAAAACTCGACTTGTTTCCACATAGTTTAAACCTTGTACAAACATTTATTCGGTATATTAATATTTGAATTAGTCTAACAGTTTGTATTATCATTTTTAAATAATCGACCCAACAATTACCCTTCCAAATAAGTCTAATTAGCCAGTATTTATTGTAAATACATAAATCCTCAAATCACTTTTATAAAATCTACTGGTTTTTCATAATTACTGTACAGCAACATATCCTACGGGTAAATTTATTTTAAACTAATTCCCTTTTTAACCGAATATTATAGCATCCCAAAACCTCATAAAAATTTCTAGTATATATATATATATATATATATATATAACAGTTTAACTTCTGAAGTTTAAAAAATTTTAACAGTAAACATTTTCTTCTTGCTGTCTGTGAATGTGAACTGAATAAAAGAATTATATATATATTTATTTATTTTCTTTTTAATTAAAATAACCAGTACATTGATTACCTCACTGCTGCAAACACCACGATCGATCGTTCTTCGATCGAAACCCACGACCCCTCGGCAAAACGCGAAGTCGCCCACGCGAAGACCTATCTTTCCCTGAGTCGAACTTCCCATCGCCATCAACAATCGAGACTCGTTACCAATCGCGACATCCCATCCTTTACTGCAATTGCATCGCCACCTCCTCCAACTGAACGCGGCTCAAACCCTAGAGAGGTGTGCCGATAGCTCGTCGATTTGAACGGCAGAGGACATCGCGAATAAAATGGAGGGCTCGACAACGTTTTCCTCCCTTCAGTCGAATCGATGGTGAAGACGATGGCGCAAAGTTCTCGCGTGTTCACGCGAGTTCCCACCGTGTTCTGCCATGCTCTTCTTCTTTCTTTTTTTTTATTTTTTTTATTTTTTATGTAGCTCGAATTCGATTTTAAGAAAGGGGAAATTGGTATGCGGCTGTCGCCATTTCATCTGTTTCGATCTCTCTTTTTTTTTTTTTTTTTTAAACTCGTTCGGTCTTAGGATAAGAGATTGGATAGGGAAGATCAATAAATTTGAGATAGGTTTAAATCAGAATTTTCTTTTATTCGAAACTGAAAAATAAAATAAGGGTTGCATGATTGAATTCTTTAGCGTGCTGAGGAAGGGACATAGGATGGCTTATATAAGAAGCTTGACTAATTAATTTAAATTTAATTAGATTATTATCTCTTAAATATTCAACTTGTTTATATATCGTGCATTCGCACACTAACTCCAAAAACTACGAAAATTGAAATCCGAGAATAATTCAATATTACGGACTCAATGGAATTGGTTTCATCAAATTCCGAGACTGTGCCTCGGGAGGCTATTTTTAAATTCAATTTAAACTATATAAAATTTCAAACTGAACAAACCACCGTTAAATTTCGATTTTACAACTTATATTAATTCCAGTGTTATCAATATAAATTTTCAAATTTTCAAATTATTTTAACAGGCTTTAAAACTCTAGTTTCAACATTTTACCCAACTACAACTTATTTAATTCAATAATTTAACTATCAAATAATTGGTGATATTTGAATTCGAGTTAAAATTTAGCATTTAAATATTCAAAATCAACTGGATATCCCAATTTCAATTGCTCAAAATTTTCGGGTCGTCACATTCCTTCCCCCTTAAAAGAATTTCGTCCTCGAAATTACTAGTTAGGAAGAATGACCCATAACCCATTAACTATCTTCTCAACTCTAAATAGTTTTTATCAATTTACTAACAAATCTTTTTATCAATGATACATTAATCCTTTTCTTAACTTTTCAACCTATCCATAAGTCCCAAACCATATTACTTACTTAACAATTCAAATTCAAATTTAAAATCGAATTTGAATTGTCAAAATTTTCTAACTCCCTAAATTTCCGAAAAATTTCGCCAGCGTCTCCTTTGCGCGGCTAGCTCGGTACGACTACAAAAGGCCTCTACGGGCTCCCAAATCTCAAAAGAAAACAAAAGGCCAAGTGGCTCAATCCAAATCCCAATCAAATTTCATATAGAAACTTAAACACATACCTTTTTTGTCGGGCAATTCAAATTTATCTCTTGAAATCAAATCCAATTTCCTTTCCCCTTTTATAATACCTGCATATCCTGCTTAGCACTAATATCCAATCACAATATTCCCAAACATTATATCAACTTTCTTACCAATGTCAATATTTATTAATCCAAATATCAACTTAGAATGTATTTGTAATATTCTATTTCCAATTAAGAATGCACCATTTCATACTTAAGTTAGTATAAGTATTTTATGTGTTTCTTATATTTATTTCACTCCGACTTTAGTTATATTTATTTCTATTCAAATCGATTCTTCCATTTCCAATTAATTCAATTTATCTTTAACTCTGAATATATAAATTTTATTTGTTATTTATTACAAATTCATGTCACTACTATAATTAGTTTCATTTACTAACTTATTTTAGTTTTCAATTCTAAATAGTTTTGTCGTTAACAAAATTTTCAAAAATTTTCTAACTCCCAAAATTTCCGAAAATTTTTGGCAGAGTCCCCTTTGCACGGAGGAGCTTTTGTAATTTAACAAAAGAGATAAATATATATACATCGACCCACACGGTCGGAAAAACCAAAAACAGTTCATATTTCCTATTTGTATTGCGTAGGCGTACCTTATTTGGCATTTTAAGCAAGCGGCTAATTATTTTTAGCAAATAGCACTACCAAATCCAGCCACACGGCTCCTAGGTACCTGTACTTACTCATTTAAACATGTAAGTTCCAAATGTATGAAGTTTAACTATATTTCACTTATTTACAATAGTAAAAAATATGAAGTCGAAAAGAATCTCATACCAAACATTTCCCGTAAGCTATTTATATAGCTTCCATGCTACTTCAACTATTTCAATCAATTTACAACCCAATTTCATTTAATCCGAATTGTTTTCGATCCATTCGTATACAACTTCATCAATTTGAATGGTTTAAAACTCAATCACTTACATTAATTTATTTTTAAGCAAACTGAACTCATATTTAGTTTAATTGCTCTCAAAATCAATTTATTTCACTTCTATCAACTCATAGAATTTTAATTACTTCCATTTACATCCAATGATAATTTATTCTTTGTAATTTGACAAGATCTATGTGAATAAATAAGTACTTGAGTTTTATAATCAATTTTAAATGGATTTCAACTCAATTTATACCCAATTCTATTCCATCTTCAATTTATTCACAATCCATATATCCTCATTTTCATTGCATTTCAAATTTTAATCCATTCACTTGCATTTCATTTTATTAATCAAATTAGTTTATTCAAAACCATATACAACCTAGGTTCATCTTAATTGCCAATTAAATTTCCCCTTTTATTTTAATCCTTCCTCACTCATTTATTTACATTTCATTCCATGTTAGTTTATCCCAAACTATTTTATTTAGCTCAAAGACAATCCAAGCTATTTCATTCAATAACCATTTCTCAACTTATTTAAACTACATTTTATTTGATACTTACTTATTCCATCATTTATTTATTCAATATAATTAGTTTATCTACATTCACTTAAACCATTCTAATAAACTTGAAACATTCTATTTTCCCTATTGTCTCAAGTTATTTCAATTCCTTAATAATTTTAAATGATTTACCATTATTTATTCTCAAATTCCATTCCATTAATATTACTTATAACTCATCGAATTTTATTTCGATTAAAAATTAATCTTCACTTGATTTAAAACCAATCCAATATTATTAAACTTAATTTTAAGTTGAATTCAATTCAACTCTCTTTCATTCATTAAACTTAAGTCAACTTCCTTCAATTTATTCAAATTTTAAACTTTAGCTCATTTTCATTTTGCAATCAAGTTCTCTTTCCAATTTAACTTGATTTTATTTCAATCCAATCTCATTTTAAATTTGCAATTTCATTTGATTGGTTATTATCGAATTTAACTTCCCAGATTCAACTCATTCAATTTATTACCTGGCTATTTTCCAGGTTATCTTCACTTATTTGGTTTTTATTTGCACATTCAAACCATTGCTATCTTAATCCATTTACATTTTTATTTGATACATTCCCAATTATATTTAATTTGTTAACACTTCAAGTTAAATTTTAATTAATAACTCAAGTTCTGATTCTTGTATTCACTTTTAATTTGCCACCCAATTTATTAACTCACAATTCAACCTCATTCTCAATTATTTTCACTTCATCAACAATTTGAATCAATTTTAATTTATAACTTGCGTTTATTTCCAACTTCATCATAAACTTATAATTCAATTCCATTAACTAATTTATTATCCAATTAGTTCTCCCCTTATTCATCATCCAACACTTGAATTTTTTTATTCCAAATATCTCTCCCTTTAATTTCCTTAAGTTCAATATTTATTTTATACTTCAAGTTTGGATCCTTATTTCATTTCAATTCTCATTTCCTATCCAATTTACTTCCCATTTATTCAGGTAAGAATTTAATCTCATTAATTAATTCAATTGAATTCTCATCCCAACTCAATTTTTACTTTAACTCGGATTTATTTAACTCAATTTGATTCCAACCTGATTCGAATACAACTGGATATTATTTCAGCTTATTCAATAAATTTCAATCCAATCAAATTTTCATTTCCAACTCCAAGTTAATTTTCATTTTCAACTTTTCTCTTTGAATTTAAATTCCAATATCCAAAGTTTATATTCCCTTCCTGATTTAAAGTCATCCTAACTTAAGCTTATAACCCATCTTATCAGGATTTTTAAAATACTGGCTTTTGGTTTCAAAACATTTTGAAATCTCCAACATCGCAATCACACTTCTTAAAAATTAAATCAATCCTGGTTTTTATTTCAACAAATTTCCTTTTGAAATTTTCAAAACAACCAACTTTTCCTGAACAAAACAATTTGACAGCAATCCATCACTTCGAAATTCGAAAATGAATACTGATGATGCGGCCGTCATCATCAGAATTATTTTTCAATAATCCAGGTGATTTCAATGCTATATCACTTTCAAAATCGATTTCAAACAAATTTCCTTTCAGAAATACCTCCAAACAATGATACCATCATTTATCTTTAAAAATACTTCCAAATCCCCGGGATTTAAATTTCCAAATCTTGCTTAAATAAGTTTTAACTATATTTCTTTTGTACAGTTTATGCTTATACAAATTCTCATTTGATTATATTTCAATTTTATAATTACATTTATAATTCATATTTATACATTTCATTTTATAATGAATTTATTTCCTTAAACTTTGGTTATTTTCAATTTCTAGTTAAATTTTCACTTAACAATGATAATACTCTAATATTACCATTTCTAACATCCAAGCAACCATATATTAGCTAAGATAGTTTACAAAACTTTTATTTATATCAAAATATATTTTTGGTAAAATTATTTCATTTACCCACATTTAAAACAATATCGTGTCAATTGTTCTATTCAAGTGTTTAGAAACCCCTTCAATACAGTTGCGCAGACTGTGTCGACGAAGGTCCATATGCCACTCAATAAACCAATCAACACAATATTAAAACAATTTATATTCACTAACAAATACGCGCTCATATTTATTAATACGCTCAAACTCATTATAGAGTACTACGGACTCTAATTTATGAGTAATTCCCACCAGAGCCAAGGTTATCTCCAACCTAAGCTCTGATACCAACTGTAAAAGCCCGCAAATCCGTACCCCTTGAGTTAACACTATTCTACAACAATCAACTCAAGTTGCACAGAAATACGAACCATTTGGATTTAAGAAGAAGAGGTAGAAGAAGAGAATTGAAAACAACAACAGAATCTAACCATCGCAGCGGAATAAAATATAATAGATAATAAATAATCTTTACTCAAAATCAAATATATCTGTTTACATACATTACACCATCAGAGTACATCAGTCACAGCTCACATCAATAACATACAATGGGTTCACAACAACTCAACACAACGGAAATATATATATACGAGTACGAGAATACGTATCGTCATCCAGCTCGTCTCCTGAGCTCCACAGCATCATATCCTGTATCCTATAATACTCGGTCTGACCCGAGCATTACAGTTAAATAACACCCGAGTCAGTCTGGAATACCAGCGTGAGAAAATCACACCCAATTGATTATTAAAGTTTCAAAAATCCTTTGAAAACAAAAGCATCTCGTAAGACCACGCCACAAATAAACATGTCGGGTTTTTACCTTACGATAGCTAAAACAATTTTTATAGAAATTCTCTGATATTATACTAGGGTCTATCTACAAATACTTATAAAATAGCCGAAATTGTTACATGATTAAATTCCAGCTACTAGCCACCGAAGTGGGTAATACAAACAAAACTCGTACAAGGCTCGTAGGGAAAATGGATTTCCAACAATGACTAGGCACTGGGGTACCACCTGTCACAGTACGGGGCCTAGATCACCGTACCGAGGACTACTCCCTTCATCCCCTGCAACACAAGGCCGGAACCATTCCTTACTGAACAGTCCCGAACAAGATAAACCCCGTGGTTGGCGCGACCAACCACCCACTAAGCCGAAATATATAAGGGACATCTAGACAGGGGAATTATCTTGTCCTGCTTGGGTATGACCCACCTAACCTTGCTGCATATCCCCTGATTTTCAGTCATTCCCATTTGATGAGGCTTGAGGCTAAGCGTTACCTTTTTAGAACGTTTCACTTAGAATGCCCATCGTCCCCCTGACGATGTTTCGCAAGCATTCGTCCATACAAGTCCGTCCCGGGTTCGAACGGAACCGAAGGCACTACTCCTACTACATCCATTTTTGGAAATATCCTCAGGATTAGTAGCGACTAGCCCTTGCACTTCACTGCTTCATCTTCGACTCCGAACACGTTTTTCGCACGAAACGTACAAATCGGATCGAAGTGGTTTTCGAGAAATTAATCTCGATCCCGGTCTCTTCGAAACGATCAACGCAGTTGGCCAATATTGATAGTCGGTTATTTAACTATCAATTATATTCACAAAACAACCATCAAACAATAATTAATTTCCCCAAATTATTTATTTATCTCAAAAATATCTTCACAAGATATATTTCTATTTTCAACGATTTGAAAACAGTTTTCAAATCATTCTTTCTTCCCAGTATAAACTTTCCCAAGTATTTTCTATCTCCTCTGAAATTACCAAGCACAAAAATAGATTTTAAAAATAATTTAAAACATTTTACTTTGAAATATATACCTTCAAAACATTTGAATTAAACTATTTCAATAATTTGTTAAAAACACATATTAAATGAATTATTTGAAAATAAGGTTACTTAATAAATATAAAACTAGATTTATACTTTCAAAAACATAATATTAAGGCATTCTTTGAATAATTACTACTATAATAGGTAAAAAGAAAATACTTACTTAAGAACTTAAATATTAGAAGTAATAAATTTTCAAAAACTTGCTTTTTACAACAACTTTAAAACCTTTAAATTTATTTAAGAATTTACTTTAAAAATGTACTTGGATATCCAGAGAAAAATCTCAACTTCAATCACTTAAATCAATTTCCCAAATTGATTTCAAATTTATCCCCTTTTTAATTCAGAATCTATTAATTTCAGATCTCATTTCTTGATTATGATTTTAAGAAGCACTTTAACTAAAAATTCCAATTTTTTTTTTAGATTTCTCAATTACTTCTCTATCCTTTTAAATAGATTTAGACTTTGAATTTTAAAATAATTCTTTATTCCTTTAATTGATATAACTTAAGTTTCAATTCATCAATTTCCTTTTATTAAAAATTACTTTGCTCTTCATACTCGAAGTTATTATTATTTGCATATTCCTTCTATTTCTTTCCAATTCATTCTTAATTTATTCAAACTTTTTATAATTATTTCGCTTACAAATTTACCTCCTTTTAATTTCTTTTCAACAATCCTATTCATATATTTTGGTAATTCATTATACCCAAATATCCAATCAAACCATACATTCAATATTCCAATATAGCTCATCATAGGAGATCAAATAATCAAAACAGAGAATATTGAATAACTTAAATAAATGTGAGGGGTCCAGTTGGATCCCTCCAACCTGTTTCCCTGCATCCACAGATGTTAGCACAACATAATATCCATTCCAAAATATACCAGACTAAAGCACATCAATCAATTCAACCATTCAAGCAATTATTTAAATTTAATCATTTAAATTTAAATTATACTGAGTGAGATTAACTCACCTTTGATGTTTTCCATTCCAATCCAAAACTCGACTTGTTTCCACATAGTTTAAACCTTGTACAAACATTTATTCGGTATATTAATATTTGAATTAGTCTAACAGTTTGTATTATCATTTTTAAATAATCGACCCAACAATTACCCTTCCAAATAAGTCTAATTAGCCAGTATTTATTGTAAATACATAAATCCTCAAATCACTTTTATAAAATCTACTAGTTTTCATAATTACTGTACAGCAACATATCCTACGGGTAAATTTATTTTAAACTAATTCCCTTTTTAACCGAATATTATAGCATCCCAAAACCTCATAAAAATTTCTAGTATATATATATATATAACAGTTTAACTTCTGAAGTTTAAAAAATTTTAACAGTAAACATTTTCTTCTTGCTGTCTGTGAATGTGAACTGAATAAAAGAATTATATATATATTTATTTATTTTCTTTTTAATTAAAATAACCAGTACATTGATTACCTCACTGCTGCAAACACCACGATCGATCGTTCTTCGATCGAAACCCACGACCCCTCGGCAAAACGCGAAGTCGCCCACGCGAAGACCTATCTTTCCCTGAGTCGAACTTCCCATCGCCATCAACAATCGAGACTCGTTACCAATCGCGACATCCCATCCTTTACTGCAATTGCATCGCCACCTCCTCCAACTGAACGCGGCTCAAACCCTAGAGAGGTGTGCCGATAGCTCGTCGATTTGAACGGCAGAGGACATCGCGAATAAAATGGAGGGCTCGACAACGTTTTCCTCCCTTCGGTCGAATCGATGGTGAAGACGATGACGCAAAGTTCTCGCGTGTTCATGCGAGTTCCCACCGTGTTCTGCCATGCTCTTCTTCTTCTTCTTTTTTTTTTATGTAGCTCGAATTCGATTTTAAGAAAGGGGAAATTGGTATGCGGCTGTCGCCATTTCATCTGTTTCGATCTCTTTTTTTTTTTTTTTAAACTCGTTCGGTCTTAGGATAAGAGATTGGATAGGGAAGATCAATAAATTTGAGATAGGTTTAAATCAGAATTTTCTTTTATTCGAAACTGAAAAATAAAAGAAGGGTTGCGTGATTGAATTCTTTAGCGTGCTGAGGAAGGGACATAGGATGGCGTATATAAGAAGCTTGACTAATTAATTTAAATTTAATTAGATTATTATCTCTTAAATGTTTAACGTGTTTATATATCGTACATTCGCACACTAACTCCAAAAACTACGAAAATTGAAATCCGAGAATAATTCAATATTACGGACTCAATGGAATTGGTTTCATCAAATTCCGAGACTGTGCCTCGGGAGGTTATTTTTAAATTCAATTTAAACTATATAAAATTTCAAACTGAACAAACCACCGTTAAATTTCGATTTTACAACTTCTATTAATTCCAGTGTTATCAATATAAATTTTCAAATCTTCAAATTATTTTAACAGGCTTTAAAACTCTAGTTTCAACATTTTACCCAACTACAACTTATTTAATTCAATAATTTAACTATCAAATAATTGGTGATATTTGAATTCGAGTTAAAATTTAACATTTAAATATTCAAAATCAACTGGATATCCCAATTTCAATTGCTCAAAATTTTCGGGTCGTCACAAAAGTAGTGGTCAAAAAGATCCACATTAATACAAAAGAATAGCAACACATGCTATACAGAAGAATACAACTATGAGTCTATATCTCAAGTGTATACAACAAAAACTGCTAATCTAAATAATTAGCCAAAAGTCAGAGTAGCAAATCCCGGGAAGAAGTCAAGCAGAAGCACCTGTAACATCTCGGTCTGACCCGAGTATTATTTAAGAAAATAATAAATGGATCAGTCTAGCTATAAATATCAGATGACATGGTATAAAATAAAAGATATGGCATAAACATAAAATATTCATACTGACATACTACTATAAGTATGCAAATGATGATCAACAGAAGATCAATCAATAAGAGATAAATCAATATCACAAGAATCTTCTCAACGATCCAAAGAGGGCATCATACCCTAAACTTGTACTCATAACAAGTCAATGACATAAATTCCAGAAATCAACACAAGAAATCCAGAAATTACAGAAAAGGGAAAGAGGCCTATCACATGACGGTCCGAAGACCATGGGGAGCTACCCCATATGGGTGAGTCAGAATCACCCAGATGAGGTCTATGCTAACCAAAAAGCAAAAAGGTATGTGTGAGTGGAATCACATAAATGCTGTCTAGCCTAACCTCGCAACAAAAAGGTATGTGTGAGTGGAATCACACAAATGGTGTCTAGACTAACCTTGCGGACAAAGAGATATGTATGAGTCGGAATCACACCCATGAGGTCTAGTCTAACCTTGCAAACAAAGAGACATCACACAATTGCTAGTATAAATCATAAAATGATCGTCATGATCAACGAGAAGTGCCAATTACACTAAGCTAGTAAATATAAAAGTTTATCTTCGTGTCCCATAACCACTTGCTTAACTTAAATATTTACGAACAAACTGTAAATCTTCACTAGAAAATTATCACAAGAGGTTCAATCGAACAAGTCCAAGAATTATCCGACGAAGTGAACGCAAGCGTTTCATACCACTCGTTTTACTAAGCCATTTAATTAGATTTTTCATCCGAGTGAGGTAAAGGTTTGTATATACTAGTAGATTGGAAAACGGTTTAAGAAAAGAGCTTTGTTATTGAAAATAGAGTTGAAATCATTTTGTTGAAAGAGTTTTGATATTTACTACTAGTATTGAAACCTTCATATTTCTAAAGTTGTTATCCAGCCTTTTTAGCAAGGCCGTGATACCATAAAATCGACCGAGAAGCCAAAGATAGTTTGTCTCGAAGAATGGTCAACTCAGCATCTCAACAAAGCAAGTTCTGTTGAATGTTTTTCAGATAAGATCCCCTACGGAGGGGGGGTCCAAGGGGGGTGGCAACTCCCCAAGGTTGGGGTGCGGGGACAACACCCCCGGCAGGGTGCGGGGCAGCGCTCCGTCCAAAATGGTACGACTTAGTGAAGACCTGAGGGAGGATAGGATCGAGCGACCTATTGGTTGCGACCTAGGGGTGTTCGTGAGTTAGCAGAAACGAGCGACCTAACAGAGACGAGCGACTTAAGGGACTCGCGACCTAACAGAAGCACAG
Organism: Allium cepa; assembly: GCA_030765085.1. Classification (NCBI taxonomy): domain Eukaryota; kingdom Viridiplantae; phylum Streptophyta; class Magnoliopsida; order Asparagales; family Amaryllidaceae; genus Allium; species Allium cepa. Next base: position 646,487,133 of record CM060939.1, on the reverse strand, counting down.
GCCAAGCGACCTAACATTTTAAGGCCGAACGACCTAATGAAACTCGTGACCTAACAGGGTACACGACCTAAAGGTATAAAGGTCCAACGACCTAAGGGAGACGAGCGACTTAAGAAACTCGCGGGTTAGAAGAGGCGAGCGACTTACGAGTTAAAGGGGTCGAGCGACTTAGAGGTGTTCGCGACCTAGTGGTCGAGCGACTTAAGGGGGTACGCGACCTAATGGTGTAACGAGCTAACGAGTAGCGACTTACGGAATGAAGGCCGAGCTGCAATGTTGAACGACCTAAGGAATGAAGGCCGAGCGACCTAGCGACCTATGCACGCCAACGACCTTATGGTTCATGCGACCTAGTGGAACTCGCGACCTAAGCAGCCAAGTGAATTAAGGCCTAGAGCGACCTAAACGCGAGCGACCTAGGGTCCAACGACCTAAATCCCAACGACCTAATTCCGAGGCGAACGACCTAACGTATGCGAACGGGTTTAAGGCCAGAAACGAGCTATTCTCTAAGTGACTTTTCAACAGCGAATGACCTAAAGGTCCAGAACGACCTAACTGCAGTTTTCCACCTAAAACACCAAAAATTGGAGTTTTTCACCAATCCAATCCAAACCAAATGCAAATGTACATGCTAAAGTGATAGGAATTTATTCCCAACAATCCAAGATAGTTATAGACAAGAATGTGAGATAAAAATCTCACTTTTGGACCAAAAATGAATGAAAATGAAGCTTTGAAGCAAAGCAAGAATCAATCAACTTTAATCTCAACACAAGAAGCTTGAATCCAATATCTTCTCTTTGAATTTGGAGTTGAAAGATGGATTTGAAGTAGAAGCCTAGGTTTGGAGTTTTAGTTTCCCTTTCCACTCACCATTAATGCTAGAGCTAGATTTTGGTAGGAATTTATGAAGAGTGAGGAGGAGAGAAGTGGGCTTGAGTTATAATGGCTAGACCAACCCAAAGTCCAAAGCGGGAAAAGTTAGTGAAATTTCACTAACTCCAAACCTATCAATGTTTATACTTAAAAAAATTGTAAACGGCATTTCGAACTCAATGGAAGTGGTCTCGAGTCCTAATTCGACCGTTTGCAAAAAGTAGCTTTTCGGACCAATATCCGAATAACGATAAAATATTTAAGCAAAATATTTAAATATATAATCGATAAATATGCGGGTTGTTACAATAGCAAACAAAATCATTTTGAGAAGCATCAATAAGACTAAGAATTTTGATTGTTTGCAAAAAGAGAATCAATTTCGTAAGAAGAGAAATCTTGAAATATAGCAAACTTTCCGGGATGGACTTTTGCATAGTTAGCATAATCGATGTATGCTTTTATTGCCTTCGGATCATTGAAGAGTTGCTCTTTTATCTTTCTGGAAATTCTCGTGGTGGAGGGGTTGCTTGAAGAATCCATTAAAGTAGAGAGTAGAGAGCTTGAAGTTTTGAAGAGAGAGTTAGAATTTGAAAATGAAAGTGAAAAGATATGATAAAAGATAGTGAATAAATAGATTCTCAAATGACATATTCTCTGGTCAAAAGATGCCTTTTCAGAGAATTGAATGAAGTGAAAAGATGGAGGAAAATTCAACCATTTGAATTCAAATTTTGAATTTCAAATTCTGGTACTCATGTCGACATCATGGTAGGGACCATGTCGACATGTGCCTGTGAATTTCTATAATTTATTTTTCCTAAGTACTCTAATATATATATATATACTTATTATTTTTAATGTCTATACATCTGGAATATTATAAGAATTATAGTATTTTCATTAATATATTATTATACTAATAAAAATAAAAATAATAAAATAATAGTAAAAATTTTAAAATTCAAATAACACACCAATTCAAAATCAATCAATCAAGCATCTAATTCTAAGCATGCAATTTCAACCAATTGTATTGTAAATGTGTACCTTTTTCTCAGTCCGTTTCTCTGAATTCGTTGGAATTGTGAACTACCGTGAAACACAAATTTGAATTATCTGTCTTCTGATCATCATCGCTTGGGGACGAGTCTGAGCCATCTAGAATAGCAGTAAATTCACGCTTCCGTTTCTTTACTAAATCATTGTTTATAGGAGGATTTTTCCTATCTGGATACGGACAGTCTCTTTTGATATGCCCTGGTTCATCACAGTTGAAACATTTGACATTGTTTGGCACTACATTCTGATTTCCAGAGTTCTTATAGTTGTTTCTCTTGAGATTATTCATCTTTCTGCATTTTAGAAATTTTTGAAAATTCCTGGTCATAAAGGCTATCTCTTCATCATTATCGCTGTTTGAGTCTGATCCATCAGTTAATACATTAAATGCCATTGATTTCTTTTCAGATGCTTTGCTTTCTCTTCTCCCGATCATTTGGACTTCAAACGACATTAGATTTCCAATTAGTTCTTCTATCTTTAAAGTTTTGATGTCATTTGCCTCTTCGATCGCAAGTGTCTTTTGATCCCATTCTGGAGTAAGAGAATTTAGAATTTTTCCGACTTGATCTTCTTTCGAAAATTCCTTTCCAAGGATACTAGAGAATGCACAATATCCTTAAATCTACTATAGTTATCTGAAATAGACTCATTAGAATTCATTTAAATAATTGAAACTGATCTATGAGCATGGAAATTTTGGTCTGTTTAACTTTTCTTGTTCCTTCGTGAGTCACGTGCAAAGTTTTCCAGATTTCATATGCAGACTTACAAACTGACACTCTATAAAATTCATTCCTATCAAGTGAACAAAATAGAATATTCATTGCTTTAAATTATTTTGTGCAACAGTCTTTTGCTTAGCGGTCCACTGCACAAAATCAGTTTTAGGTTCAGAATATTCGGTTTGTGTGATATTCCAAGTATCTAATCCTACGGACTGTAAATATATTTTCATCCTACTTGCCCAATATGCATAGTTACTACCATTAAAAAGTGGTGGTCCGACAGTAGACTGACCTTCTACAAATGAACTAGTGACAGGGAACTAGTGTTAGTAATAGTACCAGTATTGGTAGCCATTTTGAAAACTTTTTCAAAAATTAGATTATGAAACTTTGAAAACCTTGCTCTGATACCAAATATGAGAAATGCGGATTACGGATCTTAAGGCTAGGATAAACACTAGAGGGATGGTGAATAGTGTTTTAGAGAAATATTGAATCCTTTTGAGTTTTTGTTAATTTGAACACAAATATATGCAATATTCAGACACAGATATGATCACAGAATTAAACACGGATGCAAAAATAAAGTAAAAGCAGTAAAGGAAAGAACACACCGGATTTTATACTGGTTTGGAGTTACCCTACATCCAGTCTCACACACAAGTACGGATTTCCTTTCAAAAGCAATCTTTACAATTACACCCTTGATTTCAAGGCAACGAGGTACACCCTCCAGATTCACAATCCTCTGGGTAGAGATACTTGATTTCCCGGGCAACAAGTTCGCCCAATTGATTTTCAAGGCTACAATCACACCTTATTCCGCTTGATTGATTTCCAAGGCCACAATCACACCTTTTCTCATTTAATTGATTATAAAGAAGCATATAACTCTGAATAGCACTGAGAATCTTGTTGAGATAGTGATAGAGAATCAAACCAGAAACGATCTAGTTAGATTCAATGTTGATTTCGGCAGAGTAATGGTAAGATTATGTATAAAGAAAATATGGAAGAAGAAGAGAAATGAAAACCAAAAAATATGATTGAAAATTCATTGAAAATAACCCCTATTTATAGAAGAACAACATCCTGTCCATTCGTGAAGAGATATGACGAATAGACACTTCCTTTGAAATTTAAATTTTGAAATTAACTGACACTATATCGACACGGGTAGGTTGAGCATGTCGACATCCCAAAGGAATTTTTGGTGGTTTGATTTTCTTTGAAAATAACTTCTATCTTATATTAAAACTATTTTAAACTTTATAAATATATTTGTCTATAGTTAAAATACATAAGAATAATATATATAAAATTTTACTATAATTTTATATTTAAATCTAAGTATAAATATTTAAATTTAAATATATTATTATTAAAGATAGTTTAAACCATGGATAATTTGATTTTGAAATTAAAGATTATTTTGAGGCTAAAAGTATTTGAAATCGGGATAGATATTTTTGATTCTTTTAAAAGGAAGATTTTGAAATCATTTTGAAAACAAGATATAATTTTGTAAAATCATTTTGAATAAAAGTTAGCGGATACAAAAAAATGTTCCACTAAATTTTTCATAGCTTCCATCCTACTTAGGGTTTCATCCCTTTAATGGGCTCGAAGTGGATTCCATTCCACGAATAAATTGGATTTTAAGATGCCAACGGTTTTCTAGGAGTTTTAACAAATTTCCTAATTAAAAAATTAAATTACTTGAAATCTTGAACTCTTGATAATTTTGATTTTCTTGATACTCATGAGTCTTCAATCTTGATATCTTGAATCTCTATACTGTACAGTCTTCATTCTTGGTACCTGCATGGTTAAATCCGGCATATACATATATATCTAAACTTATACTGTTAGTATTTATATTTTATAATCTATTCTAAGGTTGTTGTCATCAAAACCATCATATCAAGGACTAACAACATTTTGGTGCTTTCACCGAGGAGGCAAGCACTCGGGGATTTTGGAGCTAGGAACTTGGATTCTGGAAAGCAATGGCTAGGCCATCAACAAGGAAGCAAGTTACAGAAAGAAGCAATCAGGAGGGAAGTCAAGAGGCCTCCTTTGGAGCTGGTGCAGGTCAATCTTCCATCTATATCACTAGGGACGAGATGGAGACGACGCGGAAAAGGCAGGAAGACATGATACGGAACCCACTTCGACAGGTTGGACATGTTGGAGTACAAAGTCAAGGGAATGGACCAACAACGGCAGCTGGTATTGCAGAACAAGGAACCGGAGCTGTAGAAGTTTCTGGAAGTCAATACCAGAACCAGACTGGAGGGATTGAAGGAAATCAGCAAAGGCTCGGGGGCAGATATCCAGGATTGGATACTGGGAGAGCAGTGAATGAATCTCGGCAAGCAGGGACCAACGTGAACGTAAATGACCAACATGAAGAGTACTACTCGGAGTATCCCTTAGGACGGGGGGCAAGGTAGAGATGCAAATAGGGGACTGCCCCCGGATGGAGACGAGCGGATGGCTGGATTAATAAGAAGGGTTATGAGAGGAGGATTGTCAAGCAGAGGCTTAGAGGAAGTTAGTCCGAGTCCGTTCACTCCGAATATCAAAAATGCAAGGAATCCTCCAAAGTTCAAGTTACCCGCGCTGGATCCTTATGATGGGAAATCAGACCCAACCATGTATATTACCAGATATATCAGGCATATGGAAGTGCTAGGGGCATCCGAGGAAGTGATGGCACGATGCTTCCCTCTATACCTAACGGACTTGGCTGCGCTTTGGTTCAGGCAGCTAAAGAATGGATCAATCAGAACATGGGGTGAGTTAGTGGTCATGAGATAGTTTAGGGTCCACGTGACGTGACCCAAGAGTGTTATGACCTTAGCTTCATTGAAGTAGAGGACTGGAGAGACCATAAGAGATTTTCTATTGCGATTCAATGCAACGGTAGCTTCAGTAGATCTCCCGGATCCATCGATGATTTTGACGGCGGCAGTAGCAGGGGTTGCGGAAGGTACAGAGTTTAAGGATTCTTTAGCAAGACATCCACCCCAAGACCTCAGAGAATTCTATCATGACGCTGAAAGGTTCATTCAGCTAGAGGATTCGCGCGCCGAAAGGCAAGAAACAAACATTGTGCAAGGCGAAGGAACCTCCAAAGAACTACCTGAAGCAGACAAAGGTAAGTGAAAGGAAGACGACAGATGCGATGGTCTTGACAGACGGAAGAAATTCCGAGAACCCAGATTTAGACATTACATGGACTTGACGGCAAACCTGGAACGGATTTACACGGAGACTCAGGCGCAGCTCCCCTATCGAAAACCACCCAGGAGATATCCCACAGAACGGGAACGTAGAAGTGGAAAGTACTGCCTATTCCATGAGCTGGAAAGGCATACTACCGATGAATGTTGCCATCTGAAGGATGAAGTGGAAGAGCATGTCAAAAGTGGTAGATTGCCACAATACACCAGAGATCGGACAGCGGCCGTAGGACCTGAGCAACTACCGCCTCCACCTAATAGGATTAATCATGTATCGAGATCACGACTCGTCATCGATTGATCATGATAGCAAGGGCCAAGTTCAGGATTTTAAGTTTGGTCGATTACATAAACTCTTTAGATTTGGTTTTAAAATAAAATGGCCATTCCACTTAGACATGTACAGGAGCCAGAGATATCCCCAGGCATGCTCCGAGATGGTAACAGACCACTCTGCCCAGAGAGGCAGTATCTAGGTTTTTTCTTTGTTTGTGATTGAGCATTTAGAATTTTAAATTAATAAGTGAACTTGAATTTCATAAGATAAAACTTTGACCGGAGAGTTAAAGGATGAATATTAGAAGTCAGTTTGAAATTAATCGCTTTATGACCCTACCCGGAGAGACGGGGTCCGGAGTGCAGGGAGTGAAGCTGCTTCGCCAGAGAGCGACAGGATCGGCTCACTCAACGCTGTTTCCCCTTCAACAGAGAGTGAAAAGATGAGATCCAGTAAGTGCCCGGAGAGGCTGACATCGGTCCAGAAGGATCAGGACATCACTTAATGTTCAGGGACACTGAACCGGAGTGCAGGGAGTAAAGCCGCTTCGCCGGAGAGTGATAGGATCGACTCACTCAACGTCGTTTCCCCTTCATCGAAGAGTGATAGGATGGGATCCAGTAAGAGCCCGGAGAGGCTGACATCGGTCTAGGAGGATCGTGACATCGCTTAATGTTCAGAGACACTGAACCGAAGTGCAGGGAGTGACGCTGCTTCACCGCAGAGCGACAGGATCATCTCATTAAACACTGTTTCCCCTTCACCGGAGAGTGATAGGATGGGATCCAATAAGATCCCGAAGAGGCTGACATCGGTAAGTCCTTGGCCGGAGAGTCGAGGCCGGTGAATATCAAAGTTCTTGGCTGGAAAGCCGAGGCTGTAGAACTTACAAGCCCTTGACCAAAGAGCTGAGGCTGGAACAGGGTAACGCGACTCGATGAGGTCTACAGATTCAAGGTTAAACCCGGAGAGGTCATGAATTTAATAATATGGTCATGAACGGGATATGGATTTCGGATATCGGATTTGAGGCTATTCAAAACACACCTTCCAATAGCAAGGCATGTTTTGGGGGGCAAGTGTTAACTTACCTTTTGTCAAGGCCATAAACAGGCGGATTCAACCTAACCAACTTCACGATATCGAGACTGGAATATGATGGATTCGGTTTAAAAGGATGAAATCCACTTGGATATGTCGTTCGGTCAAGGGTGATCGGCATACGTCACTCAGCATATGCCACTCGGCATACTTCACTTAGCATATGCCGCTCAGCATACTTCACTAGGCAAGGTCGCTCGGCATTGTGTTAAGGTCAGGGTCGTTCGGCATAGACGGCTCGGCCTGGAAGATAAGGGTCGTTCGGCATGGACGGCTCAGCCTGGAAGATGAGGTTCGTACAACATGGACGGTTCGGCATGGAAGATGAGGGTCGTTCGGTAGGATTGCAGCTCGGTAGGAATGCGGCTCGGTAGGAATGCGGCTCGGCAGGAATGCAGCTCGGCAGGATTGCGGCTCATCTGGAATACGACTCGAAAGGAATGCGGCTCGGCAGGAATGCGGCTCGGCAGGAATGCGGCTCGGCAAGAATGCGGTTCGGTAGGAATGCGGCTCGACAGGAATACTGCTCGACAGTATAGTATGGCTCGACAGGAATGCGGCTCGGTAGGATTACGGCTCGGCAGGAGTGCGGCTCGGCAGGATTGCAGGACTGCAGGATTGCAGAACTGTAGGATTGTAGAAATGCAGGACTACGGCTCGGCAGGATTGCGGCTCGGCAGGACGGTGTGGCTCGGTATGATAATATAGCTCGACAAGATTGTGGCTATGGACCTGATGGACCTGGGCTACTCAGAATTCCCAGCAACTCAGGATTTATCTATAAATATAGCATGTGGGGGTTCAAAAAAAGGATGTTCTTCTTTCTGCTCTCTTTCTTTCTATTTCCTAAGGCTAAGGTTACTCTACCCTTTTGTAACTGTAATCGATTCTAGCATCAATAAAAGAAAAATTTCTAGAGTAGACGTAGGTCGGAGTCAGCCGAACCACTATAAGTCATGTGTTTTTACTGCTTTCTTTTTAATTTTGACTATTCTTCATATTTACACTCTCTACACACATTCTATCTATTATCTGTGACTGTTAGTTGGTGCTTTCATTTACATTTGGATGTTAGTGGCCAATTTTGGCGCTAACAGTGAGAACAAATGATAACCTAGCAGATCCATTTACTAAAGGTTTATCAAGAGAAAAAATTGACTGCGCATTGAGGGGAATGAGTTTAAAAGACTAAAGAACCAAGAGTTATCTTATACGGAAACCTATCCTAGCGACTGGAGATCCCATGGACTAGGATCAATAGGCAAACCAGTTCTGAGTAACTCAAGACGTAATGCATTTGCATGGACATAGTCCAACTCCATTCCTATGGTGCACAATATAAATGCATGCCTACAGATTTACTTAAAGGTTAAAACTATGTTTTTTTAATGATGACCATATCTTGGAAATAACAAGTGGGGTATACGTAGGATACTCTTAATGGTTGCTGTAACGACCCGTAAAATTCGATGATTAAAATGAGTTATATTAATAAGATTTTTAATTAAATTTAGAAAAAAATAAAAATCTTATAATTTATATTGGAACGAATGTTAGAAATTAGATGTAGCAATTGAAATTAAAATTAACAATTTAAAATTATATTGCAAGCAATTAGAAATAATGTAAATTGAATAGAAACGTAAGTTTATTTATAGGGCAGTAATTGATGAATAAAGAGTTTGAAACTAAGTAAATAAATTTAAGGAGAACATTTAATAGTAATCAATGTATATATTAGGCAATTGACAATTTATGGATTTATTAAGATTGCAAAGTTATAATTGAGTGTAAATAGGAATATTTGGTAATTAATTAAAGTAAGAAAGAAATGTAAATGTTATGACTTGGTTACAAAATTTATATACGGAAGTGGATGTAAATATGAATGAATTAATGTGCGCATAAATTTATGATGGGATAAAGCGTTAATTAATGTAATATGGATGATGCAGGTTGATAAGTATTCATAATGTTTGTGTTGTTGATAAACGTTACTTTAATGATTTTAAATATAAAATAACGGAAGTGTGAATGGAAATTAATAGAAATGTAAACTTATTTAAAGGTAGTAATTGGATGTAGATTTATGGAATGGAGTAAACGCAAATCAATGGAATAAATAAAGACGTATGCGTAGCTACAAATTGAATATATGAAAACAAAATGTAAGCACTAGATTAAATTAAGGAAATATTAATAAATGGTCATTTAATAAAACCAATGTTCTGGGAGTAATTATAATAGTGTTTGAAATATGTATAAACTTTGATTTGGAAATCAATTGGATTTAAGATGAAATTTGGTATTATATTAATGAGTTTAAATGTCTGGTTATTTTGTAAAGTAATAAATGATGTAGATTAATATACGTTAGTTATTTAGGGTAGTGACTAAAATTTGTAATCCATTTGCAATTAATGATAATAGTGTTGATATAAGCTAATAAATTTAAATGTCAATGCAATACCAATTAATGGATTGAATGTGATTACGAAATTGGAATTAGATAAATGCAGTAACTAATTTAGGGCAAATAAATTTACGAAACAAATGTTAAGATCTTAACTGATGGTGATTAATAATTGGAGATAATGTAAATTCCATTTATAATATGACTATTGGTTATGAAAAGAATGTAAATCAAGATTTGTTTATTTATTTGAATATAAAGAATTAAGGTAATTGAGTTTATTGCAATTAAGTAAAATTAAACATTTATTATTACGTTAATTGAAAGTTTAGTTGAAATTGGAGTGTATTAATGCAATAGTTTTGAATCCAATGTTTAATCCATCCATAATACGACTATTGGTTGATTTAAAGAGTGAAAACCAAGATTTATTAATTTATTTGAAATTAAAATTTAATAAAAGGATTTAATTGCAATTAAATGGATTGAATATATAAAATGGGAAGGATACTAACATAAATAGTTTTGAATCAAATATTAAATCCATCTATTGGACAATAATGAATGGAAAAAAATGATTTGTTAATTTAATTTAATAGAAATTTTGGAAATTAAATTTATAATTTCTGAATTTGAATGGAACTGAGGAAAATACTGAAATCGATAAGATAATCAACTTTAAATTGACTTTTAATTTGTTTAAACCATTGAAATGGATTGAGAAATATAAAAGTGATAAAATTTGTCAATTTTAAGATTGAAATTTAAAATTGGATCTAACTAATTAATGGAAAAATACCCATTTTGGCCACCGAATCGGATTTCGACGAAACCGGTTTCATCGGATCCGTAATGGTGAATTATTGTAGGATTTTAAGTTTCATAGCGATCGAACTTGTCGTTTGATCGTACGGACTCGAAACGCCTTGAAATTTATGAAATTAAAATCAATTGAAATCAATTAGAAAAATATTGATTTTAGCATAACTTCTCCATACGATGCCATTTGAACCTGAAACCTTCTCCATTGAGTTTAAAATATTTTAAAACACCCATTTTGATATATGGGTTTACCCAATTTCGTTCCGGGGTCAGAACGGGCTTTTTGGGCCACTTTGTCGTTAGCGTGTATTCAACCCGATCCATTTATTCTATTTCAACTTTCTCTATAAATATCATGCTATAAAGCCTAGCCTCCCCAATTCTCATTTGTTTGTACATAAATTCATTCTATTCCTCCTATTCCTCAATGGCAGACAAAATTCTATATGTCCAGATCCAATTGCAAATTCAATGAAAGCTAAAATTTCAAAGTCCTAAGAAAAATTTGAAAAAAATGTATATAGAAGCTTTCGATGTACGCATATCAAAACTGAAATTCGTTTTCCGATTCGATGCATCGTTTGTCCAGAATTCTTAAATCAATTCTTGGCCGTTCGTCGCGCGTCGATGAACGTTGTCGGATCGACGAACCATTTCTGGATTTTGAAGAGTGGAAGATGGGGAGTGCATTCGTGGTGTTTGCTCTACGATTCGACGGCTAGATTTGCGGAAAAAATTCATCAGGGTCTAAGGATCGGCGGCGGCTGTCCAAATTTTGGGCGAATTCATCGCGTGCGCGATCCAGAGGAAGGTCGACCTGGGGGCGTGGCACGTGGCGGTAGTGCCAGGTAGTTCGGCGGCAGGAGGAAGGCGATTTTGGATCGACAGGCGGCGTTGTTTTCAGTGCGTGCGTGATTAGGTTACTGGGATTAGTTCATGAACGAGCGTGAGCAGGAAGAGCTTGGTGACGTGGCATGGGGTGAGACGTGTTTCCTTTTTCTTCATCGCATTTATCGTCATAACTTTTGCATACGATATCCGTTTTACGCGCGGTTTCTTTTATTAGGATCGTATTGAAATTCTAGACTTGATGACGCTTGTTTGGACGAATCTAAGACGGTCAAATTTTTGGGTTTAAATTGAATTTAAATTCAGAAAGGTGAGTGTTTTAACCTATTCACAACTTCTAAAATTTCTTATGTTTGTTAAATTGATATATAATGTGATTTAAAAGAAAATATGGTTGTTTGGCATATTTTTAATCATCATCTCAGTTAATTTTATTTATTTAAATTAAATGGTTAATTAATTTTTCATTGCATTTAAACTGCCGGTTAAATTGTTAATTAATTTTTCATTGTATATAAACTGCCAGTTAAATAGTTATTTAATTTGTTATTGAATATAAACTGCTAGTTAATACTTGTTGTTTATTATACGTTCTACAGTGATGTTATTGTTTATATTGGATGATGATTGTCATAAATGGTTGATGATTGATATTGGATGAATGGATGTTGTATTTTATATTGTATAAACTGCAAGTTATTATGCATTCTTATTTCATTCGGGATTGCGGTTTGAAATGATATATAACCGTAAATTTTTATTTTTAAATTGCGAATTGAAATGATAAATATCCGTATCACTTGACCATAGGATAGAAAATTGTATACAGGCACCGAGGTCTATATATATATATATATATAATATTTTGAAAATGATTTTATATGGTTTTGGAAAGGAATATACGGTTTAATAAATATTAAATTTTAATGTTATATAAATATTATACATATATATATATATAGTTAAATTCTTGAATTTAAGCTATGTATAAAATTGATTAATAAAAATGAGTTTAACAATAAAGTTGATTTCTTTCAGATAAAATGGTATGTATCCTTTTAAATTCTATTGTTGATAGAGTTTATAATGACTCAAATAAAATTAAAGTTGGAAGATAAATATGAAATTGGGTTGAATTGAATTATTTAAGAATAGTTCTTGAATAAATTGGATTTGGAATGTAAATAAATTTGGATTTAAAAGGCATGATTTTATAACTTGATTTTTTTATTTAGAGGATTTAAATGAATATCAAATTGATTAAATTGAATATTATCAAGTTAATTTAGTTGGAAGAATATCCAGTTATTTGAAGTCTAAATGTTTTACTAAAACGATATTTGATTTATTTAGTAACGTTTCAAATCTAAATAATAGTAGTTGAAATTGATGTATATGAAATTATCAAAGAATAAGTTTTGAAATGGTGGGAAAATTTAAGCTTTGAAATATATGGAAATTGAATGGTTTATTTGGGAAATTAAACCTATATTTGGAATTTATTTGTGAAATTTAAAAAGCTATTTTATTATATAAAGTGGTTAAATATTTAAATCATTTAAGTATTAGAAAATTTGTTTCAAAGCTATGGGGTTTAAGGTATATAGATTTGAAAATGCTATGATTTTGGAAAAGGATATAACTGAAATAAAAATGATATCATATTAATTTGGGTTTTTAAAATAGAAATGATATCGTATTTACATGGGTTTGAAATATATATTATATTCTGGTTTTGAAAGTAAAATTATTTTTAAATGACCGCGGTGTTATAATAACGATTGGTTGTTGAAGAGACAGAGATCGGAAGTTGTCATACCCTCTGCCAACTCCGAAAACCACTTTAACAACCGTGTACGCGGTGGAGATTCCAGAATAAAGTAGGATGGTGGCGGCGTTTCCTTTGAGGTAAATACATGGACCCGACTCCCGTGAGTTGGCATAAGGTGGCTAAAACAGGAGCGATTCTCAGACCAATTGAGGTAGCACCTTTGATCGGACACATCCCTTCGATTTTATACTTTGACTTTTGGATTGATTCGGTGGAAACTTTTGATTTTCTTTTTGGGGGTGTGGCTCGAGGTGGGCGGTAGCTGCGTGCTACGCGTTACCACCAGCCCAGATGCGTAAATGGTATATCTACCCTGGAAATGCCTGGTTATGACATGTCACCTACCGTATCGCGCCTTGTACGAGTTTGGTTTTCTCCCATCGCTCGTGTGATATCCTCTGGTGGTTTCCCGATCAGGAGGGACTATGATATTGGATGGACTACTGGGACTATTACGTGTTAAGGGGAATATTGGGTCACTCCTTAATGCTATATAAAAGTATGTTTATTTTACTATAGACGCTATTGTAATAGCGAAATATTACTACAGAGTAAATAGTTTAACGGATCCTTAAGAGATGTGAATCCCGAGCATCTTTTAAGTTACTGCACTCATATTTATTTTTGTTGATTTAACTCACATAAGATTTTTTAGTTCTGACTCGAGTGTTTTGTTTTTCATTTCGCTCGGGTCAGTCCGAGCGTTTTAGGATTTGAAGATTTTATTCTAGAGTACGATGACGAAGATTTGTAGTACTATTATCTACTATATTATTCCACTACACCATTTAATTCCGATGCATTATTGTTATCCTTTGGTATGTGAACTCTGATATTTATTGTATAAAGAAAAATCAAATGTTTTGTAAAACAGTTTTATGAACTGTATATTGATTATTATATTTTATCGTTCCGCTGCAAGATTCTGTTTTGTTTTGTTTCTATCTCTATTTTCTTATTTACCCCATAACATCTGCCCTTCCATATGGTTTGAATTGGCACGTGTGTCGATTTAAAACGTGCGAAAAGGTGGGATGTTACATCTGGTATCAGAGCTTTGGTTTAGCGATAAACCTTAGCTTTGTGGGGTCTGACTCTTTACTAATAGGGTAGTAATACCCTATGGGAGTCGTTGAGCGTATATATATATATGAGAGAGCGATTTGTTAGTGTTATAAAAAGGTTTTAATATTGTGTTAATCTGTTCCGTTTTGTATTTATAAATTCTGGTTGGTGCATGTGACGCTGTGACATCAATAGAGATTTCTAAACACTTAATAGGACAGACCGACATAATATTTGTTTTTAATATAGGCGAATGACATAATTTTACCTATAATATTTTCTATATATAAGATAAATTTTTAAATGATATGTATATATATATATATATATTTGGTTTTAATATATTGGTTGTTAGGTAATAAATTTATAATTAATAGTCGAAATAAGATTGAAAGTATTATAAATGAAATTGGAAACTTAAAGCTTTAGTTTCGGGATTTTTGAAAATTTCTTTCGAATAATTTTATAATATAATACTATTGTTTATAAGTATTTTCTGATATAAATATTTCAATAAATTTGAAAGAAACGTTTTAAAAGAAATTTGGAAAAGAAATAAGTTCTGTACTCCTCTCTCTGTCGCTGGAAAATAATTTTGGTGATGAGTGCACGCATCATCGACATTCATTTTCGAGTTTCGAAGTGGGAAGGCCTCTATAATAGTCTTACTACAGATTTATTGTGATAAAAAAAAGTGAATTTTTAATTTGTTTTAAATCTACTTGGATATACAAATTGTAAGTTTATATTTATCTATTTATTTAAAATGAATTGAAATTTAACCTAATATTTAATTCTTAAGTTTCCGATTTATTAATAGTTTCCGTTATTGGAGTGAAATGGAATGTAATCGATTAATAATTGGAGTCTTTAATTAAAATTAGAAATTTAATGCTAGGTTATGAACGCAATTAAAGGTAATGTGAAACTGTAACCTATGAAACAAAGAATAACATTATTGAACATTTAATTAATAAAAAGAAATAGAAATAAACTTCGGTAACTTTCTATTGCATCCTTAAAAGCATATATATACACCAAAAGATATAAAAAGTTGAAATGTTAATAAGAAAATGTAATAGATATTATACAAGAAATAAATTTGAGGTAATAAAGGTAATTAATGAAATTCTTTATTTATAAGAATTGATGTTATAAAGTTATAAATTTAAATTGTAATTAAAATTTTACTATAATTAAATATAATAGAAACGTAAGCATTAAATAAATGAATGAAATTGAGAAATGCATAAATGTAATGCAATAAAAAGAAACTTACATGACCTGAATATATGAAATGAATAATTGTAGGCAATAAATGAAAATGAATAGAATTAATAAGAATAAACTAATCATTGTTGTTGTTTTGGTTTATGGTTTTTTGGGTAAGGAAATTTAAATTTTTTTGGATGAATAAATAATCAATTTTGTTTCATCTAAGACCGTTGAGTAAATGATGCACTTGATAGTTTATTTTTCATTCTGTACAATTTAAAGTTTGAACCCGAACAACTATTTGCTTTGTTTGATATGAATGAATGATTGGTTTGTATTGATTCTATGTGATGGTTGCAAATGATTGTTGGTTGTATTGATTTGTTGTTTAAGTTGAAACGACTTTAATATTTCATTTTATATAATTGTTAACCTTTTTAGATTATATAAGTGAAATGCAGGTTATGGAAGCAATGGCTACTGCTTTTGGTTCCATAAAATAAGCGTTAATTGCCCGACTAATATGTACGTTTTCGGATTACGGTTTATAGCATTATTCTATTATTTTCCCAGGTTGGGATATATATTATTTTGGTAAATATATGTTGTATATTGTTATATTTGATATTATATTTTCTCCCGAGCCTCCCCGTACAAAGGAGACTCTGCCAAAATTTTCCATAAATTTTGGACTTAGAAAATTTTTGAATTTTTTTCCAAACTTTATTAATTAAAGTATAAAAGGATTTAATGGTTATAAATCGGTATATTTTATTTAAAATTAATTAATTTTGTAAATTTATTTATTTATAGATTTAATATTTTATATAAGATATATTGATTTCTTAATTCTTCTTTTCCATTCTTTTTCCTTTTCGGGGACGAAAAGTTTTGAGTGGGGGAGAGTGTAACGACTCGTAAAATTCGATGATTAAAATGAGTTAAATTAATAAGATTTTTAACTAAATTTAGAAAGAAATAAAAATCTTATAATTTATATTGGAACGAATGTTAGAAATTAGATGTAGCAATTGAAATTAAAATTAACAATTTAAAATTGTATTGCAAGCAATTGGAAATAATGTAAATTGAATAGAAACATAAATTTATTTATAGGGCAGTAATTGATGAATAAAAAGTTTGAAACCAAGTAAATAAATTTATGGAGAACATTTAATAGTAATCAATGTATATATTAGGCAATTGACAATTTATGGATTTGTTAAGATTGCAAAGTTATAATTGAGTGTAAATAGGAATATTTGGTAATTAATTAAAGTAAGAAAGAAATGTAAATGTTATAACTTGGTTACAAAATTTATATATGGAAGTGGATGTAAATATGAATGAATTAATGTGCGCATAAATTTATGATGGGATAAAGCATAAATTAATGTAATAAGGATGATGCAGGTTGATAAGTATTCATAATGTTTGTGTTGTTGACATACGTTACTTTAATGATTTTAAATATAAAATAACGGAAGTGTGAATGGAAATTAATAGAAACGTAAACTTATTTAAAGGTAGTAATTGGATGTAGATTTATGGAATGGAGTAAACGCAAATCAATGGAATGAATAAAGACGTATGCGTAGCTACAAATTGAATATATGAAAACAAAATGTAAGCATTGGATCAAATTAAGGAAATATTAATAAATGGTCATTTAACCAATGTTCTAGGAGTAATTATAATAGTGTTTGAAATGTGTATAAACTTTGATTTGGAAATCAATTGGATTTAAGATGAAATTTGGTATTATATTAATGAGTTTAAATGTTTGGTTATTTTGTAAAGTAATAAATGATGTAGACTAATATACGTTAGTTATTTAGGGTAGTGACTAAAATTGGTAATCCATTTGCAATTAATGATAATAGTGTTGATATAAGCTAATAAATTTAGATGTCAATGCAATACTAACTAATGGATTGAATGTGATTACGAAATTGGAATTAGATAAATGCAGTAATTAATTTAGGGCAAATAAATTTATGGAACAAATGTTAAGATCTTAACTGATGGTGATTAATAATTGGAGATAATGTAAATTCCATTTATAATATGACTATTGGTTAATGAAAAGATTGTAAATCAAAATTTGTTAACTTATTTGAATACAAAGAATTAAGGTAATTGAGTTTATTGCAGTTAAGTAAAATTAAACATTTATTATTACGTTAATTGAAATTTTAGTTGAAATTGGAGAGTATTAATGTAATAGTTTTGAATCCAATGTTTAATCCATCCGTAATATGACTATTGGTTGATTTAAGAATTGAAAACCAAGATTTATTAATTTATTTGAAATTAAAATTTAATAAAAGGATTAATTGCAATTAAATGGATTTAATATATAAAATGGGAATTTAGATGAAATGTGAGGATATTAATATAAATAGTTTTGAAGCAAATATTAAATCCATCTGTTGGACAATAATGAATGGAAAAAATGATTTGTTAATTTAATTCAATAGAAATTTTGGAAATTAAATTTATAATTTCTGAATTTGAATGGAACTGAGGAAAATACTGAAATCGATAAGATAATCAACTTTAAATTGACTTTTAATTTGTTTAAACCATTGAAATTGATTGAGAGATATAAAAGTGATAAAATTTGTCAATTTTAAGATTGAAATTTAAAATTGGATTTAATTATTTAATTATTAATTTATTTAATTAATGGAAAAATAGCCATTTTGGCCACTGACTCGGATTCGACGAAACCTGTTTCGTCGGATCCATAACGGTGAATTATTGTAGGGTTTCAAGTTTCGTAGTGATCAGACTTGTCGTTTGATCGTACGTACTCGAAACGCCTTGAAATTTATGAAATTGAAATCAATTGAAATCAATTTGAAAAATATTAATTTTAGCATAACTTCTTCATATGATGCCATTTGAACCTGAAACATTTTCCACTGAGTTTAAAATATTTTAAAACACCTATTTTGATATATGGGTTTACCCAATTTCGTTCCGGGGTCAGAACGTGTTTTTTGGTCCACTTTGTCGTTAGCGCGTATTCAACCCGATCCATTTATTTTATTTCAACTTTCTCTATAAATATCCTGCTATAAACCCTAGCCTCCTTATTTCTCATTTGTCTGTACGTAAATTCATTCTATTCCTCCTCTTCCTCAATGGCAGACAAAATTCTATATTTCCAGATCAAATTGCAAATTCAATCCAAAGCTAAAATTTCAAAGTCTTCAGAAAAATTTGAAAAAAATGTATATGGAAGCTTTCGATGTACGCATCTCAAAACTGAAATTCATTTTTCGATTCGATGCATCGTTTGTCCATAATTTCTAAATCAATTCTCGGTTGTTCGTCGCGTGTCGATGAACGTTGTCAGATCGACGAACCATTTCTGGGTTTTGAAGAGTGTACGATGGGGAGTGCATCCGTGGTGTTTGCTTTGCGATTCGACGGCTAGATTTGCGGGAAAAATTCATTAGAGTTTAAGGATCGGCGGCGGCTGTCCAAATTTTGGGCGAATTCATCGCGCGCGATTAGGAGGAAGGTCGGCCTGGGGGGCGTGGCGTGTGGCGGTGGTGCCAGGTAGTTCAGCGGCCGGAGGAAGGCATTTTTGGATCGACAGGCGGTGTTGTTTCTAGTGCGCGCGCGATTAGGTTACTGGGATTAGTTCGTGAATGAGCGTGAGCAGGAAGAGCTTGGTGACGTGGCATGGGGTGAGATGTGTTCCCATTTTTTTATTTGTTTGATTCATCGCATTTACCGTCATAAATTTTGGATACGATACCCGTTTTATGCACGGTTTCTTTTATTAGGATCGTATTGAAATTCTGGACTTGATGACACTGGTTTGGACGAATTCTGAGATGGTCAAATTTTTGGTTTAAATTGAATTTAAATTAAAAAAGATGAGTGTTTTAACTCACTCACAACTTCTAAAATTTCTTATGTTTGTTAAATTGATATATGATGTGATTTAAAAAAAATTATGGTTGTTTGGCATATTTTTAATCATCATCTCGATTAATTTTATTTATTTAAATTAAATGGTTAATTAATTTTTCATTGCATTTAAATTGCCAGTTAAATTGTTAATTAATTTTTCATTGCATATAAGCAGCCAGTTAAACAGTTATTTAATTTATTATTGAATATAAACTGCTAGTTAATACTTGTTGTTTATTATCCGTTCTACAGTGATGTTATTGTTTATATTGGATGTTGATTGTCATAAATGGTTGATGATTGATATTGGATGAATGGATGCTGTATTTTATATTGTATAAACTACAAGTTTTTATGCATTCTTATTTCATTCGGGATTGTGGTTTGAAATGATATATAACCGTAAATTTTTATTTTTAAATTGCGGATTGAAATGATAAATATCCTTATCACTTGACCATATGATAGAAAATTATATGCATGCACCGCGGTCTATATATACAAAATATTTTGAAAATGATTTTCTATGGTTTTGAAAAGGAATATACGGTTTACTAAATATTAAATTTTAATGTTATATAAATATTTTTTTAATATATATATATAGTTAAATTCTTGAATTTAAGCTATGTATAAAATTGATTAATAAAAATGAGTTTAATAATAAAGTTGATTTCTTTCAGATAAAATGGTATGTGTCCATTTAAACTCTATTGTAGATAGAGTTTATAATAACTCAAATAAAATTAAAGTTGGAAGATAAATATGAAATTGGGTTGAATTGAATTATTTAAGAATTGTTCTTGAATAAATTGGATTTGGAATGTAAATAAATTTAGATTTAAAAGGTATGATTTTATAACTTGATTTTTTTATTTAGAGGATTTAAATGAATATCAAATTAATTAAATTGAATATTATCAAGTTAATTTATTGGAAGAATATCCAGTTATTTGAAGTCTAAAAGTTTTACTAAAACGATATTTGATTTATTTAGTAACGTTTCAAATCAAAATAATAGTAGTTGAAATTGATGTATATGAAATTATCAAAGAATAAGTTTTGAAATGGTGGGAAAATTTAAGCTTTGAAATATATGGAAATTGAAATGGTTTATTTGGGAAATTAAACCTATATTTGGAGTTTATTTGTGAAATTTAAAAAGCTATTTTATTATATAAAGTGGTTAAATATTTAAACCATTTAAGTATTAGAAAATTTGTTTCAAAGCTATGGGGTTTAAGGTATATAGATTTGAAAATGCTATGATTTTGGAAAAGGATATAATTGAAATAAAAATGATATCATATTAATTTGGGTTTTTAAAATAGAAATGATATCGTATTTATATGGGTTTGAAATATATATATTATATTATAGTTTTGAAAGTAAAATTATTTTTAAATGACCGCGATGTTATAATAACGATTGGTTGTTGAAGAGACCGAGATCGGAAGTTGTCATACTCTCTGCCAACTCCAAAAACCACTTTAACAACCGTCTATGCGGTGGAGATTCCAGAATGAAGTAGGATGGTGGCGGCGTTTCCTTTGAGGTAAATACGTGGACCCGACTCCTGTGAGTTGGCATAAGGTAGCTAAAACCGGAGCGATTCTCGGGCCAATTGAGGTAGCACCTTTGATCGGACACATCCTTTCGATTTTATACTTTGACTTTTGGATTGATTCGATGGCCACTTTTGATTTTCTTTTTGGGGGTGTGGCTCGAGGTGGGCGGTAGCTGCGCATTACGCGTTACCACCAGCCCGGATGCGTAATTGGTATATCTACCCTGGCATTTCCTAGTTGTGTCGTGTCACCTACACTATCGCGCCTTGTACGAGTTTGGTTTTCTCCCGTAGCCCGTGTGGTATCCTCTGGTGGCTTTTCGATCAGGAGGGACTATGATATTGGATGGACTACTGGGACTATTGCGTGTTAAGGGGAATATTGGGTCACTTCTTAACGCTATTTAAAAGTGTGTTTATTTTACTATAGACACTATTGTAATAGCGAAATATTACTACATAGTAAATAGTTTAACGGATCCTTAAGAGAGTGAATCCCGAGCATCTTTTAAGTTACTGCACTCATATTTATTTCTATTGATTTAACTCATGTAAGATCTTTTAGTTCTGAATCGAGTGTTTTATTTTTCAATTCGCTTGGGTCAGTCCGAGCGTTTCAGGATTTGAAGATTTTATTCTGGAGGACGAAGACGAAGATTTGTAGTACTATTATCTACTATATTATTCCACTACACCATTTAATTCCGCTACATTGTTGTTATCCTTCGGTATGTGAACTATGATATTTATTGTATAAAGAAAAATCAAATGTTTTGTAAAACAGTTTTATGAACTGTATATTGATTATTATATTTTATCGCTCAGCTGCAAGATTCTGTTTTGTTTTATTTCTATCTCTATTTTTCTTATTTACCACATAATAATCCGCCCTTCCGTGTGGTTTGAATTGGCACGTGTGTCGATTTAAAGCGTGCGAAAAGGCGGGATGTTACAGTTGCGATCACCTATGTTAGTGTGAGCTGGGTCGGCTCTATGAGAATATTAAAGGCTTTTATTCTCTAAAAACACTCGCAGAACCAAAAAAATTGTTCAGGATCAAAATGAACACAACCAAGAGATTGGATATGAAGGGAATCAATGCTTCGTAAAGCGTATTGTCTGGATATACAATAAAGGCCGACAGTTCAAGATGAAATAATTAACTGATTAGCCAAGTAAATCCGATAAGTTTTAACTAGGGAAAGTTCAAAGTGAAATATCTACTTATCCACGATAACGCATCATTCTATATGTACTCTGTGATATTTCGCTTTGTGTGGGAGATATGTATATTATCATTCATGTGGAGGATTGTTGGAATTCCTATTGAATGAAAATATACATAAGTATATTAATAGCTTTGCAATGAAGGGGTTGGGGACTATGGGCACCCAAATGTATGCTTCGTTGTGAGGAGGAAGATCATGCATCACCACCACACACGTGCACGCGCCGCCCCACCGCCGTCCGTCCGACCGAACCGAACTGGGCCGGGCCAAGCCGGGCTCGGGCTTGGGTTTGGATCTAAATGATCCTATTTTTACTGCAAAACTGGGCCGGTTTTATGACAGTTGCAGGCTAAACGAACAGGTGCGGATCTGTTCGGAAGAGGACGCGGAATGACTGAAGAGGCGCGACCCATGGGCGAACAGAAGGGGGTACGAATCGACTGAAGAAGCGCAGGCGAACAGAAGCAGTGCGAAGCGAACGGATGCGAGGAGCAGGCGGGTGCGATCCGTTAACGAACAGTAGCGGTTAAAAAGGCAACGGGTCCAACCTGTCAAGCGGACGCGACTGTTTGAATGGGTGCGGATGAAATTATTAATAGGAGAGAATCCTGATCACATTCTTATTCCATTCCAATTCTAATTTCTTCTTCTTCTTTTCTACTGCTCTATACAATATATCATAGAGTTGACATGCTCATTACAATCTCGTGCATATTGCGTCTGTTGTATCTTGGGAGACTTTGAATAAAGTGTTAAAGAAATTGTTACGACAAGCCTCAGACAGAATTTCCTTCTTCAAACAGGTTAGATTTATAATTGATTTATATATTTATTTATATATATCATTTTCATTTCTACGTCGCACTATTTCTTTAAATAATATAACGTTTGATCTATCTCTATAGTTATTATTACTATAGTTGTTAGATTGTGGTTGTAATTTAATTACGATATATTGCTTAATTTAACAAATACAGACTTCCGGAATAGTGGAAATCTGATTGATAAACTTGTGAGATGAGTTTATAATTAATTATTCTCTATTTTGGTATACAAGATGTATAATACTTGGTAGTTGGAAGTTGAACTCTAGAGTTCATAATTTACAATGCAATACTGATTGCTATGTCTTGTCGAAATAGTGTGATGTAATTACCACTTTATTGTATGCAATAACGAGAACTCCCAAAGCTGAATATGTTTCTTGTTTCTTACTTTTTGATGTTGTTGCAATGCCATCAATTTTGAATAATGGTTATAAAGTAGCTAAAACTTTAGTGAAATCGATTATTTATTTATTGAGCTGTGGTTGGTTATGACTGATGAAAACAACAAAGCACCGGTCATCAAAATGACAAAAACTTTGCCGTTTTAATTATAAAACGGCGAAGAATTTGTGGTTTTAAATAAAAATGAGACTTTTGTTTGAAGGAAAAATTATAACGGTGAAAACTTTACGGTTTTAAAATAAAACGGCAGAGAATTCCCATTTTATTTTGACTCTATTTATTTTTATGGAACAAATTTAGGTTCGAGAAAATAATATATTTTAATTTAGATTTTGTTCAAAACTTATTATAAAATAGATATTATTTTGCTTTATATAACCTTGTATACCAAAAGCACAAAAAAAAAATTCTAACACTTGAACATTCAAAGAATGCTCAAGCATAAATTTTTATTTTTATTTTTTATAATAACGGTAATGCATTTCAAATTTGAGTGAGTACAAATTTATTTTAAAAAGAATACACGTGTGCAATGCATATTACTTTACCGTTGCACTAAATCTACTTTCATCGATCAAAAAAAGGGCAGGCTATGTGGAATCATAGGTATAAATAAATATTGAATTTTGAAGTCCGAAGCCTTAAGCGCTGGCTTTGACGGCTTTGGACCAGGAGCAGCCCTGACAGTAAATACATGCATGAGCTCTTAGAATGGTTCTGCTGGTGCATTAACATGTAGCTTGCTTTAGTCCGATAGTTTTGTTTCGATTTATGCTTTATTCAGTTTTCATGGCTTGGCTATTTATTTTCTTTTGCCATACACACACACACACATACACACACAAACACTTAACATTCAAACCCAAGTATGCACAATAGTAGTTTGAACAATACATCTCTTACATTAGGATCAAAAAAATATATCCAATTGTATGTCAGGGACTTTTATTTACATTCCTCTCTTGGAATGCCAAAGTATCTTCATGCTTTTATGAATACTTTCATAGTTTTTTAAGCGACCATTAAAAAATTTCAAGAATTTTGAGGATGGTGTAAATTGCTATTCAATACTTAATACTCAACTCACATTCATGTATTTTTAAGCAACACGGTTAGATTTCTGGTTAATATCATATACAAATTTTATTAATCAAGTATTAGGCATGAATACATCAACTTGTTTTTATAATATATGTGAATAAGTAAAAATAAAGTCCTACCTTTTTTATTAAAATTAAATTTACTTATAGTTAAAGATCACGTATAATATTATTAAAATGCTAACATACTAGCATCCTAACCCATTTTTGGAGTACAAAGCTTGTGTTTGATAACAAATTTGTAATATGGTTCATTACATAAATGTAAACGAAAGCTTACTTGTAGCCTAGTTAGTTATACTCCTGTATTCCTTCATGCATTTTCATAACATGGTCAACTAATGCTAAACGATTACGGAAGTGATAATCTAATCAATACTTAGTCAAGGCTACAGACAGGCCCGTCAAACGGGTTGGATTGGGTCAAAATGAGTTGGATCGATTTTGACCCAACTCATTTATGATCCATTATTTTTGAGTCATTTAATACCGAAGACAGTCCAATCCAACCTATTTAATAAACGGGTTACTCATTTAATCAATTTAAATTTTTTAATTTGATTTAACTTATAAAAACAAATAGTTATAAAATAGTTCTAGTTCCAATTTTTACCTTTTGAATTTCGATAATAATCAACATTTAAAATTTTAATTCTAATTTTCATCAAAACAAACAAGAGGATGTAGTTTGTTATTTGTTAAGTGCAACCATTAGTCACCATGGAGAACTACAGCATGCGTTCACAAAATGAAGTATTCGAGTGTTCTATATTGTCCGTAATCTAAGTGGGATTTCATCGGTCAAAAGTACAACTGTTAGTTACCATGGAGACCTGCAGTTTGTGTTCACAACAAGAAGTATCAAAGTGTTCCATACTGTCCGTAATTTAGATCAGAGTTCATCGGTCGAAGTTTTACCTGACTCCGAGTTAGTATGAAGAAGTTACCGCAGTCCAAACAAAACAAAATAGCAGCATCTACCAACACGCAGTTCAAATATGAGGTTGTAGTATGTTATCTCTAAGTACAACTGTTAGTCACCATGAAGAACTATAGTGTGCATTTACAAGATGAAGTATCTGAGTGTTGCATATTGTCCGTAATTTAGGTGGGAGTTCATCGGTCGAACTCTCGCCTGATTCCCAGTTAGTAGAAAGAAGTTATTGTAGTCTGAACAAAAAACAGCGGCTTTTGCTTCGGCGGAATTCAAATATAGGGATGCAGCTTATTAGTTTCTAGGTACAACTATTAGTCACCACGGAGAACTACATCGTGCGTTCACAAGATGAAGTATTCAAGGGTTCCAGCGTTTGTGTTTCCTTCATTAATTTTTCGATTGTTTATGCACCAGAGGCCTCCTTCCCGTTTCGGAAGATCGCTTCGCTACTGGCAACTAGCTTCTACCACTTTAATCGATAATTAAAGCTACCTTTCATCAATAAATGAATGATTGGGTTCGAGGACCTGTTGTTCAAAGGAAAGGGGAGGTCCAAATTCCGGGATGGAGCCATATGATACGAGAGTCTCACGTACGGTTCCTTTGAGAAGGGTGTGATACCACCACCAATCAGGCCCGACGAAGAAGGATAGACTTCGCTTTCAATAGTAGGCAATAGCTTCTGGGTCTGTTGGTCTAACTTTAATCTATGAACACATATGATCGTGAACATGACATTGTGCGTAATTTAGATGGGAGTTCATCGATCGAAATTTCACCTGATTCCGAGTTGATATGAAAAAGTTATGACAATTTGAAAAAAATAGCGGTATCTGCCTAGTAGGAGTTTAAATATGGGGACGTAATCTGTTATTTGTTTAGTACAATCCTTAGTCGCCATGGAGGACTACAGCGTGTGTTCACAGGATGAAGTATCCGAGTAAAAAATTTCAAATTTTCAAAATTCTTATTTTTCTAAAATTATATTTTTGAGTTTTAAGTTTTTTAATAAATGGGTTACCCATTTATAACCCTTCTATAAATAGGCCAACCCATTTATGACCCATGTAATAAAGATTTATAAATGGGTGACCCAACTTATTTATAAGCAGGGTAAATGGGTTGAGTCATATTTTGACAAGTCTAGCTATAGGACTCTTTGTTGTCTTCCCTACAAAAGGGTTCGACCCTTTTTTCAAGGAAGACCTTAATACAGGAGATGTATCAATGTGTGATATGAAGAAACTGAGTCGGATAATGGATGAGTTCAATTTCAGATCTTATCGACCTATGAAGTCCAAATTATTTTGGATCCAATCTAATTAATTTAAATAAAATCTTTATATTATTTAATTTGGTTATATAAAAGTACTGATTACACACACATACACTCGTGTATATCAAATACACATATATGTGTATACTGCATGTGCAACGTATAGAAATTTAAATGATTTCACCGTGTACGTATATAAACACTGCAATTTGCACCACAATGGGCATATTTATCACATTGTATTTGTATGCATATTTTTGGTCGATAATTAGTTTATTATGCACACACATACGTATAAAGCCTTTATTGTCCAACGTCAAGTAACAAGTCCATTAGTTGGGGCACATCAATGAGGGAAGAGGTTAGAATACTTCTCATTGACTAAGATGAGCTCTAGAATAAAGAGAGAAGCAAAAGGAATAGATATTTGTGATTATTTCTTGGCTATAAGTTGCACCTCCTTATAAATATACAATAAAACTAAAATCCCTAGCCCCAGTTAATAACTTTTTAGAGCATGTAGTTGGGATTTACACACCAATCTAGGAGGAAGAAGGAATTACATTCTGAAGAGGTAAAGTCAAGGATACAACATGTCGACAAACGGCAAGATCCAAGGTAATGCTACAACTAATAATTAGTTACGAGCGCCAATATGGTGTCGACACAATGTCGGTAAAACTATTACCGACACCATATACGACATTGTTAAATGGCCTCCAAGGAAAAAATTCGACACATTACCGACAGCTTCATATATTTGCTCCTTACCAATGCCAAGCCAGTGCCACTTTATAAATACCGTTTCGACGTCTTTCCAACCACATTTTACCGATGTCATGGAAAGGACAAATAAATAATTTGCCGATACCATCGTAAAATGTTAAAATCTATTTCACCAACGTCATACCAACATCTTGCTGACACCATGCCTGAAACATTATTGCAGCATTTCTACTGCTTTTCTCACCTTCAATCACACATTCTTATATAAACCAATATATCATCACAAATATTCAATACAAATATACCATATTCAACACAATATCCAACATACCCAATAATATAATAATACAAGTATACGAATATCTGACAAATATAGTACATTATCAATATCCAAACACTACATATTACATCAACATCAAACATAATCATAATATCCAACATAATAAACAGCATCTAATGTAAAAAATATCCGACCTAAATAATGTCCAAACACATGTAATAAATACTCATTACCTACACACTCTGCTCCATCATTGTCGTTATCGTTATCGTCATTATCATGAGAAATGTCTACACCTAGGAACTATCGAACAAATGCATTTGTGAATTTTGAGACTTTCTTCTCAAGTTTACCAACTTTTGAGTTTAACTGTCAATTTTTGAGTTATGTATCATTGAAATTGCCAATCTTTCTATTGATCTCTGCATTTTAATTAAACTTTTTTATTAGTAATAAGGAAATTTTATTTTAACTATTATATTTGTGTATGAGAATTATTATAGAGAAAGCATTGTACTTTGTTTTTAGTTTCTTTTCCTTATAAAACAAATGAATATGAGATTAGTGAAAAGACAGTGCGGATCGTGCTATATGGAATAATATTAAACTAGTGCAGAAATAAAATATAGCAATGTAAAAGAAGTAAAAAATAAAACAAGCACACTAGAAATTTTTATACTGGTTCAAACTTCCCGCTCTACGTCCAGTCCCAGACTTCTTTCTGCAATTTCACTAACAAAAATCCTTACTTAAACCGGAGGAATAGGTTTATACAACCCTTGAACAGCCGAACAAGAGACCTGAGCAGTAGAACAGGATTTTGTCTCAACAGCCGAAGAGGACTTCAACTTATACAGAATGTATGTGACACAATGTGTTCTTAATAACACGAATTTGTCTCTTGATAATACAAACTTCCTATAATCTTTCTTCTTTATGATATATGTGTGAATTGCATGAAGATTAAGGAAGTAGGAAACTATATTTGAATGATGTTGAAAGCACAAATATATTAGAATCAAGAATTTCAAGAATAGAATAATAATCAATAGAATTAGTGTTTTGAAAACTTGATTCTAATGTGTTTATATATAGATAATAAATAGTTGCAATTGTTCATGAAGAGTTATTATCAAGAGTTATGATTATCTGTTGGATTAAAGATTGCAACTCTTCATGAACGGAAATGCCTTTTTAGAAAAGTAGCCGTTGTAAATATTCAGACTTCTGAAATTAAAAATTCAGACTTCTGAAATGCAACGAAATCAAACCAGAAAGAAATAGGCAAAAAGTTGTCATATTCAGACGTCTGATTTATACCCTTTGGACGTCTGAATATTGTATTTTACAACATTCAAATTTCCAGAATCAGACGTCTGGATTGAAGCATTCAGACGTCTGAATGTAACATAAAAATGAGATTTTTCTTTTAAACCATATATATGAAATGATAATGTAGTATATATCATATAGGAGAGATTTTAACATATTTTAACTTCTAGATAAGGATATAAAATTATATATAGTCGTCATAGATCAACTCTTGCAAAATAAACAAGTTAGTATATGAATGATTATATAGTTGTCATAGTCAAAATATCACGAAGGTTTCAACATTCTCCCCCTTTTTGACGATGACAATTATATAAAATTATAGTAAGATCATATAGAAGCAAAAAAAATACTCCCCCTTAATATAAACTCCCCCTGTCGATATAAATATATCTCCTCCTTTGACATCGACAAAAAGGAAACTTAAAATATCATGCATATCATAGATGTAACAAAATATAAACATGAATAGGAGAACAAAGAAGCATCAGAATCATCATAAGATACAAAGAGCCAAACAGTAGTAGCATATGTTTTAGTTACATACTAAAAGAAACGACAGTAATTTTTTAAAAAACAAACAGTGCAAAAAGATTTGTTCTGAAATATTGAAGTGAAAGTTCCATACCACCACCATTTTAGAAAGATGAACTAAGACGATCATCACCTTCTTCATCATCGTCATCATTATCTTCCTCATTTTAGTACCGGAGCTAGACGACCATTGAAAGGGTGCGAGATTAAAGACCTCGGCAGAAATGGAAGATGAGCAACCAATACATTCCCAAATTTTGTTTAAGAAGCCACGAATAGAATTAAACTTCTTATTGGTTTGCTTTTCTAATCTTTCAATCTTGGTATTGAGCTTAGTCTGATTTAGAGAAATTGTAACAAGGGTTGTTTAGGTGTTGATTCAAGAGAAAGCACTTCTATGTTATCATCATCATGCTCGGAAGCTTGTGGAGCAATGTGGTGATGAGGTTGAGGTATATTTTGATCCCGGTTTGCGATCCATTCTTGGAAAGAGATAAAGTTAAGGTTTTGTGGACGCTTAGACAAGTTCATCAGCCCTAAGGTTTTGGATCCTAGCTCCTTTATAGGTGAAAATTCAGATTTCGGAAAAGTTACTCCATAATTTCTAAGAATTTTCAATATATATGCACCATAATGAAAAGTTTTATAACGATGACGACGATTAACATCCATAAACTCCTCAAGAATAACATGACCCCAATTTATAGCTTGTTCCGAATATATGGCATACAGAGCTTGGAAATTTCGTTTGTTGATAACTTCATAACTTCCGGTTCTCGGTAAGAAGGAACGAATTAAAGCTCGATGAAGAATACGGACTTGTGGCCGGAGTTGGACAGAGGTAAGCCTAGTGATATCATCGGAAAGAAATCTATGGGAGACTTCATCTCTATGATCCAAAGAGAGCGAGACTTCAATTTCATCCAAATCTGTTCCGGATGAGGGACATTGCAAAATATCTCCAAGACGAACTAAGGGAAGATATATTTTAACACCACATACCTAAGTCCAAATACAGTCCTCTCTATTATGGGGATAATAATGGTCTAAATTCATATTAGCATAGAATAAATTTGACTAAAAGATGATTTATCTTAACATTATTTGCAGAAAAGGATAAGAGAGATTCTAACCCACTTGAGCGAGCAATTTGTTGAATTCTATAGGGTTCAAATTCGTCAAATTTAACAAAAGCTCCTGGGAAGAAACCAGATCTATCCATTTGAGAAAATCTTTTCTTTGCTTCATCATTCCATAGCCATTGATCTATATTCGGTGTTGATGAAGAGCTTGGAGCCCTTGGACGTTTTGTTCTTGGAGGCATTGGAGATTTTTGTTTAAAATTTTTGTAGATGAAGAGCTTAAAAATGGAGTTTTGGAGAATAGAAAGATGCTGGTTTGGATGAAGAAGGGGTTGAAGAGTAGATGAAAGTAATTAATGTGGTTGGTGGATGGATAAATTTAAAAAACACCTTGAATTTTAAATCGGCAGTTAGATTCAGACGTCTGGAATTACAATTTCAGACGTATGAAATTGTAAATTTTAAAACAGAAGAAAAACAGTTCAATTTAAGGTACTTTCAGACGTCTGGAATAGAGTGTTCAGACGTCTGAATCTGAGTGAAGAAAACTTCTTCAACAATATTCAGACGTGTGAAACAACTATTTCAGATGTCTGAAATACGTATTTCAGACATTGTTAAATATATTTAAAAAAAATTATAATAATTTTTGAATGATTTATAAAATATAAATATGATCATTCAACAACAACAGATATAGAAATTATTTATCCGAATCACTCGGAGTCTTGCACTCTTCCGGTTCTATCTTGGTTATCTCTGTGTATGGTCGTAATGGAGACCAATATGATTTACGTTCCCAAAAATTTGGAGAAACCGGAGGACGCTGTGGACTCGGCTGCCATGGATTTGAAGTTGAGGGTTGAACTACATCTTTCTTTGGAGATGTACCGTAGAATTTTAATGCCACTTGTTCAATAAAACTAAGTCGTTTGGCGTTAACTTTCTGTTTGTAATACATCTCTCTTTGCAAATCCAACCGCTCTTTCTGGTAATGATGAATCTCAGATATTTTTTCTTTGGTTGATGGAACCGAAGAAAAGAAACCGTCGAGATTTCTTCTTTTCTGGAGTAAAACCAGAATGTTCATGTGAAGGACGATGTCTATCCTGTTCATGTGGTGTTGGAGTGGCCAAAATTTCTATAGATGTTGAAGAATAAGATGAAGGTCTGTTATTAGAATCAGAATTGTTGTTTGATACCATAGAGAGAAGAAGAAAAAGCATATTGAATTCCATTTGCAATAGCTCTTTTGGTAATAAGAGAGGCTGAGATTGTATGTATAAAGGGAAGAGAAAAGTTTAAATATAGAATTTTTGTTAAAGCAATGTGTGGCTGAAAAGCTTTAGATAGTAATATACATACGTTGAAAAGTAAAGAAAATAAGAGGTGAGGAATGAAAGTTAGTAGTAGTTAACTGTTAGAAATAAATTATGAAGTAAAGAATAAGTTACAAATCTTAACATCTCATAAAAGATATCATAGATTTTTAAGAGAGACAATACCAAGCTCTCGTCTGAGTTTGATAAAAACATTTTCTAAAAGGGGTTTTGTAAAAGTATTAGCCAACTGATTTTCAGACGAAACAAAATTCAAACTTATTGTTCCTTTTTCAACATTGTCACGAAGAAAATGACGACGGACGTCAATATGTTTTGTTCGTGAATGATTGACAGGATTTTTAGATAAGTTAATAGCACTAGAATTGTCACAATATATAGTTGAATTTGATAAGTTTATATTGAAATCTTTAAGTGTTTGTTGCATATAGATTACTTGAGTACAAGC
The DNA here is from genome assembly GCA_030765085.1 of Allium cepa. Lineage (NCBI taxonomy): Eukaryota > Viridiplantae > Streptophyta > Magnoliopsida > Asparagales > Amaryllidaceae > Allium > Allium cepa. The sequence continues at coordinate 646,454,633 of CM060939.1, read as the reverse complement.
CAAAGCAGCAGAAATATATTATGCTTCACATGTAGAAAGAGAAACACAGTTTTGTTTCTTACTAAACCAAGATACAAGTGATTTTCCAATAAAATGGCACGTACCACTTGTAATTTTTCGATCTGTTCGAGAACCACCGAAGTCAGCATCACTATATGAAACTAACTCGAATGAACATTCTTTAGGATAGAACATACCAAAATCTTTTGTGTTTGTGAGATAACGTAATATATGTTGCACTGCTCTTAAATGTGATTCCTTTGGATTGGCTTGGAATCTAGCACACAAACAGACACTCATCATTATGTCAGGTCGAATTGCCATTAAATATAGTAATGATCCAATCATACTTCGGTATAGTTTCTGGTCAACACTTTTGCCATTGTCATCTTTTTCAAGATGTGTTGTTGTACTCATTGAAGTTGGTTTGGCAGAATATTTTCCATTCCGAAACGTTTTATTAAATTATCACAATATTTTTCCTGATTAATGAATGTACCATTTTGAAGTTGTTTAATTTGTAAACCAAGAAAAAATGTTAATTCTCCCATGTGAGATATTTCAAATTCCTTGGTCATTATTTCGGAGAAGTCCTGACACAACTGGTTATTAGTAGAACCAAAAATGATATCATCAACATAAATTTGAACTATTAAAATATCTTTTTTCGAATGTTTAATAATCAGTGTTTGATCAACTTTCCCAACTTGAAATCCCGAAGAAATTAGATATGTCTTTAGTCCATCATACCAAGCACGTGGTGCTTGTTTTAAACCGTAAAGAGCTTTCTTAAGTTTATAAACATGATTAGGGAATTTCTCGTGAATAAATAAGGGAGGTTGTTCAACATACACCTTTTCTTTTATATAACCATTCAGAAAAGCACTTTTAATGTCCATTTGATAAAGTTTGAAATTGTGAAAACATGCATAGGCCATTAAGATTCGTATTGCTTCTAGTCTTGCAACCGGACCAAACGTTTCTTCGTAGTCAATTCCTTCTTCTTGATTATAACCTTGTGCAACTAGTCTTGCTTTATTTCTAGTGATGTTACCTTGTTCATCTGCTTTGTTCTTATAGACCCATTTTGTTCCAATAACAGTTTGATCACTTGGTCAAGGAACTAATTCCCAAACTTCATTGCGTTCAAACTGATTTAGTTCCTCTTGCATTGCAATTAACCGATAATCATCTGTGGAAGCTTCTTTGGGATTCTTAGGTTCAATCTTTGAAAGGAATTCTACGTAGCCCATTTGATTTAGTTGACTTCTAGTTCGAAAGTTTGAATTAATTTCTCCAATGATATTTTGAACAGGATGATCCCGTAATATTTTTGGTGGAGATCTTAATTCATTATAATCAACAATGTTTTCATCATTTTTAAGATTTGTAGTTTTCGTATTTGTGATGTTATCTAAAATCTTCATCATCTTCTATACTTGGTTTTTGTAGAAAATTTTCATCGAAGGATATGTGTAATGTTTCTTCAACAGTATTTGTTCTTTTATTAAATACGCGATAAGCTTTGCTACGATCTGAATATCCTAGAAAGATTCCTTCGTCGGATTTCGCATCGAATTTTCCAAGTTGATCTTTTGTATTTAATATAAAACATTTGAGCCAAAAACTTTAAAATAAGAAATCTTTGGTTTTCTTCCTGTAAAAAGTTCATAAGAAGTGTTTTTCGTTAAAGGTCGAATAGAAACATGATTCAAAACATAACAAGCAGTTGCAACAGCTTCTGCCCAAAAATGTTTTGGAAGAGTGCTTCCATTTAAAAAAGTTCGAGCACATTCTTGTAAAGTTCTGTTTTTACATTCTACAACACCATTTTGTTGTGGAGTTCTAGGAAACGAAAAATTATGAAAAATTCCTTTCTTTTTACAGAAATAGTCAAAAACATCATTTTAAAATTCTCATCCATGATCACTTCTTATATTATTTATCTTTAAACCTTTTAAATTTTGAATTCGTTTGATAAAAATTTTAAAATGCTCAAACTTATCACTTTTGTTTTTCATAAAAATGGTCCAAGTATATACAGAAAAATCATCTACTATTACAAACACATATCTATTGTGGTTTAAGGATTAAACTTGAGTTGGCCCTAACAAATCCATGTGTAGTAATTCAAGTGGTTGTAATATAGAGATAACCTTCTTAGATTTAAAATATGATTTGGTCAATTTTCCTAATTGACATGCATCACAAATATGATTGACTTTGAAGTTCATTTTTGGTTATCCTCTGACTAAATCATTTTTAGAAAGTTTGTTTATAGTTTTAAAGTTGATATGACAGAATCTTTTGTGCCATAGACAAGGATCATTTTCATTAGCTATTAAACACATATCTGAATTGTGATTGATCTTCATATTCAGAACATAGATATTTCTGTATTTATTTCCTTCAAATATAAGATTTTGATTTTTATCAAAAATGCTACACTTATCTTCAGAAAAAGAGATTTTGAAACCTTTGTCACATAACTGGCTGATACTTAAAAGATCGTGTTTTAAATTTTTGACTAATAAAACATTAGAAATAAGAGGTAAATTAGATGTACCGAAATTTGCTGACATCGCCTTTTCCAATGATATATCCTTTGGAATTGTCTCCAAAAGTTACCGAGCTTATGAGTAAGTAATGTTTGATAACATATTTTTGTCTCCAGTCATATGTTTTGAGCAACCGCTGTCGAGTATCCATTTTCCTCTCTTTTTAAGTGGGTCCTTCAAAAAATAATAATAACATTGGTACCCACTTTATGATAGGGTCCTAAGAGTTAGGTGTAACAACCCGGTATTTTGTGATAATTTTTAATTGTATATTTTAATTATTTTAATCGAATTTTGATTTAACTTTATTTTATTTATTTAATTTAGATAATTTTTTTATTTCAAAAATATAAACTTTGATTTTGATGAGAATTAGAATTCCAAATATGATTAAATAGAATATTTTACAAAAAAATGTACTTTGGTCAATATGGTCAACTTTGACTTTTAACTTAAAAATTTAAAAGTTTGAAAATTTAAATTTTATCTTTTATTATGAAAGAAAATAAAATTTTAAGACCACTACTTTTCGTTTCGTTGAAATCTGATTTATTATGTGAAAGTTATGCCTTTTTAACTATTGTGTGAAATTTGTTGTAGTTAACAAAATTGTTTATTTTAAATTATATAAATAATATTTTATTTGGTCATGCAATGTTCTAATTTATATTTATATGGGTAAAATAACATGTTATGAATATATTTTGGTTTTAAATTTTTTTTTTAAGTATTATTGACATTTTCAAATGTCAGTTGTATTCTGTTTATAATTTTAATTCCTAGTTTCAAATAATTAAAGTAATTCTTTATTTATCTTTATAATTTCTTAAGAACTTATTTATTCTCATTCCTACTTTATTTTGTTTCTCATTTATTTATTTATTTGACTTTTTATTTTTTTAAAGTGAAATAGAAATTTTCTAAGGCTAGTGATATTTATTTGAGATTTTCATGCCATATTTCCAATTTTTAAACAATTTCTTTAATTCTTTTTCTATTTTTCTACAATTTAATTATTTATTTTATTTTAGAAATGATAAATAAATTATTTTATTTCAAAATTTTGCTTTAGAATATTTTTAAAATGAAGTAGATATTTTTCCAAAGCCATTGATGTTTTAATTGTAATTTTTGAACCCTGTTTTCAATTTTTAAGCAATTTCCTTAATTCTTTTTATATTTTCTTTAAATTTAATTATATATTTTCATTTTATTTCACTTTTTTTCGGTTTTTAAATGTATTTACTGAAATTATATTGTTTTATTTGTTTTAAATTGAATTAAAGAAAAAGGAAATATTAAAGGTTTTAAAAAGCTTTAGTAACTTAAGTCTTTTCACCTCCAATGTCCTTTCAATTGCCATAACCTCCTCTTTACTCTCCTTGGCCGTGTATTTTCATTGTGTAGCCGTGAAATCCCTTATCATTTCATGCAAAAAAAAATTGCTTCTCCATTCCTCTTCACGGCTTCATAAAAAATATTTGTAATGGCTCTTATTTTCTTATTTTTCTTCTCTTTTTCCTTTCATTTTGCCTTGTTTTCTTGCCTACTTTTGCTAGGCCTCTTCTCCATAGCCATGGCCACCACCCTCTACATCTCTTCCCTGCCATCATCACCACCTACACTCCATTTCATGATAATAGCCGAGCCAACCATGGTGACAAAACCCCTCAAAATCCAACCTATGCCTTGAAAACATGCTAGTTTGAGCCTTGTTTGCTTCACCACTTCATTTTCCACCACCACCACCTATAGACGCCACCACCACCTCTGACCAGACCACCACACACCACTCCATCATCTTTCCAGACCTGAACTTGAATGGCCAAGCCAAACCACTCTAAGGCCGATCCCTTTTGTTGACTAAAAACATGCAATTTTGCCTTAAACCCTTAACATTCTCAAGTTGTAACCCCTCCACCTTCAATGCCTTGTAGCCGTGCATTCTTGTATCCATACCTGAGCCATGCTATGTCCAAACCTGAGTCAAATACACCCCTAGTCCACGCAAAACAATAATAGAAAGTAAGGCAAAAGATCGTGTGTTCATATTGCTTTTTATTCCACAGTTATTTCAATTCAATCTGGTATTGAATCTATGTTTATATTTGGTTTTGTTTATGGGTTATGACAAGATCATTGAGCTTGGTTCTCTTCCCACTTGGATCTGTTGTTGTGTCATCTTGCCTTTAAGAATCCGTTTGTGTCATTTGATTCATATCTCCAGCAAAAGAGGTGAGTAAAGCTCACATGACATTTATACTTATGCAGTTGTGAAACAACAACAACTGAATGTGTAGAAATATATATATATGATGTTATAACTGCCATGTGATTATTTATGTATGATGTTCAACATGTTAAATTTCATGTCATATCATCTGTTATTTATATATGCTGTTAACTGTTCATTTATATCTGTTTATCACACTGCAAGTTCCCTGTAGATTAGGTTCACTATGGGTTGAAATGATACCATACTATTACTTGTGATTGTTTGGGCGCCCCTCCGATTGAGGTCGCACCTCGTAGCGGACGCATTTCTTCGATACCATACTATTACTTGTGATTGTTTGGGCACCCCTCCGATTTTTGTGGGAATGTTTTCCGCGATGGGCGTATGTGGCTGTTGCGTTACCACCAGCCCGAGTGTCGTAATTGATATATCTACCCTGGCATTGCCTTGTGTGCCGTGTCACCTACCATATCGAGCCTTTACTATGAGTTTCTATTTGTGTTGTACTTATGCAGTATCTTCTCGTAGTCTTCCGATCAGGAGATATGCAGGTATTGTATAGACTATTGGCATTATTTGTGTTAAGGTGGAAAATGTAAAGCCTTAACGCTATTTAAAAGTATGTTTATTTTACTGTTAGACATTATTATAATAGCGCAATATACTATATAGTAAATAGTTTAACAAATCCTTAGAGGATGGGCGGTCCCAAGCATCTTTTAAGTTACTTGTACTTTTACTACAGTTCACTTGAGTTGGTTTACATTGTATAAGTATGTATGTCCTGACTCGAGTGTTTGTATTTTTATTTACGCTCGGGTCAGCCTGAGTATTCAGAGATTTGGATTTCCTCTTTTTGGAGATTGGAATCGCTGGAGATTATCTGCTTGTCTAGTTTTATCTGTTTCACTTCCAGTTATCCTGTTGGCCCCAGTGTTGTATTCATTTTGTACTTGGTTATCATACTTAGACTTCTGTTGCACTTTATTTCTTCTGTTTTATCTTATTTAACTCTGATATATTTATATAGTAGCTTCATGAACTACTATTTCTTTTACTTCCGCTGCACTATTATTACTCTGTGTCTATGATTATTATTTACTGTATATTCAGAGATTTGCCAAATTTTATTTACAACGCGGTATTTTGAGCAATTCAAGTTCGACATGTGTGTCTGCCATTGCACTTGGAGGGTGTAGCATGATAGGGGGTTCTCGCTTCCTTGTTTGGCAGCGAACGGTTGACTCTTACTCCTACAAGTCCCCGCGGGGGTTGGTGGTGCAGTCGAGAGGCTGGCCGTAAAGGTAGAACATAGGTACCAATGTATGCTACGGTGGGCGTTACCCCACTGGCTCGGCCTGTTACATTTGGTATCAGAACTTTGGCTTTGAGGCAAAACTTAGAATATAAAGTAAATTATTTACAGAATCACTTTCGTTCGAGTTTGAATCTTTCCTCTTTGATTTGAATTTCCTTTGAATTTTGGAACATTCCCTATGGTTCCAAAATCCTTTCGTGTCCCTCACTATTTATCTTCTTTCGATTCTGGAGTATCCCATAACTCCACTTTGAATGATCTTCATAATGAGTCGGCAGTCCCGCCAATCTCAAATTCATTTGTAAATGGGAAAACTCCTTTACAATTAGCGTCGATTCACCAGAGATTTATATCAACCCTTGGTTTAGATGCTAGTATTTTTTGTTATTCCATACTCTATCTCTTAAGATCAAATGTAGATTTACCCCAGAAAAAAATCCACATTGATCTTATTCTTTAAATCACGGTTGACCCTGTTAATGTTGCCCGCGATTTACTTAAGCTTACCCATCTCCCACTCTGTTATTTAATCATCTTGTCTTTTATTTCCAATCTATTCTTCCAAACCTTTTGAATTGTACTTGTAAATCTATATTTTGTTTTATATATTGTGTTGTTTGGGTTTCTGATCGATTCGTCTGATCAACGCTATCGATAGGATTTCTAAAACACTTTGACAGAACAAACTAACACAATATTATTTTTAAATTTTGGTTAATCAAATAAATTTTGATATATAAGTAAATTTATGGAAATTAATAAATTAATTTAAATTGATTATTTGAAATGATAATACTTGATTTATCATTTATAGTTCTATAAACGAATTTATAAATAGTTGTTTATAAATTGAATTGGGAACTGAAATGAATTTAAAACAAGAATTTTGAGAATTTAATTTTCAATGGTTTCAAACCTCGTGTTTAAGTTTTGAAGTATATTATTTAAATTATTTTCGAATAAGAATATGTTTCCAAAGGATTTTAAAGTTTAAAAATTAGTGCTCTTCTCTTTGTCGCTGGAAAATAATTTCGGTGATGACTACAACATCATCAACATTCATTTTCGAGTTTCGAAGTGAAGAGACCGTTCTGTAATCCTGCTACAGCTTTGTTTTGGGAAGTCAAATTGATTTGAATTTCTAAAATATGACTTGATTTATAATATATATAGATATATGATTTAAATTTGATTTGATAAATTATATACATACATTTATTTATCTCTAAATGGTTTGAAGAAATCGAAAATTTAATTCTTAAATTTTATTTTAAAGAATAATTTAAATTATAAAAAGAAAATCAAAATTTTGGATGAATATTCAAGCATGAAATGATTTAATTGGAAAGTTTATTTGTATAATACAATTGCATTCAAATATAACTTACCTTAATTTCAGAAGTTAACAATGTTATTGGATAATATACAATATAAAAAGATTTTATAAATAAAATTTGAGTGGTTAAAATAAATGTTATACACTTAAATTTTAGTTATAAAATGATTAACATAGGTAAATAGAATAAAAGGTAAATTGAATAATTTACAATATAAAATGATGTTAAAGGAACTAAGAATAAGTTAAAACAATTGTAATAAGTGTAAACATACTTAACATAGGAAAAAAAATATTGAGAGGATTAAATTTAATTTTTTGTTAGGAATAAGGGAGAATTAAATTTATTAAGTACATTTTGAGTATAATAAATGATTTTTTTTCAAATCCATGATTTTAGAAAGTGTTAATTTAAGAAAATTGGATGATAAGATATTGAAATTAGAGATAGTTAAGGCTTATTTAACTGGTGTAAAATTAATGATCAATTTAAGTTGAAATTTCCATGGTTTCTAACTTATTATCTTATTTTGTTTTTCAAACTATCGTTTGATTGTTCTTATTTTTCCTTATCTTGATACAGACTGTTATAGGCATCTTTCTATAATCTTTCTGTTTAGAAATCTTTCTATAATCTTTGATAACCTTTGGTAATCATTTTGAATCCATTTTTTTCGTGCTTGTGTTCTTGATTCTGGAGGATCTTGGAAAGATCATCTGCACTTTGTTAAACTTACCTATAACAACAGTTATCAGGTATAATCTCAATCTGCTTGTCACCTTGTCTTAATCTTATTTCATTTCTATGTTTTCTGTGCTTTCCCGTACCTCATTCATTTTCGGGGACGAAAAGTTTTGAGTGGGGAGAGTGTAACAACCCGGCATTTTGTGATTATTTTTAATTGTATATTTTAATTGAATTTTGATTTAACTTTATTTTATTTATTTAATTTAGATAATTTTGTTATTTCAAATATAAACTTTGATTTTGATGAGAATTATAATTCCAAATATGATTAAATAGAATATTTTACAAAAAAATGTACTTTGGTCAATATGGTCAACTTTGACTTTCAACTTAAAAATTTAAAAATTTGAAAATTTGAATTTTATCTTTTATTATGAAAGAAAATAAAATTTTAAGATCACTACTTTTCGTTTCGTTGAAATCTGATTTATTATGTGAAAGTTATGCCTTTTTAACTATTGTGTGAAATTTGCTGTATTTAACAAAATTGTTTATTTTAAATTATATAAATAATATTTTATCTGGTCATGTAATGTTCTAATTTATATTTATATGGGTAAAATTAACATGTTATGAATATATTTTGGTTTTAAACCTTTTTTTAAAGTGTTATTGACATTTTCAAATGTCAGTTGTATTCTGTTTATAATTTTAATTCCTAGTTTCAAATAATTAAAGTAATTCTTTATTTATCTTTATAATTTCTTAAGAACTTATTTATTCTCATTCCTACTTTATTTTGTTTCTCATTTATTTATTTATTTGACTTTTTATTTTTTTAAAGTGAAATAGAAATTTTCTAAGGCTAGTGATATTTATTTGAGATTTTCATGCCCTGCTTCCAATTTTTAAACAATTTCTTTAATTCTTTTTCTATTTTTCTCCAATTTAATTATTTATTTTATTTTAATAAAATAATAAATAAATTATTTTATTTCAAAGAATTTTTTTAGAATTTTTTTAAAATGAAGTAGACATTTTTCCAAAGCCATTGATGTTTTAATTATAATTTTTGAACCCTGTTTTCAATTTTTAAGCAATTTCCTTAATTCTTTTTATATTTTCTTTAAATTTAATTATATATTTTCATTTTATTTCACTTTTTTTCGGTTTTTAAATGTATTTACTGAAATTATATTGTTTTATTTGTTTTAAATTGAATTAAAGAAAAAGGAAATATTAAAGGTTTTAAAAAGCTTTAGTAACTTAAGTCTTTTCACCTCCAATGTCCTTTCAATTGCCATAACCTCCTCTTTACTCTCCTTGGCCGTGTATTTTCATTGTGTAGCCGTGAATTCCTTATCATTTCACGTAAAAAAATTGCTTCTCCATTCCTCTTCACGGCTTCATCAAAAATATTGGTAATGGCTCTTATTTTCTTATTTTTCTTCTCTTTTTCCTTGCTTTTTGCCTTGTTTTCTTGCCTGCTTTTGCTAGGCCTCTCCTCCATAGCCATGGCCACCACCCTCTACATCTCTTCCCTACCATCATCACCACCTACATTCCAGGTCATGATAATATCCGAGCCAACCATGGTGACAAAACCCCTCAAAATCCAACCTATGCCTTGAAAACATGCTAGTTTAAGCCTTGTTTGCTTCACCACTTCATTTTCCACCACCACCACCACCTATAGCCGCCACCACCACCTCTGACCAGACCACCACACACCACTCCATTATCTGTCCAGACCTGAACTTGAATGGCCAAGCCAAACCACTCCAAGGCCGATCTCTTTTGTTGACCAAAAACATGCAATTTTGCCTTATACCCTTAACATTCTCAAGTTGTAACCCCTCCACCTTCAATGCCTTGTAGTCGTGCATTCTTGTGTCCATACCTGAGCCATTCTATGTCCAAACCTGAGCCAAATACACCCCTAGGACATGCAAAACAATAATAGAAAGTAAGGCAAAAGATCGTGTGTTCATATTGCTTTTTATTCCAAAGTTATTTCAATTCAATCTGGTATTGAATCTATGTTTATATTTGGTTTTGTTTATGGGTTATGACAAGATCATTGAGCTTGGTTCTCTTCCCACTAGGATCTATTGTTGTGTCATCTTGCCTTTGAGAATCCGTTTGTGTTATTTGATTCATATCCCACGTGTATGAAATTTGATTTAAATTGGATTTTTAATGTTTATATAAAGAAATTTTGGATTTTTCTAGACGTAAAAGAAATGTAATTTCAATGAATGGTAAAAAGTGAATTTTTGAATTACAACTTAAATTTAGAAATTTTGATTTTGGCTTTTAAAATGACATTTAAGTTATATAAATAAAATTTTAAGTGGTTTAAATGTAAATTTATGATAATTTAATTATAAATAAATTTTTAAAGTGCTTTAAATAAAGGATTTATGATTTTGAATAAGTGGGAAATGTTAAACAAATAAATGATTAAGTTGAATTATTGAAATATAACTTAAAGTCTGAAAATTAGGGTTTTGGTTTAAAAAGGGAATTTTAGGTTATATAAATAAAATGGAAATTTAATTATATTTGGAAAATGGTAAATATGATGATTTTATTAAATTTGAGTTTAAATGAATTAATAAAGTATTATTGATTTTTCTATGTATTAAAATGGTTAAATTAATGAATGCTTAAAAGTGTAATTTTAAAATGAACTTGACCTGGAAATGTGAATTTGGTTTTAATTAAGGGTTTAAGTTAATTTAATAAATTGGAAATTTAGTTTAATTTGTGAAATGATAATTTAAAAATGTAAATGTTAATAAAGTGTTAAATGTAAAAATAGGAAAGTTTACACTTGAATTTATTAAGTGGATTTGTGAAATTTGATTTAATTATAAAATGTTGCTTTATAAAAATCATTAATTAAAAGAGTATTTTAATGAACATCTTTGAATGTTGATTTTTATAATGTTTAAATGGTTTAAATTGAAATGTTTTCAAGTATAACTTTCAGTATCTTTTTCTGAATGCTGTGAAAGGTTGAAATTTTCAATATTTATGGTTTTAACTTAGTAAATGAACTCATAATGGTTTAAAACTTTGGAAATTGAATACCTGATTTGAAAGTATATAAATGAATTATTTTGATTAAAATATAAGCTATTTAAAAGGTGATTTGGAATGATAATAAATGAATGATATCTTTAAATTTAAAAGGGATTTAAAGTTGAATATTTGAATTTGAACTTATATGATAATTTGAAATTGAAGTTTTGAAAGATATGATATTTTGATATATTAAATGATTTGAAATGAAGTTTTGAAAGATATGATATTTTGATATTAAAAATGTTTTGAAATGAAGTTTTGAAAGATATGATATTTTGATATTAAAATGATTTAAAAATGAAGTTTTGAAAGATATGATATTTTGATAATAAAATGATTTGAAAGGAAGTTTTGAAAGGATATGATATTTTAATATATTAAAATGATTTGAAAGGAATTTTTGAAAGGATATGATAATTTAACATATTGAAATGGTTAGAAATGACTTGATATTTATCTTGATAAATATTTGAATTTGAAATATATGGTATGTTGATATACAGAAATGGTTTGGAAATGATTTAATCTTTATTTTGATAAAGATTTGGATTGAAATGATATTTTGTTTTGAAGTATAAAATATTATTTTTAAGTTATAACGATGGGTTATAATAACGATTAGTTGGCAAAGAGACCGGGATCGGATATGGGCATACTCTCTGTCGATACCGAAAACCACTTTGACAACCGTGTACGCGGTGGAGATTCCAGAATGAAGTAGGATGGTGGCGATGTTCTTGAGGTATACTACGTGGACCTAACTCTCGTGAGTTGGCATAAGGTGGCTAAAACAGGAGCGGTCTCGGGCCAGTTGAGGTCGCACTTCGTAGCGGACGCATTTCTTCGATACCATACTATTACTTGTGATTGTTTGGGCGCCCCTCCGACTTTTGTGGGAATGTTTTCCGCGATGGGCGTATGTGGCTATTGCGTTACCACCAGCCCGAGTGTCGTAATTGGTATATCTACCCTGGCATTGCCTTGTGTGCCGTGTCACCTACCATATCGAGCCTTTACTACGAGTTTCTATTTGTGTCGTACCTATGCAGTATCTTCTCATAGTCTCCCGATCAGGAGATATGCAGGTATTGTATAGACTATTGGAATTATTTGTGTTAAGGTGGAAAATGTAAAGCCTTAACGCTATTTAAAAGTATGTTTATTTTACCGTTAGACATTATTATAATAGCGCAATATACTATATAGTAAATAGTTTAACGGATCCTTAGAGGATGGGCGGTCCCAAACATCCTTTAAGTTACTTGTACTTTTACTACAGTTCACTTGAGTTGGTTTACATTTTATAAGTATGTATGTCCTGACTTGAGTGTTTGTATTTTTATTTACGCCCGGGTCAGCCTGAGTATTCACGGATTTGGATTTCCTCTTTTTGGAGATGGGAATCGCTGGAGATTATCTGCTTGTCTAGTTTTATCTGTTTCACTTCCAGTTGTCCTATTGGTCCCAGTGTTGTATTCATTTTGTACTTGGTTATCATACTTAGACTTCTGTTGTACTTTATTTCTTCTTTTTATCTTATTTAACTCTGATATATTTATATAGTAGCTTCATGAAGTACTATTTCTTTTACTTCCGCAGCACTATTATTACTCTGTGTCTATGATCTGTGATTATTATTTACTGTATATTCTGAGATTTGCCAAATTTTATTTACAACACGGTATTTTGAGCAATTCAAGTCCGATATGTGCGGATGCGAATGGTTGATAATACCTGGTTGTTACATTAGGTCTTAGGAAACCAAACCCAAGTAGGTTCAGTATCCCCCTTAAAAATATAATCTTCATTTTTATGATCTGTTTCCAAAAATATATTTATATATTTATTCCTAATTAAACTATTGTTTGTTTTAGGAACCCATATTTTTATGGTTTATGAAATATTATTTCTTTTTGGACGAGTAGTAGGTTTAAAAATATTTTTCTTAATCTCCTTTTTAAATGAAGTCTTTGATTTCTTAGGGTATCCTAATCCTTTTTTATTAGAAGTAGATTGAGAATTTTCAAGAATATTGGATAAAGTTTCTTGTCCTTTATTAAAGTTAGAAACATTTCTAGTAATATTGTCTAACTTGGTTTTGAGGCAAGCATTATCTAATTCTATCATTTTGATCTTAGTTTTTAGCTCTTGATTTTCAAAGACAAGAGAATCATTTTTTCTTTTTGAGTTTCAATATCTTGACTCAATAAAGTAAGTTGAGAGTTGTTATTAGAGAAGGTATCTTGAAGTTTTCCAAGTTCTTCTTCTAATATTTTCTTTTCATCGTTTAGCATATCTCTTTCGAATTCTGCTTTTCTTTGATTTTCTAGAGTCTCTTTATATTTTCTTTTGATATTTTTTAAAGTATCAAGAAGTTCTGAATTAATTTCAATCATATCATCAAAAGTAAGATCATTTACCTCATTCTCTGTGGCCATAAAACAGACATTTGCTTGTTCTTTTTCACTCTCGCTGTTGCTTTTTGAAGAGGAAGAATCCGAGTCATCCCAAGTTACTGAAAATGCTTTTCTTTTAGATTTGTCCTTTTGATGTTTATTGTGATATGTCTTCTTTTATTCTAGATAATCTTTTTGCATGTGCCTTTTTTTGTGACAATTAAAGCATTCTAGTATAGATGAAGACGGCTTATTGTATTGTTGTTGTAGTTCCTTTTCCCGTTGTTTCGATTTCCTTTTCTGTGCTTTAAAAACTTTTTAAACTTTTTAGCAATGAATGCTAAGTCTTCTTCATCCGAGTCTGATTCTTCTTTCTCTGCATGAAATGCCATATTCTTTTTGTCTTGTGCTTGTACTCTTTTAGCTTGCAAATTTACTGCGTAGGACATTAGATTTCCTATCAACTCTTCTGGTTTCATGGTAGAAAGATCATTAGCTTCTTCAATGGCTAAGACTTTTCTTTCCCATTCATCCGTTAAAGAGTTAATGATTTTTGAAACAATATCAAAATCGGAGTATGTTTCTCCTAGTCCTAGAAAAGAATGACGAATATCTTGAAATCTGAAGTACATATGATTTATAGATTCACCTTGCTTCATCCTAAAATTTTGAAATTGATTCTTAAGCATAGAGATTTTACTCTGTTTAACCTTGTTAGTACCTTCATGAGTTATTTTAAGTGTTCTCCATATTTCATATGCAGTGTTACATATACTAACTCGGTTAAATTCATTTTTATCTAATGCACAAAACAACATATTCATAGCTTTAGCATTAGCAGAAGCATCTTGCTTCTGTGCAACTGTCCATGTAGTAAATTCAGTAGTAAGTGCAGTGTATTCTGCTTGTGTAACATTCCAAGCAGCAAAACTATTGGCTTGCATATAAATATGCATTCGTGTTGCCCAGTAATTGTAATTCATGACATTGAATAGTGGAGGTCGTGCAGTAGATTGACCTTCAATAAAACTAGTGGTAGTGCTGGTGTTGTTTTCCATATTAATAGGATATCAGATAACCGTGTAACGGTTATGAGATGCCTAGCTCTGATACCAAATGAAAAGACAGTGCGGATCGTGCTATATGGAATAGTATTAAACTAGTGCAGAAATAAACTATAGCAATGTAAAAGAAGTAAAAAATAAAACAAGCCCACCAGAAATTTTGATACTGGTTCGAACTTCCCGTTCTACGTCCAGTCCCAGACTCCTTTCTGGAATTTCACTAACAACAATCCTCACTTAACCCGGAGGAATAGGTTTATACAACCCTTGAACAGCCGAACAAGGGACCTGAGCAGCAGAGCAGGATTTCGCCTCAACAACCGAAGATGACTTCAACTTATGCAGAATGTATGTGACACAATGTGTTCTTAATAACACGAATGTGTCTCTTGATAGTACAAACTTCCTATAATCTTTCTCCTTTATGATACATGTGTGAATGCGTGAAGATTAAGGAAGTAGGAAACTGAATTTGAATGATGTTGAAAGTACAAATATATTAAAATCAAGAATTTCAAGAATAGAATAATAATCAATAGAATTAGTGTTTTGAAAACTTGATTCTAATGTGTTTATATAGATAATAAATAGTTGCAATTGTTCATAAAGAGTTATTATCAAGAGTTATGATTATCTGTTGGATTAAAGATTGCAACTCTTCATGAATGGAAATGCCTTTTCAGAAAAGTAGTCGTTGTAAATATTCAAACTTCTGAAATTAAAAATCCAGACTTCTGAAATGCAACGAAATCAAACCAGAAAGAAAATAGGCAAAAAGTTGTCATATTCAAATGTCTGATTTATACCCTTCAGATGTCTGAATATTATATGTTACAACATTCAAATTTCCAGAATCAGACGTCTGGATTGAAGCATTCAGACGTCTGAATGTAACATAAAAATGAGAATTTTCTTTTAAACCAAATATATGAAATGATAATGTGGTATATATCATATAGGACAGATTTTAACATATTTTAACTTCTAGGTAGGGATATAAAATTATATATAGTTGTCATAGATCAACTCCTGCAAAATAAACAAGTTAGTATATGAATGATTATATAGTTTTCACAGTCAAAATATCACGAAGGTTTCAACAATTAGTTATATTCTACACAAATTTTTATCATTATACTCTCATTCCCACAAAATTTTATATTTTTATAAGTTATTTTCAAATTAAAATGAGATTAGTTATATTCTACACAAAAATAGCCCACTTTGACTTCATTATTCATTATTATAAAATTAATTATTTCATTTTTAGTCCATGTTATAAAGCCTTTCTTTTTCTTAATTAAAATTGCTATTTTAATTCAATACCTCTATAAAAAATCATTATTTAAAAAATCATTTCTACTTTCCCAACCACAATTAAAAAATTTATAATCTCTCTCAAACTCATTTTATCAATAATTTTTTTCTGCCCGTTTTATTATTTTTATCATGCCCGTTTTATTATTTTTATAATTCCAAACCCAATATATCATTTTAAAAAATTTCTTAAATTTCACAAAGTATGTGTTCTTTATTCCTAAAATAAATTCCCAACTTTCTCAAAACGTTTGCTCTTATATTTTCAAATCTATTCCCATTTCCAAATGTATTTTTATCATTTAAATCCATTCGATATTAAATTTATATTTGAAAATCTTAAATTTATTGCTTTTCAACACTGGTTGTTATATCAATCCAACAGTGCCCCTGGTTAAGAAAAGAAAGAAAGAAATATATCTATGGGTATCAACCTAGTTATCGATATCAACCCATAACCCGGTATCAAAGTGATACATCTAGTAGAAAATGAGGATTAAATCAAATAGATATACTGAGCATGTGTATAAAATAAATACATATGGTTTATGGGATTCATAACAAACTTGTGTGTGTAGTAGTTGACTATACATATGCATATGGGGTCCTTATACATATTAGATGTTTCTACGTGTATAAATATATACATATGTCTAAGTATATTAAATATATGTATATGGTTTTGTATACATATATATTTAATACCAATGTATATAACATGTAAATATATATTATGTATCTATAATATTTTTAGGCCATGTATTTATACTAGTGTGAAGCCTTAAACATTTAAGCAATTACCTTTGAAATATTACCGTGGTTGGGCTTACGATCCACGATTTTGGCAATAGCTTTATTAAGCGCATTAAATACATCTTCGAACACTTTTTATCTCCACGCCTTTATGTTGAAGCTCATCGATCCTAACCTAGTATTTAATATATTTTGCATTTTATGAATGTATTAAAATTATACATGCACATACACATACACACTTACAAACACATGAAAATATATGTAAATATTATTTAAATGAATTTTTATGGATAACTTATCGCAAACTCTGTCAAAGCATGATTTATCCAACAATTTGCGATGGACCATCTGATGACTCAATCTTTTGATTCATACCGCAGACTTGCTAAGATGTAGTTTCATTATGATGCTCTTCGTACTGAAAATTTAAATTAAGTAAATTACTACACGAACATATTTTAATTTATTTAATTGTTATAAATTTAACAAATAAATATACACCAGATCGTTGCGATAATCTGCATATGATCTGGAGCCACTGCAATGCAACTTGGCATTTTGATTCCTAATTTCAGAATTCCTTTGTGATTACTTTTGAAAGTCCTGTGTGCTAATATACCAAGAACTTCTTGTATATCTCTTCGGCGATAGCTGGATACTTTTTGCCACTCCAGCGCATAACATAAGTCCATTCCCGATATTTGTGGTTTGCTTTCGCCGCCCAAATCTTTCTCACTAATCCTTCAAAAATGTATTCTTTACAAGCAAATTTCCTCTGCAAATGCAATTCAATATATTAGGAATAAAATAATATATGTATTTATAGGGTTCTTAAAATTATATATATATATATATAGCATGTTGTGTAATAAAATTATTTTAGCATAAATTCATCAAACATGGCTGTCTTCATGTCATCGGGGATGTCACTGAATGTGGGCTAAAACTTAGTAATCCGTACAAGCATGCCTTTATAATGATATCAGATATGGAGCTGTTGCTGAAGCAACATTGTTATAAGTTGTTTCACATGTTCCAAAATCTATTGTATGAAATTTTAAGTTGTTTACATGATTTGGCGTTGTCTGTATTTTGTCAAAAGATCAAATGCAAGAGTTTTATAACAAATATCATAGATTCCATTATCAATAACCTATTGTATTAGATCAATACACATTGATATTTGTAATTGTTTCATACTAAGTTTATTCAATGATCATATATGCTTACATATTTCTAAAACCAAGCCTAAAACCCAACCCTTGGTTGAACCCTTATATTTTGTTGCTTGAATTTACTGTTAAGCAATTGATATTGTCAAGATTAATATGATTATGATATATAATGCAATCGACATAAAATACAAAAGAATAATAATTTTACCGAATAAGGTCTATTAATTCTTCACAATCGAGAAGCACCATTGTTCTAGCTATGACAAACACTTTAAGTGATTGAAAACTTCCATCTTTCCATTTACCTGAAGGACGTCCAGGTTTTTGAAAAATGGAAAGAGAAATGTTAGCGATTCATAAGAAACATCATCACTACCAAAACTATTATTAGAATTTAGCTAAACATGGACTTCGAAGTAATAACCGATACATGTGGATTCTTCTTTGATAACATATGCTTGACAGATTGTACCTTCAATACATGCTCTTTATTTCACCTTTTTTATGGTGACCCAGAAACCTTTATACAAAAATGTAATTTTTTTATATCAAATATACGTTTAGTATGCTGATTACAAAAAATAATATGAACCACACTTGTGTTATATGTACCTCTTAAAAGGATATATCCATCCACACTACAGTGGTCCTCGCATTAAAGCTTCAATGATAGATGTATGGGTAAATTTTCCATGCAATTGGAAACTCCAAGATGAAATATTTTCTCCAATTTGCAAAATAATTTGGGTATATTTGTTTTCAGTTTCTCCAAATTAGTTTTTAATTATGGTTGAGCATACTTCTTATAGAACAAACTATACTCAGTTATAAACATCCATAGCTTTGACAATAATAGCTTCTTAAATATTATCAGGAAAAGTATGTCTAAAAATTACATGACAATCATGACTCTTCATTACCGGCATTTGAAGATACTTCATATCAACAAATCTTTTCATCTAAGAAGAACTTCCATCTGGAAACTTCAAATTTTGAACACACTCCAATAATATTTGCCGACGCTTATTTTCCAACTCGTAATAAGCAAGACATTTGAAATTTGGTAACTCGTTATCAATTTTAAACTCAGGATAGTTATAGTATAACACAATATTCTTCTGTGACTTCTAATCATATTTTGTTTTTCCTTTCACATTCATTATCATGCTAAAGAAGTTCTCTAATCGCATTTTCATCATTACACATCACGTCGATATTGTGTTGAATTTTTTGACTTTTCCAATATGGCAACTCCTAAAATATACTTTGTTTATACTAATTATAATACCATTTTTTACCAATAATTTTTTGGATTTTTTCCTATCTTATGTATTTCGAGATCATCTTGCATGAGCTCGTACACTTCTTCGCTACTTATAATGGTACGTGACTCTATAGTAATAGTTAGATTCATCTAAAGTTTTTTCTGTCAAACCTAAAATGATCGTTTACATGCAAAAAATGGCGAAGTTGTTCCACCGACACCGTTTGCCACCATTTATAGGTCAAAATGATTCTATCGAATCCATGCAAAAAGGACAAGCAAAATTTCCATTTGTTCTCCATTTAGAAAGCATCCTATACATGGGGAAAATGTTCTAAAGTTCTTTTTTGGAATGTCGTATGTAATGACACCCTTTGTCCATAGTTTTATCCACTCATCAACCAAAGGTTGCTAGTATACATCTGCCTCATTTTTGAATTTTTTAGGTCCAGGTACAATTATAGTTAGAATTAAAGGAACCGGGCTGAGTCGCAAAGGATTAAACAGGCGAATTTCAAAAAAATATATTCTATTTTAGATCTTTGTCAGGCCTATAAAGTATAAATGGATTTTAGATCCAATCAAAATGTTTTTAAATAATATCGTTAGGTTTTAAATACACTTAATCGTGTATAGTGCACATGCCATAGATATAAAGTGCACATGACTAATATGACCGTATGTAGGTGTTGGAATTTACATTGCAACAGACCCATTTGTCCTTTATATTTGTCATTTTTCCGTAGTTTTGATTTATACATACATACGTACAAACATACATAATTAATAAAAGGTTTAATAATGAAATCTATAGTTTTACACAAAAGTCCATTTTATAAAATTTGAGTTAAAATAACGTACACATACGTATATCCACATATAAATAATTATAAGCTACGTTTTAATATTTAAAACAACTTATGTATGTAAAGTTTGTAATCTAATATATATATATATATATATATATATATAAATTTGAAGTTAACAAATTTAAATCCAACTTTCAACCTACAGAGGAACCAAATGTTTTATGATTTGACATAAAAGTCTACCTACAGATTTTCAATTTGAAATAACTTTTATGCTTATGTAAAAAAACAACCAAACAAAATATATTCAAAACTACAACCATGTAACATATGTATTCAATTTTAAAGATGAGTTTAAATAATCAATGTTATTTTCAATTAAAATTGTTTGCAATCAAAACTAAATAAAAGTTAATCGAATTGTTTTCACTCAAAATTATTTAGATAACCCTGTAACACATATATATGTACTTAATTAAAAAAAATTAACCAAAATTGTTTAAATAGTCATGTATATTACACATACATACATACATACATATATGTACTTAATAATAAAAAGTTCAATCAAAATTATTTTCAATCAAAATTGTTCATAATCAAAATCTAATCAAAATTATTTTCAAGAAAAATTGTTTGAATAACCATGTAACACACACATACACACACACACACACACACACACACACACACACACACACACATATATATATCAACTAAAAAATTCAATTTTGTCCGAGGCCTTGGTGCAGTGGTAAAAACGCCAGGCTGTTGACGACAAGGTCGGCAGTTCGATCCCTGCCTCTGGCATATTAAACTGTGCGCCATGATGATTCTTGCAGACTTGTGTGCTGCCTACTTTGTAAATATAAGTACCCAGTTTCAAAAAAAAAAAAAAAAAAAAAAAAATTCAATTTTGTTGAACAATAATTTTTTAAAACAACAATAAAATGGACCAGACAACTTAGGCACATATAGATCCATTGTAAAAGATGCAGAACTAAACTATACAAACGATATAAAAAACAATCAAAAGAGGTGAAGGATCTAAAATATATCAACATAATGATCATATAATCAAATGAGATGTAGTACAAAAGAGAATCTCAGTTAAATTAACATGATGAACATTTAATTAATTGAGGTATAGAAAAATGGGATTTAAATTATATTATAAGACGAACATACAAACAAATGATATGTAGCATGTATAGGGTCAACACCATATGAACATGATTGATGTTTGGTTAAATAAATTTTGAATGTCACCTTAAGATGTAGCCAAAAGAAGCCTCTTAAATGATGAACAAAGCTTCTAGATAACTAAATCAACCTCTGGACTTTTCAAGAATCAAGAGATAACAACCACCTTTATTTTGTTTTGAAATTTTAAGCCGTTGCGGCCATGAAATTTTTGGCTATGTTTGGGATAGAGAGAGTAAGAGAAAAAGATTGAATGAAATCTTTTAAGAAGGCAGTAAAAGATAATTAAAGGCTAGAAATGATTTACCTTCCTTTAGTTACACTTTTGCCTTTTCATTTTGAAATTGAACACATTTTATCCCCCCTTCGATCGGTCACAGAATGAGGGGAATTAGGCTTAAAAGTTTGCCAAACTCAGTTAGTATTTATTCTATTTAAACCCAATTTAAATATTTTATCGATATCGTATATTGATACACATATACATAACTTCTATATATACGCAATACTAAAAGTATTCAAATATCAGATAAAATTAATTAATTAATATTTCATAAATATTAAGTAATTTAATTAATTTACAACGATTATAAATTAATTAAATCATGTGGCTTATTCGAAGTATCCATCATTATGATTGTGCCACTCAAAGGTGTAAATTCAGTCGGCGATTAATATCGAACAATTTGAATATTAGTGTTCACGGATGCACATCCTTTCGATTATAAGAGATACCCAGTAGTAATGATTATTTTTACCAATTCTTTTCAACAAAACTATATCCCTTTAGGACTTATGGAATTTTATTTTGGTTAAAATTCCAGTGCCATCCATATTCAACTTTGTTAGTCTAAACACAATTTTCTTGGTTCAATAATAATGATTTCTATTAACCGTACCGCTATAGCCAGAGACTTTGACTTCGTGTTGACCACAGTTGACTGTGATAATAAAATCCTCTATTAAATAGTGTTTTATTTTCAATACTTCAACTCAGACCCAACTATAGTCATTTAATGGATTCCATGCCCTGGTTTAACTATAATCAAAGTGGAGTATCCACATTGAAGTTCAACAGTATTCTTGATTCGAGAGAACTATGTAACATTGTTATTTCGAGACTTTTTGTTTAACCTTAGTTATATTAACCAACATAAAACTCTCGAAGATTCATTTCATAGTTATTTAAAAACTATCAATAGCAGTCCTTTAATTCCCTTAGTAGTCATGGGAAACATACTGTCTAAAATTTAAAGAGTATTACGTAATCTAGTATTAATGGATGTATCGATATCCTATCTCAAAACACCTTGACTAGGAATGTAAATAATTGAATATTATTTTAATGTGATAAGCTTCTCATGATTACAACATATTGTAATTACTATCATGTAATTAAGGATTTCATATTTAATATACTTAAATTAAATAATTAAATAATTAACATATCATAATAGAATAAGTATATAATAAAAAGTCAAACAACTTTTATTCGAACGAGATGTTATTATAGAGTTAATAATTTACAATAAATTATAGAATTGCCCATAGTGCATAGCCCTAAATCTATCAGAAATATGAGTGGATTCTTCACATACATCCTCGGATGAATATTGTAAGGTGTTAGACTAACTGGTCACATTGAATAAGGTTTATCGAGCAAAGCAAATAGTGCAAATCATCCATACATAAGCTAGGTATAACATTAGGGGATTCTGTAGAAAAATTATGGTATATGTAATAAAAATGTTTCCAAGATTTTCCATCTGAAAGATGACATAAAACACCTTCATCTCATTGTCATTCACTACACCATCACATGTGTTTCAACAGAAGATGCATATAACTATTGCAATCTTGGTGTAATTGGAAAATGAAGGATTCTGGTTAAAAGTACACCTTTAATACTAATTTTTATCGACTTATATCTAGGTAGTTTACATAATTTACACAACGCTGGAATTTTATCTTCCTTTCGATAAATTATGCATCCACTTGGACACGTGTTAATTTTTTCGTACAATAAATAACCCTTTTTAACTAAGTACCAGTTCTCTTCCAACATATTGTATGGTGGAAATATTTCTTTACACAAGCTAAGAAATATTTCTTTACACATATTGTATGGTAGAAATATTCCTACTTTCGAGTCAAGTTCTTCCTCCAAATCTAGTTCACTTATCCATATACTTGGACTAGCAACATTATGAACCATTTCAATATTTCTACTTTCTAGATCTACATTTTCTTTAACATGGGGTTCATCGCAATCTACATCTATATTTACGATCTTCTCTTATAAATGTGGTCATCTTCTCCATGATATATCATCACAGATAATTTGGTAAAACCATATTCACGCAGATGTAAAATCACACCGAGAAACTTTAGAAGTTTACGTAACAACATTTCGAACATGGATATTAGACTTTCTTCATATTTATTTTATTATAAGGTGCCACTTTCATGAATGCTTCACCCCATTTGTAAAGTGCAATGGTAATATTCCTCCTCCTTACCTTTACTGTAATAACCATAAAATTTTATAACAATTAATGTTTAATATATATGATAATTTAACTAATTTAAACAATAATGGAGCGAAATTATCATTTTTCCAAGTTTGGAATTTGAGAATGAAAGTTGTACCATTCATAGAGAGCATCGTTTTGGTCGATTTCATATATTCATATATTCGATTTGGAGGTTGTATGGAGAAGTACAGACAAAATAAGGTTTTAGCTAAGTGGGCTTTGAGTTTTTGAATTTGAATTTTAAATTTCTTCCAACAATAAATAGATACGTAGTACAGTTCTGGAATTTAAACTTTCTTTTTTTTCACCGAATTTTCTCCTCCCTCTTCTATTTTCTTTACTCAAATTCAAAAAGGATTAAATTTATCGTTTCTTAATGAAAGTTGACAAAAATAATAGAGAAACAAAGGACGTGCAATGTATTATAGAAGTATACTAACTTGTAGATGGAAGGATTTGGTTGCTACAGTTACAGACATGAAGGATAGTAGTGGTTTGGAGTATTTCAAGAATTTTGGTGAGTGAGTCTTCTCTAAACCTCATCATAATCCATTAATGATGTTATAATTATGATTTGGGTACAAATTAGGGATTATTATGAGTTGATTACTGAAATATCGCAATTAAATGAATGGGTTAAGGGATGGTTAAAGTAACAGTGAATTAAATGCATAACTTTTCATTAAATAACAATTGGAGCTTACAGACGGATAAATGATGGTTGGAATGTTGTAGTTATAACTACATAACATATTATAATGAAGTAAGAATCAATATAAATTGAATGAAACAAGATTTGGACTATGAAGATAAGAGGAAGAAAAAAGGACATAATGAAAATGAAGTATAGGAAAGAAAATAAAATTAATGCGCTTTCGCTAGTCGAATTAGGGGTTGACTGATAAACGAAGTTTGAATCCAAATCTATGTAGTTAAAGCGTTTAGTGGTTCTATAGTGGCGAAGGTGCAAAAAGTTATGGAAAAATAGCGAAGGTGCAAAAAGCTTCGTTAGATATACAATCAAATATTTAAATTTAATATATTCTCATTCTCACATCTTTTGTATAGAAAAAAGAAATATTATTTAACCTTGTATAACAAAACCGAAGAATACCATGATTTATGTAAACAAGATTTGGCGAATACAATAGATTTAACTTATATTGAGTACTTATGCCTTAAAATTAAGTCTTTACCCTAACCTTTTGATATGGTTTAAAAGAGAACTAGTTAAACCAGCATTTGTATATTATTGTTGCTATATAGGATGCTAAAGAGCATTGATTTAGCACATGTAGACGAAAATAGCAGGGCCTAAAGCGGATCTACTGTTTAATAGCACTAAATTGAAATTGCATAGTGGTCGATGAGCGCGCGTAAGGGGGATTTTGCTGGGCTTCAGCAAAGGCTTTAACGACATATTTCCAGGTTTAACCTGGACCTAAACTGCATTGTGAATGTCTATATCGTAATTTACATAAACTTTAGAGCTATTTTGGATACTATGAAACCAAGGTAAAGTATGCACATATTATTTATTGTATAGAGTATAAATTGATGTACTTGGTTAATGATGGAATTGTTCAATATTTGTCGATGGTGTACAATTCTGTACTGCATGGGACGAGACCAAAATATGAACCCATAGTGCAAGTAGGCGGGTCCGGAAGTATGTTTTCCTATAGGTACAATGGGGATCCAGGAGTCATGGACATTAAGCAGTCCTATAACGTATGAGGCGTGTCGAGGCGTGAGTCTGATATGTGATAGATATGAGACGTGATTCTATATCGCAGATGATGGAACATGAATGGCTATAAGTGTAGTACAACTTGTAATGCACGAGATGAATACAAAACGTGTGAACTGTACATTAGACATCGATCATGATATAACAATATCTTTATAGTATATGTGAAGTAGATATGTTTCGCTCACTTGGGCTCAAGGTTTGAAATCTCGGATATCAGTCATATCTCGTCTCGAAGAATTTAGAGAGCTTATCTCGTATCGGGTGAGATCTTGAACGAGATGAGTGCATCTCGGTCGTCCATCTTGGATTTACATCTCGGTTTCTAAGATTCATTTCGGAGTTATCTCGGAGTATATGCCATGTCAAAAATTAGTTTTCATATACCTAAATTTATAATACTAGTCACCACCTTAAGGAAAACACTATGCACTTACCTTGAATATGTCACACGCTTATCATTAGTAATTTAGTATGGAGAAATATCACTTGTATCATGTAAAATAAACAAATAACTAGATATCATGATTACTGTTCAATATAATATCATATGAGATAAAGTACATAAGAAACAAACCATAACATATGCACCTTTACTTTGTTTGACCATTCACTTAACATTCCTACATAATATAATGTCTCATTTCTACCTTTTATGATTTATAGTGCTGCAAGGGAAATATTAATTTTATAACTTCAAATACAAAAGTCTACAAGTAGAATTAAGATATTCTATGTCTGATTATAGTATTTAATTATTAGCAAATAAAATCTCATCAAGCAACTAATAACATATATATTTCAAACAAACGTAGAAAATAGCATACATAGTATAATTTTTTTTCAAACATTTAGTAATATTATAAGAAAAGCAAAACAATGATGTACGAATGAACATGTAATCATCAAATGAAATTAATAGATGAAAGAGAATTCCTTTATTGCTTAAAAATAAGCCTTGAGGAAAAAAATTATAGCAGCAAAGACTAAATGAAATCAAATTGGGAATCCATTTGAAACATAAAGTTAAATAAGTGAAGCCCAAAATTTATAGCTGCAAAAAATAGGGTTAGAAAAAAAACTCAAGAAAGTGTTGAAAAAATAAAAATGAAATCAGATGTAAATTAATCTGGATTAGAAACCTAAATGAAAATCATAAAGTGAAATACTTACCATAATCGATGTAGATTTTATCATCATCTTACATTCGTCACTGCCGTAAAATAAGAGACGAAGATTAAATGAGATTTGTATAAGAAATAAGGGTTAAGAAAAGTACAATTAAGAAGGCTTAAATTAAGGTAAAGGATGAGCTAGCCCAATACGGAAAAAGATTTTATTTTTTCCAAAATTCAACAATTCGACCGATATCTCGCTGTTAAATCTCGTCCGAGATGCCAGACGAGATACTGAAATCTCATCCGAGATTTGGGTCAGACGAGATTCAAACAAAATTGCCTGTTTCGAATCGCCCAGGCTTGAAAACGAGATCTCGACCGAGATCTCGGCCGAGATGAGCGAGATTTGAAACCTTGCTTGGGCTTAGGCCTAACTCACTCCTATTTTCCATTTTTATTTTATCACTAGGCCAATAGATCTTGGTGACATGATGGAGCTTGTGACGAAGGCTTTGATGTATATATTGTATATATTGTAAATAGACAACATAACTCGTTATATAGTGTGGATTTGTATTTGTATTAGTATTGTATAGACCAATATTTTGATATAAATTGACATAGTGTGATTATAAATAAATGTTAGTTATTCTATATTATACTTTTATTTCCTTCCACTACAAGATCCAAAAGTTTATAATTAGAAATGTGTGTCTCTGGATTATCATAGACATGTCGTTTTCAGCTTTCGAGGTGTAAATGTCAATATTGGCGTTAAAGGCGGACTGTTACATATGGTATTAGGGAACATATCCTTAATTTGAGGATCAAGAGCATATTGAGAGAGCGTATTTATAATTTTATAAACATATAAGTGTATGTATGTGTATATTAAGTAGGAGCTAATTACATTTGTGCACATCATTTACTGCTCCAGATTTACTTACCGTCTATTGGGATTTGCTAATGAATCTTATTTTACAGATAGTTGAAAACGAGCAATTCGGTCAAAATTGGAACAAAGACCAATGCAGCTAAAGTTGGTGGGGTAGGAACTAAACTCGAGACTAGAATTAGATGTGATATACTGGATATCCCCATAGTGAATATCCTAATATGGTTCAGAACTTCAAATGCTATCTCCAAGCAATGAGCCAAGCTAGTCCCGACCCAACGAAACCCATGGCCAATACCATTACCACTAAAGTTGTAATTCCCATCCAAGCACCGCCAACTGTTGATTTTACCAAGATGTCTAAGAACTTCTCCAGTCTACGTAGGAAGCCCTATATTGGGACAGAACCATACTCAGTAACTCGAGCATGGCTTGTCAATTACGAGAACATTTTCAATTTATTGGGAATAGTGACATTACTAAGAGGAAATCGGCCTTTTGGCATTTGCAAGGCGAGGCAACTAATCAGTGGGAGGTATTCACCATGAAGGTAGAGAAGGATAATATCGCTTAGGCATGTTTAAGATGAAGTATGAAGTAAAGTTCTTTGTTACTACTTACAATTACCTCGAGAGGATGCATCATTACAATGTAGCCATGACGCCGCCTCCCATCTTCACAACCTTTCCTCAACAAAAAAGTGTTATCACCATTATCGACCTAGAAGGTGTTCGACAAGTTATTTGATCACCACGCCACATTAATAAGCAGTGCCGAAGTAATAGAAATGAATTAGTGCTGACACCAATGATGTCGACTCTTATCAACAATGGCATAGATGACATCAATAAAGCCAAAGGACCTTAGACAACATGAGTGTCATTAACAATGGTATCACCAATGATCAAAGTCGTCACTCTATAATGTTGATGACAAATGTTGTCAATGTTGACAATGGTTATGCATGCGATGTTGATGGTGAATGTCGTCAATATCCATAGAAACCATTGATGCCACTCTTCACTGGTGTTGCCTTGCCTCATACTCATCCTAATTCAAGCTGATATCGCCATCCATCTAATGAAAGAACTTTACGCACGACACCACTCCTCGTTAGTATTTAACACTACTTCCAACCATTGCCATCAGCAATTAATCAAGGCATTGCCACTCTTCTTCAACTTTGCTCTATAACAACGCCGCTCTTCACCAATATCACTTCATGTTGATATCTCTCTTCATCTATATTGCTTATATTGGTGCCGCTTCCTATTAATATCATAGTTGTGTACTATTAAAACTAGCTTGTTGCCAACATTACTCCAAGTGATACATCTCGAGGTCAATGACGACATTGTGGCATTTCATCAATATTAAGGAGACACCGCATATGAATGTCGTCGAAAGTTAAGATCGTGGACACCAAGATGCTACACATGCCACCTTCCTACCCCCATAAGTATGGGCCTTGGGATAAGTTGGAGGAGGTGAATCATTCTCATCCCATTTCTTACATTTTTCACTTTGTAACACTAAATCAATTTGGGGATATTGACCGACTGTAGCACTTGAACTCTATACACATAAGAAACTGAATATCACATAATTGCATATCATATCTGACAAGTTGTCTCTTAGATTGAGACTTAAATATTAACTTATATATTGATTTGCACATTGCCTTGTATATTAACTTGCATGTTGAGTTGTATATTGGCTAGCACATTGACTGGAATATCGAATTGTATATTGACTTGGTTCACCTATGATTTTCGACATAATTTTTCTAAGTAGTGAATGCACATTAGAATCACATGGATCTAATATCGAGTACATTCTATCCAAGTGGCTTAGCCTAAGTTTGCCTTGGTCGTTTCTTATTTGAATTCACTTTTTCTAACACTTTCGGGCTTAGCGAATAAATTCGTTAACATTTTGGCCTTAGAAAGAGGTCCTAGACCTCCGTCTCCATTGAAGCCTTAAGTGGAACTGCCCCAGCCTGCATATTTAGGGCTTAAAGGACTTACTCAGTTTACCCAATATTAAGAGTTAAAGCACTGCAAATCATAATAAATAAGAGAAGACAAGTAGCATCTTACAACCTAGACAAATAGAGCTTGAGTCCGTTCCATATAGGGCCATCACCAATCTTTTCCATAGGAAGACAATGCAAGAAGGATAATGTCTTCTTGAAAATAAGAAAAGAGATTCAACTCAAAGTCAAGGGGACCATCTTTAAAACGAAATAATAAAGGATTTTGATCGATTCACTATGAGGTGGGAAATATTCTTAACCACTCTAAAAGATTAGATAAAACTCGAGACTCTTTAAAAAGAAAACTTTTTATGGATGCTAAGGAGCCTGTCATGCATAAGAGAGCCAAAAAGAATTTTGAAAGGATTAACTTTCGAAAGGTCACGGCTTTCCAAGAACTACGCTCATACCACTTCCTATAAGAATATTTATCTCTTGCCTAAGGATGATCCTAACTACTGGCCTTCGCAAAAGAAACATCTGAAGAATGAAAAGAATCTCATAGGGTCATATTGTTATTACCATTAGGCCAATGGGCATAATATAAACCAATGTGGAAGCTTCGAGAGCTTGATTAACAATTTTTAGGGCAAGGAAAGCCGAGTAAATTTGTACGAAGGTTAATCATCAATAAAGTCAAATCTTCTAAGTGTATCTACATGGTCAAGGAGTAAAGCTCTCCTAAAACAATGAAAAGCCTGGTAGTAAGGGGCTAAAGGCTTTGTCCCCTGCTAAGATGGCCAAGACAAAGCACCATCTAGAGGGAGGACAGAGTAAGCCTTTAGTGCCATCATCAAAGGCCTTACTAAAGCACCAAACAAGCATTCAATGTCATCATTAAAGGCCTCACTAAAATGCCTCCTAGAGGGAGGACAGAGTAAGCCTTCAGTGTCATCATCAAAGGCCCCGCTAAAGCACCAAACCAGCCTTCGGTGTCGTCATCAAAGCCTCA
Organism: Allium cepa; assembly: GCA_030765085.1. NCBI lineage: Eukaryota > Viridiplantae > Streptophyta > Magnoliopsida > Asparagales > Amaryllidaceae > Allium > Allium cepa. Next base: position 646,424,139 of record CM060939.1, on the reverse strand, counting down.
CTGAAGCGCCTCCTAAATAAAGGAAAAGTAAGCCTTTGGCCTATCCAAAGCACCAAACAAATCTTTAGTGCCATCATCAAAGGCCTCATCAGAGCGTCTCTTAGAGGGAGATCGAGTAAGTATCTTAGAGGATAGCTAACAAAATGCACCGGACAACATATCTAAAATCATCACCTAAGACGGTGATAAGGGGTCTGATCCAAGTAGTGATCATCATCTAAGATGATGCCAAATAAATCAATCAAAATTAGAACATAGTAATGCTTTAAAATAATCAATCTTTTAAAGGAAAATCTATCAAAGATCAGAGTCATTATCACGAATTTAAGTAGAGGATCGAGGAGGAAAATAGGAAGATTCAAAAGCAAGATTCAAATCTTAATCTGTTACCAACCCAATGTGAATAATGATCTATACTATCTCATATTGTTTTATTTCGATTGATTTAAATCCCGGTTTCAGATTTAAAACCAAATTTGAAAATGATAATGATATGCCATGATTAATGTTTGCCATGGTTTTATTTAAATGACGAGTTATGAAAATTTTTCATAACAAATTAACACAGTTTTGAAAGTAAAATCGTAGTAAATGATTTTCAAATGTTATGATTTTTGACTATGTTGTTTAAAACCTTATTTTAGAGGTGGTTTTTTAATTGAGAATTTTCCGACGTGATAGGAATTTATTATGAATTTCCTAAGGCTAAATAGACATAAATTCAAGTTTAATTTATTAATGGTAATTAATTGTGGGTTTTGGAACCGAAAATTTTATATGTCAAAAGAAATATAATTTTGGAACTAGTGTGAATTTTGGGAAATTTCCCGTGTAATTTTGAATTATGGAGAATCATTTATGCTAGAGTATGCATATAAAAGTTTAATTAATTATGGGTAGTAATTTATTATTTGAAATAATGTTTTGGATTTTGAAAATAGGATGCGCCAATTTTTCAGTAAAAGAAAATTGATAAATTTTTGCTACCCAATAAGCTTTTGACAAATTATAGAGGTTTGCTGAAAAGTAATACCTTTTTATAGCAATTTGGTAGTTTTTATGTTAATTACGGTTTTTCCATGTCGACAGTGGCTATGTCGAGCCATCATTCACCACAACCTAGAGTCGTCGACACAGAACAAAGCAATGCCACGTGATGTCAACGAGTTTGACATGAAGTGGATAGGTTATGGTTCTCGTCGAGGTTGAAATCGAAAATATAAAGAGATGGTCTTCGATATAATGATATCAATGTTTATACATGTCGAGTTTTATACTAAGAGGCTTGTTGTTGTGTTTTATATATTACAAAGCATGCTGCTACATATACCATTCAATATTTTACCTCGTCGACCCGATGTTCATCGAGCTTATGCCACTTTTAACAAGCCTTCGAGCATAACCTATGCTTTTATTGTCATCGAGCCTTGACGGGCCGCTTTTAACTTGTCATCAAGTTTACCTTATGCCGATTTTAATATTGTTATCAAGCTTTGTCAATGCCTTTATCTAGTCTTTGAGTTTTAATAGGTGGATAACCTATGTATCATGAGAGTGAACGACATTATCATCATCGAGGTTTCTAGATACCGCATGTTTTGTTTTAAGTGAGTTTACAATAGAGACGGCGAGCCTAACGCTTCTTAGTAGACACCATGGTGTTTTCGATAATTATCTAAATCTATATTTTTGAAGTGGCAATCTTATATCATTTTCAAACATATATATGGCAATACATCAAGTGATTTATACAATGGCATTAAACTTTGAGAATATAAATGATGATTTCCTTGTTAATTTTTGGGGTTAAGGGTATTAACCATATTTCATTGAGAAAACGATACAATGAATTAAATTATGGATGTTTATATTATTATGTGCATTTAATCAGTCATTATAAATGATATTGTAATCATGTTCACTTCATTGTTGACCCATAACTGCGTTTTGGGGTGTTAAGGGCAGGATAACCAGCTAGCTTGATCTAATAATGAGTATAAATTTACGTAATTCCTGAATGAGTAAAATTGCATCCAGGAGATCAGGTAGACCATAATATAGGATGCCCAAAACTGATCAAAAGAATATTGAGTTAGACAAATTCTTAGTAGCCCATGAAACTATGTTATGAGATATGTTATTGGCAGCGACCAATAGGTTTTTAGTAATCCCATGAAAACTATGTACATAATATGTTATTGATAAAGATCGACAGGTTCTAATTAGCCCATGAAAACTATGTTCAGAATATAATATTGATAAAGATCAATAGGTTCTAGTTATCCCATGAAAACTATGATTTGAGAGATATTATTAGAGAATCCAATAGGTTCATAGTGATCCCATGAAAACAATGATTGGATAAAGTTATTGGAGAATCCAATTGGTTCATAGTGACCCCATCAAAACTATGATTAAATAAAGTTATTGGAGAATTCAATAGGTTCATGATGATCCCATGAAAACAATGATTGGATAAAGTTATTGGTAGAAATCAATAGATTATTAGTGATTCCAAGAAAAATATGAATTAGACATATAGTCCGTAAGATTGGAACATGTTATCAGTCAGCCCATAAAAACTAACATATTAATGGTAACTCTAGAAACTATAAACTGAGATAGAAATTGGGTTGTGAAATCCATGGCATATTGCAGTTTTGAATAACATCATATTACTTTACGTTCTAACAATTGTGGATGCAGATGCATAGTATACGGTTATTGTATTATGGTTAAGATACCAGTGAGGGGAAAACCATTTAGCTTGGCGGCATGGCCTCGCTAGATATCTAGTTGGTCCGAAATGGTAGGTTATTATTCACACCAGCCTTTTCGTCTGATCCGAAGTTTTTGTTTTTCCCCTTAAACTCTCAGGTACTCATTTGAGTAGATCGAGAGTAAGGGTTTTTCAGGTTTTATTTAGACGAATAAGCTTCCGAAGACGTGCTGGAGGCAATCAAGCTAGTAGGAGCTATATATCTATTTTTCATTGTGTTTTGATTCTTCTTTTGTCTTGTAAAGGCAATTGTATTAAAAGCTAGATACTTGACTATGATCATCCAAATGGCATCTTCATATGTCGCTTTTGGAATATGTTGTAACAATTATATTTTCTCTGAACGTGGTTTTTGAATTGGGATTATGTAATGAAATTGAAATCTTATTGTGAAATGTAATGAGAAAATTTATTTTAAAAGTATGTTGAATTTTTTATATTCACGTGCTTCTGGTATTATCAATGTATCTAACATAGCCACGTTTTTTCGCTGTAAATTAATAACTATTCGCTGTAAATTAATAACCGTGGATGACTGCAACATCTGTAGCACTTAGTTCGGACCTTAAAATGGAGGATGCTACAAGTTACTATCAAAGCATAGGTTTTATGTAAACTTAAAAGCAATTTAAACCTAAAAGATTTTGAAAACATAATCCATTGAATTAGAGAATAAGACTGGGGCTTAGGTTAATGCTATAATAATGTAATTTATTTTGCTTTATGTAGGTATGTATTTCCCTTTCTCTTAGACCGTTCTTCTATACCTTAGGAAGCAGGAAATGAAAGAGTGAATCTAGGTGGAGGAAGCACCACAGTTAATGGAAATGCTCGACCGGACACCAGAAGAAATAAGAGTCGACATGCAAATGCTAATTAAAACGCATATGCCAACGTAGGTGCTGGAATCCCACCTATAGATATAGGGACGATGTATCATCTTGTTAATTTAATGTAAGCTAGAGCAACTGTAGGAGTAGCTGGAGGAAATGCTGTGAATGCGGAAGGATCAAATTCCATGGTGTCGGTTAGCAATAATTAAGCCAAGCTGAGCAGGGACTATACCAATCTTGAAGGAAAGCCTTTTCTTGGAATAGAGGATGTTGTAGAAATGAAAAATTGGATTTTGCATTGTGAAACAAGTTTTGCTAATCTTGGTTTGATGATGAGCAGAAAAATAGACTAGCTTCAAGGTAATTGCAGGGAGCAACATTGTTCTGGTGGAATGGAGTCACCGTAGGTGTGCCTGAGGAAGAGTTGACTTTGGCAAAATTTCGAAGGAGGTTCGAAGAAAGATTCTTGTTCAAAGTTGCTAAACCGGTTTTGCTAAGAACGTTAATGGACTTGGAGCAAGGAGCAATGTCCATTATTGAGTATGCCACTAAGTTTGATGAACTATATGGATATTGATATGCTACCATTAACACCATCATTAAGAGAAATGAAAAGTTTGTTTGGGGCTTGAAGCCAGAGATTGCTAGGGTGACCATGCCACACCTCCGAGACCCGAGCAATGTTGTAGTGGAGAATGCAATACGAAAGAAAGATAGGATTTCTACTTCTGGAAAAGAGAAGCAGGATGAAACCCAGGATTCTTAAGGTAAGAAAATAAAAAAATTTAAGAAGAAAGGAGCTCAGAAAGGAGGAGCTGCAAAGAAAGTGAAGGTTGATCTGGTTTGCTATAAGTGTGATAAGAATGGACATTTTGCTCATGAGTGCTGGTCTAGCAAAGGGAATGAATTCGCTAAAAAGAAAGGAGTAACATGCTTTAACTATGACCAGATGTGGCACTGCAAAAATCCGTGTGCAGAACCACTCAGTAGTCAGTGTGAACAAGGAAAAAGTTTTTTCTTTGGAATCATCATTCTTTAGACCAACAGTAGTAGAGAATGGAAAGCTTGTAATGGAATGTATTCTTTTGATTCGTAATATATCAGTCATGATACTATTTAATACCGGTGCATCGCATTGATTTATATCTCAGTGTTTGTAGATAAATTATGCTTAGAACCATCATACATTGTTACTTCCTTAAGGGTGCAAATCCATAGGAGGGTATGCAAATCTGGAGATGAGATGTATCTAGTAAGAATTTGATTTTTTAGGTCATAAGTTTGCATGAAATTTGTATGTTTTGAATTTAGCAGGCTTTGTAGGTATGGATTGGTTAGATAGACATTACAAGAAAGCTGGCTTTTAATAGCACTAATAGATGGGGTTTATGTTCTTTGAGCTATAGTTGGTAACAGAAAATCAAATAAAATAATAATAAGCGCTATGTAAGTTGTATAATTTTTTTCGCATCGCGCTCAATATCCCGCCTTTTTTTCTTCTGTTTCCCGTATTCCCTTCAAGCGAAACCAAAAACCCTGAAGCTACTCCGTTCTCTATTCCCAGTCTCTTTCTCTATAGAAAAATACAAAATCCAACTATTCCTTCGATCCTGAGCTGAAAATTCTTCTTCGACTTAAAAGCAGGCCCTAAAATTTCCATCTCAATCTGAAATGTCTCCTTTTCTCATCTGTTGAAGAATGCCTCAATTTTTTAACCAACGGAATCCCTAGAAAGTTTCTAGTTTATTCTTTTTGGGTATTACTTAGTTACTAGTTAATTCATTGATCGGTTATGGCGAATAGGAGGAAGAATAATGCTAATCCCTAAGTGGATTAGATGATGCATGAATATATGTAAATTATTCACGCCTAGGTGGAACAAGCAGAGTGAGCTCAATGCAAGTGATTGAAGTATTCAGCAGTTGCTAAGAAGCAGCAAGTAGTTTGGTGCATGGTCTGAATTGGATGTTGTCCATAGAGTGTTTGTTGCCTCAAACTATATGCCTGCATTCGGTATGGTTATTGTTTATTTGTTTATACGTATGCATACTTAATAGAATCTTACAATTTAGGGATGTTCACATTGCTCAAACATAAACTAAAAAACTATTGCTGTTAATATCAATATTGAAACAGTGAAACTCTTATTGAACTTATGGGAATCATTGAGCTTAATTTTACCTAAACATAAAGATATTAGGGGATAAATGTTGAAATTAAAGTAGTGCGATGTTTTGTTAGAAGAAGCATTGTAAATGTTGACCATCGGGTTTGAGTTCTAGAAAATAATACTAGTGTAAGTTATTTTCGGCCACTAAATTACGTCAACAAGGCCATCCAAAATTGATATTTGGTAAATTAGATGATATATCAAAATATTCATCTTTTATAGAGTTTGATAACAACCTCCATATGTTTATCCTATAGCTAATATATGCGTTCATGGAGTAGGTAAGTATAGTCAGCTATATGTAAACTATATATTCTAGAACAATATTTACATTTCTTCCAAAATAAATTTCACGCGTTATACGTTATACGACCTTTTCATTGATTTGCCTAGAAAACAATTAGAGTTTATAAATTAATCAAATGAAATCTTTTTTTTTTACTTGAATAATAACCATATAATTAATATTCTCAAAAATGACCATATAATTAACAACTATTTATCGTGAATTGGCTCACAACTTCATTGCTGCTGGCTAGTCAATTCTGAAAGTACAATTCACCTAATATACTGTTAAATAGGATATCAACTAGTTATTCTTTTTATAGTCATATCTTGAAAAAAATAGGTACGTAACTTCATGCATGGTAGCGTGTTATGAAATTAATTCAAATAAATTTTGCATGTCGAACAAAATTCCTCGTGAATGGAAATTTTGTTGATGGCAGTTGCCATCTACCCCATATAATTGGCCATGTTGGAAGGGCAGCTCAATGCATCTGATGCAACTTTATCCAAAAGAGATTGATTTGTAGCTTCAAGTCCTTGGCCAAGCGCATTCTCTGTTTCTTGTGTCGGTTGTCGTTATCCATATATCCCTTGTATCTGTTGCTCCGTTAAAGGTTTGATGTAGCTCATAATTTTCTACATTTTGTCAAACGTATATTAGCAAACATGGAAAAAAATGAGTATGCATGCAGATTCTTTATAGCAAAATCCATATTGCAAATATAAGTTGCTTAGAACGAATTTATTGCTTGTAATCCTAATTAATTAGAGGGATTTATTTTATAGACCTAACAAAGAACTAACTTTTGATCATAAAATTTGCAGAGCATGTGCTTTTCCTAACAGAAGGGTGTTTTCTTAGAAAATTAATAAAAAAGAACATATGTTTGGAAAATCAGATTTATTTTCATCCTTTATGATTCTATTATACTTGGTAATGGGTCGACTTTGTAAATTTCACTAAATTTAACTTAAACTAAAAAAATTTAAGAAGATAACGTTTTCTGTTTGTAAAATAAAATATATAATACTACAAATTTGGAAACACTAAAGCTATATAAATCTTACCAAGTTTGCATGCATGTTCATATCAAATATACGTATGTATTTATGTATATGTGTGTAAGTACATATCTTTTCATGCAAATATTGTTATTTGTCTAGTGTACTAAAACAGATCGCACGCTACGATAAACTCGTCGCACAAGTTTATTAATCAGAATTCCACTACGCTGGAATTCTGTATTAGATAAGTGTAACAATAAGTTACGTTGTAAATAAATTACAACAACAACGTTATACTATTGTAAGAAATAGTACAACTTATAAACGGGAAAAATTACAGTGAATCTAACCAGTATATAAATGAAATTCCGTTTGAGGCTTGTCGTAACAAATTCCTTAAGAAATTTATTTCAAAACTCTCCCAAAATACAACAGACGTAATCTGCACTAGATTTTAATGAGTATGTCAACTCTGTGATATATATGGAATATTGAGCAGTAGAGCAAAGAAGCAGAAGAAATTAGATTGGAATCGGATGAGAATGTGATCAGTATTCTCTCCTATTTATAATTTCGTCCGCATCCCTTCAAACAGTCGCGTCCGCTTGATGGGTCGCACCCGTTGCCTTTTGGTCGCTGCTGTTCATTAACGGGTCGCGCCCGCCTACTACTGTTTCGCACCAGCTCGTACCGCTTCAGTCGGGTCGCACCCGCTTGCGTTTGGCCACACCCGCTACTGTTCGCGTCCGCTTATGAACAGTCGCATCTCCTCGGGCAAAAACCCAGCGTCCGTCTTCACCCACCCGCTTCTCTTCAAATTCCAGGCCCAGCCCAACTTCAGACGAAGCCCAAAACCGTTAAACAGTGGCCTAGTAAAAAGAATGGTCATTTTAGACCCGTACCCGAGCCCGGTTCGGTCGGACGGACGGCGGCAGTGCGCGCGCGCGTGGTGGTGATGCATGATCTCCCTCCTCACAACGAAGCATACATTTGGGAGCCCCAGGCCCCCAACCTCCTAATGAGAAAGCCATATATAAACCAATATAGCTTCAATAATTTGGCGATGTGGGACTTTGTATATTTCATTCATTTCATTTGTTAAGGAATTCCAACAATCCCCCACATGAATGATAATATACATATCCCCCACATAAAGCGAAATATCACAGAGTATATATGGAATAATGCTTTATCGTGGATAAGTAGATATTTCACTTTGAACTTTCCCTAGTTAAAACTTATCGGATCTACTTGGCTAATCGGTGAATTATTTCATCTTGAACCGTCGGCCTTTACTGTATATCCAGACAATAAGCTTTACGAAGCATTGATTCCCTTCTCATTCAATCTCTTGGTTGTGTTCATTTTGGTCCTGAACAATTTTTGGTTCTGCAAGTGTTTTAGAGAATAAAAGCCTTTTAATATTCTCATAGAGCCGACCCAGCTCACACTAACATAGGTGATCGCAACCATTAAGTGTATCCTACATATGCCCCACTTGTTATTTCCAAGATATGGTCATCATCAAAAAACATAGTTTTAACTTTTAAATACTTCTGTAGGCATGCATTTATATTGTGCACCATAGGAATGGAGTTGGACCAAGTCCAGCCAAATGCATTACTTCTTGAGTTATTTAGAACTGGTTTGCCTATTGATCCTAGTCCGTGGGATCTCCAGTCGCTAGGATAGGTTTCCGTATAAGATAACTCTTTGTGGTTTAGGCTTTTAAACTCATTCCCCTCGATGCGCAGTCAATTTTCTCTCTTGATAAACCTTTAGTAAATGGATCCGCTAGGTTATCATTTGTCCTCACATAATCAATGGAAATAGTTCCATTAGAGAGTAACTGCCTAACTGTGTTATGGCGTCGACGAATATATCGTGACTTTCCATTATACACAAAATTGTGCACTCTGCTTAGCGCAGCTTGGTTATCACTGTGTATGCATATGGCTGGTACAGGTTTAGGCCAAAACGGAGTATCTTCTAAAAAGTGACGAAGTCATTCTGCTTCTTCGCCTGCTTTATCTAATGCAATGAACTCTGATTCCATAGTGGATCGAGCTATGCATGTTTGTTTAGTAGATTTCCATGACACTGCTGCTCCTGCAAGGGTAAAGACATAACCACTTGTGGATTTTGATTCCTCTGAATCTGCAATCCAGTTTGCATCACTATATCCTTCTAAGACGACAGGATATTTTCCGTAATGTAAGAAAAAATTAGTGGTATTCTTTAAATATCCCAACACTCTCATTAGTGCTTTCCAGTGTTCCTTCCCTGCATTACTTGTATACCTGCTTAGTCGACTTACCGCGTAAGCAATATGTGGTCTGGTGCAATTCATGAGATACATTAAGCATCCTATTACACGAGAGTATTTCAGTTGCATTACACTCTCATCAGTGTTTTTATACAATACTTCCGATGGATTAAAAGGTGTCCTTACTCCTTCAATTCCATACTCTTGGAATTTTTCAATCACTTTGTCTACATAGTGTGACTGAGATAGTTCAATTCCATTAGGTGTTCTTATTATTTTGATTTCCAAAATAACGTCCCCAACTCCTAAGTCTTTCATATCGAAATTGTTGATTAACTTCTTCTTTATAGTCTCTATTACTTTAGTATTAGGACCAAAGATTAGCATATCGTCTACATATAGACAAATCATCACATATGATTGTCCAAACTGTTTGTAATAAACACATTTATCACATTCATTTATACGAAAACCATTTTTCATCATGACACTATCAAATTTTTCATGCCATTGTTTTGGAGCTTGTTTTAGTCCGTATAGTGATTTCACTAACCGACATACTTTGTTTTCATTTCCTTTGGAAATAAAACCCTCAGGTTGCTCCATGTAAATCTCCTCATCGAGATCCCCATTTAAGAATGCTGTTTTGACATCCATCTGATGAATTTCCAGATTATAAATGGAAGCAATCACTATTAACATTCTTATAGAGGTTATTCGTGTAACCGGTGAATAAGTATCAAAGAAGTCTACACCTTCTTTTTGACGATATCCTTTGGCTACCAATCTGGCTTTATATTTATCTATAGAGCCGTCTGATTTCATTTCTTCTTGAAAATCCATTTGCAGCCAATTGGTTTTATTCCAGGTGGAATATCAACTATTTCCCAAGTTTTATTTCTTAGAATTGAATCAATCTCACTTTGGATTGCTTCTTTCCAACATGAAGATTCAGAAGATGACATTGCTTCCTTGTACGTTTGAGGTTCGTGTTCTAACATATAAGTTAAAATATCCGAACCAAATGTTTTGGAAGTTCTTACCCTTACGCTTCTTCTTGGTTCAACCTCCTCGTTGTCCTGATGAGTTTCATCTTCACATGTCTCATCTCTGTTATCTCTTGTCCTTTTTGGGACAGGATTTCCATCGTTTCTTTTATGTGGGAACACATCTTCAAAGAACGAGGCATCTCTTGATTCCATGATTGTATTTACATGAATATCAGTTATATCAGACTTGAATACCAAAAATCTGTAGGCACTACTATTTTGGGCTGGCTTAAGATAATAACAATCTACTGTTTTTGGTCCAAGTTTGACTCTCTTGGGAGGCGGAACTGGAACTTTTGCCAAGCACCCCCACACTTTGAGGTATTTAAAACTTGGTTTGTGTCCTTTCCATAACTCATATGGAATTGTTCCTGTTTTATTGTGAGGGACTTTGTTTAATATGTGATTAGACATATGTAATGCTTCCCCCCACAAGTTCGTCGGTAGACCAGAAGTTAAAAGCATGGCATTAATCATGTCTTTTAACGTTCTGTTCTTCCTCTCGGCTACACCATTTTGTTGTGGTGAATATGGAGCTGTTGTTTGATGAATTATACCATTTTCGGCACAGAACTGTTCAAATGGTGATTCATATTCTCCACCTCGATCAGATCTTAGTATTTTGATCTTTTTATTTAACTGATTTTCTACCTCAGCGTTGTATTTTATAAACGCTGTTATTGCTTCATCTTTACTATTTAAAAGATATACATAGCAATATCGCGTATAATCGTCAATAAAAGCAATGAAATACTTTTTCCCACCTCTTGTAGGTAATGATTTAAAATCACATAAATCTGTGTGAACCAAACCTAATGGTTCGGTGCTTCTATCAACAGATTGAAATGGTTTTTTAACCATTTTTGCTTCTACACATGTCTCACATTTGTAGTTCTTATCTACATGGAAATTTGGAATCAAACCCAAGTTTGATAATTTCTTCATTTTTCGGAAGTTTATGTGTCCTAATCTATCGTGCCATAGTAAAATTTCGTGCTCAAGCAAGTAAGAAACTTCAATTTTATTAATAGCACTAGGGGTGAGCGTTTGGTTGGTTCGGTTGGTTTTAAGGTAAGAAATGTCAAACCGAACTAAAACTGAAAAAAATCAGAGCCGAACCGAACCAAACCAAATAAATTTCGGTTAATTCGGTCGGTAACCGATTTAACCGAACTAGAAAGGTAAGTGAAATAAATTCCCATAGATTATTATTCAAATGATCAGTTTACTTAAAGGAAAACATAAATTTATGTTTAGAGAAACTATTTCGAGTACTTTTTTAAGTTTATAAGAAAAATTAACATATTTTCAATAGATGAAATTTGGTTTTTATTACTAAACAAATTATTAATAGTATTATAATGCTATGAATTTGGATAATATAATAAAAGTTCGGTTAATTCGGTTAAACCGATAACCAAAGTAAAATTATTTTACGAACCAAATTCAAACCGATACAATTTCATAACTGAACCGAACCGACCGAAATGAACCGGTTTGGTCGGTTAGTTCGGTTTGAACCGAATATTGCTCACCCCTAAATAGCACAATCAGAATACATAGATTTATTGCCGATAACGGCTACGTTTGCCTTAAATAGGCCATCACATAAATAACCCCTTCCGGTATACATTCCAGCTTTGAACAGAACCATATTGTCCGATTCGAACACAATTTTGAATCCTTTCTTTGATAGCACTGAGCCGGAGATCAGATTCTTGCGTATGTCTGGAACGTGAAGGACGTCATTCAATTTGATAGTTTTTCCCGAAGTGAACTTGAGGATAACTGTGCCACTGCCTTCGATCATGGAAACTGCAGAATTACCCATGTAGAGTCTTTCTTTCTGATCGAATTTCTGGTATGTTGAAAACATGGATTTTTCAGAGCAAACATGACGAGTAGCTCCTGTGTCAACCCACCATTGGTTAGGGTTCTGAACTAAATTGCATTCATAAATAACCGCTGGAAAGGTGAACTTATCCATTTTCATGTTGTCAACTGTTGCCATCTCTGTTTTAGTATAAAACAGTAAAATTCTTAAGATGTTATTTGTCTAGTGTACTAAAACAGATAGCACGCTACGATAAACTCATCGCATAAGTTTATTAATCAGAATTCCACTACGCTGGAATTCTGTATTAGATAAGTGTAACAATAAGTTACGTTGTAAATAAATTACAACAACAACGTTATACTATTGTAAGAAATAGTACAACTTATAAACGGGAAAGATTACAGTGAATCTAACCAGTATATAAAGGAAATTCCGTCTGAGGCTTGTCGTAACAATTTCCTTAAGAATTTTATTTCAAAACTCTCCCAAGATACAACAGACGTAATCTGCGCGAGATTGTAATGAGTATGTCAACTCTGTGATATATATGGAATATTGAGCAGTAGAGCAAAGAAGCAGAAGAAATTAGATTGGAATCGGATGAGAATGTGATCGGTATTCTCTCCTATTTATAATTTTGTCCGCATCCCTTCCAACAGCCGCGTCCGCTTGACAGGTCGCACCCGTTGCCTTTTGGTCGCTGCTGTTCGTTAACGGGTCGCGCCCGCTTGCTACTGTTTCGCACCCGCTCGTACCGCTTCAGTCGGGTCGCACCCGCTCGCGTTTGGCCGCACCCGCTACTGTTCGCGTCCGCTTATGAACAGTCGCATCTCCTCGGGCAAAAACCCAGCGTCCGTCTTCACCCACCCGCTTCTCTTCAAATTCCAGGCCCATCCCAGTTTCAGACGAAGCCCAAAACCGTTAAACAGCGGCCTAGTAAAAAGAATGGTCATTTTAGACTCGTACCCGAGCCCGGCCCGGTCGGACGGACGGCGGCGGCGCGCACGCGTATGGTGGTGATGCATGATCTCCCTCCTCACAACGAAGCATACATTTGGGAGCCCCAGGCCCCCAACCTCCTCATGAGAAAGCCATATATAAACCAATATAGCTTCAATAATTTGGCGATGTGGGACTTTGTATATTTCATTCATTTCATTTGTTAAGGAATTCCAACAATCCCCCACATAAATGATAATATACATATCCCCCACACAAAGCGAAATATCAAAGAGTATATATGGAATAATGCTTTATCGTAGATAAGTAGATATTTCACTTTGAAGTTTCCCTAGTTAAAACTTATCGGATCTACTTGGCTAATCGGTGAATTATTTCATCTTGGACCGTCGGCCTTTATTGTATATCCAGACAATAAGCTTTACGAAGCATTGATTCCCTTCTCATCCAATCTCTTGGTTGTGTTCATTTTGGTCCTGAACAATTTTTGGTTCTGCGAGTGTTTGAGAGAATAAAAGCCTTTTAATATTCTCATAGAGCCGACCCAGCTCACACTAACATAGGTGATCGCAATCATTAAGAGTATCCTACATATACCCACTTGTTATTTTCAAGATATGGTCATCATTAAAAAACATAGTTTTATCCTTTAAATACTTCTGTAGGCATGCATTTATATTGTGCACCATAGGAATGGAGTTGGACCAAGTCCAGACAAATGCATTACTTCTTGAGTTATTTAGAACTGGTTTGCCTATTGATCCTAGTCCGTGGGATCTCCAGTCGCTAGGATAGGTTTCCGTATAAGATAACTCTTTGTGGTTTAGGCTTTTAAACCCATTCCCCTCGATGCGCAGTCAATTTTCTCTCTTGATAAACCTTTAGTAAATGGATCCGCTAGGTTATCATTTGTCCTCACATAATCAATGGAAATAGTTCCATTAGAGAGTAACTGCCTAACTGTGTTATGGCGTCGACGAATATGTCGTGACTTTCCATTATACACAAAATTGTGCGCTCTGCTTAGCGCAGCTTGGTTATCACAGTGTATGCATATGGCCGGTACAGGTTTAGGCCAAAACGGAATATCTTCTAAAAAGTGACGAAGTCATTCTGCTTCTTCGCCTGCTTTATCTAATGCAATGAACTCTGATTCCATAGTGGATCGAGCTATGCATGTTTGTTTAGTAGATTTCCATGACACTGCTGCTCCTGCAAGGGTAAAGACATAACCACTTGTGGATTTTGATTCCTCTGAATCTGCAATCCAGTTTGCATCACTATATCCTTCTAAGACGGCAGGATATTTTCCGTAATGTAAGGAAAAATTAGTGGTATTCTTTAAATATCCCAACACTCTCATTAGTGCTTTCCAGTGTTCCTTTCCTGTATTACTTGTATACCTGCTTAGTCGACTTACCGCGTAAGCAATATGTGGTCTGGTGCAATTCATCAGATACATTAAGCATCCTATTACACGAGAGTATTCCAGTTGCATTACACTCTCATCAGTGTTTTTATACAGTACTTCCGATGGATTAAAAGGTGTCCTTACTCCTTCAATTCCATACTCTTTGGAATTTTTCAATCACTTTGTCTACATAGTGTGACTGAGATAGTTCAATTCCATTAGGTGTTCTTATTATTTTGATTTCCAAAATAACGTCCGCAACTCCTAAGTCTTTCATATCGAAATTGTTGATTAACATCTTCTTTATAGTCTCTATTACTTTAGTATTAGGACCAAAGATTAGCATATCGTCTACATATAGACAAATCATCACATATGATTGTCCAAACTGTTTGTAATAAACACATTTATCACATTCATTTATACGAAAACCATTTTTCATCATGACACTATCAAATTTTTCATGCCATTGTTTTGGAGCTTGTTTTAGTCCGTATAGTGATTTCACTAACCGACATACTTTGTTTTCATTTCCTTTGGAAATAAAACCCTCAGGTTGCTCCATGTAAATCTCCTCATCGAGATCTCCATTTAAGAATGCTGTTTTGACATCCATCTGATGAATTTCCAGATTATAAATGGAAGCAATTGCTATTAACATTCTTATATAGGTTATTCGTGTAACCGGTGAATAAGTATCAAAGAAGTCTACACCTTCTTTTTGACGATATCCTTTGGCTACCAATCTGGCTTTATATTTATCTATAGAGCCGTCTGATTTTAATTTCTTCTTGAAAATCCATTTGCAGCCAATTGGTTTTATTCCAGGTGGAATATCAACTATTTCCCAAGTTTTATTACTTAGAATTGAATCAATCTTACTTTGGATTGCTTCTTTCCAACATGAAGATTCAGAAGATGACATTGCTTCCTTGTACGTTTGAGGTTCGTGTTCTAACATATAAGTTAAAATATTAGAACCAAATGTTTTGGACGTTCTTGCCCTTACGCTTCTTCTTGGTTCAACCTCCTCGTTGTCCTGATGAGTTTCATCTTCACATGTCTCATCTCTGTTATCTCTTGTCCTTTTTGGGACAGAATTTCCATCGTTTCTTTTATGTGGGAACACATCTTCAAAGAACGAGGCATCTCTTGATTTCATGATTGTATTTACATGAATATCAGTTATATCAGACTTGAATACCAAAAATCTGTAGGCACTACTATTTTGGGCTGGCCCAAGATAATAACAATGTACTGTTTTTGGTCCAAGTTTGACTCTCTTGGAAGGCGGAACTGGAACTTTTGCCAAGCACCCCCACACTTTGAGGTATTTAAAACTTGGTTTGTGTCCTTTCCATAACTCATATGGAATTGTTCTTGTTTTATTGTGAGGGACTTTGTTTAATATGTGATTAGGCATATTTAATGCTTCCCCCCACAAGTTCGTCGGTAGACCAGAAGTTAAAAGCATGGCATTAATCATGTCTTTTAACGTTCTGTTCTTCCTCTCGGCTACACCATTTTGTTGTGGTGAATATGGAGCTGTTGTTTGATGAATTATACCATTTTTAGCACAAAACTGTTCAAATGGTGATTCATATTCTCCACCTCGATCAGATCTTAGTATCTTGATCTTTTTATTTAACTGATTTTCTACCTCAGCCTTGTATTTAATAAACGCTGTTATTGCTTCATCTTTACTATTTAAAAGATATACATAGCAATATCGCGCATAATCGTCAATAAAAGTAATGAAATACTTTTTCTCACCTCTTATAGGTAATGATTTAAAATCACATAAATCTGTGTGAACCAAACCTAATGGTTCGGTGCTTCTATCAACAGATTGAAATGGTTTTTTAACCATTTTTGCTTCTACACATGTCTCACATTTGTAGTTCTTATCTACTTGAAAATTTGGAATCAATCTCAAGGTTGATAATTTCTTCATTTTTTGGAAGTTTATGTGTCCTAATCTATCGTGCTATAGTAAAATTTCGTGCTCAAGCAAGTAAGAAATTTCAATTTTATTAATAGCACAATCAGAATACATAGATTTATTGCCGATAACGGCTACGTTTGCCTTAAATAGGCCATCACATAAATAACCCCTTCCGGTATACATTCCAGCTTTGAACAGAACCATCTTGTCCGATTCGAACACAATTTTGAATCCTTTCTTTGATAGCACTGAGCCGGAGATCAGATTCTTTTGTATGTCTGGAACGTGAAGCACGTCATTCAATTTGACAGTTTTTCCCGAAGTGAACTTGAGGATAACTGTGCCACTGCCTTCGATCATGGAAACTGCAGAATTACCCATGTAGAGTCTTTCTTTCTGATCGAATTTCTGGTATGTTGAAAACATGGATTTTTCAGAGCAAACATGACGAGTAGCTTCTGTGTCAACCCACCATTGGTTAAGGTTCTGAACCAAATTGCATTCAGAAATAACCGCTGGAAAGGTGGACTTATCCATTTTCATGTTGTCAACTGTTGCCATCTCTGTTTTAGTATAAAACATTAAAATTCTTAAGATGTTATTTGTCTAGTGTACTAAAACAGATAGCACGCTACGATA
This sequence comes from Allium cepa, assembly GCA_030765085.1. Classification (NCBI taxonomy): domain Eukaryota; kingdom Viridiplantae; phylum Streptophyta; class Magnoliopsida; order Asparagales; family Amaryllidaceae; genus Allium; species Allium cepa. The sequence goes on along the minus strand of CM060939.1, from coordinate 646,406,957 downwards.
AACTCGTCGCACAAGTTTATTAATCAGAATTCCACTACGCTGGAATTCTATATTAGATAAGTGTAACAATAAGTTACGTTGTAAATAAATTACAACAACAACGTTATACTATTGTAAGAAATAGTACAACTTATAAACGAGAAAGATTACAGTGAATCTAACCAGTATATAAAGGAAATTCCGTCTGAGGCTTGTCGTAACAATTTCCTTAAGAATTTTATTTCAAAACTCTTCCAAGATACAACAGACGTAATCTGCACGAGATTGTAATGAGTATGTCAACTCTGTGATATATATGGAATATTGAGCAGTAGAGCAAAGAAGTAGAAGAAATTAGATTGGAATCGGATGAGAATGTGATCGGTATTCTCTCCTATTTATAATTTCGTCTGCATCCCTTCAAACAGTCGCGTCCGCTTGACGGGTCGCACCCGTTGCCTTTTGGTCGCTGCTGTTCGTTAACGGGTCGCACCCGCCTGCTACTGTTTCGCACCCGCTCGTACCGCTTCAGTCGGGTCACACCCGCTCGCGTTTGGCCGCACCCGCTACTGTTCGCGTCCGCTTATGAACAGTCGCATCTCCTCGGGCAAAAACCCAGCGTCCGTCTTTACCCACCCGCTTCTCTTCAAATTCCAGGCCCAGCCCAGTTTCGGACGAAGCCCAAAACCGTTAAACAGTGGCCTAGTAAAAAGAATGGTCATTTTAGACCCGTACTCGAGCCCGGCCCGGCCCGGTTCGGTCGGACAGACGGCGGCGGCGCGCGCGCGCGTATTGGTGATGCATGATCTCCCTCCTCACAACGAAGCATACATTTGGGAGCCCCAGGCCCCCAACCTCCTAATGAGAAAGCCATATATAAACCAATATAGCTTCAATAATTTGACGATGTGGGACTTTGTATATTACATTCATTTCATTTGTTAAGGAATTCCAACAATCCCCCACATGAATGATAATATACATATCCCCCACATAAAGCGAAATATCACGGAGTATATATGGAATAATGCTTTATCGTGGATAAGTAGATATTTCACTTTGAACTTTCCCTAGTTAAAACTTATCGGATGTACTTGGCTAATCGGTGAATTATTTCATCTTGAACCGTCGGCCTTTATTGTATATCCAGACAATAAGATTTACGAAGCATTGATTCCCTTCTCATTCAATCTCTTGGTTGTGTTCATTTTGGTCCTGAATAATTTTTGGTTCTGCGAGTGTTTTAGAGAATAAAAGCCTTTTAATATTCTCATAGAGCCGACCCAGCTCACACTAACATAGGTGATCGCAACCATTAAGTGTATCCTACATATACCCCACTTGTTATTTCCAAGATATGGTCATCATCAAAAAACATAGTTTTAACCTTTAAATACTTCTGTAGGCATGCATTTATATTGTGCACCATAGGATGGAGTTGGACCAAGTCCAGCCAAATGCATTACTTCTTGAGTTATTTAGAACTGGTTTGCCTATTGATCCTAGTCCGTAGGATCTCCAGTCGCTAGGATATGTTTCTGTATAAGATAACTCTTTGTGGTTTAGGCTTTTAAACCCATTCCCCTCGATGCGCAGTCAATTTTCTCTCTGGATAAACCTTTAGTAAATGGATCCGCTAGGTTATCATTTGTCCTCACATAATCAATGGAAATAGTTCCATTAGAGAGTAACTGCCTAACTGTGTTATGGCGTCGACGAATATGTCGTGACTTTCCATTATACACAAAATTGTGTGTTCTGCTTATCGCAGCTTGGTTATCACTGTGTATGCATATGGCCGGTACAGGTTTAGGCCAAAATGGAATATCTTCTAAAAAGTGACGAAGTCATTCTGCTTCTTCGCCTGCTTTATCTAATGCAATGAACTCTGATTCCATAGTGGATCGAGCTATGCATGTTTGTTTAGTAGATTTCCATGACACTGCTGCTCCTGCAAGGGTAAAGACATAACCACTTGTGGATTTTGATTCCTCTGAATCTGCAATCCAGTTTGCATCACTATATCCTTCTAAGACGACAGGATATTTTCCGTAATGTAAGGAAAAATTAGTGGTATTCTTTAAATATCCCAACACTCTCATTAGTGCTTTCCAGTGTTCCTTCCCTGGATTACTTGTATACCTGCTTGGTCGACTTACCGCGTAAGCAATATCTGGTCTGGTGCAATTCATCAGATACATTAAGCATCCTATTACACGAGAGTATTACAGTTGCATTACACTCTCATCAGTGTTTTTATGCAGTACTTCCGATGGATTAAAAGGTGTCCTTACTCCTTTAATTCCATACTCTTGGAATTTTTCAATCACTTTGTCTACATAGTGTGACTGAGATAGTTCAATTCCATTAGGTGTTTATATTATTTTGATTCCCAAAATAACATCCGCAACTCCTAAGTCTTTCATATCGAAATTGTTGATTAACATCTTCTTTATAGTCTCTATTACTTTAGTATTAGGACCAAAGATTAGCATATCGTCTACATATAGACAAATCATCACATATGATTGTCCAAACTGTTTGTAATAAACACATTTATCACATTCATTTATACGAAAACCATTTTTCATCATGACACTATCAAATTTTTCATGCCATTGTTTAGGAGCTTGTTTTAGTCCGTGTAGTGATTTCACTAACCGACATACTTTGTTTTCATTTCCTTTGGAAATAAAACCCTCAGGTTGCTCCATGTAAATCTCCTCATCGAGATCTCCATTTAAGAATGATGTTTTGACATCCATCTGATGAATTCCCAGATTATAAATGGAAGCAATTGCTATTCACATTCTTATAGAGGTTATTCGTGTAACCGGTGAATAAGTATCAAAGAAGTCTACACCTTCTTTTTGACGATTACCTTTGGCTACCAATCTGGCTTTATATTTATCTATAGAGCCGTCTGATTTCAATTTCTTCTTGAAAATCCATTTGCAGCCAATTGGTTTTATTCCAGGTGGAATATCAACTATTTTTCAAGTTTTATTGCTTAGAATTGAATCAATCTCACTTTGGATTGCTTCTTTCCAACATGAAGATTCATAAGATGACATTGCTTCCTTGTACGTTTGAGGTTCGTGTTCTAACATATAAGTTAAAATATCCGAACCAAATGTTTTGGAAGTACTTGCCCTTACGCTTCTTCTTGGTTCAACCTCCTCGTTGTCCTGATGAGTTTCATCTTCACATGTCTCATCTCTGTTATCTCTTGTCCTTTTTGGGACAGGATTTCCATCGTTTCTTTTATGTGGGAACACATCTTCAAAGAACGAGGCATCTCTTGATTTCATGATTGTATTTACATGAATATCAGTTATATCAGACTTGAATACCAAAAATCTGTAGGCACTACTATTTTGGGCTGGCCCAAGATAATAACAATCTACTGTTTTTGGTCCAAGTTTGACTCTCTTGGGAGGCGGAACTGGAACTTTTGCCAAGCACCCCCACACTTTGAGGTATTTAAAACTTGGTTTGTGTCCTTTCCATAACTCATATGGAATTGTTCCTGTTTTATTGTGAAGGACTTTGTTTAATATGTGATTAGACATATGTAATGCTTCCCCCCGCAAGTTCGTCGGTAGACCAGAAGTTAAAAGCATGACATTAATCATGTCTTTTAACGTTCTGTTCTTCCTTTCGGCTACACTATTTTGTTGTAGTGAATATGGAGCTGTTGTTTGATGAATTATACCATTTTCGGCACAGAACTGTTCAAATGGTGATTCATATTCTCCACCTCGATCAGATCTTAGTATCTTGATCTTTTTATTTAACTGATTTTCTACCTCAGCCTTGTATTTTATAAACGCTGTTATTGCTTCATCTTTACTATTTAAAAGATATACATAGCAATATCGCGTATAATCGTCAATAAAAGTAATGAAATACTTTTTTCCACCTCTTGTAGGTAATGATTTAAAATCACATAAATCTGTGTGAACCAAACCTAATGGTTCGGCGCTTCTATCAACAGATTGAAATGATATTTTAACCGTTTTTGCTTCTACACATGTCTCACATTTGTAGTTTTTATCTACTTGGAAATTTGGAATCAATCCCAAGTTTGATAATTTCTTCATTTTTCGGAAGTTTATGTGTCCTAATCTATCGTGCCATAGTAAAATTTCGTGCTCAAGCAAGTAAGAAACTTCAATTTTATTAATAGCACAATCAGAATACATAGATTTATTGCCGATAACGGCTACGTTTGCCTTAAATAGGCCATCACATAAATAACCCCTTTCGGTATACATTCCACCATTGAACAGAACCATCTTGTCCGATTCGAACACAATTTTGAATTCTTTCTTTGATAGCACTGAGCCGGAGATCAGATTCTTGCGTATGTCTGGAACGTGAAGCACGTCATTCAATTTGACAGTTTTTCCCAAAGTGAACTTGAGGATAACTGTGCCACTGCCTTCGATCATGGAAACTGCAGAATTACCCATGTAGAGTCTTTCTTTCTGATCGAATTTCTGGTATGTTGAAAACATGGATTTTTCAGAGCAAACATGACGAGTAGCTCCTGTGTCAACCCACCATTGGTTAGGGTTCTGAACCAAATTGCATTCAGAAATAACTGCTGGAAAGGTGGACTTATCCATTTTCATGTTGTCAACTGTTGCCATCTCTGTTTTAGTATAAAATAGTAAATTCTTACGATGTTATTTGTCTAATGTACTAAAACAGATAACACGCTGCGATAAACTCGTCGCACGAGTTTATTAATCAGAATTCCACTACGCTGGAATTCTGTATTAGATAAGTGTAACAATAAGTTACGTTGTTACAACAACAACGTTATACTATTTTAAGAAATAGTACAACTTATAAACGGGAAAGATTACAGTGAATCTAACCAGTATATAAAGGAAATTCCGTCCGAGGCTTGTCGTAACAATTTCCTTAAGAATTTAAAACTCTCTCAAGATACAACAGACGTAATATGCACGAGATTGTAATGAGTATGTCAACTCTGTGATATATATGGAATATTGAGCAGTAGAGCAAAGAAGCAGAAGAAATTAGATTGGAATCGGATGAGAATGTGATCGGTATTCTCTCTTATTTATAATTTCGTCCGCATCCCTTCAAACAGTCACGTCCGCTTGACGGGTCGCAACCGTTGCCTTTTGGTCGCTGCTGTTCGTTAACGGGTCGCGCCCGCCTGCTACTGTTTCGCACCCACTCGTACCGCTTTAGTCGGGTCGCACCTGCTCGCGTTGGCCGCACCCGCTACTGTTCGCGTCCGCTTATGAACAGTCGCATCTCCTCGGGCAAAAACCCAGCGTTCGTCTTCACCCACCCGCTTCTCTTCAAATTTCAGGCCCAGCCCAGTTTCAGACGAAGCCCAAAACCGTTAAACAGTGACCTAGTAAAAAGAATGGTCATTTTAGACCCGTACCGAAGCCCGGCCCGGTTTGGTTGGACAGACGGCGGCGGGGCGCGCGCGTGTGGTGGTGATGCATGATCTCCCTCCTCACAACGAAGCATACATTTGGAAGCCCCAGGCCCCCAACCTCCTAATGAGAAAGACATATATAAACCAATATAGCTTCAATAATTTGGCGATGTGGGACTTTGTATATTTCATTCATTTCATTTGTTAAGGAATTCCAACAAATATAAATGAATATATAATACATATTATCTTATGAATTAGTTATACCGATGTTGCACCCAAAAGATTTCAAAGTGGGATAAAGGGTCATACCTATTAAATAGTGCGTAAATCACGGTTCTTTATCAATATTCCATTTTCGTGTAGAAATAAACATCATTTTTTTATGAAAGAGTGATCCTCAATGAGATAAGAACATCATTATTTAATTAAATTTTAAAGGACTAAAAACGGTGACGTTACATGGAAAATGTGTGAAAGTATAATATAGGATAATCACCAATATGATCAGTAAAAGTGCATAAGAGAAATCATAAAATAATATATGTACATGGTTCAAATTTGAAACACAAAAAATGATGCTGCACAAATTTGAGAATGCCATATCTTGACCGAAGAGAACACTATGCAAATGAGAGGCCTCGAAGAACTAAGAAGGCATGCGTGCCCTGAGAGGATGTGGTGGCAGAACCGAAGCTATGGTAGAGATCCTAGAGAAGAAAAAGCTAGCGTTCGCAGCAGAGAAGACTTAGTAATAAAGAACGTAGCAGTTGCGATAGGGTGAGTATGCTGAAATAGGGGGGCATGGTGCATAGGGAGTCTAACGTGAAATGCATTAAAGATGAAATGCAGCCTGTAACATGGACAAGCCCGTTACATGTTCGTAAGCTGATACTTGAAACAAACTGAAATATGAGTGTCCCCATACACGGTTCAAACAAACTGACTGCAAGCAATATATTCAGTGAAGCAAACTTGAGTGTCCCCTGTAGTAACTGACAAACGTTATATTCATTTTCTCATGTCCTATGTATGCCACTACATTGCTAAAGCATGGTGAAATTGATTGAAGTTAATATAGTCAGACGGGCATTTGTAGCATGAAAGTGATAGTGGCTATTGTTAAGGCAAGAATTTCGAATGGAACATCCATGCAGTTGTGCACATTTTGATGTAGATGACAGGCTGTTGTAGCATGATGGTAGTAATTGTTGAGGTAAGAACTACGGTGGAAACATCAATGTAGTGGTGCACGCTCTGATACAGAAAGGCTGAAACTATTTACTAAAGTAGAGCAAGTTCAGGTAAGCACCATTGTCCTAGTGATTAAGTGATTTGGCTTTGGTGTGAAAGGTCACAAGATCGAAACTTGCCTAGCGTGATTCGAACGTTTAATGACATGTGATATGTTGTCACGATGATTTGTTGTATATAAAGTACCATTTAAAAAAAAAAAAATGTTCAAGAACAGCAGATTCTGGTAATGTAGGGTTAATTGTTCGTTGTTGAGGTGTAATGAGAGCATCAATATGCATGTTGGGAAAACGACAATGCTGATGGATAGCGATCAACTACAGATAGGTGAACGTGGCCTGGTTGGAGCGAACTCGTTCTAGCGCATGAATGGGGCAAGCAGGTTGAAACTAAAGTTAAATAATGAGAATGGCGTCAATAATGGGTAGTGGTGAAGTAGATGGCTGATTGAATCTTATGTGCTGAGGATGAAGATTGATGAGGTGGCTAAAGATGTGCATTAGAAAGACGTAAGCATGTGAGTTAAAACTGAGTGTTGGGCAAGACAGCAACACAGGCCAGGACACAGCAATCGAGTTGTATGGGTAATGCATGGTGCTGAAGCCGAAGTTACATGGTCTTGAAGCCCAAATATGATAGTTATATGGGTAGAACATCAGAAATAAATAAAACCGCAGATGAAACTGGACAGGGCCAAAAAAGTGGAGTGAGCGAGCTTAGGTGCTGTGTCTAAAATAGCACATGATAGAGTGGATAATCCAAAGTGAAAAATGAAACAAGAGAGCATGGAATCGACACATCCTCAAGCATGCACATGAATAAATGAAGCCATTTCAGCTAGTCAGAAGGATGGTATTGAATAAGCAGAGTGGGAGTAGCAGAGTCCGTCGATTAGCATCAGGGGGTCCACTATGAGGAAAACCTTCCCCATCATCAACTCTTCTTCCATAACATTACTTTATGACAAGGAATTACACAGAAAGAATGATCATGTCAAATCTTCTGTGTAGCAAATCATTTAAGTAATCATTGATTTGTCTCTATTAACAGATTGAAACATTTATTATACCTTCTCATTAATAGGGACTTTGCAACAAACTACTGGCTGTATAATATTTTTCATTTGTCATTTCCACAATTTGGACACTTCGATTTCTTCTGTTACAATTGGTGTCTTATCACTTATTACTAAAAACAAGGAACATGGTTGCATGCGATAAGCAACCAAACTGTAATATATAATCATGTCAGATATTAATCTCATTTTTTTCTCTTTTATGGAAACAGACTGTCAAGCTTGGAAAGATTGCGACCCTCATAAATTGTAGGACATATTGAGCCATCAAAGCTTATAACAACGAAAACTCTTAAGGTATTTTTTACTCAAAGAACATCCATCACTAGACTAGAAAATTTTGGTTTACAATGCACCGACTTTAATCAGTTTCATCTTTGCTGATAGGACACAATAGCAATAGGGAAACAAATAAAAGATGGTGTCAGGCTGTTGGCGGGGGGTGGTGATCTGATTCATTGGCCAACTCATATTGAGGCAAGTTTATGATTAGAGAAAATGTTTAGTTCTTTATATTCTATAATAGCTACTTACACTACAAAAACAATACTTGGATAAAAATAAATTTTGTATACTATAGGGTTTCAAAATTTTTAGCATCATAAAAATAAACATAATGTCGCTTGTAGATATTACATCTTGTTTTTTATTCATTCAGTATAGAAAATTAACAATGCCTTTGCATTATTGCTTCACAATCAACACCTAAACATATTAGTATAATATGTTGATGAGAAACTATTTATTTATTATACAAAATATATGTTTTATATCAGTATACAAGAGTGATATGCTTGCTAGCTTTCTAGGTATGTACTAATAGAAAAGTTAATTTATTACCACAACTATTAACATATACCGAAAGTGGATGAAAGCTGTCTTTTTGATTATTAGTACGGTTACTCACCTAATTTAATTCATTTGATGTTTCCAAAAGTTTCGATAAGTTATTCCTTACCATGACTATTAATGTACTGCAACGGTGCATCAATGAAGGCTGTCATGCATGTTGGAAGTTATTGAGCTTAATTAGGCAACCTTAGCTTCACATTTAAAAATGGCAACTTATGGTTAACAGACACACAAATAAATTATACCTTTTTAAAAAAACATTGAAGATACCTACGAAAAACCGGATTCTTTTGATCTCATAAGAAAAGAATATAACATTTCATTTCATTAATAATGAATCAGTAAATATATAATATCTAATGAAAAGTTCAAGGTATGGAACTTAACAAATATGATCCATAAATATAACAATGATTACAACCGTTACGTTTATAACACATATTTTAACCAATTAAGATGTAGTAACTCCATCTAATAAATATATCAATAATAAAAAGTTCAAGGTAGGGAGCTTAGCAAAAATGATTCACAAATATAACAGTGATTGTAGCCATTACATTTGTAACACGGATTTTAACCAATTAGGGTGTAATAACTCCATCTACTAAATCTTTATGGTTCTATTTGCTTGCTTACATCAATATTGCTTGATGCCAACGAGATAACTAGTTTTCCTTTTCTGGATAAAATGAGAAAAATTCAAGCCATTCGGGAGGGAGGGGCATTTGCCTTCTGATTGAAATGACCCTTTAGCCTCTCAACCTCCCAATCGAAGAATGGAGGTATTAAAACTGAGGTTGATGTTAATGTTGATACCGACAGTCCTTTGGTTCAATGTTCCATAACTACTCCTGCTGTTGGCTTTGCCAAAAGACACTCACAAACCTTGTTTCAGGGCATTGTTCAGAAACTTCAGGAAATGAAGGAAAGAAAAACACATCTTAGGTCGTGAAAAGTTGCATCCCCTTTCATTCACAAAAGTTAATTAGCAAAATCCACAAAAGCTCTATTAGTAAAGTTCGCAAACACACCTAAATTATATTACGTAGAAAATATACTAAAATCCACTCACATAAAAATTACTTCAGCAAAAAATGAAAAAAGTTTAAGCAAGTGTCTCACTCATCCATGCTGACGGAAGTACACATTGTTACTTGCTAGTCATGTGCACACCTGTTCTATATTATCTAGAAGTGTACGCAGTCCTCAAATGTTAATTCTAAACTCAATTTAATCACAACTCATTGTAATTGCATTAAAAGCAAGTTACTACTCAAATTATTTAACTGATTGAACTGTATAAAAAAAATTGCTAACACAAAATTTTATAAAAGAAAATAGCATGGAAAAGAAAATAGAAATCCAATGATCCATAAACATATTATTTTTTACTCGGATTACTTGTACCATCTTCTTGCCAAGTTTCTTGCCATTGCTTATCGTAAAAAGTTGTTTCTTCAAATAGCTTTGTCAAAGTTTCAATGTCTTCGTTGTTCCTAATGAATAGTACTCCAACAACTGATATAAACAGTAGAGTTTTGCAAAAGACATTCTCCGTTTCTGTCACAAGACCTGCACCAGTTAAACTGTCCACGAAATAAGCATGAAAAATCCAATCATCGTAGCACGCCCTGCAGAGTTTCATATTATAATCATCATTAGTAAGTTACATTCTAAGTTCATATAGTAAGTATGAACCAAGTGTATTAAGCTAATATGGAAAGATATGAAGTCACAAACCATTAAAATTTTCAGCTTCAGGATGATGAAACCTTTTGATCCATGCCCACCAAGGAACTATTGATGTATCAAACAAGACAGGCTCATCGTTGCTGGAAGGTTCAGGATTGTCTTGAAGCAATTTTCTTCTACGAGCCTCTGTAATTAATAGTTAAAATGATTATATATGTATGAATTTCTCCAGTTTGTACAAATTTCTCCAATGTGTTATATGAAGGAATTTTACAAGTTCATTTACAGTCCCTGTGACAAGATTTTAATATCTCATGCAACGATGCACCGATAGCAAAAAGAATGCTTGATCATCCGATGCAAACTGCAGGACATAATATGATTAATTTGGAATTAATACCATGTCTTGTGTTGTATAATAAGTTATTGTCTTTTTCCTTACTTTTGTTGGTCTTTTCTAATTTTTTGTTTACAGGGTCTATGGGCATGCTTAATCTATGGACTTGCTCTTTAGGTGCATTGTATGTTACCGTTATGTGTTTACTATGTTTGAATTGTTGATAGAACTTACGCTAGTCATGCAAGGGTCGGAAAGTCATGAAAGGAACTAAAATAGTAAGTCATGTCAGGTATGTTATTAGTATCTGAGTTAGTTGCATTTATAGTTGATTTTCAATTGGAGTTTTGTCAATACACAAGCACTGCATTTATTAGACCATTCATTCTATTTATGGATATTTAGAATGATAAAATGCTGAATATAGAGTTGGATATTTATTAATGTAAACATGTATGGTTGTAAACTAGTCTTTTCAATTTTGGCGAAAGGGGATAAATGATAAAAACCAAATGTTGTTTTACTTCTTGGCTCAAGTTTTGATTTGTCTTATGGATTGTCACATTACCTTCTAGTGCTTCTTCTGTAACACAACCACCACAAGAACTCATTTAGTAAAAAGTCTACATGTCCAACTCACCTTAAATAATTAGAATAATGCATATCACATCACCGATTGATTTTTAATTATAATAATTCATGTTATTTGCTCTATCAATAATCTTTGCAAACTAAAAACTGTATGAACATGCATGTTCATGTATATAATGTATGCATATCCAAATCAGGTCCACGTAACTTAGTTACATCCACCACCTATTCAGAAAGTAGTTTTAAAGTAACTATTACTCCACCGTAAATAAAAATGATTAACACAAATGCGTTGGGCAAGAAATATAATCATAGAGAAATAACTACCTAATGGTTTTTCAACATTAGTATTTGGGTTCATATTTAACATGTATATAATTATATGGGTAATGTGATGCCTAACGAATAAATGTAGACGAAACTAAGCTATGATTGGCTAAATCCCGTTATCTCTCGTTATCTTGGTAAGGTATCCAAATAGCACTAAGATGGATGATAGCTTTTCCTAATTTATAATCAATATTGAAGTTTCAATATTCCTATCGTGTGTACTTTTTCTATCTCACTTCCTACTAATATAATTATTGTAAGTTGAATTCAACATATATGTTGGTAACCATATCATTTACCATCCCCTACTAAAGCATTGATGTCTTTCTTCTACATTCTTCTTGGAATACTTATAAGGTGCTATAATGTATGTTTCACGGATATAAAATTAAAGTTCGATCCAAGCTTCTGCAATAGCTTGGTTGATGTATTGGTTAATATTACATTGAACGCTTGAGTGGTAGTGATCTAGTGTTCTTTATACATCAATCCAGTGTCTATTTGGAATAAAAATGCTATCTGTCTGGTTAAGATTAAGTTTATCTATAAATATGTTCACTATTTTTATATTTATAAATGCGTTGACTAATTTTTCATACTTGTTAATATATGTAAATGCATAGATTCAAAAAGTTTTCAAGTTAGAATTATTAATATCTACGTATGTATTTTTTCGTATGCGGGAATCGTCAAAGCTTGTTGATAGCTAATTTGGGACTGAGCGAGGTGAAGAATATAAAATAGATGTAGTGTATCATTTTACTAGGCGAGTTATGATTCATCATTTGCTAGAAGATAACTATGAAGCCTCATTGTTAGGAAGTTGTTTGTTAAGCAATTGTTGCAAATATGTAATATGTATGAACATGAGAAAATTGTTTGAACAATATGTATGAACTATCATGTGTTTTAATTTACATATATTTTTTGTTTGATACAGTGTATGTGAAAATCTGTTATATTTATGTGCAAGAAGAAATGAGTAAAAAGATATTATATATGTGAAAATTTGGAACATTTGTATATTTTATAACCAATTAATTCTTATGAAAAATGAAACAACATTAAATAAAAGCTGAAAAATGATATTATGTTTTATAGCTTTAAACGACGCCATCGAAATGAAAACGCTATAGAAAAGCAACTGCTATCATAAATTTAACAACGCTATGGGAACATGATCAGTATTTTTTATAGCGTTTTATTTTTGCTATTACAAGTTGATTGTCTACTACAACATGTCGTTCTAGAGCACTCTTTGAAATGCTATAGTAAATTATAATAGCAATTTTCAAAAGCTATGGAAACCCCAGTTTGTTGTAGCGAGATATGATGCTAGGATATTCTGTCAAGATAGTGAAATATCATTGAGACATCATAGTAGCAGTGACTTTGTAGTATACTCAATCGAGAATTCGAATCCAAGAATCAATGCTTTGCTAAATGCTATGGAAGCATAAGAAGAGTTGAATCGCGTTTTGGTAGCAAGAGAATTTGCAGATGTTTTTGCGCCGATCATTTTACTACCACCAAAACGAGCTATCGAGTTTTGAATAGATCTTGTGCCAAGAGTAGAACCGTAAGTAAACCACTTAGAAGGATGACACCTACCGAGATGGAGTTAAAAGTGCAGCTAGTGGACTTACAAGAAAAAACTTTATCAGACAAACCAATTCGCCTTGGGGAGCGGCTGTGGTGTTTGTGAAGAAACCGGACGGGTCGTTGAGGATGTGTATTTACTACCATAATGAGAAGACTATAACTAATAGGTATCTTTTGCGGAGAATCGGTGACTTATCCGATTAGTTTAGTGGAGCTAAAGTGTTTTTCCAATTGAATCTGGCGATATGGTTCCATCAACTAAGAGGAGCGAGGGACAGTATTCCATTGACGGCGTTTCAAATAAGATACCGTACGAGTGGTTAGTGATGCCATTCAGACTAATTAATAAGCCAACTTTCCTTGTTGATTTGATGTACCGAATTTTCCAAGAGCACTTGGATGGGATCGTATTGGTGTTCATGGATGACATTATGGTATATTCTAAGGTGGAAAGAGAGCACGAGGTTCATCTTTGAATAGTTTTAAAGACACTGAGACAGCATCAGCTGAAAGTGAAGTTTTCAAAATGTTATTTTTGGAAGAAGAAAGTAAAGTTTTTGGTCAAGTAGTCTCAGGAGAAGGGTTATCAGTTGATCCAGCTAAGATTGAAGTGGTTAATAGTTAGAAGAGACCAAGGCAGTGATCGAGATAAAATGTTTACTTGGATTGTTGGATATTATTGGAGATTCATTAGGGATTTTTTGCAGATAGCAGCACCCCTAAGCTAACCAGAAAGGATGCGAGGTTTATTTGGCCCGATAAATGTTTGGATGCATTCCTTGAGTTAAAGCGTTTGTTGACCAATACACTAGTGTTAGCAATTCCATATGAAAATCAAGAATTAGTGGTGTATACAGATGCATGTGGTACTGAATTTGGAGTGGTGTTAATGCAAAATGGAAAAGTGATTGCCTATACTTCTCGACAACTCAGATTGCATGAAATAATATACCCGACCCATGATTTAGAGATGATAGTGGTAATCTTTGAATTGAAAGTTTGGAGACATTATCTTTGGAAAGTAGATTTGAGTAGTATATGGATCACAAGTCTTTAAGGTATTTATTTTCCCATATGGAGTTGAATATGAGAATGCAGAGGTGGCTGGTGTAACGATCCGTAATTTTTAACGATTTTTATAAAGTAATTAACTGAATTTTTGTGAAAATTTAAACTATAAAATTTGACAATGAAAACTTGACATTTGGAGTACGTCTATTTAAACGTAGTAAATGTTAGATTTTCATCAAAAATATATATAAGTTTTTTTGTTGTGAAATTTTCAATCTTAAATTTTAAATCAGTTAAATTTGATGGAAATAAAATAATTTTGAAACCTGAATTTTTATATAATAAAATGTAAATCATTTTTTGAGCAAGATGTCATATTTCGTTTCGTCAAATTTGGACTGCTATAGCCCTTTTTATCTTATTTTCGGCAAATTAGCAGCAGTTTGGCAATGAATATCGACTTTTGATAGGATGATCGTATCGTTGATATATATATATATATATATATATATATATCATTTTATTTGGCTCGTTATGCTGATCTACCTAGTATATTCATTTGTGTATTTCGGTATCCGCTACGCGGCGAAATCTGCGTAACGATTAACCGTATTGGGTCCGTATTTGAGTCTTTTGGGCTTTCTATGTCTTTTCGTTTGCCAAGCTGGTAAAGTTAATAGCCGCTAGCTATTAATATTCCCTTCAATTATCACTTGGCTTTCTCTATTCTCTGGTTTCCATTTTATATTTCTGGTTTGTTCCTCTGTTGCTCTTCTCTTCCCTGTTTGTTCTGTTGCTTTCTTCTAGATAAAATAATATTGTTTATAACGCAAAGCATATATATATGTATTCCTGTAGCTTTTGCGTGCGTGTCAATGGCCAAAACCACAACTGCATGCTCTCTCCTATGCTTGCTGATCCACTTTTCTTTTCCTCCACGCTACTAGCCTTTCACCACCCATCACCGCTTGTCCCACAGATCCTTCCTCCTCTATGTTCTTTAAAGGCCAATCAGCCTTCCACGTAGTCACCCTCGCATCCCATCCTCTCCCTCCCTGCGCCTAACCCCAACATCTCCAACCACCAGTGCCGCACTCTCCTTGGCTGCTGACTCGCCAATCCCCCTCGTCCTGGCATCTTCTGTTATGATTCATATATATATATATATATATATATATATATATATATATATATGTTTGCAAATCTATCAGAGAGATCCTGTTCTTTTCCCTTTGCTCGCCCAATCACAGGCCTCTCCGCCTTCCACTCTTCAACCTTACTGCCACCCTGACATCACGGATGCACATACCCCCCCTCCCTTCCACGCAACAAAGCATGGCCCGCGACTCATGCAACCATTCCTCCGCGGGCCAAAACCATCCGAGCCCACTGACCATTCCACCACCCAACGCCACACACCCTCCGACCTGCTTGTCCTTAGGCCGCACCTGAGCAGCAACCACACGAGGCGGCCCCTCCTGTTGTGCAGAAATTGCACAAATGTGGAAAAACAATAAGCAGGATCTAGATTTGCCAATTTGAACATCACTTAATTTAGCAATAATTATTCTGTTACTCCAAATAAATAGTAAATAACTATAAAGAAGGAAAAGAGACGCACAATATTTATACTGGTTCCACTATCATCAAGATAGTGTACGTCCAGTCCAATGGAGAGAGATTTTATTATACTTGAGAGAATTACAAAAGATTACAAGATAAGAGTTGACATACCAAAGCTCTAAATTAGGGATAACAAGAAGTGACACTTCATTTAGGGATCACTGGTTGAATGCCAGGATGGGTTTACAATGAACTCTACCCTCAATATATTGCCAATATAAATTCGTGTGAATCATTAATCAAATTACCAAAATATGGTAAGGAGATAATGGAGGCAAATTACAATGGTAACAAATCGCGCAAACATAGCAAGTAATTCGCTTGTTCCAAAGATGGAAGAAAATAATTCCAAAGCAATGCGATTACGAAGAAAGAAATAATATGTATATCTTTTTGCATATATATTATTCCATAACATGCGCATGCATATATTTCCTTGCCATCTCATTCAAATGCAATCCAATTATTTATGCATTTTCATAAAGAACAAACGTGATTACTTTCCATTTTGCATATTTGTTTCCTTCTATTTGTGATTTTGTATCACCAAAATTTAACACTCCACCTTGATGCAAAATCACATATCTCCAACACCCCACATCAACTCAAGTTCTCTTCCCAACGTAAAACTCTTCAAATAAAACTCCACCTTCAACCAAAATCTCTTAACGAGATACAGACCAAAAATGAATATTTACCCAATGGGTTTCTGCAAGGCCACCCCCCATCACACCTTGCTAACGAGCTCAGACTATGTCCCCGCCCGCCAACAAAATGTTGCAAATATCCAAAATCAAAAGAAGGTAGATACCAAAATAATCTCAAAGCCACCTAAGGCCAAAAAATTCTCTCAATCACCAATCCAAATGCAGAGCCAAAAAACAAAAGCCAATAGACATAACAAGTCTAATCCAAATCTCTGTATACATGACAGATCTCTCTCCTTCCACATACCTTATCTGCCAAACAACAAATTTTCCATGGAAATTAACATAAGACTGTCACATCAACATCGAGCCATGAAGCAGATACATGTTCCTAAATCCACCTGTCCCTTCAACACAGTAAACTCCTTATCGCCAAATTTCCAAGACTGTTACGCTCTTCTCTCTCAACATAATCTCCTCCACTCTATATTGCACAAAATCTCTTTTTCCGTCCAAATGAGTAATAGCATAATTACCACCGGATCTTCCGCTCTTTCTAGAAGCCATTGATGCACAAATTTGAACAAATCGCCTGGCTCTGATACCAATCTGTTGTGAAAAAATGGCAGCGCTTTGCGGAAGTTTATATCAACGGATCTTTGTCACCCAAAACACAAAGAGATAACTTGGATTAAAAATAAGAGGGAATTGAATTTAAAAGCAATAAGATAAGATATTCCACCCAACCACCCACTTTATTGATTCATCAAAATTTTTGTTTACAATTAATAGAACAAAGCTAAAATAAACAAATTACCATTGAATCAATAACCAAATTGAGAAAGGGAGAAAATATCTATATGGCTAAAATTGTTGGAGAAGAAGAACAAAGATGGAGAACAGGGAATTAGCAAATAGATTTTCCACCATACATTTACCCTCTCTTCTAGTCTCTATTTATATAATCAATTACTTAATGCCCAAGTTAACATTAGATGACAAAAAATAATTTGATTAGCCAATTAGAGAAAGAAATAAACATACTCAATATGCCTATTAATTAGGAGAAACAAAATCTTCTCTTTCTTTCTTTTGCATATTTCTTTCCCTCTATTTGTGATTTTGTATCACCAAAATTTAACACCTCCACGTATCCCCATCTCCACCTGCTTATGCTCTCTGACCGTGCCCCACCTTTTTCGCCACCCCCATCAGCTACAGCTTTCTCATTCTTGTATATTTATGAAGGTATATGTTATATTATATGTCACAGTATATATATATATATGTTTGTAGTATATTATATTGTAAAAGAAGTATATATTTGTTTTTATATATATATATATATATGTGATAGTATATTATATTGTAAAAGAAGTATATATTTGTTTATATATATATATATATATATATAGGAGTACGTGAGTAAAAAAGGAAAATAATGTAAGTTATATAATCTGTTGCATTATAAGCTTGTATATGTGTTTTAAACATATATATTATATGTTATATATATATATATATATATATTGTGTTTTGAACGTTATGTGCTATATATATATTATATGTTTCAAATGTTTATTTACAATGTATAATATTTTTTGTTTGTTTTGTTGATTTTGTAGTAACTCTTATATGTATAAAGTATGTTTAAAATATTTATTTGACATTTTGCAAAGAAATATAATATATAATGATTTTGGTATGTGTTTAAGGAAAGGATTTTGAAATAATACATACATACATACATACATACATACATATTGTTTTTGTTAATATGTGTTTTAAATTTGATATTGATTTTTAAACAAATAATATATATATATATATATATATATATATATATAAGTTGTCCTGATACGTATGTCAAATTGAATTTTATAAATATTAAGTTTGAAATATATATATAAAGATTTATTTTGGTGTTGGTTTAAAATATATGATATAGAAATTTTAATTTATATTTTGTTTCATCAATTCTAGTCCGTCGTGCCTGCTTTCTTCGTCGAATTTGTGTTCATCGTGTTGTGTGTTGGAATTTGTGCTTGGATTCGTAGCTCAATTTCATCGTAAATTTCTCTAACCTCGAAAGGTGAGCAATCACTTACGATTAACATTCTTATATTTAGTAAATTTAATGCACTTGAAGTGATGGTTGAAATATGTTATTAGACTAGAATTATTAGTTATTTAATTGTTGAATATGATATGTTATCATTTAAAATTGTTAACCTGTGTTAATTGACATATGACATTATAACCTTTGTATATATTATATTTAAATTTGTTACTAATGATATATGCCTTTTTTGATATGTTATATAATTATCATATTTGTTCTCACTCTGAAGTTCCCTTAGTTATAGAAATCACTATGGGTTGAAATGATACATACCCGAACGATACTATAGATTAGGGGAAAATTGTTATGGGTTGAAATGATAAACCCAAGCGATTTTCATGGATTTTGAAATTTGGGATTGTGGGTTGAAATGATACAACCGGTAAATTTAAAATAATTACGGATTGAAATGATAAATATCCATATCACTTGACCATAAGATAGAAAACTATATATGGACACCGTTAGTCTATTTTGAAAATGATTTCCATGGTTCAAAAAGGAAATATATGGATTTTAATAAATATTTATTTTTAAAATATAATATATATAGTATACTTTTATATATGTGCAAAATTTAGATTTTAAAAAGTTATATATTTTGAAATTTTAAATTTATAAGTTAGTTTCAAAAATACAAATTTTAAGATTTTACTTACAATTTTATTATTTTAAATATATAAAATAAGATTTAATTTAATAAAATTTAATCTAATTAGTATATATAATATATTTAAGTATTCATGTAAAATTATATTAATGCTTTAAAAATAGATTTTGTAATAAATTTAATAAAGTACGGTTGGAAAGACAAATTGAAATTGATTTGAAATATTATTTATTGAGAACTGGATATAAAATAGAATTGATTTGAACCTGTTGATTTTGAGATTTTAGGAATATGATTTTATAACTTTATAACTTTAATTTGAGTAAGGTGATTAAATGAATATATTCAAATTTAAATAAAATTGAATATTTAAATTTGATTTAAATTGGTAATTCAAGATTTATTTAAATGTTAATAAAAATGATTTAGCAAATAGTTACAAATTTAAATAAAAATTAAACTTTGAAGTTGGAAATATAAATGGAGTTTCTCAAATTGAGTTACTGTAAATGTTTGAATGTTTAACTTCAAAACGCATTGAAATTGAAATGGTTTAAATTTGTAAGCTCAAATCTGGATCTGAAATCTATAAATTAGAAATGGTTTTAATAAGAATTTGAATTGAACCTTTAGTCTTTCTAATTGAAATTGTTGAACTAGGATTGGTTTAAATTAAATTTTGGAACTAAAGTTGATTGAATTGATTTGTGGAATTGGACGAAACAATTCTAATTTAAAGGAATTTCAGTATAATCTCTTTCAAATATATAAAAACTATTTTAATATATAAACTTTTTTAATCTAAAATCTATTTTTAGATATGTGCTATTTTTAATTTACAACTATTTTAATATATAAACTTTTTTATGTATAAACTATTTTAATATATAAACTATTGTGTCGTTATGATTTTTAAAGTGGATTATAATTTAAAGTGAATATGATTTCGAAAGTGATATAATTTTGAAAGTGATATGACTTTGGCATGAATATGATATTTTGATATGAAGTATGAACTGTTTTGAAATAAAATGACCACGGTGCGAAATAAGCTTTTGGTTGTTAAAGAAACCTAGATCGGATATTGTCATACTCTCTGCTGAAAACCACTTTAACAACTGTGTACGTAGTGGAGATTCCAAAACAAAGTAGGATGGTTTGGAGACGATTCTGTATGAGGTATTAACGCAGCCCTGACTCTCGCGAGTCAGCTTGATGTGGCTAAAACAAGAGTTATACCGGGCCAAGTGGGGTCGCTCCTCCCATCGGGCACATTTTTTTGATACCATTCTATTACTTTGTGATTTGATTGGGGGCACCTTTGATTTGGGAGCGTGTCTCGAGGTGACCGGTAGTAGCTATTATGCGTTACCACTAGTCCGGGAGTGCAAACGGTATTCCTACCCTGACATTACCTCGTGTGCCTTATCACATGCCTTATCTTGCCTTCTACGAGTTTGAATTGTACCATACCTATGGAGTGTCCTTTAAGTAATCTACTAGTTTGGTGGAGCTTACGGTACTGTATAGACTATTAGAATATATAAAATGTGTTAAGGGGGATATGTGTAACGCCTTAATGCTACTTTAATACTTTACTTTACTTTAGACATTATATATGTTGCGTATATTACTACATAGTAGATAGTTCCACGGATCCTTAGAGGATGGAAGTCCTAAACATCCTTTAAGTTACTTGTATTTCAGTTGACATTTCACTTGATTTGAATTTAATGGTATAAGAATGTTAGTCCTGACTCGAGTGTTTTGTGTTTGCTTTACGCTCGAGTCAGACTGAGTGTCGCAGCATTTGACTCACCTTTGGAGCTTGGATTTTTGCTTGAATATCTTTCTTATGTCTGTTCAGCCTTCTGTTATTTCCAGTTGCTTATGTTCAGTCTTGTTAGTTACTTTTGTATTTAAGATTTCTGTTGTATTTTGTTTTTAAACTCTGATGTTTATATAGTAGCTTAGTGAACTACTATTTATCTATTCCGTTGCTTATTGTTGTGTAACTCTATGTCTGTGATTGATTTTATTTACTATATATGCTAAGTTTTTTCAAATATAAATTAACAATATGTTGTTTTGAGCAATTCAAGTCTGACATGTGTGGATGATTGTCGATTTGAATGGTTCGAAATAGCGGGTCATTACAAGTGGTATCAAAGCTTTGGTTTAGGCAAAACTTAGCATATGGAGTAAAACTCATTTGAGATAGGGTAGTGATACCCTAGAATGAGTAAAGTAAATTATAGAATCATATCCGTTCGAGCTTGAAATTTCTTCATTAGGATCCCTTAAATTAGAATTTCTTCAAGATTTTGGAACTTTCCCTTTTGTTCAGAAATCCATTCCTGTCTCTTCCTATTCATGCTTTTTTGATACTGTAGCATCCTACAGCATCAATCTCTATTGGCAATTTCATCTGCGTGTGTGATTCATTCCATCGGCGGTCCCATCGATCTTATTCTGATTTGAAAAGGGATGAAACTCCTTTACAACAAGCATCGATTCACAGAGATTTTTACATCCTCGATTTTGATGCCGTTATTTCTTGCAAAGCTTGAACCATTTCTCTAGTAGACGACCCGAATACTTCTCTTGTGATCGAATGTAAATCGCCTTAGGATGTGCAGGCAGTTTATCTTTTCGTTGATTTTCATCCTAGTGATCTCGACTCCACCCTGATAGTCAGGGATTATCCTGATGTTTTGGTGAAGTCGTTTCTTTTCCTCTCAAGCAGGAAATTGAATTCTATATCGATCCTATTCTTGGAGCTGTGTTGTCTATTCTCCCTGGATGAATGGTTAGTCATGCCCTTTGGATTAACCAGTGCTCCTGCCTTCTTCGTCGATCTCATCGATCGCATTTTCTGTGATGTTCTCAACAAATCTGTCCCTTTTTTCGTTAATGATATTCTCGTTTTTCTAAGTCTCGGTTGACCTAGTTAAGGTCACCATGATTAATATAAGTCTATCCATCTTCTTCTTTGATAAATTAATTATCTTATCTTCCTTTCGAGCTATCTTTGTTGTTAGAATTCTATTTGATTAGGATTCCTTTAAATTTGAATCTCTATCCTGGTCCTAGAATCCATCCTCGAATCATCCTACGAGAGAACATATTTATAATTAATATAAAATGTTATATATTGTGTTGTTTGAGTTGTTTAGTTGATTTGGATTTTCAATCGATTCGTCTGGCCAACGCTATCGATAGGATTTCCAAAACACTCGAAAAGAGCAAACGACACAATTTGTTTTCAAAATTAGTAAATGAAATAATTTTATGTATGATTATGTTTTTTTATATATAAAGGAATAATTTTATGGAATTAAATATTTAAATGAATTAGTTGTTAGAAACGATAATACTAAATTTTCATTTATTATTTTGTCAACATTTCTAAACCATTGACTATTGTTGTATGTCATAAGCAGTGGAATTTTATAAATATGGTTTATAAATATGGTTTATAAATCTGATTTGCAAATGAAATACATTTAATTTA
Organism: Allium cepa; assembly: GCA_030765085.1. Classification (NCBI taxonomy): domain Eukaryota; kingdom Viridiplantae; phylum Streptophyta; class Magnoliopsida; order Asparagales; family Amaryllidaceae; genus Allium; species Allium cepa. The sequence continues at coordinate 646,384,290 of CM060939.1, read as the reverse complement.
AGAATTTGAGAATTAAATTTCTAGTACTTTTCAAAAATTTGGATTTTTAAAGTTTTGAAATATATTATTTGAAAGTAATTTCGAATGGAAACTGTTTTCAAAAGAAATTTTTAAAATAAGTATGTCAGTACTCTTCTCTATATCGCTGGAAAATAATTTTGATAATGGTTGCAGCATCATCGACATTCATCTTCGAGCCTCAAAATGGAGAGACCACTTAGTAGCTTTGCTACACTTGTGGTTTGGAAAATGGATTTGATTTGAATTTCTTGAATATGATTTGATTTATATATATGTGTGTATGTAATTATTTCAAATTGGTATGGAGAGAAATCAGAAATTTAACTCTTAAATTCTATGTTAAATGATGGTTTTAAATTATTAAAATAAAGCAAAAATGTTTTTTTGAATAATGGGAGGATTAAAAATGAGAATTGGGATTTAAACAACTTAAAACAGTTGAAATACGATAAAATTAATTTGTATAATACTTAATTGCATTCTAGAAACATATATAACTTACCTGAAATAATCATAAAGTTTAAATGTTAATATGAAATTGTAAATTAACGTTATGCAAGGGAAAACTTAAGTAAATGAAATTGTAATCAACAAAATATAAATACAATAAATAGTCACTGATGGAACAAAATGGACTGAACCCAAATTTATTGAATGTTAATCAATTTAAAAGTAAATGAAATTTGTATAGTTTTGAATTAATTATTGTATCTAATAATATGAATTTTAAATCTATTTTTCCTTATGTTGCTTCTATTCTCCCATCTCTTCCTTTTCGGGGACGAAAATTTTGAGTAGGGGAGAGTGTAATGACCCGTAATTTTTAATGATTATTATAATGTAATTAACTGAATTTTTGTGAAAATTTAAACTCTAAAATTTGACAATGGAAATTTGATATTTGGAGTACATTTATTTAAATGTAGCAAATGCCAGATTTTCATCAAAAAGATATATAAGTTTGTTTTGTTGTGAAATTTTCAATTTAAAATTTAAAATCAGTTAAATTTGATGGAAAAAAATAATTTTGAAACCTGAATATTTTTATATAATAGAAATGTAAGTTATTTTTTGAGCGTGAAGTCATATTCCGTTTCGTCAAATTTGGGCTGCTATAACCCTTTATATCTTATTTTTGGCAAATTAGCAACACTTTGGCAACGAATATATACTTCTGATAAGATGATCATATCGCTGAAATCTATATACCATTCTGTTTGTCTCGTCGTTTTGATTCCCATAGTATATTCATTTTTTTATTTCGGTATCCGGTACGCGGTGAAATCTGCGTAATGATTAACCGTATTGGGTCCGCATTTGAGCCTTTTGGGCTTTCTATGTCTTTTCGTTTGTCCAGCTGGTAAAGTTAATAGCTGCTAGCTATCAATATTCCCATCAATTTTCACTTGGCTTTTTTTATTCCTCGGTTTCCGTTTTATATCCGTGGTTCATTCCTCTCTTGTGTTAAATATGCGAGGATATGATTATTGTTTGATGATAATAAACACACACACACACACACACACACATATATATATTCATTTAAATGTATTTGTTAACGTACTATTTTATTTTTCATAGATTAAATAAATATTGCTGAATAAAATAAATAACACAAAATTTGAACTCAAACGGATATTTTATTCAAACAAATATTTATTATAATTTTGAATGGCACAAATTCAAGCTCTCACTATATATATACAATTTGCAATTACAATACATTCAATTTACATAACCGTCCTAACTACATGTCGCTCATTCACTTGTATTTATCTTCAACTCCATTCCAGATTGAATCCAGCATCTGAGCAATCTGCAAAAATATATACCGACGTAGTAAAATTGAAAATGAAATATTTTTGCAGTATAAAATAAAATGTAATTTTGAAAATATTTTTTGCCTCGGTTATTTGGATTGTTCGTCATCATTTAATTTTGAATTCATCATACACGAACAGCTTGTGACATGCACAGTGTATCACTGTACATGCCATAAGGCCGTGCACACCGAGATATACACTTGATAAAATTACAGGGACAAGTGAGCACAGGTCAAACCCAAATGAAAAGTCGGGTTTAACTCAAGTGCAATACAAATAAATTCACGACACGAGCACAAGGTCAAACCCGAGCTATAAGCTGGATTCAACACAGGTGCAAATCAAAATGGAACGGTCAAGACAAAACCAGATCACAAAACAATGTACACAATGGCCGGAACTACAGATATCAACCACGACAACAGACAACGATTCGACTGTCCAGAGGCAACTCCAAGCATGCAAATACAAGTCGTCGAAGCAACCCATGAACCAGACAATATGCATACATGTTATATATGCAAAATTGACATGCACATAACAAGTACAGTCGAGAGAGACCGACCATGAAAATAATGTAAGCAAGAGCAGCCTCAACATGAAGTGAAACTGCACTAAACCCAGAATTGACAACTGGAAACATGAATAATACAGCAAGTATCGACCAGACTGACAAGAATCAGTACAATGTGAACTAGCTCGAAACAACATGGAAACAAAGTGCAGACCATACATACATATAGAGATGACACTGCAGCACCAGTACAAATAAGTGATATGCTACAAAGGTAAACCATTGACTCCAGTGAACAGCAAGTAGAATCAAGACTCAAGCAAAACAGAGATGACCATGCTACCAGACTATATGAATACACAAAGTAATGACAACATACACAATGCAGAAGTGATCATCACAAAAAGGCAACTAGACTTCGAGTCAAACAGTGTGCAGCAGACATGTGAACAAATGCATCAATGAGACAACAAGCACATATATGTACAGTGAAACCAAAAGAACAAAAATGAAATAGAGGAGGCAAAATGGATGTGCAGACCAACAGATGTAAGCAAAGATAAGGCAACATGTATGCAACAGTCAACCGGTCAAAGCAACTCACCACAATGCACCACTGTGACTTCAACATCAAATCATCAACAAAGTGAAACATCATGTCAAGCATATGAAAACAATTACAAGACCCACAATGCAAATGGAATGCAAACTGTCTCGAAGTAAATATACCGCCTCAAAGCAAGTAGCAAGACCACATGAATCAGACTCAAGTATTCATAGTGCAGACCAATAACAACAACAAATGGAGTAAAGAGTAGCGAGTTCAAACAAAACAAGTCAAATACAATATGACAACAAATGCAGTAACAAATCGATGAAGCAGTGTCAATGATCAAGCAAGTTCGGCATCAGTTTGAAAATACAACAGAGCAATTAACAGTTTTACCAAAGTCCAGAGTCAAACCAAAAATTCACAACGTCAATTTAAAGTTATAAAAATCATAACAGTAGCAAGTTCAAACCAAAGTCAGAGCCATGATGACCAAGGAGCAAGCCGTGTAAATCAAGTAATTAAATATACGAAATAGAAAAGGTCAGATATCATCTCATACATTCAATCAAAATCATACAGTCGAGATAAATCAATTGACGAATTCATATAAAATATACGAACGAAAAATAAGGAATTCGATTCCTATATAAACGAACATCATCGGCAAAATTATGCATTCGAGGTCAAGAAATATCACAGAGTGTAAAATCAATTAGGAACTCGAATCAAAGTCGAGAGCAATATAAATCGAAAAGGAGACGCATGTACCAATTTGAGCATCATTCGAACTCGACTCAAATTTGAAGGAGCTGTGCGCAAATCAGTTGAATTTTATTGAAATCGACAAACAAACAACAGGCTTCTTCAATTATAAAAGCCCTAATTTCAGAGCGAATGAAGAAGCAAAGGAACGAGGCCGACGTTTTTTACGGAGCAAAGAAAGCCCTAATTTTCTCAAGGAACGAAGCTGCCATTTAATTACAGGAAGTCAGGCTAAAGAAATAAAGAGATAAAAGGAAGACTCCTTTGTTATTATTTTGGTCTGGCCTTGTTAATTAAGGGCATTAGATAATTAGGGTTTTTAATTCGTTTAATTGTTTTAAATTTGTATTTTTCCTTTTTAAACTGGTGTAAATTCTAATCGTGTGACTAGGGCACAAACTACGTTGCGTAGTTTGAGAATTAGAAACTCAGTGGCTGAGTTGTGGCAAGGTTTTGAGCGTTGAGTTAAGGCTAGTCGATTGCAGGTGTCGCGAGTTTACGCGTGTAAGCTTCTGACTGCTTAATTTCTAGTAGAAACCTTGGGGGCAGCACGTATGTAGAGTTTTGTCGAAGTTGGATAAATTCTGCGTTGTTCTATTTCTGCATTTATCATTCTGCTATTATCTGTGCTGCTATAATTTTGATATATCTGTGTTGAGATTATTTTATATAAACTTCCGTAATAAATTTTTATAATTAATAGTATCACCCTATTCACCCCCCTCTAGGGTGAAATCGATCATACAAGTGGTATCAGAGCTAGGTACAAAAGCCATTTTTGTTTTAAAAATTTAATTCTTCAAAAACCAATTTTTGTTTTACAAATTTGAATTTTTGAAATAGCTACTTTTGCTGAGGGTTGTTCCAATATTATTCCTTATATTTTTGATGGAACAGATTTTTTGAATTGGAAATTAACAATGGAATTTTATTTAAAATCTGTTAATATTAAATGTTGGGATATTATTGAAAATGGGTGTGATATAACAGACAAGAAAATTGTCTCGATTAATGCTCTTGCTATGCATATAATATATTCTCATATTAATCAAGATAATTTTAACTTCATCTCTCATTGTGAAAATGCACATAAAATTTGGAATACTTTTGATGCAATATGTGGTGCAAAAGTTAACAGCAATGAGGAATCCTCCTCAATCAACTCAGTTAAAGAAATGAGCTTAATAGGATTGGTAAAAAGCAGTAGTGATAAGAATGATGATGATGAAGCAGCTGAGCTGGTGCTACTAATAAAGAGATTCAAAAGTGGAATCACAAATACGGAAATCCCGCTCCAAATCAACAATTGAAAATAAGAATAATCAAAGCCCTAGGCAACTCAGAAGAACACGGGATCATTTGTCACAAGTGCAACAAACCCGGTCATATCAAGCCCAATTATCCTCGAAATCAACAGGGCCAAGAAAAGAAATTAAAAATGAGATATTCTACAGCCACATGGAATAAAAGCGATAATAATTATAAAAGCACTCGCGGTGAGAGTGAGAAAGAAGATCTGTGCTTTTGAGGTGATATAACTGATAGCGACGATGACGAGCCAAGCGAGGTATCAAAACTTTCTCACTCATAACTACTTATATATTTCCATGAAGTAAATGGCTGTTTTGTAAGACTTAGGGAGAAATACGCTAAACTTGAATCACAAAGAGATACTTTGATAGATTTAAATAAACAGCTTGATCAATTAATTAAAAACTATCAAAGTAAGATCCCTAAGTGTGTTAAGTGTCCATCACTCGAAGAAGAGATTAAAAAAATCAGAAATTAAAATTAAATCGCTTGAAAATGAAATTCTGATTTTGAAAGAGAGTGAAAATACTAGATGAGAAAATTCTATTAAAAAGTGCACACAATTATTGAACAAAAATGAATCACTAAAAACACAAGTCCAATAATTGTCTACTACTTAAGAATAATTTTCCAAAAGTGAAAAATCGTTGAATATGCTATTAGAGAAACAAACCATTATACTGCTAGACAAGGACTTGGGTATAATCAATCTGAACGTGCTAGAAATGTAATTAAACAAGTCAATTCTACGTGCATAATTTGTAGAAAATTTGGACACAATCAAAGTAATTGCTGGTATAGACCAAACATGAGAAAACTATATCAATTTGGGTTCCAAAAGACACAAATATAAAATCCCTCAAAGTTAAACAAATTTGGGTGCCGAAAGGAACATATATAAATAGCTTTGGGTCTCCACAAAATTATTTTCCAAAATCTACTGCCACTAACAACCATGGACCTATAAAAACAAATAGGTCACAAAATTTTTTCAACGTGTAGGTGTGGTGGCAAGCTAAGGAACTTCAATAGTGTTACTTGGATTCTGGCTGTTCCAGGGACACAAAGAGCGACAAAGCAAAGTCCCTTAGCCTAGTATAAAGGTGGCAGAATCACCATGGGCAACAACGAAAAATTATCATAAAGGTAAAACAGATAATGGTATATTTGAATGATATATTAAATGTGATAATCTACACCGTAATCTGAACTAAATCAGCCAGTAATGTGATAATGAAATGAATATTGATAATGATTCTGACTTTTTCAAAGTTGTTGGCCAATTATATTCTTATGACCAAGAATACTATAAAAAATTCCAAAGCCTTTGAACTACTTCATATAGATTAATTTGGATTAATGATAGTGTTGTATTGGTTGATGATAATACATTTAGTTATTTTACGGCCGAGTCTATATTCTCGGTTTTTGTTTATTGACACGGCTTCAATTTGAATTGAAAATAATTTCATTCAAAAAGGTCTTCAAGAATTTGTTGCAACTTCACGGTCTGGTCTATAACATTCAATTAATGATAATCTCGAATGAAAGAAAAATTCAGATACAGATTACACTGGTAATATAGTTGATAAAAAATTCCTAATGGAACGTGATTCATGTTGAGACATTTAGTAACCGCATCATTTTCAAAGAAAATATCTGCATGTTTCTCGTTTCAAATAATTTTCAAATACTAGACATTATTCTCATAAAACCCCTTCTAGAAAGTCGTTTTTGACCTTGTTTTAGATTAGTCACTTTTAGAATATTTGATAATTATTTTTTGATTTGATCTTGAATGATAAATTGACTAATCTGACTCCCTACTAATTATCGAAAAGATAAATAGTGATTGAAAAAGTGATGAGTGTTGATATTAATCAAATATTGTAACTTGAGATGGTATATTTAGTAAATATCTTTAGAAATTTGAACAAGATTTATTAAAACTTTTTGTTGGTAAAAATTCCATGATCATTTCTATTTCTATCGACCATCACTCATCATAATCTAATTTAATATGTCAATATGTGGTGATTTAAACAGGAATAATTCGTTTTTCATTTTATATTTTTTTTAAAAAAAAACCAAAGTACCCACTCTCATTTAAAAGTCCTCACGGTTATGCATGGGTGAATTACTTGAAATTTTTTATGTGCTTCCATGCTCATTTAAAAGTCCTTACGGTTATGCATGTATGGAACACATATTAAAATTGATTAATTAAATAGACAAGTTGATTCTAATCTTATTTAAAAGTCCTCACGGTTATGCGTGGTTAGAAGATACTTGAATTCATATTTTTAAAAGGAAAAAAATTGGAATACTACTAATCTCGTTTAAAAGTCCTAACGGTTATGCATGGTTAGTAGATATTCAAATTCCTGAAATAAATATACTACAAATAGACACAACTGTATGGTTTTATATGATGACATTATCCATATCATTCTAAAGTGGAATATGCGCCTAACAGAGTATTTATGATTTTTGTTTGATTTTTTATTGAAATTTAATATTTATATTTGATTGAGTTTTAATGTTGTATTAATGTCTATCACTCTATCTCTATTTTTCTAACACCATTACTCTTTTGCTGATAACAAAAGGGGGAGAAAAAAGTTAAATTTTTGACAAATAAAGGTCAAATATTTTCTATTTGCAACAAGGCTCATTTGCATATTTTTATTTACATGCATATATGAAGGGGGAGCTTTGTGTAGAAGGAAGCATTCAAATAGGGGGAGCAAATTGAATGATCAAATACATTTAACAAATTCAAAATCTTAAATATATGTTTGTTATCATCAAAAGGGGGAGATTGTTGAATATGCGAGTATATGATTTTTGTTTGATGATAATAAACATATATATATATATATATATATTCATTTAAATGTATTTGTTGATGTACTTTTATATTTTTCACAGATTAAATAAATATTTGCTCAATAAAATAAATAACACAAAATTTGAATTTAAATGGATATTTTATTCAAACAAATATTTATTACAATTTTGCATAGTACAGATTCAAGCTCTCACTATATATATACAATTTGCAATTACAATACATTTCAATTTACATAACTGTCTTTACTACATATCGCTCATTCACTTGTATTTATCTTCAACTCCATTCCAGATTGAATCCAGCATTTGAGCAACCTGCAAAAATATACACTGACACAGTAAATTTGAAAATGAAATATTTTTGCAGTATAAAATAAAATGTAATTTTAAAAATATTATTTGCCTCAGTTATTTGGATTGTTCGCCATCATTTAATTTTGAATTCATCATACATAAATAGCTTGTGACATGCACAGTGTATCACTGTACATGCCATAAGGCCGTGCACCCCGAGATATACACTTGATAAAATTACAGGGACATGTGAGCACAGGTCAAACCCAAATGAAAAGTCGGGTTCAACTCAAGTGCAATACAAATAAAGTCACGACACGAGCACAAGGTCAAACCCGAGCTATAAGCTGGATTCAACACAGGTGCAAATCAAAATGGAATGGTCAAGATGAAACCCGATCACACGACAATTTACACGGTGGCTGGAACTACAGATATCAACCATGACAACAGACAATGATTCAACTGTCCAGAGGCAACTCCAAGCCTGCAAATACAAGTCGACGAAGTAACCCATGAACCAGACAATATGCACACATGTTATATATGCAAAGTCGACATGCACATAACAAGTACAGTCGAGAGAGACCAACCATGAAAATAATGTAAGCAAGAGCAGCCTCAACATGAAGTGAAACTGCACTAAACCCAGAAATGACAACTGGAAACATGAATAATACAGCAAGTGTCGACCAGACTGACATGAACCAGTATAATGTGAACTAGCTCGAAACAACATGGAAATAAAGTGCAGACCATACATACATATAGAGATGACACTGCAGCACCAGTACAAATCAGTGAAATGCTACAAAGATGAACCACTGACTCCAGTGAATAGCAAGTAGAATCTAGACTCGAACAAAACAGATATGACTATGCCACCAGACTATATGAATACACAAAGTAATGACAATATACACAATGCAGAAGTGATCATCGCAAAAAGGCAACCAGACTTCGAGTCAAGCAGTGCACAGCAGGCGCATGAACAAATGCATCGATGAGATAGCAAGCACATATATGTATAGTGGAACCAAAAGAACAAAATGAAACAAAGGAGGAAACATGGATGTGCAGACCAATAGATGTAAGCAAAGATAATGCAACATGTATGCAATAGTCAACCGGTCAAAGCAACTCACCACAATGCACCACTGTGACTTCAACATCAAATCATCAACAAAGTGAAAGAGCATGTCAAGCATATGAAAACAATTACAAGACCCACAATGCGACTGGAATGCAAACTGTCTCGAAGTAAATATACTGCCTCAAAGCAAGTAGCAAGACTACATGAATCAGACTCAAGTATTCATAGTGCAGACCAACAGCAACAACAAATGGAGTAAAGAGTAGCGAGTTCAACCAAAAAAAGTCAAATAAAATATGACAACAAATGCAGTAACAAATCGATGAAGCAACGTCAATGATCAAGCAAGTTCAGCATCAAGTTGAAAATAGAACAGAGCAATTAATAGTTTTACCAAAGTCGAAGTCAGGTGACAATGAACAAGTAAGAGTCAAGCCAGAAATTCACGACGTCAATTTACAGTTATAAAAATCAAAACAGTAGCAAGTTCAGACTAAAGTCAGAGCCGTGATGACCAAGGAGCAAGCCATGTAAATCAAGTAATCAAATATACAAAACTGAAAAGGTCAGATATCATCTCATACATTCAATCAAAATCATACAGCCGAGATAAATCAATTGACGAATTCATATGAAATATACGAACGAAAAATAAGGAATTCGATTCCTATATAAACGAACATCATCGGAAAATTATGCATTCGAGTTCAATAAATATCATAGTATAAAATCAATTAGGAACTCGAATCAAAGTCGAGAGTAATATAAATCGAAAAGGAGACGCACGTACCAATTTGAGCATCATTCGAACTCGACTCAAATTTGAAGGAGTTGTGTGCAAATCAGTTGAATACTTATTGAAATCGACAAACAAACAATCGGCTTCTTCAATTACAAAAGCCCTAATTTCAGAGCGAACAAAGAAGCAAAGGAACGAGGCCGACATTTTTTTTACAGAGCAAAGAAAGCCCTAATTTTCTCAAGGAACGAAGCAGCCATTGAATTACAGGAAGTCGGGCTAAAGAAATAAAGAGATAAAAGAAAGACTCTTTGCTGTTATTTTGGGCCGGCCTTGTTAATTAAGGGCATTAGATTATTAGGGTTTTTTATTCATTTAATTGTTTTAAATTTGTATTTTTCCTTTTTAAACTGGTGTAAATTCTAGTCGTGTGACTATGGCACAAACTATGTTGCGTAGTTTGAGAATTCGCAACTCAGTGGCTGAGTTGTGGCAGGGTTTTGAGCGTAGAGTTAAGGCTATTCGATAGCGGGTGTCGCAAGTTTACGTGTGTAAGCATCTGACTGCTTAATTTCTAGTAGAAACCTTGGGGGCAGCATGTAGGCAGAGTTTTGCCAAAGCTGGGTAAATTCTGTGTTGTTCTATTTCCACATTTATTATTCTGCTATTATCCATGCCGCTATAATTCTGATATATTTGTGTTAAGATTATTTTAGATAAACTTCTGCAATAAATTTTTATAATTATGTATTCCTATAGCTTTTGCATGTGTGTCAATGGCCAAAACCACTACTGCGTCCTCTCTCCTATGCTCGCCGATCCACTTTTCTTTTCCTCCATGCCGCTGGCCTTTCATCACCTATCACCGCTTGACCCACAGACCCTTCCTCCTCCATGTTTTTCAAAGGCCAGTTAGCCTTACACATAATCACCCTTGCAGCCTACCTCTCCCTCTCTACGCCTAACCCCAACATGTCCAACCACCAGTGCCACACTCTCCTTGGATGCTGACCCACCAATCCCCCTCGTCCTGACATTTCTGTTATGATTCATTTAGAGAAAATATAATATATATATATATAGTATATATATTTGTTTGCAAATCTATCAGAGAAATCTTGTTCTTTTCCCTTTTCTTGCCCATTCACATGCCTCTCCACCTTACACTCTTCAACCTTGCCGCCACCTTGACATCACGATAGCCCGCGTGCACGTACTCCCTCCCTTCCATGCGACAAAGCATGTCCTATGACTCATGAAACCATTCCTCCATTGCCAAAATCATTTGAGCCCACTAACTATTCCACCACCCAGTGCCACACTTCCTCCGACTTGCTCACCCTCTGGTCGCACCTGAGCAGTAGCCACGCAAGGCAGTCCCTCCATGTATCCCCACCTCCACCTACTTATTCCCTCTGACCGTGCCCCTCCTATTTCACCACCACCATCAGCTGTAGCTTTCTCATTTTTATATATACACGAAGGTATATGTTATATTATATGTTAAGTATATACATTTGCAGTATATTGTATTATAAAAGAAGTATATATTTGTTTATATATATATGTGAGTACATGAGTAAAAAAAGAAAATAATGTAAGTTATATAATATGTTGCATTATAAGCTTGTATATGTGTTTTAAACGTATATATTATATGTTATATATATTGTGTATAGAAGGTTATGTGCGCTATATATATATATATATATATATATATATTATATGTTTCAAATGTTTATTTACAATGTATAACGTTTTTTGTTTGTTTGGTTGATTTTGTAATAACTCTTATATGTTTAAAGTATGTTTAAAACATTTATTTGAAATTTTGAAAAGAAATATAATATATAATGATTTTGGTATGTGTTTAAGGAAGGGATTTTGAAATAATATATATATATATATATATTGATTTTGTTAATACGTGCTTTCAATTTGATATTGGATTTTAAAATAATAATAATATATATATATATATATGTATATATGTATATATATATATGTATATATATATATAGAAGTTGTCCTGATATGTGTGCCAAATTGAATTTTATAAATACTGATTTTGAAATATAAATATAAAGATTTATTTTGATGTTGGTTTAAAATATATGATATAGAAATTTTAATTTACATTTTTTTCATCAATTTTAGTCTTGTCATGCCTGCTTTCTTCGTCGGATTCCTGTTCATCGTGCTATGTTCTGAAATTTATGCTTGGATTCTTAGCTCAATTTCATTGTCAAATTTCTCTAACCTCGAAAGGTAAGCAATCACCCACGATTAACATTCTTATATTTAGTAAAATTAATTCACTTGAAATAATGATTGAAATATGTTGTTAGACTAGAATTGTTAGTTATTTAATTGCTGAATATGATATGTTATCAATTAAAATTGTTAACCTGTGTTAATTAACATATGGCATCATAACCTGTTGTATAAGGTATATTTAAATTTATTACTGATGATATATGCCTGTTTTTTTATATGTTATATTATTATCATATTTTTCTCACTCTAAAAATTCTCTTAATTTTAGGAATCACTGTGAGTTGAAATGATACACACCCAAATGATACTATAGGTTAGGAAAAAATCGTTATGGGTTGAAATGGTAAACCCAAGCGATATTCATTGATTTTGAAATTTGGGATTGTGGGTTGAAATGATATAAACCCGTAAATTCAAAATAATTATGGATTGAAATGATAATATCCGTATCACTTGACCATAGGATAAAAAACTATATACGGACACCGTTGATCTATTTTGAAAATGGTTTCCATGGTTCAAAAAGGAAATATATTAATTTTAATAAATATTGATTTTTAAAATATAAAATAGATATTTAATTTTTATATATGTGCAAAATTTAGATTTTAAAAAATTATATATTTGGAAATTTTAAATTTATATGTTAGTTTTAAAAATATAAATTTTAAGATTTTACTTATAATTTTATTATTTTAAATATATAAAATAAGGTTTAATTTAATAAAAATTAATTTAATTAGTATACACAATATGTTTAAGTATTTATGTAAAATTGTATTAACATTTTAAAAATAGATTTTGTAATAAATTTAATAAAGTATGGTTGAAAGATAGATTGAAATTGATTTGTAATATTGTTTGTTGAGAATTGGATATAAAATCGAATTGATTTGAACTTATTGATTTTGGGATTTTTAGAATATGACTTTATAACTTTAATTTGGTAAGGTGATTAAATGAATATATTCAAATTTAAATAAAATTTGAAATTGAATATTTAAACTTGATTTAAATTGGTAATTTGAGATTTATTTAAATGTTATTAAAAATGATTTAGCAATAATTTCAAATTTAAATAAAAATTAAATGTTGAAGTTGGAAATATAAATGGAATTTATCAAATTGGTTTATTGTAAATGTTTGAATGTTTAACTTTGAAACCCATTGAAATTGAAATTTAAATTTGTAAATTCAAATCTGGATCTGAAATCTATAAATTAGAAATGGTATTAATAGAATTTGGATTGAACCTTTAATCTTTCTAATTGAAATTATTGAACCAAGATTGATTTACATTAAGTTTTGGAACTAAAGTTGATATTAATTTGTGGAATTGGACGAAACAATTCTAATTTGAAACTATTTCAGTATAAACCCTTTCAAATATATAAAAACTATTTTAATATATAACTATTTTAATCTAAAATCTACTTTTAAATATGAAATATTTTTAATTTACAACTATTTTAATATATAAATTATTATATATATAAAATATTTTAATATATGAACTATTGTGTGGTTATGATTTTTAAAGTGGATTATTATTTAAAGTGAATATGATTTCGAAAACGATATAATTTCTAAAGTGACATGAATTTGAAATGAATATGATATTCTGATATGAATTATGAACAGTTTTGAAATAAAATGACCACAGTATGAAATAAGCGTTTGGTTGTTAAAGAGACCGAGATTGGATATTGTCATACTCTCTGGCAATATCGAAAACCACTTTTAACAACTGTGTATGTGGTGGAGATTCTAGAATGAAGGAGGATGGTTTGGAGACGATTCTTTATGAGGTATTAATGCAGCCCTGACTCCCGTGAGTCAGCTTGATGTGGCTAAAACAGAAGCTATACCGAGCCGAGTGGGGTCGCTCCCCCTATTGGGCATATTTCTTCGATATCATTCTATTACTTTGTGATTTGATTGGGTGCACCTTTGATTTAGGAGTGTGTCTCGAGGTGGGAGGTAGTAGTTGCTATGCGTTACCACCAGTCCGGGAGTGCAAGCCATATTTCTACCCTAGCATTGCCTCGCATGCCTTGTCACATGCCTTATCGTGCATTCTATGAGTTTGGTTTGTACCGTACCTTTTTGGAGTGCCTTCTGAGTAAACCACCTGTTTGGTGGAGCTCACGGTACTGTATAAACTACGGGAATATATAAAATGTATTAAGAGGGATATGGGTAATGACTTAACGCTATTTTAATACTTTTCTTTACTTTAGACATTATATATGTGGTGTATATTACTATAGATAGCTCCACGGATCCTTAAAGGATGGAAATCCCAAACATGCTTTAAGTTACTTGTATTTTAGTTGACATTTAAATTGAGTTGAATTTACTGGTATAAGAATGTTAATCCTGACTCGAGTGTTTTGTGTTTGCTTATGCTCGGGTCAGACCGAGTGTCACAACATTTGACCCACCTTTGGAGCTTGGAGTTTTGCTTGACCATCTTTCTTATGTCTGTTCAGCCTTCTGTTATTTCCAGTTGCTTATGTTCAGTCTTGTTAGTTACTTTTGTATTTGAGACTACTCTGTATTTGAGATTTATATTGTATTTTGTTTTTGAACTCTGATGTTTATATAGTAGCTTAGTGAACTACTATTTATCTATTCCGCTGCTTATTGTTGTATAACTCTGTGTCTGTGATTTTGTGATTGATTTTATTTACTATATATGCTAAGTTTTGCCAAATATAAATTAACAATCTGTTTTTTTGAGCAATTCAAATCTGACATGTGTGGATGATTGTCAATTTAAATTGTTCGAAATAGTGGGCCGTTACAACTGGAGTTTTTCGCAGTTTAGGGTTTCAGTATAGTATACACCAGGGAAAGATAATAAAGCAGCAGATGCTCTTAGCAGATGACATCAGATTGTGGTGTTAGCTATGTTAGCATAATGGAAGGACCTTGAGGCATTGACTACATATAATACAAAGGATTGACCACTAGTTCTACTAATAGTACTGCCATGTTATCCTATTTGGAAGTTCGACCAGTATTTATCCAAAGGATTGCTTCTAAGCAGAAAGATGATACGTTATTGTCCGAGAATATTAAAAGACTTGAGATTGTAACTAAGATTAATGATCTAAAAGATTTTAGTCTTGACCAAGAAGGGATGGTTGAGAAAGAATGGACGGTTATATTTCTTAGGGAATGTCATCGATCAAAGTTTTCGATTCATCCTGGAGAAACAAAGATGTTTTAGGATATGAAGAGAAGTTTTTTTGGGAAGGTATGAAGGGGGATATTGGCTAATAGGTAAAGTAATATTCGAATTTTCGATAAATAAAAGTCGATCATCAGAACCCGAGTGGGTTGCTTCAGCCTTTAGATATACCAGTTTTGAAATGGAATTCGATATCCATGGATTGATGGGTTACCAAGGTCGAATCGGGAAAACAAAAGTATATGGCTCATAGTGGATAGATTGATTAAGAATTCCCATTTCATCCCAGTTTTGTCAACCAAGACAACATTTATATTGGCTAAGTTATTTAGGAAGAACATAGATAGACTTCATGGGATTCCTAATAGTATATTCAGTGACAAAGATACATTGTTTACTAGTGAGTTCTAGAAGATTCTACAAGAAGTGTTAGGTACGAAGCTTAAGATGAATATTGCTTATCACCCCTAGACAGATGGAAAGATAGAGAGGGTCGATAAGGTACACGAGGATTTGTTGGGAGCTTGCATACTAGATTTTGGTGTATCATGAAAAGACAACCTATACTTGGTTGAGTTTTCCTATAATAATAGTTATTAGTCTAGTAATAGAATGACACATTTCGAAGCTTTGTACGGAAGGCCATGCAAGTCACCTGAATGTTGGTTGGAAACAGATGATATGTTAGTCTAAGGTCTAGATCTGGTGAGAGAAGCAACAAAGAAAATTGAGCTAATCCAAGGTAGGATGAGGGAAGCTTTGTCTATATAGAAAAGTTATGTGGACAGAAAGCGTAAAGATCTAGAGTTCTCAGTTAGAGACAGAGTCTTCATCGAGATATCATTGATGGAAGGTGTGGTGAGATTTGGTAAGACAGAAAAGTTAGCACCGAGATATGCTGGACCGTTCCCAGCTATAGAAAGGATCAGAAAGTTTGCGTATCGAGTAGAGTTACCGAGCAATTTGGTAGGAGTCCAAAATATTTTTCATGTTTCTCATCTTCGAAAGTATGTGCATGATCTAGAGACTACTATCACCCCGACTGCATTGGAAGATTTAGTAGATGAACCGGATCCGACTTTTGTTAGGCAACTAGTTTGGGTTGTAGCGAGAGATGAGAGGAGGTTAAGAAACAAGACAACTAAGCTTGTGAATGTTCAATGGAGCGACAATGAGAAAGACAGTACTTGGGAAACGAAGGAGGGAATTAGAGATACTTATCTTGATCTATTATGAGAATATGTACTATAATTGATATATAGACTGGTTTCTAGTCATATAGGCTATTATTGTTATTAGTTAATGTTACATAAGTTTGCATGTTTGATATGCTTAGTATTTATTCCTTACTGAATTTCGAAGATGAAATTATTTAAGGATGGGAGCCAACAATACCTCAAATTTTAATTAACATTATTAAGGAGAATTAATTAGATAAGTTAAATACAATAATGTGATGGTTAGATTGATAAGGGGATTGAGATTTGAACAAGTAGGATTGTGCCTGAACCAAATAAATCTATAAGTCTATTTTATAACTTAAATGCATATTTTAATAGGGAAAGGGTAAAATAGGAATATGTAGACCTTATAACCCCTAAACCCTTGTTCCATTTCTTCATGTTTTCATAAATCAAAACAATCATAGGGCTCAAGTAAGGCCGGCCATTAACCATTGTCTAAATCAAGAACTTAAGTAGAGGATCGAGGAGGAAAACTAGGAAGATTTAAAAGCAAGATTCAAATCTTAATCCATTATCAAGCCAAGGTTAATAATGATCTATACCATCTCATATTGTTTTATTCGATTGATTTAAGTCCCGGTTTCAGATTTAAAACTGACTGTGTGAATGGTGATGACATGCCATGATTAATGTTTGCCATGTTTTTATTTAAATGATAAGTTATGAAAATTTTACTTAGAAAATTAACATGGTTTTAAGAGTAAAATCATAATACATGATTTCCAAATGCTATGATTTTTGACTATGTCGTTTAAAACCTTATTTTGGAGATGGCTTTTAATTTGAGAATTTTCCAAAGTGATAGGAATTTATTATGAATTCCTAAGGTTAAATAGGCATAAATTTGGGTTTAATTTATTAGTGATAATTAAATGTGGGTTTTGGACCCGAATATTCTATATGTCAAATGAAATATAATTTTGGAATTAATGTGAATTTTGGTATTTTTCCCATGTAATTTTGAATTATGGAGAATTATTTATGCTAAAGTATGCATATAAATGTTTAATTAATTATGGTTAGTTATTAATTATTTGAAATAATGTTTTGGATCTTGGAAATAGTGTGCGACAGTTCTCCAATAAAGAGAATTGGTAAGGTTTTACTAGCCAATAAGCTTTCGACAAATTCTAGAGATTTAGTGAAAAATAGTACCTTTTTATAGTAATTTGACAGTTTTTATGTTAATTACAGTTTTTCCATGTCGACATTAGCTATGTCGAGCCATCATTCACCGCAACCCAAAGTCGTCAATGTGGAACGAAGCAATGCCGCATGATGTCAACGAGTTTGACATGAAGTGGATAAGTATTGGTTCTCATCCAGCTGAAGTAGAAAAGGTAAAGAGATAGCCTTCGGCACGACGATTTCGATGTTTATACATGCCGAGTTTTGTACTAAGAGGCTTGTTGTTGTGTAAAAACATGCTGCCGCATATATCATTTAATGTTTTGCCTCGTCGACCCGATGGTCATCGAGCCTATGCTACTTTTAACTATCTTTGAGCCTAACCCATACTTTTTATTGTCATTGAGCCTTGACTAGCCGCTTTTTAACTTCTTATCGAGTTTACCCTACGCCGCTTTCAATGTTGTTATCGAACTTTATCATTGACTTTAACTAGTCTTCGAGTTTCAAATAGGAGGACAACTTATATATCATGAGAGTCGAGGACATTATCGTCATCGAGGTTTTTAGATGCCGCATGTTTTTGTTTTAAATGAGTTTGCAATAAAGGTAGCGAGCCTAATGCTTCTTAGTCGAAACCATGATGTTGTCAACAATGGTCAAAATCTATCTTTTTAAAGTGGCAACTTACATCATTTTTAAACATAACAATACATCTAATGATTTATAAAATGGCATTAAACTTTGAGAATAAGAAAAATGATTTTTCTTGGTAATTTTAGGGTTAAGGGTATTGACCATATTTCATTAAAATAAATGATTACAAGGTGTGAATTTGATCAGTCATTATAAATGCTATTGTTATCATATTCACTTCATTGTTGATCCATAACTGCATTTTCAGGTTTTAAAGGCAAGATAACCAGCTAGGTTAACCCAATAGTGAATATAAATTTACTTAACTCCTGAGCAAGTAGAATTGCATCCAGGAGGTCAGGATGACCCGAATATAGGATGCCCAGAACCGATCAAAAGATTATTGAGCTAGACAGGTTCTTAGTTAGCCCATGAAAACTATGTTATGGGTTATGTTATTGGCAGGGGCCAACAGGTTCTTAGTGAACCCATGGAAACTATATCCGAAGTTATTGATAAATATCAATAGGTTCATAGTTAGCCTATGAAAACTATGATTTGAGAGATGAATTGGAGAATCCAATAGGTTCGTAGTGATTCCATGGCAACTATGTTTGAATAAAGTTACTGGAGAATCTAATAAGTTCACAGTGATCGCGTGAAAACTATAATTGGATAAAGTTATTAGGAGAAACCAATAGGTTCTTAGTGATTCCATGAAAACTATGAAATCGACATATAGTCCATAAGATTGGGACTGGTTATTAATCAGCCTATAAAAACTAATAGGTTAATAGTAACCCTAAAAACTATAAACTGAGACAGATAGTCGGATAAATTAAGATGGAAAATCTAGGGCATATTCCAGTTTTGAATGTCATCATATTATGTTATGTTTTAACCATTGTGGATGTAGGTGCACAGTATATGGTCACTGTATTATGGTTAAGATATGAGTAAGGGAAAATCAATTCCACTTAGCGGTGTGGTCTTACTAGAAATCTAGTTGGTCCGAGATAGTAGGTTATTATTCACACCAGACTTTTCGTCCAACCCGAAGTTTTTGCCTTTCTCCTTAAACTTTCGGGTACTCATTTGAGTAGATCGAGAGTGAGGATTTTTTAGGTTTTCTTTAGATGAATAAGCTTTTGCCTACGTGCATGAGGTAATCTCGCTAGCAGGAGCTATATATCTATTTTCCGCTATGTATTGATTATGTTTTTGTGCTGTACTGGAAAGTTGTATTATATGCTAGATATTTGGCTCTAATCATCTAAGGGGGATGTCCATAGGTCATTTTTGGAATATGTTGTAATAATTATATTTTCTATGGATATGGTTTGCAAAGTGGGATTATGATATGAAATTGAAATCTTATTATGAAATGAAATGAGAAAATTTACTTTAAAACCATGTTAAATTTTTTATATTCACGTGCTTTTGGTATTATTAATGTATCAAACATAGCCTCATGATTTCATAGAAAAATTAATAATTATGAATGACTACAACATCCGTAGCACTTAGTTTTGGGACTAAAAATGGGCGATGTTACACTTATCTTCTTTCATTATTGTTGGACTAGTATTTTCGATCTTCTTCCATTATTATCGGATAAGGATTTCTGGTCTTCTTCGATTATTACCGGATATGCATTTTTGGTCTTCTTCCATTATTACCAGATGAAGATTTTTGCTCTTCTTTTATTATTGCCAAATAAGGGTTTCTGGTCTTTATTTATTACCGGAAAGATGTTCTGGTCTTCTTTTACTATTGTTTTATGGGAAGAGTGGCTTTTTGAACTTCTATTCAAATTGTTGACAGAAGGATTTTTGATGGCAGAGCATTTCTAAATCAATCCTTGATTTAGATTTTAATTCATTTAACAGGAATCTCCATTGCTAAGCAAACTATTGAATATCTACTAATGTAAACACATATTTCTATATATCAAGTTATACATCAAAAGCTTAAAACATAAAAAAGCAAGATATTGATCGTTAGGTGATTTCAAGTAAGAATCGTATCTGATTTAGAACTTCAACCTAGGTAATATTCATTCAAATACAAATTTATTTACAACCTTATACATCGTGTACAAAGTTATATGTACATAAATCAGACAAAAAATACGTTTAAAGCAAATTATTGCTAAAGCGCAAGGCTATGTGCTGTCTTCTCTTAATCCTTAGCAAGTAAGGGATCAGTAATGTGGCGAATGGCCATGTCCAAAGGTTCTTTAAATTTCTTTTCCTTCTTTGTAATAGTATCTACATCATCAACTAAGTTAATTTGAATTTCCAAAGTGCGCTGGAGAGTCTTATTGGCTCCTCGTAAAGTTTGAGCTATACCTTTTAACTTTTCAGTCTCTTCTTTAAGAGTGTATTTCTTGTGTTCAAGCTTTTGAACTTTACTTTCATATTCGTCAAGGCATTGGGATACCTTCAACTTCCTGTTGAAGTTTTGCATGCATTCAAAGTTAACTCTACTACTCCATTTAGAGATAATTTCGTTGCTTGAACTCAGAGGTGGTTTTAATAAAGTAGGAAATTTTTGGCAAGTAAGAGAATTAGATCTTTTCCATTATCTTAGAGCAAGAGTGGAAGGCTAGAATCGCCTCCACTCGCAATAAGTTCCTTAGATCGACCAGATAATTGAATTTTCATTAATTCCATTTCAGTATCATTTATTCATTTATATAATTAGACCATCTCGGCATCAATCTAAATTGAGGGCTTATAACCTAGAACCATGTCTATCATTTCTCTCAACACTTGAGATTCTTTAATTTTCTCATCAACTTGTTCCACTAAGTTTGAGGTTACTTCTTTATGCTTCCTAAATAACGATCTTAGCTAATAGTATTTTCTATGTCATTTTTGCACCTTCGGATTGTTTGGAAATCGCAAAGCAAAAGCACCTTGAGAAGACTTCCTCTTTTTGACATTAGCTAGTAATCTATCTTTAATTTCAATCACTTGTGAGAAAAAACATCTTGGGGATTAAATGTACATACTAACTGAGTTTCTTATTAAGAACAAGCGAAATATGAATTAATTGAAAAGAAAGTTGTTTTATTAGCAACGACAAAGATTTACAGGCGATAAAGAAATTGGGATTACATCACAATTTTGTTTTCAAATATTTATTTAACTCCTAAGTTTGGAAATAGCAGTTTTGGTCTTTTCAAATGACCTAGCAAAAATGGTAAAAGTAGAGTTAAAGGAAGCTTTAATTCCTTCTGCAGTATAAGATGGAGGGAATCGGTGATAATCCCATTCCCCAATCGAAGAGCTAGTATTATTGCATACTAATTTGGCATGATAGGTTTGGATTTGACCGAGTAGCTTGTCTTTATTATCACCTAAGAAGTCAAAGCGAAGATGTGGAAATCTCGTGTAAACTTCTTATGGGTCTCTAAGAAAGCAGTGCCTTGTTAGCTGCGATGCCTTGAGAATTAGGGATTTCTCTTTAAAATCCTTCTTTAATTTGGGAAACTTACTCAAGAGTTCCATAGGAACCGGACTTATTAAGATTTCTTTAATCTGTATGATATGTTAACATTAGGCTAATGAAAAGGGAACTAAAATAATAAACTTTATAAGTAACTCGATTTACATATAACAATTATATAATTTTTTAGGTTCATACAAGATTGATTTCTTATACAATTCGAAAATAAATCTCTTCTTATTATATTTCAATTTGTCAAGGGAAGAGAATGAAAAGAAAGAGGATAGATGCACTTCTAGGAAGATTCCAGCACTCTCCAGGATGAGGATCGGACCCATGCTCATCCAAGTATCTATGATGAAAGCGTCTGAGTGAACCACCGGTTGTCGCCTAAGTAGAAGAAGTCAACAAACTTTCCCCTAAAATAAGATATATAAAGGAACTCTTTCAAAATATGCCTATCATCAATCAACTTCTAAAAAAGAGTCATCAGTTTTGCATTTTCAACTAAGAGATTTTCCTGATAAAGGCATGCTCTGTTCATCTGTGGAGCAACTTCCCTTTCTTTAAAATATATTAGTTTCGATGTGCTGGTTGAAAGTTTCTTATATTTTTTTGAACAACCCATTGTACACTTTCAAGTGTCTATCCATTTCTCTGTTCAACCGGTCTACTTCCATTTGCTTCTTTTCTATCATAACTTTGTAATAGTATGTTGATTTTCTCTTTAGCTAAAGTAATCACTTTATTAACTAAGAATTACTTGTTAACTTAAAATGTTTGAATAAAGAGATCCATTCCTAACAAAGTGGAACCGAAGATGAAGAAATCTTCTCTTTTACCTCAGGCTTTTGGCCTTAGGAAGCGTTGCCTTTCTTAGGAGAATCTTTCTTCGGAGGATCAAGAATATTGACAGTTTCTGCATCTTAGATAATTGAATCTAGGTTAGCATCACCAGATCCATCTTCATCATCTGGCTATCTAGATAGACCCCTTCCATCACCTCCACCATCTCCACCATTATCATTACTATGACCATTATCTTGGTCATCATCATGATCATCGTTATTGTCGCATCATCGTCCTTTCTCCATCAGACTTTTTCCCTTCATCGGTAGGAGCGTCATCAAAGATTTGCCATTTATCAGCATCAGTTTTCGCTTCGACGGGGAATTCTTCTTCAAGAGTCTTCTTGTCCCTTTTCATCTTAAGGCCGAACTTATCATTCAAATCTAGAAGAGATGTATTGAATATGCGTGTATATGATTTTTGTTTGATGATAATAAACATATATATATATATATATTCATTTAAATGTATTTGTTAATGTACTATTTTATTTTCACAGAATTAAATAATATTTGCCGAATAAAATAAATAACATAGAATTTAAATTTAAACAGATATTTTATTCAAACAAATATTTATTACAATTTTGAATAGTACAAATTTGAACTCTCACTACATATATACAAATTTTAATTACAATACAAATTTGATTCATCATATATTTTCATTTATATGACTATCCTCACTACATATCGCTCATTCACTCGTATTATTCTTCAACTCTATTCCAGATTGAATCCAGCATCTGAGCAATCTGCAAAAATACACACTAATGCAGTAAAATTGAAAATAAAATATTTTTGCAGTATAAAATAAAATGTAATTTTGAAAATATTATTTGCCTCATTTATTTGGGTTGTTCGTCGTCATTTAAACTTGAATTCATCATACACGAACAGTTTGTGACATGCACAGTGTATCACTGTACATGCCACAAGGCCGTGCACACTAATATATACACTTGATAAAATTACAGGGACATGTAAGCACAGGTCAAAACCAAATGAAAAGCCGGGTTCAACTCGAGTGCAATAAAAATAATGTCACGATATCAGCACAAGGTCAAACCCGAGCTACAAGCTGGATTCAACTCAGATGCACTACAAAATATCACAAAACTGTCAAGCACAAGAATTCAAATATAACCAAGGCAGAATGAAGACAAATATTCTAAGTTTACTTTTAAATAAAAATCATAGGCGACTAGTTTATGGAAAAGTCTCGACCAAAATTCAAAATGTACTCAATACATCTATAAGTGCACCAGGGCAGTTGTACATAAGCAAGTGCAGCCTCAACATGAAGTTCAACAGTGATGAAGCATGGTCCAACCAAAATAAAATGGCAAAACTAAATAATCAGATGTCCAAAGACCAGACAAACAAGTCCAGATGCAATGCAGACCAATAGTAAAAAACGGAGATGGCCATCAACAAAAGAGCAGTTTCAAATTGAACAATACAAAGCCTCATCATCAACATGACTCGATGCATAAGCACAATGCCACTGCAGTTGCAAACTAGGTATAGACCACACTAGAAAATGCAGACTTGGATGCAACTGAACGCAACAGTGACTTCAACCTGAACCAGAGCATGCACAAGCTAACATACACATATATACATACATGAATGAATGTATACACATTATGCAAGACCAGTGAACTGTAAAAGTCAACCAGGCTACACAATGAACTCAAGCTCAAGTGAATACAAGTACAGCTAGCAAAACCAAAACGGACAGCAGCTACAACTAAATGCATGCCAAATTTACAGTATCACTAAATCATGGACAATGGAGTACATATCTACAAGGAACAACAAGTAAAAATCGAACAGGTCCAAAGTGCTATCAGGCATGACTTCTACAGGCAATAGCAAATCAATTTTATCAAGGGCAAGGTAAAAGTAAAGCATAACCAAAGTCACCAAATAATCAACGTCGTGATGACCAAGACAACAATGAATGAATTGAACAGTTCAAATCAATATCGTGGTGAGCAAGGAAAACAACGTCGGAGAAACCAAACCGTGTCAACCAAGCAAACAACAAATATACGAATTGGAAGAAGTCAGTAATAATCTCAAGCATCAAAATGAAGATCAGTGGCCGAGATAAATTAAAAGGCAAATTCAAATGAACGAGAAAATAGGAATTCAAACCCTATATAATCATTAACATCATCGACAATTTTCATTATTCGAGTTCAAGTAACAACAGAGCATAATCAATCAACTCGAATCATCAAGCGAGTTCAAGTATTAAAACCAGAGAGAAAAAGGCATAAATTACATACCGAAATCAAAATCGTACTCAGTCAAATAGGAGCAGCTGAAAGCATCTCAAGAGATAATCAGTCAACATAGCAAGGAAATCGAAATCACTTATTCGATCGATCTAATTAAGGCCGGCTTCTTCGAATTTATTCAAAGCCCTAATTACAGAACCAAGAGGGAAGAACAAGGCTGCCATTTCACAAAGCAAAGAAGAATAAAATATAAAAGAAAAAGGGGCCGGCCTTTCTGTTTTTTTTAATTGAGATTAACTTTTTAAATTAGGGTTTTTATTTAAATTTGTTTTTAAATTCTTCTATTAAACCGTTGTAATTTCTAGTCGTGTGACTAGGGGACAAACTACGTGGCGTAGTTTGAGAATTCGCAACTTAGTGGCTGAGTTGTGGCAGGGTTTTGAGCGTAGAGTTAGGTTTAGTTGGTAGTGGGTGTCGCGAGTTTACGTGTGTAAGCGTCTGACTACTTAATTTCTAGTAGAAACCTTAGAGGCGGCACATAGGCAGGGTTTTGCGGAAGCTGGGTAAATTTGTGTGTTCTGTCTTCTACTTCTTATTCTGCTATTATCTGTGCTGCTATTATTCTGCTGTGATCAGTGTTGAAAATATTTTATATAAACTTCCGCATTAAATTTTTATAATTAATAGTATCACCCTATTCACCGCCTCTAGGGTGAAATCGATCCTACAAGATGAAAAGTCCAAATCTGGGCAATTTTGATTATTATTAGTGTCAGCTACATACAAAGAATATTAATAACACTTTTTCAATGATTTTAGGAATAGAAACATTAAGGAAGGAAGTGGCTTTCTTCCTAGAATCAATGGTAATGTTATTAGAGTAATCTTAGAGACTAGATTTTATTTGCTGTTAGTTTTCTAGCAATTTTTTCTTCTTATCTAGCTCAGAATTTTCCTTATTCATCTTTTTAAGATCTGCTTTGTTTATTAGCCAACTCAAAGTCAGCTCTTAAGTTTTTCGTTTTCTCTTCTAAGGACTGCCTTGCTTTCTTTTCCTCATCAAGAGAGGAAGCAAGTTTGTCCTTTTTTGGAATATCTCTCACCATAGTAATATCGATCATACTATTTTTAAGCAAAGAGATCTTTTCTTTAAGCTCGGTCATTTCATTGGAGGTCCCTTGAGAAGCATCTCAAAGAAGAAACATATGTTGTCCTGCCTAGAATATATGACCTGTCTAAGTTAGAACGGAATCTATAAAGTTAAGATTAATCAAGTGAATAAAAAAACATACCATTATAAGTTGTTTAACAATAATGAAAAGGTGATCATCAGAATAAGCTAGAGACTGCGATGATCCAAGAGAAGTGATAAAGGGAGATTGAATGGCCAGTCGAGCGAGTTCTTCAAAATTCATCGCTGAGGATTGAGTTTAAGCCTTCGAAGGAAGAGGACCATTTGGAGCAAGAAGCAAACCAAGAATAACACACATGCGGCTAATGGATGATGGGGAGGTATGATAAGTAATATTTAGGAGGGAAATGGGAGTCTAAGCCTCCTTGGGTTTCCCGATGCTTTATCTAAATTCACTGCCTTAGGAATTGAATCAATGTTTACATACCCCTCCTTATCCACAACTACGGAAGAGAATTCACTCGCAAGTTTGGACTACTTACTCTGAGAGGAAGGATGAATGTTGATAAGAGCATCATTGCATGTTTCTTCTTCTTTGCTTAATGTCCTAATTGCTTTGGCAATGGAGTTTTTAATTGAAACATGTTTGATTGGTTGAGATAGAGCAGAAGCTTCGTTTTTACTCTTCCTCTTCTTAGAAATACCATCTCTAACCCTTGCTTCTTTGGGAGCAATGATGAAAGCAGACGAACCTGAAGCAAAAGAAAAAGTTAATAAACCTGTATCATTAGGAATTCCATTTTAGCTAAATTGAATTTGAAATTTACCAGAAGGATCAAATTGAACTAGAGAATTAGAAGCGAAGGATTTCGACTTGCTATCACCAATGAACATTTCCCTCGACCATTGTATTTCACTATGGGAGGCTCCTGAAATCTTATGGTGATCTAAAATAATAGAATATTTAAGAAGCTCGGTTGGGGTTAACAATTTAAACTGATTTTGTATCTTCTCTACCACCCGAGTTAAAGACAACACGGTTGGTTGATCATCTGAGCTTAGCTTCTTAGGAGTAGAATCTAAGAACATACATTTATCATTAAAAGGTAATAAATAGACACAGGGTAACTAAGGATGAGAATCTTACTAGCGATAGAGAGCGTTCCTCTGATGTTAGAAAGCACTTGACCAAAAAAATTGGTTTTCCATCCTCCTGCTTGTTAACACCCTTAGAAGTCATATTTTCGGGTGAGGATGGATTTGGTATAATTGATGGTCTAATTGTTTACCTGCCCTAGCAGGGCCAGTTGTCGAATAAAGAATCTTAGCACTAAGGGAAGGAAGTCCTGCCTCCTGAGCCAAGACTTCTAAGCAATTAAAATATGCATAGGAGTTTGAAAAGTATTCTATTAGTGCGATGTCCAAATATTCTAGATATCTTTAGAGAAAGCTGGAAAAGGAAGATAATTAGTATGACAGATGTATATGGGAATAAAGACGAAATATCCCTCTAGTGGGATATAGATGTTGTCTGCAGGGTTGCACGAGATGACTTCAATCTCTATAATCCAAACTGATCAAGAATAGAATTCACTTCTTCCTATGTCATTATATATGATGGGTTTAAGAGATTATCTCCTTTCCTATTGGCTAAATGTGAAGATTTAGGCCCTTTGCTAGGCTTCTTGATGGATACATTTGATTATTGACCTTCCATCTTCCTATCAGGTGATATTATTCCAAATTTAAGAAGTAATAATGCACATTCTATCTAAAATATTTGCCATATGTTAAGTTAAAAATTATTATCTAAATGATCCATTTACTGTTTAAGTGATGAAGTATATAATAGTCATAAGTTGATAACCCATAAATGATGCATATTAAGACTTATAAAAACTTTTACTTTAACAAAGGAATTCCATGGAAAAGGTATATAAAAACTAAGTAAGAGTAGTTACAGAACGTTAGTAGGTCTGCATCTGTTTCAAATGTCACAAAGCTTATGCTTTGGGAAACACCACGACTATGACCAATACTGAAGTACTGAGGATTGTTGGCGTGATTTGATAGTGTTTTAATCAGATAAATGACTTATAATATCCTAAAATAATAGTATCATAGGCAATGATATCAAAACGACGACTGTAACATCCCTGGATTTTAGCCCAGTCTAATTTGATAATTGAATTAATTTTTGAAATTAAAATTGTGAATTAAATAGAGATTTTCTAAAATAAAAATAAAATATTTGTTGTTTTAATTTTAAATTTAATTGAAAAATTATTTCAAGATTTGAGAATAAAATATAAATCGTGTTTGAATTTTCAAAATTAATAGATGTATGTTTATATATTTATATGAATGGGTTATCATTTGAAATTTGATTCGAAGTCTTAATATAAATGTATTGAAAATAAATTTGATTTAGAATTCAAGAATGAATATTTTAGAAATAAAATTGGATTATTAATTTTATATTTCCAAAGGACTAATATATATGGATATATATATATATATATATATATATTTGTAATGAATAATTTTTCAAATCATTTGTTTTAAATTGTATAAGTACAAAATAGAATGTAAAGAAACAAAATAGATAAACATATCACACAGTTATGATAAAATAAGGATTTAAAACTAAAATATAAACATATGAAGACATAATTCATAATTAATAAGTAAAAAAATGAAACTTATTTCATAAATTAAATAAAACAAGAGTTTAAACACAAATTATAAATAAATTAAAAAGAAGGTCTTTACATAAATTTATGTGGATTAAACAAGTGTACAAGAATTGAGACATGCATTTTACAAATGTTAACAAAGAATACATGTGGCAAAACAAAATTTTCATTTAAAAATTTAAAATAAGAAAATCATATAAAACATATAAAAGAGAAAGGACCAGGCTATTCTCAGTTTTTCTCAAACCTGGAAAAAAAATAAGGATAAATCAGGCATTGTTCAACAAAGCAAGAAGATTTTCAATCTGGAAACAAGTTAACAATTCTCAAATTTTTCATAAACCCGGAAACTAAAATTCAAAAACAGTAAGCAAGTTGATGATCATATTATCATCAATCGGTAAAACATTCAACTCAGTTCAAAAGTAAATCCAACAAGCAAAAATTCAAGGATCAACATCAAGTTAAAACAAGGTAGATCAAAACACTTCCAGATTTCATTCCAGTCCTCTGTTCTTCTTTCCAAGGTGAGCAAATCTTGAACCTATATCTGTATTGTTTTGCATATGATCAAGTATTGAATGTATGCTATGGATTATGTTGCATGGTGTGTGTGACGGGAGGCCTTATGGTAGTTTCATTTTCCAAAAAGCATTACGGATTTCAAATTTAAATTCTTTTGTTTGTTTTTAAAAATAAAATGTTTTTGTTTGCTCATACCAGTCCCATGACTGACTCGGAGTTTATTGTTCCTTTCCTAAACTCTGGGTGCCCATAATTTTCCACACGGACAGTCTAGAGTTGAGTTTTTCAGATAGTAGATATCGATTTAGTAGCTTTCAGCTTTCACTTTATAATTGTTTGGAGATCTTGGATATTGGAGCCTTTGGATTCACTGGACGAGACTATCTTAACTTTGTGCAACATGATGGTGGTTCGAGCTAGTGGCTTTGGAGCATTGGATTGGAGTTGCAGTTTGATATTGGAGATATCTCTTTTGCTATTCGTTTTCCGCTGTTGTTTATTGTCTCTGATATTCTTGTATCATATTGATACCATCGTTGTATATCATTGGATATTGTATTCATTAGTGTTGTATATGATATCATTCTTTTCTTCCGCTGTGTTGTTATACTTAATGTGTTATAAGCTCCGGCGAACCAGATTCGACATTTGGATCTGCAGCATTGGAATACAAGTGTCATATTCGGTGCCGATTTTCGAAGGTCGAGTCAGGGTCGTTACAGCGACTACGAATAGTAAGACCAACAATATCAAACTATAGCTTCAAAATTGAATAACGAAAGGAAATGACGTCATTAAAAAATGGTGCATCTAATTAATATGCACTTTCTCCTGACAATAAGGTATCATCTCATTTGATCTTAGCGACTAACAGTGTAAAAAGTTTTGTATTATTGAGGCGATAGGTTAATAAAAGACTTTATTGACAATGAGGGTCATATTGATATCACAACACTGACTTTAGTCAATACTAAGTTTAAAGATGTCACATTTGATTGACTTAGGCACCCTAAATAAACATAACATCTGTAATTGTAAGTGGATCACCGTTTTTTACTTTCATTTTTTACGATATAAAAGATTTATGCTAAAGGCATTAACCAACGGACTAATAAGATAATGAAGGGTTTTATTAATTTTTAGTATCATAGTGACATCGAAAACCATAAGCATCGATCATCATGATAATTTCATAAGTAATGACATAATTAATCAATAACGAGTTTCAGGTCTAATAGACTGTCCTCTTCGCCAACAAACCTAGAACATACCAACGCAACACCTATGTCAATTAACATCAAATCCGATGCAAGCGGAATAAAGGTATACTACTAATCTAATCCAAATCGATTATCACCTTAATTAGTAAATAACAAAACTATGCGACTAACCTCTAACATCGATCAAATCTGGAAAAACCCAAATTAAACCCTAATAGCAACCTTATTGTCTAATCGTTTAATCAACTTGTTAATTGGAACAGTGTAAAACAAAAAGTCAAACCTGAATAGAAAAATCAATTGCTTGAGAGTTAGGGAAGTTTGAATTTTCTTAGGAATTTTTGATTTCTTGCTTAAGCTCTTGAATATAGGTAAATGAAGAAAATAGAGTAACCTGGCTATTTATAGGAATGAATTAGAATGCAGGAGCTGTTGGATTGATTTCAAAAAGATGCCTAGATCAGCAAAAGAAGACCAAAAGGTGGGAAAAGACAATGTCGAGATTATTGACTTAGAAAGTCAACGAATCCACTATACTTGGGAGGGGGAAATGTTACTACTAACAATTACCTTGAAAGAATGTAGAATGACAATGCAGTCATGACGCCGCCTCCCATCTTCACCGCCTTTCCTCATTAAGGTAGTGTTATCACCATTGCCGACCTTGAAGGTAATCGACAAGCTACCTGATCACAACGCCACATTAATAAGCAGGGACGAAGTAATAGAAATGAATTAGTGCTGACACCAATGATGCCAACCCTCATTAACATTGGCATTGCATGACATCAATAAAGCCAAAGGGCCTAGGTAGCATGAGTGTCGTTGATAATGGTAATGCCAATGATCAAAGTCAGTGCTCTATAATATTGATGACGAACATTGTTAATGTTGACAAAGGCTATATATGCGATGTTGATGGAGAACCCCACCAATGTCCATAGGAACCATCGATGTCGCTCTTCATTGGTGTTGCCTCATACTCATCCTAATTCAAGTTGATGTCACTATCCATCTAATGAAAGAACTTTATGGACGATGCCACCCTTCATCAATGTTTAACACCGCTTCCAACCATTGCCACCTGAAATCAATCAAGGCATTGTCACCCTTCTTCAACACTACTCTATATCAACATTGCTCTTTACCAATATTACTTTATATCGATATAGCTCTTCATCTATATCGCTTATATTGGTATCGCTTCCTATCAATGTCAACGCCATGTACTATTGAAGCTAGCTCGTTGCCGACACTACTCCAAGTGATACAACCTAGGGTCAAAGACGATATTGTTGCATTTCACAATACTAAAGAGATGCTGCACATGAATGTCATCGAAAGTCAAGATTTCCGACAATAAGATTCCACACACGCTGCCTTCCTACCTCTATAAACATGGACCTAAGGACAAGTTAGAGGAGACAAATCACTCTCATCCCACTTCTTACATTTTTTTACTATGTAACCCTAAATCAATTTGGGGATTTTGGCCGACTGTAGCGTTTGAACTTTGTACACATAAGAAATTAAATATCAAATGATTGCATAGTATATTTTACAAGTTGTTTCTTGGATTGAGACTTGCATATTGACTTGTATATTGACTTGCATATTGACTTGTATATTGACTAGCACATTGGCTAGAATATTGACTTGCATATTGACTCGGTTCATCTATGATGCTCGATACTGTTTTATCCTAAGTAAGGAATGCATATTGGGATCACATGGATCTAATCTCGAGTACATTCTATCCAAGTAGCCTATCCTAAGTTTTCCTCAGCCGTTTCTTATTTGAATTCACTTCGTTTAACACTTTCAGGGTTAGCGAAGAAATTCGTTAACATGCTTCTTGATTGTAGATGAGTATTTAACATGTTCAATAAGTTGGCTAGGTTTGGATTTGATTTGGTGAATACTTAGCAAATAAGGCATTGAAGTTTGTGAAAGGTTTGATCTCGTAATTGGTTTAAATCCTATACCACATGTGCTACTTTTGAAGGATTGGTGGAGGTGGATTTATTGAATTCTATTAATAATGGCGTGAGTAAGGTGAGTTCAAGGTAGAAGAAGGCTGCCAGTAGGATAAGAATAATGGACTATAAGGAGAAGGACAAGGGAAAAAACTGGCTATCACTTTTAAGAGGTGCTAGAAGGAGGGACACATTATGAAGAAACTTAGGTTAAATCTCTTGAAAGGCATGTGCTATAACAATAACAAGGATGGACACATGGCGAAGGTTTGTAGGATGGCTCCATAGAATGGAAGGTGAAATAATTGTAATTAGTTTGTCATAAAGAGGGAGTGCCTAACAATTTAGAAGAAAGGTTAGGTGGTTAAGTTATATGCGTTATTATTGTATCACCGTCGGCCCTGGAAAAATAGAAGCATGTTGTTATGAAAGGTGTGTTGATCTTATTCGATTCTCCTATTCATACTTTATTTGACAGGGGTGATCTCATTCCTTCGTAGCAAGTGCAATGGTCGATATTTTAGATCTTAAACCTGACATTGTGCATGGATCTATTTCGATATTGAATCCTATCAGAAGATCAACCCATTTATGGATGATATGTTGTGATTTAAAGTTGGTCATACGTGGTGTAGAGTTCTCCTATCATGCATATGTACCGAGGTTTTTGGGGTATAGGTATATTATGAGAATAGATTAGATGTCTCGCTATAGAATAGTATTGGATTGCGATAGAAGGGTAATTTGATTTAGAAGAGATGAGGGGCGCAACTTGATTTTATGTTCTGAGTCCCATATTTCTGTTATGGAGACCTATTTATATAATCTTAATCTGTCATAAGAAGAGTTACCATCTATCCTCATAGTGAAATAGTTTCTATATGCATTCAAAGATGTTTTTCGTCTTCCTTCCCGCAGAGAAATCAGATTAATCATTGATCTTGAGAGAGATGCTAGGCTAGTTGTGATACCTCTCAGGCATGCAGCTTCAAAGGAAAGAAGATAATTGTATACATAAGTTTCAAAGCTGTTACAAAAGGGATTTATTAGAAGAAGTAATTAAGAGTGGGGAGTGCCTATCGTTTTTGCTACTAAGGAAGACGATTCCATTAGATTACACATTGATTATTGAGAACTAAACAAGCCGATGAGGAAGATCCACTACCCATTGCCTTGGATTGACGACCTCTTCGATCAACTTGTTAGGGAAAAGGTTCTCTTGCTAAATCTAGCCACCAGATTTCACCTGCTATGAGTATTTTGAAGATTGTGTTCCGTACACCAGATAGATTATATAAGAGTATAAATCATGTCGTTCTGACTGACTAACGCTCTACTTTATTTTGTTGACTTGATGAGTAAGGTATTTCAGGAGCATTTGAAAAATTTTGCAGTAATTCTTATATATTCCAAAAGTGAGGTGGAGCATGAGTTTCATTTGAGAAAAGTATTTGATGTTTAGAGTAGGAATCAATTGAGGGAAAATTTTTTGCGTTGTCGCTTCTAGAGAAATATCGTTCGTTTTCTTGGGCATGTTGTATTAACATAAATTTCATAGTAGACCTAGGGAAAGTAGCGACTGTTAGAAATTGGAAGACATCGAAGAATGCTTTAAAGGTCTATAGCTTTCTTGGATTGGTAGTGTTCTATAGGAATTTTATAAAAGACCTCATGAAGATGCCTTTAACTCGTCTTGCTAGAAAGAACTTGATTTATACTTGGAGTACGAAATGTGAGACGGCATTTGTTAAATTGAAGGAGCTATTAAAGAGAGCTCCATTTTTGACTATTCTTGATGGTACCAAGCCTTTTACCATGTATATTGGTGCATGCGGTATTGGTCTTGGTGTTGTCCTTCTGCAAGAGGGGAAGGTAGCATATGCGAGCCAACATCTTAAGACTCATGATAGAAATTGCCCCACATAAGAACTTGAGCTAGCCACTATTATGTTCACATTATAGTCCTGCAGGCACTAACTGTTAAGATAGAGGTTTGAGTTGTTCACAAATCATGTCCCTTAAGTATCTGTTCTCCTAAAAGTACTTGAATCCGAGGCAACAAGGGAAGATGGAGTTTCTGTCAACATATGATTTTGGGATTGCTTATAATCTAGGAAAGGGGAATGTAGTTGTTGATGCTTTGAGTAAGATGCACGTCGAGTTGAATGCTATGTTGTTGGAATCGAAGCAGTTGGAGTTCATATTGGACTTTTACTTATGACCCTCATCAGAATATGCACCTGGTTTATTAGCAACAATGGAAGTTATGCCTATGTTGATGGATCAAATTAGGTTAACTTAAGGGCAAGATGCATCATTGGTTGGTATCATGAAGCAGTTAGAACAAGGTGAACGATTGAGTTATTTAGGTTGTTACTCTTGGGATCAGAAGCATATTTAAGATGAGATATGAGATTTCATTCACTGTAGGTTAGGCAGTTGATTATAGAGTTAAGGGTAGGGGTAGCCTTAGGGGCAGTTATGTAATTTGTTACATATATCTAACTCGATAATCAATCTTTTTTAAAATAAAAGGTGTTTTCTGTTTTTTATATACTTATTATATTGTTGTATAATAAATCAAGCAATCAATTTAATGTACAATAAATAGAAATTCTAAAATTATATGTTATGTGATGGTAATTACAATGTTTGGTAATAATGAGAAATTTATCATATTAAAAATAAAACATTATTTTAAATATTTCTAGTGAAGATGTTGTCCTATTATATCCAACTTTCATTCACCAAACCCTGGTTCATCTCATATAGTTATTGTGGACTTGTATAAGAATATAGAGTAGGTTAATGCATCATACTACCTTGCCTACCGCAACATGCATTCCTATCTATGTCGCAACTGACTCGGTAAGCTATGTGTTCGGGCGGAAAACTGTTTGAGGTACTCCAAATGGGATATCGATACACCCTTCGAGACTAGTGTGCGCAATGCTCTCTAAATGTTTGATTGTGTATTACTCATGACTAGGGGCACTAGTGGGTTGAATATTGATATTTAATGGATGTCATAGGATGTCTCACTCGAGAGTTTTTTGAAAGTTAATATAATTAAGGTCAAACAGAGTATCTCGAGTGACAATATTACACAGAATTCTTGACATGAGAATACTATCTAGCTTATATATGGACTCTACTTTGATTATAGTTAAATCAAGGCATGACACCCATTGAATGACTTTAATTGGATCTGAGTTGAAGCATTGAAAATGAAACACTATTCAATAGAGAATTCATTGCCCCAGTTATATCAGATTAGTATCATGGTCAATTGTAGTCAACTCAAAATCAAAGCCATCTTCCAACGCTGTATGGGAATAATAATTTTTATTACCCACAAAGGATTTTATAATTGAACTATTCGAGAGTAATGCAAACAATGTTGGAATTTTGATCAAAATCAAATTCCATAAGTCCAAAAGCGATATAGTGTTAACCAAGAGAATTGGTATAAATAATCATTACTACTCGGTACTGCTTATACAATAAAATTATATTTTATCATAAAGATGTATAAGTAATAAATTAAGCTAAAATGACACACCACCAGCTAAGGCAATGTGTGAATGTTAATATTCGAATTGTTTAATATTAATTGCTGATTAAATTTACACCTTTGAGTCACATAACCATAATGATGAGTACTCCAAGAAAACCACATGATTTAATTAATCGTAAACATTTAATATTTATGAACTATTATTTTTTAATTTAATTTGAGTTATTTGATTACTAGTAATATTTAATAAAGTGCATCATAAATGTTGTACACCCATGCATCGATATACGATATCGATAAAAAAATTAAATTGATTTAAATAGGTCAATTGTTAAGTTGTTTTGTGAAAACTTTATGGCCCAGATGCCACTTTTATAGCCAACTATGCTTGAGGGGGGAGGGGGGTTTCATATGTGATTTGAAAATCCAAAGGAGCAATTAAAGGAAGGAAATAAATCATCTTTTACTCTTCTTTATGACTCGCTTAAAATGACATTTATAAAATAAGTTTTTTCCCTTTTCTCCTCATTCTATTTACTACCAAAAATATAAAGAGAGGAGAGAGGATTTGAGGGGATTTAATGAGGAATTAAATAAAGAATATTTTAATGGAGGGAATCAAAAGGTTTAAATGTTTCCTTTAAGACAAATTCTCTTTTATTTATTTTAGAATTCCAACCGACAATTTACTTTTACTTCTCTTTTCTCTCCACCTTCTCATGGCCAAAATACCAAGAAACCATGGAATAAAAAAAATCCCAAAAAAATAATATCCAAATTAAACCACAATAAAAGGTGGTTGTTATCTCTATTGATTCTTGCAAAATTTAGAGGTCGATTCAGTTGAATTTTGGAGTCTTTGTTTAATGTGCAATTTATGGCTACATCCTAAGGCGATTTTTAACTTTATTTATTCAAATATATTTATTATGTTCACATTATTTGAATCTTCGCATGTTTCATACCGAATGTTTACATATATTCATCTTATAATATAATCCCCTTTAGCAACATTTCAATCAATAAACTATTCATCATGTTAATTTTTTTTGGATCCCCTTTTGTGTTATTCCTCCACTAATTAGATGATCGCTATGCTAGTATAATTTATACCCTTCATCTTATATGATTATTTATTCATATTCTTTGTATAATTTGATTCTGAACCTTTTATAACGAATTTATATGTACCTAAGTTGTCCGATCTATTTTGTTTTTAATTTGGAATCATTTTTGATTGAATACCATTTAATTAAATATACATACATACATATGTATATGTATATGTATATGTATATGTATATGTATATGTATATGTATATGTATATGTATATGTATATGTATATGTATATGTATATGTATATGTATATGTATATGTATATGTATATGTATATATGTTACATGATTATTTAAGCAATTTTGACTAATTTTTAGTTAATTATGATTGATTTTTGATTGAAAAAACTTTAACTATTTAAATTCACCTTTAAAGTGAATACATATGTTACACGATTGTTATTTGAATATATTCTATTTGGTTGCATAAGTGTAAATGTCATTTTGACTTAAAAACCCATAAATGGAGTAGTATGTAAAATCTTAAACCATTTGATTCATTCCTATGTTGAAAGTTGGATTTGTAAACTTTAATTTTATATATGTAAATATTAGATGCAATTTTTATATAAATGTGTAATTTTAAATATCAAAACATAGCTTGAAATTATTATATTTAGGCACATATGTATATGTATGTTATTTTAACATAAATTTTATAAAATGGACCTTAATGTAAAATTATAAAATTCAATTTTAAACCTTTCCTTAATTATATATCTATCATTATATGTACATATATTTTAAATATAAACCATGGATAAAGAAGGTATATATAAAGGCATAAATGGGTCCATTATGGTGTAAATCCTAGCACCAACATAAGGTCACATTACCCATGTGCACTTTATATTTGTAACACGTACATTTTACATAAATAATACATTTGATACACTTATAAGAAAAGATCTTTTTAAATAAACAGAATAAAATAAAGATTTTATTTAAATTTTAGATCGTACTTAAATCCACTTTAAATTTCATAGGACCAATAAATCCAAGTTTTTTTTGAAATCTACCAATTTCATCCTCTTCTAATTGGTCCAGTTCCTATAGTTGATACATAATTGAGAAGGTTCAAGATGAGTGCCGCTATTCTAGGATGATATTAATCTAGAAGAGGATAAGATGTACCCGAATACGAAGAGAGTATTTTATTAGCTGGGGATAAAGTGGCATGTAGCGGAGTATGTGGTGTACTGCTTGTTGTGCCAAAGGGTTGGGGGGGCAAAAAAGCCGAGCAGGCTATTACTACCATTAAAGATTCCATAGTGGAAATGAACATCTCTATAGGTCGATGGTTGCCAATGAGTAGGAGGAAAATGAAAGCAACTAGGTTATATTAGATCGACTTACCAGTAGCGCACACTTCATTTTGGGTAAGAATATGAGGAAGGCAACGATTTTAATGACATTATATATCAAGAAAGTGGTTTGACTTCATGGAGTTTCGTTGAATGTAGTAAGCGATCAAGGCCTAACTTACATAAGTGATTGTTGAAGGAGCCTAAAAGATGTATTAAGGACTGAGCCGAATTTGAGTATGGCGTATCACTCGTACACCACTGGCAAACAAAAAAGGCAAACCAAGTGTTGGAAGATTTTTCGAGAGCATGTATATTAGATTTTAAAGGATCTTGTGAGGATCGCCTATCTTTGTAATAATAGTTACCATACTAGCTTAGGTATGACAACTTTTGAAGTGTTGTGTAGGAGGCCAAGTAAGTCACCTTCATGTTGGTGGAAGTCAACAGATAAGATCATAATTGCACTAGATTTGGCTAAGGATACTACAAAGAAGGTGGATGTTAAAGAAAAGGAAGAAGGCCATACATGTTCAAAAGGAATTTTTTTTCGATAAGAGATGGCAGGATTTGGAATTTGTAGTTAGTGACTTCGTTTTCATGAAGGCATCGCCTTTGAAGAGATTAGTAAGATTCAGAAGTTCGTAGAAGTTAGCACTTTGATTGTTGGCCTATTTCGTATACTAAATAAGATTTGGAGTTTGGCATATAGAGTGAAGCTTCTAGAAAAGATAGCATGATTTCCATAATATATTCCATGTAGCACATTTGCAAAAAAGTGCACATGATCCAACCATGGTAGTCGAGCTAAATCAGCCAGAGGATGCGGAGTTGGAGCCTAAGCCGAGTTCATCCTGTGGTCCAGAACATATTTCTTATATGTTGTAAAGTGGCTTAAGAATAAGGTAGTAAATTTGGTAAGAGTACAGCGAGGGAACGATTCAGTTGACGGTATGTGGGAGCTTTAATAGAAGATGGAGGCTTTTCATCCTCAATCTTTACTGGTATGTTCCTTTGTTTAGTTTATTTTTTTGGACTAGTTTTATTCTTAGATTTGGATTGGAGGATTTGGATGGTTCGGTTGCTAGGATAAAGTACTACTAGGTTTAGGATTTCCAGGTATATACTCGATTGTTGTGATATGACAATTGCATTCATGTAGAAACTATATACTTATATTATGATGTTATGCATTCATGCTTGATATGCCATATTATCGCATTCGTATAAGGTGAATAAATTGCATTTCTACATTATAGTATAGAATATTACAAGTATATATGCCATCACCCATGCCTATATGCTCTAGTATACTATCATTGTTGCTTCACCTAAGTTACATGTGCTATGTTTATTCATTTTGGTTGCTTCTCTGCCCATTTAGAATTTCAGTGATGAAATTCTTTTAAAAGAGAGAAAGGAGAAAGTAATACCCTGTATAATTTAATGTTAACTAATATTTAATAGATACAATAATTTAAATAATGGGAGAAGATGGTCATTTTTCAAAGTTTGGAATTTGACAATGAAAGCTATACCATTGCGTGGAGCACGTCATTCTAGCCAGTTTTGACTATTCATTTGTTCGATTTAGGGTTATATGGAGAAAATATAGTCGAAATAAATTTTAGTGCTAAGTGGGGTTTGGGCTTTTCAACTAAAGAAATGTTTAAAAAATTCCCTCCAATTATAAATAGATAAGTAGTATAATTCTAGAATTCAAACTTCCATTTTCTTCACCGTGTCATTTTCTCCTTCCACTTCTCTCTTCTTCACTCAATTTCAAAAAGGCATAACTTTCTCGTTTCTTGACGATGGTATGACGAAGGGCATGCAACATATTATCAACTATACTAATTTAGAGACAGTGCTCGAAGGATTTGGGTGTTACAGATATAAACAACGAAGGGAAAAAGTGGTTTGGAGCATATCGGGAGGTTTAGTGAGTGAATCTTCTCTAAACCTTGATATAATGCATTAATAAAATTATAACTATGACTTAGTTCTAAGTCAGAGATAATTACAAGTTAATTACTAAAATATAATAATTTAATGAATGTGTTGCTAGATAGTTAAAGTAACAGTGAGTGGAATGTGCAACTTTGCATTAAAATAACAGTCGAGGCTGATTAATTGATAATTAATGGTAAGAATGCTATAGTCATAGCTATTTAGTGTGGTATAATAAAGTAATAATTAGTATAAATCAATTGGAAGAAGATCTGCATCGAAATGATGAAGATAAAGGGAAGAAAGTTGAAGGACGGAATGAGAACAAAGCATGTAAAAGAAAATAAATAAATGCGTCTTCATTAGTCAAACCCCCATCACCAGTGGCCGATCAGTGATAAGGACCAATCGACCACTGGTTGATTTAGGGATCGACCGGTGAATAAAATTTTGATCCAGGTTGAACAAGGATTGTAATGACCCGCCCTTCTACTATTAGAAAGACGTATCATTAGTAAGAAAAGAAAGGGATAGAAGTAGAAAAGAAAGAAAAGAAAAGAACAACGACATCAGAATCTCACAGCGGAACGAATAAATTATATTAATCACATAAGTATTTACATAATATAATACATCAATCAGAGTCATACAGATTATACATAACATACTAGACAGTTATAAACACCTGTCTAGTTAATACAACTCAATACAATACAACTCAAACAATATGACTCAGAGATACCAACACAGCAGAACCTTATATATATCTACAACGCTGAAGCCTCCTGCTCCATTGCTCCTCCAGAATTCGTCAAAGCTAACCTGAATCCCTTGACTACCCGTAAAAATTTGGGTACCCGAGAGTTTATGAAAAACAAAAATAAACTCCGGGTCAGACATGGGTCTGGTATGAGTAAACGATTTAAAGTTGTTTAACTTTGAAAAACATTTGAAAACAAAGGTATCACGTAAGACTCCCCACAAATAAATACGGGTAAGTTTTTACCTTACGCTAACCAAAACATTTGTATAGGAAATCCAGTGATATTATAATAGTGTCTAGGGTTTTCAAGTAAAATACAGAAATAGCTGAAATGCTTACATCTCACATTCCAACATAGTTGGGCACAATCAAAACGTACGGCGCTTATTGGAAATTGGATCCCATACAATGGCAGGGCTACTGGGGTACCGCCCGTCACAGTACGGGGCCTAGATCACCGTACCGAGGATTACTCCCTTCATCCCCTGCAACACAAGGCCGGAACCATTCCTTACTGAACAGTCCCGAACAAGATAAACCCCGTGGTTGGCGCGACCAACCACCCACTAAGCCGAA
The DNA here is from genome assembly GCA_030765085.1 of Allium cepa. Lineage (NCBI taxonomy): Eukaryota > Viridiplantae > Streptophyta > Magnoliopsida > Asparagales > Amaryllidaceae > Allium > Allium cepa. The sequence continues at coordinate 646,342,521 of CM060939.1, read as the reverse complement.
ATAAAAAAAGGGACATCTAGACAGGGGAAATATCTTGTCCTGCTTGGGCATGACCCACCTAACCTTGCTGCATCTCCCCTGTTTTAGCCATTCCCGGTTGATGAGGCTTCAGGCTGCGATTACCTTTAAAGAACATATCACTTAGAATGCTCATCGTCCGCCTGACGATGTGCTGAAAGCATTCAATCCATACAAGTTCGTTCCGGGTTCGAACGAAACCGAAGGCATTATCTCGTCACACTCATTTTGGAATCACCCTCAGTGTCAACGACGATAACCCTTGCATTCTGAAAACTCCAACTCGATCTTCATTTCAGAATTCACGACCTAACGTTTAAATTGGATCGATGTGGTTTTCGGAAAATCAAATTTGATTCTTCCGATCCCGGTCTCATCGAATCCAACCGCCATTTTAAGGGCCAAGTTGTCTAATTAACTTAACAGTTTAAATAAATTAAATTCAACAATTGAATTAACATAGCATTTATCACAGATAAAACATATAGATGCATCATAGATATAGCATAACATATCACTGAACATCACAGAATATCATCACATAAATATCCAAAACAGATATTCAATCACAACAGTCCATAAGCAATCACTTTTAAGTCTTATTTGTAATTTATTCAATTTAGAATTAATTACCTGAGAGTTAATCTTTTAACTCTATTTAATTAGTCCTTAGTTAACAATCAATTACTTATTTCACTCCGGATGGTTTAATTAATGATTTCTTAATTAATCATTTAGTCATAACTACATGCTTATTTTATTTCAAACTATCAATTACCTAATTATCTCTTAACTCAGTTATTTACCTTAATTAACCATTTAATTTAATAATCTTAGCTATTAATCGATTTAATTACCCATGTAATAACTGCTGATTACTTCCTTAATCCTTTATTTATTCTTAATTAAACTACTCGATTAATTAACCATTAATCATTCATAAATTATCCTAAGTAGTCAATTACAAATTTATCAATTATTTATAATTTATGTCTAATTATAATTTAAGAGTTATTGTTCTTTAATTTCTTTCTAAACTAATTAAATGTTCAACTTAATGAAACATTTAAAAGTCTTCTCTTAAATTTTAAAACCAATTATAATAGTAGCTCCAAACCTAATTATTAGATAACCTTATATTTAATGTAATTAATTTCTTAATTTGTTACCCCAATTCATAAATTAACTTAATTAACTAATTTAAACTTCTTAATTACAAATTAATTGAATAAGAGTTAAAAATCTTTTCTTATTAACTTTAAAACTAAATACTTATTAACTAAAAATGTTTAAACGTTAATTAAATCTGGTCATGTATCTTTAATTAACTACTAATTAAAATATTCATTTAAGTTTGAAAACATTTTTAACAATACTTAATTTTTACCTTGAACCCATACAGTTTAGTAACCAAGTCCTGTTACGCTTAAGCTCTTCAACTAGACCCGAGACACATCTTGGTATGCACGAGTAAACCCCGGGTTTCCCACTCAATCTCCCCGAGTCTTTCCCCCCTAAACCCGTTCATCCTCTCTCCTTCCCTGTTTCTCCCCTTCTTCTCATTTTATATATTTCACTTTTTAAGTTATAAGTAACTACTGGAGTCACGCATGAGAACGACTCGAAGCCACGATCGAAGAAACCTCCCCAAATCTCGAGCACAAGCAGCGACGACTCACAGCCACTCAACCGACACTGCTCCACCACCGTGCACGTGCACGGTGGTCCACGACGCCTCCGGTCACTCGCGACGGCGTCCACAAACTCTAAATCACCCACATACCCAACAGCCAATCCCCATATCCACGATCAAGCCGAAAGGCAAAATCTCACCTTAAACACGAACACATACGAATCTTAGGAAAACAAAATCGCTTCGACCCAACGACGGCGACCACTGGAAGCGATGGGTCTCCGGCCATAGCTCAACCACGTACCCTTCTATCCTCACTCAAAATCGCGATCAACTCGGTCACACTATGATGCCGAGATCAAAAGTTTTACAGAGCCTTGAAAATGTAAGCAGTAACTCTATCTTCAATTCAAACTCAAAACCTTTGCATTAGAAAATTATTTTAGCATTTTTCTAGTGATCTCACATCACCGTTTTAGCTTCATGTTAAACTACAACATCTAAAATTGTTTAAATCATCAGAATTTCATGAAAATACATTTTTGGTTCACTGACAAATTTCTCTGTGCATAGTTGACTCAAAATTATAAAGTTTGTCTTAAAAATCATAGTTTTATATGTTGTTTCAGATTATAAGTTCAAGTTTACGATTCGAGATATTCGAATTTTTGCCTTTATTTGATGTTTACTGTAAATGTAAGTTTACAGTACCTATACCTTTAGCATAAACAATATTTATTTAGTTCAGGTGTTAATTACAGGAAATGATTTGATAAAGAAATATATATGATATATTCTCCGTTTCCTTTGCCTCAGATTTTAGAAAGAACTTGAAGAACTCAACTACAGTTCATCCAGAATTTACAAACATAACATAGCATTATTATATCAACACAGTAACCCATTCATGTGTCAAATATTTAAAACCAAATTTCACAAAAACATTAGTTTACTCCCCAAACAATATGAACAGCAAGGAAATGTTGAAGAAGACACTGCAGAAATACTCTGAAACCTTCTTAAGTTTTTCTGTCTTCTGTTCTCTTTTTTTTTTCTGTTTTTAAATTAAGGTATATTGCAAAGCAAGACAATGCTTTCAGGTTTGTATATATAAACTGATGATATATAGATAGATTGATATAGAAGCTACTAATTAGGTTGTATCTAGGCAGTTCATATTTGTTTGTCATTCTTTCTTGTAATTGGTTAAGAAAAGTCTGCAGAAAAGGATTATGACAGGAATTTCGGCTACATGTACTAGTTAAGCAAGAAGTTAGGCTATTTAATGTTTCATGCTTTTAATTATGATAGCATGTATTTAATGTATACTGATTTTTATATTGTGTTGTACAAAGATATTTAATTCATTTCGGCCAACATATCTAGCAAGACACAGATTTTGTTTTATGTTATTGAAGTCAACTTTGTTTTCTTGTTTGCTTATATCTAACAAATGTTTATGCTTCATTTATGCTAACAATTAATAAATGTTTCAGTTTTTTTTTTCCATTTGTTTTGTACAAGCTACAGATTTTTGTTTATTATTATTTTGAAGTGAACTCTTTTGTTCCCTGATGCATATACACAGCACATACTTTATATTTATTTCATAGCATTGATTGTACAAAGATATCTATATGTTTTTCTTATACCTATAAATTGTACAAAGGCACAAATATGATTATAACTGGTTTACATTTATTTATAATATTCTATTTGTATTCCAGACTTTAAAGTTTTTGCTTCATAGTATTTTGTTTGCATTATTATATTTCAAGTTATGACTTATATTAGTATATTTATATTTTAATTACATTTATACTTTATAATTATGGTTTATAGTTTTTCTCTTCTATTTACATTGTTTTATATTTAAGTTCATATTTATGATTTATACTTGTTTGATATGTTCATGTTTATAATCATTTATATTGTTTTATACTTAAGCTTTTAAATTCCCATATCCAATACCCAAATCATTATTATTTAAAGTCCTACAATTATATATATATATATATACATATATTATCAGATATGAAAATATTGAAAGTATTTTAATTCAATTATGTAAAAATAAGTTATATTATCAAAAGATTTTATTTTGCACTCTCCAAAGTCCAATTCCCCTTTTGTTTAAAAAAAACAATTTAGATAAATAATTTAACAGTGTCTCCAAATCATCATCATTTAATATGGTCAATTTTCATTTCATTTAATTCAGATTAAATATTTATTAAAATAAACGGGGTCAAAAATCCAGGATCGTTACATTCCTCCCCCCTCAAAAGAATTTCGTCCCCGAAATTTAAAACCAGGATAAATTTAAAAGCTGTTATATTAACAATCCAAACATACATATCATTCATACAATAGCAAACAAACAAGCAGTCTATGCTAACAAACAACACTAGTTATCTGAACATAAATTCGGATAAGCATTCCTAAAATTATCGAGAGTTTGTCCCTCGATGATCAACAATCCAAACTGGATTCCTGACCACAGTCAAATTAGATTCCACTTCCAAATTCCTGAATTACTGGTTTAACAACTAATGATGACTTATGAACAAATTTCTAAGATAGGATATATAGAATACACAATAAACCTCATATATCAACTTTGGCAATTCAATACTGAAATCTACAATATTAATTCTTTCCCACTTTGATTTGTTCTTTACAAAATTTTCAATATTTATTCAATCAAACCCGTACGATGTACATATACCATTCGTACGCAATATCAAATCCGATCGCTCGCTCGATCACACAATTTCACCTCCGAACTAGTATCGTCCACCCGACTTTCTAGTGCGGACTCAGAACTGGTTTCTTGATCAAAAACTGTCATTCTCCTTGCATAGTCACAACTATGATGGAGAATTTTCAGCATCAATCAAAATTCAAATTCATGGTTCGTCGTCGAAAATCGAGTGAAAAATCTTAACTCGGATCGATATATAATTATCTCGAAATTCTGTGCTCGAATCTGGATCTAATTTCTACGGGAATAAAATCATATACGTACATCCTACGTATTCATATCTATTGATTATCAACCATATCAATTTCTTTATTCACATTATTCTGATTCTATCTACTTGGAATAATCTTCTCAATATCAAATTTACTTAAGAATTTTACCATTCATTTCTTAAGCTTAATATAAGCATTATATATACTCTTATATTATTACTCTGCTGTTTCAGCTTTAATATCTTCTTATTTAAATCTGAATTACCAATTCTATATGAATTCAATTTTCTTAACTCTGAATATTGAACTTTATTGTCTGTCTTTCATTTAAACCGATTCCTATTATTATTATCAAATTAGTTTCGTTCACTAATTTATTTTAAATTTCCAACTTGAAATTATTTTGTTGCTAAATTTTTTTTTTTTTTCAAATTCTGGAAAGCTTTGACATATTTTCCATTTGTTTAGCATTACATATTTCCATAAGCACAACTGTAGGGTTCTAATCCTCAACACAATTAATTTCAATCAATTCTCAAACCATTCCCTTTTAATTAAAAGGAATTTACAACTTTCTTGCTTATAAAATCCATTTAAGCAATACAAACTTATATTCAAAATCATCTTATTTTGCTTCTAACAATTCATAAATTTTTATCTAATCTCATTTACTTCAAACAACCCATTTTATATGCAATTCAACAATATTATTGTGAATAAACAATCACTTAAGCTTTATAACAAATTTTAAATTGATTTCAATCCCCATTTAAATTATTCACAATCCTCACATTGCATTTTCTTCCATTTCAATCAGGTTTGATTCCAAACCATCTTATTAAACTTGACAACCAATATTTTAAATTAATCATCTCACAATTTATTTAAGTCATTAACTGTTTCACTTAATAACTTAAGTTCATTCTATTCCACCAATTCCCATTCAAATCTTTGATTTGATTTTCTTTTAATCAAATCTCAACTACTTACTGATTAATTTATTCTTTTATCCATCCTTAAATTTTAATTTACATGAATAATTCATTATTAAATTTATTCATAATCAATTATTCAATTTATACTTGAATTAAATTTGTTTACAACTCACACCTATTCTATTTAAATCCAATTCACTGCTTACTTTGGTTTTACATTTACTTATTTGTTTAATTTTTTTTTTTTTATTTCATTCAAATTTTATCTATAACTCGACTGAGTTCATTTAAATTCAATTTTATTTTAACTCATCTTCAGTTAAATTTAGCTATTTACCATTCCTTAAATTTTATTTCTCAGTATATGAGCTCAAAACTTATTCGTTTACTTAAAAGCTTATATTGCTCATTTGAGTCATTTCATCTCATAATCACAATTTCAGATTATAAATAGCACTTATTATTGTAAGGTATAAACTTTCATTTCACCATTACAATCATTTTACCTTCCAGTTTTATATCCAATTAAGTTCATTTTGAACTTCAATTCCATTTAACTTAACTCAGGTTAAACTCAAGTATATTTTCTTATCTTCATTTTCTTAAGTTAAATTTTAATTCCGGGATTACAATACCCGATTTCCTCTTATTAATAGCAACTTTACTTTATAGGTTTAATAGTTGATTCATCTAAACTTATACATTATTAATTAGAATTCTTAGAATTCAATTGCCCGGTTCTTATTTCCAAAACCATTTTGAAAGGATAACTACTCATACTCACTTGGTATAGCAAATCAAATTTTCAAATTCTAAACACTTGTTTTCACCAAAACAAATTTCTCTATTTGAAAATCTCTAAAACAACTTGTATACCCAACAACTCCAAATATCATGTTCAATTATCCTGGTAGCAATCCATCACTTTAGAAACTCGAAAATGAATACTGATGATGTGGCCATCATCATCAGGACTATTTTCCAGCGACTGAAATGAATTCAGTGCTTCCTTATTTTCACAAATCCTTTCCAAAAATTTTTTTCATTCAACAATATTTTCCAAAACAATATTACATCGTTGCCTTCAAATCATTGGAAAAATATTTCAAACATTCCCAAGCTTTTAAATTTCCCAAATCCTTTAGTTTGAATTCATTTAAACACCTTTTAAATTCCGGGACTTAAATTTTTTTTTTTTAGTCAAGTTTTAGTTATATTCCTTTTATTGGATAATTTTTATTTGGTTATAAGCCACTCAAATTTAAATTTTTATTTGATTGTACTATTAACAATCAAACATCCAAGTATATATAGTTATTTTAGAAAAATATTTCTTTTTATATCAAAATATAATTTTTGGGTAAAATTATTTCATTTACCCTACCTTTAAAAACAATACCGTGTCGGTCTATCTTGTTTAAGAGTTTAGAAATTCCTATCGATGAAATGGCGTCCCACACATCAACCAGAATCCATAAACACTCAACAGATAAATCAACACAATAAAAAAAAAATTATATTCACTAACAAATACGCGCTCATATCTATTAATACACTCAAACTCATTTCAGAGTACTACTGACTCTGTTCCATGAGTAATTCCTACCAGAGCCAAGGTTATCACCAACCTATGCTCTGATACCAACTGTAATGACCCGCCCTTCTACTATTAGAAAGACGTATCATTAGTAAGAAAAGAAAGGGATAGAAGTAGAAAAGAAAGAAAAGAAAAGAACAACGACATCAGAATCTCACAGCGGAACGAATAAATTATATTAATCACATAAGTATTTACATAATATAATACATCAATCAGAGTCATAGAGATTGTACATAACATACTAGACAGTTATAAACACCTGTCTAGTTAATACAACTCAATACAATACAACTCAAACAATATGACTCAGAGATACCAACACAGCAGAACCTTATATATATCTACAACGCTGAAGCCTCCTGCTCCATTGCTCCTCCAGAATTCGTCAAAGCTAACCTGAATCCCTTGACTACCCATAAAAATTTGGGTACCCGAGAGTTTATGAAAAACAAAAATAAACTCCGGGACAGACATGGGTCTGGTATGAGTAAACGATTTAAAGTTTTTTAACTTTGAAAAACATTTGAAAATAAAGGTATCACGTAAGACTCCCCACAAATAAATACGGGTAAGTTTTTACCTTACGCTAACCAAAACATTTTTATAGGAAATCCAGTGATATTATAATAGTGTCTAGGGTTTTCAAGTAAAATACAGAAATAGCTGAAATGCTTACATCTCACATTCCAACATAGTTGGGCACAATCAAAACGTACGGCGCTTATTGGAAATTGGATCCCATACAATGGTAGGGCTACTGGGGTACCGCCCGTCACAGTACGGGGCCTAGATCACCGTACCGAGGATTACTCCCTTCATCCCCTGCAACACAAGGCCGGAACCATTCCTTACTGAACAGTCCCGAACAAGATAAACCCCGTGGTTGGCGCGACCAACCACCCACTAAGCCGAAATAAAAAAAGCGACATCTAGACAGGGGAAATATCTTGTCCTGCTTGGGAATGACCCACCTAACCTTGCTGCATCTCCCCTGTTTTAGCCATTCCCGGTTGATGAGGCTTGAGGCTGCGATTACCTTTAAAGAACATATCACTTAGAATGCTCATCGTCCGCCTGACGATGTGCTAAAAGCATTCAATCCATACAAGTTCGTTCCGGGTTCGAACGAAACCGAAGGCATTATCTCGTCACACTCATTTTGGAATCACCCTCAGAGTCAACGACGATAACCCTTGCATTCTGAAAACTCCAACTCGATCTTCATTTCAGAATTCACGACCTAACGTTTAAATTGGATCGATGTGGTTTTCGGAAAATCAAATTTGATTCTTCCGATCCCGGTCTCATCGAATCCAACCGCCATTTTAAGGGCCAAGTTGTCTAATTAACTTAACAGTTTAAATAAATTAAATTCAACAATTGAATTAACATAGCATTTATCACAGATAAAACATATAAATGCATCATAGATATAGCATAACATATCACTGAACATCACAGAATATCATCACATAAATATCCAAAACAGATATTCAATCACAACAGTCCATAAGCAATCACTTTTAAGTCTTATTTGTAATTTATTCAATTTAGAATTAATTACCTGAGAGTTAATCTTTTAACTCTATTTAATTAGTCCTTAGTTAACAATCAATTACTTATTTCACTCCGGATGGTTTAATTAATGATTTCTTAATTAATCATTTAGTCATAACTACATGCTTATTTTATTTCAAACTATCAATTACCTAGTTATCTCTTAACTCAGTTATTTACCTTAATTAACCATTTAATTTAATAATCTTAGCTATTAATCGATTTAATTACCCATGTAATAACTGCTGATTACTTCCTTAATCCTTTATTTATTCTTAATTAAACTACTCGATTAATTAACCATTAATCATTCATAAATTATCCTAAGTAGTCAATTACAAATTTATCAATTATTTATAATTTATGTCTAATTATAATTTAAGAGTTATTGTTCTTTAATTTCTTTCTAAACTAATTAAATGTTCAACTTAATGAAACATTTAAAAGTCTTCTCTTAAATTTTAAAACCAATTATAATAGTAGCTCCAAACCTAATTATTAGATAACCTTATATTTAATGTAATTAATTTCTTAATTTGTTACCCCAATTCATAAATTAACTTAATTAACTAATTTAAACTTCTTAATTACAAATTAATTGAATAAGAGTCAAAAATCTTTTCTTATTAACTTTAAAACTAAATACTTATTAACTAAAAATGTTTAAACGTTAATTAAATCTGGTCATGTATCTTTAATTGACTACTAATTAAAATATTCATTTAAGTTTGAAAACATTTTTAACAATACTTAATTTTTACCTTGAACCCATACAGTTTAGTAACCAAGTCCTGTTACGCTTAAGCTCTTCAACTAGACCCGAGACACATCTTGGTATGCACGAGTAAACCCCGGGTTTCCCACTCAATCTCCCCGAGTCTTTCCCCCCCCTAAACCCGTTCATCCTCTCTCCTTCCCTGTTTCTCCCCTTCTTCTCATTTTATATATTTCACTTTTTAAGTTATAAGTAACTACTGGAGTCACGCATGAGAACGACTCGAAGCCACGATCGAAGAAACCTCCCCAAATCTCGAGCACAAGCAGCGACGACTCACAGCCACTCAACCGACACTGCTCCACCACCGTGCACGTGCACGGTGGTCCACGACGCCTCCGGTCACTCGCGACGGCGTCCACAAACTCTAAATCACCCACATACCCAACAGCCAATCCCCATATCCACGATCAAGCCGAAAGGCAAAATCTCACCTTAAACATGAACACATACGAATCTTAGGAAAACAAAATCGCTTCGACCCAACGACGGCGACCACTGGAAGCGATGGGTCTCCGGCCATAGCTCAACCACGTACCCTTCTATCCTCACTCAAAATCGCGATCAACTCGATCACACTATGATGCCGAGATCAAAAGTTTTACAGAGCCTTGAAAATGTAAGCAGTAACTCTATCTTCAATTCAAACTCAAAACCTTTGCATTAGAAAATTATTTTAGCATTTTTCTAGTGATCTCACATCACCGTTTTAGCTTCATTTTAAACTACAACAGCTAAAATTGTTTAAATCATCAGAATTTCATGAAAATACATTTTTGGTTCACTGACAAATTTCTCTGTGCATAGTTGACTCAAAATTATAAAGTTTGTCTTAAAAATCATAGTTTTATATGTTGTTTCAGATTATAAGTTCAAGTTTACGATTCGAGATATTCGAATTTTTGCCTTTATTTGATGTTTACTGTAAATGTAAGTTTACAGTACCTATACCTTTAGCATAAACAATATTTATTTAGTTCAGGTGTTAATTACAGGAAATGATTTGATAAAGAAATATATATGATATATTCTCCGTTTCCTTTGCCTCAGATTTTAGAAAGAACTTGAAGAACTCAACTACAGTTCATCCAGAATTTACAAACATAACATAGCATTATTATATCAACACAGTAACCCATTCATGTGTCAAATATTTAAAACCAAATTTCACAAAAACATTAGTTTACTCCCCAAACAATATGAACAGCAAGGAAATGTTGAAGAAGACACTGCAGAAATACTCTGAAACCTTCTTAAGTTTTTCTGTCTTCTGTTCTCTTTTTTTTTTTCTGTTTTTAAATTAAGGTATATTGCAAAGCAAGACAATACTTTCAGGTTTGTATATATAAACTGATGATATATAGATAGATTGATATAGAAGCTACTAATTAGGTTGTATCTAGGCAGTTCATATTTGTTTGTCATTCTTTCTTGTAATTGGTTAAGAAAAGTCTGCAGAAAAGGATTATGACAGGAATTTCGGCTACATGTACTAGTTAAGCAAGAAGTTAGGCTATTTAATGTTTCATGCTTTTAATTATGATAGCATGTATTTAATGTATACTGATTTTTATATTGTGTTGTACAAAGATATTTAATTCATTTCGGCCAACATATCTAGCAAGACACAGATTTTGTTTTATGTTATTGAAGTCAACTTTGTTTTCTTGTTTGCTTATATCTAACAAATGTTTATGCTTCATTTATGCTAACAATTAATAAATGTTTCAGTTTTTTTTTCCATTTGTTTTGTACAAGCTATAGATTTTTGTTTATTATTATTTTGAAGTGAACTCTTTTGTTCCCTGATGCATATACACAGCACATACTTTATATTTATTTCATAGCATTGATTGTACAAAGATATCTATATGTTTTTCTTATACCTATAAATTGTACAAAGGCACAAATATGATTATAACTGGTTTACATTTATTTATAATATTCTATTTGTATTCCAGACTTTAAAGTTTTTGCTTCATAGTATTTTGTTTGCATTATTATATTTCAAGTTATGACTTATATTAGTATATTTATATTTTAATTACATTTATAGTTTATAATTATGGTTTATAGTTTTTCTCTTCTATTTACATTGTTTTATATTTAAGTTCATATTTATGATTTATACTTGTTTGATATGTTCATGTTTATAATCATTTATATTGTTTTATACTTAAGCTTTTAAATTCCCATATCCAATACCCAAATCATTATTATTTAAAGTCCTACAATTATATATATATATATATATACATATATTATCAGATATGAAAATATTGAAAGTATTTTAATTCAATTATGTAAAAATAAGTTATATTATCAAAAGATTTTATTTTGCACTCTCCAAAGTCCAATTCCCCTTTTGTTTAAAAAAAACAATTTAGATAAATAATTTAACAGTGTCTCCAAATCATCATCATTTAATATGGTCAATTTTCATTTCATTTAATTCAGATTAAATATTTATTAAAATAAACGGGGTCAAAAATCCAGGATCGTTACAAGGATCCAAATCAATCTATGCATATCCATACCATGAATTTACATAATGTTTTGGAGCTATTTTCAAGACGATTCCGATGCTACGAAGTCGAGACGAAGTACACAGATGTTAATTGTTGTATAGATTATAAATTAGTGTATTTGGTTAGTGATGGAGTTATTCGTATTCTATCGATGGTGTATGATTCTATAGCATATAGTGCGGGACTAGTATACGAACTTATAGTGCAAGCAGGCAGGTCTAGGGAGTACATTCTCCTATAGTGTATAAGGTGGTCCAAGAGGCATGGATGGTAAGGGGTCCTATAGTGTATGAGGTGGGTCGATGATGTGAGTCTAGTATGAAATAGATATAAGATGTGATTCTATATCACAGATGGTGGATATGTGAATGATTAGTTACGTGTAGCACGACTTGTACCACACGAGATGAGTCTAAGACATGTGGACGTATATGTTAGACACCGATCATGTTATAACATTGTCTTTGTAGTATATGTAGATTAGATATGTTTCACTCACTTAGACTTATGTCTGATTCACTCCTATTTTCCCATTTATTTTATAACTAGGCCCATGGAGCTAGATGACATGATGGAGCTTATGATAAAGACTTTGATTTAAATATTGTAAGTAGACTGCATGACTCATTTATATAACTAGGATTGGGATTTGTATTGCTATTGTATAAACCTATGGTTTGATGTAAGTTAACACAGTGTGATTATAAATAAATGTTGTTGGTTATTGATATTATATTTTTATTTTCTTTCACTGCGAGATTAGAAAATTTGTAATTACAAATGTGTTTATTTCTGGATTATCATAGCTCAACGACCCATCATTTTCGGTTTTCAAGGTGTTAACATCGATCCAGGCATTAAACCTGAGGGTCAAAAAAAGGGTTATTACATTGCAGTACATCTGATTTTGAACTTTCAAATATTCCATACTTTATACTCTACGTGTAAACAAACATTCTATTAATTTTCTCTGAATAACATTTTTTTTAATAAAATCAAACATTACTAATAATATAGCATATTACTATCATACAATTTATTTATTGATTATTAAAAAAGAGATAATATCTTATATTATCGTTATTTTTATTATTACCAATAAGTGATAAATATTTTTATTTTTTTATTCTTAATACCGTGCGTTCTTAACTATAAGTAATTATATCATTCGTTATTATTTTTATTATTAGTACCATATATTGTTCAAACTTTTAAATTTAAAATGGCTAGTACTTTAAAATTTTAAATATCATTCATTATTCGATAAATTCAAAATCTTCATATTCCAAAAATTTTGTTAAAACATTTCAAACTAGAAAATTTAATCACTTAAATTATAAATGGTTTAAATTCATATTCTACTATACTATTATTAATTATGTTTTATCAATACCATATCAACAACAACGACTTTATCGAACAACCTCAAAACAAAGGAATTCAAAGATAATTTCCATGCTATACGTAGAGATTTCTACACCTTTTTTAAATAGCTAGCCATCCTATTTTCCATTACAAATGCAATGATATTTACTTTTCCTAAATCATTTCCAATGGAACAGTTAATAAAATTTCGGTAGCATTTCCCCTTGTTTCCATTATCATACACAGAAGAGCATACAAGGAGAACAAGAAGGAAGTGTTGTCAAAATTTTGTTGACCGTTTAATTTACGAAACATAAATATCATTGCATTTATAACTTGTCCTATATTGGGTTATATAACATATCAGGTTAATATCAATTTTTGTTTTTTAAAAACAAATATTTGTATAGTTGTCATATATGGTACTTGTTAAGATGGCAAAATTGAACAAAAAAGTTATGGGGTTTCATTAATAATATCATATTGATAATAATGAATCCATCGAACTATTTCAAAACAATGGAATTCACAAACTATAACAAAGAGTCTATAACGAATTGAATATTGTGTATATTCAAATCAAAGCATTGGATAATACAAAAATATCAAGGAAAAGTTTTGTGCTGATGGAAGGCTTGGTTTGAGGCGGAGGGCGATGTTTTCTTGTGACGTAGCTGGTCTATGGTAGCGATCCAACTGTGCACTAGATGTTGCTTACAACAGAGAGCTATAGCGATATGGTGGAGAACGATGTTTGGTGCGGAGGGAGGGCTAGTGGTACTTTCGATTTGGATGGGCAATGACATGGTGGATAATGGGCTTAGGGGTATGCCTTAGAGAAAATTATGTAATTTGTTACATATATCTAACTTTGTGACCAATCTTATTTATAATAAAGGGTTTTTTCTTCCTATCATATGTTTGTTATATACTGATATGATTAATTAAATAATTAATTTAGAGTATACAGATGGAAAATCCTTAAATGATGAGTTGCATGATAGTAATAACAAAGTGTTAAATCATGAGAATATTATTGCAGTGAAGATAACATACTGTTTTAAACATTACTAGTCCAAATGTTTCAAGAAAGGATATCGATTCATCCCTTGAGACTAGAGTACGTAACGCTCTCCAAATGTTGGGCAGTGTATTTCTCATGGTTGCTTGAGGCATCAAGTGGTTACATATTGATAGTTATTGAATAACTATGGAGTGACCCACTCGAGAGTTCTTTGTTGGTAAATATAACTATGGTCAAACAGACAATCTTGAATTGACAATGTTACACAATCCCTCAACCTAAGAATACTATGGAACTTCAATGTGGACACTTCACTTTAATTATAGTTAAATCATGGCATAACATCCATCGAACAACAGTAGTTGGGTCTGATTTAATTGGAAGTGAAACACTATTCATAGAGAATTCATCTCCTCGGTTATATATAGCTAGTATCATAGTAAACTGTAGTCAACCCAAAATCAAAGTCCTTGACCAAAGCAGTACAATTAATAAATTATTACCGAACCAAGGATTTTTTGTTTAGAATTACAAAGTTGAATGTGGACGATGTTGGAGCTTTGCCTACAAAAATTATAAGCCCTAATGTGATATAGTTTTAATGAAGAGAATTGGTGTTAAAAATCATTAATACCTAATACTGCTTTTAATAGGTAATATCGGATTTCACCAAAAGATGTGTAAGCGATAGATTCGTTCAAAATGTCACACCATTAGCTAAGGTGATATATGAACATTAATATTCAAATTATTCGACATTAGTCGCTGACTTAATTTATACATTTGAGTCGCACAACGTAATTATGAATTCTTCACAAAACCGGAGAATTTAATCAATTTAGTAAATATTGTATAATAATTAAATATTATTTAAGAAATATTATTTACTATTTGATTTAGTTAATGTTTGGGATTTATTGGTAATTATTTGAATGCATTTATAAAAGTTACATTTGCATGTCTCGATATACGATGTCGATGTAAGTTTAAAAGAGTTTAAATAAAAGAGAATTGCATGAAGTGATTTATGAAAATTTTATGTCATTCGATGGCATGTAATTTCAGCCATACCAAGTGAAGAGAGTAAGAGTGGAAAGAGTGATATAATCAGGGTAATTAATTAAGGAATTTTTTTAGATAAAGGGAAATGTTTCATTCATTTAATTAAGATAAATCCACTAATTCATTTTTACAGATAGTTCATTCTGTCTCTTTCATTTTTTTCCTCTTCTCTCCTCTTGATTTTCCATGGCATAAAAAAAATAAAGTGGTTCACCCATATTTGCAAGGATTGGGCGTGAATCTTGAAGATCCAAGGAGATATCATCATTCAACGTGTGATTTATAGAAAACATCTTAAGATGGTTCTCTAGTTTATTTATTTATATGTTTTATCGTTCATATATTTGGATTCAAATCATTCATTATGTGTTTAATTGATTAATTTTAAATATATAAACCAAAGCCCCTGTATCTTAATTAAAAGCATGTCTATTATTTTGATTCATCTCAGATCTGCACATGTTCTTCATTCCCTAACTGTTTATGCTATTTATGTTAATATTAATAGATCCATCACCCCTTTTGTTCTTTTGTTCATATTGTATGTCTTGTTTATATTTGAATCCTATTACTATGAATGATATATGCCTTGGTTGTCTAATTCTTTACAATTTATAACTCATTGTTTGAATAATATTTTGTTTTGAAATATTATGATCAACTGATTTAAATTTTATGTTATGAATTTGGGAATTGAATATACCGTTACAAGTTATTTTGAAATAACTTTGGTCTTTATTTACATTAGAATAAAAGTTAATTCATTTTAAGATTTACATATGGACTTTTCTGTTAAATCTTAAAACTTTTATTTTAAGTTAATAAATTTGATCTAAGATTGTTATTTTGATTGAATGTATATATATTTTAAACAAAAAATTAATTAAATACATAAATTACGGGTTTTTTCAATTTAGAACATTGATTCAATTATTGTATACATACATGTGCGCGCGCACACACACACATATATATGGACACACACATGTATGTATATGTTCTTAATTTAAGTTTTACAAAATGGATTTTAATGGGTTACAATTTTGACTTAAAATTATCCATTAAATAAAACTAGTTATAAATTGTTTGCTTTACTTTAAAACCTGTTAAACAACCAAAACAACTTTAGTGTAAACAAGAATACACACACATACACTATATGCGTGTTTATATATATATATATATATATATATAATAAATGTTGTTTTGTTTACAAAAAATATTAGACAATAAAGGCATACAAAAAGGGAATCATTAACTTTACACCCTTATTATATGTTGTACTTGCATAATATATAGTATGAGTATATTTGGATATACTTACATTTCATGCTATGTTTAAACTAATCATCAATGATATTTAATGAATCATTAATCTAATCATAGTGATAAATGAAAGGTTTCACTCTCCAGTTAATGTTGTTTATTCCGTTAATTGATTGCATAGATTTTAGAAAGGAAACGAAAGATTTACTAACTAATTGTTACACAAATGGATGTATTTGATACACTCACATTTAATTTTATACCAAATTTAAACTCTTTCAAACTAGTTAAATAAAATAAATTTTTTTATTTAAAACTGCTTTTATATTGGATCTAAAATTTCTTTAACTTCATAGGCCCAATAGATCCAAATAGATTTTTTTTAAATCAACATATTTCACCCGGCTACAATAGTGAAAACCACATAGAGGAAAGGTTGGTGTTTTTTAAAGATAATGAAGGAGAATGATGCATTTGGGCTAGATAAGTTGGGTACGAGGGTGATGGCTTATCGATGCCACCCCGACGCCTTAAATATGACGCTGGCACGATGTCAATAACTTATTATAGGGAAGTTTTCCCCTATGCCTTACGGACACTGCACCGATGCCATATCTAGGGAATCGACATGGCATTGTTAATTTAAAGTAGTTAGTTTATCCCTTTTCTAGTAGTGTAAACATTCGATTTGATTATATGTATATATATATCCATAATTTACTTTCGGCCATATAAAATAGATTTCAAAGTTAAATTATTATTAGTTTGAAATATAAATATATTATATATATGTATGTATATTAAAAAATAATTTTTTCCATCCGGTTGTAACATAATATATTATATATTATTTACAATAATATATGCATGGATTTGACTTTTATACACACAAGCATATACATTATTCTTAGGTTTAGATAAGAAATTATTTCAGCTTAAAAACAATATTATATATAAATATATTATTAATGATATGGTTAAGTTTGAATTTAAATTTTAAAATATACACAAATGTATTGTACATGCAATATATGTCTGAATATTATTTTTTTGGCTAGTACCACATTGATTTAATTAAATCTTAAGTTTAATGTATATTTATGATATTATTTATGAAGGTACGTTTATTTAAAAAAAAATTATATTTATAGGTAGAAATCATTATATACATATAAAAAAATATTTTTTATATAAAAGTCGAAAGTATATATAGTAAAATAAATCATTTAAGGCTGAAAGTGAGTTATATATAAAGATAGATGTATGTCTACAAATGTGCGTAAATATATTAACGCTGTATTATGTTAAATACAAATATCGTATGCTCATTTTATATAATGTGATCATAAATCTTATTGATCGCAAATCCCCTATATTACTTAGATTAGTTTATTCACATTTATTTATACACCAAATGCTAATGTTCATATTATGACTATGAATCTCCAGTTAGTATGATAAAACTAATCAAGTTTGAAATGAAAGTTGAATTAGCTTAAAGTTAAATCAAATTATAATAGGATTTAACAAACAAAATATTGGCACTAAAACTAAAATATAATTAATTTTAAGTATTATATTCTCATTTATCATATATACACAAAATAAAATTTTAAAATTTTCCCAAATATTTCATAAGTTTTATGTAAAAATATTTTTTGAGCGGAAAAAAGGGAAATGTCTGATTTATGAAATTCCACGTGCTTAGCAAATGGAAAAAGTAAGTAGGTTAGCATATAAATCGTTACTATGTAGAAGAAGTAGTGGTAAAATAAGATAAGTTAGTGACAAGGGAAAAATCTACCTCGGATATGGAATCTATGTCTCGTTACCTTGTTGATAGACTAAAAAACTGGTTTTAAATAATTCTATTTAAAATTTTAAAAAATTTAGTTGTAAATCTATTTATCCGGCCTATATTTGCTAAAGTTGGGAAGAATTATGGACAAAAGAGAAGGTACATAAAGAAAGAATGAAAATATGGAATTCTTGACCCATACCTTTCTCCGGCATGAAGAATATTGGTTTAGAAATTTTAATTTTTCAAATTTTGGATGTTAGCAATGGTGTGTTAGGATTTTGGATGGTATGGATTGGATGAAAAATTGATTGAACTATACTTATACTCATCGAAGTGTGGGAAATTATGGATGCGAAAACAAAGATTTTACTTTTCAAAATGTGCAAACATATAGAACTGCCAATATATATAGGTTATTTGTATCATATTTTCAATTTTTTTAAGAGATGCATTCATATTGGAGGAACCAATTTAGAACTATTTTGCATACTTTCCATATATGTTATGATACACGGTGCACTTGTACACTTTTGGTTGAAAAATTGGTTTCACAGTAATTGGTTGGTTAGTTTAGATTGGTTACGCGTTCTGTTACATTACACACCCTTAAGGAATTTGGAGGATGAAATTCTTTTAAATGGAGGAGGATGTAACAACCCTTAATTATTACGACAATTAATTAAAAAATTAGCTAATAAATAGTAACATTAAGAAATATTTGTTTTACAAATGTCAGGATTTGACGATGAAACTTGCAACCCTAGGTTCATGGTGATTTTATGAACAATTTTCGTTTACAAAGTTTTTCGATCAGAGTTCAAATGAAAATATTATTAAGATTTGAAGTTTTTGAATTGGAAATAATTATACGTTTAATTAAGGAAATAAAAATGATTAACTAACATTGATTATTGTCAGTTTGAGTTAACTAACAGTTAACTTACTCAAAAGTTAAGTAATTTAACAGTGCAAAGAAATTATATCGACTGGGTTAATAAGGAATTAAATCAATTAAATGGCATGGAAAATTAAAAAAACTTTAAGGATCGCCAGACCCTTGACTTGGGCCAGTCGACCGCTAGCCGTCGATCGATAGGTGGCGCTGGTCGACTAGTAAAACTATCGATTGAAGGTTTCTGACATGGAAGAATGACCCAGATTCAAAATAGTTTAATCTAGCGGTTGGCATTGATTCGACCCCTATAATACGAGCCTATCCTCTCATTTTTCTACTCATATTTTATTAAGCATTGCGAAACTATGTTATTTTTTCTTCTCCACAAATTTCTTAATTCTTAAAAATAGTTATAGTTTGTATACATGTATACAAATGGAGAATAGTGTAGGATGATTGAGAAGAAGACTAAGGTCGAATAAAGTCGTCAAAGCCAAGGTAAATTATAAATCTAGAATTTAAACTAAAACCCAATTTTCTTCACCGATCTTAATTTCTATTAGTTGTACATACGCGTGCAGTGTATGTATTCAAATAAGGAGAAAAGAGAGTTAAATTGAATAATTGGGACTATGAAGATTCGAAAATCTCAAAAATCAAATCAATTTTTTTTATTATATATTATTGGATTTATGTCATGATAAAGCTATTTATGTATGCTTGAAATGTAAATTAGAGTTGCAGGCTAAAATTTGTATATGTATAATGGAACTATAAAACCCTACGTACATATTCTATGATTGATAACCTAAATTATATATATTTCGCATGTATGTGAATCTGAAAAATATTGGATGTTAGTAGTCCCTGAATTTAGTTTTAGGTAGTAGCAGTCCCTGAAACTTACAAATTATATGATAGTTTCAGATTCTTAGATTTGAATGATCGTTGCAAGTAAACATTTAAATTAAGTTATCACAATAAACAATGGGGATTTAAGTAGTATTTTAACTCAATAGAATATAGGATGTTGCAATGTGAATTTCTATAGTTTATCAAGTTCGGATTTATAAATAAAGGTGTACTATTCAACATAGGAAGGAGTACACGTAAAAGAAAGAGATGTATAAAATATGGTTATTTATCGTATTTTGTACTGTCTATTTCAATAACTGTGAAAAAGATTGTTCTTTATATTTCCAAACGTAACACAAATTTCCCTTTTCGATAAGATACATAAATTTACAATGTTAACCTTTCCATTTGGGAGAGACATAATTCCAATGCATTAAAATATAAAAATCCCAAAGGATTAATTGAAGAATTATAATGCGATAATAATAATAGTCTAAGAGAACAATTAATATACATGCAATATAAACAAGATAGAACGTAAATAAAAATGATAAAAAGATAAGCAAGTAATAATTTAGAATAAAAGGGTATAGGAAGTCCTTTAAACAAGGGAGGGAAGTAAAGGTTAAAAAGGAAATCGAGATAGAAAATTTAATATTTAGAAAAGGAAGTAAATGGGAAAAGATATTTAGAACTTTTAAACGAGAGTGGTAAATGGCCTTAAATTAAGTAGAATGTAAACGCATGAAGAAGTAAAGAAATGTTATAAACAGTGAGCATTAGATGCATCACAATCATATAAGTATGAACACACACACACATGGCCTCTGTTATGCATTATGACGGGTGTGATTTATTAATGTTAGCAAATAACTTAAATGGATAAGAATGACGTAGTCATTAAAATGGGTTAGAATGCGAGGTTAGCAATGTTACATAACAGAAGTTTGCCCACCGCAAGAGACTCCTAACAGTCGTGGATACATTATACCGATGTGGGATATATCCAACTGTAGGACCCGTGGAATTATATATCCTCGATATAGGTGTAGGAATACCCCCGTCCGTCTACTTCAATCTTTTAGGATGGGTATTGCCTTGATTGTATTAGGAAATTTAAATGGGATGGTGAGCAAAAATCGGCACTACGTCAGTGTGTTGGTAACATATTGGGGGAGTGGAGTTGTACATAGGTCGTAAACATCATCAGTCCTGAGCGGTCAGCCATAAAGGCAAGGGTTACACATATACAAACTACACCTCCTACTACTTTAGGTCACATTTGCATCATGCACTTCCATAATTTTTTTCTAGTTTTTTTATTAGAAGATAGGCTAGATAACCCTTAAAAGAGGTCTTTCAAAACAAATGGGGTAATCCATGGATCTGAGTCCACAATAGTCCAGGGAGGTTAGTGAATAATAGGCTAAGGAGTTGAGTCCAATATAGTTTGAGGAGCTGAGTCCACTATAGTCCGAGGAGTTGAGTCCTTTATAATTTATGGAACTAAATCCACAATATGAAGCATATAAGCAGTAAATCCCCAATTCGAGATAGAATATGGCTAAAATATTATGATGCTATTATTAGGCACCGTGGGAGTTCCTTGGTTTGCAGGGCGATGGGGACGTGATACTACATAGATAATGGATCCTAATGGGATAATGGGTTAGGGATACTAGCAGAGATAGTATCTAAGTCCAAAGGAGGATAAGTGTTATGTGTTAAATGTATAACTTACAAATTACCAGAACGTTGTTCTGACCCCCTCCTCACTAAAACCCATAGAATAGCTTTAGAGAGATGGGTACGGGTGCAAGGTGGGAACAGTTGGAGGACATATTTTCTTATACACGCTCTACACTAACATAGACACTTGATATTGGAATTGTCAATCTTGGCCAGTGTCTATTTAATTTACTGTACTTTACTATTCCATAGTAAATTATATTGATGGTTCTCTAATATGCATTTATTTGTTTATTTGCGGGATACCAATTCAACGATCTGTACTTTGGTGGACTTGGGTTTTCAATTTAATGAAAATTCAAGTCCACTGCAGTGTTGATTGTTAGTTTTGGTATCAGAGCTTAGGTTAGTTGATCTTGAAAAATTCAGATGCGTTGAGTTAATTTATTTGTATTTTGCCAACGAGTATAAATATTAGATGCAAAATCTTATAAATTCCAACTATAAAGTAGTTGCAACCATAAAGATGGCTATGTCGATTATGAGTTGAAAAAATGGATGAAGTTGAATATTGTACACGTACCCTGATTACCCTAGGATAGTACATACCTTGATTAACATAGGAAGAGATCGAGTATAGCGTATGGAAGGTCCCGAATGTTGGATAGTATGTGACACCCTAATTGGTCCCTCGATAGCTTAATGATTATAGATCAATGGAAAATTATCGATTAACGATGTACATATGTCCAGATAAGGGAAAAGTAAGAGTTATGTTGTAAAAATCTAAAAGCAAGAATTAAATATGTTTTCAAAGGAAGGTGTGTAGCAGTCACTCCAAGATAATAGCTGGATTTTAATATTTGGAAAAAGGGGATAAAGTTGGTAAATACTAGAAAGAAGAAAAGGTCCAAAAGAAGTGACAAATAAAAATTCACTTTGAGTCCTACCCTATATGAAAGAATTTAGTATAAAAGTTAAAATGATTTTTGTATAAAAGATTGAGAAAAATATATAAATATATATTTAGAATGATTTTCAAGGGAATTATTTAAAGGAAGAGGAACCTTATATCGAAAAGTAACTAATACTAAACTTTCACAAAAATAAAATATCTATGTTACATTTAAATTATAAGTTTTAGTATAAACTAAAATTAGTTAAAATTAAAAAATTCAGTAAAGAGGTTTTAATAAAAAGTTATTTCCTTTGAAAAAAATGTACTAAGCGTACGTATAACTCGTTGATTTTTTTAAGACAATAATATTTAAATCATAAAATTCTTTTTAGGGGTGGATAATAGGAAGTGGTAAAGTTTAAAATGGGGTAAATAGTATAGGAAAGAAGACTAAATTCTGAAAATATAAGCAGCAGGCGAATGCACTATATTGGTTCGATAAGTGAACATTTGATTGAGAAGAAATGGTGGATAAGAAGTGAGAAGAAATGGTGTATAAGAAGTGCAATTTAAATAAGAGTAGTGTAGGTAGAAGAAAGTTGAATTATATAATATTATTGGAAACTTATATAAAATAATGTTAGGAGATCATATTTAAAATAGTGCTAGTAATCTAATCAGAAGCAACATAAGAAATTAAAGGCAAAACAAAGAAAAATGTATATTTTCCATGGTGGTGCGCATTGATTAAACGTATCTCCTAAAAAGTTCCGATCGCTTGATATTAGAGACTCCGCCAAGAATTGGAAGTGGAGATAGAATGAGCAATAGGATGGATGTATCCTTGTTTACTCCAGTTTTTACTATTTAAAATTGTAAAAGATGTTTTGAAAACATTGTGTAATGCATTTTTTAAAAGAAATGGTTTGGTATAAAAATTGAGTTTTTAAAGGAAAATTTTAATAAATGATTTGAGTTAAAAATCCCAATTTTAAGAAGTAGAAATCTTTGTTGTTGAAAAAGGGCTTTAAAAGAAAATGTGGATATGAAGAAAAAGGAAAGGAACTTCCTTTTAAAGATTGAATTGTAGTTTTAAAAAAGTCAAGACACCAAGTTATTTCTGAATTTAATAAAAAGTTTCCAAGTTGGCACTTTGAAAGATAAGAGTTTCAGGATCAAGTGCTTCAAAACTTTGAAATTTTAATTTTTTAAAAAAATGACGAAAGGCAAACTAAAATTTTAATTTGGATTAGATAACTATGACTGCCTAGGTAAGATGAGATAAAAGGTAAGGGTGTGAAAAAAATAATAACGACTACTCATAGAGTAGCAATAAAGAATCCCTATAGAATGTAAGGAATATTGGTGTGACCTAGGAATGTTCTATTAGATACGTGTATATGTCATAAGAAGAACCCAAAAAGGAACGATGAATGGTACATAAGTGTACTTTTGCGAGTTCTAGAATAAGCTGACAAGAAAGGTCAAGGATAAAGAAAGTAAATACCAAAAATTTGAGAGTACTATCAAGAAATTTGGATTAAGGGAAGATATTAATAGAGGGTAATAAGATAGCATATATATAGAGGACATTAGTAGGCTCAAGGTTAAGAAAGACAAGGTAGATGGTGGAAAAGTTATTCTACCAAGTCAATTTGCCAATGAGTTATTCTAAATGTGGAAAGTTTGTTTTTCTTACCCACTACAGTAAGGGATGCATAGTTTATTATCTGATAGTTGGCTCTGATAATGGAAGGACCTGAATAATTAGATGCCTTAAAAGAAATTTAAGTTCCGTGGATTACAATAGAATAACAGATTAGAAAGGTCCATTAAATGTAAATAAGAAGTGATTAGGGCCACAACATCGGTACGGTCAATTGATGCTGAAGGGCAGCTTCTAGCAATTGTTTCTTTTAGATTTGGGTTGTAAGCGTTAGTTGTTTCTATTGTATAAAACATACGATATCATGAGAAATGTTCCTTTTGAAAATTGGTTTTCTGGATGGACTGCTATGTTAATGGGAAAACTGTGTAAAGAAATCTCATGTAGGCACTTAACTAATGCGAAATAAAATAAGTAAAAGGATGGAAGTTTACAAATAAATTAGGGAATTTATTAAATTAGCTATCAAAAGAAAAGTAAACTAATGTTAAATCCCAAAAGCCTTGAAGTTTTAGGAAGATTAATTTTGGTGAGAAAAGGACGGGGAAAATTTGTTGTAAAGCCACAGGTCAGTGTCCTTGTGCGTTAAAAACTGAAATTAATAAATGAAATTGTTCGTCGATTGTAATTTAAGATAAAAAAAGTCCTGAAAAATTGAAAATTTTCTGTGTAATTGGATAGAGTTCGCTATGGACATTGAACCATTAACTAAATTTCGACCGTGGATGTGACATGATTTGTGTTGGAAAAAATATACTTTCGAAAATTTTTGCTCAAAATTCTTATTTCTAGAGAATAAAAGACTTTATAAAAAGTTTTGAAAAAGTATTGCAATAAAATTTTGAATTTTAAAAGTTTCCAAATATTTCAAAAGTTTCGTGTAAGAAGATTTTCGGGTGAAAAAAGAGGAAAATGTCTGATTTTGAAATACCACGTGCCTTGTATAGGGAAAAAGGCAGCAGATCAGCAAATATTTTTTTTATTGTGCAATAGAATTAGAGGTGAAATAAGATATGGTTAGTGACAAGAGAAAAAGCTGTCTCAGAAATGGAATTTATGTCTTCATACCTTCTTGGTAGATTAAGAAAATGGTTTTTAAATAATTTTGTTTAAAAATTAAAATTTTAAAAGTTAATTTACTTATGAAGTCTATACTTGGAGAAGTTGGTGAAGAATTAGGGATAAAAGAGAAGGCTCCTAGATACAGTGGAAAAGGGGTACACGAGAAAAAGATTTAAATATGGAATTCTCCATCTAAACCCTCTCTCGCATAAAGAATATAGGTTTGAAGAATTGAATTTTGAAAATTTGGATGTTGGAAATGGTGTGCTAGGATTTTGGACGGTAGGGATTGGAAGCAAATATGATTGAACAATACTTCCCATAGAAGTGTGGGAAAATATGGATGCGAACACAAAGATTTTGATTTTAAAAATGTACATACATATGAAACTACCGGTATATATATGTTGTTTGCATCATATTTTCAAATTATTTTAAGTGATGCATTCATATAGGAGGCGTCAATTTAGAATTGTTCTACACAAGTGTCGTACATGTTGTGATACATCGAGCACTTGTACACTATTGGTTAAGAAATTGGTTGCACCCTATTTGATATGTTAGTTTAGATTGATGCACAATATGTTACATGATTTGGCCCGGAAGGAATTCCGGGGAAAAAATTCTTTTAAATGGAAGAGGATGTAACACCCCGCAATTTTTACGACAACTAATTAAAAAGAAATCGATTAATAAATAGTAACATCAAAAAATAGAATTTTTAGAAAGGTCAGAATTTGGCTAGGAAACTTGGACCGTTGGGTTCATGGTTGTTTTCCAAGCAATTTCCATATAAAAGGTTTTCCAATCAGATTTCAAACGAAATATTATTATTGTTTGAAGTTTTTGAATTGGAAATAATTATATATGTAATTAAGATGATAAAAATAATCAACTACCATTTATTAGCGTCAGTTAGAGTTAACTAAAAGTTAACGTTACCTAAACATTAAGTAAGTTAAAAGGGCAAATAAATTATATTGAATGGGTTAATAAGGAATAAATCAACGAAATTAAACAGCATGGAAAACTAAAAAACATTAAGGACCGACTGACCCATGACTTGGGTCGGTCGACCGGTAAGGGCAGCGGTCGACCAGTTGACCTGTCGACTAGAAATCTTTGACATGGCCGAATAACTTGGATTTGAAATAGTTTGATGTACTGATTGGCATTGATTCGAACCCCTATAAATACGGGCCTAACCCCTCACTTTTCTTCTCATATTTTATAAAGCACGACGAAGCTCTACCATTTTCTTTTCTTAACAAAATTCTTAATTCTTAAAAATAGTTATAATTTTTGTATGTATTTACAAGTGGAGAATTGTAGAGGATGATTAAGAAGAAGAATAGGTTAGAATAATATCGTCAAAGCCAATGAAAATTATAAATCCTGATCTAGAATTTAAATTTAAATCCAAATCTCTTATCTAATATGGATTTATTATAGTTACATGAACGCTTGCTGTAACATTCCTCTACTTGGAGGCTCAAAACATACGATTACGGATGCTACAGTCATTCATAGTAATTAATCCTTGGCAACCAAATAAGGCGATATTAGATACATTGATACACAGAAACACAAGAATATGGAAAAAAATTAAACAGCGACAAATTCCACATTCCTTTCAAAATATCCCAAGTTGATTACATAATCCCAGTATGCAGTCCATGTTTAGATAGCGTATAATCAATACAAAATACGCCAAGAGTGACATATGAAGATACCTTCTTGGTTGATCAGGGTATATAATAAGGCACTAGAACAAGTTTTTCCTTTACAATCAAACACACAGTGGAAATAAAAGAATTCCAATAACAAGTTTGCCTCTTGCACGTCTTCTGAAGTTTTGTTCGCCTAAAGAACACCTGAAAACCTTAACTCTCAATCTACTCAAAATCAATTGAGTACCCGAGAGTTTAAGGGGAAAACAAAAACTTCGAGTGACACATAAAGCCTTGTGTGAATAATAATCTACTATCTCAAACCATTTAGATATCTAGTGAGACCATGCCGCTTAGCAGAACGGGCTTTCCCCTCACTAGTATTCAAAAACTTTTATAAAACCATATACTGTGCTCCTGCATCCACAATGGTTAAAACATATTATTTCAAAATACTATGATAATATGTAAAACAAGTAAATCAAATCTGGATTACCTATCCCCATTTATTTTGACTATCTGTCACAATTATAGTCTTAAGGGTCACTATTATTAACTTTTTAAATGTTTACGAACTATCTGTCCAATTTCATAGTTTTCGTTGGATCACTAAGAACTTATTGGTAACTCCAATATCATTTTTCTTACCTTAGTTTTCATGAGCTAACTGGGAACCTATTGACTATCTGTCAATATCATAATACGAATATAGTTTTCATGGGCTAATTATACACCTATTGGCACCTGCCAATACTAGTCAAATTTTCATGGGATAACCATGAACCTATTGGCCCTGCCAACATCTTTAATTAAGATTTTAACATTTCTTACGTTATATTCACTACATGGTCAACCTAATTGGTTATTCCGCGCTTCCCCAAAGTATTATTACGGGTTAATTACAATGTGAATAAGTATATGAAGAAGTATACATAACAACAAATAATACCAACACATGTGGTTTATTATCATCTATAGATATCTATCCTGGTTAAACCCTTTAACCTTTATAATCATTGAAAACTTCTTCATTTCAAAACCCTTTATTTGTTTATGCCATGATTATTGCTTTAAATTGAGATTATGTTTATGTTTTAAAATCTTAAAACATCTCTTTCAAAACCTCTGGATGACTTCTGTCTAAAGTAAAAACCTCTTTTCAAAACATAATAAACATACCATTTGAAGCCTTTGATGAATATTCTCTTTTAGAACCAAATATACCTTTTGAAGGTGTCGAAACGTTATTTAAACGTAGCTTCGAAACAAATGAAAGTACCCCTTTCGAAAGCATTGGAATTATTCTTTAGAACCGTTATTTGGGTCAAAGTGGTTATATATGAAAGTATGCCTCTTTAAAATCATCATTTGAGTCAAAGTGGTTATGTACAAAAGTATCGCTTTCGAAACTAATTATAAAATTATTTGGAGGGAAAAGTAGATGGTGTCGAAACCATCTAGTCAAAAGCACAATCCTTTAAATTAAAACTTTGAGGGACAGAGTCGAAATCCCCTTTCGACTCTATTGCCTTCGAAACTCTTAACCTCTTTCGGAAGCATTTAGGAAGTGGATTGGCTTAGGTAAAACAATGATAACCCTTCGAAAGCATTGATGGCTTCAGTACAGTCGATCGACTTGGTCGAAACCATTCCTTTCAAAAGATCTTAATTTAAAGAAAAAAGCACCCCTTCGAAAGCTAACAGCTTTACTTAGCAACCTTCTTCGAAATCTGCTTATAAAACAAACCTCTTTTGGAAAGCATATGTTTCGACTATGTCGAAGGTTTTGAGTGAAACAAGGAAAGATCCTATCTTTTAGAAAACAAAATAGGGTTTCGACCCTATCGAAAGCATACCTTTTGACACCAAGGCTTCTTCCTTCCTTCCATTCCGCTACATACCATCTAACTGATACCTTGTGTATTGGTTTCAAGTATATGGGTTTCAATTGTGTAGATTTCGACTGGGATGGAGCGGAATCAATGGAGTCGAAAGGTGTTTCCATTTGAGGCGGAACTAACTTTTCTGAGTTAAAGACTGAAATCTAGCTTCTTTTAGTAATTGCTTTATAACAACTTGCCTAGTTGTAAACCTTTGATTGGTTGTCATAAAAACTTTTCAAATACTTTTCATTTAAAACTGCTGCATTTTTATTAGATCTAAACCATAGAAATATAATGTTAATGCCCTTCCATATAACAAAACCAACAATTTCAAAAAAGTCCCTCTTTTAAAATAATTTATTTTTCTCAATAGATCAACTGGGGAAATACCTAAAAATCATAGAAAATCTCTTTCACCATGTAATCAAATATATTAAAATTTCAGACCCAATTTCTTCCTGAAATACTTAAAATAAATTTTAAACCTAATTATATCATATTTCCTTTAGAAAATTATAATAAATTATCTATAGCTTGGAAAAATCTAAAAATTAAAACCCATCTTCAAAATCATGTTTTACTTAACATAAAATTTTCCATGTCATTCCAAAATCATAAACTCTCTTTTTTGCCTAAAACCGTGCAAATTCATATGCAAAATGAATTAAAATAAATTAAACATAATATAGTTCAAGCGTATCATCATCCATATCATCATAAAAATAGGTTAAATCTAAAATCCGAAAACATATGGATATAAAACAAAATAGAGTTGGAATAAATTATTATTCACCTTAGATATGATAAGGAATTTTAGAGTTGTTGTTGATTGATCCTTCCTAGCTTTGATCCTTAGCTTTTGATTAGATTTTCCTATTTTCATCCTTGTTAATGGCCGACTCTAATTTAGGTTTTTGGTTTTCGTTTGTGAAAGCGAGAAATGAAACATGAATGGGCAATTACAAAGAAGTATAGCCATGTATAATGAAGTGGCTATTTATCAACAGGCCCATGTGTAATTTAAATAGCCGATAACCCAATTAAAGCCCGTTTACTTTATTAATAAGCACGACTCTCTATGTGGTTTATTCAAATCTCAATCTCTTATCATCATTATTCTATTTAATTTATGTAATTAAAATTTTCAGAATAACGCTATAAAAAATTAGGTATGCTATAGGCTCTCTCCTTAAAGAATTTCTTCCTCGAAATTCAGTAAGTACCAAATACTAAACATAGCAATCATCTGTAACAACTCCTAACAACCATAACAATCATACTAGCCTATCTGACTAGCAATTATCTATGTAATACTAATATAGACATACCCTCAAAGCAGGTCAAGACAAGTATCTCTAATCCTGTCCTCTAACTTCCAAGTACAGTCATTCTTGTTGTCACTCCACTGAACTTTCACCAACCTGACTGTCTTATTTCTTAATGTAACGTCAACGGATTTTCGTTGCCGAAAAACCGAATAGTTATGGGTTTTAAAAAGAGAATTTTAAGAAAAAGAGAGAAGAGAAGAAGAGATAAGAAATAGAGAAAAGAAAATTTGAAAACAGAACATAGAAGAATTTTAAAAATAGAACGGACAGAAAGGAAACAACAGAACAACAACAGAATCTCACAATTCGCAGCGGAACAACATATAATAATAAATGAATAATCTTTAAACAAAGAACTATATCAGTTATTACATTACATTTCATTTCATTACATCATATCATCAGAGTGTATAACAACATACAACAATAAACAGTGCAGCGGAAAAAGAAATACTATATACAAGTAATACGCCATGCCATCCAGCTTGCCTCCAGCAACTCCAGATTATCCAGATATCCTGATAAACCTTAACTCTTGACTGCCCGTGTGGAAATTGGTGGGCACCCAGAGTTTAGGAAGGAAAACAATAAACTCCGAGTCAGTCATGTGACTGGTGTGAGAACTCAAAACAGTTTATTTAACTTTAAAATCAAATAGAGGAATATTTTTAATCAATTCGCAATGCTTTTAAAAATGAGACTACCATAAGGCCTCCCGCACACACACACAATGCAAACGCAGAATCGGAGGAGATTTCTCCTTATGATAGTCAAAGATGCTTGATACGCATTTAAAATAACATTTGATATTATTATTAGTGTATAGTGTAGGAAAAATTCATTTCGAAAGTAGAATATAAATCTTAGCCAACATAGACATTTCGAACTATGTCTACTATAGCTACCATCCAAACAGTGGTGACCACCATAAGTGAATAGCAGGTTCTACAACTAATACCGTACAAGTTTCGTATTGGGAATTGGATTTCCAACAAATGGTCAGGCCAAGGAACTTCCCATTGCCACTGAGAATGCCTCTGGAAAGACATCCCCGAGAACCAAACCGGATCTCTGCCAACACAAGGCCGGGTTACCCCTAACTGGGTAACTACTGACACGAGCACGCCATTCCCCGGTCCTTTAGGACCTTTTCAACCGAGCGCTCGATATCCAATTCACACAATCATAAAGTGTTTTCAACATGAGTAAGTATCTGGGCTCCATACCATGATACCACCCCTTTCCAGAAGGAAATGCACATACCCTAAGGGGAGCTACAGCAACCCCTAATAACCTTGCCGCATCTTTCCTGTTTTGACCATTTCCGGGATGTGAGGCTTGACGAAGTCACGTCCACAAAAACACACTTTGTACAAAAAGCCGTGCTTTGGGTCAACAAATGATCAACACAATGATCACTAAGATAGACGATCAAATAAATGATCCTATCACAAATAATCAACACGATGATCATTTCAGCATCACTCAGCATGTCACATTACCAAAATGGGATATATCGCTGATAACTTCAACTATATAACCTTTGAGCTCGTACGTCTCAAAGAAGGGTGTTAAGCAAAGAATAAATTCTCCGCCACCAACAGAAATATATTTGAATGAAATCGGCTTTATATCTCAAATTGTAATGTCAGGCATACAATCCATACAAGTCTGTTCCGGGATCGAACAGAACCGAAGGCACTTACAAAGAAGTCCTTGCAATCCGGATATTCACAATCCTGATCGGATTTCCCATCACTTAGGGAGTTTCTATACCGGCGCGACTCGGTGCAGAAACAATCGATAGGTCATCCTATCGCTCTTGCAAATACCGGTCTTCAACACCGATCTTCAAATGCAATTCACAACGACGTATCACATATTCGGAATGGGTTATACGACCCCATGGTCCTTTCCCGGTTAACCCGAATAGTGAGCGCTTATTCAAAAATAAGTGTGCATTCAAATTCAATCAAATCACATCAAATACCCATTCAAAGGGAAATATTGATAGTCGGCTATTGAACTATCAATGGATATGCATACATCACCAGATTCCAAATAATTTTCCAAATTATTTATTTTCAAAATATCTTTACAAGATATATAATTTCACACTTCAAAAATAAATCAATATTTATTTTTAACAAGTTCCATTTTCTCATATAAATTCTTTAGTGAATTTATATTCCAACATATCCATGCATATTACGATTTCAAATTTTCATTTCAATTTATCTTCAAAAAGATAAATTCTCAATATTCACTTCATATTGGAAAACATTTCCATACTCATTTATTAATAAGAAATTCACAAATCTCTCTTATTTTCAACGCTTAGAAAATATTCAATATACTTAAATCGAATTAAGTATATATTTCATTCTTTAAGAAAATCATTCTCTTAAACATATTTATTTGGGCCAAAACGAATGTTACGTAAAACATCGTTACGACAACCCAAAATCACTAGTATAGGGATTCGAAATTAAAATAGATATATAAATCCCAATACTATACAAAACATTTCCTTTCGGAAATCATTTACTATAACAACAGTGTTATAGTCCACCATTTCCTTTTATTTCTCGAAAACGTCTATTTCAACAATAAATGTTGAAATCTATGGTTTCAAATCTCAACACCTTTTAAACATCGTTAGATCGTTTTAATTCTATTTAAAACATTCACATTCTAAACAATTTTCTTTAACGTGTTATTCACTATTCAAAAATCGTGAACATACTTCGTTAACAAATTTCATCCTTTTTTATTCATTTTAACCTAAAGGATTATTCACTGTCCAAAACGTGAATATAACTCCATTTATAAGTTATAACAATTAACTTATCAAAATAAGTCGTTTGCGGATTTATAAAACAACGTTTATAAATTCCTCTTCTATTTATTTATAAAAACTTCCTTTAATAAATTCCTTTATTAACCTATTCCAGTTTATAACTAAATTATAAACTAAACGTTCATATTATAAGTTAAATACTTATAAAACGATTATTTTATAAGATCGTTCTTTTAAAGACTTTCCAATTTATAAATCTTATAACTTATAAGATTTAATGATTTATCCAATCTATCCTTCAAATAATTTCACCAAATTTATAAATCTTACTATTTATAAATTTCATTTATAACTTCACAGTTTATAATTCTATAAATTTCATTCTTTAATAAAATTCATTTTCACTTAATTCAAACACTTATAAAAACTCGTTTTATAATGTCTATATTTCAATTTATAAATATCCATTTATAAATCTCTTAATATAAATCAGTTTATATTATTATTCTGAAACGTCTTTAATTCCCTTTATAATTTCACCATTTTGATTTATAAAATAATCAAAATTTATAAATCCTATATTTAAACTTTTGATAATAAATTCAAAAATCCAGTTTAAACTATTTTATAAAGTCATTAATTCCTATTTCTCAAAAATCAGCTTTTAACCGTATTTCTCAAAAATTATAATTTTTATAACTTTAAGAATTATAACGTTCATTTATTTAAAATGGATAAATTCCAAAATATTTTATCTTTTCAAAGATTACTAAAAAAAAACATTTTTAAAATACCAGAAATTTGGTCCAATGATGCTACACACCAAATAGTCAATCACGACAACAACGATATCATATATCGATATGATAATCAATCAAATATCAAAATATCTGAAATTAAATAAATACTGTTGAGGAATCCAGTTGGATCCCTCCAACCTGTTTTCCTGCATCCAAAAACATTAGCACAATACCAATTTCGCTCCAGTACGAAATTATCGCGGTATATGTTTTTTATTAAATATTATCCGCTTAATAACGGCGTAATAGGGTCTCATCCGCTAAACAAAAAATGCGGGAAATCAACAACTGCAATATATACATATGCCAATATATATATATTGATATTATATATAATACCAATTTCACTGTTTATGAAATATTCGCGGTATATGTTTATATTAAATAACATCCGCTTACTAACGGCGCATAATGTCTATTTTAACAATCAAAAATTTACAGTCATCATTCAAACATGCATTCAAATATTTTAAATCTAACTATTTAAAATAAAATCGAAACCTATTCGATTGAGTGAGAAGTTCTCACCTTGGTTTTAATTTCCGTTTTAGCGTTTATTTCGAATAAAATTAAACGCGCGTTTAATTTTACCCGAAATTCTCACTAACTCCAAACGACTCCAAACCAACTCCATCGCGTAGTGCTCGTCCATACGATTCCAACGCAACTGGATTTGCATTTTTTCGACCTCGTATGAAAAAGTTATGCATTTTATAAGATCGTACACGATTTTAATAGCTAAATTTCAACATAACTTTATAATTTATAACTTCACCTAATCTAAGCCACTGGATCTCAAGCCTGCAACATCAAGACCCTTGAACGCACTCCTTCTCTTCTTCATCTTCTACAGGCCGACACCCCCCCTTATAGCCGAACCCATATTGTTGAATTAGGGTTAAATCTACACACCTCCTCGCTCGACGATTACTCGATCAGGGAACGTCGACGTGTAGCCCAACCTCACGAGCACCTCCGCCCCTCTTAGAGTCAAGCTCGGCCACCTGTACAGCCTAGGAAGTCGTGCGTGACCTGATGAGAACGCCCCCCCTTAGCTCCCTCTCCGTTGCTCCGTTTCCGATCACAACCGTTGAAACTCTAGCTCTCATCGCCCTCTACGTCTTTCATGTTGAAACCTTAGCCTAATTGTCGACGGATTGGAAGAAATCGAGGAGGGAATGAGATTGAATTCTGGCCATCCACTTATTAGGGCCGGCTACATTAGTTTAGGGTTTTAATTTCTTTTTTTATTTATTTATTTTTTTTTTTTTTGAGAGGGTGGGGGGTCTATTTATAAGGAACGAGCAAGCGTAAACACTATTCATCCCGGGAATTCCGAACTCTGATTTAGACGCCGTAACCAGCGTACCTAGGGTTTATCCCGCGTTCCGGACACAATGGAACAAGTTTCGGAAGCTAATTCGGAAGTATGTGCGAGTTATGGCTGAAAACGTTCAATTTGAATTAAACCGATTTAAATCGATTTCTAGGCGTTTTAATTTGTACCGGACAAACGGTAAATCCAATTGACTTGAAATTTGAAACCTTACAATAATATCACATTACGGATCCGATGAAACTGGTTTCGTCGAAATCCAAGACTTTTTGAAAAATGGCTATTTTGACTCGCCAAATTTAAATTAAAAATAAATCGATGCGTTTCGAGCTGCCACGATCAAACGATAACTCCAATTGACACGAAAATTGAAATCCGGTAATAACTAACTATTACGGATCCAATGAAACTGGTTTCGTTCAATTCTGAGACTGTTCAAAAATTGACTATTTTACAGTCGATTATAAAATATTAAAATATTCAATTTTCACAAATAAACTTTTAATTCGATTTTAAAAGTTCTAAAATATTTCTATAACTCCAGTATGATTAAATAAAATTTTACAAATCATTTTCAATCATATTTAACTCTATTTTCAATTATTTCCATAATTTCACATATTAAATTATCGATTTAATTATTCAATTAAATCCAAAAATTCAAATAAAAATTTATTTGACTTATAAATTCACTTACTAATATTTAAAATTAATTAAATATTCAATTTTTTTTATTATTAAAAATTCTGGGTCGTTACAATCTTTCCCCCTTAAAAGAATTTCGTCCTCGAAATTACAAGTAAGAAAATTACAGAATCTATTAATTTTCCAAAATTTATAGTTAAACTTCTTATAATACTTTACTAAGTTTTCAAATCATACTTAGTTATCTTTTCAAAAACAAATTATATCATTTAACTTTCAATTCCAAATCAAAGTTTAAGTTTTCAAAATTTTCCAATTTTCTCAAATTTTTCTAACGCCTTAAATTTCCGGAAAAATTCGCCATAGTCTCCTTTGCGCGGCTCGATCCGAAAAAAAAAATGACAGTATATATATCACAAATATACATCTCATCAAGTAATGAGGCATCCCGAAGGGAAAAAAGTGTAAAAGTACGATATTTAATCCGAGATATGTACCTTATATTTTATTAGCAAGCATATACGGCTAATATAGCGCTAAAGCGAACTCCAAATGCGAAGCAAACGCGATCCGCACCTACTAAACTCAACAAACAACATGAGAATATGCACATATGCAAATAATCTCAATATACAACATATAGCAACATAATAACTATATATGTCACATAGCAAATGCAACCATAGCAATATATATTCAACCAATTACATCCATAACCAATCAATATTCATTTATATTCTCATTCATATATTAAATGAATTGGTTTTCAAATTAAATCACATTTGATTTATTCACATTGGATTTTATCAACTTTCCTTCTCAATTCAATTAGTTATCATTTACTAATTTAAATCTAATCCACATTCAATTCTATTCAAATTTATTTACTTTCAATTTGAATTCAATTTACTTTAGTTTTCCACTTCATTAATACTTAATGAACTTATATAAAATCAACTACAATCATATAACAACCAAAGTATATTAATTTCAACCAAATTCCTTTGCTTTAAATTGATTTTCATTCAATTTTATTCAACTTCTAATAACATTAGATTTTAAATGAATCAACACTTATATTCATTATTTTATATCAACTTAAATTTACATTTAATTGATTAACATTCAATTCATTCAATTTCTAAAGTTGAATTTCATTCACATAACTTAAGTTCACATTTCTTTTAATCCACTTGATTTTTTTTTTCTTCGATACCAACATCAATTCCATTCAACAACACTTAAGTTATATTTCATTTAACCTTATATTCATTTTTATTTACAACTCATATTCATATAATTTTACTTCTTGTATATATAAGTTTATTTCACAATTGTAAATCATTTTAATTATAATTCAATCCTTATAATTCTTTTGCTTATACAATTATTCTTTTATTTAGATTATTCAAACAACCTAACAATCAACTTATATATACACTTTAATAATTCTGAAAAATTATTCCTTTATATATAAAAATATAATCGAGGCAAAATTATTTCATTTACCCAATTTTAAAATCAATATTATGTCGAATTGTTCTATTCAAGTGTTTAGAAACCCCTTCGGCAAAGTTGTACATACCGTGCTGAGGAAGGTTCATATGCCACTCAATAAACCAATCATCACAATATAAAACAATTTTATATACACTAACAAATACGCTCTCATAGCTATTATTACACTCAAACTCATTCTAGAGTACTGCTGACTCTATCTCTAACGAGTAATACCCTACAGAACCATGGTTGTCGCTTAACCATCAGCTCCGATACCAAATGTAACGTCAACGGATTTTCGTTGCCGAAAAACCGAATAGTTATGGGTTTTAAAAAGAGAATTTTAAGAAAAAGAGAGAAGAGAAGAAGAGATAAGAAATAGAGAAAAGAAAATTTGAAAACAGAACATAGAAGAATTTTAAAAATAGAACGGACAGAAAGGAAACAACAGAACAACAACAGAATCTCACAATTCGCAGCGGAACAACATATAATAATAAATGAATAATCTTTAAACAAAGAACTATATCAGTTATTACATTACATTTCATTTCATTACATCATATCATCAGAATGTATAACAACATACAACAATAAACAGTGCAGCGGAAAAAGAAATACTATATACAAGTAATACGCCATGCCATCCAGCTTGCCTCCAGCAACTCCAGATTATCCAGATATCCTGATAAACCTTAACTCTTGACTGCCCGTGTGGAAATTGGTGGGCACCCAGAGTTTAGGAAGGAAAACAATAAACTCCGAGTCAGTCATGTGACTGGTGTGAGAACTCAAAACAGTTTATTTAACTTTAAAATCAAATAGAGGAATATTTTTAATCAATTCGCAATGCTTTTAAAAATGAGACTACCATAAGGCCTCCCGCACACACACACAATGCAAACGCAGAATCGGAGGAGATTTCTCCTTATGATAGTCAAAGATGCTTGATACGCATTTAAAATAACATTTGATATTATTATTAGTGTATAGTGTAGGAAAAATTCATTTCGAAAGTAGAATATAAATCTTAGCCAACATAGACATTTCGAACTATGTCTACTATAGCTACCATCCAAACAGTGGTGACCACCATAAGTGAATAGCAGGTTCTACAACTAATACCGTACAAGTTTCGTATTGGGAATTGGATTTCCAACAAATGGTCAGGCCAAGGAACTTCCCATTGCCACTGAGAATGCCTCTGGAAAGACATCCCCGAGAACCAAACCGGATCTCTGCCAACACAAGGCCGGGTTACCCCTAACTGGGTAACTACTGACACGAGCACGCCATTCCCCGGTCCTTTAGGACCTTTTCAACCGAGCGCTCGATATCCAATTCACACAATCATAAAGTGTTTTCAACATGAGTAAGTATCTGGGCTCCATACCATGATACCACCCCTTTCCAGAAGGAAATGCACATACCCTAAGGGGAGCTACAGCAACCCCTAATAACCTTGCCGCATCTTTCCTGTTTTGACCATTTCCGGGATGTGAGGCTTGACGAAGTCACGTCCACAAAAACACACTTTGTACAAAAAGCCGTGCTTTGGGTCAACAAATGATCAACACAATGATCACTAAGATAGACGATCAAATAAATGATCCTATCACAAATAATCAACACGATGATCATTTCAGCATCACTCAGCATGTCACATTACCAAAATGGGATATATCGCTGATAACTTCAACTATATAACCTTTGAGCTCGTACGTCTCAAAGAAGGGTGTTAAGCAAAGAATAAATTCTCCGCCACCAACAGAAATATATTTGAATGAAATCGGCTTTATATCTCAAATTGTAATGTCAGGCATACAATCCATACAAGTCTGTTCCGGGATCGAACAGAACCGAAGGCACTTACAAAGAAGTCCTTGCAATCCGGATATTCACAATCCTGATCGGATTTCCCATCACTTAGGGAGTTTCTATACCGGCGCGACTCGGTGCAGAAACAATCGATAGGTCATCCTATCGCTCTTGCAAATACCGGTCTTCAACACCGATCTTCAAATGCAATTCACAACGACGTATCACATATTCGGAATGGGTTATACGACCCCATGGTCCTTTCCCGGTTAACCCGAATAGTGAGCGCTTATTCAAAAATAAGTGTGCATTCAAATTCAATCAAATCACATCAAATACCCATTCAAAGGGAAATATTGATAGTCGGCTATTGAACTATCAATGGATATGCATACATCACCAGATTCCAAATAATTTTCCAAATTATTTATTTTCAAAATATCTTTACAAGATATATAATTTCACACTTCAAAAATAAATCAATATTTATTTTTAACAAGTTCCATTTTCTCATATAAATTCTTTAGTGAATTTATATTCCAACATATCCATGCATATTACGATTTCAAATTTTCATTTCAATTTATCTTCAAAAAGATAAATTCTCAATATTCACTTCATATTGGAAAACATTTCCATACTCATTTATTAATAAGAAATTCACAAATCTCTCTTATTTTCAACGCTTAGAAAATATTCAATATACTTAAATCGAATTAAGTATATATTTCATTCTTTAAGAAAATCATTCTCTTAAACATATTTATTTGGGCCAAAACGAATGTTACGTAAAACATCGTTACGACAACCCAAAATCACTAGTATAGGGATTCGAAATTAAAATAGATATATAAATCCCAATACTATACAAAACATTTCCTTTCGGAAATCATTTACTATAACAACAGTGTTATAGTCCACCATTTCCTTTTATTTCTCGAAAACGTCTATTTCAACAATAAATGTTGAAATCTATGGTTTCAAATCTCAACACCTTTTAAACATCATTAGATCGTTTTAATTCTATTTAAAACATTCACATTCTAAACAATTTTCTTTAACGTGTTATTCACTATTCAAAAATCGTGAACATACTTCGTTAACAAATTTCATCCTTTTTTATTCATTTTAACCTAAAGGATTATTCACTGTCCAAAACGTGAATATAACTCCATTTATAAGTTATAACAATTAACTTATCAAAATAAGTCGTTTGCGGATTTATAAAACAACGTTTATAAATTCCTCTTCTATTTATTTATAAAAACTTCCTTTAATAAATTCCTTTATTAACCTATTCCAGTTTATAACTAAATTATAAACTAAACGTTCATATTATAAGTTAAATACTTATAAAACGATTATTTTATAAGATCGTTCTTTTAAAGACTTTCCAATTTATAAATCTTATAACTTATAAGATTTAATGATTTATCCAATCTATCCTTCAAATAATTTCACCAAATTTATAAATCTTACTATTTATAAATTTCATTTATAACTTCACAGTTTATAATTCTATAAATTTCATTCTTTAATAAAATTCATTTTCACTTAATTCAAACACTTATAAAAACTCGTTTTATAATGTCTATATTTCAATTTATAAATATCCATTTATAAATCTCTTAATATAAATCAGTTTATATTATTATTCTGAAACGTCTTTAATTCCCTTTATAATTTCACCATTTTGATTTATAAAATAATCAAATTTTATAAATCCTATATTTAAACTTTTGATAATAAATTCAAAAATCCAGTTTAAACTATTTTATAAAGTCATTAATTCCTATTTCTCAAAAATCAGCTTTTAACCGTATTTCTCAAAAATTATAATTTTTATAACTTTAAGAATTATAACGTTCATTTATTTAAAATGGATAAATTCCAAAATATTTTATCTTTTCAAAGATTACTAAAAAAACATTTTTAAAATACCAGAAATTTGGTCCAATGATGCTACACACCAAATAGTCAATCACGACAACAACGATATCATATATCGATATGATAATCAATCAAATATCAAAATATCTGAAATTAAATAAATACTGTTGAGGAATCCAGTTGGATCCCTCCAACCTGTTTTCCTGCATCCAAAAACATTAGCACAATACCAATTTCGCTCCAGTACGAAATTATCGCGGTATATGTTTTTTATTAAATATTATCCGCTTAATAACGGCGTAATAGGGTCTCATCCGCTAAACAAAAAATGCGGGAAATCAACAACTGCAATATATACATATGCCAATATATATATATTGATATTATATATAATACCAATTTCACTGTTTATGAAATATTCGCGGTATATGTTTATATTAAATAACATCCGCTTACTAACGGCGCATAATGTCTATTTTAACAATCAAAAATTTACAGTCATCATTCAAACATGCATTCAAATATTTTAAATCTAACTATTTAAAATAAAATCGAAACCTATTCGATTGAGTGAGAAGTTCTCACCTTGGTTTTAATTTCCGTTTTAGCGTTTATTTCGAATAAAATTAAACGCGCGTTTAATTTTACCCGAAATTCTCACTAACTCCAAACGACTCCAAACCAACTCCATCGCGTAGTGCTCGTCCATACGATTCCAACGCAACTGGATTTGCATTTTTTCGACCTCGTATGAAAAAGTTATGCATTTTATAAGATCGTACACGATTTTAATAGCTAAATTTCAACATAACTTTATAATTTATAACTTCACCTAATCTAAGCCACTGGATCTCAAGCCTGCAACATCAAGACCCTTGAACGCACTCCTTCTCTTCTTCATCTTCTACAGGCCGACACCCCCCCCCCCTTATAGCCGAACCCATATTGTTGAATTAGGGTTAAATCTACACACCTCCTCGCTCGACGATTACTCGATCAGGGAACGTCGACGTGTAGCCCAACCTCACGAGCACCTCCGCCCCTCTTAGAGTCAAGCTCGGCCACCTGTACAGCCTAGGAAGTCGTGCGTGACCTGATGAGAACGCCCCCCCTTAGCTCCCTCTCCGTTGCTCCGTTTCCGATCACAACCGTTGAAACTCTAGCTCTCATCGCCCTCTACGTCTTTCATGTTGAAACCTTAGCCTAATTGTCGACGGATTGGAAGAAATCGAGGAGGGAATGAGATTGAATTCTGGCCATCCACTTATTAGGGCCGGCTACATTAGTTTAGGGTTTTAATTTCTTTTTTTTTTATTTTTTTTTTTTTTGAGAGGGTGGGGGGTCTATTTATAAGGAACGAGCAAGCGTAAACACTATTCATCCCGGGAATTCCGAACTCTGATTTAGACGCCGTAACCAGCGTACCTAGGGTTTATCCCGCGTTCCGGACACAATGGAACAAGTTTCGGAAGCTAATTCGGAAGTATGTGCGAGTTATGGCTGAAAACGTTCAATTTGAATTAAACCGATTTAAATCGATTTCTAGGCGTTTTAATTTGTACCGGACAAACGGTAAATCCAATTGACTTAAAATTTGAAACCTTACAATAATATCACATTACGGATCCGATGAAACTGGTTTCGTCGAAATCCGAGACTTTTTGAAAAATGGCTATTTTGACTCGCCAAATTTAAATTAAAAATAAATCGATGCGTTTCGAGCTGCCACGATCAAACGATA
The DNA here is from genome assembly GCA_030765085.1 of Allium cepa. Taxonomy (NCBI): domain Eukaryota; kingdom Viridiplantae; phylum Streptophyta; class Magnoliopsida; order Asparagales; family Amaryllidaceae; genus Allium; species Allium cepa. Next base: position 646,299,505 of record CM060939.1, on the reverse strand, counting down.
ACTCCAATTGACACGAAAATTGAAATCCGGTAATAACTAACTATTACGGATCCAATGAAACTGGTTTCGTTCAATTCTGAGACTGTTCAAAAATTGACTATTTTACAGTCGATTATAAAATATTAAAATATTCAATTTTCACAAATAAACTTTTAATTCGATTTTAAAAGTTCTAAAATATTTCTATAACTCCAGTATGATTAAATAAAATTTTACAAATCATTTTCAATCATATTTAACTCTATTTTCAATTATTTCCATAATTTCACATATTAAATTATCGATTTAATTATTCAATTAAATCCAAAAATTCAAATAAAAATTTATTTGACTTATAAATTCACTTATTAATATTTAAAATTAATTAAATATTCAATTTTTTTTATTATTAAAAATTCTGGGTCGTTACACTTAATCTTTTCTCATCTCTTGCTACAACCCTAATTGGCTGTCTAACAAAAGTCAGACCAGGCTCTACTACTAAGTCTTCCAACCCGTCGGAGGAATAGTTGTCTCTGGATTATGTACATACTTGCGAAGATGAGACACACATAATATATTATGGACACCTGCCATGCTGCTCGGCAATTCTACTCTGTATGCGAGCTTTATAATTCTCTCTAAAATCTGGAATGGACCAATATATCTTGGCGCTAACTTACCTGACTTTCCAAATTGCACCACACCATTCATAGGTGAAACCTTAATAAAACCTTATCGCCAATTGATAATTTCAGGTCTTTATGCCTTGTACTCGCGTAACTCTTCTGTCTTGACTAAGCTTCCTTCATCCTTCCTTGGATCAAATCAATCTTCTCTGATGCCTGTCTTACCAAATCTAGACCTAAGACTAGTCTGTCTCCAGTCTCCAACCAACATGCTGGTGATTTGCATGGCCTTCCATACAAAGCTTCGACCGACGCCATTCCTATACTAGTTTTATGATTGTAACTATAGGAAAACCCGACCAAATGTAGGTGACCTTTCCAAGATCCCCCATTGTCTAATACATAAGCTCTCAATAAATCTTCGAGTGCCTTGTTGACTCTCTCCATCTGCCCATCGGTCTAAGGGTGATATGCAGTACTAATATTAAGCTTGGTCCTAATACCTCCTATAGACTCTTCTAGAATTCGCTAGTGAATAAAGCATCTCTGTCACTGACTATACTACTAGGGACTCCATGCAGTCTAACTATGTTCTTCATGAACAAATTAAATATGTGTCGTCCTAGTTGACTTAACTGGAACGAAATGCACATTTTTTGTCAATCTGCCCACTGTACCCCATATACCTCTATTACCTCTATTTGTCCTTGGTAATCCGTCTATAAAATTCATGGACACAAAATCCCATTTTCAAACTGGAATTTCTAAAGTCTGAATTAACCCACTCGGCTTCTGATGTTCAAGTTTCACTTGTTGACAGTTTACACACTATCTAACCCACAAGCTAACATCCCTCTTCATGCCTTCCCAATAGAAGCCCTCTTCATATCCTGATACATCTTGGTTCCTCTAGGATGAATCGTAAATTTGTACCTGTGACATTCTCCAAGAAATTCTTTCCTCAAGTCCTCCACATTCAAAACACACAGTCGTCCTTATTTATCAACCATCCTCTCTGGTCAAGGCTAAAATACTTTAGATCATCGATCTCTATTCCAGTCTCCTGATCCTTTCAGCCAAAACTAGATCTTCCTTATACTTAGAAACAATTCTCTCAATGAATATTGGTCGAACTACTAAACAAGAAAATCTGGTGGAACTCTTACTAGAACCAGCAGTAGATCTCAACTGCACATCATAACTGACTAAATCTTCTAAATCCTTCCACTCTGCCAACATAGTTAACAACACATTCTGATGTCTTCTACTAAGAGCATCTGCTACCTTATTACCTTTTCCTGGTATATACTCTATACCAAAATCATAAGCAGTCAAAAACTCCAACCGTCTCTGCTGTATCATGTCTAACTCCTTCTGAGAAAATAAATACCATAAAGACTTATGATCGGTATAAAGCTCAAACCTCTCCCCTAAGAAGTAATGTCTCCATATCTTCAATGCGAAAATCACTACTACCAACTCCAAATCATGAGTAGGATATCTTACTTTATGCGGTCTAAGCTGCTTGGATGCGTAGGCAATAACTTTACCTTTCTGCATCAACACTGCTCCTAATCCAGTTCCGCATGCATAAGTATATACCACCAATCCTTGATTTTCGTCTAGAACTACCAACATGGGCGTATTGGTCAACAAATGCTTTAACTTAAGGAATGCTTCCCTACATTTGTCGGACCAAACAAACTTCACCTCTTTTCTGGTTAGCTTAGTTAAAGGTGTTGCTATTCACGAGAAATCCTTAATGAATCTCCGGTAGTAGCCAGCAAGTCCAAGAAAACTTCTGATCTCAGTCATCGTCTCTAGTCTCTTCCAATTATTCATAGCTTCGACCGTATCTGGATCGACTGACAAGCCTTTCTATAAAACCACATGACCAAGAAACTTAACCTCTTACTTCCAAAAATGACATATGGTATACTTCGCCTTTAGCCGATTCTGCCTCAGCATCCCAAAGACAACTCTAAGATGAACTACATGCTCTCTCTCATTCTTATAGTATACTAGAATGTCATCTATAAACACTAGTACTGTAACGATCCGCAAATTTTAACTGTTTTAATAATTTGATTAATTAAATCTTCGTGAAATTTTAAAAAAAAATTGAAATAAAAATTTAATATTTGGAATACGTCTAATTGAAAATAGCAAACTGCAAAATTTTCATTTGAAAATATAAAAGTTTATTTTATTGTGTGATTCTATTTTAATTCCAATCAGTTAAAAATCGATGGTAATAAAATACTTTCCAAACCTGAATATTTTTACATAAAAAATTCTAAATAATTTTCTGACTGAGACGTCATTTTTCATTTTTCCAAATTCGGACTTCTTTAGCTCCGTCGATCTTATTTTTCTGCGTTTTTCCTGCATTTTCCGCTAGTAGAAAATTCAAATTTTTATAATTCAACCATGCCACTGATATCTGTATACGTTTTGATCATCTCGAGGTGCCGATCTCCGTGGTATATTTATTTCTGTATTTTAAGGTCCGGTACGCGATGGAAACAGGAAAACAGTGCGTCGTACCGTACCGAGATTTATGACCATTAGTTTTCTTGCTTTCCAAACTTTGAACCGTGCATCCCAAGCATTGTAATAAATTGCATTAGTAACCTTTGCATTTTTCCAAGAAATACAGCCGTTGCACTTAATATTTTCTAAAATTTTCAAAAACGCGTGACTCAACGATTCCTGTTCATTTCACCTTCCTCTCTCTCTCTGCTCTTCTGTGGCTTTTTCTTTTGAAATAAAGAAAAAAAGAAAATGTAGATCTGTTTTCCATTCCCATTCACGCTACCATCCCATCTCCTTACTCCACCATGGCCACCCACGACCGGCCTTCTCCTCGACCACTAACTCCGCGTGTTTCTCCTCCAAGTCCACCACGCCCACCACCCCACACGGCTCTCAGACGCCACCCACTAAGTATGCTGCCACCCTAAAGAAAACAACTCACCACCCATGGTGACAGTCATCGCTCCTGTAACCGACTCCGCCTCCTTCATCTCCGGCCTCCGCCCAATCTCCTACCGCAACCACCAACTCCTCCGCCAAGCTTCCATCCATCAGCAACCACCGGTTCACAGCCGAACCCGATCGCCTCATCCTCAACTCCGCACCAAATGTCCATCCACCAACGCAGCCTTCTCTTAAGTGTAGCAGCACAACAACCATCACTCCATCGAAGACATCTCCAACCCGCACAGATCCGCTCTTCCTCTCTCCCACCACCACTTTTCTCGGCTCTCCCTGGAGCTCACAAAAGCTTTCCCACGTCAGCTCCTCTCCTTCTCTGTTGCATGTGGTAGGTGTACATTAATATTAGAGATTTGTTTATATTATAATGTTATATATGTTATACTATTTAGTTATATGAGATTTGATAATTACTTTATGTTATACGGTTTAGTTATATTGCTCTATTATGTTATACTGTAAATAATAAGTGCGGAGCTCTCTGCGTATATTTATAGCATCTTGCAATTTTATTTTGTATGAATACTGTTTAAATACTATTATCATATATATTATTATATAGTAGCTTTTGTGGGTAAATATATATATATATATGTTATGGGTAAATAATGATTATAAATTTATTAGTACCTGTTACATATTTTACCTACATAACAATTTCAAAGCCACATATAAATGTATAACTATATGCATTTATTTACAGTTTTGTGTTTATAGTTTAAGTTTACAAAGTTTATTATATGTGGTTCGAATTTTTTTCCAAATATTATATAAAGGTTTATTTGGATTTTTAGCATTATAATATAAGTTACTTTATAAAGTAATATATTATAAAGCCATAAAGTTGTCTGTTCTTAAAGAAAAAATAAGCTATATATACTTTTATATATGCTTAGCCTATAACAAGGCTCATTTATATGTTGGTTTTAAAGGACGATATAGATATTCGGTTCATGTAAGTACATTACTTGTGTGTTCATAATAAAATATTGTTTTATTGGATTATATATATATATATATATATTATGTAAAGGGTAGTATGGCTGAACATGATTTGTGTTGATTTGTTTAAAATATTTTGTGACGACCTCGAATTTTCGAGCATTTAAAATCGAAATATTTAATTGATTGTAAATATCAAAGGAGTAATTTTAACTTGTATTACGAATATCACAATTTATTTGATAATTTAAATTATTGAAATAAATAATTAGAAGTTGGGTAAATTGTTGAATCTAGAATTTTAAGTCTGTTAAAAATAATTTGAAGGCTTATAAAAATTTATATTGATAACATTGAAGGTATTAGAAGGTTTAAAATTGAATTTAATAGTGCTTTGTTCAGTTTTGAAATTTTATATTGTTTAAATTGAATTTAAAAATAGCCTTCCGAGGCACAGTCTCGGAATTCGATGAAACCCGTTCCATTGGATCCGTAATATTGTATTATTAGCGGATTTCAAATTTCGTTTTGATCGGAATTAGTGTGTGAGTGTACGAAATATTAACGTGCTAGGGATTTAATTGATAATAACCTAATAAAATTTAATTTAATTAAGCTTCCTCTATACGCCATCCTTATCCATTCCTCAGCACGCTTCCCTTATCTTCCAGTATACACCATCGTTCATCACTTTTTATCAAAACCCTTCTTTTTTAAAAAAAAAACAAGACAGTTCGTTTATAAATTAATGGCCGAACAAATTGCAAAGCAAGGAATCACATTACCTTTCTCTTTAACTAGTTCGCAATCCCCTTTCTTCTTCCAGTCCATAATCGAAACCCATTCGTTTTAAAAAAATTAACCTAATTCTAAACCGAGTGGAATCTCGTCCACTGGCGAATCGATGTGGCATCGAGCTTCCATGTTCATCAGCCACGATGTCTTATTTTATTCGATCGAGCCTTCGAGTCGCTCAGATCGAGGTCGAATCTTCGACGCTGGGACGACTACGCGTGGGAGTCCGCACCTTTCGCAAAGATTTCGCGACATCGGTGGCCAGTCTCTAGCTTGAGTCGCTCAGAAGCGTAGCGTTTGGATCGAATTGGAATTTCAAGCTCGAGCTCGAGCAGTAGCAGTAGGGTTTCGCGGTGTTCGAGCTTGGTGGAGTCTCGTGGTGTCGAACGAGGGGGGGGGGGGATATCCTGATTATGCTTTTCCATCGAGGTATAATTTACAACTTGTTTAATTTCAACTTGCGTTTCATTTTTAAAATAAAAATAAAATAATAATTGAATGATCAGAAGTCGGAAAGGAATATAACAGTAGGGTATTTAATTCATTTATTTCGATTTTACTTAGCTAAATTTATTTACGGATTAAAAATATATATATATATATATATATAATATTTGCAGTTTGTTTTAACATATAAACAGCAATAAGATATTAACAGGAATTTCCTGTCCATTTGAGTTAATACGGATACACAGAAATTTTGAATGTTTGAGTTAGAACGATATATTAAAATAATAATATAATATATCATGAACTATATATATAGATATGATTTTAGATAAGGTTTTTTTAAAAAAAAGTATATAGTTTGTTAAACCTATGTAGATTATTTTATAAGAACATATATAGTTTTACTCACTAGTCTATTTTAAATTGTATTGTAGTGATTACATTGTTTAATCTGTTTGTTTAATTATTTTAGATACTAAAGCATTCAAGGGAAATTAATTAAATCAAATTATAAGTTAAAATCAAATATGTAAACGGTGATAAATTGTTTGATAATTCAAATAGTAAAAAATTGTAAATTGTTTATTTAAGGTTAAACATATGGCAATCCAAGGCAATATTGAAGTGGATTGCGAATGAAAAGCAAAGGTGAGTTAACTCCCTCAGTTTAAAATTAAATTTAAAATGATTAAATTTAAATAATTGTTTGAATGGTTGAATGAATTGATGTGATATAGTATGATATTTTGGAATTGGTATATTATATTATGCTGACGTTTGTGGATGCAGGGAAAAACAGGTTGGAGGGATCGATCCCTCGATATTTATTTAAATTATTTAAAACCCTCTGTTGTGATTTATTTGATATCCTATGATGATCTTTATTGGAATATTGAATGCCATGGTTAGATTGGATATCATTGGGTATGATGAATTACCAAGAATATATAAATTGGATTTTGGTAAGATAATATAATAAGTGAAATTGTAAGTGAAATAATTATAGAAATTTGCATAAATTTTTAAATGAATTGGAAAGAAATAAAGTGACTTTAAAATTCTACTAAATAGATCCTGGCTTAGAATGGAAGTTTGAATAAACAGGAAGTTAATGAATTTTAATCTTCGATGATATTAATTAAAAGAATAAAACATTTATTTAAAATGTAAGATTTAAATTTTTGAGAAAAATAAAATAAAGAAGAAGTTGGGAAAAGCTGAAATTTGTATATTTCAGTTAAAAGATTTAAAATCAAATGGAAAATAGTAACAATAATAATTAAGTGCATAATTAATGAAATTTGAAATGAATTGAGTAATTTAAGAAACTTATTTCAAATGAAATAAATTGGGAATCAATTTGGAAAATTGATTTAAGTGATTGAAGTTGGAATTCTCCCTGGATAACTAAGTACATTTTCAAGTAAATTTTTAAATATAAGTTAATAGTTTTAAAATTGTTTTAAAAGGTATGTTTTGAAAATTTATTATTTCTAATATTTAAATTCTAAAGTAAGTATTTTCTCAAATCTATTATAGTAGTAATTATTTAAAAAATTGACTTAGTATTTTGTTTCAAAAGTGGAAATCTAGTTTTATATTTTATTAAGTAACTTTATTTTCAAATATTCATATAAGATGTATTTTTAACAAAGTATTAAAGTAGTTTTAATTTAAAAGATTTAAAAGTATATATTTCAAAGTAAAGTGTTTTAAATTATTTTAAAATCTAGTTTTGTGCTTGGTAATTTCAGAGGAGATAGAAAATATTTGGGAAGTTTATTCTGAAAAGAAAGATGGTTTTGAAACTGTTTTCAAGGGATTGAAAATAGAAATATATCTTGTGAAGATATTTTGAGGTTAATAAATAATTTGGGAAATTATTTATTGTTGGATGGTTTTTTGTGTTAATTGATAGTTAAATAACCGACTATCAATATTGGCCAAATGCGTTGATCGCTTCGAAGAGACCGAGATCGAGATTTATTTCTCGAAAACCACTTCGATCCGGTTTGTACGTTTCGTGAAAACGATTGTGGATTCGAAGATGGAGCAGTGAAGTGCAAGGGCTAGTCGCTACTAATCCTGAGGATATTTCCAAAATGGATGTAGTAGGAGTAGTGCCTTCGGTTCCGTTCGAACCCAGGACGGACTTGTATGGACGAATGCTTGCGAAACATCGTCAGGAGGACGATGGGCATTCTAAGAAATAAGTTCTAAAAAGGTAACGCTTAGCCTCAAACCTCATCAAATGGGAATGACTGAAAATCAGGGGTTATGCAGCAAGGCTAGGTGGGTAGCACCCAAGCAGGGTGAGGTCATTCCAGTCTAGATGTCCCTTTTTATTTCGGCCTAGTGGGCGGTTGCTGATCCCAACCGCGGGGTGATCTCACTCGGGATTATCCAGTAAGGGATAGTCCCGGCCTTGTGTTGCAGGGGAGCGGGCGTACTCCTCGGTACGGTGATCTAGGCCCCGTACTGTGACAGATGGTACCCCAGTGCCTAGTCATTGGTTGGAAATCCATTCTCCCTACGAGCCTTGTACGAGTTTTGTTTGTATTACCTACTCTGTGGCTAGTAGCTGGAATTTAATGAATGTAACAATTTCGGCTATTTTATAAGTATTTGTATATAGATCCTATTATAATATCAGAGGATTTCTATAAAAATTGTTTTAGCTATCGTAAGGTCGACATGTTTATTTGTGGCGTGGTCTTACGAGATGCTTTTGTTTCAAAGGATTTTTGAAACTTTAATAATCAATTGGGTGTGATTTTCTCACGCTGGTTTTCCAGACTGACTCGGGTATTATTTAACTGTAATGCTCGGGTCAGACCGAGTATTATAGAATACAGGATATGATACTGTGAAGCTCAGGAGACGAGCAGGATGGCGATACGTACTCCCGTACTTGTACATATGTATACATTTTCCGCTGTGTTGAGTTGTTGAGTACCCATTTGTATGATATTGATGTTGAGCTGTGATTGATGTACTCTGATGATGTAATATATATATAGACAGATATATTTGATTTTGGGTAAAGATCATTTATTATCTATTATATTTTATTCCGCTGCGATGGTTAGATTGAGATGTTGTTTTCTATTTTCTTCTTCTACCTCTTCTTCTTAAACCCAAATGGTTCGTTTTTCTGTACAACTTGAGTTGATTTAGGTAGAATAGTGTTGACTCAAGGGGTATAGATTTGCGGGCTATTACATATTTATTCTTAAATATGAAGTATATATCTTTGATTTTATAATACTTATACTTCAAGAATAATGATTTGGATTATATATATATATATAATTTCTTTTCCTATCAAACTAATTGATTTTCTCGTCGGTTCCTATTTAACAGCTTTGATCGTCAAATTCGTGCCCATCTCACCTTACTTGGATTCGTAACTCATAGTATTTTCGTTCATCTCTAGCCTCGAAAGGTGAGCAATCACTCACAATTAATGTTCTTATATATATTAAATTTGATTTCAATTGAAACGACAATTGAAATATGCTGTTGTTTGTTATTTACACTGTTATATATATGTTATTACCTGTATCTGTTCATTTGTGACATCTGACACCATTATCTGTTATTTATATTGATGATATATGCCAGTTATATTATTATCATATCTGTTATCATTCTGCAAGTTCCCTATTAGTATAGAATTCACAATGGGTTGAAATGATACATACCCGAACGGACTTTAGAATAGGAGAAAATCATTATGGGTTGAAATGATTAACCCAAGTGATTTTCATTTGAATTGAATTAGGGATTACGGGTTGAAATGATACATATATACCCGTATATATTTAAATTATGGATTGAAATGATAAACATCCGTATCACTTGACCATAGGATAAAAAATTCTATACAGACACCATTGGTCTATATATAAATATTTTGAAAATGATTTCTATGGTTTTGGAAAGAGATATATAGTTTTATATAAATTGTGATATTTCGGAATTTCAAACCCAATTTAAATATGATAATCTTTGTAATAAATTAATTTAAATTGATTAATTTGTTATTTTATTCAATAACAATAAATGAATTGTAAATGTACATTGATTCTAATTAAAATTAATATACACATGAGGGTAATAAATGTGTTAAAATTGTATTCTTATCAAATTTGATTTTGAATTGAATTTAAAATTTTAATTTGAGTTTGAATTGTTGAATTAAAAGATTCTAAATAGGTAAATTATATTCTAATTATACTCTGAGTTTAACGAAATATTTTCATGATTTTATTTAAGATATAAAATTTGATTCATATTTATTTCTTTAGGAAGAATTGATTTTATATGAATTAAAATGGATTTAAATTAAGAAAAATCAATTAATAAAAAACATTTTAAAATTATTTTTCCATGAAAATAACACTTGTTAACATTTTAAACATACTAATAAACATGTGTTAAAGGATTAGCTAGATATAGTGACAAGTGTCAAATATTTTGATTTATTTCCTTTAAATTTTTATAAAAACAAAATTTTTATATAAAAAGCCATTTCTTATGCTTTATCTAAATTTGCTCATTTCTAATTTTTCTTAAGCAAGAGGAAATTTTTACAACCCTTATTAACAAACCTGAAATTCTTCAAATCTTCAACTTCAACCAAAATTCATCAAACATTCTAGTCTCATTTCTTAAAACTTCAACCTGTAAAGCAAATCAGGAAGAAATCTGCAAACAGAATTCAAGAAAAAAATCTACAAACAAGTTACAGCAGAATTTTTGAAACAAATTTCAAGTTCTTTTATTACTGACTGATTCAAGGATTACATCATCATCAAGCAGAACAATCTAATCAAGCAATTTCAAGTAAAAAGGAAAACTGCAATTATTTTTCCCAGGAATTCAATTCTATGACTCTGCTTAGCAAAAATCAGGTGAGTAAATTTTAAATCAAAAATTTAAGTATAAAAAAATGTGTTGCATGTGAATGTTAGTTCTGATAATGCTTACATGTTTCTATTTTGTAAAATCTTTGTTTACAGGTTTAAAATTAGCTGTGCATGTTTAAATGCTACTGATACTTCTCTATATATTCAAGTTCAGAGTAAATTTTAAACAAAACTTCGAATTTATATGCAATAAATCAATGTTAAGTTGGTATCTTCAATGCTGAAGTTTGATTCAACATGAACTAAGGATTAAAGTGATATTAAAAAGGGAAACTATTTAAAATCTGCATAAATCAAGTCAATACGGTAAAACAAATTTTTATATCATGAAAATCATGTTTGAATTTTGTTGAATTAAGTGCACATCCTAAAACTACTATGTATAACATGAATTTTAAGATAAGAATCAAAAATTTTAATTTGAATTTGAAGAAGAATTTGGTGGAAAACCGAATTTAGGATTTTTAGCAAATTCTTGTTACTGGGTTGATTTTAGACTTTGAAATTTGGATTGAAGTCGTGTTAATGGTTGATTAACATGAGAAAAATAATGGATGAAATAATTATTCAATAAGGGATTGGGAATTTTGGATTTTAGGGTTTTGTACTCTGTGATATTCGAACTCGAGAAATCTGCGAGTGAGGCTTGTTGGATGGATCAAGTTGCGATCGGTTTGGGGTGATGATGCGTCAGGGTCATGCGGAGTTGTGGCCGGAATCTAGAGGCGTTCGATGGTCGGCATGTCGAGGAATGGTGGATTTTCTGGTGGATGCAGTTTGGGTCTGATGGGTTCGAGCAACCATTTTTCGATCGAGCTCGTGTAAGTGTGGTTTAGGGGCTGGAGTTGAGTCGATGGCCGAAATGGAGTTTGCGCATGGTGTCGTGGGCGGCGGCGGCGGCGTCGGAGCAACGTGCATGTGCACGGGGTGTTGCCGTGTCAGTGGAGGTTGGTTCGAGTGCGTATCGGTTAGTACTCGAAGCAGCGTTCGTGTATTTGGGTTTGTGGCTCGCGTGAGTACTCGGGTGTGTTTGCTGTAGCTCGAGTAGGGTTTGAGCAAGGTAGTGTCTTTCCAGTTTTTTTTGTTTTAGGGGTTAGTTGAATCTTAAACTAAGAAGAAAGGTAAGGGAGGAGATGGAGTTTGGGTCTTGTGTTTAACTTGAATTTTGTCGAGTCAAAAACAAAAGAAATGAAGTTGAAGCTTTATGAATTTCAAATTTGGTTTAAGTTTAAACTTTAAAAATTTATTTTAACTACTTTATAAAATGTTAAATATTTTTATTAAAAGTAAATCATATTTTATTAGTTGAAATTTTAAAATGATTTTACATTTTTTAAAAGGTAATTAGTTTTCAACAAATTAAAAATGTTTTAAATATCTAATAGTTTTTTAATAATTAATGAAATTTTTTAGTTATTGAAAATTAATTAAGTTTTGAAATTAAAGTTTACTTTAATTAATTAGTAATTAAGGTTGGAACAAATTAATCAATTTAGATTAATTAATTTGTTAAGATTTAATTAATTACTTATGGATTATTGAATGGATAATTAAGAATTAAATTAAATAACAATTAATAGATCATTAATTAAATAATTAATTAATTAGAGATTAATTAATAAGTGATTATCAACTAATTAATAAGTGATTAGTGATTAATTGATTAGTAATTAATTAATTAATTTAATGAATTGATTAAGAGTTAATTAATAAAGTAATTAAACATTATTTAATTTATAATTAATAGTTATTTAATTAATAGTTAAGATTGAATTAATTAAATAATTAAGGTTAATTAATTTATAATTAATTAAGTAATTAAGATAAATTAATTTATGATTAATTAATTATAAATTAAGGGCTAATTAATAACCAATTAAGGAATGATTAATTTTTAATCAAGTTTTAATTAACGAATAATTATAGTAATTAATTAATGGTTAAATAAAGGATTGTTAATTAATTAAAGATTAATTAATTAATAATGAGGTTAATTAAGAGGTGATTAATTAATTAATTAAATGATTGTGATTAATTGACTAATGCTTGGTTAAGCAAGATTAAGTGATCAATTCTTAAGTAATTAATTTAAATTAATTAAATTAATTATAATATGAATTAAAGAAGTGCTTTCTTATGGATGACTGTTTGAATTGAAAATCTGAATATGGTTGATTCCGGAATTTCAAACCCAATTTAAATATGATAATCTTTGTAATAAATTAATTTAAATTGATAAACTTATTATTTTATTCAATAACAATAAATGAATTGTAAATGTACATTGATTCTAATTAAAATTAATATATACATGAGGGTAATAACTATGTTAAAATTGTATTCTTACCAAATTTGATTTTGAATTGAATTTAAAATTTTAATTTGAGTTTGAATTGTTGAATTAAAAGATTCTAAAATAGGTAAATTATATTCTAAATTATACTATGAGTTTAAAGGAATATTTTCATGATTTTATTTAAGATATAAAATTTGGTTCATATTTATTTCTTTAGGAAGAATTGATTTTATATGAATTAAAATGGATTTAAATTAAGAAAAATCAATTTATAAAAAACATTTTAAATTTCTTTTTGCATGAAAATAACACTTGTTAACATTTTAATCATACTAATAAACATGTGTTAAAGGATTAGCTAGATATAGTGACAAGTGTCAAATATTTTGATTTATTTCCTTTAAATTTTTATAAAAACAAAATTTTTATATAAAAAGCCATTTCTTATGCTTTATCTAAATTTGCTCATTTCTAATTTTTCTTAAGCAAGAGGAAATTTTTACAATCCTTGTTAACAAACCTGAAATTCTTCAAATCTTCAACTTCAACCAAAATTCATCAAACATTCTAGTCTCATTTCTTAAAACTTCAACCTGTAAAGCAAATCAGGAAGAAATCTGCAAACAGAATTCAAGAAAAAAATCTATAAACAAGTTACAGCAAAATTTCTAAAACAAATTTCAAGTTCATCTATTACTGAATGATTCAAAGATTAAATCATCATCAAGCAGAACAATCTAATCAAGCAATTTCAAGTAAAAAGGAAAACTGCAATTATTTTTCCCAGGAATTCAAATCTGTGACTCTGCTTAGCAAAAATCAGGTGAGTAAATTTTAAATCAAAAACTTAAGTATCAAAAAATGTGTTGCATGTGAATGTTAGTTCGGATAATGCTTGCATGTTCCTATTTTGTAAAATCTTTGTTTACAGGTTTAAAATTAGCTGTGCATGTTTAAATGCTACTGATACTTCTCTGTATATTCAAGTTCAGAGTAAATTTTAAACAAAAACTTCAAATTTATATGCACTAAATCATTGTTAATTTGGTATCTTCAATGCTGAAGTTTGATTCAACATGAACTAAGGATAAAAGTGATATTAAAAAGGGAAACTGCTTAAAATCTGCATAAATCAAGTCAATACGGTAAAACAAAATTTTATATCATGAAAATCATATTTGAATTTTGTTCACATCCTAAAACTACTATGTATAACATGAATTTTAAAATAAGAATCAAAATTTTTAATTTGAATTTGAAGAAGAATTTTATGGAAAACCGAATTTGGGATTTTTAGCAAATTCTTGTTACTAGGTTGATTTTAGACTTTGAAATTTGGATTGAAGTTGTGTTAATGGTTGATTAACATGAGAAAAATAATGGATGAAATAATTATTCAATAGGGGATTGGGAATTTTGGATTTTAGGGTTTTGTACTCTGTGATATTCGAACTCGAGAAATCCACAAGTGAGGGTTGTTGGATGGATCGAGTTGCGATCGGTTTGGGGTGATGATGTGTCAGGGTCATACGGAGTTATGGCCAGAATCTGGAGGCGTTCGGTGGTCGGCATGTCGAGGAATGGTGGATTTACTGGTGGATGCAGTTTGGGTCTGATGGGTTCGAGCAACCATTTTTCGATCGAGCTCGTGTAAGTGTGGTTTGGGGGCTGGAGTTGAGTCGATGGACGGAATGGAGTTTGCGCGTGGTATCGTGGGCTGTGGCGGCGGCGTCGGAGCAACGTGCATGTGCACGGGGTGTTGCCGGTTGGTTCGAGTGCGTATGGGTTAGTACTCGAAACAGCGTTCGTGTATTTGGGTTTGTGGCTCGCGTGGGTACTCGGTGTGTTTGCTGTAGCTCGAGTAGGGTTTGAGCAAGGTAGTGTCTTTCCAGTTTGTTTTTGTTTTGGGGGTCAGTTGAATCTTAAACTAAGAAGAAAGGTAAGGGAGGAGATGGAGTTTGGGTCTTGTGTTCAACTTGAGTTTTGTCGAGTCAAAAACAAAAGAAATGAAGTTGAAGCTTTATGACTTGTTTTAAATTTCAAATTTGTTTTAAGTTTAAACTTTAAAAATTTATTTTAACTACTTTATAAAATGTTAAACATTTTTATTCAAAGTAATTCATATTTTATTAGTTGAAATTTTAAAATGATTTTACATTTTTTTAAATTTAATTTTTTAAAAGGTAATTACTTTTTAACAAATTAAAAATGTTTTAAACATGTAATAGTTTTTTTAATAATTAATGAAATTGTTTGGTTTTTGAAAATCAATTAAGTTTTGAAATTAAAGTTTACTTTAATTAATTAGTAATTAAGGTTGGAACAAATTAATCAATTTAGATTAATGAATTTGCTAAGATTTAATTAATTACTTATGGATTATTGAATGGATAATTAAGAATTAAATTAAATAACAATTAATAGATCATTAATTAAATAATTAATTAATTAGAGATTAATTAGTAAGTGATTAGCAACTAATTAATAAGTGATTAGTTTTTAATTGATTAGTAATTAATTAATTAGTTTAATGAATTGATTAAGAGTCAATTAATAAAGTAATTAAATATTAATTAATTTATAATTAATAGTTATTTAATTAATGGTTAAGATTGATTAATTAAATAATTAAGGTTAATTAATTTATAATTAAGTAAGTAATTAAGATAAATTAATTTATGATTAATTAATTAATTAATTAAGGTTAATTAATTATAAATTAAGGGTTAATTAATAACCAATTAAGGAATGATTAATTTTTAATCAAGTTTTAATTAATGAACAATTATAGTAATTAATTAATGGTTAAATAAAGGATTGTTAATTAATTAAAGATTAATTAACTAATAATGAGGTTAATTAAGAGGTGATTAATTAATTAATTAAATGAATGTGATTAATTAATTAATGCTTGGTTAAGCAAGATTAAGTGATCAATTCTTAAGTAATTAATTTCATTTAATTTAAATTAAATTAATTATAATATGAATTAAAGAAGTGCTTGCTTATGGATGATTGTTTGAGTTGAATATCTGAATATGGTTGATATCCACTGAATGATAGTTGAGATATTCTGTGATGAGATATTGTATATCTGTGATAGATATTGGTTATTATTTGTGGATAATGCTATGTGGAATCAATGTTTAAATTTGAATTGAATTGTTTAAATCTTTAAACAACTTAGCCTTTAAGACACGTTTGGATTTCGATGAGACCGGGATCGGGAATCAAATTTGATTTTTTGAAAACCACATCGATCCAAGTTAAACATTAGGTCGTGATATCTCAAGTAAGGATCGAGATGGAGTTTTAGAGTGTAAGGGTTATTGTCTTTAACTCTGAGGATGATTCCAAAATGAGTGTAATGAAATAATGCCTTCGGTTTCGTTCGAACCCGGAACGAACTTGTATGGATTGAATGCTTTCAGAACATCGTCGGTGGACGATGACCATTCTAAGAGATGTGTTCTCTAAAGGTAATCGTAGCCTCAAGCCTCATCAACCGGGAATGGCTAAAATAGGGGGGTGCAGCAAGGCTTAGTGGGTAGCCCCCACTTGAGAGTGAGATTTACCCCTGTCTAGAAGTCCCTTATTATTTCAGCCGTGTGGGTAGTTGTTGGGCACAACTGCGGGGTTGTCTTGTTCGGAGCTGTCCAGTAAGGGATGGTTCCAGCCTTGTGTTGCAGGGGAGTTAGGGTGGCTCCTCGGTACGGTGATCTAGGCCCCGTACTGTGACGGGCGGTACCCTAGTAGCCCTGCCATTGATGGAAACCCATTTTCCCTGCGAGACCCAACGGTTTTGATTGTATTACCCACTTTCGTGGCTAGTAGCTGGAATTTAATCATGTAACAATTTCGGCTATTTTCTATTTACTTGAAAACCCTAGACCCTATTATAATATCACTGGATTTCCTATCAAATGTTTTGGTTAGCGTAAGGTAAAAACTTACCCATGTTTATTTGTGGGAAGTCTTACGTGATACCTTTTGTTTTCAAAATGATTTTTTTAAAAAAGTTAAACAACTTTAACTGATTTACAAACACCAGATCCATGTCTGACCCAGAGTTTATTTTGTTTTTCGTAAACTGTTGGGTACTCAAATTTTTATGAGTGGCCAAGTGATTAGGTTGGGATTAGCAAATGTTTTGGAAGCTGGAACTGGAGTCCAGACGTACTATCTCTTTCCGCTGTAGTGACATTTTGATGTTGTGTTTTGAGTTGTATGGTATGGAAAACTCTTATGAATGTCCAATGTAATGAAGTCGTATTATTTTGTGTACTCTGATATGTAAAACCATGTAATGGATATATGTAATATTATATTTTGTTCGTTTCCGATATGAGATTCTGATGATTGTTGATCTTTTTTTCTATCTTTCTATTTCTATCTCTTTCTTATTGATGATACGTCTTTTTGGGTATTGAAAGACGGATCGTCACATAAATATTGATTTTAGATATTATATAAATGTTATTTTATATATAGTTAAATTCTTGATTTCAAGCTATGCAATAATTTGTTTTAATATAAAATAAGCTTAATAATAAAGTTGATTTTATTAAAATACAATATGGTTAAGTATTTATTTAAATTATATTTTAATATAGAGTTTACAATAATGCAATAAATTAAGGTTGAGAAGATAGATTTGAAATTGTATTTAATTAATAAATATATTTAATTAAATCGATTTGAAACTTATGGAATTTGAGATTTGAAAGGATATGTTTTTTATAAATTGATTTGTTTTAAGGTGATTTAACAAATATTTCAAGTTTAAATGAATTGGATGAAATATTTAGTCATTTGAAATTTGGGATTTTATTTAAATGATGTTGGATTTAGTAAGTAAATATTTCAAAATAAATAATAGTAAGTAAATTTGATATATATATATATATATGGAATTATCAAATCTTTTTTTGAAATGTTTGAATATTTAAAGCTTTGAGAATATTGAAATTGTAATGGTTTATTTTGGGTAAAGAAAAATCTGTATTTGAAATCGATATAATTGGAAATGGTATAGAGAAACTGAAGTAAATTAAAATTGATGATTTGACATTGATTAAATTTAAATTTTGAAATTTGTATTGATTTGAATCGGTTTGAGAAATTTGAGGAAGCTATTTTATTGTATAAAGTATTTTTAAATTATATTTAAAACTATTTATATATGTTACTTTATAAATTCATTCATATAAACTATTTTAATACAAACTATCTTAAATTATAACTATTTTTATATAAACTATTTTAAATTATAAGCTATTTTATTATACATACTATTATTTATATTTAAACATTTAAGTGGGAAGTGTTATGATTCAAAGCATTATGATTTCTAAATTTTGATTTCCAAAGTATTATGATTTTCAAAAGTGTTTGATTTAGATAGTGTTATGACTTTGAAGTACTAATATTTTGTAAGTGGATATGTTTGAAATGGATATATTTAAATGGAAATGATATCGTATTTGGTTTTGAAATGGAAGTGATATCGTATTGATATGGTTTTGAAATGGCAATGATGTTTTGGATTCGAAATATAAACTATTCTGAAAATTTATTAAATGACCAATCGGTGTAATAATTACGTAGTTATTGAAGAGTCCGGGATCGGTTATGGACATACTCTCTGTTTAAACTGAATACCACTTTAATTACTATTATACGCGGAGTGTGATCCAGAATGAAGTGGTTGGAATGATGACGTTGCTGGATTTAAAGAAAGAGAACGATAATGGATAGCCTTGACACTTGTGTCAAATTTGAAATGACTAAAACAAAAGTCATGCCGGGCCAACGAGGTTAGCCACCTCTAAGCGCGCGCACTTCTTCGTAAACTACTCATTACATGTTTTTGATTGGTGCGCACCCTTGAATCGGGAGTGTTGTTTCGCGGTATTGCGATCGTTGCTGCGATGCATTCTTACCAGTCCGGATCAGGCAAACGGTAGTTTCACTATCTTGGGTATTACCTCATGTGCATTGTCATACTCGTATCCCTATGCGCGACCACTACGATTTGTTTTGTGTCATACCAATGGAGTACTCCCTGATAGCCCACCAATTTACGGTGGAGTTTACAGTGCTGTATAGACTATGATGCTTATATAAAATGTGTTAAGGGGGATAATGATAACGCCTTAACGCTATTTTGATACTTTATATTACTGATAAGCATTATCTACTTAGCGTACACATAAATGTTTAGCGGATCCTTAGAGGATGGTTATCCCAAACATCCTTTGAGTTACTTGTATTTCATTTGTTATTTCACTTGAGTTGGATTTATTGATATAAGAATGTTAATCCTGACTCGAGTGTTTTGTGTTTTGCTTTATGCTCGGGTCAGACCGAGTGTATCAGTATTCGAGACTCACCTTTGGAGTTGGAGCTTCGCTTGGAGATCTAGCTATCTATCCAGCTTTCAGATATTTAGTTGATTCTGATGATGTATTCTGATTCTTGTATTTGACTATTGTATTCGAGACGTATGTTGTAACTTATTTAACTCTGTTATATATATAGTAGCTTCATAAATTACTATCATTTTGTTTCCGCTACATATTGTATATTACTCCGTGTTTGTGATTCTGTGATTATTTATTTACTGTATATGCTGAGTTTTGCCAAATATAAACTTACAATATGGTATTTTGAGCAATTCAATTCTAGCATGTTTGGATGCGAATGGTTGAAAATATCAGGTCGTTACATTTGGTATCAGAGCTTTGGCTCTAGTCAAAACTTAGCATATATAGTAAATTTAGATGTGGAATCACTTTCGTTCAAGCTTGAATTTCTTCTTTTGACTCGGTCTCCTTTGAATTTTGGAACATTCCCCTCGGTTCCAAAATCCATAAATCTATTCTTGTCTCTTCCAATTCGTATTCTTTTGGCTTTGGAGTATCCAATAACTCCACTTCGAATGATCTCTATAATAACACGGAGGTCTCGCCAATCTTCGAATGATTTGTAAAGAGGTGAAATTCCTTTACAATAGGCACTGATTTGCCAAAGATTTCTGTATCGTCGGTTTACGATGCTATCTATCTCCAGCTATGCCTGAATTCTATCTCTTGCGATCGAATGTCGATTTGTCTCGGAATTCTGCATCGATCTTATTCTTGAAGTCACGGTCGTCCCGGTTAAGGTTGCCCGCGATTTATATAAACTTATCAATCTTCCTATTTTGTTATTTAATCATCTTATCTTTGTTTCTAACCTATTTTCGAACCAAAATTCTCTTCGATTTGATTTCCATCAAATTTGAATCTCTATACTTATTTTGAAATCCATCCTTGCATCGTCGAGCGAGGAAGTGTATTTGTAATTAATATAAAGATGTTATATATATATATTGTGTTGTTTGAGTTGTTGAAGTTGGTTTGGATTTCCGATCGGTTCGTTTGATCAACATATCGATAAGAATTCCAAAACACTTGACAGAGCAAATTGACACAATATTATTTTCAAATTTGGTAAATGAAATAAATTTTTGTATGATTATATTAAAGTATATGTTTCTGAAATTAAATAGTAAATGAATTGGTTGTTGAAAATAATAATATTTGATTTTTATTTATTGTTTTGTAAACCATTGACTATTCCAATATGATAAATAAATGAAATTATAGAACATGGTTTAAAATTTTAATTGGGAATTGAAATGGATTTAAATTAGAATTTGAGAAATTAATTTCCAATGATTTCAAACTTTGATTTGAAAGTTTTAAAGTGTATAGTATTTAAAATATTTTCAAATAGAAATCATTTCAAAGAATTCAAAAGGTTTAAGTTAGTGCTCTCCTCCATTGTCGTTGGTAAATAATTTCCGTGATGGCGGCCGCGTCATCGACATTCATTTTCGAGTTTCGAAGTGGAGAGACCAATTGGTAGCTTTGCTACACTTGTTTTGGAAAATGAATTTGATTTGATTTATAATATATATGTATATATATAGGTGTATGATTATAAATTTGACTTGGTATATTGTGTAATATATGTATATATATTTATCTCTAAGTGGTTTGAAGTTAATCGGAAATTTAATCCTCGAAATTATGCTAAAGGATGATTTTAAGTAAAGCCAAAATTTTGAATAAATACTTAACTTGAAATTTTTAATAAGGAAATTTTACTTTATAATACTCAATTGCATTCTAAAATATAACTTACCTAATTTACTCAGAAGTTGACTATGTAATTGAATAATATACAATATAAAATGATGTTAAAATAAATTTTAAATAAATTTGAATAGTAATTATAAGTGTAAATATACTTAATATATGTGATAAGGTATATTAAGTGGAATAAATTTAATAATTATTTGGAATAAAGAAGAATTAAATTTGTTGAAAAATATGATTGTAATAAATGATTATTCAAGTTTACGATTTTAGAAATTATTAATAGAGGATAATTGGACAATAAGATAATGAATAAATGGGATAGATTAAATAAAATTTTGCTTTGAAAGAATTAATAATTTAACAATTGAATCAACTTAATGAAATACCTTGAATCAAAAATCAATTAATGAATATAAATTGATTTAAATTGAAATTCATATGACCAGAATTAACAGTTGAACCAAAAAATTTAAATTTGAATGGCTATTTATTGTTTTGATATAAATGGATTAAATCAAATTGTTAAATATTAATTAATTAAATTTAAATCTATATGGTTTAAAATTAATTGTTTTATTTTTTAATTCAAGTCAATTTTCTTCTGTTTGTTTCTATTCTCCTACCTCCTTCCTTTTTAGGGACGAAAATTTTGAGTGGGGGAGAGTGTAACGACCTGTAAATTTTAACTGTTTTAATGATGCGATTAACTGAATTTTCGTGAAATTAAAAAAAAGTTTTTGAAATAAAAATTTAATATTTGGAATACGTCTAATTGAACATAGCAAACTGTAAAATTTTCATCTGAGAATATGAAAGTTTATTTTATTGTGTAATTCTATTTTAATTCCAATCAGTTAAAAATCGATGGTAATAAAATATTTTCCAAACCTGAATATTTTTACATAGAAAAATTCTAAATCATTTTCTAACTGAGACGTCATTTTTCGTTTTTCCAAATCCAGACTTCTTTAGCTCTGTCGATCTTATTTTTCTGCGTTTTTCCTGCATTTTCCACTAGTAGAAAATTCGAATTTTTATAATTCAATCATACCACTGATATATGTATACTGTTTTGATCGTCTCGAGATGCCGATCTCCGCGGTATATTTATTTCTATACTTTAAGGTTCGGTACGCGATGGAAACGGGAAAACAGTGCGTCGTACCGTACCGAGATTTGTGACCGTTAGTTTTCTTGCTTTCCAAACTTTGAACCATGCAGCCTAAGCATTGTAATAAATTACGTTAGTAACCTTTTCATTTTTCCAAGAAATACAGCTGTTGCACTTAATATTTTCTGAAATTTTCAAAAATGCGTGACTCAATGATACCTATTCATTTCACCTTCCTCTTTTTTTGCTCTTCTGTGGCTTTTGCTTTTGAAAGAAAGAAAAAAGGAAAATGAATATTTGTTTGCCATTCCCATTCACGCCACCATCCCATCTCCTTACTCCACCATGGCCACCCACGACCGGCCTTCTCCTCGACCACTAACTCCGCGTGTTTCTCCTCCAAGTCCACCACGCCTACCACCCCACACGGCTCCCAGACGCCACCCGCTAAGTATGCTGCCACCCTAAAGAAAACAACTCACCACCCATGGTGACAGCCATCGCTCCTGTAACCGACTCCGCCTCCTTCATCTTCGGCCTCCGCCCAATCTCCTACCGCAACCACCATCTCCTCCGCCGAGCTTCCACCCATCAGCAACCATCGGTTCACAACCGAACCCGATCGCCTTATCCTCAACTCTGCACCAAATGTCCATCCACCAACGCAGCCTTCTCTTAAGTGTAGCCGCACAACAACCATCACTCCATCGAAGACATCTCCAACCTGCATAGATCCGCTCTTTCTCTCTCCCACCACCACTTCGCTTGGCTCTCCCTGGAGCTCACAAAAGCTTTTCCACATCAGCTCCTCTCCTTCTCGGTTGTATGTGGTAAGTGTACATTAATATTAGAGATTTGTTTATATTATTATGTTATATATGTTATACTGTTTAGTTATATGAGATTTGATAATTAGTTTATGTTATACGGTTTAGTTATATTGCTCTATTATGTTATACTGTAAATAATAAGTGAAGCTCTCTGTGTATATTTATAGCATCTTGCAATTTTATTTAGTATGAATACTGTTTAAATATTAGTATTATATATATTATTATATAGTAGCTTTTGTGGGTGAATATGTGAATATATATATATATATATATTTATATATGTATGTTATGGGTAAATAATGATTATAAATTTATTAGTACCTGTTACATATTTTATCTACATAACAATTTCAAAGCCGCATATAAATGTATAACTAGATGCATTTATTTACAGCTTTGTGTTTATAGTTTAAGTTTACAAAGTTTATTATATGTGGTTCGATTTTTTTTCTAGATATTATGTAAATGTTTATTGGAACTTTTAGCGTTTTAATATAAGTTACTTTATAAAATAATATATTATAAAGCCATAAAGTTGTATGTTCTTAAAGAAAGAAATAAGTTATATATACTTTTATGTATGCGTAGCCTGTAACTAGGCTCATTTATATGTTGGTTTTAAACGACGATATAGATATTCGGTTCATGTAAGTATACTACTTGTGTGTTCATAATAAAATATTGTTTTATTGGATTATATATATATATTATGCAAAGGGTAGTATGGCTGAACATGATTTATGTTGATTTGTTTAAAGTATTGATTCTTAATTATAAAGTATGTACCTTTGATTTTAAAATACTTATATTTCAATAATAATGATTTGGATTATATATATATATATATATATATATATATATAATTTATGTTCCTATCAAACTAATTGATTTTCTCATCGGTTCCTATTTACTAGCTTTGATCGTCAAATTCTTGCCCATCTCACCTTACTTGAATTCGTAACTCATCGTATTTTCATTTATCTCTAGCCTCGAACGGTGAGCAATCACTCACGATTAATGTTCTTATATATATTAAATTTGATTTTAATTGAAATGAAAATTGAAATATGCTGCTGTTAGTTATTTACACTGTTATATATATGTTATTACCTATATCTGTTCACATCTGACACAATTATATGTCATTTCTATTGATGATATATGCCTATTATATTATTATCATATCTTTTATCATTCTGCAAGTTCCCTATTAGTATAGAAATCACTATGGGTTGAAATGATACATACCCAAACGGACTTTAGAATAGGAAAAAATCGTTATAGGTTGAAATAATTAACCCAAGCGATTTTCATTTGAATTGAGTTTGGGATTACAGGTTGAAATGATATATATATATATATATATATATACATAACCGTATATATTTAAATTATGGATTGAAATGATAAACATCTGTATCACTTGACCATAGGATAGAAAATTTTATACAGACACCGTTGGTCTATATTTAAATATTTTGAAAATGATTTCTATGGTTTTGGAAAGAAATATATAGTTTTATATAAATATTGATTTTAGATATTATACAAAAGTTATTTTATATATAGTTAAATTCTTGATTTCAAGCTATGCAATAATTTGTTTTAATATAAAATAAGCTTAATAATAAAGTTGATTTTATTAAAATACAATATGGTTAAGTATTTATTTAAATTATATTTTAATATAGAGCTTATAATAATTCAATAAATTAAGGTTGAGAAGATAGATTTGAAATTGTATTTAATTAAGAAATATATTTAATTAAATTGATTTGAAACTTATGGAATCTGAGATTTGAAAGGATATGATTTTTATAACTTGATTTGGTTTAAGGTGATTTAACAAATATTTCAAGTTTAAATGAATTGAATGAAATATTTAGTCATTTGAAATTTGAGGTTTTATTTAAATGATATTGGATTTAGTAAGTAAATATTTCAAAATAAATAATAGTAAGTAAATTTGATATATATATATATATGGAATTATCAAATCTTGTTTTGAAATGTTTGAATATTTAAAGCTTTGAGAATATTGAAATTGAAATGGTTTATTTTGGGTAAAGAAAAATCTATATTTGAAATCGATATAATTTGAAATGGTATAGAGAAACTGAAATAAAGTAAAATTAATGATTTGACATTGATTAAATCTAAATTTTGAAATTTGTATTGATTGGAATCGGTTTGAGAAATTCAAGGAAGCTATTTTATTATATAAAGTATTTTTAAATTATATGTAAAACTATTTATATATGTTACTTTATAAATTCATTTCATATAAACTATTTTAATATAAACTATCTTAAATTATAACTATTTTTATATAAACTATTTTAAATTATAAACTATTTTATTATACATACTATTATTTATATTTAAATAGTTAAGTGGGATGTTTTATGATTCCAAAGCATTATGATTTCCAAAGTATTATGATTTCCAAAGTGTTTGATTTAGAAAGTGTTATGACTTTGAAGTACTAAGATTTTGTAAATGGATATATTTGAAATGGATATATTTAAATGGAAATGATATCGTATTTGGTTTTTAAATGGAAGTGATATCGTATTGATATGGTTTTGAGATGGCAATGATGTTTTGGATTTGAAATATAAACTATTTTGAAAATTTATTAAATGACCAATCGGTGTAATAATTACGTAGTTATTGAAGAGTCCGGGATCGGTTATGGACATACTCTCTGTCTAAACCGAATATCACTTTAATAACTATTATACGCGGAGTGTGATGCAGAATGAAGTGGTTGGAATGATAACGTTGCTGGATTTGAAGAAAGAGAACGATAATGGATAGCCTTGACACTTGTGTCAAATTTGAAATGACTAAAACAGGAGCCGTGCCGGGCCAATGAGGTTAGCCACCTCTAAGCGAACATACGTCTTCGTAAACTTGTCATTACTTGTTTTTGATTGGTGCGCACCCTTGAATTAGGTGTGTTGTTTTGCGGTGTAGCGATCGTTGTGGCGATGCGTTCTCACCAGTCCGGATCAGGCAAACGGTAGTTTCACTACCTTGGGTATTGCTTCATGTGCCTTGTCATACTCGTATCCCTTTGCGCGACCACTACAATTTTTTGTGTGTTACACCTATGGAGTACTCCCTGATAGCCCACCAGTTTACGGTGGAGTTTACAGTGCTGTATAGACTTTGATGCTTATATTAAATGTGTTAAGGGGGATAATGGTAACGCCTTAGCGCTATTTTGATACTTTATATTACTAATAGGCATTATCTACTTAGCGTACACATAAATGTTTAATGGATCCTTAGAGGATGGTTATCCCAAACATCCTTTGAGGTACTTGTATTTCAGTTGTTATTTCACTTGAGTTGGATTTATTGATATAAGAATATTAATCCTGACTCGAGTGTTTTGTGTTTTGCTTTACGCTCGTGTCAGACTGAGCGTACCAGTATTCGAGACTCACCTTTGGAGTTGGAGCTTCGTTTGGAGATCCAGCTATCTATATAGCTTTCGGATATTCAGTTGATTCTGGTGATGTATTCTGATTCTTGTATTTGACTATTGTATTCGAGACTTCTGTTGTAACTTATTTAACTCTGTTATATATATAGTAGCTTCATGAACTACTATTCATTTTGTTTCTGTTGCATATTTTATATTACCGTGTCTATGATTCTTTGATTATTTATTTACTGTATATGCTGAGTTTTGCCAAATATAAACTTACAATCTGGTATTTTGAGCAATTTAATTCTGGCATGTTTGGATGCGAATGGTTGAAAATATCAGGTTGTTACATTTAACCTATCCAAGTACTCTCGGAAAACTCGGTTCATCAAATCTATGAAGAAAGAAGGTGCGTTCGTCAATCCAAATGGCATCACCAACCACTGATATGAACCATATCTAGTTCGAAATGATGTTAAAGGATTACTATCCTCCACCACTCTTAACTGATGGAAACCTATTGCCAAATCAACTAGGAAAACACTCTAGTTCCATTTAATTGATCGAATAGATCATCTATTCTTGGCAAATGATACTTATTCTTGATTGTCCTTTCGTTTAACTTACGATAGTCGATACACATCCCTAACGACCCATCCAGTTTCTTTACAACCACTTCGGCCGCTCCCCAAGGTGAACTTCTTGGTCTAATAAAATTCCTTCCTTCAATATCCACTACCTGCACCTTCAATTCCTTCATCTCAGTAGGTGTCATTCTACTTGGTGGTCTATTCATAGGATCAGCTCCGGGCATAAGGTCTATTCTAAATTCAATAGCTTTTTTTGGTGGTAGTCCAGTGACCGGCCCAAAGACATCTGCAAACTCTCTTGCTACCCAAAGTTTAGTTAACTCATCTCCCACCTCCATAGTACTAAGCAAAGCACTAACACTTCGGTCGATATTATCTACTGAGAATTTCACTCGGTTATGAATATCAGGGTGCCTTAGTGATATCATTCTATATTTGGTAAAATATTCTAGCCTCATACCTATCCAACCAATCCATACCCAAGATGATCCCGAAAGTTACGAAATCAATAACATAAAACTGCATGCGAACTTATGACCTAAGAAACCGAGTTCTAACTGGTCACATCTTAGCACTAGAGTTGCATACACTCCTATTGGCTTGGGAACCCTTAAGGAAGTAACAAGGTGGTTGGGTCCTAAACATAAACTATCAATCAAACACTGAGATATAAATGAATGTGATGCATTGGTATCAAAAAGTACTCTAACTAGAATATTCTGAATCAAAAGTGTACTTTCCATTATAATCTTTCCCATGTCTGCTGCAGTAGGCCTTGCTAGTCCAATAGTAAAGACCTTTCCATTGTCTGCCCTGACTGCTTCTGGACACTGAAACTTGTAATGCCCAACTTGATCACAATTGAAGCACTTCACATTCCTTTTGATTGCAGCTTTCTTCTCATTTCCTGACCGACACTTATTCGCAAAGTGACCCTTATTATCACACTTGTAAAAAACTATCTCAACCTTTGATTTCTTAGCAGTATCTCCCTTTTGAGCTTCCTTCTTCTTAAAGAACTTTCTCTTCTTCCCTTGAGAACCCTGAGTTTCCACCGAATTCTCCTTAGCCTGATCAACAAGTAACTCCTTAGTGCTAATGGCTATCTCCACCACCATATTACATTGATCACAAACATATGTCATGGTCATTTTGGCAAGCTCAGGCCCCAACCCCTGAATGAACCTCTCATTCCTTCTGATGTTAGTATCTATGATAGCATATCCATATCAAGACAGATCTTCAAACTTAGTAGCATACTCGACTACTTACATCTCTCCTTGAACTAAATCCATAAACTTCCTTATCATCTCAGACGTAGTAAACTCAAATACAAACTTCTGTAGAAATCTCATTTTAAAATCAGCCCAAGTTAACTGCTCTTCCGGAACTCCGATAGTGACACTATTCCACCAATGTAGTACTGACCCTTACAACTGTCTAGAGGCCAACCTTCTCTCTTGCCCTTCATCTAGACCAAAGTCAGTATATGCTCATAATGCAACAACCAATTCTGAACCTCTATGGCACTCTCCATTTCAAAAAATAGCTTCCTACCCAAACTGGTGTAATCTCTATTCAACAAAGCATAAATATTCCCAACTAGGGCCACAAGATTAGCTCCGCCTACATTTCCAGCAACTCTTGCTTGCATCAAACGAACAAAGAACTAATACATCGCCCCCATATCTACTGGTGGATTTCCAACATCCATATTGGCATCAGCATTTTGATTACTAGTATTAGCCGGTCGATCCGGGTTTCTCTTGGTAGTGGGTCGAGCATTTCCATTAGTTATGGTGCTTCCTCCACCAAGATTTCCTCTTCTATTTCCTGCTTCCATATCTCCTTTCTCATAAATCTGCATAAGAGCCTTAGTAAGATATAGAAGAATGGTCTAAAAGAGCGAGGACTACATACTTATATCAAACAATATATCAAATACAAGTACATTACTATAGCTTTTAACCCAAACCCCAATCTTATTATCTGATTCATTGGATTATGT
This sequence comes from Allium cepa, assembly GCA_030765085.1. Lineage (NCBI taxonomy): Eukaryota > Viridiplantae > Streptophyta > Magnoliopsida > Asparagales > Amaryllidaceae > Allium > Allium cepa. The sequence continues at coordinate 646,270,358 of CM060939.1, read as the reverse complement.
TTGAAAAATCTTTTAGGTTTAAGTTTCTTTTCAAGTTTCATTAATCTGTGCTCTGATACCAACTTGTAACATCACCCTACTTGGAGGCCCAAAACTAACGAAAACAGATGCTACAGTCATCCATAGTAATTAATCCTCAGCGATCAAATAAGACGATATTAAATACATTGACAAACAGAAACACAAGAATACGAAAAAATTTAAACAACCACAAATTTCACATTCCTTTCAAAATATTCTAAGTTGATTACATAATCCCAGTATGCAGACCAGGTTCAAATAACATATAATCAATACAAAATCCGCCAAGAGTGGCATATAAAGATGCCCCTTAGTTGATCAAAGTATATAATAAGGCACTAGAACATGTTTTTGCCTTTACAATCAAACACACAGTGAAAATAAAAGAACTCTAATAACAAGCTTGCCTCCTGCACATCTTCAGAAGCTTTATTCATCTACAAGTACACTTGGAAACCTTAACTCTCATCCTACTCAAAATCAATTGAGTACCCGAGAGTTTAAAGGGAAAAAACTTTGAGTCAGATATAAAGCTTCATATGAATAATAATCTACCATCTCAAACAATTTAGATAGTGAGACCATGCTGCTTAGCGGAATGAGTTTTCCCTCACTGGTATCCCAAAACTTTTATAAAACCATATACCGTGCTCCAGCATCTACATTGGTTAATACATAGTATTTCAAAATATAACGAAGATATGCAAAATAAGCAAATCAAATACGGATTACCCATCCCCGTTTATTTTGACTATTGTCACAATTATTGTCTTAAGGGTTACTATTGATCTGTTAAATGTTTATCGATTATCTGTCCGATTTCATAGTTTTCATGAGATCACTAAGAACCTATTGGTAACTCTAATATCATTTTCTTACCCTAGTTTTCATGGGATGACTAGAAACCTATTGACTATCTGTCAATATCTTAATCCGAATATAGTTTTCATGGGATAACTATAAACCTATTGGTCTTTGCCAATATCAATCATAGTTTTCATGGGCTAACTACGAACCTATTAGCCCCTGCCAATATCTTTAATTAAGATTTTAACATCTCTTAAGTTATATTAACTACTGGGTCAACCTAACTGCTTATTCTTCCCTTCCCCAAAGTGCTGTTATGGGTTAACTATAATGTGAATAAGTATATGAAGAAGTATACATAACAAAAAATAATACCAACACCTATGGTTTATTATCTCCTACAGTTATCTATCCTGGTTAAACCCTTTAACCTTTATAATCAATGAAAATTTCTTCATTTCAAAACCCTTTATTTATTTATGCCATGGTTATTCCTTTAAATTGAGATTAGATTTATGTTTTGAAATCTTAAAACATCTCTTTCGAAACCTTTGGATAACTTCTATCGAAAGCAAAATCTCTTTACAAAACATAATAAACATACCTTTCCAAGCCTTTGATGAACATTCTCTTTCGAAACCAAATATAGCTTTCAACGGTGTCGAAACGTTCTTTAAACATAATTTCGAAACAAATGAAAGTACCCCTTCCGAAAGCATTGAAATTACTTATTAAAATAATCATTTGGGTCAAAGTGGTTATATATGAAAGTATCTCTCTTTAAAATTATCATTTGGGTCAAAGTGGTTATATACGAAAGTATCTCTTTTGAAACCAATTATAAAATTGTTTGGAGGGAAAAGTTGATGGAGTCAGAACCATCTAGTCGAAAGCACAATCCTTTAAATTAAAATTTTAAATGATAAATTCGAAACTCGCTTTCAACTCCATTGCCTTCGATACCCTTAACCCCTTTTGAAAGCATTTAGGAAGTGGCTTGGCTTAGGTAAAACAAAGATAACACTTCGAAAGCATTGTTGGCTTTAGTACAGTCGAAAGGATAATTAGCGGCTGGGTTTTGACTTGGTCGATACTATTCCTTTCGAACAGTCGAAAGGATAACACCTTTACATTGTATAACAACCTTCTTGGAAATCTATTTACCAAACAAACCCCTTTTTGAAAGTATATGTTTCGACTATGTCAAAGGCTTTAAGTGAAACAAGGCAAGATCTTATATTTTAAAAACAAAACAGGGTTTCGACCCCATCGGAAGCATACCTTTAAACACCAAGGCTTCCACCTTCCTTCCAATCTGCTACGTACCATCTAAATGATACCTTGTGCATTGGTTTCGACTATGTGGATTTCGACTATGCAGATTTCGACTTGGATGGAGTTGAATCAATGGAGTCGAAAGGTGTTGCCATTTGAGGTGGGACTAATTTTTTTAAGTTAAAGGCAGAAATCTAGGTTCTTTTAGTAATTGCTTTATAACAACTTGCCTAGTCTTAAACCTTATATTGGGTGCGATAAAAACTTTTCATTTAAAAGTGCCACATTTTTATCAGATCCAAACAATAGGAATATAACGTTTGAGCCCTTCCATATAAAAAACCAACAATTTTAGAGAAGTCCCTCTTTAAAATAATTTATTTTCCTTAATAATAAACTAGGAAAAATTCTCAAAAATCATAAAAAATCTCTTTTATCGTGTAATCAAACATATTAAAATTTCAGACTCAATTTCTTCTTGAAATACTCGAAAAAAAATTCAAACCCAATTGTAACATATTTTCCTTTAGATATTTATAATAAATTGTCAATAGCTTAGAAAATTCTAGAAGTTAAAACCAATTTCTAGAATCATGTTTTACTTAGCATAAATTTTTTCCATGTCATTCCAATATCATAAACTCTCGGTTTTTTCCTAAAACCGTGCAAATTCATATGTGAGTGATTTAAAATAAGTAAAACATAATATAGTTCAAGCATATCCTCATCCATATCATCATAAAAATAGGTTAAATCTAAAATCTGAAAACATATGGATATAAAACAAAATAGAGATGGAATGAATTATTATTCACCTTCGATATGATAAGGAATTTGAGATTTGCTGTTTATTAATCCTTCCTAGCTTTGATCCTCAGCTTTTGATTGTATTTTCCTCTTTTCCTCCTTGTCAATGGTCGGCTGTAATTTAGGTTTTTGTTTCTTGTTTGAAAGTGAAAAATGGATGTGAATGGGCAATTACAAAGCAGTATAGCTGTGTATAATGAAGTGGTTATTCACTAATATGACCATATGTAATTTAACTAGCCAATAACTCAATTAAAGCCCATTTACTTTACTAATAAGCACGCCCCTATACATGATTTATTCAAATCTCAATCCCCTTACCATCATTAATCTATTAATCTACATAATTAAATTTTTCTAAATAACATTATCAAAAATTAGGAATGTTACACTTGCGGTGTACGTAATCAAATAGTGAGACAAGGGAGTTTAATTGATAATAAGGATTGGGTCCAGAGATTTGAGAAGCTAAAAAAGCGAGTATGAAATCACATATTTTTATATAATATTGGATTTATATTGTTGTAAATCTATTGATGTATGTCTAAAATGTAAATTGGAGCTTTAGGCTAAAATTTGTATATGTGTAATGGAACTATAAACCCCGCCTGCATATTCTAAGATTGATAACTTTAATTAGATATATTTTGCAAGTATGTGAATCTAGAAAATGTTGGATGTTAATAGTACCTAAATTTAGTATTATGTAATAGCAGTCCCTGAAACTTATAAATTATGTTATAGTTCCAAATTTGTAGATTTGATTGACTGTTGCAAGTAAAAAGTAAATTTAGTTGTCACAAAAATTATGGGAATTTAAGTAGTATTTTAATTCATTAGAATATAGGAGGTTGAAATGTGAATTTCTATAGACTATCGAGTTTGGATTTATAAGTAAAAGTGTATTATTCGAAATAACAAGGAATATGCCTAAAAGAAAGATATGTATAAATTATAGATATTTATTGTATTTTGTACCATCTATTTTAATAACTATGGAAAAAAATTCTTGTAAATCCAAAGGTAACGCAAATTCCCTTTTGGATAAGATACATAAATATACGGTGTTTCCCTTTCCATTTAGGAGAGGCGTAATTACAATACATTAAAATGTAAAAATACCTAAAGATTAATTGAAGAATTGTAAATGTGATAATAATAACGGTCTAAGAGAAGAATTAATATACATGCAATATAAGCAAGAAAAAAATTAAATAAAAACGATGAAAAGATAGACAAGTAATAATTGAAAATAAAAGGGTATGGGAAGTCCTTTAAACAAGGGAGGGAAACAAAGGTTAAAAAAGAATATAGAGATAGAAAATCTAATATAGAGAAAAAGGAAGTAAATGGAAAAAGATATTTAGATCCTGTAAATGAAAGCGGTAAGCGACCTTAAATTAAGTTAGATGTAAATGGATGAAGAAGTAAAGAAATGTTATTAACAACGAACGGTAGAGATGTAATAATCAAACATGTATGAATGAATATATTCACACACACACACACACGTAGCCTTAGTTACGCATTTATGATGGGTGTGAATTATAAAAGCTAGTGAATAAATTAAATGGATAAGAAGGACATGGTCATTAGAATGGATCGGAATGCGAGGTCAGTGGTGTTACACAACAGTATTCTACCCACGCAAGGGACTACCAGCAGCTGTGTATACATTACACCGTGTGGAACATATCCAACTGTAGGACCATGGAATTATATGCGCTCGCATGTAGGTGAAGGAATACCCCAACAGGTTTGCTTCAATATTTTAGAAGGGGTATTGCCTTGATTCTGTTAGGCAATTTAAAAGTGAGGTGTGAAAAGATCGATGATGTGTCAGTTTGTTGGTACCATATTAGAGACTAGGAGTTGTACATAGTTGTGAACATCATCAGTCTTGCACAGTCAGCCAGAAAGGGGAGGGTTACACCTAAACGAACTACACCTCCTACTAGTGTAGGTTAATTTTGGGTCATGCACCACCATAGTTGTTTTCTAGTTTATTTGTTATGAGTAAGGCTAGATAAATCTTAAGAGAGGTCTTTCAAAACGAATGGGCTAGTCCATGGAGCCGATTCCAAAATAGTCAATGAGCCGAGTCCACAGTAGTTCGAGGAGTTGATTCCTCTGTAGTGCATGGAGCTGAGCCCACTATAGTCTCCTTTCTTGTTCATGGAGCTCGGTCCATAATAGGAAGCAGACAAGTAGTAAATCTCTAAGGTAAGATAGAATACGGCTAAATTATTTTGATACCCTTATTAGGAACTTTGGGAATTCTTTGGTATGCATGATGACTAAGATGTGATATTGCGTTAATGATGGATCTTAACAGGGTGATGGTTTAGGGATACTAATAGGGATGGTATATGGGTCCAAGGGGGGATCATGGTACTCTATATATGTATACACATGCACGTATGTAGTTATGGTCTACTTTGGGTAGATAAGGCGTATTGTACGTGTATATGGAGTTGAGACGACTATGTGAAATATAAAGACATAACATATGGTGAAAGGCAATTGACATAAACTAGTGTTATGTGTAAAATGTATAATTTACCGGTCACTAGAACATTGTTCTGACCCCCTTCTTATTATAACTTGCATGATACTTTTAGAGGGACATGTACTAGTGTAAGGCGGGAACAATGGAATGACATGTTTCCTTATGCATGCTCAGCACTAATAAGATAATTGAAGCGACAATCTTGGTCAGTAACTGTATGATTTATTATAATTTACTATTTCATTATGAGTTATGTAGATTGTTCTCTGACATGCATTTATTTGTTTATTTATAGGATACCAAATCAATGATCCATAATTTGGTGGACTTGGATTTTCGATTTAGCAAAATTCAGTCTACTAGAGTTTAGGCGTCAATGTCAGGTTACATCTTTGTTTAACCGGCAGGGCCATTAATAGGAAAATTTCCAAATAGGAAACGTTAGCTAATTCCACGATTGAATCCAAGTACATCACGCTCAATGAAGTAGTTAAAGAAATGGTCTAGATTGCATAAATTTATGAGTAGGCTAGGGGTGATTCACAGCATAAAGAATCCGATGACATTATTTAATGACAATAACGCAGCAATACAGATTGTAATAGAGCCTAGAGCACACAAGAAATAAAGACACATTTTTGCAAAATTCCACCTAATTAGAGAATTTGTCGAGAAGAAGGAAGTCCTGATTCAAAGAGTAGATGCAACGAGAACATAGCAAATTCATTCACAAAGGAACTAGCTCAGTCAGTTCTCGTCAAATCGATCGAAGGGTGAGATTAAGATTTTATAAATGGCCCCAAGTGCAAGTGGAAGATTGATAGAGTTAAGGGTATGCCCAAGGGGCAATTCTTTAATTTATTGTAAATTATTAACTTTATAATAAAACCTCGTTCAAAATAAAAAGGTATTTTTGTTTCTATTATACACTTGTTATAATGTGTTATTTATGTATTTATTTATTTATTTCATTTAAGTATATATAACATAAAATCTATAAATGGTATGTTTTTAATTTCAAATATATACTTGTTATAACGTGTTATATTATTTATTTATTTATTTTGTTCAAGTATATTTAATATAAAATCTATAAATGTTATGTTTTATTATAGTATTCATAATGTGTTGTAATCATGAGCATTTTTGAAAATAAACATATCATTTTAAATATTTTTATTCAAAATGTATCAAGATTGGATATCAATACATCCATTGGGTCTAGAGTACATGATGCTCTCCAAACTTAGATAACGTATTACTCCTAATTCCATGAGGCACAAGTGTAACGACCCGCACATTTATCGATTGTGTATTTAAATATTTCATCCTTCATCGGATTTTAGTCCGAAAACCTACTTTTTACAAACAGTCGAATTTGGACTCGAGACCCCTCCCATTGAGTTCAAAATGTCATTTGTAACCTTTTTGAGTATAAGCTTCGATATGTTTGGAGTTAGTCGAGTTTTGCTACTTTTTCACTTTGGGTTTGAGTTTGGGTTTCAGCCCAATGTTCCACCTTAAGACTCTAGCTCCACTCCAACTCTTCATTACTTCATTTCATATTCCTAACACTTCAAGATAAAGTAAAAATGGTGGAAGAGATTGGAAATGGAAATTCCTAAGCCCTAGTCTTCATTAGCAAATCCAACTTCTAGCTCCAAATTCAAGAGAACCCATTGGTAAGCATCTCCTTCATCTTCCCCAACTCATTCTCTCTTTGATTTCAAAAAATTCCTAAACCTAATTTGGGAAATATTTCTCTTTTAAGCTTAGAATCAAGCTTCTTGAGTTGGATTTGAAGAGTGGTTGATTCTCCTTTGCCTTCAAGCTTCTTCTTCAATTGTTTGGGTTCAAAGGTGAGATTTTTATCTCACATCGTAGTATATTATTATTTTCGATTGTTAGGTATGAATTCCTAACACTTATTCTTGTGCAATTGATTTTGGTTTGGATTGATTTGGTGTATATTCCAATTTTTGGTGTTTTGGTCTAATTTATGAAAATCCTATTATGGATATTTGGACATTGATATTTGAGGCGTATCGAAGAGCCGTTTAGGCTGGGTTGCCGTTCGACGTAATTCCTTAGCCATCGTCATTTGCTCGATCGATCGCTTCCGGAATCCGTTAGGCCATTTTTGGCCTAGGTTCAGGGAATGCCCTGAACCCTTCATTCAGACGTCTGAAACGTAATATTCAGATGTCTGAATATTGTTCTGGGAAGATTTCTATTCCCAGATTCAGACGTCTGAATATAAGGATTCAGACGTCTGAATTGGTTCATTTGGAACCAGAGAGGAAATAGGCTAAAAAGTGCCTATTTCAGACGTCTGAATCCTTGGTTTCAGACGTCTAAATTCTGTTTTTGGAAAATATTTATTTTCCAGATTCAGACGTCTGAATCCTTGGTTTCAAACGTCTGAATCTGCACTCTTTTGCCTATTTGCCTATTTGTTTAAGAATTCCAATTTAAATCGATTCGTAATGATCCTATTTGTTGTTATCATTTATTATGACTTTGATGACTCCTTTTTACGGATTTTTGAATATCCATTTCGATGGATTCTTTGTCGGTTTCTTTGGATTTTATTCACGTCTTCGAATGTGAATTTCAGTGAATGATTGTTCCTACAATCTTCTTTGTGATTTGTCACTTTAAAAATATAAAGGTTTCAATACTAGTAGTAAATATCAAAATTCTTTCATCAAAACGATTTCAACACTATTTTATTACAAAGCTCGTTTATTAAACCGCTTTCCAATCTATTAGTATATACAAGCCTTTACCTCACTCGTATGAGAAATCTAATTAAACGACCTAGTAAAACAAGTGGTACAAAACGCTTGCGTCTACTTCGTCGGTTAATTCTTGTACTTGTTCGATTGAAACTCTTGTGACAATTTTCTAGTGGAGATCTATGGTTTGTTCGTAAATATTTAAGTTAAGCTAGTGGTTATGGGACATGAAGCTAAGCTCGTATATTTACTAGCTTACTGTAATTGACACTTCTTGATGATCGATGATGATCATTTCATGGTTTGGACTAGCAATGTGCGATGTCTCTTTGTTTAAGTGGAGGACTGTACTTTATTTTATTGAGCTTCGTCTCGTTTCTCGCATGGGTCGTACCTATTTAGGTGCGTCGATGTTTATTTACACATGGGTCGTATCTATTTAGGTGTGTCAATGTTTGTTTACTTCGTGGAGCAATTGACTCAATAAGTTGATGCATGGGGCGTATCTTTCTAGGTGCGTCGATGCTTATTTATGCATGGGGTGTATCTTTCTAGGTGCATCGATGTTAGACATTACATGGGACGTATCTTTCTAGATACGTCGATGTTGATTCATGCATGAGGCGTATCTTTCTAGGTACGTCGATGCTTATTTATGCATGGGGTGTATCTTTCTAGGTGCATCGATGTTAGACATTACATGGGGCGTATCTATTTAGGTGCGTCGATGTTTTCCTTTGCATGGGTCGTACCTTTCTAGGTGCGACGATGTTTGACTGTGCATGGGGCGTATCTATTTAGGTGCGTCGATGCCCGGTTTATGGAATAGCGTTCCGTTTGGGATTGGCCATCCTTTTCTTGTGATTTTTGGATTTCTAATTGATGATTTCTAGAATTTGTGTTTCACCAACTTTATGATTGGCATTTATATGTTGTCAATATTTGTGGCTTGGTGGATGAAATTAGGAGTATGACATTCCTTTTGATCTTTGAGAAGATTTTTGTGATATTGATTAATCTCTTGTTGATTTTTCAATTACTTATTTATCACAGCTTGGCATTGTGATTATTATACGTTTAGTCATATCTCTTATTCTATATCATTTCATCTGATATTTATAGCTAGACTGATCCGTTTATTATTGTCTTATAAATAATACTCGGGTCAGACCGAGATGTTACAGGTGCTTCTGCTTGACTTCACTTCTAGGATTATCTCCTTAACTTTTGGCTAACTACTCTAGTTTAGTAGTTTTTGTTGTATACTATTGAGATATAGACTCCTTGATGTATATGTATTCTTTTGTCTAGCACTTGTATCTATTCCTTTGTGTCATTGTGGATCTTTTAGACCACTACTCTAATGAACACTTTTATGTGTTATATTTATTCATGTCTATTTCAGCCTTTGTGATATGAATTATCTGTGACTGATTTGTGTTATGTTTATTTCTATATTTGTTTCCGAAGACATTATAGCTACTGTGTAGCAGCTTTGAGTTTGTGTCGGTATGTCGGACTTCCTCTTGAAAAGAATGCAAGTTATATTTTATCTGGCATATCGGTACTCGCACAAAGCAATTATACAGATGGTCGCTCCTCAACAGCCTTATTCTCCATGCTAGTTGACGGCATTACCCCGTAGTATCCTTGGCTAGCGTGGGTACAGAGGTGGGGCGTCACAGCTTGGTATCAGAGCCAGACTTCGGAACAATATGAAATATTGTAACAAGGATCATCGTCCTAAGTCTTTCTTAGGAGTCGTGCTTTAGGATTTTATTCGAGTCTTCGTACTGATTCATCCTATTTTCTTTATGATCCCTTGTTTTATCTATCAAGATTGCTTGATATTTGTTTTGAGAATAACTTTTTCTTCTTCTTTCTTTCTTTCTTTCTTAAAGAAGAGAAATGGTTAGACCAGGCCGTCCCAGCGCTGGTCAATCTAGTGCTACTCCTCGGGATGGAGTATTTATGTCTGCCCGGCAGCTTCTTGATCTAGTAAAGAACGCTCAAGCAGCCGGACCCAATCCAGAGCCTAGCCATCCTAGATCCGGTTTTGCACGCTTGTGCAGAGACTACACCGATTTGGGTGGAAGGCCATTCAGGGGATCTGAGAGTGTTATAGAAATTCAAGCTTGGCTCAAATCATGCGATCGTATCTTTTCTCGCATGAACCTTATTGATCTACATCGAGTCCAAGTGGCTTATAGCATGCTCCAAGAAAGAGCATTAGATTGGTTGAGCTTTTAATTTCTGAAATCGTTGAAGCGGATCTCACTTGGGAGCAATTCCGAGAAAGATTCGAATTGAAATTCGTACCTGAGGCTGAAAAAGTAACTTTAGCATGGCGTTTTATTGACCTTGTTCAAGGTAAATCTTCTGTGACAGAGTATATCGCATCTTTTGAATCTCTTTCCTAATACGGGGTTGAATACATTAATTCCCCATTGAAGAAAAATCAGATATTTGTGTATGGCTTGAATAAGAATCTTAAGAAGCCATTACTCCTGAAACTTGAAGTTTCATTTGATCAGCTTATTGATATCGCTCTTCGTCTTGAAGAGGCCGATAATGAGGGCGATGTTGAAGTTGTGCGTGCCCAACAAAACTTCGACAATAACTTGAAGAGGCCTATCAAATTCAAAGGCCCCAATTCTAATAAGAAAGGGAAGCAAGAAACCCCGATGGCAAAAGTTTCTACCTCTAGTCGTGGGCAATGCTACAATTGTAGTTCCACGGACCACTATGCAGGGGAGTGTCCGAAACCTCTTTATTGTCGCTATTGTAAAAATTCGGGTCACCATATAACTGCATGTCCAATACTTCAAAGTAGGAAGGAGGGAAAGCTCAATGTAGTGCATGCTCCTGGTAACACTTCTCGCTGTCAAGGTATTTCTCATTTAATCCTTGATTACATTTGTTTTGTGATCATCCTTTCGAGTTCATGTTGATATGGGTTCATCTCATTATTTTTATATCAAAAGAACTAGTTGATTCCTTTTCTTTAAACATTTTGGGCTTGATGACTTCTTTGAGAGTTGCGAATCTGGTTGGTGGATCCGCAGCACTCAATTTGCTTTCTATTCATGTTGAAATTATTTTATTGATTTTTCTTTCCGAGCCGATATTTTTACTTAGGCTTCGGAATTGATTTTTGTAAGGATTGGCTCAATCGTTGTGAAGCTCATATCCTATTTTCCGTGTGGACAATTCATCTTCGACATTTTCTATCTGTTAAGCAGATTTCTATCTTTTCTTGAGATTCCGATTTCAAATTCTTGAAGGCGTCATTTTATTCTTTAAGCCCTCAAGATGAGAAAAGTGTTGTTTCTCTTATCTAAATAATTTGTGAAACTTTTCTGGTATTTTTGAGTTTGTCTTAGGATTATCACCTAAGAAATCTTTTGTGTGGTGTTAAGCTCTTTCTAGTTCGACCTTGCCACCGATTTTCATTTGGTTACGAGTTGCGGGAGTTAGCATTCCACTTACCGCATTCCGCACTCGTTACGATTCTTATGAATGACTTATTATGTCATTCAGTTTTCCCATCTCGTTTCATCCATTTTATAAATCGAGTATTCTATGAATATCTCGATAATTCCATTCTTGAATTTATTGATTTTGGATGAAAACGGAAATTTAAAATTTTGCAAATCTTTTTCATAAGATTTATTCATAAGTACAATTGGATTTTGATCTTAAACGAGCAAAGAATATTCTCAAAACTTTTAAGAGATATTTTCATCATATAAAAGATGATTTTGTGATTATATTGCCCATTTAGTATTTTAAGAATTCTAGTCGATGCGCTTGATCAACGTTATCGATAGGAATTTCCTAAACGCTTAGATGTGACAGTCAGACACAATAAATTGACTTATATAAATTTTTCTAGAAAGATTATTACATAAAGATAAATGTAATTTTTAAAGTTTTAACTTTTCAGGAAAGAAGAATTATTTAAAAGAAATTCTTTCTTTTCGATACTCTTGTTCTTGTGATTCCCATTGGGAACCAAGACTTTATCTTTTGTACCAATGATAATCGTATTGGTTTGGATGCCGTCCTCTTGCGGAAGAGCACGTGCTATCACTTATGCTTCTAAATCATTAAAAGCCGATTGAGACTAGGCGTGCCACTCATGATCTAGTGCTCGCGGCTATTGTTTTTGCTTTTATAGTTTGGCATCATCATTTTTGGGGGAGAAATTTGTTCTCCACCTCGATCATAAATCTTTGGAATATTTATTTTCTCATAAGGAACTTCATGTCGACTCGAGTTCCTTGCATCTTATGATCTTGATATTCTTTTTTATTCCCGGAAGGAGAATTGTATTGCCTATGCACTTGGTCATAAGCAACAAGTGGTTGATTCTTTGATGATGTCTGAATGAAATTATCTTTTTATTAATTTCATCGGACGTTTTGATATACTTCGTTTTATTGAGCTTTATCTCATTCCTTTTATGGACTAGTGTCCGGTGTTCTTTTATGGTGTTCGGTTCATCGGATGTACCATTATTATACTACATCGTTGTTCCGGTTTATCGGTTCATTGGGCGTACCGTTTTTTGTACTGCGTCGTTGCACTGGCTCAATTTTCTTCTACTCTTGACGTTTTCTGCGTCTTTTAACTATGGAAATGCTTTTAGGTTTCCTATTTTTATTCTTGAGCCCGGTGTTATTGATGAAATTGAAGTTTCACCAGATTTGACTTAGGAGTTATATTCTATTCGCATCATTGCTACGGAGGTTGAGTGCCTTCGAAATAAAGATGTTCTTTTTGTGAGAGTTCAATGATTCTCAAATCCTAAGGATTGCTCTTGAGAATCCAGAGAATTCACCGTGCGAACCCGTTCAGGCTTACTCTTTCATGCTCCTTATGGTGAACTTCCTATTTCAAATTTTCTTTTGTGTTGATATGCTTCTATGGTTGTTACTTCTTATTTTCTTCTTAAGTATTGCGAGGACGCAATTTCTTTAAGGAGGGGAGTTTGTAACAACCCTCACATTTATCGATTGTGTATTTAAATATTTTATTTAAATATTTCATCGTTCGTTGGATTTTAGTCCGAAAACCTACTTTTTGCAAACAGTCGAATTTGGACTCGAGACCCCTCCCATTGAGTTCAAAATGCCGTTTTCAACCTTTTTGAGTATAAGCTTCGATATGTTTGGAGTTAGTCGAGTTTTGCTACTTTTTCACTTTGGGTTTGAGTTTGGATTTCATCCCAATGTTCCACCTTAAGACTCTAGCTCCACTCCAACTCTTCATTACATTATTTCATATTCCTAACACTTCAAGCTAAAGTAAAAATGGTGGAAGAGATTGGAAACGGAAATTCCTAAGCCCTAGTCTTCATTAGCAAATTCAACTTCTAGCTCCAAATTCAAGAGAACCCATTGGTAAGCATCTCCTTCATCTTCCCCAACTCATTCTCTCTTTGATTTCAGAAAATTCCTAAACCTAATTTGGGAAATATTTCTCTTTTAAGCTTAGAATCAAGCTTATTGAGTTGGATTTGAAGAGTGGTTGATTCTCCTTTGCTTTCAAGCTTCTTCTTCAATCGTTTGGGTTCAAAGGTGAGATTTTTATCTCACATCTTAGTCTATTATTATCTTCGATTGTTAGGTATGAATTCCTAACACTTATTCCTGTGCAATTGATTTTTGTTTGGATTGATTTGTTGTATATTCCAATTTTTGGTGTTTTGGTCTAATTTATGAAAATCCTATTATGGATATTTGTACATTGATATTTGAGGCGTATCGAAGAGCCGTTTAGGCTGGGTTGTCGCTCGACGTAATTCCTTAGGCATCGTCATTTTCTCGATCGATCGCTTCCGGTATCCGTTAGGCCATTTTTGGCCTAGGTTCAGGGAATGCCCTGAACCCTTCATTCAGACGTCTGAAATGTAATATTCAGACGTCTGAATATTGTTCTGGGAAGATTTTTGTTCCCAGATTCAGACGTCTGAATATAAGGATTCAGACGTCTGAATTGGTTCGTTTGGAACCAGAGAGGAAATAAGCTAAAAAGTGTCTATTTCAGACGTCTGAATCCTTGGTTTCAGACGTCTGAATCTGCACTCTTTTGCCTATTTGCCTATTTGTTTAAGAATTCCAATTTAAATCGATTCGTGATGATCCTATTTGTTGTTATCATTTATTATGACTTTGATGACTCCTTTTTAGGGATTTTTGAATATCCATTTCGATGGATTCTTTGTCGGTTTCTTTGGATTTTATTCACGTCTTCGAATGTGAATTTTAGTGATTGATTGTTCCTACAATCTTATTTGTGATTTGTCACTTTAAAAATATAAAGGTTTCAATACTAGTAGTAAATATCAAAATTCTTTCATCAAAACGATTTCAACACTATTTTATTACAAAGATCGTTTATTAAACCGCTTTCCAATCTATTAGTATATACAAGCCTTTACCTCACTCGTATGAGAAATCTAATTAAACGACCTAGTAAAACGAGTGGTATGAAACACTTGCGTTTATTTCGTTGGTTAATTCTTGGACTTGTTCGATTGAAACTCTTGTGACAATTTTCTAGTGGAGATCTACAATTTGTTCGTAAATATTTAAGTTAAGCTAGTGGTTATGGGACATGAAGCTAAGCTCATATATTTACTAGCTTACTGTAATTGACACTTCTTGATGATCGATGATGATCATTTCATGGTTTAGACTAGCAATGTGCGATGTCTCTTTGTTTATGTGGAGGACTGTACTTCATTTTATTGAGCTTCATCTCATTTCTCGCATGGGTCGTACCTACTTAGGTGCGTCGATGTTTATTTACACATGGGTCGTATCTATTTAGGTGCGTCAATGTTTGTTTACTTCGTGGAGCAATCGGCTTAATAAGTTGATGCATGGGGCGTATCTTTCTAGGTGCGTCGATGCTTATTTATGCACGGGGTGTATCTTTCTAGGTGCATCGATGTTAGACATTACATGGGACGTATCTTTCTAGATACATCGATGTTGATTCATGCATGGGGCGTATCTTTCTAGGTACGTCGATGCTTATTTATGCATGGGGTGTATCTTTCTAGGTGCATCGATGTTAGACATTACATGGGGCGTATCTATTTAGGTGCTTCGATGTTTGCCTTTGCATTGGTCGTACCTTTCTAGGTGCGATGATGTTTGACTGTGCATGGGGCGTATCTATTTAGGTGCGTCGATGCCCGGTTTATGGAATAGCGTTCCGTTTGGGATTGGCCATCCTTTTCTTGTGATTTTTTGATTTCTAATTGATGATTTCTAGAATTTGTGTTTCACCAACTTTATGATTGGCATTTATATGTTGTCAATATTTGTGGCTTGGTGGATGAAATTAGGAGTATGACATTCCTTTTGATCTTTGAGAAGATTTTTGTGATATTGATTAATCTCTTGTTGATTTTTCAATTACTTATTTATCACAGCTTGGCATTGTGATTATTATACGTTTAGTCATATCTCTTATTCTATATCATTTCATCTGATATTTATAGCTAGACTGATCCGTTTATTATTTTCTTATAAATAATACTCGGGTCAGACCGAGATGTTACAGGTGCTTCTGCTTGACTTCACTTCTAGGATTATCTCCTTGACTTTTGACTAACTACTCTAGTTTAGTAGTTTTTGTTGTATACTATTGAGATATAGACTCCTTGATGTATACGTATTCTTTTATCTAGCACTTGTATCTATTCCTTTGTGTCATTGTGGATCTTTTAGACCACTACTCTGATGAACACTTTTATGTGTTATATTTATTCATGTCTATTTCCGCCTTTGTGATATGAATTATCTGTGACTGATTTGTGTTATGTTTATTTCTATATTTGTTTCCGAAGACATTATAGCCACTGTGTAGCAGCTTTGAGTTTGTGTCGGTATGTCGGACCTCCTCTTGAAAAGAATGCAAGTTATATTTTATCTAGCATATCGGTACTCACACAAAGCAATTATACAGATGGTCGCTCCTCAACAGCCTTATTCTTCGTGCTAGTTGACGGCATTACCCCGTAGTGTCCTTGGCTTGCGTGGGTATAGAGGTGGGGAGTCACAACAAGGGGTTACATATTGATAGTTATTGGATAACTAAGGAATGAATCATTCGATAGTTTTCTATAGGTTAATATAACTAATGTCAACAGAGAATATCTATAACAACCTGTAACTTAATGAGCATGAATTTTGAGTAAATCGAAATCCAAAATCCATTAGGACAAGGATTGTTGGTTTGGTTAACCTGTAATAAACCTAAGAATATCTGAAAGCGATTAATATAAACTCATAGCGAAATAGGAAAATACAATAGAACATATATACTGACTAAAACCACTACATTGGAATCAATGTTATGCCTTAGAAATCTAGTTGCCTTGTCAAGGCCGAATATGAAAGAGAAGACTCCACTATCCACATTTCCCGTCTTGCACCATTTGCATGTCCCTCTAAATCTATCATATGGGTTGTAATGAAGATAGAGTCAAAACAACATTCTCTGATTGGAAAATTAAATGCTTTACTCTTAACATTAATTTATGTCGATTGATTTCCATTTAAGTATCATGTCAATTAATCCATTCACAATGTAAACATTAGTCAATTGGTTCTGGTACAGAGATTGATGACCAATTTACAATTAATATCATATAATTAATGCATCTTAAAGACCTGTCTAAATGTTAATTAGCCCAATTTCAACAAACAAATAACTAACTAACTAAGCTTGAGGTCTGTGTGTATCCCATACGGATTCATGGGTCGTTAATACATCTTATTAGAGATGAAGCAAACCTTATTTCCTTAAAAGTGCTGGTCCATTTAATACTTCAAATCCATGGTGAACACTCGGTATATTTTCTCTATCTATCTGCAATGCATATCCCTTCTTCATGGGTCGACATCAGTAGTAAGGATACACAACTACTTGTAACCTCTAGGTAAAGGGCATACTACTGTTGTGTAACTCTACCGACCTCACATTCCAACCTACTAAACCAAACCAATTATCCTAGGCCAAAATATTAGACTAGGCCCACTAATTCACACTTATCCTAAATGTATAGTAAAGGCTTTATAATTTTCCGTAATGAAAATTATACTACCTCGTAGTATTTAATTCCTATCTTATTCGCTTATTTTCAATATTCAATAAATGTCAATTGCCCACGGTAAAAGGTCATTATTATTCTATTTGGACAATCTCTAATAACATTTTTTATTCATTCTAATTCAACCTACTATGCTATTTCATTTCTCCATAAATTTCATATTAAATCCTTTAACTAGCCCCATTAACCGCATTTCTATCCCACTTAATTCATGCAACTCCCTACTACCTGCACATTTATTGCCATATTAATTTTGGAGCTTCTATCTCTTTTCCACCTACAGCCCTAATCCAATAATTTACTATGCTACTTATAACTAGATGTCCGAGTTATAACTAATTCGAATATCGACGTATATTATGCTATATAAATATATTTTTATTTTTAATTGATAAGTATGGTTAAACGTATATATATTCATATTTCTAACTACTAATCCTTAAACCAGAACTTTCATTTCAATGTTTTAATTTATTAAAGCTATCTTTCCAAAAAGGTTTACCGTTATAACTTTTCATAAATTAACCAAAAGTGCGACTTTTTCCTTATTTGAAATTGAATTATCTCTTTTTTTTTATTGAAATATATAGTTTAAACTATGGGGAAGAACAACCATACGTTACACATTTCTTTCATTTTACTTCAAAGGGCGTTCTTTTTATACATTTGCAAAATTAGATAATTTATGCAAATTACACAGAAATATATAAGTAAATTATACTCCACCCTCAAATAAATTAAAAACACAAAAATTCACATTTTAAGTCAAATACAATCTAAACTAATGCTAACCTTTTACAACCCAACTATAAATTTGGAATAAACTTTACAACTTTATTAACATTCGACTTTAATAAATTTAGGGACTAATTTCCAAATTTCCAGATTAGCATGTATATTCCATTCCAATTACGTAATTTAAGGAGTATGTAGGCAATATTTCATCCAAATATGTTCCTTTTAAGCCTACAAATCATCATATATATAGGCAAAATAATTAAATAAAATTCAATGATATAAATTTCAATGTTATAAATAAATTATATAATCTCTCACTCACCTTTCAAGCTTTTTAAATCTTCCAAATCTGAACCCTTTACTTGGCTCCATTTCTTTTCCTATCCAAAAGAGTATGTTTAATAAGATACATACATACTATTAGAATTATAGATGTAAAATGAGATTTGGGTTAATCTCTTTTATTTTCTGCTCCTGCATTGATTATATATATAATATAAATTTCCCCTAGTACTTTTCCTTGCCCTTGTGATTACATAATGGTGCATTTATTA
Organism: Allium cepa; assembly: GCA_030765085.1. Taxonomy (NCBI): domain Eukaryota; kingdom Viridiplantae; phylum Streptophyta; class Magnoliopsida; order Asparagales; family Amaryllidaceae; genus Allium; species Allium cepa. Next base: position 646,251,779 of record CM060939.1, on the reverse strand, counting down.
TGCAGCTTCCAGCTGTATCTATGCTTCTTAACGTCTTTTCATATTTATCATGTTATGGGCGAAAATGCCCACAACACTTGCCTCCCAATGCATACTTTTATAGAATAAAAAGTATGATTTGTTTCATCCAAACTTGTTTTTTTTCTTATGGAATGGTTATCTCGAACCTCAAATATCTATACCCTCATTCCCGTCCATTCGGTATGTTTTCTGGTACTAATATGTTGCAAAGCCTTGTTTACTTGGGGAAGACATGTTAATCGTTTTAAGATATAACTTATCAATGTGACGTTCACGGTTCATTTTTTCTTGTTTGTATAATCTTCTAGCAGTATTTCCCCCTAATTCTCATTTATGTCCAGTAGGCCTTTTCTCCCTTTGGTTCAACCTCCTTGCCCTCATGTTCTGAGGACCGTGTGTCGTCTTATGAATGTTCCAAGAATATCAAGGTGCCCTTGGGAAAGGAACGTATAATGGTTCTGTGGAACATGGATTTGACATGTATTTTGTTGCATTGATTGTAGTTTGATCAATTAAGACTAGTGGCTGCGATGTATTTTTGCTACATGATTGTCGACTTATTCCACTAGTGATTCTGTCATCACCACCATTCGTACTTATATAGGTCAATCACCAAAATATTTGGCTTGGTAAGTTGTTTCTGCTGAAGTATTGAACGTAGGTTGATCATATGCTTATGTTCTGAAGCCAATCTTCTTTTGATATGCGTCGCTGCGTATGATATTTATTCACATCCATATTCTCCTCTTCCTGGATAGTAATCATTATATGTTTGTTCCACACGATTTCTTGGTTTGCTTGTTCCATTAGCAACCTTTCCCGCCGCTATCGTGCATACTTGTATGGGATCAATCACCAACAAGTTTGGTATGGTAAACAGTTTTTGTAACTAACACTTCCCTTAGCCTATACTTCATATTTCCTTTATAAACACTTACACAAGTGCATATATATATAGAATTATCAATGAAATTATCATGCCTGATCAGGATTAGTGATTGTATTGTATTTGTATAGTATTCTTGCTTAGTGTAACACCCTACCTCTATACTCATACTATTTAAGAATATTACAGAGTAAAATTGTTAGATAATACGGAGAATGATGCTATATATGGTATGCACGTTAATGTTCCTTTGATATAAAACTAGTACATATTAAAACATCTAATAAATAACTAACCCATACATGCACAGTATCAGTACAATACAATAAAAACAAGTTCCTCCAGGACAAAACAATACGTAATATATAGTAAACAACAAAGAACACAGAGTCAATCGCTGCGATAATATATAATATATAATACAATAATGTTATAGAATATAATATAAATCAATATTAACTATACATACATATAGTGAATTAGACATCATATAACAATCTTAATATTGTACTCCTCTATGACCAATAAAATAGGTGCTGGTCATGTTATCCCTGTACCTGACATGCCTCGGACTGATCCGAGCATTATAAAATAATACATGGGTCAGACTATGCTTAATCAAGTAGCTATGATAAGGGTATAATAGCTCTCTAATATAATCAAAGTATCAAATGATATTTCAAAGGATGCATATAAATATAGAAAGTATGAATTATGCCATAAATAATCATCAAGACATCACGTCATCCAAATATCTTAAACCTACACTAAACCATCAGCATCGATATCGAAGAGGTCATCATCCATATAGAAATACATAAAAATAGAAATCTTAAAACCATCATAAATGGATGAATCATACGTATCCAGAAATCTATGATCAAATCCCAAAAACATCCATAATATCAATATAAGAAGACATCTAGAATTAAAACACAATAATGGTGGCACAAGCCAATGAGATATAAAAACAACACATGAAAATAAATAATAGTTGGTAATATATGCCAAAGAAGAATAATAGGCGACATACACCCAAAAAGCATACATGGATTGATCATACACATGACACGGTTCCTGGTATAATCACATTGTACTTGTCTAAATCATATCACACCGGAACCAGATAGGAGACTGATGGACACACCTACTCCAGGAGACGATACACGAAAATGGTGAACACGACACACGTGCCATATAGCTTAGCTCTTACAGTCATTGGTTACCATTACCTCTCTTTCACTCTCCAGCAACATGACAATGACCCACTATAGGCTCAACTACACATAGCCTCTTCGGCCATTTCTACCGTAACATGCCTCCATGGTAACTGACTGATGGCCTTTGTGACACAAGGGACAACACATACACAAATGCATGGTAGTGGCCGACACACAGCCTCTAAATAGAAAAATGTGTCACAGATCTAGGGTGCGACTACCACATCAGACCGTCAGGGTGGATACTGGCCAATGTAATTTACTCTGGAAACATAAAGGGAGTTGGATGGTAATAGACAAATACTGTAATATATATAATAGCTGACATCAAGGTTTTAAATATCGCTCATCTTGGACAAGATCTCGTTTTCAACCTTAAGCGATTCAAAACAAGTTATTTCGGTATAATCTCGTTTGACACGTATCTCGACCGATATTTTATATCTTGCTTGACATCTCGGCTGAGGTTTAACTACGGGATATCGGCCGAGTTTAGAATTTTAAATAAATTAACTCTTTTTCTATTGGGCTGGCCCATTGATTAACCCAAATTTAAGCCTTTCTAGTTACACTTTATTATCCCTTTTCTCATATCTATGCCATTCATTTTCCTTCTCTTATTTTTTGGCTACAACAAACATAAGGGGATAAAAAAGCTATGTTGATTTTAGTAAGCAATTCGCATTTTGATTTACATCTGAGTTTCTAATTTGGATAAAATTCGGATCTATTATTCTTCTTCTTCTTATGCGTAATCTAGTTTAATTTTTTTCCTAGCCTAATCATTTTTGCCGATTTAATTTTGGGTTTAATTAAACTGATTTGTGCTATTCTTTCAATGTCAAAACATGTTTGAAACTCATTTGTGCTATGTATGCTAGTTTTTACTTCTTGTTAGTTTTTTAATATGCTTTTGTTTACTAACGGTTCAAAACAATTTATTTCTAGAATATTTACTTTTAGTGGTAGATTTTTTACTTGAAATTAGGAAATTATGATTGTCCATTCAACAATATAAACCATCAAAGGCGGACATGACATTTTTAACGTTACATTTTTAGTACATAGTTATAATTTGGAACATAATATTCTAGTTCAAGTGTATATGCAATAATAGTACTAAAGCATCTTCCTCTAAACAAATTTAGTAAGCCATGCATTTCTCCTTTATGCTAATGTATTTGAATTATAAACCAAAAGTTTTCTTTCTAGACTTCATTGAGTTTCACGCATATAGTAAACATTGTAGATTCTTGCATTAGACTATTGATATATGCTTCTTGACTTCTATAAAATAGGAATGATAATGTATCAATAAACTAATGATATCAAAAATATTTATGTAATTTATGTAAATTTTAGAATGAACTCATCGTCGGGAGCATCAAATGCTCCTATTGCAGCAGAAACAAGTATTGTAACTAGAGGTGATACGTTTTGGGTGCATGGAACAAAGGTTAATGGTGGAAAGCATTCCAAATGCCTCTTTTGCAGCAAAGAGCTTAGTGGAGGAATTACCCGATTAAAGCAACATCTTGCTGGCATACAAGGTGATTGTGAGCCATGTTTAAAAGTTTCAATGGAGATTAGGTAAAAGGCAAAAGACTCGATAAACTCAATAAAGACAAAAAAGATACAAAAGAAGCCGCATGACAAGCTGTCATTACCAACGTATCAATTGGAATTCATAAAAGTAGAGATGAGCATCAATACTTTGATATTTCTAGAGGTAGTAGCTCAAATGTTAAAGGACCAATGGACAAATTTTATATCCTTCTCCTAGTGAAGCGGGAAAAGGTATGGTTCAATCAGATATGAATGTATTGAAAGAGAGAGAGAGAGAGAGAGGTGAAGATTGTAGTTATATTGCGAGGTTTCTTTTTGAAGCGGGAATAGCTTTTAATGTTGTTAATTTAACTTCATTTAAAGAAATGTGCAAGCAATTGGTTTATATGGTGTTAATTTAAAACCACCACCGATGCATGAGATTAGTGAAAATTTTCTTCCACTTGAAAAGAATAAAATGGAGGAAAGTTTAAGGTCATTTAAAGAAACTTGTAGAATTCAAGGTTGTAGCCTAATGACAAATGCTTGGACCGATGTAGAGGAAGAAGCATCATGAATTTGGTGGTCAATTGCAATTCGAAAACTATTTTTATGAAGTCCAAGAATGCTACAGCGGATATTCATAATGCTAGATATATTTATGATTTTATCATAGATGGAGTCAATGAATTGGGTTAAGATAACATTGTTTAAATTGTAACTGACAATGCATCTAATCACTTGGCAGATGCTAAATTATTATTTTTAGAATATCCAAGAATATTTTGGGCAAGTTGCGCAACACATACTATAAATCTTTGTAGGATCGTTTTTACCCTGGAGGGGGGTGAATAGGGTGATACTAGTAATAATAATAATAATTAATGTAGAGTAAAAACAATTACAGATAAGAAACATCGAGGGAAGCACGTAGGTAGGGTTTTGTCGAAGCTGGGTAAATTTGTGTGTGATCTCTTCTGCATTCTACAAGAAATTAAGTAGTCAGACACTTACACATGTAAACTTGCGACACCCACCAATGACTAACCTAACTCTACACTCAAAACCCTTCCACAACTCAACCACTGAGTTGCAAATTCTCGAACTACACCACCGTAGATCGTAACCTAGTCACACGACTAGAGAGTTACACGGTTTAAAAAGAAAAGAAAATTACAACTGAAAATAAAACTAAACAAAGTAAAAACCCTAACTAAAAACTCTAAGCCCAAAAATAAATATGATAGAGCCGGCCCAATTAAAATTAAACCAAAGAGACGTCTCTCTTTTATTATTTTTGTGGCCGATGCTTTCTTCGTTCCTCTTCCAAAAACTAGGATTTTGTAAAATTGATGCGCCGCTTGATATTGGTCAATTGCAGTGATGAATACTCTTTGATGTGGCTTGTCAATCAATCCCTTTGCTGATTATTGATTGTGGCTACACCAATTTGTCATGTGCATATACCTGGATTAAAATTGGTACGTGATATTACCTTTTCGATTTCGATTATGCTTAACTTTTATTCGAGTTATTCATTTTGATTTACTTCAGCGATTAGCTCTTGAACTCGAATCACACTTTTTTCGTCGATGATGATGTTGGGATTTTATAGAGAACGAAACCATTGATTTTCGTTCATATATTCGATTTGAATTCATCAGCTAAATTTGTTTGGCCATTCGATTTTTCTTGAATACTTGTGATTATTTTGACTTACTCATCTTTCAATATATTTAAATTAGCTCGACTTGCTTTGCATTGGTTCCTATGATTTCGATGTTTTAATTTTTAAGATAATTTCTGCAACTTCGACTTGTTCAATTCATGTTATTGGCTTTGACTATGTTTGAATACATTCGAATTTGTTCTTTTTACTGCTACAATATGATTTTCTTTGCGTTCTCCTCCTTAATTCTCGTTCGCACTGCTACTGTTAATAACGATTTTGAACACCAACTCACGGCTTTGATGGTATAACCCACTTTGTTGTCTTTGTGTATATATCTTGTTGTACTGGTGGTCTGATCTAAGTTACTTCAGTTGCTTTGAGTCTCCTATATGCCATTTCCTGAGTTACTTCGAGTTGAACTACAGCTTGCCTCTGGTCTGGTTTGGTTCACCTTTGTTGTTTGGTTGAGTTCAAGTGTCATCGACCTTCATATGTATTCATGTGGTCTTTTAAGTCTTCACGTTGACTGAATTTGGCATTTCATGTTGCATTGCGTTTTATGTGTGTTCGAGTGGTTCTTGTTGCACTAACTTGTTTCACTTGAGTCTCTGTTGTTCATTTTGTCTTGGCCCATTGGCCTGTTGTGTTCATGTATGGTATGAGTTGATCTCACTCTACTATGCACTATTTGTCACCAAACTGGTCTAAGTCTTCATGTATACATGTTTCATGTATGTTGGTTTGATGTGGAATTCCTTATCCAGTTTTTTTTTGCATTGTTGTTAGACTTCGAGTCATTGAGCTTCTGTCCATTTCATTAAACATGTTACATGATCGTTGAGCTACTTTTGGTCTTCACGTCTGTGCTATTTTGAACTCGAGTCACTTTGTTGTATTGAGTCTGGTGTGTCTGGCCTTTGTTTCATGTGTACATGTGTGTGTGATGTTGCAGTCTGAAGTTTCGTGTACACTTATTTCTGGTTGGAGTTGTTGCATTGTATTATTCTCTGGTTGCATACTTACTCATGTATATACATGCATAGCATGTATATATGTGTAATTGTGTAATCCATGTGCCATATCCATTTATACTCGATTTGTACATGTGTGTATTTGCACCTGTTTTGAATCCAACCTCAACTCAGGTTTGACCATGAGCTCACATGTCCCTGTAGTTTTAACATGCAAGTGCATATCGGTGCGTACGGCCTTGTGGCATGTACAGTGATACACTGTGCATGTCATAAGTTGTTTTTGTATGATGAATTCAAAATAAATGATGATGAACAACTCAAATAACTGAGGCAAATATCATTTTAAAAACACACACTTTAATTTGCATTGTGAAATATTTTCTTTTTCAATTTTACCGCGTTAATGTTTATTTTACAGATAGCTCGGATGCTGAATTCAAGCTGGAACAAAGTTGAACATAAAATTAAGAATGTTGAGTGAATATGTAGTGAGGTGTAAGTTATAAATTGAAAAATGTGATGTAATTTGAAATTGTGTTGTAATTGAAAAATGTATAAATGTAGTGAGAGCACGAATTAGTACTATTTGAATTTTTAATAAAAAATTTGTTTGAATATGAATTCTGTGTTATTTATTTTATTCAAAAAATATTTATTTAATTATGGGAAAAATAAAATAGTATAATAACAAATATTTTTAAACGAATATATATAATATGTTTATTATCATCAAACAAAATTATAGGCTATTGTATTATACAATCTTATGTTGAAAGAAAATGGATCAATTAAACCTATTAGGAGTACAATTGTAAATGCAAGGTGTGTAACTGTATACATTTATGGGCATATAATAATTCTTGACTATATTGGGAAATGCACAAATCAAAGTGAGTTAATAAGGCCTGGACTTACAAGTTTGCAACATCATTTCTTTCTTTGCAAAGTCCATTTGAGAAGAAAAGAGATTTGAGGAAAATGGTTATATCAAAAGAATAGAGTTTATCGCCTCAAGTTGAATCAATAGAGCATAAACAGGTAATGGTATATCTTATATATATATATATACATACATACATACATATATATATATATATATATATATATATTTGTGTGTGTGTGTTTATGCACTCTTGAGTTATGTTTTGGTGGTAAATTGATTTATGTTTTAATTAGACTTGTAATTTAGATGAGAATTAAAGTTACAACAATATTTTTTAACCACTGGTTGTAAATTGTAAAATTGAAGTATTCGAATTAATTATAAAATTGCAGGCTATAAGGATCATTGGCAGCTCCACATTTTGGGATCAAGTTGGGATTGCAGTTAGAGTTTTTGAACCATTAGTGAAAGTACTCCGATGAGCAGATGGTGACATACCTTCAATGGGATGGTTGTAGGGCAAGTTGGATCATGCAAAAAATGAGATTGCGGAAGCATTTAATTTCATAGAAAAAAATATCGAGCAATTTGGGCTATAATTGACAAAAGATAGAGTAATAAACTAAAAAATGATTTGCATTTGACATGATACTTTTTGAATCCCTTACATTATTATAGTAAAAGAGAACAAATTGAGGATAAACAAGAATCCATGGATGGATTCTCTTCTTGTCCTTTCAAGATGTACAAGAATAACCATATCATTCAAGACAATATCATTAGAGAGTTAGGTGATTATCAAAATCAAGAAGGGACTTTTGGTATCGAGCCTGCTATATGACAAAGAAAAAGTACTTCTTTCAATCCTGGTATAACACACTTTCTTAAATTAACTATTTATTTTTAATAGTGCTTGAATCTTCTATTGCGGGAACGATTTTTAGCATAACTTGCTTTTATTTTTTTAGTCAATTGGGGGAAACTGCATAGTGGATCAACACCGGAATTGAAGAAAATGGGTGTTCGAATTTTAAGTTTAACTACTAGTTCATCGGGATGCGAGAGAGCATGTAGCACATTTGAAATGGTATCATATACTCACTTATAAACATGTTTTTGACCTTATTAATACTTAGTAAATAGCTACCTTTATATTTTTATTATAGTAAATAACCACTATTATTTTTTGATGCTGTTAATTTTTGCTAATGAATATGGCCGTACAAAATAATTAATATTCACCATTATCTTTCGGTTTCATATTGCAAAGAGTGTAGTGTTGTCAATAAATAAGAAGATAATGACAATAAATTAGAAATTGATGAAATAATGGTTGTTAATAGTTACTGTTACTTGATATGGATGTATTATAATTTGGGTAATATAAAAGAAGTTAATTTTGGCCGTATAAGAATAGAAATGCACATATTCATGGCTACTGTTGTTTTTTCATATAACAAAGAGGATTGGCTTGGCAATAAGTAGAATTTTGTTGACAGTGAACAAAAAAATGATGACGTAAATAGTATTACTATTAATAGCTATTATTATTTGATGAATACATATAAGAATTTGGAGAGAAACATCTTTTGGTCTCATATAGCAAAGAGTATTGGGATGTCGATAAATAAGAAGTTAATGACAATAAATTAGAAATGGATGACATAAAGATTATTAATAGCTAATGTTGCTTGATATGCACATATTATAATTTGGGTAGTATAAGAAAAGCTAATCTGGGTAGTCTAACTATCTAAGAAGAATAGAAATGCACATATTCGTGGCTGGTGTTACTTTTTTCATGTAACAAAGAGTATTGGCTAGACAGTAAATAGGAAGTTATTGACAATAAACAAGAAATTTGAAGAATACAAATTCATTTGTGTTTTATTACTATTATTTTTGAACATGCCCAAAGAAGTTAATGACAATAAATAAAACAATAAAATTTGATTGCTATTTTTTAAATGACCATAATGTTGCTTATTTTTTTATCCATTTGACATTAAATAAAAGCATAGATTACAGGTTTATTCTAAAATTCTTATATGTATTCATCAAATAATAATAGCTTGTATGTAAAGGTTGAATAATAGCTATTATTATTTGATGAATACATATAAGGTTTAAATGGCAATAAGTTTCTTTTCATGCAAGCTTGTGTCTTCTTTACATATGATGCTTTGTCTAATTTACTAAATGATTGCAGATTCATTCTAAAAGGAGAAATCGACTATGCATAGCTAAACTAAGAGTTTGGTATTTTTCAAATTTAACTCACAACTCAAATCAAAGTTTGGTACTAACACAGGAGAAGCTATCTTGGTACCTACCTATAATGAACGAATGGTAGATGAGTGGATCGGTAATTATAAAAGATTGAACCATGATGGCATAATATTGAACGATGATGGGGATGAAGAAATATTTCCAGGTGATGCTCTTTCATGGGCCGACGTCGCTAAAGCTATAGGCAGTGAGGTGTATACAAGGTCTAAAAGAGCAAAGAAAAAAGCTAAAACATCTTATAGAAAGGGAAAAGGGATACTAGTTGAAGTGGATAATGCAAATATATTGGATGGAGATTGCGATGACCCGGAATTTTGGGCAATATCAATTTAATAATCTTTATTAATAATTAAATTGATTTGATAATTTTCCTTTATAATTTTAATTTAAATCGGTAAATTTAATCTTTTAAAGGTTAATAAATATCTAATCTGGCAATATTGATCAATATCTTTTTAATAATTTAAAATTGCTAAGAATTATCTTTCAAAAATAATGAAATTTTATTCTATTTATAATGTATATATATTTGGTATATATATTGTGAATAGAACATATTTTCTTTTAAATAAAAGATTGAATTTTCAAATTGTAATATATATGTATGTATATGCTATATTTGAAGTCGTTTTAAAATTTAATATAATCTATTGATAATACATATATGTATGAATATATTGTAATTTGAAGGTTTGTTTCAAATTTAATATTTTTCAAAAGTTAATATAAGATTAGTTCAATTATTTTCAAAGTATAAGATAATTATTTATTTTTAAATATGATAGTTTAATAATATTTAATCAAAGTTTCATTTTGTTTTCTTTAAAAGTGCTTAAATTAAAATGGTTATGTATATATGTATATATAGTTATAAATAAACTTTCTTTTTAATTATCTCTTGAATTAGAATTGTTTGTAAACATAAGTAATAAATAAATAAATTACTAGATTCACATTCACATAAATATAAATACAAATTCATATTTCACAATTTAAAGTAAGATATATAATACACTTATTTTATTTTAAAAACATAAGCTATTTATAAAACAAATGTTTACAAAATATCACACTTGTATATTTATTAAAATTCAAAAGCTTATAAGAAGACAAACATTTCTTTTACACATAAAAATACTTTATAAATGCATATGTGACTTAAATGAATTAATAAAAATAAAGAAGGTTAACACTTGTGAATCATTCAAGCTAGCTTTTGACATTTGTTCAAATTAATCAATAAGTGGAAACATTTTTATTTTCTTTATTTTAATTTTTAAACAAATGTTTAAAGAAGAAACTAGTTTTTTTACAAACACTTTCATTCCTCAGTTCAAATTCTTTTCTTTCCCAAAACATTGTCTTCTTTTTCTTAACTAAAAACTGAAATTAAAATCTGCAAACAAGTTCTTCATATCAACTAAATCTACTGCAACTCAGATGGAAGATCAACAACAAGTTTCAGCATTTAAAAACATCAATTAACAGGCATGCAAGGATTTCAATAGCAAGGCAATTAAAACATTTTCTAGATAAAAATTCAAGGCCTGGAAAACAAGTTTCTGTTCTCTGCAAATTAATGGTGAGTAAATTATTTTTAAAAACAGTTTAAGTTGATTCTGATCCTAATGCATGTGATAATCTGTGAATTGATATTGATGTTGCATGAAAATCTTCCGGTGTTTATATTATTGAATTGATAGATATGTACATATATGTGTAAATAAGTCTGTGTATATATAAACACTCTGTTACCTATTGTTTCAGACCAGGATCAACTTTCTAAAATTCAAATCTCCCAATAACATCATTATTAGGCTTTGATAATTAAATGAAAGTTGTTTGTTAATGGATGATGTTTGTTTTTAAAATCATTTCAGGATTTTAATTTCAGTAAATAAGTTAAAATTTAGGAATAACAGTAAATTATTGATTCATGTCAAAAATCAATAACTTTAATTCCTGCTTTGGATTGTATAGATGGATTACTGGTTAAAAATTATGATTTTTAACATGCATTTCAAAAATTTTAATTTGATATTCGATTGGGAATTTTGAGTAAAACGGTTTCGGCAATTTGATGAATTGCCGACGATCAACTCGATGATTGGAGTTGAATTCTTGGTCGAAGCTAGCTTTTGTAATGTTGATAAAGGGAAAATTACTCACGAATTTTTCCTATGGTCGATTTGATCTGAATTGATCATAGTAGGATTTTATGTCCTGTTGTTGAAGCCGGCGTTTTAGTTGGTTTCTCGTCGTTACGTGACCGGAGATGTTCGCGTGTTGGAGGATGGTGGCGTGGTGATAGGGCGGTGCTTTGGAAGGGTTGCTGGAGTTTTCGGTGGGCGAGATCATCAGAGGCGATGGGTTTTGGGGGATCGCGTTGCTGCTGATTTTCGAGCAAAGGTCGTTTTTTTGATTCGAGTTGGATTTTTGATTCTGGGTTGTGGGAAGGGTTGTCGGGGTTTTATATGGTTGGTCGACGATCAGAAAGTTGGTCGGAGGAGGGTGGTTAGGTCGCGCACTTACATGCGTGTACGTTTGTGCACTGGAAATGGTGGGTTTAGGGAAGATGAAGGGTGACTCGGAGTGGAGATCGTAATTTCCTATAGTCGACTCGAAGCTGTTAGGTTGGAGTGTATGTCACGAGGCTAGCTCGAGTTTTGGTGAGTTCGACACAGGTTTGACCCGAGTCATTTTCTTATGCTAATCAAAGCCTAAGTTTTTACAAAGGAAGTAAATTTATAAATTTAAAAGATACAAATTTTGCAAATTAAACTTGTTGTTTGAAATAAATAAAAATCAAGCTTTAAATTACAAAACAAGTTTTATAAAAGAAAATAAATTTACAAATTTATTAACTTGTTCTTTTGAAATAAAAGTTAATCAAACTTTTAAAAGTGTTAATTGAATTTATTATCAAATTTAAAATGTTTAAGATGATTTCTTTTGAAAGTAATTAACTTAGTTAAATTTTGAATTTTAATTTAAAAGGAGTGTTTTCAATTTTAAAATATTAAATCAAAGTTTTAAGTAAATTTTAAGTAATGTTTAAACTATATTTCAAATTTATATTTTTAAATAGATAAGATTAAAAGAATATGATAATTGAGTTTCCAAAGATTAATATTTGTTTAATTCAATTAGATATGATTGAAAAGGGTTTTCAAAGATTTGGAGTATATTAAAATTAAGTGTTTGAATTGTTCTATTTTAAAAGTAAAGTCATATTTCAAATTGATTTTTTAATTGGTTTTAATGAAATAAATGATTTGAGTAAACATTTAATATAAATGCAAAGTTATTCTTAATTAGTTAAGTTGAAATTAATTTAGAATAATTGATTAATAAAATAAATTTAAGTTTAATTACTATTTGTAATTATGAATAATTACTTAATAAAGTAAGTAGTGGGTAGTTAATGAATTAATTAGAAATTAAGTGATGATTAATTAGTTAATTAATTAATGTAATTAATTTTAGATTAATTAATTAGTCTGATTAATTTTAGATAATCACTTTATAATTAATTGAGTAAATTACTTAATGAAGTAATTAATGGATAATTACTTAAAGTAATTAGAAAGAAACTACTTATGGAAGTAATTAGTGTAAAATTACTTATGGAAGTAATTAAAGTTGAAATGATTAAGGGATAATCATTTGATGTTATTACTTAAAGGATTAATTAATGTTAATTAATTAATTAAAGAATTAAGGATTATTTAATGATGGGATTAATTACTTGTTAAGGATATTAATTAAGAGAATAATTAACTAAAGAATAATTACTTATGTAAGTAATTAAGGGTTAATTACTTAATTAATTTAGTTAATTAATTAATGCGATTAATTAACATATGGATGTGATTAATTTAAGATTAAGTACTAAATGTAATTAATTAAAAATGTAATTAATTAGTAATTTCTTAATGAAGTAATTAAAGATTAATTAATTAGTATAATTAATCAAAGATTAATATAATTAATTAATAAAGATAAGTAATTACAAGTTGTTAATTACTGTTTATGATTAATTAAGACTGATTAATGAGATGATTAATTAATTGTAATTAATTGAGGATTAATGCAAATAATCATAGGTTGATTAATAAAAGTGATTAATTAAAGTATGGTTAATTAATTGTAATTAATTGAGGATTAATGCAAATAATTATAGTTAATTAATTAATGGAAGCAAACGAAGGATCATTAATTAATGTAACTAATGATAGTAATTAAAGGTTAATTACTGTATATGATTAAGGATAATTAAATTGTGGAATTAATTAAAGAATTAAAGGCTAATTACTTGAATATAATTAAAGAATAATTAATCAAGGGAAATTAATTAAGGAAGATCATTAAGAGGTGATTAATTAATTTATTTGAAATTAGTTAATGTTGAGTAAGAAGGACTAACATAATCCAATTGATTAAGAAAGAATCAATTCTGCTTATGGATGATTGATTAATATTGGATCATTGATATTGGATGTTTGAATGATGTTGGATGATTTGGGTGTAATATCTCTGATATGTGATATGCTGCTTTGTGAGATGATTGGTTGATATGAATTATCTATGGTGATAATGTGATTCATCTATCTGTTATATTATCCTGAATATAAGTTTAAATTGTTTAAACCCTTAAACAAATTGGACATTAAAATGGCGTTTGGATTTCGGTGAGACCGAGATCGGGTTTCCATATTTGGATATCCGAAAACCACATCGATCCAAAATAAACGTTAGGTCGTGAATCCAAGAGAAGAGCTTAGTGAAGACTCGTAGTGTAAGAACTATTCGTCAGTATAACTCTGAGGGTGATTCCGAGATGAGTTTGATAGAGATAGTACTTTCAGGTTCGAGATGGTGATTTAGAGTGCAAGGGATATGGTCGTTGACTCTTTGGGTGATTCCAAAATGAGTGCAACGAGATAGTGCCTTTGGTTTCGTTCGAACCCGAAACAAACTTGTATGGATTGAATGCTTTCAGAACATCGTCAGGTGGACGATGAGCATTCTAAGATAGATGTGTTCTATAAAGGTAATCGCAGCCTCAAGCCTCATCAACCGGGAATGGCTAATACAGGGAAGGTGCAGCAAAGCTAGGTGGGTAGCACCCATTTCTAGTTGAGGTCATCCCTGTCTAGATGTCCCTTTTATTTCGGTTTAGTGGGTGGTTGGTCGCGCCAACCACGGGGTGATCTTACTCTGGACTGTCCAGTAAGGGATGGTCTCGGCCTTGTGTTGCAGGGGATTGGGAGTAATCCTCAGTACGGTGATCTAGGCCACGTACTGTGACGGGTGGTACCCCAGTAGCTTTGCCATTGATGGAAACCCATTCTTCCTACGAGACCCTACGGTTTTGATTGTATTACCCACTTTAGTGGCTAGTAGCTGGAATTTGATGAATGTAACAATTTCGGCAATTCTTATTTACTTGAAAACCCTAGACACTATTATAATATCATTGGGTTTCCTATCAAATGTTTTGGTTAGCGTAAGGCAAAAACTTTCCCATGTTTATGTATGGAAAGTCTTACGTGATACCTTTCTTTCCAAAGGATTTTCTAAAGTTAAGCAATTTTAACTCGTTTACTCACACCAGACCCCTGTCTGACCCGAGTATTTATTTTATGTTTTACTAAACTCTTGGGTACTCATATTATGTATGAGTAGTCGAGGGATTCAGGTTAACTCTGACGAATTCTGGAGGAGATTTGGAGCAGGAGGCTTCAGCATGTAAATATATTATTGTTCCGCTGTGTTAGTGTTATGTCTATATTGTATTGATGTACTTGAGTTGTATGGTTAGACATATGTTTATAACTGTCTAATATGTGTTGTATAGGTTGTGTAACTCCGATGTAATATGATACTATGTAATATTTATGTGAAATATTATATTTCATTCATTCCGTTGTGAGTATCTGATGTTTTTGAGTTTCTTCTTTCTTATTTTTCTTCTTCTATCCCTTTCTTTCTTAAATCATGATGCGTTTTTCTGGTGATAGAAAGACGAGTCGTGACAGTTGGTATCAGAGCGTTAAGCTGAGTGAATACCTATGCTATGGAGCAGTGTCTTTCTTGAGAGAGCGTACTTGTAATTTTTATATATAACTATATATTTATATATCTACCTAATCTGTTGGGTTATCTGTTCGGGTTTTCCAACATGAGTTTTAGAGGTAGATGGAGCAGTGGTGTGTGTGTAACACGACTACCACTAATGGAAGAGGTCCACATGTTTGAGGTTGGATGTATATTTGTCGAGACTGTAGGCCCAATACCGTCTCGAGTGAGCTTTGCCGTTTGTAGTAAGAATTTCTCTGATCTCCGAAGGAAATCTTTTAAAGATTCAGAGTCCATCTTGGAAATGTTAGTTTGGATTGCGCTCAGGTGAGCAGATTTTTTAAAAGTTTGGATCTGTCGGAAGTGCAGAAGCAAGTGATGGTATCTTGATAACTGCGTGGTGAGATGTAATATCCATGGGTATTTCCGAAGATGTTTTCTCTTGAAGCCAGTTTTAGAAGTAGTTGAGGAGCAGTTTTTACCTGCTGCAGGGAAGACTCGTATGTGTGGAAGTTGTCTGGATCTTCAGCAAGGCGGTTTGCTCTTTTGGAATATGAGACTAAGGTCTATGAGTTGCTTCGCTTCGGCATGGTCTCATTGTCATTCCTTAAGGAAAGCGAGAAGTTGATGCTTGGTTTGGAGCTCGAATTTCTTGAGAAGATGTCTGCCATCTCGAAGGTCTGTTGTGTGGTTTGTTGATGATTTTGGTTTTCGAGGAGCCTTTGGATTAGAAGACTCTAGTTAGCTGTGGTAGCAGTTTCAGCTCGAAGGTGTTGTGTGCCGGCAAGAAGGTCTTTTGGCTTTGCAGTATCATCAAGGTAGAGTTTGGAAGCAGCAGTGTGGTCCGTTTCTCCGATGGTTCAGGAATATTTGTGGTTCTTCTTTTAGCAGTCCGGGCAGATGGTGAAGGTTTTCTTGAAGAATTAACCTTGTTTGGAAAAGCTTAAGGCTGTTCTAATTGGTAAAGAGAGGACAGTTTCTTTAGAATCCGAACTAGGTAGGATCGCAAAAGTGACCTGCGATTAATTTGGGAATTTATCTTGGGCAATCTTTTGTTTGAGACCGAGAGTTCTCATGTGGAAGCAGGAGCTACTGAAGTAATCAGAAGTTTGTCTGCATCTGGAGTTGAGTTCCGTATCGATTTGGTTCCGGAAGCGATACTGGTAGTTAGCCTGGTAGTAGGATGGTTCTTGGAGAAGGAAGAGCTGGTGTAGCAGCTCAGGAATTTTTGGAATTTGGATTGATCAGATCTAGTTTCTGATTTTGGATTCTGCTGTAAAGTTGTGTGACCTAGTCAGATGGGTCACTAAGATTTTATGGATTTGATGAACAAAGTTTCCCGGATATATTGGATAAGTTTGTACTCATGTTCATCAATAGTATTCTCATCTATTTCAGAATCAGAGTTGTGCAGCGGAAGCAAGGTAGCAGTTGTACGAGGAAGGAAGTAAGTTCAGTTTGCTTATGCTTGGGAAGTAAATCTTGTGTTATGAATTCGTCGGATCTTGGAAGACCATTTTGATGAATAGGATCCAGGAACTGGTTTGTTTTGGTCTAGTTGTTTCTGGAAGCATCAGCATACATTGAGCTGATCAGGAAGAAAATGGGCAGCCCAGGATTGTCTGTTGAGTTATGCAGATATGAGATAAGGAATATGGAATTCGAAGTTGGAGACTCCATTGTTGTTAAGATTCCTCTAGTTAAGAGAGCAGTAACTGGATAAGATTGGATGGCTAGTTCCGAGACATTTGGGACTTCTTATATGTGTTTTAGATAGAACAAGTTCTTTTGTCTATAAGATTTAATTGCCAGTTTGGATAGCTGGGATTCATTGTATTTCACGTATCTCTGAGGGAGTACGTGTATGATTCATCGTTGGTTGTAGAATCTGCAGTTCAGTTGGGTTTTAGAAGTTGAGCTAGACTTAAGTATAGTCTGATGTTCTGTTCCGATTGATGGATCTAGAGAAGAGAGGAGCTCTGGATCATAGTGGTGTAGTTAGTTTAGCTTCCGTAGAGCGAGTCTCCCAGTGATTTATACTTGGGAAACTCTAGATAGTATTAGAAGATCTATCCTTATTTGTGTCAGGATAATTAGTTAGGTTTGTTTGTTTGATTGGTTGCTATGATTGTTAGTGACTGGATGATAGGTATGCTTTGCTGTTTGAGATTAAAATCTTTGCTGGGTTATTAAATTACCATTGCTTTTAAATTTCGGGGACGAAATTCTTTTAAGGGGGGAGGATTATGACGACCAGGAATTTTAGGCAATATCAATTTAATAATCTTTATTAATAATTAAATTGATTTGATAATTTTCCTTTATAATTTTAATTTAAATTGGTAAATTTAATCTTTTAAAGGTTAATAAATATCTAATCTGGCAATATTGGTCAATATCTTTTTAATAATTTAAAATTGATAAGAATTATCTTTCAAAACTAATAAAATTTTATTCTATGTATAATGTATATATATTTGGTATATATATTGTGAATAGAAAATCTTTTTTTTTGCGCCAAAAATGGTCACAAACACCCAATATCGTGAAAGCACCCGTTTACGATCGTAAACCAGCAGCAATCAATGTAGTACTCAGATCTAAGCAATAGCAATCACAATGATTCACAAATAACAATCACAAACACAGGGTTTATAGTGGTTCGGCGATCTTGCCTACGTCCACTCTGAAGTTTATGACTTTATTGATATTCTCTTGATGATTCCAATCGATTACAGCGGATTACAATTGGTGATAGCTTTCAAATCTGATTACAACAGTGATAATGATGTATGGAATTGAATCCGGTAGAGTCTTGGCGCTTCAGAATTCCCATCCCCTTTTCTGAATGACCTGGGGCTCTATTTATAGATGTAGGAGGCTGATATTTCGCCTAAATTTAGGGAGACCACTTCTGGCACGTGAGGGGGGCCATGAGCCCAACCTCAGGGAATTTGGGCCCACTTTGGGATCGATTCGAAGTACGTTCGAATCGATCAAGAATTCATCCAATCGAGGCGAAACTTGGCGTGGACATTCTTCAACATGTATACAAGCTCCTGTGAAAATTTCATAGCATTTGGACTTGTAGATCGCGAGATATCATCGATTCGAATTAGCATTTCCTGTACTTTTCGCTCCGTTTGAATCGATAAATTCGAATCGATTGATTCGAATCGATCCAAGCACGCGCTAGTAGGTTGACGTGGCGCGCATTCTTCGAGTCGATCCACATTTTTCGCCGAGTTGATAGAGTCGTTGCTTGAATTTCGCCGCTTTGACTTAATCGATTCGAAGGCTTTACTTATGCATGGATTCGAACTGAGACTCGTTCGTATCGATCATATCTCACTTCAGCTGATCGATACGAAACGGAAAGAATGGTTGGATTCGAAGAGAGGTGTCTTCATGGATTCGAAGGTCAGCAACATCTATGGATTCGAAGCAGGAGGAACATGATGGATTCCATCATGTGTTACAACGATGGATTCGAAGGAAGGTAATGGGATGGATACAAAGACTGGCCACCTGATGGATTCGAAGGAAGGTTGGGCTTATGGATTCGAAGGACTTCCAAACTTGATGGATTCGAAGTAGATGGGTACGAACCGATGGATGCGAACATGATTTCTGACCATGGATTCGAACTAGGGTACATCTTATGGATTCGAACTAGGGTACATCTTATGGATTCGAACAAGGGCTATCTCCTCCATCTTGAATCGATCATATCTTGCGTATATGAACTCGGATTGACTTGAAACTTGAAATGTTGGCTCTCGCGGCTTTGCTTGTCAGTCTTGTCAATTATGGCCCGATCCGGACTTGGACAAAATTCATCGACATCCATAGCGAAGTGGAATGCAACCAATCTATGAGACGAACTGTCTCTTGTTTTCGACCAATCTTTCGGTATCACGGCTTTGCCAAAAAGCGGGATAACATTTGCCCCCACCCCCCAAAATATGCCTTGCGGCAGGAAGGCGTGTTTTGTAATGCCATGATCTGGATTTTCATATCATGTTGATGTCCTGCAAAGGAATTTACAGTTATATGCGACCTCAAATAACGACCGTTCGGGATCGGGATACTTGAGATGAAGTGCGACCGTTCATGGTCAAGCGCCTGACTTCAAATGACGATCGTTCGGGATCGAGCCATTTGAGGTGAAGTGCGACCGTACGCGGTCAAGTGGCGGACCTCAAATGACGACCGTTCGCGATCGAGCCATTTGAAGTGAGATGAGTTGTGCCGTTCGGGGCGAGTCGTGCCGTTCGAGGCGAATTGCGACCGTTCGCGATCGTGTGCCGTTCGAGGCGAGTTGTGACTGTTCGAAGTCGGGTGCCGTTCGTGGCGAGTTGTGATCGTTCGCGATCGTGTGCCGTTCGAGGCGAGAAAGTGTGCCCGGGAGGGCTTGGTATTACTGATACCAGGCT
Organism: Allium cepa; assembly: GCA_030765085.1. Taxonomy (NCBI): domain Eukaryota; kingdom Viridiplantae; phylum Streptophyta; class Magnoliopsida; order Asparagales; family Amaryllidaceae; genus Allium; species Allium cepa. Next base: position 646,231,772 of record CM060939.1, on the reverse strand, counting down.
CACGTTGGCGTGGGTCCCTGGATCGTTTGTCAGGATGGTTTATCTCCATCTCAGAGCATGCCTAAGGACCGTTCGCGACCCCGTACATGTGTAAGTAGCTTAGCCATTTCAGAATCATCAGAATCAAATATCTATTCGACAGATGAATTTTAAAACAGAAATATCCAAACAAACCAGGTTCAAATGTCCAAATCAACACGAAACAAAAGCAAAGCAAAGATGTCAAAGTGTAAGTTCCCACTACGAAACAGTCAATGATCATTCAGAGCATGCCTGGAGAACGTTCGCGATCTCGTACAAGCGTAAAGGTTTTAATTGTGTTAGCGGAAGCTTACGACTTGTTCATCGTTATTTTAATTAATTGATAATCAAATGGCTCCTTGATTCAGGGTCGCCTCTAGCTGATGTAGACGGTGGTCGCTCTGGTTCCACCACTGGATTTCTCCTCCACACATATTGAAGGAGAATACCGTTCCTGATATGTCCTTCTACCTCATCCTTCAGATGCCTACAATCATTAGTGTTATGACCGTTTAATTCATGAAATACACAAAACTTATCTGATCTTCTTTCGTCGGAAGTTGGATCCCTTCGCATTGGTCTACGATACGGAACCTGCTCCTTGGTATCCTGATAAATTCGTTCTAGACTCTCATTCAGCTTGGTGTGATTGGTGAATCGCGGCTCCCTCCGTTGCCGCTTTGACTTGTCGTTATAATCCTCAGCCTTTCGTTTTCCTTTATCCTTGTCTGAGTCCTTTTCGAAAGGCTTTTTTCCTTTAAGCACATAAACTTCTATTCCCTCTCCTTTTTCTCTTTCTGCATTCGCATCCTCTAATCGTAAAAACTTTTCTGCCTCGTTGTAGAATTCCTCTAAATCCACGGGTGGATCTTTAGTCAATGAATTTTTGAACTCTGTGCTGTCAGCTACTCTGGACACAGCTGCCATCACCACCATAGATGGATCTGCTCGATCCACCGAAGCTGCTGCTGCATTGAATCGCGCTAGATAACTCCTCAAGGTCTCTCCGGCTTTCTGCTTTAGGGTTGCCAAAGTCATCACATTCTTGGGTCTTGTAATGTGAACCCTGAATTGCCTCATAAATCTCTCAATTAAACCATTCCACGTTCCGATGGATCCATTCTCCAATTGTCTAAACCACAATGCTGCAATATCTGTCAAGTACAATGGAAAGCACCGGGCCATAACCTCCTCTGATGCCCCCGGTACTTCCATATGTCTCATATACTTCGTTAGATGAACCGTGGGGTCTGTTCTCCCGTCATACATGTCTAATGATGGTAACTTGAAATCCAGTGGGTTCCTAGCTCGTCTGATTGCTGGAGTAAAAGGACTCCTATTAACATCCTCCAAATCTTTATTTACCAAACCGCCTCTCATAGCTTTTCTGACCATCTCCGCCAGTCTGTCATTGTCCCCGAGATGCAACCTTCGCTCATCACTTTCGACCTGCCTCCCGAGTCCACGAGGGAATTCTGGGATCTGCCCCCTTGACTGAGAGTTCACTCCCCTACTACTCCCGGGTTGTGCAGATGTTCCTCTTTCTCTCTCTGAAATTGGGTCAACGTTCTCCATGGGTGCGTCCCCTAGTTCAGGTGCTACGCCGGATGGTCCTGCTCCGTTTTGAACTCCATTCGCTTCTCTATTCTGTGCTCCAAGTTGTCCTATCTGTTGGAACAAACTTTGGATCAGCTCCTCCTATTTCTTCATCATTGTCTCCATCTCGTCCCTAGTGATGAAGATCGATGCTTGATTCGCTCCTGAAGAAGCCTCTTGACTTCCTTGGTGTTCACTTCTCTCTGCCTTGGCCTTCTGCTCGATTGTCTCGTCATGGTTCTTAGATCTAAATCTTTAAGCCTTCAAATTCAAATTATCCTGAATCAGCAGTTCTCGGTGAAAGTACCAAAATGTTTGCGCCAAAAATGGTCACAAACACCCAATATCGTGAAAGCACCCGTTTATCAACACAGATCAGTAATAATTAACACAGAACTCAGATCTAAGAGATAATAAATGCAGCAAATCACAAATAACAATCACAAACACAGGGTTTATAGTGGTTCCTCTATCTTGCCTACGTCCACTCTGAAGTTTATGACTTTATTGATATTTTCTTGATGATTCCAATCGATTACAGCGGATTACAATTGGTGATAGCTTTCAAATCTGATTACAACAGTGATAATGAAGTATGGAATTGAATCCGATAGAGTCTTGGCGCTTCAGAATTCCCATCCCCTTTTCTGAATGACCTGGGGCTCTATTTATAGATGTAGGAGGCTGATATTTCGTCTAAATTTATGGAGACCACTTCTGGCACGTGAGGGGGCCCACGAGCCCAACCTCAGGGAATTTGGGACCACTTTGGGATCGATTCGAAGTACGTTCGAATCGATCAAGAATTCATCCAATGGAGGCGAAACTTGGCATGGACATTCTTCAACATGTATACAAGCTCCTGTGAAAATTTCATAACATTTGGACTTATAGATCGCGAGATATCATCGATTCTAATTAGCGTTTCCTGGACTTTTCGCTCCGTTTGAATCGATCAATTCGAATCGATTGATTCGAATCGATCCAAGCACGCGCTAGTAGGTTGACGTAGCGCGCATTCTTCGAGTCGATCCACATTTTTCGCCGAGTTGATAGAGTCGTCGCTTGAATTTCGCTGCTTTGACTTAATCGATTCGAAGGCTTTACTTATGCATGGATTCGAACTGAGACTCGTTCGTATCGATCATATCTCACTTCAGCTGATCGACATGAAACGACAACACTGGTTGGATTCGAAGAGAGGTGTCTTCATGGATTCGAAGGTCAGCAACATCTATGGATTCGAAGCAGGGCGAACATGATGGATTCCATCATGTGTTACAGCGATGGATTCGAAGGAAGGTAATGGGATGGATACGAAGACTAGCTACCTGATGGATTCGAAGGAAGGTTGGGCTTATGGATTCGAAGGACTTCCAAACTTGATGGATTCGAAGTAGATGGGTACGAACCGATGGATGCGAACATGATTTCTGGCCATGGATTCAAACTAGGGTACATCTTATGGATTCGAACAAGGGCTATCTCCTCCATCTTGAACCGATCATATCTTGCGTGTATGAACTCGGATTGACTTGAAACTTGAAACGTTGGCTCTCGCGGCATTGCTTGTCATGTCTTGTCAATTGTGGCCCGGTCCGGACTCGGACAAAATTCGTCGACATCCACAGCGAAGTGGAATGCAACCAATCTCTGAGACGAACTGTCCCTTGTTTTCGACCAATCTTCCGGTATCACGGCTTTGCCAAAAAGCGGGATAACACTTTTCTTTTAAATAAAAGATTGAATTTTCAAATTGTAATATATATATGTGTATATGCTATAATTTGAAGTTTTTTTGAAATTTAATATAATCTATTGATAATACATATATGTATGAATATATTGTAATTTGTAGCTTTGTTTTAAATTTAATATTTTTCAAAAGTTAATTTAAGATTAATTCAATTATTTTCGAAGTACAAGATAATTATTTATTTTTAAATATGATTGTTTAAATAAGATTTAATCAAAGTTTCATTTTGTTTTCTTTAAAAGTGCTTAAATTAAAATGGTTATGTATATATATATATATATATACTTATAAATAAACTTTCTTTTTAATTATCTATTGAATTAGAATTGTTTGTAAACATAAGTAATAAATAAATAAATTACTTGATTCACATAAATATAAATACAAATTCATATTTCACAATTTAAAGTAAGATATATAATACATTTATTTGATTTTAAAAACATAGGCAATTTATAAAACAAATGTTTACAAAATATCACACTTGTATATTTATTAAAATTCAAAAGCTTATAAGAAGACAAACATTTCTTTTACACATAAAAATACTTTATAAATGCATATTTGACTTAAATGAATTAATAAAAATAAAGAAGGTTAACACTTGTGAATCATTCAAGCTAGCTTTTGACATTTGTTCAAATTAATCAACTAGTGGAAACATTTTTATTTGCTTTATTTTAATATTTAAACAAATGTTTAAAGAAGAAACTAGTTTTTTTACAAACACTTTCATTCTTCGGTTCAAATTCTTTTCTTTCCCAAAACATTGTCTTCTTTTCTCAACTAAAAACTGAAATTAAAATCTTCAAACAAGTTCTTCATATCAACTAAATCTACTGCAACTCAGATGGAAGATCAACAGCAAGTTTCAGCATTTAAGAACATCAATTAACAGGCATGCAAGGATTTCAAACTGAAACACTCTGTTACCTATTGTTTCAGACCAGGATCAACTTTCAAAAATTCAAATCTCCCAATAACATCATTATTTGGCTTTGATAATTAAATGAAAGTTGTTTGTTAACGGATGATGATTGTTTTTAAAATCATTTCAGGATTTTAATTTCAGTAAATAAGTTTAAATTTTAGGAATAACATTAAATTATTGATTCATGTCAAAAATCAATAACTTTAATTCCTACTTTGGATTGTATAGATGGATTATTGGTTAAAAATTATGATTTTTAACATGCATTTCAAAAAATTTAATTTGATATTCCATTAGGAATTTTGAGTTGAACGGTTTTGGCAATTTGATGAATTGCTGATGATCAACTCGATGATTGGAGTTGAATTCTTGGTCGAACCTAGCTTTTGTAATGTTGATGAAGGGAAAATTACTCACGAATTTTTCCTATGGCCGATTTGATCTAAATTGATCGTAGTAGGGTTTTATGTCCTGTTGTTGAAGCCGGCGTTTCTGTGGGTTTCTCGTCGTCGTTACATGACCGGAGATGTTCGCGTGTTGGGGGATAGTGGCGTGGTGATACGGCGGTGCTTTGGAAGGGTTGTTGGAGTTTTCGGTGGGCGAGATCATCAGAGGCGATGGGTTTTGGGGGATCGCGTTGCTGTTGATTTTCGATCAAAGGTCATTTTTTAGATTCGGGCTTGGATTTTTGATTCTGGGTTGAGGGAAGGGTTGTCGGGGTCTTGTGTGGTTGGTCGACGATCAGAAAGTTAGTCGGAGGAGGGTGGTTAGGTCGCGCACGTACACGCGTGTACGTTTGTGCACTGGAAAATGGTGGGTTCGGGGAAGATGAAGGGTGACTCGGAGTGGAGCTCGTGATTTCCTGTAGTCGACTCGAAGCTGTTAGGTTGGAGTGTGTGTCACGAGGCTAGCTCGAGTTTTGGTGAGTTCGACACGGGTTTGGCCCGGGTCATTTTCTTATGCTAATCAAAGCCTAACTTTTTTACAAAGGAAATAAATTTATAAATTTAAAAGATATAAAGTTTGCAAATTAAACTTGGTGTTTGAAATAAACAAAAATCAAGCTTTAAATTATAAAATAAGTTTTATAAAAGAAAATAAATTTACAAATTTATAAGCTTGTTTATTTGAAATAAAAGTTAATCAAACTTTTAAAAGTGTTAATTGAATTTATTTTCAACTTTTAAATGTTTAAGATGATTGCTTTTGAAAGTAATTAACTTAATTAAATTTTGAATTTTAATTTAAAAGGAGTGTTTTCAATTTTAAAATATTAAATCAAAATTTTGAGTAAATTTTAAGTAATGTTTAAACTATATTTCAAATTTATATTTTTAAATAGATAAGATTAAAAGAATATGATAACTGAGTTTCCAAAGGTTAATATTTGTTTAATTCGATTAAATATGATTGAAAAGGGTTTTCAAAGATTTGGAGTATATTAAAATTAAGTGTTTGAATTGTTTTATTTTAAAAGTAAAATCATATTTCAAATTGTTTTTTTAATTGGTTTTAATGAAGTAAATGATTTGAGTAAATATTTAATATGAATGCAAAGTTATTCTTAATTAGTTAAGTTGAAATTAATTTAGAATAATTAATTAATAAAATAAATTTAAGTTTAATTACTATTTGTAATTAAGAATAATTACTTAATAAAGTAATTAGTGGGTAGTTAATGAATTAATTAGAAATTAAGTGATGATTAATTAATTAATGTAATTAATTTAAGATTAATTAATTAGTCTGATTAATTTAAGATAATCACTTTATAATTAATTGAGTAAATTACTTAATGAAGTAATTAATGGATAATTACTTAAAGTAATTAGAAAGAGAAAACTACTTATGGAAGTAATTAGTGGAAAAATACTTATGGAAGTAATTAAAGTTGAAATGATTAAGGGATAATCATTTGATGTTAATTATTAAAGGATTAATTAATGTAATTGATTTGAAATTAATTAATTATAGAGTAATTAATTAATTAAAGAATTAAGGATTATTTAATGATGGGATTAATTACTTGTTAAGGATATTAATTAAGAGAATAATTAACTAAAGAATAATTACTTATGTAAGTAATTAAGGGTTAATTACTTAATTAATTTACTTAATTAATTAATGTGATTAATTAATATATCGATGTGATTAATTTAAGATTAATTACTAAATGTTATTAATTAAAAATGTAATTAATTAGTAATTTCTTAATGAAGTAATTCAAGATTAATTAATTAGTATAATTAATCAAAGATTAATATAAATAATTAATAAAGATAAGTAATTACAAGTTGTTAATTACTGTTTATGATTAATTAAGACCGATTAATGAGATGATTAATTAATTGTAATTAATTGAGGATTAATGCAAATAATTATAGGTTGATTAATAAAAGTGATTAATTAAAGTATGATTAATTAATTGTAATTAATTGAGGATTAATGCAAATAATTATAGTTAATTAATTAATGGATGCAAATGAAGGATCATTAATTAATGTAATTAATGATAGTAATTAAAGGTTAATTACTGTATATGGTTAAGGATAATTAAATTGTGGAATTAATTAAAGAATCAAAGGTTAATTACTTGAATATAATTAAAGAATAATTAATCAAGGGAGATTAATTAAGGAATATCATTAAGAGGTGATTAATTAATTTATTTGAAATTAATTAATGCTGAGTAAGAAGGATCAAGGTAATCCAATTGATTAAGAAATAATCAATTCTGCTTATGGATGATTGATTAATATTGGATGATTGATATTGGATGTTCGAATGATGTTGGATGATTTGGGTGTAATACTCTGAAATGTGATATGCTGTTTTGTGAGAAGATTGGTTGATATGAATTATCTATTGTGATAATGTGATTCATCCATCTGTTATATTATCCTGAATATAAGTTTAAATTGTTTATACCCTTAAACAACTTGGACATTAAAATGGCGTTTGGATTTCGGTGAGACCGGGATCGGGTTTCCGTATTTGGATATCTGAAAACCACATCGATCCAAAATAAACGTTAGGTTGTGCATTCAAGAGAAGAGCCTAGTGAAGACTCGTAGTGTAAAAACTATTCGTCAGCATAACTCTGAGGGTGATTCCGAGATGAGTTTGACAGAGATAGTACTTTCAGGTTCGAGATGGTGATTCAGAGTGCAAGGGATATGGTCATTGACTCTTTTAGGGTGATTCCAAAATGGGTGCAACGAGATAGTGCCTTTGGTTTCGTTCGAACCCGGAACGAACTTGTATGGATTGAATGCTTTCAGAACATCGTCAGGTGGACAATGAGCATTCTAAGATAGATGTGTTCTATAAAGGTAATCGCAACCTCAAGCCTCATCAACCGAGAATGGCTAAAACATGGGAGGTGCAGCAAGGCTAGGTGGGCAGCACCCGTTTTAGTGTGAGGTCATCCCTGTCAAGATGTCCCTTTGATTTCGGCTTAATGGGTGGTTGGTCGCGCCAACCACGGGGTGATCTTACTCGGGGCTCTCCAGTAAGGGATGGTCCCGGCCTTGTGTTGCAGGGGAGTGGGAGTAATCCTCGGTACAGTGATCTATGCCACGTACTGTGACGGGCGGTACCCCAGTGGCCTTGCCATTGATGGAAACTCATTCTTCCTACGAGACCCTACGTTTTTAATGTATTACCCACTTTTGTGGCTAGTAGCCGAAATTTAATGAATGTAACAATTTCGGCTATTTCTTATTTACTTGAAAACCCTAGACACTACTATAATATCATTGGATTTCCTATCAAATGTTTTGGTTAGCGTAAGGTAAAAACTTTTCCATGTTTATGTATGGGAAGACTTACGTGATACCTTTCTTTCCGAAAGATTTTCTAAAGTTAAGCAATTTTAACCCGTTTACTCACACCAGACCCCTGTCTGACCCGAGTGTTTATTTTCTGTTTTATTAAACTCTTGGGTACTCATATTATGTATGAGTAGTCGAGGGATTCAGGTTAACTCTGACGAATTCTGGAGGAGATTTGGAGAAGGAGGCTTCAGCGTGTTGATATATTATTGTTCCGCTGTGTTAGTGTTATGTCTATATTGTATTGATGTACTTGAGTTGTATGGTTAGACAGATGTTTATAACTGTCTAATATGTGTTGTATAGGTTGTGTAACTCTGATGTAATATGATACTATGTAATACTTATGTGATATATTACATTTCATTCGTTCCGCTGTGAGTATCTGATGTTATTGAGTTTCTTCTTTCTTATCTTTTCTTCTTCTATCCCATTCTTTCTTAAATCATGCTGCATTTTTATGGTGATAGAAAGACGGGTCGTGACAGATATACTACCTCAACATCTGATTCAGAGTCCGAAAATGAATAAGCTTTAACTTCGACTTGTATAGAAGCTTTTGTAGCAAAAATATTACTTTAGCTTCCACTTATTTAGAAGCTTTTGTAACTACGATATAACTTTGATTTCTACTTATTTAGAGGCTCTTATAAGTAAAGCATAACTTTACCTTTTACTTGGCAAGAAGCATTTGTAACTAAAATCTAAATTATAACTTGTGGAAAACTTGGTCTTGATTTAGTCGAATATCATTGTCGTATACATGTGGTTTTTAACATATTGTTTGAATATTTTTTTCATTTGCTTATTTTTGCATCTAGCCATTTTTTACCTAATAATATATAATGTAACTTGCTTTGTGATGGTTTGTTTAATATATATTCTATCAAATATGATATTACATTGAACATTACTCATAAATCCTGATTTAATATGAGTGAGTTCTTTCGATACTAAACTACTAACGATAAGCATGTACTATATTCCGAGGAGTATTGAATAAATTTGTTCTGGTGTTTATTGACGATATTCTAATCTATTCCAAAACCAAAGTGGAGCATGCTGAGCATCTTAGAATTGTTTTGGAGATATTATGGAAGAACATTCTGTTTGCAAAATTTTCTAAATGCCATTTTTGGGTTAAGGAAGTTAGATTTCTTGGGCACATTTTTAATAAAGAAGGAATTTTTGTTGATCATAGCAAAGTTTCTGCTATTTTAGACTGGAAGCGACCCACAACTTCGAAAGAAGTTCGAAGTTTTCTGCGTTTAGCGGATATTATAGAAAGTTTGTTCAAGATTTTTTCAAGTTGGCCAATCCATTGACTAAGCTAACGATGAAGAATGCTAAGTTTGATTAGACTCAAAAATGTGATGAAGCTTTCCAGGAGTTGAAGAGGAGATTAACTACTGCTCTCGTTCTCGCTATCATTAACGGGAACCAAGGTTTATCTTTCTATATTGACGCTTGTAGTGATGCTTTGGGTGCGGTGTTAATGCAGAACGGGAAAGTAGTTGCCTACACGAGTAGACAATTACGTCCGCATGAGAAAAATTAACCAACCCACGATCTCGAGCTTCTAGCTGTTATTTTCGCTTTGAAAATCTGGCGACACTATCTTCTAGGTAAAAATCTCTTTCAGCTTTACTAAAATTTAAAAGTTTAATTTAATTTAAGGTATATACTTAATAAATCTTTCTTGTTCTAGGTGAAAATTTTGAATTATCCACCGACCACAAGTCTTTGAAATATCTCTCCACCTAGAAAGATTTAAATTTGAGGCAACAATGCTGGTTGGAATTTCCAGGGTCATATGACCTAGATATTCTATATACCCTTGGAAAAGCCAATGTAGTTGCCGACGCCTTGAGTAGAAGACATACTATTCTTGCTCATCTTGACAGTACTCGTACTCTTCTTGAGAAAATTGCCAGCAAGCAGAAAGAAGACAAATTTCTTCAGGAAATTTATGGGAGGATTCGTCGAGGTGAAGATTCCAGTTTCGGAATCGATAATTGTGGAGTTATAAGACTGAGAGGCAGAATGTGTGTTCGAAATATCCCGGGTCTAAACCGTGAAGTTTTGGACGAATGCCACAAGTCTAAACCTATTATCCATCCAGGAGTTGATAAGATGTATAGACATATCAAAGAACTTTCCAGTGGAAAACAATGAAAAGGGATATATCTATATATATGAGTCGTTGTGCTATTTGTCAACAAATTAAAAGTGATCAGAAGAAAATGGCGGGTTTACTCCAACCACTGGAGGTACCTAAGATGAAATGGGACAAGTATTGATGGGTTTCATCGACGGGTTGCCATGCACTCGAAAGGGGATGAAGCAATTTGGGTTTTAGTGGATCGTCTGACTAAAACCACCCACTTCATCCCAGTGTAATCCACCCATACAATAGCAAGCTTAGCAGAGCTGTACATAAAAGAAATTGTTCATCTCTATGGTATACCAAGCAGTATAGTGAGTGATCGTGACCCAATCTTCTCTAGTAGATTTTGGGAGGCATTTCAAGCCGCATTGGGAACCAAACTGAACTTCAGCATTGCTTATCACCCACAGTCTGATGGGCAGACTAAAAGGATTAATCGAATCTTAGAGGATCTTTTGCGTGCTTGTATACTTGACTTTGGTGGTTCTTGGGAGGACCATTTGCATCTGATCAAATTCTCATATAACAATAGCTATCAAACCAGTATCGAAATGGCTCCTTTTGAAGCTTTATATAGTCGTCCTTGTCGATCACCGGCATGCTGGATTGAGTCTGGTGATAGACTCATTCTTGGACCAGATATGATTAAAGAAGCCGTTGAAAAAGTTGATTTTATTCGAAAGAAGTTGATAACAGCACAAAGTCGTTAGAAGAGTTATCGACCACAGGAGAAGAGCTCTAGAGTTTCAAGTTAGAGATTCTTTATTGCTAAAAGTGTCTCTAATGCGTGGTGTGTTGAGATTTGGGAAAACTGGTAAACTGGCACCATGATACGTTGGTCCTTTTCTTATTCTGGAGAGGACTGGTCCTCTGGCATATCGAGTGCAGCTGCCCAGCTGGTTATCTGGCATACACGATGTCTTTCACGTTTCACATCTTCAGAAATATGTGCACGATCCAGATTGTATCATTGAAGAAGCTGCTCAGCAGGATTTGGAGATCACACCAAATCTAACAGTTAAAAGAGAACCGATAAAGATCATTGATCGTGATGAAAAGCAATTGAGGAATAAAGTTGTAAAACTAGTTAAAGTGCAGTGAAGCGGTGATTCAAATGACTATACTTGGGAAACAGAGGATAGCACGTAAAAGTCCTATCCCAATTGCAGAGTGGATATTCCGGCTTAATCTGGTATGCCATTCCTCTATCCTTTTCTGTATTCTTATATTCTTTGTTGTCTTCTCTCTCTTTCAGATTTCGGGGACGAAATTTTCCTAAGGAAGAATTTTTAATGATCCCATTTTTGAATTAAATTTAAATTAGTAATTAATGTAAATTATGGAATTAATTTGAAAATTTTCAAATCAAATAAAATAAGTGTTAGTTTGTATGAATAATATTTCAATTTCATTTGAGTTTATAATTTGAAATAACAAATGTGTTTAAAATCATTTGAATTTAAATTATATATATGTGTGTGTGTATGAGTAGATTTGAATTTGACTTTGACTTTGAATTTAAATTTGAAATAAATGCTTTAGTAAAATAATTTGGATTTACAAATATATATATATTTAATTTATTTAATGTGTATTTAATTTCAAAACATTCTCTTTTAAATAGTATTTATTAATATAAAGCAAATGTCTTTATAAAATGGAAAATGTAAATTAAAAATACAATTTAAATAATGTAAAAATATTATTCTAATTAAAATTTACAAATGTTAAATAAGTAATATATATATATATAAAGACAAGTGTTAAAAATTTAAGTAAATGATCAACAAGTGTCATCATATTGTTTTATTTTTGGGAAATTTATAAAAAGAAAATAAAGTTATATAATATCTCTAACTTACTTCTTCTCATTCTTTTATCTTCATTATCAAGTCTGTTCAAACTAGAGAAAAAAGGAAATTAAAAACAAACCTTCACAAGACAACCTCTTCAATACTACAAATCTAAATTCCTTTTCAAACCCGAATTAAAGAAAAGAAACAAGCAGTTCAACATCGAAGCAGGTTCAAGCATCTCTGTTTTCCAAAATCAAGTCTTTAAGATCAGGCAACAATAGATCAGAATCAACTCAAGATTTTCAAATTCCAGTCTTCAAGTTTTTAGACACAGGCTTTCTTCTCTATTTTCATAAAAAAAAACTGTAAGTAGATCCTTTAAGAATTTAAATTAGAATTTTTTGTTAAGAAATTAAGCAATTTAACCCATCAGAAACTAAGCAAATCTACATCAACTAGTTGCTGACAAAAAAATTCAAGATCAAATTTAAAACAACCTTCCAGCCTCTCAACTTTAAAAACAACATTGCAGAAAGCTTTCTGTTCAAAATACTCGTGAGTAAACTATTTAATATCTGAGCTGTTGTGATGAATTTTTGAAGATAAGTTGTAAAATAATGCCTGCATGTATATAAACACATATGAATGATCTATGCATGTCTGTTTTACAGACATATATGCCTCTGTTATTTCCAGGTTTTTCAAAAACCTGTTCAAATTTTGATTTCTCCCTCTCTGATCCTTACTAGACCTTAGGATCTGAACAAGTTTTGTTTGTTTAAACATGTTGCAAGTTTTAAAAATAAATGTGAGCAAAAATAAATTAAGGTTTATTTTTAATTGGAAAATACAGGAAAAAAATTTCAAAATGTGTTAAATTTCGAACATCATAAATTCTGATTTCAAGTATACCATCTGAAACATTTTCGTAATTTATGATTTTTGAAGGAGAAATTAGAATTTTTAAGTATAAATTAAAGGAGAAATTTTTGGTTGAATGATATTGGGATTTGGGGCAAATTCTGGTGATCGAAGTTATGATAAATTGCGTGATCGAGGATGAAGCACGTTCGAAGGTCAGGGATCATCAGAAAAATACTCGATGAATTTATAATTCGTCGTGGAGGGCTGATGAGATCGATCTAGGGTTTTAGCCCAGTATTTTATCGATCGCGTTCTTGAAACAATGGAGTCGTCATCATTGAATCGGAATCAACCAGAGTTGTTTGAATTGAAGCATTGAAGTCTGGCGAAGCTTCAGCTAGAACCGTGTGGCCTCTGGTGGCCTGTGGTGTCGAAGCGAGGCGATTAAGTCGATCGGAGTTGTGTTCCAGCAAAAGTCGTATAGATCGATCGAAGATTTGTCAATGTTTTGGGTTCCTAGCTGATCAGTGAACTTGAATCGGTCGTCGATGGGTTATGGGGAATGGCGAAGTTGATTGGAGTTCGTCGGAACGACTATGCATGTGCACAATGTTGAATTCGTGTCAGTAAGCAATAGTTGGGAAGAAGGGTTACGACTCGAAGTAGCCTTCGGGAAATAAGGGTATCAGCTCGGGTATAGGCTCGAAGCATTTTTGGGTTGCACGGGTTAAATACTTAAACAAAAATTTAAGTTTGAAAAATTAAGGTATACGGGTTGATTTCTGGGAAAACTCGAAGCACTCGGACATTTTGATCGGGTAAGACTCGAAGTGGGCCTCGGGTCTGATATATATAATAATTTTTACTTTAAAAAAATTCAAACTTTTAAACATTTTTAATCCATGTTTTCAAATGATGGGTTTGATTAAAGTTTTGAACTAATTAAGGATTTAAATTTAATTTATTTAATTTTATTAAGTTATCTATATTAAATAAATAATGTAATTAAAGAAGGATAATTAAGATAAAATGTTATTTAAACTAATCTTAACCTTTTAAAGCAACTAATGTGATAAGGAGGATTATTAAACAAGGTTTATAAGATAATCGATGTAATTAACAAAGATAAAAAGATTTATCTTTTAATTTATTAAGTAATTAATGATTTTTAATATGATTACTTAAAGAATAACTATTTAATTAATTACTTAATATTAAAGATTAATTAAATAAATTATTAAGGTAAATTGATTTATAATTAATAATTAATTGATTAAGGAATAATTAATTAATAAAAGTAATTAAGATTTAATTGATTAACAATTAAGGATTAATTAATTAAGGTAATTAATTAAGGAATAATTAATAAAAGTAATTAAGATTTAGTTAATTAACAATTGAGGATTAATTAATTAAGTTAAATAATTAAGGAATAATTAATTAATAAAGGTGATTAAGATTTAATTAATTTATAATTAAGGATAACTAATCCTTGATTAAAGATAATTAATGAAAGTAATTATGTGATCAATTAATTTAAATCACACGATTAATTCATCTTAATTGTAGATGATTAATTATTATTGAATACCGTGTATTGGATGATACCTCTGATACGTGATTGTGATGTTATGTGATATGAATTACTTTGTGCTGAGTTGTGATATTTGTGATTTATTTCTGTGTTAATGTGAAAACCCATTGGCCCGTAAAACGGCAATTGAATTTCGATGCGACAGTGGGTCGGATTCCAGTTGGTTATCCGAAACCCACATCGAATATTAATAGTGAATCTTTGTGATTGATATATCCACATGTTTTTGAACTAAACGCTCGCTATTCGGTTTAGCCGGGAGAGGACCTTGTGTCATATAACCCATTCCGAATATGTGATACGATGAAATAGATAGCATTTGAAGACGGTGGTGAAGACCGGGTGTCTTCAAGAATGATAGGATAACCTATCGAATGACTCTGCACTGAGTTGCTCCGGTATAGAGATCTCCATATGTGATGGGGAGTCCGATCAGGATTGTGGATGCCCGGATTGCAAGGGCTTCTTCGGAAGTGCCTTAAGTTCTGTTCAAACCCGGAACAGACTTGTTTGGTTGTATGTCTGACATTACACTTTGAGATATAAAGCTGATTTCTTTCAAATACATTTCTATTGGTGGCGGAGAATTTATTCTCTTAGCTAAATACCCTTCTCTGAGACGTACGAGCTCAGAGGTTATGTAGTTGAAGGTTATCAGTGATATACTCCTAGTTTGGTAGTGTGGCATGCTGAGTGCTGCTGATCATTTGTTGATCGAAGCATGGCTTTTGTCAAAAGCGTAGCTTTATGGACGAGACTTCGTCGAACCTCACAACCCGGGATTGGTCGAAATAGGAAGGATGCAGCAAGGTTATTGGGGGTAGCGCCCCTTAGGTTATGTGCATTTCCTTCTGGATAGAAGTGGTATCATGGTATGTAGCCCAGATACTTAACTTATGTTGATATTGCAATTATGTTGCTTTGTGGCTGTTGTTGTTGGGGCCTTGGATAAAGGTCGGTTACGACCGGGGGATGTCATACTCATGCAGTAGTTACCTAGTTACAGAGGTAATCCGGCCTTGTGTTGGCAGAGATCCGGTTAGGTTCTTGGGGCGTCCCTCCAGAGGCGTACCCATGTGGCCCAGGAAGTTCCTTAGCCTGACCATTGTTGGAAATCCAATCACCAATACGTGTCCAGTACGGTTTTAGTTGTAGAACCTGCCATTTAACATGGTAGCTATAGTAGGCATACTATAATGGTACGTATGCTGGCTAAGATTAATATTATACTTTCGAAATGTTCTCACACTGTGCACTAATAATAATATTAAAAAGTTTTCTCATATCAAGCATATTTGAATATCATCAGGAGAAATATCCCCCAAGTGTGCGATTGCATTATGTGTGCGTCGAGAGGCCTTATGGTAGTTTCATTTTCCAAATGCAGAAATGTTTTTCTTTTATGAATTGTTTTTGTTTAAAACAACTGTTTTTGTTTACTCATACCAGTCCCATGACTGACCCGGATTTTATTGTTCCCTTCCTAAACTTTGGGTGCTCATAATTTCCACACGGGCAGCCTAGAAATAGGTTATCCGTGTTTTGGAGCTAGCTTGGAATCTTTTGAAGTCTTTTTGGAAGTTGTCGGATTTTGGAAAGCTTTGGGTTTGGGAATCTTTTGAAGTGTTTTGGAGTTTCGGAAGACCTTATCGAAGTTGAAGTACGTTGGAGACCTTTTTGAACCATGTTGTTAGTGTTCCGCTATGATGTTATTATTTTGGTGTTGTATCATATATATTCCACTCTGATGATGGTGGTGATTTGTTGTAATTAAGCATTGTGATGATGTTGTATATGTGTTATGATCAATGATAGTTCATTTTGTTTCCACTGTTTATATTCATCTAATGTTGTTATAAGCTCCATCCGAACTAGAGTTCAACGTTTGAATCTCCAAAAGTCGAATACAAGTGAGGTATTTGATGTCGTTTTTCGAATGCTAGATTTTAGGTCGTGATAAGTTCTATTTACTCAAATCCTTTAGAATTAGTAGCCACGGATCTATGGGGTCTTGCCCTAGTATATTTAGATTATAGGTACAAATATTATATATCTTTTATTGATGCTTATTCAAGATTACTTGGATTTATTTCCTAAAAACCAGATCTAACACATACAATGTTGTAGTTCACTTTATACCTATAGCCGAAAAGCAGACTGGGTGTCAAGTTAAAACTATACAACCAGATGGTGGTATTGAATTCAAGACACTCATCAATTATTTTAATAAAAAGGGGACAATTCATAGAAAACATGTCCCTATACTTCTGAATAGAATGGTCTGATAGAGAGGAAACATGAACATATAGTTGAGGCGGGACTTAATCTTTTAGCTTAGGCATCTTTACCCTTAAAATTTTGGTCTGACTCATTTAATACTGCTGTTTATCTAATTAACAAATTACCAACAAAAGTTTTAAAAGAAGCAAGTCCTACGGAAAAGTTGCATGGTGTGAGTATAATTTTTTGGATGTTTATGTTTTCCTTACTTAAGACCATACAATAGAAATAAACTTGAGTTTAGATCTCAATCATGCACTTTTATAGGGATAGTACCAATCAGAAGGGATATAAGTGTTTAGATAACAAATGAAGAATCTTTGTTAGTAGACATGTTGTATTCAGTGAACATATATTCCCTTTTAGTAATGCAAACATAAAGACAAGAAAGAAAGTTCTTAATCCAAGAACTTCAATACCTGATTTACTTGCCTATTCAGATGATTGGCATTATAAAGAGACTCAAAGGACCGTTGAAGACTCTGATTCACCACTGCAATCAGACAATGAACCAGGAGAAACATCCAACTATCACAGTCAGTCCCCATCTCAATCTGTCGGTCAAAGTTAGCAAGTCAGTTAAGAAGGTAAAAGTTCTCAACAGAATATAATTGGAGACAATAGTGATCAGACAAAAAGACTCGAATCTCATGTCAGACCTAGTCACCCCATGATCACTAGGGCTAAGAGTGGCATATTCAAGCCAAAGTTCTACATTGCTACCACAACAACTGAAGAGCTAGAAAACTTTGATCAAGCTGCTAAAGACAAGAATTGGAAAACAGCCATGGATGAAGAATATAACGCTCTCATAAGAAATAAAACATGGGATTTAGTTCATCCTCCAAATAACAAAAATATAGTGGGATGCAGATGGACATACAAAGTAAAAAGGAATCCAGATGGATCTATTTCCAGATATAAAGCTAGACTTGTTGCTAAGGGTTACACACAACAATATGGATTTGTTTTCAATGAGGCATTTTCACCGGTAGTCAAACCAACACTGTCAGAATCATTCTTACTATTGCTTTGTACAAAAACTAGCGCATTAGACAGGTGGATGTTAATAATGCCTTTCTGAATGGTGTTCTACAAGAGGAGATATGCATAGAGCAACCATTGTGATACAATCAAAATACAGATTATGTGTGCAAATTGAATAGGGCTACATATGGGCTTAAACAAGTTCCAAGTTTCTGGTTTGATACACTGAAAAATATTTTAGTAAAAATTGGATATTAGTCTACCAAATCAAACAACTCTCTTTTTACTAAAAAAAAAGTAAAGAGTCCGTTATATATATTCTAATATATGTTGATGATCTTACTGTTACAGGTAATGGTAATGAGACATCAACAACCTCATTCTTTATTTGGACAAAAAATTCTTTGTTACAGATCTTGGAGAGATTAACTACTTCCTGGGCATTGAAATCATAAGAAAGCCAAATTCAGAAATAATTCTTAGTGAAAGAAAATATATAACAGAAATACTGCTTAAATCAAAAATGAATGAAGCAAATCCTCAACCAACCCCTATGATAAGCAACTATCAACTTTCAAAAAAGAGGGGAGAACCAATATTTAATGTTAAACAATACTGAAGTATTGTTGGTGCATTACATTATGTAACAATAACTATGCCTTATATATCATACAGTGTTAACAAAGTTTCTCAATTTATGCAAGAACCATTGGATGAACACTGGAGAGAGTAAAGAGGATCTTAAGATACTTAAAAGGGACTGTCAACTATGATTTGTCATTCAAAAGATGCAACAATCTTAAAATTATAGGCTACACTGATGTAGATTGGGCAACAGATCCAGATGACAGAAAATCTATCTCTGGATACTACATTTATTTTGGAGTAAATTTCATATCATGGTGCTCTAAAAAGCAATCTACCATTTCTAGATCAAGTATAGATGCAGAATATAGAAGCCTAGCCAGTGCAACAGCAGAGATTTTATGGATTAAATCTTTATTGAGTGAGATTAAAATTAAAACAGATTATAAACTAGTCATATGGTTTAATAACCTAAGCACTGTTTGAAGGATCGATTTCACCCTAGAAGGGGGGTGATTGGGTGATACTGATAATTATAAAAATTATTACGGAAGCTTATAAAATTATTTCAACACAGATAAATCAAAATTATAGCAGCACAGATAATAGCAGAATAATAAATGCAGAAATAGAACAGCACAGAATTTACCCAACTTCGGCAAAACACTGCCTACGTGCTGCCCTCAAGGTTTCTACTAGAAATTAAGTAGTCACACGCTTACACACATAAACTCACGACACCCGCTACTGACTAACCTAACTCTACGCTCAAAATCCTGCCACAACTCAGCCATTGCATTGCGAATTCTCAAACTACGCCACGTAGTTTGTCCCCTAGTCACACGACTAGTAATTACACAATTTTCAAAAGAAAATAAAAAAGACAACAATTTAAAAAAAAGTTAAAAAACAAAACCCTAATTATCCCTTTTTAATATAAACCAATATTAAAGATAGGAGGGCCAGTTAAATATTATTTATCACTAAAATACACGACCTCCTTTTTCTCTTTTATCAATGTCGGTCGTTCCTTCTTTCGTTAGTTCCTTTAGCTTCTGAAACTAGGGCTTGTGAGGAAATTGATGAAGCCGATGGGTAGTTGGTCGATTACAATTGCTATTTCTCTATCTTTCTTCGGCAATCGACTCCTTCTTCAATTCGAACACGGCTCCTCGATTTGATCGAGTTCGATTTTGACTCTGGTATGTAATTTATGCCTTTTGCTCTCCTAGTTAAATGCTTGAGCTCGATGATAGATTTGTCGATGATGTATATTATTTATATAGGATTAGAAACCCTTGATTTTTGTTCGTATACATTTATTTGAATTTGTCAATTTTTTTTATCTCGGCCATTCGATTTTTTTTTTATGTTGATGATTTCTCTGACTTTGTCAATTTCGTATAATTTGATGATGGCTTGTTCATCACGGCTTCGAATTTTCCTTTCTTGATTCTTAAACACTACGTCTCTGACTTGTTCATCATATTCTTTGATTACGGCTTTGACTTTGCTGTGATGATATTGATTCATTTCATTTCTATAACATGTTGGAATTTGACTTGTTTGATTTCTACTTGCCGTCCCACGACTGTTGTACCATGATTTTTGAAATTGTTCAAGCTTTCACCCTTGTTGTTTCAGATTGAAATTGGCCTTGACTTTGGTAATGATTTACTCTGACCATTTTCTGATGCTTGATGTTGACCATTGTCTTTGTGACTTCGACACTGTCACTACTACCATGTTGCATTTTCTCTTTGATGGAAACTGCACTGTGACTGATTTGCTTTGTGTTTGAAATGCTTGGAGTCTTTGTACATTTACATAGTATTTGGCTTGAGTTTCACTGACGTATATGTTGTAGCTGTGTCATATTGCTTTGAGGCAATTTTCATTATTTAACTTGGTAGCCTCAAACTCTGCCTTTACTGCAACCCTATGTATGCCTCCGGTCTTTGATGTTGAGACTGTGCCATTGTTTCTTTTGTAGCATTGACTCATGTGTTCATGTTGTCTGTGCATCCATTTTGTCCAGTCTTGCATATTTGTTTCATGTACAATCTGCTTGGTGTTGCTTGATGCTTTGTTCAAATGTGATATTCTTTTCTCTGGCATATTAATCCCTCTAGCCATTTGTGTTCATTCCTGATAGCACTTGTTCCGTCCACTTGTCCATTGTAGTTTGATTTGGGTTGTTGTGCACTGATTTGAATTCGAGCCTTTTTCATACTGCTGGTTCATTGTAGTAGTTGTTGCCAGTTGCCTCTGGTTTCATTTGTTTCAGACTTGACCTGTTGCAGTGTTCATGTATGGTTGTTTATAGCCATTTCATTGTTGAGGCCGTGTCACTGATGTTGGCTTGCATTGTCACTTGTTTTATTTGCTCTTGCACTCCTATGTGCACTGTTCTAGATTTTAGTGTGTAACATTGCCTGTTCATGGTGATGTATACACTGCTTATATATATGTATTCTTGTCCTTTTGGCATTACTACACTATGCATGTTCTAGCCTTTTGTCTTTGTACTTCTGTGTGGACTTGCCCGGGTTGCTTCAATGCATTGATCTTGAGTTTGGTTTGGATTTTTGCTTCTTTGAGTTTGATTCACTTTGAACTTCACGTTGATTTTTGAAATCACACCTAAGTTGAATCCGCTTAAAGCTCGGGTTTGACCTTATGCTGATATTGTGACATTATTTTAATTTCACTTGAGTTGAACCCATCGTTTTGGGTTTGACCTGTGCTCACCTATCCCTGTAATTCTATCAAGTGTATATATCAGTGTGCACGGCTGTGACGACCCACCTCTATACCCACGTTAGCCAAGGACACTACAGGGTAATGCCGTCAACTAACACGGAGAATAAGGCTGGTTAGGAGCAACCATCTATAGCCTTGCTTTAACTATCTATTGAATACATCGACAATAATCATACACACCAGATCGACATATCCAATGAATACTTAAAACAAAACCATAGGTGGTTGGAGTATCTATCAGAACAGAATATAACAACTCAAATGTAATATACATCACAGAACAGTAGATCATCATATACACATATACTGATACATAACAGAGTATACAAACTTATACACGTCAAGTGGTATAGCAAACCATAATATACAGACGAATCCAAAAGAATACATATATCAGAGTTACAACAAAAAGGACTACACAAAAAGCTTTAACAAAAAGGAACAAGCTGGATAGTCCATGGGGAGCAAAATAGGCTAAGTCCAAAAACACCTAACCTGAAACATCTCGGTCTGACCCGAGTATAAAATACACGGGTCAGTCTAACTAAACAAATCAGTTAGATAAACTGAACAACAATAACCTGCAATGTCACACAGTATAACAAATATCTCTAAAAGAGATAAAACAATCATCTAACAAAAGATGAATCAAAATAAGACAAGCCTCGTATCATCGGCAACACAAATAAACAAAGGATATGAATATCCCAAACAAGCAAAAAGGCAATAACAAATACCAATGAAGGTAACATAAGTTCCACAAGGTAATCGCTATATATCGTGCGGCTCAAAAAGACCAACACCGAAGGGCAATACCTAGGGAATATACATACCAATGAAACATCAGAAAATTTGCACGTGCTCAGTACTGTATAAACAAGGATTTATAAGCCCGAAGCCTTCAAACCCAAATATCATTCGAGCGGCTCATAAAGACCAACTCCGAAAGCGATACAATAGGGCAACAAACCCGAAGGCACAAACCCGAAGGCACAAACCCGAAGGCAACATACCCGAAGGCAACAAACCTGAAGGAGACAGTCCGAAGACACTATCCCAAAGGCAACAAACCGTAGTGGTGACGGTCCGAAGGCCCGGTACTGGACACCACTAACTGGCAGAATGTGTCACAACTCTCGAAAAGGAATCCGAAAAGTGGTAACGTGAGTCCCATAACCACCGTTCGCACTAAACGGTTTACTATCCGTTAGTTAATTTTACACTCAAAGCAGTACAAAGTTTACGTCATCTCATCTCATCGGTAAACCAGACCAAAAGGCCAAAACGATCAATCGAATAGGTCGAGGATTAATCGAAAAGATAAACGCATGGATTCATGGTCCGTATTTTACCTAACCATTTAATCTCCCTTCTACTCCGCTCGAAGTGCGAAATTGTGTGTGTGCGTTTTAAATAGAATTTATAAATTAGAGAAGCAAGCTTTTAATGCAATTTTAAAAGATTATTTTATAAAAACCCGTGGATGAAGTCAAAAAGGAATCATCAAGGTAAAATATGCATAAACAACTAATTGGAATCAACTTAGATCGATAAAAGTTGGAATCACAAACAAATAGGCAACTAGGAAAAACAGGGAAACAGGAGCAGGTCGGTTGAGCGGACCCTGCGTTCGGTTGACCGAAATAGGCCAGAAATGTCTCGGGCTCCAGCTCGGTCGACCGGCCCAGGGGGTTCGGTCGGCCGAACCTGATGCCTTGCATTATTCTGCCCTATTTCATCAAAGTGCAAACACTCCCAAAACGCAACCGGTCGAGTAATGGACCTAAGGAGCTTTTGCCAATCGATACCCTAGCTCCATTGGCTCTCCGATTCGCCACCAAAAACATGTTCAAACATCAAAGTTAGGATCTTTAAAGAATTGAACCCAAACACTAAAAATTTGGATATTCGCCAATTCAATCCAAACCAAAAGCAAGTGCACATGAACAAGTGTTAGGAATTCATGCCCAACAATCAAAGATAGATATAAAGCCTTTTAACTCACAAACAAAGAAGAAGAAGCTCAATTGCAAGGAGAAGACCAACCACTTTCCACTTCAACTCTACTAGCTTCAATCTAGGATCAAAACAAGTATTTTCCTAAGTTAGGTTTAGGAAACATTCTGAAATTGAAGGAGAAAGAGTTGGAGAAGATGAAGAAAGGGCTTACCAATAGCTTCACTTTGATTTTGGAGCAAGAATTCAAGTTTACAAGAAAACTAGGGCTTGTAATTTCTATTTCTTCTTCCTTTCCCCCATTTTCAGTTTTGAGCTTGAGTTTAGAAGTGAAAATGAGTGAATGGGGAAGAGAGGGACCGTGTTAGGGTATTTAGTTAGCTAGTGGGCTGAACCCAAACTCAAAACCCAACTAGAAAAAGTAGCAAAATTCAACTTACTCCAAACATATCAAAGCTTATACTCAAAAAGATCGCAAATGTCATTTTGGACTCAATGGAAGTGGTTTCGAGTTCTAATTCGGCCATTTGCAAAAAGTAACATTTCGGACCTAAATCCGACTAACGACGCTATATTTAAATAAAACATTTAAATAAAAAAATCGTTAAATATGCGGGTTGTTACAGATCTCCCCTCCTTACAAAATTGCTTCCCCGCAATTCCTAGAGACGATATTTGCAACAACTGCATACATACAACATTCAAAATAAAAGGAAATAAGCTTGAGATAAAAAGATATTCTCACCATTACCAAGCAAAGATAGAAAACCCTTATAAGATCGCTCGATAAACTCTCTGGTTTCCCAAGTACAGTCATTGGGGTTAGCGGACCATTGAACTTTAACGAGCGGCACGTCCTTGTTTCGAAGGTGTCGCACCTCCGTGTCAAGTACGCGAATAGGTTGTTGTACAATAGATAAGTCCGGTGAGACCTCAAGCTCTTGCAAATCAGGAGAAGCGATAACAGAATCCGACCCCCGAAGACACTTTTGAAGTTGAGAGACGTGAAACACGTCATGAATGCCCGATAAATGAGCAGGAAGTGAAATGCTATAAGCCACAGGGCCAATACGTTTAGTTATAGTAAATGATCCTATAAAACGAGGAGCCAATTTTCCAGTCGCACTGAAGCGCATCACCCCTTTCAAAGGAGAAACACGAATAAAGACGAGATCACCAACCGAGAATTCGAGAGGCTTCCTATGGTTGTCAACGTAGGACTTCTGGCGGCTCTGTGCCTCTTTCATTCTCAAACGAATAAGATCAATCTTCTCGGAAGAATCACAAACAAAATCTGGGCCAAGAATAAGCTTCTTCTCAGATTCCAACCAACAAGAAGGTGATCGACATGGCCTTCCGAATAAGGCTTTGAAAGGAGCCATAGTGATACCAGACTGAAAACTATTGTTGTAGGAGAACTTTACAAGAGGTAGGTGATCCTCCCAACTACCACCGAAATCAAAAATACAAATACGGAGAAGATCTTCCAAGATCCGATTCACCCGTTCAGTCTGTCCGTCAGACTGCGGATGATAAGCTGTGCTAAAATTAAGCTTTGTTCCCAAAGCTTGCTGAAGACTCTGCCAAAAATGACTAGTGCATAAAGGATCACGGTCACTCACAATAGAACTAGGAACACCGTGAAGTCTCACGATTTCCTTGACATACAACTTAGCCAAATGCGAAGCAGTCCTATTAGACTTAATAGGGATAAAATGAGCAGACTTGGTGAGGCGATCAACAATAACCCAGATGCTAGAATGGCCCAATCTCGAACGAGGTAGGCCGTCAATGAAATCCATAGAAATTTGATCCCATTTCCACAATGGAATCTCTAGAGGCTGAAGAAGACCCGAAGGACACAGATGTTCGGCCTTAATACGCTGACAAGTTATGCAATTACTCACATAACTCGCTGCATCGCGCTTCATGCCTTCCCAATAATAAAGAGGATGCATATCGGCATACATCTTACTACTACCAGGATAATGGTATACTTAGAACGGTGACAATCATCAAGAATGTCATGCCTAAGTGCAAAATCAGAAGGCACAAAAAGACGGTTTTTCTTACGAAGACACCCATGAGAATCAATGCTGAAATCCCGCAATGCCTCATCACAGGATCCAGACTCACAAAGCTGAATAAGATGCAACAAATCAGGATCACGCCGCTGAGCCTCGGCAATACGATCCAACAAAATGGGTCGAGCCCCCAAACTAAATAATAGAATAGGAGAATCAGAAAATGAAGCTCGATCATGAATTTCACAAAAAGATAGAGTCTCAAGAATATCCCATTCGGCAAGCATCATAGAAATAACAGCCGAATGTTTGCGACTAAGCGCATCAGTAACACGATTACCCTTACCAGGGGTATACTGGATATCAAAGTCATAGGAAGTAAGAAACTCGATCCAATGCTGTTGTCTCATATTGAGTTCCTTCTGAGTGAACAAATACTTCAAGGATTTATGATCGGTATAGAGAATGAAGCGCTTTCCCAATAAATAGTGTCGCCAAATCTTCATGGCAAAGCAATGGCGGCTAACTCAAGATCATGAGTGGCATAGCGAACTTCATTCAGACGCAGTTTCCTAGAAGCATAAGTAACTACCTGATTCTTCTGCATAAGAACGGCACCGAGACCACTACCACAAGCATCGGTGTAGACAACAAGATCATGATTCCCCTCGGGAACCACAAGAATAGGAGCATTAGTGAGAAGTTCTTTTAATGTCTGAAAGGAAGCTTCACACTCGTCGGACCAAATAAAACAAATGCCTTTCCGAGTAAGGCTGGTGAGAGGAAGCACAACACGGTAAAAATCCTTATGAACCGACGGTAATAGCCAGCCAATCCAAGAAAACTACGAATCTCATGCACATTCTCGGGCCTCTTCCAATTCTGGATGGCTTTGATCTTTGAGGGATCGACAGAAATGCCATCGGAAGATACAACATGGCCTAAGAACTTAACCTTATTCTCCTAAAAGTGGCATTTGGAGAAATTTTCTCTAAGCTGATGATGACGGAGGGTACTCAAGACAATTCTCAAGTGATTAGCATGCTCAGCTTCGGACCTAGAATAAATAAGGATGTCATCAATAAACACAAGGACGAACTTATCGAAATATTCCAGGAATACTCGATTCATGAGATCGACAAAGAAAGCAGGAGCGTTCGTCAAACCGAACGGCATAACGAGCCACTCAAAAGAACCATAACGAGTGCGGAAAGTGGTAAGAGGTATGCTATCCTCCACGACTCGTAACTGATGAAAACCCATGGCAAGGTCAAGCTGAGAAAAGGCCTTAGCACCGCTCAATAGATCGAACATATCATCGATCCTAGGAAATGGATACCTATTCCTGATGGTTAAATCATTAAGCTTGCGATAGTCAATGCAAAGCCTAAGAGTTCCATTAGACTTCTTCACGAAAACAACCGCGGATCCCCACAGAGAAAAACTGGACTGAATCAACTGCTTGGACTCAAGCTCTAAAAGCTGCTTCTTGAGTTCCTCATTTTCCCCTGTAGACATTCTCATGGGAGGACGACTAACTGGTTGCGCTCCTGGAATGAGATCAATACGGACCTCAATTGCCCGCTTAGGTGGCAAACCCGAAACAGGTTCAAAAACATCAGAAAAGTCACAAGCAGTAGGAATACGAGATATATCATCATCATCTCGCGAGTCAAGAGAATATAAAGCCATTTCGGAATTATCCACATTCCGAAGATCATGTGATAGCTGAGTAGGCAAATCCGGATGTCGAAGATATAAAATCCTCTCCGAACAAATGATCCTGGCATCGTATCTCACTAGCCAGTCCATTCCCAAAATCATATCAAATCTCAGACAAGAAATAACATGCAGATTCGCACGAAAAGAAAAGCCACATAAAACAATCTCAACATCATCACAAAGCATACTAAGGGTCGCGGATCCCCCAATAGGATTCACAATCCTTAAAGAAGTAACCATACAAGAAGCATCCAAAGATAAATCGTCAACGAGCTTTTTCGATACAAAAGAATGTGAAGCACCCGTATCGAAAAGAACTCAAATACTATGGTCATGAAATAAAATAGAACCTTCCAAAATAGATGGAGATATACCTTTGGGCTGAGAAGGACCTTCAGAAGCCTTAGCAGCATAAAGCTTGCTAGACTTGGCACCAGCCGGAACAGTAGGGCAAGTGGAAACATGATGACCTTCCTTCTTGCAATATCGACAAAAGAGAGGCTTGGAACAAGCTTGAATCATATGATCAGGAGAACCACAATTGAAACCTTTCGAATGAAAGGTGTTCCAACAGACTGAGGCTGAGAGCTAGAACCATTAGTCTACTTCTTCTTAGAAGGAAAAGACCGGGACTTCTGAAATGGAAACTGCCTCTTCTTGGGGTTCTTGGAAACCTCAACATCATCACCACTATCACACTCCTTCTCGACGGTCTCGAGATGAAGTGCCGAATCTACCAACTCCTCAAAAGAAAGCTTAAGCTGGAGCAACAAAGACTTCTTAAGATATTTCTTAAGACCAGAAACAAACTTCAAATTCTTCTTATAAGAAGTGCTAATAAATTCAAGACCATACTTAGATAAAGCCTCGAATGATGCAACATACTCAGAAACAGAAGATTTCCCTTGCTTCAACTCAAGGAAGCGACGGGTCAATAAAACTTTTTCAGATTCAGGATCAAACTTGAGTTTGAATCGTCCCCGAAACTGAGTCCAAGAAAGAGTAGACTCGTCAATTTCGGCTACAAGAAGCTCATACCAATCAAGAGCACGCTCTTGCAATAATCTAGAAGTTACAAGAACTCTATCATGATCCGAAAGATCCATGCGAGAGAAGATACGCTCGCACGTGCGAAGCCAAGCTTGGACTTCAAGAACAGACTCGGAGCCCTTAAACGGCTTTCCTCCAAGATGAGCAAAATCATTGCACAGACGTGCAAAGACAGACTTGCCAGGTGGAGATACTCGAGGAGGAACTGGACGCTGAGTGCTCCTAAACAATTCCAAAAACTGATCGGCAGACATATAAACGCCATCCGGATGTGAGCCACTGGATTGCCCAACATCTTAACGTCATCACCTGCCTCTTACAGCCATACGCCGAGAGTAAGATAAGAACAAGATTATTCACAAGGTAGATGTCACCAATACAAATATGGAATACTACGGAACAAAATGCATTCCTAGACGTATTCCCAATTGCTATCTAACCTTTGATGGTAGAAGGAATAGAGAGATGTGATAATTCAAAGATTTGTATCACTTATTACACTTTGATGTATCGTAATATGTGCATCTATTCTGTGTTTATCATATTTTGTCCTGAACCTTGCTCTGATACCACGCTGTGACGCCCCACCTCTATACCCACGTTAGCCAAGGACACTACAGGGTAATGTCATCAACTAACACGAAGAATAAGGCTGGTTAGGAGCGACCATCTATAGCCTTGCTTTAACTATCTATTGAATACATCGACAATAATCATACACACCAGATCGACATATCCAATGAATACTTAAAACAAAACCATAGGTGGTTGGAGGATCTATCAGAACAGAATATAACAACTCAAATGTAATATACATCACAGAACAGTAGATCATCATATACACATATACTGATACACAACAGAGTGTACAAACTTATACACGTCAAGTGGTATAGCAAACCACAATATACAGACGAATCCAAAAGAATACATATATCAGAGTTACAACAAAAAGGACTACACAAAAAGCTTTAACAAAAAGGAACAAGCTGGATAGTCCATGCGGAAGCAAAATAGGCTAAGTCCAAAAGCACCTAACCTGAAACATCTCGGTCTAACCCGAGTATAAATACACGGGTCAGTCTAACTAAACAAATCAGTTAGATAAACTGAACAACAATAACCTGCAAGGTCACACAGTAACAAATATCTCTAAAAGATATACAACAATCATCCAACAAAAGATGAATCAAAATAAGGCAAGCCTTATATCATCGGCAACACAAATAAACAAAGGATATGAATATCCCAAACAAGCAAAAAGGCAATAACAAATACCAATGAAGGTAACACAAGTTCCACAAGGTAATCGCTATATATCGTGCGGCTCAAAAAGACCAACACCGAAGGGCAATACCTAGGGAATATACATATCAATGAAACATCAGAAAATTTGCACGTGCTCAGTACTGTATAAATAAGGATCCATAAGCCCGAAGGCTCCAAACCCAAATATCACTCGAGCGGCTCATAAAGACCAACTTCGAAAGCGATACAATAGGGCAACAAACCCGAAGGCACAAACCTGAAGGCAACATACCCGAAGGCAACATACCCGAAGGCAACAAACCTGAAGGAGATAGTCCGAAGACACTATCCCAAAGGCAACAAACCGTAGTGGTGAAGGTCCGAAGGCCCAGTACTGGACACCACTAACTGGCAGAATGTGTCACAACTCTAGAAAAGAAATCCGAAAAGTGGTAATGTGAGTCCCATAACCACCCGTTCACGCTAAACGGTTTACTATCCGTTAGTTAATTTCACACTCAAAGCAGTACAAAGTTTACCTCATCTCATCGGTAAACCAGACCAAAAGGCCAAAACGATCAATCGAATAGGTCGAGGATTAATCGGAAAGATAAGCGCATCGATTCATGGTCCGTGTTTTACCTAACCATTTAATCTCCCTTCCACTCCGCTCGAAGTGCGAAATTGTGTGTGTAAATAGAATTTATAAATTAGAGAAGCAAGCTTTTAATACAATTTTAAAAGATTATTTTATAAAAACCCGTGGATGAAGTCAAAAAGGAATCATCAAGGTCAAATATGCATAAACAACTAATTGGAATCAACTTAGATCGATAAAAGTTGGAATCACAAACAAATAGGCAACTAGGAAAAACAGGGAAACGGGAGCAGGTCGGTTGACCGGACCCTGCGTTCGGTTGACCGAAATAGGCCAGAAATGTCTCGGGCTCCAGCTTGGTCAACCGGCCCAGGGGGTTCGGTCGGCCGAACCTGATGCCTTGCATTATTCTGCCCTATTTCATCGAAGTGCAAACACTCCCAAAAAGCAACCGGTCGAGCAATGGACCTAAGGAGCTTTTGCCAATCGATACCCCGGCTCCATTGGCTCTCCGATTCGCCACCAAAAACATGTTCAAACATCAAAGTTAGGATCTTTAAAGAATTGAACCCAAACACTAAAAATTTGGATATTCACCAATTCAATCCAAACCAAAAGCAAGTGCACATGAACAAGTGTTAGGAATTCATACCCAACAATCAAAGATAGATATAAAGCATAGATGTGAGATTAATATCTCACCTTTTAACTCACAAACAAAGAAGAAGAAGCTCAATTGCAAGGAGAAGACCAACCACTCTCCACTTCAACTCTACTAACTTCAGTCTAGGATCAAAACAAGTATTTTCCTAAGTTAGGTTTAGGAAACATTCTGAAATTGAAGGAGAAAGAGTTGGAGAAGATGAAGAAAGGGCTTACCAATAGCTTCACTTTGATTTTGGAGCAAGAATTCAAGTTTACAAGAAAACTAGGGCTTGTAATTTCTATTTCTTCTTCCTTTCCCCCATTTTCAGTTTTGAGCTTGAGTTTAGAAGTGAAAACGAGTGAATGGGGAAGAGAGGGACCGAGTTAGGGTATTTAGTTAGCTAGTGGGCTGAACCCAAACTCAAAACCCAACTAGAAAAGGTAGCAAAATTCAACTTACTCCAAACATATCAAAGCTTATACTCAAAAAGATCGCAAATGCCATTTTGGACTCACTGGAAGTGGTTTCGAGTCCTAATTCGGCCATTTGCAAAAAGTAATATTTCGGACCTAAATCCGACTAACGACGCTATATGTAAATAAAACATTTAAATTAAAAATCGTTAAATATGCGGGTTGTTACAACGGCCTTATGGCATATACAGTGATTCACTGTGTATGTCACAAGCTATTCGTGTATGATGAGTTCAAAATTAAATGATGACGAACAACCCAAATAACTGAGGCAAATATTATTTTCAAAATCCGCATTTTATTTATACTATAAAAATATTTTATTTTCAATTTTACTGCGTCAATGTACATTTCTACAGATTCCTCAGATGCTGGATTCACATTGGAATGAAGTTGAAGATCAGTACGAGTTGAGTGAATGGGTGATATCTAGTGAGGTGCAATGTAAATGTGAATTGTAATTTAATCCAATTTGTATTGTAATTGAAATTGTATATATATAGTGAGAGCTTGAAATTTGTACTATTCAAAAATTGTAATAAATATTTGTTTGAATAAAATTACTGTTTGAATTCAAATTCTGTGTTATTTATTTTATTCATCAAATATTTATTTAATCTGTGAAAATAAAATAGTATATTAACAAATACATTTAAATGAATATATATATATGTTTATTATCATCAAACAAAAACCATATAATCGCATATTCAACAATCTCCCCCTTTTGTTGATAACAAAAATATATTTAAGATTTTGAATATGTTAAATGTATTTGATTATTCAATTTGTTCCCCCTATTTGAATGCTTCCTCTCTACACAAAGCTCCCCTTTCATATATGCTTCAATTAAAAATATGCAAATGATCCTAGATGCAAATAGAAAATATTTGACCTTTGCTTGATTTTATTTGACAAAATCTTAACTTTTCTCTCCCCCTTTTGTTATCAGCAAAAGAGTAATAGTGCTAGAAAAAATAGAGATAAAGTGATCGATATTAATCCAGCATGAAAACTCAATTGAATATAAATATTAAATTTCAATAAAAAATCAAACAAAAGTCATAAATACTTTGTTAGGCACATATTCCACTTTTAGAATGATGGGAACGATGTCCTCATATAAAACCATACATTTGTGTCTATTTGTTGTGTGTGTGTATATATATATATATATATATCAGGAATTTGAATATTTACCAACCATGCATAACCGTTAAGACTTTTAAATGAGATTAACAATATTCCAATTTTGTTTTAAAAAAATGAATTCAAGTATCTTCTAACCACGCATAACCGTGAGGACTTTTAAATAGGATTAGAATCAACTTGTTTATTTTAAAAAAATCAATTTTGATATGCGTTCCATACATGCATAACCATGAGGACTTTTAAATGAGAGTGAATACTTTGGATTTTATTTTATTATTACTATTATTATTATTATTTATTTTTGTTTTTTTGAAAAATGTAAAATGAAAAACTAATGATTCCCGTTTAAGGTACCACATATTGACAAACTATATTGAATTTTGATGAGTGATAGTCGTTAGAAATATGATAGAAATAGAGTTAGTCATGGAATTTTTTTACCAACAAAGAGTTTTATGACTCTTGTTTAAATTTCTAAAGAAATTTACTAATTATATCGTTTCGAGTCATAATATATGATAAATATCAATACTCATCACTTTTTTTTCAATCACTATTTATCTTTTTGATAATTAGTAGGGATTCAGATTAGTCAATGTTATAATTTAAAAATTAAATTCAAAAATAATTATAAAATCAATTTTTCTAAAAATGACCAATCTGAAAACATGGTCAAAAATGATTTCTCGAAGGGACTATATGAGAAAAATTTCTGCTAGTTGAAAATTATTTGAAATGAAAAATATGCAGATATTTTCTTTGAAAAACGATGCAGTTAGTAAATGTCTCAACAAAAATTAAGTTCAACTAGTAATTTTTCTATCAACTAGATTACCAGTGTAATCTGCATCTGAATTTCTCTTTCACTCAAAATTGTCATTAATTGAATTTGATAGACCAGATCATGAAGTATGCAACAAAAGAACTCAAAATAAATTTTAACAGCTGTTTAAATGACATTCTCTTGAATATGAATTGAAGCCGTGTAAATAATCGAAAACCATGAATACAGAGTTAGCCGTAAAATATCCAAATGTATTATCATCCAATAAAACACAACTATTAATCCAAACTAATATATACGAAGTAATTCAAAGACTCTGGAGATTTTTATAGTGTTCTTGGCATAAGAATATAATTGGCCAACAATTTTGAATAAGTCAAAATCAAAATCATCATTATTTTATCATCACATAATT
Source organism: Allium cepa (assembly GCA_030765085.1). Lineage (NCBI taxonomy): Eukaryota > Viridiplantae > Streptophyta > Magnoliopsida > Asparagales > Amaryllidaceae > Allium > Allium cepa. The sequence continues at coordinate 646,198,531 of CM060939.1, read as the reverse complement.
GGCTGATTTAACTCAGATTACGGTGCAAATTATCACATTTAATATATCGTTCAAATAAATATACCATTACCTATTTTACCTTTACGATATTTTTCGTTGTTGTCCATTGTGATTCTGTCACCTTTATACTAGGCTAAGGAACTTTGCTTTGTCGCCCGTTGTGTTTCTGGAACAGCCAGAATCCAGATAACACTGTTGTTGTTCCTTAGCCTGCCACCACCCTACACGATAAAAGATTTTTGTGACCTATTTGTTTTTATAGGTCCATGATTGTTAGTGGCACAATATTTTGAAAAATAATTTTGTGGAGACCCAAAAATATTTATATATGTTCCTTTCGGCACCCAGATTTGTTTAACTTTGAGAGATTTTATATTTGTGCCTTTTGGAACCTAAATTGGTATTGTTTTCACTTGTTTGGGTCTATACCAACAATTATTGTGATTGTGTCCAAATTTTCTACAAATTGTGCACAATTTACTTGATTAATCTCATTTCAAACATTTTTAGATTGATTATACCCAATTCCTTGTCTAACTGCATTAACAGTTTGTTTCCCTAATAGCATATTCAATGATTTTTCACTTTTTGAAAATTTATCTAAAGTCATTGACAATTGTTGGATTTGTGTTTTGAGAGATTCATTTTTGTTCAATAATTGTGTGCACTTTTTAATAGAGTTTTCTCTCCTAGTATTTCACTCTCTTTCAAAATCAGACTTTCATTTTCAAGTGTTTTATATTAATTTTTGATTTTTTAATTTCTTCTTTGAATGTTGGACACTTATCACACTTAGGGATCCTACTTTGATAGGTTTTAACTAATTGGTCAAGTTGTTTATTTAAATCTATCAAAGTACCTTTTTGTGATTCAAGTTTGGCATACTTCTCCCTAAGTCATTCAAAACAGCCATTTACTTCATGAAAATATATAAGTAATTCTGAGTGAGTGAGTTTTGATACCTCGCTTGGCTCGTCATCGTTGCTATCAGTTATATTTCCTTGAAGGCACATATCTGCTTTCTCACTCTCACTGCTAGTACTTTGATTATATTCATCACTTGTATTCCACGTGGCTGCAAAACTTCTCCTTTTTGATTTCTTTTCAAAGCTGCATCGATTTTGAGGACAATTGGGCTTGATATGTCCGGGTTGGTTGCACTTGTGATAGATGATCTTCTGAGTAGTCTAGTGCTTTGGCTATTCTGCTTTTCAATTTTTGATTTTGAGCTGGATTTCCGTATTTGTAATTCCACCTTTTGAATTTCTTAATAATCAGCTCCAATTCTGCTGCTCCATCATCATCACCATCACTTTTGGTTGTTCCTTTGAGAGCTGTTGATTTCTTTCGAGTATCTCCTTCTTCACGCTCTTCCTTGAATTTAATTTCTAGCTCATAGGTGGTGAGATTTCCGATGAGTTCTTCAACTTTCATTTGTTCTAAATCTTTCGATTCTTGAATGGTAGTCACTTTTGCTTCAAATCTTCGTGGAAGGACTCTGAGGATTTTTTGGACTATTTCCAATTTCGTGTATGATTTTCCGAGAGCTTTTGATTTGTATACAATATTGGAAAGTCATCCGTACATCTCTTTGACATTTTCTTCCTTCGCCATTGTGAAATTCTCGTATTCACTGCTTAGCATGGCTTGACGAGATTCTTTGACTTGAGATGTTCCTTCGTGAGTCACTTCTAGTGTGTCCATATTTCCTACGCATTTAGACAATGTGAGACACGATTAAATTCAAATTGATCCAATGAACAGATAATAGAATTCATAGCTTTAGCATTAACATTTTGTAATTTATTTTATAGTTCTATCCATTGATCCTTTGGTTTATCTATTTCTCGATTATCTACAATTATAGTTGGTGCTCTATAACCTGTCTCAACAATATTCCAAGCGTCAATGGTTTTTAGAAAAAATTTCATCCTATTTTTCCAGTAAGCATATTCACCTTTGAACATTGGTGGTCTAACTATGGATTGACCCTCAGCAAAAGCAGTATTAACAGAAGACATTTTAAAAATTCAAATTTTTAAAACAAAAATTGGCTTTTTTTGAAAAACGAATTTTTAAAAAAAATAAAAGTTGACTTCTATTCCTAGCTCTGATACCATTTGTAGGATCGATTTCACTTAGAGGGGGGTGAATAGGGTGATACTGATCATTATAAAAATTATCGCGGAAGCTTATAAAATTATTTCAACACAGATAAATCAAAATTATAGCCGCATAGATAATAGCAGAATAATAAATGCAGAAATAGAACGACGCAGAATTTACCCACCTTCGGCAAAACCCTGCCTACGTGCTGCCCCCAAGGTTTCTACTAGAAATTAAGTAGTCACACGCTTACACACGTAAACTCGCGACGCCCGCTACTCACCAACCTAACTCTATGCTCAAACCCTGCCACAACATAGCCACTAAGTTGCGAATTCTCAAACTACGCCACGTAGTTTGTCCCCTAGTCACACGACTAGTAATTACACAATTTTCAAAAGAAAATACAAAAGACAATAATTTAAAAAACAATTTAAAAAACAAAACCCTAATTATCCCTTTTTAATATAAACCAATATTAAAGATAGAAGGGCCAGCCCAATATTATTTATCACTAAAATACGCGGCCTCCTTTTTCTCTTTTATCAATGTCGGTCGTTCCTTCTTTCGTTCGTTCCTTTAGCTTCTGAAATTAGGGCTTGTGAGAAAATTGATGAAAATGATGAGTATTTAGTCGATTACAATTGCTATTTCTCTGTCTTGCTTCGGTAATCGACTCCTTCAATTCGAACACGGCTCCTCGGTTTGATTGAGTTCGACTTTGACTCTGGTATGTAATTTATGCCTTTTGCTCTCCTAGTTGAATGCTTAAACTCGATGATAGATTTGCCGATGATGTTTATTATTTATATAGGGTTAGAAACCCTTGATTTTCATTCGTATACATTTTGAATTTGTCAATTTTTTATCTCGGCCATTCGATTTTTTTATGTTGATGATTTCTCTGACTTTGTCAATTTCATATAATTTGATGATGGCTTGTTCATCACGGCTTCGAATTTTCCTTGCTCGATTCTTGACCACCACGTCTCTGACTTGTTCATCATATTCTTTGATCACGGCTTTGACTTTGCTGTGATGATATTGATTCATTTCATTTCTATAGTATGTTGGAATTTGACTTTTTGATTTCTACTTGCCGTCCCACGACTGTTGTACCATGATTTTCGAAATTGTTCAAACTTGCACCCTTGTTGTTTCAGATTGAAATTGGCCTTGACTTTGGTAATGATTTACTCTGGCCATTTTCTGATGCTTGATGTTGACCATATTCTTTATGACTTCGACACTGTCACTACTTCCATGTTGCATTTTGTCTTTGATGGAAACCACACTTTGATTGATTTGCTTTATGTTTGAAATGCTTGGAGTCTTTGTACATTTACATAGTATTTGACTTGAGTTTCATTGATGTATATGTTGTAGCTGTGTCATATTTCTTTGAGGCAATTTTCATTGTTTAACTTGGTAGCCTCGAACTCTGCCTTTACTGCAACCCTATGTATGCCTTCGGTCTTTGATGTTGAGACTGTTCCATTGTTTCTTTTGTAGCATTGACTCATGTGTTCATGTTGTCTGTGCATCCATGTTATCTAGTCTTGCATATTTGTTTCATGTACAATCTTCTTGGTGTTGCTTGATGCTTTGTTCAATGTGATATTCTTTTCTCTGGCATATTAATCCCTTTGGCCATTTGTGTTCATTCCTGATAGCACTTGTTCTGTCCACTTGTTCATTGTAGTTTGATTCGGGTTGTTATGCACTGACTTGAGTTCGAGCCTTTTTCATACTGCTGGTTCATTGTAGTAGTTGTTGCCAGTTGCCTCTGGTTTCATTTGTTTCAGACTTGACCTGTTGCAGTGTTCATGTATGGTTGTTTATAGACATTTCATTGTTGAGGCTGTGTTACTGATGTTGGCTTGCATTGTCACTTGTTTTATTTGCTCTTGCACTCCTATGTGCATTGTTCTAGCTTGTAGTGTGTAACACTGCCTGTTCATGGTGATGTTTACACTGCTTGTATATATTTATTCTTGTCCTTTTGGCACTACTGCACTGTGTATGTTCTAGTCTTGTGTCTTTGTACTTCTGTGTGGACTTGCCCGGGTTGCTTTAATGCGTTGATCTTGAGTTTGTTTTGGATTTTGCTTCTTTGAGTTTGATTCACTTTGAACCTCATGTTGATTTTTGAAATCACACCTGAGTTGAATCCAGCTTAAAGCTCGGGTTTGACCTTGTGCTGATATTGTGACATTATTTTTATTGCACTTGAGTTGAACCCGGCGTTTTGGGTTTGACCTATGCTCACCTGTCCCTGTAATTCTATCAAGTGCATATATCGGTGTGCACGGCCTTGTGGCATATACAGTGATACACTGTGTATGTCACAAGCTGTTCGTGTATGATGAATTCAAAATTAAATGATAACGAACAACCCAAATAACTGAGGAAAATATTATTTTCAAAATCCACATTTTATTTTATACTGTAAAAATATTTTATTTTCAATTTTACTGCGTCAATGTATATTTCTGCAGATTGCTCAAACGCTGGATTCACATTGGAATGAAGTTGAAGATCAGTGTGAGTTGAGTGAATGAGTGATATGTAGTGAGGTGCAATGTAAATGTGAATTGTAATTTAATCAAATTTGTATTGTAATTGAAATTATATATATATAGTGAGAGCTTGAAATTTGTACTATTCAAAAATTGTAATAAATATTTGTTTGAATAAAATTTCTGTTTGAATTCAAATTCTATGTTACTTATTTTATTCATCAAATATTTATTTAATCTGTGAAAATAAAATAGTATATTAACAAATACATTTAAATGAATATATATATATATATGTTTATTTTCATCAAACAAAAATCATATAATCGCATATTCAACACTGTTCATATGTCAACTTATCCAATTCTTCATTCAAAAACAAAGCATATCGAAATTGACTTATATTTTATACGAGAGAAAATAATCAACCAAAAGCTTCAGGTTAATCACATACCAGCAACATATCAGAGAGCCAACGTGCTTAACAAGGCGCTATCAGCAATAAATTTTACCAGATTCAGAGATGAACTCAGAGTGAAGTCAAGCTCCAGCTGATTTTGTTGTACCGGATCTACTGAGTACGCATGTCAGTCATCATAAAGGATAACAAACTTAAGATCTAAAGAATATCAGTAGATCTGAAGCTTAAATGACTCGACTTTTCTAAAAATCCATAGATCTGAAGTACAAAACCTCGTCTTCACTCAAATCAGGAGTCTTACTTGTCTACGAGACCAGTTCAAGTGCAAATTTGCAATGAAATTCAACTACAACACGATTCAAGTTATAGATCTGAAGTATATCTTCAGATCTACACCTACGAATCACACTCAATCTTTATATGTGGATTTTTTGGAGATATAGTGGTAGATCTCTCATGTTTGTTCTCGATGCTCTCACTATTTTTTTGAAGGTTTCACTGGAATTGATGAATGTAGAAGAGATGGCCATAACTCTAGACTCGGTTTTGAAGGGGAAAGTTAAACGAAATGATTTTAGGGTTACATTATGGATGCCTGATATACTCTTCATTGTTGAGTTCATGTGCTTGTATTTCAGCCCAGTATCATGTATTCACTTTGTATAAATAGCATTGTATCAGAATACTGTGAAATATCATCATAATATTTCGATGATAAAACTCTCTCTCAAGTTTATTCAAATCTTTACACTAAATAATAGGTGCATGCACACACACCAAGTCTACATTTGCACACACGCAATATAAATATATATATATATAGACACACACACACACATACACATTTGCACACGTGGTCACCACTCAAGACACATATACACACACCACGCTTACACACACACTGATACTTCTGCATACCCAGAGCACTCACGTGAATTAACCTACACACATGCATAAATATAGACAGGGTGCTCATTCTAACACTCACAATTATGCAATTAAAGATAGGTGAAAGTAATGCATAGGTTCTTATATATATATACACATACTTACAAATGAAAATAGAGGAACACAAAATCAATAAAATCAACTCGGGTATAAAAGCATGCAAAATATTATGCATGAAATTAAACATATGACATGAAACAATAACAGTACAAATAGAAGGATTATACGACCACTCTACATATGTACGCAAAATTAAAAGAGAATAACTTATTCATATATCCAACAGTACATTAAATCCAATCAAAACATGGAACACATTAAAAAATAATACATTGGAAATGGAAACGGTAGATGTGAAGAACTGTACACATGCACAAAGAAGTGTCACTCGCACACACCGACACAAGTACACACGCAAACGCATGTATTGATAAACCACCGGTTACCGGTCGCCTCCACAGGTTGATCGATCGAGGGCTTCTCCGTAAATCAATCGCCCGCTAATGATGCATTTACTTCCTACTTCATTTAATCCATTTAGGACTTAAAGCATATGACAAATTACAACAAACACAACACATATTATATGTATAAATCATAATCGATGAGATTAGAGCATAGATGTGTGAGTGTAATTACCCCTCACATGTGTCTTCATCCTCCACTTCTTACATACTCTAACACATGCACAAATACCAACAGAGCAACTAAAATCATGAATTTCTTTTTGCCACACATACCAATTGATAAAGAGAATATTATAATTAAATTTAGGATTTTATTATATTTTCATTGATTTATTATTGAATTTAGAAGTAGTGGATTATATAAGAAGGAAGTAGTAGGGGAAAATCAATGGGCAGTGGCCAATCTACGTAAACTAAAACTTGGAAATAAAGAAAAAGTGAGAGAGAGAAGGTTTTGGAATTTAGGCGAAGATTGTTTGGTCTTGGGACTAAAACATAATAAATGAAGATATACTCTTATTTACTTTCATTTGTAAAAACAAATTCCAATTCCTATCTAATATCACTTCCCTTTTTTCAAATCAACATTAGTTGCATTGCTTTTATAAAATACCATTTCATACTTATATCTTATTTAAATTTAAATATCTGATTTTCACAATCAAAATACTTTTATTTAAATAACCTCAAACCAACTTTAAAATAAATCTCTAAATTCCAATTTAATTACTATTTAGTAATTAAATTAATTACCACTTAAAAATCGGGTTGTTACACTTGGCCATTGCTCGTTAGCAATGTTGTGTCGATCGATCCGGCAAGGTTTGGCTAAATTATCCGATCAGCCTTGAAAGGATTGGACTGAATTACACAATTAGCCCTAAAATATTAGGTTAGATTATCCGATCGACTCGAAAAAGATGAAGCAGAATTATCCGATCTGCCTGGAAGATTAGGTCGAATAATTCGATCGACCTGAAAAGGATAGGGATGAATTATCCAATCAACTTGAAAGATTGGGTCGAAATATCCAGTCAACTCTGAAATCGATAGGGCTAAATTATCCGACTAGCCTAAAAGATTGAGTCGAATTATCCGATCGACTCTTAAAAGGATAGGGTTGAATAATCTGATCAACCCAAAAGATTAGGTCGAATTATTCGATCAACCCTAAAAAGGAAGGGGTTGAATTATCCAATCGGCATGGAAGATTGGGTCGAATTATCCAATCGACCCTCAAAAGGATTTTGTCAAATTATCCATTCAATCCTAAAAGATTAGGTCGAATTATTCGATCGACCTAAAGTCAGATTCCCTGGCCATGATCCTAGGCTTGAGGAGCTTATATTTAAAGGATGGGGTCGAATTATCCGATCAAACCTGAGAGCATACTCATGTTCCATAGTCCATGGCTAAAGATTATTTTCCTGATCATGCTGCTGATTGCGCAGTACGAGAATTTGGCTTTCAAGAATATAGTTCCATTGGTCAAAGAAGTCGACTTGTATATGAACGAGAAACTTGGTTGGTCTCGCCTTATTGTTCTACCCCTTAGTCCTTGGGTGGCTTATTTGCGAAAATAAACTGAACGAAGCTAAGTATAGTAGTGCCACAATAGATCACTATTTCATGCGTATTGGATCGGGATTCCATAAATAATTGCTAGCTTAAATGTTCCATCTCTAAGCTTTTGATCAATTGCACAGGGTCCTTCCTAGTTCGAACGAATTTCTCTCGTTTTAGAATGAGATCCCCTACCTTGAAGGTGCAGTTTTGGATGTTAGCATTGAAGTGTCGTGCTACCCCTTTCTGTGATCATATCTTGATTATGGGTAAGTCTGGTTCACTATTACCAGTTAAGGGTTTGTCCAAGCTTTCCATGATGCTCCAGAGTTGGGTTCTCCCCAATATGCAGTGACCTTACCTGTATAGTCTTATAATTCGAGGATTTTATTTGATATAGGATGGTTGCTCTTATGGTTCTTTGGTAGCACCGATCATCTATCATTGTTTTGCATACCATGTCTATAGGGTTTGGTAAGACCGTGATGATTGACAATACATCTATCCATAATCCATGTAGTTGCAATAGTCAGTGCGTAAAAAACAAGATAGAGGTTTGAGCATTCCATGTTTTCTTGGATACGGCTCCGTCCATGATAATGAAAATGTAGGATCCATTCCCTTGATCTCTACTGATAAAATACAGTCCATCCTGGATCGAGATAGGTGCCCTACTTAAAGGGAGTACCTGTTTAGCACTAAGTCCCCTTTCTTGAGTGGATGGTATTTGGTCTTAAAGCTATATTGCTTGCAATCCTTCACTTATGCGCCTCAGCTTGTAAAGCAACTTCATCATGCCTTTCATCAATCAAATCCAATGACATACTTATCAATTCCTCATTCTCATTCGAGTCTTAATAAATCCTCATTTATGATAGCAATGATGTCCCCACTAGTAACATCTGTTTCGATCCATAAGCCAAGGAGAAGGGAGAATGACCTGTCGGCATCTTTAAAGAAATGCTATAGGCCCATAGTGCTAAAGGAAGCTCATCCACCCATACTCCTTTTTCCTTTACCAGTCGCTTCTTTATGAGGGTCTTCGAAACCTTATTAACCGCTTCCACTTGTCTATTATACTGCAGAATACCCCTTCTTTATTCTGTGTTTCATTTCACATTCTTAGCTCCGCCCTGGCAATGGAAAGTTCGCCAATCAAATCTATTCCCTAGACCGCAAAAGGTCAGGGGCTAACATTAAGTTAGTTCAACTAGCATAATCTGGGGATCGTGAGATTTTCTATTCTAGGGTTCAACTCCTGATATAGTCTCCTTAGCTGCCTTGATCCATGTTGTCCTATATTTTCCAAGCCTCTCTAGCAGCCATGTACCGTAGCAGTGAGTTAGTGAAAACTCTTCTTTATATGATGTAATCGTGTATAATGTGCCGAGTTGCCTTGCACATCACCTTCTTTGCTTCATTATGGTTTAAGGTTTAAGTTTTTACTAGAACCAACCTAAAAATGATATATTTACTGAACTAGCCAATTTTTCCAAATCATCGGCATCATGATTTTCATTCCATGCGGTGTGCTTAACTACACACCTTTCTTGTGCATTAAGCATAGACTTCATTCCTTTTTATTTTTATTAAGTGGTATGCCAACTATTCTCCTTTGACTTATAACTCCTAAAGTGCTAATTCATAGCCGTTTGCAAGTTGTTATAAATAAATAATGTCCCGGTCCCTAGTTCTTTTGCTACTTCCAATTCTGCTATTAATGTATTATACATTGTCATTTGGTATATCGTGCAAGATAAGAGGTCTATCTGATCCGTAGGGGTCAAGAACATTTGTTCTTGCCCTACCGTTAGTATTTTTGTTAATTCTAGGAGTGTTTCATAGTCATGTGCCATGATTTTATTTATACCTTAAGTGTTTTCATTAAATATCATTTGAAATTTATTCATTAAAGTAAGTCATACCTTTACATTATTGTCCTCGTACTCTATGAGGGTATTCAGTCTCTATAGTATCTTGCTTCATATTCATATGAAGTTGACTCTGTCTTTGGGACTTTTTGAAAAGATTATGCTCCGCCATCTCTAGTGATGTCTGGTTCTATGGAATGGGTCAGAATTACATTCCACCATCTTTGGAGGAGTCGAACATGGTATCCTATATGTCGGAGTTGAACCCTATCTTCGTACGAGGAAGTTTATGCTTCGATTTCTAATTACTTCGTTGTTCATGATTTTCTTGCACATCTACCTCTAGATGTCTAGTAGGAGGATATGCTCTAATGTCCATGGGAAAACTGACACCATGCCCACATGTGTGGTTTGTACCCTTCCTTCCAAGGACACGGTTCCATCGAGGGACTATAGTTTACAGTTTATAGCACTCTTATTGGAGTTACCTTAGGTTTTATCCTAGAGCATACCGACTCCCATCTCTGCCATAGTCGGCTCTCCGGTTCTCGATTCATTGTATTCCATGGTTTCTCAAGTAGCGAGATAGATTCTTTTAAGAGTCTCTGTAAGCTATGAACGTGGAACTTATCCTCTCTTCTGAAGTGTTTCTTTTCTCGAATCCTATTGTCCATCTTTCACATGTCCCTATCCCGAGGCTTTTCATTTCTAATCCAACATGAACTTGTTGGCTTGATGATATAAGTCCTTCTAATTGGCATTTTGGTTCTTCTCAAGTTCCATATATAACTCCGTTTAAACTCCTAAAGCATTAACCATAAGAAAAATCCACTCGTTAAGTTGACATATAGTGGCTACTATATCCTTGAACCGTGTAAGATTGTTCTTTAAGTTTTATTTATCCTTTTGCTTGATATCCAAGTGTTAACAAATTAGCGCTCCAAATGACTAAACCAAATAGTCTCTTAGTATGACATGAATAGAGGAAAGTAATGATATCTTCTCACTTCGTACCTCCAACTGATTCCATACACTAAATATAGTGCCCCAAATGCATTCAAGGGTTGGTTTTTCCAACATATTACTCCATGATCGGTGTCTTAAAATATAGGAGTTGACAGCATGTTTGATGTTTGGAGTGAACTGATATGGTTCATCTTGTTAAGCTCCGGTTGCTTGCTCTGACACTGGAATGCATCCTTAGGCCTCTAAGTAGGCCACATCGTGACCCCACGTAATGGATCAACTACAAGTGTATCGGTTAGTATGAACAAAGGTGGTCCAATTTTGGCAGCCAAGTGTGTGGTTCCAACATCAGCATCAACTTCTGGTGAGGCATCCTCCCTTGGTCTGACATAGGCCATCATATTGGTCTAGTACTTACGAGTTCTTCATCAGTTCGATTTTGTTTGAGTCCCAGTCGGTTCATTTTATGGAAGTCCAAACTTTCATGAACCCTTCCAGCTTTACAGTCTTCTTGCGTCCATTCTTGATGGTTTGGAAACTAATTCCAGACTCAATCTCTCTGGACCATATTTTCCATCATCATTTGCAGTCAATACTATGCTCTTCTCTAGTAGTTATGCCGGGTCGTCTCTCTGAAGTAGTACATTCCAACCTCATATGATTTGTTGGTTCATAGACGAACTCCTTCAAAGTGGCTGATTTCTCTATTACTAATCTCTTAGCAAACTTCATTCTAGGATGCACTCCACCATACAAGGTTATTGTAGTGAACCTTTCATCCGCATTTTGAATTCTAGTTGGAATCGACTAATAAACTTCTTCGATAACATCGCCTAGATGTGAATTTGTCCCGATGGAAGATCACATGGTGGCTAAGCCTATCAAGAATTGAGGAAATCACTTATACTAGAGTTCGTCTGTAGCTTCACTCATCAACATATGCTAGGTATACAATTGTTAATGTACTACAGGGTCAGTTAGTCCTTTATACGGCTGCATAATAGGAATCTTAAAATCTATAGGGTTTCCAATAGTTATATCCCTAAAGAGAAGGTACTGCTAGCCTAACTCCAATTTCTCACTCCACTTGTTCACATCGAGCACATTAACTAATTGTTTGAGCCATCCTATCCTCCGATCTAGTTAATTAGCAGTGATACTCGTCCTTTCCCTTTGAGGGGAACAATTTCCTTCAACCTCCCTATGATAACTTGATCTTTGATTTAGGGCATGGTCATGGCTCCTACATTAATCCCAATGATCATTTTATTCTTTATTGACCAACATATCAGTAGGGGAATGAGAGGTATTTGCTGTAGCTTCCCCTTGTTCGACATCATCCCTATCTGGTTCAGTGCCAAACTGCTTCCTGGGTCTAGCTCGGGTTGAAAACTTACTCGTTTCATCCCTTCATTATTCATTTTAGCTCTTTGATTTTCTTGATCAGATTCTTCACAAGATTGTGAATCTTTCATCTTCTAGATTCCATAGACTGGGTTCACCCATGTGTTTAAGTGTTGCGACCAATAATTTACGGCTGTCCCAAGCATGTCATAAGTTGGTATCCCTTTGCTTGATGTTAGGCAGTGAAACATTTATTTAGCTTGGTCACAACTCTATCTAGGTTTCCTCTGGTAATTACGTCAACTAGCACTAGAATTCTTACTGAATGATTATTAGTTGTTTAATTGGATGCTCAGGTGTTCCCTGCATTCTCGTTGGTAGCAACAACCTTGTTCTTTGATCTTTAAAGCATCCTGAATTTATTTCTCATTGAAAGCACCAAAAATATTTATACAAAAAGTTAAAAAAAACATTCAATTATTTATTGTAGGGCTGAGAATATGGAATGTGTAACGCAGATTTCATATTTTCATTATGATTGATTTTCATAGAGCGAATCACATATAGGTTATGCAGAAAGTAAATTGTAGTAAAGTAAACAACATAAGGATTTATAGTGGTTTCGCAAGAATATGCCCACATCCATTACCCATTTTCATTATTCTTCCTATAGGTTTTTGATATAATGTCAGTGATACAAAATACGAAAGGCTCAATAGAAAGTAAGATATAGTCGAAGGAAGTATGTTCGACTATTCTTATTTGGGAACTCTTGTCTGCCTATTCCCGTTCGACTGTCTCTGTTAGGAAGCCTTTTTTCGGCTGTTACTGCTAGACTGTTCCTGTAAGGCTATTCCTGCTATGAAGTTCTTGTTAGGCTGATCCTGCAAGACTGTTCCAGCCAGGCAGTTTCTGCTAGGTTGTTCATGCTAGGCAATTCTTGCTAGGTTGATCCTACAAGGCTGTTCCTAGCCAATCTATACCTAGCTTTCTCTAGCATGTTCTCCATTACTGTTATAACCTTGGATCTCCCAAATTCTCCTCCATTGTTGTTGGAAGCTTTGGTATTTATAGAAATGAAGAGGTATGGTGGTCACTCCTGTAAATCAGGTAATTTCCGTTTATAACTCGCTTGGTTTGGATATTGTCATATATGCACGATACAATTAGAAGTTTCCATATGGACTCAAATTTCATTCCATATATAGCTTGTTTGGGCAGCTGGAGAAGCTCTGTTTAGGTTCTATTGGTTCGATGGATGAACGTGGACGCCTTACTGGCTAGGTTCTCTCACTTCCTCCGTCGGCTCGGCATCCCTTATTTCCCTTAGTTCAAACTTCGTATCATATATTTTGTTCCCTACAGGACCATTCCTTGTGTTTTATAAAATAACATGCTTACCAGGAATCAAATTCCTAAACTCTCCATTGAAAGATTGGTAATCAACCACTTGAGCTACGCACATTTTTGTGTCATAACTCCATCATTTCAAGTTAAAGTTGAATGAAAGTTGGATCATTCATATTATTGAGCAGAGTATTCCAATGCATCTGAATGTTCCATTTGTTTGTAGTAAGTAGTAGCTCTCCAAGGTGGTGCCTGAATCAGTTAGATGGCGGAAAAATTTTGAGATGATAATATCTTTCAATCTGTAGCTTGGACTAAGATGCGATTTTGACCTAGGTGCATATCCTCACCTTAGGAACATTTTACAAGTGTTTTGACTATACTTTCCGAATACGCCAAATTTGCCCCTAACGCTTTTCTTTGCTCATGTGATTACGTGATGGTGCCTTTATTATGCACCTTTCGGCCATTTCTATGTTCCTTAACTCCCTTTTATTTTCATCATGCTGTAGGCGAAAATGCCTAAATATATCTATAAATTTTAGCTTTTAAGGCATGGTGATAGTGACTCATGATTTCACAAAAAAATTCCCTATTCTTCGCCTGCTAAAATTTATTTTTCCTTGGATTTTGAAGTTTTTAAAATCAAACCATTATTTTTCTAGTTTCTAACTTAACTTACTAATTAACTTTCTGCTTTAATAACATTTATTTCTAGTTAAGTGTCTTTATGAGATTTCCTTGTTTACATTATTTTCTAATATGTATAACAGTCAAATCCCATCCAAACCATCAACATGATAACAAACTGGAACATATCTCATATCCTTTCATATGCTTTTTCAATATAAGAAGGGAGACGGCTAGCGATTACAACCTAAATAACCTAAAAGAAAATGATTGTTGGAAGTTGTCCTTCAACATCAACTGGTGCTAATGATGTTGTGGCCCTATCACCCCTTACTCGATTAAGATGGACACTTCTATTATGCCCTTTGTCAATAACCCACATGTTTTAACTCACCTTTTGGCTTCTAATTAATAAGGTTCATCCATTACTTCAATTATTACACCTGATTATGAGATAAATTGTGCGTTCCCACACTATAGTGGGTAAGAAGTATGAAATATGCACGTTTAGAAAAACTCATTAAAAAATTGGCTTGGTGGAATAACTTCTACCACCTATCTTGCCTTCTTTAACCATGAGTCAACCAACATCATTTATGTGGGCTTGCCGTCTCATTCTTTAACGGTACTACTATCTATTTTAATCAAAATCCCTTAATAGTATTCTCAAGCTTTGTATTTTCTTTATTCTTGATCTCTCACACGAGTATGCCCTACGACTCACAGAAGTGTACTTTTATACGATTCTTTATTCCTTTAAAGGTTCTTCTTTTGGCTTCCACACATCTCTAATAAAATTTCCTATGCTCATACCAATATTCCTTACACTTGATAAGGATTCTTTTTTGCTGCCCTATGAGCATCCATAGCTATTTTATTCATAGCCTAAACCATTACCCCATCTTATTTAGGCAGTCTTCCCTATCTACTTCATATCAAAAATTAGTTTGGGTTTCAACACTCTTTATAAAATTAAAACCTCACAATCATGAGGTAACTAATCCAAAAACTTTGTCTTTGAAAATATAAACTTAGAAACATTTTCATCAAATTCAACCATTTCTTGGTTTTCGAAAAGGAACCATGAAAAATTTCCTTTTCGAAAACATTTTACAACAAAGATTCACTTCTTTAAAAATAGGATTTTTAACTTAAAATATTCAAAAACTCAATTATCATACCAAATCATTTTTCAAAAACATCTTTTATACTTTAAGCAATTAAAACTGAACTAGACAAGGATAACTTCCATCATACTATTTTTCCAGTACTCATGCTATTTCCACCTTCACCCTTTGCGGAGATTTTAATAACATGTGAGGGGGACTTCTAAAAGATACATTCAATTGCAACATCCATCTAAGTGCCTATCTAAAATATAGGTGCAATTACTACACATCTATGAAATTTATCCATTCTTTCTATCTGAATCCTATCGTTTTTCTCATACTCTATTTTTAACTAGATTACAAATCCTATTTTTACATAAACTCCTAATGCTAGTTCTATTCAAATTTCTGAATACTGCTACTATTAAAATTTCTTCACCTAAAAGGCTTTTACTACATATCTCTTTTCCTCTTTTATTTTTTCTCACTGACTTATTCTAGTGTGTTCGCCTCCTGCTTTAGTTATTGGGGTTTTCTTCATTAACATGAATATATATATACACACACACTTTAGTAGTTATTCTTCGTATTTCTTTTATGGGAATGTTTCTCCTACCACCATCATCCGACATCCTTACCCTTCTATTCTCTTTACCACTTTTCAATTAAGTACCATTTCATTTATCAAACCTTTAGAAAGAATCGTCAAAAAGGAAATTTTAAATTTACAAAATAGGAAAAACCAACGAGCCAGGCATACACCCTCTTATCCATTCATCTCAAAAACGAAAAATCCCTTTACCTAAAACCTTTAAATCAAAATGTTTTGACTCAACTAATATCAAACTAAGAATTTCAAAATTTACTTACTTTAAAATCCTTTGAAAAACCCATTCAAACATTTCAAAAATCTTTTTGTCAGATCCTTTTACATGGAGTCAAACATAGAAATGGACTTTAATTGTCCCTTCTTTTGGACTATCCCTATTTTCCACTCATACTTAACTCTTCTTTACTCTTAATGTCTTTTTACTAAGAGAATATACTAAAAATTCGGTTATCCATTAGTGGTGATTAATGCATACCTTCTTGTGGGAACTTGCCCAATCCTTCTTCACATCTGCTTTTGGATTCTTGCAACATATAGATTCTTATCTTCTACCTATATGGATAGAATGTACATCTTTAATTGACGATCTATCCAAATCCAGAATCATAAAAGTCCCAATAAAGAGTCAAGTACAATCCAGCCTTTTTTATATGTTGTGTTCATATTCTTCTTGGTTAACGCCTTATAGTACAGCTAACGCTCCATGGGATAATCGGGATATTTGTATAAATCTTACTCTATTAATTAGCCCATCTCATAGTAGCCTCATCCTTCCTTTCAAAGTATGGTTGTAACTATTTCTATATTCGAAATTTATAGTGTTTGGCATACAGTGTGTGTGTATGTAATTATATGTAAAAATACAAATATGTTCTCTCAGCATATTCTAATTCCCATAGTCGACCAACTTAACCTCTGATATCAAATGTAATAACCTACAACTTAATGGGCCTGATTTTCGACTAAATCGAAATCCAAGTCCATTAGTGCACAGATCGTTGGTTTTGGTAACCTGTAATAAACATAAGCGTATCAGAGAGCGATCAACATAAAACTACATCAGAATAGAAAAATATAATAGAACATATATATCAACTAATGCCACTGCCTTGGAATATTGTTCCTTGGAAATCTAATCGTCCTGTCAGTGCCGAGCATGGAAGGGAAGACTCCACCATATGCAGTTCCCATCTTGCATTAGTACTCTGTCCTTCTAAATCTATCATGTGGGTTGTAATGAGGAGTTAGAACGACATTTTGATGACTAGAAAAATGCACACTTTACCTGTAACATTAATTTGTGTCGATTGGTTTCCATTTAAGTATTATGTTTATTATTTACGGTTAATTAGTTCAATACTATATGCATGTACAATATGTCCAACCTTCTCCGAGGTATAACTATATACATGTCTATATACATATCTATCAATACGATATATTACCCAAAACCCTCGATTATTCAATACTTCTTGAATAAGAAGGAAGCAGACCCAACGGCCATTTAATACCTCAACCCCGAAGCGAGCCCTCCGCAATGCAAACGCTATTTAATTGATTCTAACTATAGAGACAGATGACCCCTACATATGACGTTATAATTCAATTTCCTTATAACTACTGCATCTATAAGGGTTAACTAGCTCACTTCCGACAAACAAACAACTAACTAACTGAAATTGAGGTATGTGTGTATCTCATACAAATTCTGACTAGTAGGAAGCGAAATCCATCAGGGATTAACTCGAGTTTTTTTTAACCAACCACTCGGGAATTCTAGTGGTCATAGCTTATATGCCCACCCTATTACTAAATGTCGATCCAACAATAATAATAACATAGCTCGCTGACCTTCCATGGCTGAAATCCCATTTAGACTACTGTATTGTAAGTGAAGAAAAATTTCTCTTTCAGTTACTTAATAACTCTTATTAGAAATTAAGAAGACCTCATTTCCTTAAAAGTATTGAGCCATTTCATACTTTAAATCTGAGGCAAACCCTTGGTATATTTTGCCTACCTATCTGCAATGCTTATCTCTTCTCCACGGGTCATATAATTAAAGGTGTCCGACATCAGTAGCAAGTATACACTACTTCCGGTCGCCTCTAGGTGAAGGACGGACTTCTGTTGTATAACTCTACTAATCTCGCATTCCACCTCACTAAGCCAAACCAATTATTCTAGGCCTAATATTGGATTAGGCCTACTAATTCACGCTTACCTTAAACGTATAATTAAGGCATTATAATTTTCCATTATGAAAATTATACTACCTCGTAGTATTTAGTTACAATCTTACTCACTTATTTTCTAAATGTCAATTGTCCATAATAAATGGTCATCGTTATTCAATTTGGACAATCTCTAATAACATTTACTAATTTATTCTAATTCAACCTACTATGCCTATTTTATTTCTCCATAAATGCTATATTAAATCATTTATCCCGTCCTATTAATCGCATCTATGTCCCTATTTAATTCCTTTAACTCCGTATTAACTCACATTTATTTCCCTATTAGTTTTGGAGTTACCATCTCTTTTCCATCCATATCTCCATATAATTTCCCACTCACCCTTTAAGCTTTTCAAATCTCCCAAATCCAAATTCATCCCTCAGTCCATGGGAATATACATAACAAAGTATATACATACTATTAGAATTACAGATCTGAGAAGAGATTTGGGGTTAAGGGGAATATAAATTTATAATTATGAAATTTACCCTTTTCGCAATATCATTTCATTGCTTCTCTTATTCTCTTTTATTATCCATTCTTCTCAGATTATATACATACATAAGTACATACATACACGTGTGTATACGGGTATATAATATTTTATAATCAACAGAAACGGTGGAAATGGGAAAATGGTAGAGCTTCGTTGCTTTGATCCGAAAATATGAGAAGAGAAATGGGGGTACGCTTGAATTTATAGGTGCTCGAATCAATTATATCTATTAGATTAAAATAAAAATCTGATAAAGCCCTACTAAGGTTCAACCTTAGCTTCCATGCCCTCGGCCATTCGTTCGCCTTATAGGCGGTCAACTGCTAGCAGTCGACCAACCCAAGTAAGGGGGTCGACTGATAGGGTCCCTGTAACAACCCATAAAATGAAAAGGAAACTAGTTAATAAGTAATTATTAAGGTCCAAAAATAGAATTTTTGCTAATGTCATAATTTGGCCACTTACACCATTGGGTTCACGGCAATTTTCTGATCGGTTTTCATATATAAAGTTTTATAATCGGAGTTCAAACGAAAATGTTATTAATTTTTGAAGTTTTCGAATTAAAAATAACTATATACATAATTAAGGTAATAACAATAATTAACTAACATTAATTACCATTAGTTAGAGTTAATTGATAAATAATGTTACTCAACGTTAAGTAAACTAATAGTGGAAATAAATTGTATTTACTTGATTAATAAGGAAGCAAATTAAACAATTCAAACGTCACTGATTAAATAATAAAAATATTAAGGAATGGTCGACCTTTAGCGATCGATCGACATGGGATGGTGGTCGATCAGTCGGGACATTAATTTTGAGAATAAGGGTGCTCGAATGGCCTAGATTTAAAATAATTAAATACAACAGTTGGCATTGATTCAAACCCCTATAACACGAAACTAATCCCTCACTTTCCTTCTCATATTTTCCGAGCGACATGGAGCTTTATCATTTTATCTTCTCTACAAAATTCTTGATTCTTAAAAATAGTTATAGTTTATATGTATTCACAAGTAGAATAGTAAAGGATGATTGAGAAGAAGAATATGGCCAAAATCAAATCGTTAAAGCCAAGGTAAATTATAAATCCAGTTCAAGAATTTATATTAAATCCAAAATTATTATATGGTATAGATTTTAGATAGGTATATGTATTCTTGCTAATTATGTATTCAAATAAGGAATCAAACTAAATTACAGGGATTAGATCTGAAGATTTGAAAAGCTAAAAGGTGAGTGAGAAATTATATGTGTTTATATAATATTGGATTTATATCGTTGTGAATCTTTTTCTATATGCCTAAAATGAAAATTAGAGTTATAGACTAAAATTATATACATGTAACGAATTTACAAGTCCTACCTAATATTCTGTGATTGATAACTTGAATTATATATAGCATATTTGTAAACTTTATTGGCTTGTAGTAGCCCCTGAATTTAGGATTGAGTAGTAGTAGTCCCTGAAACTTATAAATTATGTGATAGTTTCAGATATGTAGATTTAAATATTGAGTTCAAATAAAATATAAATTATCACAGTAAATTGCTGAGATTTAAGTAGTATTTTAATTTATTGTAATGTAAAGGGTTGCAATATAAATTCTTATATATTATCACGTTCAGATTTATAAATAAAAGTGTATCATTTGAAATGATAAGGAATACACCAAAAAAAGGATGTATTAAATAGGCATATTTATCATATTTTGTATTGTCTATTTTAATAACTATGAAAAAGATAATTTCTTGTAACTTCAAGCTCAACATAAATTCTCCTTCTGGATAAAATACTGAAATTTATAGTGTACCTTGCCTTTAGGGGAATGTGGTTCCAATGCATTAAAATGTAGAAATCTCCAAGGATTTATTAAAGAATTGTAAATGTGATAATAATAATAGCGACCTAAGAGATGAGTTAGTTTATATGCAATATAAGAAAGATAGAAATCAAATAATATCGATGGAAAGGTAGACAAGTAGTAATTTAAAAATAAAAAGAGTATGAAAAGTTCATTAAAAAATTATGGTAGTAAACGTCAAAAGGGAATAGAAGGAAAAGTTCAATAAAAAGAAATGGGGATGGAAAACGATATTTAGATCTTTTAAAAGGAAGCAATAAATGGCCTTAAATTGAATAAGAGGTAAACGCATTAAAAAGTAAGAAATGTTATTAACAGTTGAACATTGGAGGCATAACAATTGAAGAAGTAAAAATGAATATACATATACATACATTCATACATACATACACAAATACACGCATATACATATACATACATGGCATCAAATATGCATTTATGACAGGTGTAAATTATTAAAGTTAGTAAATAACTTAGATGGATAAGAATGATGTAGTTAGTAGAATGACTTGGAATGTAAGGTCGGTAGTATTACACAACAGAAGTCTACCCACTACAAGGGGTAACAAGCAGTTGTGCACATTATGATGATGTGGGAAATATCCAACTATAAGACCAGTGGAATTATATATGCTTATGTATAGGTGAAGGAATACTCCAATAAGGTCTGCTACAACTTTTAGGAGGGGTATTACCTTGATTGCATTAGGCAATATAAATGGGATGGTGAGCAATGATTGGCGCTATGTTAATGTGTTGGTACTATATTAGGGAGTATGAGTTGTACATAGGTCAAAACGTCATCGGTCCTAAGCGATCAGCAGGAAAATTGAGAGTTACGCCTAACGGGGTACATCTCCTACTAATGTAGGTCACGTTAGGTCATGTAGAGCCATAATTGTTTGCTAGTTTTTTCGTTAGGGGAATAGCTAGATAACCCTTAAGAAAGGTCTTTCAAAACGAATGGGATAGTCTGTGGAGCTGAGTTCACAATAGTCTGAGGAGCTGAGTCCTTTATAGTTCGTGGAGCTGAGTCCACAATAAGAAGCAGAAAAATAGAAAATCCCCATAACGAGATTGAATACGGCTAAACTATTGGGATGTCGTCACTAAGAGAGTTCCTTGGTATGCACAACGATGAGAATGTGATACTGCATTGATGATGGATCTTGATGGGGTGTTGGATTATTGATACTAGCGGAGATTGTATCTTGGTCCAAAAAGGGACTGTGTCACTTATATATTATATATATACTATTGTAGTTACCGTCTACTTTCAGGTAGATGGGGCATACTGTACGCATATATGGAGTCGAGACGACTAAGTAAATAGAAAGACACAACATGTTATGGAAGGAAATCGCATAAACTAGTGTTATGTGTAAAACGTAAAATTTACTAGTTACCAGAACTTTGTTCTTATCCCTCCTCATTACAACCCATAGGATATCCTTAGAGGGACATGTACTGGTGCAATGCGAGAATAATGGAAGAATAGATTTTCTTATGCATGATTGGCACTGACAATGACACTAGATATTGGAAGTGTAAATCTTGGTTAGTAACTATATGATTTTTTGTACTTTGCAGTTTCGTTGTGAATCATATCAATAGTGCTCTGATATGCATCTATTTATTTATTTGTAGAATACCAAACCAATGATCCGTACTTTGGTGGACTTGGGTTTTCAATTTGAAAAAAAAAATTCAGGCCCATTGAGGTGTGGGGTATTACAGTCTTACATTCATTATTATTTTATTTTATTTTAATTATTTTCATTTTGTAAACTTCAAACGTTAATAACTTCTTCGTTTGAGGTTCGATCGCAAAACTCCAAATATGAAAGTTGCATAGAAATTCGCCACGAATGCAATAGTGCAAGTTTTGTGGCCAAATTCTAACATTTTATTAAATTTCATTTTTGAGCTTTACTAATTATATATTAATTACCGTTAATTTTTATGGGTGTTATAATATTAAAGCGACAATATTACATAGTTCTCTCAGCTTAAGAATATCGTTAAGCTTCAAAATTGACACTCTACTTTGATTATAATTAAATTATGGCAACGTGCCTATCGAATGACTAATGTTGGGTATGAGTTGAAGCATTGAAAGTGAAACACTATTCAATAGATAATTCATCTCCTTATTTATATAAGGTCATTATTATAGTCGACTATAGTCAACTCAAAATGAAAGTCTCAGGTCAAAGCTGTTATGTTAATAATAATTTTTATTATTGAACCAAGGACTTCATGTTTGAATTATAAAAGTTGAATGTGGACAATATTGGAATTTTTACCAACACCAATTTCCATAAGTCCAATATGATATAGTTTTGACAAAGTGAATTGTTGTAAGTAGTCATCACTACCAGAGACCACTTAAAATAGTAAAATTGAAATTTATCGAAATTACGTAAGTGATAAATTTGGCCAAACCGTCACACCACTAGCTAATGAGATACGCAAATATTAATATTCGAATTGCTGACTGAATTCACACCTATTAGTCGCACAATCATAATGTTGAATAATCAAATTGGCACACGATTTGATTAAATTAAAATTGTCATAAATTGATTAATATTTGTGAAATGTTAATTATAAAATTTTATTTGATTTATTTGAATGCAGTGAACATTTATATATGTATGTAATGATAAATGATATCGATGTCTATTTAAATTGAATTTAAAATGTGCAATTACTGATTAGCTTCAAAATTGTATGCAGACCCATTGGCCTACAAGTATAGCTAGCCATGATAGGTTAAGAGGGGCGTGATATTTTCGTGAATATTCGTTTTGAATTGGCTTAAAGAAAATGTAAAAGTGAAATCTAGATCTCCTTTTTTTCTTATTAAAACCCACCATCTCCTTTATTTAAAGCTTATTTTTCCTAGCCTCCTTCATTTTCTTGTATTTAGAATATGTAATTGTATATTCATAAATAAGAATTTTATAAAAGTTAACACACACATATATACACGCATGTGTGAATATATTATATATTTTGATATATATATATATATATATATATATATATATATATGAATAATTTTAATTCATATATAAACACACATACTAAATACATTTAAAATTGAAAGGAGGAAAAAGTTGAATGACTTTTTTGAATGAAGAATGTGGC
This sequence comes from Allium cepa, assembly GCA_030765085.1. Taxonomy (NCBI): domain Eukaryota; kingdom Viridiplantae; phylum Streptophyta; class Magnoliopsida; order Asparagales; family Amaryllidaceae; genus Allium; species Allium cepa. The sequence goes on along the minus strand of CM060939.1, from coordinate 646,174,869 downwards.
CTAAAATAGTAGACTGAAGGAAAAAGTTAAGATGCGTAGGTTAGGGGGAACTACAAGAGTAGATGACGACAACGCAATCGTAGAGGGCGACATAAAAAAAGGCGGGCTCGTGCTTGCGACGATGGTGGAGTGTAAGCGGTGGCGATGATGACTTCGACACTGATTATGAATCCAGCGACAACATCGATGGTGAAGTTCAAGTGAGCGGTGGTGGAGTGGAAGTGATGGTGGTTGGTGGTGGTGAAGGTGGCGATGATAATTAGCGGTATTGAAATAAACCGATAAAGGAAATGCTACATTTAGCATTTTATAAGTGTAATGCTATATGAACATAGCATTATATATGTGTGTTGTTGTATTAACTTAGCATTTCATACGTGTAATGTTGCATGAATATAACATTCTTCATGTGTAATGCTATATAAATATAGCATTCTATATATGTAATATTGTATGAATATATTATTCTGTTATCCTTCAGATAAAATTTTAAAACTTGTGTCCTCAGGACCAAAATTGGTTTCTTGTTTTTTCTTCAGACTAACTTCCTCAATTAAACATATAATGTTTAAATTTAAATTTGAATTTCAAATAAGATAGTACTTTGATTCAAGATTTGATATCAAATATGAATATTTCTTATGCTATTTCAAATATTAAATTTGAATTATTATTTATATATAACTATTTTATTATATATATAGATGTATGTATATATATATATATATATTAAATTAAATTAAATTAAATTAACATATAAAGGGCTAATGTATCCATTGCAGTGTAAATCCCAACACTTATATAAGGTCTTTCAAACCATAGACACATCATATGTTGCACGTGCACATACATTTATATGTGTATTTGATACACACGTATACCTTATATATCGCATATATTAATAAATCAAATCTTTATATTAATCAATTAAATAAAATAAAGATTTTACTAAAAAAAATATTTAGATTCGATTAAAATCAATTTAAGCTTCACGTGTCCAATAAGATAAAAAAATGGTATATATAGTTTTTGAAATTCACCTATTTATTCTGCTGTGTGCTAGCCCTATTCCAACACAAAGTGTCATGAGGTCAATGGGAGGGATAATTGAGTTTATGAGTATAGGGTAGGATCCAAGAATTGATACAATAATATTATTCGACAATCATCAAAATTAAATAAATATTTGATATAAAATCGATCAATTGAAGTCAAAATGTAGAGAAAGAGCATGTCCGAAAGAAAGAATATAAGGAGGTACATAAAATATTTCTAAAATTGTAAGTAAACAACACACTACTAATTTCTAAAGAGTACCCATGTTAAAATCGGTTCTAGTTTTGTTGTTTAATTCTCAATATAGAATTTGAAAATGACATCTCTACCTGTATAAAAGAATGTCGGGATTGTCCTAAATGATACACATAATCACCATATTAAAATGTTTTTGTGTAGTATATGAGATAAACTCCTTATGCATTAACAATAGAAATTATCACAAACGTTATGCTTTCTACCATATCATATTTCGCTTACGTACTCGGTACATTGAACAAATATTAAATTTTGAATCAAGATCGCTAAGTGGCAGCTAAGAATATTTTAAAATACTTGTGAAAATCTATAGAACTATTTATGAAAACAATGAACTCCTTATAAAGGGATATTCAAACTTGAACTTCATAAGTAATGTAACGATCCGCAATTTTAGGTACTCATATATTTAATCTATTCAAATATTCAAATTTGAATTAAATTACAATAAAAGATTTATTTCTAATTTAGAGTAGATTTTAATAACGTATTTTTAATTTAATCAATAAGATTTTTCATAATTTTTAATTTGGAAAATAATCAATTTTCGATTTCACATTTTTTACGCCCAACATCGGTACATTTGAAATTTTAGAGAATAGGATAACAGGCCTATTTTATTGATGTATTTGTGATCGTGCTACGCTGTTATACACGATTATATTTTTATCTTTCATTAGTAGTTCATAAGTAGATGGAATATTGGGTAGCATTGTACCCCGTAGCTTAAATCAAATATCTAGGTATTTTATAAAAACCAAATCCAATCTCTTCCCTCTCTCTTTTTGCTATCACTTCTTCCACCATCACATCAACGCTTCACCTCACCACCTCATTCTTACATTAGCTTCTAGTCTTCCATCACCACCATTCCCCTAGTCTATCACCCCAAGCTACCCAACACCATCACTTCAGCCGCAGCCTACCATCAGCCTATGACATTTCCATCACTTCACCATAAATGCTTCAACCCTTCACCACCAAGTCATCTCCACCTATAAATACATCATCATCTATATAATACAACAGATACCAAGACATAGATAACTTCTATCTCTCCTTTATATTTACGGAGTATGAAAATCAAACTTTTCTTCTCTTCAAAAATCACCATACCCCAATACATAGCTGATTAGCTTTAATCTCCAACACAAAAGTTTTCTGTATACCGATCAAGTATTTTTAGAAAATGACGGATCGGGAATCATTGAGAGTCGAGTGAGATATCGCTCAAAAACAGCGAAATGGGAAATAAGTATAACATTTCAAAAAATTAAAACATCGCGATCCGCTTCGAATCGATCGACACCATCAGCGCCGTCGAGTTCATATGGTAGCATAGTATTTTTGGTGAAGTTTCGGTGTGATTCTACATCGATGATTTATATTGGTGGAAATTAGGTTTTGGTTCGTCGGAGCATGAAGTGACGATCGACAAATTGGAGAGTGGCACTGTGATCACGAAGGAGAGGGCTACATCGTGGTGAAATTTGGTTGAGTTTGGCATCGAAAAGTGTCGATATATTTTTGGGTTTGGATGCGATTTTTTTAGGTCTTCACAGTCAGATTTTGAAGGTAGTAGCGGAGGGGTGGCATGACGGTGTAGCCAGATGGCGAGGTGATGGCGGACATGTTGGCAGCTTCAGTTGGTCGTGTGGTGAAGTGAAACGCGTATGCACATGCACGGGGAGGAACATTTATTGGAAATGGAGTAAAGGAGAGGAAGAGGAGAAGAAAAAAAAGGAGAGGGATTCGGATCAGGTTGGGCAAGGCGGGTCGGGTTTGGCCCATATGTAATTATTTTATTTGTTCTTTATTTTGTTAGTTTAGTTTAAACATAGAAAATTAATAACTCACCCGTATGAACTCCAATTGACATGCGGTTTTCGGTTAGAATCACATTGACGAGTAGAACACATTAGTATAGAATATTGACCCATTTGACAAAGTATAAATTATTAGAAAATTATTAGTTATTAAATTTAATTACGATCAACATAGTTAATAATTCATTAGTGAGATTTAATTAACAGAACAAATCTCTAATTTGCTATTATAAATTGCATAAAGAATTATGGACATTTATTGAGTAAAATAAAACACTGTTATGTGCTTGCAAGTAAAATGATTGGTTTGAAGTTAATTAATATGTTAATTAATAATATTGAATAAATGATGTGTTATTTATTGATGGTTATTTATTAATTTTGCTCAGCCATATTATGAGCAATTAATTATCCATATGTTTGGGCTGGGTAGAAAATAATTGTGGGCTAACACCTTATGATTTATATCATAATATGACTACAAGGTGTTTAGCGCTAATATTTGGTTCATTTAATTATTATAATTGGTTATAATAATTTAACTTAAATTTAATGAATTGTTTTGAAGTTGGATTTTCATAAAAGAAATATTATGAAATATTTTACACTTTAAAAGAAATATAAATATTTGGAAATAAACATTTTAAAAGGTTTAGAATCGATCAAATACTTGACCGCCTTATGGGTGATAAAGGGATAGTGTTTTGGCTTGAATTTGGAAAACCAGTTTCTTGCTCTCCCTGGCTATCTAGACTAGTCCGACAGAGCGAATTGTAAATTTGTTTTATTTGGATCGCGTTTTCTTAATAACAAAGGAGATTTATATAGATAATAGTTTTATAACAATGTTTTATACAACTGAAGGGTTTTCAAGGATTAAACTCGATGGTTTTGAGAGATTTTTAGAAAGGATTTTAAAATGGAAATTATTATAGATTAGAAGTATTTGTAATTATTAGTGTAAATTATTTTGCCACTTCAGGATATAAAGTGATCTGTAGTGTTACCAAAGATTCAGGTAATCCATAATCTACAAAATGCATGGGCAAAGGAGGTACAGATGTTCTATAGCCTAAGTGTAGTCGTCGGAGTAGAGGGATGCACCAACCTAATATTCATTCGAAAGGCTAGACCTAGGGGCCTGGTTATGGCTAGAGAGCTCTCGAGATTTCATAGCATATAATTTTGTATGCATGTATATTGTATCATTTCAAAAGGTGATTTGTTTTCAGATCCCAAAGTAAAGGATTAGTTTTAATATAAGATATATATATATATATATATCAAAAGTTTTGAAATAAGAACTCGGGAGTAAAGTCCAAAGAGATAATTACCATAAAGTCAATTAGATTTTGAAATTCTAAAATTGAAGATTAAACCTAAGTGGGTAGTTTTGATAAGTGCATAATGTTTGTTGCATCGTAGACTCCATGAGTCCTATTTGGGTTGGAGAACTACATTGGCTTGATTCTGTATGTAATTGACTACCCAATTAGATAGAGGTACATAGGCAGCCATAAGTGGTAGTGATGCAACCTTTAAAATAATATAACCTCTTCCTGTTTATCGGTTATCGGTAGTTATTTGGCTTATGCTCATGTATCTTTCCTGCATACTATTTTATTCCACATTTACATTGTTTATTGACTTTGTAGGTTAGGATATTGTTGTCTCTCCTATTAGAGTGCGGAGCAGTAGATTTATTGTCGTTGAGTTAGGTATGCACACCTTGTAGAATAAATACATTTCTCTGATAAGTCATATGAACTGAATTTGTATCCTATACATTTAGCAGTGTTAAATATTTATCAAATATTTTGCATTAAGCTGGTAGTTTTCATTCATAGTTTTAGAATAGACGGGTTTTTCAGCAATCTTGACTGGTCCGAAAACCCAGGTCATTACAAGTATTATCAATTACATTATGCTAATCTTTTGTTATTTTGAACAGCAATGGGCTAAGGGAGCCCTGCCTAATTTTATTACAAAAAATACAAACTACAATGTAAAAACTTCATTTACAACACAACCCGACCAAGCAAAATTAGCATCACAACCCGACCTTGCAAAAACATAACAAACGGTATACCCTATGATTTTTAATGCAAGCAAAAAATATGAACAGAACTTCAAAAAACAAAATCTCAGCTACCAAACTCATTTTAACGTATGAATTCTTATCATAACACACTTATGAATCCTATTATATATAGCAGCAGCTGGTTCCTTCTTCATAGCAAAAATCATTTCTTTCTTTCCAAATAGCATATGCTAAAGCTTTCAAAATAATTAATAAAATTCTAGTATCATAAGTTCTCCTTCTTGTTGCCTTATATATATTGAACCACTCAACTCTTGAATTCTCGTCTGGTTTGTGAATATGTCCATTAGCAAGTGGCTTACTCCAAATCTGATAAATATAAGTGCATTCAAAGAATAAATGAGTGTTTGATTTAGGGCAGTTATTATAGAGCACACACTCATCATTGTTTATCACACCTAGAGATAATAATTTTTCCTTTGTGTTTAATGCATTAGCCATTATTTTCCACAACAGTAAATTCTCCTTAGTAGGACTGTTTTCACTTCAGATTCTTGAAGCCCATGGAAAAGTTCCTGTATTATTATTAACTATCAGAGCTTTATACACTGATGCTACTGAGTGCTCTACTTGTCCAAAAAACTTTCAGATTAGAATTTGGCAAAACTTGAGAAGATAATGAACTCCATATTTTCCTGACATTACTTAAGCTGCAATAAGATAGTTCAATTGATGCTTCTATGATAAAAGAATCCACACTTGCCAACAAAGGTATATCAGTTTGCATCTTTTGTGAATGTGACATTGGGCTTTGAATAATAACACCAGGAATAGCCCAAGGAGTATACCAAAATAGAAGATTAGGATTCTCTAATGGATTGCATTATATCATAGGAAGGAATATGAATCTTAGTTTCAAAATATTATGCCAACTGCAGCTAGCAAAAGAAGGAATATTCATTGACCAAAAATCATTTCTCTTTATTAAATTATGAGAAATCCACTATGTCCATAGGTTATCCTTAATAGAAAGAATTTCATCAAAATATAGAGAAATGGTTGTTATATTCCAAAACTTCCAAGTCCCCCCCCCCCCCCCATAGATTTTGGAAGCTGTATCTTCTCAAAAGAAATAGGAATAAGTTTTTTAGAAAAAGGATCACCATGCCAAAAGAATCTATTCAAAGCACTTTTAACCTTGGATATCAGTTTGTTTGGCAGAATGTAATGTCCCAACTAGTATTTGGTCATAACAGTTGCAAAAGCTTGAACAATAATTAGTCTACCAGCCTGGGTCAATTTTGGATTTGGCCAAGTTGTTAACTTGTCTATAATTTTTTCATAAAGTGGAAGACAATCAGAATTGTGATTCTTGAAGAGATGAGTGGTAGACTAAGATAACTTGCATTATGAGGCATCTAATTAAAACCCGAGTGAACTATGATATCAACTTTCAAGCAATCTTTTACTCCAACTATTAAGATGTGAGACTTGTTGAGATTAATCTTCAAACCAGTAATATTGTGGAATAAACTCAGTGTATCAAGGATTGTAGTAATATTATTAGTGGAAGGTTCTGTGAAAACTACAAGGCCATCAGTAAAAAGAAGATGAGTTATTAAAGGACGGTACAAGAAAATATGAATTTGGTTGCACTTGGTAGCTGCGTTTGGAAAGTAAGAGCAACCAATGTTAAACTCAATGCACCAAAATTTTGCTCTCTTGCCGCCAAGCGTAAAGCATTGTTACGTTTTTTACCTTTTCAAGTTCCCCTATTTCAATTTTTCCTCTTATCTTCAGAAATATTCACGAAGCCCTAAATCATGATCATCGATTCATTTCTCCTCCATCATAGTTATCGCACTACTCTTTCCTCTCTACATAGTTGATCAACTTTCCCTTTTATTTGTTGTCGTTTGATTGAGATTCTGCACAAACCCTAAATTGGTATGGATTTTATACTTTGTTTGTGATATTACATTGGGGTTATATGGTTCAATATTGATTTTATAAATCGAATACAGACCATAATTCGCTAATTCGTCGTCGGTCTACATAAACCCTAGCTCGACCGTGTCACCATGTTTTAGTTGTTTTAGCTTACTGGCATAAGATATGAATCTAACTCAATAAGAACACGTTGACATGACTCCTTCTACTAGTATTTTTTTATTCTTAAATTACTGGTATAATTTCGAAACTAATGTGTAGAATGGAGATAAGGTGTGAGAGATTATGGTCTGAAAATGTTTGGTATTATGAAGTTAGTGTTTAATGGTAACTTTATAGCTTGTAGATAAACTTTTCTAAATGCTAACATATTTGTAGTTTTTTAATCTGGCTAAGAATGCTTGCAGATAATAATTGATTAATGTTTTCTGAACTTTGAAAGTATCACATGTTGATGTGTGTATTGTGCCCTTGTAATAGATCTGCTTAGATATATCTAAGTGCTCCATGTTTAAAATAATGCATGTACTAAACTCAGTATAAAAGCAAACTAAGTATTACCTTCAAGGTTAGCAGTAGAGGGCGTTTATTTTCCAGTTAACACAAGCGAGTAAACTATGATTGAAGAAAGAAAACCTAATTAAGCTCGAGGTGAATTTTTATATAGAAGGGTGGAATAGAAAGCTTAGAATTAAGGAAATATCACTTATGATATCCTTCAATGCTTTTCTGACATAGATTTTATGGTAAAGTGATACGATTTGAATGTATGGTCTCTAAACCAATGCTGGAATATAATTTTAACTTGTAGATTTGTTTGCCTAGGCACAATTTGTTCTTTTACGAAAAAGCTTGTTAGGTGGATAGAAGTCGATTTTACTTTATGATAGCATGTCTGCCATCAGCGAAGCTAGCAATATTAGGTAGATGCTTACTAGTAAATACACATTTTGTATAGATTGCATCGTTTACCGCCCTATTGAAGAGAATGTGATCTGATTAACACAATTTAGTGTACTTGAAAAGAGTGACGGTTTCTTAATGTTGGAGTTATGGTAATTTGCATGATTCATAACTGAGCGATAAGTCAAATCACATTGAAAAATCCTCCATTATTAATTATCTCCATTTTATAAATACAAATATGAATACCCTCCAACCTGGGAATTGTTGGGAAAATTAAAACAGCGCTGTCGTTTCACTAAGTTTGATCAAGTTTCATGTCATGATAACAGGTTTTTCGATTTGTTGTTTATGCTTTTTTCTGTCGTGGTTTCTACTTTCTCCATACATAAATTAGTATTGTACGATCAAAGTATGAGCATACAGTAACATGTAGTGTTGTGCATAAACAAGCATTCCGGCTACTTAGAATTTTTTTTATCTACAAATATAATTATTTTATCATTTAACTACAGTTCAGAAGAATCTCATTTTAGCTAGCTATCAACTTAAATTCAATTATAGGAACTTGTTTAAATTCCTTCAAAATTTGATTAAAATCCGTTTATAAGTATTTTGATGGTGTTGAGGTTAGGACCATACACCCCGTTATTCATTTGCTTATGTTGTTGCCCATTTAAAGTTAAATCATTTTTCTCATAGCATGCTTATATGTCAAAATCAATATAGTTGCAGCACCCTAATATCGCTGAAGAAAAAACGATTATGGAGTTTAATTTTGAGCATCAATAGTGCTCCTTTTGCTTAACAAGGCTTTTGGTGTGATTGTACCCACTTTATTAGTGTTTAGTGGTGTTGATGGAGAGAGTATTAGCTCACACAGAGATAAACATCTAGTATGCAACAACTAGAGTAACATATCAACAGAGCCAACTAAAGTAAGAAGTACTTATAAACACAAGACTCAGAGGTATGTATTTTGTTGCTTTCAAAATGACAATTATAAACACAGCGATTGCATAATTATGAAAATCATCGCAAACTGTCATCTTATATCTGAAATGAATGCATATTTAAATTCTTTTGGTATCCAGCTATATCAAGCACGATAAATGATTGACAAAAGTATTTATGATATATTACCGCAAAATAGTTTGTTTCTGTGAATATGTGACGCCACGTCTTTATTCATGCTATATGGTAGCTGTGTTTATGCATTTCACGTACAATGCTGTAGATGCATACAGTGCAAAATTAATGTTTGTAAGGGAGCCATCCAGTATTCACTGTTTAATATTTGAACCAATAAAGGTTTGCACTAAACTGGTTTGTGAAACATAAGCTTTCTTTGCCTTTTTGAATTGAATACAAATTTGGGCATGCATATTATCAAGTATTCCATCATAAATTCATATGTTACAATAGTTTATGTTGTTATACTGTTTGCCTTTTGTGCATGTGCGTAGAATGGTGGTAGTTGCGGAGGAAATTTCGCACCCAATCGAAAAAGACAGTTTCAGTGTGAATAAAGGTGCTCCTGAAATTCATAGCGAGAGGCAGATTATGGTATCTGCAGAACAAGAGGTAATTCTTAGGCTTTTCGGTGATACATTGTTCTAGAAATCATTTTAAGGAAGGTTAACTGATATTAATTGGTATCTGTCGTATTTGGAAGATAACACTTGATACCTAAATATTTTTCATTCGAACTATTTCAAAACTATTTTCTTAGGTCGTCTAAATACAATTTCCAATTTCTTTATAGTGTGCTTCAATATGTGTAAAACTTAATGGATAAAATAATATGCAGGTAAAGATACAAAACATGCTCCAAGGACCAAAACTAGACTGGGTGCTGCATAATGTTCAAATAAATTGATTTTACTTAAGAAATAAAGGAGCGTGAGGCGATTGACTGGAGAAGGGCAGAACATCTATTTTTGACAGGAGAAAGAACTGATGTCGAAGTTGTTAGCTGAAGCAGTCGAGGTTCTATAGTAAGTTCTCCCACATATGTATACCATATTTATACATATATTATATCAAAGTGATCAAACTCATGCAAATTTCAGGTATCTTTTGCCTCGTTGGCAGGCTTATTACCCTATCGAAACCCTAGTGCCAAATGGAAGTTTTTAGCTTTTGAATCCAAGTTATGGCAAAAAGGACTGGACCCCTTATTATACCGGCAAAATATGGGTACACTAGCAAGTTATGATAAAAGTATCGTGATTGAGTCTGATAAAATTCAAGCAGTAGATGGAAAAAAGGATGAACAGATATCAAGCTCAAAATGTAAAGATCTTCTTGAAGAATATGGGAAATAGAAGACTATGTTGTTGTCTTCCTTCATTGGCCAGGTCTGAAGTGGACATTATTTTTTCTTTTTTGCTATGTTATCTTGCGTGTTGTTACTGTATTCTCTTTTCTATTGCAATAATAAAGCGTTAGTTCACCGTGAAAAATGTTAGCAGATAACTAAAATATCATATCTTCTGGTTGAAAGGAACTCTAGAAGGTCGATGTTTTCTGGGAGACCAAAAGAAAAGCAAGAGGTAGTTGAGAAAAAAAAAACAATAAATAAAAGTAGTCACAACCATAAACATTTATGCAAATCACTTTATATTTTATCATGAGATTAGATAAAGGCCATTGTAAAATTGTCTTCTTTTACTGTTGCTGAAATCAAGCTTTGCAGTTTTTGATCGTTTAAAATCGTAGATTTTTGAAGGCAAGAAAATTTGATATTGATAAAACAAAGCAACTGTAGGCTGACATGCTTCAGTGGAGAAAAGAATTTGGTGCTGGCACTATCTTAGAGGTAAGGTGGAAATGCTGCCCCGAGTAACTTGATTATATACCAGATTTTTTTATCTATTGACGATCAAGACTTTTTTTTGTATCTAATTTGAGTTAAGTGGTAGAGGTTCAGCAAGTAATGCACTACCATACAATTATTTATTTATTTATACAAAGTATGGTATCTAATGTTTTCATTCTAGTATGTTTTGTTTCTTATTGATTGACATTACGATGCAAGCCAGGGATACAAAAGCTTTAACAAGGCAGCTAGAGATCTTATTTGTCGTCTTCAGACAATTGATGGTAACAAATATCCTAAGGTATTTATCGATTTCATATTACACAAAATCTATTCATCGAATTTGTTCAGAGGAGCAGAGAGTATGGTGGGTTATGATGGGGTGTAGGCAGATGATGAAGCTGATAGCAGCAATGGCAGTTAGGTGATAGGAGATGGGGATTTCCAAGCAGAGGAGGGTTGTTAGTGCAGTGGGGAGTTTCTTGTTGTGATGGTTTTGAGCAAGATGTAGTTGATGTATGCTATGGGCAGTGGCAGTAAGGTTAGTGCAGTTGAAGTTGAAATGTTTTGTAGCAGTGCACATCAATGGAATGGGGTTAGTATGGTAACAGTGGGATATTTGATGTGAAGTGGGATAGTGGACGATGTGTACTAGAAGTAGGTGCAGTTTAGTGGTAGTGGCAGGGGATGTTTGTTGTGAGGATGATGACATGGGGTGGCATAGATATGCACAGATATTGGGTGAAATAGTTGGTGTAGTGTGAGGATGCACTATTGTTTTGTTGCGGCAGTGGTGTGAGGTGGTTGACAGGAGGTTTTGATGGTTGGAGGAATTTTCTACGGGCAGTTGATTATGCAAAAGTGGATAGGAGGAGATGACAATGCACAGAGTAATGAGACTGTGCACAATTTGTTGAAATTGATAATGCACAGTCAGGTGCACAGGTGAATATGTAGAAGTATAACAAAAAATGAGGATTATGATGAAGATATGGTTTGTACAGGAGGAGTTTGAACTGTTGCAGTAAGTAGTGATGTATTGGCACGGTTTTGAGGTGGTATGCAGGTGAGGCAGTGATAGAGGCAGAGGTAGGAAGATGGTGGGTTAATGGCAGAGTGGTTTAGCAGTAAAGATGTAGTGATGAAGTTGTAAATGGTCGAACAGGTGTTGAAATGGTGAAGTTGGCAGTGGGATGTTTGTATGATGGAAGAAGCAAGGGGAATTGAACAGTGAAAATGACTTGTAAATGTAAAGAAAAAAAAATGAAATGTAAGACAGTGAAATGTAAAGACAAAGAAATGTATGGTAATGTACTACTTGTATTTATGGTAGTTCATGTATTTTTTGTTTATTATTGAACTATGTATTATTACCGTTTAATATAAATTATGAATAAAGTGAATTGGAGAGTGAATGAGCTAGCAGAATGTGAGAAATAAACAAAGAAAAGAAAAAAATATTTAGTGGCGTTTATCAAACGCTACAGAAAAAATATGTTGAAAAATATCATTTTTGGTGGCGTTTCAACATGCTACAAAAAAGATTTACGGTGGCCTTTTTTTGCGCCGCAATAAGGCACATTATAACGGCGTTTACAAAAACGCAACCAAAAATATTAGTTTTTTAATTGCATGTCATATGGCGGCGTTTCTAAAACGCCACCATAAATTATGGTTGCGTTTTTTGTGCGCCACCAATAGCACTTTTTGGTGTAGTGGGATGCTTGCATTTAGGATGTAACTCAAGGTTTTGGCAAACCACTTGATCAATTAACAGAGAGTTTAATATTTTCATCATAATAATAAACAAATAAGCAGAAATTGGATCTCCTCGATGAATTCCTTGTGTTCCTTTGAAAAATCCATTAGAACAATCATTTCTAGATATAGAGAAGTGAGTGTGTAACGACCCAGAATTTTTATTAATTAAAATTTGAATATTTAATTAATTTTAAATATTAATAAGTGAATTTATAAGTCAAATAAATTTTTATTTGAATTCTTGGATTTAATTGGATAATTAAATCGATAATTTAATACGTTAAATTATGGAAATAATTGAAAATTGGGTTAAATATGATTGAAAATGATTTGTAAAATTTTATTTTATCATATGGAAGTTAGAATGATATTTTAGAACTTTTAAAATCGAATTAAAAGTTAATTTGTGAAAATTGAATATTTTAATATTAAAATCGACTAGTGAAAATAGTCAATTTTTGAACAGTCTCAGAATTGAACGAAACCAGTTCCATTGTATCCGTAATAGTTAGTTATTACCGGATTTCAATTTTCGTGTCAATCGGAGCTATCGTTTGATCGTGGCAGCTCGAAACGCATCGGTTTATTTTTAATTTAAACTTGGCGAGTTAAAATAGCCATTTTTCAAAAAGTCTCGGATTTCGACGAAACCAGTTTCATCAGATCCGTAATGTGATATTATTGTAAGGTTTCAAATTTCAAGTCAATTGGATTTACCGTTTGTCCTGTACGAATTAAAACGCCTAGAAATCGACTTAAATCGGTTTAATTCAAATTGAGCGTTAATAGCCATAACTCGCACATACTTCCGAATTAGCTTTCGAAACCTGTTCCATTGTGTCCGGAACGCGGGGTAAACCCTAAAAACGCTGGTTACGGCGCGTAAATCGGAGTTCGGAATTTCCGGAATGAATAGTGTTTTGATAATTTCTATAAATAGCACCACAACCCTCACAAATAAAAAAAAAAAAAAATCAAACCCTAATTCAAAGTGCAGCCGGCCCTAACTATTGAATGGCCAGAAATCATTCTCCTTTCCCCCTCAATCTCTCTCAATCTACAAAGATTTAGCCAAAGTGTTCAACACGAAGGTTGGAGAGCACGACGAGAGCTTTCGATCCATACGGTTGAGATCGTGTTTGGAGTCGCGTGGAGGGAGCTATGTGGGGCCGAACCTGCAGATTTTCGCATGCATTCCAAGGCTCTACAGGTGGCCGAGCTTCAGGTGGGGGATGGTGGTGGTAGCTCTCGCGAAGAGCTTCGATTTGCAAGTGGTTTGATGTGATTTCGTCGAGTGTAGGAGGAGTAAAGTTAAAACCTAATTTGGAGCTCTATGGGTTGGTGTGCGTGAATGGCCTGTAGTCGTGCGTGATGAAGGAGATGTAAACGTGCGGTCATGATGAAGGGGGAAGCAAGATCTACGGCTATGGCTTGTGCTAGGTTATAAATTATAAAGTTATGTTGAAAATATTAACTAAAATCGTGTACAAACTTATAAAATTCATAACTTTTTCATACGAGGTCGAAAACGCGCGAAACCAGTTGCGTTGGAATCGTATGGACGAGCACTACACGATGGAGTTGGTTTGGAGTCGTTTGGAGTTAGTGAGAATTTTGGGTAAAATTAAACGTCCATTCGAAATAAATCGCTAAAACGGAAAATAAAATCAAGGTGAGAACTTCTCACTCAATCGAATCAGTTTCGATTTTATTTTAAATAGTTAGATTTAAAATATTTGAATGCATGTTTGAATGTTGATTGATATCTATTGATTGTTAAAATAGACATTATACGCCGTTAGTAAGCGGATGTTATTTAATAAAAACATATACCGCGAATATTTCATAAACAGTGAAATTGGTATTATATATAATAGCAATATATATATATTGGCATATGTATATATTGGAGTTATTGATTTCCCGCATTTTTTGTTTAGCGGATGAGACCCTATTACGCCGTTATTAAGCGGATAATATTTAATAAGAACATATACCGCGATAATTTCGTACTGGAGCGAAATTGGTATTGTGCTAATGTTTGTGAATGCAGGAAAACAGGTTGGAGGGATCCAACTGGATTCCTCAACAGTTTTTATTTGATTTCAGATATTTTGATATTTGATGGATTTTCATATTGATATATGATATCGTTGTAGTCGTGATTGACTATTTGGTGTGTAGCATCATTGGACCAAATTTTGGGATTTTAAATGATTTTTTTTAAGTGATTTTTGAGAATATACTATATTTTTGGAATTGATTCATTTTAAAAAAAATAAACATTATAATTTTTAATGTTATAAAAATTATGATTTTGAGAAATATAGTTAAAAAAACTGATTTTTGAGAATAGGATGCTATTGATTTTATAAAATAGTTTAATCGAGATGTTTTAGAATTTTTGTGAAAAGTTTAAATATAGGATTTATAAAATTTGATTATTTTATAAATCAAGAGAATGATGAAATTATAAAGGGAATTAAAGTCGTTTTAAAAGAGTAATATAAATTTGATTTATATTAAGAGATTTATAAATGGATATTTATAAATTAAAAATGTTGACATTATAACACGAGTTTTTATAAGTGTTTGAATGAAGTGAAAATGAATTTCATAATTGAATGGAATTTATAGAATTTTATATGGTGAAGTTATAAATGAAATTTATAAATAGTAAGATTTATAAATTTGTGAAGTTATAATTGAAGAATAGATTTGGTTAAATAAATGAATCTTATAAGTTATAAGATTTATGATTTGGAAAGTCTTTGAAGGAACGATTTTTGTAAATAATCGTTTTATAAGCATTTAACTTATAATATGGACTTTTAGTTATAATTGAGTTATAAACTGGAATAGGTTAATAAAGGAATTTATAAATGTTGTTTTATAAATTCGTAAAAGACTTATTTTGATAAGTAAATTGTTATAAATTATAAATGGGGTTATATTCACATTTTTGACCGTGAATGATCCTTTGAATTAAAATGAATAAAAGGATGAAATTGTTAATGAAGTATATTCACGTTTTGAATAGTGAATAATATGTTAAAGAAATTTTTTTGAATTTGGATGTTTTAAATAGAATTAAAACGATCGAACAATGTTTTAATTGTGTTGAGATTCGAAACCATAGATTTCAACATTCATTGTTGAAATAGACGTTTTCGAGAAATAAAAGGAGATGATGGACTATAACACTGTTGTTATAGTAAATGATTTCCGAAAGGAAATGTTTTGTATAGTATTGGGATTTATATATCTATTTTAATTTCGAATCCCTATACTAGTGATTTTGGGTTGTCGTAACGATGTTTTACGCAACATTCGTTTTGGCCCAAATAAATATGTTAAAGTGAATGATTTTCCTTAAAGAATGAAATATATACTAAATTTTGATTTAAGTATATTGAATATTTTCCAAGTGTTGAAAATAAATAAAATGTGTGAATTACTTATGAATAAATAAGTATGGAAATGTTTTCCAATATAAAGTGAACATTTTGAGAATTTATCTTTTTGAAGATAAATTGAAAAGGAAAATTTAAATGAATAATTTAAATCGAATATTCATTGATATTTTGGAATTACAAATTCACTAAGGAATTTATAAAGGAAGTGGAATTTGTCTAAAAATAAATATTGATTTATTTTTGAAGTATTGAAATTATATATCTAGTGAAGATATTTTGGAAAATAAATAATTTGGAAAATTATTTGGAAACTGGTGATGTGTGCATATCCAGTGATAGTTCAATAACCGACTATCAATATTTCCCTTTGAATGGGTATTTGATGTGATTTGTTTGAATGTGAATGCTACACTTATTTTTGAATAAGCGCTCACTATTCGGGTTAACCGGGAAAGGACCATGGGGTCGTATAACCCATTCCGAATATGTGATACGTCGTTGTGAATTGCATTTGAAGATCGGTGTTGAAGACCCGGTATTTGCGAGAGCGATAGGATGACCTGTCGATTTACTCTGCACCGAGTTGCTCCGGTATAGAGTTCTCCATATGTGATGGTGAATCCGATCAGGATTGTGAATATCCGGATTGCAAGGACTTCTTTGTAAGTGCCTTCGGTTTTGTTCGAGCCCGGAACAGACTTGTATGGATTGTATGTCTGACGTTACAAATTGAGATATAAAGCAGATTTCTTTCAAATATATTTCTGTTGGTGGCGAAGAATTTATTCTTTTAGCTTAACACCCTTCTCTGAGACGTACGAGCTCAGAGGTTATATAGTTGAAGTTATTAGCGATATATTCCCAATTTGGTAATGTGACATGCTGAGTGTTGCTGAAATGATCATTGTGTTGATTATTGTGATAGGATCGTTTATTTGATCGTCTATCTTAGTGATCATTGTGTTGATCATTTTTTGACCCAAAGCATGGCTTTTGTATAAAGTATGTTTTTGTGGACGTGACTTCGTCGAACCTCACACCCCGGAAATGGTCAAAACAGGAAAGATGCGGCAAGGTTATGAGGGGTAGCTCCCTTTAGGGTATGTACATTTCCTTCTGGATAGAGGTGGTATCATGGTATGGAGCCCAGATATTTAACCTATGTGGTTACTGCGAATTTATTACTTTGTGGTTGTTGGTTTTCGGGATCCCGTGAGAAAGGTCGTTTACGATCGGGGAATGGCGTGCTCGTGTCAGTAGTTACCCAGTTAGGGGTAACCCGGCCTTGTGTTGGCAGAGTTCCGGTTTGGTTCTCGGGGATGTCTTTCCAGAGGCATTCTCATGTGGCAATGGGAAGTTCCTTGGCCTGACCATTTGTTGGAAATCCAAAGAAACAATACGAAACTTGTACGGTTTTAGTTGTAGAACCTGCTTCCTCAGGAAGTAGCTATAGTAGGCATAATATAATGGTACCTATGCTGGCTAAGATTTATATTCTACTTTCGAAATGAATTTCTTCTACACTATGCACTAATAATAATATCAAAATTGATTTGATTTTAATGCGTATCAAGCATGTTTGGCTATCATAAGGAGAAATCTTCTCCAAGTCTGCGTTTGCATTTTGTGTGTGGCAGGAGGTCTTATGGTAGTCTCATTTTTAAAAGCATTGAGAATTGAATTTAAAAATATTCCTCTATTTTGATTTTAAAGATAAATAAACTGTTTTGAGTTCTCACACCAGTCACATGACTGACTTGGAGTTTATTGTTTCCTTCCTAAACTCTGGGTGCCCACCAATTTCCACACGGGCAGTCAAGAGTTAAGGTTTATCAGGATATTCTGGATATTCTGGAATTGCTGGAGGCAAGCTGGATGGCATGGCGTATTACTAGTTTATATAGTATTTCTTTTTCCGCTGCACTATTTGTTGTTGTTGTAGTATACTCTGATGATATGATGTAATGAAATGTAATGTAATAACTGATATAGTTCTTTGTTTAAAGATTATTCATTTATCTATTATATGTTGTTCCGCTGCGAATTGTGAGATTCTGATGTTGTTCTGTTGTTTTCTGTCCCGTTCTATTTTCTCTATTTTCTTTCTGTTCTATTTCTCTTTTTCTTCTATTTTAAAATGTCCTATCTTCTTTTCTGTTTTCTCTCCTCCCTAATTTCTATTTTCTATTTCCTTTTCCCTCTATCTTCTTTCTACCTTCTTTTCTACTTTTTCTTTTCTTAAAATCTTTTTAAAACCCCTAAAGGTTCGTATTTTCGTTCATCTTGAATTAAACAAAGGAGATTAGTGTCTATTCAAGGAGTACGGATTTACGGGTCTTTACAGTTGGTATCAGAGCTTATGGTTAAGCGACAACCATGGTTCTGTTGGGTATTACTCATTAGAGATAGAGTCAGTAGTACTCTAGATTGAGTTTGAGTGTAATAATAGCTATGAGAGCGTATTTGATAGTGAATATAAAATTGTTTTATATTGTGATGATTGGTTTATTGAGTGGCATATGAACTTTCGTCAGCGTGGTCCGCAAGACTATGCCGAAGGGATCTATAAACACTTGAATAGAACAATTCGACATAATATTGTTTTAAAATTGGGTAAATGAAATAATTTTACCTTGATTATATTTTATATATAAAGGAATAATTTTTCAGAATTATTAGAGTATATAAGTCGATTGTTTAGTTGTTTGAATAATCTAAATAAAAGAATAATTGTATAAGCAAAATGAATTATAAGAATTAAATTATAATTAAAGTGATTTACAATTGTGAAGTAAACTTATATATGTAAGAAGTGAAACTAATGAATATATTTATGAATATGAGTTAAAAATAATAAAGTTAAGAGATGAATGTGAACTTAAGTTATGTAAATGAAATTCAACTTTTGTAATTGAATTGAATTAATGAATTGAATGAATCAATTGAATGTGAATTAAGTTGAAATGAAATAATGAATATAAGTGTTAATTCATTAAAATCTAATGTTATTAGAAGTTGAAAGATTGAAGGTTAATCAAGTTAATTAAACCAATTGATAAGCAAAGGAATTTGGTTGTAATTGATATACATTGGTTGTTATATGATTGTTAGTTGATTGTATATAATTCATTAAGTATTAATGAAAGTGAATTAGTGAAATTTAAAGCTATGTAATTGAATTCAAATTAGAAGTAAGTAAATTTGAATAGAATTGAATTTGATTTGGAAGTGAACCAACTTGAATATGAATTAGTAAATATAAACTAATTGAAATTGAATGTTAGTAAACATCCATTGTTAATGAATCAAATGTGATTAAATTGAGAAACAATTCATTTAATATTAATGAGAATATAAATGAATATTTATTGGTTATGGATGTTAGTTGGATGATAGTTGGTTGATGTTTGCATTTGTTGCTTTAGTTGCATTTGCTATGTTGACATATATAGTTATTATGTTGCTATATGTGTATATTGATACTATTATTTATATGCATGTTCTCATGTTGTTTGTTGAGTAATTAGTAGGTGCGGATCGCGTTTGCTTCGCATTTGGAGCTCGCTTTTGCGCTATATTAGCCGTATATGCTTGCTAATAAAGTATAAGGTACATATCTCGGATTAAATACAGTACTTTTACACTTTTTCCCTGCGGGATGCCTCATTACTTGATGAGATGTATATTTGTGATATATATACTGTCATTTTTTTTTCGGATCGAGCCGCGCAAAGGAGACTATGGCGAATTTTTCCGAAAATTTAAGGCGTTAGAAAATATTTGAGAAAATTGGAAAATTGTGAAAACTATAACTTTGATTTTGGAATTGAAAGTTAAACAATGGTAGTTGTTTTTAAAAGATAACTAAGTATGATTTGAAAACTTAGTAAAGTTATTGTAAGAAGTTTGACTATGGATTTTGGAAAATTAATAAATTCTATAACTTTTCTTACCAGTTAATTTCGAGGACGAAATTCTTTTAAGGGGGGAAGATTGTAACGACCCAGAATTTTTATTAATTAAAATTTGAATATTTAATTAATTTTAAATATTAATAAGTGAATTTATAAGTCAAATAAATTTTTATTTGAATTCTTGGATTTAATTGGATAATTAAATCGATAATTTAATACATTAAATTATGGAAATAATTGAAAATTGGGTTAAATATGATTGAAAATGATTTGTAAAATTTTATTTTATCATATGGAAGTTAGAATGATATTTTAGAACTTTTAAAATCGAATTAAAAGTTAATTTGTGAAAATTGAATATTTTAATATTAAAATCGACTAGTGAAAATAGTCAATTTTTGAACAGTCTCAGAATTGAACGAAACCAGTTCCATTGGATTCGTAATAGTTAGTTATTACCGGATTTCAATTTTCGTGTCAATCGGAGCTATCGTTTGATCGTGGCAGCTCGAAACGCATCGGTTTATTTTTAATTTAAACTTGGCGAGTTAAAATAGCCATTTTTCAAAAAGTCTCGGATTTCGACGAAACCAGTTTCATCGGATCCGTAATGTGATATTATTGTAAGGTTTCAAATTTCAAGTCAATTGGATTTACCGTTTGTCCTGTACGAATTAAAACGCCTAGAAATCGACTTAAATCGGTTTAATTCAAATTGAGCGTTTATAGCCATAACTCGCACATACTTCTGAATTAGCTTTCGAAACCTGTTCCATTGTGTCCGGAACGCGGGGTAAACCCTAGAAACGCTGGTTACGGCGCGTAAATCGGAGTTCGGAATTTCCAGGATGAATAGTGTTTTGATAATTTCTATAAATAGCACCACAACCCTCACAAATAAAAAAAAAAAAATCAAACCCTAATTCAAAGTGCAGCCGGCCCTAACTATTGAATGGCCAGAAATCATTCTCCTTTCCCCCTCAATCTCTCTCAATCTACAAAGATTTAGCCAAAGTGTTCAACACGAAGGTTGGAGAGCACGACGAGAGCTTTCGATCCATACGGTTGAGATCGTGTTTGGAGTCGCGTGGAGGGAGCTATGTGGGGCCGAACCTGCAGATTTTCGCACGCATTCCAAGGCTCTACAGGTGGCCGAGCTTCAGGTGGGGGATGGTGGTGGTAGCTCTCGCGAAGAGCTTCGATTTGCAAGTGGTTTGATGTGATTTCGTCGAGTGTAGGAGGAGTAAAGTTAAAACCTAATTTGGAGCTCTATGGGTTGGTGTGCGTGAATGGCCTGTAGCCGTGCGTGATGAAGGAGATGTAAACGTGCGGTCATGATGAAGGGGGAAGCAAGATCTACGGCTATGGCTTGTGCTAGGTTATAAATTATAAAGTTATGTTGAAAATATTAAATAAAATCGTGTACAAACTTATAAAATTCATAACTTTTTCATACGAGGTCGAAAACGCGCGAAACCAGTTGCGTTGGAATCGTATGGACGAGCACTACGCGATGGAGTTGGTTTGGAGTCGTTTGGAGTTAGTGAGAATTTTGGGTAAAATTAAACGTCCGTTTAATTTTATTCGAAATAAATCGCTAAAACGGAAAATAAAATCAAGGTGAGAACTTCTCACTCAATCGAATCAGTTTCGATTTTATTTTAAATAGTTAGATTTAAAATATTTGAATGCATGTTTGAATGTTGATTGATATCTATTGATTGTTAAAATAGACATTATACGCCGTTAGTAAGCGGATGTTATTTAATAAAAACATATACCGCGAATATTTCATAAACAGTGAAATTGGTATTATATATAATAGCAATATATATATATTGGCATATGTATATATTGGAGTTATTGATTTCCCGCATTTTTTGTTTAGCGGATGAGACCCTATTACGCCGTTATTAAGCGGATAATATTTAATAAGAACATATACCGCGATAATTTCGTACTGGAGCGAAATTGGTATTGTGCTAATGTTTGTGAATGCAGGAAAACAGGTTGGAGGGATCCAACTGGATTTCTCAACAGTTTTTATTTGATTTCAGATATTTTGATATTTGATGGATTTTCATATTGATATATGATATCGTTGTAGTCGTGATTGACTATTTGGTGTGTAGCATCATTGGACCAAATTTTGGGATTTTAAATGATTTTTTTTAAGTGATTTTTGAGAATATACTATATTTTTGGAATTGATTCATTTTAAAAAAAATAAACGTTATAATTTTTAATGTTATAAAAATTATGATTTTGAGAAATATAGTTGAAAAAACTGATTTTTGAGAATAGGATGCTATTGATTTTATAAAATAGTTTAATCGAGATGTTTTAGAATTTTTGTGAAAAGTTTAAATATAGGATTTATAAAATTTGATTATTTTATAAATCAAGAGAATGATGAAATTATAAAGGGAATTAAAGTCGTTTTAAAAGAGTAATATAAATTTGATTTATATTAAGAGATTTATAAATGGATATTTATAAATTAAAAATGTTGACATTATAAAACGAGTTTTTATAAGTGTTTGAATGAAGTGAAAATGAATTTCATAATTGAATGGAATTTATAGAATTTTATATGGCGAAGTTATAAATGAAATTTATAAATAGTAAGATTTATAAATTTGTGAAGTTATAATTGAAGAATAGATTTGGTTAAATAAATGAATCTTATAAGTTATAAGATTTATGATTTGGAAAGTCTTTGAAGGAACGATTTTTGTAAATAATCGTTTTATAAGCATTTAACTTATAATATGGACTTTTAGTTATAATTGAGTTATAAACTGGAATAGGTTAATAAAGGAATTTATAAACGTTGTTTTATAAATTCGTAAAAGACTTATTTTGATAAGTAAATTGTTATAAATTATAAATGGGGTTATATTCACATTTTTGACCGTGAATGATCCTTTGAATTAAAATGAATAAAAGGATGAAATTGTTAATGAAGTATATTCACGTTTTGAATAGTGAATAATATGTTAAAGAAATTGTTTTGAATTTGGATGTTTTAAATAGAATTAAAACGATCGAACAATGTTTTAATTGTGTTGAGATTCGAAACCATAGATTTCAACATTCATTGTTGAAATAGACGTTTTCGAGAAATAAAAGGAGATGATGGACTATAACACTGTTGTTATAGTAAATGATTTCCGAAAGGAAATGTTTTGTATAGTATTGGGATTTATATATCTATTTTAATTTCGAATCCCTATACTAGTGATTTTGGGTTGTCGTAACGATGTTTTACGCAACATTCGTTTTGGCCCAAATAAATATGTTAAAGTGAATGATTTTCCTTAAAGAATGAAATATATACTAAATTTTGATTTAAGTATATTGAATATTTTCCAAGTGTTGAAAATAAATAAAATGTGTGAATTACTTATGAATAAATAAGTATGGAAATGTTTTCCAATATAAAGTGAACATTTTGAGAATTTATCTTTTTGAAGATAAATTGAAAAGGAAAATTTAAATGAATAATTTAAATCGAATATTCATTGATATTTTGGAATTACAAATTCACTAAGGAATTTATAAAGGAAGTGGAATTTGTCTAAAAATAAATATTGATTTATTTTTGAAGTATTGAAATTATATATCTAGTGAAGATATTTTGGAAAATAAATAATTTGGAAAATTATTTGGAAACTGGTGATGTGTGCATATCCAGTGATAATTCAATAACCGACTATCAATATTTCCCTTTGAATGGGTATTTGATGTGATTTGTTTGAATGTGAATGCTACACTTATTTTTGAATAAGCGCTCACTATTCGGGTTAACCTGGAAAGGACCATGGGGTCGTATAACCCATTCCGAATATGTGATACGTCGTTGTGAATTGCATTTGAAGATCGGTGTTGAAGACCCGGTATTTGCGAGAGCGATAGGATGACCTGTCGATTTACTCTGCACCGAGTTGCTCCGGTATAGAGTTCTCCATATGTGATGGTGAATCCGATCAGGATTGTGAATATCCGGATTGCAAGGACTTCTTTGTAAGTGCCTTCGGTTTTGTTCGAGCCCGGAACAGACTTGTATGGATTGTATGTCTGACGTTACAAATTGAGATATAAAGCAGATTTCTTTCAAATATATTTCTGTTGGTGGCGAAGAATTTATTCTTTTAGCTTAACACCCTTCTCTGAGACGTACGAGCTCAAAGGTTATATAGTTGAAGTTATCAGCGATATATTCCCAATTTGGTAATGTGACATGCTGAGTGTTGCTGAAATGATCATTGTGTTGATTATTGTGATAGGATCGTTTATTTGATCGTCTATCTTAGTGATCATTGTGTTGATCATTTTTTGACCCAAAGCATGGCTTTTGTATAAAGTATGTTTTTGTGGACGTGACTTCGTCGAACCTCACACCCCGGAAATGGTCAAAACATGAAAGATGCGGCAAGGTTATGAGGGGTAGCTCCCTTTAGGGTATGTACATTTCCTTCTGGATAGAGGTGGTATCATGGTATGGAGCCCAGATATTTAACCTATGTGGTTACTGCGAATTTATTACTTTGTGGTTGTTGGTTTTCGGGATCCCGTGAGAAAGGTCGTTTACGATCGGGGAATGGCGTGCTCGTGTCAGTAGTTACCCAGTTAGGGGTAACCCGGCCTTGTGTTGGCAGAGTTCCGGTTTGGTTCTCGGGGATGTCTTTCCAGAGGCATTCTCATGTGGCAATGGGAAGTTCCTTGGCCTGACCATTTGTTGGAAATCCAAAGAAACAATACGAAACTTGTACGGTTTTAGTTGTAGAACCTGCTTCCTCAGGAAGTAGCTATAGTAGGCATAATATAATGGTACCTATGCTGGCTAAGATTTATATTCTACTTTCGAAATGAATTTCTTATACACTATGCACTAATAATAATATCAAAATTGATTTGATTTTAATGCGTATCAAGCATGTTTGGCTATCATAAGGAGAAATCTTCTCCAAGTCTGCGTTTGCATTTTGTGTGTGGCAGGAGGTCTTATGGTAGTCTCATTTTTAAAAGCATTGCGAATTGAATTTAAAAATATTCCTCTATTTTGATTTTAAAGATAAATAAACTGTTTTGAGTTCTCACACCAGTCACATGACTGACTTGGAGTTTATTGTTTCCTTCCTAAACTCTGGGTGCCCACCAATTTCCACACGGGCAGTCAAGAGTTAAGGTTTATCAGGATATTCTGGATATTCTGGAATTGCTGGAGGCAAGCTGGATGACATGGCGTATTACTAGTTTATATAGTATTTCTTTTTCCGCTGCACTATTTGTTGTTGTTGTAGTATACTCTGATGATATGATGTAATGAAATGTAATGTAATAACTGATATAGTTCTTTGTTTAAAGATTATTCATTTATCTATTATATGTTGTTCCGCTGCGAATTGTGAGATTCTGATGTTGTTCTGTTGTTTTCTGTCCCGTTCTATTTTCTCTATTTTCTTTCTGTTCTATTTCTCTTTTTCTTCTATTTTAAAATGTCCTATCTTCTTTTCTGTTTTCTCTCCTCCCTAATTTCTATTTTCTATTTCCTTTTCCCTCTATCTTCTTTCTACCTTCTTTTCTACTTTTTCTTTTCTTAAAATCTTTTTAAAACCCCTAAGGGTTCGTATTTTTGTTCATCTTGAATTAAACAAAGGAGATTAGTGTCTATTCAAGGAGTACGGATTTACGGGTCTTTACAGAGTGGTTGAAATTCAAGTATAAATCCATCCTAGCATTGATTTAGGAAAATTCATTCTGGAAAGTATGGTAATTATGGAGCTCCAAGAGACAGTATCAAAAGCTTTTTGGATATCTAACTTTAACATACATCGTGGCGATATATTGAATTTCCATATCCTCTTAATAGTTTTGGAGTAAATAAAATATTATCACTAATATTTCTATGTGTCGTAAATGCAACCCGATTGCTTGCAATAATTGATGGTAAGACTTCTTACATCTACTAGCTATAATCTTGGATATAATTTTGTATACTACATTGCAGCATGATGGTCTGAACTTAGAAACATAATTTGGATTGACAAATTTTAGGACAAGGGTAATATTGGTAGCATTGACACCAGTGGGTAATTTATTGTGAGAGAAAAAATATTGAAGCTTTGATCACATCTTATTTTATCATTTTCCAAGAGCTTTGAAAGAAAAAAGCATTATATCCATCTGGTCCACCACTACTATCAGATTTTAGTGAAAAAACTGCCCTTTCAATTTCATCTGGTAGATACTCTTCAATTAGCTTTAAAGCCTGGTCATCGGCTAAGAATGGGGTTTGTAAATCATAGAGAGGGATTAAATTCGGAAACATGGGAATAGGGTTAGCTAATATCAAACAATAAAAGCTTTTGTTATGGACTCATCTGTATTATGCACTTTACCATTCAAATCAATAATATTTAATATCATCTCTCTAGCATGTTTAACTTTAATTGAGGTATGGTAATATCTTATATTTCTATCTCCTTGACTTTCATTTTTTTCATGAAGAACTTCTTTACCTGAGATGCCAATATTGTATTCAAAGGACCAAGTAGCACATCCTGTTGAATTGGAAGAAGTTTATTTCTATTTCCATTTGAAATCAATGATCCATCTAGCCCAGACTTTAAGTTTTGCCTTTAACGTTTGCAATTTATTTTTCAGAATAAACATTGGATTTCCATATACTTGCTGATGCCATACCTGCAAAAAGTGCTATGAAAACTTTTATGGTTAGTCCAAGATTTAAAAAATTTAAATGAGGGAAATTTCTTAATGGCATTCTCTCCCTAAGTAATGACATTTGGAGAATGGTCTGAAATAGAAGGAGGCCAAAATTTACACACGATTTTTGGCCAATGATTGATTGATTGTAAATTATAAAAGCACGATCAAATTTATAGAAAGTTCTTAGGCCATTTCTACTTTTGTTACTCCAAGAAAACTCAGCACCCACACATTGAATATGAGTAAGAGATGAAAGTAGAAGAGATTGATTCAGAGGGGCAATGTCTTTGCGAGAAAGAGGAATACCACCAGATTTTTGGTTAGAAGAATACATGTCCAAACTTAGTTAAAAAGTTTTAAGTCAGAAATATTCCTATTAGGAAGTATTGGCTGATTCAATGGTAAGGCTTGGTACATCGTCTTTTATAAGCTTTAATAAAATAGTATACATAAATGCAAAATTTATAACCGTGCAAAGGGTGATTCAAAATATTGAGAATCTTATGACATTGTTTTACGGGGATAATGTTATGATATAGATCGTGAAAGAATCTAGGGCTTACAAGTAGTAAGACATATACTTGGAAAAAGTTTCACTTGATAAAGTTAATTTATCATCGCCGAAGGGGTGTTGATCAGCAAAGTAAATAGTTAAGAAAATATAGCATATTCGTTCACTAGGAACTAGCTCAATTCATTTTGGGAAAATTGATCAGAGGAATGAGAATAAGATTCCACAACCGACCCCATATGCAAGTGGGAAGTTGAAAAGGTTAGGGGTATGTCGTAGAGGCAATTATATAATTTGTTACCTATATTTAGATCTGTGACCAATTTTGTCCATAATAAAGGTGTCTAATTTCGACTAGCACCATTGTCCCAGTGGTAGTGATTTGGCTTTGGTGCGAGATGTCACAAATTTGAAACTTTCGTGGCGTGATTCGAATATATATTGACATGTTATTTGTCCTATGTTATCCCAGTGACATGTTGTATCTAAGTACCATTTCAAAAAAAGGTGTTTAATTCCTATCGTATGCTTTGTTATATTTTGATACAAATTATAATTAATTAAGTAATTAATTTAAGTATACTAAGAAGAAGTCCTTATATAATATGTTATGTGAGAATAGTTACAAATAGTTGTAATCATAAGAAAATTATCATAACATAGAATAACATACGTTTTAAACATTTATGGTCAAGATGTTTTGAGAAAAAATATCAATACATCCATGGAGACTAGAGTGCATAATGCTCTCCAAATGTTGGGTAGTGTATTACTCGTGAATGCTAGGGGAACTAAGAGGTCACATACTCGTAGTTATTGAGTAATTATGGAATGACTCGTCCAAGAGTTTCTTATTTATCAATTACAACTAGGTCAAAAAGCAAATCTCGAAGTGGCGATATTACACAGTTCACTCATCATGGTATTGTATTAAGCTTCAATGTGGATACTTCACTTTGATTAAGTTAAATTATGGCATGACGACCATCGAGCGACTATAGTTGGGGATAATTTGAAGCATTGAAAGTAGTACTCTGTTCAATAGAGAATTCATCTCCTCGGTTGTATGAGGCTAATATCACGGTCAATTTAGTCAACTTAAAGTCAAATTTTCTGGCCAGAACGGTGCATTTAGTATAGTTATTAATAAATAAAAAACGTTATTTATAAACTAACCAAGTTTAATGTGGATGATATTGGAATTTTAACACCCCACATCCCTCAATATACCCAAAAGGACACATAAAAGATGTAGTGCGTTGTAGGTATAACTAAAACTAGCAGAGACTAAGATTCACAAGACAAAATAGATAAAAACAAAGAAAACAATTAAAATAATAATTTGTCGAAAGTCAAACTTCATAATATATAATTATAAAACCAATTACATTATATGTCTCGAAATACCAATATATGTCTCATGAAATCAAAACCTTAGTCTCATGAACATCAGAGTACAAACTATCCCTCATAAAGTGCCAGTACATGGAATAAGCTAACAACTGAAAATAAAGAAAAGAAATACATAAGAAATCTCTACCAAAAAAGTCTCCAATTGTTTGCAATCTATTGTCCTTGCTTTTGCTAGCCTATGAAGGGAAAAAGAGAAAAATGGAGGAGTGAGTCAGACTAAAAGTCTGGTGGATGATAGTAGTTACTAGAATCTTTAAGTAAAGTAAAGTAATAGACTTTACAATAGTTCTAGTATATAAAAGGAAAGAAAGGAAATAGAGAGAAGGAATAAGATGGAAATAAATACGGATTATCTAAATTGACATCATTGATTAACTTGATTGTTTGCACTTGTTTTTGACAGCTACTTAGATTAGGCTGAATTCCTATTCCTACAAATAGGCTGAAATCCTAATTCTACCATTTGATCGGCCTGCTACTCCATAGACCTTAATATGGACTAGATGTTGTATAACTCCCTACACATACGGTAATGGAATCTATAAAAGACGCACAAAGTACAATGGTGTCTACGAAGGACACACAAAGTATCTACTGTGGACTGGATGTTATATAACTCTGTACACATAAGGCAATGGTGCCTACGAAAGGCATACATACTTAAGCGCTTGGAACTCATAATGATTTATGAACCATCACTGGAAGCCGTACACATGACCACCACTAAGCTCGCATTACTTGTTGTCCCATCTATTTGGTCTTCTTATTACCTCAAGCTCTAGCATTAGCATGCCCCTCATCTCACTTCAGGATTATGTGAAACATCGTGTCCATAGAAATAATATGGGAAATGCTGTTGGTACTGGCTCATCATCCAAACAACATCTATTTGCGCCCCTTTTCCCAAATCCCCATGATTTTAACTTCTACTTATTTACCAATTACTTCCATTATTAGCATAAGCGTACCCCTCGTCTCACTTCAGGATTATGTGAAACACCGTGTCTATAGAAATAATAGGGGAATGATATTTGGTACAGGTCCTACTTTACTTCTTTGCTTATTAACTTAGATAAATTATTCAAATAAGCCTTTATTATTGTTCTTACTATCCGTGCTTATTAATTTATCCTAAGTCTTAAAATAAGCCTCATTTTGTTCTATTTTCTTACTATAACCTATGTTATAATCATGCTTATTACTTAACCCAAGGTCTAAGTGTGAAAATAAGCTTCTTTCATCTTTTACCCTTTTAATTATAATTCTAATTATAACTAGGCCAATCATCATTAATTAGTCCAATTCTAACATTAATATCATAGTTAGGCTCAATTTCAATCTTACTTCCATTTTTATTACAGTCTTTACAATTTACACCTTATCTTCCGTTATTCCAATATTCTTATAATTTTAATCCATATTCGCGTTTAATCTATTCTAATTCATATGCAAAGAAGAAAGAGAAATAAAAGAAAACTGAAAATAGAAGAAAATCCAAAGCGTAGGAAAAAGATGTAAATAACGCATAAGTAACAGTAAATAAATTAATAAACAAATTGTAAATAAATGGAAAAGCTATAATTAATAGAAATAAACTAAAATAATAGCTAAAAAAATAGATTGAAAATAATTTTAAAATTTTAAATAAACTACTAAAAAGATTATTCCAAAAATTGTAGTAATATAACAACTATTGGAAACTCCATTATTTTAAATTACTTAAAGAAATCTAAAACAATTACAATCAGTCACATGTGGCTCTAAGCTCTTCCCTTTTGGTCTTTCCGAATCCACTTGAGGGTGTTAAAATATATTTATTAAAAGGATTCTCTCCTTGGAAAATTATTCCTTTATGGTCCTTCTTGAAAAGGTGAATCCAAGCAGAGAAATTCTAGAATGAGAAAAAGTGTTAGGCATATGGTCTTATTTATAGGGGTAGAAGTGGATCTCAGACCGTTGGACTTGGAGATTGAATATGATGCAACCGCGTCATAGGCTGAATAGAAATCATCGGATGGAAGCACGAAGGGACCAGATTGAGCAAAACAAAGAAAATGACGTATTAAAATCACACAGCACGAAAAAGAAGCTTCTTCGCTCTTACACTGTTCTATGATATCCAACTAATGATAATCTTGAGCCTAAGAGAAATTCAGATGCAGATTACACTGGTAACCTAGTTGATAGAAAAATTACTAGTGGAACGTGATTTATACATTCAGTACTTGCATCATTTTCAAAGAACATATCTGCATATTTTTTCATTTCAACTCATTTTCAAATAGCAGACGTTTTTCTTATAAAACCCCTTTCAGAAAATCGTTTTTTGTTGACCTTGTCTTAGATTAGTCATTTAAAAAAATTTGATTTTATAATTATTTTTGAATTTGATGACTACATTAACTGTTCTGACACCCTACTGATTATCAAAAAGATAAATAGTGATTGACAAAGTGATGAGTGTTGATATTGATCATATGTTATAACTTGAGACAATATATTTAGTAAATTTCTTTAGAAATTTAAACAGGATTTATAAAAACTTTTGATGGCTATAAATTCCATGACCGTCTCTATTTCTATCATATTTCTAAGGACCATCACTCCTCAAAATCCAATATAGTATGTCAATATGTGATATTTTAAACGGGAAATTACTTGTTTTTCATTTTATTATATTTTTAGCAATAAATAAATGCAAAGTATTAACTCTCATTTAAAATTCCTCATAGTTATGCATGGTGAATTACTTGGAATTTTTGATTATGTGCTTTCATGCTCATTTAAAAGTCCTCACGGTTATGCATGTATGGAACGCATA
The DNA here is from genome assembly GCA_030765085.1 of Allium cepa. Lineage (NCBI taxonomy): Eukaryota > Viridiplantae > Streptophyta > Magnoliopsida > Asparagales > Amaryllidaceae > Allium > Allium cepa. Next base: position 646,143,446 of record CM060939.1, on the reverse strand, counting down.
TCAAAATTGATTATTAAATAGTCAAGGTGATTCTAATTCCATTTAAAGTCCTCACGGTTATGCATGGTTAGAAGATGCTTGAAATTCATTTTTTAAAAATTGGGAATATTACTAACCTCATTTAAAAGTCCTAACGGTTATGTATGGTTAGTAGACATTCAAATTCCAAATATAAATATACCACAAATAGACACTACTATATGGTTTTATATGATGACATTATCCCTATCATTCTAAAGTGGAATATGCGTCAATCAAAGTATTTATGACTTTTTTTAATTTTTTATTGAAATTTAATATTTATACTCGATTGGGTATTAATGTTGTGTTAATGTCTATCACCTTATCTCTATTTTTCTAACACTATTGCTCTTTTGCTGATAACAAAAGGGGGAGAGAAAAGTTAAGATTTTGGCAAATAAAGGTCAAATATTTTATTTTGCATTTTCTATTTGCTCATGCATATATGAAGGGGAAACTTTGTTGTAGAGAGGGAGCATATAAATAGAGGGAGCAAACTGAATGATCAAATACATTTAGTAAGCTCAAAATCTTAACTATATGTTTGTTATCATCAAAAGGGGGAGATTGTTTAATATGCTAGTATATGATTTTTGTTTGATGATAATAAACATATACATATATATATATATATATATATTCATTTAAATGTATTTGTTAATGTACTATTTTATTTTTCATAAAATTGATTAAATATTTGCTGAATAAAATAAATAACATAAAATTTAAATTCAAATAGATATTTTATTCAAACAAATATTTATTACAATTTTGAATTGTACAAACTTGTGCTCTCACTATATATACAAAATTTCAATTACTATACATTTCAGTTTACACAACTATCCTTACTACATATCGCTCATTCACTCGTATTTATCTTCAACTCTATTCCAAATTGAATCTAGCATTTGAGCAATCTGCAAAATAAACACTTAAGCAGTAAAATTGATAAAGAAATATTTTCGTAGTGTAAAATAAAATGTGGTTTTGAAAATATTATTTGCCTCAGTTGTTTAGGTTGTTCGTCATCATTTAATTCTGAATTCATCATACACGAACAACCTGTGACATGCATAGTGTATCAGTGTACATGCCACAAAGGCCGTGCACACCAACATACACTTGACAAAACTACAGGGACAGATGAGCAGGAAGTCAAACCTGAGCAAGGCTGTATTCAACTCAAGTGCAATACAAATAGAGTCATGATACGAGCACAAGGTCAAACCCAAGCCAACGCTAGGTTCAGCCCAGAACAAATCAATTCAAGGCAATGCTCGAAGCACACAGTAGTACACTTGAAGAAGTCTAAGTATAAAACAGAAAAAAAAAATGATAGCAAGCTTCAATGACCACATACAATACATGAAACTTCGACCAAAACAGCTACACATGAAGACCCACTTGAATAACAACTTAACAAGCAATCAGAATTGATTCCAGACACATATACAAAATATACATTGGTGATAGCAGTTTCAAACAGGCTCAGAGGCACCAGAGGGGAGATCAAAATACATGAAGCTCAAATGAATGCAAGAACATGTATGATATGATTAAGTGAAGTCTCAATAGTCATGAATCAAAATATGCATACAAATAAACAAACAAAACAATCAGACTCAAGTGGATATACAAGTGGAGATGACCAGTAATCAAATGTAGACTTACGAATGGCACCTAAAGAAGGACACATAAATTCAAACCAGACTTCAACATGTACAAAGGGTGATGTCAGGAAATGGATAGTGCAACAAAGCAGCAATTCTCAAACAATACCAACACAATGCATATATGTTAGCGTATATGTACACACGAATCAAATGCACAAATCCAGACCAGATTTCAAGATACAGTGCACAACGGACTGCACAATCAAAGTCAAATGCAAACAAGTGAACGCGGGCAGTGACAAAAAGATAGTGAATAATGAAATGAAAAGTTTAGAAGCCTCAACAAAATATACACATGAAATCAAGGATGCAATGAAGCAGTAGACAACAAATGCATAAACCAATGGTCAACTATAGAACAAGAATTTCTGAACATGTCAGATTTTAAAGTCAAAGCCGTGGTGACCTAGGTGGTAGAAAGTTCAGACAAATCAGGTTCAAAGTCAAATGAAAACACGTGTGACCGAGTCCAGATAATATCACAAGTACGATGAACAATTCAAGATAAATCAACATCGTCAAAGCAAACACAAGCTGTGGTGACCAAGCCAAAAAACTATACGAATTGAACAAGTCAAGATTAATCATCAACATTCAAGTTAAATCGAACGGCCAAGCATATTGATGAATTCAAATAAATTAATTCGAATGAAACTTTAGGGAATTAAACCCTATAAACCCCGTTAACATCTTAGGCAAGAAAATCATTCGAGTTCAAGCAACAACATGGAGGAATAAATCATTCAACTCGAATCAAACTCGAGAGTAATCAATAACCAGTAAAAGGAAAAATCGCATACCATTTTAACAATTGATCTCGACTTAATTGAAGCTGCCGTGAACATATAATAGATCGAAGAAAGGAATCGAAGCATCACTCTCTTTTAAGCGGAGACTTCAACAAATTTCAGAACCCTAATTTAGAACGAAGAAGAACGAACGAGTAAAAAAAAAGAAAGCGGCCATTTTTTAAAGCACAAAGGCTGAAGAAATAAAGTGAAAAAGGGGTCGACATTTTTTTATTGTGATAATTTTGTTTTGGGCCGACTTATACTATTTCTTTTGGGCTTTAGAATTTTAAATTAGGGTTTTTATTGTTTTAAGCTTTTTTATTTGTAATTTACTTTTAAACTTTTATAAATTCTAGTCGTATGACTAAGGGACGAACTACGGTGGTGTAGATCAGAATTCGCAACTTAATGGCTGAGTTGTAGTAGGGTTTTGAGTGTAGAGTTAGGTTAGCCGATAGCGGGTGTTGTGAGTTTACTTGTGCAAGCGTTTGACTACTTAATTTCTAGTAGAAACCTTGGAGGCAACATGTAAGCAGAGTTTTGCCGAAGCTGGATAAATCCATGTTGTTCTATTTTTGCTTTTTATTATTCTGTCATTATCTGTGCTGCTATTATTCTGCTATATCAGTGCTACGATTATTTTATATAATTCCGCATTAATTTTTATATAATTTAAAGTAACACCATATTCACCCCCTCTAGGGTGAAATCGATCCTACATTCGCTTCTTACCCATAGGCAGGTCGACCTGGGGTCGACTGCCCTTCTAGCTAGGTCGACCTAGGCTAGGGGTGGGTCGACCTCCCCATGTATTTTATATATATATATATATATATATATATATATATATATATATATATTCGTTGATTCTTGTTTTGTGCGTATATTCTTCATATTGACTCGGATTCTAACGTTTTATATATGAAAATTGACCAGAAAATTATCACGGACACAATGGTGTAACTCTCGTGGCTCAATTCTGATAATTTGACAAAGTAATTTTATTATTTGATTAATTCGATAATTAATTATTATAGTTTAAATTTTAGGTTGTTACAAATTTTGACCGAAACCAAATTCCATAAATCCTAAAGTGATATAGTCTTGAAAAAGAGAATTGATGTAAATAGTTGGTGCTAAAAGGTGCGTTAACTATGAAATTGGATTTTGTCGATGAGATATACAAGCGATGAATTCTTTCGAATTGTCACATCACCGGCTAAGGTGACGTGTGAATGTCAGCATTTGAATTGTTCAAATATTAACTACTGTTGGAGTTCACATCTATGAGTCACACAACCGAATTTATTCAGTCTTTGAAACACCGTCCAATTTAATTGGTTTATAGTAGTTATAAATTAATTAAATAAATTTATATTTATGAAATATTAATTTTTGTTGTAGTTTTTGTATGGAGCATATTTATCAGATGAGGTAGCCTCTAGAAATATTCTGTGTGCTATTACTAGTTAATTCAGTCTGTATATAAAAGTTGTATATATGCGTGTTGATATACATTATTAAATATAAAATTGGTTTAGTTAGAATTAACTACAAACAGGCTTGAGTATTTAATTGGTCCATTATGAGACAATAGGGGCTGACCAAAGAAGAGGTAAAACTGAGAGAGCGATGCAGATATGATTTTGAATTTGAATGAGATATTTGTGGAAGACTTGATCACCAAGTTGCCCTATAATAGAAGGTCAAATCTCCTTGTTTTAGTTAATGTTTTTTGGCCACATCTGTCTTCCTTGTCATGGCTGAACATATCTTCTCTCCAAAACAACAATGCTTAACCCCATATATTATAAATACAAGGAGCTACAACTATATTCAATGTCGATGCATCAAATTCTGGCAACAATGGTTCAGATTTAGAAGATCTAGGAGACCGGTAGAACAAGGATTAAATCTAAGGCATCTTCTTTTGAGGTAAAATTCAATATTTACGTGTATGGCAGTTAAGTCCTTCATTACAATTTTATATATGTGTTGATGTCTCACCATAATTATTAATGCTTTATATCTAGTTAAAAAATAGTAACTTTATAAGAAATAACTAATTTGATACAAAGTTTGGGATCAAAGTATGTATGTAAATAATTTAATTCGCCCCCATCCCCCCACCCACACACACATATATGTATGAATGTATGTATGTATTAACATGTGTTATAGTTTTCTAAGAATCATAAATATTTTTTAATAAATTTTTATGATTATTTACTAATTTTAAAACCCAAAATACTTTAAATCTATATTTAAAATTATATATATATATTATTTAATTATATTCCGTTATGAACAAAAATCCAGGCCGAAACTATCTAATATGATTATTGTGTGTGTGTGTGTATTGATTATTGTTTAGTTCATTGTATTCTTTTAATATTATTATATACGTCTACACAATCATCTAATAAAATAAATTATAAATGAAAAAAATATTTTTTCTTACCGGTAGAACTATATGTTTTACATATATATATATTAATTTTATATAATATAAATATACATATATGTATACAAATTAATCGTGCATATCAAATTGATCTTGTATATTTTAAAATTAAAAAATTTATTAGAAAATATTTGCGATAGCAAAACCAATTTTATATAAGTATAAATTTTAAATTTTAATTATAGAAATATTAATAATAATATTAAGATCAAGTTTTAAATTTTAAAATGTTTTACTAAGTCTTAATCATATATTTTAAATACAGAATTTAAATTTAAATTTACCAACTTAGTTAAAATTAGATTAAATATCTTACATTATATATATATGTATGTATGTATGTATGTATGTATGTATACAATTTTGAAATTTACATCAATATTCATATATTTCATAAATACATTGAATTGCATTTGAGACAATTAACACATATATAAATGGCCAATGTCTATGTATGTATTAACTGTGTACACATTGACATGTTGCATATGAGCTTCATATACGCATGAGTTTATATTGATAAACTCAAAATCATACAAACATTAGATTCGGGTAAACATATTAATTAATTGAATCAAGAAATTAAATCAAAATTTGATTTTATTTAAAACCAAAGATTGGATCTATCAGATCCCATCAGACTTCATAGGTTCACTATGATTCAAATATGGATAGATTTTGAAATTTACCCAATTAACCTCTGCCGACGGACCCAAATCTAACATGATGATAGCTCAAGTATGCATAGGAGGCCTATGCGTTTCTCATACTATTATATGGAGCTACTACTTATCATGCTATGTAATGCTTGGAATTATTAGCACTTATGTATATGTTAAACACAATTTTCGTTTTATGTAGCCACTGATGTACCGAGATATATAAACCCATATATGTTCTGTGATGTATGATCTCATGAACTGCGCTACACTCTTACGGTTTTTGATTTGGGTTCATTTGATCATATTTACGCCTCAGCTGTTTTATATTTATGTTGTGTATTATATTTTATCTACGCGTCGTGAGATATGTGACATGTTACTGATTTGCTTTGCCTTCATCTTTAATGAACTCTTTATCGACCGGGTACCATACAATGCATTAGTCCTTTATTTGGATTCCGAAGGTGGATGAGAAGTAAAAGGAAGATTTGAGTATTAAAAGGTAAGGTAGAGTAGGAGTGAGAAATAAAACGATAAACATTTTGTCATTTATCAAAACGGGACACTTTTCAATTTTTATTTAAAATGACAAACGATTCACCATTTTATCAACCAGTCATAATCGTCGAGCTACTAGTTTTAACAATTGAAAAGCAAAATCTACATACATGGTGGCTTTTTCAGTGCAAAATTTCGAGTGAACAAGTCACAACTGGTTGTGCTATAAGAGCCACAGGGGTTGGCCGTTAAAACGACATATTGGACTCAGTGTTAATGCATACACATTGGAGCAACATATCATGTCGTTTTAATGCCCTCTTATCTACCAACACAAACATCTTTTATTTATTTTTTATTCGGTTTATTGCTTGTTAAGTTGCTTTTTGGATGTGTGGTGTTTTGTGGTTGGTTGAAAAAGGTAGAAATAAGCATGTGAACGGATACTTTTGGATACAGATAGTGCAATATCCGTATCCGTATTCGAAATCATTTTTGGATATCAGATATCAATATCCATGAATGCGGACAAATATCATATATTTATCGAATATTTTTCGACCATTTTACAACCGATAAATCTAAACAAATAAACAGAAAATTTTGATTTATTATAAATCCAATTTTGTACTAAATATATAAAAAAAACGCTAAGAAAAATAATTTTAAGTGGTAAAAATTAATTTTTATATACATATTAACCTTTTTACTAGGATAAAACAGCAAACGACGATCATTTTATGTACTAAAATATAAAAAAAACTATAATCACGGATAATTATCCAATACAAATATTGTCATGTCACCAACCCAAACCGCAACTTCCATCTCAAATCTTAGAAGCTCTATCTTTCTCTGGCAAGAAAATGCTGAAAACATCAAGACTACACAACAACGCCCAAGAATAAGAATCAGTGTAACCATCTCTCAGAATAAAAAGAGCTATCTCGTTGTACCTCACAGCCACCACTGAAATACCACCACACTGCCTATTCTGCCTAGTTGTAATTTCACACGATTACCGGAACATCCTTCTGGTAGATCGAACATTTGAGAATAATCACACCCCTAGTTCACCGTCGATATTGTACTTACTATCTGATGTGGGGCTTCAGTGAGCCAATATACACTTCGATCTGCACTGGAAATGCCTGTATATTCAATAACAGGTGCATCGGTTTTAATTGGTTGGGTGTCAGGAGTCAGGAAACCATTCGCCTTCATAAGATGAATACATGACAAATGTGTACAAGTTACAGAATCTTGTTTCGCGTTTTTCAATGCATGTGATGTAAAAGCGCATGTCACGTGATCTGAGGTCGGTTGACAGTACGGATGGACAGAGAGTACTGCGTATTGATAAAGGCGGTGGTGGGATGATTTGGTAACTGGAAGAGGAATGGATGAAAGGGTTGCATATGTGGTAGTTGTAATCGACGAAATCGCGATATCGGAGGAGGCCTTGTGAAGAGGATAGGATTTTGAATGGTGTGGGAATGTTGAAGAAGAATGGGCTGGAAGGTTGAGATAGGGTATGGGCGCATGAAATTGAAGTCGGGATTGCCTGAAGAGTCGAAGAAGAAGATTCCGGACATCGATTTAGGGTCGATGTAGGGAAAGGTGTATATGTCGTATGTGACGTTCTTGTATGGGGAGCCGAATAAAGAAACAATTTCTTGATTGGTCTTGATTCTTCCTTTTGCGTTTGAAGAGTTGGCCATGGGTTCTTCTTCTTTCTCATTTCGCGTCTCCATGGTTTAAAGAAGCAGAGTAAAATGATAAGCATCTCTTCCTCGGTTTATTAACGAAAAAGGGTAAAAATTATATAATAAGCCCATAGCCCACAATCGCTTAGCCCACGGCCTACGGTCAGGAATTTCTTGCACAATAAATAATGGATTACTCATACCCGCTCCTCAGTTCACATTTCATTTTTCAGCTAATTCGACCTCTGATTTATAATCAAGGGAAGAAGAAAAATGTCGATGGGTCCAGGACTATTCGCCGACATCGGAAAGAAATCCAAAGGTTTGTCTTATTTCAGCTTGTAGATTTTGTATTTCCGTATTATTATTACTTTTAATTATTTTTATATGATTTGTTTTTTATTTCAGATCTGTTGACCAGGGATTACACTTACGATCAGAAATTGACCATCTCAACCACTAGTCTATCTGGAGTGGTAATTTCGTTTGTTTTCGTTTCAATCGATTATGAAATTGTAGGGGGGTGTAGCTCCGATTCTATTGTTATGAATACAGCGATTTAGTTTTGATTTGTGGTATGTTTATTGGTACTGGAATTAATTCAGTCCATGACCTGTATCCCTGTAAATTGTTTCGCAATACCTGTTAATTATTGATGTTTTGTATCGACTGTATAAAAAGGGTTTTATTTTAACAAAACGTTTAGCTTTAGCAATAAAGTATGTTAACATAATATCGTTTGCAATAAAGTACTTTATTGTTTTATGATTTTTAAATCAAATGTTATATGTTGTTAAAATGGTGGGATATACTTATCCACTCGTATAAAGTATTGGGAAGTCTTGAGTTAGATTTGCTTTTGTTCATATGAGTAAAAAGCATTCATTTTTGTTATAATTTTTATTGTATGAATTATGACGTTATGCTCTCTGCATGTATTGTTGTATCTGAGCTCATTATTGCTGTCTGTCTAAATGCTGGCACATGAATTATAAGAGTATTTCCAACAGCTCCAAATAATAACAAAGTTATAGGTTTTAGCGAAGATTACAAGTAGTAATCTTTGAAGTAATTCTGCTGAACTCAATTGAGTAATTTTCCAATTGGGGATTACAAATGGGTGTGAGTGCTTGTTCAACAAGTGCTTGAGTCCAAACACATGTTAAACATGCTTAGGTGGGCCCAATGTTGACCAGTAGACACCTAGTTGATAGGTGCTGAGCTGTTTGTTGATCATATTGCGAGCTTGTTCAAAGAGGTTAGACATTTGTTTAACAAGTGTTCAGTTCATTTATTTATTGTGAAATTTTTTTGATTACAATTTGCAACTTGTAATATCACAAAGTAATATTACGAAACATACTGATACAAATGTAATTTGCTGGAGGTGCTCTTATAATCATTAGGTAGCATATAACAGGATACAACTATTTATTTGGACATAAGGTATGATAAACCAAAACTAAATGTATCTATATTTGTATGTTGGTCTTCTTCAAAATAACAAAAATGATACTGTTGAATCTGATATCTTGCTGGTGAGAATAGAGGCTTGAAGCCGATTCAAGAACAATTTGTGCTTTTACTGGTTTTTCTTTTTCATGTAAAAATCTGACCATCTGGGACTCTCTTAAGTTAAGCTTTTTGTTAACGATCTCTGTCGTAAAAATCATTCTAGGCCCCCACTTAGGCCTCGTCTAGGTGCTAGGTGAGGCTTGCCGCCTAGCTATCTGCCTAAACCTGCCTAGACGTGGAATACTGCATTATCTAACCATATTAATATGTTTCTAAGTAATTTTTAGGCACTGGTTGAGGACTGATGTCTTGTTTAAGTATTTACATGCTAGTTTTAGATGTTTTTGCCTCGTTGACTGCTACTGCGCCCATCCAAACCCCAAGATTTTCATTTTGGATCAGTTAATACTTAATAAATACTAAAATATTATCAAATTCATAAGTTTATCAAAAACGCGTAGTTTCGATTAATCCCTGATTAATCTCTGCCTAAACGGTTAATCTTTAATCCATGCTTGCCGCCTAGTTCCTGTCTAGCGATTTTTACAACCTTGCTAGTGATAACTTTTTTGTTATGCTATGCACTACACTATTAGTTCAGTGTTCCTTGGAACTACAGAGATGGATTATGCTAATAACATATGGTATCGTTTTATTTTTCTTTCCAAAGAACATCTTACCTCCGCAAAGAGTTTATGTTCACTGGTATTACTGATTTTACAGGGAGTTACAACTGCTGCAGTAAAGAAAGGAGGACTCTATGTCTTTGACCTTGGCAGTCAGTATAAATACAAGAACACCCTCGTTGACGTCAAAGTTGATACCGATTCAAATGTATATCTTGTTCCAACTCTTAATTAATTTTATGTTTTAATCACAGAAAAAATGATGTTCTGAGTAATTGGAAAGGTTATGGGACTAATTTAACATTGCAGATTTCGACTACTTTCACTGTATCCGATATTTTGCCCTCTACCAAGGCTATTGCTTCTCTGAAGTTTCCAGACTATAACGCCGGAAAGGTAAACTTATCTTCGTTTCTTTCGTAATCAAACTGTAATCTTTTATGTTTATTTCATTTCTTTTCTTTTCTCAGGTGGAAGTGCAATATTTTCATCACCATGCAGGATTTTCTTCAGTTGTAGCTCTGAAGCAAACACCTGTAGTTGACTTTTCTGCAACCATAGGAGCTCAAGGTTTTGCTTTCGGTGCAGAGGCCGGTTTTGATACAGCATCTGGAAATTTTACCAAGTATAATGCAGGAATTAGCATGACAAGACCTGACTCTATTGCTTCCGTTATTTTGTAAGTGGTTAAAACTAATCTGGTGCTGCTCAATTTTTTAATAATGATCTTAAATGCTTTATTTGTTGATATAAAAACTTCATATCTCATCTCCATTGTTAAACACTATTTGTTTTAAGATCACAAATTCTTAGGATATGATTGGAAAATAGTTCGCTTAATGATATAAATTAAACATTTCAGTTTCACCTTGACTAAATATATTTTTAGAATTATCGTTTGACTCTTAATTTTGCTATGTACCTACCAAACCTAAACATGGTTTAAACTGGATCTGGCAACAAATTCTGTATTCGCCTATATAATGGATCTGAAGATCATACCATACTCTATAAAAACGAGACATGCTAAAAAGGGTTTTATCATTCAGTGAGTATCGAGTTTGTAGCAAAGTTTTGTTCTTGATGTGTAAAAATCAAACAACAGTCTCATAATTATACATCATACCGAATATGAAAATGTTCAGAATCAAAGTCAGACATGTTATTTAATGTTATATGAGGAAAATAGACACAGTGACAAACTTTAAAAAGAAAGCTGTCAACAAGATTTTTTTTTCCCCTTTCTTGAAGGACAGTGCTGATTATACCTAGCCTTGTGTATAATATACATTGAATATAATGCTAGTTATAACCAACATTTTGTATAGTGTAAAAATTGAATATAATGATAGTTGTAACTAGCATACCGTCCTTCAGTCCAAAATTAAAACTTTACGTCTTTCAACCGTCCTTCAGTCCAAAATTAAAACTTTACGTCTTTCAACCAAATTTTTCTTCTTCAAAGTTTGTCACTCCCTAATTCCTCCTTTTTATTTTCTGTACTCATCGTTTGTAGAAAATAAAGTCACCTTATGCACTTAAAATCAAAGTTCATATCCTATGTGCAAGTCAAATGACTAAATATGGGTTTGTTCCTATACTATTCAAGTTAATATGATGGTTTATTTGGTTAAGTTATTTGAATAAGGCTATCTCGTGCATAACCTATTTTGTGTTATATGTTCCTGATACTGCACAGTACAGACAATTTATACTGAATCTTAATTTTTCATAAATGTTTTGCTTAATACATAATCTTTGATGAAAACCAAACAGGGGCGACAAGGGTGACACGCTTAAAGCGTCATATGTACACCATCTAGATGAGAAGCAAAAGAGTGCAGCGGTGGCTGAAATAACTAGAAGGTTCTCCACAAACGAAAACACATTTACAGTAGGAGGAGCATATGCTTTAGATCCACAAACCACAGTAAAAGCCCGACTTAACAACTCTGGAAAGCTAGGAGCACTTTTACAACATGAGGTGAAACCTCAGTCTGTTCTCACCATTTCTGGTGAGTTGGACACTAAAGCTTTGGATAGGACTCCCAAATTTGGTTTAGTTCTTGCACTTAAGCCATGAGATCTTGATTTATTTACTACCTTTTGCTTTTGTGGAGATGGTTCAATGTTGCCATTGAGTAATAAAAATATTATTCCACATATGGATGATAATTCATAATTTTTGGTATGGAGTACTTTGAGTTTTTGGAACCGTTTATTTTGGTATTTTTCTATACATTGTAGCAATTTGTAATGGCTGTTAAACCAGCTCAGACTGGAAGTCTGTTTAATTGATTTAACGTTTGAAAATTTTGGCCGGTTATTGTTTGTGCATGCATGTTTTAGTTATCAACTAAAAATATTTGTTGAAATGACATGATAGGCAATTATCTGTGCAATTTATACCATATTTGGATTGATGATGGCCTCTGAAATGTTGATAGGGATGGTATTTGCGGTTTTAAGTTATATAAGTCGGCATTTATGGTTTTAAGTTATATAACGGTGGTTTTAAGTTATATATATAACACAGGAGGAGGAATTGAAAGATTGAACTTGGGTTCAATATCTTTGAATTATGAAATTTTATACTTTATTTGAACCGGTATGTTTAACTGTTTTAAGTAATAATCATCTTGACACCAATTAATGAATAATTTTTAGCTATGACGAGGAGGTAAATCGGGACACGTCTTTGTCTTGGAAATCTATCGCTTAAACTTAAAAATAGGGCCATGAGAATGCTGATGTGACACTTATATTCCGTTACTATTTCAAACTAAAGCATCTCTATTTGCATCTGCTTCTTTGACCATGATCCAGAACCACACGTTCTCCTTTCCAATGAATCTGTGTCCATTCTTTAGTTACTCTACCGCGACAAATCCCTATTATAACACCACTTCAAAAAACAGGAAGAAGGAGAAAATACCGTCGAGCTTTAATCAAATACCGCCTCAGAAACTGAAAAGAAGAACACCCTACATCTTCCGACTTCAAATCTACTTACGCATTTCCTCTAATCGTACAATGATAACGTGGTTCTCGGTAAAGGTTTATGTTTTTTAAACAATATAATCCAAGCCTACAACACGGCATACGCCACAACTACTAAGCGATATGTTGAAAAACTGCAACACTTTAGTCCCACATCGTCTATTATTTTGTTATTTTCGTTTTTATATATCCTATTTCTACCATTTATTACTTAAACGTGCATAATATGAATTATCGGACAAGTTAGCATAAACACGCGTGTATGGACGAACGAACACATGTGACACTTTAATAGTGTACTTTGCAATGAAATGAGATGAGATTGGTTCTCCATCACTATTTGAGTTGCAATTTCTACATCCACACGTATTCATTGTCATTTCTTTGATGGAGAGAACACATAGAAAAAGAATCTAATTCATCTTTTTGAATTTTCATAAAACTCTTGAGCAATTGTTTCTACTCTACAAATTCTTCAATCTTGAGTGCATAAGTTGAAGTCTGTTGTGTGAACATTGAAGAGCGAACGACAATCAACGATTGCACCTTTGTCATATCAGAATTAGTTTTCAGGGCAATGAACTGTCCAAAACACAGCCTTTATTTTCTACTCCTTACTATCTTTTCTAACAATTTGAAAACGAATTTTCACATTAAAAATTAATGGCCTTCCAATCAACCGCATTCTTCATGATCCTTCCAGATTTGAAGCATTGGATGAAACCAACTACAAATGATGGTCCAAAAAACTACTTATCCTATTTGAGCAATTAGAAGTTGATTATATCTATCTTTAGAAGCCACCACTCTAGCCACAACCGAAACTGCACAACGAAGCATCATACCAGAGGAAAATGATGATGAAGTCAAAAGGAAATTTGAAAAGGACAACAAGTCAGTCATGGAATGCATGTTGATATACATGTCAAACAAACCGTTTGATATGTTTGTTAATCATAAATAAGCAAATATCATTTGGAAAGCTGGAAAAAAAAATGGAGCATATGATGTTGGAAGAAAAAACTACATGGTAGGAAAATGTTTGCAATTTCAGATGGTTGACAACAAGTCAATTATGGAGCAAATTCATTATACAAAAATTTGGTATCTGACATACTCAATGAAAGAATAAAGATGTGTAAGATTCTACAGGCCAATGTATTGTTAGAAAAATTCCCTCCATCTTGGAGCAATTATGGAAATTATCTTAAGTAAATAAGGAATAGTCTTTCTCTTCAAAAATTAATTAATCATATGCAGACTGATAGAACAAATTGTTTGAAGGATAAATCCGGTGCTATGACCATTGACTATGATAATGCTAATCTTATGGAAACCAAAAATCAATCTAGTGCGGATCGATTCAAAAATAAAGGGAAAAAGACTCAGAATTTTGCTAATTGGAAACTTCAGAGTGTTGTAAACAAAAATTATAAAATTCAAAAAAAAAAGACTGTTATGTTTATGGCAAACAAGGTCATAAGGCTCATCAATGCTTCCAACGGAAAGGACGATGCAATCATAAGTACATTACCAATGTCAAAGCACAAGCTAATCTTGCTGAGGATGAAGATATCATAGTTGCAGTCATTGTCAATGTTAACTTGTGGGAAACAAGATCGATTAGGTGCTAGACACATGAGCTTCTCGATTGGCCCGTCAATAGTATGGGTTTCGGCCTAAGCCCAATCCGAACCTCCCCTATTATTATGGGTATGAGTTTTGTCCATACGACCTAGGCTGGACCTGGCTACTATTAGGATCGAGTACGGTTTTATCAAAATCCGGTCCGGTTGGTCCAACCCGATTACTAGTTCTCTGTAGTATCAAAACATGAGTATTTATATTATTTGTTTACCATTTTGTTTGTTTGCATGTATATGTTTTTTCTTGCTTTTGTTGCGAACTTAGCTGCATCACCATCCAATTTGTATGTTAACATTGTTTATGTATAAATTTTACAAAAATGACTAGTTTGAAGTATGATTTAAACATAAATTTATGAGTTCGTTACATGAGTATTACCCAATAGGCTTGAAAAGCTTGACGGGTCAGGCTCAGGCATTGGTTTTACCATGCGGGTTCGGGCTGAGCTCGGGTTTTGATTATTGTAATCGGGCTCGGCTCTTGGTTTTAAGATATCCGGACTGAACCCGACCTATTGATGGGACTACTTCTAGATATCTCTATGCAAATCGAAAACTTTTCCATCAATTCCAGGATGTAAAAGACGGTGGGTGTGTCTTTGTGGGAAACTCTACTATTATTGGAGTACTTGGAAAATGAAAGGTTCTTCTTAAACTTACTTTTGAAAAAACTTTGGCTTTGAATGAAGTGTTGTATATCATCTCCCTTCGTAGGATTTTGTATTTGCTGGGTTACTGAACAGGGCAGGGATGAATCTTGTTTCTGGATATGATAAATTTATAATAACAAGAATGAGGTATTCGTGAGAAAGGAATATCTAGATGATAGTCCGTTTGTATTAAACTCTGTTGTTTCTAGTAATGAAAGTACTTTTGTTTTGTTTAGGTGAACGAATCTTTGATTTATGGCATAATAAATTGGCACATGTTAATGCATGCTCAATCAATAGACTAAGAAAACTGAATATATTAAATATAGAAAATAACACTTTGTCTCTCAAATGTCTTATATGTGTTGATGCCAAACATGTTGAAAAACCTTCTAAATAAATTACTCAAAGAAGTGCCGAATTACTAGAATTAATACACTCAGACTTGGAAGATTTTAAGAACACAACTAGTAAAGGAGGTAAACGATATAATATGATCTTCATTAATGACTTTTCTAGATACTTCAAAATGTATCTACTTAGATCTAAAGATGAGACTGTAAAAATGTTTTTAAAATTGAAGTTTGAAGTTGAAAACCAATTAAACTAAAAAATCAAAAGGCTTAGTTCTGTTAGGGGCGGAGAGTATTGTAGTGACTTTCTAAGAAATTTCTGTGAGAAAAATGGAACTATCCATGAAACTAGTTCTCCTTACACCCCGAATAAATGAAGTAGCTGAAAGAAAAAATAAGACTCTTATGAATATGATGGATGCAATGCTTTTAAGTTCTGGTATGACTGACAATATATGGGGTACAACCCCTAACAAAATGAAGTAGCTATAAGCATGGTTTTAAATCTCCTATATATCGCTCGAGATCTCCTTTTCACACTTAAACGAGATGAGACATCAAATCTTCTTCATATCTCCCCCGACACCCATCTCGTTCGAGATATTCAAATCTCACCTAAAATATGGATCAAAATCTCAATCCGAGATCTCTCTCGAAATTATACATTTTTCTTATTTTGCATAATGTTTTTTTTCTTCATATTGATTCAAAAGAAACTACTCAACCCAATTATAATTTACCAACTTCTTGAATATATTATTTACTTTTTATCTTAATGAGCCACAACGAAAGGTTTCACGTCTTTATTATGTTCAAATAAAAGGATATTATTCAATAATTACCAAATTAATTAAGCTAATCAAGCCACTACTCTTCTAAAATATTCCTTTTTCCATGTAAATCAAGTATGTTACCATTTTTATTTTTACTAAGAAAATTATAACCGTTAAATAAATTTTGGACACATAAATTTTAGACACATAAGTACATCCGAGATATTCTCGAGATGAATTATAAGACCCATGATGACAATCCGAGATATACACTCGATATGTACTCATCTTGTCCGAGATCTCCTCCGATACAGGATAACTTGTGTAAAAATTCAGAGACGAAACGTGACCGAAATCCAATATTTAAAACCTTGGCTATAAGAGAAAATATGGCTCTTAAGAATATGATGAATACAATGCTTTTAATTTCTAATATGACTAACAATACATGAGGAGAAGCTGTATTATTTGCATGTTATATACTTAATAGAGTGCCTCATAAAAGGTTGGACAAGAACCTTTATGAATTCTAGAGAGGTTTTCCTCTAAAACTGATTTTTTTTAAAGTGTGGGGTGTCTTGAGAAGGTGGGTTTAGCAGACATTAGGAAAACTAAAACCGAACCTAAAACGTTTGATTGTGTATTCATTGACAATGCTTCTAATAGTGTTGCATGTAGATTCATATATTTAAATGATTGAACTGTTTGTGAGGTTAGGGATGTTGTATTCTTTGAAAATTTATTTCCGTTAAAGAACTGTAATAATGAGAGATCTTTTAGCTCTTCTATTGTTGCTGATGTGTCATCGCCTTTACCCACACTACCATCTGTTGCCAATTAATCTAACAAAGAACTTAGAAGAAGTAAAAGACAACGTACTATGACTAACTTTGGACCAGACTTCATTACTGCCTTTTTGGTAAAATAATGCCAGTTTTGAAAGAAATGATGGTACCATTGTTTTTGTACTTTTTATTGAGGAAGATCCTAAACATACGAAGAGACAAATAACTCTAGGGATGGTACTTCTTGAAAAGATGCTATTAAAAGTGCACTTGGCTCTATAAAATCTAACAATACCCGGGACTTAGTTGACCTACCCAAGGGATGCAAACCAATTAGGACTAAGTAGATCTTCAGAAAGAAATTGAAAACTGACCGTTCTGTAGGTAAATTCAAAGCTAAATTAGTAGCTGCTGGTTGCACTCAAAAGAAACACATTGATTATTTTGACACTTGTTCTCCTATCACCAAGGTAGGTACTACTAGAACTCTAGTTGCCTTGGCTCCTATTCATGATCTAGTAGTGCACCAAACGAATGTGAAAAATGCTTTTCTTAATGGTAACTTAGAATAACAAATTTATATGGAACAGTTATTGGTTGCGTGTACCAGGTTAAGAGAATAAGGTTCCCAAATTAAGAACGTCTCTTTATGGCTTAAAACGGGCTCCTAAACAATGGTATGAAAAAACTAATGAGACTCTAGTAAATAATGGTTATATAGTGAATACCTTTGATTCAGGCATATATTCAAAGGTGTTTGGTCCTCATTGTATGATTATTTGTCTTTACATTGATAATATGTTAATATTTTTACAACGTAATCGTAGTAGTTGATGAATTTTTTTCTTGTCTTCCCAATTTGAAATGAAATATTGGAAGAGGCTGATGTGTTACTAAAAATTAAAATGAGAAAAATAGCATATGGTTTCTCATTAAATCAGTTTCACTATATAGAAATTTTAAAAAAGTTTAATTATTTTGATGCGACTCTTGTTCGATCTACGTACGATCCTATTAAGCATCTTAAAAAGAATAAAGGACCTAGTGTGTCATAAGATGAACATGTCAAAGTAATTGAAAGCATAATGTTTCTTATGAATTATATCAAACCTGACATAGCTTACACCATGAATCACTTGAATAGATATGCTCACAACTCCAAAAAACGAACATTAGGATACTCTTCGTCGTATTTTGAGGTACTTTAAGGGTACAATTGATTAGTACTTGGATTTTAGTAAATATCCCATTGTTTTGAAGGGGTTTTATGATGCAAATTGCATTACTAATAATGATGGAGTTGCTCCACTAGTAGTTATGTATTCACTTTGGGAAGAGGTGATATATCATTGAAATCCTGTAAGTAGACTTGCTAGTGAAATCTTCTATGGAATCTAAGTTTATTGCTCTTGAGTTGGCATGTCAAGAAGCAGATGGTTAAAAGGCTTGTTGGTAGAAAATTCAACTAAGAAAAAAAAATTAATATTCTTGTTTCTTTACACTATGATCCCCAGTCCGCTTTTCGAATTGCAAAAAATAGCGTGTATAATGGAAAAAGAAGGCACATTTGTGTCAGATGCAAAATCATTAAGAAACTTTTGAAAGAATGGGTGATTCCATTGGAATATGTAAGATCAAAAAGGAATTTTGAAGATCCACTCACGAATGTATTATTAAGAAAGGTGGTCCTCGAATCTTCAAAAGGAATGAGCCTCAGGCCCAGAGTAGAAGAAAATTTAGTGAATACTCATTAACAATCAAATAGACCACATGATTACTCTTTCTGTTTCTTCTTTCTTGTTTTAGAAATAGATTTCCTTTTGAATCCATAACTAGTTTTGGTGGTACACATGAGACACACTTGATGGATTCACTGGTGAAAGTCTTAATTTTTAACTATACATTCATCTTTAATCCATAGCCAGTTTTGGTGGTGCTTTTGTTATGCACTTGATGGATTTTTCTTATTTATCTATGATTGAATCTATTACTATTGCTTAATCCATAATCGGTTTTGGTGGTGCTTTTGAGACATACTTGATGGGTTCTATAAATAATTTCCATATAAAATTCATAATCAGTTTTGGTGATGCTTTGAAATGCAATTAGTGGATTTTACCAATATGTTCATAGTAATTCCAATACCTGTCTTGGTGATGCTTTCGAGATGCACTTGATGGATATTACCTATTTTTCTCTAATCTTGACTAATAGGATCCATAACCAGAATTGATGGTGCCTTTGAAATGCACTAGATGGATTCTATTATCCAACTTAAGGTTGGGCTTCATGCTCTTAATGAGTCCATAGCCAAAATTGGTGGTGTTATGTCGAGGCACTTGATGGATTTACATACTTGAGTGTGAAGGTAGGACCGTCTTCTATATGATATTTTCGTTGATCTCTCTAGAGTACTCATGAGTTCCCAATGTAATCGTATAGACATAAAAAGTGCATATATATCGCGGAGAAGTGTAGATGTCAAAAGTGTAGTATAAGTTGTGAAGTTTTAATCAACTCTTGTAGTTCAAGAGAAATTCACCACATAGACAAGGCTGTAGTTTCGATTCTTGTGCATCAATTCAAATCAAAAGAAATTGCTGCCTATGTACGAAACTGTCTTTTTCTTAGGTAGTTTATCTTTCATATGAGAGTTTTCTTGTAGTTAGCAAGGGATTGCTGGATAACTAAAATAAAACTTTAGTCACACATTGCTTGATAGTTTGTTACTCTCCCTTTTATTTTTCCTTATTTCAACTACTTATTAATTAAGCATGGACAGTATTGATTACCAAGCAAGCTCACACACGCATGTGCACTTGGGCGAATGGATGCATATGGCGCTTTGAGGGCGCACTTGACAATGCAATGAAATGAGCTTGGTTCTCCATTACTCTTCCTTCTCACTTTTCCTTTTTTATTTCAGCTATCAAAATTGAAAAGAAAAATCTTTTTATTTGCTTATCAGTTGCAATTGTGATTATAGAATTTATGAATGTATTAAAAGAATTGCTTCTTCATTGCCCCAGATGTTTAAATTTATCACCTTTTGAGTTCTGAGCTACCTTTTCTGCACCCGCAACTATTTATTGTTATTCCTTTGATGAAGAGAACACACAGAAAGAATTCAATTCATCTTCTTAAAAAAATTCAACAACTTCTAAGCAATTGTTTTCAACACTACTCCAATTCTTCAATTTTGAGTGTCCAAGTTTGAAGTCGGTTGTCTGAACCTTGGGGAGCAAACAACAATCAATGATTGCACCTTAGCCATGCTAGAATTCACTTTCAAAGAAGTGGACTGCCATAATGCAACATCTCTTTCCTACTCTTTATTGACTATCATTTCCTATACGCTGTCTCAATTTCTATCATCCGTTCTCTTAAATCATCGATTGTCAACATTTGATTATCATCATCGACCGAAATCAATGTTAAAGGGCTCCTAATTTTTAATCTCACTTCAGGTATCTCATATTTTAACTATTTTCTTAGTTGAAAATGTTATTGCTTGAATTTTTGTTATAATTGTGATTAAAAAAATTTATGAATGTATCAAAAGAATTGCTTCTTCATTACCCCGGATACTTAAATTTTTTACCTGTTAAGTTTTGAGCTACTATTTCTACACCCACAACTATTTATTGCTATTCCTTTGATGGAGAGAACACATGGAAAGGAATTCAATTCATCTTCTTAAAATCTTCAAAAACTCTTGATCAATTTTTTTTCTACACTACTCCAAATTCTTCAATCTTAAGCGCACAAGTTTGAAGTCAGTTGTGTGAACCTTGAAGAACGAAAAACAATCAGTGATTGCACCTTAGTCGTGCAAGAATTTTCTTTAAGAAAGTGGACTACCATAACACAACATCTCTTTCCTACCCTTTACTGACTATCTTGTCTTATACGATGTCTCTATTTCTGTCATCCGTTCTCTTGAATCATTGATCATCGACATTTGATTATCATCATCGACGAAAATCAGTGTTAAAAGAGCTCCTAATTTTTAGTTTCACTTCAGGTATCTTATATTTTAACTATATCACTAGTTAAAAATGCTATTGCTTGAACTTTTGGTGGAGAATTACTAGTTTCTCGTCCATCAAACATGATTATAGTACATGAGACTAGGTTCGGTGCTAAATGGTCTAATTTCTTAATTACAGTCAATTTCGATATTATTAATCATTCTAAATTTTTTTACTGTTGTATATTGTGGTTAAAAGGAGCTCCTAATTTTTTATTTCGCTTTAGTAACTCATATTTAACTATGATCATAGCATAAAATGTTGTTGCTTGTATTTTATGGTGGAAAAATACGGGTTTCTCTTTCACTAGTCATGATTATAGTACGTGAAACTAGGATCTCATTGAATGATCTGATTTCTTGGAAACAGTAATTTTTATTCTTCTTAGTCATTTTTATTTTTTTACTGCTGTCTATTGTGGTTATTTTAGAGAACGTGGTATTTCATTTGCTAAGGACGAGAATTAAATTTTATTGAACTATGAATATAATCAAAAATTTCTAATTATGATAGTGTATGAATAGAATTTTTTTTCCTATATCATGATTTTCTTTTTCTGAACATCAATTTCTTTGAATTTACCAAACTTTGTTGAGCCGGAGTACTTTGAATTTGGGTGGCTTATTATAAAATTGACAAACCATTTTCTTGCTCAATTTCTACTCCTTTTTTATGTATGGTTGATATTATTATATTGTATGCAGTCATGTTTGGATGATTGCAGCCGAAGACTGTGTAAAAATAGAAGCTGGTCGCTGAAATTGTAAATTTTAACCCAAACAACAATATATTTTGTTTAATAGGAGGGTGATGTAATCTATATCCTCGTAAAATTGTCGTAGACTCTTAATTTGATGTATTCGACTACTTGTGTTAGCAACCGGTTCTATTTACTTCCTTGAAAACCATTTATTTTGACCTTCTATTTGACTTGCTTTGGTTCAATGAAGATTAATTTCAACACAATAATAGGATGAGATCACCGCAACACCCTGTAAAAATTAACAATAATTAATAAGGCTCCAAAAATGAAATTTGAGCAATTTTCATGTTGGGAGTTTCACATTAGAGCTCAAACGAGAAGGTTGTTACCATTTTAAGTTTTTGAAGTGAAAATAATTAAAAAAAGAAATAAATAAATTTTAAAATGCGGACCCCACCGGCCGTCCCTCCTCTATGGGCCATCGACCGTCCATATAGTAGCAGTCGACTGGTCTTCAGTTGATGGTTATTGTTTGAACCATGGCCAATGATATGGATTTAATTATTTTAATTTAACGGTCATGGTTGATTCAAACGTCTATAAATACATGCATAACCCTTCACTTCTCTTCTCATAGTTTGTAGTAAAAGCTACGAAGCTCTGCCTTTTTCCTTTCTCCGCTATTTCGAAAATTATAAAATATTATATGTACACGCATGTACACATATACACATACAAATCGGAGAAGGGAGTAAAATAAAAGAGAATAAGAAAAGAAGCGAGTCGATGTTTTGAAAGAAAAAGTTGAATTTCTATTGTTATAAATTTATATTTCTCTTAATCCCAAATCTCTTCTCAGATCTATAATTCTAATAGTATGTATATACCTTGTTATACAAATTCTTTTGGATTACAATAGAAAAGGAATCAAAAAAAGAAATGGATTCAGATTTGAAAAGCTAGAAAGATGAGTGGAAAATTATAGAATTTATTTATAATATTGAAATTTGTATCACTTGATTTTATTTAATTATTATACCTAAATAATATTTAATGAATTGTTGATTTAAAACATGTATACGAATATCACCTATATATTCTACAGATATGTAATTGGAATAGGATTAATATGTACAATCTAATCTAGAAATTTGAATTCAGTCCCGATTATTTACCATTGCAGAATGTTTGTCTATTTAAGATTTATAATTGGATTGTAAATTGGGTTTTCTAGTTGACTTTGAATGTGAATTTCTATATTTTAATTTATTTGAAGTGGGGTATAATTTAATTACATCTATTTTCATGTAACTTCCACAAATTATCCAATTTCTAAAATATTTATAAAAGTGCATTGCTTGAATTAACAAGGAATATACTGAAAAAGGAAAGAGATGTGTAAAGTATGGATATTATTCTATGTAGGTTGCATTCTCTATTTCAATGAAAGAAAAGAGATAATTCCTTATAATTTCAAATGGTGCAAAGGTCTTGTTTTTGAGTAATTTATTGAAAATTATAACAATAATCCTTTTTGAAAGGATAACTCTAATAAACTAAAATACGAAAATGAATGTTCTAGTTTAGAAATTAATAATTAGAAAATATGAATATATATATATGTGTACACACACATAAAACAGCGTATGTCGATTAAAAAACAAAAAAAAAACACACAAACACACATATATACATATATAACGTAATTTATGATAATATTCGTATTATTTGTTTTAGTGTATTAAATTATAGAACTAAAAAGGAAGGAATTCTAAAATTTATGGATATTAACTACGAATTTAATGTTATAGTTAATAAAGAGTTAAAAGAATAAGGACCGATTAGAGAATTTTCCTTAGAGAATTTTATGTAGCGTTGATGAGAAAATTGAATAAGCACAATAGGTGGATTTTGAAATGAGTAAATAAATTAGAGACTATCCAATTTTGACATTAATGACTAATAACTATG
The DNA here is from genome assembly GCA_030765085.1 of Allium cepa. Classification (NCBI taxonomy): domain Eukaryota; kingdom Viridiplantae; phylum Streptophyta; class Magnoliopsida; order Asparagales; family Amaryllidaceae; genus Allium; species Allium cepa. The sequence goes on along the minus strand of CM060939.1, from coordinate 646,119,575 downwards.
AACAATGGACATTTGTTACACAAAGAAAGAAACAAGGAAACTAAAGCCTAAGCGTATAAAGTATGAATAATTATGTAGTGCACAAGTAGGTATTAATATTAAGACCAGCACCATATATTGCCATGGGTTTGAAACTTATGTACCGTGATTCGAACATATATTATCATGTACCATGTTGTATACTACCTAAGATCTGTAGTACTAATATGTACTACTATCTAAGTACCTAGTTTCAAAAGAAAAGGAAATATTAATACTATTAAATACACCTAGAAGGCAATATAATTTTCATAAGGAAATTATATAGATTCAATTATATGTTTAGAATAAGCATGAATTAGCGAGCCTAGCCCAGCACTAGGGCTATGAGTATTTGTTTTGGTTTACTGGATTGGGATGCGAGGTCAATAGAGTTACACAATAGAAGTCTACCCTTGACCTAAGGCTACTAGCAGGTATGTATACTTACTACTGATGTGAGACATCTCCAATGATAGAACGCGTAGTAAAGGGAAATGTGTTGCAGATATGTAAAGAAAAATATACCTAGGGTTCGCCTTAGATTTGAAATATTAAACGATCCAATACTTTTAAGAAGATGGGATCTGGTTCACTTCTAATAAGAGGCATTAAGTAATCGAAAGAGGCATTTTTTTACTTACTTAGGTTACTCTAAAGGGGATGTCAGCTATGGAAGGTCAATGAGCTATGTCATTATTCTGTACCAGTATTTAGTAGTAGGTCTGGCATATAGGCTACGACTACCAACGGTCCTGAGCGAGCGGTAACACAGACTTGGGTTATGCCCTGACAGATTTCGCTTCTTACTAGTGTAGAGTCTGTATGGAATACGCAAAGACCTCAAAGTAAATGGTTAGATGAAAATTATTTATCGAAGGTGGATTAGTTAACTCTTGGATGAATCTTTGAGATAAGCTAGCAATATGGTAATAAAATTATAAATTATAAAGCCATATATACGGGTCATCGATCTCTATAGCTAGATCTGATCGACTAGCGTTTACGTTGCAGAGGACTCATTTTAGGGACTGAGGTATTAAACGATCGTTGGGTCTGCATTCTTCCTATTTAAGAACTATTAAATGGTCGGAGTTTTGGATAGTGAAATGGTTAGGCATATATACGGTTAAACATATACTTATATAGTTATCCATTGGAGAAGGTTAGGTTTGGCATATCATATGTGCACATAAAATTTAAGGTTTGGTCGTAAATAATAGACATAATACTTGAATAAAAATCAATCGGGATAAATTAATGGGTAAAGTATACAATTTTCTAATCATTAAAATGTTGTTCTGACCCCCCTCATAACAACCCACATGATAGATTTAAAGAGATTCAATACTCAATCAAGATGGGAACTGCAGATGATGAAACCTTCTTTTTCGTGCTTGACATGGACAAAGTAATTAAATATCCAAGGAATGATATTCCAAGGAAGTAGGCTTAGTCAACATGTATGTTATATTATATTTTTCAATTCCATTGTTAGTTTACATTGATTGCACTCTAATATACTTGTGTTTGTTGCAGGTTACCAAAACCAATGATCCATACCCTAATGGACTTGAGTTTCGATTTAGTTGAAAATTCGAGCTCGTTAAAGTATGGGTTATTACACTTGGCATCGAAGATTAGGTTAGTCGATCATTGGAACTAGGTAACATTGAGAGAACATATTTGTATTTCTACTATAATTATATATAAATTATATGCCTAACTCTATAAATTCCAATTATAGAAGTAGTTGCGACAATATTCTAAAAGGATAGACGAGGAGACTATGAGTTGGAAAAAAATTAGAGTTTAATTTATACTCCTACCCCAATTACCCTATGGGCAGAGGTTGTGTCATAAGGAGTGGACTGAGAAGAGCATGTGTATGACACATAAAAGAATCTCAAAGGCTGGATGGTACTTGAAGCCTTTCCCCGACGTAGGCTACCTTATGGTAGTGGATTTTGATGGATTTCCAATTGAAGATGCATATTTCATCCAGGAAAATGGAAAGTAAGACACTATATGTTGCAAGCGTCCAGAACCGAGGTATAAAAAAGTAGTGAAGAAACTTTCTGCAAGAAGGTGTACACTAATCGTCAATAGAAGACAGCCAGAATCCCAATAAAGATTGAGTAGGGAAGAAGAAAAGCCCAGAAGGAAGGACAATTAAAGTCCATTTCTAAGTCCAACCCCATGTGACATAATTTAATAAAAATATTTCGAGAACTTCTTGAAATGTTTTGAATGAATTTTTCAAACGATTTACTGGGAAGTTGTTATTTGGAAAAGTAAGGAAAACATATTAACATTTTAATACCACTGGGACTGTATAATAATTCCAAGCAATCAATTTTTTTGAATATTTGAAATTCTTAGTTTGGAAGTTTGTTGAGTCAAAAATTTCTGATTTAAAGGTTTTTGGAAAAAATAGGTTTTTCATTTTTGAAATTTTTAGTTTAAAATCGATTAAGCCAAAAAATACTTTTGATAAAATGATATTTCATTTTTGAAATAAATGAAAAATAGAGTTGTTTGATAATGATGAAAATTCTTATCAATTAGAAAACCATCATTAAAAATATAATCGTTATAAAGCCGCAAGCGCACGGCGTACAATTGCAGTACGTATGAAAGAACGGGTCGATCCGTAGGGAATGAATTAAATTTTAATAATATACAATCAAATTAACCCAAAGTTTTTGAATTTTTTTTAAACTAGAAAATTGTAGAAAATGAGCTAAAGCAAAAGTGAATAAAACTATGATAATAAGGAGCAATTTAGAGGCAAATCGACTTCCAATCATTCATATAAATCAACAAAAAATTCACTTGTAATCTCTCATTAAAATATTAAGTAGAAATGAATGATGTGCTTATTATAAGTATGATTTATTTATGCTATTAATTACACAACTTAAATCATCAAACTCTAACACACTGTTCAAACCATTTATCAACACTCATGAAAATGATATGAAACTTAGAAATAAAATATATTTTAAGTATGATCTATTTATTATTAATTAGTAACATAGGGCATCAGATTTTGATTATAGTTTGACTTTCATTATCAAAATCACTTAGGCAAATATCAATTAGTTTATGTTTTAAATAAAGTTAAGCAAAGCCTATTTGATTTGTCAACATAGGCTATCAAAATTTAATAAAAAAGAAACATAAACCACCATCATTCATATTTTCCATTAAGCACGTATAAGAGATCACAAATGAAATCATTATGTTAATTTAATATGTTTCATGAGAGCTTCATTACCCCTAAATTGAAGGGGTTTAGCCACTCATATTTGAAAACATATTAACATAAAATGATTTCAACCTTAAAAACAAAAAAAGGAAGCCTATTAAAATAAAAGAGAGCTAACTACTTGCATGAATCAAAGCTAAACATTTACAAAAATTAAATCTATGATACTAACATGAAATAAGAAAACCATAAACTAAGTAGGAGAGCATGAAATTAAAATAGTATAAAAAGAGAGCGTAAAATAAAATTTGATATGAAAGTAAAAACAAGGCTAAGAAGCCATGAAAGAAATTTTTATTTAACTTTGATTTATGTCTATAGTATTGCATAATAAGATGAAGATAGTTACATGAAACATAATAGTTATTTATATATGTTTAAAACCCTAGGAGACTATCTAAAATGCCCTTGAGAAATTGTAACCTTCAAGTAATCATTAGAGAAATAATTAATTCCCATTAATACGCCTTTAAGCCTCCATTAATATGTCCATGTACTTTTAATTATGGATCATATGGCAGTGGGTATGTGGGATCCTCCATGTTGCATAAATTCTTTTATTTCCATTCTTCTTTAGCTCTCAACATGTGTGCATTCATTCATCCATTAAACCTCTTCATATTTACTCCGTTTTCTGCAAATAAAAAAAAGTATAATTAAATTTTCTCAAATTAAATCATATACAAAATTACCATTTTACTCCCAAATGAAGATGAACAAATGATGATTTGAAAACAATTTAAATTTTTATTTAAACATGTAAAATACCCTAATATGCTTATCTATTTAAATAAAAGTAAAGTAAATACAGAAGTAAAAATATGCACTTTTACATGCACATCAAATACCTCCACATTTATCTTTTTATTCGTTCGAATAAACTACAACTATGATAAATTCGGTTTCGTAGGAAACACGATTGCATTTAGCATATGCAACAAGCCGTTAAATCTCTAGGTGTATCTAGTAGGACGAGTGTCATCTCATGGGGCTTTTCAGCGGATACTACCCACAAAAAATTAAATGCGATATGTAGATTCTAATACAACTACACGGCGAAAGTTTTCAAAATTATTTACAAATAAAGAATTTACTTTTAAATTGACATGAGTTGGTATATGTTTGGTCATTATCAAGAAATTTTAGTACTTTTACTCATCAAAACTTCCAACAAAAATTAAGTTATCATAACAATTAGACTCTAGTTTGGCTAGTTGTTTTGGTTGATAACATAATATAACTGTAAAATGAATCCTTTAGTTGATTATCAAAATTTCACAAAGTGGTAATTTTATTTCTTTTGAATAACAAGTCAAATCAAATAGTGAAGATAGTGCTTGGATTTCACTTGCTTGCTCTCTTTATTTGAAAAAAAATATTAACATTATTATTATTTACGCACCTAACTAAGATAAACTGAGACCAAATATACCGATCATGCACCGACTTTCGAGTTTACATGAGAAGAGTACAGAGCGTGGCGAGTATACACATTTGCATATGAACATATGACACTGAGTGTTTATTACTTTATTTTAAATTTATTTACATACACCTAACTTAGATAAACTAGGGCTATATATACCGATCATGCACTGCTTTCGGGCTTATGTGAGAAGGGTACGGAGCATGGTGAGTGTACACACTTGCTTGTGAACACATGACTCTAAATGTTTCTTATTTTTATAAAAACCATGTGTTTTTCTCCTTTTTAATAATTTTTTTTATTTGTTCTTAAGAAAGAGTTTTGCAAAATCATCTTAGCATCACTTAACTTAGAAGATCAAAAATGTTATCGCGTTTACTTTAATTCAACCACTTTTTTAAACAAAGATAACAATTAGGACATACTTCATAATTATCACCTATGAACCTTCCTATATATTGGTTAAACCATAATTTCTTGTAATTAAACTTTATTTTTGTTTTTGTTGAGAAAAATAAATTTTCAAAATTTTCAATTTAATAACAAAAAACATACATTTATCTTATAGTGTTTCTTCAAAAGTAAATCAATAGCTAAAAAATATGTTTATGGATTTCTTTTAAGTTTTGAAAAGAAAATGCAAAAAATAAACCATGAAAAATAAAAAATGAACATAAGACCACCCCACACTTGATTTTGACTATGTCCCCACAGTCAATACATGATATAATGAGTGAAATGGAGAAAAATATGTACATATTTTTAGGTGAGGGTTAAAAATTTTTACTAGACATAGTATCACTCATGAAGAATCATGAGCTACTCCTCTCAGTCACTTGCAAACTCCAAATAAGGTTTTAAACGATGACCATTGACTTTAAAAATCAAACCATGCCCAATGTTTTCTATTTCTGTGGTTGTGTGGAAAAACAATATGTACGACATATGGTCCTGTCCACCTTGATTTTAATTTCCCAAGGAACAATTGAAGTTGAGAGTCACACAAGAACTTTTATCTTTGGTGAAAATGTTTTCCTTAAGATTGACCTGTCATGAAAAACTTTTGTTTTTTCTTTGTAAATTTTCTCATCTTCATACGCGTCGTTCCTAGTCTCCTATAATTCATTGAGTTGCAATTTTTTGTTTTTGCCAGTTTTTCAAGATTAAAATTTATGTTCTTAATTGTCCATAATGCTTTATGTTCAAGTTCGACGGATAAATAACATGCTTTGCCATATACAAGCCTAAAAGGTGACATCTCAAGATTGGTTTTATATGCACTTCTATAAGACCAAATTGCATATGTCAATTTTTATGATCAATATTTTCGATTTTTATTTACAGTTTTCTCCAAAATTTGTTTGATTTGGCGATTTGAAACTTTAACATGACCAAAAGTTTAAGGATGGACAAACACCATTGTCCAAGTGGTTGATTGATTTGGCTTTTGTGCGAGAGGTCATAAGTTCGAAACTTGCTTTCGAATGTTTATTGACATGAGATATGCTGTCCCAATGATTTATTGTATATAAAGTACCATTTCAAAAAAAAGGTTTAAGGATGATAAGGAGCAGATAACTTGCGGGTTATTGAGTATTTCTTCGTTAGAGTTTCAAATGAATGATTACAGAAATGGGTTCCATTAATGATGTTTTATTTTATGAACTTCACAACAACTTAGCGGTCATTTGTTTTGCAAGGAGTGGCTTTAACCCATTTAGAGACATAATCAATAGAAAAAAGAAAGCATAAATTTCCAAAAGAATTGGAAAACGGTCCCATAAAGTCAATACCCAAAACGTCAAAGATTTTGATCGTAAGAATGGGGTTCAAAGGCATCATGTTTCATTGAGAGATTCTTTCTAACATTTGGCAGCGATCGCAAGTTTTACAAAACTCAAATGCATCTTTGAAAAGCGAAGGCCAGTAAAAACCAAATTAAAGCACATTTTCCATTGTTTTCTTAGGACCGAAGTGACCCCACAAGCCTGGTCATGACAAAATGAAAGAATACTTTTGATTTTACAATCCAGAATGCACCGTCGAATGATTTGGTTGGGACAATACTCAAACAAGTATGGATCATCCCAACAGAAGTACTTGAATTGTGAAAGAAATTTATATTTATCTTGTTTCGACCGAAATGATGGAGTTTCCTTAGTGACTAAATAGTTTACTATGTCGGTATACTATGGATTAATGAAAACGGAAAGAAGTTGTTCATCGGGAAAGTTCTCATTGATTGGTAAAGAAGATGGTGCATTTGGAAGACATGATGGATGATCAGCAATAAAATTGTAGGATCCCTTTTTGTCTTTGGTCGTAAGGCCAAATTCTTAGAGTAACAGGATCCAACGGATTAAATAAGACTTAACATCCTTTTTAGTGAAAATGTATCTAAGAGAGTGGAATGGTCAGTGTAAAGCATAATGTGTGAGCCAATCAAATAAGATCGGAACTTTTCAAGCGTAAAGGCTACCGCTAGAAGCTCTTTTTAGTGGTTGAATAATTGAGTTGAGCATCGTTAAAGGTCATACTAGCGTGATGATAACATGAAGAATTTTGTTGATGCGCTATCCTAAGACAGCACCAACTGCAAAGTTAGAAGCATCACACATTATTTCGAAAGGAAGATCTGGGAGCGGAAATGAGTTCATTTTTGAGACGTCTGAAAGTGGAAACACAATCAAAATTAAAGTTAAATGGAATGTCTTTTCCCAAAAAAGTCATCAGAGGTCGAGTAATTTTACTAAAGTTCTTCACAAAGCGTTGATAAAAACCAACATGTCCAAGAAATGAATGAATGTATTTGACGGATTTAGGGATAAGTAGATTCGCAATAACCTCAACTTTTTCTTTATCTACCTTAATGCCTTTATTTGAAATGACATGCTCAAGGGCAGTGTCGTGTTTGACCATAAAATGAATTTTTTTCCAATTTAACGTTAAGTGTTTGTCCTTGCATCGATTAAGAACCAACTCAAGATGGTGTAAGCACTTGGAAAAAGAGTTTTCAAAGATGGAAAAATCATCCATAAACACTTCCAAAAAGCATTCAATCATATCAGAAAAGATGCTGACCATGCATCTTTGGAAAGTAGCAAGAGTGTTGCGAAGGACAAATGACAAACGTCGATATGCAAAGGTGCTAAAAGGGCACATGAAATTCATTTTTTCTTAATCTTCGGGAGCGATTGGAAATTGTTTACAACCAGAATAATCATCAAAAAAGAAATATAATTCGTGTTTGGCTAATAGCTCAAGCATTTGGTTAGTGAAAGGAAGAGGGAAGTGATCTTTCCATGTTGCAGCATTTAATTTTCGACAATCAATGCAAACACGCCAATCCATTTGAGTACCATTAGGAATGAATTCGTTAGAATCGTTCTTGATAATGGTAGGTCCATATTTTTTAGGCAAGACATGAATTAGGCTAACCCATGAACTATCAGAAATGGGGTATATGATTCCGTTATCGAGAAGTTTAAGAATTTCTTCATGAACTGCATCCTTCATTTTGGGTTAAACCTTCATTGCGCATCATGAACAGTTTTGGCATCGTCAACTAAGTGGGTACGATGTTGAACGAGAGCGGGACTAATCCCTTTACATCACTGATTAATCCAATTTCTTCTTTGTTTTTCGACAGAATTAAAGTAAGGAAGCTTCTTGATCAAGAGAGAGAGAGAGAGTCGAAGAGATTAAGAAGGAAAACATTTCGTTGTCACCTAAGTATGCTTAACTAAGGTGATTGAGAAGAGCTTGGAGTTCCAACCTAGGAGGTTGCTGAATCAAAGAATTTGGTTGAAGATTTGACCCAACTATGAGGGGTTCAAACAAAAGCGCATTTTCAATTTCATTATATTTCAACTTCATTAGACGCATCATGAATCAGTTGTTCGTATTCAGCCTCATGTTCATGGTTTAGGTCAACTATTTCATTATCAAAAATTTTCTTGAATGGTTCTAACTTCCAACATTTTGTCACGTGGTTCGTTCGGTTGATTTTAAAGATTGAAGATATTAAGATCCAAAGTCATGTTTTCAAAAGAAACAATGGAATTTGATTCATCCGATTGTTCGCGGGTTGTGTCTCTAAACAATGAAATCGATGAGGAATATAAATTGGTCAATTTTGATGAGTATGTCCTCGATTTCTCCCACGGGTTTCATTATCGATCGATCAACTTGAAGAGTTAATTTTTTCGGTTGATGTTCACCTAAGCCAAGTTATTGGTAAATTGAATAAGAAACCAAACTGACACTCGCACCTAAGTCTAATAAGCACTTATTAATCGTTTTGTCTAATATCATGCAAGAGACCGTTGGACGTTCAGGATCTTTGTATTTGACGAAAATTGATTGGGACAAGACTTCGCTAAATCCGACAACTAAGAAAACTTTTTTGGATACATGAGTGTGTCGTTGTTCAGTACACGGGTCCTTTAGAAACTTAGTGTAAGTTGGGACTTGTTGAACGATATTAAGAAGTGGAACGTTAACTTTGACCTGTTTGAAAATTACAACATCCTTTTCATTTGGTCAGAATGTTTCTTGGGTCGAAGGCGATGTGAAAATAGAACACGATATTCAGTAGGTCGGTCTACTTGAGTAGACGAAAATTTTGGAATGGAATTTGATTCGATGTTTGGCTCAATGTTTTGTTCAGATTTGCTTGTTTTTGAAGTGTCAAGAGGAGCTTCCGGTAAATCATTTGGATTAGCAACTTGATTATCAATCGTTTACCGGAACATAAATTCATGATAGCATTCATTTGTATCATATTATCATCCTGAACAACATGTGCTTGATTCGAATTCGTGTTCTGATTTCTGGGGTCAAGAACTGGTTAACTTGGGAATGTGCCTCGTTCACTTTCATTTACAAACGTGGATAATTGACTCATTTTCATTTCAAGTTCAGCAATCAATTGATTCATATTCTGCATGTACGGGGTTAACAAATTTTACAAATTGCTGTTTAATTGGAGGCTTTGAGTGGTTGCTTTAGCCAAAGTTTCAAGACTCTTCTCAAGTGAAGTCAATCATTTATCGTCTTGGGGAGCAAAAGATTATTGCGATTGAATTCGAGATGGACCCACAAAATTTTGTTGAAAATGATTGGGTTGAAAGTTGTGCAGTTAAAGTGCCCTACCGCTCCATAACGTTTGATGTGCGAAAAGTTGCAGTGGAGATATATCGGGGATATAGCAGAATATAACGGACGACTTTAAAAAGAGGAATAATGAACATTCTGCATTAAAAAGAGGAGCAAGCATTACTTATTAGTTCCCACAAAGCAAAACAAGTTATATTAAGTAAAGATAAACAAAGTTGACACTTAAAAAGTTAGAACTAGTTATAATAACTAACAGCGTATATCATTGTTACATCAACTTTGAAGTTACCATAAAACTTAAAAGCAAGACATCAATAAAAATGCTTATTTATAGGAAAGGGAGACATAGTGGGGCAACAAAATCAAGGATATAGCGGATTATTGCCGCAATATCGGGGATAATAGCGGATCTGCTATATTGGGCCGCTTTATAGGAATATCGTTGCCCCAAAAGTCCGCTACGGGTTATATGAGGGATATATCGGGGCAATATTGGGGAATTGACTGCGGTTGAAAGGGAGGAGTCGAAACATTGTTCGGAAATGCTTGAAAATTGGGACGAACCAAATTCGTTTTGGAATTATTTTGGTTCCATACGAAGTTAGAATAATTTATCCAACCAGGATTGTATGTTGGAAAAAATGGGTCATTCTTGACCTTTTTTAAAGCGTTGAGTTGTTCTATTGAATTAGGGCACTGATCGGCTGTGTGATTTGGATCACTGCATTTATAACACGTTGGTTGAGAAGCTGGGTTCATTTGGTTGGATAAGAAAACTTTGTCAAATTTATTGATCATTGCATCGATTTTAGCTTTCAAAGGCAAAGATGATCCTATCGAGTGTGCGCTCGATCATGAATAAATGGATGTTCCATTAGAACATTCCCATTAAGATGACTTTTCACCAAGTTTTGAAGGAACTGCCAAGCGTCGCCGTGATGTTGGGCGAGAAAATTGCCTTGGCACATCGATTCAAGTGTGGTGCATGAGCTGTTTTCAAGTCCATTATATAAGATTCGGCAAATAGTCCATTTTTCGAAATTTTGTTATGAATTTTAGTTGTTTTTTCCGACGCAAACTTTAACAAATATGTCTCAAGTTTTGATCGAGTTCGATGGCAAGCCAAGCAACCATTTTTCAGCGTAATTGGTAAGGGCAAATGGAGTTAACCGAGGTTTGATTCCATCATTACATAATTGTTGGAGTTTAATGGTAGCACATACTAGTTCGAATTTCGTTAAGAAGATGTATGGATCACCGTGTTCAAAATTGCCATATTTTCGGAGCGTGGCAATATGATTGAAATGAATTTTGAAATATTTACCCGTTGGGTGGGTAGCGTGATGCAAGAAGGAATAGAAACTCTATTGGAAAAATTCTATCCATCAGAATTCGGGGAGGATTTTCATTCCCCATAATTGGAGGATTGTTTGTTCGAGTTAAACGATTTGTTGTTGTGTCCCAAGTTTAGGTACTTATGCACAAATGAAAAAGGTAGAGTAAAAAGTAAGAACCGAGTTTAAAAGAATGAAACAAGGTTTAGAAAATGAAATCAAGTGAAAAATTATTATTTTTGTATTTTTAAAGGAAAAATATTTACCAAAAGGAATTTATTTTCAAAAGGGAGATTTGATTTTTATTTTGTTTTTTGGGGAACTCTTTAAATGTTTTTTCCGTTTTTTCTAGTTTTTTTTTCAAAAGATTTTTTTTGGATTTAAAAAAATCAAGTAAAATGCAAATTTTTTTAGATTTTGTTTTTTCTGTTATTTTATATATGCATGAATAATGCAACTAAATGAATGCAAAAACTTAATTGCAAAAATTTTGTCCTGAGTAGGTTCTAACTCAAAATTATCTAATCACACTTTGTCTTAACCCAATAAAATAGTTCTTAGTCAGGTAACAGACATGAGATATTGATGCACCACGAATCACCGCAACAATGCAGTCGAATGTTTAAGTATTTTCAAAGAAATTATCACTATAATATTTAGGAATCACAATAATATTTATATATGATTATTGCTCTACCGTAGTCTAGACACCAAGAAATTAGATTGTCGAAAGGAGACAAATTGTCAAGATGCAACTAAGCCCTAAATGAGCTCATGCCATCCTTAAGTCCAATGTCTAACTATAATTATTAGTCAGACTCTATGATGAAATGTTATTTGTAGGCCAAGGAAGGGATGATGAAATCTCCCACCTTTTTGAATTTGGATGTTACCCTTAGAAAAGAAATTAAGATGATATAAATGCAAAGTGGAAATTAAACGTGAATTAACAATGCAAGTACAAATGGGAGAAGGGTGGAAAAGAAAAAAGAAAAAGAGAAGAAGCGAATCGATGTTCCAACACCAAAAAGGTAAATTTCTATAGTTATAAATTCATATTCCTCTTAACTCTAAATCTCTTCTCGGATCTGTAGTTTTTATTGTATATATACACACCATGTTATACATATTCTTTTCGATTAGAATGTAAAAAGAACCACGTTAAGGAACTAATTGAAATTTGGGATATTTGAAAAGCTAGATATGTGAGTGAGAAATTATATAATTTATTTATAATTTTAAAATTATTATCATTGCATTTAATTTAATTATTATTCCTAAATAAGATCTGATGAACTGTTGGCTAAAAATAAATGTATAGGAATATTGTCTACATATACAATAGAATATATAATTGGAATAAAAAGTATACGTACAACCTAATCTGGAAATGTGGATTCAGTCCCGATTATTTATTATTGTAGAATGTTTGCTTATTAGGTTGTAAGTTAGGTTACCTTGTTGACTTGGAATGTGAATTTCTATGTTTTAATTTATTTGGAGCGGGGTATAATTTGATTATATATATTTCCATGTAACCTCAATAAATTATCCAATTTTCTAAAATGTATAAAAGTGCATCATTTGAATTAATAAGGTATATACTAAAAAAGAAAGAGATGTCTGAACTATGTATATTCTTCTACGTAGATTGCACTGTCTATTTTAATAAAATACAAGAGATAATTTCTTGTAATTTTAAACACAGTAAAAGTCTCATTTTTCGGTAGTCGGTCGAAACGATAATCCTTTTTGAAAGGATGACTTTATTAAATTAAAATGTGTAAAGGAATGTTCTAGTTTAGGAATTAATAATTAAAAAATAAGAATATATATACATAAAACCACACATATCGATTAAAAAATAAACAAACACAAACATATAGCACAAGTTACGATAATATTCGTATGAGTTATTATAGCATATTAAATTATATGATTAAAAAAAGAAGTAACAGGAATTTCAAAATTTATAGATATTAACTAAAAATTTAATTGGGAATAAATTTGCAGTTAATAGAGAGTTAAAAGAATTAAATAGGGGTTAATTAGAGAATTTGATGTGGCATCGACGAGGAAATTAAATAAGCAGAAAAATGGATTTTGAAACAGGTAAACAAATGACAGATTATCCCATTTTGACATTAGTGAGTAATAATTTTGGACAATGGATATTTATTAGGCGAAGAGGAAAATAAGTAAATCAAAGCCTAAGCATATAACATAGGAATAATAATGTCGCGAACAAGTAGGTACTAATACAATTTAATACATGTAGGAAGCAATATAATTTTCAAAGTAGAAAATTATATAAATTATATAGCCTCAATTATATGTTTAAAATATGTGAATTAGTGGGCCTAGCCCAACAATTAGACTTTAAATGTTTGGTTTGGTTTAGTGGGTTGGGACGCGAGGTCAGCAGAGTTACATAACAAAAGTCTGCCATTCACCTGGAGACTACTAGCAGTTGTGTATATTTCTACCGATGTGAGACATCTTCTACTATAGCACTCGTATGGAAGAGATATGCGTTATGAACAGGTGATGGGATGGTTCGTCTCAGATTTGAAGTATTAAATGATCCAATACTTTTAAGAAAATGGAGTCTGCTTCACTTTCAATATGATATATTAAGTAAATAAAAGGGGCATTTTCCTTGACTTACTTAGATTAGTCTAAACATGATGTTAGCTATGGAAGGTCGACGGACTATGTCAATATTTTGTGCCAATATTTAATAGTAGGTCTGGCATATAGGCTATGACCGCTAGCGGTCTCGAGCGAGCGGCAGCAAAGACTTGGATTATGCCCTGGTGGATTTCCCTACAAATGTAGAATCCATATGAGATACGCATAGACCTCAAAGTAGATGGTGAGACAAAAATTAGTCTATTATTAGTGGGGTAGTTGACCTTTAAACGAGTCTTTTAGATACGGTAGTAGTACGACAATTAAATTATATAAATTATAAAGCCGCATATAATGGTCATTGGTCCCTGTAGCTAGAACCAACCAACTAACATTTACGTTGTGAAGGGCCTGCTTCGAAGATTGAGGTATTAAATGGCCATTGGGTCTGCCTCCTTCTTATTTAAAAAGTATTAAGTGGCTGGGGATTTGGATAGTAAAACGGTTAAACATATATGTGGATAAGCATATGCTTATATAGTGATACATTAGAAAAGGTTAAATTAGGCATATCGTAGGTGCACATAAGATTTAACAGATTAGGCATAAATAATAGACCTAACAGTTAAATGGAAATCAATCGGTATAAATTAATGGTTTGAGCAAAGTATGTAAATTTTCAATCACTAGAATGTTGTTCCGAAGTCCATCCTCATAACAACCCACATGATAGATTTAAAGAGGCTGAATGAAGGAGCAAGACGAGAACTGCAGATGGTGAAGCCTTCTTATTCATGCTCAGCTTGGACAAGGCAATTAAATAATCTAAGAATGATATTTCAAGATAGCAACCTTAGTCAATATGTAGGTTATATTATATTTTTCAATTCCACTATGAGTTTATATTGATCATACCTTGGTATACTTGCATTTACTACATGTTACCAAAACCAACAATCCGTATTCTAATGATTTGAGTTTCGATTTAGACAAAAATTTGGGCCTATTAAGCTATGGGTTATTACAATTGCATTTACTGAATCACATACGCATGTGTTTTAGTCATTGTTTGAACATAGTGTCATCTGGTCTATTTTATCGTAATTTTACTTACCCCAATATCCTTTTTGCTAAAACCTATACTATTGATACAACTAATTGTTTGTGATTAGTTAAAGTTGTAAAAATAGGATTATTTTCGATGAACAAAAAATAAAAAATTATCGCTTCCATGTTACACTCCTCATACTGCTGCGGCCCCTCATCCATCACTAGTTGTGAAGCTTCCCTTAAAGAAGAAGACCCGAGAATCACTATGTCAAGTGATCAAACACTTTGTGCAGTTCAGTCTCTTTTATCAAACATCTTGTGTGTGTTGTTGTGGGCCGGTAGTAAAGCCCATTAATGCGTGTTATGTGTTGTACAAACTCTGAAATGTTTGGACGTTGGCTGACATTATTTGTTTTAAATAAAATCTTGTTTTTCCCACGAATACATTTCTCTTCTCTACTGCTCTATTTCTTCCTCTACATTTCAACTTCTTCTTTCCTTCATCGTGCTCCTTGTAATACTCCGCTGCAATAAATGGTATCAGATTCAAGAATTGAGCAAATAAATGACTAGTATAACCGCACAACGGTGGGAAAACCGACCGCTCGATTGTATAACTTTGATAAGAAATATACATTTAAAAAATTTGTTAATATTACTTAAACATTAAGTGATAATATGTTTGAAAAGAATAAATTGAGATTTGAATCTGAAAATATGAATTTCAAATTTAAATATTAATCAAAACATTCAAAATTGTCGATTTGAAATTGAAAATTTTAAAATCATGATAGATTTGAATTTGAAATCTTTTATGTGCAAAATAAAAGGAGAAAGTTTAGGAAAACCGTGATGAGACAAGATCCATGTTTTTCGAAAAACCGCGATGAGACAAGATCCACGTTTTTCGAGAAACCGCGATGAGACAAGATCCACGTTTTCTTAGCTTCAGGAAAATTGATTTTGGCAAATAGAAGTAGGCAAACCTCCCTACGGCCGGTTTGATAAAGATTCAATTTGATCTACCTTAGAAAAGCTGAACAAGAACTACTAAATACTCAAATTTCAGATCAGATCCAATCTAATAATGATCAATTACATTCCTCTATTCAAGAATTTCAATCTTCTTTACAGTTGATTTTCAAGGAACTCAAAAGACCCGAGACAATGGAAAGACAATTCTCATCAACAACCGCAAAATATTGAATAATTCAACTGGAGTTTTGGGCGCGAATCTTGCTGAAGGTAATAGATCTAATTCTTTAAATAGCAATCAGTTCTTGATACTGATTTACTGGATCAAGCTAGAACAAATCAGACCAATATAACTGCTCATAGGAATTCTCATTATGAAGGTTTTCATTCACCACCATTTCTTCCTCAAAAATCAATGAAATTAGAATTCCCTTTATAAACTGGATCTGGCGATATTTTAGCTTGGTTGAAAAAAACTGAATTAGTTTTTAGATATTATAATTTACCTGATGCCGACAGAGTTTAGGTATGTTCATTTCATTTAAGAGACGAAGTTTTACAATTGTATCACTGGTTTTAAATCGACGTTGATGATTACTTTGTCTAGGAAGTGTTTAAAGAGGGCATACTTATAAGATTTAGTACTTTTGATTTTCAACAACCATTTGAAGCATTGTCAAATATGAAACAGACAACAACAGTAAGAGAGTACCTTAGTAAATTAGAGCAGATCTCCAGCTTATTGGACAAATTGCATGCAAAGTATGCGTTAGCTAGATTTGTAGGGGGTTTAAAATCCGATATTAAATATGAAGTGCTTTCTAGCTAAACAAAATCGTTCAAAGATGCAATTACGTTAGCAAAAATAAGTGAAGAGAAGTATATGCAAATAAGGAAACCATTCAGACCATATAAGTATACTCCTCACAATAATCAATCCACATCTCCACCATTTTTCAAAGCTAGACAATCAACTCAAAACCATTCCAGACTCCTTTCTAAGGAAACTCACTTCAGTTGACATTGTACAAAGAAGAAACCAAGAGCTATGCTATATATGTGATGAAAAATGGATTCCAGGCCATAAATGCAAAGGAAAATATGCGTTCATGTTAGAAAGTTTTTTGCAAGGTTTAGATTCATTAATACATACTGAAGTTGATAATGAAGAAGATACAATGGGTCAGTTTCAACATGAAGTATCTTTAAGTGCTATAAGTTGAGTTGATGCAAATAATACAATTAGAATTCAAGGATTTGTCAAAGGTCATCTTATTTACATCTTAGTTGATTCAAGATCAACACATAAATTTTTGAATGAAGATTTGGCAAAGAAAATGGGACTGCATATTGATCTTATACAAACTTTTGATGTGTATGTTGCTAGTGGTGAGAAATTAAAAGGATAAGGTATCAATTCAAATGTGTCTATCCCTTGTCAAAAAACAAAAATATATGCTAATTTTTTGCATTTACCTATGGAAGGGTGTCAAATGGTTTTGGGTGTGCAATGAATGAAGCAACTTGATGTAACTTTCAGTTTTAAAAAATTGGAAGTTCAGTTTTTACTACATGGCGAACTCACGATTTGGAGGGGCATTCAACCTAAGGAAGTTACGATTGCGTCTGCAAATACAATTACAAAGGACATTAACTATTATTGTTTGAGTTTTATCATTCATATATGTACACTTACTACTAAAGATAAACCAATTAAGTTGCTCCACAAGCAACCTCCTTCCTCAGCATCTCAAATGCCTGAATATTTACAAGCAATCTTAAATAATTTTCCTGCAATTTTCTCTTCAAACTCTTCTCTTCCTCCACCAAGGAATTATGATCACAAGATACCTTTGTTGCCTGATACAAAACCACTATGTATGAAATCATACAAGTATTCCTTTCATTTGAAAAATGAAATTGAAAAATTGATTCAGGACATGTTAAAACTAGGAATTATTAGAGCAAGTTCTAGCTCTTACGCAACACTTGTAGTGACGGTAAAAAAAATCTGATGGATCATGGAGAATGTGCATTGACTGTAGAGAACTCAACAAGCACACAATTAAATATAAGTTTCCAATTCCAATAATTGATGGATTATAGGATGAACTTTGTGGGTCGAATTTTTTTTCTAATCTTGACTTGAAATTTAGTTATCACCAACTAAGAACGTTTGAGAATGATATTCATAAAACAGCCTTTCGTAGTCATGAAGGTCATTATGAATTTACTGTTACGCCATTTGGTCTCAGTAATGCTCCATCAACTTTTCAAGGCTTGATGAATACAATATTCAAATCTTATCTAAGGAAGTTTATCCTTGTATTTTTTGATGATATATTGATCTACAATAAATCATGGACTGACCACTTATTTCATATATCATTGACACTGAAAGTTTTGCAGGAAAATCAATTGGCAGTGAAATTATCCAAATGTCATTTTGCTAAAACAAGTATATCATATTTAGGCCATGTTGTTTCACGACAAGACATTGCGGTTGACGAAGAAAAGAAATGGTAGTTAAACAATGGCCTATTCCGAAAACTTTGATAGCACCAAGAGGTTTTTTTAGGCCTATCTGTTTATTACAGAAGATTTATAAAAAAATATGGTATTATAGCAAAGCCACTCACTAACCTTCTAACAAGAATGCATTTCACCGGGATACTGAAGCACAAGTAGCATTTGATAGTTTGAAATCTTGTTTGTCTTCTCCTCCAATATTAGATATGCCAGATTTTACTCAGACATTTACCATAGAGTGTGGCGCTTTAGGAGAAGGTATTGGTGCTATGTTACTTCAGAAAGAGAGGCCAATTGCTTTCTTAAGCCAAGCATTGAAGGGAAATAATCTGCATTTATCAACTTATGAAAAGGAACTTTTAGCTCTTACACTTACAACAAAGAAATGGAGTCAATATCTACTGGGGAAGAAATTCATAGTTAAAACTGATCATAAGAGTCTAAAATATCTTTTGGATCAGAAATTACAAACAGGGATTCAAAGTAAATAAATAGCGAAATTACATGGTTTTGATTATGTAGTTGAGGCAGGCAAGGAGAACATAGTAGCATATTGTCTTTCCAGAAGACATGATGTGGATACTGACATTACTCAAAATGCAACGCAACTTGCAGTAACTTCTATAGTCCAAAATACTTGGTTAGATGATTTCAAGTGCAAAATTATAGAAGACCCATACTTTTCAGACTTACATAAAAAAATAATGAATAGTTCCTTTGATCCTTCAAAATATAAACGGGTTGTTGGAGTGTTCTTTTACAAAGGTAAAATCATTATTAATCCTTCTGATGTTCAACTAAAGAAAGCTTTATTACATGAATATCATGCAACTCCCTTGGACGGTCACTCTGGTATTGATAGAACTCTAAAAAGATTTAAACACGTTTTCTTTTGGCATGGAAAAAAAATCAGATGTTCAAGAATTTATCCAATCATGTGATATGCCAAAGTGAAAAATCTAAAAATGTTAAGTATATTTGGTTACTACAACCACTTCCTATCCCAAACAAAATTTGGGAAGACATAAGTATGCATTTCATTATTGGGCTGCTAAAGTGTAATAAGTTCATTATGATTTATGTAGCAGTGGACAGGTTAAGTAAGTATGCTCACTTTTTTCCCTTGACACATTCATTTACAGCAGCTCAAGCGGCTAAGGTGTTATTTGATGGGGTATATAAATTGCATGATCAATAGTAGTGATAAAGATGAAATTTTTACAAGCAAATTTTGGACAAAATTATTTAAAATACAGGGCTTTTCACTGGCATTAAGTTCTGCCTATCATCCACAATCAGATGGCCAGTCACAAATCATAAATAAACACTTGAATGCTACTTGAGGTGTTTTTGTAGTCATAAACCACATGAATGGGTGAAGTGGCATAAGTTTTGCGGAATTTTGGTAAAACACAACTTGAAAATTACCTATTAATTCTACAACTTTTGAGTCAGTTTATGGAAGGAAACTACCATGACTACTATCCTATATTCCAAAACCTGCTAAAATATAGCAGATCAATAAAGAATTGTACTCCAGAGGTATTGCTTTAAAATTACTGAAAGATAGCATCAATAAAGCAAAAGAAAGTATGACAAAATATGCAAACGCACACAGTTCTGAAAGAGTTTTTCCAAGAAGGTGACTGGGTATATTTGAGACTACAACCTTATCGGCAAATCTTAGCGGCAAGTCAAAAGACGATAAAATTATCACCGAATTTTTTTTCCCTTATGAAATTGAACAAAAGTTTGGAACTTTTGGGGTACAAGCTTAAACTACCACATTATCAAAAATACATCTAGTGTTTCATGTTTCTCAATTGAAAAAGAAATACTGCTCGTACTAGGTAAGGCACAATCACTGAAGTATTGGTCAAGTGGAAGCAGTGACCAATTAAAGAAGCAAGCTGGGAAGATTACTGGAAACTAATTGCTCGATTTCCCACCTTTGGTCTTTGGACAAGGTCTAAATTTAATGGGAAGCACCTGTTACACTACTTATACTGCTGCGGCCCCTCGTCCATCACTAATTGTGAAGCTCCCCCTAAAGAAAAAGACCCGAGAATCACTATGTCAAGTTGTGTACATGTTGTTGTGGGTCGGTTGTAAAGCCCATTAATGTGTTCTGTGTTGTATAAATTATGAAATGTTTGGACGTAGACTGACATTACTCATTTTGAATAAAATCTCGTTTTCCCTTTAATACACTTCTCTTCTCTAGCGCTTTACTTATTCCTCTACAATTCAACTTCTTCATTCCTTAATCATGCCTCCAAAACCTCCTCGTAATACTCTACGGCAACATTCCATTGTTCTTCGCTTTAATTTACCCCAAATTTAGTACTGCTGAAACATGTTCTATTTGTACAATTGATCGTTTATATTAATTCAATATTGGTAAAACATGACTATTTGGCATTGAAGAAAATATCATAATTTTTCAGTTTTCACCCTTTGCAACACTGTTTAAAAAATGGATCGGCCTTCTGTGCCTTTTTATCCGAACTCTTCTTTCTTTGTTCTTAAATAAAAACCATCTCCTATTATTATTATTTTTCCTTTTTAATGGCATTTTTTGAAGGTTAGCTGGTTTTTGTACATATTTAGTCAGCTTACTTATTAATTTATATTTTCATTCTATTTTATTTGCTTTAATCAAATAGTATATACTTATACAGACATAATATGAACCGACATTGTATACGCATGCTCATAGGATATGACTAAGTTATTTATTGTGCAAAAATATGTTATTATAGGTTTACTATGTAATATGACAAAATCTACAGTTATAAGGTGAAAAGAAAAGAAATGTTTCGCGCAACCTTTTTATATGGTTCCAAATGAACCCTTTTATGACTCTTTTCTTCCTATGCTTGTGCCGAGTGGTTTCAGTTAAATGTCGACAATCATGGGGTTGTGCACAGTTTTGCTTATGACTTTTAATTCTTCTTGCTGTGCTAGACTATTTTCATTGGCGTGCTTATTGGTTTTTTCTTCTACAAACTTTTAATTTTTTTGATACGGGCATTTACTACATGTGTGCATTGAATCGTAAGATGGATTGGTAATTACATAACAACCAACATTTTTTTCCTTAAACATTGGGTATGGACTAAAACGAAAAAGAGTTTTTATTCTCTGATTTTTCATTACATTATTACAATGTTGCAGCCTATATATATAAGTGTAGACTATCTTCTGGGCTGAAGAAAGAAGCCCAGCCCAATAAGTACAGAATGAAACAAATAAAGTAAAGAGCTGATACAACCAGACCCTTATTACGCCCCCATAAACGAAACTAGGGTTTTCCAGCCCGTTAAGTCTTCTCTTCATTTTTCATGGCGGCAGGGAAAACGCGAAGCTCCTCCCTAAGCCGAACGAAATTCTTAGATGAAATTGCTTTGGTTAATACATCTGTACGTTGATAAAAAGACGGGATATGCCGGATCTGGAGCTTCCCGCTTCCAGTTCGTTCTCTAACGAAGTGAAGATCCACTTCTAGGTGTTTCGTTCTCGAGTGCTGAGCAGGGTTCATGGATAGTGATATGGCACTCAAATTGTCCACCCAGACAGTCGGCTTTTATTTAAGCTCGAACCCTAATTCTCTAAGAAGTGCTTCAGTCCAAGTGATCTCGGCAGTAACGTTGGCGATAGCTGTGTATTCTGCTTCAGTGCTCGACCTAGAAACGGTTGATTGCTTCTTCGTGCACCATGAAATGGGGTTGTTGCCGAGGTACACACAATACCCAGTAGTGGATCTTCTGTCGTCTAAATCATTGGCCCAATCCGAATCACTGTAAGCTTTTAGAATCATATTTTTGCATGACACTAGTCTTAACCCATAGTGAACGGTTCCCTTTAGGTATCTGAAAATGCATTCAACTGCATGCCAATGTTCATTCGTTGGTGCTTGCATGTATTGGCAGACCTTATTTACACTAAAACAAATGTCTGGTCTAGAAATAGTTGCATATTGGAGTGCCCCAACCACACTCCTACATTGTTTGATATTTTCAATCGGCTCACCCTTGTCTTTAGACAGCTTGAGATTACTTGTCATAGGTGTGGGGAGTGCTTTGGCATTCTCCATATTTGCTCTTACTAGAATGTCTGATATGTCTTGCTTTTGTGATAAACTGATGCTTGAATCTGCATTTCTCTGAATATGTATGCCTAGAAAGTAATTAGCATCCCCCTTGTCTTTTATAGCAAATTGTCTGCCTAAACATTTGATAACTATTTCAACCCATATATAGCTTTGTGTGACTCGCACACTTGATTGCTGTTGTCTTTAGAGCTATAGCCTTTTGGTTGTTACATGTATACTTCTTCCACTGAGTCGCCATTTAAGAATGCATTATGCACATCTAACTTCCTTATCTCCCAATGTTTGTGTAAGGCTAAGGTTAGTATAATTCTGATTGTTGCTGGCTTAATGACTGGGGAGAATGTCTCATTGAAATCAAAACCATACTATTGGGTATAGCCTTTTGCCACAAGTCTTTTGTGCTTAATTATTTTTCCATCTTCATCTCTTTTGATTTTGTAAGTCCACTTGCTTCCAACTATATTTTTGTGTTTTGGTGGGTCAACTAAGGTCCATGTTTTGTTTAAATCAGTGCATTATATTCTTCATCCATGGTTTTCCTCCACCTTTTATCTTTAACTGCTGATTCATACGATGTTGGATCTACTTCATTGATTTGAGTGTTGAATATTTTAGGCTTAAAGATACCACTTTTGGATCTAGTGGTCATGGGGTGTTGACTAATGGTTAACTGTGGCACTTGATGTTCAACCATACAGTAATCAGTAGCTTCATTTGTTGAGTCTTCGTTGCCTTGATTTTCCTGTATATCTACTTGCTGTTGTTTATTATGTTGTGAGTTGTCCGCTGCACTTTGCTCTGAATTATCAATGTGAACACTCTTTGTAGACTAATGATTTATTTTATTTACCTAGCTGATCCAATCAGACAGGTTAGGTATTTGACTTGTGCTTGCATTGCTGATGTCCATTCCTTGTTTGTGTTTTTCATTTTTTGCAAAAGGGAAAACACTTTCATTAAAAACTACATGTCTTGAAATATAGAGCCTGCCCTGATTGTCTAGACACGTGTAGCCTTTCTGATTATCTGCATAACTCAGAAAAGTAAATTGACTAGACCTCAGGCTCAATTTATGTTTGTTGTATGGTCTGAGACAAGGAAAACACAGGCACCCAAAATTTATTAAGTGCTCATAATCTGGTTTGATACCAAAAAGTTTTTCTAAAGGGCAGATATGGTTTAACACTTTGGTTGACATTCTATTAATGAGATACACTGCTGTGGAAAATGACTCCCTCCAGTATCTCATAGGTAGACTTTCTTGTGACAAAAGTGTTAAACCAGTCTCCACGATGTGTTTGTGTTTTCTCTCCACCAATCCATTTTGTTCAGATGTGTGTGGGTATGTCATTCTATGTATGATTCCTTTCATACTAAAGAAATCTTTTAGGGATTTGAACTCACCCCCACCATCTGTTTGTATCATTTTCACACTGCTATTTAACTGTTTCTCAATGCAAGTGATGAAGTGTTTCATAGCACTACACGTGTCTGATTTTGCCTTTAAAAAGTATATCCATGTATGCCTGCTATATGCATCAACAAGTGATAGGTAATACCTATCTCCTTGAGTTGAATTATGTGGAGATGGTCCTCACACGTCAGCTGCCACTAGCTCGAGAGGCTTTTCATATACAGTCTTAGAATATTGAAAAGGTAATTTGTGACTCTTACCAATTTGGCGGTGAGTACATGTATTAGAACTATATAATTTTGGAAAAGAAATTTTACTTTCATTCAATACTTGTTTGACTACATCAATACTAGGATGTCATGACTTGCAATGCCATACATCAAGAATGTTGTCCTTTTTGTTATCATCAGTACTAACATTATTACACCATACTGAATTATTACAAAAAAGTCTTTTTCTCATATTGCTGAAGTTGTATAAACCTTGATCCAGTTTACCCTGTAACAATATGCTTTTATTTAGCAAATCCCTGACAAGACAAAATTTAGGGTGAAACTCAAAATATACTTTGTTTTCTTCAGCAAATTGTAAGACACTGGTTAAATTCTTTTTGATACTTGGTACCCTCAATAAGTTATTAAGATAGAGTAGCCTTGTACCTTTTATTGTGCCTGTTCCCACATGAGATATATTTATTGTTTCGCCATTTCCCATTGAAATTAAATGCTTACCTATGTAGCTTTTGTTTCCCAAGTTTAGATTTTGCAAGTTGTTAGTCATATGGTTAGTGGCCCCTGAATCAGGGAACCACTCTCCATGTTGATGTCATCAGATCTGGTTGCATCATCTGTTGAGTTGCCTACATTGTTTCTGGATTGATTACTGGTTTGTGCCATGTTTACTGTTGGTCCCTTGTTTGTTTGACCTCGCTGAGCAATATTGTAATCTTCGTTGAATATGAAGTAGCACTTATTTGCCATGTGGCCAAATTTATCACAAATTTGGCATTTGACCCTATTGTTGTATAGGTACTTTCCTCTGCCTCTTCCCATTTGATTGTCGTTTCCTCTTGAGTTTTGATTTTCTTGTTTATTTTGACCGTGTTTCCGATTTCTGTTCTTTGTGGAGGAGGCATAGTTGGCTGAATAGTCTTCTTGCATGGGTCTTCTCTGTTCAGCTCTACCTTCATGAGCAAGGAGGGCTGACTGAACATACTCTATGTTTGGTAGAGTTTGCTATGTAGCAAGAAAAGTCACTAAAGATTCATATTCTTGATCAAAACCATTTGTAATGATAAGGATCTTCTCACTGTTAGATATCTCATGAGCAACATACTTCAATTTGTCACAGAGATTCTTGATTCTGGAAAGATACTCTCTCATACTTGTATCATTCTTTCTTGCATTTTATTGCTCTCTTCTATAGTTCATAACTATGGTTGCTGATTGTGAACTGAATATTCTTTCAATAGATGACCATATTTCATATGATGTATAACAGCCTACAAGTTGTGACACAAGACTTTGACTGATAGAAGATAATAGCCAAGATGCAAGTAAATTATCTTGCATTTGATATTGAATGTAATCTGGATTGCTAATAAGTTTTCCTTTATCATCGGTGATGTTGATGGGAGGAATCATCTTGGTTCTCTTCACATAATCTTGCAGATCATAACCTCTCAATGCAATTTCTACTTGATATTTCCATGTTATATAGTTGTCTTCATATAATGGTGTGTTTATTGCCTGATTTTTAGGTCTAATCAAGATTGGATCTGTGCTTTGATCATTTCTGAATCTGTTGCCTGTATTTACAAAGGTGGCATCATCATCTTGATCTGCTATGGTGGATCAACAACACTGATATCTAGATATCTTGATCAAGAAAGCAATGTTTTGGCGAAGCAATGATAAAATTGCAGCCAAAGCAGGATGAAACGAGTGAGAACAGTGCAACCAGATGAGGAGATGAAGGTCTTGAATCTGATCCTCTTCTAGGATGGCATTATGATGGGCAAAAACTGATGAAAACTTGATGCTATACTGATCACAGAAAAAGGCATGCCTCCTTTATGATGATAATGCTCTGAGGGGAGAAAGGAGGAATCAATTTCTCTGATCAATTGCAGCCTTTTGGCTATGGTGGCTTTGATACCATAAAACGAAAAAGAGTTTTTATTCTCTGATTTTTCATTACATTATTACAATGCTGTAGCCTATATATATAACTGCAGACTATCTTCTGGGCTGAAGAAAGAAACCCGGCCCAATAAGTACATAATGAAACAAATAAAGTAAAGAGCTGATACAACCAGACCCTTATTATGGACCATGTGTTTGAAATAAAAAATAGGCGGAATTGTCATACTTGAATGTACATTGACTGTTAAAAATATAATTAACCAATATGGTGTATTCACAAATAAAAAAAGGAACCTAGAATATATTTTCAAAATGTTTCATGAATGCATTCCTGTATAAACCCAGTAATATGTTCTCATTGTGTTAATAATAAAATCAGGGCTTTTTACATAAACGACCGGTAGAGTAGGAGAACCCTAGTAATTCTACCACAATCTAATACTAGAGTTGAACAAGAAAAGGTAATTATACTTGGGTTCGAAAACTAAAAGATAAGTGATAACGATAAATCAAATACATATTCGTGTATATAGCTAAGTGTACGGATATAGTAATATATTAATATCATGATAAACAGGCCCGGCCCAAGGCATATGCAAGGGATGCATTTGCCTAGAGCATCAATTTACGGAGGGCAACAAGAAAACGTATTTGCTTCTCAAACTGAAACCACGGTGGACAAACAATCACATCATTCCCAGCCTCCTCCTCAATGCCAAGCTAATGGTATTTGCTTCAGTTATTCACCCTAAGGCATGAATTGTTTCCATCGTAACTTGTTGCCTTGTGTTTCAGCCGTCGGCCCTGCCAACGTCAATCTGCCCTTCTAATGCCTGTTCAGCTTTTTCAAACCCATAAGTACATGTTAATCTATCTCCTTTTTTTTGGGTTAATTTTGATATGTTTGGATTTCTTAGTTTCATACTGATATGTAGTTAAGATCAATTTTCCACATTCCGTCCGACGTGCCGAAACTCCAGCCATCTCGGCCCGGTTCCGGGGTTGACCGAACGGAATCGCCAAAAGAACCCGTTCTATTGTCGGCAAACAAAAAAAAATATATCAAAGAATCTTAGCAGGCTTTAAATCATCAGTAAAAAGAAATTTAAATCATTTTACTGTCAAAGAATCACCAGTAAAAAAAACAGTAAAGTAAAAACTGTAAAAAGCAAAACAAGTTTAAATACTTTCATTCATAAATCAAAACTCTTAGCAGGCTTCAATCAATTTAAGTTTAACATTTTGCTCAAAAAATCAGACAACAAATCACAGTGTCAACTTTCAAATTTGCAAAGGAATCAAATATTAGGCTATAAAAAGCATAATAGTCTCAGAACAATACATAGAAACTCACCAATTCGAAGCCGTAAGCAACCAAATTTACTCTGGAAGAAGGTATTTGATAACTGGAATTCGCAGCCATGCGGAAAGCTTCGATCAAATTAAAGCGCGACTTGAAGCAGGTGTCCATTTTTTTCTTCTCTTTTCCCTTTTCGCGTCTGGTATTTGAAGTCTAGAAACGTGAATGAGTAGGCGGCTTCGAGCGGCAAATACTTAGGGCAAATGATTTAGGGATGAAATAATAAAGTGGGTTGAGCTTTAATTGGATGTTGATTGGCTGTGTACCTTGCTTTTAGAATTAGGTTAGTGGACAGTTACTTTAAATATGAGCATATGTTCATTGTTTTTATTATAACTTTTTTTAGCTAACTGAAATTATATTAACAAATTTATGTTATATAATTTGTATAATTTTTGTTTATTATTTAGGTGCTTGAATATGACAAATCATGATATTGTCTGGAATTATTGTACGGTAGTCGGTATCAATAAATAGAAAACGAAGTGTAATTATTGCAATAAAGAAATTGCTGGTAGAGGTGTAACACGTATGAAAGAACATTTGGCAGCAATGACTGGCAATGTTGCACCATGTCCAAACGTTCCTAAAGAAGTCAAAAAACTAATATGGGAACATCTAATCAAAAAGAGAAATGAACAAAGCCAGGGAAAGCTTGAAAAATAACGTGTGCAAGAAGAATTTATGAGCATGCCCGAACAACAAAATTCAGACGTTGGAAGTAATGGAAATGAAGATGATAGAGATATTCAACATGCCTTTCAAGCAAGTAAAGAATCTTATATTAGTGATGAAAGACAATGTTCAGGCGTATGATCCAGCGGAGTAAAGCGCACCGATCGTTCTAAATCCTTAAGAGTAGATAATGATTTTGAGATACGTGTAGCTTTCAGGATAGATTCGTATGTTCAAACACGAGGAGGTAGATCTCAACCTTCAATTAAAACTATAATAAAAGGTATTAAAGATGCCAAAAAACATATAGGACGTGCAATATCTAATTTTTTTTATTTAACCATATTGCCCATAATGCTGCAAGTAGTCCTTATTATCAAACAATAGTTGATGCCATTGCAGAAGCTACTCCTGGAGTTAAAGCACCCACTCCAGGGGAACTTTCGAAAACTTATTTAGATTTAGAATGCACAGAAACAACATATTGATACTTACTCCAAATTTTGGGATGGGTATGGTTGCACATTGATGTGCGATGGTTGGAGCACACAAAATAGAAGAAAAATCATAAAGTTTCTTGTGTACTCCACTCAAGAACCGTCTTTCTTAAATCTGTAGACGCCACTGAAAAATTTCAAAGTGCTGAGTATATTTGTGGTTTAATGGATAATGTCATTAATTTTATTGGAAAAGATAGAATTGTGCAAATAGTAACTGACAATGGAACAAATTATAAAGCTGCCGGTCAATCACTAATGGAAAAAAGAAGACAACTACATTGGATACCATGTGCTGCACATTGCATGGATTTGATTTTAGAGGATATTTTAAAAGAAGCCGAGGTAAAAATTATTATATAAATTGTCAGTCAATAACATGATTCATATACAATCATGGTTGGCTACTTACAATAATGAGAAAAGAAACAAAAAACAAAGAATTAATTCGGTCAGCGGTAACTAGGTTTGCTACTCACTTTATTGCATTAGAATCCATATAGAGACATAAAGAGAATTTGAGAAGGATGATCTATTCGAGGGAGTGGAGTGCAAAGATTCCAAAACTCGATCCTAAAGATAAAAAACAGCAATTCTTGTCTATAACTTGATTCATAGCGATAAATTTTGGGCTAACATTGCTGCTATTATTCTCGTATTTGGTCCATTTGTAAAAGTTTTAAAAACGGTGGACAATGATGATAAAGCAGAGATGAGATATTTGTACGAAATAATGGATCGAGCGAAGGAATTAATTAAGAAAAATGTTGGTTCAAGACAGTATCAAAGATGGTGGAATATAATCGATAAAAGATGGAAAAAACATTTGCATCGACCTATTCATGTATCATGTAATTCTTTGAGCTATTACACAATTATACGAATGCATATCATGTCAATACCTTCTTTTAACCATTCAATTCTTTTAGGTTATTTTCTCAATCCTCATATTCAATATGGAGATAAAGCAACAAATGATGATGAATTTTTAAATGGATGGACAAACATCCTTGAAAGAACGGTACTAGATATTGCTATGCAAATTGAAATTTCGAACGAGCTAATAAAACATAATACTCAACTACTTATGATTCTTTTTCAAATTATGACATGTCTATTAATAAATGTTGTGTAGGTAGAAAAATACAGAATGAAACTTGGTGTGTTTGGTTCTGCAAAAGCAAAACAAGCAGTTAAGTCATGTCTTTCCGCTATGTAGTGGTCAATAATTGGCAGAGAAGCTGCTCCAAATTTAACACATTTAGCAATGCACACTCTTAGCCAAACGGTTTCTTCTTCAAACTGTGAAAGAAACTGGACAACATTTGTAGTGATTCATACAAAGCTGAGAAACAGAATAAAAATGGAGGTATTTGTACATTACAATATGCGGTTGAGAGTACGACATGCTAAATGGCAACAAACAATCGATCAACTTATTGATCTAGATTACATTTTTCATGAAGAAGATCCATTAGCAGAATGTACTAGAGAAGTTGAGAATCCACTGATTGATGATAGAAGCGACAATCCTTGGTCAGATAATGATAATATATCTGCACAAAGAACAAAAGATCATAATAATGAAAATAGTAGTTCATCAAATAATGACTCAGGTAATGCTAATGATTATGGTTTTGGTTCTAGTGGTTATGGTGTTTACTCTGCATATGGTGATTCTCAAAGACCTAACCAAAATTATACTACAAAAGCTGCGGATGATTATAGTGAACGAAGAGATAGAAATTTGAATGTTGAAAAAGAAGATCAACATAATTATGAAGACATGCACACATATAAAAATGTTGATGGTTATATGTATTCTACATCTGACTACACTGGAGGTTATTCGTATTATGTGGTAAATCAAACAAATAACACTGATGCATCAAGTAGCCAAGATGAGCCATCACCATTTGATAACATAATGACGACATTCCTAATTCAGATCAAATGTAGCAGTATGCCTTTTTACCTTATTGTGATCGAATACAAAACGAAGATAACGATGAGCACAATTCGTATGATGCTCAAAGAAATAGTTTTTGATATTAAATTTTTTATGTTGTATGTTTTGTATCTTCTATATAATTTGAATGAATTGCTAACATTGTATATTTATTGGCATATTCACAAGAAAGTATCGGAATTTGTAAACCGGAATTTTCGAAATTTCCGGAACGGAACCAAAAATTTAAAATTCTTCAAAGACTGGAACAGAAACGGAAAACGGAACTTTGAACCTTGGTTAAGCTATAACCTAACAGTAAGTTGAAATGCCTTTATTCAATTGGGTTAAATTTGTGTTTGGATGATTCATGTGAGTTTGGAACCAATTAGCACAATGGATTTTGATTTCGCTAATCAGTAACTTTTTTGGAGTCAATGGTTGTTTGTTGAAGTGAGAAAAGTAAATCAAAGAAGAAAGTTCACAATTTGATTTGAGAAAGCATTTTGAAATATGATATGGACAAAATAGTATGTTCTTAGCTAATGAATTGCAAGATGGGGGATGGGTGTTTGGGGGGGGGGGGGGGTGGGAGGGGAAGAAACTAGCATACCAGTGCAAATACTATGTCCATGTATCTCACCTTGAGTTTTGAATCAATACTACTTAGGCTGCGATTCTTTTTAATAGGAAGTTCTAAATTCAAGTTAAGATTTAAAATTCAGAACTTTCTATGTTTTTTTTTTACGTGTTCTGAATAAAACTATCTATTCAGACAAAACAATTTAATTTTTTTTTTAGTGATTATTTTTTATTCTGAAAGCTAAATGTTGCCTTTTGTTCTGAATGCTGAATAAAAAGAAACAAGTAATCGATTATTTAGAATTTAGGATTCAGCGATCAACATTCATACTTCAAAGTTCACCAATCAAAATTCAGACTTCATCGTTTTAAACAAACGGAGCCTTACTTTCCTTATTTATTCATGGTTGAAGTTGTTCATCACTCTAGTCTATAATCAATTTTGTATACAAGCGATTTTGATTTCATTTTCATATTTCTGTCAAAAAGTAAGATGATTATTGTTTGCCAATGGCTAATCTAACTTATGCTTTCTAGTGGCTATTTCTTTTTTTATTTTTTTTTATTTTTTTTGGTTAATTGCTAATTTTGCTAATGCTTGATAATTTTGTTACTGTACCGGCACTGAGTTGTAGTTTGCTTAGAAAAATTCCATACATTGTACGCAAAATGATTCCAAGTTATAATATTAAATTTTGTAAAACAACCGATTATTATTTGTTGTGACCTAACTGAATAAGGTAATGACACCTTTAAAATGCATGTCGTGTGTGGTCATCCATTCCACCAAGTCGGATGTCGCTCACATGCTAAAATTTATGTCCATTAATGTTTAATGTTTGCACATCTACTGTTTGCACCGTGCAATATATGGGATTTTAATGTTTGGACAGTACAATATATGGTTTTCTCTAACATATATTTTAGGTTAATCGTTTGTCTACTAGATTTTTGGCCTAATTTTATTTGGTTTGTTTATTTTTTCCAGCTTTTGGACAACCGATCCTTAGATGGAGTAACTATTTGCGGGTAGTACATTAATTTTAAAACTGCACAGTAGATGTTCTTATGATTATATTACTTTGTATGTGGCATAAGCTCATTTATTAACTTCTCTAGTTAGTATGACCTATTTTAAAGATTAGTGGAGAATGATACGTTCATTAGTGGTACTTCTAACTGCCTATCGATCATTTAATGGCTAAATCTAAGTAACCTTTTAGTCACCTAAATGTTTCCCAATCTTGCATTACATAACAGGTAACTAGCAAGCAGCAGGATTATAATATTTTCGTGATAATTTTGAGATAGTCGATATGTGTACTGAACATCTAACAGGATGGACCAATCCACAGCAATATTGCTTTTGGTACATACTACTCTAATAGGTAGATCTTAATTTTCTTTCGTACTGCTATTTGTATTTTGGCATGTAAAACCATGTTTATTTTTCTAAACTGTATTATTTATTGTTATTTCTTCACTTAATCATTGCAGTAATGATTTTTAATGCATTTTAAACCGACTTCCATGACAAAATGAATAAAATACTGCAATACGATGTAGAAATATCACGTCAGTAGATCCTAATCCCCAAATTGCCAAAACCGACATGCTTTGCCAATCATACACAGTAGTTGTTTACCAAATGCATTTGAGTTGCTTTTGATTTTACTACATATATGTAGATTTTAAAATCTTGTTTTTTTAACTGATTGAATGTGTACCCTACTCCCTATAATCCGTAAATTGTGGCGTGTGATTATGTTGTTCAAGTTATAGTTTAAATATGTAGTTAAAAGTATCTCTCTCTCCATATGTATGTGTATGCGTATATGTATGTGTATGCGTGTGTGCATGCATGTGTTTCTGTGCCAATTTGCATATGTTCTTCACGTTGGTGCTGAAACCTCATTAGAGAAGGAAATATTTTAACAGTTGTGGCACACAATTCTTTGCATCTACGCTTATTTCTTTAGAACTCTGGGCAATCTACTGTTAGTTGGCTTATTGTTTACCTTTTTAAAAATTTAGCTTAATGATTTATCAGTCAGTTTAATCGTACCTTTACAGCAATTTTCAGGTTGTAAGGTTTATACAAAAGATTAAACGTCGAAGCATCATTTTATTTAGTCCCACCACAGCTACATTACAAAAAGTTGCATATACGGTCCGCCGTATTTGTTGGAAATCAGGTTGCATAGCAAGTAATTGTTTGTGCATGTTCGTGACTGTCAGTTAATGGTGGCGAATACTACTTGTTTTCATTAACACGTTACGATCATTATCTTTGAATAGCCATCTTTTGTCTGTTGCCATAAAGTTTACGTGTGTGTGAAAATTTTGATGTATTTTAACATGCATATCTTTTTTTCTTATAACTTAATTAATTATAATTTTGCTGAAACTATATTTTTTTATTCATAGATTTGAATGAAAAAGATTTGGTGTGTATATCCAGTTAGTTGTGAGTTGTTTTCAACACGTTTCCCTTAAATAGGATGTAAATCTCTATTTTTTGTTGTATTGAATAGAGAGAGCAGATAATTATACTTCTACATTACAGGATCTTTACGACTCTGGCTTTGCTGATTTGAAAAAACGTATGAATGAAACACAGACTATTTAAGAGTGAAACAAGTTAAAAGAAAAAATTAGTCCATGCGGTCAGTGTGTGGGGCTGAAATGCGCAATTTGAATATTTATCTACTGTAAATTTTGATGCATTCCTTTGCACTCGTCACAACAATCAGTGTATAATGCAAGGCCGTGCTACTGCACACTTGTGTATGTATTAGATGCTAGATTAAAATTCTATCATGTACACACGTATATATTATTGGATGATGCTATTATAATTAATGTAGGATATTAATATCATGAAATAAATGTGCAGAAACCATAAACCATATTTACAATTTAATGAGTGGTCAAATTGCAAATATCCAATCACCGATTATTATCAGCTAATACAAGGGGGAATTAGTTTAAATGACAAAAATTCATATATTTTTAACCTCAACGACACTAGCTCAATATTTTAACCAGAATGGCAAACATTCCTCTAAAAATTATTGAAAATGACGAACACTGTTTCAAAATTATTCATAAGAACAAACATTCTTCCAAAACTGCTACAGAACTAAAAACTACCACCGATAACTACATACTGATACCTAAAAAATGCTATCAATAACTAAAAACTGATACCTAAAAAAAGTTATCATTCAGGCTAAAATACTGAAAATTTTTGTTCTTCACAATAATTTCCTGTTAATATAAACGGTTGTGGTCCCCAAGAAATAGTACGTTTTTTTTCTTTTGTTTCCATCAGAGGGAAATTAAAACAAAAGAGAAGCTGTTTTCTTGTAAGATCATAACTTTTGTACAATTGATTCAATGGACTTGGGTACATTTCCGCTAATCTTTAGTTATTTATTGTTTGTTTTCTCATGAATTAATTAGGGCCAACTAGTTTGTCAACATGTGATATCAGAGCAACCCTAAATTGATTTTTGAGGATACTGTAGTACTGTTATGATCTTCAATTATTATTTTTCGTTTGGATATGTGGATATTCCTTGACATGCCGATTGAAATTATTTATTTACTTATTAATTTGGAATTGTGAAAAGTAACACGGTTCAAAGAAAAACCAATTCGGAGATCCAACTCATTGTTAAACCTCTCACCTATATATTGAAGAACAAACTATACTTAAAAATCAGTTTGATGTCACTATACACAACTTTTGAACATGCTTTGAAGTTACAACATGGTAGCATGTCCTATTTGATTTGGACTGAAATTGATGTACACACAGTATATTTCATAAAGTAAAAAGAAACAAACAATTTACATGGTAATAATTTAAAGAAGCCAAACATAAATAAACCGTAATTTGTTAGTTTGGTAAGTTGGACTAGGCAATTCATGGCTAATTCACTCACTAAAGTCTGAGCACTTATTTTAAAATAAGTTCGATGTGAAGAAAGTTTGTCATTATTATCTACTATAGGTTGACCTACGTTTCATGCTTTTATATATAAGATGTATCGATACTCACTTTTTCAAGTAAGGTACACTGAGCGTTATATATTCAATCGACATTGTGTCCTTTCAATCTGTGATGTTAATATTACATTATTTGTGCTGTGATGCAGTTTCTAGTTCAATATCATAAACTGCACCAGATTGAGCATAATAATTTTTTTTAAGTATTGCTGCAGTTGTTTATGATAATTGTTTTTAAACAATTTATAGTCAAATTTGGTTTTCGATTTTCTTAAGGGTATCTAATATTTTAATGAATTAATTGAAACAAAATATCACCAAAATGATCACTTTTATGTAGATTAATTCAAAGAGAATCAGGAAAAAAGACAAACTTTGAAAAAAATTAGGCTGAAGGACATGAAGTTTTATTTTTATGCTGAAGTACAAATGCTAGTTATATTTAGCATTACATTCATTTTTTACACTATACAAAATGCTAATTATAACCAATATTTTATTTAGTTTTACACTATACAAAATACTAAATATAACTAGCATTGTCCTTCAGTCAAAAAAACAAACTTGCTGTCCTTCAGTTTAAAAAATTTCTATGTTTGTTCTTGAGCCTATTTTCTTGATTAATTTAATTAAAATATCAAAATAATTGTTTGTACGTAATTGATGAATTTATTAACAAACCCAAAGGTGAATTGGTATTTGGTCGAATTTCATGCATAATTGTGCCGATAAACGTGTGACAACTATAAGATATTTTATGTGAGCAATATGTTAGTCCAAATATTGCATATTGTTTGACATAACTTATTATCAATATTTGATCGCTACAACAAGAGTATCATTTACAGTTAATAGTACTCTCCAAGACTTGATATTAATAATGTGTTTGGTATCTCGAGATGGGATTAAACATTATTTGTATCTGCTAACCTTAATTCAATACCGGTCCTTAAATGTAATAGCTTTAAGGATTAGAAGTAGAACATTTTCATTGGCTGCATGAATCTTGACCTTGCATTAAGGATGAATCGGCCTGCTTCTCTTACGAATATTAGTTCCTTCGAGGAAAGAAGGATTTTTGAGAAGTGGGATCGTTCAAATCGCATGAGTCTTATGACCATCAAACACGGCATACCCGAGGCTTTTAGGGGTGCGGTGTCCAAGGAGATCACCGATGCCACAACTTTCCTAATTGAAATTGAGAAACGCTTTGCCAAAAGCGATAAGGCGGAAGCAAATACTCTTTTAAAGAAACTTATTTCCATGATGTCCAAGGGCAATGAAAACATAAGGGAGTACATTATGGAAATATCTCACCTTGCTTCAAAACTGAAGGTACTAAAGCTTGAACTTTTGGATAACTTGCTTGTGCATTTGGTGCTTCTCTTTTCCTTTATAATTCAGTCAATTCAAGGCCAGTTACAACTGTTAAAAGGAGAACTGGACCCTTAATGAACTCAGTTCATTCTATGTTCAAGAGGAAAAAAAAGTTAAAGTAAGAGAAGACCGAAAGTACTCATTTGGCAAGCACCTCTAAGGATATGGGCAAGAAAAGGAAATTAAAATGAAGCTGCTAAAGATCCAGCTCAAAAGAAACAGCAAAAGGAAACAAACAGAGGGTTGTTTCTTTTGTCACAAGGCTGGACATGTGAAGAAGGAATGTACTAAATATCATGCATGGTGTGCAAAGAAAGGTATGTTTCTTAATTTGATCTGCTCTGAGGTTAATTTATCTTCAGTACCTAAAAACACTTGCTGGGTAGATTCTTGTGCTACTACTTACATAAGTTTCTATGCAGGGTTGCCTGAGCTACCGAAAATCAGGTGATGGTGAAAGACACACCTTTGTGGTGATGGACTATCAGTAAAAGTGGAAGCAATTGGACATTTTAGGTTGTTATTAGAAACTGCTTTTTATTAGGATTTGAAATACACATTTGTTGTACCATCATTAAGACGGAATTCAGTTTCTGTGTTGGACATTTTTGGATATTGTTGTTCATTTGGAAACAATCAGTTTACTTTGTCTTTGAACTTGAATGTTATTGGAACTGGTTATTTAAGTGCTTATGACAATCTTTATTTGCTGGAAACAGTTGCATCATATAATGAAACCTTGCATATGGAATCACATGGTACTAACTGTAAATTAAATAAGGAAAATTCAACATCCTTATGGCATAAGCGCTTAGGTCGTATCTCAAAAGGTAGAGTTGAGCGCTTAGTGTCTGCTTGCATTTTAGAATCTCTTAACTTCACAAACTTTGATGTTTTTATAGATTGCATCAAGGGAAAACATACCAAAACTAAAAGATTAGGAACCAATAGATCTTCAGCTGTCTTAGCATTAATTCATACAAATATTTGTGGGCCATTTCCTTTGGCAACTTGGAATGTTCAACAATATTTCATATTATTTATAGATGATTACTAACTGTATGGGTATCTGTATCTCATTCATGAAAAGTCACAATCTCTGGATGTATTCCAATCTTATAAAGTTGAAGTTGAGAAACAACTCAACAAAAGGATTAAAAATGTCAGATCTGATCATGGTGATGAGTACTACGGTTGATATGATGGCTCAGGTGAACAACGTCCAGGTCCATTCACTAAATTCCTAGAGGAATGCAGCATTATCCCACAGTACATCATGCCAGGATCACCTAGCATGAATAGTTTTGCTGAAAGAAGAAATAGGACCCTTAAGGATACGATAAGAAGTATGATTGCTCATTCCACCTTATCGGAGTCTCTCTAGGGAGAAGCGTTAAAGACTGCAGCTTACATTCTCAATAGAGTACTAACTAAAGCATCCCCAAAAACACCTTATGAACTTTGGACAAGTCGAATGCCTAGTTTAAAGCACTTTCAATTTGGGGATGTCTAGCTGAGGCAAGGCCATGTAGGCCACATGAAAAGAAATTGAACTCCAAAACAGTGAGCAACTACTTTATTGGTTATTCTAAGCGTTTTAGGGGCTATAAGTTTTATGATCCCATAGTTAGGAATATTTTTGAGATGGGAACTGCAATACTTTTTGACGATGTTGAGTTTGGAGAGAGAAATAAAGTTAAAGACATTACATTTGAGGAGGAATTGGATTCAAACCCAATTTCTATATCACTTTTGACAATTTTAGTTTCCTCCACCTATACTGCAAGAAGTGAATCCGCAACCTCAGAAAGACAATTTTGTACAACCCTTTATTCAAAAATGAAACAATTGTTCCAGAAGAACAAACTCAACAACCTCAAGAATCTGTGCCATTAAGGATGTCCATGAGAGAAAGGAGAATGCTATTTCAGATGATTATATTGTAATTCTCCAAGAACATGAGAATGACAATTGAATGATGGAAGATGATCTAATCAACTTTCATCATGCCATGAAAAGTTCTAACTTTTAAAAGTGGATGGATACCATGAATGATGAGTATAAGTCCATGTAAAACAATAAAGTTTGAGAACTTGTCCCATTACCGGAAGGTGCAAAATCAATTGGTTGTAAATGGGTATTTAAAACCAAGAGGGATGCAAATGGTAATGTGGAGAGGTATAAGGCATGCCTTGTAGCAAAAGGCTATACTCAGAAAGAAGGCATCGATTTTATAAAGACTTTCTCTCCAGTTTCATCGAAAGACTCTTTTAGGACAATTATGACACTTATTGCTCATCTTGATCTTGAGTTACATCAGATGAATGTTAAGACAACATTTCTCAATGGCGACATTGGTGAGACAATTTATATGGTACGAACA
Organism: Allium cepa; assembly: GCA_030765085.1. Taxonomy (NCBI): domain Eukaryota; kingdom Viridiplantae; phylum Streptophyta; class Magnoliopsida; order Asparagales; family Amaryllidaceae; genus Allium; species Allium cepa. Next base: position 646,080,715 of record CM060939.1, on the reverse strand, counting down.
GAAAACTTTGTGTCGGGAGATCCAAAGAATGTGGTTTGCAAATTGACAAATTCCATCTACAGACTTAAGAAAGATTCTCGTCAATGGTACTACAAGTTTCATCAAGTAATCGTACCATTTGGTTTTGAGATGTATGTTGTTGACGGTTGTGTGTATCACAAGTTCAATGGAAGTAAACATATATTCTTGGTTCTATTTGTCGATGACATACTGCTTGCCACTAATGATATAGGCTTATTGCACAAAACCAAGAGATTTCTATCTAAACATTTTGAAATGAAAAACCTTGGGGATGCCTCTTTTGTATTAGGCTTCTAGATCGTTCTCGAGGTATTCTTTGATTATCACCAAAGAGCTATATTGATAAAGTACTCTAAAGGTTTAATATGCAAGATTGTAGATCAGGAGATACCCCGGTTGCTAAATAAGATAAATTCAGTCTTAGTTAGTACCCTAAAAGTAACCTTGAAATTCAGGAAAGGTAAAAGATTCCCTATGCTTCAATTGTTTGGATTAATGTATGCTCAAGTATGTATGCATCTGGATATTGCATACATTATTAGGATGTTAGGCATACACTTAAGAAACCATAGTATAGACCATTGTAAAGCAACCAAGAGGATTATGAGGTATCTTTAGAGAACAGAAAATTACATGCTCACTTATAGAAGATCGGATCATTTGGAGGTCGTAGGGTATTCTGATTCCGATTTCGCTGGGTGCCAAGGTAGTAGAAAGTCTACATTAGGCTATATTTGTTTGTTAGCTGGTGGTGTTATATCCTGTAAAAGTGTTAAATAGACACTTGTAACTTCTTCCATTATGAAAGCAGAATTTGTAACATATTATGAGGCATCAAACCAAGGAATATAGCTACGAAACTTTGTATCTAAGTTGCACATTTTGAATGTAGAAAAACCATTGAATTTATATTGTGATAACAAGTTAGCAGTGATGTATTTCAACAACAACAGGAGCACAACTAAGTCGAAGCATATTGGCATAAAATTCCCGGTTGTGAAAGAGAAAGTGCAGAGTGGACAAATATCTATAGAGCACATTAGGACAAACTTCATGATAGTAGATCCGCTCATAAAAGTTTTACCACCCAAGGTCTTTCATGAGCACACTACTCGTATGGATGTTATATTATTTAAGGATATTATGGTTTAATGGGGGTTTGTATTTTATTTTCTTTATGTTTGTTTTAAGGCATTTATGTATTTGGTTGTTTTTTGATCAGAAGTGATGTATTCAGTTCATTCAATCTATTTTATTATTTTGATTCTGAATTCATTTAAGTTTCAGGAGGACCAGTTGAAAATAGACATGTGTGGTTCACATTGCATGTAATTTTCATGCTACGCATCCATGATTGATCTATGTCATTTGACTGTGTATATGTATGTGACCATTGATGGGTTTAGTCATGGTTAATATGGCGAAGACCACTTTGATCCTATATAGATATGGTTGATGGACAAGACTGTTAAAAATACCTTTATTTAATAGCAAATTTTGAGCTCATAAAGTTATACATTTATAAGAAAACATATGTTGCCCAAGTGGAAGAATTCTGGATTAAAATCCTATTATTGGCACATATGTAATTATTGTATGTTGCTATTATAATTAATATAGGGTATTAATGCCTAGGAATTAATGTGCAGAAACCATAAGTCATATTATCAATTTGATGAGGGGTCAAATTGCAAATATCCAACAACTGATTATTATCAGTTAATATAAAACAGTCGTGGTCTCCAAGAAATAGTCGTCTCCTTTTTTCTCTTCTTCTCATCAGAGAGAACTAAAACAAAAGACAAACTATTTTCTTGGAAGATCATAACCTTTGTACAATCGGTTCAATGGACTATGGTAGCTTCTACTAATCTTTGATTATTCATTGTTTATTTTCCCATGAACTGATTAGGGCTAAATTCAGATTAATGTATTAAATGATGTCAAACTGTGAATATTCCTTTTAGTTCGTGTAAATAGATCCAGTTTTTGTTGAATCAGTTAGCAAGCAACTCACTATATATATGTGAGATATGTGCTTAAGTTGTAATGTTTTTTTTAGTAATCAGAAATAATAAGAGTAAAATTCTCTTATTTTCTTAACAAGGTACCAAAGCTATTGCTTAATAGCGTCATCATCTTCTCCATAAACCCTAATGAGCCAATATTCGCCATGGCAACCGAAGAAAGCTTCTCCAGTGACAACGAAACAAATACCACACCACAAAATCTGTAAGACTCCAACTACTCACTCAAGACCTCATCAAACCTTAAAATCAACTAATTACTGTGACTCTTGAAGAAAAAAATATTATCCTATGGAAATTCCAAATTAAAACTACAATAAGGGGATACAACCTAGAATAATTACTAATGGAACTACTATGACTCCACTGAACTATATCACCGATGATAAGGGAAAGCTGATCCCAAATAGTGATTATACAACACATAAAAGACAATACTTTCTCCTATATTCTTGGCTTCTTGCATCCACTAGCACAAGTGTTCTACCACAGTTGATCGGATGCAAGATATCCAATGATGTTTGGACAACAGTCAAACATGTATTCAATTCACAATCTGCTGCAAAAGTATTGTGTTGATACACGAAGATTTTTGATCAATGACAATGTATAAAGGAAGAAATATATGCAAGATAGAGGAAGATCAATAAAATATAAACTTGAGTATGATTTTTATATATATAGGTTTATTTGTTAAAATCTATCCTCAAGAGTTGCACAAACACAAGAACACATTCATTATACTTCAATTTTTCACTACGCATACTTCAATTCTTCATAATGCATAAATTCATATGTCAGTCGACTGAACTGAATTTACCAGTCGACTGAACTGGCAAACATGTACAAATATGCACAGTTTCAGTCGACTAAATTTTCTGCACAGTCGACTGAAAATTTTCCAGAAAGATTCCTACTATAATTTCAGTCGACTGAAATTCCTGCACAGTCGACTGAATTTGAACCTGCGAATTTTGCATGAAAGGACACCTTCTTCTTCCCAAGAGTTGCGACCATTCCTCAATAGAAATGGAAGCTTCTCTTATCTACAACCCTTGGCAATACATGCATCCTTTTTACAACTATAAATACATGATTCAAACATCATTCAAGACATCGAATTATCTTACTCTAATCTATCTATTTCTTGATCATATTTTCTAAACATTATCAAAGCAATCACTACTCTCTTTGCTTGAATCACTGTTTATATTTAATATATTTGATTCATAGCAAATTCATAATTCCTTAATCTTCACAAACATATTTCATATTCTTGAGGATAAGATTATAGGAACATTGTACTACAATAGACTCATTCGTGTTATAAAGAACACAACTAGTCAAAACTTGTTTAGTATTGAGGTTTGAAGTCCTCTTAGGTAGTTTGAGGCAAAGAAATCCCGTTCGGTTGTTCGGGTAAATTGTAAACCTATTCCTCCGGGTGAAGTGAGGGTTTTGTAATTAGTGAAATACCTAAGTGAAGCTTAGGGACTGGAAGTAGGACAAGTGATCCGAACCAGTATAAAATCTTGGTGCGATTTTTACTTACCATATATACGTTAACCATATAGCTATTCCATATTACACGATCCTATCAATTACCCCCGACTTTCAATTGGTATCAGAGCCTGGTCGTCCTATAACCATAACACCGTTATTAGACATATTGATAATATGGAAAATAACGCAAGTACAAGTACAACTTCTGCCTATAACTCTACATTTGCCGAAGGACAATCTACTCAAAGACCCCCTCTTTTCAATGGACTTAACTATAACTATTGGGCTACAAGGATGAGGATTTATATGCAAGCAACTAGCTTCGAAGCATGGAACGCCACTCAAGTAGAGTTCGTTGTACCCACTACCGACTATCCTACATGGACACAAACTCAGAAGAATGAAGCTAGTGCAAATGCCAAAGCAATGAATATGCTATTTTGCGCCTTGGATAGAAATGAATTCAACCGAGTTAGCATATGTACTACTGCACATCAGATATGGGAGACACTTAGAACCATACACGAAGGCACTAACAAGGTCAAACAAACAAAGATCTCCATGCTAAAGAATCAATTCCAAAACTTTAGAATGCGACAAAATGAATCCATCAATGACATGTATTCAAAATTTCAAGACATTCATCATGCCTTAATCGGATTGGGAGAAAAGTTTACGGATTTCGATATTGTATCTAAAGTTCTAAATTCACTCACTGATGAATGGGAAAGAAAGGTGCTAGCAATCGAGGAAGCAAACGATCTATCTTCAATGAAACCAGAAGAATTAATTGGAAATCTCATGTCATATGAAGTTAATATGCAAGCTAAGAAAGATCAAGCTCAAGAAAGAAAGAATGTTGCTTTTCACGCGGAAAAAGAAGATTCAGAATCAGAAGATGAGGATTTAGCATTCATAGCCAAGAATTTCAAAAAATTCTTAAAATTTAGAAAAGGGAACAAAAACGGATTCAAAAAGAATTTCATGAGTAAACCTCCTTCCTCAAATATAGAATGCTTTAATTGTCACAAGAAAGGACACATGCAAAAGGATTTCCAAGAACAAAAGAAGGAAAATCAGAAAAGTTTCAACAACAAAAACAAAAAGGATAAATTCAAAAAGAAGGCATTCTCTGTAACATGGGACGATTCAGATTCATCTTCATCTGAAAGTGATAGTGATAGCGACAATGAACAAGCAAATGTATGCTTCATGGCTCAAGAGTCTGAGGCAAGCAATTTAACTTTCGATGATTTAATTGAAGTAAACACTGAACTTTTAAGCACAATAAAAAGTCTTAAAAAGAAAATTAAGGAAATTCGTGAAAATCAAAACAAAGCTGAGTTTGAAAGAGATATGTTACATGATGAAAAGAAAATTCTTGAAGAAGAACTTGAAAAAGTTCAAGAATCTTATTCAAACTCAGAAACTCATTATCACTTTTAAGTCAAGAAATTGAAACTCAAAAGACTAAGAATGATATAATTACTTCTGAAAATCATGAGTTAAAAACAAAAATTAGACAAGTTGAGTTAGAAAACAATGGTCTTCAAGCTAGATTAGATAACATTACTAAAAATGTTTCTAACTTTAATAAAGGAAGAGAAAATTTATCTAAAATTTTAGAAAATTCTCAATCCTCTTCAAACAAACATGGATTAGGATATAAAAAGGAAGTAAAAATTTCTAAAAATAAAAATTTTAAAAATTCAAAACAACAAATATACTTCAAGAATCTATTCAAACAAAAGTAGAAACCAAGATAGTCAAAATTTGGATTCCAAAGACTAACAATATTTTAATTAGGAATAAATATATTAAAACATTTATAGATAATGTTCACCATAATAAAAACTATATCTATAAAAAGGATACTAAACCAAATTGGGTTTGGTTTCCTAAACTCTAATTTTTCTTTAGGACCCTATTAAAAGGTGGGTACCAATAATTTCATATCTATTTTCAGGTCCCACTCAAAAAGAAAAAATGGATATTAGATAGTGGTTGTTCAAAACACATGACCGGAGACAAAGATATGCTTACAAACATAACATACTTTGATGGTGGCTCGGTTACCTTCGGAGACAATTCAAAAGGCTATATCATTGGCAAAGGAGATGTGAACAATTACGGTACATCAAAATTACCTTTTATAACAAATGTTTCATTAGTTAAAAATTTAAAACATAATCTACTTAGCATAAGTCAACTATGTGACAAAGGCTTTAAAATAATTTTTTCGGATAATAAATGTAGTATTTATGATCAAAACCAAAATCTTGTTTTTGAAGGAAATAGAGATAGAAATATTTACGTTTTAAATATGAATATTAATCATAATACAAGTATGTGTCTACTTGCCAAAGACAATGATCCTTGATTATGGCACAAAAGATTTTGTCATATAAATTTTAAAACTATTAGAAAACTTTCTAAAAATGATTTAGTAAGAGGTCTACCCAAGATAAACTTTAAAATAAATAATCTTTGTGATGATTGCCAAAAAGGTAAATTAACAAAATCATCTTTCAAATCTAAGAAAATTATTTCGACTTCACAACCATTAGAATTACTTCATATGGATTTATTTGGACCAACACAAGTTCAATCCATTAATCATAATCGATACGTATTTGTAATAGTTGATGATTTCTCAAGATATACATGGACTATTTTTATGAAAAATAAAAGTGATACTTTTGAAAATTTTAAAACATTTGTCAAAAGAATTCAAAATGCTAAAGACTTAAAAATTAAAAATATTCGAAGCGATCATGGAGGAGAATTCGAAAACGAGGATTTTGAAACTTTTTGTAAAAAGAAAAGAATAAATCATAATTTTTCATTTCCTAGAACTCCTCAACAAAATGGAGTTGTAGAAAGAAAGAATAGAACATTACAAGAATGCGCAAGAACATTATTAAATGGATGTTCCTTACCAAAACATTTTTGGGCAGAAGCCGTTGCTACTGCATGTTACGTATTAAATAGAATATCAATTAGACCACTAACTAAAAATACTTCTTATGAACTATTTAATAACAGAAAGCCAAATATATCGTATTTTAAAGTATTTGGATCAAAATGTTTCATTGTAAATACAAAAGATCAATTAGGAAAATTCGATCCAAAAGCTAACGAAGGAGTTTTCGTAGGATACTTAGAACGAAGTAAAGCATATCGAGTATTTAATAAACATACAAACATAATTGAAGAAACCTTACATATATCTTTTGATGAAAATTTTAATAGAAATTTAAGTATAAAAGATGATGAAGAATTAATAAATATAGAAGAAACAAATCTTGAAAATAATAATTTAAGGTCCCCTCCTAGAATATTACGAGATCATCCAACTCAAAATATTATAGGAGAAATAAATTCTCAAGTTAGAACAAGAAATCAACTAAATCAAATGGGTCATGTAGCGTTCATTTCATCAACAGAACCTAAAAATCCTAAAGAAGCATCAACAGATGATTATTGGATTATTGCTATGCAAGAAGAATTAAATCAATTTGAACGTAACAACGTTTGGAAATTAGTTCCCCGTCCTAATAATCAATCAGTAATAGGAACAAAATGGATTTACAAAAATAAAGTAGATGAATTAGGTAATATAACAAGAAATAAAGCTAGACTAGTAGCACAAGGATATAATCAAGAGGAAGGTATTGATTTTGAAGAAACATTTGCTCCCGTCGCAAGACTTGAAGCAATTCATATACTTTTAGCTTTTGCGTGTTTTCACAATTTCAAACTCTATCAGATGGATGTGAAAAGTGCATTTTTAAATGATTTTATCAAAGAAAATGTATATGTAGAACAACCTCCTTTATTTATACACGAAAAATATCCAGATCATGTCTATAAATTAAAGAAAGCACTATATGGTCTTAAACAAGCACCTCGTGCTTGGTATGAAAGACTTAAAAGTTATTTATTAAATTCGGGATTTAAAATTGGAAAAGTCGATCAAACACTCTTTATTAAAGATACTTCAAAATACATTTTAATAATTCAAATATATGTAGATGATATTATATTTGGATCAACAAATGAAAATTTATGCAAAGAATTTTCAAATATAATGACTAAAGAGTTTGAGATGTCTCATATGGGAGAATTATCATACTTTCTTGGACTTCAAATAAAACAATTATCAAATGGAATTTTTATAAACCAAGAGAAATATTGTACAAACTTAATTAAACGTTTTGGAATGGAAAACACTTCAGCTAAACCTACTCCTATGAGTACTACTACTCATCTCGATCGAGATGACAATGGCAAAAGTGTAGATCAAAAATTATATAGAAGTATGATAGGCTCCTTACTTTACTTAACCGCAAGTAGACCAGACATAATGATGAGTGTATGCTTATGTGCACGTTTTCAATCTAATCCTAAAAAATCACATTTAAGAGCAGTTAAACGAATTATACGATATCTTAACTACACTAAAGAATTTGGACTTTTTTATCCAAAAGAGTGTACATTTGAATTAGTATCATTCAGTGATGCTGATTTGGGTGGATCTCGATCAGATAGAAAAAGTACAAGTGGTACATGTCATTTTATTGGAAAATCACTTGTATCATGGTTTAGTAAGAAACAAAATTGCGTCTCTCTTTCCACCTGCGAAGCAGAATATATATCAGCCGCATTAGCTTGTACTCAAGTTATATACATGCAACAAACACTCAAAGATTTTAATATAAATTTAATAAATTCTATAATATATTGTGATAACACTAGTACAATAAACTTATCTAAAAATCCAGTTAATCACTCTCGTACAAAACATATAGATATTCGTCACCATTTTTTACGTGACAATATCGAAAAAGGTATAATTAATCTAGAACATATTTCTACCGAAAATCAAATTGCCGATATATTTACTAAACCCTTATTAGAAAATTCCTTCATAAAACTTCGACGAGAATTAGGGATAATATCCTTTAAAGATATCAATTAAATTTACAATAGATATATACATATTTCAGTCGACTAAATTTTTTTTTCTTCAGTCGACTGAATATAAATCAAGAGTTATTTTCAGCTATATTATAATCCTCACATTTTTTAACTGATTTATTAATAACATCCTTACATTTTTAACAAAGTTTTCCTTAATCATTGAATATTTATGTGGTTAAAAATCTTAGCTAAACAATAACCATTAATTGTTTAGTTAAATTCTATTATAAATTCTTAAACAAATTTAGTTTTTAAAACATCTAAATTTTACAATTAAAAACTTAACAAACTCAAAATGTCGTCTAACAACTCCTACTCTCCAATCAACATCACATCGTCAAGCAAAAACTCTCCAACATCACCAAAATTTCCCACACCAACACCACCACATGAGCCGATGTATAATTGGAAAAATTATCATACTGGTTACACTCCAGAAACCAAGAAGGCTAAGCGCGGACTTTTTATTTCTCCGGACACGAAAAGAAAGATTGATGAGATTCATCACTTTCAACAACAACAGATTGACCTTCAACAAGAACTATACTTCGAGCAAAAGATTACAGCTAGACGTTTGAACTTTCTAGAGCAAATTGGCTTACGTTTCTGTGGATCAAAGAAGAACGAAGTGGCTGAGCCCCTACCTCGACCTGTCAGTTCATTTGATCCATCTTCATCTTATCGTACACCAAACGATCCCGTCAATCCATGGATGTCTCCTAAGACACCACAATATAGTCCGAATTCATGGGATAGAAATTACATGAAGAATGAAGGAAAGAAGAATTCAAGTCCTTCTCAAAAGAAATAATTCAATTTGAAATATATTATTTGTAACTATTTTTCTTAAAATAAATTGTTTAAATTCAAAAAGAACCTGAAACAACAAAAGTACATTACTCAGTCGACTGAACTTATAAGCCCAGTCGACTGAATGTAAACAGAAAACATTTTTTTCCATATTTTCAGTCGACTAAATATTTCTGCACAGTCGACTGAAACTTAACAGAAACTCTCGGGAAAATATTCAGTCGACTAAAATCTCTGTTCATTCGACTGAATTCAAACCTACAAACTTTCGGTCTACAATTCAGTCGACTGAACAGACATTTTCAGTCGACTGAACGGCCTTTTCCAGGTAAAATTCCCTTTATTTACATCAGTTTTTCACTTCCAAAATCACTTTTTACATCTTCTTCCCCAAATTTCCCCAAAACCCTAGATCTCAAATACTTCCAATCTCCCTCAAATCAAAAGCAAATGGCACCAAAACGATCTAGAGCTTCATCCTCTTCATCCTCCGAGCCCATTGATGCTCAAATTGCTCAATGGCTATATGATGAAGTCGCGATCACCCGATGGAACAAGATGAAGAACTCAAGAATATTCGAGCATTCATTTGTAGATTTCCAAAGTCTTCACACCTACAATTTCCAAGAGCTCACTGATCGAGCAGGCTTAACTCCTCTTCTTGATTTGAAACGGAATGACATTGCCATAAATCATATTATGGTCAAATTGTTCTACGCAAATCTCAATCTTGGACACCAAACTCCAAGGAATCCAAACGACAGTGTTTGGAGCATGGTCTGCGGAAAGAAGGTTTGGTTTTCTTTGGATCGAATAGCTCACATTTTAGGGTCAACTAATATCGGAAGGAAACTAGAAGAAATAGAGTTCAATCCACAAATTCGTGATAACATAAATCACCAATTTTTGGATGATAATATAAATTTTCGAGATTTCAAATCTCCTTCTCTTCGACCTCGAGCAAGAATTCTACATAAAACTCTAATGAGAACGATCACTCCACGCACGGGCTCATATGAAATTGTTTACCCAACTAACTACCGAGCTTTATATGCCATCTTTGGCAATATTAAAGTCAATTGGGTACAACTAATCCTTGATGAGTTTCTCTCGTTTCATAATGGTAAAATGCGCACAATTTACTTTGGAGAATATATCATGCGACTTCTCCTCAATGTTGATACACCATTACCAGATTCAGAAAACACAATGGTCCATCAAATAAACCATCGGACCATAAGCCTTATGCAACTCCCTACTAGACCTCCTCGATTTATATCACTTGCCGAATGGGAAGCTAGGCATCAAGAGCAACAACAACAAACTCCGCCACCTCAACACGAAGAACATTTCGAACAAGAAGATGAAATTCGTCTTGTTGACCCGACCTACTCTACCAACCAATCCTTACAAATATTATCAAGAAATCAACAAATTCTTGACAATCGTCTTTAAAAGGTGGATAATAAGCTTGACAAAATCAAAGGATTTTTTAATAAGCTTTGGGACGCTATCTCGTGCTCAAGCACTACTACCGCTTCAACATCTCGTGGCAAGCGTCCTACACCAACATTTACATGGACGTCATCCGAGGAGCATACCAGTAGCAGCACAAGCGGAGCTAGTGGTGGACAAGGAGGAAGACAATATCGACCATCAACAGGAGGACCAGTCATTAGAGAACCAGGAGACAGAGAAGGTTCTTACGATTGGGATAAGGATCAGTAATTTATTTGAGTTACTATTCTATTATGTTTCTTGCAACTATGACATTTGAACTATTATATTTGATGCATTTTTTTATGCAATTCTAAGATTCATTCTTGGCTAAAGTGATTGTTTTAATTCCATGCAACTACGGTTATTACTTCCTTTTTGTCGATGACAAAGGGGGAGAAAATTTATGGCACTAACTTTGTTTTTGTAGGAAAGATAGATGTACACATTCAGGGGAGAAAGTTTAAATATCTTTAGAAAATCAAGTATTATCATCAATCAAAAAGGGGGAGAATGTTGATACACGAAGATTTTTGATCAATGACAATGTATAAAGGAAGAAATATATGCAAGATAGAGGAAGATCAATAAAATATAAACTTGAGTATGATTTTTATATATATAGGTTTATTTGTTAAAATCTATCCTCAAGAGTTGCACAAACACAAGAACACATTCATTATACTTCAATTTTTCACTACGCATACTTCAATTCTTCATAATGCATAAATTCATATGTCAGTCGACTGAACTGAATTTACCAGTCGACTGAACTGGCAAACATGTACAAATATGCACAGTTTCAGTCGACTAAATTTTCTGCACAGTCGACTGAAAATTTTCCAGAAAGATTCCTACTATAATTTCAGTCGACTGAAATTCCTGCACAGTCGACTGAATTTGAACCTGCGAATTTTGCATGAAAGGACACATTCTTCTTCCCAAGAGTTGCGACCATTCCTCAATAGAAATGGAAGCTTCTCTTATCTACAACCCTTGGCAATACATGCATCCTTTTTACAACTATAAATACATGATTCAAACATCATTCAAGACATCGAATTATCTTACTCTAATCTATCTATTTCTTGATCATATTTTCTAAACATTATCAAAGCAATCACTACTCTCTTTGCTTGAATCACTGTTTATATTTAATATATTTGATTCATAGCAAATTCATAATTCCTTAATCTTCACAAACATATTTCATATTCTTGAGGATAAGATTATAGGAACATTGTACTACAATAGACTCATTCGTGTTATAAAGAACACAACTAGTCAAAACTTGTTTAGTATTGAGGTTTGAAGTCCTCTTAGGTAGTTTGAGGCAAAGAAATCCCGTTCGGTTGTTTGGGTAAATTGTAAACCTATTCCTCCGGGTGAAGTGAGGGTTTTGTAGTTAGTGAAATACCTAAGTGAAGCTTAGGGACTGGACGTAGGACAAGTGATCCGAACCAGTATAAAATCTTGGTGCGATTTTTACTTACCATATATACATTAACCATATAGCTATTCCATATTACACGATCCTATCAATTACCCCCGACTTTCATATTGCACTACAAGAGAGTGCTGCAAAATATCAAGAAGAATGGAACAAGTAAAGAGAATATCTTATGAGAATCAAGTCATTGTGTGATGCATTCGAAGGGACATGTCATAAAGTACAAGATAATGAGCAAATCTTGATGATCTTGAATAAGTTAAGTGAAGAATATTAAGCGGTCACTACAGTAATTTCTTCTCGTGAAAACCTCCCATCAGTATAACATGTACACTCCATCCTTCTTGCACATGATAGTAGACTAGTATAAAGAGCAGTAGCAATCTCTGATCTATTAATTAACCTAGAAAATAATTTCAAGAATTAAGAATCTATCAAATTTCAGAGCAACAGAAATGAACTTGCAATCTATAGAGGTGGTGGTCAATTCCCAAGAACAGGGGAAGAGGAGATAGATATAATAATAACTTCAATAACAGGCTGAAGTGTCAAAGTTGTGGAAAAATAGGACACACTGCTCCTAAGTGCTATTTTAGATATGAAAAGAATTTTCCATGCTACAACAAGGTCAATATACTTGTAGAGATAACAATATCAATGCCAATCTGTCACAGTTCAATCTGGAAACCAAATCAGCTCAAGAACAAGCACCAACAAGCCAATTCTACCTTCCGAACCTTGCCAAACCTAATGATATCGCCAATGATTGCTGGTGCCCAGACTTAGGAGCCACCAACCATGTAACCTGCAAGCTTTAAAACCCGAATTTTGGAAATACAGAATACAATGGTAAGTAACATATTTATACGGGAAATGGAATTCTTACTAATATATCACATATAGGAAATGCTTCCATTAGATGTAGTAAAGGCAGTAGAATTCTACACTTAAAAAATTTGCATCGAGTTCCTTAAATCAAGAAGAACCTATTAAGTGTTTCGTAACTCACTACTGACAATAATGTTTTCGTTGAATTTCATCCCAAGATTTGCTTAATCAAAGATAGTCTAAGTAAAGAATTCTTACTTCAAGGTACCATGGATGGTGGACATTACAGATTTGATACCTATCATCAAGTAAAGAACAAGGAATATAAAGGCTGCAATAATATTTCTGTGAGTAATAATTCTTTAACTGATATTAAAGATGTATATGATGTTGGCATTATATATTTGGGCATCCATGTGATAAAGTTGTAAAATTAATACTGAATGAAAATAGAATTGCATTTATCAATATAAAAACATTTCATGCTTGTACTTATTTCCAAATGGGAAAGACTTACAAACTTCCTTTCACTTTATCTAACACTGAATTTACCAAACCACTTGAGCTTATTACCTCAAACCTATGGGGACCTGCACCAATGAGTTGTGATTATGGGTATAAATATTTTTTTCTCATTTGTTGATGCATATTCTCGATTCACATGGATATATTTTCTCAAGAATAAATCTGAAACTGCAATGTTGTAGTTCAGTTCATTAGTTTTGTTGAAAAACAATTGAGCACACAAGTAGTGAAGTTCCAATTTGATGGTGGCACTGAATACAAACCCCTAGAGAAGTATTTCAAAGACAAAGGAATTCAATACAGAACAACTTTTCCATACACCTCTGAAAAATATGGAATTCCAGAGAGAAAACATAGATATGTTGCAGAAACTGGCTTGACACTACTAGCATAATCTTCCTTACCACTGAAATTTTGTCCTAAATCCTTCTTAACTGCAACTTACCTCATCAACAGAATGCCAACCAGGATACTGAAAAACAAGTATCCATTTGAAATGCTACTAAATCAAAGACCTAACTATGGAGATTTGAAAATTTTTGGCTGCCTATGTTTCCCATATTTAAGAATCTACAATACACATAAATTGGACTATATATCAAAGCCATGCACATTCCTTGGTTACTGTTTGTATCATAAAGGGTACAAATGCCTTGATTCATGTGGAATAATATATATCTCCAGACATGTGACCTTAAATGAACATATCTTCCATTTTAGAAATCATGCTTCACAACCTACAAAGAAAGTATTCAATCCAAATACCTATCTTCCATCCATATGTTTGTGCATCAGAAAGGACATAAGCCACTCAGTTGAAACTGATAGTATCCCATCTTTATCAATAAGAGAAAATGAAGGTCAAAGTTCCGATGTAGTTGGAGATACCAGAGTAATAATGAAAAGAGTTAATCAAGCCACAACTCAATGCAGAGATCTCAAGATGAAAGCATTAACCTATATGCTGAACCTGCAAATGAACCTACTCAATCTACTTAAGGACATCACATGATGGGCATAGCTAAATGTAGGATCCTTAAACCCAAAAATTTCACCTTAAGCAGTGAACATGTTGCTGTAAATGAAGCATTAGCAGATAACAATTGGAAACAAGCTATGATAGAAGAGTGAAGTGCTCTCATAAAGAACAAAACATGGACATTATTTCTAGCACCTAAGGACGAAGACATAGTAGGCAGCAAATGGACATTCGGAATTAAAAGAGATGAAAATGGAAAAATACAAAGGTATAAGGCAAGAATGGTTGCTAAGGGATACACTCATTAGCAAGGCTTTGACTTTGAAGAGACCTTTTCACCTATAATAAAACCCACAACCATAAGAGTTATCTTAACCGTAGCCCTCCATTACAACTGGACAGTGAGACGGATTGATGTGAACAATGCTTTCTTGCATGGTGAACTGTTTAAAGAGATATTCATGCATCAAACACTAGGATTCAAACAGGATAATCAAAGTGTATGTAAACTGAACAAAGCAATCGATGGATTAAAACAAGCACCGAGAGTTTTATTCAGAAAGGTTAGAAACACACTCTCATCTATGGGATATGAACAAGAAAAATAAGACATTTCACCGTCTTTAAAGACTGAATGGTACAATAATTACATACCTACTTATGTATATTGGTGATATCATAATCATTGGCAATAACAACAGAGAGATAGAGTGTATAATTAATAACTTGCATCAGAAATTCTCACTAAAAGATCTTGGAGAACCGCATCATTTTTGAGGAATTGACATCAAAAGAACAATTGATAGAAGAAAGCACATGAATCAAAGCAAATATATCACTAACATTTTAACCAGAACCAACACGATCAATGCCAAGTCAATGCCTACTCCAATCGTCAGCAACTTACATTGGTCTAAAAATAAAGGTGATCCATTTGAAAATCCCAAATTATACAGGAGTATAGTTAGAGCCTTGCGGTATGTCGCCATCACGAGGCTCGGTATATCATACGATGTGAATAAAATCTGTCAATTCATGCAAGAACCCACATTTAAGCATTGGAAGGCAGTTAAACGAATATTAAGATATCTGCAAGGAATATTGAATCATGGGATGACACTCAAAGAAAATTTGCTTCAATATCACTGCATATGCCGATTCAGATCGAGCAGCTGGTCATGATAACAGAATGTCAACCAGTGGTTATTGTGTGTATTCGGGACAAATATCATTTCTTGGTCATCAAGGAGGCAAGTTACAACAGCAAGATCAACTACAGAGACTAAATTCAGGAGCATAGCATCCGTGGTAGCAAAAATAGTATGGTTGAAATCTCTGTTGCATGAATTAAAAGTAAGAATTCAAAATGTGCCCACCATTTGGTGTGACAATCAAAGTGCAAAAGATATATCAGCAAACCCTATCCAACATTATAAAACAAAGCATATAGAAATAGTTTTGCACTTTCCTAGAGAAGTTGTTGATGAATAGAAGTTGAAGTGAATGATGTACCTTCTATGTTTCAAAAGGCTGATATATTAACAATGCCCCTTTCACATACTCGATTTGTCAAACTGAAGCATCTTCTAACTGTTACAGAAATCAAGGATACCAGGGAGAAGAAAGAAAGGCAAGAAGATTAGTTTGAGGGAGAGAATCATTTTATAATGCATAGCTGTACACATGCACACTTGTTGTAACGTTCCATATTTTTGGATCTTCGAATTTGAATATTAAATTTATTTAAATATTCGAATTTGAATTAAATGGTAATAAAATCTACTTTTCAATTTTGGACTTGATTTTTGATGACGTATTTTTAATTTAATTTATAAAAAAATTCCATAATTTTTAATTTGGAAGAATAAGTAAATTTTCGTTTGACGTATTTTACATCAGATGTTGGCATTTTTGGAATTTTTCATAACTTGTTAATCAGTGTGTTTTACTATCATTTTGGGATCGCATCATGTGTTGTGCGTGATCGCATTTTATATTCCGTCAATCGCAGCTTGTAATTAGACGGGATACGAGGTAGAGGGGTAAAAAAATCTTAATAAAATCAAACCCAAGTACAGAGCAGTCTTTACTTCAACATAGCCAACTTTTTGTCCATCTTCTACCCTACCAGCCGCTGATGTTTCCTTGTCCCCTTGATTTTTGACATGCCAATGGATTAAGGGACATGTTAGTTTTTGGTATAAGAAGGCAGCATCTCAACCACACTGCATTTCGATCTTTTCAATCCATCTCTCCATTTTCAGCTTATAGTATTCAAAAATAGAGTAAACATTTTCCACTCATCTCCTTGAAAAATCTACACTTCCAATCCGTTGAGATTTAACCATAGTGATCAACATGAAAGTTGTTTGTATTGATTCGAACTACTTTTAGAAATTGACGGCATCCAATTTCGTTGTGTATCCATCGAGTAATCCTCATATTTTAATTAGCGTGACTAGTATATTCAAAACTTCGAAAATTAAAATCTCTCAATCCATAAGGAAACACTCAACGTCGTCTACGCCGTTGAGCTCGTATTGAGGATGAGGATTTTTGATATGAATTCGGTAACGTTTCATGTCAATGACCGACGATCATCAGAAACTATGGTTAATGATCGTCAGAGCTTAGAGGGTCGATATGAGAAATGGTGATTGGTGTTGTGATCATGGAGGGAGGTCTTTGAGTGGTGAAGTTTTGGTTGGTTTCGATGTTGGAAAACGATGCGCTTATTTCACTTATATACGACTTCTTGGATTGAGGGATCGCGGCTGGATCTTAGAGGAAGAGGCCGGAAAGGGTGATGACGGTTGCTTCGTGGTGAGGGGGCGAAGGTGGTTATGTGGGCAGAGCTCATTCATGGATTTGGGTAATGGAGCAGGTGCGTACGTGCATTGTATGCACAAAAAGCTTGGTTCCAAGAAATTATTTTTGGAAGAGGAAGATGGCACCATGCTAGGCGATCGGGTCTTTGTTGGGCATTGGGCCAAAGGCATTGTAGTGAGCAATGTTTATTCCATGTTTTATTGTTTTATATATAAATGGGTTAGCTTGAAATAGAGATAACTTGCTCATATTTAGTCTGTTTTATATGCGGGTTCTGTGTTGGAATCGTATAAGCAAGTATAATGATACAATATAATTAGTCGGTAGCTTTGGATTGGTAAAATTTATGACATAAGAAAATGGACAGGATTTAAATCACGTTATTTTGATAATAACGTCGATTAAAATTTATATACCTTAAATATTGGTGTTTATTTGGCCAAATAAATTACCATTGAGTTAAACTGAATCGAATATAGTAATTGGACATCTGTTTAGCGGAAAAAAACACCATTCCGCTAATTAAATTAATTTGGCAATTAATTAGCAAAATAAATCCCCGTTCAGCTATTTTATATTTTTGGATGTTTGATTATATATCGTAAATAATATGACAGTTGAATTAGTGATATATTAACTAATGGTAGTTAAGTGTTGGATTTATTTACTTAGTCCTGGATTATGTAAATATATGTTATTAACTTGAAAGTTAAATTGAATAATATGGTAGCCTATTTAAGTACTATGGTGATCGTTAAGCATCTTGTTGGATTTATTTACATAGTCGTGGATTATGTAAATATATGTTATTAACTAGAAAAGTTAAATTGAATAATATGGTAGCTTATTTAAGTACTATCGTGATTGTTAAGCCTCCTTCAAAATTTGAAAAGCTAATTATTGATTTGGAAGTTATTAAAAAATAATTATTTTCATTATATGGTTTAAAGATAATTATTATTTAGTAGTAAGATTTGTAAAGATAATAACTTATTATTAATAATAATATTTTAAAGATAATTTATAATTGGTTTAATAATTTTTTAAGTTAATAATTTTATTAATATGATTCTTAAAGGTTATTTCTTAGTGATTGTTTAATTATTTTAAAGTTATTTAGTTATTATTTTTGAAATGTTTATTATTATTATTATTTTAATTTAATTACCTATTTAAAATGATTTAAAAATACTTTAATTTTTAATTAAAGTTAATTGATTATATTGAGTTAAGTTATTTAATTATATTTAAAGGATAATTAATTTTTATATAAATATTAGTTTAAGGTTAATTAATTACCATTTTAATAACATCGTAAAGATAATTGTTATATTAATATTGTTTTGATGTTAACTTACTAATACAATAATAGTGTTTGAAATTAATTTAATACACAATTAAATAGATTCTAAAAGTATTATTTTAAATAAGATTTGATTCGTATGAAATAGAAGGATGTTTAAATAGTAATTTGTTATTTAAAGCTATTTTAAATAACTTATGGCTTATCAAGACGACCTTATAGATTTAAAGAGTCTATTAATGAGTTGAATTAAATACAGGAAAGATTATATAAATGGCTTTGGATATTTATAAAAGGACTTATAAATGAGTTATAAAATCTGAGAGGAGAAGTTTTATAAATTGGGTTTTGAGATTTATGAAGAATGTTAATATTTAGATTGAATATTTATAAAGAAACTTTATAAATAAATTTTGAAATGTTAATAAGATAAACAAATGTAGAAAATGGATGGTGGATATTTATGGCGTAATTCGAGGGGTAGGGATTGCCTACAGTGTACTGTGGATTCGTTGGAATCACGACGCAATCATTGAGTAAATTGTGATATATGATTGTTATTAAATGATACTTCAGAATCTATTTCTTAGAGTTTTCAAGTTTTTAAATTTTGGAAGCGAATGGTTTGTGAACACACTTATACTATTGAGATATGTATATGGTTATATTTTCTAAGTATCGAAAATATAGTGGTTTGTTAATATTCTTATCCCGTTGAAATAAGTATATGGAAGTGATTTCTAAGTATTTGAATTGTGATTTTATATTAATGAAAGATTAATTTAAGTGGCTTGGTAATTTCCGCGGGAAATGTAATCTTTGTTTTGAATGTTTGTTTATTTGATAGTTAAAATGATAGTTAAGAAACCGACTATCAAATCTTGGCCTAAATATGTAATCCTTCTTAATTTCGATGATAGAGAAATATTCCCTACTTAACACTTAAGGATTTTAACTCTCGAAATATCTACGGGAAACACGTGGATTATATGGTACAGTTGTCGTCGGTGGTGTTATACTTTACGTATAAACTCGTTTGTTCTTCTAAGACAAATGATAAATAGATTCGTCCACTTAAACGGTTAGGGGGTGATCTCGCTCTTGTGTATTGTCTGATTATTTTCTAAAGAACCAGTATTGAGTATTTTGGAAATCGGCGTTTTGTTTTGTGGAGCACCCGAGAAACGAAAGAGCGTTAGAGATGACTCGAAACCCGTGACCACTTCGAAAACCATATACGGTTCTATGGAGGAGATTCGTGATATATTGAGATGTTGGGATAGACCCGTTGGGGTATGGGAATCTGGGTGTGATTCCAAGATCTAATTGACATGTGGGATTCTATGTGCGATTCCGAGACCCATTAGGGTGTTGGAATCCATGTAGGATTCCATGATCTATTTGGTGGCAGTGTGTAAGCTGGAATGTCGAACGTAGCCTCATCGGCAGGAATGACTAAACCATAGATAGGAGGCATATTTAGTAGGGTTGGCAAACCCATAGGGTGTAGTTGGCTCCTCCTAAATGTCACTTATAGTTGTTATGCATGTATGGGGTGATGCACTCGGTCTTGGTGAGACCAGCTATGTTTTTCCTATGGTACATCACTAGGGATGTATGCTGCTTCAGAAAGATATCTCTGATCCTTGTGCAGGGGGACCGTTCCTCGAAGTATTGTGGGCACTTCCATGGAAATCCTACACAATTAGCGAACGTGTCTTATCGGTTTTCGATTTTATATTAGTACTATTGTGATATAAACTCACGAGCATTACAGTTATTTGATTATTATTATTTTTGCCCTTAAACATTATGATAATTCATTGGATTTTCTAATATAAAGGTTTTGGTTATCGTAAGATAAAATTCATCCGTGTTTATGTAAGGCGTGGTCTTACAAGATACCCTTGTTTTGGAAAGTTATTTAAACTTTAAAATCCATTTGACTATGTTTCTCATGCTAGTTTTACCATACCGACCCAGGTGTTATTTCCTCTGATGCTCGGGTCAGATCGAGCATATTTCCAAGTTTAGTTGGATATTTTGGAGCTTCAAAGGACGAGCCGGAGGCCCAGAGACATATTCATGTACATGGTTATTTTTTCGTTGCATACATGATTGTATTTAGCAGCACAAGTTGTTACAACTGTCGGGGCTGAAATATGTTAGTATACTCTGATTGATGTTTGAATACACATATATTATAGTTTCGTCTTTGTGTAAAGATTTGTTATCTATTATGGATTATTTGTTCCACTGTGAGATTCTGTGTTGTTTAGTTTCTTCTTGTGTTCTTTCTTCTTTCTTTTCTCCAACTATTTGCTTTTCCGTTCAATTTGGATTGGACGTGTTTGGTTTATTATTAGCTTAAACTGTACTGAAAAGTGGGTCGTTACATGTGGTATCAGAGCTTAGGTTGAGCAAACACCTAGGCTTGGTGGAGTTGAAAAATAGGGTAAGTGAGACCTAAGATGAGTTTGAGAGTGTGTGCGTGCGTGTGTGTGTGTGTATAAGAACTCATATTTTTAGTGATATAAAAATATTTTATATTATGTTGTTTGATTTGTTGAGTGGATTAAGAATTCTGATCGATGTGTTTGGCCAACGTTATCGATAGGGATTTCCTAAACACTCAAACAAGACCAAGTGACACAATATCGTTTTAAACTGGGAAAATGAAATAATTTTACCTAGAAATATACTTCATATATATAAAAGATTAATTTTTCAAAAATTTAATTTAGTTATTCTTGGTTGTGCTCGGTTGTTAGGAATGATAGTATTCAATCATTATCGTTTAGGATTTGATTGGTCATGCTTTCCATTTCTGAGCATTGAGCATTATCAAATAACTATCTTGAATCTTTCCTTTTGAAATCTAGATTGGGTATATAGAAATTTAGGAACACTGAAACAAATACCTTGTGAATTAAGTTTCACAATTTGAATATATAAGGTGCTCGTTGATAATGTTGAGCTAAATTTTGATTTCTAAGGGTTGTTTATTCAAAAGAAAATGTGAATATTTTGAAAAGAATATTTATAAACAATTTTATATAAAGATTGAATTAATTAAGTTTTAATAAGTGTCGTTTTATTAAAAGAAATTTAGAGTATTTTTAAAATGATTGAGTAAAAAAGTGGTTGCATTAAATTGGAATTTTATAAAAGAATATACTAAAGGGAAACTTAAATATTTTATACAAAGATGTCTCTAATACAACATCATAACAATCTTAACAACTATTTAAATGAATAGGGCAATGCCTTTAGACATATCAAAGACATTGAAGAGAAAGCTATCACATATTTCACAAACCTGTATAATAGAGTAAATCACAATCACTTACCTCACATCAACTACAGGAAGAAGATTTCCTCTATTGGTGCTGACATGCTGACAACTCGGATTTTGGAAGGGTAATTTAAGAAAGCTGTCTGCTCGATCCATAGTGATTCCTCCTTCGGCCCTAATGGTATGGGGGTAGCCTTCTTCAAAATGAATTGGGTACACCTGAAAGATTATATGCTTAAAGCTTACAATGAAGCCTTAGAGACTGGAGAATTTATACAAGAAATTAACCACACCTTCATATCACTCATTCGAAAAACTAAGAAACCATAGAGAATTGAAGACTACAGACCTATTGCCTGCTGTAATATTATCTATAAAATCCTCAGAAAAATTATATGCATGAGACTAAAAAGACTTCTTCCTGAATTGGTTTCACAATGGCAAAGTGTCTTTATTAAAGGTAGGCCCATTTTCGAAAACTCGTTGATGGCACATGAATTAATCAGAGACTTTAACAAGCATGGGGCTGATAAAATGTGCATCAAAGTTGATCTACAAAAAGCTTATGACAGGGTTAACAGAGGATTCATTATCCACATGCTTGATTCTATGGAGGTTCCATTAAAGCTGCAAAAACTGATTAATTACTCTCTAGACACACCTACTTTCTCTATCATGATAAATGGAGTACCTAAAGGTTATACACAGAGTAATCGTGTAATTAGACTAGGTTACCCTCTTTCTCCTTATGTATTTGCTGTAGCTATGGAATGGTTTACTCTTCAAATGGAGTTGGCATGCAATCACAAATTCATTCAACCTATATACAATACCCTCCCAACCGCAACCCATTTAATATATGTCGATGATTTATTAGTGGTGATAAGGGCAATACAAAGGCCATTGACAAGGTCAAGTCTATATTTACTGACTTAGAGATGCTAGCTGGACTTAAATTGAATGAACAAAAACCAAGTGCTACTTCAATAAATTCTGTTCAAATAAGAAGGCCATGCTAGAGAGGTTGGGGTTTTCGGAGGGCCACCTTCTAGTTAAATATCAGGGGTTACCACTTTCAAATAACACTATTATAGATTTGGAACGTGGTAAGCTAGTTGATGCCATTAGAGACAAACTACAAGGTTGGAAATCAAAATTGTTGTCATTGCGGGAAGAGTTGAATTGGTTCATATAGTCATCACATCTAAAGTCAGATTCTGGTTGCAATCCTTTCAAATACCGAACTGCTCTATTGCCAAAATTAGTTCAGTATGCGCAGACTTTATATGGAAGGGGGAATGCAAAAAGTAAAGTACTCAAATATGTGTAGAAAGAAAGAGGAAGGAGGATTTATGTTGAAAAATCTATACGAGCTTAAGAAAGTTTATGGATTGAAGCTAGCTTGGAATGCCCTAACATCTAAAAATCTATGGACAATGTGGATGAGGTCGAGGTATCTAAAAGATAATTTCTGGACCACAAAAATTGATAATAATG
Organism: Allium cepa; assembly: GCA_030765085.1. Taxonomy (NCBI): domain Eukaryota; kingdom Viridiplantae; phylum Streptophyta; class Magnoliopsida; order Asparagales; family Amaryllidaceae; genus Allium; species Allium cepa. The sequence goes on along the minus strand of CM060939.1, from coordinate 646,057,168 downwards.
CCTCTATTACATGGAAGAATATCCTAAAAACCAGGAATGAACTACAAAATTATTTAGAAAGAGAGATTTCTAATGGGCATAACATAGACTTATGGAAAGACCCCTGGTTGAACTCAAATAGTTTCATTGACAAGCTAGGCTAGGAAGCTTTTTTAGCTTATGGGGTTCCTACCTGCAAAGTGGTTGAAATTCTACACAATAGCGAATGGCATTGTGACAGGAATTTGCTCAGTTCAAACTACAAAGAGGAAATTCACTATAAAAACATCAAAACGGACAGAATAGAGGGTATCTGGATATGGAAGAGCAGCTCAAATGGGCATTTCAGTTCCAAAAATGTGTTGGAGGAATCGAGAACTAAATTCTCTTTAGCTAACTGGACTAATGTGGTCTGGATTGGGTCTAATAGTCCGAAAATGGCTCATACCCTATATAAAGCCATACTCAAATGATTACCAACTAAAGACAAACTTCATAAATGGGGGATTTTGGATAACACACTATGTTACCTTTGTAATTCTACTGAAGAAACTCATGAACACCTATTCTTTGAATGCATATACAACAAAAGAGTGTAGAGTATACAAAAGCTAAGATGCCTACTGACTAATAATGCACAAAATCTTATAGAATAAGTTGAATACCTGAACGGAGGGAGCAACCTCACGAAGCTGATGCGAGAGACCAGAAAAATTAGCCTCAAAACCTCCTTATGGAACATCTGGAAGGAAAGGAACAATCGAGCTTTCAACAATAGACAACATGATCAATTAATCCTCACGAGACAAATAAACAGAGACATTAGCCTACTAATTGGACAAATTTCAGAGAAGATGCTTACCGTTGCAACGGCACGAGAAGAACAACAATTGGAGACGTTGTAGTTGAAGGCATCGAACGAATTAGCTCAATCAGAGAGCTGGGAGCTGCCAATTGAACCCTAAAGATGGAAAGTTTTACGTTTGACATGATATTGTTAGTTTATTGCTTTGTTTATTACCGTCTGATATAATTGCGACTCGTATGGTTGTATTGCTTTGGGCTGCATAGCCCTGCTGCAAATTTTTATAATATTAACCCACTTTCAAAAAAAAAATTCTGAAATAATACTTGAAGAATGATTTATATAACAAAGCTAGAATATTTTCGAAATAAACTTTTGAGGAAAGATTCCCTTTAAAAGGATAAATTTTATAAATTTGATTTATTAAAATGTGTATAAATAAAAGGAATTCGAGAGTTTAAATCCCGATGATTTTGGCTAAATGATTTTCATGGTTTACAGGTTAATAATAATAATTGAAAATGTTCTTAGGATAAAAACATTTCTAAGTAGGGGACTGCTGCCATTATGATCTCACTATATAATTGTTTAGATAAAATAATTTTTGATTTGATTTCAAAAGTACGATTTGATTTACCATAGAGTAAATATGTATATAATTATTTTAAATGATTTGTGGGGAAAAGAAATAATAATTTTGATTAAGATGGTCTTGGAGTATGATTGATTATATAAATAGTAATAATAGTTTTCTTAAAGTGGTTTTCGGTTAATCAATATTTTGGAAATAGTTGATTTGAAAATATATTTTAAGTATAAATTCTTTTGGAAAAGAGTATTTAAAAGAAATGGGTATTTCTTTGGATTTGGTTTGGGAAATTAGTCCTGATTTGTTTTGTGATGAATAGAATAATCTTCTAAGTGACGATCAGATGTTTTCTTAGGCGAATGGTATTGTGAACTTAGTAAATTATTTTCTTTGCCATTATACGATCGGAACGAGTTCTAATCTAAGCGAATCCAAAGCAAATTGGAATTGGATATTTTGTTGAATTACCGTTTGAAATATATTACTGATATTGTTTCAAAATGGGTTCGAAGAAAGAAGTAATTTTAAGTTAACTAGTTCGAGCGACTCGAAAATAACTAAAAATGGATAAGAGATACGTTCGGATGGTAAACGTTTCTCTTGAGTATTATCCTTCTTGTAAAGAATGTATGATATTGTTTAGTTTGGTAGTGCTAAGTTCCTTGGTTTAGTTTTAGGGTTACTCAGGCTATAGATGTAATATCTTTCAGAAGTTTTTTAAATAAATATCCACCTATCCGACCCTTAAATTTTTAGAATATACAGTATCATTCAAAAAAGTATTTTGAATTGAAACATGGTGTTTTAAATTCTTAAGTGAATTCAAAAATAAAATTTTGAATTATAGTTTTGTATACCCTTAGGGAATGGTAGGGAATTTTATAAGTTTTCAAATTAAAGGGAGTAATATGAAATGTTTTTCATAAATATTTTAATAATAATAAAATTGGTATTAGGAATAACCAATTGAATAAGCACGAAAGTGGACATATATTATTTCTCTCTTCATATGGTTTTGATCTAATATTCGAGTACAAGGCTTTGAGGTGTTTCACACCGTTCCAAATAAGGATCAATTACTCAATTTTGGACGGCGAACACTTGATGAGGGTTCTTGATATAAAACTAAGGTTTTCTTTCATAGCTATGCTATGTAAGGATAACAGAGATTCCTAATCATGGAGCCTGATCATGGTCCGCACTAGTAAATCTGGTGGACAATACTGGTTTGGAAGTGGGGTCATGTATTCGAGTAGCGATTGAACTAGATTCTGGATGTAAATGATATATGAAAATCATGCGGGCTAATTAATAGTATTGAGTATGCTTGTGCTAATATTTCGGAGACGAAATTCTTCTAAGGGGGCACAGTGTAACGATCCATATTTTTGGGTCTTCGAATTTGAATATTTAATTTATTTAAATATTCAGATTTGAATTAAATGGTAATAACATCCATGTTTTAAATTTGGACTTGACTTTTAATGATGTATTTTTAATTTAATTCGTATAATTTTTCCATAATTTTTAATTTGGGAAAATAAGTAAATTTTCGTTTGACATATTTTACGTCAAACGTAGGCTTTTTTGAAAATTTACATGACTTGTTAACCAGTTTGTTTTACTGGCATTTTGGGATCGCATTACGTGGTTGTCTGTGATTGCATTTTATATTCTGACGATCGTGGCTCGTAATCGGATGCGATAGGAGGTGGAGGGGTACTAAAATCTTTACAAAATCAAACCCAAGTACATAGTATCTTTGCTTCAACACATCCAGCCTTTTTGTCCATCTTCCACCCTACTAGCCGCCGATGTTTCTTTCTCTCATTGATTTTTGACATGGAAATGGATTAAGGGACATGTTAGTTTTGGATTAAGAAGGCAACATCTTAATCTCACTGCTTTTCGATCTCTTCAATCCATCTCTCCATTTTTCATCTTACAGTATATTCAAAAATAAACATTTTCATTCATCTCCTTCAAAAATCTTCACCTTCCAATCCATTAAGATTTAACCATAGTGATCAACACGAAAATTGTTCGTATTGATCTGTTCTATCTTTAGAAATCGATGGCATCCTATTTCGTTGATTATCCATTGAGTGGTCCTCATATTTCAGTTAGCGAGAAAAGTATGTTCAAAACTTCAAAAACTAAAATCTTTAAATTTGTAAGGAATTACCCAATGCCAACTACGCCGTTGAGTTCGTATGGAGTATGAGGATTTCCAGTATGGATTCGGCAATGTTTCGTGTCGATGACCGATGATCATCGGTAATTAGGGTTAATAATCGTCGGAGATTGGAGGGTTGATAGGAGAAAAGGAGATTGGCATTGTGATCGTGGAGGAAAGGACTTCGAGTGGTGAAGTTTTGGTTAGTTTCGATGTCGGAAAACTACACGCTTATTTCATTTATACACGACTTCTTGGATTGGGGGCTTGCGTTTAGATCTTAGAGGAGGTGGCCGGAAGGTGTGATGATGGTTGTTTCGTGGTGACGGAGCGAAGGCGGTCATGTGGGTAGAGCTCGTTCATGGACTTGGGTAGTGGAGCAGGTGTGTACGTGCACAGTGTGCATGAAAAGCTTGGTTCCAAGAAATTATTTTTGGAAGAGGAAGATGGTTGCTAGGCGGTCAGGTCTTGGTTGGGCTTTGGGTAGAAGGCATTGTGGTGAGCAATGTTTATTCTATGTTTTATTGTTTTATATATAAATTAATGGGTTAACTTGAAATAGGGACAACTTGCTCATATTTAGTCTGTTTTGTACGCGGGATTTTGCGTTGGAATCGTATTACCAAATTTAACGATGCAATATAATTAGTTGGTAGTTTTGGACATTTAAAAATTTATGACATAAGAAAACGTACAGGATTTAAATCACGTTAATTTAATAATAACGTCGATTAAAATTTATGTACCTTAAATATTGATGTTTATTTGGCTAAATAAATTACTGTTGAGTTAAATTGGATCGAATATGGAAATTGGACATCTGTTTAGTGGAATAAAACACTGGTCCGCTAATTAAATTAATTTGATAACTAACTACCCGAATAGATCTCTATTCTGCTATTTTATATTTTTGGATGTTTGATTATATATCGTAAATAATACGACAGTTGAATTAGTGATACATTAACCAATGGTAGTTAAGTGTTGGATTTATTTACATAGTCGTGGATTATGTAAATATCTGTTATTAACTTAAAAAGTTAAATTAAATAATATGGTAGCTTATTAAAGTACCATGGTGATCGTTAAGCCTCCTTCAAAATTCGAAAAGCTAATTATTGATTTTGAAGTTATTTAAAAATAATTATTTTATTATAAGGTTTAAAGATAATTAGTATTTAGTAGTATGATTTTAAAAGATAATAACTTATCAATAATAATAATATTTTAAAGATAATTTATAATTGGTTTAATAATATTTAAGTTAATTATCTTATTAATATGATTCCTAAAGGTTATTCTTTAGTGATTGTTAGTTACTATTTTAAAATTATTTAGTTATTATTTTTAAAATGTTTTTTTAATTTTTTTAATTTACTTACCTATTTAAAATGATTTAACAGCACTTTTATTTTATTTAAAGTTAATTAATTATATTGATTTAAGTTATATATTTAAAGGATAATTAATTTTTATATCAATATTAGTTTTGGTTAATTAATTACTCTTTTAATAACATTGTAAAGTTAATTAATTATTATATTAATATTGTTTTGAAGTTAACTTATTAATACAATAACAGTGTTTGAAATTAATTTAATACATTATTAAATAGATTCTAAAAGTATTATTTTAAATAAGATTTGATTCGAATGAAATAGAAGGATGTTTAAATAGTAATTTGTTATTTAAAGCTATTTTAAATAACTTATAGTTTATCGAGACGACCTTATTGATTTAGTAGTAAGATTTTAAAAGATAATAACTTATCAATAATAATAATATTTTAAAGATAATTTATTGTTGGTTTAATAATGTTTTAAGTTAATTATTTTATTAATATGATTCTTAAAGGTTATTACTTATTGATTTTTTAATTATTATTTTACAGTCATTTAGTTATTATTATTTTTTAAAAATTTATTATTTTTTAAATTACTTACCTATTTAAAATGATTTAACAATAATTTTATTTTATTTAAAGTTAATTAATTATATTGATTTAAGTTATTTAAAGGATAATTAATTTTTATATCAATATTAGTTTAAGGTTAATTAATTACTGTTTTAATAACATTTTGAAACTTAATTAATTATTATATTAATATTTTTTTAAAGTTAAATTATTAATACAATAATAATGTTTGAAATTAATTTAATACATTATTATTATAAAAGTATTATTTTAAATAAGATTTGATTCGAATGAAATAGAAGGATGTTTAAATAGTAATTTGTTATTTAAAGCTATTTTCTTATCGAGACGAACTTATTGATTTAAAGAGTCGATTAAATAGAAGAAGTTGAATACCTGAACGGAGGGAGTAACCTCATGAAGTGATGCAAGAGACGGGAAAAATTAGCCTCACAACCTCCTTGTGGCACATCTGGAAGGAAAGAAACAAGCGGGCTTTCAACAATAGACAACAAGATGAGTTAGTCCTCACGAGACAAATAAACAGAGACATTAGCCTACTAATTGGATGGATTTCAAAGAAGATGCTTACCACTGTAACGACATGAGAAGAACAACTATTGGAGACGTTGTAGTTGAAGGCGTCGAACGAATTAGCTCAATCAGAGAGTTGGGAGCCTCCATAATTGAACCTTGAAGATGGAAAGTTTTAGGTTTAACAGGATATTGTTAGATTGTTTATTTCTTTGTTTATTACTGTCTAATATAGTTGTGACTCATGTGGTTGTACTACTTTCAGCCGCATAGCCCTGTTGCAAATTTTTGTAATATTAACCCACTTTCAAAAAAAAAATTCGAAAATAATACTTGAAGAATGATATATATAACAAAGCTAGAATATTTTCGAAATAAACTTTTGAGGAATGATTCCCTTTAAAAGGATAAATTTTATAAATTTGATTTATTAAAATGTGTGTATAAATAAAAGGAATTTGAGAGTTTAAATCCCGATGATTTGATTAAATTATTTTCATGGTTTACAGGTTAATAATAATAATTGAAAATGTTCTTGGGATGAAAAAATTTCTAAGCAGGGGGTTGTTGCCATTAGGATCTCACTATATAATTGTTTAGATAAAATAATTTTTGACTTGATATCAAAAATATGATTTGTTTTACCATAGAGTAAATATGTATATAATTATTTTAAATGATTTGTGGGAAAAAGAAATAATAATTTTAATTGATATGGTTTTGGACTATGATTTATCATGGAAATAATAGTTTTCTTAAAGTGGTTTTTGGTTAATCAATATTTTGGAAATAGTTGATTTGAAAATATATTTCAAGTATAAATTCTTTTGGAAAAGAGAATTTAAAAGAAATGGGTATTTATTTGGATTTGGTTTGGGAAATGAGTCCTGATTTGTTTTGCGATGAATAGAATAATCTTCTAAGTGACGATCGGATGTTTTCTTAGGCGAATGGTATTGTGCACTTAGTAAATTATTTTCTTTGCCATTATACGATCGGAACGAGTTCAAATCCGAATGAATCCAAAGCAAATTAGAATTGGATATTTTGTTGAAATACCGTTTGAAATATATTACTGATATTGTTTCAAAATGGGTTCGAAGAAAGAAGTAATTTTAAGTTCACTAGTTCGAGTGGCTCGAAAATAACTAAAAATGGATAAGAGATACGTTCGGGTGGTAAACGTTTCTCTTGAGTATTATCCTTCTTGTAAGGAATGTATGATACTATTTGGTTTGGTAGCGCCAAGTTCCTTGGTATAATTTTTGGGTTACTCAGGCTATATATGTAATATCATTTCAAAAGTTATTTAAATAAATATCCATATATCCGACCCTTAAATTTTCAGAATATATAGCATCATTCAAAAAAGTATTTTGACTTGAAACATGGTGTTTTAAATTCTTAAGTGAATTCAAAAATAAAATTTTGAATTACAGTTTTGTATAGCCTTAGGGAATGATAGGGAATTTTATAAGTTTCTCAAATTAAAGGGAGTAATATGAAATGTTTTTCATAAATATTTTAATGATAATAAAGTTGGTAATAGGAATAATCGATTGAATAAGCACGAAGGTGGACATAGATTATTTCTCTCTTCATATATTTTTGATCTCATATTTGAGTACAAGACTTTGAGATGTTTCACACCATTCCAAATAAGGATCAATTACTCGATTTTGAACGGCGAACACTTGATGAGGGTTCTTGATATGTAACTAAGATTTTCTATCATAACTATGCAATGTAAGGATAGCAGAGATTCCTAATCAATGAGCCTAATCATGGTCCGTACTAGTAAATCAGGTGGACAATACTGGTTTTGAAGTGGGGTCATGTATTCGAGTGGTGATCGAATTAGATTCTATATATAAGTGATCTATGAATGTTCTTGTGCTAAAATTTCGAAGACAAAATTCTTCTAAGGGGCAGAGTGTAACGACCCATATATTTGGGTCTTCAATTTGAATTTTTAGTTTGTTTAAATATTTGAATTTGAATTAAATGCTAATAAGACCTATGTTTCAAATTTGGACTTGATTTTTAATGACGCATTTTTAATTTAATTTATAGAATTTTTTCCATAATTTTCAATTTGGGAAATAAATAAATTTTCGTTTTACATATTTTATGTCAAACATTGGCTTTTTTGGAAATTTAAATAACTTGTTAACCATTTTGTTTTACTGGCATTTTGGGATCGCATTACGTGGTTGTGTGTGATCGAATTTATATTCTCACGATCATGGCTCGTAATCGGATGCAATACGGGGTGGAGGGGTACTAAAATCTTTACAAAACCAAAACCTAAGTACAGAGCAGCCTTTCCTTCAACACATCCAACTTTCTGTCCATCTTCCACCCTACCAGCCGCCAATGTTTCCTTCTCTCATTTATTTTTGACATGGAAATAGATTAAGGGACATGTTAGTTTTTGTAACGACCCGGTATTTTCAACCATTCGCATCCATTATAAGTGTATAGGTAGACACTCATGCCGGAATTGAATTGCTCAAAATACCGCGTTGTAAATAAAAATTTGCCAAATCTCAGGATATACAGTAAATAAAAATCACAGATCACAGTCACAGAGTATATAAAAAATGCAGCAGAAGAAAAAGAGATAGTAGTTCATGAAGCTACTATATAAATATGAGATACGTCAGAGTTAAATAAGATACAACAGAAGAGTAACAGGATACATAAGGTACAAATCAGATACATCACTGAACCACTGGATACTGAAACAAAATAGGTGGTTAGATCTTCAAGGAAAGCTCCAACGCCGAAGGTGAATCTGGAATGCTAACTCACTCAATCTGACCCGAGCGTAAAGCAAAACACAAAACCCTCGAGTCAGGACATAAATACTTATAAACTGTAAATCAACTCAAGTGAACAGTAACAAAATGCATCAGTAACTTAAAGGATGCTTGGGACCGCCCATCCTCTAAGGATCCGTTAAACTATTTACTATGTAGTAATATACGCTATATACGGTAGTGTCTAATCAGTAAAGTATAATCATATAGAAAATAACGTTAAGGGGATGGTGAACCTTAACGCGGTCGGATCTTTAAAACCAAAATCGTAGTGGACTCGATATAAGGATATGACACGGCACGCGAGGCAATGCCAGGGTGGATACACCGTTTGCACTCCCGGACCGGTGGTGACGGCAAGCCAGCAGCTTCCTCCCACCTAGAACAATACCCCCAAATCAAAGTGGCGCCACCGAATCGAATCACAACAGTAATAGAATGGTTTCCGATGGAGCATGCTCGATGAAAGGGTGCGACCCTTTGTGTAGCCCGGTATAGCTCATGTTTTAGTCATATATGCCAACTCACGAGAGTTGGGTCCACGTAATATACTTCGAGAACGTCGCCACCATCCCACTTCATTCTGGAATCTCCACCGCGTACACAGTTGTTAAAGTGGTTTTCGGCATTGGCCGACTATAAGACAATATCCGATCCCGGTCTCTTTAACAACCAATCGTTATTATAACCCATAGTTATGACTTTTTAAAACAATATTTATACTTCAAAATAAAATATTGTTTCAACCCAAATCTTTATCAAAATAAATATTAAATCATTCCAAAATATCATATCTTTCGGATCTTCTTTTCAAATCATTTTAATATTAAAATATCATATCTTTCAAAACTCCATTTTCAAACCATCTTAATATATCAAAATATCATATGTTTTCAAAACCACATTTCAATCATTTAATATATAAAAATATCATATCTTTTTGAAACCACATTCATTTCAAATCATTATTCATTTTATTCAATTTAAAATATCATTTCAATCCATATTTCAAAACAGTATATATTCCAAAAATCATTTTTAATCATTAAAATAAAGTTATTATGTTTAATAATTAAATTATTAAATTTCCAAAATTTTCGATTTCCAAAGTTCATTTATTCACTTAAGTTTATCAAAGCAGTGAAAATTCACTTTTCGTGGCATTTAGAAAACGCTACGGAAAAATACATTCAAAACAGTTCAATTTAACAAAAGACAACATTTTAAAATGTTGTAATAGGGTTTACTTAAATTTCGAATAAACTTAGTTAAATTCAACAATTTATAGCACTTACAAAAATTGCTATAATAGCTTTTAATTCAATTTATCTTTTTAGTTCATTATCATCAACTACAGCATTTTCAAATGCTGTAATATCATTTACATTGTAATTAATAGCATTTCAAAAATACAGTCAATTAACTTCAAATATTCTATATAATTTCTCAACCAATTATATTTTTATTTAAAACATTTTTAACTTATAAAATCATACATTTTCACATTTATAACATCATTTAATTTTTCCTCAAGTTCATGATTTTATAAAGTTAAATTTCCATTCAAAAATCAAGATTTAATAATAATTCACTTATTAAATTGCAATGTTCAATTTTAAATCCATTACATTAAATTTCAACTTAACACTTAAGTTCAAATTCTCAAATATAACTTAATTTATTTTTATTTACTTAACTAAAAGTTCACTTTTAAGTCAATTTCATAAATTTCTAATTTTAGTTATATTCAAAATTTCAACTTAAAATATTCATTCATTTCACATTTCAACTTTGTTAAAAAATCATTAATATGATATAAAATCACTTTTAATTCATTTAAATTCAAATTATCATAAATTTATCATAATTTCATATTCAATTTAATTTCCAATTATAATTAAATCAAATTTTGCAAAATAACTTACGTTCAAAATTTTCATTAATTCATTTCACTTACAATTGTTCAGAAAATCAATAATATTTTACAAAAATCATTTTTTATTAAATATCAAATCAAAATATTATATTAATTAAATTTCTAAGATATTTTAAATTTTTTAGAAAAACATATTTTAACTACGGGCCTGTATAAAATTTTCTACGCTAGGTAAAGTGATACGGGTAATATATCATTTCAACCCGTAATTTACAAAGAAAAATCCGGGTTTTATCATTTCAAACCTGCAATCCCAAGTTAAAATGAAAAATTTAAAACCAATCAGGCCTATCATTTCAGCCCATAACATTTTTTTTCTAACAGGGAACTTGCAGTGTGATCATATGCAGAAATAATATAAACAAGGTCAATATCACAATATACAGTCATATATCAGATGTCAGGTGAAAACTAACAGTTTTAACATGGTAATAATATGGTAATAACATGGCATAGCATATCATATGATCATCATTAACTTTCATAAACATTTTTTTATTACTGAACACTTGTCATCAATTCACTTTTCATAAGTATAAATGTCAGAGTGAGAAAGACTCACTTTTTCAAGCTGAAGACCAAAACAACAAACACAAGTGCGATTCCAAAAGCACGACAAGCACGATATAACATGGCTTTTGATTTGAATGAATGGAGTGCCTTGATATTTGTCTTGTAAACAATAACCAAAACAAGACAATACACACATAAATATTCAACGCAAAACAATGTTGAAACACTGAAAATACGAAGCAACAAAGGAATAGATTACTTGACCTTGCTTTAACCATTCAAATGCTTGGCCTAGGAGGTTCTTGGGTTCAGCCATGATGATGATATGGCTTAGGTTTGGCACCATAACTCATGGCTAGAAGGAGTATGGAGTGGTAGGGTTATAACATGAAGCATACAATTGATCAAGGCAACATATATGAAGTTTTTGAGCACAACAAGGCTCGGCCTTGGGTCAAGAGGGGCTTGGTCATACTTGTACAGGTTTGGACAGTAGATGGAAGGGTGTGGGGAGGTCTGGAAAAGGTGGTGGTAGCGGCCTATGGTGGTGGCCAAGGTGGTGGATGAAAGGGGTGAAGTAATAGTGGTGGCTAGTGCATTGTTTTGGACATTATTTGCAATTTTGTGGAGTTTTGTCACCAAGGGAGGTGTGGCCATGGATGGATCTGAAATGATGGCTGGAGATGATTCCAAGGAAGAGTGGTAGGGGATGGTGGAGAGTATGGTGGTGATGGTGGGTGGTAGAGGCCAAGCAATGCACATGAGAAAACAAGGCAAAATATAAGAAAACAATGGAAAAAGAAGAGGAAAAGAGGAGCCATTATCAAACCTTTCTAGCCATGAAAAATGAAGTGGAGAGGAATGTTTTCACGTGAAAATGAGGTAAGAAATGCACAGCTACAATAAAGAAAGGAACGGTCAAAGGAAATTAAATCTATTAATTGGAAAAGAAACGGAAGAAGAAACGTTAAAACGATTTTACGTTTCTTTACTTTCAAACCTTTTAAACTTCCTATATATATTCATATATATCTTAAATAACTGAAAACACTTATAAATTTCAGTTAGAATTCGAAAATATAATAGATAAACAAAATATTAATAATTAATTATTAATTAGATATGATTAAAATAAGAAAAATAGCACTGAAAAATGAAAACTAGACTTAGAAATTAGAAATAACTTCAATACACTTTGGAAAAATTTTCTTAAATTTAAATACATGTAAAATGAATAAAATAAAGTAAAACACAGCAATAAAAGTGAATGTATAAAATAAATCAATAAATTGATGTATTAATTGCAAAAAGAAACGGATAAAACGCCTTTACGTTTCAGGCTTTTAAGATCTCTTAACTTTCTAAACCTTTTGCATTTTCTTTTCTTTTTAATTTTATGAAAACAAAATAAACTCAGAAATTTTATTTAAAACCGAAACTAAGTAAGAATAAAATAAAATAAATAATTTATTTTAAGTAAAATAGAAAAAGGAAATAAGAAATTGCTTAAAAATAGCAACCCTGACATAAAAATTACAAGAAACTCTCCAATGACTTTGGAAAATTTATTACTTCACAAAAAAATATTATGACACAAAATTTGAATTAAAGATGGTTTAAAACATTTTCAAGGTAAAATAATAATTTAATTTTTATTAAATAGAAAGTTAAATAAAGAAAAATGTACAGTAAATACCAAACTAGGCTTTATAAATTGAAATAAATTCAAATAAACTTTAGAAAAATTATATTATCATTTTAAAAATACTTAAAAGTCAAAATATACATAATTTAACATATTATCACATATTAAAATAAAATATAACAAAGAAGAAGTAATTTATACAATTTAAAATAGTCATTGTAAATAACCCTATATACGCACAATATTGTAAAGGGTATAACTTTCACAATTTACATCCAAATTCAACGAAACAAAAAGTGGTGTTCTTAGAATTTTATGTACTTTCATAATAAAAGAAAAAAATTAAAATTTTAAACTTCTAAAATTTTAAGTTGAAATTCACAATTTGACTATTTTGACCAAAATCAGCATTTCAGGCAAATATTCAACTTACACAAGTTTGGAATTATAACTCATATAAAAATCAAGATTATATTTAAATAATAAATTTAATCATTTCAAATAAGTAAAATAAGTTTTTAAATCAAAATTTTATATTAAAATAATTAAAATATACAATAAAATAATTACAAATTACAGGGTTGTTACACTCTCCCCCACTCAAAACTTTTCGTCCCCGAAAAGGAATGAGGTATGGAAGGGCACAGAAAAGATAGAGTGAAATAGGATTAAGATAAGATGATAAGAAGATTGAAGTTATATCTGATAACTGTTGTTATAGGTAAGTTTTACAAGGTGGAGGTGATCTTTCCAAGATCCTCCAGAATCAAGAACACAAGCACGAAAAAGGTGGATTCAAAATGATTACCAAAGGTCTATCAAAGATTATAGAAAGATTTCTAAACAGAAAGATTATAGAAAGATGCCTATACCGGTCTATAGCAAGATAAGGATGATAAGGACGACCAAAAGATAGTTTGAAAAACAAAATAAGGAAATGAATTTGAAAGCATGGAGATTTCAACTTAAACAGAGAATAAATCTTTACACAAGTTAACTAAATCTTAACTATCTCAAATTTCATTATCTTATTATCTTATTATCCAATCATCTAAAATTAACTATTTTTAAAACCATGGGTTTGAAAAATAATCATTTATTACACTCACAATGTACTTAATAAATTTTATTCTTCTTTATTCCTAATCAAAATTAAATTTATTCCTCTCAATATATTTATCACTCATGTTAAATATATTTACACTTATTATAACTGCTTTCTTTTATTCTTAGTTCTTTTAACATCATTTTATTGTAAGTCATTCAATTACCCTTTATTATATTTACCTCTGTTAATCATTTTATACTTAAAATTTAAGTGTATAACATTTATTATAACTACTCAAATTTTATTTATAAAATCTTTTTATATCGTATATTATCCAATTACATTTTTAACTTCTGAAATTTTGGTAAGTTATATTTGAATGCAATTGTATTATACAAATAAAATTTCCAATTCAATCATTTCAAGCTTAAATCATTTATTCAAAATATTTTTTTATTTCTTTTTATAATTGAAATTATTCTTTAAAAATAGAATTTAAGAATTAAATTTCCGATTTCTTCAGACCATTTAGAGATAAGAAATAATATATATATACATATATAATATGTCAAATCAACTTTCAATCATATATCTATATATATATTATAAATCAAGTCATATTTTAGAAATTCAAATCAATTTAATTTCCCAAAACAAAGCTGTAGCAAGACTACAGAACAGTCTCTTAACTTCGAAACTCGAAAATGAACGTCGATGATGTCACGATCATCACCGAAGTTATTTTCCAACGACAAAGAGAAGAGCACTAATTTTAAACCTTTAAAATTCTTTGAAAACAAATTCTATTCAAAATACTTTAAATAATATAACCTTTTAAAACTTTAAACCAAAGTTCGAAATAATCGGAATTTAAATCCTCAAATTCTTGTTTTAAATTCATTTCAGTTCCCAAATAAATTTATAAACAAATATTTATAGATCTATTTGTAGAACAATAAATGATAAATCAAGTATTATCATTTCAAATTATCAATTTAAATCATTTCATTAAGTTCCATAAATTTACATATATATCAAAAAAATTTCATTAACCAATTTTTTTTTATAGAATATATTGTGTCCGTTTGTTCTGTCAAAGTGTTTTGGAAATCTTATCGATAGCGCTGATCAGACGTATCGATCAGAAACCCAACTCAACATCAACAACTCAAACAACACAATATATAAAACATTTTAATTTTAAATACTAGTTTACAAATACACTATACATGAATAGATTTTCAAAGAAGGATAGAGATTCAAATTTTTTTGATTAACACAAATCAAAGGAGATTATGATTTAAAAATAAGTTGGAAACAAGGATGACATGATTAAATAACATAATAGGAAGATGGATAAGCTTATATAAATCACGGGCAACCTTAACCGGGTCAACGTTGACTTAAAGAATAAGATCAATGTTGATTTTTCTTGGGTAAATCTACATTCGATCTCAAGAGTTAGAGTTTGAAATAACAAAAGATATTAGCATCTAAACCAAGGATAGATAAGAATCTCTGGTGAATCGATGCTAACTGCAAAGGAGTTTTCCCCCTTTTTCAATTAAATTTGAAATTGGCGTGACCGCCGACTCACTAGAAAGATCATTCGATGCGGAGTTATGGGTTACTCCAGAATCAAAAGAAGATGAATAGTGAGGGATACGAATGGATTTCAGAACCGTAGGGAATGTTCCAAAATTCAAAGGAATCGAGTCAAAAGGGAGAGATTCAAACTCGAATGAAAGTGATTCTGTAAATACATTCACTCCATATGCTGAGTTTTGCCTAGAGCTACCAAAGCTCTGATACCAACTATAACGACCCGGTATTTTCAACCATTCGCATCCATTATAAGTGTATAGGTAGACACTCATGCCGGAATTGAATTGCTCAAAATACCGCGTTGTAAATAAAAATTTGGCAAATCTCAGGATATACAGTAAATAAAAATCACAGATCACAGACACAGAGTATATAAAAAATGCAGCGGAAGAAAAAGAGATAGTAGTTCATGAAGCTACTATATAAATATGAGATACATCAGAGTTAAATAAGATACAACAGAAGAGTAACAGGATACATCAGGTACAAATCAGATACATCACTGAACCACTGGATACTGAGACAAAATAGGTGGTTGGATCTTCAAGGAAAGCTCCAACGCCAAAGGTGAATCTGAAATGCTAACTCACTCAATCTGACCCGAGCGTAAAGCAAAACACAAAACCCTCGAGTCAGGACATAAATACTTATAAACTGTAAATCAACTCAAGTGAACAGTAACAAAATGCATCAGTAACTTAAAGGATGCTTGGGACCGCCCATCCTCTAAGGATCCGTTAAACTATTTACTATGTAGTAATATACGCTATATACGGTAGTGTCTAATCAGTAAAGTATAATCATATAGAAAATAACGTTAAGGGGATGGTGAACCTTAACGCGGTCGGATCTTTAAAACCAAAATCGTAGTGGACTCGATATAAGGATATGACACGGCACGCGAGGCAATGCCAGGGTGGATACACCGTTTGCACTCCCGGACCGGTGGTGACGGCAAGCCAGCAGCTTCCTCCCACCTAGAACAATACCCCCAAATCAAAGTGGCGCCACCGAATCGAATCACAACAGTAATAGAATGGTTTCCGATGGAGCATGCTCGATGAAAGGGTGCGACCCTTTGTGTAGCCCGGTATAGCTCATGTTTTAGTCATATATGCCAACTCACGGGAGTTGGGTCCACGTAATATACTTCGAGAACGTCGCCACCATCCCACTTCATTCTGGAATCTCCACCGCGTACACAGTTGTTAAAGTGGTTTTCGGCATTGGCCGACTATAAGACAATATCCGATCCCGGTCTCTTTAACAACCAATCGTTATTATAACCCATAGTTATGACTTTTTAAAACAATATTTATACTTCAAAATAAAATATTATTTCAACCCAAATCTTTATCAAAATAAATATTAAATCATTCCAAAATATCATATCTTTCGGATCTTCTTTTCAAATCATTTTAATATCAAAATATCATATCTTTCAAAACTCCATTTTCAAACCATCTTAATATATCAAAATATCATATGTTTTCAAAACCACATTTCAATCATTTAATATATAAAAATATCATATCTTTTTGAAACCACATTCATTTCAAATCATTATTCATTTTATTCAATTTAAAATATCATTTCAATCCATATTTCAAAACAGTATATATTCCAAAAATCATTTTTAATCATTAAAATAAAGCTATTATGTTTAATAATTAAATTATTAAATTTCCAAAATTTTCGATTTCCAAAGTTCATTTATTCACTTAAGTTTATCAAAGCAGTGAAAATTCACTTTTCGTGGCATTTAGAAAACGCTACGGAAAAATACATTCAAAACAGTTCAATTTAACAAAAGACAACATTTTAAAATGTTGTAATAGGGTTTACTTAAATTTCGAATAAACTTAGTTAAATTCAACAATTTATAGCACTTACAAAAATTGCTATAATAGCTTTTAATTCAATTTATCTTTTTAGTTCATTATCATCAACTACAGCATTTTCAAATGCTGTAATATCATTTACATTGTAATTAATAGCATTTCAAAAATACAGTCAATTAACTTCAAATATTCTATATAATTTCTCAACCAATTATATTTTTATTTAAAACATTTTTAACTTATAAAATCATACATTTTCACATTTATAACATCATTTAATTTTTCCTCAAGTTCATGATTTTATAAAGTTAAATTTCCATTCAAAAATCAAGATTTAATAATAATTCACTTATTAAATTGCAATGTTCAATTTTAAATCCATTACATTAAATTTCAACTTAACACTTAAGTTCAAATTCTCAAATATAACTTAATTTATTTTTATTTACTTAACTAAAAGTTCACTTTTAAGTCAATTTCATAAATTTCTAATTTTAGTTATATTCAAAATTTCAACTTAAAATATTCATTCATTTCACATTTCAACTTTGTTAAAAAATCATTAATATGATATAAAATCACTTTTAATTCATTTAAATTCAAATTATCATAAATTTATCATAATTTCATATTCAATTTAATTTCCAATTATAATTAAATCAAATTTTGCAAAATAACTTACGTTCAAAATTTTCATTAATTCATTTCACTTACAATTGTTCAGAAAATCAATAATATTTTACAAAAATCATTTTTTATTAAATATCAAATCAAAATATTATATTAATTAAATTTCTAAGATATTTTAAATTTTTTAGAAAAACATATTTTAACTACGGGCCTGTATAAAATTTTCTACGCTAGGTAAAGTGATACGGGTAATATATCATTTCAACCCGTAATTTACAAAGAAAAATCCGGGTTTTATCATTTCAAACCTGCAATCCCAAGTTAAAATGAAAAATTTAAAACCAATCAGGCCTATCATTTCAGCCCATAACATTTTTTTTCTAACAGGGAACTTGCAGTGTGATCATATGCAGAAATAATATAAACAAGGTCAATATCACAATATACAGTCATATATCAGATGTCAGGTGAAAATTAACAGTTTTAACATGGTAATAATATGGTAATAACATGGCATAGCATATCATATGATCATCATTAACTTTCATAAACATTTTTTTATTACTGAACACTTGTCATCAATTCACTTTTCATAAGTATAAATGTCAGAGTGAGAAAGACTCACTTTTTCAAGCTGAAGACCAAAACAACAAACACAAGTGCGATTCCAAAAGCACGACAAGCATGATATAGCATGGCTTTTGATTTGAATGAATGAAGTGCCTTGATATTTGTCTTGTAAACAATAACCAAAACAAGACAATACACACATAAATATTCAACGCAAAACAATGTTGAAACACTGAAAATACGAAGCAACAAAGGAATAGATTACTTGACCTTGCTTTAACCATTCAAATGCTTGGCCTAGGAGGTTCTTGGGTTCAGCCATGATGATGATATAGCTTAGGTTTGGCACCATAACTCATGGCTAGAAGGAGTATGGAGTGGTAGGGTTATAACATGAAGCATACAATTGATCAAGGCAACATATATGAAGTTTTTGAGCACAACAAGGCTCGGCCTTGGGTCAAGAGGGGCTTGGCCATACTTGTACAGGTTTGGACAGTAGATGGAGGGGTGTGGGGAGGTCTGGAAAAGGTGGTGGTAGCGGCCTATGGTGGTGGCCAAGGTGGTGGATGAAAGGGGTGAAGTAATAGTGGTGGCTAGTGCATTGTTTTGGACATTATTTGCAATTTTGTGGAGTTTTGTCACCAAGGGAGGTGTGGCCATGGATGGATCTGAAATGATGGCTGGAGATGATGCCAAGGAAGAGTGGTAGGGGATG
Organism: Allium cepa; assembly: GCA_030765085.1. Classification (NCBI taxonomy): domain Eukaryota; kingdom Viridiplantae; phylum Streptophyta; class Magnoliopsida; order Asparagales; family Amaryllidaceae; genus Allium; species Allium cepa. The sequence goes on along the minus strand of CM060939.1, from coordinate 646,037,842 downwards.
GTGGAGAGTATGGTGGTGATGGTGGGTGGTAGAGGCCAAGCAATGCACATGAGAAAACAAGGCAAAATATAAGAAAACAATGGAAAAAGAAGAGCAAAAAGAAGAGGAAAAGAGGAGCCATCACCAAACCTTTCTAGCCGTGAAAAATGAAGTGGAGAGGAATGTTTTCACGTGAAAATGAGGTAATAAATGCACAGCTACAATAAAGAAAGGAACGGTCAAAGGAAATTAAATCTATTAATTGGAAAAGAAACGGAAGAAGAAACGTTAAAACGGTTTTACATTTCTTTGCTTTCAAACCTTTTAAACTTCCTATATATATTCATATATATCTTAAATAACTGAAAACACTTATAAATTTCAGTTAGAATTCGAAAATATAATAGATAAATAAAATATTAATAATTAATTATTAATTAGATATGATTAAAATAAGAAAAATGGCACAAAAAAATGAAAACTAGACTTAGGAATTAGAAATAACTTCAATACACTTTGGAAAAAATTTCTTAAATTTAAATACATGTAAAATGAATAAAATAAAGTAAACACAGCAATAAAAGTGAATGTATAAAATAAATCAATAAATTGATGTATTAATTGCAAAAAGAAACGGATAAAACGCCTTTACGTTTCAGGCTTTTAAGATCTCTTAACTTTCTAAACCTTTTGCATTTCCTTTCTTTTTAATTTTATAAAAACAAAATAAACTCAAAAATGTTATTTAAAACCGAAACTAAGTAATAATAAAATAAAGTAAATAATTTATTTTAAGTAAAATAGAAAAAGGAAATAAGAAATTGCTTAAAAATAGCAACCCTGACTTAAAAATTACAAGAAACTCTCCAATGACTTTGGAAAATTTATTACTTCACAAAAAAAATATTATAACACAAAATTTGAATTAAAGATGGTTTTAAAACATTTTCAAGGTAAAATAATAATTTAATTTTTATTAAATAGAAAGTTAAATAAAGAAAATGTACAGTAAATACCAAACTAGGCTTTATAAATTGAAATAAATTCAAATAAACTTTAGAAAAATTATATTATCATTTTAAAAATACTTAAAAGTCAAAATATACATAATTTAACATATTATCACATATTAAAATAAAATATAACAAAGAAGAAGTAATTTATACAATTTAAAATAGTCATTGTAAATAACCCTATATACGCACAATATTGTAAAGGGTATAACTTTCACAATTTACATCCAAATTCAACGAAACAAAAAGTGGTGTTCTTATAATTTTATGTACTTTCATAATAAAAGAAAAAAATTAAAATTTTAAACTTTTAAAATTTTATGTTGAAAGTCACAGTTTGACTATTTTGAACAAAATCAGCATTTCAGGCAAATATTCAACCTACACAAGTTTGGAATTATAACTCATATAAAAATCAAGATTATATTTAAATAATAAATTTAATCATTTCAAATAAGTAAAATAAGTTTTTAAATCAAAATTTTATATTAAAATAATTAAAATATACAATAAAATAATTACAAAATACAGGGTTGTTACAGTTTTGGATATAAGAAGGCAGCATCTCAACCTCACTGCATTTCGATCTCTTCAATCCATTTCCCCATTTTTCATCTTACGGTATATTCAAAAATAGAGTAAACATTTTTGTTCATCTCCTTCAAAAAACTTCACCTTCCAATCCATTGAGATTTAACCATAGCGATCAACATGAAAGTTGTTCGTATTGATTTGTTCTATCTTTAGAAATCGACGACATCCAATTTCGTTGATTATCCATCGAGTAATCCTCATATTTCAGTTAGCGGGAAAAGTATGTTCAAAACTTCAAAAACTAAAATCTCTCAATCCGTAAGGAATTACACAATGCCGTCTACGCTGTTGAGTTTGTATGGAGGAGGAGGATTTTCAGTATGGATTCGGCAATGTTTCGTGTCGATGATCGATAATTATTGGAAATTAGGGTTGATAATCGTCGGAGCTTGGAGGGTCGATAGGAGAAATGGAGATTGGCGTTGTGATCACGGAGGAGAGGGCTTCGAGTGGTGAAGTTTTGGCCAATTTCAACGTTGGCAAACGATGCGCTTATTTCACTTATACATGAATACTTGGATTGGGGGCTCACAGTTAGATCTTAGAGGAGGAGGAGGAGGAGGCCGGAAGGTGTGATGACGGTTGCTTCATGGTAAGGGCGGAAGGCAGTCATATGGGTAGAGATTGTTCATGGACCTGGGTAATGAAAAAGGTGTGTACGTGCACAGCGTGTATGAAAAGCTTGGTTCCAGGAAATTATTTTTGGAAGAGGAAGATGGCACTATGCTAGGCGGTCTGGTCTTGGTTAGGCTTCGGGCTGAAGGCATTGTGGTGAGCAATGTTTATTCTATGTTTTATTGTTTTATACATAAATTTATGGGTTAACTTGAAATAGCGATAACTTGCTCATATTTAGTCTATTTTGTACGTGGGTTTTTGCGTTGAAATCCTATTAGCAAATATAACGATGTAATATAATTAGTCGGTAGTTTTGGACATGTAAAAATTTATGACATAAGAAAATGTATAGGATTTAAATCACGTTAATTTAATAATAACGTCTATTAAAATTTATATACCTTAAATATTGATCTTTATTTGGCCAAATAAATTACTGTTGAGTTAAATTGGATCGAATATGGAAATTGGACATCTGTTTAGCGGAATAAAACACTATTCCGCTAATTAAATTACTTTGATAATTAATTAGCCGAATAGATCTCTATTCTGCTATTTTATATTTTTGGATGTTTGATTATATATCGTAAATAATACGACAATTGAATTAGTGATACATTCACCAATGGTAGTTAAGTGTTGGATTTATTTACATAGTCGTGGATTATGTAAATATATGTTATTAACTTGAAAAGTTAAATTAAATAATACGGTAGCTTATTTAAGTACCATGGTAATCGTTAAGCCTCCTTCAAAATTCGAAAAGCTAATTATTGATTTTGAAGTTATTTAAAAATAATTATTTTATTATAAGGTTTAAAGATAATTATTATTTAGTAGTAAGATTTTAAAAGATAATAACTTATCAATAATAATTATATTTTAAAGATAATTTATAATTGGTTTAATAACGTTTTAAGTTAATTATTTTATTAATATGATTCTTAAAGATTATTCTTTAATGATTGTTTAATTATTATTTTAAAGTTATTTAATTATTATTTTTAAAATGTTTTTTTATTATTTTGTTAATTTAATTACCTATTTAAAATAATTTAATAATACTTTTATTTTATTTAAAATTAATTAATTATATTGATTTAAGTTATTTAATTATATTTAAAGGATAATTAATTTTTACATTAATATTGGTTTAAGGTTAATTAATTACTATTTAACAACATTGTAAAGTTAATTAATTATTACATTAATATTGTTTTTAAGTTAACTTATTAATAAAATAATAATGTTTGAAATTAGTTTAATACATTATTAAATAGATTCTAAAAGTATTATTAAATAAAATTTGATTCGAATGAAATAGAAGGATGTTTAAGTAGTAATTTGTTATTTAAAGCTATTTTAAATAACTTATAGTTTATCGAGACGACCTTATCGATTTAAAGAGTCTATTAAAGAGTTGAATTAAATATAGAAAGGATTATATAAATGGCTTTGGATATTTATAAAAGGACTCATAAATGATTTTTAATATCTGAGAGGAGAAGTTTTATAAATTTGGTTTTGAGACTTATAAAAAGTGTTTATAATTAGATTAAATATTTATAAAGAATCTTTGTAAATAAATTTTGAAACATTTGTAAGATAAAAAAATGTAGAAAAAGGATGGTGGATATTCATGGTGTACTTTGAGGGATAGGGATTACCTACAATTTACTATGGATTCGATGGGATCACGACGTAATCGAGTAAATTGCGATCCACGATTGTTTCTGAACGATACTTTCAAAAATCTATTTCTCAAGTTTTCAAGTTTTGGAAGCAAAATGGTCTGTGAATACACTTATACTATTGAGATAAGTGTTTGGTAATATTTTCTAAGTATCGAAAATATAGTGGCTTGTGTATATACTTATTCTCTTGAGATAAGTATATGGAAGTGATTTCTAAGTATTTGAAATGTGATTTTATATTAATGAAAGACTAATTAAGAGGCTTAGTGGTTTTCGTAGGAAATTTAATCCATGTTTTGAATGTTTGTTTATTTGATAGTTAAACAACTGACTACCAAATCTTGGCCTGAACATGTAATCCTTCTTAGTTTTGGTGGTAAGGAAATATTCCCTACTTAACACCAAAGGATTTTAATTCTTGAAATGCCTAAGGGAAACATAGGGATTATATGGTAAAGTTACCGTCGATGGTGCTATATTGTATGTATAAACTCATTTCATTCTTTTAGGATAAATGATAAGGAGATCCTTCCACTTAAACAGTTAGGAGGTGGCCCTTGCTCTTATGAATTGTCTGATTATTTCCTAAAGAATTGGCATTGAGCATTCCAGAAATTGGCGTTTGGTTTTTTTAAGCACCCAAAAATGAAAGAGTGTACTCGTAAGAGATGACTCGAAACCAGTGACCACTCTATAAATCATATACGGTTCTACGGTGGAGATTCGTGATATATTAAGATATTAGGATCTATGTGTGATTCCTAGACCCATTGGGGTATGGAAATCCGGGTGTGATTCCAAGATCTAATTGAGATGTGGGAATTTACGCGCGATTCCAAGACCCAATTGTATACTGGAATCCATGTGGGATTCCATGATCTATTTGGTGGCAGTGCGTAAGCTGGAATGCCGAACGTAGCCTCATCGGTAGGAATGACTAAAACCAGAGATAGAAGGCATGGCCAATAGGGTTTGCAAACCCATAGGATGTAGTCGGCTTCTCCTAAATGTCACTTATAGTTCTATGCATGCATGAGGCGATGCATTCCGTCTTAGCGTGACTAGCTGTGTTTTTCCTATTGTACATCACTAGGAAAGTATGCTTCTTCGAAAGGATATCTCTGATCCTTGTGCAGGGGGACTGTTCCTCGAAGTATTGAGGGCAACTCCATGGAAATCCTACATAATTAGAGAACGTTCCTTATCAGTTTTTGATTTCATATTAGTATTGTTGTGATTTACACTCACAAGCATCACAGCTATTTGATCATTATTATTTTCTCCCTTAGACATTATTATAATATTAGTGGATTTTATGATATAAAGGTTTTGGTTATTGTAAGTAAAAATTCGTCCGTGTTTATGTGGGGCGTGGTCTTACGAGATACCCTTGTTTTGAAAAGTTATTTAAACTTTAAAATCCATTTATTGTGTTTCTCACGATGGTTTTACCAGACTGGCCTGGGTTTTGTTTCTTATAATGCTAGCATATTTCTAGGTTTAGTTGGATATTTTTGGAGCTTCAAGGGATGCTGGAGGCGCAGAGATGTATTCATGTGCATGATTATTTTTTATTTGAATTCATGGTTGTATTTATTAGCATTTGTAAGGACATGTTGTTATAACTGTCCAGGCTAAAATAGATTAGTATACTATGATTGATGTTTGAATATACATATATTACAGTTTCGACTTTATGTAAAGATTTATTATTTATTATAGATTATTTGTTCCGCTGTGATATTCCGTGCTGTTTAGTTTCTTCTTGTCTTCTTTCTTCTTTCCTATGCCTAACAATCTGCTTTTCCATTTAATTTGGGTTGGACATGTGTGGTTTATTGTCAGCTTAAACTATGCGAAAAAGCGGGTCGTTACACTTGTTTATGTATTAGGTAAAACTGTAAATATTCCTTTTAGTTCATGTAAATAGATTTGTTTTTTTTTGATTTAGTCAGCATGTAAGTCACTATATATACGTAAGATAGGTGCTCAAGTTGTATTTTTTGTTTAGTAATCAAAAATAATAAAAATCAAATTCTCTTGTTTTCTTAACTACAACGAAGATGCTATGGACATGATGTTGTTCTTCTATAGACCAAGACAAAGAGGTCATATGCTGTTACTATTTTACTATGTGAAGAAAAATATTTATTAAAGAGCATTTCTACCATTATTCCTAATTTTTGATATTTTTTTTAAAATAGTCCGTTGATTAATTCGTCAACACAGACATCAACAGTTGAACCATCGACAACTGGGAGCTTTTGATATAAGTATGATGTTAACTTTTTTAGGATTACGAACTCTATAAACACGATAATCCAATTCAAGTGTACATAAGTCTTAAACTTGTGTTCATGTTGATTTGATAATTATTTTAACATGCAGTTCATGATATTCCACCGAGTTGTTCACAATCCACATTCTCAATTTATGACTACCAATCAATTGGTTTACCATCGTTGTTTGCTTGAAATTTTGATTGACAATCATACAGTGAAGGTAAGTTGTTTGTTCGATCATGAGTAACTAATCAGTAATGATAACGATTAATGCAGTGACATATTGACATCTGAACATGTATGAATGTTTCAGGTAGAATGTTCATTATTTGAACATATATGGATGTTTAAGGAGAAATGTTCTGTCCGCTAAATTTGGGATCTCCAACTTGTTTTGCTTTAATTCTAGTGCACTGATATGGTATGAGGAAAGAGTAAAGGCGAGAAGTACGATGACAAATCCATTATTTTATATACGTTGTAGGAAGGGAAAAGTGCAGCTACCCACATATGAAAAATGACCTGACTATTTGCTACAACTTTTGGACTATGAAGGTGCTAGGCAGTCTGCAAAATCTAGAGAAAATATTCATGCTTATGACTTGATTTTTGCATTTACAACCAGGATGGTCATCTAGATATCCCCGCAAACAATGGTCGTGGTCCTTATGTGCTTCGTATGAATGGTTAGAATCTTTGTTGTGTTGGTTCATTCTTACCAACTGGTGGTAAATCATAGTTTTCTCCACTCTATTTCTATGACACTCGAATTGAAGTGAAAAATAGATAACTACTCATTATGCCCATACCACTAGCAAACTTGATAAAGAGATTGTAACAAATCTAGTATCAATGTTTAACAAATTCAATGAGTTGGCAAAGGTATTTAGAATCGAAAGATACAAATTTCACGCAAATAAGTTCAAACCTATATCAATTAGGCCATTGAAAAGATGGTTCCGAGATGATAAATGTTCTAATCTACCAACTTCATCTTAGGGTGAATGAGAAACATTTTTCTTTCATGTCCGTGAAATATCCAATCTTATTTCTGTGTGGGGAAGATGGTCATAGAAGTAATATTTACTACATGTCAAATTTAGTTCGAAGATCAACCGAAAGAACTACAGTTACTATGATATGTTGGACTTACTCATAGGCCTATATGTAGGCCAGGTGGATAATTAACCGGTTCAAGTGAAAAGTACCAAATTGGGTTTAATAAAATAAAGAGAATAATTCCCACTGGTGGATAAAATTGTAATTTTCTATTAACACCATAATGGTAAGTATATATAAAAAAGAGAAAATCCACAGGATTAGCTCTTTCTCTCCACCCACTCATCTAGTTTTCATCTTTATTAAGAAAGCTTGTAAACTAAAGGGGGCAAAAGAGAGAAATACAATCCTAAGCAATTATTCATTATAAATTAACTGCATTTACTATGAATCAAGGTATGCTCTCTTGCTCTATTATGTGAATTGTGAAAATCATTTTTTTCAAAATCTAGCCTATTATGATTTATGAAAACTTTTTAGTTCTTCCTTTTATTGATCAAAAAAATTAAGCCTTCACATGGGGTGTAACATCCCATAAAAATTAATAATAAAAAATTTAGTTAATTAACTAATTAAATAAGGTAAGGATAAAATTGAAATTTTGCAAGATTCAAAATTTGATCACAGAATTTATGTCGTTGCATTGGTGGCGATTTTCTGATCAATTTCCATATAATGTTTTAAAAATGAAGCTCAAACATAAAAGTTAGGGATATTTGAAGTTTTTGGATTCAAAATAATTTAAATGGAATCCTAATTCAAATAAATAATTAATTTCAAAATTTGAAATTTAAAAACTAACAGTAATTAGACTTAGGGGTTATTGAACCGTTAAAATTAACGTTAACACTAAAAATTAATTTAAGAATTAAATAAAAAATCAAATAGAAATAAAACATACCTAAAGTAACACTATCGGTTGACTGCCTACCTTGGGTCGGTCCACCATTAGCGATCGATTGATGGGATTGGAGCGATCGACCGGTCTATATTGGTGGCGACTAGGTTTTGTGCATTTAAACGGTTCAGATTTTATCATTTTTGACTGATTTAAATCCAGTAATTCTGGTGCTTTCTAACCACTATAAATAAGAGCCTAGCCCCTTCACTTTTATTCATAAGTTATTTTGGAAACCAGATGAAGCTCTGCCAGTTTCTTTCTTCTCCAAGATTCAAAAAATCTCTAGGGTTTAAGGTAAGGAATTTTAGGTTTTAATATTCAATTTATTAATTCTATTCATTTCCTATCCCTGAAATTATGAATCTAATTTATATACAACCCATTTGTCATATATTTCTTAAGGAAAAGATCCGAAAAGAGATTTAAGCGGGGGTAAACAAATCCAAGAGGAAGAGCTAAGGGTGTTTTTAAGTGAAAATCTTAGTCTTTCTTACTTTAGTAATTGTATAGTAAATATTGGATTTGATATATGCCATTAGAGAATTTTGTTTACGCAAACGTCACATTAAAACCCCAAAATCCTCCTAAAGAGAAATGTCAATTCTTAAATAGAATCTCTATTATATATGTATATATATATATATATATATATTAAAATAATCGAATTGTGTAAGTATTGCAATTTTAATGTTTTACATTCTATTTCACTTCTTATCTTTTTCTTTGGAACTGATTAAGGGATTTAATTTGAATAAATTAGGAAATGCTATGTTTCATATTTTCCACTGCCTATTTTTGCTATTTAAATAGAGATTTCCTTTTTCAATTTTATATGAAGAAGTTGAAAAGAGTGTAATCTGATTTTAATTGTAAGTTTCTAGTAATGTTGATTCTATTATTTTATAAAATAAGCATGGCATGATTCTATTTTATATAAGTTTGTTTATTGAATTGTAGATATTAGATATATATAGTATGTTGTTGATAAGGAACTGGACTTGTATTGATTTGACGTTTTTGACATTTAAACATTAGTTTAAGTTACAATCTTCGTACTCCTAGAAATATTTTAGGTGCGCATTACACACACACAATATATATTATCAAGTAACGTATAATTTTAGTATTAATTATGTAGTTAAAAGGTTTATTAATTAACATTAAATCCCCCTTAAGAAAGAAGTTAATTTATAAAGGCAAAATATGAATTGTTTATTGTTATCCCTCCTTTTGGCAAGGTCATGACACTAAGAACTTAGCTAGAAACCAAGGATAATTCATCCTGGAGATCGTTAATACATAGGTATACTGTGGATACCAGTAAATTTTATCCGAGTTTGGATCAAGCTACAATTAATATGAAAGGACCAACAAAGCTATAAAAGCCAACGTTCCAAATTTCAAGTCAATCGGAGTTCGTATGCTCGATCGATCACGGTTGAGAAATCCAAACTTGCATCAATCATAACTTGAGATATACAAGTCCAAATGCCACCAAATTTTAATAGGAGCTTGCCTACAATGTCAAGAATGTACCGAACAAATTTAAGCCAAAAAGGATCAATTCTTTATCGACACGAATTCCATTCGTATCGCTCCCAGATCGAGTCGAAACCACCTGAACTCGATCCCGTGGGCCCACCCACATGGGAGAAGAATTCCCCCAAGATTTGGGCGAGATATTTTCAGCCTATGCTTATAAATAGTAGCCATATGCATCCAAAAAAGGGACTTTTGTTCTCTCTACGCTGATACTCTGCCGAAATCATTATCAAACTTCAGCTGTATTGTTGTGATCTTTTGCAATCCACGAGTAAAGTTTAATAAACATCAGTCATTTCATAGTGGACGTAGGCAATTCGTCGAACCACTATAAATCTGTGTGTTTCTGTGCATTTTCTTATATGTTTATTGGTGTGTTTGTTAGATCTGTTTCATTTTACATTTATTCTTTTCATTTTATCTCTTCAAACACATCCAAAGAGTGTTGTGCCCAACTTTGGTACAAACATTATAAGGCCTTTATATGGAATTGTAGCATCCCTAATTTTAGTTTAACACTATTTATGAGGTTTAATTGGATAGGTTAAATAAAACAATGTGACAGGTTAAGGAGAATTATGTTTGGTTACTAACGAGGTCGTGCCTTAATAAATTAAGTAATAAGATTGTTTTGAAAAACATAACACGTAAGAGAATACATGAGAGGAGCAAAATAGGTAGATTCGTCTTTTAATCCTTAGACCCCCTCCCCCTTATATCATTTACATTTTATTTACTTAAAAAAAATCCAAAAGAAAAGTGATAGAGGCTGGCCACTAAACAAGAAGATCAGAAAAGGAAAGTGGAGCTTATCAAAGGAAAGACTTAAGGATTTAAGAGCAATATCAAATCTCAACTCCAACAATCACTCTAAGATGAACATAACATAAACCATCTGGTTTGCTTGTATTTATATTCGATCATGGAAAGTAACTGAATTTATACTATTTGTTTTACCAAGATATGGTTGTATAATCATTGTTTGGATAGAATAATAATCTATGGAATTTTTTATAAAAATATTTAAGTGGGTTTTAAGGGTAAAACCTACATTTTTATTCTCTCATCATTTAGTAAAACGCTATTTTAGGGGATGGGCTTTTAGTTTCATAATTTTCAGAGCTGAAATAAAGAGTTGATGAATTTTCTAAGGTGGAAATTAGGTTAATTTTGGGTTTTAATTATTAAAAATAATTAAATATATTTTTTGGTCCTAAAATTTTTATACAATGAAGAATATGGTATCTTGGAATTTCTATGATTTCGGGGATTTATCCCAAGTGATTTCAAATTATTATGAAATTATTATATTAGATAAGAATTTAAATGGACAATTAATTAAGAATATTAATTAATTAATTTGATATATGTATTGGGACTTTGAAAACTTATTGTGGCAAAGTTTTTGAAAAGAATTGGGTAAAGCATTTTATTATCCAATAGGAATTTGAAAAAGAATAAAACTTGGTGAAAAGTATATGCTTTTATTAGTAATAAATCAGTTTTCACAAAATTTATTATAATGCATGCCAATATTATCATCGCCGAGCCTAAGAACATCGCCTTATATATGAGTATCAATAACGATAAGGATGGAAGTAGGTAATTACTTAGGTAAATATGGAGTGATTCCAACGGAGTCAAAGTGGACATCGACGGCGACCCGTCAATGTGACATTGCATTCTCGTGATTCACTTGTGCCGACATCACTGATGTGACATCTCGGAATTTTGAAAGTATTATTTTAATAAATATTTAATTTAAATAAATATAATGCAACTTATTATTTTAAAAATAAACTATATCTTATCAATATTTCAACATAAGTGTAAATTTTTTTTTATTAAGAAGTGTTAGTTTATGTTAGAAAAGAAATAAAAATAGAAGTAAATCTCTAGCTTAAAAATAGAAGAAAATATAAAGAAGTGAAATAAAATACATATAAATTAAACTTGCAAAATAAATATATGTAAAAATACAAGGCAATAAATATTTAAGTTAGAAATAAATTTATATGGTTATGTAGCAATCTAAAGTAAGCACATAAATAACTTCAAAAAAAAAACAACACATTGACATTTCAGATTTCAAAGTAATGTGACAACAGTAAAATATAATCAAGTATGTACTTACAAGAAGAAATTATGAACATCTTTGTACAAGCAAATTTAGATAAATATGTACTCGTAATAAATGACAACAACAATAAATGCTTGAATCTCTAGTACACAAAATACATATCTAGCAGCCACCAACATTTGCATAGTCAATAAAACAAGACAATGGCAATTAATGCATAAAAAAATCTAGCACACAATATTTATTATCTCAGCCGCAAAGATGAAGAAATATCAGACCGAGTATTACAGATTTTCAGGTAGGTACGATCTGGAGCTCAGGAGACGAGCTGGATGGCAAGTACGTGTAGAGTATTTCCGCTGCAGTATATTATTATATATCCGAGTCATGATTTGTATATGATCAGTGACTGTATATATGTGAAACTCGGCAGATATAATATTCTTCTGTAAACTGATATTATTTATTATTATATTTTATCCGCTGCGAATGTGAGTGGTTGGTGTTTCTGTTCTTCTTCTTCTATCTCCTTCTTCTTTTTCATAACTATCTGGAATTTTCGGGTTAGAAAATTTCGGGTCGTTACAACTGATGTCACATATTTTCACCGTTGGTTTAAATGACGCCGCATATCTTCTTTTCGATTATTTTCAACACTAAGGCAGTGTTGCCGCCTATTTTGACTTCGACCTTATGAAATTGGCGGCATAGTAGTTGAAGTATGATAAGTAAAAGGTTTTTATAATGAAGCCGTAAGGCTTATCGTCGCTATTTATCAAAAACGAAGACCTTATACTTCTTGTTTTTAGCAATAGAGCCTCACAGTATCGGTTCCACAATCGTTGGTGTCGATGTTAAGGTTTTCTGGCCGTGTCGCCTTGTTTTCAAGTTAGTAAAAGTTTTGTTTAAAATGAGGACAACCTATATCATATGTAAGTCGATAGCCTTGATTCCGACATAGAGACTTATACATAAAAAGAATTTAAAATTTTGTTTTCAACCTTGGATAGAGGTCAATGTTATTTTTAATGCCGAAAGTGCTCTATATTACCTTAACAAATGATGATGAGCTATATGGTTATTGATATTGACTTTAATCATTGGAGTTACCAACGTGTTTCTTTTATTAAGTTCGATAAAGATCACTGGGGATATCATTACATATTATTCTGTGATGTTATAAGTTTGAGGGATATATAACTGGGTGCGCAAGTAGACATAGGTCGAACGTGTGGATTAAACATGAATTAAAAATTGTTAAGTAAGGGTTCATAGTCATCCTAGGAAAACTATGGAATGTGAGATGGATAGTATCTATGAGGTTAATGAAGGGTTCATAGTTAACCTGAAAAAAATATTGGACGTATAATGTATCATCCACATTATTTTAGATGAATGGAATATGTGTGAAGGATAGTCCGCATAATTTAAATAACTAAACCATATGTGATGGGTAACCCATATGGTAAGGGATAGGTAATCTAAGTAATAATTGCATGTGAAATGGATAGTCCATATAATCTTGATAATGAAACCATATGTAATGGGCAGTCAATATGGTAGGGGATGGATAATCCAAAAATTTAATATATGTGAGATGGGTAGTCCACTTTAGTACAAAAAGGGTTTGTTTAATATGCGCTTATATGATTTTTGTTTGATGATAATAAACATATATATATATATATTCATTTAAATGTATTTGTTAGTGTACTATTTTATTTTTCATAGAATAAATAAATATTTGTTGAATAAAATAAATTACACAGAATTTGAATTCAAACAGAAATTTTATTCAAAAAAATATTTATTACAATTTTGAATAGTACAAATTCAAGCTCTCACTATACATATACAATTTTGATTGTAATGACACCACAATTCAATTTACATAAATGCCTCACTACATATCACTCACACTCGTAGTTTATCTTCAACTTCATTCCAGTTAGAACCCAACATCTGAGAAATCTGCAAAAATATTCACTAACGCAGTAAAATTGAAAAAGAAATATTTTTGCAATATAAAATGAAATATGATTTTTGAAAACATGATTTGCCTCAGTTATTTGGGTTGTTCGTCATCATTCACATTTGAATTCATCATACACGAACAATGTGACATGCACAGTGTATCACTGCACATGCCACAAGGCCGTGCACATCGATATACGCTTGATAATGCTACAGGGACAGGTGAACACAGGTCAAACCCAAATGAAAAGCCGGGTTCAACTCACGTGCAATATATTTAAAATCACGACACGAGCACAAGGTCAAACCCGAGTTTTTGAAACTGGATTCAACTCAAGTGAAATTTCAAAAATCAACATGAATGGATGCAAAGGCCAGTGATGCAAGCAATGACCAGATCAAAGAGCAAAATTTTGCAGTGATGATAATGCAGACCTGAGTGAAACATCTCAAGATCACAATATCGGGATATAATGCAATCATCATAAAGCACTTGCAACAGAAAGTCAATGAAAATGGAACTAATTTGAAACCACAAGAGACTGCAACAGCAAATACATCATGAAATCGAACTAAAGTATCAGTGAAACAGAGATATGCTACAAGATGGTCAGCCACCATAATGATGAAAATGTCATGCTCAATGCAACACAGTGGCAACTACAAGATGCAGACATAAACAACATCAAAGAAACAAGTCTCGACCAGTATGCAGTGTCCAGTGATGCAAAAAGTGAATAACATGTTTGAAGTGAATGCAACTACAGGAACTCAACAAGAAAGACAGGGTCGAGCAACTGATATGTGGTGATGCAGTCAACAACTACACAAAAGCTCAAGTAATCAAGTAAACAATACAGCAATGACCACAAATGGAATACAAGTCAGTGGCAAGCTACAAACACCGAGTGCACAACTAAACCAACATGAATGAAACGCAGTGCATATATGATAGCAACATGTACACATGGGGAAGTGCATTTATCAAGTAAGCAAAACCAAGAAGACAAGTTCGAAGTCAAAACAGATTTTAAATTGCAAACAAACTCAAATAAGCAAGTGTCCAGACAATAACTCAGCCCAATGAACCAGTGACAACAAAGTAACTCAGGCAACAGTGCAGTGAAACTACACAACTAAACATAGTGAAGCAACTCGACTACAATAATTCAAGCATTGACTTCAGTGAGCAGGCAAATTAAAACATGCCAGAGATATTAAGAGTAATACTCGACCAATAGAAACTAGACCAACAGCTACATGCAGATGAACAGCAAAGGATCAAAACTCAATGCATATGAAACCAAGAACGCTAGCATGAAGTACAACATACTCAAGTCTACATTCAAAGTCATAGTACATAGTGAAGTCGAAATCACATGGAAGTATGACATGAAGCATGTACATGTGAGGACAGTGAATACAAGAACAAGTCGAGATGAACAATGCAAACTACAATGCAGATGCAAACAAGTCGAGATGAACAAATGGAAACAAACTCAAAGTCAAGTGATAAAATTCGTGTTTGAAAAATTCAGGTGCGTATCTTTGAAATAGTCAAAGAAAAGCAAAAAAGGAAAGTTTCTGCCGTATCAAACAAGTTAAATCGAACGCTGCACAAACAAAACCGTGTGTATCAAGTTGTAACAATATCAGGAAAGCAAAATTTAAGAAAGTATCGAATTGATTAGGGTCTCAGAATTCATATAAATACATCACCCAAATCATCATCGGCAAGTGTGGAAAAATCGAATCAAATCCATATATAAACCCGCAAGTTCATCATTGGCAATCCAGAGCTAACAAGAATAATCAGACTAAATCCTGATAAAGCAAAAGATTCGAACAACGTACCAGAGGTAATTCGCAATCTCGAAGACAATCAAGCAGCTGACCTCAAGAGCTGATCATCAGAGAAGCAGTGAGCAAAGAGCATCACAAATCAGAGAAATCGAAATTGAAGAAAGCCCTAATTTTCACAAGGGAACGAAGCCTAATTCAGATCAAACGAAGCCGCCATAGCAAAAGAGAAAAGGGATCGGGTGAAAGAATAAAATGGACCGGCCTTGTTTTACAAAAGGGCATTAGTTTATTTGTTTGGAGTTTTTATAAAGGGGGATTTAGTTTATTTTTAAATAGGGTTTTAGTTTTAAATTGTTTTTTAGTTTGTTTTAAATTTTCTTTAAGGTTCAAATCTTGGTAAATCACCACCTAGGTTGTAGGTAGTGTCAGATTGTCTAGTTAGAATTAGTTCAGTGAGCAGGGTGTGCGAGTTTGCAAAACTCTATAGGCGGTAGCAGGGTGTGCGAGTCTGTTAGAGTGTTTTTAAGCGGGAGACTATTTAATTCTAATAGAAATCTGGGAATGCAGCAGTAGGCAGGGGTTGCCGAAGCTGGGTAAATTTTGTATGTGATTTACTTTTCAGCATATTTATTTCTCTGCAGTTTGTTTTTGCATTTAACTCGAGAAAATTTGCTATAACCCTATTCACCCCCCTCTAGGGTTAATCTAGATCCTACAGGGTTGTCAATGAAAATTTAGATGGGTGGTCTAATACTTGAAACGGGTAATCTAGTGTATATTACATGTTTGCATATCGTTGTATTATCACGTTATGACCATTGTGGATGCAAGAGCATAGTATATGGTTGAGATAGTTTAGTTAAGAAACTAGTGAGGGAAAATCCTTTCTGATCAGCGGCGTTGTGTCTCTAGATATCAACTGGTTCAAGAAGGCAAGTTATTATTCACACCCAGACTATTTCCTGATCTAAAGTTTTTGTTTTTAACCTTAAGCTCTTGGGTACTCAATTGAGTAGGCTGAGAGCAAGGGCTTTCAGGTTATTAGTTAGATATATAAGCTTGCAAAGACATGCAGGAGGTAATGTAGCTATTTAGGAGTACCTATCTAATGTGTTGTGTTATTTGGTTTTTTCTGTATAGATGTAATGAAAAGTTATATAATTGCAAGTGTTAACTTTTGATCAACCAAGAGGCATCTTCATATATCGCTCTCAGAGTATTTTATAATAATTATAATTTATTTGAACGTGAGTTTGGGAATGAGATTATATACTGAATATGAAATATTATTTGTGAAATGAAACGTGAAAATTAGTTAGGAAAATTGTGTTTAATATTCTTCGTATTCATGTGCTTCTGATTATTGATATGATTAACATTGACACATATTATCACTAGAAATTAATGTTATGGATGACAGCAGCATCCGTGGCACTTAGTTTTGGGCCTCAAAATTGAGGATGTTACAGGAATGCAGTGAGATGTATGATAATATTTTAAGAAAATGTTATCGATTATGACTAAGCTATAGGGATGCAAGGTCAGTCAAAAGCACACAGAAGTCCGCCCACCTAATCTTGCAACTAGCAGTGTGACTTTGAGGCTGATGTGAAACGTCGCCTATAATAAGTGTCCATAGAGGATGCGAGGTTAGTCCTAAATTTTGTAGGGTGAACCTACGCAGTTAATCTGGCTACCAATACCTATGAAAAATTGGACTAATGTAAGACGTCACGGTAGGGTTACTGGTCATAATATGAAGGACCTACTTTGGGGTTGAAAGTATAAGAGGCTGCTCGATGCCACGCTTCTTCCCTATGAAAGAAGTATTAAATGATTAGGATCGAGCACAATAGAGGATATCTCAGGGACGGTCCACTTCAAATTTAAAGTAGTATGTGGCTAGAAGAGATTACGTGCAATGTCTGCTAGATAGTACATGAGAGGAGCCCGCATTAGGATATGTATTAAATGATGGACAACTGTCTTAAATGAGATATTAAATGGTTAGGGTCTTCATAGTTCTCATTAAAAATTTATTAAGTGGCTTGGATGATATCTCTTACATTATTAGGACATTATTGAAGGTAGATATGGGTTATTGAGTTGAAAGAATAATGATTATGAACTGAGCTGGAAAAGCCTTTGGGCTTATAATTGGAAGACTTACAATGTAGTTACGATACATATGACATATTCTTATTTAAATTATACTGCCCAAGTACAATTATAGATAAGCTAGAGATTTTGTTCACTGGACATTGTTGTTTCGACTCCCTCATCATTACAAAACATGTTATAGATGATGATGCAGATTTTCGGAGATGGTGGCGGAGACGCAAACTTATGGCAGTTATTTAGCCACCTATGTTATTTTGATGTACCCATTGTAATTGTTTTGTAATTGAGATACCACACTATGAATATTTAGCTATGTAATATGGAATTACGTTGTATGTTTCTAACATTCGAAATTTTAAATAAAATTGGTATTGTTTCGATATTACATTTTATTCTTCTGCTGTGATATTCTAAATGTGCAGATAGATGGCTTTGTGTATTGTTTTGTAGACCAACCAACGACTAGCTTTGGAATGGATCTACATTTCAATGAGCCTTTTCTGGATTAGAATTTAGACCTGTTTCGAGATGGGTTGTTACATTTGGTATTATAGCTTAGATTACTCAATCAACAGAGACAGATATACGTATGAATGGCATACTTTTTATTTTTGAAAGTAATTTTCAAAAAATCATAATATATATAAATATATATTTATTTATTTTAAACATACACAAACACATTAGGAAAATCTTTACTTCAACATATATATAATACTATCAAAGGAAATGTAGATGGAAAAGATTGTAACTCAAAAATTAATAAGTTAATACATGTGTAATAAATAGGATGTTAGAAGAATTTAAAAACGACGCAAATTGATTAATGGTACCGATCAAAGAAATTATTAGAGTAACCATGGAGAGATAAGGAAGGCATAATAGGTAAAATTAGAATGAATAAATAAATGTCTTTAAAAATTATCTATTAGAATAATAATTATTTATTACAGATATTAACATTTATAGAAATAGAAAATAAACATGTTAGGTAGTAATTAAATATTGTAAGATAGTATAATCATCATTATGGAAAATTATATAGCCTTAGTCATAAACACAAAGATTAGTGGACATATCTCAATATATAAAAACAGAGAGGAGATAATAACCTATGTGTTATAAACATCCAGAAGTAACGAATAATAGGAGCAAAGCAAGATTGAAGAAGGAATTGAGCAAGTTCCTGAAAGGAGGTGTATATTAATCACCACAAAGAGATAACCATATTTTTGTTGAGTGAGTAGGGAAGAAAAAGTTCAAAAGGAAGGACAATTAAAGTCAAGTTATAAATCCAACACCATGGGAAAAAATTAATAAAAAAATTTTGGAAAATTTTCTAGTTGGGTTTTTTCGAAGGATTTTGGGAAGTTGTTGTTTTGGAAAAAGTAAGGAAATTTAGAAATTCATAATTTTAAATATTTTTTGAGTCAAAAATTTTGATTAAAAGGTTTTTGGTAAAAAGTGGTTTTCATTTTTGAATTTATAATTTAAAATTGGTTGGGTTAAAATGTTTTCAGTTTTTAGAGAAAAGGTTTCTTCGTTTTTGAAATAAATGTAAAATAGAGCATAGGTTGGACTTGATGATTTTTTTCTTTTTCTATTTCACAAATTTTGGGAGTTCCATTTTTGAAATTAATTTATTTCTTAAAGGAGAAATAAATGGTAATGGATCTTGATTAAATTAAGGTATGGAATAACGGCTGAAGTAGAAGCCATATAGGTAGGAGAAATATAAATAGAGGCAATGTTGGGAGATTTAGATATAAATAACATTAGGAACTTGTACATATAAAATAAACGAAAAATCTAGTTAGAAATTATTTAGATAGAAGTTATCTTTGTCTATTCTACTTTCATTGTCTAAAGTTATAGAAGATGTTTCGACAAAAAAAATTGGATGGAAATCAATGATGATAATTGATAAATGAGTCGAGATAATTTTGTGAACGTTATAAGGAAGTGCTTTTATGTCAGGGTAAGAATTTTATATATACTTTTTTCTATTTAGAATTTGTTTGAATAAGAATAATTATTGAATTTAAAATGCTAACGGAAGAGAAATAAATTAGGGTTCATAAGAAAAGGATTGTGAAATATTGTACGAGTTTAAATAAGACTTAGACAAAGTTATAAAAATATTTAGTTAAGTGATAGTACGCTTTGAATAACGAAGTAATAGATGATGATGTATATATTTGGGATAATATAACCACTTGAAATGATAAATTTGGATTATACACAAATAGATTGTAGCTTGAAGTCTTGTAAAATAATTTTCTTGAAATATCTTTGAAATAATGAATGTCTAATAAAGGAAAATCTACTATTAAGAATTGCTATTGAAGTTATAATCTTCGTAATAGATATAAAAGGGGATAAATTTGGAAAATAATAATAATAATCTTTAAAATGGTAGCCAATGAACTTTTCATAAGTATATGCCATAATTTCATAAATTAATGGAGTAATACATATAGATTTCAAATTTAATGTAATAAGTTTATTTCTATGAAAACAATTTATTGAAAATTATTTTTGTACGTTGCTAAAATTTTAGCTTTGTAAAGAATTGTGAAGACCAGACAAAACTTAATGGAGTAGATATGGATCACTACCTAAGTAAGATAGGGTAAAGGTTTTAGGATATGAATAAAATAGAAATAGTATTTACAACCTGATCTGGAAACCAGTCCCAAGTATTTAATTGCAGAATGCTCGTAAAGTTACAAAGATGTTCTAGATTTATAATTGGGTTGTAAGTTAAGTTGCTCTAGTTGACTTAGAATGTGGATTTTATGATTATTTGGAGCGGGTTCTGTGTAAATTCCATAAATTATCCAACTCCAAAATGTGTATAAAGGTGTAGTGTTTGAATCAAAAAAGGATATACAAAAAGGAAAAGAGATGTGTAAGATATGGATATTCTTTTCTATATTTTGCATTGTTTATTTCAATTAGAAAAAGAAATAATTCCTTGTAATTTCGAACGAAGCAAAGTTCTCACTTTGATTAATTTATGGAAAGTTATAGTGGTAATCCTTTTTAGAAGGATTGGTTTGATAAACTAAAATGCGGAAATGGATGATTTAGTTTATAAATTGATGATTAGAAATAAGAACTATATATACACAAGTATGACCACGTTTAACGTATAAAAATTGAAAAATATGAATAGGTAATTTACGATAATATTCGTATTGGTTATTAACAATATAGTAATTATAGGACTAGGATTTATGGATATTAATTACTGATTTAATGGGCAATAAATTTGTAATTAATTGAGAGTTAAAATGAATTAAATGTGGACTAAGTATGGAATTTAATATGACATTTATGAGGATTCACAATTTATCCCAATATCAGATATATGAACTGAAGAAATGGATGGACGACGTGTAACATTCTCCATTTTGAGGCTAGAAACTAAGTGCTACGGATGCTTCAGTCATCCCTAGTTATTAATTTCTAGTGACAAAATGTGGCTATGTTAATCATAATGAGAATACCAAAAACACATGAATATGGAAAATTGAACACGGTTTTATAAAAATTTCTCATTTCATTTCACAATAAGATTTCAATTTCATTACATAATCCCAATTCGCAAACCACGTTCAGAGAAAATGTAACTATTAAAACATATTCGAAGAGCGATACATGTAGATACCCCTTAGATGATTAGAGTTAGCATTTAATACAACTTGCCATTACAACACAAAAGCAGAATCAAAAGACAACAGAAATAGGTATATAGCTCCTATTAGCTAGATTGCCTCTTGCACGTCTTTGAAAGCTTATTCGTCTAAAGAGAACCTAAAAAATCCTTACTCTCTATCTACTTAAATGAGTAACCGAGAGTTTAAGAGGAAAGAAAAAAACTTCGGGTCAAATAAAATGTCTAATGTGAATAATAACCTACCATCTCAGACCGACTAGATATCAAGTGAGACCAGCCACTAAGCGAAATGGGTTTTCTCTTACTGATATCCTAACCATAATTATAATAACCGCATACTTGCACCTTTATAACACCCATATTTTTAGTAACATTATTTAGAACATTTAATTAGCTAAATAAAATAAAACAATGTAATGATTAGGGGATTGAGATTTTATTTTACTAAGGGGTAGCCGTGCCTTATAAATAAATGAACTAAGATATAATAAATTAGGGAAATAGGTAAGGGCAAAATAGGAAGAAGGATATTTTATACCCTAAACCCTTAGGAATTCAATTCGCATGTTCATTTCATTATCAAAAATCAAATAATAGAGGCCAACCACCATTAGCAAGAGGAAGATAAAGAAAAGCCTAAAGGAAGAAGATTAATCAACTTAAATCCATTCAAATCTCAAATCCTTAATCTCAAACCTAAGATGAATATTGACTACATCTCTTGTTTTCTTAGTTGTTTTCGATTTGAAGGATAATCTGAAGTATTTGGAATGTTTAGCCATGTTTTTGAATCATTAAATGATTAATTATGCTTGTTGATGGCTTATGATAATTCATATAGGTTTTATCATATGTTTTGATGTAAAAGCCCTATTAAATGACATCCGAATGCCTTGGGAATTTAGATTTAGATTAAAAATGATATTTTAGAGATGTGTTTTAATTTTCGTAATTTTCTAAAGTAATATGGAATTTATATTAAATTTCTAATCAAGTAAAGGTTTATTTGGGTTTAAAATTATTTACGGTTAAATTATATTATTTTGGGTCTGAAATTAATATATGTTAGAAAATATATTAAAATTGGTTTACTAGAATCTTTGTAGAAGTTTTTTAAGTGTTTTAAGAGATATATAAATTGTTTAAGATATTGGACTTAAATATTTTATATGTTTATAAAAGGGGAAGGTATATTTTGTAATTTGAATAAATTGTTTACATTGAAAATTTTGGCAGCATTTTTAGAAAAGAAAATTTGCAACCAATAAGAATTTGACAAAGGTAGCAGGTTAGTTAAAAAGTATTTCTTTTTAAAGTGTAAAACATATTTGCATGCTTTTAGCATGTTTCACCTCTTTCGACATAGGGTTTCCAACTTGGACATTCCGCCTCCATTGCCATCGATACCAATGCACATAGTATTAATAACTTTGTACATAGTGAATTGGACTAAGGAAAATGGTACTAGGTTGTGACCATATGTTCTGATGGGGTCGAAACATAACTCTATTTTTAAATGAAAATGCACCGGCTTTGTTTTCGAAGGGTTTGCTTTCGACTTGGTTGGCTTTCGACTGGGTCAAATGATTTTTAAGCGGTTGTGCCTTTGGTTTTAAGTTATTTCTTTCCAAGAGGTCGAAACTCTTAGCCGCTGCTTTTCTTACCTTTCGAAGTCAATGGCTTCGAAAGGTATACTTTGTTTTTAAAACTTGGCCATTTCTCCAATGCTTTAAGAAGGGTGGGTTTCAATACCATCACTTTATTACTTAGGAATTTCTTTCGAACGAAATGCTTTCGACTTAAACGTTTAATGACCATTTTGCACTGTTGAAGGTAGGACCTAAATGGTTTCGAAAGAGATGGTTTTGAAAGATGCTTCCACAAGTTTTAATTGAACCCAAAGGATTTTGAAAGGTTTAATGTTTTAATGCTTTCGAAAGGTTTTAAATGAAGGTTTTGAAGGAGTGGTTCCCCAATGATTTCAAAATGTGTTGAAAGGAAGATTTCCAATGATTTCGCAAGGTTTTGAAAGGAATATTTCCAATGATTTCAAAAGGTCTAAAAGGAATATTTCCATGATTTCAAAAGGTCGGAAATGAATGATTTTCCAAAGTTTTGAAAGGCTATGTTAATTATGTTAAAGATTGGATGCCTAAGGTTTTAATGCTTTCGAAGGAAAGGTCTTTCAAGTGTTTACGAAAGGTTTGTATGAATGGTTTCGAAAGGAATGTTTTGGCCTTTCGGCCTAGATTATTAAAAAAAAGGTTTACTTGGTTTCGAAAGGGGTACTTTTAATGGATTTGAAAGGGGTACTTTCGAAAGTTTAAATGTTTTCATCAACAAAAATTTGAGTAAGTTGTATAGCACATATCTAGGTGTTTTGAGTAAAGAATAGAGTATATATTTTCCTTTTTTAAATGAGATTTAAAGGTTTTAAATCAGTTTGAAAAGAAAAGGTTCCAAGGAAAATTTAATGGAAGTTTACCCTAAGTAAAATGACTCAAATATTTATATACTAGATGGGACTGGTTTAGGGTCGTACCCTATACATTAGCTATTGGCCCTAGCTAATTTAGCCCAAAATTCCAGTGTCTAGGGCTTTGTCACAAGTAAGCCCAAAATGATTATTACACACAGGAGAGAATATATATTTGTATATAGATAGGTTATTGGTGAGCCCGCAAAACCACTAAGATCAGTTGACCCTAGGAGAAGATAAGTTAGGGAAAGACCATCCAAAAGAGAAGTATCTAATAGATAAATTAGGGACAGACCGTCCAGAAGTGGAGTATCTAACAGATGTTAGATTATTTTGTTTATATTGGCTGGTAGGCCCTAGTTAGCCAAAAGTTAGTAGTTAGTCAAACAAAACTATTATGTTCAGACAGATAGTTCATTTGTTACCTGATATGTATGTTTACATAATAATGCTATATAGTTTTAACCAGCATTAGTTGCAGGAAAAGATTTGCAAAAGACATGTTTTAAAAGGATGTTAGTGAGGCGAAACCCGTTCCGCTAAGCAATGTGGTCTCACTAAATGTTATATAACCGAGATGTATAGTATTATTCACACCAGGTTTTATGTTTGACTTGAAGTTTATGTTTTTCCGTTAAATTCTCGGGTGCTCAAAATTGATTTCAGTGGGCCGAGGGATGATATTTACATGTTTTTAGTAGGAAGACAAATAAAGCTACTGAAGATGGGCAGGAGGCTGACGGTTAGCTATTTAGTTATTGCAGTTCTATTTTTTTATTTCCGATGTGTTGTATTATGTAAGTATTGACAATATAGTACTCTGATCAACCAATGTGATATCTTCATCCGTTGCTCTTAGCATATTTATGTAATAATTATATTTGATCTAAACCTAGAAAGCGATTATTGGATTATGTAATTTGAATGTGGAACATGTTTTGGAAATGTAATCAGAAAATGTTGTCATTTTGAAATCTATGATTTTATTTCATATTCATATGCTTCTAATATTATGGATACAATCAATATAGCCGTATTTTGTTGTCAGAACTTAATACTATGGATGACTGCATCATCTGTAGCGCTTAGATTTAAGCCTCTAGATAGGGGATATTACAACTTGGTATCAGAGCATAGGTTTATGAAAAACTTCAAATTAAAAATAATTTTTGAAAACATATTCCCAAGGAATTAGCGATAAGATCAGGGTATGAGTTAACGCTATAGTAACATACTTGTATTTTCTATATATAAGTATATGCGATATTTGTATTTTTCTATGTCTCTTAGGCTATTCTTCTGTATCTCACGAGGCTTGAATACATATATGGACGCTAGAAGAGGAAGAGTTAACCTAGGAGGGGACATCGCCGCCAAAAATGGAAACACATAACCAAATACCAGAAGGAATCAAGGTCAGGCTGAAGTTGATAATATTGGTGTTGGAGTCCCACAAGTGGATATAAGAGCTATGTATCAGTTTTTCGTGAATATAATGCAAGCTAGAAGCTGCTAGAGTGGTTGGAGGAAATGCTGGAGTAGGAGTTTAGGAAGCTCCGATGGTCAACCACTATGCTAATTTGAGTAGGGATTATGTTGGGCTTGGAGGGAAGCCATTTATTTGAATTGAAGGTGCTATGGAACTAGAGAACTGGTTGCTGTATTATGAAAGGATATTGGAAGACTTGGGGCTCAATAATGAGTAAAATATAAGGTTGGCTTTGAGACAGCTTCAAGGAGCATCTTTATTTTGGTGGAATGGTATGACAACTGGAGTGAATGAAGAAACAATGACATGGGCATAGTTTAAGAGGAGGTTCCAAGAGAGATTCATGTTTGTGACGGAGCAATCTGCTTAGCTCGAAAAGTTTGCTAAGTTGGAGAAGGGAGCGATGTCTGCTTTGGAGTATTCTAGAAGGTTTGAGGAGTTGGCTAGGTATGGTTATGATACTGTATGTATTGTGATGAAGAGGAATGAGAAGTTTATCAAGGGGTTGAAGCCTGAATTGGCCTGGGCTACATTACCTCACATTAGAGATTCTTGTGATGTGGAAGTAGAAATGGCTTTAACACATGAGGAGATGCTTGCTTCTCTTGAGAAGAATAAAGCTAAGGAGGTCCAAGCAGTACAGAGCCAAAAGAGGAAATTCTTTCATAAAAAGGGTGCTCAGGAAGGTGGAGCGGCAAAAAAAGGAAAGTCCGAGACTGTTTGCTTTTAGTGCGACAAGAAGGAGCATTTAGCTAACGAGTGTCATACTGGAAAGGCGAAGAAAATCGGGAAGAAAAACATTAGGTTCTTCAACTGCGATCAGATTGGTCATTATAAGAATCAGTGCATAGAGCCCGCTGTGGATGGAAGGGGCAAAGTGTATGCATTGGGGCCTACTACTTCAGGACCAACCGCTCAGGAGAAAGGGAAGGTAGTGTTGGGAGGTACGCTTTATATTCATGGTATGTCTGTAAGCATTCTATTTGGTATTGGTGCATTACATTCTTTTATATCTCGAATGTTTGGTAGATAAGCTTAACCTAGAACCCTCATATTTAGTTAATTCCTTAAGGGTTACAAATCCGATAGGAGGGTATGCGAGTGTGATTAATTAGAGTTTGATTTGTCAGATCATACCTTTTTTTACAGTTTGCATGTGTTTGGATTTGTAGGGTTTGGAATTATATTTGGTATGGATTGGTTAAGTAAGTATGATGCTAGAATATTTTTCCATGATAGGAAAATATCGTTTAGACATCCTAACTATAGTGATCGGATTGTTTATACTGTAGAAAACCCTAGTTGTGAGGTGAATGCTTTACTGGGTGTTGTGTAGTTGGAATACGCATTAAATCAAGTTTCAGGTTAGATAATTCACGGTTGTTTTTAAGCCTGTAGTAGGATTACCACTGAAATGAGCCATTGAGTTTTGGATAGATTTGGTTCTTGGAGCAGAACCAATGAGTAGGACGCCAAGCAGGATGAAACCTACGGAGATGAGGGAGTTGAAGGTACAGTTGGTTGATTTGGAATGTAAGAACATTACCAGACCGAGTAGTTCACTTTGGGGAGCAGCCACAATGTTTGCTAAGAAGCCGTACGGATCGTTAAGGCTATGTATCAATTATCACAAATTGAATCAGAGGACGATAAAAAATTGATATCCATTACCGAGAATTGCCGACTTGTTCGACCAGTTGGGTGGTGCCACGGTAGTTTCTCCGGTGGATTTGGTAACATGGTTCCATCGACTTAGAGTAGCAGAGGATAGTATTCCTTTGATGGCATTTAGGACAAGATATGTTTCGTACGAATGGTTAGTTATGCCATTCGGACTGATTAATGCACCGGGCATTTTTTGATGAACCGAGTTTTCTGAGAGCATTTGGATAGGTTCATGTTGGTTCTCGTAGATGATACCTTGATATACCCTAGAGATCAAAAGGAGCATGAAGTTCATCTTAGAGCGGTGCTTGAGAGGCTGAGGTAGCTTCAATTGAAGATGAAGTTTTCGAAGTGTCATTTCTGGAAGAAGGAAGTGAAGTTTCTTGGTCATGTAGTCTCAGAGGAAGGATTGTCTATAGATCCACTAAGACTGAAGTGGTGAATAACTGGAGAAACCCAAGACAGTGACTGAGATAAAGTGTTTTCTTGGATTGGCTGGATATTATCGGAGGTTCATAAAGGATTTTTCATGGATAGCGGCACCGATGACCAAGCTAACACAAAAGGATGTAAAGTTTGTATGATCCGATAAATGTGAGGAAGCATTCCATAGCTTGAAATAGTTATCGACCCATGCACCTATGTTAGTTATTCTGGAAGGGAATCAGGATTTGGTAGTTTTTATAGATGAATGTGGAACTGGATTAGGAGTTGTGTCGATGCAGAGAGGTAAAGTGATTACCTATGCTTCTAGACAGCTTAGACCGCATGAGGTTTGATATCCACTGCATGATTTGGGGTAAGCTACGGTGATTTTTTCTTTGATGGTATGGAGACATTACCTTTTGGGAGAGCGATTTGAGTTATATACGGATCATAAGTCGTTGAAGTATTTTTTCTGTTAGAAGGAGCTGAACATGAGACGTCAGAGATGGTTATAGTTTATTGCTGCTTATGATTTTCAAATTGAGTACACACCAGGGAAAGGTAATAAGATAGTAGATGCACTTAGCAGGAAGCATTAGAATGAAGTGTTGGCGATGATTGCTGAATGGAAAGATTTGGAAGAGTCGATGGCTTGTAGAGTCCATGGAGATCCGAGGCTGGCTTGAGTGGAGAAAGTGCTGTGTTGTCTTGTTTAGAAGTTCGATCGGTGATGATCACAAAGATTTCTTTTGACAGGAGGAGGATCCAGTGTTGATTGAACGAATCAAGAAGTTAAGAGATGGAACCGAAAGTGACGACTTGAAGAATTTCGGTCTTGACCAAAATGAGCGGTTGAGAAAGAAGGGAAGGTTGTGTGTTCCGAAGGTAGGAGACATTATGAAACAAGTTTTGGAGGAATTCCATCTTTCGAAGTTCACTATTCATCCAGGAGATACTAAGATGTATCGAAACATGAAGAGAAGTTTCTTCTGGAAAGGTATGAAAAGGGATGTTGGCTTATGGGTGAAGCAGTGTTCGAACTGCAAACGGGTAAAGGCCGAGCATCGAAAGCCGAGTGGGTTAATACAGCCATTGTATATTCCGTTATGGAAATAAGATTCTATTTTATGGATTTCATAGACGGGTTGCCAAGATCTATTCGAGGAAATAAAAGTATATGGGTCATAGTAGATAGACTGACCAAGAGTGCCCATTTTATTCCAGTTAAGTCAACCAAGATGGTATCTGTTTTGGCTAAGTTGTTTATGAAGAATAGGGTTAGAACACACATAATACCCAGTAGTATTGTTAGTGATAGAGATTCCTTATTCACTAGTGAGTTCTGAAAGAGTCTACAGAAGACTTAGGAACCAAGCTCAAGATGAGTACTGCTTACCATCCACAAACTGATGGGAAAATGGAAAGAGTTTACAAAGAAGATTTGTTACGAGCTTGCGTGTTAAGTTTTGAGGGACTATGGAAAGCCCATCCACACTAAGTTGAGTTTTCGTATAATAACAATTATCAGACTAGTATAATGATGGCACCGTTTGAAGCTTTGTATGGAAGGCCATGCAAATCTCACGTTTGTTGGTCAGAGACCAGGGACAGGTTGGTTCTTGGTCCAGATTCACTGAGAGAAGCTGTAGAGAGGATTGAGTTCATTCGAGCTAGAATGAAAGAGGCTCAGTCTAGGCATAAGAGTTATGTAGACAGAAGAAAGAAAGACTTAGAGTTCTCTGTTGGAGATTATGTATTAGTTAAGGTTTCACCGATGAAGGGTGTGATTATATTTAGAAAGTCGGGAAAGTTGGCACCAAGATTTGTAGGACCATTTCCTACTATTGAGAGAATTAGAAACATATGGAGTAGAGTTATCGAACAGTTTGACGGGAGTCCATGATGTTTTCCATGTTTCTCATCTTAGAAAGTGTGTCAGAGAATCGGAGACTACTATAGCACCGACTGTGTTAGAGGATTTACTAATAAAGTCGGATTGACTATAGTTTAGTAACATTATTTAAGACATTTTATTAGCTAAATTAAATAAAATAATGTGATGATTAAGGGACTGAGATTTGATTTAAATAAGGGGTAGCCATGCCATATAAATAAATGTACTAAAATAAAGTAAGTTAGGGAAATTGGTAAGGCAGAATAGGAAGAAGGACATTCTTATACCCTAAACCCTTAGGAATTCAATTCACACGTTCATTTCATTATCAAAAATCAAAGAATAGAGGCCGACTACCATTAGCAAGAGCAAGAAAAAGAACAGGCTAAAGGAAGAAGATTAATCAACTTAAATCCATTCAAATCTCAAACCCTTAATCTCAAAGCTAAGGTGAATAACGACTACATATCTTGTTTTCTTAATTATTTTTGGTTTTAGGTACAATGATTAGCTATGCTTTTAAATGATTAAATGATTATATATGCTTATTGATGATTTATGATAATTCATATAGGTTTTATGATGAGTTTCGATCTAAAAGCCCTATTAAATGACATCCAAATGCCTTGTGAATTTAGATTTAGATCAGAAATGATATTTTATATATGGGTTTCAATTTTCATAATTTTCTAAATTAGTGTGGATTTTATATTAAATTTCTAGTGAAGAAAAGGTTTATTTGGGTTTATAATTATTTATGGTTAAATTATATATGTTTTGGGTCTGAAATTAATATATATTAGGAAAAAAAAATTAAAATTGGTTTACCGAAATTTTAATAGAATTTTCCTAAGTGTTTTAATAGATATATAAACTTATTTAATGCATGGGACTTAAATGTTTTATATATTTATAAAAGAAGAAGGGGTATTTTGTAAATAAAATAATTGTTTACTTCTAAAATTTTAGCAGCACTTTTAGAATAGAAAATTTGCAGCCAACAAGAATTTGACAGACATACAAGGTTAGTTGAAAAGTATTTCTTTTTAAAATTAAAAATAGATTTTACATGCATTTGGCATGTTTCGCCTCTTTCGGCATAGGGGTTCCGACCTAGATGTTCCACCTTTATTGCCGTCGAGACCAATGCACACAGTATCAATAACTTGGTACATAGTGAATGGACTAAGGCGAAAGGTACTGAGTCGAGACCATAGGTTCTGATGGGTTCGAAGTATAACTTTGTTTTTAAATGAAAATGCATCTGCTTTGCTTTCGAAGGATTTTCTTTCGACTTGGTTGGAATTCGACTGGGTCAAATGGTTTTAAAGGAATGGTTTTGAAGAAGTTGCGCCTTTGGTTTTAAGTAATTGCTTTTGAAGGGGTCGAAACCCATAACTGCCGCTTTCTTACCTTCCGAAGTCAATGGTTTCGGAAGGTATACTTTATTTTTAAATCTTGACCACTTTTCCAGTGCTTTCGGAAGGGTGGGTTTCGACACCATCACTTCGTTACTTAGGAATTGCTTTTGAAAGGAATGCTTTCGACTTAAATGTTTATTGACCCTTTTTCTATGTTGAAGGTAGAATCCAAATGGTTTCAAATGGTTTCCACATGTTTTATTTGAACCTAAAGGCTTTCGAAAGGTTTAAAGTTTTAATGCTTTCAAAAGGTTTTAAATGAAGGTTTCGAAGGATTGGTTCCCCAACGATTTCGAAAGGCTTTGAATGGAAGATGTCCAATGATTTTGAAAAGTTTTGAAATGAAGATTTCCAATGATTTCAAAAGGTTTGAAAGGAATGGTTTTCTAAGGTTCTGGAAAGGCTATGTTAAGTGTTTCAAAGATTGGATGTCTATGGTTTTAAAGCTTTCGCAGGAAATGTTTTTCAAGTGTTTTCGAAAGGTTTGTATGAAAGGTTTCGAAAGGAATGTTTTGGCTTTTCGGCCTAGATTATAAAAAAGGGTTTACTTGGTTTCAAAAGGGGTACTTTCAATGGATTCGAAAGGAATACTTTCAAAGGTTTAAATGTTTTCATCAAAAAAGGTTTGAGTAAGGTATATATAACATGGTTAGGTGTTTTGAGTAAAGCATAGAGCATATATTTCCCTTGTATAAGTGATATTTAAAGGTTTTAATACAGTTTGAGAAAAAAAGGTTTTCGACGAAAATTTAAGGGAAGATTACCCTAAGTAAAATGACTCAGATATTTATGTACTAGATGGGACTGGTATGGGGACGCACCATATACATTAGCTATTAGCCCCAGCTAATTTACTCCAAAATTCCAATGTGTAGGTCTTTGTCACAGGGAAGACTAAAATGATGATTACATATAGGAGGGATCATATATATATATACATACATATATATATTTGTAAATAAATAAGTTATTGGTGAGCCCGCAAAACCATTAGGATCAGGTGACCCTGGGATAAGATAAGTCAGGGACATACATCTAGCAAAGAAATATCTAATAAATAAGTTAGGGACAGACCATTCAGAAGGGGTAGATGTTAGATGATTTTGTTTATATTGTCTAGTAGTCCCGAGTCAACCAAAGTTAGTAGTTAGCCAAACAAAACTTTAGTGTTCGGACGGATAGTTCAATTGTTACCTGATATGTATATTTACATAATAATGCTTTACAGTTTTAACCTGTTTTGGTTGCAGGAATAAATTTGCAAAAGGTATGTTCTAAAAGGATGTTAGTGAGGGAAAACCCGTTCCGCTAAGCATGATCTCATTTAATGTCATATAACTGAGATGTATAGTATTATTCACACCAGGCTTTGTGCCTGACTCGAATTTTGTGTTTTTTCCTTAAACTCTCAGGTGCTCAAAATTGATCTGAGTAGGTTGAGAGTTGAGATTTACAGGTTTTCAATAGGAATGACGAATATTCTACCAAAGACGGGCAGGAGCTTGACGGTTAGCTATTTAGGGTTGCAGTTCTATTTTTTTTATTTCTACCGTGTTATATTATGTCAATATTGACAATATAGTCTGATCAACCAAATGGACATCTTCATATATCGCTCTTGATGTATTTATGTAATAATTATATTTGATCCAAACCTAGGAAGAGATTATAGGATTATGTAATTTGAATATGGAACATGTTTTGGAAATGTAACAGAAAAATGTTGTCATTTTAAAAATTGTGATTTTGTTTCATATTCATATGCTTCTGATATTGTGGATACCATTAACATAGCCGTATTTAGTTGTCGGAAGTTAATACTATAGATGACTGCATGATATGTAGTGATTAGCTTTAGGCCTCTAGATATGAGATGTTACAACCTGCATCCACAATGGTTAGAACATAACATAATATGATGATATTCAAAACTACGATATGCCTTGTATTTCCCATCCCAGTTTGTCCGACTATTTGCCTCAAGTTATAGTTTCTACTGTTACTATTAACCTATTAGTTTTTATGTACTGACTAATAACATGTTCCAATATTTCAATCTATCTATCCGATTTCATAATTTTCATGGGATCATCAAAAACCTGTTGGTTTCTACCAAAAACTTTATCCAATCATAGTTTTTATGAGATTACTGTGAACCTATTTGATTCTCCAATAAGCCTATCCAACCATAGTTTTCATGGGATCGCTATGAACCAATTAGATTCTCCAATAACTTCTCTCAAATCATAGTTTTAATGGACTAACTATGAACCTATTGATCTCTATCAATAACATATTCCGAACATAGTTTTCATGGGATTACTAAGAAACTATTGGCCTCTGCCAATAATATTCCTCATAACATAGTTTACATGGACTAACTAAGAACCTGTCTAACTTAATAATCTTCTGATCAGTTTTGGGCATCCTATTTTCTGGTCTACCTGACCTCCTAAATGCAATTCTACTTACATAGGATTTAAGTAAATTTATATTCATTATTGGGTCAACATAGCTGGTTATTTTGCCTTTATATCCCAAAATGCAGTTATGGGTCAACAATGAAGTGAATATGATAACAATAATATTTACATTGACTGATTAAATGCACATAATAATAGAAATATCCATAGTTTAATTCTTGTAATCATTTTTCTTATGAAATATGGTTTATATATAACTTACAAAATTAAATAGGAAATCATCTTTTCATATTTTCAAAGTTTAATGCCATTTTATAAAACCATTTATATTGCCATATAAAGGGTTGAAAACGATATAGGGTTTATTGCCTTCAAAACATCTTAGTTTGATCTATGTCGACATTATCTCATGTCGATTTAAAAGCATAAGGCTTTCCGCCTCTTAAAACTTAAGAACCAATCATGGGGCATCATGGGCCTCAATGACAATGAAGTCGTTGATACTCATGATACATAGGTTATCCACCTATTTAAAAAACTCGAAGATTAGTTGAAATCGTCATCGATAAGGCTGGATATCAATATTATGAGTGGCATAGAGTAACTCGGTGACTATTTAAAAGTGGCATGTCCAAGATCAATGATATAAAAGCATGGGTTAGGCTCGAAGGCTAGTTAAAAGCGGCATAGGTTCGATGACAATATTGAAAGCGGCAAAAGGGTTGGCTCAATAACCATCTGGGTCTTCAACGCCAAAAGCTTGGAGTTTTATATAAAACAATGCGACATCATTGTTATAAAGATTGGCGACTCTATAAAATATATGTCGAAACAAGCCTCTTGGTATAAAACTCGGCATGTATAAACATCGACATTATCATGTCAAAGACCGTCACTTTTCCTTTTCTATTTCAATTTCAACGAGAACCAAAATCTATCCACTTCATGTTAAGCTCGTTGACATCTTGCGACATTGCTTTGTTCCGCTTCAATGACTCTCAGTTGTGATGAGTGATGGCTCGACATAGCCAATGTCGACATGAAAAAACCACAACTAACATAAAAACGGCCAAATAAACTATATAAGTTTGTTGCTTTGCACCAAACCTCTATAATTTATCAAAATCTCATTGGCTAATAAGTTTTTTATTGATTTCTTTACTGAATAACCGTCGCACTCTATTTCCAAGATCCCAAAACATTATTTCAAATAATTAATTAAGAACCAAAATTAAATAAACTTTATATGCTTATTATAGCATAAATAATTCTTCATGATTCAAAATTACATGGGAAAATCCCCAAAAGTCCACACTAATTCCAATATCATATTTGTTTTGACATATATAATATTCGAGTCCAAAAACCACATTTAATCATCACTAATAAATTAAACCTGAATTTGTGCATATTTAACCTTAGGAAATTCATAATAAATTCCTATCACTTTGGAAAATTCTTTAATTAAAAAATCATGTCAAAAATAAGGTTTTAAACAACATAGTCGAAAATCATAACATTTGGAAATAGTTTACTACAGTTTTACTATTAAAAGCATGTCAATTTACAATGTAAAATTTTCATAACTCATCATTTAGACAAAAACATGGCAAATATTAATCATGGCATATCATCATCATTCATACATTCAGTTTTAATCTTAAAGCAAAATTTAAATCAATCAAAACAAAACAACATGAGATGGTATAGATCATTATTCACCTTGGTTTGATAATGGATTGAGATTTGAATGTTTCTTTTAAATCTCTTTAGCCAACTGTTAAGACCCAACTTTATTTCATGCTCTCTTCTCCTTAAGGTTAATGGTTGGCCTTGCTCTTTGGATTTTTGATTTATGAAAACATGAATAGAATGGAATAATTGTGTAGGGATTATGAAGTTTTATTTATTCCTATATTATTCTTTCCCTGTTCAACAATATGCTTAAGTTATAAAAATTCTTATGTACTTATTTGGTTAAGGCTTAATTACATTCAAATCTCAAATTGCTGATCAATCTAATTATCACATTACTCTATTTAATTTATCTAATTAAATCTCATGAATAATGTTAATTAGGGGCATTATACTATTTTATTAGAGACCATGCAATGATCCATCTTTTCGATCCTCAAATGTCGACACCAATACATCAATGGTATTCATATGTCAAGCACTAAAGTGCCAAAAAGACAAATTGTTAGGGTAAAAGAAAAGAAAAGAAAAAAGTGCAAAGAAGAGGAGAATACAAAATTAGAAGTTCACAATGAAATGATAACATATAATATCAAAAGACAATAAAAATTTCCAGTTTAAGATAGCATTTTATAGTTACAATCATAGGTACTATCATCAGCTTGAACAGTTATAACAACTTGCCCTTACATATATTGACACATACATATGTACATACGTTTATATATATAGTAATGCAAGGAAAATAAGAGTACCATGGTAGGTAAACGGAAGCATCCAATTTGTCTCCAGAAGCTCCAAAGAACATCAACGAAAACCTACCTTTCTTAGACTACATGGAAGAGCACCTACGGATATAGAAGAAATATAAAAACAACAAGTCAGATATAAGTCTGTGGTAAGAATCTTAAGAAATGTGTGTGATATATAACATCAACTTATGAGACTGATGGAATACCATAATGGTTGTCCCCTCAAAAGAAACATGTAACATCCCCAATCTTGAGGCCAAAAGCTAAAGCTACAGATGCTGCAGTCATCTATAGTATTTACTTCCGATGACAAAATACGTCAATACTAATGGTATCCATAATATCAAATCACATGAATCTGAAATAAAAATAATCTTATATTTCAAAATAAACTTTTAATTACATTACAAATTAATATTTCATATTCAATTACATAATCCCAAAATGAACCTCAGGTTTTGATCAAATATAATTATTACAAATTATGCCAATAGCGACATATGACCCTTTGGATAATCAGAGTACTAGATAGACATATCATCATAAATACATCACAACAGAAATAAAACTAAATAGCTCCTATATAGCTAACTTTGTCTCATGCATGTCTTCATAAGCTTATTCGTCCAACCTACTAAACCTAAATGATCTTAACTCTCAGCCTACTCAAAAAAGATTTTGAGCACCCGAGAGTTTAAGAGGGAAAACATAAACTTTGAGCCAGACATAAAGCCTGGTATGAATAATATTATTACATCTCGATTTACTGATATTAAGTGAGACCGCACTGCTTAGCTGAATGGGTTTCCTCTCACTGATGTCCTTTTAAAAGCTTGTCATTTTCAAATCAAAATCCTTCAATCAAACTGATTACATCAATAATAGCAAGTACATATATGCAAAATAATCATGAAATTAATGGACCATCTGTCCACACTATAGTTTTATATAGCTACATATTAACCATTGGCTGACTCGGGCTTACCAGACATAATCAACAGTCTAACTTTTGTTAGACACAATACTAGGTTGACTGCCCTAACTTTCCTCTTTTAGGGTCAACTGAACCTAATGGTTTTACGGGCTCACTAATAACCTATCTTTTCTTTGCATATTCCTTCTCGTATGTAACCTCACATTAGTCCCACCTATGACAAAGTCCTACTCGCCGGAATTTTGGACTTATTATAGATAGGGCATAATAGCTAAAGTATAGGTGCGACCCTACACAGTCCCATCTAGTCATCTAATATCTTTCATAAACTTAACTATCATGTTAAAGTTTTATTTGCTGTGTAATTTTATTAGGGTTAACTACCCTGTTAAAATTTCATTTCCTTGTAAATAATATTTATAAATGTTTACACTTGAAATCATACCTTTATAAAACAAGGAAATCATATATTTTTCTTTATTCTAAACACCTATGCCATGGCATATACTTTACACAAAACATTGTTGATGAAATCTAGTCAAAGGGATTATCTGTCCCTTCAAAGTAAGTTAAAATCCTTTTTAACTTAAAATTTTAAGGCTACCATGCGAAAATAACACTTTTGAAACCTTTATTTAAAATAAACAATCCGTATCGAATTCATTGAAAGTACCCCTTTCAAAATAAGTTAACTACTTTAACCTTTAGACACTAGGCCGATAGGCCAAAACATATCTTTCAAATGCATTGAAAATATACTTTTCAAAATATTTGAAAACAACCTTTTCGAAAGCTTTAAGAACAACCTTTTCGAAAGCTTTACTTAGAACCTTATACATCCTCTTTAGAAACGATTTAAACTTGTCCTTCGAATGCATTGGAAACCTTCCATTTAAACATTTAAAGTATATCTTTCAAAAACATTGCGTTCAAGTAAGGGATTGTGAAAATATTACTTCGAGACCATTAATAATTATTCCTTTAGAAACTATTTGGTTTAGCATTTAACACAACTAATGGTCATAAAAGAACATGGGTGAAAGCATTACTTTCGAAAGCATTGATCCTAAGTAAAAGAAAGAGGAGGGTTTCGAAACCAACCCTTTCGAAAGCATTAAGAAGGCAGCCTCAAAGTAAGAAGACGAAAGCACCCTTTTGAAACCATTATTTTAATGATAGAAAGGAAATCGACCTTAACTAGTTCAATAGGTATGAATGTGGAAACATGGGTTTTGAATGGGTTCAAAGCGGCTATCCTTTCAAAAGCTTTTTTTTAAAAAAAAGCGACAACCAATTCAAAAGCTCTTTTATAAAAGCATAGGCAAAAAGGCAACTAGTTTGAAAGCTTCCTTTTAAAAATAAAGACAAGTTAAAACAACTCCTTCGAAAGTGTGGCCTTCGATGTTGTCCTTCCATCTTTCTCCATTGTGCTACGTACCGACTGCTTGATACCATGCGCATTGGTTTCGGTTGGGTTCTTTGGCGAAGGTATGCTGTCGAGCAAACGTGAGTGGCGAAGTAATAAATCCAAGCAAAACTGACTTTTAGCATTTAAAAGAAATTTATTTTTACCTAACTTGCCTTATTTGTCAAAACATAATTGGTTACCATTTCTTTTATCAATGTCCTTTTCTAAAAGGCTGTCGAATTCAAAATTAACAATCAAAAACGTTTTAATAAATAAGCCCTTCTTCTTGAATAAGCATATAAATATTTAATTCCCTTAATTAATAATTTTATAACTATAATAAAGCACTTAGGAATATTCCTCAAAAATTCACGATAATTCACTTTTAATATGTTTTCTAACATGTTTGAATTTCGAACTTAAAATCAATATATAATTATCGTAATTAATATAAACCCAATATTAGCTATTCTCTTTTATAGAAAATCTATAATAAATCCACAATTGCTTGCAAATTATGAAACTTGAAAACCATCTCTAAAATTTTGTTTTTAACTATATATCAAAGGATTAAGTCGTTTGGATGTCATTTAATAGGTTTTCTAAGCTAAACATATCATAAAATCTATATAAAGGAACGTAAATCATCAACAAGCGTGTTTGTGTCCATTTAAACAAACATAACATGACATATTATTTGCAAAATTAATTCGGATCTAACTTGAAATCGAAATCAATAAAAAATTATACGTAAGATAATTATCCATCTTAGCTTGGGTTAAGGTGATTGAGATTTGCTCTTTGATTCATTTCTTCAAGCTTTCTAGTTGATTCCTAGATTTTTCTTCTTTTTGATTCCATTTATGATGGCCGATCGAGTCTTTGGGGTTTTATTTTTGTTTATGAATGTTGAAATGAATAAGAAACGAAGGGTAGAAGGGTTTAGGTTATAAGAATGAAGACTGTTCCTATTTTTCCCTTATCATGTTCCTCCTACTTACTGCCTTTTTAGTTCTCTTTTGCTTATACATTCATTAGGGCATGACCCTTTTAATTAACAAATCTCAATCCCTTAACCATCTACATTATTTCATTTAATTTATCTTAAATGCCCTAAATAATGTTATCAAAATTAGGGTCATTACAAGCTCCCCTCCATAAAGCATTTTATCCATAAAATTACGATAAGGTATTCATAACATTCAAACATAATCATAAATCATACTATGAAACAAGTCGGGATAAGTATCTCTAATCCTGCTCTCAGTTTCCCAAGTATAGTCTCTTTCATCATTACTCCACTGGACTTTGACCAATTTGACTGTCAAGTTCATTAGTTTCTTCTAATCTCTCGCAACTATGCAAGCTGGTTTACTTACTATGGTTATATCAGGTTCCATTACTAGATCATCTACAGCAGTTGGTGCAATAGTAGTTTCTGGATCTCGAATACACTTTCTTAGATAAGAAATATGAAAAATATTGTGGACTCCTTCCAAACTATTCGGTAACTCTACTCTATACGCTAGTTTCTCGATCCTTCCTGTAATAGGAAATGGTCCAACAAATCTCAGCGCCAGTTTTCTTAATTTTCAAAATCTGATTATGCCATTCGTCGTACCTTGAGGAAAATATGATCTCCAACTAAGAATTCTAAGGCTTTCCATCTCCTACCAGCTTAACTTTTCTGCCTAGACTGAGGTTCCTTCATTCTAGCTCAAATTAACTTAATCTTTTTTGTACCAAGAGTTAATCTATTCTCGATCTCTAACCAACAAATGGGAGAATTGCATAGCCTTCCATATAAAGCTTCAACTGGTGCCATCCCTTTAATAGTCTGATAACTGTTTTTATACGAAAACTCGACTAAATATAGGTGATCTTCTCATGATCCTCTAAAATCTAGCACATAATCTCTTAATAAATCCTTTAAGACTTATTAACTCTTTCCGTTTGTCCATTTGTCTGCGGATGGTAAGCGGGACTCATCTTGGGATTGGTACCTAAATTTTCCTGTAGACTCTTCCAGAACTCGCTACTAAATAAGTAATCTCTATCACTTACTATACTACTTGGAATTCCATGCAGTCCAACTATGTTCTTCATAAATAACTTAGAAAAAACAAGTGTCATCCTAGTTGACTTAACTAGAGTGAAATGAGCACTCTTGGTTAATCTGTTCACTATAACCCATATACTTTCGTTTCCTCAATTAGACCTTGGCAACCTATCTATAAAATCCATTGGGATAGAATCTCATTTCCAAACTGGAACATCCAAAGGCTGAAGTAACCCACTTGGTTTCTGCTGTTCAGCTTTTACCTATTGATAGTTCAAACACTACTTCATCCATAAGCCTATATCTCTCTTCATACCTTTCTAGAAGAAACTCCTTTTCATATCCTGATACGTCTTAGTTTCTCCACGTTGAATGGTGAACTTTGAACGATGGCATTATCCAAGAACTTCCTTCTTGATGTTTCCTACATTTGGAACACACAGCCTTCCTTTCTTCCTCAACCATCCATTCTGGTCAAGACTGAAATCTTTCAAGTCATTGCTCTCTATTCCATTCCTCGGTTTTCTGATCCGTTCAGCTAATAATGAATCCTCTCCTTGCTTAGAAGCAATCCTTTCGATCATCACTGATCGAACTTTAAACTTGAAAACATAGCAGTTTTTTATTAGAAGTAGCTTCAGATCTCCAGTGTATTCTACATGTAGACAATGCTTCCAAATCATTCCACTCAGCTACCATTACCAATATTGTATCTGATGTTTCCCTGCTATGTGCATCTGTAACATTATTGTCTTTCCCCGGTGTGTACTCGATTCCATAGTCATAAGCGACTAAAAAATCTAACCATCTCCACTGTCTCATATTCAATTCCTTCCAAGAGAATAAATACCTCAGTGACTTATGATCTGTATAAAAATCTGTCCCAAAAGGCAATGTCTCCACACCTTCAATGCAAAAATTACTGTAGCTAATTCCAAATCTTGAGTTATATATCTAAGTTCATGCGGTCTAAGCTATCATAAAGCATAGGAAACCAATTTACCTCTTTGCATTAACACAGCTCCTAACCCTATTCCACACGCATCCGTGTACACCACTATGGCTTGATTCCCCTTTGGAACAACTAACACAGGTGCATTAGTCAATTGCTTTCTCACACTTATCAGTCCAGGAAAACTTCACATCTTTTCGAGTTAGCTTAGTCATCGATGCCGCTATCCATGAAAAATCCTTAATGAATATCCGATAATAATAAGCTAATCCAAGAAAACTCTTTATCTCAGTCACTGCCTTGGGTCTCTTCCAATTATTCATTGCTTTGATCTTAGCCGGATCTACTGACAATCCTTTCTCTGAGATTGCGTGACCAAGAACCTTCACTTCGAAAATTTCGTCTTCGGTTGATGTTTCCGCAACGTCTCCAGCACCACTTTAAGATGAACTTCATGTTCTCTTTCATCTTTAGAGGTTTTGTCTACGAATACAAAAACAAATCTATCCAGATGCTCCTGGAAGATTCTGTTCATCAAGTTCATGAAAAATGTCGACCCATTAGTTAGTCTGAATGACATTACTAACCATTCATACAATCTATATCTTGTTCTAAATACCATCGAAGGAATACTATCCTTTTCTACTCTAAGTTGATGGAACCCTGTTGCCAAATCCCATTGAGAAAATACTTTGGCTCCACTCAACTGGCCGAACAAATCATCAATTCTAGGTAGCAGATACCGATTCTTTGTTGCCTTCTCGTTCAAATTACGATAATCGATACACAACCTTAATGATCCGTTCCCTTTCTTTGCAAACACTATGGTTACTCTCCAAGGTGAACTACTGGGTCTAATAAAGTTCTTACTTTTCTAATCCACCAACTACACCTTTAGTTCTTTCATCTCGGTAAGCGTCCTTCTACTTGGAGGTCTACTCACTAGTTCTGCTTCGATTACTAAATCTATGTGAAACTCAATAGCTCGTTTCAGCGGTAGTCCTATTATGGGCTCAAAGACATCTACAAATTGTCTAAAAACAAAAACTACGTTCAACTTGTCTTCTTCCTCCATAACATCTAACAAAGCATTTACCCCAGAACTAGGGTTTTCTATGGAGTATATAAACCGATCACTACAACTAAGGTGTCTAAATGATATTTTCCTATC
This sequence comes from Allium cepa, assembly GCA_030765085.1. NCBI lineage: Eukaryota > Viridiplantae > Streptophyta > Magnoliopsida > Asparagales > Amaryllidaceae > Allium > Allium cepa. The sequence goes on along the minus strand of CM060939.1, from coordinate 645,995,732 downwards.
ATGGAAAAATATCCTAGCATCATATTTACTTAACCAATCCATACACCAAATAATTCCAAACCCCACGAAATCAAATACATGCAAACTGCAAGCAAATATATAACCTAACAATTCAAACTCTATGTGGTCACATCTCATCCCAAGAGTCGCATATCCTTCTACCAGATTCGCAACCCTTAAGTAAGTAACTAGGTATGAGAGTTATAGGTTAAGCTTATCTACCAAACAATGAGATATAAAAGAATGTGGTGCACCAAAAATAGAACTCTAATTTACACACCATGATTCAGAAGAGTACCTCCCAACATAGCTTTTCCTTTCTCCTCTACTGTTGGTCTTGAGGTAGCTGGTTCCAATGCAAACATCTTGCCTTTTCCATCCTTAGCTAGTTCCTGCACTGGTTCTTATAGTGACCAATCTGATCATAGTTAAAGCATCTAACCTCTTTCTTATCAGCAGCTTTCTTTCCATTGCCAGTTCGACATTCGTGGGGATAGCGTCCCTTCTTGTCACACTTATAGCAAACCACATCGACCTTCCTTTTCTTGGCAGCTCCTCCTTTTTTCGGACCTTTTTTTATGAAAAACCTTTCTCTTCTGGTTTCGCCCTCCTTATGCTTCCCTTACTTTGTTACCATCATGAAAAAAAGCATCTCCTCCTATCTCAAAGCCATCTCAATGACTACTTCAGACAGATCCCTAATATGTGGCAAAGTTGCTTTAGTTATTTCGGGTTTCGGTCCACGGATGAACTTCTCATTCCTTTTGATAATTGTTGTAGCATATTTGTATATTGATAGCTCCTCAGATCTGGTTGCATACTCAAGCATTGTTATGTCTCCCTACTCCAACTCCATAAACTTCTTGAGAATATTTGACTTAGCAATCGCTAACATGAATCTTTCCTCAAACCTCCTTTTAAATTCTACCCAAGTCATGATCTCCTCATTAAGCCCTAAATCAGCAAAGATCCTTTCGCAATGAAGTAACCAATTCTCCACTTCAATTGCATCTTCAATCCTGATAAACGGTTTTCCTCCCAGCCTAACATAGTCTCTACTCAATTTTTCATAGTTATTGACCTACATAGCTCCTTGATTTCCTCCTTAAACATTTCCTCCGACTAAACCTGCAGCAACTCCAGCCTGCATTATGTTAATGAAGAACTAATATATAGCTCCCATATTGGCTTTGAGCACTCCAACACCCACATTAACTCTTCCACTCCTAGCATCCATATATTACATTCTTAAAATCTGTATACGAGTCTTTGCAAGATAAAGAAGAATAGCCTAAGAAAGATAGGAGAATAGAGATAAAGCTTATACTTTTATATAACGAATACATGAACATTACTATAGCATTATCCCATTCCCTAATCTTTTCTCTAATTTCTTAGTATTATGTTTGCAAAATCATTTTAAGCTTGAAATTTCTTTTAAATTTTCATAAACCTATGCTCTGATACCAAGCTGTAACATCTCCTATCTTGAGGATCGAAGCTAAGCACTACAGATGCTACAATTTTCTATAGTATTAACTTTCTATGACAAAATATGGTAAGGTTAATGGTATCCATAATATCAAAGCACATGAATATGAAATAAAAATAATCACAGATTTCAAAATCAACTTTTTACATTACATTTCAAATTAGTATTACATATTCAGTCAGATAATCCTATAATGGATCCTAGATTTTGATCAAATATAATTATTATAAATTACGCCAAGAGCGATATATAAAGATGCCCTCTTGGATGATCAAAGCAATGCATAGACATATAAGTCATAAATACATCACAATTGAAATAAAACTAAGTAGCCCATACGTAGCTAAATTTGTCTCCTACACACGTTCGGAAGCTTATTCGTCCAACCTGCTAAACCTGGAAAACCTTAACTCTCAACCTATTCAAATAAGATTTTGAGCACCCGAAAGTTTACTGGGAAAACATAAACTTTGAGTCAGACATAAAACCTGGTATGAATAAAATTATTGCATCTCGATTTATTGATATTAAGTGAGACCTTGCCGCTTAGCCAAATGGGTTTCCCCTTACTAATATCTTTTTAAAAGCATTCTTTTGCAAATCAAAATCCTACAATCAAACTGATTATATCAATAATAGCAAGTACATATGCAAAATAATCACAAAATCAACGGACCATCTTTCCACACTATAGTTTTATCTGGCTAATTATTAACCATTGGCTTACTTAGGCCTACCAGACATAATCAACAATCTAACTTCTGTTAGATACAATAGTGGGTTGACTGCTATTAACTTTGCTCTTTTAGGGTCAATTGAACCGAATGGTTTTATATGCTCACCAATAACCTATCTTTAATCTGTACTGTAACGAACCAGAATTTCTATCAATTGAAATTCGTATATAATTGATTTTAAATATGCACAAGTAAATTTTATAAGCTGAATAAATGATATTTCAAAAATCTAGATTTAATTGGATAATTAAATTGTTAATTTAATATTTGAAATTGCTGAAATAATTGAAATTTGGATTTAATATGAATAAAAATGTTGTACAGAGTTGAATTAAATCTTATTTGAATTATAATGATGTTAGAGAACCTTTAAAATTGATTTAAAAGTTAATTAGTAAAAATTGAATATTTTAACATTTAATTAACATGTAAAAATAGCCATTTTTCAAATAGTCTCGGACTTCAACGAAACTAGTTTCATTGGATCCGTAATGTTAAATTATTGTAAGATTTCAAATTTCGTGTCAATCGGATGCACGGTTCGTCTGGGACAAGCTAAAACGCGTAGGAAATAGGTTTAAGTAAATTTTAAATTTAAATAGTCGATTCGAAAACCTATCTTTCAAATACGATCGAACTATCTCTCGATATATATTCCATTGTGTTTGGAATAGGGGTAAAACATTATAAACGCCAGGCGGCACGCTTCGTTTCGAGTTCGGAAAAAAATCGGATGAATAGTGCTCGCGAATTTTCTATGAAAGGACCTGGATATTTTCTATTTTCACAAACTAGGTCAAAACCAAACCCTAACCGCCATTTATTTTTAATGGACGGTAATTCATTGTTTTCTTTCCTCGATTTCTTCTAATCCGTGAATAATTATAGAAAATGTTCAACTACAACATCGAAGAGGGCAGCGTGCTCTTCGCATCCAACGGTTATGATGGGGTTTCATGGGATAGATCGCCAGAAATTCAACCGAGAAGTCTACGCGTTCAATCGCATTTTTTGAGGCGAGATGGTGACCGAGTGCGCCATGGCTCTGATCGAAGGTGAAGGGGGTCGGCAGCTTTTGAGTGAAGGTTCTGATCAACATCTCGTCGAACGATGGACGATTGGCTAGCAGATTTCAAGCGTGTGTATATGGGTTTGGAGGCGCGAAATTTAGCTGGAAAGGAAGAAAGCATGTTCAGCCAGATGTTGATGAAAGAAAACGAATGGCTAGATGCAAGTAGGTTTAAAATGAAAATAGAAATAGAAATTATTATATTATATAATTCGTATAATCTTTAAAACGCTGTAACTTTTTCATACGAGGTCCGTTTCATACGAAACGAATTGCGTTGGGTCCGTATTGCGAACATTACAATATGGACCTGGATTGGGATTTGTTTTAGCTAGTGAAAATTTTGGTTGAAATTAAACGTTTGTCTAATTTTAATCGGACTAAATCGCTATCGCGACGACTACAAGCAATGTGAGTACAACTCACTCTTTCTGACTCACTGATATCTTTGTATAAGTGAGAATAAATATTATTTAGGATGATTGATGATTACTTGGATGATATATGATATATTGATTGTTATTTGGATATATACATGCCTAGTGGAGCAGATGACCCTATACGTCCCCGTGTATGAGCGAATAACCCTTTGTACGTGCATCTGCAGTGTAGCGGACATTGTACACATATTCTAATATGTATATTTGTTGTATATTTGTTGCAGGTGACAGGTTGGAGGGATCCAACTGGATTTCTCACCAGTATTGATTTATTTACAGATGTTGTTATATATTCTGTTATCATTTGATATATGATGTTTTGGATGCCGTGATTGTTGTATTTAGTGCTATTGCAGCATTGGGCCTATTTTGAAAATTTAAAAATATTAAAGTGATGATTTTTAAATCGAAAAAGGATTTTAAAGTGATTTTGGAAATAAACGTTTTATTGTTTTTTAATTGTAAAGGAATTGAATTTATTTTGAATAAATTAATATTATAATTTTTATGTTATAAAAATTATGATTTCGGTGAAATATAGTAAATTATGATTTGGAATGTAGAGTTAACTATTTTGTTAAATAGTATAAATGAAGATTATTGAATGTATTATAAACGGTTTGTAAATAAGATTTATAAAATTGATATTTTATAAATTGAAATGATGAAATTGTAAAGGAGATTTGTAAATGTTAAAATGAAGTTATAAATGGGTTTTATTAGTAAATAAGATTTATAGATTTATAATTGAGGATGTCATAAAATGATTTATTTTGTAAAATAAATGAATTATAAGTTATTAACTAACAATTTGGCTTTTTGGTATATAATTGAGTTATAAATGGAATTGGTTAATAAAGGAATTTAAAGAGAATGTTTTTCTTAAAGAATAAAATATATACTTAATCGTGATTTAAGTATGTGAAATATTTTCCAAGTGTTGAAAATAAATAGAATTGTGAATTTCTTATTATTAAATAAGTATATGGAAATGTTTTCCAATGCTGAAATGATTTTGAGAATATATATTTTTAAAGATAATTTGAAGTGAATATTTGACAAATGATTTAATTAACAGAAGATTAATTAAAAGGGCCTAGTGATTGTTATGGTGCTAAATATTTGTTTGTTTGTTTCGATAGTTAAATAACCGACGATCAGACTTGGCCAAAATTTTAGTTTCTCGACTTGATGTGGGAACTATTTAGTCGTACACTTAGTACGTTGCCTTCTGTGTAGGCTTGATTATCGTTTGTGTTGAGGATGTTGATTCGTATAGTGCGGGGTGTTACTCCAATCTATCGAGCTTTCTTCTTGGCCGAAGGATAACAAGTTGAAAGTTGGAGACGTGATAAGTCTATGAGACTTACTTTCTATGTGAGGTTGAGAATGCTTTTGCTTTGTTGGTGCGAAGGGATCGGGATCAGGTTTATCTGAAAACCACTTCGGACCAACGTATATGCGATGATTGTGCAGGTTGCTTGTGATGATATTGTTATTTCGGATTTTTATAGCGGGGGACTTCTTGTTGATCGTTTGGGGTTAAAATCCCAATATACATCCAGTAGCTGTGGTCTCTTCATATGAAATATCCAATGCAAGGACTATTCGCTACTAATCCTAGGAATTTCCTGACAGGATGTGGTAGGAAAGTACCTTCGGTTTGTCCTGTTCCTAGACAAATTGTATGGATGTTTGTCTGACATTGCATTTCTATAGATTACGTACTTTGGTTGTGACAAACGTACATCAGTGGTAGCGGAGAAGGCAGCTTCTCTTAGCTTAACACCCTTCTTGAGACGTATGAGCTTAAGGGTTGTATTTTTGTAGAAGGCAATTAGTAGTCAACGGAAATTGCCGTGTGGCATTCAAAGTGATTTGATGTGTGATTGTGAAAGGTAATTATTACCTCGTCAGGCCTCGTCAACCGAAAATGACCAAAACAGGGTTAGACGCGGCAAGGCTAAGTGGGTCATTCCCAAGTAGGATGATCATCCTCTTCTAGATATATCTTTGCACGCTATGACGTCGTGTATTTGATTATTGTGGCTTGTATGCTAGAGGGCCCTCGGTAAAGGTCGGTAATGACCGGAGGATGACATATTCGGTACCATCTAATTATAGAGGTGGGCCGGTTTTGTGTTGGTAGAGAAACTTTGTGATGGTTTCTCTGTACATTCTTCTGGAAATGTACTGTCGGAAGGTAGTCCCTTCACCTGGACATTTGTATGGAAAATCCAAACTCCACTACGTACCTGTCATTTTGATTGTATTACCCAATTGGGCTATATACTGGAATTTAATCAATGTAACAATTTCGGCTATGATTAATATTATTTGTACATAGTAGACACTACTATTATATAACATGAATTTGGTATGATATGTTTTAGTTATCGTAAGGTAAAAACATGTCCGTGTTTATGTGTGGACTTGTCTTACGAGATACTTTTGTTTTGATAAAAGAAAATTTTGATAACTTAATAAATTCAGTTGAGTGTGTTTCTCATGCTGGTTTACCAGACTGATCCGGGCGTTCTTCCCTTTCAATGCTTGGGTTAGACCGAGTATATTTACAGGTCTAGATTTTATGCTTTTGGAGCTTCAGCAGGAGAGCTGGAGATCTTCATTTTCGTACATCCGTATTTTCTTGATTATCCGCTGCATTGTTGCTTAGTTGTTGTTTATTATCGTCAATTGTGAGGAAAGGTTATTATAACTATCCAGGCTGATACTTTGTGATTGATTGTTGAACTTTGATTGATGTATGTATACACAGTTTCTGTTTTGTAAAGATCATTGATGTGATATTATATGTTTTCTGCTGCGATGTGAGATTCTGTATTGTTCTGTTTAGTTCTATCTTCTCTCTTTCTTGTCTTCTCTTCTTCTCTCTTCTTTTCTTTCTCTTGACTTTCCGTCAGTAGGTGCTTTTTGGATCGGACATGTGTGGACTATTGTTGATTCAAAGGGTATGGATTAGCGGGTCGTCACATGTATATTCCTTTCCGTATGTAACCTCATAGTCCCACCTATGATAAAGCCTTACTCATTGGAATTTTGGACTTATTTTAGCTAGGGGCTAGTATCTAAAGTATAGAGCATGACCTTACACCAGTCCCATCTGGTCCTTTAAATCTGAGTCACAAACTTAGGGTTAACTACCCTATTAAATTTTCCTTTCTTATTATATACTTAGGGTTAACTACCCTGTTAACATTTCATTTTCCTATAAATAATATTTACAAATGATTTACCCCTGAAAACATATCTTTATAAAACAAGGAAATCATATACTTTTCTTTACTCGAATCACCTATACCATGATATATACTTTACACAAAACAGTGTTGATGAAATCTAATCAAGGGGATTATCTGTCCTTTTAAAGTAAGTTAAATCCCTTTTTAACTTAAAAGTTTTAGGCTACTAGGCCAAAGCAACACTTTCGAAACCTTTGTTTAAACCTTAAACAATCCCTTTCAAATTCATTGAAAGTAGCCCAAAATAAGTTAACTACTTTAACCTTGAGACACTAGGCTGCAAGGCTAAAACAGATCTTTCGAATGTATTGAAAATATACCTTTTGAAATCTTTAAAAACAACTTTTTGAAAGCTTTACTTAGAACCCTAGACATCCTCTTTCAAAATCTTTTAAACGTGTCCTTCAAAAGCAATGGAAACCTTCCATTTAGACATTTAAAGTGTACCTTTCAAAAACATTGGGTTCAAGTAAAGGATTATGGAAACATTGCTTTGAAATCTTTAATAATTATTCCTTTCGAAACCACTTGGGTTTAGCATTTAATACAACTAAGGGTCATAAAAATAGAGGCAAAAGCACTGCTTCTGAAATCAAAGGTCCTAAGTAAAAGATAGAGGATGGTTTCAAAACCAACCCTTTCGAAGGCAATGAGAAGGCAGCTTCAAATTAAGAAGACGAAAGCTCCATTTCGAAACCATTGTTTTAAAGCTATAAAGGAAAGCGGCCTTAACTAGTTCGAAAGGTATGAATGTAGCAGTAGGGTTTCGAATGGGTTCAAAGCGGCTATTCTTTTGAAAGCTTCTTTTAAAACAAAAGGCGACAACTGATTCGAAAGCTCTTTTGTGAAAGCAAAGGCAAATGGCAACTAGTTCAAAAGCTTCCTTTTAAAAACAAAGACAAGTTAAAACAACACCTTCGAAAGCATGGCCTTCGATGCCGTCCTTCCACCTTTCCCCAATGCATATGTAACAACTGCTTGATACAGTGCGCATTAGTTTCGATTGGGTTCTTTGGCAGTGTTATGGTATTGAAAGCTAGTAGATGGGAGTGGCAAAGTTGTAAATCTGAGCAAAACTGATTTTTATACTCTAAAGAAATTTCTTTTTACCTAACTTGCCTTATTTGTGAAAACGTAATTGCTTACCATTTCTTTTATCAAAATCCTTTTCTAAAAGACTATCGAACTCAAAATTATTAATTAAAATTTTGTTAACAAATGAGCCCTTCTTCTTAAATAAGCGTATAAAACATTTAAGTCCCTTAACATAAATAATTTTATAACTATGATAAAATACTTAGGAAAATTCATCAAAAATCACCATAATTCACTTTTAACATGTTTTCGACGTATTTAAATTTCAAACCCAAAATGAGTATATAATTGCAATAATTAATTTAAACCCAATATTAGCTATTCTCTTTCATAGAAAATTAACAATAAATCCTCAATTGCTTAGAAAATTATGAAAGTTGAAACCTATATCTAAAATTATGTTTTTGACCATATATCAAAAACACAAGTCATTCGGATGTCATTTAATAGGTTTTCAAATCTGAATATATTATAAAATCTGTGTGAAGGAACATAAATCATCAATACACACACACATGCGTGCGCACGCACACACACACACATACATATATATCCTTTTAGACAAACATAACATGACATATTATTTGCAATATTAATTCGGATCTAACTTGAAACCGAAATCAATATAAAAATGAGATTTAAGATAATTATTCTCTTTAGCTTGGGGTTGGGATGATTGAGATTTGCTCTTTGATTAATTTCTTCAAGCTTTCTACTTAATTCCTAGCTTTTCTTACTTTTGTTTCCTCTTAATGGTGGTCGACCGAGCTCGTTGGGGGTTTTAGTTTTGTTTGTGAATGTTGAAATGAATAAGAAATGAAGTGTATAAGGGTTTAGGGTATAAGAATGAAGACTATTCCTATTTTTCTCTTATTATATTCCTCCTATTTACTTCCATTTTAATTCTCTTTTTCTTATACATTCATTAAAAAATGGCCCCCTTTAATTAAAAAATCTCAATCCTTTAGTCATCTACATTATTTCATTTAATTTATCTAATTAAATATTGTAAATAATGTTAGTCAAAATTAGGATCATTACATAACACCCATCTATTAAGTACATATTTTGATATAATAGATAATGTCAAGGGCGTAGAATATATAAGCAGTAGCTAAGGTGTTGTATATCACAACAATAATTACGTATACAATTAAGAACCGCCAAGGCACGTTCACGTAGTTTTATAGGATTTTCGTGGAGGTGCCCTCTGTACATTGAGAATGGTCCTCTTGCATAAGGATCAGTGATATCCTTTCGAGCATTTTATATCTTTAGATATAATATACAATAAGGTAAGCCATAAGTGGTCAACGCCATAGCGTTAGTTGAATATCATCAACTCCTACTATCAATATCGATAACTCTCTAGATTTTGAGTTAGTATACCCTATTTGGGCTTGATAAACCTTTCACGGGTAGGCATCCTACTCTGGTTTTAATCATTTCCAATGTCGAGGATATGTTTGGCATCTCTTACACCAGTCTTCACCACTCTAACAGAACATAAATCCCCAATAGATTCCATTAACTCGAACAGACCACAAATCGTTACATGGATTTGAGCATTCCAAATAGATCTCAAATCTGCGCATAGATTCCTGCATAAGTCCTTCAACGAATGTAATGTTGTCCTATCTATTCAAACACTCTTCAAGACAGACAGTCCCACATGATAGCATCATTTGAAATGTTAATGTCGACTTCTCCCTTGAACTTAACCTTAGGATAGACAATTCAACTTTATAACATTTCATTTCATAATGGCTTCTAGACCATAGATCGCTTATATGGTTTTGAAGTGGTTACGAGTTCAAGTCATCTCACTTCCATGCTTATCGTAAGCTCCAAAACCAATTGATGGATTTTTGGTTAACTGAACCCCGTTTCTTTTAGAAATAAATAGATAACACATAAGAGTGGTGATCATCTCCTATCCGGATGGATTTCCTTATTATTTATCCTAGAATAGCAAGATAAGTTTATATGTATAGTATAACATCTCCAAAGATAACTGTACCATATAGCCCTTGTGTTTATTCTAGATATTTCCCAAGTTATTTTAGTCAATTTCAATAGCAGACTAATCGACTATAAAGTACAAGATATACGATCATAATTGGAAACCAAGTCTCGTATACTTTCCGTAAACAAATAAACACATAAAGCACGATCAAGTTACATAAATCATGATTGAGTCACATAAAGCATGATTAAGTAATCTAAACGACTTCTAATCCCCTTTTTATTTAATTAAAACCTTTTATTAATTAAAACATCTTTTATTAGCACAACTTCTTTTATCTAACAAAATTTCGTTTATCAATCACTGCGATTCATTTTTATTCTTTCAATACTTCAAAAAATGTTCACATTCTTATCTCAACTGGTATAGTATATTTAAAAATCATTAACAAGATTTCTTATATTAGATTGTTATTTCTATTATCTTTTCCTAAAAGATCCCATACTCATAATTTCCTTCAAAATATCCATTTTAAGGATCTAAATATTTTTAAAAATCCATTCAAAAGGTTAAAGACTAATGTTATTTTAAAATTGTCACTGCAAATCCAAACTCATTTCACTTGTGCTTATCTTTAAGACATTCTTTTAAAGATCTATTTACATTGATAACCAAAAAGGGTTGAAGACTAATATTACTAACATATAGTCTCACAAAAACCCAAAATCATTTTTATACTTGTTACCATCTTTATAACTAGTTAACTATTAAGATATAAAGACGAACTTTTACGAAAACTAAAGTTCATATATCTAACAGTTTTTGACATTCCAACTTATACTATCCCTTGTTCAAGGGTGAAGCTAGGAATTAGAGTACTGGTTGCATATCAAAGCCTTGCCTAGACACTTCATTCTTAACTCATACAGATAGACAAGTATAATTAGTCGGCTTTTACTGCCAGGTATATGAGTAAATAATTTCCATCAACAAGTAGTAAACAACATGATTAACACGTTTACGACATTCCAGACTCGACTTTTCCTTGTCCAAAAGTGAAATCGGTAGTTTAGAGCACTGTTGCTTCTATTCCTATGCGAATATCAATCTAAACTCTCAAAAATAGATAAGTCTACTTCGTCGGTTTTTGATGTTAAGCATGGTTAATTACCTTTAAAATAAATAATTAAACAAAACACAATTTAACTACTTAGCAATTCATGACCCCTTTCAAAATCCTTTGTTTATAATTTAAAAGCCTGTTTTGGAATGATATATATAAATATATTAATTTATTTACCAAATTAGATATTTAATAAAACAATTTAAAAGATATTATATTACGTAATATATTTAAATTTTGATAGAATAGTCAATACATTTGCTAGAAACTATATATACTTATAAATAATTTCAAATATTTTAAATACTTATAATAGGTTTTAAAACATTCATCCAAAAATATTACTTGAAAATAACAAGTTTATAATTTACTTAAAACTTTGAAAATTCTTGTTTCCTTTATATTTAAAAGTAAAACATCTTATTTAAAAATTCATAACTAATTTTTGAAAATAAATAAAAAAGTAAAACCAGATTTAAATATCTAATAAGAGTTAGCAACTACTTATAAGAAGAATGAAACAGATACTTAATCTAAAAGTCCTTTCCAAACCTTTAAAGTATGATTACAAAGGCTAAATATGGAAGTTTTGCATAAGTAGAAGTTTGACCACTTTTCGATATGTTACTCAACTTTTTAACATCCAATATTTTTATGGAAGCATGCATACATAATATACATCACAAATTTGGCAAGAAGCCTCTACGGATTTGTTTACAAAGGTCCATAGAACTGGTCAAACACAAGGTATTTCCTAAATGCATGTATAAGGACTATCACTGTAAGAGCACTTTCAAATCCAAGTCCAATCTAAATCAAAGTCTAACTGCAACCTATGTGCTTTGTTTCAAAGCCATGCTACAAGTCCATTCAAGTTCTTTCATGTCCATACATATGGTTACATATTCCATTTTCATTTTAAACAAGAATCAAAACCAATATTACAACATTTGTCAATATCACTTCAAAGAACATATACACAATCAAGAATAAGCACACATGCAAAATATTTTCATTCAAAGTGGTGAGCAAGCTCACCCTTCACAAAGTAAATGAGCAAGTCGAAGCAACCCTTCCTATCTCAACCTTGCGACACCCAAAATTCCTACCACTTCCATTCTTACGCACTTGTTTTTAAGCTTTTGCCCATTATGCTCATGGCCTTTCTTGGAAAGTGAGCGTGGCTTTGGTTCTTAAAGATCTAACTTGATGTAAGGTATTATGATCTTTTTCTAAGGCTCTAGTCCAAGTTTGATTTGATTTGGAGTTGTTCTAAAATTATTTTCTTTAAGGAATATATGTAGAAAAAGATGTGAAAGCGAGTTGATTTCTTTTGCGAATTAGCAAAAGTGATTTCAAGAGGTATGCCCTCTCTTATATAGGGTCAAGAAGGTGTTCCTTAACCTTGCACTCACCGCCCATCATGCCATGGAAGTCTCACCCCCTCCACATGCACATCACCTCTCCTTTACCCCTCTTACCTTCAGCAAATTACCTCAATACCCCTTACATATAAATATCTCTTATCCATTAGATGCTTCTCGAGTTCCCCTATGAAGCAAAGCGTGTAAATTAGTTGCTAATATTTTCATATGTTCATTCACTTAGCACAAAAGAGTTCAAACAACATATATCGATTAAAAAGTTGTTTATTGAAAAACCAATTTTGGGTTACATTGTCAATATTTCTTCGAAGTGTTTATTTTATAAACATTTTTCTAAAATAGTTTACCAACATTATTTATTATTTAAAAGAGGTTAATAAGGTTATTAAGTCAATTTAATAACATTTAATTTATGATTTAAATATTTAAATAATTCATATATTTAATATGAAATGTCCGAAATTCCAGGTCATTACAGACCAAGTTGGAGAATTAAGTAGAACGACATATTAGGAATATTTATTTTAATTTAGTAAGGATTGTTAGAGCTACAACATCATTAACACTAGTTGATGATGAATGGCAGTTTCCAAGAAAATTTTCCTTTAGAGTTTTTATGTTATAATCACTAGTGTCACCTTTAGGTTATTAGAAAAGCATATGATATGTTATAACATATGTTCTTGTCTTATCATTTTGTTGATTTTATTTATGAGACTAGATGCTAAATAAATATATGCATATTGAAAAACAACGTAAATAAGATTTTTTTTTAAGGAAACTTAACTAGCGATAAACTGTAGGTAAGATTGGAAGTTAATGAGGAAATTAGGTTAGTATTAGGAATAAAGGATGCTTTAATCCCAAAAATTTAGGATTTTAGGAAAAATAAATTTTATCTTACTAGGAGACACTATTCAAGGATGACCATCACCTCGGAGGAGATATGATGAATATGGATATGAAGAGAATTTTCTATTAGACAAGGACGAAGAAGAAGGTGGTTGAATTTGTCGCTTGGTGTTTGATGTGCCAAAAAGAAAAAGGTAGGATTGATTAGGCAGCAAATGATGGCCACACAAGATCGGTAAAAATCCTATGTGGACAAGTGAAGAAAGGAGTTAGAATTAGAAGTATGGGACATGGGGTTTGTTAAAATTTCATCACTTACGAAGGTTGTGGGATTTGGAAATTTGGCACCAAAACTTGTTGGGCCTTCCCAATTTTAGAGAGAATAAAAGGACTTGCTTATCGTAAGGAGCTACCAGATAAGTTGGCAGGAGTCCATGACCTTTTTTCACCTTTCGCACTTAAGGAAATGCTTTCATAGCATAACCACATTGGTAGATCCTGATCAGTTGGGGGACATTGAGATGGAGCCAATAGCATCTTGTGCCACCACACGTATTGTGGAGCATGGAACTGGGGAGTTTCGCCATAAAGTAATTAGGCCGGTTTGAGTACAACGTAGGGAAAATCTGATGGAAAGCATTAGGACTTCCTGTCCTGAGCTTTTAATTGGTAAATTTGTTTCTTCAAAATTAGGTTTTAGTTGCATCGTGGTTGCTAAATTGGATGGTAGGAGGTTGTTTCCACATTTTTCACTGTCACATTTGCACTCATATATAAAACTTTTTGCATGTTTATGATGTTGCATACATGCATATATGTCACGACACTTGCATTCATTCTAGGTTGAGCTCACCTATAATATATCTGCATACATAATCACATTGCACTTTTGGTCGAGCAGATGGTTGTGTAGATAACATGGTCATATAACATGGATGTTTAGTGCATGATACGCTGTCTATCCCTTTTGGTTAAGGGGACGAAATCGTTTTTAAATGTGGAAAATGTAAAATCTCATATAAATCAATAAGAAAGAAATAAATTAGTTGATTAATTAAATAAGATAAGGCTAAAAAAGATAATTCTGCAAAAGTCATAATATGACCATGAAAGTTAGGCCCTTGTGTTCATGGTGATATTCAGATCAATTTTCATATATAATCTTTTGAAAACGGAGCTCAAATGAAAATGTTATGGATGCATGAAGTTTTTGAAATTAAAATAATTTAAATCTAATTCAAATTCAAATAAATATTTAATTACAAAATTTAAAATTAACACCAATAAGACTTGGGGGCTAAGGAACTATTAAATTCAATGTCAATGTTAAAAGTTAATTAAGAAATTGAATAAACAAAATCAAATGGCAACGAAAACATTCTCGAAATAACACCATCGGTCGACCTCCCACCTTAGGTTCGTCAACTGTTAGCAGTCAATAGATGGAGTAGGAGCGGTCGATCGGTCTATGTTAACGGTCGATAGGGTTTTTGCATTCAAACGGTCAGATTTTGTTATTTTTAATCTACTTAAATCCGACAGTTCTGGTAACCACTACAAATAAGAGTCTAGCCCCCTCGGTTTTATTCATAAATTATTTTGAAACCAAGCAAAGCTCTATTACTTTCTTTCTTCTCGAGGATTTAAAAATTCTCTAGGGTTTTAGGTAAGGAATTTTAGGTTTTAATATTCAATTTTTAATTCTATTCTCCTCCAGTCCCTGAAATCTATATACAACCCGCTTGTTGCATATTTCTAAAGGAAGAGATCTGAAAACAAATTTACTCGGGCGTAAACAAATCCAAGTGAAGAGCTAAGAACTTTTTTGTGAGTGAAAGTCTTAATCTTTCTTATTTTAGTAATTGTGTAGTATAAATTAGATTTGACATATCTCTTTAGGGAATTTTTTTTACACAAACATTACACTAAAATCCCAAAATTCTCCTAATGCGGAATGTCAATTCTTAAGTTACAATCTCAATTATTCTACATTAAAATAATGGAATTATGCGAGTATTGCAATTTCCATGTTTTATATGTTATTTCATATCTTGTCTTTTTCTTTGGATCCGATTAAATGTTTTGAAAGAATAAATTAGGAAATGGTGTGTAAGTTACAGATTCTTGTATGCATAGCTTGCACCATTTATTTTCGCCATTTAAATAGAGACTCCCCTTTTCATTTTATACGAAGAAGTTGAATAGAGCTTAAAAGGATTTAGTTATAAGTTTCTATTATGTTGGTTCTGTTATTTTAGTATAAAATAAGCTTGTTATGCATTCTATTTTATACGAGTCTATTGATTAAATTGTGGATATTGGATATGTGGTATGTTGTTAATATGGAACTGAAATTGTATAAATTTGAATTTTTGGCATTAAACTTTAGTTTAAGATGCAATATACCTACGCTTAGATATATTTTAGGCATGTTCATGCGTGTGTGTGTATTAGCATAAGCAATGTATAATTATAATATATAAATTGCATAGTTAACAGCCATAAATCCCCTTAGGAATGAAGTTAATTTATAAAGGAGAAATAATAATTTTGTTATAAGGATTTAATATGGAATGCATTGAGATGTGTGATAACATGTTGAGAGAGTGTTATAGATTATGACTAAGTTATAGAGATGCAAGGTCGGTCAAAAGCACACAAAAGTCTATCCAGCTAATCTGGCTACCAGTAGTGTGACATTGGAGCGGGTATGAGTCGTCGTCCATAGTAAGTACCCATGAAGGTGCGAGTGTAACAACCCTTCCATTGCAGTACTCAAAAATCGGCTCCTTACATCATTGCATGACTTTCGAATACCATAATAGACAGATCATCTAGGTAGAATTAGAACAGAACACTAAACCAAGACATCGATAAGATCTCACAATGGAATGACAGCATATAATATACCGGATATATATAAATAGAATAAAATAACAATATACATGAGACCGTACTAGCGGAAGCAACTGACAAATAAATATTAGTATAAATAGTCAGAAAACATCAACTCCAATATAAACATAGAGTTCTGAAAAAATATCTAACTTAACAGTCTCGTATATTAATAACAGGTCTGTCATGTAAAATAAAATAACAAGTATATATATCTAAAAACATCGGTGCCACACCTCCAAAATGCTCAAGTTGCGCACTCAGCTAGCATATCCCTAAAGCACCTGGCTCTGAAACTACTCAATCGAGTACCCAAGAGTTGTCATAATATAAGTTAAAAAAGACAAAAAATTGGTTCAGACATAAAGTTTGAGGTGAGGGGAACTATCTCAAAATATGGTATATTAATACTATGCACAAATAAATAGGAACTACTAAATCACAGCTGACCCTCTCCACAAACCTAACTAAGGGTTAACCAGGACTGCATATAAAGAGTATAGTAAATTCATCTCAAAAGTAGGGGATTATGCTACAACCCGATCTTCTCCCATGACAGCAATTTAGCAAAATATCTTCTATTGCACTACACTAGCCCAAAACTACTGATAAAATAGTATGGATATACCATGATCAAACATGATCCCAAAACAATAATCATTACTGCTAAGACCGATATGATACGCTTCAGCGTGTATGGTCACTACTGCTAAGACCGAATAAGTACACCACAATGCGCATGGTCACTACTGCTAAGACCAAACAGGTAAGCCGCAATGTGTACTGTCATTTTGCTAAAACCAAAAATTTGTAAGATTAGGAATGCAGGATCCAAAATGTCCAAGCGATCACAACACGATAAAGTTATTCAAAGTCTCCCTTAAAACTACATCGAGTGTGTCATGGCCATCTACAACACTTTAGGTACACCACAATAAGGTTGATAGTTGGATAGGTCAAATAAGTCCATACCCTTGGTGTGTCACAATAAATCAACTCCAAGCAAATTATATATTACTCTAAGATCAAAATCTTAGAGTATGGACTCACTTTGTGTATAGCGTACAAAATCGCCAAGCACGGATCCAGTCATTATGGCCTAAAAACCCATCGAACTACTTTAACAAACCTGTACTGACCCTAATCCCATTTCAGATGGAACACGTGACTTCAATGTCAGAATACTTTTCCAGCTTACCTCAAAAGCCATGATTCTAGAATATGCGTTGAGCTGCGTCGTAGCTCCAAAATCAAAGTAATCTGAAACCTACCAAATTTTCACAGGTTGTATCCCTTGAAAAATGATGAAAAATGCTCTAAACCTCACCTCAATATGACTTCGTATGCTAAAGTTATCGCATCTTAAAGCTTGCACAACACAAAGTTGGTCAACCGAATGAACGATCGTTCAGTCGACTGAACCAGTGACAAGATGGACATTTTCCTCTCGACCAATCTCTTGACTGGGCTAGTTTTAGTCAAAGCTAATACTTTTTGAGCAGTGATCTTGGGCAGGGAGCAAATTCCTCGAACCAATGCCGATTCGCGTGCTATTTCCTCTAACTCTTCACTCGATGAGTCACCTCTCTACTATAGTCTTCCTCCATTCCATCACACATCTACCGAGGTTCATTTGTTGGCATTTTGGAAGGAATTCTGTAAGTAATCAAAAACCGATTTCGATACCAAAATCCACTCTTTGATCTAGTAGAGTTCTATGGACGATTATGGCGACTCGGGTTCCTTTAACATGCCAAAATGACATACTCGACCTTGTATGTAGCCTATACATATGTAAATGCAAGCATTTGTGCATGCCTATGCACACACTCTCCTGAAACACACAACCAAACACAAATATCATTTCAAACTTCACCAGGACGATTGCTTACCCGACATACTCTCACACAACATATCACAACAATAGTCTCTATTGCTACGTGAAATACCCACAACGGCCTTGTAGTCAATTATATATTTATATAAACAAATAATCGCTCAGCAATTCCAGCTACAATAAAATCTTTGTTTTAATTGTTGCTTAACTCCAAATGCACATCTATGTATACTTGCTCATGCACATATACATATACGTATGTTCGGATAAGTAATTCAATTTTTACTTAAATCAAAACTTACTATTATTTACAAAACTTCTTCAATAAAGTGAAACATCTCCTTATATAATTTTACAAAATCATGAACCATTTTATAAAATATCATACTGGCTTGTAAGCACTTTATAGCATTTAAAATATTTAATCACTTTATTAAAAAATAAAGTATTCGCCTTTTCACTAGTTTATAAAATCTCATATCCATTTTATTAAACATATAATTCATCGATAAAATGGTGAAACCATTTTATACATACTAGTTAAGGCTGATAGGATCTCTAATCACTTTAACAATAAATGCAATGTTCATAAAACCCTAAAATTAGCTTACTAGTATTTTGTAAATCAATTCAAATGGGTTAATTAATATTTTCTAATGACGTGCACATCAGTACATTACTTAATTAAACTCAAATAAAACAATGACATCACAACTAATCACCCAATTGGCCAAAATCAATTCTAGGGCTTACTAACTATTTTCAAGCATAATAATTAGGGTCATAAACAATTAATTAGCTAAGGGAAACATGTTTATAACACAAAATAAGCCCAAATAAGCCCAAATCTCTTCCTTCGGCATTATTCGTCCCCAAAATCATTGACTCCAAATATATCAAACCTTATACTCATTTTGATTCGCAACGTCTATCCAGACTCAACGAAAATGGTATGAAGTCCTAAGTCGGTCGTATATGAAAAGTCACAATTTAGACTTCGAATTCAATAGCGACTTAATATTACATTAACAATTCAAATATATTATCATTAAATATGCGGGTTGTTACATTCTTTACCTTAAAAGGATTTTATCCTCGAAATTCACATAAGTATGAGAAAGTAACATGACTGACCAAACTTCTCGAATCTCCATTCCTTAAAATTCTAGTTGTCCTTTCCTTATGCCATCAACACTATGGAACTTCGAAATTAGAATGCATCACAACCAGGAAATATGCAATGATCTATGTCATTCCATGTTCCAAAAAAATTCATACCTCTGATTAAGAAAGCTTCTCACTACTTAAATGCCAATCTAAGCAAATAATCATTTAAATAACATAAATCAACTATCAAGTACCTAAATGTACTATATCAAGTGGACTGAGCAAATATGGAATTCAAACATGTATAACCTTAGTGTAGTAGCCGGTACTATTGTAGTTATACACGACAATCAATTGAAGAGTAAGCTCAAGTGAGTCAGTCCCAAAATATGCCACTGACTCCGAGTCACATCAAATGACAATGGACTCGTATATATCTCATCGTGCCCCATAACAAACGTGGATTATATGCGATCTATTCTAGATAGTTTAGGAATACAAATCAATACCGAACATTATTGAGGTTGGAGTCAACAATGGACATTTATTAGGATCCAACAATTCCAAATAAACATGGCCAGTACACTAACATACCCAGATGTTGGAAGAATTTCGACCGGCTCCATCTCTACCACATAACCATCTCTCGCCGAACCAACACATATCCATCCACCACCGAACCAACCAACTACCGGATGGAAGCCTCTCCATGCATCACCGGCTCAACTCCATGTCCATGCCTAGCCGAACCAGCCTTTGTCGGACCACCTCCCTGCCGAACAAGACACTCTCCTCCACCACCAAACCAAGGGAGGGATGTGTAACCACCGGCCCAAAGTATTACCGGACCAAGCCACGTTATTCCTACCGAACCACCCATCTAATGAGCACTGCCGAATCACACTACCGAACCATCCTATCCGGACCAAGCCAACGTCCCACCGAACCAACTCACTCCAACCACTACCAGACCAAGTGGATACCGAACCAACGTCGCCGGGCCAGATTGCTTCAGACCAGGCCCGCCAGCAGCTATATACATCCAAGACCCCTGCTCCCAACCTCATTCTATAAGTAGAGGGGCAGGGGTACAACAATGGCGGAAAAGTTTGAGAGCTCAAGCACGGAAGGAACTTTCAAACAACTTTCATATACTTGTATACAAAGCTTTGTACTTGTAATCTGAAAGAAAAAAGGGAATAACATATAAAGTGGACGTAGGCATGTTCTGGCCGAACCACTATAAATCTGTGTGTCTTTTACAGTTGAGTCCCTGCTTTTCATACATTTGCGTAAATCACCCAAATCACTAGAAACAACATAAAATCAACTAATTCATACGACTTGGAGGTGTTTGCCCATTTTTTGTGCAAACACTTTTGGTGCTTTCACTGAGAATCGAGCTAGAAGCTACAGCTTCTCCTACTCAACCTTCTTCCTCACAGCATCGCTCCTTGCTCCGACAACATGACTTCCAGGCAGAGGAGAGATGTTAACAGAGGAAAGAACGTCGCAACTAGCAGTATCCCAGATCTAGTGTCCCCAAATCAAGAGAATCATCCCGTTTTAACAGCAGTACCAGATGAAAATCAGGCAAATCCAACAGCCCCCGCCGCGGAACAACCAATTACTAGGGCAAATCTAGACAGGGTTGTGGCTGAAGTAACTAACCGCTTCACATCTCAACAAGAAGCCTTGGTGGGCCAACTCATGTCACGCCTAAGGGATGCTGAAGAATCCAACCGCAACAGCGAATCATGGGGTGAGTCCCAATCTGGAGGATTTGGGAGGCGACAAAGACCTTTCTTCTTCGAAGAGGGTAACAACAGAAACAACCATGGTAGGAGCCGAGCCCGGACTCAGCCCGAATTCCGACCCGAGGAAACACTTGGAACCGAACCAACGGGGGAGGTGCCAGGCAGGGGTCGGATGTAGCTGAGCCTGTCATGCTACCTAACCATGAAAACACCAGTAGGCGGGGCCGAGCTGGAGTCCAGCCCGAAGTTGGACCCGAGGAATTGCTGAGAACAGAACCCAGCACGGGAAGATCAAGGCAAGGACCAACTATGGCTGACCCCAGCATGCCCCCAGAAGACCAGAGGCAGCCTCTGGCGAATGTTAAGAGTGACAGACGATACCATCCCTACAAGTCGTCTGAACGGACTCAATCCCGCAGAGAAGAACCAAACTCATTCCTATCCGCTCCAAGTTCTGATGAAAGGATGGCGCGATTGTTCAGAGAGTGCGTCCAACGGGAGCAAAGGGATCGGGGAATAGGCGCTAGGGTAACCAGCCCCTTTACCCGCGATATCGAAACTGCCATCACCCCCCGGAAATGGAAAATGCCAACAATGGAGCCTTACAAGGGAACCTCTGACCCCATCGTACACTTACAGAGATACACCCAGCATATGCTCATGAGCGGAGCAACAGAGGGAGTGTTATGTAAATGTTTCCCACTTTTCTTGGCAGATCTAGCTACCTCCTGGTTCTGCCACCTACCCCAAGGGTCCATCAGCTCATGGGAAATGTTGAAAGAAAAGTTTATCAGTCAGTTCCGCATTCATGTGGAACAACCCAATGACGCTTATTCCTTATCTAATATCAAACAGAAGCCCGGAGAGACAGTGCAACAATATCTAACCCGATTCAACGCCGCAGCGGCCGCAGTCCAAGATGCCAACGAGAAACTTATCCTAATGGCCCTCTGCAGCGGTGTACATCCGGATACTAAATTTGATAGAAGACTAACCAAGGAAAAACCAGCTACTTTACCTGATTTCTTCCATGAAGCTGGAAAGTATATGAGACTTGAAGACGCTGCCACTGAGAGGCAATTAGGGCAACAGGCTAAGACGGCTATAGACAGGGTCCCCGCTGCAGCAAAGGATATCCGAAGAAATGACTCTAGAGACAACGCTGGGGGCAAAATGGGAGAAAAGCGCTTATATCGACCAGGACCAAGATTTGACTCTTACACTCCTTTGAATGAAACAATCGAGAACATCTTCCTAGCCACTCAAGACGAAGTCAGGTACAAGCGCCCCCCGCACAAGAAGGAGTCAGATAACGCAATCAAGTCTGGAAAGTTCTGCCGCTTCCACGAATCCCATGGACATGACACCAATGAATGCCACCATCTCCGGGACCTGATTGAAGAACACATCAGAAGGAAGAGACTAGAACGCCATGTAAAAGGCCAGAACAGGACTTCAACTCCTGCCAATGAGAATCCTGGACCACCCCCCCCAGAAGCAGGCGGAGGAAATCGCAACACCAGCGGCTCTAGTCAAGAGAAGATAGTGGTCCACACCATATCAGGAGGACCGCACTTCGCCGAC
This sequence comes from Allium cepa, assembly GCA_030765085.1. Taxonomy (NCBI): domain Eukaryota; kingdom Viridiplantae; phylum Streptophyta; class Magnoliopsida; order Asparagales; family Amaryllidaceae; genus Allium; species Allium cepa. Next base: position 645,973,130 of record CM060939.1, on the reverse strand, counting down.
AGAAGCTGGGCGGAGATGGAAAGATATGGTAAGTCACTTAGGAACGATGAAGGCTACGTTAATTCTGTCATGGAAGAGCGCCAACCGAAACGGAAAGAGAATGAAGACATCACATTCAGTAGGCGTGACCTAGAGGGAAGACAGTACCCACACATGGATCCTATGGTCATCTCTGCTTGGTTCGGTCAAGCCAAAGTTTTCCGAATTTTAATAGACACTGGAAGCTCAGTAAATATCCTATTCAAGCATGCTTTCGACAAAATGAAGCTGTCAATGAAAGATGTGTCTCCCTGCAACAAACCGCTACACGGTTTCACTGGAGATGCGAAGATGCCCCTCGGGCAACTAGACCTATTTGTTGAAATAGGAAGTCATCCCCGCTCCATTGTGCAAAAACAAACATTTGTACTAATAGAGAACCATTCGGCCAACAACGCCTTTTTGGGGAGACCGGCCTTGTCTGACTTCCAAATTGTCCTAGCCCCATGGTGCCTGAAGATGAAATTTCCAACAGATAACGGAATAGGAGAAATAGAGGGAGATCAAGACGCTGCTCGAGACTGCTATGTAACTGAACTTCGCAATAACCGCAGAAAAGATAAAGGGAAAAATGCAGAGACTACTCTCTGCATGAAAAACTTGAAAGCATAGCAACTAAAGAAAGCCCCTCCTCTTTGATATACCAGTGACCCTTTCAATGAATTAGACCCCAGGTACGAAGAGGAAGAGGCCACCGCTGAGCCTGCAGAGGCTATGGAATTCGTAGCTGTAGACAAACATGACTTAAGTAGACTATTGAAAATCGGATCTCAACTGAAAGAAGAGTTAAAGATCAACTCGTTGATTTTCTTCGCCACAACATGGATGTATTTGCATGGACGCATGCTGATATGACAGGAATCTCCCCAGATGTAGCATGCCACGTACTGAACATCGATCCCACGAAGGTGCCAGTAAAGCAGAAAAAAAGAAGCATGGGGGCAGAACGATCCGCAGCCCTAGAGGAAGAAGTAAAGAACCTACTTGCCAATGACTTCATACGAGAAGCCATCTACCCAGAATGGATCGCCAATCCGGTACTGGTAAAGAAAGCTAACGGAAAGTGGCGAATATGCATCGATTTCTCCAACTTAAATGACGCTTGCCCGAAAGACTGCTTCCCACTCCCCCGAATCGACCAACTCGTGGATAGCACTGCCGGACACGAACTCTTATCCTTTATGGACGCATACTCAGGATATAACTAGATCCCTATGCACGCCCCCGATCAAGACCACACTAGTTTCATCTCTGGCCGGGGATTGTACTGCTACAAAGTAATGCCTTTTGGACTTAAAAACGCCGGAGCTACTTATCAGCGCCTTGTCAACAAGATGTTTGTGGAACTAATATGACACACTATGGAAGTATATGTGGATGACATGCTGGTAAAATCAAGGAAAGCCAACGATCATATAAACCACCTGGATGAGATGTTTCAAGTACTTCGCCAATATGGAATGAAGCTGAACCCTTTAAAGTGCTCCTTCGGAGTATCATCGGGAAAGTTCTTGGGATTCATCGTTCATGCCAGGGGGATTGAAGCAAACCCCGAACAAGTTCGAGCTTTGCAAGATATCAAGATACCATCCACTCGAAGAGAGATGCAAAGCCTAAATGGGAAAGTGGCCGCCCTAAGTAGGTTCATCTCTAAAGCAACCGACAAATGCATCCCTTTCTTCGAAGCTCTAAAGAAAGACAAAGGAAAGTTCGAATGGACTGACGAATGCTCGACAGCCTTCCTTAACTTAATCGGACACCTCCAGAGACCACCGGTACTTTCAACTCCAGATGAAGGCGAGGAACTGTACTTATACCTTGTTGTATCGTCCCACGCTTTAAGCGCCGCTTTGGTAAGAGAAGACAACCGCGCACAGCGGCCCGTATACTTTGTAAGCAAGAGATTTACAGGGGCGGAAGCCAGATACCCTAAACTTGAAAAGCTAGCATACTGTTTTCTAATCACTTCACGAAAATTGCGACACTATTTCCAATCTCATTCCATCAGAGTTTTAACCAATCAACCGCTAAGGCAGGTACTCCATCGCCCCGACACTTCTGGGTGACTACTTAAGTGGTGCATTGAACTGAGTCAATATACCATCCTCGCACCGCTATCAAGGGGCAAGCCATAGCTAATTTCATTGCCGAATTTACTACTAACGAAGGTAAGGAGCAATCTGAAATAGAAGAAGATATCAAGTGGAATCTCTTCGTAGATGGGGCATCAAATGAACAAGGCTCGGGGGCAGGTGTTGTGATAATCACCCCCAGGCGAAGGAAGCTGCACTACGCCCTAAGGTTGTAATTCGCTGCCACCAACAATGACGCAGAATACGAAGCAGTGATAGCCGGATTAGAACTTGCCCTGGAAATTGGAGTCGGTTCTTTATGTCTCCATAGTGATTCTCAACTTATTGTAAATCAAATACTGGGAGAATTCCAGGCTCGAGGAGAATGACTCACACCGTATCTAAAAAACACCAAGCTATTGCTCAATCAGTTGGATCATTATTTAATCAAACACATTCCTCGAGAAGAGAACCAAGAGGCCGACGAACTAGCAAAGCAAGCTAGTATGAAGAACATCACTATTTTCGGAGCATTAACCATCTCAAAACAGCTGGCACCAAGTTTCGAGCAAGTGAATCTGATAGCTGCGATCGACGAAGAAACTTGGATGACTCCTATCCGGAAATATTTACAAGATGGCACACTGCCTGACAGGCGTAACGAAATCAAGAAAATCTTGAGGAAAGCTTCCCGCTATACATTACAAGAAGGCATCCTCTATCGGCGCGGCTTCTCTAATCTCTTATTAAGGTGTATCGCTGGAAGGAAAGCCAGGGAAGTCTTATCCAACATCCATCAAGGAAGTTGCGGAGATCACACTGGAGGGCAGATTCTGGCAAAGAAGATACTCCGATATGGATATTGCTGGCCCACTTTAAACAAAGATGCCTTGGACTTCGTCAAGAGATGCGACAGATGTCAGAAATTTGCCAAGATTCCTCGACTACCCACAAACGAGATTACTCAAATGACCAGCCCTTGGCCCTTTGCAATATGGGGAATTGACTTGATTGGCGAACTGCCAACGGGTCGAGGCGGAGCCAAATATGCTATAGTGGCGGTACGGAGTCCCACTCAAGATCATATCGGACAATGGACTTCAATTTGACAGCGAAGAATTCGCCGATTGGTGCCAAGAGCACGGAATTCACAAAAGCTTCTCATCTGTAGCTTATCCTCAAACAAACGGACAAGTCGAAGTTGTCAACAAGATTTTCAAAACCTTAATCAAAAAGAAACTTGAAAAGTCAAAAGGCTCTTGGGTGGACGAACTTCCTACGACACTTTGGGCCTATCGCACATCTTACAGAACTTCAACAGGGCATACTCCTTTCTCTTTGGCATACGGATCGGAGGCCATGCTCCCAGTTGAAACTATAGTGCCCTCTCACCGTAGGATCCACTACAACCCGGAAGAGAACGAAGAACAACTCCTCATGTCTTTGGATCTAATTAAGGAGAGAAGAAACGATGCAGCACTCAAAGCAGCAGCTCATAAGCAAAAAGTTGCAGCACAATACAACTCCAAAGTCAAGCACCGCAGCTTACAAGAAGGAGATCTTGTTCTCAAGCGGATTTTCCCTCGCCCCGGAGCACTAGACCCAATCTGGGACGGACCCTACGTAATTCATAAAGATCTCCGCAACGGAGCCTATATTTTGTCAACAGTGGGCGGAGAGGTGTTCCAGAGGGCATGGAACATCCAACACCTCCGTCGATACTTTTCTTAACTTGTACTGCCCATATGAAGTGAATTAACAAAGAGGATCAGTGGACGTAGGCATTTTCGTGCCGAACCACTTTAAAAATCTTGTCTCTTTTTAACTTGTTCCTTTATATCTTGGCTGCTTGTTAAGCTTTATCCTTTTATGTTGAACAAAATCATGTATAACGACATTTCCATACTGGAACTTCATGGCGCAACTTCACCTAAACAAGACTCAACAGGTACTATGCGATTCTATGCACTCGCCAATGAGACACTTTTGCTCCAGCATCCCTCTGCTGCGGGCTAACTCATTGCTCGCGACTGCCCTCAAAGCCAACTGTAATGAGCCGATTATAAGCCATCACAAAGGCCAACTATAGCCGATGGCAGCTCATTACGGCGTTCGGCTCGCCGGCAACTGTGAACCTACTTTAAGCCCCAACATAAGGTGTGGCCAGCCAGGGGTAGTTCACGGTTGACGATCGGCACCCACTCTAGCCGGCCACAGTAAATCGAATAATACCCACGATTACGAGCCATAATGGCTCGGGTAGTTACTGTGCGCGATCTCGGCTCCGATATGTCTTAAGTGCGGCTGTGGTAAAAAAGATAAACTCCCCGCGGAGGCGTAAGATGGGTGACAAATGTCTCCAAGACCCACAGCTAGGGAAAGTGACTACAAAACCCGTTTGCCACGAACTTAAGCATATCGACGGCCTTCCGTGACTGGAAGTTTTACTTTTCCTATATTTCCATTCCATTTAAATACTTTTCTTGTATCCTGCATAACGGTCCCCAAAGTACAGGACACTAAATAGGAGGCATTCACTCACGAGAATCTGAGCCCGCAAACTGGGTGACAAGGCACTCAGCCGCATCCATGGTCAATTACACAAGATGTCCAAAGCTACCCCCTACAACCAGAACATGAAGGGCGGTACTCTTTTTTCTTGTACATAATCATGTAGCTATGACTTATTCGTAACATTGCAAAACATGAGATTATATTTCAAGCAAAAGCTTAACATCGAACATAATTAAATCACAGGCCTATGCATAACTATGTTTTTTATACAGCACTTCAAAATAATAACAGCATTCAAAATATAACAGAATCAGCTTACGTTATAATCTTACATAGAGACGTTCAATAGCATAATTACAACTTGAGAGTACATTAATGTTTTGAACTAGCATGTACAGGAATGTCAAGCAGGCTAAATGAAATAACCAACTGCACCAGTGCTCCACCCTCGTCCTACCAGCTCCTCGAATCTATTTGACTGCAGGATCGGAGCTCCCAGCATGATGACCAGAGGCCCCACCTGTCCAATTCAGGAAAAGAGTCCATTAAACCAACAACGAACGATCAAGTTATGAAAAGCTAAAAAGGGAAAACTCACCAACACCCGCTTCTTGGTCCTCATCCCCCAACTGCACACCGGCTTCCTCCGTAGCAAGTAGCTGCATCCCCTCCTTCACCGCTACCTTCTCCTCCTTTGAGAATGGTGTGGTAACCACGTCCATCCTGAATGCCGCTCCACCTTCCTTATCCGCACCAGCCTTGGCCTCCTCCAAAGCCCGGAGATATATCCTAGCCATGATCCGGGGATAGTCATCCATCCAGGATAGATTACCCTGCTTCCAAGTATGGAAGTACATATCCTGCAACATCTCATCCATCATCCCCTCATTCTCCTCAAACTCCCTCACCCGGGCCTCGGAGGACAGCAACTTAGCGATGGCAACATCCCTCTCCGATCGATATCTCAAGCGGTCAGCCTGAAGAGACCTCCTCATTTCCTCCATCTCTTCCTTTAGCTTGGCCTGAGCAAGCTCTACGGCCTCAAGCCTCCCAGATAACTCCTCTACCTGCTCGAGATCCGCCCTCCGAACCTCGTCCACCGTAGCAATGGCTATGTCAATCCGCTCCTTGCAGGCGGCCTCCATCTTTCGCAACTCAGCCTTGCTAGCCTCCTCCATGGTTTTCTTTAGTCATCGGGAGGCCGCCTCATGCTGAGATATCTGAAGAGCCTGATCGGCAAGCTATTTGGCCTGATCAGAAACCTGTAGCCGCAACCGGATGTTAGCACTTCCGATTTCCTCCCCAGCCTTGGCCAGTCGAGCGTGATGCTCCATTAGCCTCTTGGTTTCCTCAGCCACCTGATCGATGCTTGCCTTGGCCTCATTCCCCATGGTCACAATCCGAGTAGTAAGCAAATCGAGGCCTAACGACTTAGCCTCATCAAGCACCCGTACCATGGGATTGCGGGGAAGAAGATGCTCACCCGTGACCTCGTCAAAAGAGATGTCCTGAAAACTCGGGTCCAGATCCGGGTGGCTGGCAAATAGGTTGCGATCCAAACCAGAACGGTCTATCGGGGTGACGGTTGGATTTTCGAACGGATGGAGGGAAGGCATAAACTCAGTATCCTCCTCAGTAATATCATGGATGGGCTGGACTGGAGGCTGAGGGCCAGGTGAAGTTTCAAACGAAGATCGGCCCCTTTTCCTCTTTTGCATATCTTCTTCAATAACTCCAAGAAGAGGGCGATATCTAACTACATCCCCAGGACGGCTAGTTGACGGCTTTGGTTTGGCAGAAGCTTTGAGTAGCTCATACTGTTCGAGGCGGTGCTGAATATCTGATGTCTTGGCCGCCTTACCTGCTCCTGAAATAAAAACCAAGTGTTACGAACATACAATGATCCATAATTCAAGAAATATGTTAAGTTAAAAAGGGTGAGAAGGCACATCTATTATACAAACCCTACGGAGGAGTAGGATACTGCAATAAGTCCTGAATCTCATTTCAGGACGGAAGTGAACCATAAAATATTCCTAAGTCCCTATCGTAAATGGAGTCTGCAGAAGTCAAAAGTTCACCTTGAATCGCTGGAGTCGCCTTAGCTGAAGAACTCTTAGAGAATGGATCGGCACCAGCCCCGGCCTTGTCAACCTCCTTTGCCTTCTCAACCAAAGCCGATCCTCCCTCCGGCTCCCCAAAAGATTGACGGAAAGCATCATCCGTCCACTCATGAATCTCTCCCGCTTGCCCGGAGGTTAAGGCACCAACGCCACTACCGCTCTGTCCATCGCCTCCTTCACCCTCACCTCTATCCTCCTCCACATCTTCCTCCCCCAGAGCAATTGGGCAAGTGCTAGGAGAGGGACCATCAGACTTCTTAAGCTTCTTACCTCCGACAACGGGAGGCTTTGTAAAAGGTTCCCTCTTGCCACTTTTCACCGTGACCCCTTCCTTGGCTTTGGCAGTCTTCTCCTCAGCCGTATCCCTCTGCTTAACCACAGACTGGTGTGGCAGGATCAAGTTGTGCTCCAGGAGAGTAGCATTCCTGATCAGGAAAGAAACCGACCTGTCCCGTCCCGAAATTGCCTTTATTTCCGTAGCCATCTGAACCAGGGAATCACTCTCCACGACCGCAAAGCCACCTGTCGCTAGCAAAAAATAGAAGCATATCAGAAGAAGCACTGCAGTCGGAACAAGGAAACTGTAAATATAGTTCAACTTACAGCCAGAAGTAAAGAGGCGGAGGGAGACAGAATCGTCCTTGATAAAAAACCATTCTTTCTTAAACATGGTGAACTTTGAGTATAAGTCCAAGACCGGTTTGAAGGACACGGCCGCTTCTAAACTAACATACGGAGACCCCTTCTTGTAGCCTCTCAGATTATACAAGTATCGGATTTCCCGGTTAGAAGGGGGGCGCCCATACCTCCTCTGGAAGATAACGAATAAACACACCAAGATAGCGTAGGAGTTGGGCTGGAGCTGGAAAGGGGCCACCTTCAGATAGGTGATGAAGTTGATTATCCAGGCATTGATAGGAGGAATGGCCCCACACATACAGTGGTATCTGCTGTAAGCGAAATATCCTTCAGGAGGGTCATATGGCATAACTCCTTCTCCCGGCAACAGCATGCGCGCCCTGTCAATCCCGAAGGAACGAGAGATGACATCAAGCTGCTCCTCTCTGAGGGAGCTAGGAAAACAGTCGGGCGTAGAGTTCAGAAGCTCCTGAGGACCGTACCCGTCTACTAGTGACCTTGGGGCGGGTCCAAGACGTTCCAGTCTTGGCTGAGCTAGGGGCACTGAGGAGGACTCCCCTTCGCCCTTGGACTTCCTTTTGTCTGATCGAGTTTCCACTCTTTGAGACATCTTATCTGCAACACCAGAAAAACATATTGTTAGAACAAAGGATATAAACAAGCAAGTGTATATAGTTCAAAATTTCACTCATAAATCAAAACGCTCAAACTCCCAGTGTCATTCGGTAAAGCAATTGTAAAATTTCATTCGGTATTCAGAGCTCAGGGTTCATCCGGTGATTAAAAATGAGTTCATTCGACATTCCAAATATGAAGGTTCATTCGGCATCCCATCTTCCAAAACACACTCGGCGATCGAACCTTCAGGTTCATTCGGTAGTACAGTATAAAAGTGCATTCGGCGGCAAAGGTGTATCACCTGGTTTGGCTGGCGCCTTGGTTCGGCAAAAGATTTGGCTCGGTTGGTAAGGAAAAACAGAGGCGCTAAGCCCCTATTTATAGGCAAATACCAATAGCCGGACCAGTTGGTTCGGCGCTAAAGACCGGATGTGAACATTCAAGCTTAAAGCAAAGCACGCCATACGCACGCCCACGTCCTGCTTTGGGGGGAAAGTGTTGGAAGAATTTCGACCGGCTCCATCTCTACCACATAACCATCTCTCGCCGAATCAACACATATCCATCCACCACCGAACCAACCAACTACCGGATGGAAGCCTCTCCATGCATCACCGGCCCAACTCCATGTCCATGCCTAGCCGAACCAGCCTTTGCCGGACCACCTCCCTGCCGAACCAGACACTCTCCTCCACCACTGAACCAAGGGAGGGATGTGTAACCACCGACCCAAAGTATTACCGGACCAAGCCACGTCATTCCTACCGAACCACCCATCTAATGAGCACTGTCGAATCACACTACTGAACCATCCTATCCGGACCAAGCCAACGTCCCACCGAACCAACTCACTCCAACCACTACCAGACCAAGTGGATACCGAACCAATGTCGCCAGGCCAGATTGCTTCAGACCAGGCTCGCCAGCAGCTATATACATCCAAGACCCCTGCTCCCAACCTCATTCTATAAATAGAGGGGCAGGGGTACAACAATGGCGGAAAAGTTTGAGAGCTCAAGCACGGAAGGAACTTTCAAACAACTTTCATATACTTGTATACAAAGCTTTGTACTTGTAATCTGAAAGAAAAAAGGGGAATAACATATAAAGTGGACGTAGGCACGTTCTGGCCGAACCACTATAAATCTGTGTGTCTTTTACAGTTTAGTCCCTGCTTTTCATACATTTGCGTAAATCATCCAAATCACTAGAAACAACATAAAATCAACTAATTGATACGACTTGGAGGTGTTTGCCCATTTTTTGTGCAAACACCAGACATCTATCTAGATTGAATAGTAGGCACGACCACTAGTATATGGCCAATGATCTACAAGACCAACACAATGTATGATCACCAATATAAGATCAATACTGTGCACGGTCACTAATATAAGACCGATATGATGTAAGGTCACTATTACAAGACCGATACAATCTATATAACTATACATATCCCGGATTAAACCTTCGAAGGTAGGAACATCATTGCCAATCAAGCGGAAACGCTTAATTATGTCATATAATAACCTCTAATCAATCAATAACAATCAATTACAATAACCGCCATAAAAATTATTAGACATGTAAACAAGTACCAAACAATGATAAAATCAGCCTACATCATAATCAAACAATAGCAACAACAAACAAGATCAAATAGTAGCAACAGTAGCAACAAATAATAGCAAGCAAAAGACAAGCAGTAGAAACAACTGCAAGCAACAAGTAATAACAAGCAACAAAACAAAGAAATATTTAAAAGAGTCTACACCAACATGCCCGGTAACCATCAAGAGTCAAACGCGCATGTTGAACCATAAACCCCAATGAGTCCATCCATAATTTGAAAGGAATAGATGCCCAATTGGTGTAACTTATTTTGTAAATATAACACATGAACGACCACTACACCTCCTAACTACAAAGAGGAAAACCTATACAATATGTAGGATCTTCGAGTCTCTAAACTATCGAATAAATCTAGCAATCAGTGCCTCTACTTTCATTATTTCATACAAAACTAATTCTTCAAAGTCCAAATTTTCATAGGTTATAGCCCTCAAAAAATGGTGAAGAATGGTTTAAAACTCACCTCAATTCGACTTCGTATGTGAAAGTTTTCACATTATGAAGTTTGCACAACACATAGTTGGTCAACCGATTGAAGGGCCGTTCAGTCGACTGAACTAGGGCCAAGATGGATTTTTTTTCCTCTCGACCACTTAACTGAATAGACCAGGTCAGTCGATTGAACTGATAGTTTCGAGGAACAAGCCTAGGCAGGGAGTAGATTCCCCGAACGGATGCTAATTCGTGTGTCGTTTCCTCTAACGCTTCACCCGATGAGTCGCCTTACTACTAAAGCCTGCCTCCATCCCATTGCACATCGACCATGATTAATTTATTGACATTCTGGAAGTGAAATCCATAAGTAATCAAAAACTGATTTTGGTACCAAAATCCACTTTTTGTAGAGTAGGGTTCTACAGACAATTATGGCAACCCAACTTCCTCTAACACGCCAAATGACATACCTGGCCATATGCGTAGCCTATACGTGTATCGATGCACTCATCTACGCATGCCTATGCACAAACGCTCATGCAACACACAACCAAACACAAACTACATTTCGAACTTCACCAGGATGATTGCTCGGCCAGATATATTCTCACGCAACATAGCGCACGCGATAGTCGTTATGGCTACATGAAACGCCGCGACAGACTTGTATTTAATTATATATATTTATATAAACAAATAATCACGCAAAATTTTTAACTACAATACTATTTTGTTCTAATCATTGCTTAGCTCCAAATTCACATATACGTATACCCCCTTGTGCATGTATACATATACATATATTCAGATTCAATTATTTGAATTACCTAAATTAAAACTTACTTTTATTTACAAAATTTCTTCAGTAAAAGTGAAACGTCTCCTTATATCACTATATAAAATCATAAACCATTTTATAAAATATCATACTCGCTTATAATCACTTTATATCATTTAAAACACTTAATCACTTCATTAAAAATCAAATATTCACCATTTTACTATTTTATAAAATCTCTTATCCATTTTATGAAATATATATTTCAATTATAAAATATGAAACTTGTTACTGCAAAATATCATTTCGACCTTGTCGAAATCAAATTGAGTAGAAGACAAGGAAATACACGAGGAAGTAGCTCCAGCAAGACCTTTAAGAAATCAAAGGGATGCTACAACCAAAGACTAGAAGTATTATAATGTTTTAAAGGGTCGAAAGAGTCAAAAGCACCCTTCCGCTTCAGTGATCCCCTTTCAAAGCCAGTGCTTTCGCATTCATAAAGAACTTCCGAATGAGTTAAAGAAACGTCTTTAGAAGACAATGAATGAAAACCCTTCATATGTACGCCAAACCTTTTAAAACCAAAGGTTTCACCTTCATTCAAACCACTAAGAGACATGCCTTGGTCAGAACAACCCTTTCGAAGCGTAAGTAAGCCTTTCGAACTAGTCGAAGCCTTTAACATCTAGGGAAGGTTCCGCATCAGTACATGAGCATACATATGGAAGTTACTAATGCATCGAAACCATCAACATTTCAAAAACATCGAAACACCTGAAAACTTCCCATCAACAGCATCGAAAGCTCCTACCTTCATTTCTTATGAAAAAAGCAACATAAAAAGAAAATGCGAAACCACCCTTTTCAAAGAAGAAGGAGGCATTCGAACCCATTTGAAAGCATTATAGAGGGTTGCGCAGGTGTCAAAGGAGTCAGAAGGTATCTGAAGCCACCATTCGACCAGGTTAAAAGAATTGGGTCAAAAGGTGCCAACCGCATATATAAATAATACCCAATGAGTCTATTTTTGGAGATCTAAATTCATTCATTCTATTCTTGTATTTTCTTAATTTTGCAAAGTTGTAAGCCTAATTTGTGAACAAAATTGAAGAAAACTGTTCAGTGCAGTCATGATTAGATTGATAAAGAGAAAATTTCAATATTTCTAATTGTATAGCTGTTTGAAGGATTTTTATTGGATTTAAATGTATTTTTCAAATATCAACCTCATCGAAAGGCATCTTTCCGAGTGAGTCAAAACCCCTGCTTTTCCAAGTGACCCAAATCCTTGAATACAAACCACCATTCATCATACACTCAACTTTTAGTGAGTTGGAACCTTAACCCAAGCTGGTTGTACCTTGGATTCCGGAACCAAACCTAAGTCTCTGAATAACCTAACTTTCGACAATGTCGAAACCCACCTAGTCAAACCTTACCCTTAAATCCTCAGAGCCATCCTTTAGTGTTCTATAACTATTTTGAAAGGAAGGTTTCGAAGGGGTAATCAAAATACTCCAGTTTGCTCGAAAGACCATAAAGAAAGGAATTTAAGTGTTTCAACTAGGTCGAAATGTCAATAAGGGAAAGTTTTCACAGTAGAAACCTATTTGAAAGGGTGTATCAAAGGGAATAACCAAATCCTTTTTTTATTTAACTAAGAAAGATCAAAATGACTATCCTTTCCCTTAAAATCAACTTTGGCTTGTTGACAAGTTTTCTTGTTAACATTTTGGCACTAGAAGGAGGGCTCGAACCTCCGACTTTATTGAACATCGAACACTGCTTATCTCTAACCCAATTCTATTCCATGCTTGCCTATTTTAGGCCTTACTTCATCATAACTAGCAAAATCAAAAGATCCAAACAAGGATCCTCTGAACCACACTTAATTGGATTCTCCCAAGAGATAGCCAATGACGTGAATCTGTAAGAACAACAATTGTTAAGAATGAAGGCTTTAAGGATCATAAGGAAAAAGAAAGTTGAAGCCTATGATCCACTTAAATGGAGTTGAAACCCTTTTTATATCAACTCCACCCTAATATTTTCCTTAAGAGAAAAGAAAAGCGGGAGTGACAATTTATTTGCCCAAATGAGAAAAATAATTCATCTTTATACCAAAGGCATGATTTTTGAAGAATGAATAATGGCTGATTACAACGTCTTTGCACATAAATGGGATCAAGTGACAAGTAGGAAAATATATACACCGGAACCCCAAAGGGTTTTTAAGAGAAAACTAGTTATCAAAGGGGAAATTCTAGAGTTAAGTAATAAAAGATTTAGTAGCCATCCCAAAGAAACAAGCTTCAAGTCAAGACTTCCTAAAGAATGCAACCTAACAACATCCATAGAGAATGTCTACTTGCTAACCAAGGATGATCTTATTTATTTCCATCATAGAAAAATAAACCAAAATACGAAAGGAATCTGCAGGGATCCTACTGCTACTTCCATATGATGAATGGTAATGAAACTAACCATTGCAGAGCCTTGGAAGGAATGATAATCAACTTTTTCCATCAAGGAATGATCAATAAATTTGTAAAGAAATCATGAATGAAGTCAATAAAGATATATTTACTAAGAAAAATCTACATGTTGGGAGTGAAATACTCCTTTTATTTGGACATTGCCTTTAACTATCAAAGCCTCTGTCCACGCCGAGTTGGCCAGGGCAGAGCACCTTTTGGAGGGAGGAATGTTAGCCTTTATTTGCACGATGCTATGGCCAGGATAAAGCATCGGCAATCCCTTACCCATGCCATGCTATAACCAGGGCAGGGAATCTCTTGGAAGGAGGATGTAAGCCTTTATCCGTGCTACGCTATAGCCAGGTTAAAGCATCAAAAAGCCCCTATCCATGCCACGTTATGGCCAGGACAGTGCACCTCTTGGAGGGAGGAGTGTAAGCATTTATCTGCACCATTTTATAGCCAGGTTAAAGCATTGACAATTCCTTGGCCGTGCCACGCTATGGCCAGGTCAAGGCACCTCTTAGAGAGAGAGGCTAGATAAGTCCTTGGTTCCAGCTTGAGAATAAGCTAATCAAGCACACCAGACAACAATCGACTAAGACGTTCAAGCCCAAGAAGCGGTACTTCTACAAAGGACTAAGATGCCCAAGCCCAAGAAGCGGCATATCGAAGCCCTAGAAGCGGCACATCTACGAAGTACTAAGATTTCCAAGCCCAAAAAGTGGCATATCAAATCCCAAGAAGCGGCACATTTACATAGGACTGAGATATCCAAGCTCAAGAAGTGGCACATCCAATGATAGACTAAGACGTCCAAGCTCGAGAAGTAACCAATTAAAATGCAACGACATATAAGGCCTAAAAGATTTACACATGTTGAAGAAGACAGAACTTAAAGAGTAAAACAGAACTTCGCTTATTAATAACTGAATCTGGATTTCGGGTCTCTAATTTCTAGACTTCATCTATTAATACCCAAATCTGGATTTCGGGTCGTTACTAATAACTTGTAGCCTTTATCATACCCGAATTTGGGGTTTTAGGCTGTTCCTTAACTTCACTTATTAATGCCCTAATTTGGGCTTGAGATTACAATCATAAAGAAAATTGTCATGGACTTCTAATTATCCATCACCAATACCCAAATCTGGGTTTGAGAGTTATATATAAAGACCATTTTAGAAGTTCACTCATGCCCGAATCTGGGACTAAGACTTCCATTAAGAAAGATTCTCATGAATTTCTGGTTATTATTCGCAAATGCCCTAGTCTGGGTTCTAAATTTCAAACCTTTAAAGTTCATACCGGAATCTGGATCATTGGATCTCTACTATAAATTTTTCAGATAATAGTTTTTGGACTTCCATTACTTAATTATTATTAACTCTCTATTAGCTATCTCTAGAGAATGATTTTCTAAGACATTTATACTCCTGGATAAGGATAAGATTTCCTGCCATCAGACTTTAGATATTCCGTTAATATGATTAAAGTTAAATTCTTGATTATTTCTCATCATGACCAAAGATGGATTTCAAGACATTTAATTCAATTACAATTACTTTTCATTTATTTCCATATAAACATAATGATTTGTTAATCTTCAGAAATGATATAGATAGACTTTTATACTAATTTCAAGCTAATAATAAGAAATGTTGTCTGCTTCGTGCATTTCAGGGAAATTAGAACGGTAAAGAGGATTGAAAGATTCAACAAATATAGAAATTATGGTGTAAGCTATTAAACAGATGTTTTAGAAATAACATCACTAGAAAGGACCACAGTTCAGGTGATATTTACAAAATTTTCACAATTTACATAATTTCTGAAATTATTTACTAGTATATAAAACAAACGTATGCACTTCACTGATATATATTGTTCATAAGTCTTGAACCGCTTTATTCATATTCTCAACAATTAAAGGATCCACGATATGATGGATAACAATGCGAAGAACTTCTTTAAGTTTCTTCTATTTCTTCGTTATCCTATCTTTATCATCGATAGCTTTAATGTTGGTTTTCAAAGCGCGATTGAAAGCTTTGTTTGCACCTTTAAGGGTTTTATTTTCCCTTCCCAAATCAATAATGCGCTTCAAAAGGGGATACTTGTCGCGTTCAACCTCTTGAATCCTAGCTGCATATTCATTTATGCACTGTGAGTATCTTACCTTTTGTTGTTCATCAAAATACTTCATCAGTTGAAATTTAAATTTCCTACACCACTCTTCCACTACCTTCTCGTTTAAGCCAGGAGGAGGATTAGTCATAGTGGGGAACTATTAGATAGAAAGGGAGGTAGACCTTGTAGATTTTATGACCGATGAAATAGCATGCGAAAATGGTAAATCAATACTTGAGATATTATTCCCCATAATGATGTAACGATTGACATTGAGCTTGACTATCCTTTAATTTCATCTCCAAATCGTTCATTTGTTGGAAGAGTTTCGACATTTTGTAGTAAATATCGATTGAAGGATTTAACTTAACTTAACGCTTCAGCATGAAAATCACTTCATTTTTGCTCTTAACATCTGAATCTATGTTGGTAATCTGATCTTTGAGATTTCTGATAATTGTTTTCTGAAGTAAAAATCTCTTATGCCATCTTAATGCTTCTGTGTTGCCTTGAAAATGAGCAAGTAAAGTATCATTAAGGAGCCTTTTCTTCTCAATATCCACCAACAACCCATCTTTAATATTGACGAAGGGAGATGTCGAATCTAACAAGAGACGTGTTGTGGATAACTATAACTCTTATTTAAACAAAAAGTGAAAAGAATAAAGTTAAGACTGGAATAATCAACCTCTTTATTACAGTAATATAAGATTACAACTCAAGTAAAAATGAAACTAAAAGGTCCAATTAGACATTCATTTTACATCTAGAGACGGGAAAATGCATTCCTAACTTTACTTAATGTATTAGCAGAACGAATGAATGTTGAGTCAAAAGGAACATTAAGTCCTTCCAGAATTATAACCAGAGGATATTTGCTATAGTCCCCTTCCCTGGTAGAAGGAATATCACGATTGTAAATTAGTTTAGAATGATATTTCCGGATCTCCTTAAGTAGCCTTTCTTTTTCTTCACCAAGAAAATCGAAGCAAAGATGAGGATGTTCCATGTAATTTTTTTGCAAATGTGTAATAAAACAATATCTTGCTAATTACGATGATTTCAAAATGGATGCATTTTTGGGATAAAATCTTCTTAATTTAACAAACTGCCTTAGGTAATCTCTAGAGACAAAATAACCTGAGGGATATTCTCCTTGTGATGACATAATAAAATGCAGCAGAGTATAAAAGAAAAAATAAAACAAAAAAAAAATTCACAAATCAATATTATTACATATTTATGACTATTCATCCGGTTCATACAAAATCAACTTTGTAATAATTCTAGAATAAATTTTCCCTTATAATATTTTGAGCTTATCAAAGGGTAAATCTTAGGGAATTGATTTGACTTGTGGCAAGTTCCAACTTGCTCTGAGATACAGGTCGGATCCAAATTCATCCAAGTATCTTTTATGCAAACGCCTAACTAGACCGCCACTAAAATCACCTAAATATGAGAAACCAACGGCTAGGTGTCGATAATAAGCTTTGTATAAGAAATCTACCAAAATGTCTCTCACCTCGATTAGCATCCAAAAGAGTGTAATCAACTCCAGGTTTTCATTCAAAAGAGCATCATATTGAAGGGGCGCTCTCCTCAGCGCTGGGGCAGCTTCTTGGTGTTTAAACAATGCTAACACTGCCGCACTTCTATTAAATATATGGTATTTATCAAAGAGAATGACGTGCTCCTTCAATTGTTTGTCTCACTCCCTATATAAACTATTTATCTCCGCTTGCTCTCTTCCAAGCTTGGTTTTATAGGGGTGAATAGATTTCCTCCTTACCTAAAATAAATGATTTAAACTATCACTATCTTGGAAGAGAAAGATATTTAAACAGAGAATCCCATACCTGAGATACGGTAATTGACGTCTGGGAGACCTACTTCTTCCCTTTAACTCTTCCACATTAATGGAAGCAGGCTCCTCTTGAGGGCCGGAACGTGCGGGAGATTCAGGCGGGCTTGCTTCATGAGGAAATGGATCCTTTTTTGAGGTACTCGTGTTATCATCCCCATCTTTTTCAAAAGCTTTAGTTTGGTCACCTCTATTGTCGCCTGAACCTTGACCTCCATCGACACTATCACCGTAGTTATCATTATTATCATCATCATTATCTTTATTACCTTCATCTTCTGAGTCGGATTCCATTTCGAAGGAAGGAACTTCAAAAGAAAGAATTTTGGAAGCGTCGACCTCCTCTCTTTCGACGACTTTAGTCCCCTGCTCCATCTTTTTAATCTTATCCATAACTTTATCTACAAGAGCAGGATCGAGTGTGGGAAAGCTCATATCTGGACATTTCTCAATACTACCAGCATAGGCGAGCATCATAGCATCCTTGAAAGAATTCATAATAATGTCTTCAAGAGAAAAATCAAGAAATTGTGACACTCACCGCTTTGCATCGGAAATTGTGTCGATAGCCAGTTTAGAATCTTTATTCCTCTTTAGTTTTTCCTTCCGAGAAGTTTGTTTGACCGTTTAGATCTTTTCCTCCTTGGACTCTTTTAGAGGCATTTTCCTTGCTAAGTTTTCATTAACGAGGAGTTGTCGAGCTTTCCCTTCATCTGAAAAAATATAATCTGATTGGGCGAGCAAAGCCCTCAATTGCTCCAATTCAATTGTAACCTCGTTTTTCTCCGTAGATAAGGAAGAAACCCGATTGTTCAGTTCAAAAATTTACTCTCAAAGCATAGATGATTCGGCATAGGAATTTTATTACTTTCATGCAACGAGAGCCAACTCTTGGAAATCTAAAAGAAAAAAGTACAACATAAGTCAAAACTTAATGAAAGACAAAAATAGTGAAATCAAATAAAGTGAAAAGTAACAAGAGTTGTTGCTTAATGAGAGACTAATAGTGAATTGCCAAATTAGAAACAGAAGAAGGCGGATGAACGAAGGCAAAAGATGAAGACTTCAAGATAGATTGAATATCTTTTCAAAATTATCTAAGGGCGTAGGAGATGATGGTCTAGAGGGAATAAGCTTTTAAGAAGGGATTGAAATCCCTAAATCCTTCCACGTCTGCTCACTCATACTAGGAGAGCTCGAGACAACGATGTGAGAAAGTGGTTCAAATACTGTAGCAGTCTTTTTGGGTTGATCTAGAGGAACTTCAATAGTCAGACTCTCCAAAATTCTGCCAATATCTAAAAACCCCTCCTCCTCTTGTGGTGGAGAATTAGGAACTCCAACTATTTTGGCTCTCTTTCGAGGTGGTTCCACCATGGTTGTTTTTAACCAGTTTCCTTTTTACGGCCATCTTAGACCTAGCGATAGCCTATGAAAGGATGGCATACGAGAAGTTGAAGAGGGGAGGCTGGATCACTTGTGGGTTTTTCAACCTGAGGAGCAGCAATAAAAAATTCAATCAAATTTTAAGTCGGCAAAGTAGTTTGAGAAGCAACACAAAAATAAACAAAAAGTATAGCATTTAAACTTACCAGAGTGATCAGGGCAGATAGGTGATATATGGGAGAAGTTTTTTGGATCTCCCAAGGAGAGGAAGCGCTTCTTTAGGACGTGTGCTGAACTAAAGAAGGTTGGCTGAGTATCCTCTGACCAGCAGGAAGAAGGGAATGCTTTAGTAAGTTATAAGGATTCGCTAATGTTAGCCGGTTACCAATTTTGCTCGACGCTGCAACTAGCGACTCCACTACTTTATTATCCTCTTCATTTAGCTCTTTAGTAGGGGCACCTAACCAAAAGCGTAGATCGGCAAAGGAAAGTAACTAAATGGAAAAAAAATCTGAACTTATGTGGAGAAGAGAAATCCCCGCCAACGTTAAGAAAGAATTTAGCAAAAAAGAAATGAATCTTCCAATCTCCGAACTTATTCATCCCCTCAGATATCAGCTTCTTAGGAGGATTTTCTTTGAATATTTGGTTGTTTAAGTTACCGAGCTTAACTAACCGAACAAGATAATTCAACACTTTGGAATTAAGAGAGGGAATGCCGGACTCCAATGCCATTAACTCTAGAGATAAGAGGTACATATACACGTTGGGTGATAGTTATATTGGAGCAATCCCTGAATAAGCTAAGAACTTAGATAGGAATTCCAGGAAGGGAAGGAATCCTCCATACCAAATATGGATCGCTGTGTAGGTAAAATACCCTTTAGGAGGGTTGTTGATGGTGTCGTTATCAGTAGGGGGATGGCTTCTACCCCTGTAATTCCAAAGTCTTTGAGAATCACATCCATCTACTCCTGGGTGGATATTAAGGAACTCTTGGAGGTAGCTTCAATCTTCTTAGGCAAACTCTTTATTCTTAAAGGTGAAATCAGTTCAATTAGATATTACAGTTTGTTATAAAAATTAACTTTCTCTCAAGGATAATTAGAAACCTACTACAACAATTTGAACATCAAGCAAAACAAGAAACTGAATATCCTTGAAAGAATGTTAAGGTTGAAAATGAGATTTATTGAGCTTTCGACAGAGTCGAAAGGGAAAATAGAAGTTGATGCCCAATAAACTCCCTTCAACAATGTAGAAAACCCAAGTATAAAATCTACCGAGCTTTCGATACGGTCGAAAGGGAGGAAATATATGTCCAACCAACACTCTTCAACAATGTAGAAGGCTTAAGAGAAGCATTTTTATTAAAGGGGAATAGTTAAAACCTACATAACAAATTGGATCAATGAATACGTTACCAATATTCAATAGACAAGAAAAAAGGAACCTTCAACACCATCGAAACCCATAATCTTAGTTTTCTAAGGGAACATGAATGCTATCAAAATCATATATATACCAATTAAGTCGAAAGATTTTGAGTTGGAGTCATATTAATAAATAAAAAAAAGGACTTGGAACGTTTTGACGATATTGGAGAAAGATAGCGATTAAATCCTAGTTAGCTATAGAAGGTTTTGACTCATTAGTTACCAAAGGTTTGGACAGAATCGAAGGGACGCATGGTTTCCAAATCATACCAACAGCGAATTTCAATCAAAAAACAGATTTCGACTAAGTCAAAACGTTTAACTGGATTTACAACTTATACAAAATATGCTTTCTCCAGTCTGACTTATAAAATATAATTACTTCCAACTTAAATAAATTGGAAGTAGGTATGAAATAATAGTTATGAAACCTATGAGGCAAAGTTTATGCTTTCGAAAATATGAACTAGGTAACTATTTAGTAAGATGCAATAGCCAACCTCTTCTAAACGTATCAGGCTATACAAAAATACAAAACTGCTTTCAATGGGGTCGGCTTCATACTAACTAATCAACCTTTTGACATGGTTAATTAAGTAAGGCGCTCAGTACCTTTCGACCCCATCGAAAGGGCTGGAAAAGCAAAGTGAAAGTTCCCACCATAATCCCTTTCAAAGGGGTAGAAAGGAAAATTTGTAGCGGAAAATTTTGATTCATACAATTCAAAATTTCTAGGCAAAGTGAACAGGAAATTCCTTCTTTCCCAAATCCGATTTCAACCTAAAAATTCAAAAGCTAATAAGCAAATAGATTTAGATGTGAATTAACCACTTAAAATTTTGAAATCTTTAAGATGAAAAACTCGATTCTCTTAAAACAACAGTAACAATGAAATCTGAACTAAGTAGGATTAAAATTAAGATTAACAAGAAAAGTAAATCGAATCAAACCATGAAACTAAATTAAATGATGCTTTCAGGCAAATAAAAACTTAAACAGTTTCAAGTAAATCAAAATAAAATTCAAAATCCAAGCTGTGATAGGTTGAGAAATTTAAATTCACTATAAAATAAAAAAGAGAGAAGAAAATTCGAAATGCGAGATGATAGAAACTTACTTTAGATTTGAATTTTTGGTTGTTAGAGATAAAGATTATTTGAGAGTTTGAGAATTTTTATTTTGCTCAAAGTTGATTTTTATTTTAGATAAATGGAAGAGGGGAAGGGGAGAAAGTGGTTTATAAGAAAAGTCAGCTAAGATAGTAGACCGCCCAATCAAATCTAAATAAGCAGCCTAGATTCATGCTGGAATACGAAAAGGGACAAAATATCTTGAGTTTCGAGATGATTGACTTCAAAAGTCAAGGGCATCCCTTCACAGGGGAGACAAATGTTACTACCAAATATCCTTTCGACCTTGTCAAAACTAGATTAAGTAGAAAACAAAGAAGAAAAAGAGGAAATAGCTTCAACATGACTTTTCGAAGGAGTCGAAGGGATGCTATGACCAAAAACTAGAATTATCATAACCTTCCGAAGTGGTTGAAAGGGTCCAAAGCACCCTCCCGCTTCAGTGATCCCCTTTCAAACCAAGTGCTTCCGCATTCATAAAGACCTTTCGAACGAGATAAAGAAACATATTTCAAAAACCAAGAACGACAACCCTTCATATGTGCGCTAAACCTTTCAAAACCAAAGGTTTCGGCTTCATTCAAACCACGCAGAGACATGCCTTGGTTAGAATAACAATTTCGAAAGCATAAGCAAGCCTTTTGAACCGGTCGAAGCCTTTAACATCCATGAAAGGTTCAACATTAGTTCGCAAGCATACATTTGGAAGTTACTAACAGCATGTCAAAACCTTTAGTATTTCAACACTGTCGAAAAACCTAAAAGCTATCCATCAACAGAGTCAAAAGCTTCTACCTTCATTCCTTGTGACAACAAAGCAACATAAAAAGGAATGGTGCAACCACCCCTTCGACGAAGATGGAGGCATTCGAACCCATTTGAAAGAATTACAGAGGGGTGCACAAGTGTCAAAGAAGTCGAAAGGTATCTGAAGCCACTTTTGATCAAGTCGAAAGCACTGGGTCGAAAGGTGCCAACCTGCATCTATAAAACAAGACCCAAGGGTTCTGTTTTTAGGATCCGAATTCATTCATTCTAGAGTTGTATTTTCTTAATTTTTCAAAGTTGTAAATCCTAATTACGAAATCAAATTGGGTAAATTATTCAGCATGATCATCATTAGATTAATAAAGGAAAGAATTCAATATTTCTGATTACATAGCTATCAATCGTTGGAATCGAAACCATGGGAATTTCAACACTATCGACACACCTGAAAACTACCCATCAACAACGTCAAAAGCTCCTACCTTCATTTCTTGTGAAAAAAGCAGCATAAAAGGAAAAGGCGCAAACACCCCTTTCAAAGAAGATGGAGGCATTCGAACCCATTCGAAAGCATTATAGAGGGGTGCATAGGTGTCAAAGGAGTCAGAAGGTATCTGAAGCCACCTTTCGACCATGTTAAAAGCACTGGATCGAAAGGTGACAACCCGCATCTATAAATAAGACCCAAGGAGTCTATTTTTGGGGATCCGAATTCATTCATTCCATTCTTGTATTTTCTTAAATTTGCAACATTGTAAACCCTAATTTGCTAATGAAATTAGGGAAAATTGTTCAGTACAGTCATCATTAGATTAATAAAGAGAAAATTTCAATATTTCTGATTATATAGCTGTTTAAAGGATTTTTATTGGATTTAACTGTGTTTTTCAGGTATCGACCTCATCGAAAGGCATCTTCCGAGTGAGTCAAAACCCCTGCTTTTCCAAGTAATCCAAATCCTTAACTAAAAACCACCACTCATTAAACACTCGCCTTTTAGTGAGTCTGAACCTTAAAGCATGCTGGTTTTACCTTAGACTCCGAAACCAAACCTAAGCAGTTAAAAAACCTGGCTTTCGACAAGATCGAAACCCACCTAGTCAAACCTTACCTTTGAATCATTAGAGCTATCCTTAAGTGTTCCGTAACTATTTCGAAAGGATGGTCTTGAAGGGTTAGTCAAAATACTCTAGTTCCCTTGAAAGTATAAAAAAGGAATTTAAGTGTTTCGACCAGGTCGAAAAGTCAATAAGGGAAAATTTTCACAACCTAGTTGAATGAGTGTATCAAAGGGGATCCCCACATCCTTTCTTCCTCTATTAACTAAAAAAGATCTAAAAGACTAACGTTTCCCTTAAAATCAACTTTGCGGTGTTGGCAAGTTTTCTTGTTAACAAAACCATTATAGTAATTAAGGTTTAAGGATCTCTAATCACTTTAATAATTAGAGTAAAGCTCATAAATTCCTTAAATTAGCCTACCAATATTTTACAAATCAATTCAAATGGGTCATTTAATATTTTCAATTGATATGCACATTATTACATTACATAATATATCCCAAATCAAACAATGACATCACAACTAATAATCAAATTAACCCAATCAATTCATAGGCTTGCTAATTGTTATCCGGCATTTTGATTCGGCTATATCCGAACTGATTGGATAAGTTAGACTCGACTGCCATCAGGGCCAGTAGCCCAGAGCGATAATTATAGGTCCAAAAACCAAGTATAGATAATAATATGAAGCTGAAGCATGGAAGCTCACTGCTCCCCAAAGATGGATCAGGTACATCTCTATTCTACACCATGGATCGTATTGTATCGATTCCACAACTAAATTTTGCAGCGATAATCGGTCAATATCTTAAAAAATCTACACATGCTATCAACATGAAACTTAGAGTACAAGCATACTACCACATGTGGAGCACTCTGCTATCAACACGAAACTTAGAGTACAAGCTTACTACAACATGTGGAGCACTCTTTATGGATTCATTCCAATTGGAGGAAGTTGGAGAGATCAGCATAAATCCCTTTGGAGAGATTGGCAGAAATAAAAATTCAAACTACATAACTTCACAGAAAATGCGACACCTCACAAACCGTATGTTGGAATTGCATGAAATTTGAGGAGCAATAGCTAACATTATGGGGCACCCCTTATAGGGATCTTAGCCCATTTGTACACACTAATAGGGATCGGTATCGTTTCCTATTGTGGGCCTCGATGGGTGTGGAAATTTTTGGATGGCCTCATCTTTGTCTCCCGAACCTTTAGCTGAAATTTCAGTTCGATCCATGCACGTTTTCCTTACAAATATAGTAGGTATGGCATCAGAAAAGGGATCCCGCTTTCTCTGCCAAAGCTCTGCCATTTTTATTCTTCACTTTTTGTACTAATGAATCCCAGCTGATCAAACATTCATGTAATCATAATCAAGTGGAAGCTCAATAACAATGTAAAGTGGACATAGGGTAAGATGCCAAACCACTATAAAAATCTGTGTGTTCGTTTATGATTTTTGTTATGTTTTAATTTCACATTTCATTTACTCTCTTCTAGATTATATTGGGCGTTGATGCCCATTTTTAGCGTCAACATTTTGATGCTTTTACTGAAAATCGAATTCTTAGCTTGATTGGTCTATTATCTACTCGTGGATTCCCATATTCGCGAGATAGATCCAGTCATTAACCTACAAACTTCCTATTCTACTCAGATTTGAAGAAAATCTAAAAGAAGCTGATAGCCATGGTTAGAGGAACTTAGTCCACTTCCTGTGTTTTTGGAGGATTTGATTATGCTAGTTTTCTTGTTTGGAGTTGTTCATGTGTTTATGTCCATTTGAAAGGGATCAGATTCACTCATGTATGCAAGTTATTGGGATCATATACTGAAGTTTGCACTCAAGTTAGCCAAAATGTCGATCCATCTCTCGTAGCCTAGATGGTCGATCCCTCTCTCAAGGCCAAAATGGCCAATCCTTCTCTCAAAGCCTAGATGGATGATCCCTCTAGTTTCAAATACAACTGATCCTTTAGCTTAAATGGTCGAAACCTCACAAAGCCAATTCAGCCGACGCCTAAATACATATACATGCTCAATACTGATCCCTCCAAAGACTCAATACCAATCCCTTATGGATCTATACCAATTGCTCCGAAAGGTATATATACCGATCCCTCTGCAAAGTGTATATACTGATCCCTCTTTAAGGTATATATATTGATCCCTCTACAAAGTATATATACTGATCCCTCTTCAAGTATATATATATATATATATATATATATATATATTGATCCCTCTATATGATCATCTGATATATGACCGATCCCTCCATATGACCGAATCCTCCATATTATCGATCCCTGATATGACCGATCGCTTCATATGGTCGATCAATCCACATCATCGATCCCTCATATGATCGCTCTATCCATTGCCGATCCTTATGTCACATATGTCCAGAACCGAACCCTATCCCACTGATCCCTTACCATGGAAATTCACCCGACCCCTATATGGATTGGGTACGATCCATTTTTTCTTGAAATATGGATCGGGTATGATCCATTTTAAAAACTAATAGCACTAAAAAATATTTTGGATGTCATGCACCCGAACCCGTGCCACAACATAGTGCCCCTATATTATGGATTTGAAACTCGACTTAAAGATAGTGTGTTTTATCTGCTTCTCTTACATCCTATGATTGACCAAGGCATAGGGGATGAAGCGGCAGCTGCTGAATTGCAGCCAAGGAATGGACAAGGAACTGCTACTCAAACGGTAAACACAAAGGCTGGAGAACCAAGATGATATGACACGAACTGGGATTGTTACTGCATCGGGCTTCTATGGTAGACTACGACTGGTTTCGACTAACCAACTTCCAAATGTCTTACTTGCCAACTATGATACGATGGCTTATGTGACGATCACCATATGCCGCTTATTATGCCATCTAAAAGTATAGCTATCCATCATCATAGTTGAACCTGAAGTAGTCACCCATTTGACTTGAAGCAAGTCAAGGAAGTTCTGGCCCAAGGTCAAAATAGAGTAAGGCCAAGATTTCTCTAAGCAAATAGCAAATTTTCTTGGGTCGAACTCCAAGTAAATTATCATTAATCTGTCACACATTGGATAATCATGCACACAACATTCATAAGCATCACAAACAACCTAACTTGAAAACGGACCGGAATAACGACGAATGGAGCATTTCCCATAGTTGAAGACCATTCATCGAAGTTATTCAACGTCTATGATATCCGAGGAGATTCAATGTGCCGACCACGCCAGCGTAGTCTGTGAACATGGTCTCCAAAAATATCTCATGAGATATGAAGTGTACATGGATTCCCCAAGAGTGACAAATGCAATTAAATGCCGACTCTTTCTCATATTCCTCAAGGAAGTAGTGATCGATAATGCGATTTACACTATTACCGTCGAGGTCCATCTTGTCGTTTAATTAACTGGCTAAGGAGTTCACCAAGCAATTCAGAATGCTTGCGACTTGCCCCAAGGATGCGATGTTGTTATCCATCCTATCCCGAGTGTAGGGCAAGCTGCTCAAAGACGTTCAACATAGATTCAGTGTCATCATCACTAAAGTGAGAAATCCAAGCGATAATATCACACTGATGGTGTTGATAAGGGGAATCGACTCCAAGAGACACTTTGACGATTGGTTATCTAAAGAGCCTTATATGACCTTGAACCATTTATGTTACAAAGTGATCCAGAACCTAAGCAATGAGGTGGGTAAACTAGGAGAAAGAACGATGTAGGATGAAGGAAGTCAAAGCAAGGGCAGCATTGAGGCCTTAGATGAGGACTCAGATTCTAGGAGATGACCCAGAATCCAAAAATATGACACATATACTCCTTTGAATGATTCAATCAAAACATCTACTTAGAGACTCACGACTCGAAGCAGTACTAGAAACCAGCCTCTAGAGAGTCCATCGAACCAAGAAGAAATTTGGGAAATGTTGCATATTTCAAGGTACACGCGGTCATGACACTTGCGATTGTAGACACCTCCGAGATTTGATCGAAAAGAAGATCTGGAATGGAAGCGTCAACAATATGTCCAAGCCCCGCATAATGGTAAGCAGGGAACATCTGACAATTACCAATAATGACCTTTGATTATCATTTGGGAAATCTACGATCGACTTCCAACCGAGGAGGGTTGGGGAGATATGGAATAACAAGCATTCGACTCTGCTTCACTTATAATTAAGGTTTATTTCATTTTCAATAATATTGCGAACTACGACTAACTTGAACTAAACTACTTTCAAACGATGCAAGTGACCAAGTAATTAGATTTGGGTGCTAATCCACCTCCACGGACCATGATTGGATCTTTAGAGGATCATCAAGACGAGCGTGATTCAACTTCTCATCGATTACCAAGTGTCCCTGACCTTGGGGCAAGGACTTGGAATGGAAAACGGGTAAGACTTGACCATCCACTTCCTACTCCATGCTTCAATTTTGACAGAACATCTATGCGTTGCTCAAAGCCCGATAAGGTCATAATCTAATACAAAGTGGACACGACTAAATGTCCACTCATCATCCTCCACACTTGACTTGGAGACCAAAGAAAGACTTGAAGTGGATGCATCCTAACCATCCATTCCCTAGCACATAATTGAAGTTCACCGAAATATTCATGCCTCTCTCGAAGCTCAGCACGAAAGAGGTCCACTTAAAGTGGATGCGAATTGACCGTCCACACATAAACTCCTGCCCTGAGCATAGGAGGCGGTTCGAAAGCTTGACTTAAGGTAGGCATGATAGAATGCTTACTCATTAACCACTGGCCTCAACATATGGACACGACTATAGCTTGAGGTGGGTGTGAATTGATCATCCACCCGAAAACTCTCTCCCTCGACTTGTCAGGAGGAGTACGAAGCAAAAAGATGGACGTGGTTCAACCATCCATTGACCAACTCTGGTCTCTAGAGCACAGACCAGAGTATAAACATCAAATGGGTTTGACTGATAACCCATTATAAAACTCTAACCCTAGAGTGCAGATCAGAGTATAAACACAAAAAATGGAGGTGTTTCGACCATTCATCGATCAACCCTGATTCCCAGAGCATGAACCAAAGTATAAGCATTAAACATGTATGACTGACCACCCATTATAAAACTTTGGCCCCAAGAGTGAAGATCGGAGTATAAATGCAAAAAGATGGACATAGTTCGACAGTTCATCGATCAACTCTATTTCTTATAGTGCGGACCGAAGTACAAACATTAAACGGGCATGAATGACCACCCATCATAAAACTCTGTTCCCCAAAGTACGGTTCGGTGGTTCGACCGCCCATCGATCAACTCTCGTTCCCAGTGCGTGGACCGGAATATAAACATTAAAAGAGGTGAATGACCACCCATCATAAAACTCTGGTCCATTGAGTGCTGATCGAAGTATAAACACAAAAGGATGGATGCGGTTCGACCATCCATCGATCAACTCTGGTTCTGAGAGCGCATACCGAAGTATAAACATTAAACTGGTGTGACTGACCACTCATCATAAAACTCTGGTCCCTAGAATGTGAACCGAAGTATTAGCAAAAAGTGACGTGGTTCGACCATCTGCTTCTCAACGCTTTCCCTTTACTTAGAGGCAAACACACGACTCAAAGTGGATGCGATCTGACAATCTCCTCCCCTACTCAAGCTCAAAGTTCTTTAGAATAATCATCTTACACCTAAGGCTTGGCAGAAACTAGATCAAAATAGAAGTGGACGTGGTATGACCATCCATGCATTAACTCGTGCCTTAGATGGAAGGGGCCATTTAAGAGCCCAAGCTAAAACAGGACATGATTTGACCATCCAATCCAGAAAGGATGTGATATGTCCATCCATTACCTGGTTTGTTCCTAAGGTACGACGAACTATCCAAGCTTTGCTCGGACATCGGCAAGACCAAAATACAAACAAATACGTGGACGTGGTTCGGCTGTCCAGCAAATAACTCTGGTCCCCTAGTGCGAATTTGAGTATAAACAAAAATTGGGTGTGGTTTGACCAACCATTAACAAACTCTTATCCCTAGAGTGTGGTTATGAGTATAAAAAATAGATTAGTGTAGTTCGACTATTCAATATTCCATAAACTCCAATCTAAATTCGATGGGAGGAGTATAAACTTACAACGGATGGATTTCAACCTTCATGAACTAATTCTGCTAACCCAAGAATGGGAACGAGAGTACAAACTACTACAAGCCAAATATAACATCTTACAATAGCTTCGATTAGGTAAGCTTTAAAACTTGTGGCAACAACCATATGAAGGCCCCAATGCAAAAACAATCAAAACGACATTCGAAGTTAGGGCGACCGACTATATCATACCACCGGTTCGACAGGCAATGTTGATCCAAGCTTTCAATCACCGGAGTGTAGATAGGAGAATATAAAAAATTGAGTGTGACTGGATCATTTGTTCTCCAGTACCCTCCTTTGATCCGTTAGAAGGAGGATGAAACCAGATGAGCATGACCCGACTTCACCTGAGCCAAATCTATCCTTAGGTTTGGTGGCAGAATATGAACAACAATGGATGCAACTTATCGTCTAGCTCCAAATGAATGCGGTGCGATCATTCATTCGTTGACTCTTAACATGATCTAACTAGAAAAGTGGTACGAAAAGGACGTGACTCGACCATCTGCACACTGATCCTTGCCCTTGGTCTGGCGGGGAGAGCATCAATCACTTAGGGGCACGTGCGAGAAAAAAGATGAATGTGAAGTTGATCAACTCTAAGTCCTTAGAGCTTAGGTGGTAGTATAAACACAACTAGGACGAGACTCGATCGTCTATGCAGTACATTTATCAACTTGAGAGCGAGGGTAGAAGTGTGATCATCCAAAGACTGACTACGATGGATCAATACCGTGGCTCATACCTAGTGCCTACGATGACTCGATGCTATGACTGAAAGGATGCATAGAGATAGAATTGTCAAATCGATGCCCAAGTTCATTGGCAACTGGCCATCACTCTAACATAAACAACGAGTAATTGATTGTGGATACATTGAATGGAACACACATTACTCAAATACAAAAGGATAAACTTTACTTGGTGTTTGATTCAACGCTCCTTTAAGACTGATCTTTAACATCACAAATAATCGCTAAAAGCATCTAAATCCCCTCACTATCAGACTCAACAGTTCATGATAAAACTCTGGGATTTGACCGAAGTGACTGTCATCATTAATCATCCCAGTCGGATTTCACGTTGATTGTTATGCAAAAAATTTACGTTTGAACTCAAGGATCGGCTATCGGCATATAGAAATTTGACACCAATATTCAAGATCACTTAGGGCACATGTTACAATCCATACAAGTACAAATATGCTAATCTATTCATGTCTAAAGTGGTAAAAATTTGGTTCAAGGCCATATGCTAGTTCAAGTATGCAGGCATATGTGGCATGTCCAATTTTTTGGCTTCAAGTTCATATGGTCTAATATGTTCATGTCAAATCAAAAACTGCTAAGTTCCATTAAAACAAGGGATCGAAAACGATCCTGTTGCTTGGGCAAATCCATTTAAGAGTCTTTTAGCTCGCAACATAATGCCAATATCAAGCAACAACAACACAATACGTTTTATAAAGACATAGACCACAAAGATGAAGAAGAGGAGCCCAAAGAATCCAAGGCTGTAGCCGTTGAGCTAACGATCGAATACGGCCAGTCATGACGACTCTCACGGGTCCAGAAGATCGAATCATAGCACAGTGCAACGATGATGAAGGAAATACCTAGTTTTCTCTAAGCGAATCTTGATGTATTCGTTTTGGACTCATTCTAACATGTGTGGGATCTCGCCAACTATCATAAGCCATGTATTGAATATCGACCCAAGGCATGTCCCAGTGAAATAAAAGCAACGCGTCATGGATTAGGAGAGATCTGCTGCACTTAAAGTGGAAGTGGATAAACTTAAAAACAATAGGTTTGCCCTTGACACCCTTTACCCGAAATAGGTATCCAATCTAGTTTCTGTGAGAAGAGATGATGGAAAGTGGCAACATACAACGACTACTCTTACCTGAATAAGGCATGCCCAAAAGACACCTTTCCACTTTAAAGGATTGACCAATTGTTAGACTCAACTGCGGGATATGAACTTTCATTTATGGATATATACTCCGAATACAACCGATCCTGAGCATGTCCTCGACTGGGGTACACTAACATCATGACCAATCTAGGGCCATATCGTTATGTTGTGATGCCATTTGAACTAAATAATGCTGAAGCTACTTAGCAGAGACTGGTCAACAGAATGTTCAAAGACCAGATCAGGTGATTGATGGAAGTATATGTGGATGATATGCTCGTGGAATTAGGATGATCAAAAGACCACATCAATGACTTAGCTGAGATGTTCAGTGTTCTACGAACATATGGAATGAAACAAAAACCCTTGAAATGCTCTTTCATTGTTGCATTAAGGAAATTTTATTGTTTCATCGTCAACTCTCGCTGAATCGAAGCCACTCCTGAGAAGATTCAATCAATTCAAAACATCTAGGTACCAAAGATAATTAAGCAGGTATGGAGCTTAAAGAGAAGGTTGCCGCTCTAAGCCGCCTGATCACCAGGGCCACCAAAAAGTGTATTCCTATCTTTGACTTGATCAGGAGAGGGAAAAGGAACCTTAAATGGATGCAGGATCACATAGATGCGTTTCAAGATCTAGTAGATCACTTAGAGAGACTTCACATCCTATCCAAGCTACTGGATCGTGAAGACTTTCACATCTAGTTAGTGGTATCGGTAGATGCCATAAGTGCCATACTGTTGCATGAAGAAAATTAGATCTAGAGGCAAGTATATTATGTTAGCAAGCGATTGACAAGTGTTGAGAGAAACTACACAAAGCTAGAAAAACTGACGTACTGCCTATTGATTGCATCATGAAAGCTTTGGCCTTGCTTCTAGGCTCACCCTATCAATGTCTACGCCGACCAGCCGTTATGACAGGTCCTACAACAATCTTAAACGTCTAGAAGGTTACTCAAAAAGAATATCGAGCTAAGCCTATTCGATATCACTTATTTCCCTTGGAGATCTATCCAGGGACAAACATTAGCAGACTTCATAGCTAAATTCATTGCATCGGATGACTATCCGAAGAGCACTGGAGAACCGACGAACTGAATGGAAAATGTACATGGATGAAGCATCCAATGATCGGTGTTCTAGTGTTGGAGTTATGTTAATGACTCCCAAGGAATGGTCGATCTGCTACGTCCTGAAACTCGACTTCCCTGTAACAAATAATGAGGCTACCTATGAAGCCCTGATCTATAGGATCAAACTTGGTAGAGAACTGGGAGTGGAAATTCTACATATCTTTTGTGATTCCTGGTTAGTAGCATGCGTAGTCAGGGAAGATTATCTTGCCGAGGTGGCATCTTGCTCCTTATCTCAGCTAGGCCCAAGGGCTACTGTTTAACGACTAACTTTCTATTGGATTAGAAAAATAGCTGAATTTTTTTAATTAAAAATATCTGCAAGTGCATGACATACAATTTTAGAACTTGGCGAGAATGGGTCGATCTACAGGGAATTGAAAGTGATTTTAAAATTCCTACATAATCAAATTAAATGAACAATTTGAGAATGTTTTTAATTGCAAAAAATTGCAAAAACTAACTGCTACAAAAGTAAATGATAACTATGAGATTAAAAGACAATTTAGAGATAAATCGATTTTCATGATGGCATAAATCAACACAATGTGAAATTATGATATCTCTTTTGGTCATTAGTGAATTTAGTTGATGTATTTATCATTAGTATGGCCTATTTATGCTATTAATCATCCCAACATATGCTATCAAACTATAACACATCCACTAAACCACTTGTTAACTTTCATGAAAATGCTAATGAACTTGAAAATAAAATCTATTCTAAGCATAATCTATTTACTATTGATTAGCAATATAGACCTTCAAATTTTGATTTTAAAATTTACTTCATTATCATAATCATATGTGGATGAAGGGGTAATTTATGTTTGTGTTTGTTTAAACATAGCCTATTTGGTGTCAACAACATAGGCTATCAAATTAAAGCTAAACAACAAAATTTAACCACATCAAATATTATCATTAAGCACAAAAAGTGATCACAAGTTATCAAAATGTTGAATCTACATGATTAAGAGAGCTTCATTACCCGTAAATTGAAGAGATTTAGCTCCTCATATTTATTCATTTCAACAATTGTAAAGTTCAACATGAAATAAAAACAAGAGGAAAATGCAAGCAATGTAAGAAGAGATCTAATTAAAAAAATAAAAGCTAATCTACTTGCATAATAAAAAGATCTACACTACTAGCATAAGAGGAAAGAGTGCATGTAAATAGAAAAGAGCATGAATTAAAATTGCATAAAAAATTACACAAAAGAAAATGGCTAAGAAGCCATTAATAAGAAAAAAGAGAATTTTTTTATTTATGAGCCTAAAACTGAACTAACTAAAGAGGAGGCTAAGAGCTCATTGTATGAATCATAAAGTGTATTTATACAAGTTTGAAATCCTAATCCATATTTTTAGGGACTATCCGAACCTGCTTCTTAGGAAATGTAACCTCCAAGTAATCATTAGCATTAGCATAACCCTCTATTTAAATGTGCATATAGCTTTAATCATATGCATTAGCTCTTAATAAGGGATCATGGTAAGTGGGTAGGTGAGGTCCTCCATGATGCATGAAATGAAATATTTCCATCTTCATTTGTTTCCCTTCGCTCTTGTGCATGCATATTTCAATGAAGACCTCTTTTATTTGAATTCAAATTCATACAAAATAACATAAAAATATCCAAGTAAAATTTTCAAAATTAAATCATGCAAAAAAAGACCATTTTGGCCCCATATGAAGATAAATAGATGATGATTTGAAAATAATTTAAATTTTCGGTTTAAACATGTTAAAATACCCTATATGCTCATTTATTAATTAAATTAGATTAAATATGGAAGTAAAGATATGCACATTTACGTGCACATCAACTACTGGCCCACTTCGAGTATTGCACCATTACACACATCCTTAGAAAAAAAATGCAAAGCCATGGTTAAGCTAGCTAGTTATGGGGATGCATAGCAAATACACTTGTCCCAGTTGAAGTACTTTATATTCCAAGCATTAACAGATGGAGATCGATTAGATCTTAGAGACGGAGCTAGAAAAGGAATCATGGATGACTAATATCAAAGACTATCCACAATGGGGAATTCTTCCCGAACGGAGAATGAAAAATGACAGATCCTCCTCAAAGCTTCACTCTACATCATCCAAGAAGGAGTCATGTATAGTTAGGGCTTTCTGCAATCCCCTGCTTCAGTGTATCACCTATGATGAAATCAAATGAGTCTTGAGAGAAGTCCGTGAAGAAGAAAGCGGCTATCACACCAAGTGGCAAACCTTGACAAAGAAAATCTGTCATGGGTGTTACTAGCCAACTATCAATCGAGAAGCAGCTAATCACGCTAGACAATGCTATAAGTTCCAAAATGTTTTCAAAAATTCCAAGAGCCCCGCCAACTGAAATTACTCAAATAGTCAATCGATAGCTGTTTGCCACTTAGGGTATTGACATCATATGCTCCATGCCGATTTCTAAAGGTGGTGCGAAGTACGCCCTTATAATAGTAGATTACTTCATCACATAGGTTGAAGCTGAACCTTTAGCCGCGATGACAATGGAAAAAAAGTAATCAATTTCATTGATCGGAACATCATATGTCGTTTTGGCCTTCCATGAACCATTGTAACTAATAATAGATCCCAATTCGACAGCATTGAATCAAAAAATCTCTACCAGTGGCGTCATATTAAAAAGAGATTTATGACTGTAGCTTAACTTAGAGCAAATGGAGAAGTCGAAGCTGTGAAAAATCATAATGTCCATTCTAAAGAAACGTTTGGAAATGGCAAGAGGAAATTGGTTGAATGAACTCCCAGCATCATTATGGACTTACAGAACTACCCACAAGTCCGCAACTGGCCATTCTCCATTTGCCTATTCTTATCTCTCCTGAGGCTATCATCCCTATAGAACTTGAAGTCCCTCTCATCGAATGACTTATTACAGCATCTATTTCATTATAAAATAAAATACAAACAAGGAATTGCAATCGAATTGCACTTAAACTAAAAGGAATTGGTGATGAATCGTGAGCATACAAACTCATCCGGGAGCCAATGACAAAAACTTGTAACTGAACGTGCACATGTATATTCAACAAATTCGATTCCTTGAAATTGATAGAAATTGAATTTTCACTTGGAGTTATCAGAAAAAAGAGTGGATTAGATAACCAAAGCTTACTAGCTCTATAAAACCAGGCATAGATAACAACTGATGGGATACAACCCAGAATTTATACTATTGGAAATTGACCAAGCGTCATAACGATCAAAGAGGGATACAACACTTTGGAAAGTTAATTCAATTGAAGGATAGCGACTATTCAGGAAACTGGATGAATTTCTTTCCAACGAATCTAACGTGCTTCGATTCAAAGCACGCCATGTATGCAACAAGATGTACTTTAGGGGGCAATTGTTATCCGACATTTTGATCAAGCAATATTCAAACTGAATAGATAAGTTAAACTCGATATCATCAAGGCTAGTAGCCTGGAGTGATGATTGTGGTGCCTAAAAAATCAAGCATAGATGATAATATGAAGCATTAGTATGATAGCTCACTACTCCCCAAAGGTGGATCAGGTACGATCCGTATTTTATACTATGGATCATATTGTATCGATTCCAAAACACAATAGCATTGATCGGTCAGTAACTCAAAATCTACACATGATATCAACATGAAACTTCGAGTACAAGCTTAGTACAATATGTGGAACACCCTTAGGGATCTCATTACAATTCGAGGAAGTTGGAGGGATTGACATAACTCTCTTTGGAGGGATCAATAGAAATTAGAATTCAAGCAACACTACTTCACGGAATATGCGATGTCTCATAAAACGTACCTCGGAATTGCATGAAATTTGAGGAGCAAGTAGCTAACATCATAATGCACCCCTCATAAGGATCACAACCCATTTTGACACACGAATAGGGATCAGTAGCAATCCCTTTGGGGTCCCAATGGGTTTGGAAATTTTTTGGTGGCCTCGTCTTGGACTCTTGAACGTTCAACTGAAATTTCAGTCTGATCCATGCATATCTTCCCTTATGAATGCAGTACGCATGGCGTCAAAGGGATTCTGCTTCCTCTGCCAAGGCTCTACCATTTTTATTCTTCACTTTTGTACTAATGATCCAAACTGATCCAAACATTCTTGTATTCATAATCAAGTGGAAGATCAATAAAATGTAAAGTGGATGTAGGCTAAGATTGCCAAACCACAATAAAAATATGTGTTTTCATATATGATTTTTGTTTTGATTTAGTTTTATTCTTCATTTTATCTCTACTAGATTATATTAGGTGTTGGTGCCCATTTTTGACATCAACGCTAACTATTTTCAAACATAGAAATCAGGGTCTTAAACAATTAATTAGCTAAGAGAAACATGTTTATACACAAACATAAATTGAAATCAA
Organism: Allium cepa; assembly: GCA_030765085.1. Taxonomy (NCBI): domain Eukaryota; kingdom Viridiplantae; phylum Streptophyta; class Magnoliopsida; order Asparagales; family Amaryllidaceae; genus Allium; species Allium cepa. The sequence goes on along the minus strand of CM060939.1, from coordinate 645,936,403 downwards.
CACAAATATCTCCAAATCGCTTCATACAATCTATAATCATAAATAATCAAATATATGAAATATAACACATAAATTAGTAAAGAGACCACTCACCTTGCTTTTCCCCAAAACAAGCCCAAATCACCAAAACCCATAGATTAGCTCCCATGAAATCCAAGTTGAAACCCCAAACTTCAAATTAGGCAAATCCTTTTGGGGGTTACGTGAAGAATAGCATGAGAAGATTTATGGTTACTGTTAACCTAAAAAGTGGATCAACATCTTGGATTGAATGTGAAAGCATCATCCATGTTCTTACTGAGCAATAATATAGAAAGTAGATGTAAAAAGAGAAAAAAAAAGTAAAAAGACAAGAAGATTTTATATTTGTTCGGCTGTTAATGAAGCCTATGTCCACTTTATAACTTTCTATTAACTAACTATTGTTACAAGTTGAATCGGATTACAATATGATTGAATCTTCTAAGTTAGATCAAGTCACAGGTACAAGAGTTTACTAAATAATCACAATGAACCCTTAGATGATTATTGTATGGGTGGAGAAGAGTGAAGAATAAACTATGCAGAGTTCCAGCAGCTAGTCCAGAACTCTTTATGCTACAAGTGGAATTGTATTTATTAGGGTTAGAAAGCTATTGGGCTTGGCCGTTTTGCAAAAGTCCTACACTCGATGATATGAAGGTGTCATGCGAATTTCATAATGATCTAACATAATCTGATGGATCGCTAGTGATCTATAGTGCATGTATCGCTAGCGATCCAGATGCTTAGGTTACTTTTGGAATTCTTCCTTTGGGTTGCATTCCCTATCTTATGTAGGTACTCTAAATGTAATCTTGTAGCTATTTTCCTTTTTTTTGACAATGCACACGTTGGATTGAACTATGCTAGAATTAGACGGGTCTTTGCTTCTCAAACTAGATTATTTGCAGGGCTATGAAACTTGACAAAAGTACTTAGAAGAGATGTTGATTCATGATGCAAGAGGTTTGAATGACCCAAGAAGCTTCCTTATGGATCACTAGCAATCTATGGGTGATGTATCGCTAGTGATCCATCTCCTTAGTGGATTCTTGGGTAATTCTTCTTGAGTGCTTTTGGTTTGTTCTTTTTGATGTCTTATTCAAGTTTCAAGTCATTCTGGCATTGTCTCTAAGTTCTAACTCCTACTAAATCCTACTTGGTTAAAAATTTGGGTTGCATTTGCCTCTCGGAGTATGCTTTCGTTGGAAACAAAGTGTGCTCTGGAATTGGTCATCCTTGAACCTATTCCAAGAAATCCATTCGATCGTATTAGGCTTTCCGTGTAGTATTGTTTTTTACTTTTCAATTTTTTTTGGGTTCGGGGTGTGGATCATCATTATTCATGGAAACATATCAATTTTGACTTTGTAATTCCCAAGTGTTCACGAACGGCGAGGGGTTGAGTTCAAAAAGTTTGAGCAAAGAATTTAAATGAGGTGATGGATCGCTAGTGATCCATATGTGATGGATTGCTAGCGATCTAATCATATTGATCTATTTTTTCGCTGGAACTTTCCTAACTAACACCATTTTCGAGCCGACCCATTCTTACTTGCTTCTTCCTCATTTTCTTATTATGAACCGAGCCAACCACGACCAAATCTTAACAATCCTTTACAGTTGCCGCCGTTGATCTCTACCGTCGTAGCCTACTGCTCGCCGACCTTAGCTACCTCTGCCGTCATCCTGAGCTAATTTCTAGAACTAGAATCTCTGCTTTCTTGTATTGCTGTCGACCTAATGGACGCTATCCTTAGCATGGATCTCTATGAACCCGAAGTCAAACCCATTTATTTGAGGTTGGTGATGATGTGTTATCATATTGAGTGTGGTTGCCAGTGAATTTGGGGCAATCATGGGGAATGGTGAACGAAGAGGGTTGATTGCGATTTATTGGAGGTAGATTATGGATTCGTGTCTTACACTTGACACATTCTACTACCTTTATCCAATAAATTAAATCGATTAGCTCATGGCCTCAATGGTTCATACAAGACGGTTTACTATGGATTTTATCATCCTGGATTAGTCTTACTATTGCATGCTCAGTGTACCTGAGAATAGAATGAGCTTTCCGTGTAGCTTTGGACAATAGATCCGTTATCGATCGTCGACCGACAATCGAAAAGTGTAGAAGGAATAACTTCAACGAATGATATGAACAGTATTTTCCTTTTTCTACTATGAGTGAACTATCTACAGGATAGAGCATTCGTACAGTTCATGGCGCCAAGCCCGTCTCACATAGATATAATACTGCACTTCCCATAGTCAATGCTTGGAAGCTAATGAGTTGGCACAATTCAGCATCTTTTCGAAATTCACGCGTTAAACGTACAGGGATCTCTAATTAAAAAATAGGATTACCTTACCATGTTGGATACAAGTTCTGTTATATAGAATGAAGCGTCCGTCATCTCGACGTAAATCTAAAGGAGGGAGCCCGGTACTTTTGGAAGTAGAATCGACATCAGTTATGACTTCGCAAATAATTTCAGCAATGCCTACATCTTCGGCACCACAGGCTCAATATGGTCAATTGGCGTCGATTGGCCCGATCGTCGATCGAACACCTCCGAATTTTAGAGTTTTACTTAACCCTCCAAAGAGAGCTTTTATTTTCATTTCCGCTAAAGTTCTACAAATTTTTTGTTTACAACATGGTATTCCTGGAGACGATGTGCGGCTTCCACTAAAAAATAAGTTTGCGAACATGCTACCTTCGAGATACACCGCCTGCCGGTAATTGTGCTTAAATAGTGCAGTGCCTCCATTAAACCTTTTTGTAACATCCCCTTACTTGGAGGCCCAAAACTAAAGGCTACGTATGTTGCAGTCAACCGTAGTTTTTAATCATTGGCGACCAAATACGGTGATGCTAGATACAATGGTACACAGATCATAGACATATGAAAAAATAATTAACAATTTAAAAACACGTTTCCACATTCCATTCAAAACATTTGATGTTCATTACATAATCCCAAAAATGATAGCCACATTCAACAAAATATAATTATTACACATACGTCAAGAGCGACATATGAAGATGCCCCCTTGGTAGATCAGAGTATATAACAAGGCAAGTAAATCTTCCTTTACAAACAAAACACGTAGCGGAAAAAGATATTTCTAAATGACTATATGCTCGCGCACGCCTCCAGAAGCTTTATTCGTCTAAGAAGAGAACCTAAAAACCCTAAATCTCAAGCTACTCAAAGTCAGTTGAGTCCCGGAGAGTTTAAGGGGAGAACAAAAATTTCGAGTCAGACATAAAGCCTTGTATGAATAATAATCTATCATCTCAAACCAAATAGATATCTAGTGAGACCATGCCGCATAACAGAACGAGTTTTCCCTTTATTGGTATCTTAAAACCTTTATAAAACCATATACTGTTCTTCTGCATCCATAATTGTTAAAAACATAGTATTTCAAAATATTTTGATGATATGCAAAACAAGTAAATCAAATCTGGATTACCCATTCCCATTCATTTTGACTATGTCTCAATTATAGTTTCTAAGAGTACTATTAACCTATCATTTTTCATGGGCTAACTAATAACCCGCTAAATGTTTTTGGACTATTTGAATCGATTATATATTTTCATGGGATCACTAAGAACCTATTGGAAACTTCAATATCTTTCTTTTTATCCTAGTTTTCATGGGCTAACTAGGAACCTATTGACTATCTGTCAATATCTAATCCAGGTATAGTTTTCATGGGCAACTATAAACCTATTGTCCCCTGCCAATATCAACCATAGTTTTCATGGGCTAACTATGAACCTATCACTTGGCCATTTAACTCATGTTACCCACGTAATTCTAATTATTTCATGTTACCGACATGTTTAACTACTATTCATGCTATCTACATGATTCTTATTATAATACATACTATCTGTATGTTCATATTCAACCATGCTACCTACATGTTTGATTATAATACATGTTATCCACATGTTCGTATTTACCCATGTTACCCATATGCTTTAGTACACCCATATTATCTACATGTTAAACCTATGTCTATTGGTGTCCACAATTAGGTTATCGTAATTAATAACTTATGGCTTAATAAGTACAATGGTATACCCCGGTGATTATTTTCAAAACATTTATGTGTTGATATCCCTAACTATTGTGTTGAACTCATTAAACCCACCTCGGTATCCCTAAGGTTAAACAACATTTATTATATAAGGTTACCCATCCTACATATTCAAAAAGACAAAGGTGGCATAGACGTACCCTTTCGGAAGTATCCCCTTTGAAAGTATAAAACTTGGTTAAAAGAAAACAATTTTACAACCCCTTCGAAAGTATCCCCTTCGTAGGCAAAGAAAACAATGCAAACATATTCGAACGCAAATAAATCAACTCATTCGAAAATATAAAACTTCGTTTTAGAAATATATTTTTATAGGTGTAGAATTAAGATCTCTAACATGTTTCATTGTGTTCAAATGATGGCTTTCCTTTCCATAGAGTGGGCACAATAGAAAAACGGCCTTACGGTTAGAAAGTTATGCCTATTTGAAGTTTTGTAAACAAAGCTGGTGAAAACTACTACGAAAGTGGCTTTGAAACACTACGAAAGGGTTCTTCTCACTGCTTTGAAAGGATGTGGTCGAAAGGGGGTTTTGACTACTTCGAAAGGTGGTTCCGAAGTGCTGCAAAAGGATCTAGAACTAGTGATGAAGGGTGTTGTCGTAAGGGGGTTTCAACTACTTCGAAAGGATGCAGTCGAAAGGGGGTTTCGACTGCTTCAAAAGGTGGTTTCGAAATGCTATAAAAGAGTCCATAACTGCTGCAGAAGGGACCAGTCGAAAGGGGGTTTCGAGTAGGTAAAATGGCAGAATAGTAAATAATTTGAAAACTGTTATTTTGCTAATTAAAGTATATTCTTTTCACCAACCCCTATTCTTTGTCAAATTTCTATTGGCTAATGACATACTTTGTCACTTTCTTTGCAAAAAAATGCTATAAATCAGATTTTATTATTTTCAAAATATTTAATTATATTAATATTTTAATATAATTATTAAGCCTTTTAGCTTAGAAAATTAATAATAAATAGAAATCACTTGGGAAAAATTCCAAAAATTCACCAAAAATCTGAAATAACATTTTCTACATTATATAAAAATTTCAAAGTGAAATTCATTATTTTATTATTTTAATAATTACAACTTGAAAATATGCCTTTTTCACCTTAGGAAATTCATTAAATATTCCTATTAACTTCGAAAATAATGAAATTAAAAAAGCATCTTCAAAATTATGTTTTAAACAACATATCCATAAATCAAGTCATTTGGAGGTCGTTTACTAAGGTTTTTACTTTTAAACCCATTATTTTAATTCCACAAAAATTCCAATAAATAACCATAAATCATTATTCTATCCAAACAATGATTATTAGATCCAAACATGATCAACGCAGAAAATATATTCGGTTACTATCCATAACCGAACCAAAATAAGGAAAAATGAGATGATTTATACTATTATCCACCTTGATTAAGTTGTAGGAGTTTGAGATTTGTCCTAGCTTTAATCTTCTAGCTTTCTCTCTTGAATTTTCTAAGTTTGCCGATATCCTAAGGTGTTTTAGTGGCTGGCTATAACTTCTCTTTTATGTGTATTTTGATTTATGAAATGGTTGGTGAGAATAAGGGAGGGTTAAGAGTATATGGATGTGGCTATTCTCATATTACCCTCCTCTTATTTTCCTAACTTATAAACCATACTTATACATTCTTCAGTTTAGCCACGGCCAAGTTAATTGACAATTAAATCTCAACTCCTTAATTAACCATATTATTCTATTTAATTTATCCAATTAAACGTCCTGAATAATGTTAAATAAAAATTAGGGGTATTATAGGCTCTCCTTCTTACAGAATTTCATCCTCGAAATTCAGTAAGGACTACAAACAAGCATAACAACCATGCAAACAAAAGCTAGTATGTTCTACCAGCCAATAAGTCCATATAAAACAAATATAGAGCATACCCTCAGAATAGCCCAGGATAAGTATCCCTAATTTTGTCTTCTGTTTCCCAAGTACAGTCCTTCACTTTGTTGCTTCACTGAACTTTCACCTACTTGACTGTCTTGTTTCTTAACCTCTTTTGATATGTCGCTACAACCCAAACTGTTTGCCTAACAACATTTAGATCTGGTTCTACTACTAGATCTTCAAATGTATTCGGAGTGATAGTAGTCTCTGGATCGTGCACATACTTACGAAGATGAGTCGCATGAAAAACATTATGGACACTTGCCAAACTGCTCGGCAACTCTACTCTATGTGCGAGCCTTTCGATCCTCTCTATGATTGGGAACAGTCCAACATACCTCGGTGCCAGTTTCCCTGACTTTCCAAATCATATTGCACCCTTATTCAGTGATACTTTAATGAAAACTCTATCTCCAACTGAGAACTCTAGATCCTTATGCCTTCTATCTACGTAACTCTTCTGCCTGGACTGAGCTTCCTTCATCCTACCTCGGATCAACTCAATCTTCTCTATTACCTCTCTCATTAGATATGGTCCTAAGACTAACCTATCTCCTGTTTCCAACCAACATGTCATTGACTTGCATGGCCTTCCATACAAAGCTTCGAAAGGCGTCATTCCTATACTAGCCTGATAAATATTATTATAGGAAAATTCAATCAAGTGTAGGTTATCTTCCCATGATCCACCAAAATCTAGCACATAAGCTCTCAACAAATCCTTAATAACCTTGTTGACTCTTTCATCTGCCCATATGCCTGAGGGTGGTAAGCGGTACTAATCTTGAGCTTGGTACCGAACACATCCTATAGACTCTTCCAAAACTCGCTAGTAAACAATGCGTCTCTATCACTGACTAAATTACTAGGAATTCCATGCAATTTAACTATGTTCTTCATTAAAAACTTTGCTAGAACAGGTGCTTTTCTATTGACTTTATCGGAATGAAATGGGCGCTCTTGATTAACCTGTCCACAATAACCCGTATATTCTCATTTCCTCTACTAGTCCTTGGCAACCCGTCTACAAAATCCATCGATATCGAATCCCATTTCAAACTGGAATGTCTAAAGGCTGTAGCCATCCACTCGGCTTTTGATGTTCGACCTTCACTTGTTGACATTTAACACACTGCCTAAAACATCAGCCAATATCCCTCTTCATGCCTTCCCAATAGAAGCTCCACTTCATATCTTGATACATCTTGGTCCCTCCAAGATGAATCGTAAACTTCGATCGATGACATTCCTCTAGAACCTCTCTCCTTAAGTTCTCTACATTCGAAACGCATAATCGTCCCTTCTTTCTCAACCATCCTCTTTGGTCAAGACTAAAATCTTTTAGGTCATCAACTTCAAATTCTTTCTCAAGCCTTCTAATCCTCTTGGCTAAAACTGGATCTTCCCTCTTCTTAGAAGCTATGCTCTCGATCAGCACTGGACATGGCAGTACCCTAACTAGAACTAGTAGTAGCTCTCAACTGCACACTACAACTAGCTATAGCTTCTAGATCCTTCCATTTTTCCAACATCGCTAACCCCACATTCTGATGTTTTCTACTGAGAGCATATGCTACCTTATTTCCTTTCCCAGGAGTATACTCTATACTGAAATCATAAGCAACTAAAAACTCCAGCCATCTCTACTGCCTCTTATTCAAATCCTTTTGAGAGAATAAATACTTTAATGATTTATGATTGGTATATAACTCAAATCACTTCCTTAAGAGATAATGCCTCCAAATCTTCATGGAAAATATCACCGCAGCTAACTCTAGGTCATGAGTAGGATATCTGACTTCATGCGGCCTAAGATGCCTTGATGCGTAAGCAATAACCTTTCCCCTTTGCATCAATACTGCTCCCAATCCATTCCACAGGCATTAGTGTATACTACCAACCCTTGATTACCATCTGGAACTACTAACACTGGCGCATTGGTTAACAAATGCTTTAACTTAAAGAACCCTTCCTCACATTTGTCGGACCAAAGAAACTTCACATCCTTCCTGGTCAACTTAGTCAAAGGTGTTGCTATCCGTGATAAATCCTTAATGAATCTCCGATAATAGCAATTCCAAGAAAACTCCTGATCTCGGTTACTGTCTCTGGTCCCTTCCGGTTATAGATTGCCTCGATCTTAACTGGATAAACTAGCAATCCTTCCACTAAAACCACATGACCTAGAAATTTAATCTCTTTCTTTCAAAAATGACACTTGAAAAACTTCGCCTTTAGTTGATTCTGCCTCAGCATCTCCAACACCACTCTAAGATGAACCTTATGTTCTCTTTCATCTTTTGAGCATACTAAAATGTCATCTATGAATACCAACATGAACCTATCCAAGTGCTCTCGAAAACTTGGTTCATCAAATCAACGAAGAAAGCATGTGCATATGTCAATCCAAATGACATCACCTACCACTCATACGAAACATATCTAGTCTAAAATGCCGTCAAAGGAATACTATCCTCCGCCACTCTCAACTGAGGGAACCCCATCGCCAAATCCAATTGGGAATGTACTCTGGCTCCACTCAACTGAACAAACAAATCACCTATCATCGACAGAGGGTACCTATTCTTGATCATCCTTTCGTTTAACTTATGATAGTGTATGCACATCCTTAACAGCCTATCGGGTTTCTTTACAAACACCATGGCCTCTCTCCAAGGAGAATTGCTTGGTCTAATAAAATTCCTCCTCTCAAGATTTACTAGTTGCACCTTGAATTCCTTCATCTCTGTCGGTGTCATTCAGCTAGGTGGTTTATTGACAGGTTCAGCTCCTGGTACAAGGTTTATCTGGAACTCTATAGCTCATTTCGGTGGTAATCCAATGACATGCTCCAATACATCTATAAATTTTCTTGGTAAACGAACCTGAATAATGTCATCTTCAACCTCCTTGGCACTTAATCAAGTACGAACACTCTTACTGGAATTATCCACTGAGAAAATGATTCGGTTATGACTATCTAGGTGCCTTAATGATATTTCCTGATCTTGGTAAAATATCCCAGCATCATACTTACCCATCCAATCCATACCTAAAATGATCCCGAAATTTACGAAATCAAAAACATACAAACTGCATGCAAACTTATGACCTAAAAAATCAACTTCTAATTGATCACAGTTGAAAATTTTCACATTCTTCATCTCTACATACTTCTTTCCTTTACTAGTTCTACACTCGTGGGCATAATGGCCTTTCTTATCATACTTATAACACACTAAATCAACCTTCACCTTGTTGGCAGCATCCCCCTTTTGGGCTCCTTCCTTTTTGAAGAATTTCCTTTTCTTTCCCCGAGGGCCCTGGGACTCAATGATATTCTCCATTTCAAAAGGATAAAGCATCTCCTCATTTTAGATGGCCATCTCCATTTCAAAATCACTTGGATCTCGGAGATGTGGCATAGTCGCCCTAGCAGTCTCGGGATTCAGTCCTCTTATAAACTTCTCATTCCTATTAATGACAGTGTCAATGGTAGCATATCCATATGTGGATAACTCATCAAACTTTGTAGCATACCCAGTTACCGACATCTCTACCTGCTTTAAGCCCACAAACTTTCTCAACAATGTAGACTTGGACACATCGAACAAAAACTTCTCTCCAAATCTCCTTCGAAACTTTGCCCAAGTCAACTCCACCTCGGGAACTCCAACGGTAATTCCATTCCACCAATATAATATGGCTCCTTACAGAATGGCCTAAGAGAGAGGGAAGAATACGTACTTATATACATATAGCAAAATACAAGTACGTTGTTATAGCACTAACCCAAACCCCAATCTAGTTCTTTAATTCATTAGGATTATGTTTGAAAATGGTTGGTTTATTTTATGTTTTATCATAGACCTATGCTCTGATACCATCTTGCAACATCCCCTACTAGGAGGCCCAAAACTATGGCTATGGATGTTGCAGTCGTCCATAATTATTAATCCTTGATGACCAAATAGGCGGTGCTAGATACATTGATACATAGATCACTGAAATATGGAATAAAAATTAACAATTCAAAAACATATTTCCACATTCCATTCAAAACATTTTATGTTCATTACATAATTCTAAAATTGTTAGCCACGTTCAGCAAAATATAATTATTACATATACACCAAAAGCGAAATATGAAGATGCCCCCTTGCTAGATCAGAGTATATAATAAGGCCAATAAATCTGCCTTTACAAACAAAACACATAGGGGAAAAAGATACCTCTAAATAACTATATGCCTCATGCACGCCTCTGGAAGCTTTATTCATCTAAGAAGAGAACCTAAAAAGCCTAACCTCAAACTACTCAAAATCAATTGAGTACCCGAGAGTTTAAGGGAAAAACAAAAAATTTGAGTTAGACATAAAGCCTGGTATGAAAAAAAATCTATCATCAAAAGCCAAATAGATTTTTAGTGAGACCACGCCGCATAGCAGAATGGGTTTTTCCCTCACTAGTATCCTAAAACTTTTATAAAACGATATACCGTGCTTCTGCATCCACAAATGGTTAAAAACATAATATTTCAACACATTATGATAATATGCAAAACAAATAAATCAAATATGGATTACCCATCCCCATTCATTCTGACTGTCTGTCTTAATTATAATTTTTAGGATTGCTATTAACCTATTAGTTTTGATGAGCTTGTTAATAACCTGTTAAATGTTTATGCACTAATTGAATCGATTACATAATTTTCATGGAATCGCTAAGAACCTATTGGTAACTCTAACATTTTTCTGTTTATCCTAGTTATCATGGGCTGACTAGGAAACTACTGACTATCTGTCAATATCTTAATCCAAGGATAGTTTTCATAGGCTAATTATAAATCTATTAGCCTCTGCCAATATCAATCATAGTTTTCATAGGCTGGCTATGAACCTATCACTTGGCCATTTAACTCATGTAACCCACATGATTCTAATTATTCCATGTTACTCACATGTTTAGCTACCATTCATGTTATCCACACGATTCTAATTATAATACATGTTATCCACATGTTCATATTTACCATGCTACCCACATTTTTGACTATAATACAGGCTATCCACTTGTTCATATTTACTTATGCTACCGATATGTTTAAGTACGTCCATGTTATCCACATGTTAAACCTATGTCTATCGGTGTCCCCAATTAGGCTATCATACTTGATAACTTATGCCATGAAACACAATGGTATCCCCCAATAATTAGTGTCAAAACATATAAGTGTTGGTATCCCCGATTATTTTGTTAAACTCATTAAACCCACCCTGTATCCCCAAAGTTAAACAATATTTATTATATAAGGTTATCCACTATTCAAAAAGATAAGGGTGGTATAAACATACCCTTACGAAAATATCCCCTTCGGAAATATAAAACTTGGTAAAAAGAAAATGATTTTACAACCCTTCAAAAGTATCCCTTTCGAAGGCAAAGAAAACAAAGTAAACATATTCGAACGCAAAGAAATCAAATCCTTCAAAAATTTAAAACTTTGTTTTATCTATAACTTTTTATGGGTGTAGAAATAAGGTCTCTAACCTATTCCATTGTGTTCAGATCATTTACATTTTTGCAAGTGGCCACAATAGTAAAACGGGCTTCTCGTTAGAAAGTTATGCCTGTTTGAAGTTTTGTAAACAAAGCTAGTGAAAACTGCTGCGAAAGGCGCTTCGAAACGCTACGAAAGGATGCTTCCGATTGCTACGAAAGGTTGCAGTCGAAAGGGGGTTTTGACTATTCGAAAGATGCTTCTGAATTGCTGCATAAGGGTTCATAACTTCTATAAAAGGGTGTAGCCGAAAGCAGTTTCGACTAGGTCCAATGGCAGAATCGTAAATAACTTGAAAACTGTTATTTTGCTAATTAAAGTATATTCTTTTCACCAACTCCTATTATTTGTCAAATTTCTATTGGTAATGACATACTTTATTACTTTAATTACAAAAAACTACTATAGGTCAGATTATACTATTTCCAAAATTATTTTCAAAATATTTAATTATATTAATATAATTATTAAGCCTTTTTAGCATAGAAAATTAATAATAAATCGAAATCAATTTGGAAAAATCACAAAAATTCACCAAAATCTGAAATAAAATTTTCTACATCATAAAAATTTCGAGACAAAATTCATTATTTTATTATTTCTAATAATTAAAACTCGAAATAAATGCCCATTTCGCTTTAAAAAATTCATAAAATATTCCTATTAACTCCGAAAATAATGAAATAAAAATTTCTTCTTCAAAATTATGTTCTATACAGCATATCCAAAAATCAAGTCGTTTGGAGGTCGTTTACTAAGGTTTCTACTTTAAGATCTGCCATTTTAATTTCATAAAAATTCCAATAAATCACCATAAATCAATATTCTATCCAAACAATGATTAATAGATCCAAACATGATCAACATAGTAAATATATTTGGTTACTATCTATAACCAAACCAAAACAAGGAAAAATGAGATGATTACACTATTATTCACATTGATCAAATGTTGGAGTTTGAGATTTGTCCTAGCTTTAATCTTCTAGCTTTCTCTCTTGGATCTTCCAAGTTTATTGATCTCCTAAGTTGTTTTAATGGTTGGATATAACTTCTCTTTTATGTGTATTTTGATTTATGAAATGGTTGGTGAGAATAAGGGAGAGTTTAAGGGTATACTGGTGTGGCTATTCCCATATTGCCCTCCTCTTATTTTCTTAACTTGTAAATGATAAACCATACTTATACATTCATTAGTTTAGCCGCAGTCAAGTTAATTGACAATTAATTCTCAACTCCTTAATCAACCACACTATTCTATTTAATTTATCCAATTAAATATCCTAAATAACGTTAAACAAAAATTAGGGGTGTTACACTTTTCTTGGGAGACAATCTTCTGAATTTGGAAATAGCCCCATTACAAATTCATCCCGATGGTTATGCAATTTTTACTTATACTTATGTTTTATTTATATGGACATTCAACCATGGTCCAAGCTTCGATGAATTGATATGCTTCCTTTCATTCAAGAAGAGAGAGGAATGTCGTTTCTTGATTATTGAGGCTTAAAGAAATCACAAAATCGTGTTGCTACTCCAAAGCAACTTATCCCAGTTTTAGCCCAATATTGCTTCGTTAGATGTCCTGAAGGTTTTAATCGTCTTTGAACGACAGGGTATAGGTATTCTCTTCTCTTGTTGAGACTTATTATGATGGTATAGGGTTTCAATGGATTGAATGTTTCTTACAATTATTCCAAGGCAAAATAGAGATCTAACACTGGACTCTATCTTTCATACTTTGAAGGCCATAGATGCTAGAGAGAGCCGGCCAAACTTTTGCTGTACATATTGTTACATCCAGGGTGGTATGCCATCACGGTTGAGATTCCATCCCCTATCGGTCTACGATTATTACACACTCCACTTCTTCATTGCATAATTCCGATAAAAGCGGTCTACATGGAGAAGAAAGTCTAATAGGTGGATAAACTGAGAAAATTCAGGAAGAAAATGGCACTATGACTGGAGCTATTAGCTCGAATAGGATGCCCTCGATCTTGGAGGAAGAAGAAGAGGAGTTCAAATAATGACAAAGGCAAGGCTGCGGTCATTATAGAAAAAAAGGGAGGTGAAATTAAGAGCGGAAATGATAATGACTCCTTTTCCAGCAATTAGGAATTTGATGCTTGTTGCAGCGAATGAGATCTTGAATCATGTGATGAAATTTTGGGAATGAGCCCCATTCTCCCAAATTTTCCTTCTCGAGTAGTTATTGCTAAAGATTCTTTGCCAGCAACTGAACGACTTCTTAGTTCTCCGCCTAAGGAAACCGGTATCAACTTTAGGGATTTAAGCAACATTTATGTGGACACTGTAGAACTCATGGGAGATGATTTTCGATTCAAGGGATTGTCTCCTCACTCTGGTCATGCAGTATTTAGAATTAGCCAGACCCCCATTGTAGTTTCCTTCTAACATGGTTTGCGAAGTCCTATCAGGCACCTATGACACGTTACGTACCTCAGTTGAGTCACATACACTCATATATGCATTATTTGACCTCATTTTTTGGCATTAAGGTTACTTCATGTTTTTTTTCCTTATATTAGGTACTACGGGAGGTAGCAGACTTTATGAAGATCTTAAACAATTTACATATGCACAACGTGAATTGAAACAGACTTCGAGCTGCCATCAGCCTCGAGAAACTAAGGAAGAATGGAGGAGGAGAAAAGATTGGGAAGTTGAAGCTTTCATTCGGGATGGCAGGGACCGAGGCGGAGTTCATACGGGTAGCCATGAAAAGAAGAAGAACCCCGATGATCAGGAAGAGCCATCCAAAAATTCGAAAGTAGATCGTGGTCCCCATCCTTTCGATTACCATACACCTGCTCCGGCTTCAATTTTTATTGAAATTTAGGTTCTTCCTTCTAGTATTCAGGCCACTCCATCAACCTGCTTATATTCTTCCGTCTAGTCCACATAAACTAGAAGTTGCATTTTTAGGCCACTTCCTGAAGGAAGTTAAATTTGATCGTAACCTACATCCAATTCGTAAGGATTTTTAAGTATCCTATCTCTAGGAAATTCAAAGCAACTTGGATCAAGCTGAAGGATCGGAGAAATTATGTAAGCAGATGACGGACACAAATCATAATAACTACCAAGAGATTCTTTCTTTCAAGTTGGAAAAGGATGATTAAGAAAGGATGTTGATAGAACGTGACGCCGGGATTGATAAATTGATGGCAGAGAGAGATTTGCCATTCCAGATAGTAAGAGAAATTCTAGTTTGCTAAGGCTCATGCAAAATTGAAATCATATTCAGAGATGAAATTAAGGATGCCCACGCTGAAGAAATCAAGCTGAAAAAGGAGCTTGAAACTCGAGATGTGATCGTTGAAGCTCAAAAGAGAACCAATGCTGGTCATGATGAAACTGTCGAAGCTCATAAGAAAACAGTTGCTGATTATGCGGTAATGGTGGAATCCCAATATAAGACCATCTCCAGCTAGACTCAATTAATTACTTTGCTTTGAGAAAAATTTATGCAACTCGACATCCAAATACTAAAGTCGAGGTTGAGAAAGCCGCCGTGACCAAGGACTACTTGGAGCAACAAGTTACCTTTGAAAGGAAGATGGAGAAAATGGATACCACCATCTTGAACTTCTACATCAACTCCTTGTTACATCAGGGAAGTCTCTATTATCTGGGCTCCAAATTCCAGCGTACTCTTTCTATGGTTTGGGAAGAAATCCTGGCCAATTTTCAAGAAGGTGGAGATGTGTACATTGAACAAGAGCTGGATTTTTCCTATCCGAATGTAGAATCAAATCGGGCTCTGGTAGAGGGTCGAGAGATTATTCGAGTTGAAAGGGAGTGGGAGGCCACCGACGCCGGTGCAGCTGAGGCTGCTAAAGCAGTATCAGAGCCTTTTAGTTCTGGGTATGGCAAATCATTCAAGCAACTTCATGATCAGACGGAGATCATTCTAGCTTCGATCGGTGCTGCTTTGTTATCCATCCCTTTAGCATTATCTCCATAGCCTTGGGAAGTTCCAAAACTGCACCAAATATTATGCAACCATCTAAAGAAGGAAATGGTTGGGAGTACGAGGTTGAGATCTTGATCCAGGTAACTTTCTTGTTTCTCTCGAGTTTGAGGAATTCTAGTTCACACCACAAGAACAAGGCGAATTGAATGCTTTTCTTTTTGATCTTTTAGGTCCGTCTTCTTTGCCTATCGAACGACCAATTTCTTCAGTCCAGGGCCTACTGCTATCTCGATTTCTTCAGTTCTTGTTTCTATAGCTGCTTTGATCACCACGCTCGTGTCTCCCTTGCAACCAGGGCCAAAATCTGAGAAGATTACTCCGTTGCATGGCCTAGACGACCTCTTTGTATCTCTAGAGGGCGATTTAAACGCAGTTGACATTCGAAAGCAGACAGACTAAGCTAGCTAGTCAGGTAAAAATGAGCAGCAGATGATGGCAGTTTAGAAGGGGAAGGTAGAAGAGAGAAAGTCTTCGAGGAGCTCCTACAAGTCCCACAAGCACAAGACTAAGGGGGAGTCTTTCGCGGGCACCAAAGAACAAGATGGAGACATGGGTATGGAGTCTTTAATCGATACTCTCAATGGGGATGTTGAGGAGAAGAAGAAACTTCCGACTAAAGGAGGGAAAGAAAGTGGTGGCAAGAAGCAGTAATGGGCTTAAGTGACAGTGGAGTCAGATTTTGTATCATTTTGATTTATTCGACATGTATTTTGTACAAGTGGAGAGTCTGCACTTATCACTTCTGCTGTTGTAGCATCTGCACTTTTCCTTTTGTTGGCTGATATTATGTGGGTATGGCCCCCATATTTTGACTTTGTACGGAATATGTTATGAAAAATGAAAAGATTAGCGTTTCTACTTCTATCACTTCTATTTCCGTTCTTATTTATCAAGTACTTTGCTTGTTTTTTATACCATTTATATTTATGCATGACACGATTGCTTGTTCTGCAATTTCTATATTTCATATTGGCATGCAATGTTTTGTGGTATATTATGCCCTTATTTCCATGATTTCACGCATTATGTATGCGTTTTTTTCAACTTTACAACTAAATCTATTATGATTGCCAAAATTCTTTGTTTAGTGTAATAAGACTGTCGAGTAGTTTTCCTTTTAACTAAGTGTTGGTGTGTGCATGCCCCCTACTTCATACGATTACTCCAAACAGTTGATGAATGACCAGTTGACCTGAGCGATTCCTCTGATGTCTATAGCCAAATTTTCTTTGCGTTTCCTATCTTTGGGAACTTGTGACTCGAATGTCAAAGATCGGAACTCTTTTTCGCTTTCTAATTTTACAACATTATTGGACTCACGTCGATTCTTTTTGACAGTAGGAGTTGATCCTCGCTAGTCCTTCAATAGGCAAGTTTCCCAATGTTGTCAGGACAATACCAATGTTTAGAGAATCTTGATGGTTTGTCGATGATGTTGAGGCAATCATCAAGAAATGCTTGTGCGACTTAAGAAATGCATGGCTTTTGAGAGTGCATGGCTTACGAAGTGCACGACTTTTGAGTTTGAGTTGATTTACTTTCGTCGACTTGAGGTCCGTTATCTGTGATGATTTTCTATGGCACTCCAAACCTACAAATAATATTTTTAGTGGCAAAGTTAGTTACTTTTTAGCGGTAATAGTAGCTAGTAGTTCTGCCTTGACCCAATTTGTGAAGTAATCAACAGCCACAATAGCATATTTGGCTCCTCCTTTAGCATTTCGGAGCACACTAATCAGGTCAATTCCTCAGACCACAAACGGTCATGGGCCAATCACTGGCGTAAGTTCTGTGGATAGAGTTTTCTATATTTTGGAAAACTTTTGGCATTACACATATCACCTAGCAAAGTCTACTGCGTTACGGTTGATGGATGGCTTGAACTAACCATATCAGAGGATCTTCTTTGCTAGAGTCTGCCATGTAATTTGGCTTCCATAATAGCCTTCATGAACTTCCCTGTGGATCCTTTTGGGTTCGATGTTGGTTACACATCTGAGTAAGGGAGTAGAGAATCCCCTCTTGTAAAGAATTCCATCCTACGAAATGAACAGTGGTACCTTTCGAAGTAACTTCTTTCGCTCGTTTCGATCCCCGAGAAGTGTACCTTCGATTAGGTAATCCTTGATCAGCATTATCCATGATTCTATTTCCTCTATGATTTCCATAATCTAATCGATATTCATATCATCTATGCCAAGTTATGTAAGCATTTCGACTAGGGCCAATCCCATTGACTGAGCATCCTCGAAACTGGCTAGTTTGGCTAGGTGATCTGCTTGCATATTCTATTCCCTTGGAATGTGACTTAAATGTAGTGCTTGATGTCCTATAGTAATTTCCATGCTTTTGTAACATCCTCTATCTAGAGGCCCAAAGCTACACGCTACAGATGCGGCGGTCGTCTATAGTATTAACTTCTGGCAGCTAAATACGGCTATGAATATGGTATTTATAATATCAGAAGCACTCGAATATGAAACAAACCACAGATTTCAAACCAGCATTTTTTCCATACATTTCAAAACACATGTTTCATATTCAAATTACATAATCCTAAAACGTTTCTTATGCAAATATCAAGTATAATTATTACATAAATATGCAAAGAGCGACATATAAAGATGCCCCAGTAGTCAACCAAAGTAATATAGTCATAACTACTTAATGCACACAACGGAAATAAAAAACAAAACGGACTGGAACTCCTAAATAGCTATCGATCAGCCTTCTACTCGCCTTCGGTAGCTTTATTCGTCATCACGCTGAAAACTTATAAACCTTAATTGTAACGACCTGAAATTTTAGTTATTCAAATTTGAAATATTTAATAAATTTTAAATATTGAAAAGTTAATTTTATAGGTTAAATATAAATAACTTAAATTTCAAATATAGCGATTCATGGGTAGTTTAATTGTTGACTTTAATAATTGAAAATTGTTTAAATAATTGAATCTTAGGTCTTAAGTTGGATAAAAATAATTTAAAAGCATACATAATTTCTATCAATAAGAATGAAGAAGACAAAAGCTTTTAAATTTGATTTAAAAGTGATTTAACTAATTTTGAAATAAACTCATTTTAATTAACATACAAAAATAGCCTTCCAAGGCATAATCACGGATTTCAACGAAATTAGTTTCAACTGATCCATACTTGTGAATTATATTATGCCATCAAATTTTGTAGCGATCAAATGTACTGTTTGGCCGTGCGAGATCGAAACCCGTTGGAATTAATATCGAAAATTTAGTATAATAATTGTGTAAGCTATCTTCTGCACGATCGAATTAGGTCCCGAAACTAGTTCCATCGCGTTCGAAATAGGGGTATAACATATCAAACGCCAAGCGGCACGTCTTCATTGGAGTTCGAAATCATATAGCTAGATATTTTGAAATTAAATAATATATATATATATATATATATATATATATATAAGATTTGACCATACACAGCCGTGACCCGACACCATCCATTACGACTCATCTCTATCAGCCATGCCCCATCACCTCAACCCATACCCCGTCATTATCAAATAAACCATGCATGTGTGTGTGTATACATGAACATCTCCGATCTGCTTCTTCATGTTACATCTCCAGTAAACATTCCAGGTTAGAGAAAAAACTAAATTTCCCTTCATTCAAAAATCAACAACTTCAAATCCGGTCATAATTACCATGAGTGCTCAACATTAAACATGTAGATAATCCATTGTGGTATTTTTAAAAATTGACGAGGAGAGATTTCATTGAGAAACTTTTGAATTATTATCGATAATCATTAAGGGAAAATATTGTTGGAAACTTCGAAAAATGATTTCTCGTGATCCCCTTAGAATTACTCGATGTCGTTAGCATCATTTAGTTCATATCGATGAGTAGTATTTTTCATGTAAATTCGACATGATTTGGTTTCGATGATTGATGATGGTTTCAAGCTACGGTTAGCTTTTGTGGATTGTTTGGTCATTGATTTGCAGAATGGGCCATGGATTTGGAATCGGTAACAAGTTTTACAGCTCGATGCAAATTTTGTGAAGTTCCATTAGCTTTTGGGTCACGAGACCTATGGTGCAGCAAGGAGAAAAGTGTCAGGCCGCGTTTCAAAGTTTGGGCTCGGGTGTGTAGTTTCTGGTTTTAGTATGTGTAGATCGTCGAGAGGAGTTCGTTGGCGAAGATGTATTTACAAACCATCGTGCCTTGCTCCGTTTCATCGTCGGGTCATGCATGGCCATGTTTGATACTACTGTGCACGTTCAAATTTAGGGAGGGAAGAAGACAGAAGGGCGTAGGAGTAAATATGGTCGTTATAATTTGTTTATTTAGTTATTATTAAAAATCAAATTACTTATAAATTGCACAACTCTCTCATACGAGGTTCGATTGAGATGAAATCTTTTGCATTGCGCTCGTGATGACAAAAGATTCGCGATGGAACCAGTTTGGTTAGATTTGGAGATATTTGAAATTTGGACTAAAATTGGATGCCGTTCGATTTTAGTTCCAAACCGGAATGACTCGGCGACAACAAAAAATTTCGGTGAGTTAAACTTACCTTTTGGTCAACTAGTATAATATATAGTTCTTATGAATTATTATGTTTATTAGTTGTTTTGGATATATTCCTGCCTATTAGAGCGGATGAAACTCTAATGTGTTCTCGTGTAAAAGCGGATCACCCTTTGTATAAGAATCACGCCTCGAAGAAGTTGATTTATATTTTATGATTGGATAACGTTTGTGATGCAGGAAAGCAGGTTGGTGGGATCCAACGGGATTCCTCGCTATTATATAATTTTATTGTTTCAATAATATTTCTTTTATACGGATTATTGAATAATAAATATGATTGTCGACACTGTGGTTATAACATCGTTATATGTTTGAAAATAAATACGAGCAGCGATAGAAATCAATATTGATATTGATTAGGTGTTGGGTGGCTATTGGCCTCAAATTAGTATTTTAAAAATACTATAAATTGCCATTAAGTCGAAATTAGGTTTTTTAGACAAGAAATGATCTTTAAATACGAAATTAAGTTTCAAAAATATTTTTTTAAGGACAAGTTAATTAAATTTATTAAAATTTCTTTTAAGTTAATTAAATGTACTAATATTATTTTTAATTTAATTAATTATATTAATTTTTTTTAAGCTATTGAGTTTAATTAAAATGGTTTTAAAGTTATATAATAAAATTAATATTATTTAAAGGTTATTTCACTATTTTAATATTGTTTTAAAATTGTTTGCTTATATTTAATAAGTTTTAAGAATTTATAAAAAGGTTAATAAATAGAAAGGTTAATTATTTCCAAAACTAACTATGATTTGAAATTAATATTAAGGATTATTAATAAGGTTTTGAAAATAAATTATTATTTATGAAGACGATAGAGATTAATTATTATTGTTCTTAAAAATTATTTTGAAATCATTAATCATTTTTAAGATGTTTTAAAATTTATAAATTCATTTATTTATAATGTTTATTGTAACAATGATTGTTATATAATGGTGATTGGTAGTAAAGGATTTTTAATTATTTATAAATGTTTCTGAGAACCATGATTAGAGTTAAAAGACTTGGATCTAAAGGAGTTATAAAATGGTTTGAAGAGTTAAGGAAAGGTTATTTACAAGGTGAAAGAGTGTATAAATTGTTAGCTATTTATAAACGAATTTTAGAAATGAGTTATAGATTTATAAAAGAAGTTTTAGAAATGGTTTATGGATTCATAAAAGGTTTATTAGTGATCTTTGAAATGTACAAGAAGCTTATAAGTGATGGAATTTTTGTAAAGGGATTATAAATGGTTTATGAAGATTTACGAAATGGTTTATAAATGGGTTGAAGGATTGTAAGGGAATCTATTAATGATCTGAGAATTGAATGAAAGGAACATTTTTTTAATCTTTTGTATATACTTATACCGTTGATACAAGTATAGGGGTGTTTTCTAAGTATTGAAATCATAGGAATTGGTGGATATATCTATGTAAAAGTATTCTTATGCAAGTAACTTACAAAGTGGTTTTATTAATAAAAGACTTATTAGAGGAGGCTAGTGATCACTTATGTGTTTAACCATTGTTGATTTTCTCTATGAAATAAGTCCCTGATTGAATGTTTGTTATTCGATAATTAAATAACCGACTATGGAGAACGGACCCAAAATGTAACTTTGGAAATATCTAGGAGAAATATGTGGGTTATATGACACAGTCATCTCCGATGATGGTGTACTATGCATAGAAATCTCATTCCGTTCTCTTAGGACATTGATAAGGAAATCCATCCACTAATGATTAGCTGGTGATCTCTGATCTTATCTTTGACTGTTTATTTCCTAGAGAACCGGGGTTGAGTTTACTGAAAATTATCAAACGTTGTTTCGAAGAGACCGGGATCAGAAACTTTATCTGAAACCACTTCGACCCAACGAATGCGTATCGAAGTGAAGGCATCGTGAAGAGCATGGAATCTAAGATAGAGATGTAAAAAGCAAGGGATAATTGCTACTAATCCCGAGGGTGATTCCAAAAAGGATGTAGTAGAAATAGTGCCTTCGGTTTCATTCAGACCCAGAACGGACTTGTATGGACGAATGCTATCAGCATATTGTCATTGGTGGGCAATTAGCATTCTAAGTGCAAATGTTCTTGAAAGGTAATCGTAGCCTTAAGCCTCATCAATCGGGAATGACTAAAACATGGGAGATGTAGCACGGCTATGTTGGTCGCACCCATTACGGTATGTCATCGCCTTTCTAGACGACCATTCATATTTTCAGATTCAGTTGTGCAAATGAGCTCAGGAAAAAGGTTGGGGACATCCGGGGTGATGACATATTCGGTAAAATCTAGCAAGGATTAGGCCAGTCTTGTGTTGGCACGGGCCGTTAGGTACGATCTCGGTACATTGTTCTATAGGTGTACTTTGATGGACGACACCCCAATAGCCCTGTCATTAGTTGGAATCCATTCTCTAATATGAGCTTTACAGTTTTAGTTATATATCAAATATGCTGAAACGTGAGATGCAAGCATTTAAGCTGTATTCATATTTTACTTTGATGCCTAGAAATTATTATACTATAAATAGATTTCTTATAGAAGATGTTTTGGTTATCGTACAGTAAAAACCAGTCAAGTTTCTGTGTGTCGTGGTCTTACGAGATACCTTTGATTTTCAGAGATTTTCGTATAACCTAAAAATCTCGTTAGTGTGTGTTTTCTCACGCTGGTTATCCAATCTAACTCGGGTGTTATTTATAATGATCGGGTCAACTCGAGTATATTACATATTGGTTCGGATGCTTGGAGCTTCAAGGGACGAGTTGGAGGCCCATAGATGTATTCATGTAGATGGTTATTTTCCACTGTATTCATTGTTGTGCTTATCGACAATTGTGAGGACAGGCTGTTATAACTGTCCAGACTGAAATAGGTTAGTATACTCCGATTGATGTATGTATATACATATATTACCTTTTTTTTATGTAAAGATTTATGGTATATTATAGATTATTCGTTCTGCTGTGAGATTATGTGTTGTTTAGCTTTCTTCTTATCTTATTCCTTCTTTATTTTCCCTAACAATCGGGTCTTTTGGCATTCGAATTGCCAGGCATATGATACAATGGACGTATTATTGTCGATTTTCGAGGGTCGAAAAGCCTGGTTCATTACATTTGGTATCAAAGCAAAAGGTTAAGTGAGAACCTTGGCTTTGGTGAGGTACTCATTAGAGATATGGTTAGTAGAACCTTAGAATGAGTTGAGTGGATATATATGTGAGCATATTTTTGTTTAGTGATATAAAAAATTATGTCGTGTTGGTTGATCGATCGAGTTGCTTATGGATTCTGTCAGTACAAGTAATAAACATTATTGATAGGCATTTCTAAACACTTGAACAGAGCAATTCGACACGGTTTTGTTTTGAAATTGGGTAAATGAAATAATTTTACCTTGATTATATTTTTATATATAAAGGAATAATTTTTCATAAATTATTATGTTATATATGGTGTGCTTGGTGGTTAGGAATTGATAATGTTAAACTATTATCAATTGTTGTTTGTCGTTTGTGATCGAATAAAAGTTGATATTATAATGAAAGCAAGATTAACAATTGAAAATGATTTATTATTAACCAAAGTTAGGTTATATAAATATATGAATTTATAAATGTGATTTACAAATTAGAATGAAATTTCAGAAGAATATTATATAAATATGATTTATAAAGGATTAAAAGCTAGAAATTTGGGAATTAAATCCCATTAATTTTGGAAATGGTTTTTCTGAATTTTGGAAAATAATAGTGATATTATTTGAAAAATATTTTTGAATGGAAATATCTTGTAATAACCCCATATTTTCGGCCATTCGCCTCCACACATGTCAGACTTGGATTGCTCAAAAGATCGCGTTGTAAATAAATTTGGAACAAATGAAATCAAATACGCAGAATCATAGAAACAGAACAACCAGAATAACTCGCAGCGGAGATAAAAATACCATAGTAGTTCATGAAGCTACTATAACAAAATCTAAAAAAATACATAATATCAGTCTAAAACATATATAATAGAAATCTCAAATACGTAGAAGTTTATGAATACAAGAACTGAAATAGAACAACTGAAACTGAAAGTGAATAGATCACTAGACAAGCAGAATCTCCAGCGAATCCTAGCTCCAGAAAAGAAATCCAAAGCTAAGCTGTAAATACTCAGGCTGACCCAAGCGTATAGTAAAATAGAAAACACTTGAGTCAGGACATATATTCTTATATAATGTAAACTAACTCAAGTGAACTGTAGTAGTAATGTACAATAAATTAAAGGATGCTTGGGATCGCCCATCCTTTAAGGATCAGTTAAACTATAAATTAAATACCTCCCGTGGTTAAAATTTCAAAATGGTATTTTATACTTCTAAATCGAATATCATTTAAAATTCTATATCATTTCAAAAATCCATTTCAAAATATCATATCTTTTCAAAACCACATTCATTTTATTTAAAATACCATTTCAACACTCATTTCAAAATAGTTTATATTTCAAAACAAATTACCTCATTTTAAATCATTAAAATGAAGTTATTATATTTAAAAATTTAAATTATTAAGTTTCCAAATTTTAATCTTTCAAAGTTTATTTATTCACTTAAATTTATTTAAACAAATAAAATTCAACTTTCACAGCATTTAGAAAATGCTATGGAAAGTTACTTTTAAAACAATTCAATTTAACAAAATACAGCATTTAATATGCTATAATAGGGTTACTTTAGTTCAAATAAAACTTAAGTTAATTTTAGCAACTACAACACTTACAAAGTACTATAAGGGCCCTTAATTCAATCTAGCCATTTAGTTTATTTCTATCAATTACAGCATTTACAAATGCTGTAATATCCTTTACATTAGAAATAATAACATTTCAAAATGCTGTTAGTTAAATTCCAAATATTCAATATAATTTCACAAAAAATTAAATTTTTATTTAAATAATTTTAAAATTATAAAATCATATATTTTCACTTTTAAAACAATCATTTAAATACCCTTATATTTATGATTTTATAAAGTTAAATTTTCACTCAAAAATCAATTTAATAATAATTTACTTATATATTTAAACATTCAATTTCAATTCTTTATAATTAAATTTTTAACTTAACACTTAAGTTTAAATTTTCAAATATAACTTATTTTTCATTATATTTACTTAACTAAAAATTCACTTTTAAATAAAATTCACAAATTTCCAATCTAAGTTATATTTCAAAATTCAACTTAAATATTCATTTATTTAACCTTTTAACTTATTCAAAATCATTAACACTTTATAAAATCATTTTAAATTCATTTTAATTCAGATTTTAAATCTATTTATCATATTTCCCACTTAATTTAAATTCCATTTGTATCTAAATCATAATTTCCAAAATAACTTATATTTCAAATTTCTAACTTTACCATTAATTTATTTCACTTATAAATTTTTAGAAAATCAATAATACTTTACAAAATCATTTTTATTTAGTTTAAAATAAAAATATTATAATATTTACATTTCTAAAATACTTCAAAATTTTAGAAAAATATATTTTAACCATAGTCTGTATAAAATTTTCTAACCTAAGTCCAATGATACGGATAATATATCATTTCAATCCGAAATTTACAAAAGGAAAATCCAGGTTTTTATCATTTCAAAACCCGCAATTCCAAGTAAAATGAAATAAATAAAAATCATTCAGGCCTATCATTTCTGCCCATAATGATTTTTCCCTATTCTAAAGTCCGTTTATGTATCATTTCAACCCATAGTGATTCTATTCTACAGGGAACTTATAGTGTGATAAACTGATATAAATAAACAGAATAGCATAATATAATAATAACATATGATATAACAGGTGAATAAGCATGGGTGAACATCATATGATCCTAGCAATAGCAGTTATAACATGATGATATGGTTTACATATTCAATTGTGATCAGTTTACTAGTTATATAAGTATAAATTGTCTGATGAGAATTACTCACTTCTACAAGCTGGAGATAAAAGATTATGACACACAAGCAAAGACCCGGAAAGCATGAAGGCACGACAACACGAATATGATTTGAGATTGGGAGAGCCAAAGTTAATTTCCTTGAATACATTCAAACAAAACAAATATAAACAACATAAGTTTCAAAACAAAATAAAATCAAACAATGCAAGAATATGTACAACAAATAACCCCAAACTTTTTGCACTTGCTTTCAACCACCTATGCTTCAACTATAGATCAGAAACACACTGCGAAGGAGTGGGTTTGGATCTGGTTTAGGATTGAATAGGTCGGCCTAGCATGGGAAAAATGATGGAGCAAAGATTGTGTGCATGTAACCACAAAACGAAGCAACACAACAATGTTTTCAATGCAAATATAGGTCATGGCCAAGCATGGACAGGCACGACCAGGCTTCAGGTGGGTCTAGGGTGACGTGGCAGTGGTGGTAGGTTAAGCTATGGGTGGTGGAGGTGGTGTATAGGTTGGGCAAGGGGAGGTTTGAGGTGGTGGAACCATATAGTGCTCGGCTTGGTAGGAATATGTGAAGTTTGTGAAAACTTGTGTTGGATATGGTCACATATGGCCACGGCTATGACTTGGGGATGGACTGGAGGTGGTGGTAGATGCGGCTAAGGTGATGGAGGAGATGGGAGTCGAGCATAGAATGTGGGAAGGCAAGAGCAAAAGCAATATAAACATGAAGAAAACAAAAGAAAAAGGTGAAGAAGAAGAATTTACCAAAGTTTCTTACTTAGATTTGATGGCCGATCTTAGGAGATGATAATTATTTGTTAGTGTGTGAAAAATGAAAAATGAAGTCAGCTGAAAGAATGAAAGGGAACGGCCAAAGTGAAGTGTTGTTGATTTAAAAATGAATAGGCGAGAATACAAAAAGCTTGGCATATAGAAGGTCTCAAAACTCTTCATATTTCCACCATTTCTTTTGAACTTTAAAATACATTTAAAATGCATATAAATAAAGTAAAAGCACGGAAAAATACTGAATAAATAAAATAAATAATTTTTTAATTAAATGTAATTAAATGAAGAAAATAGCAAAGAAAATGGAAATAATGTTATAAAATTTTGAAAATAAATAAAATAAAATTTAGAAAAATTTAAACATCACTTTTAAAATTATTTAAAAGATAAAATATATGTAACATAACATATATATAAAAATTAGAAGAAGATATAAAAAATAAAATATTATTTATATAAGTTAAAATAAACAATATTGTTAAATAAATTAATTTACACACAATATTGTAAAAAGCATAACTTTCACATTATAAATCAGATTTCAACGAAAAGAAAAGCAGTATTCTTGAAATTTAATTTATCTTCATAATAACAGATAAAATTAAAAAATTCAAATATTTAAATTTTAAATTTAAAAGTCAAAGTTTGACCAGATTGACCAAAAATCCACTTTTTCTGGAAATATCCTATTTATTTAGGTTTGAAATTATAATTCACACAAAAATCAAAATATACTCTTAAAATAACAAAATTTATTCATTTTAAGAAATATAATAAAGTTTTTAAATTAGGAGTTTCAATTTAAATAGTTAAAATAAACAATTAAAATAATTGCAAAATACTGGGTTATTACACTCTCCCCCACTCAAATCTTTTCGTCCTCGAAAAGAGCGAACAAGGAAAATAAGGAAAAGCAAGATGGACAACAAATAGTACCTGGAAAAACAATTTCGGATTCGAAGCACGAATGCTCTCCTCCGTCTTCCAGGTACAATCCCAATCATCAGCACTTCATTATACTTTGATCAGACTAACATATTTCCATCTTGGCTGCTTCATACCTCTGTCGACAATACGAAGTGGCTTACTCTCGACGGTCAGATTAGGCTAAATATCCAAACTATCAAAAGCAGAAGGCTGAACAGTAAGAGATGAGGTATGAAGATACTACAGAAGATGTGAGACATGGAATACATCGTGTATTCCAGAAGGCTTCTCGGCAAATCCAGACGATAAGCCAAGGAACCAACTCTTTCCACAGTGCGGAAAGGATCCTCGAAGAGGAAGAAGGTAGAAATAGTTAGAAGGGAAAGTAGGTTGAAAGACAAGGATGGACCATTATTTTAAAACCGTATACATTTCAATTTAATTTTTTTTATATTTATAATATTTTAAGCATTTTATAATATGATGAATAGTCATTTGATTCAAATTTGTTAGTTCGAAGTAAACAATATTTAAAACATTTTAAAATTATTTAGATAGGTGAAATAAATGATCAAAATATCCTTTATATAATACTTTATCAAAGTACTTTTATAATTCGATGTCTTAACAAGTTTACTTTCGTTCCTGCAGACTCTGGCTATGCGTTGATCAGGCGCAAAGCTAGAATTCTCCAGGTACTTAGTAGAATTGTTTCAACACCCAGTGAAAATGCTGGAAAAACTTAAAAAAAGATATGGAAAGTATAATCCAAGAAAACCAACCAGACAAAAACATTTGTCTAACCATGGATCGCAGATACACACATGTTACGCCTGGATCCCCAGGAAACAATCAATATCCGTAAGCTTTCACAGCCCTGCGAGTTGCGCCATGATGACAAGTAGAATGCAGGATACACAATGGTTACGCCTGGATCCCCTAGGAAACAATCCATACCCCTAGGCCGTCTCAGCCGGGCAGTTTCGCTACTAATGCGACCTACATAGACTGCACGATACACAATGGTCATGCCTGGATCCCTTAGGAAACAATCCGTACCCCTAGGCCATCTCAGCCAGGCAGTTGCGCTATGCAGTCGCAAACATAAGACCATGGAGATCTCCATAGAATTCGATGGACACTCGAGTATCATATCCGAAAAGCCCAAATCAGAGAGAATAATATAGATAGAATGAATCCATAGTGTGGCCATAAACCGGATATCAAGCAGAGGACACTTTCCATGTCTTTACTTCGAAAATATGTATCATATAGTACCTTTCAAAATCACTTTCAAATATCATACTTATATAAAGTCCATTATATATAAGATTTCATTTCCAAATCAAATACTTTCCAAATTAATAGTATATCAAATCACACTTATATAGACTTCGATTATATAAGATTTCACTTTCCAAATTGAGTACCTTTTCCAAATCAACAGTTTTCAAATCACTTCATACTTATACAAATCAATTTTATATAAGTTTGATAACTCCCAAATCAAAGTATTTAAATAAACAAGGTTCTCAATTTCAAACCATTTCAATACCAATTAAGTTTCAAAATCATATATGATTTCGCCAAATCATTTCTTCCTAATTACATATATTCAGTTTCAAAGTTCCTTAAAGCAATAGATTTAGAAAATAATCCAAATTTCCAAATCAACAAAATTTAGGTCAAACAAATTCATTTCCATTTCAAACATATATTTACTTTCAAAAATCATAATACTTCCAAAGTTATAAAGCTTTCGAAACCAAAATACATGAAATCATTACACTTTGAAAATCATAACCTTTCAAAATCATACATTTGAAATCATAAAACATTCCTTTAATTCTTTACATTCACAAATTTATTCAATTAAACCCAAATCTAAAATTTCCAATTTTAATTCAAACCATCAGTTTCAATTCAATTTAGTTTTCCAACAAAACCATTTCAAATATTATCAAATTTCAAAAAAAGATTTGATCCATAGAATAAACTATTCAATCTCTAATATATTAAATATACCATATTTCAAAACTAAATTTTATAATTTCATATATCTCAAATTTTACTTCATTATTACTTAGTTCTGAAATATTCATTTCATAAATCCATCATTTTTAGATAAACTCAAATTACAAGTAAACCAAATATCCTTGCATACAAATATAAACATCAAATATTCATTTATCAAAATCAATTATCGTTTCAAATTCACATTCTTTATCAAAATATAGATTAAATCATTTCCAAACCATTTCAATCATCAAAATCAATTATCATTTCAAATTCACATTCTTTATCAAAACCATCTCTTTTTAAAACCTTCAAACTATTTATTTCTATATGAGAAATACAATTTACCATTGGAAAGATTATTATTCTATATATATACTTTATTAAAAACATTTCAAATCTATATTTCATACCAGTATAATTCAAAATAGTCTTATTTATTTCACTCAACATACAATTTCAAACTCATATAAATCATATTACTTTATACTTAATCATACCAAAATAAACTTATATTCTTTATCAAATACCCTATACCTTTCAAAATTACTTAGCCTAGAAAAGTTAACCTTGATTTGGAAGTGCTCGAACCTTAAAAATAGTCGAAGAAATCATATTTTCAATCCAAGAGTTGGAAATCACCATCAAATCGGTAAACCAATCCCAAAAGATAGGGTTGTACCAAAACAAATCTGAATCTCGAGGACTGAACACCGGCTTACTTTAAATCATTTCAAATATATATATATATACATACATATATCTTTCGAACATCAAACCATACTTCGAAATCTGAAATCAAAATTTGGTTTCACAAAATCACTCGCATAGCAAAGCTACTAGAGTGGCCTCTCTCCAACTCAGAAACTCGAAAATCAATGTCGATGATGTATGCATTCATCACCGAAATTATTTTCCAACGACATAAGTGGGTTCTGGACTTTTATTTTCTTGAAACTTCTTTGAAATCTCTTCGAAATCATTGGAATTCATTCGAATACATTTGAAACATTTCTTATTCAGAAAATATCTTTAAATCATATTATTTTTATATATTTTCCAAAATCTTAAAACTGATTTCAAAACACAGATGTTCGATTCCTCGAAATTCAAATTCAAAACCCTTCAATTATAAACATTTTATATAAGTCAAATTCTTGTAAAATTTTAAAAGTTTCGAATCCTTTCGAAACTTCAAATTTCTCGTTTTAAAAGGTATATAATCCTTACGAAAACATTTCACTTTTATATACAAAATAGGGTCATCCTTATCAAAATAATAATTTCGATGTATGCACAAATTCAAAATAAAATAAAAAAGCATGGATTTTAAAACAAACAGAGATTCCAATTTAGAGGAACTATAATCAAATAGAATTTTGGTTCGAAGATAAGCTCAAACGAAAATGAGATAATTTAATTACCAAATAGAAGGTGGATAAGCATATATAAATCGCGGGCGACCATGATCGGTCCACCGAGACTTCAGGAATATAATCAATTTAGAAATCTAAGGCAAATCGACAGTCGATCGGCAGAGATAGAATCCAGATATAACATAAGGTAGCATATAAACGAAGGATATAAAAATCTCCTGTGAATCAATGCCAAATGTAAAGGAGTTTCACTCCTTTGCAAATCATTCAAAATTTTTCGGAATCGCCGATCTTTAGAGAGGTCATTCTTGGTAGAGTTATGAAATGCTCCAAAATCAAAAGGATAAAATAGGGAAGACAAGACTGGATTTTAGAACAAGTAGGAGCATTCCAAAATTCAAGGAATCCTAATCGATATGAATCCTAACCAAGAGGTTTCTAACAAGGTGGATATTGAAGGAATGAAGTTTAGAAAATCTTGGTTTCAAAATAAGAAAAATTTATACCGAAATAATCTTGGAAATCCTTTAAAATCATTTGGAAATCATTTTATACTTCGAAAATACGTTCTCTCACAAGGAAATGATTCTGAGATTGATTTTATTCATTTAGGGTATTTCTACCCTATCTCTAATGAGTTTTGCTCCGCAGGCTATGGTATGCCTAAAACCAAAGCTCTGATACCAACTGTAACAACCCCATATTTTCAGCCACTCGCCTCAACACATGTCGGACTTGAATTGCTCAAAATACTGCGTTGTAAATAAATTTAGAACAAATGAAATCAAATACACAGATTCACAGACACAGAACAATCAGAATAACTCGCAGCGGAAATTAAAATACCATAGTAGTTCATGAAGCTACTATAACAAAATCTGAAAACAAGTACATAATATCAGTCTGAAAACATATATAATAGAAATCTCAAATACATAGAAGTGTATAAATACCAGAACTGAAATAGAACAACTGAAACTGAAAGGGAATAGATAACTAAACAAGCAGAATCTCCAGCAATTCCTAGCTCCAGAAAAGAAATCCAAAGCTAAGCTGTAAATACTCAGGCTGACCCGAGCGTAAAGTAAAATACAAAACACTCGAGTCAGGACATACATACTTATATAATGTAAACCAACTCAAGTGAACTGTATAGTAATGTACAATAATTTAAAGGATGCTTGGATCGCCCATCCTTTAAGGATCAGTTAAACTATAAATTAAATACCTCCCGTGGTTAAAATTTCAAAATGGTATTTTATAATTCTAAATCAAATATCATTTAAAATTCTATATCATTTCAAAAACCCATTTCAAAATATCAAAATATCATATCTTTTCAAAACCACATTCATTTTATTTAAAATACCATTTCAACACACATTTAAAAATAGTTTATATTTCAAAACAAATTATCTCATTTTAAATCATTAAAATGAAGTTATTATATTTAAAAATTTAAATTATTAAGTTTTCAAAATTTTAATCTTTCAAAGTTCATTTATTCACTTAAATTTATTAAAACAAATAAAATTCAACTTTCACAGCATTTAGAAAATGCTACAGAAAGTTACTTTTAAAACAATTCAATTTAACAAAATACAGCATTTAATATGTTGTAATAGGGTTACTTTAGTTTAAATAAAACCTTAGTTAATTTTAGCAACTACAGCACTTACACAGCACTATAATAGCCTTTAATTCAATTTAGCCCTTCAGTTCATTTCTATCAACTACAGCATTTACAAATGATGTAATATCCTTTACATTAGAAATAATAACATTTCAAAATGCTATTAATTAAATTCCAAATATTCAATATAACTTCACAAACAATTAATTTTTTTATTTAAATATTTTAAACATATAAAATCAAATATTTTCACTTTTAAAACAATCATTTAAATACCCTTATATTTATGATTTTATAAAGTTAAATTTTCGTTCAAAAAACAATCTAATAATAATTTACTTATATATTTCAACATTCAAATTCAATTATTTATAATTAAAATTTTAACTTAACACTTAAGTTTAAATTTTAAATATAAGTTATTTTTCATTTTATTTACTTAACTAAAAATTCACTTTTAAACAAAATTCACAAATTTCCAATCTAAGTTATATTTCAAAATTCAACTTAAATACTTATTTAACCTTTTAACTTATTCAAAAATCATTATTTTAAATTCATTTTAATTCAGATTTTAAATCTATTTATCATATTTCCCACTTAATTTAAATTCCAATTATAACCAAATCATAATTTCCAAAATAACTTATATTTCAAATTTCTAACTTTACCATTAATTTATTTCAGTTATAAATTTTTAGAAAATCAATAATACTTTACAAAATCATTTTTATTAAGTTTAAAATCAAAATATTGTAATATTTACATTTCTAACATACTTCAAAATTTTAGAAAAATATATTTTAACCATAGTCTGTATAAAATTTTCTAACCTAAGTCCAATGATATGGATAATATATCATTTCAATCCGAAATTTACAAAAGGAAAATCCGGGTTTTTATCATTTCAAAACCCGCAATCTCAAGTAAAATGAAATAAATAAAAATCGTTCAGGCCTATCATTTCAGCCCATAACGATTTTTCCCTATTCTAAAGTCCGTTCGGGTACGTATCATTTCAACCCATAGTGATTCTATTCTACAGGGAACTTGTAGTGTGATAAACTGATATAAATAAACAGAATAGCATAATATAATAGTAAAATATGATATAACAGGTGAATTAGCATGGGTGAACATCATATGATCATAGAAATAGCACTTATAACATGATGATATGGTTTACAGATTCAATTGCAATCAGTTTACTAGTTATATAAGTATAAATTGTCTGGTGAGAATTACTCACTTCTACAAGCTGGAGATAACAGATTCTGACACACAAGCAAAGACCCGAAAAGCACGAAGGTATGACAATACGAATATGATTTGAGATTGGGAGAGCCAAAGTTAATTTCCTTGAATACATTCAAACAAAACAAATATAAACAACATAAGTTTCCACTACGCCATAGATGACCTTCTGCAACATTTTTGCAAGGTGTTGCTAACTAAAATGTTGCGACAGCTATAAAATTTTGGTCCTACTACAACGTTGTATTTTTGGTGTTACCTTAGCCATAAAAATGTGTTGCTCTAGCTAAACAAGTGTAACACGATGCAACATTTTTATATAGTGTTGCCATAGATATATTCTAATTAAAAAAATTTAAATTTTTTTTACACCTCAGCGATCCAAACCACCATTTAGAACAAAATCTCAACTGTCGATTCACACCATCGATCCACACCTTACCAATTTCCATTTCCCGCTTTACTTTTCTTTCTCATTCCTCTCTCTGTGAAAATTAGGGCACGCGATTTTTCTTTCTCGTTCCTCTCTATGAAAACTAGGGCACGCGATTCCAGTTGCTTTGATGCTCTGATTGATCGAATCTAGTGTAAGAAACGTTCCTGGTAGCTTGCTCCTTCATTCTCCTTGATTCTCCTTGATTGATTGCTCAAATTGCTTTGACTTCGTCGTCGGGTGCGATGTGATATTATTTGGTATGTTTTCTGCCTTCTGGTTTACTTGATTATTCTCAATTTTGGTTACACTCGCACGCTTTTGCCGATGATGAATTGGGATTTATTTATGGGCTTTATTTCCTATAATCTCGAGTTTAATCTTTCTGTTGGACTTTGAGAAATCTGGTATGTTGGATTGCGATGATGTATTGGTATGTTGGATTTTGGTCCACTGGCTTGATTTTTCTTTGCCGATGATGAATTGCGATGTGATATTATTTGGTATGTTGGATTTTGGTTCACTAGCTTGTTTTTGATTTCTGATCTGAGCTTGTTGGCTCCTTCTGCTGCATTTGTTAAACCAGAACTTGAACCTTTGTTAAACTTGTTCACATACCTTTGTACCTTGCTGCATTTGTTAAACCAGAACTTGAAGTATTTGTATTCTGCTGTCCTCTTGAAAACTGCTTCACTTGAAAACTTCTGCATTTTTGAAAATCAGAACTTTGAAAGTGATCTTTGGTTTTATTAAACTGTTGACTAATCTGAACATTGAGTTTTGGTTTCCGCGATATATACAAACATATGTGTGTTGAGCTTTGTTGGTTTTGCTTGGTCTGTACTGAACTAGTACCATGCTAACCTTGTTCTTTAACATGAACTAATGCTCCAAGTCCTCTGTATATCATATTACTGCCTATGTTTCTCTTGTACATGCCTGATGCATTCACTGTTTTTGCTTGATGGGCTGCCTATGTGTACTGCTGTGTTTCTTGCACTAGCTTGTCTACATTTTGCTGAACCTGGTTCTTGTTTATTTTGTTGGTTGCTTGGCCCTGAGTTGAATCCAGTCGATGACTCGGGTTTGACCTTGTGCCGTGTTCATTTTTTTTGGCTTGTCTACATATCTGGCTGCACTTGAGTATGAACTTGCACTTGAGTAGTTGCACTTGAGTAGTTTCTTGTACCAAGCCTTATGATGCATGTATGTTCATCCATGTACATGCATTTCTTGGTCATGTTATGTTGCTTGCTGTGTTAAGTACTACTTTGTGCACTTGGCTTCTCCTTTGTGCATTTTTGCCTGAACTGTTGCTTGCTGTCTTCCATACTGTCTTGTATCCATGTGTTGCATTCATGTTTGGCTTGTGCACTTGTGAACAACTGACTTGTGCATTCACAGGTTGTCCGTGCAAATATTTGGTCCCTGTTAGAAAAAAATATGAAAAGAAACAACCCAAATACCTGAGGCAAATAATATAACAAAAATATTTTCATTTTCTGTTCGAGTTAAATATTATTTTCCAGATTACTGCTTTTGAATTATATGTGACAGGTATTGAAGACTGGACAGCTGGATACAAGCTTGAAGACAGAGTCAAATCAAATGTGCTTGAGTTTGAAGATTGGACCCGCTACTCGGCTCGCCTTCGGCTCGAAACTCGGCTCGTCATATATTTGTCAGTGTCGGTGCCTGTATAAATTGAAACTGCATATGTAATGAGTGAACTGAGTGATGTAGTGAGGAATATCTGTATATGTGAATATCAGTGTTATATATCATTGAATTGTAAAATAGTGGAGTCAGGAATTTGTACTATTTCAAATTTTGAAATAAAATATTTATTTAAATAAATTACTTTTTGAATATCAAATTCTGTGCAATAGCATTTTATTAAATAAATATTTATTTCTATTAAAAAATCAAATATGCTCTACATTGTGGGCCCCATAAATTTAGAAAGTTAATATCTATAGCAACATTTTGGAATGTTGCTGCAGACACATATGGATGCTGCTATAGACCCAAATAGGGTTCTATTGCAACAATATTACTTATGTTGCCTTAGATAGTCAAATGTTGCCTTTGAGGTCTAAGGCAACGGCAAAAATTGCATCACCCGAAAAGTGTTGCCATAGACCTATGGCAACATATTTTGGGCCTGACCCAACATTTTTTTTGTGTTGCAGAAGGCCATTTATGGCGTAGTGTTCAAAACAAAATAAAATCAAACAATGCAAGAATATGCACAACAAATAACACCAAACTTTTTGCACTTGCTTTCAACCCCCTATGCTTCAGCTATGGATCAGAAACACATGGCTAAGGAGTGGGTTTGGATCTAGTTTAGGGTTAAACAGGTCGGCCTAGCATGGGAAAAATGATCGAGCAAAGATTGTGTGCATGTAACCACAACACAAAGCAACACAACAATGTTTTCAATGCAAATATAGGTCACGGCCAAGCATGGACAGGCACGGCCAGGCTTCAGGTGGGTCAGAGGTGACATGGCAGTGGTGGTATGTCATGCTATGGGTGGTGGAGGTGGTGTATGAGTCGGCCAAGGGGAGGTTTGAGGTTGTGGAACCATATAGTGCTCGGCTTGGTAGGAATATGTGAAGTTTGTGCAAACTTGTGTTGGATCTGGTCACATATGGCCACGGCTATGGCTTGGGAATGGACAGGAGGTGGTGGTGGAGGCAAACAAGGTGATGGAGGAGATGGGAGCTGAGCATAGAAGGTGAGAAGGCAAGAGCAAAAGCAATATAAACAAGAAGAAAACAAAAGAAAAAGATGATGAAGAAGAAGAATTTACCAAAGTTTCTTGCTCAGATTTGATGGCCGATCTTAGGAGATGAGAAATATTTGTTAGTGCGTGAAAAATGAAAAATGAAGTCGGCTGAAAGAATGAAAAGAAATGGCCAAAGTGAATTGGTGTTGATTTAAAAATGAATAGGCGAGAATACAAAAAGACTTAGCATATAGAAGGTCTCAAAACTCTTCATATTTCCACCATTTCTTTTGAAATTTAAAATACATATAAAATGCATATAAATAAATTAAAAACAAATAAAAATACTGAATAAATAAAATAAATAAATAAAATTTTAATTAAATATAATTAAATGAAGAAAATAGCAAAGAAAATGTAAACTATGCTATAAAATTTTGAAAATAAATAAAATAAACTTTAGAAAAAATTAAATATCACTTTTAAAATTATTTAAAAGACAAAATATATGTAAAGTAACATATATGTACAAACTAGAATAAGATATAACAAATAAAATATTATTTATATAAGTTAAAATAAACAATATTGTTTAATAAATCAATTTACACACAATATTGTAAAAAGCATAACTTTCACAATATAAATCGGATTTCAACGAAACAAAAAGCATTATTCTTGAAATTTAATTTATTTTCATAATAAAAGATAAAATTTAAAAATTCTAATATTTAAATTTTAAATTTAAAAGTCAAAGTTTGACCAGATTGACCAAAAATCCACTTTTTCTGGAAATATCCTATTTATTCAGGTTTGAAATTATAATTCACACAAAAATCAAAATATACTCTTAAAATAACAAAATTTATTCATTTTAAGAAATATAATAAAGTTTTTAAATCAGGAGTTTCCATTTAAATAGTTAAAATAAACAATTAAAATAATTACAAAATACTGGTTTGTTACACATCTTAAAAAAGTTTTAAAAGGAATAAAAACACTGAGCTCACTTAAGTCACTCGAAAATAATTTCAGTGATGATTGCAGCATCATCGACATTCATTTTCGGTTTTCCAAGAGAGGAATTACTAATATTGAAATTTTGATTTATAATACTAGTTTTGATTTTAAAATCCAAAGGAATGATTTGATACACCAAAGGGGATTATGTATATATTATTTCAAAATGATTTGAAATGAATAATAATAAGGTGTTTAAACTTTGGAAGTTTTCAATTAGGTATTTTATGAAATGTGAGAATATAAGTTTGATAACTTATAAATTTTAAAAATTATTAAGTTAAAGCAATGTTTTAAATTGTTAAATGTGAATGCAAGAAAAGTAAATTTGAAATTGGATTATGTAATTTAATTTAATTTAAGTTAAGTTAGATAAAATTATTTTTGAAATAAATTTATGAGATTTGAAATAAATTAGTGAATGAGCTAATTAAATAAATTAGTAAATTGAAAATGGTTAGAAAAAGGTATGAACTTAAGTTATAGAGTGGAAATAAACATGTGAGGTGTGGTACAAGATGTTGTTATAAACTTAAGTAGAATTTTATGAAAAAGAATATTCATGAATGGGTATAGTATAGAGTGAAATGTGTTAAACATAATTTGGTGGAATTGTTCTTAAGGGATAATTAGTATTGAAAGAAATATACTAAGTAAATAATGAATGTGAATAAAGCAATATGAATAATGATTGTGAATAATTGAATGTAAATGAAATGAATGTGAATAAAGGAATTTGGTGTAGCAAAGAATCAATTGAAATAAATACCTGGGTTGTACGTATATTATTTTATTCGCATAACAGTTTGATCCAAATTCGGGTACATGATTATGAGATGA
Source organism: Allium cepa (assembly GCA_030765085.1). NCBI lineage: Eukaryota > Viridiplantae > Streptophyta > Magnoliopsida > Asparagales > Amaryllidaceae > Allium > Allium cepa. The sequence continues at coordinate 645,897,193 of CM060939.1, read as the reverse complement.
TTTACATCGATTCGAAGTAGATTTTTCACTCGGTTCTTGACGACGAGCACTGAATAAGGATTTTTGATTAATTCCGGAATTCTCTATCATAGTATATGGCTATATAAGGAGAATGGCGGTTTCTAATCAAGGAACTAGATCTGAATCCGCACTAGAGTGGTCGTGTGAACGATACTAGTTTGGAAGTGAGATTGTGTGATCGAGCAAACAAACAAATTTGATTGTGCGTATGGATGATATATGGACATCGTACGGACTTAAATAATTTAAATGTTGAAAATTGAAATTGCAGAATAATATGATTATGAATTATCTGATTAGATATCATTGGTAAATAAGATGTTGGTACATAAAAGAAAACAGATTTCATTGGTAAAATTTTGTTGCCTAACAAAAAGGTACATGTTTATATTTTTGATTGATTTGATGATTTTATGATTGACCCACTTGGATTTGGTTTTCTTCTGTTGGGTGGTTTGGGCCCGTATTGGTGATTAGTGGTTGTTCTGATCTAGCCACACAAAAGAGCACCGGCGAAATGTTTCGAAAATTTAAAGAGTCGAAATTTTGAAGAAATTTTTGATAACTTAAATTTGGTTTTGAGTCATAACCTAAAATGATTGAATGTGATAATATTAGTTGGAATCAATGAATGAATTTGGGAACTTTGTACAAGTAATAACAAGGTTTAAGAAATTAGTTTAGAGTTAAAAGGAATTTGTAAGTTATTTCAACTAATTGGTTTTAAAAAGTAATGGGTCTGGGCATTTTTCCTACACTTCGTATTTTTGAGGATGAAATTCTTTTAGGGGGAAGAAAGTAATGACCTAGAATTTTAGTTGTTTGAGTTTTAAATATTTAATAATTTTTAAATATTGAAAACTTAATTTTATAGGTTAAATAACTTAAATTTCAAACATATCGATTTAGTGGGTAATTTAATTAATGAATTTAGTAATTTAAAATTGTTTAAATAATTGAATCTTGGGTTTTAAGTTGGATAAAAATAATTTAAATGCTTACTTAAATCCTATTAATAAGAATGAAGAAAAAGTTTCAAATTTGATTTAGAAGTGATTTAACTAATTTTGAAATTAACTAGTTTTAATTAACATCCAAAAACAGCCTTCCGGACACAGTCTCAGATTTTGACGAAACAAGTTTCATTGGATCTATAATAGTGAATTACAATTTCGTCAAATTTCATAGTGATCAGATATACCGTTTGGCCGTGCGAGATTGAAACGCATTGGAATCAATATCGAAAATTTCAAAAAGCTATCTTCTGCATACGATCAAATTAGGTCCTGAAACTAGTTCTGCTACGTTTGTAATAGGGGTATAACATATAGAACGCCGGGCGGAATGTCTCCTTGGGGTCCGAAATTATAAAGCTAGATACTTTGAATTTAAATTATATATATATATATATATATATATATATAAGATTTGACTATACATGGCCGTGACCCATCACCATCCACCATGACCATATCTATTAGCCAGGCCCCAACCCATACCCCATCGTCATCACCTAAACCATGTGTATATATGAACATCTCTGATCCGCTTCTTCATTTTACATCTCCAGTAAACATTCTAGGTTAGAGAAAAGACTAAATTTCCCTTCATTCAAAAATCAACAACTTCAAATCCGACCGTAATTAGCTCGAGTGATCAACATGAAACATGTGGATAATCCTATGTAGTATTTTTAAAAATTGACTAATCAAGATTTCATTGAGAAACGTTTGAGTTATTGTTGATAATCAGCAGGGGGAAAATATTTTCGGAAACTTCGAAAAATGATTCCTCATGATTCATGTAGAATTACTCGACACCGTAAGAGTCATTGAGTTTGTATCGATGAGTAGTAGTTATCATGTGAATTTTGTAAGATTTGGTTTTGATGATTGATGATGGTTGTGAGCTAGGGTTAGCTTATGTGGATAATCTGGTCACTGATTCGTAGAATGGAACTTGAATTTGGAATCGGAGACAAGTTTTACAGCTCGACGCTAATTTTCGTGAAGTTCTATTAGCTTTTGGGTTGCGTGACCTATGGTGCATGACGAGAAAAGTGTCAGGTTGTGTTTCAAAGGTCCGGCGCATAGTTTCTGGTTCAGGCGAGTGGAGATCGTCGCGAGGAGTTCATTGGCGAAGACGGATTCAAAAACAATCGTATCTTGCTCCGTATTGTCGCTGGGTCATGCACGTTCATGTCTAATACCACTATGCATGTTCAAATTTGGAGAGGGAAGAAGATAGAGGGGCATAATGGTAAATATGGTCAAGTTATAATTTCTTATTTAATTATTATTAAAAATCCGATAATTTATAAATTGCATAACTCTCCCATACGAGATTTAATTGAGACGAAACTTTTTTCATTGCGCTCATGATGATGAAAGCTTCACGATAGAACTAGTTTGGTTAGATTTGGAGATAGTTGAAATTTAGGCTAAAATCGAACATGTTCGATCTTAACTGCAAAGCGAAACGCCTCGGCGACAATAGAAAATTTCGGTTAAATTTATACTCACATTTTTGGTTAACTTGTATAGTTGATAAAAATTGTAAGATGAATGTTTGGATGAATTATTATATTTATCAGCTTTTTTGGATATATTCCCGCCTATTAGAGCGGTGAGACCATATTGCGTTCCGGTGTAAGAGGCGATGACCATGTATATACGAATCCCACATCGAAGTAGTTGATTTATTTTTTATGATTGGATACGTTTGTGATGCAGGGATGCAAGTTGGAGGTGTCCAATAGGATTCCTCGCTATTATTGAATTTTATTGTTTCAGTAATATTTCCTTTATATGGATTACTGAATAATAAATATGATTGTGGACACCGTGTTTATAACATCGTTATACGTTTGAAAATAAAATCCAATAGTGATAGAAAATCAATATTGATATTGGTTAGGTGTTGGGGGGCTATTGGCCTCAAATTAGTATTTTAAAAATACTATAAATTGCCTTTTAAGTCAAAATTGGTTGTTTTTTAGACAAGAAATAATCTTTAAATCCAAAATTGGATTTTGGAAATATTTTGTTTAATAATAAGTTAATTAAATTCATTAATATTTTTTTGAGTTAATTAAATATATTAATATTGTTTTTAAGTAATTAATTATATTAATATTGTTTTTAAGTTATTGAATTATATTAAAATGGTTTTAAAATTGTATAATTATATTAATATTATTTAAAGGTCATTTAATATTTTAATATTGTTTAAAGTTATTTGTTTATAGTTAATATGTTTTTAGAATTTATAAAAAGGTTAGTTATTTCCAAAAATTGCTATGGTTTGAAATTAATAATAAGGATTATTAATAAGGTTTTGAAAATAAATTATTATTATTTGTGAAGACGCTAGAGATTAATTATTATTATTCTTAAAAAATATTTTGAAATCATTAGTAATTTATTAAGATGTTTTAAAATTTATAAATTCATTTATTTATAATGTTTATTGAAATAATTATTACTATATAATGGTGATTGATGGGAAAGGATTTTTAATTATTTATAAATGTTTCTAAGAGCCATGATTAGAGTTAAAAGACCCAGATCTTATAAAGGAGTTATAAAATGGTTTGAAGAGTTAAGGAAAGGTTATTTTGCAAGGTGAAAGAGCTTATAAATGGTTAGATATTTATAAATTTTTTTTATAAATGGGTTATAGATTTATAAAAGAAGTTTTATAAATGGTTTATGGATTTATAAAAAGGTTTATCAATGATCTTTGAAATGCACAAGAAGCTTATAAGTGATGTAATTTTTTATAAAGGGATTATAAATGGTTTACGAAGATTTATAAAATGGTTTGGAGGATTATAAGGGAATTTATAAATGATTTGAGAATTGAATGAAAGGATTTTTTTTTTAAAAACTTGCATATATACTTATATCGTTGATATAATTATAGGGATATTTTCTAAGTATTGAGATTATAGGAATTGGTGGATATATCTATGTAAAAGTATTCTTATACAAGTAACTTACAAAGTGGTTTTATTTATAAAAGACTTCTTAAAGGAGGCTAGTAATTACATAAATGTTTAACCAATGTTGGTTTTCTCTATGAACAAAATCCCTGTTTGAATGTTTATTATTCATTAGTTAAGTTACCGACTATCGAGATTGGACCTAAACGTAACTTTTGAAATATCTAGGAGAAACATGTGGGTTATATGGCACAGTCATCTCCGATGATGTTGTACTGTGCGTATAAGTTTCGTTCTGTTCTCCTAGGACATTGATAAGGAAATCCATCCTTTAATGGTTAGGAGGTGATCTTTGATCTTATCCTTGACTGTTTATTTTCTAGAGAACCGGGGTTGAGTTTATTGAAAATTAAAAATGCTGTTTCGAAGAGACCGGGATCAGATAAGTTATTCGAAATCCACTTCGATCCAACGAATGCATATTGAAGTGAAGGCACCGTGAAGAGCATGGAATCTAAGATAGAGATGTGCAGAGCAAGGCTAATCTCTATTAATCCTGAGGGTGATTCCAAAGCGGATGTAGTAGGAATAGTGCCTTCAGTTTCGTTCAGACCCAAAATGGACTTATATGTAAGAATGCTATCATCATATTGTCACTGGAGGGAAATGAGCATTCTAAGTGTAAATGTTCTTGAAAGATAATCATGGCCTCAAGCTTCATCAATCGGGAATGACTAAAACAGAGGAGATACGATAAGGCTATGTGGGTCGCACCCATTAGGGTATATCATCGCCTTTCTAAATGGCCATTCATATTTTCAGATTCCGCTTTGCATGTGAGCTCTGTAAAACAGTAGGGAACAACCGCGGTGATATCATATTCAGTATTATCTAGCAAGGGGTAAGCCAGTGCTGTGTTGGTAGGGTCGTTAGGTACGATCTCGGTACACTATTCTGGAGGTGTACTATGACGGACGGTACCCCAGTAGCCCAGTCATTAGTTGGAATCCATTCTCCAATACAAGCTTTACTATTTTAGTTGTATACCAAATATGCTGAAACGTGAGATTGTATGCATTTCAGCTATTCATATTTTGCTTATTATTATAATATAATTGGAATTTCTATAGAAAACATTTGGTTTTCATAAGGTAAAAACCTGTTGTGTTTATGTGTGGCGTGGTCTTATGAGATACTCTTGATTTACAATGATTTTTATATAACTTAAAAATCTATTTAGTGTGTGTTTTCTCACGCTGGCTTTCCTGACTGATTCGGGTGTTATTTTGTTATAATTCTCGGGTCAGATCGAGTATATTACAGATTGATTTTGATGCTTGGAGCTTAAAGATTCGGATTTGAGGCCTACAGATGTATTCACATGAATGGTAATTTTCCGTTGTATTCATTGTTATGCTTATTAGCAATTGTGAGGGCAGGCTGTTATATCTGTCCAAGATGAAATAGGTTAGTATACTTTGATTGATGTATGTATATACATATATTACTGTTTTGTTTTTATATAAAGATTTATGATATATCATAGATTATTGGTTCCGCTGTGAGATTCTATGTTATTTAGTTTTCTTCTTATCTTCTTCCTTTTTTTCCCTAACAATCGGGTCTTCCGGCAGTCGAATTGCTCGGCGTGTGATACAATAGACGTATTAGTACCTATTATCAAGAGTCGAAAGCTCGGTTCATTACATTATCTCTCAGCCTACTCAAATAAATTTTGAGCACCCAAGAGTTTAAAGGGGAAAACTTAGAGTCTGACAAAATGCTCAGTATGAATAATACTATATATCTCGGTTATTCGATGTTAAGTGAGATCACATCGCTTAGCAGAACGGGTATCCCCTGACTAACATCCTTTTAAAATATATCTTTTGTAAATCTTTTCCTACAACCAAAACTGGTTAAAATCTGTAAAGCAACATTATGGAAACATTCATATTAGGTAATAAATGAACTATTTGTTTGAACACTATAGTTATATTTGGCTAACTACTAAATTTTGGCTGACTCGGGCCAACCAGAAAATATAATCAAAATAATCTAACATCTGTTAGACACTCCTATTCTGGACGGTCTGTTCTTAACTATCTGTTAAATACTTCTCCTGTGGACGGTCCGTTCCTAACTTAACATCTTCTAGGGTCGCCCGATCCTATTTGTTTTGCAGGCTCACTAATAACCTATATGTATGCAAATATATATACCTTTCTGTGTGTAATCATAATTTTAGTCTTACATGTGACAAAGCCCTACACACTGAATTTTAGAGAAAATTATCTGGGGCTAATAGAGAATGTATAGGGCACGATCTTATACTAGTCTCATATGGTATTCTAATATCTGAGTCATTTTACTTAAGGATCATTTCCCTTAAATTTTCCTTAAAAACCTTTTCACACAAGGAAAATACATATACTATGCTTTACTCAAAATCACCTGCTATGTTATATATACTTTACTCGAACCTTAGTTGAGGAAAACATTTAACTTTTGAAAGTACCCATTTTGAATCCATTGAAAGCACCACTTTCAAAACCATTGAAAGCACCTTTTTCGAAACCAAGTAAAACCCTTTATCTAATTTAGGCCGAAAGGCGAAAACCCTCCTTTCGAGACCATTCATATAAACTTTTCAAAACCCATGAAAAAAACTTTTCCTTTGAAAGCTATAAAATCTTAGACATTAAATCTTAAAATACATTATAATCGCCTTTCAAAACCATTAGAAAAACCTTCCTTTTAGACCTTTCGAAAAAGTTAGAAAAAAACCTTCTGAAACCATTAGGGAACCACCCCTTAGAAACTTTTATATAAAACCTTTCGAAAGCATCAATATTTTTATGAACAACAACCTTTCGAAAGCATTTAGGTTCAATTTAAAACATGTAGGAAAACACCTTGCGAAATCATTAAATCATCTCCTTTGAAACCATTTGGGTTATATTTCAACAGAGAAAAAGAGCGACTAAAGCCATTTAAGTCGAAAGTCGTTCTTATGAAAGATATTCCTAAGCAAAGAAGTGATGGTGTCGAAACCACACTTCCGAAAGCATTGGAGAAGTGACCAAGTTTAAAGCAAAGTATTCCTTCCGAAATTATTGACTTCGAAAGGTAGAAAAGTGGCAGCTAGGGGTTTCTACCCCTTCGAAAGCGTTACTTAAAAGAAAAGAGTGCAACCTATTCGAAACCTTTCCTTTAAAAATAGTTGACTCAATCGAAAGCCAGCCGAGTCGAAAGCCAACCGAGTCGAAAGCAAAGCAGGCGCTCTTCATTTAAAACAAAGGCATGCTTCGACTCCATCGGAACCCCATGTTTCGATCCTGTACCTTCCGCCTTTATCCAGTACACTACGTACAAAGTAAATTGATACATGTGCATTGGTTTCGAAAGCAATGGTGGTGAAACATCTAGGTCGGAACCCCTGGTGCCGAAAGTGGTGGAACATACTAAAATCATGTAAATTTTGGTTTTAACTTAAAAGAGAAACACTTTTCAACCAACCTGTTATGTTTGTCAAATTTTCACTGGTTGCCAAATTTCTTTTTCAAAAGTGCTACCAAGTTTTCAGAAATAAAAAATAATTTTATTTTACAAAATACCTTTTCTCCTTTTATAAATATGTAAAAAATTTAAGCCCCATGCCTTAAATAATTTTATATATTCGTCAAAACACTTGGTGAAGTTCTAATAAATTTCTAGAAAATCATTTTCAATATGTTTTCTAACGTATATAAATTTCAGATCCAAATAATTAATTATTAAGCCATACATAATTTAAAACACAAATAATCATTTTCTTCACTAGAAAATTAATATAAAATCCACAATAACTCAGGGAATTATGAAAATGGAAACCGATCTCTTAAATATCATTCTTATCTATATCTAAAATCACAAGAAATTTTGATGTCATTTAGTAGGGTTTTCATATCAAAACATATCATAAAATCAAAACAAGCACAAATGGTGATCAATTATATATAAACATTTAGTCATCCAAAACATGGCATAATCTTGCAAAATAAGTTCTGATTTCCTTAAAACCGAAAACCATAAGAAAATGAGATATGGTAATTATTCACCTTAACTTTGTGATTAAAGGTGTGAGATTTGATCTTGATTAAGTAATTTGATTTTTTCTCTTGAATTCTTCTTCTTACCTCTTCCTAATGGTGGCTGGCCTCAGCTCTTTTTATTTATTTATGACAAAATGAAGTGAACATGAACGTTAAAGGGTTAAGGGTATACGGTTTTTCCTTGTTCCTATTTTGCCCTTGCTTATTTTCTAACCCTTTTTACTCTCTTTTGTCTATTTTATTTCATGTTATCTCGTTTGATTTACTCATTAACATTGAACTACTACCTCTTATTCAATCACAAATCTTAATCCATCAATCATCTTATATTATTTATTTAATTTAACTAATTAAATATTCTAAATAATATTACTAAAAATTAGGGCCATTATAGACTCCCGTCCTTAAAGAATTTCGTCCTCGAAATTATGATAAGGTACACAATCAATCAAAGAGGTAAAACATACCAACAAACAAATCAGGATAAGCATCTCTAATCTTGCTCTCAGTCTCCCAAGTATAGTTCCTCTCATCATCTCTCCATTGGACCTTCACTAATCTGATGAAATCTTCTTTGGCCTCTTCCCATCTCTTGCGACTAAACATATCGGCTTTTCAACTATAGTCAAGTTCGGCTCTACTACTAGATCCTCTAATACAATCAGTGCTATAGTAGTCTCAGGGTCTCTAATACACTTTCTAAAATGAGAAACATGGAAAACATTGTGAACTCTTGCCAAAATACTCGGTAAATCTACTCTATATGCGAGTTTTCCGATCCTCTCACTAATAGAAAAGATCCAACGAATCTCAGTTCCAACTTTCCTGATCCTCCGAATCTAATCACACCCTGCATCGGTGATACCTTAGTAACAACCCATATCCAATGGAGAACTCTATATCTTTCCTTCTTCTATCTACATAACTATTCTGCCTAGACCGAGCTTCCTTTATTCTAGCTCGAATCAACTCAATCTTCTCTACAGCTTCTCTTACTAAATCAAGACCAAGAACTAGACTATCCCCGGTCTCTAACTAACAAACGGGAGATTTACATGGCCTTCCATACAATGCTTCAAACGGTGCCATCCTAATACCATTCTGATAACTGTTGTTATACAAAAAGTTGGCTAATGTTGATGGTCTTCCCATGATCCCTAAAAACCCAATACACGAGCTCTTAACAAATCCATAAGGGTTTGTTAACTCTTTCTATTTGCCCACTTGTCTGTGGATGGTAAGCGGTACTCATCTTGAGCTTGGCACCAATATATCCTATAGACTCTTCCAGAACTCACTAGTGAACAAGAAATCTCTATCAATTACTATGCTTCTAGAAATTCCATGCAGTCTAACCACATTCTTCATTTACAACTTTGCTAAAATAGGCGCCGTCCTAGTTGACTTAACTGGAATGAAATAGGCACTCTTGGTCAGTCTATCCATTATGACCCATATACTTTCATTTCCTCTACTAGACCTTGGCAACCCGCCAACAAAATCCACTGAAATAGAATCCCATTTCCAAACAGGAATATCCAGTGACTGAATCAATCCCCTTGACTTCTGATGTTCAGCCTTTACCTATTGGCAATTCAAACACTACTTTGCCCATATTCCAATAGCCCTTTCATTCCTTCCTAGATTAAACTTCTCTTCATATACTGACACATCTTAGTTCCTCCTAGATGAATAGTGAACTTCGAATGATGGCATTTCTCCAAACTTCTTTCCTTATGTCCCTTATATTCGAAACACATAACCTCCCTTTCTTTCTCAACCACCCGTTTTGGTCAAGACTGAAATCCGTCAAGTCATCGCTCTCTGTTCCATCTCTTAACTTCGTGATTTGTAACTAACACTAGATTTTCCTCATGTTTATAAGCTAACCTTTCGATCATTACCGGTCAGACTTATAAATAAGACGACGTAACACTTCCTCCACTAGACCCAGCCTCGGATTTTCACTGCACTCTACAAGCAGACAGTGCTTCTAAATCTTTTCACTCAACTATCATTGCCAATACTGCATTATGATGCTTCTAGCTAAGTGAATTTACTACCTCATTTCATTTTCCTAGTGTATACTCGATCCCAAAATAATAAGCAGCAGTAAACTCTAACCATCTCTACTGTCTCATTTTCCAATCCTTTTGAGAGAATAAATACTTCAACGACTTATGGTTCTAATAAAGCTCAACCCTTTCTCCCAAAAGGTAATATCTCCACACCTTCAAAGAAAAAATCACTACAGCTAATTCCAAATCATGCTTTGGACATCTAACCTCATACAATCTAAGATGTCTAGAAGCGTAGGAAATCACTTTGTTTCTCTGCATCAACACAGCTCCTAATCCAGTTCCATACGCATCAGTATAAACTATTAAATCTCGATTCTCCTCCAAAAAACCTGATATAGGTACAAGGTTCAATAAGTGTTTTAAGCTTTCAAATGCTTCCTTACACCAATCAGTCCACGTAAACTTCACATCCTTTTGTGTTAGCTTAGTAATCGGTGCTGCTATCCACGAAAAATCCTTTATAAACCTTCGATAATATCCATCCAATCCAAAGAAAATCTTTATCTTAGTCACTGTCTCGGGTCTCTTCCAATTATTAACCGTTTCAATCATAGTCGGATGTACTAATGACCCTTTCTCTGAGACTACATGACCAAGAAACTTCACTTCCTTCTTCCAGAAGCGACACTTCAAAAACTTCGCCTTCAGCTGGTGCTGCCTTATCGTCTCAAGCACCACATAAGATGAACTTCATGCTCCTTCTCATCCTTAGAGTATATCAAAATTTCATCTATGAAAACCAACAGGTACCTATCCAAGTGCTCTCGAACAACTCGATTCATCAGATCCACAAAAAATGCAAGCGTGTTAGTTGGTCCAAACGGCATAACTAACCATTCATACGATCCATATCGAGTCATAAATGCCATCAAAGGTATCTTGGCTCCACTCAATTGGTCGAACAAATCGTCAATTCTCGACAATGGATCTCCATTCTTTATCGTCCTCTTATTCAACTTATGATAATCAATACATAGCCTCAATGATGTATCTGGCTTCTTAGCAAATACTATTGCTGCTCCCCAAGATGAACTACTCGGTTTGATGAAACTCTTGCCCTCCAAATCCACCAACTGAACCTTCAATTCCCTCATCTCTGTAGGTGTCATCCTTCTTGATGACCTACTCACCGGTTTTGCTCCAGGCACCAAATCTATCCGAAACTCAATGTCTCGATTGGTAGCAATCCAACTATAGGCTCAAATGCACCCGCGATTTCTCTAACCATGAAGACTCGATTTAGCTCATCTTCCAACTCCACAACACCCAACAAAGCATTCATCTCACAAGTCACAACTAAGGTTTTCTGTGGTGTAAACTATCTAATCATTACAGTCACAGTGTCTAAGTGATATTTCCCTATCATGGAAAAATATCCTAGCATCATATTCACTTAACCGATCCTTACCCAATATAATTTCGATCCCTAAAAAGTCAAACACATGTAAATAGCAAACAAAGGTATGTCCTAACAAGTCAAACTCTAAGTGGTCGCTCTTCATCTCAAGTGTCTCATACGCTCCTATTGGATTTGCAACTCTTAAGGAAGTAACTAAATATGACGGTTCTAGGTTAAACCTATCTTCCAAACATTGAGATATAAAAGAATGTGATGCACCAGTGTCATACAATAACAAACATGCCATGGATCTGAAGCGTACCTCCTAACACCGCCTTTCCATTCTCCTGCATTGCTGGCTTTGAAGTAGCGGTCTCTAATGCATACACCTTGCCCTTTCTATCTTTAGCGGGCTCTTTGCATTGATTCTTACAGTGGCCTATCTGGTTGCAATTGAAGCATCTGATGTTCTTCTTCCCAATCACTTGCTTTGGCTTCCTAGTATGACATTCATTGGCGGAATGACCCATCTTGTCGCACTTAAAACAAACCACCTCGAACTTTCCTTTCTTTACTACTCCTTCCTTTTGAGCACCTTTCTAGTGAAAGAACTTCCTCTTCTGACCTTGCCCAGCCTGGACCTCCTTCTCCTTCTTCTTCTCCAAACAAGTAAACATCTCCTCATGTCTTAACGCCATCTCCACTACCACATCATTGGGATCTCTAAAATGAGGTAATGTAGCACTGACCAACTCAAGCTTCAATCCTCTGATAAACTTCTCATTCCTTTTCATCACTATGTATACAGTAGCATAACCATATTTAGCTAACTCTTCAAACCTACTATCATACTCCAGAATAGTCATCTCCTCCTATTCTAGCTTAGCAAACTTTTTGATCAAAACAAACTACGCCATCACCGACAGGAACCTCTCTTGGAACCTCTTCTTAAACTATGCCCATGTCATCATCTCCTCATCTACACCAGCTGTCACACTATTCAACCAAAATAAAGCCGCTCCTGCCTCCTCTTCTGCTCATTATTGAGCCTTAAGTCAACAAATATCCCTTCATAGTGTAGTAGCCAGTTCTCTACCTCTATAACATCTTCAGTTCCAATAAAATCTTCCCTCCAAGCCTAGCGTAATCTCTACTCAAGTTAGCATAATGGTTGACCATCGGAGCTTCTTGAACTCCTCCTCTAGCAACATTTTCTTCAAAAACTCCAGCGGAAATTCCAGCTTGCATTATGTTCAAAAAACTGATACATAGCTCCCATATCCACTTGTTGGACTCTAGCACCAACATTATCCGCCTGAGCCGGACCTTAGGTCCTCATTGTATTCGATCAGGCATTTCCATTTATGGTGGTGCTGTCCCCGCCTAAGTTAACTTTGCATCTTCTTGCGTCCATATCTGTATTGAAGCCTCATGAGATATAGAAGAATAGCCTAAGAGATATAGAAGAATAGAGATATAGCATATACTTATATATAGCAAATACATGTATGTTACTATAGCACTGTCCCATATCCTGATCATATTCTAATTCCTTAGGATTATGTTTTCAAAATTCATTTTTTGTTAAAGTATTTCATAAACCTATGCTCCGGTACCAAGTTATAACATCCCATATCTAGATCCCCAAAGCTAAGCACTACAGATGTTGTAGTCATCTATAGTGTTAACTTATGGCGACTAAATACGGCTATGTCAATGGTATCTATAATATCAAAAGCACTTGAATAAGAACAAACCACAGAATTCAAAACATCATTTTTTCCATTACATTTCAAAACACATGTTCCATATTCAAATTACATAATCCCAAAACATTTCCCATGTAAATATCAAATATAATTATTACATAAATACACAAAAGCGAAATATGAAAATGCCTCCTTGGTTGATCAGAGTAATATAGTCATAATTGACTTAATACATAGAGCGGAAATAAACAACAAAAAGAACTACAACTCCTAAATAGTTATCTATCGGCCTCATGCTCTCCTTCAGTGGCTTTATTCATCATTCTACTAAAAACCTGAAAACTTCAACCCTAAGCCTACTCAAATCAATTTTGAGCACCCGAGAGTTTGAGGGAAAAAATATATATAAAGTCCGGTATGAATAATACTATATATCTCGGTTATTTGATATTAAGTGCGACCACGCCGCTTAGCGGAACGGGTTCCCCTACACTAACATCATTTTAAAATATATTTTTTGCAAATTTTTTCCTGCAACCAAAACTGGTTAAAATCTACAAAGAAACATTATGCAAACATGCATATCTATCAATAAATGAACTATCATTTCGAACAATATAGTTTTATTTGTCTAACTACTAACACTTGGTTGATTCGGGCCTTCTAGATAATATAATCAAAATAATCCAACATATGTTAGAAACTCCTCTTCTGGATGGTCTGTCCTTAACATCTATTAAATACTTCTCTTTTGGATGGTATGCCCCTAACTTAACATCTCTTAGGATCACCTGATCCTAATAGTTTTGCGGGCTCACCAATAACTTATCTATATACAAATATATAATCCCTTCTACGTGTAATCATAATTTTAGTCTTACCTTGACAAAGCCCTACACGTTAGAATTTTGGACAAAAATTTAGCTAGGCCAGATAGCTAATGTATAAGGCTTCGACCTTATATCGGCCTCTTCTGGTATTCTAATGCCTGAGTCATTTTACTTAGGGATCCTTTCCCTTAAATGTTCCTTGAAAACCTTTTCAAACTGATTTAATACCTTTGAATTAAAATCACACAAGGAAAATACATATACTTTATGCTTTACTCAAAGTCACCTTGCCATGTTATAAGTTCTTTACTCAAACCTTAGTTGATGAAAATATTTAACTTTGAAAGTATCACTTTCGAATCCACTGAAAGTATCCTTTTTAAAACCATTGATAGCACCTCTTTCGAAACCAAGTAAAAACCTTTATTTAATCTAGGACAAAATGCCAAAATCTTCCTTTCGAAACCATTCATATAAACCTTTTGAAACCCATGAAAAACCTTTCCTTCGAAAGCTATAAAACCTTAGCATCATATCTTAAAATACTTTAAAACTGCCTTTCAAAATTTTTGAAAAACCTTCCTTTTAGACCTTTTGAAACAGTTAGAAAACACCCTTTCGAACCTTTCGAAATCATTGGGAAACTATCCTTTAGAAACCGTTTTTTTGTACCTTTCGAAAGCATCAAAATCTTTATAAATAACAACCTTTGGAAAGCATCTAGGTTCAATTTAAAACATGTGAAAAAACACCTTTCAAAACCATTTAGGTTATAGTTTAATAAAGCAAAAGGGTCACTAAAAATATTTAAGTTGAAAGTCGTTCTTTCAAAAGCTATTCCTAAGTAAAGAAGTGATGGTGCAAGTTTAAAATAGTCTGAAACCATTAACTTCGAAAGGTGGAAAAGCGGTAGCTAGGGGTTTTGATCGCTTCGAATGCATTACTTAAAAGAAAAGAGTGCATCCCATTTGAAACCTTTCATTTGAAAACATTTGACTTAGTCAATAGCCAACCGAGTCGAAAGCTAACCTTTCGAAAGCAAAGCAGGCACTACTTCATTTAAAAAAAAGGCATGCTTCGACCCCATCAAAATCCCATGTTTCAATCCTGTACCTTTCGTCTTTATCCAATACACTACATAACAAGTAAATTTAAACCATGTGCAATGGTTTCGAAAGCAATAGGGGTAAAACGTCTAGGTCGGGACCTCTGGTGCCAAAAGTGGCGGAACATGCTAAAATCATGTAAATTTTGTTTCCAGAAAATCATATTTAATATATATAAATTTTAAACCTAAATAATTAATTATTTAGCTGTAAATAATTTAAAACCCGAACAATCTTCTTCTTCACTAGAAAATTAATATAAAATCCATATTAATTCATAAAATTATGAAAATTGAAACCTATCACTAAAATATCATTTCCAATCTGTATCTAAAATTGCAAGGCATTTGGATGTCATTTAATAGGGTTTTAATACAAAAAATATCATAAAATCGACATGAACAAGCATAAATAACCAACAAGCATATATAAACATTTAGTCATTCAAAACACAACATAATCATGCAAAATAAGTTCAAATTATCCTTAAAATCGAAAACTAGAGATGTGGTAATTATTCACCTTAGATTTGTGATTAAAGATGTGAGATTTGATCTTGATTACGTAATTTGATTCTTCCTCTTGAATTTTTCTTCTTTTCTCTTCTTAATGGTGGCCGGTCTTAGCTATATATTTTTTGATTTTTGAAAAATGTAGTGAATGTGAGTGTTAAGGGATTTAGGTATAAGGTTTTGCTTTGTTCTTATTTTGCCCCTGCCTATTTCCTAATCCTTTTTATTTTCTTTTCTATTTTATTTCATGTTATCTCGTTTTGATTTACTCATTAACATGGCACGACTATCTCTTATTTAATCACAAATCTCAATCCATCAATCATCTTACATTATTTAATTTAATTTAACTAATTAAATATCCTAAATAATGCTACTAAAAGTTACGGTCGTTACAGCTTTTGACAGGTAGAGGGCGAGGTTGCCCCTTGCCTGGTACTCCCCTTTCACTTGGAAGATGACTAGTTGAGAATCGTTGTAGATATGCGCAGCTTTTATTCCTAATTCTTTAACAATTTTTAACCCTACCATCAAAGCCTCTTATTTTGCTTCATTGTCAGTGGTAGGAAATTCCAACTATAAGGCATATAAAACAGATCGTCTTTTAGGGGTTTGCAGTACTACCCCTGCAACTGAACAGGTTTCATTAGATGCATCATCAACAAACAACTTCTACTGTGGCACCATGTCCAAAGTGCTTTATTCTCCACCATCCCGCTTGGTAAATTAGATGATGAAATATGCCACTGCTTTTCCATTAATAGCTCTTCAAGGTTGATAAGCAATTTCATATTGGCTTAACTCGATATTTCATTTCAGAAGTCGACCTAATGTCTCTGGGCGATACATCACTTGTTTCGGAGGATGATCTGTCAACACCTTAACGGGATAAGTGTGCAAGTATAATCGTACATCCTTGATGTGATTAACGGGTAATAGGCAAGTTTTTCCAACTTTGGATAATTCTTTTTAGCTCTAGTGAACTACTTACTGATGTAGTAGGCGAGTTGCTGGACCCTAGCCTCTTAACGTACCAATGCGACACTCAGAGCATGGGTCGACGTAGCGAGATAAATGAATAAATATCCCCAATTTATTGGCCTGTATAAGACCGACAGGGTTTCCATATGATGGATTAATTCTTTAGTATGGGGGAAGAAGAATGCAGGTATGGGACATATGCATGCATGGAGTAGGTCGTGAGTGCATGTATTTTTGGGGGTATGCATTTATGGGTAGCAGGCATGTGAGAAAGGAAGGAAAGGATGAAGTTGAAGTTACTATTGTTTGCAAAGGAATTTGCATTTGAGTCTATTTTAATTTGGGCAATGGCATATGCTTCGGTTTCCTTTTGTTTTGTGGGGAAGTGATGATGTGGGTAGTGAATAGTGATGGGACGTGCATTCTTCGTCCTTGTCGTGAGTTTTGAGTATGGTTGGGTGAGTGTTTATTACATAAATTTTATTTAATTAATTTTTTATATTACTTTAGTTAGATGGTTTATTTAATTAGTCTAATAATTAATTAGTTTAGGAATAAAATGTGCAAACATAGAAAATTGATAATTCACCCATACAAAGTCCGTTTAACCCCTTGTCTTTAAAGTTAGATTTGTATTAACGAATGGAACATATTATTTAAGTTTATTGACATATTTAGAGAAGTATAAAATAATGATAAAATATTAGTGACATTTTATTATCAGAACAAATCCCCGTTCTACTGTTGCAAACTGTGTAGATTTATTATTGTTCGATAATCGATCTGTTTGATATTGATTGTCAATTATTTAATAAATGCGTTACTATTTATTATTTTTGTTGATTGATTGTTTAGTTGTTTGGATTGCGCTCGACCAGTTTATGAGTATTGACTATTATTTATTGATTGTTGACTTTACTCGACCAGTTTTCGAGCAATCAATTATTATTATGCATAGGCAGGGTAGAAAATAATTATGAGTTAATACCTTGTGATTTATTTCATGTTTGACTATAAGGTGTCTAGCGAGAATATTTTGTTCACTTCAATTTAATGAACTGTTTTGAAAACTAATTTTCAAGTGGAAATGTTGTGAAATGTTTTCCTTTAAAAGGAAGAAAAGATATTTGAGAATAAATATTTAAAGCGATTTTATATAAAAGCAGTTCATATAAAGAATGGTTTTATAAAAATTGTTTTATAAAATGGAAAGAATTTTGAGGACTAAACTTGATTGTTTTTAAGATGATTTTTGAAAGGATTCGGGATAATGAAAATTATTGTAGATTAGAAGTATTTGTAATTACTAGTGTGAATGATTTTGCCACTTCGGGGTATAAAGTGATTTGTTATGCCACTAAAGATTCGAGTAACCCGTAATCTACGAAACTATGGGAAAAGGAGGTGCAGATGTTCTATAGCCTCAGTGTTGTCCGTCAGGATAGAGGGATGCACCAATATATTATTTATTCTAAAGGCTAGACCCAGGGGAATAGTTATGGGTAGGAACTTCCTGAGATTTGATAGCATATAGTTTTGTATGGTTGCATATTGGTATTTTTTCAAATGGTGATTTGTTTTCTGATCCTGAAGTAAAGGACTAGTTTGAATATAAAAAGATATATATAAATATATATATACACACATTTCAAAAATTTTGAAATAAGGATTTAGGGATTAAATTTAAAGAGATAATTTTCGTAAAGATAACTAGATTTGAAAAATCTAAATGTAAAAATTAATAGCTTAACCGAAGAAAAGGATTTGAATCAGTTTTCCATCCGCCAGTAATTTATCTCTAGAATGTTTTTGAAAGACTTTAAACTTGTATTCTTTTACAGTCAGAGATGTCCACAAAATATCTAAATATAAGCTTAGATTACATTACTACTTGGTGTATATGAAATATAAGTACCAAGGAAATATGATAACATACCACTTCATCTGATTTGAAGTAGACATTTTATTCATTCCTTTTCCTTACAATATTTGTTATATAGCAGTTGAAATAGCAGTTGAAAATCTGCATATAATAACAGTATTTTAAAATCTTGAATAAATTTTCAAAATAATAAACATTAAATGAGTATATTTTAGTATTTAAATAGATTACTGATCTGAAACTTTTAAGCTATTAAATTTGTAACGAGTTTAAGTATTTACACCTTTTTATTAACTCTTTCTCTAGATACGTAATTTTGTAGCATACAAGATTATATTATGATATTCTCATATGTGCTTATAATGAATCGAGGATTTTTGACCCTTGAAAATCGACACTAATATGCCCAATATATTGCATGCCGAGTAATCGGACGCCCGAGAAATTAGTAGTTAGGGGAAAGAAAAAGGAAGAAAGAAAGGAGAAAAACGAGAAAATGAAAACTAATAATACAGAATCTCATAGGGAAACGAATAATCTATAATATACAAAAAAATCTTTACACAAAATACACCAATTAGAGTACACTAATATTTCAACCCGAACAATTATAACAGTGCGTCCTTACAATTTATGATAAATACAACTAATAGGCGACATGACAGAGCACAAAGCATTATATAGATATGACTTGGACTTCTAGCTCGTCTCTTAAGCTCCAATGCATCCAAAGAAATCTATAAATATCCTCGATATGATCCGAGCATTATAATAAAATTAGTCCTAGGTTGATCTGGTAAACCAGCGTGAGAAAAACATGCCCAGTTGGATTTTTTTTCTTTTAAAGATATAAAACCTTTCAAAATAAGTTATCTCGTAAGACCACGCCGCACATAAATAGTGACGGGTTTTTACCTGATGATAACTAAAAAAATTTCTATAGAAAATCCAGTGATACTATAATAAAGGGTTTCAAAGTAAATTATTACATTAATTAAATTCCAGCATGATAGATATACAACAAATATCGAAAGCACTTATTGGGAAATGGATTTCATACAATGACTGGGCTACTGAGGTATCGCCCGTCATGTTGCATCTCTAAATAAAATGACACCGAAGTCAAACCTATCGACCCCACCCAACATAGAACCGGCCTACCCCTTACTGCATAGTACCGAATATGATCACCCCTAGGTTAATGGGCCCTGAAGCATACAATGCGAGATAATATCGACTCTAGATAAGGATGATCATACCTTAATGGGAGCGACCTACCTAGCCCTACTACATCTCCCCTATTTTAATCATCCCCGGTTGGTAAGGCTTGAGACTACATTTTACCTTTCATATAGCACTTCCCACTTGGAATGCTAACATTGCCCTCCAAGCAACAAAGCAATATCAACATTCATCCATACAAGTTGTCCAGGAGATCGACAAACCGAAGGCACCACTTCTATTACATTCATTTTGAAATAATCCTCAGGATTAGCAGAAAGTGGCCCTTGCACTTCAAAGAGCACCATCTTCAAGATTCTTCACTTTTAAATGCTTAAGTTGGATTGAAGTTTTTTTTTCAAATAACATATCCGATCTCGGTCTCTTCTAAAAAACTTTTGATAATTCTTGGTAAACTCAACCCCAGTTCTTTAGGAAATAAAGAGTCCAAGATAAGAGTAAAAGTCACCTCATAACCGTTAGTGGATGGATTTCCTTATCATTTGTCCTAGGAGAACGAAATGAGATTTATACACACAGTACAACATCCTCGGAGATGACTATGCCATATAAGTCATGTGTTCTCCTATTCATTTCCAAAGTTATGTTTTGGATCCATATTTGATAGTTGGTTATTTAACTATTCGCAGACACATATCCAAATCAGAGATTTAATTCCATAAGAAAACCTACGTTGGTTAAGCACATAAGCACCCAATAACCTCTTTAATTAATCTTTTCATTAATTAAAATCACTTTGTAAACACGTGTATAAAAATAATTTTACAAGGATATATCCCTAAATCTTTATAATCTTTTCATTACTTAGAAAATATCCATACACTTATTTCAATGGTATAAGTATATTCACAAAACATAACACTTTCACAAGTTAGAAAATGTATTCATACACTTATCTCAACGTTATATGTATATTCACAAAACAGAGAAAGATTTCCTTTTTACACAATTCTAAAACCATTTGTAAACCCCTTTATAAATATGTAAAACCCATTTATAAACTATTTATAAATCTCTGAAAACCATTTACAGACATCTTTACATCATTTCTCAAATCATTTATAAAGTCTTTATAAATCCATAAAACTAATTATAAAACTCCTCTTATAAATCTACAAACTATTTTCTAAAATTCGTTAATAAATGTCAAATCATTTGGAAGACTCCTTTTAGCTTGTAAATAATCTTTCTTTAAGTCTTCAAACCCTTTTATAAATAAATAATAATCATTTGCTTTAAACATTTTAAAATAATAATTAATAATTTATAAAAACATTATTAATAAAACAATAATAATTGTTCTTCAACATTATTATAAAAGATATTAATTATTTTTCAACAAATCATTACTATTAATGTCAAACCATATTAATTGTTTAAATAATTAACTTTCCAAAAATATTATAATATTGATAAATAACTTCAAAATTGCATTAAATATAAATAAATAATCTTTAAAAAATATTGAATACAAATAAATAACTTTAAAAACATTTCCAAATGACTTAGAAAAGACCAATAATAAGGTTGGAGTAAAATAGAAACTAAATCCTTTTAAAAACAAAATATTTTCGGAAACCCCAACTTCAGATCTTAAATCATTTCCCATCTCAAAAACCAAATCTAACCTAAATGGTAATTTGGTTATATTTCAAAATACTAATTTCGAGGCTAATAGCTACCCAACGTTTAACTAGTATCAATATTGATTCTCTCTCATACAGGGTTTAAGTTTCGAACATATAACAATGACATAGCTAATAGTGTCAAACAATCAGGTTTGATATCAAACGATTCATATAACAATAATATTAGTGAAATATTTCAACAATGGCGAGGAATCCCGTTTGGATCTCTCCAAATTGTTCCCCTGCATCACAAACAGTATATATTCATATAATATGGACCATCCGTTACTAGGCAAGTAAATGAAAAGGGTCATCCGCACTAGGGGCAGAAATAAATATAAACCAACTGATAAAACAGTAAATTATTGAAACATCCAATCAATAAATTTTTATCAGCTATATAACATACCGGTTAACTAAAATGGTAAGTTTAACTCACCTAAATTTCAAGTGTCGCTGGAGCATTTCTGATTCTAATAATTTAGCTTAAAATTCTACGAGCTATAATCTTAACCAATCCAACTCTATATCGTAGATTTCGCCGATACAATTGCAATGCAACTCAGCGTGTTCTATTTGGACCTCAAATGAACAAGATACAAACAAGTGAACGTTTGAGATAAATTAAATAATAATTAACTTAAATGAATTTAAGTTTTTAAACTAATTACCTTCCCTCTTCACTTTTGTATGCAACCTAGGCATGCAATAACCCACTACCGACCGCGTTTTCTATTGTCCCACTGCTGTCTTGAGTCACTTACTACCTCCGTGATTGGTTGGGGGAAGTCCTAATTCCCCTCTTTTAATCGACCTAGCCATGACAACTATGTCGTCCATCATCCCTAAAAATCAACCATGCTTTATCGCACCATTCATCTTCGATTGCCACCGTCACGCTTCGCCGCTGATCACCAAACTTCACTGGAATGTTGTCCATGCTTCCCTCTACAAATTTCCTTTATACTCCATCATCAAACCATCGACGAAATTGCCGAAATTCACCATTTTTGCTGCAGAGGTTGATCGTCAAACTACAATCACCCCACGACGATTGATGATGATCCAACCATTGAATGAGTTGAGCTCGACATCATCTACAACTTTGTAATAGGCGACTTTGCTTGAAACAACATGTATTGCCTCCGATGGATGAGGATTGTTCAATGAGGTGATGATTTCAATTCAAAATTTTGAACTATTCTCTGGTTTGAAGACTTAATTTATATAAGGGGGAAGATGGTATGGCTGAAACGTGGGAATATGGGCCATTATAGGCTATGGGTATGGTGAAGGACATGCTAGGTATGGTGTACATGTTAATTTCTTTGAAAATATTTGGCTCTACACATTTGAAAAATATCAAACTTCTATCGAGGCATGCCGCGTGATGTTCTACATGTAATACCCCTATTCCAAACACAATGGAACTATTATCGGGGTCTAATAGATCATATAAAGAAGTTAGCTTTTAAAATAATTTATTAATTTAAATTCCTTTAATTAATTTATACGCGTTTCTAGCTCATATGACCAAACGATACACTTGATCGGCATGAAATTTGTTAACATACAAAAATAAATTATACAGATCCAATGAAATTGGTTTCATTCAATTCTGAGGTAGTCTCTCGGAAGACTATTTCCACATGTTAATTAAAATGAATTATTATCATTAAATCAAATAAATCTATTTTAAATTTAATTTTTTAAAGTTTACTAGTATGATTATTATTCATATTAAATCCAGGATTCAATTACTAAATAATTCCAATTATTTAAATTCGTTATTCAATACCTTTAATTAGTCGTCATTCATATATTCAAATAAACCCTTTTATTTGAAATTTAAGCTATTTTACTTATAATATTAATATTTCGATATTTAAAGTTAATTAAATAATTCAAAATTAATTGACTAAAATTCTAGGTCATTATATTCTTCCCCGCCTAAAAGAATTTCAGCCACGAAATTAGCAAGTAAGAAACTGCCATAATCCACTCTCCAACAAATTAATTGAAACTTTATTATAAAATTTTCTAAATCTTTAAATTCATCCACAGATTTCAACTAATATCATTCCAAATTATAATTTAAAATTAAATCTTAGTTATCAAAAATTTATTCAAAATTTTTGTAAATCCTTATATTTACGAAAAATTTCGCCAATATCTCCTTTGCACGATTCGATCAGAAAAATTTACAATATATGTACAATCAGAAATATACATCTCATCTTCAAGGATGAGGCATACCGCAGTGAAAAATGAAAAAATACGATATGTAATTCAAGATGTGTACCTTTTATTAGTATTAGCAAGAATATACAACCAATATAATGCGAACGCGAGCCCCAAATGCGAAGCATATGCCATCTGCACCTACTAATCGCTCAACAACCAATGAGAACATGTATATAGAAAGTAATATCAATATACAACTAGACTATATAATAATTATAGGCATATGTTGCAAATGTAACCAAAGAAACTATCAACCAAATAATATCCATTCAATTAATTCATAACAATATTAATTTACATTGTCCAATGTCAATATTTAATTTATTGAAGCCCGTACGATGTAAATATATCATCTGTACGTAATATCAAATCTAATTGCTCGCTCGATCATACAATTTCACTTCGGAACTAGTATTGTTAACATGACTGCTCTAGTGCAGACTCATATCTCGTTCCTCGATTAGAAACGTTGTTCTCCTTGCATAGCCGTATACTATGTTATAGAACTCCATAATCAATAAGAAATCAGTATCAAGTGTTCGCCGTCAAGAATCGAGTGGAAAATTCTTGCTTGGGTCGGATAAATCACCTCGAAATCATGCATTTGGAACTGAATCAAACAGTCATGCAAATAAAATGATCTATGTACATATTATATATTTATTTCAATTGGTTTCCTTAACTATATCAACTTCTTTTATTCACATTCATTTCCACCTCCAGTATATTTCTTAAATACTAATATCACGTATGAATTATTTCATAAAACCTTACTTAAGTCCATACACATCCAATAATTGTAACTTAAGCTTATTTTCATATAACACTCTTCTATATCCTAAGAGTATACACGCACTATTCAAATTTTTTTATTTAACTCAAATGTTAAACAAATTTAAATTTTACCACCTACTCACTATTTTCGAAATTTATAAGCCAACAAACTTATTTTCTTATATTTTCTGAATACACTTAGCTCAATTTCTACATCCAATTTAGAAGCCCATCTGTCCAAAATCGTTGGAAATTCCATTTCATTTCAAAATATGAAAAGTGACAAACGTATGTAAATGAGATATAAAACCAATCTACTCTAATGCGTAGGCTAACCGCATCCTTACAGTACTTAGTTGAAAATTTCAGAATTAACCACTAGGTTAGTATTTTATTTTCAAATCACTTTGAATAATAGATAATATATCTTTTTTTGTGTACCACATCAAATTTGGGATTCATATCAAACTTTGTTTGCCAAATTTTTTTCTTCTATGGTAGCAATTCCTTTCTTGGAAACACAAAAATGAATGCAGATGATAATGCAGTCATCATCGAAATTATTTACCAATGACCGGAGTGAGTTTAGTGCTTTCTTTCTCTTTTAAATTCCATTTTAAAAATATTCCTAGTCAAAATATTTTCAAAATAATATCATTATTATTTATTCAAAACTTTGAAAAACAATTTCCAAAATCAATGGGATTTTAAATTCTTGAATTCTTAACTTTTAAATCCTTTTTGTTTACAAATCATATTCATCAATTTTCCTCATACATATAATTCATTTTGATTATATAAAACCATTCCTTAGTTTTTTATCCTTGTTTATGTTATAACAAAAACAACTTTTATTAGAATACAAATAACAACCAACAAATGATAACAATAAAGTATTATCATTCAGTAACAATCAAACACAACCTATATATTGTAATAATTTCTAAAAAAATTATTCCTTTACATATAAAATACAATCAAGATAAAATTATTTCATTTGTCCAATTTCAAATTAATACTATGTTGAATCGCTTTATTCAAGTGTTTAAAGATCCCTATCAATAACATTAATTACTCGTATTGATTAGAATCTAACGCCACTCAACAAATAAATTAACATAATATAAAACATTTTTATATCGCTAACAAATACACACTCATATATAGATGTGTGTGTGTGTATGTATGTATATGTATGTGTGTGTGTATGCACTCAAACTCATTCTAGGGTGCTACTAACCATATCTATAATGAGTATCCCACCAAAACCAGGTCCTCGCTTAACCTTGCGCTCTGATACCAAGTGTAACGAACCAAGGATTTTTGACCTTCAAAAATTGACACTAATAAGTCCACTATATTACATGCCGAGCAATCGAATGTCAAAAAAACTGATTGTTAGTGGGAAGGAAGAAGGAAGGAAGAATGGAGAAAGAAGAGAAAAGGAAAACTAACAACACAGAATCTCACAACGGAATGAATAATTTATAATATACAACAAATCTTTACACAAAGAAAAAATGTAATATACATACACCAATCAAAGTACACCAACCTATTTCAGCTTGGACAGTTATAACAGTCTATCCTTATAATCTGATAAATACAACCAACGGACAACACAGCGGAACACAAAGAATTATGTAGATACGTCTTAGACCTCCAGCTCGTCTCCTAAGTTCCAATGCATCCAAAGAAATCTGTTGATATCTCAGTCTGACCCAAGCATTATGATAAATAAAACCCGAGTTAGTCTGGTAAAATAGCGTGAGAAAAACATACCTAGTTGGATTTCTTTTCTTTTAAAGATATAAAATTTTTCCAAATAAAAGTATCTCATAAGACCACGCTGCACATAAACACAGACTAGTGTGTACCTTACAATAACCAAGACGTTTTCAATAGAAAATCCTGTGATATTATAATAATGTCTAGGCATTTCAAATACATAATAACATAGCCAAAATTGTTACATTAATTAAATTCCAACATAATAGGTATACAACTAAAACCGAAGGCACTTGTTGGAAAATGGATTCCATACAATGACAGGGCTATTAGGGTACCGCCCATCACGATGCATCTTTAAATAAAATAACACCAAGGTTGAACCTATCGACCCATGCCAACACAGAACAGGCGTACCCCTTACTAGATAGTACCGAATATGATCACCCCATGGTTAATGGGCCTTGAAGCATACATTGAGAGATAATATTAACTCTAGATAGAGATGATCATACTTTAATGGAAGTGACCCACCTTGCCCTAATGCATCTCCCCTATATTAGTCATTCCCGATTGGTGAGGCTTGAGGATACGTTTTAACTTTCATATAGCACTTCCCACTTGGAATGCTAATATTGCCCTCCAAGCAATAATGCAATGCTAGCATTCATCCATACTTGTCCAAGAGATGGAAAAACCGAAGGCATTACTTCTACTACCTCCATTTTTGGAATCAACCTCAAGATTAGTAGCAAGCAGCCCATGCACTTCAAAGGTCTCCATCTTCATTTCCATCCTCTTTAATATATCTTCATTTCAAAACGCTTGAGTTGGATCAAAATAGCTTTCAGATAACATATCTAATCCTGGTCTCTTCGAAACAACTTTCAATAATTTTTGGTAAACTCAACCGCGGTTCTTTAGGGTATAAACAAAAGATAAGAAAGGAGGTTATCTTCTAACCTTTAGTGGATGGATTTCCCTATCACTTATTCTAGGAAGAAGAAATGAGGTTTAACATGGTACAGCATCATCGGAGATGACTGTGCCATATACCTATATTGTTTCTCCCATATATTTCCAAAGTTACATTTTAGGTCCATATTTGACAGTTTGTTATTTAACTATCCACAAACACACATCCAAATTAGGGATTTAATTCTATAGGAAAAACCAAAATTGGTTAAGGACATAAGCAACCACTAACTTCTTTAGTTAGTCTTTCATTAATTAAAATCACTTCGTAAATACTTGTATAAAATACATTTACAAGGATATACCCTAGATCCTTATGGTCCTTTCAATGCTTGGAAATTTTCATATACTTATTTCAACGTATAAGTATATTCACAAAACATAATACTTTCATAAATTAAATAATGTATTTATATACTTACCTCAACGGTATAAGTATATTTACAAAAAAAAAAAGATTTCCTTTTTCTACAATGCTAAAATCATTTATATATTCCTTTATAAATCTCTAGAACTCATTTATAAACTATTTTATAAATCTCTAAAAACCATTTATAAACATCTCAACATCATTTCTCAAATCATTTATAAACTCTTTATAAATCCATAAAATAAATTATAGAACTCCTCCTATAAATTTATAAACCCTTTTCTAAAATTCATTTATAAATATCTAGCCATTTATAAAACTCCCTTTTCCCTTTAAATAATCTTCCTTTAAGTCTTCAAATCACTGTATAAAAAATAATCATTTGCTACAAAACGTCCTTAAAATAATAATTAATGATTCAAAAAGCACATTATTAAGAAAACAATAATAATTAATCTTCAACGATATTAAAAGATATTAATTATCTTCCATAATATTATTAACAAATCATTGTTACTAATTTCAAACCATATTAATTATTTAAATAAATAACTTTTCAAAAATATTAAAATATTGATAAATAACTTTAAAACAACATTAAATATAAATAAATAATTTTATAAAATATTAAATGTAGATAAATAACTTTAAAAACATTTTCAAATGGCGTAGAAATAATAGATAATAAGGTTGGAGTAGAATAGAAATAAAATCCTTTTAAAAACAAAATGACTCCAAACCCCCAAATTCAGATTTTAAATTATTCCCTGTCTCAAAAACCAACTCTAACCCAAATGGAAATTTATAGTATTTCAAAATACTAATTCCGAGGCCAATAGCTACCCAACGTTTTATAAATATCGATATTGATTTTCTATTACTACAGGGTTTAAGTTTTGAACATATAACATTGTCATAACCAACGTTGTCGAACAATCAGGTTTGATATCAAATGATTCATATAACAGGAATATTATTGAAACAACAACGGCACCCTCCAACCTATTCCCACGCATCCCAAATAGTATATAATCATATAATATGGTTCATCCACCACTAGAAGGGTGCATATAAAAGGTCATCCTCTTCAGAGGCGGGAATAAATTCAAACCAACTGATAAAATAATAAATCATCCAAACCTCCAACCAATAAAATCTTACCAGCAATATAACATACCGGTTAACCAAAAGGTGAGTTTAACCCACCTAAATTAAGATATCGCCAAAGCATTTCCAATTCCGACTGAATATGAGCAGCATTCGAATTTAGCTAAAATTTTGCAAGCTCTAATCTTAACTAATCCAATTCTATATCGTAGATTTTGCCAATACCATCGCAACGCAACTCACCACGTTCGATTTGGACCTTGTATGTACAAGATACAAATAAATGAACGTTTCAGATTAATTAAATATTAATCAACTTAAACTAATTTAAGTTTTTAAGCTAATTACCATCCCTCTCACTCACATATACAACCCAGGCATGCAAGAACCCACTACCGACCGTGTCGTTGCTGCCTTGAGTCACTTGCCACCACGACGATTCACTGGGGGAAGCCCTGACTCCCTTCTTTGATGGACCCTAGCCACGATAGCTTCACCACCCCCAATTGCTAAAAATCAACCTGCTTTTTCATACCATTCATATTGAATTGTTGTCTCCAAACTTTGCCACCGATCACCAAACTTCACCAGAACGTCACCCATGCTTCCCTCTACAAATTTCCACTAAACTCCATTACCAAACCATCAATGAAATCATAGGAATTCACCATAACTGCCGGTGATGATCGTCATCGAACTATAACCACCGCTACGAAGATTGGCAATGATCCAACCATTGAACGAGTCAAGCTTGAAGTCGTCTTCAACTTTGTAGTTGGTGGCTTACCTTGAAACGGCATGGATTTTTTCCGATGGATGAGGACCGTTCGATGAGGTAATGATTTTAATTCAAAATTTTGAACTATTCTCTGGTTTGGAGATGTGATTTATATAAAAGTGGAGATGGTATGTTTGAAACATGGGAATATAGGCCAGTATGGGCTATGGGTATGTCGAAGGACATGGTAAGGTATGGTGTACATATTAATTTATTTGAAAATATCCGGCTCTACGCATTCGAAAAATATCAAACCCCTATGGAGGCATGTTGCATGCCGTTCTATATGTAATACACCTTTCCCAAACATAATGGAACTATTACCGGGCACTAATTCGATAATATAAAGAAGTTAGCTTTTAAAACCAAATTATATTAATTCAAATTCCTTCAATTAATTTCTACATGTTTCAAGCTCGCATGACCAAATGATATACTTAATCAACACAAAATTTGTTAATATGCAGTTATACACTATTACCGATCCAATGAGACTGGTTTCGTCCAAATATAAGATTGTTTCGTGGAAGACTATTTTCACACATTAATTAAAATGAATTATAATTACTATAGCTAAATAAATCATTTTTAAATCTAAATTCTAAAAGTTTACTAGTACTATTCTTATTCAAATTAAATTCAAGATTCAATTATTAAATAATTTTAATTATTCAAATTCACCATTTATCACCTTTAAACAATCACCATTCATACATTCAAGTAAACCACTTTTATTTGAAATTTAAGACATTTTACTTGTGAAATTAATATTTAAATATTAAAAATTAATTCAATATTAAAAATCAATTGACTAAAATTCTGGGTCGTTATAGTGTTCTCGTGTACTATGAAGCTGTAAAGAAATTGAAAAGAACATCAAATATTATAAAATATTAGGGAGTTAATTCAATTTTCTTTTTTTACATTTTGTTATAAATTAAGCAAGAAATTTCTAATTCTAGAAGTTCTTTTTTTCTATGGGTCAACCATTTCTTTATTAGCAATTATAAGTAAGTCATTTCTTTCAGTCACCATTGCTGTATTATCCAACGTATGCTCTTCGGTTTCAAAACCTCCATTTGATTTTTCCCATTCCATTGCTTCATTTTCACTTGAACAATATTCTTTGGTTATTTTTGAAATGTTTTCATTCATTGATTTATCTTAGTTTCCATTTAATCCATGGTCTTCAGTATCAGACTTTACTACAAGAATTTCTTAATTTTCTTACGCCGGTTTAGTGTAGGAATGGTGTAGGAAAGCCGAGTTTCTTATGCCTTCCTGCCCCGAATAAAAGATCAGAAAATCAAGCGTCACAAAAAAAAATTCTTATGACCTTCTATGCAATGCATAGTACAATTTCCTACGTCTTTCCTATGACAAAAGTTTCCTATGCTCTTTCTACACCATGGTTTTCCTACATCATTTATTTCCTATGTCTTTCCTACGTCTATAATACATCTATGCCCTTCCTATGCCATCCATTTTCCTATACCCTTCCTACGTTGGGAGCTTACCTATGTTATTCTTATGCCATCTATTTTCTCATACCCTTTCAATGACAATTATATTCCTATGCCTTATCTACACCACATAGTTTTCCTACGTCTTCCCGAAGTTGTATATTTTCCATTGCATTATCTACGCTCTCCATGCACGTTTTAAAAGATTACCAATTTTAAATTTTCCTACACCCTTACTATGCCATTTTAATTTCTTTTTGCTATATTACCACTGTTTTTGTTTCCACTACCAATAATCACTACAGTTAAATCAAATTCAATAGATAGTTTCATAATCATTAAATATGATAAATACAACTCTATGATGTCTATTTAATTTAATCCAAATAATGCATCATATTCAAGTACTACATCCAACGAGTTTAAACATGACATCAGTATGTTCCAACATTACATATCATAGTTAAATCAAATATTAAATAACATACCTAAGCATAAAAGGAATGACTTCAAGACTATTTAGGCTGGCTTTAGTTTGGATCTTGTAACACCCCATATTTTTATAACATTATTTAGGATATTTAATTAGCTAAATATAATTAAATAATGTGATGATTAAGGGACCGAGATTTGATTTAAGCAATGGTAGTCATGCCATGTTAATATATAAATAAAAACGACATAACATGAATAAGATATGTTAGGAAATAAGTAAAGGGTAAAATGGAAAATAGGCACTCTAATACCCTAAACCCTAGCCGTCAGCATCATCACATATCATTTGAAAAAATTAAAATTAAAAAGAGGCCAACCATGATTTTCAAGATAATAAGAAGAAAGAAAATGGGGAAGCTTAATCAACATTAAAGTCACCCAATCCCACATCTTCAATCACAAAGCTAAGGTGAATAATTATTACGTCTCACTTTTCTTATGATTTTTGGTTTTAATAATAATCCTAAGTATTTTTGCATGTTAATGACATGTTTTGGATGATTAAAAGTTTATATATGATTGTAGATGATTTATCCATGTTTATATTGATTTTTATGCTATATTTGATACGAAACCCTATGAAATGACATCAAACTGCCTTGCGGATTTAAATATAGATCAAAAATGGTATTCTAGAGATGGGTTCAATTTATATAATTTTTTTGAATTAATGTGGATTTTATATTAATTTTCTAGCGAAGAAAATGACTATTTGGGTTTTAAATTATTTACGGCAAAATAAATAATTATTGGATCTGAAATTTATATATATAGAAAACATATTAAAATATATTTTTTAGTATTTTTATAGAATTTCCAAAAGTGTTATGATGAATATATAAAATTATTTATGGCTTGGGACTTAAATGTTTTATATATTTAATTAAGCAGAAGGGGTATTTCGTAAAATAAAAATTATTGTTTATTATTGAAAGTATTAGCAGCACTTTCGAAAAAGGAATTTAGCAACCAATTAAAATTGGACAAACTATAGCAGGTCAGCTGAAAAGTTTTCTTTTTTAAGTAAAAAACAAAAATATCATGCTTTAAGCATGTTCCGCCACTTTTAGCATCAGGGGATTCCGACTAGGACGTTTCGCCACTATGCTTTCGAAACCAATGCACATGGTATTAAATTACTTGGTACATAGCATATTGGATAGAGATGGAAGGTACATAGTCGAAATGCTGGGTTCCAAAGGGGTTAGAGTATGCCTTGTTTAAAACTAAAGGTAGAGCCCGCTTTGTTTTCGAAAGGTTAGCTTTTGACTCAGTCGACTTTCGATTGGGTCAAATATTTTAAAAGGAAGGTTTCGAATAGGTTGCACTATTTTCTTTAAGTAATGCTTTCGAGGGGGTCGAAACCCCTAGCTGTCACCATTTGACCTTTCGAAGTCAATGGTTTCGAAAGGTATACTTAGCTTTTATAAATTAGCCACTTTTCCAATGCTTTCGGAAGGTTGGTTTCGACACCATCACATTTTACTTAGGAAAAGCTTTTGAAAGGAATGCTTTCGACAATATTGGGTTTCTAATCCTTTTGCTCTACTTGAAGGCATAATTCAAATGGTTGCGACCAATTCGATTTTTAAAGGTTTCCACATCTTTTAAAACTGAACCAAAAGACTTTCGAAAAATTTGATGTTTTATTGATTTCGAAAGGTTTTAAGGAAAGGTTTCGAAGGGGTGGTTCCCCAATGGTTTCGAAGGAGTCGAAAGGTAGTGTTTTATGATGGTTTCGAAAGGGTTGAAATGGAAGGTTTTTCCAAGGTTTCTAAAGGCAATGTTTTGAGGTGTTTTAAGATATGATGTCTAAGGTTTTAAAGATTTCGAAAGGATGGTTTTAAAAGGTTTCGAAAGGGTTTTAAAAATAGTTTCAAAAGGAAGGTTTTGGCCTTTCGACCTAGATAAGTAAAGGGTTTTACTTGGTTTCTAAAGAGATGCTTTCAATGGAGTCCAAAGGGGTACTTTCAAATGTTTATATGTTTTCATGAACTAAGGTTTGAGTAAAGAGTGTGTGTGTGTGTGTATGTGTGTGTGTATAACATGGAAAGCTGATTTTGAGTAAAGCATAGAGTATGTGTACCTTCTATGAGTTTAATTTGAATGTTTTGATTCATTTTAAAAAAAGTTTTCAAGGAAAATTATGGAAAAGGATCCCTAAGTAAAATTACTCAGATACTAGAATACCAAATAGGACTGGCATAGGGTCATGCCCTATATATTAGCTATCCACACCAGCCAATTTTTGTCCACAATTCCATTGTGTTCGGCTTTGTCATACATAAAACTAAAGTTATGATTAAACACGGAAGGGAATATATTTGTATACAGATAGATTATCAGTGAGCCCGCAAAAACATTAGGATCAGATGGGAGATGATAAGTTAGAAACAGACCATCTAGAAGAGAAGTATTTAACAGATAATTAGGGATAGACCATCCGGAAGATGAGTATCTAATAGACGGTAGATATATTTTGTTTATATTGTCTAGTAGGCCTGATTCAGCAAAAGGTTAATATTTAGCCAAAAAAACTAAACTGTTTAAATAGATAGCACTTTTATTACCTGATATGTGTGTTTACATAATGATGCTTTATTGTATTCAACCAATCTTGGTTGCGGGAAAAGATTTGCAAAAGAAATATTTTAAAAGGATGTTAGTGAGGGAAAAACCCATTGCGCTAAGTGGCGTGGTGTCACTTAACATTAATAACCAGGATGTATAGTATTATTCACACCAGGATTTATGTCTGACTCGAAGTTTATGTTTTTCCCTTAAACTCTCGGGTGCTCAAAATTGATTTGAGTAGGCTAAGGGTTAAGGTTGTTTTAGGTTTTAGTAGGATGACGAATAAAGCTACTGGAGGCTAGCAGGAGGCTAACGAATA
This sequence comes from Allium cepa, assembly GCA_030765085.1. Lineage (NCBI taxonomy): Eukaryota > Viridiplantae > Streptophyta > Magnoliopsida > Asparagales > Amaryllidaceae > Allium > Allium cepa. The sequence goes on along the minus strand of CM060939.1, from coordinate 645,862,998 downwards.
GCCATTTAGGAGTTGCAGTTCTTGGTTTTGTTGTTATTTCCGCTGCGTATTAAGTTAATTATGACTCTAATCATCCTAGGGGCATCTTCTTATGTCGTTCTTGACGTATTTTGTAATAAGAATATTTTATCATTGGCTGGGAACGTTATGGGATTATGTAATATGAATATGGAACATATATTTGCAAATGTAATGGAAAACTCTATTTTGAAATCTGTGTTTTGTTTCATATTCAAGTGCTTCTGATATTATAGATACCATCAACATAGCCGTATTTGGTCACCGAAAGTTAATACTAGAGATGACTGCAGCTTCTGTAGAGCTTAGTTTTGGGCCTTTAGATAGGGGATGTTACAACTTGGTATTAGAGCATAGGTTTTTGAAATACTTTAACTAAAAATGATTTTTGAAAACATAATTCTTAGGAATTAGAGTTAAGATCGGGGTATGGGATAATGCTATAGTAAGGTACTTGTATTTTCCATATATAAGTATATGTTATATCTCTATTCTCCTATCTCTCTTAGGCTATTCTTATGTATCCCCTACTGTATCTCACACGGCTTGAATATGGATATAGATGGAAGAAGAGGCAGAGTTAATCTAAGAGGAGACAACATCACCACAAATGGAAATGCCTGACCAAATGCTAGAAGAACTCAAGGTCAAAGTCTGGCCGAGAATGTTGGTGCTGGGTTCGACAAGTGGATATGGGAGCCATGTATCAATTTTTTGTAAACACGATGCAAGCTGGAATTGCAGCTGGATTTCTCAAAGGAAATGTTGTTGGAGTAGGAGTTCAGGAAGCTCCGATAGTAAATCAGTATGCTAACTTAAGCAGAGATTACACTAGGCTTGAAGGGAAGCCATTTATTGGAACTGAGGATGCTATTGAGGTGGAAAACTGGCTGATACATTGTGAAAGGATTTTTGCTGACTTAGGACTAAATGATGAGCAGAAGAGGAGACTAGCTTTGAGAAAGCTTCAGGGAGCTGCTTTTTTGGTGGAATACCGTAACTACTGGTGTGGATGAGGAGAGAATGACTTGGGCGGAGTTCAAGAGGAGGCTTGAAGAAAGGTTCATGTCAGTAATGGCGCAGTGGGTGTTGGTTAGAAAGTTTATCGAGCTAGAACAAGGGGAGACGTCTGTTCTGGAATATGGTAGGTTCGAGGAGTTAGCGCGCTATGGGTATGCCATTGGTTATACAGTAATGAAAAGAAATGAAAAGTTTATTTGAGGTTTAAAGCCAAAGACGATGAGAACTACCTTACCACGCATTATAGACCCCTGTGATGTGGTAGTGAAATGGCATTAAGACATGAGGAGATGTTAGCTTGTTTGAAGAAGAAGAAAGAGAAGGTGGTCCAGGTTGGACAGGGACAAAAAAAAAAAAAATTCCACAAGAAAAATGCTCAGAAGGGTGGGGCAGCGAAGAAAGGGAAGTTTGAGGTTGTTTGTTATAAATGCGACAAGAAAGGTCATTATGCCCGCAAGTGTCGTACCGAAAAATGAAAAGGAAAGGAAGTGATTGGAAAGAAGAACATCGGGTGCTTTAATTGCGATCATATCGACCATTATAAGACTCAATGTAAGGAGCCCACAAAGGATAGAAAGGTGCCAAGTGTATGCATCGAAACCCGCTACTTCGAGGCAATAGTGCAGGCGAATGGAAAGGCTGTTCTGAGAGGCTCATTACAGATTCACAGTATGTTTATTAGCGTTCTGTTTGATACTGGTGCATCACATTCTTTTATATCTCGATGTTTGGTAGATAAGCTTGACCTAGAACCTTCATATTTAGTTACTTTCCTAAGGGTTGCAAATCAAATAGGAGGGTATGCGACACATGGGATGAAGTGTGACCATTTAGAGTTTGACTAGTTAGGTCATACATTTGTCTGTTGTTTGCATGTGTTTGGCTTTGTAAGGTTTGAAATTATACTGGGTATGGATTTGTTAAGTAAGTATGATGCTATTATATTTTTCCATGATAGGAAAATATCATTTAGACATCCTAATTATATTAATCGGATAATTTATACGATAGAAAATCCTAGTTGTAAGGTGAATGTATTATTGGGTGTTGTGGAGCTAGAAGATGAGTTTAATCGAGTTTTAGTAGTTAGAGTTCACGGATGTCTTCGAGGCCGTACTTGGATTACTACCGAAACGAGCCATTGAGTTTCAGATTGATTGGTACCTCGAGCAGAACAGGTGAATAAGCCGCCAAGCAGGATGACACCTTCAGAGATGAAAGAATTGAAGGTGAGGTTGGTGGATTTGGAAGGCAAGAGTTTCATTAGACTGAGTAGTTTGCCTTTGGGAGTAGTCATAGTTTTTGCTAAGAATCCAAATGGATCATTAAGGCTATGTATCGATTATCGTAAGTTGAATGAGATGACGATAAAGAATCGATATCCATTGCCAAGAATTGACGATTTGTTCGATCAGTTAAGTGGAGCTAAGGTATTTTCCTAGTTAGATTTGGCAATAGGATATCATCAGCTTAGAGTAGCAGAAGATAGTATACTTTGGCTGTGTTTAGGACTCAAAATGGATCGTACAAATGGTTAGTTATGTCGTTCGGACTAACTAATGCACCGACGTTCTTTGTGGATTTGATGAATCGAATTTTCCTGAACACTTGGATAGATTCGTATTAGTTTTCTTAGATGATATTCTAATATAATCTAAAGATGACAAGGAGCATGAAATTCATCTTAGAGTTGTGCTTGAGACGCCGAGGAAACATTAGCTAAAGGAAAAGTTTTCAAACTGCCATTTTTGGAAGAAGGAAGTGAAGTTCCTTGGTCATGTAGCCTTAGAGAAAGGGTTGTTTATAGATTCGACTAAGATTGAAACGGTGAATAATTGGAAGAGACCCGAGATAACGACCGAGACAAAGAGCTTTCTTAGATTGGTTGGATATTACGGGAGTTTTATAAAGGATTTTTCATGGATTGTTGCACCGATGACCAAGCTAACGCGAAAGGATTTGAAGTTTATATGGACCGATAATTGTTAGGAAGCATTCCAGAGCTTGAAACACTTATTGACCCATGCAACGGTGTTGGTTGTTCTAGAGGGGAATTAAGGTTTAGTTGTTTATACTGATGCATGTGGAACGGGACTGTGAGCTGTGCTAACGCAGAGAGGTAAAGTGATTACCTATGCTTCTAGATAGCTTAGATCGCATGAAGTTAGATATCCAACGCATGATTTGAAATTAATTGCGATGATATTTTCTTTGAAGGTGTGGAGGCATTACATTACGGGTGACCGATTTGAGCTTTACACAGATCATAAGTCATTGAAGTAAAGATGGTTGGAGTTTATTGCTGCTTATGATTTTGGGATTCAGTATACACCTGCAAAAGGAAATAAGATAGTAGATGCACTTAGCAGGAAATATTAGAATGTCGTATTGGTGATGATAGCTGAGTGGAATGATTTGGAAGCATTGCCATCTTATAGAGTACAGTGGAGATCCGAGGTTGGGTCTAGCAAAGAGGGTGTTATGTTGTCTTGTTTAGAAGTCTGACTGGTGATGATTGAGAAGATAGATTCTAAATAGGAGGAGGATCCAATTTAAGTCAAGTGGATTAGGAAGTTAAGAGAAGGAATGGAGAGCGACGACATGAAGGACTTCAGTCTTGAGCAAAATGGGAGGTTGAGAAAGAAAGAAAGATTATGTGTTCCGAATGTAGGAGACATATGGAAGGAAGTTTTAAAAGGAATTCCATCAAGTTCATTATTCATCTAGGAGGAACTAAAATGTATCAAGATATGAAAAAGAGTTTCTTCTAGGAAGGAATGAAATGAGATATTGGTTTATAGGTAAAGCAATGCTTGTATTGCCAGCAGATAAAAGCCAAACACCAGAAGCCAAGTGGATTGCTTCAGCCGTTGGATATTCTGATTTGGAAATGGAATTCTATTTCTATGGACTTTATTGATGGGTTGCTAAGATCTAGAAGAGAAAATGAATGTATATTGTATAGATTGACCAAGAGTGCCCATTTCATTCCAGTTAAGTCAATTACGACGACATCTATTTTGGCGAAGATTTTCATTAAGAATGTGGTTAAACTGCATGAAATTCCTCATAGTATTGTTAGTGATAGAAATTCTTTGTTCACTAGTGAGTTCTGGAAGAGTCTACAGGAAGCTTTAGGAACCAAGCTCAAGATGAGTACTGCTTACCGTCCACAGACTGATATGCAAAGGTAAAAAGTTAACAAAGTCTTAGAGGATTTGTTAAGAGCTTAACTATTGGATTTAGGAGGATCATGGGAAGACCATCTACATTTAGTCGAGTTTTCATATAAAAATAGTTATCAAAGTAGTATTGGGATGGCACTATTTGAAGCTTTGTATGGAAGGCCATGCAAATCTCCCGCATATTGGATGGGGACCGAGGATAACTTGGTTGTTGGTCCGGATTTAGTGAAGGAAGACATGGATAAGATTAAGTTGATTCGAGTTAGAATGAAGGATGCTCGGTCTAGGCAGAAAAGTTATGCAGGCAGAAGAAGGAAAAACTTAGAGTTCTCGGTTGGAGATTATGTATTCATTAACGTTTCACCGATAAAGGGTGTAATTAGATTCTAAAGATCAGGGAGTTAGCACCGAGATTTGTTGGACCTTTTCGTATTATCGATAGGATCGGGAAACTCGCATATAGAGTAGAGGTACCGAGTAGTTTAACTCGAGTCCATGATGTTTTCCATATTTCTCATCTTAGAAAGTGTGTTAGAGACCCGGAGACTACTGTAGCACCAATAGTGTTAGAGGACTTACTAGCTAAACCGGACTTGACCATAGTTATAAAGTCGATTCAAATAGTCGTAAGAGATGAGAAGATGCTAAGGAACAAGACTAGTAAAAGTCCATTAGAGTGATGATGAGAGAGACTGTATTTGGGAGACTAGGAGCAAGATTAGAGATTCATATCTTGTTTGTTTGATCGTATGTTTTACCTTTTTGATTGATTGTGTACCTTATTATAATTTCGAGGACAAAATTCTTTAAGGACTATAACACCCTATATTTTTATAACATTATTTAGGATATTTAATTAGCTAAATTAAATAATGTGATGATTAAGGGATTGAGATTTGATTTAGGCAAAAGTAGCCGTGCAATGTCAATATATAAATCAAAAAGACATAACATGAATAAGATATGTTAGGAAATAAGTAAGGGTTAAAATGGGAAAATAGACATTCTAATATCCTAAACCCTAGCCGTGAGCATCATTACATATCATTTGCAAAAATTAAAATTAAAAGAGAGATCGGCCACTAATTTTAAGAGTAAGAAGAAGAAAGAAAAAGGGAAGCTTAATCAACATCAAAGTCATTCAAATCTCACATCTTTAATCACAAAGCTAAGGTGAGCAATTCTCACATCTCATTTTTCTTATGATTTTTTGGTTTTAATGATAATCCATAGTATTTTTGCATGTTAATGCCATGTTTTGGATGATTAAAAGTTTATACATGCTTGATGATGATTTATCCATGTTTATATTGATTTTTATGCTATGTTCGATATGAAACCCTGTTAAATGACATCCAAATGCCTTGCGATTAAAAATGTCGATCAGAAATGATATTTCAGTATGGGTTTCAATTTACATAATTTTTTGAATTAATGTGGATTTTGTATTAATTTTCTAGTGAAGAAAATGATTATTTGAGTTTTAAATTATTTACTGCAAAATAAAGAACTATTGGGTCTGAAATTTATATATATTAGAAAACATATTAATATAGATTTCTGGAATTTTTATAGAATTTTTGTAAGTGTTATGATGAATATATAAAATTATTTAAGGTATGAGACTTAAATGTTTTATATATTTAATTAAGGAGAAGGGGTATCTCGTACAATAAGAATCATTGTTTATTTCTAAAAATATTGGCAGCACTTTCGAAAAGGTTATTTAGCAACCAATGAAAATTTGACAAACAATAGCAGGTTAGTAAGGAAGTTTTCTCTTTTAAGTTAAAAATAAGAATATCATGCTTTAAGCATGTTCCGTCACTTTCGGCATCAGGGGGTTCCGACTAGGATGTTTTGCTATCATGCTTTCAAAACCAATACGCATGGTATCAAGTTACTTGGTACGTAGCGTATGGGATAGAGGCCGAAAGTACGTAGACGAAACATTAGGTTTCGAAGGGTGGAGTATGCCTCGTTTTAAAATTAAAGGTAGCACCAGCTTTGCTTTTGAAAGCTTAGCTTTCGACCCAGTTAGTTTTCGACTTGGTCAAAAATTTTAAAAGGAAGGTTTCGAATAGGTTGCACTGTTTTCTTTTAAGTAATGCTTTCGAAGGGGTCGAAACGTCTACCTGCCGCCTTTTTTACCTTTCGAAGTCAATGCATTTGAAAGGTATACTTATCTTTTTAAAATTAGCCACTTCTCCAATGCTTTCGAAAGGTTGGTTTCAACACCATCACTTTTTACTTAGGAAAAGCTTTCAAATGGATTGTTTTCGACTTTATTGGGTTTCTGACCCTTTTGCTCTACTTTAAGGCATAATTAAAATGGTTTCGACCGAATATGTTTTTAAAGGTATCCACATGTTTTAAAATTGAACCCAAAGTCTTTCGAAAAGGTTAATGTTTTGTTGCTTTTGAAAGGTTTTAAGAAAAGGTTTCGAATGAGTGGTTCCCCAATGATTTCAAAGGAGACGAAAGTAGTGTTATCTTATGTTTTCGAAAGGGTTAAAATGGAAGGTTTTTTCAAGGTTTTCTAAAGGCGATGTTTTGAGGTGTTTTAGGATATGATCTCTAATGTATTAAAGCTTTTGAAAAGATGGTTTTCAAAGCTTTCAAAAGGGTTTTAAGAATGGTTTGGAAATGAAGGTTTTGGCCTTTCGGCCTAGATAAGTGAAGGGTTTTACTTCATTCCGAAAGAGATGCTTTTAATGGAGTCCAAATGAGTACTTTCAAATCATTATATGATTTCAGCAACAAAGGTTTGAATAAAGTGTGTGTGTATATAGGTATATATATATATATATCTCTGTGTGTGTGTGTGTGTGTATATGTATATATATAACATGGCAAGGTGTTTTGATTAAAGCATAAAGTACATGTACAGTTTTATTTAAAGGTTTTAAATCATTTTGAAAAAGGTTTTCAAGGAAAATTATGGGAAGGGATACTTAAATAAAATGAGACTGATATAGGGTTGCGCCCTATACATTAGCAATTGGCCCCGGCTAATTTTTGTCCACAATTCCAGTGTGTAGGGCTTTGTCACAGGTAAGGATAAAATTATGATTACACACAAAAGGGAATATATATATTTGTATACAGATAGTTTATTAGTGATCCCGCAAAACCATTAGGACCAAATGACCCTGAGAGGTGATAAGTTAGGAACAGATCATCCAGAAGAGAAGTATTTAATAGATAGTTAGGGACATACCATCCAGAAGATGAATATCTAACAGATGTTAGATAAAAAAATTCATATTATTTGGTAGGCCAAAGTCAGCCAAAGGTTAATAGTTAGCCAAACAAAACTAAAATGTTTGAACATATAGTTCTTTTCTTACCTGATATGTATGTTTACATAATGATTCTTTACAGTATTTAATCAGTTTTGGTTGTAGGAAAGGATTTGCAATAGATATGTCTTAAAAGGATGTTAATGAGGGAAAACTCGTTCTGCCAAGATGCATGGTCTCACTTAACATTAATGACCGAAATGTATAGTATTATTCACACCAGGCTTTATGTCTGACTCGAAGTTTATGTTTACCCCCTTAATCTCTTGGGTGCTCAAAATTGATTTAAGTAGGCTTTGGGTTAATGTTCTTTTAGGTTTTATTAGGATGACGAATAAAGCTATCAAAGGCGAGTAGGAGGCTAATGGATAACTATTAAGGAGTTGTAGTTCTTTGTTTTGTTGTTATTTCTGCTGTGTATTAAGTTAGTTATGACATTGATAATGCACGGAGGTATCTTCATATGTCGCTTTTGGCATATTTTGTAATAAGTATATTTTATCATTGCTTGAAAAACGTTAAGGGATTATGTAATGTGAATATGGAACATATGTTTTGAAATGTAATGGAAAACTCTATTTTGAAATCTATGTTTTGTTTCATATTCAAGTGCTTCTGATATTATAGATACCATTAAAATAGCCGTATTTATTCGCCGAAAGTTAATACTATAGATGATTGTAGCATCTGTAGCGCTTAGCTTTGAGCCTCTAGATAAGGGATGTTACAGATCCCCATCAAACTGCTAGTTCACTAGATTTATAAACACTAAAAATGAGTTCTTAAGTTCCTGAAACTCGTATTTAGTGTGTTTAGTTTGTCCTCTAACTTAGTTCTTTCCCGTGCATCACTCTCCTTTACATTATAAGTAGTGTATTCATATCTTGCATTTTATTATACTTCACATTAAACAAATTTGTTTTACATTACCAATCATTTTCTAAAATATAGCACGCATAACATCTGATGATGTATTGTTATAAATATTGGAATAGTTCTTTTTCTACTCATTGCTAGGTTATAGAATTCTACATAATCAATAGAGTAACAAACAAATAGACCTTCATGCATCCATCCAAAATTTAGCGAATTCACTATAGTCAAAACTCTTTCCATGACTTTATAGTGGCAAAACACTTAAGTTTATTTCCATAAAACTCTTCTCAATTTCGGCACCTATCACTCTATTCTATTATATATAAAGTTCAATATGTACATTTTCATATACTCTGCTCTTAATCGTTCATAATCCAAATACTAAACTCTCCTTATTTCGAGCAATTATTTTACATTTCCCTTCAGTTCTTAATTTGGAATGAATTATACACTTTAATTCAAAGTACTAATTCCTAAACATTCAACATTAAATGGATGAGTAAGTTCTTAACCACTTGGTTTAACTTCCCTTATTTTGATTCTTCGCATCTGCTAAGCATAATTGCAACGAACGTAGGTAAACACATTCATTCATATTCCTATTTCTGATGTCATTATAAGAAAAGACCAGGCAGCAATGAAGATGTTTTTTGGAAAATAAATAATTTGGAAAATTATTTGGAATCTGGTGATGTTGTGCACGCCTATTGATAGTTAAATAACCGACTATCAATATTTACCTTTAAATAGGTATTTGTTGTGATTTGCTTTAATTTGAATGCCACACTTATTTTCAAAATAAGCGCTCACTATTCGGCTTAGCCGGGAAAGGACCTTTGGGTCGTATAACCCATTCCGAATATGTGATACGTCGTTATGGATTGCGTTTGATGATCGGTGTTTAAGACCGGATATTTGTGAAAACGAAGGATTACCGTCGAATGACTATACATCGGTTGATCTCCGATATAGAGGTTTTATTACCCTTAGTGACGGGAAGTCCGGATGTGATTAGTGAACATCCGGATTTCAAGGGCTTCTTTGGAAGTGCCTTCGGTTCCATTCGATCCCGGAATGGACTTGTATGAATGTGTGTCTAACGTTACAATTTAAGATGTAAAGCTGGTTTCTATCAAATATATTTCTGTTGGTGGCGGAGAATTTATTCTCTTAGCTTAACACCCTTCTCTGAGACATACGAGCTCAGAGGTTATGTAGTTGATGGTTACTAGTGATACATTCCCAAATTGGTAATGTGGCATACGAAGTGTTGTTGAGCATTTGATGATCAAAGCACAGCTTTTGTATAAAGCGTGGCTCTATGGACGAGACTTCGACGGACCTCGCACCCCAGAAATGGTCAAAACAAGAAGGATGCAGCAAGGTTATTAGGGGGTAGCCCCCCTTTAGTGTATGTCATTCCTTCTGGATAGAGGTGGTATCATGGTATGGAGCCCAGATATTTAACCTATGTTGTTGCTACAAATTTATTACTTTGTGGTTTTTGAAATCGTGGATCCTCGGATATAGATCGGTTATGATCGGGGAATGACATATTCGTGTCAGTAGTTATCCAGTTTGAAGGGTAACCCGACCTTGTGTTGGCAGAGATCTAATCGTAACGTTAGATTCTCGGGTCGTCTTTCCAGAGGCGTACCCATGTGGCGATGGGAAGTTCCTTGGCCTGACCATTTATTGGAAATCCAAACTTCAATACGCATCTTGTATGGTTTTAGTTGTAGAACCAACCATTTACTTATGGTGGTCACCACCATTTAGATGGTAGCTATAGTAGGCATAAGTGCGAAATGCCTATGCTGGCTAAGATTTATATCTTTACTTTCGAAATGTTTTTTACACTATGCACTAGTAATAATATTAAATGTTTCTTTTTAATGCGTATCAAGCATCTTTGACTATCATAAGGAGAAATCTCCTCCGATTCTGCGTTTATATTGTGTGTGTGTGCGGGAGGCCCTATGGTAGTCTCATTTTCCAAAAAGCATTGAGAATCTATTTTAAAATATCCCTTTGTTTGTTTTAAAAGATAAACTGTTTTAAGTTCTCACACCAGTCCCATGACTGACCTGGAGTTTATTGTTTTCCCTCCTAAACTCTGGGTGCCCACCAATTTCCAACGGGCAATCTATAGTTAGGTTATCAGGATATTCTGGAATTCAGGAGTTGCTGGAGGCAAGCTGGATGGCATGGCGTATTCACTAGTATATAGTATTTCTTTTCCGCTGTTTGTTGTTGTTTGTTGTTGTACACTCTGATGATGTAATGTAATGTAATATGATGTAATGTAATAACTGATATAGTTCTTTTGTTTAAAGATTATTCATTTATCTATTATATGTTGTTCCGCTGCGATTGTGAGATTCTGATATTGTTCTATTGTTTCTTTCTGTTCTATCTTTTTCTCTCTTCTTCTACCTTTCTCTTCTTCTTTAACCATAATGGTACGGTTTTCCGGCATTCGATTGCTCGACAGTTGATACAGTGGACGTACTGATGTCGGTTTTCGAGCGTCGAAAAGTCGCATTTGTTACACATCAAAAATAAGGACCCATAGCATTTTTATTGCATTCAAAATGCACTTCTCTCATTAATTCAGGAGTAAAAATTCACTTACCCCCATAAAACTAATTACCCTCATTTAGATCTAAATTTATTTCCCTATAAGATAAAAATTTCTCTAATACCTAACTCTGTTTCATATCTACCTCACTTCCCATGCATTGATTATCTTAAATAACCAAACTAACGTTCTCTTCCTCTTCTCCATACACTCAATAACAGAGGAAAATATTACATCTTTGGTTATTTCACATGTTCACTTTCTTTTTCCGCCTTATTTTTTTCACATCTACGCTTTTTCTTTCTCCTCTCATAATTTTCCTTCCATATTTATTTACAAAAAATCAATTATCATAGTTTGGTTCCCCTTCTCTAGTTATTTACAAAAAGTTTCAACTCTCAACTTTGTTTCTTCCCCTTCTCCGATTTCTTATTAACAGAATTCAAATCTCAATATATAAAAAATACAGTTCCTTTCTAAACAGTTTATGCATCAATATCATAATTATCTTAACATGACTATAACTTGATTAAACTGGTTAATAACTCTTCAATTATGTGTGCTCCATAATTATTTTTGATTCTTTTCATGTTTTGTAGTGGTTATTTTTCTGTTTGGTGCATTTTGGTTCTAGATTGTTAAAAATATATCTAAAACTGCCTAAAATTTGGCTTGCTAGATCAAAGAGCTCAAATTTAAAGTTAGACCTTTATTTTATTACCTATTCTTCTCTAAATTCGAGTTTGAATTTTGTTACTATATTAAATTAATAATTTTTATAAATGAATCAATTTTTTGACCAAATTCTATTTTTCACTTATTTTTATTTCGGTTAATATTGCAACATCTCCTACTTGGAGGCCAAAAACTAACGACTATGGATGTTGCAGTCATCCATAATTATTAATTCTCGGTAATCAAGTATGGTAATGTTAGACATATTGATATAATAGAAACACATGGATATGGAAAAAATTTAAAAATTCAAAGCAACATTCACATTCCTTTCCAAAAACCATTCCAACATTCTTTACATAATCCCACAACATTAACAATGTTCAGAAAAATATAATTATTACATATACGCCAAGAACGACATATGAAGATGCCCCCTTGTTTGATTAAAGTATATAATAAGGCAATTAATATGCCATTTAACCATAAACACAGCGTAATCAAATGAAAAAGAATTCTAAATAGCTATATGCCTCCTGCACGTCTCCAGAAGCTTATTCGTCGAATAAAGTGCCTGAAAATTTCAGCTCTCAAACTAGTCAAAATCAATTGAGCACCTGAAAGTTTAAGGGGAAAATATAAACTTCGATTCAGATATAAAGCCTGGCATGAATAATAATCTAACATCTCAATCCATTTTGATATCTAGTGAGACCATGCCGCTTAGTGGAATAGGTTTTACCCCTGAGAACCTTTATAAAACCATATACTATGCTCCTACATCCACAATGGTTAAAAACATAGCAATTTGAAATATTATGATGATATGCATACATATTAAAACATTCTAGATTTCACATCCCCTGTTTAGTTGACTATTTATCATATTTATAGTTTCTAGGGTCACTATTAAGCTATTAGTTTTCATGGGCTTACAAGTAACCTTTTCATAGTCTATGGACTCCCCGTCCTATTTATAGTTTTCATAGGCTTACAATTAATGTTTTGGCCCCTGCCAATAACTTAATTAACTCATGAATTCTCCCTAAACCTATTGGTACCTCCAATAACTTCTTTATCATCATAGTTTTCTTAGGCTAACTAGGAACCTATTGACATCTGCAATAATTTAATACGAATATTGTTTTCATGGGTGAACTACAAATATATTGGCCCCTGCCGACCACTCTTAAAATAATAGTTTCCATGGGATCACTATGAACCTATTGTTAACTCCAATAACTTCCTAATCATAGTTTTCATAGGGTTACTACGAACCTATCTCTCTTACGACTTCCATGTTTAAGCATCCTATATTATGGTCTCCCTGACTTCCTAGATACAATTCTACTCATTCAGGAGTTTAATCAATTTATATTCATTACTGGGTCAACCTAGCTAGTTCTTCTACCCTTTATCCCTAAAGTGTGGTTATCGGTCTGTTATAATGTGAATACACTTATATTTGAAGAAGCAAACAAAATAACATAACAATACCACTTTATGGGTTTGATATCCTTGAATTCATTTCATACCAAACATGGTTAATCCTTTAACCTATTATTTTATCAAGGAAAATCTCCTTTAAATCTTTATACTTATAATCGTTTCAAAACTCTTTTTTTAGCTATGGGTTTTCTTTAAAATGAGATAGGTTTGCTTGTTTTGAAAAATAAAGTCTTTCGAAACCTTCGAAACCTTGCTTTCGACCCCACTGAATAACCTCCTTCAAAAGCATAATAATCTGTTTAAAAAACATTCGACCCCTGCCTTTCAAAACACTAACCTTTCTTTCGAAACCTTTCGAATATACTAAAGTATTACCATTTAACTATAGAAGCATAGCTTCGAAACCATTTGAAAGTACCCCTTTCGAAATCATTGAAAGTCCCTCTTTTGAAAACACTGGGTTTACATTTAAAACATCATTTGGGTCAAGTGAATATAAATGAAAGTATCTCTTTCTAAACCATTCTTCATATCATGAAAGTAATGGGATAAACTTGATGGCACCGGCACCACCCTTTCGAAAGCATATGACATTTTGGTAAAGCACTTGAAGGTTGGCTTCGGAACCCCTTTCGAAACCATAAGACATTTTGGTAAAACACTTGAAGGTTGGTTTCGGAACCCCTTTCACAACCATTGCCTTTGAAACCCCTAACCCCCTTTTGAAAGCTATAGGAAGTGGATTACATTTATAAAACAAAGATTACCTTCCAAAAGCATTGATATCTTCAAAATACATAGAATAACTTTTTATTTGATTGATATTATATGAAGCAGAAGATATTTTAGCCATTTGCATCAAGCTCAAACTTCCTCCTTGCATACGTGCTCCTCCTCGTCATTAATATGTTTGCTCGCGTTAATTGAGGTCTATCGGGAGAATCGATGACTGCATCTTTGATGCACTGCTAGTACATCATCTGGGAATTCTTAATTGGCTAGTTATAAATAGACGCAGGGCTATTTACAAGGGATTACCTCGGATCTGCACGGAGGTATTGACGGTGATTCTCAAATATCGTAAAACAGAATGTGATACGATGAGATAGAATGCAATAGATTTTCAGTTTTTGGGGGGCAGTATGGGATCCGTAGCAGGCGAGAAAATCACTCGTTTGATCGAGTATGCTACTAATCGATCTCTACCTGTTATTATTGTGTGTGCTTCCGGAGGAGCACGTATGCAAGAAGGAAGTTTGAGCTTGATGCAAATGGCTAAAATATCTTCTGCTTCATATAATTATCAATCTACATAAAATCTAATTAAATTGTAGAAATTCCATGCGGAATAAGTAAGACATATATAACGAAAATTTGTGTGAGTTTTTAAGAACTGTTTGAATTAAGATTCAAACAGTTCTTAAAAACTTGGGATATGATCCACGGTTTTATTTTATACGCATTAAAAAGTAGTAATAATTCAGGGAAAAACCAAGGTTCTAGATTTGATATGCTATGATAGAATTTTTCTTGATTCATTCCCATCCAATCAAAATAGGAATTTTTTTTTAATTTTTGATAATTTAGATTTTTAGTATTTTTATGAATCTTGGTGTTGATAGGCGTATTGGCCCGGGTCTTAATATCAATATTATTTCTAATACAGAAATCGGGAATTTTATATCTCTTTCTAGTAGCTCTGGAACAATTGGGTCGTATAACCCATTTCGAATATGTGATACGTCGTTATGGATTGTGTTGGATGATCAGTGTTGAAGACCGGATATTTGTGAAAACGGAAGGATTACCGTCGAATGACTCTGCATCGGCTGATCTCCGATATAGAGGTTTTATCACCTTTAGTGACGGGAAGTCCGGACGTGATTAGTGAATATCCGGATTTCAAGGGCTTCTTTGGAAGTGCCTTTGGTTCCGTTCGATCCCGGAATGGACTTGTATGGATGTGTGTCAGACGTTACAATTTGAGATGTAAAGCTGGTTTCTATCAAATATATTTCTGTTGGTGGCGGAGAATTTATTCTCTTAGCTTGACACCCTTCTCTGAGACGTACGAGCTCAGAGGTTATGTAGTTGATGGTTACTAGTGATACATTCCCAAATTGGTAATGTGACATACGAAGTGTTGTTGAGCATTTGATGATCAAAGCACAACTTTTGTATAAAGTGTAGCTTTGTGGACGAGACTTCGTCGGACCTCACACCTCGGAAATGGTCAAAACATGAAGGATGCAGCAAGGTTATTAGAGGGTAGTGCCCCTTTAGTGTATGTCATTCCTTCTGGATAGACGTGGAATCATGGTATGGTGCCCAGATATTTAACCTATGTTGTTGCTGCAAATTTATTACTTTGTGGTTGTTGAAATCGAGGATCCTCGGATATAGATCGGTTACGATCGGGAAATGACATATTCGTGTCAGTAGTTATCCAGTTTGAAGGGTAACCCGGCCTTGTGTTGGCAGAGATCTTACCGTAACGTTAGGTTCTCGGGTCGTCTTTCTAGAGGCCTACCCATGTGGCAATGGGAAGTTCCTTGGCCTGACCATTTGTTGGAAATCAAAACTTCAATACGCATCTTGTACGGTTTTAGTTGTAGAACCTACCATTTACTTATGGTGGTGACCACTGTTTAGATGGTAGCTATAGTAGGCATAAGTGCGAAATGCCTATGCTGGCTAAGATTTATATCTTTACTTTTGTAATGTTTTCTACACTATGCGCTAGTAATAATATTAATTGTTTCTTTTTAATGCGTATCAAGAATCTTTGACTATCATAAGGAGAAATCTCCTCCGATTCTGCGTTTACATTGTGTGTGTGCGCGGGAGGCCTTATGGTAGTCTCATTTTCCAAAAAGCATTGCGAATCTATTTTAAAATATCCCTTTGTTTGTTTTAAAAGATAAACTGTTTTAAGTTCTCACACCAGTCCCATGACTGACCTGGAGTTTATTGTTTTCCTTCCAAAACTCTGAGTGCCCATCAATTTCCACATGGGCAGTCTAGAGTTAGGTTATCAGGATATTCTGGAATTTCAGGAGTTGCTGGAGGCAAGCTGGATGGCATGGCGTATTCACTAGTATATAGTATTTCTTTTCTGCTGTTTGTTGTTGTTTGTTGTTGTACACTCTGATGATGTAATGTAATGTAATATGATGTAATGTAATAACTGATATAGTTCTTTTGTTTAAAGATTATTCATTTATCTATTATATGTTGTTCCGCTGCGATTGTGAGATTCTGATATTGTTCTGTTGTTTCTTTCTGTTCTATCTTTTTCTCTCTTCTTCTACCTTTCTCTTCTTCTTTAACAATAACGGTACGATTTTCCAGCATTCGATTGCTCGGCAGTTGATACAGTGGACGTATTGATGTCGGTTTTCGAGCGTCGAAAAGTCGCATTCGTTACATTTGGTATCAGAGCTTATGGTTAAGCGACAACCTTAGCTCTGTTGGGAATTACTCATTAGAGATAGAGTCAGTAGTACTCTAGAATGAGTTTGAGTGTAATAATAGCTAGCGTATTTGTTATGAATATAAAAATGTTTTATATTGTGTTTGCTTATCCGTTGAGCTGTTTGTGAATTCTGGTCGGTAGGTGGGACGCCATATTATCGATAAGGATTTCTAAACACTTAAATGAGGCAAGTCGACATAGTATCATTTTGAATTGGGTAAATGAAATAATTTTACCTTGATTATATTTGATATATAAAGGAATAATTTTTCAAAATTATTAAAGTGTATATGAATTGATTGTTTGGTTGTTGAATAAGTTAAATAAAACCACAGTTGCAAAAGAATAATTGTATAAGAAAATGAATTATAAGTATGGAATTATAATTAAAATGATTTACAATTGTGAAATAACCTTATATATAAGAAACGAAATTATATAAGTAAAAGGTTTGTAAATGTGATTTATAATCTGAAGTAAAATTCCAG
Organism: Allium cepa; assembly: GCA_030765085.1. Classification (NCBI taxonomy): domain Eukaryota; kingdom Viridiplantae; phylum Streptophyta; class Magnoliopsida; order Asparagales; family Amaryllidaceae; genus Allium; species Allium cepa. The sequence goes on along the minus strand of CM060939.1, from coordinate 645,845,929 downwards.
AGAAGTGTTTTGAAAGGATTTGATATTTTGGAAAATTGTTTTGGAGAGATGAAAGCTCTAAACTCTTTTCGGTCGATGGAAAATAATTCTGATGATGACGCGACATCATTGGTGTTCATTTTCGGGTTTCCAAAAGAGGATGCTGCCAGATTATTTTAAATGAAAGTTGTTTGGAAAATTTGGATTTGGTTTTGGAAATTCAAAAGATAATTTGAATTGATTTCAAAAATGGTTTTGAAAGGTTGAAAAGACTCTGGAATCCTATTTAAAATATTTATGGGAATGATAAATGAGTTGATAACTTATACAATTTGAATTTTGATAGAATAAATTTAACTTAAAGGATGGAGTTAAGTTAAAGTAAGTATAAGTGAATCAACAAAATCTAAGTTGTAATTGTTGAAAATAAGTAATCAAGTTTTGAATCTATAATATGAGATAATAAATTTGACTTTGGTAAAAGTTTAATAGAATTGGAATCTGAATTGGATTTATAAGTGGAAATTTAAGTTAAATTAAACAAATGATGTTTGAAATGGAATATAACTTAAGTGATATTGAATGAAGTTGATTCTGGTATCAAAGTAAAATTAATAAGTGAATTAATGAAATGAAGTCATTAAGAATATGGACTTGAGTTATATAAAAGAAATTTAACCTTATTTGTTAAATAAATTAGCAATTGAACTAATAAATGGATTGAATGTTAATCAATTGAATGTAAAATAAATTGATATGCAATAATGGATGTAAGTGTAAATTCATTAGAAGCTAATGAAGTTGAGAAATTGAATAAATTGAATGGAAGATAATTTAATATGAACCAATTGGAATTAAAAGTGTTAAACCAAATTGAATGAATGTAAGCGAAGTTAATAAATTTGGTAATGTTGGATATACATTGTTTGTTAGATGATGATTCGTTGATTGTATATAACTCATTAAGTGTTAATGAAATTGAATTAAGGAAAATTGAAAGCTATAAATCATTGAAATCAAATTGGAAGTTAAGTGAATCTTAAATAGAATTGAATTTGATTTGTAAGCGAACCAACTTGAATATGAATTAGTGAATGATTACTAATTGAATATGAATAAATGAGTGTTAGTATAAACATCCAATGTTAATGAATCAAATGTGATTAAATGAAAAATCAATTCATTGAATATTGATGAGAAGTGAATGTATATTGATTTGATATGGATTTGTTGGATGATAGTTGTTTGGTGGTTGCATTTATTGCTTTTGTTGCATTTGCTATATTGGCATATGTAGTTGTTGTAGTGATATATGTTGTATATTAATGTTACTTTCATATATACATGTTTCTCATGTTGTTGTTGAGTGTTTAGTAGGTGCGGATGGCATTTGCTTCGCATTCGTAGCTCGCTTTCATGCTATATTAGCTGTATATGCTCGTAATAATAAATAAGGTACATATCTCGGATTACATATCGTACTTTTACATTTTTTTCCCTGTGGGATGCCTCATCACTTTATGAGATGTATATTTGTGATATATATACTGTCATTTTTTTGGATCGAGCCGCGCAAAGGAGACTCTGGCGAATTTTTTCGAAAATTTAAGGCGTTAGAATATTTTTGAGAAAATTGGGAAATTTTTGAAAACTAAGCTGGATTTGAAAACTTAGTAAAGTTGTTGAAAGAAGTTTAACTATGAATTTTGGAAAAGTTAAACACTTAAGAGATTTGAAAAATCCAATTTGAATGGTTTGTTTTGGAAAGTTAATGGATTTTGTAATTTTTTTCTTACTTGATAATTTCGAGGACGAAATTCTTTTAAGGGGGAAGTCTGTAACAACCCAGAATTTCAGTCAATTTAAATTTGAATATTTAATTAATTTTAAATATTAAAAAGTGAAATTTGTAAGTCGAATAATTTATTTTTCGAATATCTGAATTTAATTGGATAATTGAATCGATAATTTAATAGTTGAATTCCAGAAATAATTGGAAATTGGGCTTAATGTGATTGAAAATGATTTGTTAAATTTTATTTAATCATATTGAAGTTAGAATGATGTTATAGAACTTTTAAAATTGAATTTGAAGTTAATTTGTGAAAATTGAATATTTTAATATTTAATTGACGAGTTAAAATAACCATTTTTCAAACAGTCTCAGATTTCGACGAAACCAGTTTCATCGGATCTGTAATGTTATATTATTGTATGGTTTCAAATTTCGTGTCAATCGGATTTACCGTTTGTCCGAGGAAAGCCAAAATGCATAGAAATTGGTTTAAATCGATTTAATTTAAAATCGATCGTTTATTGCCGTAACTCGCACAGATGATCGAATTAGCTTCCGAAACCTATTCCATTGTGTCCGAAATGCGGGGTAAACCCTAGAAACGCCAGTCACCGTGCGAGATTTGGAGTTCGAAATTTTTTGGATGAATAGCGTTTCGTAGAATTTTCTATATAAGGCCACAACAATTCTAATTTGCAGAAATAAAACACTAACCCTCATTTTCAAGAGCCAGCCGCCACTTATTCCATTAATGGCCGAAAATCACTCTTCTTCCTCCTCTATTTTCTTCCAATCTGTCATCCTATACCAGAAACCTCAAACACGAATATTGTAGAGCACGTAGAGATCTTCGATCTCAACGGTTGTGATCGAATTTGATTGAGTGGATCGACGTAAAATTGAGTTTGAACGTCTATTGTTCATGCACGAAAATCGAGACAATCAAGGGGCCGAGCTCGACCGCACTTTAGCCGATGGTGGCTCTCGAGTAGGCGCTTCAATTGATGGTACTTGATCAGGTTGAAAGTTAGCGATGGGGGGGGGGGGGGTGCGTTCGAACCCTAGGCGGCGGCTTGAACGGGTTGATGTCGCGTTTTTTTTATGGAGGAAGGGGAAGAAGTCACGAACGGGCCTGATCTAGAGATGCAATGATGAGCGGATCTGATTAGTTTAGGTTAAAAAATTATAAAAGAAATTGTAATTTATTTATAATTAAATTCGTGTAAATTTTAAAATATCATAACTTTTTCATACGAGGTCGAAAACGCACGAAACGAATTACGTTGGGTTCGTATGGACGAGCACTACGCGATGGAGCTGGATTGGAATTGATTGGAGCTAGTAAAAATTTTGGGTAAAATTAAACGCGCGTTTAATTTTATTCGAAATAAAACACTACAGCCGTTATTGAAAGCAGGTGAGAACTTCTCACTCAATCGAAATTGTTTCGATTTAAATTTTAAATAGTTAGATTTAAAATTGTTGATTGAATGATAAATTATTATCTATTGGGTTAAATAGAAATTATATGCCGTATATTAAGGGGATGTTATTTAGATGTTATTTATTAAAAACATATACCGCGATAATTCCATCTTGATTGGAATTGGTATTATATATGTACTTGGAGTTGATTTTCCCGCATTATATAGCGGATGAGACCCTATTGCGCCGCATAATAGTGGATAATATTTTATAAATCCTATATATCGCAATAATCCGTATTGGAACGGAATTGGTATTGTGCTAACATCTGTGGATGCAGGGAAACATGTTGGAGGGATCCAACTGGATTCCTCAATTGTATTGATTTATTTACACATATTGTGATATTTGTTGATTATCATATTGATATATGATGTTTTGATTTTTGTGATTGATATATTGTTGCTGTTGCAGCATTGGCCTATTTTTGGAGTTTTAAAAATATTAAAGTAACAATTTTGAATTTAAAAGGATTTTAGAGTGATTTTTTTAAAGTATAAGTTTTATTAAATTTTGAATTGTTAAAATAAATAAACATTATAATTTTTATTATTATAAAAGTTATATTTTTTGGAAAATAATACTTAAGTATGATTTTGGAGTATATATAAGCTTTAATAACGATTTGTAAATTATTAAAAAGATTGATTAATTTAAATTGAGATTTTTGAATTATTATAAACGGTTTATATAAAAGATTTATAAAATTGATATTTATAAATTAAAATATTGGAATTTATAAAACGAGTTTTTATAAGTGTTAGAATGAAATAAAAAAAGGATTCCATAAGTGAATGAAATTTATATATTTATAAATTGTGAAATTTTAAAATGAATAGATTTTCATAAAATAAAAGATTATAAGTAATTAACTTATAAATTAGATTTTGGTATAAAATTGGGTTATAAATTGAATTGGTAATTAAAGTGATTTTATAAGTTGAAATTTTTATAATATATATATATATATATATATATATATGTGAATTTATAAACGTTGTTTTATAAATCCGAAATCAATTGAATTTGATAAATTAAACATAGAAGTTTATAAAAAGGGATATATTCGCGATTTTGGATAGCGAATTATCAATTATATGATAGGTGTAGTAATGAAGAGTTTGGTTGGGAATTATATCCACGATTTTGGATAGTGGATAATCTCTTAATAAATGTGTAGAAACACTGAATTGGGAAAATAAAGTATATTCACGATTTTGGACAGTGAATATATTATTGAAGAAAATGGATATGTTTTTGGAGAAGTGATATTGTAAAATGAAATTAATTGTTTTAAAGATGTTTTAAAATGTATTAACTATCAAAACCATAGATTTCAACATTCATTATTGAAATAAACGTTTCGAGAAATAAGGAAATGGTGGACTTTAAGACTGTTGTTATAGTAAATGATTTCCGAAAGGAAATGTTTTATATAGTATTGGGATTTATATATCTATTTTAAGTTCGAACCCCTATACTAGTGATTTTGGGTTGTCGTAACAATGTTTTACGCAACATTCATTTTGACTCAAATAAATGTGTTTAAGCGCACGTTTTCTTTAAAGAATGAAATATATACTTAATTTCGATTTTAGCATATTGAATATTTTCCAAATGTTGAAAATAAATGGATTTGTGAATTACTTATTATTATTAAATAAGTATGGAAATGTTTTTCCAATATGAAGTGAATGTTTTGAGATTTTATGTTTTGAAGATAAATTGAAAATGAATATAAGAAATCGATTTGGAAATCGTATATTCATAGATATTTTGGAATGGTAAATTCACTATGGAATTTATAAAAGAAAGGGAAATTTGTTTAAAAATAAACGTTGATTTATTTTTGAAGTGTGAAAATAAATTTACGGATTGGGAACGTAAATATAAAGTAAATCTGTAAGGATTTATTTAATTGGTTTAAATGAACCATTTTGAAATGAAAACGAATAAAGATTTGTGAATATATGCCGTGTAGGGAAACGATTTGAAATTTGTTTTCAAAAGTTGTAAAGGTGAAAATTGATTTGAAATTTGTTTTCAAATGGTTGAAATGTGGAAATTATATACCTTGTAAAGATGTTTTTTGGAAAATAAATAATTTGAAAAATTATTTGGAATCTGGTGATGTTGTGCACGCCGATTGATAGTTAAATAACCGACTATCAATATTTACCTTTAAATAGGTATTTTTTGTGATTTGCTTGAATTTGAATGCCACACTTATTTTCAAAATAAGCGCTCACTATTCGGCTTAGCCGGGAAAGGACCTTTGGGTCGTATAACCCATTCCGAATATGTGATACGTCGTTATGGATTGCGTTTGATGACCGGTGCTTAAGACCGGATATTTGTGAAAACGGAAGGATTACTGTCGAATGACTCTGCATCGGCTGATCTCCGATATAGAGGTTTTATTACCCTTAGAGACGGGAAGTCTGGATGTGATTAGTGAATATCCGGATTTATAGGGCTTCTTAGGAAGTGCCTTCGGTTCCATTCGATCCCGGAATGGACTTGTATGAATGTGTGTCTTACGTTACAATTTGAGATGTAAAGTTGGTTTCTATCAAATATATTTCTGTTGGTGGCGAAGAATTTATTCTCTTAGCTTAACACCCTTCTCTGAGACATACGAGCTCAGAGGTTATGTAGTTGATGGTTACTAGTGATACATTCCCAAATTGGTAATGTGGCATACGAAGTGCTGTTGAGCATTTGACGATCAAAGCACAGCTTTTGCATAAAGCGTAGCTTTGTGGACGAGACTTTGTCGGACCTCACATCCCGGAAATGGTCAAAACAGGAAGGATGCAGCAAGGTTATTAGGGGGTAGCCCCCCTTTAGTGTATGTCATTCCTTCTGGATAGAGGTGGTATCATGGTATGGAGCCCAGATATTTAACCTATGTTGTTGCAAATTTATTACTTTGTGGTTGTTGAAATCGTGGATCCTCGGATATAGATCTGTTACGATCGAGGAATGACATATTCGTGTCAGTAGTTATCCAGTTTGAAGGGTAACCCGGCCTTGTGTTGGCAGAGATCTAATCGTAACGTTAGGTTCTCGGGTCGTCTTTCCAGAGGCGTACCCATGTGGCGATGGGAAGTTCCTTGGCCTGACCATTTATTGGAAATCCAAACTTCAATACGCATCTTGTATGGTTTTAGTTGTAGAACCAACCATTTACTTATGGTGGTCACCACCGTTTAGATGGTAGCTATAGTAGGCATAAGTGCGAAATGCCTATGCTGGCTAAGATTTATATCTTTACTTTCGAAATGTTTTTTACACTATGCACTAGTAATAATATTAAATGTTTCTTTTTAATGCGTATCAAGCATCTTTGACTATCATAAGGAGAAATCTCCTCCGATTCTGCGTTTACATTGTGTGTGTGTGCGGGAGGCCCTATGGTAGTCTCATTTTCCAAAAAGCATTGCGAATCTATTTTAAAATATCCCTTTGTTTGTTTTAAAAGATAAACTGTTTTAAGTTCTCACACCAGTCCCATGACTGACCTAGAGTTTATTGTTTTCCTTCCTAAACTCTAGGTGCCCACCAATTTCCACATGGGCAGTCTATAGTTAGGTTATCAGGATATTCTGGAATTCAGGAGTTTCTGGAGGCAAGCTGGATGGCATGGCGTATTCACTAGTATATAGTATTTCCTTTCCGCTGTTTGTTGTTGTTTGTTGTTGTACACTCTGATGATGTAATGTAATGTAATATGATGTAATGTAATAACTGATATAGTTCTTTTGTTTAAAGATTATTCATTTATCTATTATATGTTGTTCTGCTGCGATTGTGAGATTCTGATTTTGTTCTGTTGTTTCTTTCTGTTCTATCTTTTTCTCTCTTCTTCTACCTTTCTCTTCTTCTTTAACCATAATGGTACGGTTTTTCGGCATTTGACTGCTCGGCAGTTGATACAGTGGATGTACTGATGTCGGTTTTCGAGCGTCGAAAAGTCGCATTTGTTACACATCAAAAATAAGGACCCATAGCATTTTTATTGCATTCAAAATGCACTTCTCTCATTAATTCAGGAGCAAAAATTCACTTACCCCTATAAAACTAATTATCCTCATTTAGATCTAAATTTATTTCCCTATAAGATAAAAATTTCTCCATTACATAACTCTGTTTCAAATCTACCTCACTTCCCATGCATTAATTATCTTAAATAACCAAACCGACGTTCTCTTCCTCTTCTCCATACACTCAATAACAGAGGAAAATATTACATCATTGGTTATTTCACATGTTCACTTTCTTTTTCCTCCTTATTTTTTTCACATCTACGCTTTTTCTTTCTCCTCTTATAATTTTTCTTCCATATTTATTTACAAAAAATCAATTATCATAGTTTGGTTCCCCTTCTCTAGTTATTTACAAAAATTTTCAACTCTCAACTTTGTTTCTTCCCCTTCCCCGATTTCTTATTAACAAAATTCAAATCTCAATATAAAAAAAATACAGTTCCTTTCCAAACAATTTATGCATCAATATCATAATTATCTTAACATGACTATAACTTGATTAAACTGGTTAATAACTCTTCAATTATGTGTGCTCCATAATTATTTTTGATTCTTTTCATGTTTTGTAGTGGTTATTTTTCTGTTTGGTGCATTTTGGCTCTAGATTGTTAAAAATATATCTAAAACTGCCCAAAATTTGGCTTGCTAGATCAAAGAGATCAAATTTAAAGTTAGACCTTTATTTTATTACCTATTCTTCTCTAAATTCGAGTTTGAATTTTTGTTTCTATATTAAATTAATAATTTTTATAAATAATTCAATTTTTTGACCAAATTCTATTTTTCACTTATTTTTATTCCGGTTAATATTGCAACATCTCCTACTTGGAGGCCAAAAACTAACGACTATGGATGTTGCAGTCATCCATAATTATTAATTCTCGGTAATCAAGTATGGTAATGTTAGACACATTGATATAATAGAAACACATGGATATGGAAAAAATTTAAAAATTCAAAGCAACATTGACATTCCTTTCCAAAAACCATTCCAACATTCTTTACATAATCCCACAACATTAACAATGTTCAGAAAAATATAATTATTACATATACGCCAAGAACGACATATGAAGATGCCCCCTTGTTTGATCAAAGTATATAATAAGGCAATTAATATGCCATTTAACCATAAACACAGCGTAATCAAATGAAAAAGAATTCTAAATAGCTATATGCCTCTTGTACGTCTCTAGAAGCTTATTCGTCGAATAAAGTACCTGAAAATTTCAGCTCTCAAACTAGTCAAAATCAATTGAGCACTTGAAAGTTTAAGGGGAAAATATAAACTTCGAGTCAGATATAAAGCCTGGCATGAATAGTAATCTAACATCTCAATCCATTTTGATATCTAGTGAGACCATGCCGCTTAGTGGAATAGGTTTTACCCCTGAGAACCTTTATAAAACCATATACTATGCTCCTACATCCACAATGGTTAAAAACATAGCAATTTGAAATATTATGATGATATACATACATATTAAAACATTCTAGATTTCACATCCCCTGTTTAGTTGACTATTTATCATATTTATAGTTTCTAGGGTCACTATTAAGCTATTAGTTTTCATGGGCTTACAAGTAACCTTTTCATAGTCTATGGACTCCCCGTCCTATTTATAGTTTTCATAGGCTTACAATTAATGTTTTGGCCCCTGCCAATAACTTAATTAACTCATGAATTCTCCCTAAACCTATTGGTACCTCCAATAACTTCTTTATCGTCATAGTTTTCTTAGGCTAACTAGGAACCTATTGACATCTGCAATAATTTAATACGAATATTGTTTTCATGGGTGAACTACAAATATATTGGCCCCTGCCGACCACTCTTAAAATAATAGTTTCCATGGGATCACTATGAACCTATTGTTAACTCCAATAACTTCCTAATCATAGTTTTCATAGGGTTACTACGAACCTATCTCTCTTACGACTTCCATGTTTAAGCATCCTATATTATGGTCTCCCTGACTTCCTAGATTCAATTCTACTCATTCAGGAGTTTAATTAATTTATATTCATTACTGGGTCAACCTAGCTAGTTCTTCTACCCTTTATCCCTAAAGTGCGGTTATCGGTCTGTTATAATGTGAATACACTTATATTTGAAGAAGCAAACAAAATAACATAACAATACCACTTTATGGGTTTGATATCCTTGAAATCATTTCATACCAAACATGGTTAATCCTTTAACCTATTATTTTATCAAGGAAAATCTCCTTTAAACTTTTATACTTATAATCATTTCAAAACTCTTTTTCAGCTATGGGTTTTCTTTAAAATGAGATAGGTTTGCTTGTTTTGAAAAATAAAGTCTTCCGAAACCTTTGAAACCTTGCTTTCGACCCCATTGAATAACCTCCTTCAAAAGCATAATAATCTGTTTAAAAAACATTCGACCCTTGCCTTTCAAAACACTAACCTTTCTTTCGAAACCTTTCGAATATACTAAAGTATTACCATTTACTATAGAAGCATAGCTTCGAAACCATTTGAAAGTACCCCTTTTGAAAGCATTGAAAGTCCCTCGTTCGAAAACACTGGGTTTACATTTAAAACATCATTTGGGTCAAGTGAATATAAATGAAAGTATCTCTTTCTAAACCATTCTTCATATCATGAAAGTAATGGGATAAACTTGATGGCATCGACACCAGTCCCATGACTGACCTGGAGTTTATTGTTTTCCTTCCAAAACTCTGAGTGCCCATCAATTTCCACATGGGCAGTCTAGAGTTAGGTTATCAGGATATTCTGGAATTTCAGGAGTTGCTGGAGGCAAGCTGGATGGCATAGTATATAGTATTTCTTTTCCGCTGTTTGTTGTTGTTTGTTGTTGTACACTCTGATGATGTAATGTAATGTAATGTAATATGATGTAATGTAATAACTGATATAGTTCTTTTGTTTAAAGATTATTCATTTATCTATTATATGTTGTTCCACTGCGATTGTGAGATTCTGATATTGTTCTGTTGTTTCTTTCTGTTCTATCTTTTTCTCTCTTCTTCTACCTTTCTCTTCTTCTTTAACAATAACGGTACGGTTTTCCAGCATTCGATTGCTCGGCAGTTGATACAGTGGACGTATTGATGTTGGTTTTCGAGCGTCGAAAAGTCACATTCGTTACATTTGGTATCAGAGCTTATGGTTAAGCGACAACCTTAGTTCTGTTGGGAATTACTCATTAGAGATAGAGTCAGTAGTACTCTAGAATGAGTTTGAGTGTAATAATAGCTATGAGCGCGTATTTGTTATGAATATAAAAATGTTTTATATTGTGTTTGCTTATCCGTTGAGCTGTTTGTGAATTCTGGTCGGTAGGTGGGACGCCATATTATCGATAAGGATTTCTAAACACTTAAATGAGGCAAGTCGACATAGTATCATTTTGAATTGGGTAAATGAAATAATTTTACCTTGATTATATTTGATATATAAAGGAATAATTTTTCAGAATTACTAAAGTGTATATGAATTAATTGTTTGGTTGTTGAATAAGTTAAATAAAACCACAGTTGCAAAAGAATAATTGTATAAGAAAATGAATTATAAGTATGGAATTATAATTAAAATGATTTACAATTGTGAAATAACCTTATATATAAGAAACGAAATTATATAAGTAAAAGGTTTGTAAATGTGATTTGTAATCTGAAGTAAAATTCCAGAGAAGTGTTTTGAAAGGATTTGATATTTTGGAAAATTGTTTTGGAGAGATGAAAGCTCTAAACTCTTTTCGGTCGCTGGAAAAAAATTCCGATGATGACGCGACATCATTGGTGTTCATTTTCGGGTTTCCAAAAGAGGATGCTGCCAGATTATTTTAAATGAAAGTTGTTTGGAAAATTTGGATTTGGTTTTGGAAATTCAGAACATAATTTGAATTGATTTCAAAAATGGTTTTGAGAGGTTGAAAAGACTCTGGAATCCTACTTAAAATATTTATGGGAATGATAAATGAGTTGATAACTTATACAATTTGAATTTCGATAGAACAAATCATGGATCAACTGAACCCTCTCGAGGGCTTGCTTAAGAATAAGAAAGAGGAATCTTATGGAAATATCATGGAATAAGGTTTGATCCTATTCATAGGGATTCCGTAAATAAAATATCCAAAAAGTTTGAAACAATTGTACTAGCAGTGCATCAAAAATGCAGTCATCGATTCTCCCGATAGACCACAATTAACGCGAGCAAACGTATTAATGACGAGGAACGCAATTTTGTTATGCTACTAATACTTGTACTTGCTCTGCTATTCTGCCCAAGCCTGGCCGAGGAAGAGTTACGGGGAGTATTGAAAAATAAATAATATAAATTAAAAGTGGAAGTTAATTTAATAATAGAAGAAGAAGCTCCGTTACTCAATGAATGACTCCCCTCTAAAACTTTTTGTTTGTCTACTACTTCTTATTTCTTATGTTTTTATTTATTTAAAATAATGAATGTATGAATCTAAACAAAAGATTTCCGATATATCCGATCCGGTCGTTCGTAGAGCTATTTACTCGATCGCAGACATTTCTGCAACATTTCTAAGAGAGGAACGAATAGTCAATTTTGAAAGAACTTATTGTCGGCCTCTTTCAGATATGAATCTATCTGATTCAGAATGGCGTGCATCCAGCAGGAATTGAACCTACGAATTTGCCAAGTATGAGTTGGGCGCTTTAACCATTCAGCCATGGATGCTTAAGAGTGGAAGAAGGGAAGAGATTCTCGAACGAATAAAAGGATCCAATTACTTCGAAAGAATTGAACAAGGAGCCTTCTAATGTCGAATCAGGATCAACTAGGAAAGAAATAAAGCATTGGGTCGAACTCTTCTTTGGTGTCAAGGTAATAGCTACAAATAGTCATCGACTCCCAGGAAAGGGTAGAAGAATAGGAAACAAGTGAATATTTGAGACAAGAAATGAATCCTAATTTTCGGATGACTGATCCATCTAATCCAGTCCATCTAATGTCCTTTTCGGGAGCTGAAAGGTGTACGAGCTAACTTGATATTTTTGGCATTAGTATCACAAAGAAGAGATTTCAGATTTTTTTACTTCCTATCTTTGGCACAAATTGCATCGAGCAGCTAAGAAGTTTTAGTATACTCTTTGTTTGTTGGATTGGAGTTGGAATGTATACATCAAAAATTCAATATAAAATTGGAATGAGAATGAAATAAATTGTGTCAAATCAGTAGTCATAATTGAGACTAAAAAAATTTAGATTTAGAAAAGATGTGTCATATTTACTTGCTTTAACAGAACCTCTCTCTAAAAGAAATGGAATGGCGCATTCCACTAAAAAATCTTTTTTTTTTCCATTGATACAGAGCCAATTCCAATAGACTTATTGAACGTTCCCATTGGCGTGCATCCAGCAGGAATTGAACCTCTTTTATCCGTTAAGCGAAATGTTGCAGAAATGTCTGCGATCAAGTAAATAGCTCTACGAACGACCGGATCGGATCGAATTGGAAAATGGAAAGATTTGTACAAGTTATACGTTTCGTCACCACTTTGTCCCAAAGACCGAAATTCTTGATCAATGGAGGAACAATATTACCATCTTCTTTCAAAAAGATACCAGTTTTTGGATATCAAACGGACCTCCCCGGATGGTAATCTTAATGTGGCTGATTTACCCTCTTTTGCGTTCGGTTTCGCTACAGCGCCCGCCTATTGTTCCGGACCATTAGGTATGAAGATCCGGGTAAGATATGCACCTCTTCAGGAATAAAAAAACCGATCCACTTTCATTTTGTATTTTGGACTAAATTCTTCTACTCCTCGATACTCAATCAAATCCTCTGAAATTCGAAATCGAAATGGGGCATGGCCAAGTGGTAAGGCAACGGGTTTTGGTCCCGTTATTCGTAGCTCCAAATACCCGAATTCGTTACAGTTCCTCCTGAAATACTCCAACCACCCCATGAATTGGTTATTCCTAAACGAGTCATGAAGGGTATAATGAACATACCCTGTCTCCACATTGGATCAAGAACAGGGTCAGAGGTCTTAAAAGAAGAGACATTTGGCGATAAGCTTGTGCTTGTTTGGAGAGATCATCATAAATTATTAAGATATGACGTTCACGATACATAATATATTCTGCTAAAGCCGCACCTGTATAAGGAGCAAGGTATTGTAATGTAGCAGGTGAGTCCGCGGTTTCGGCTACCACAATAGTATATTCCATTGCCCCTCGTTCCTGGGTATAGGTTCTTATAGGGCTGCTTTATTCCATTTGATCACTCATGCCTATTCGAAAGCTTTATTGTTTTTAGGATCTGGATCCATTATTCATTCAATGGAATCCATTGTTGGATTCCATTGTGCAAAAACATCATAAGAAACAAAAGAATAGAGTGGTTTGAAAGATCAGAGCAACAGATCTATTTTAGCATTTATACCAATAGAAAATTGTCCTATATTCATTCGTGAGGGTAATCCTAATGGATTGAAGACCATATCAACAGGCGTTCCATCTTGCAAGTAGGGCATATCTTGTCTAGACAAAATTTTGGAAATGATACCTTTATTCCCATGTCTTCCAGCTACTTTATAACTTCAACTAAGTATCGTAAGTAAATTGATCCCGGTTGTTCAATCATTTAATAACCGAGTCATTGTTTGATAAAGGATCACTATGAGTCAGACTCAATAGAATTTGATCAATCCGATCCAAAAAGGCATTTCGGGAATCAATCTGATTCTATCTTTGTTCGTTCCGTTTGAAGAAAGGAAGGATCCCAAAGAATCGATCTTTGAACTATCCACAGTTGTTTATGTTGTTTTGATTACAGAATATTGGATTTCTACCCATAATATTCCAATTCTGAGAATTAAAACAAATGAAAATTCTCAATTCTCTACGATGTCTGTAGGATAGAATATTTTCAGGAATAAGGAAATCATAATAATTTTTGTTGTTTTCAGTCATAAGTATATTGCTGTGTTGTGCAACAGATTCTACTCAATGAATGACTCCCCTCTAAAACATAATCGAACCTTTTCAAACTGTTTCTTTTTAAGAACCAAAAAAAAATTGTGCCAAAATAACAGATGCCAAGAAGAACAAAAGGCCTTGGACGCGTAATGGATCTTGAAGCACTATTTCTGCATCTCCCTGACCAAACCCCCCTACATTAGGATTGAGCAGGCTACCATGAGAAAAAAGATCTTCTTTCTAAAAGAGATTCAATTCGGAACTATTATATGTCCAAGGTCTAATATCGAAATAATAATGCTTTTTCTCTTGTTCACCAAAGATTAATATTTCTTCTTTTCCGGATATATCGGAAATCTTTTGTTTAGATTCATACATTCATTATTTTAAATAAATAAAAACATAAGAAATAAGAAGTAGTAGACAAACAAAAATGAATTTCTAGATCCAGAAATTCCTTACCATCAAGTTGATAAAAAGCGCCGAATTCTTGTTCCCATTCGTTTCCAGCGGATTCTTCGTCTCCTAATTCCTTCCATTCTACCAATGAATTTTCTATAATAATTCGCAAATCTAAATCGGCTAATTGTTCTCTGATAGCACCTGCTCCTGTAGAGATTTCTCGGTTTCGAAATGTCAACTGATAAAGAAAGAATGAAATCGGGATAAACACCAATTCCTATTACGGGTAAAAGGATACAGATTGAAACAAATAGTTCTCGTGGTCCAGAATCCACGAGATTTGATTGTCCTTGGGGATCCGACATTAATCCTCTCATACCTACTAATTGATGTACCTGAGATGCATTTCCTCGAGCTCCCGAAAAGGACATCAGATGGACTGGATTAGATGGATCAGTCATCCGAAAATTAGGATTCATTTCTTGTCTCAAATATTCACTTGTAGCATACCATATCTCAATGGATTGACGTAATTTTTCTACCGCCAAAATGAAAATCAAGGAAGTAAGGTTTTTCAATTTAATTTTTTTTTACTTCGCCTGTCACACCACATAAAAAATTTGCAATTTGAATTGGGAGAGATGGCTAAGTGGACTAAAGCGACAGATTGCTAATCCGTTGTACGAATTATTTGTGCCAAGGGTTCGAATCCCTCTCTCTCCGCTCCTCTCGATCGCTTCAGACTTTCAAAAACTTTTTTTTATTCCTCACATCCAGGATTACGGACCGGATCATACCTTCGAAAGGCATAATGTTGTAAAAGGATTACAACTTGGTTGAAACTACCCCTTCCGAAAGCTTTTCTTTGAAAAATAAGTAGCTCCTTCGAAGGATAGTGCTTAAATAAAGTGGCAACTCTCTTTTGAAACTAGTTAAAAGACCCTTTCGCAATCTTCGGTTGCAACTCCTTTGAAACCTTTTAGCTAAAACAGGCAAGAGCTTCCTTTTTTTTGAGAAAAATGTGTGATCCTCTAAAAAGAGAGGAGAGCACACATGGAATACTATATATATAACAAAATGATGGAGCTGCCAACATGCCTGACAGGTGGCAAGAATAAAAACAAGAAAAATAAAGAAGAAGATACCCCTCAAATGAGCTCCGGCAAAGCCATCGCCCATTACACCCTAATATCGAGCTCCGGCAAGGCCACCGCCCAATACTAGGGTGTTAGAGGTATCTAAAAAACTAGACTCCCAAGAAAAGAAGTCAAAGAGAAGAACACCAATAACAGAACCAAAATGAAGAGCTCCACACTGAAGTCCTGGAGTAGCCGAAGAGAAAAGACAGATGCAAACCGAATCCCTAAGAAGAGCTATCCTGAAAACCTGAAAAAAGCTAAAAGCTATCCAGCAAACCAGATAAGAGAAAAACCAGCAACCAACCTAAACCATACCTGGAACAGAACTAGAAAACAAATTAGAGTGAAACACATATATGTATATAAATAGAATTTATATACATATATGTGAGAATAAAAACCAAAAAGAGAACTAAAGCAAGGATAATATAAAAACAAAAACAAACAAGAAACAATTTAGGAGCCTAAAATAGAAAGAGAATTATGATTAAAAGAATTATTAGAAACAATATAATTGAAGATAAGATTAAATGTGTTAATATTATTTCTAACCTTATTAAGATAAACCTTAAAGCAACTATTTTTGGCTAATTTATAATTAGGATTAGAAATCCACTTTAAGCAGAAATTTGAGATTAAAATTATCAGTTTATTATTATGTTGATATTTATTATTGAAAATTCTTTGATTTCTTTCAAACCAAATGTACCAACAAGAAATAGTGAATAAAGTATCAAGCAAATATCTAAAATCCTTATTGAACATAAATCTAAAAGAGTTCCAATAGAATAAACAATCAGAAACTCTAGAGTTAATATGAAACTCAAAAATATTAAGGGTCTTAATAAGAATAAAATGAGTATCCAAGCAGTCATAATAAATATGATTAATATCTTCAAAAAATGTGTTGCAAAAGAAACATTTATTATCAATACTAATATTTTTCTTTTTTAAGAATTCAATAGTGTTTAACTTACCATGAATGACGAGCCACATATGAATCTTTGATTTAGGAGGAGCATTAGACTTCCAAATAAGTTTAAAACAATTGACAGAAACCCCCGAAAAATTGATAAATTTGTAAAAGGAATTAGAAGAGTATTTCTTACTCTTATCCCATTCCCAACTAATAAAGTCATTATCATTGTCAATGTTATAATGATTAAGTTTAGCATAAAGCAAGAAAAGATGTCTAAGAGTAGTGCCTTCTAAAATATAATTAAAATTGAAAATCCAAGGAGGATCACTTTCAGAGTTGAAAACATCGGAAATTAACGCAAATTTGAAATTACAAATATCATATAAATCTTTAAACTCATTCTTAAGAGGAGTAGAGGAAATCCAACTATCATGCCAAAATGATGTACTATTACCAGAATGAACAATAATATTTAAACCCAAGTTAAAGATATTACTACAATTTAAGATAGATTTCCAAAAACAAGATAAATTGCTAAAGCTAGAAGAACTAATTTGATAGAGATTATAACTACCATTGTAATAAAATTTAGATATAATATCCTTCCAAATAGCATTATCAATGATATCCCTGAATTTCCATAACCATTTACCAAGAAGAGACAGGTTCATATTATGTAAATTAATGACTCCTAAACCACCCTCTTTATTAGATTTACAGACAGTATCCCAATTAACTAAACATTTAATACTACTGTTAGGGTTATCACCACTCCAAAGAAAATCCCTTCTAATTTTATCTATTTTATATATCACCCAATCAGGAAAAAGGTGCATAGACATCCAATAGATAGGAAGAGCTGATAAGACGGAATTAATCAAAATCAGTCTACCAGCTCTAGATAAAAATCTCACATTCCAATTAGTGATCCTATTTTTAATCTTATCAATAATAATTAACCAATCATCATGTTTAAGTTTCGAAGGTCTGATAACAAAACCAAGATAGTCAAATGGAAAACTCATAGTTTTACAATTTAAAGTATTTGCAACTAAATTTTCTACATTATCAAAATCATTTAAAATTAAAACGGAACTTTTATCAAAGTTAATTTTTAAACCTGATAATAGTTCAAAACTATAAAGAATAAACTTGAGAGCAATAATATGGCTAGGGAGATGAGAGGAAAAAAGCAAAGTATCATCAGCAAATTGAAGGACAGAAAGGCCAAAATTAGAAATGTCATTACCAATAACACCCAAAAGGTTATTGCTAACAGCATTTTTAATAATCTTAGAAAAGACATCAGCCGCTAAATTGAACAGAAGGGGCGATAAAGGATCCCCTTGCCTTAATCCTCTCTTAGATTGAATCTTATTACCTAAAACACCATTAACCATAATACAAGAGTTACCCGTTTTAAGCAAGATAATAATCCAATTAATCCATCTGTTACTAAAGCCTCTGGCAAGGAAAATCTCTATAAGAAAATCCCAATCAACCGAGTCAAAGGCTTTAGCAAAATCTAATTTTAAAATAGCACAGGTTATATTATTTTTACAACAAAAATTAATATATTCTTGAACAACTGCTACACCATCAGTAATATTCCTTCCTTTAATGAAAGCTGATTGCGAACAGTCAATGAGATCATTCATTTTTAAACTAAGTCTATTAGCTAAAACTTTAGAAATAATTTTAATAGAGCAGTTCATCAAAGAGATGGGCCTAAAATCTTTTAAAGTATTAGCACCCACTTTTTTCTGTAATAAAATAACATTAGCAAAATCAAAACGACCTAATTAGAGATTACCATTATAAAATTCATTGAACATACAAATTAAGTCTAGTTTTAAAACCTCCCAAAAAGATTGATAAAAGAAAATAGGAAAACCATCCGGGCCCGGAGATTTGTCTCCAGGTAAATCAAAGATGGCTTTTCGAATTTCCTCTTCAGAAAAAGGGGCATCTAAATCAAAAAGATTGATGTTAGAGGTGGATGGGTAAAGATCATTCCATCTAGCACTAACTCTATGCTTGATTTTGGTGCCAAAAATATCTTTGTAATAATCAGTAAAAGCATTGTTAAGATCACGTTGATCAACTAATTCCACATTATTAACTAAAATGGAATTAATTGTATTACTACGTTTTCTACTATTAGCTAAGTTGTGAAAGAATTTAGTATTATTGTCACCTTCATTGATCCAGTGAAAATTAGATCTCTGTTTCCACATAACGTCCTCTTTTTCAAGAATAGAATAAAGTTCATCTTTTAAATTATTAAGGACATTTCTCTCACCTATATTTAATTGTCTAGATTCTTCAATCTTATTAAGTTTAAGCAATTCATTAAGAATATTAAAAAAAACAAAAAAGGCATCAACCCCGTCAAAAGCTATGTTTCGACATCCTACCTTCCGCCTTTCTCCAATCCACTACGTACCAACAAAGTGATACCATATATATTGGTTTCGACCTCATTGGTTTCGTCCTAGTGGGTTTCGACCTGAATGAAGGTGGAAGTTCTGGGTCGATATAGAAGGCGAAACTTTTTTGGTAATGGTTTACCAAATAAAGTAATTTCTTTATAAAAAGTTGTCTACATGTAACTATTGATTGGATTACCATTAACTTTTCAAATTTTGATCTAAATAATTGCCCCATATTTTTCAAATCCAAAACATGACTAATTTTAACAAATAAGCCCTTGCATTAAGCAAAAAAATGAAATCATTTAGGTCCTTCTTTCAAAATATTTTAATTTCCATAATAAATGTCTTAGTAAAAATCCTCATAAATCAACGAGATAACATATATAATATGTTACCTAACATATATAAATTTCAGACCCAAATTCATCATATATTATCCAAAATTAGTTTCTAAACCCAATTAACCGTATTTTCCTTTGAAAATCATAATAAATTTTCCATAACATGGAAAATTATAGAAAATGTAACCCAATCTAAAATCATGTTTCCCATAACATATAGATTCCTCATGACATTTTAAAATTATACCATACAATTTTACCTTTAAAACCATGTTTAATCATTTCCAAACAAACATGTTTGAGTCTATCATTTAATAAAATCAAGCATATCATCAAAAAATCTTCATGCGGGATTTAATCTTAAACCTGAAATCAAATGATCATATATAAAACAAAAAAGAAATGTTTTGATTATTATTCACCATAGTTTGGATAAGGAAATTAAAGATTTGTTTGAGATTGATTCCCCTAGATTTAATCTTGAATTTTCCTCTTCTCTTCTTTCTCTTAATGGTCGGCTCCTCGTCCTCTTTTTTACAATTTTTTATGATAATAAGAACATGAATGGTATAAGCAAGAGTATAAGGGCAAGGAAACATAGGTGGCAATTACCCTAATGTCCTTATGTTAATTTATTTATCATTTATATCCATTTGTAAGTCCATTCAACTTAATAAAGCTCGGCCTTTGAGTTTACTTACAAATCTCAACCTCCTTATCACTCTACGTTTACATTATTCTATTTAATTTATCTAAGTAAATCTTATGAATAATGTTATGAAAAATTTAGGGGTGTTAAAAATATGCTTATTGTAACGACCTAGAATTTAATCACATTAAATATGAGCATTTAATATATTTTAAATAATTAATTAATAGTTTTTATAAATCAAATAAACCTCTTTTAAATATTAACTGATGGTGATGAAGTTGTTATGATGCTTGGATTACAAAAATAATTAGTCTGAAGAAAAATCGAAAATGTGACTGAAAATTATTTTTTGAGTTTTCAACTTTTCATCGTCTAAAATTTATCAGAAAACGTTGTGTACACAAGAATAAATATAACAACACACACTTATATTTTACATATGAAATTCTTAAGGTTAAAAGTAATTTACTTAAGTAAAAGATAGTTTGACTTATCTTTTAATTTGAATTTTGAAATATATATATGTATGTATGTATGTATATGTATATATAAGGTAATGTCATTTCATGACAACTCATCATAGTACTAAGGACAGGTGAAATGGTGGTAATGTGATGAGGAGGTGGCATGATGTGTTGCTCACGCGACAAGGTAGAGAGGAGGGTGATGATGTGGCACAAAATGGTGGAGGGTAAGGGACCTCAAGGTAAAAGAGTAATTCACTTATTTCATTCTATATAAAACTATTTCTCTTTTTTTCCGTTTTCATTTTTATTTTCACTTCTTCATTTTGAACTTTTACTACTCCTTCATAAAGTTTCATTCCTCATTTTAATTGCTTCCAAAAAATTTCTAAACTAAAGGACCTTAAATTTTCCTTCAAATCCTTTATAAAAGCTATTTAAAAACTCTTTTTTTCCTCTCTTTTGACCTAACAATCACAAGCAAGCCCAAATCCTCCTCAACCCATCACGGTCGCACCCACCTACCTAAGGCCTAAAGCTATTTAGCCTCTCGAGGCTTCTAAAAATCCAACTTTTGCAATTTAAGGCCAAGATCTAGTGTCGATTCAAAGCTTGGTGATAGTTTGATTTGTTTTCGTGAGATATATGAGTAAAGCTCACAATTTTAGTCAAATTTTAAACTTTATATTTTTTATAATAATCATGGGGTTGTTTGGTTGGAAAATATGTTGTATATGCATTACATATGTGTGTTTATATGTAATGTTTAATTATGGACTTGAAAGTATCATGGTGTTTGAAAGTGATGTCTTTTACCAGTTCATGGAATTGTTTACATTTGTATATATGTTATGTTCTTGTATATGGATATTGGGTGCTAAAGAAAGTTAAAATTTGAATTTGTATATATTGCTTGCGAAGGAAATTAGTACCTAATTATTAGTTAAGTAAAATAATGATAATTCGTTAATTAAGTAATTATTAATTAATTATTAATTAAGTAAAGGTCAATTATGTAATTAATTGTCATTTAGGTAAGATGTAATTATTAATTAAGCGAGATTTAATTAATCAATTATTAATCAGGCAGGGTTATTTATTAATTAATTATTACTTAAGTTAAGGAAGACTTAATTATTATTAAATAAAATAGGTTTAAACTTATTTTAAATTAATTAAATAAAAGTTTCTAATTTTTAATTACTTTACTATCAAAGATTGATTTGTTTAGAAAGCAGCTTTCTTTTACAAATAATGATTTAATCACAAGGGATTCTCTTTATAAGTGTCATCAAGTAGCCAAATAAATATGAATAAATTGTTCTAAAATGTTAACACATTTTATTGGAAGCAAGTCATCTTGTATTTGCACTAAAAGCCAATAAATAAAATTTTCCTATATTTGTGAGATCTAGGACATGATTTCCTAGGCGAAGGATAGAGGAGTTGAAATGTCGAAAACATGATAAATATAAGCGAGTTAATTTCAATAAGTGAGCGTGATAAATTAAGTATATGGAAGTTATTTCATCGTATACATAACACCAAATTCTGAGGTATGGGAATTCGTCTCTATCCCAAGATGTAAGAATGTACGTCGAGTCAATGTTAGTTTTCTAACTTATCTGACTTCATTGTTAATAAAGGGATAATAGAGTTTGAAATCAAATGGTGGGGATGAGTATAGGATGTCTTGTTTTTCATATGAAAATCTATACATACCCCTGATAGTGGATTTGTCCACTATCGATAACTTGACCCTTTTAAAGTTATCAAATGTTGGTTTGAGGAGATCGGGATTGGACGACATGAATTATCTGAAAACCACTTTGAACCAATGTAAGCGTTCTAATTGGAAACATCTATAAGATGATGGAATTGAAGACGAAAATCTTTGAAGTGCAAGTGCTACTTGCTATTAATCATGAGGGTGACTCCAAAATGTGTATGGTAGAAGTAGTGCTTTCGATTTGTTCAAAACCTGAACATCTTGTATGGACGAATGCTGGCATTGCATTGTCACCTGGAGGGAAATATTAGCATGCCAAGTAGGAATTACTAAGGAAAGGTAAATCGTTGCATCAAGTCACATACTCGGAATATGACTACAGCAGGAACATACCACAGGGCTAAGTGGATCGCTCCTATTAGGGTATGGCCATTACCTGATCTAGATCCGTAGAATATGACTAAAGCAGGAACGTACCACAGGGCTAAGTGGATCGCTCCTATTAGGGTATGGCCATGACCTGATCTAGATCCGTATTTTCAGAAAGCGTAGGTTAACTTACACTTTTCAAAAAGTTTTTCAGAAATTATAAAATCAAATTTCTTTATTCATAAATAATAATGATTGTTATTTAAGTATTATTTTAGTAAATAGCTACAGTCTTTCACAATTATCAAGTTTATAGAATTTTATATTTTTTCTCTAAAACCGCAACTTATCTTGCATTTTCCATCAAAAAACGAAGGTTACCTTGCGTTTTCTATTTCTAAAGTAGGGACCTAATTTATATATGTTTCTACAGCGACTTTTCTTGTAATAATATCAAAAATATTGACCTAAAGTTTTTTTAATCGCATTTAAAGTGCTCTTTCCTCATTAATTCAAAAGTAAAAATTCACTAACCTCCATAGAATCAATTATCCTCATTTAGATCTAAATTTATTTCCCTAGAAGATAAAAATTTCCCCAATACATAACTTAGTTTCATATCTGTCTCATGTCCCATGTATTCATTATTTAAAATAATGCAACTAACGTTCATTTCCTCTTCTCTAAACTTTCAATAAAAGAGGAAAATATTGTTTCCTTAATTATTTCACATCTTCACTTTCTTCTTTCTCCTTGGTTATTTACATCTCACGTTTTCTTTCTCCTCTCACTATTTTTCTTCCACTATTTATTTGTAAAGCATCAATTATCATAGTTCAGTTTATTTCCCTTCTCTAGTTGTTTACAAAAAAATAATCAATTCTTAACTTTGTTTCTTTCCCTTCTCCAATTTTTTATTAACAAACTTCATATCTCTGTATAAAACAACTAGAGTTCCTTTCCAAATAGTTTATGTACCAATATCATAATTAACTTGACATGACTATAATTTGGATGAACTGGATATAGCTCTTCACTTTTACGTTCTCTATAATTATTTTTTATTCCTTTTATGTTTTACAATGGTTATCTTTCTACTTGGTGCATTTAGGTTCTAGATTATTAAAAATACATCTAAAAGCTGCCCAAGCCTTGGCTTACAAGATAAAAAAGCTCAAATTAAAGGTTAGATCTTTATTTTATTACCTATATTTCTCGGAATTCGAGTTTGAGTTTGTCATTATCGTCTTAAATTAATGATTTCCATCTATGAATCTAATTGTTTGACGAAATTCTATTTTTCTCTTATTTTTATTTCGATTAGCATGCTTATTATAACGACCCAAAATTTAATCGCTTTAAATATAAATGTTTGATATATTTTAAATAATTAATTAATGGATTTTATAACTCAAATAAACCTCATTTAAGTAATAACCGATGATGGAGAAGTAATTTCAAAATTTGGTTTGCAAAAATAATAATCATTCCGAAGGATATTCGAAAATGGGATCAATTTTTTTTTTGACTTTTCGTCGTATAAAAGTTGTTAGAAACGTTGTGTATACAAGAATAAAAATATGCGCGCGCACACACGTTTATATTTTGATATATGAAATGGTTAAGGTTAAAAGTAATTTACTTAAGTAAAAGGTAGTTTGACTTTTATTTTAGTTTGAAATAATAATATATAAAAGGTTGTTTCATATCATGACAACTCATTTTAGTACTAAGGATAGGTGAAATGGTGGTGATATAATGAAAGGGGGTGGCATGATGTGTTAGTCATGCGACAAGATAGAGATGAGGTGACGATGTGGCACAAAGTAGTGGAGGGTAAGAGACCTAAGGGTAAAAGAGTATTTCACTTATATCATTTTATATAATAGTATTTCTTTTTTTCCATTTTCATTTTAATTTCGCTTCTTCATTTCTAACCTTTTCTATTCTTTTCTAAAGCTCCATTACTTGTTTTAATAGCTTCCAAAATTTTCTAAACTTTAGATCCTTCATTTTCTATTTAAATACTTTGTACAAACTATTTAAAAACCACTCTTTTTCCTTTCTTTTCATTTAACATTCATAAACAAGCCCAAACCCTCCTTGACCCATCAAGATCAAGCCCACCTACTCTAGGCCTGAACCCATTTATCCTTTTGAGGCTTCCAAAATTAAAAAAATTTCAAAGTAAGGCCAAGATCTAGTGACAATTCGAAGCTTAGTGATAGTTTGATTTGTTTTCGTGAGATTTTGGTGAGTAAAGCTCATATCTTTAGTCAAAAGTTTTAAACTTTATATTTTGATAATAATCGTAGGATTGTTTGGTAGGAAAATAATGTTGTATTTGCTTTACACATGTGTTACCCGACACCTTGGCCCAGCTACAAAATGAAGGTTGCAGAAGTTACAATTGAACGTAAATGAGCGTAACGTCAAAGATTGTCCACTTCGAGTTATAATGGCGATTATTCTAAGTTGGCCTCGATGAGTAGGGGTCGATGTATGATGGATGATGGGTCGGTGCTTGGATTGCGGTTCGGCTATTCTCGGTCGGTTATTCTCAATCGGCTATATGCACTAGGTCGAGTCAGCAACAATGATTTGGTCAAAGTAGGTTGGCTATAATGAAAGACTACATTACGGTCGATCTTGATGTGGTCGACATCCTCAGGTGGTTCGGTTTGGATGGTTCGGCCTTGGCGGGTCGGCCAACATGCATAAAGAAGAAGTGGTTCGGCCATGGCTGTCAAGTCAGGGAAATACGATCAGCATCCTTTCACTTCGGCTCAAACCATCACTTACCCCGAATCACTCACAAGAAAACCCGAGTTCAGCCGAAGTGGATCGATGACCACCGTTCGACCTTGGAGATTCAGCATATCTGGATCGGCATAGGTGGTTCGGTAGACATGGGTCGGCATGGCTCGTTCGACCCACCTCACCTCCAACTATGGGCCGAGCAACCTTGGTCTTGGGCCTGCACAGGGAGTCCAGCGTACCTTCATATATAAATAGAGAGGCAGGGGTACAGTTGAGGGGACCTTTTTTTCCAGAACTCCAGAGAGACTCTACCATTTTTTGTACTCGCTTCTTTTCTATTCAAACTTGTATTCAAGTTGTTTATTTATGGATTGTATCAGTACTCAAGTGATTGGAAAATTAATGAAGATCATATTCAAATTAGGAGTAGGCATTTACTTCGAACCACTATAAATCTGGTGTTCTCGTTTTTTGTTGCTCTTTTCGCAGTCAATTGCATTACTTCTTTGTTTAAATTTACTTTCTTCATTAATCTCTCTACAGAACCCTAGCCATAGCGCAGTGCCCCCGCTTAGTGAATTCAAAAATCGACTTAATGAAGGAGCATTCTATCCACTTCCCTTACATCCTATGACCGACTATGGCATAAAGGATCAAGCAGCAGCTTCTGAATGGTAATAAGGGAACATACAAGCAGCCACTACTTAAATGATACTCCCAAAGGTTGGAGAACATAGATGATATGACTCTAGGAAAACGCCAAGATGACTCTAAGCACCATTCTCCACTAACCCAGCACTTCGAATTTAGTGACTCTAAGCAATTTGTTCGAAATGCTAGCAAGGATATCATACTGATTGCGTTTGAGGGGAGTCGACCTCCAAATATATTTTGGAAGCTAGTTAGCTGTAGAGCCTCCTACAACCATGGATCGTTTCTATTACAAAATGGATCAGAGCCAAAGTAAGAAGGAGTAGAGAAGACTAGGAAAATTAATAATGCAGGCTAATTGACTAAGGTATGTGATTCCAGTAGACAGAACAAGATCTAGAAATTCGACTCATACACTTTTTGAAAGATTCAATCGATAGCCTCTATTTGGAAACTCGCAACTCAGAGTGATACTGAAAACCAACATCTAGAGAGTCCACCGAAGTCCAGCAAAAATCAGGGGAATGTTATATATTCTAAGATGCACACTAATCCTAACACTGGTGATTACAAACACCTACGAGGTGTGATCGAAAAGCTGATGCGGAAAGGAAAGCTTCAATAGTACATGCAAGCCTTATAGAATGGCAAGCTAGGAACTTCGTATGCCTATCAATAAATAACTCTAATTATCAATTGGACCTTTGGCAGTCCACATCCCCCTAGAAGCGGCAAGGGGCATAGCTGAAAAGCGAGCACATGATCTTTTCCACTTATCAGTGAGATTTATTCCGATCTTCTTTGGGTTATTTCTATTTCAATTTCAATTTTGCTTTGAATTACGACCGACTTGAACTAAACTTCTTCCAAAATGATGTAGGTGACCAAGTACTCAGAGTTGGCCACCAACCAGTCCACGTAGACCTTGATTGGACCAGTGGTGTTTCGTCAAGACGAGCATGATTCGATAGCCCATCATCAACCGTATGCCTTTGATTTGAGGCCAAGGACTAAATATTGAAAAGATCATCACGGGGAGATTCCAATATAAAGCGAACATCACCGACCGTCCATTTGTCGACCTCCACATTTGACTTGGAGACCTAACCAAGACTTGGAATGAATATGGCCCGATCATCCACTCAAATCGAGTCATAAAACAAAGTTCGATAAAATAAAAATGCCTCTCCTAAAGCTCAATGATGCCGGAATCAATCTGGAGTGGACGTGATTTGATCATCTACACATCAAATCTTACTCTGAAAACAAAAAGTAGTTCGAAAGCCCGACTTGAAGTAGCTATGATGGACTACTTACTCATCAACCATCGCTCTCAATACATGGACATGACTACAACTTGAAACATATGCAACTTACTTTGTCTACTCACTAATCCATTATCCTTATTTTCTAGAAAGAGACATGAAGCAAATTGTGCGAGACTTGATTATCCAACCCCAGCATGGATGTGATCCAACCATCTATCATATACCTCCTTCCCTGACTTTATTATAAGAGCTACAATCACCAAGTAGACAAGAATCGATCGTCCATTTTTCAAGTTTCGTCCTTGATGCTGGGGTAGAGTCCTATTCCAAGAGAAAATACGGTTCGACCGTTCATTCGACAACATTAGTCTTGATACGATAAATGAAATACAAATCAAATGGTGGAAATATGACTGCTCTAAAAAAATCTGTAAGTCCTTGAAGCGGACTAGAGTACTCTGATCCTCGGAGTGTGGACTAGAGTATAAACGACTTGAGAAAAATCTCTAAGTGCCTGAAGCATACTCGAGTACTCTGAGTCTCCAAAGCGTGGACTATAGTATAAATGACTTGACGAAAATCTCTAAATCCCTGAAGCGGACTAGAGTACTCTGAATCTCCAGAGCATGGACTAGAGTATAAACGACTTGAGAAAAATCCTTAAGTCCCTTATGCGGACTAGAGTACTCTGAGTTTCCAGAGCGTGAACTAGAGTATAAACGGCTTGAGAAAAATCTTTAAGTCCCTGAAGCGCACTAGAGTACTCTGAGTCCCCAGAGCGTGGACTAGATTATAAACGACTTAAGAAAAACCTCTAAGTCCCTAAAGCGGACTAGAGTACTCTGAGTCCCAAAGCGCGGACTAGAGTATAAATGACTTGAGAAAAATCTCTAAGTCCCTGAAGCGGACTAGAGTACTCTGAGTCCCCAGAGCGCTGACTAGAGTATAAATGACTTGACGAAAATCTCAACGTCCCAGACTATGGACCAGAGCACAAACCATTCGAAAAATCTCTAAGTCCCTAGAGCATGGACCGAAGCATGAAGTCGAATTGGGCTTGAGTCGACGGGGGAAGAATAATTCTAAGTCATCAGAATGCAGAGTGGCGTATAAAAATTGATAAATATATGAATGGATTCCGACCATTCTCTATTCTGCAAAATTTAGCCTGAAATCAACAGGAGGAGTATTAACTCTCTAAGGAAGGAGTTCGACCATCCGACTTGTGGCCTAGCCAAATCAATGCTAGGAGCAGGAGTACAAATCACTAATAACTGAATACGACAGCTCGTTATAGCTCTAGCTTGGCGTTCTTTACAACTTAAGCCAACGAATCTAGGGTGGCCTCAATACAGAACCAATCGAAATGGCATCCAAAGCTATGGGCGACCGACTATATCATACCTTAGATCGGGGGTCAATATCGATCCACACCAAGCACATATGAATGCGACCCGAATGTCCCTTGAAAAACTATGACCACCAGAGTGTGGAAAGGAGAGTAAACCACAAAGACTTGGTCATTACTTCTCCAGCACCCTCCTTTGATCCGTGAGGAGGAGTATGAAACTGGATGAGCATGACCCGACTGCACTTGAGCCAACTTTCCCCTAAGATCTGATTATAGAAAATGAACCAAAGTGGACGTGACTGACCGTCCAGTACCCAATTTATGCCCAGAAACTGATGAGGCATTGAAGTATTCCCCTTGGAATGAAGAACCACAATACAATCTAGGATAGGCGAGATCCATCAACTGACCCGATCCCACAATTCAACGGGAAAGAAAGTAAAGCTAAAGTGGGCATGGCTGGCCTTCCTACTTATCGGTATATGCCCCAGACTTAGGGGAACGAGTGAGAAGCAGGATGAATGTGAACCAGCTATTCACCGATCAACTCTATGCCTTTGGAGTTTAGGTGGGAGTATAAACATAGCTAGGACAAGACTCAACCGTCCACGCAGTATATTTATCAACCCGAGACTGGGAGCAGAAGCATGATCATCCAAAGACTGGCTGCGATTTGTCAATATTGAACCTTATATATAATGTTTATAACTACTCAAGGCTACGACCGAAAGAATGCCTAGAGAGAGAATCATTAAATCGATGCCTGATCTCGTAGGAAACTGAATATCACTCCAACGCGAAGGACGAGTAAAAGATCATGAATGCATTGAATGGAAAGCGCATTACTCGAATATACAAGCAAGTTCAAAGTCAAAGCAGGATCCAACTATGTAGCTTCACGCAACTTAAGGATGACCCTTACTCGACATTTCCTTTAACGTGCTTCTAAGTCTGATCTTTGGCCATTTGTAGGTAATAGATTAGAGCATTCAAAGCCCTTCACTATCAGACTTAATAACTCATGACAAGGCTCTAGGATACGACCAGAGTAACCATCAACATTAATCTTCACAACCATATTTCACATTGAATGTTATATGAAATAGTTACATCTAAACTCAAAGAATCCGAGATTACACCCGCTGAGCTAACAGTCGACGATACAGTTAGTTATGGCGACCCTTCACGGGTGCTGAAGATTGGATCATAACTCCATGCAATAGTGATAAAAGAATTAGATGGATTTCTCTGAATAAATGATGATATGCTCATGCGGACCCATTCTGACATGCGTGTGTGATTTCACCAAATATCGCGATCCATGTATTGAATATTGACCCGAAGCTAAAAAAGAAGCATAAGGTCTATTGATTTCATTATGAAAGCTCTGCTCTTACTTTTAGGTTCACCCCATTAACGTCTGTGCCTACCAACTGTTATGACAGGTCATACAATGGCCTGAGACATTTGAAAGACTACCTAAATAGAATGTCGAACTAAGTCAATTCGATATCACTTATTTCCCTCGAAGATCTATCCAAGAACAGAAATTAGCAGACGACTACTCAAAGAGTAGTGGAGAGCCAACCAATAGATGGAAAATGTACATGGATGGAGCATCCAATGATCAGTGTTATGGTGCAGGAGTCGTGTTAATAACTTCTGTGGAATGATCGATCTGCTACGTCCTAAGACTCGATTTCCTTGTAGCAAACAACGATGCTTAGTATGAAGCCTCGACTGCCAGCCTAAAACTTGCTAGAGAACTTCGAGTGAAAACTTTATATATCTTCTATGATTCCTAATTGGTAGTATGAAAAGTTAGGGAAGTTAACCTTGCCGGTCGGGTCCAAGAGCTACTAGCCGACTTAACGTATTACATTATTAAACACATTCTCAATGAACGAACTGAAAAGAGTCAAGTCACTGGCCATGATGGCCAGTTTCAAGGATGTGCAAAGGACATACTTTATTTTGGTTGAAATACTTAATACAACCATTGATGGATGGAGATCAGCTAAATCTTGGAGGTAAAGCCAGAAAAGGGGCCTTGGTTGACTCCTATCAAAGACTATCTATCATGACGAATTCTTACTGAATGGAGGAATGTAAAATGATAGATCCTCCTCTAAGCATCACGCCAAATCATCGAAGAAGAAGTCATGTGAAGAAAGGAGTTTATCCATTCCTATTTTTCGGTGTATCACTTGTGATGATATCAAATGAGTCTTGAGTGAAGTCTGTGAAGAAGAATGCAGCGATTACATCAGGAGGAAAAACCCGACGAAGAAACTACTCTGCTACAGGTATTACATGCCAACTATTAATCAAGATGCGGTTGATCATGCTAAACAATGAAACGAGAGAAAGATGTTTGCAAAAAATCCGAGAGCCCTGCCAATGGAAACTACTCAATTAGCTTGTCCATAGCCGTTTGCCACTTGAGGGTATTGACATCATCATCTTTTTGTCGATCCTAAAGCGCTGCGAGATATGCTATCACAGCAGTTGATTACTTCACCAAATAGATAGAAGCAGAACTTTTAACCACGACCAAAACAAAGAAAATAATAAAATTCATTATCTGGAATGTCTTCTATCATTATGACCTTCCACAAACCATTATAACTGGTAATGAAGCCCAATTCGACAATGCTAAATTTCAAAATTTCTACTGCCGGCATCATATTGAGAAGAAAATTGCTGTATTTCCTCGCCCTCAAGCAAACGGATAGGTTAAGGCTGTAAACGAAATCATAAAGTCTATTATGAAAATAGGTTTAGAAAAGGGTAGAGGCAAATGGGTGAATAAGCTCCTAATATCAATATTGGCTTGCAAAACCTTTGCATGTCCACAACTTGCCATACTCCATTCACCCTTACTTACGGCTCCAAGTTTGTCATCCATGAAGAACTTGGAGTCCCTCTCATCGAGTGGTTGATTACAACCCTTATATCACAAAAAAATATAAACAAGGTAAAAACATGTACCCAAACATGCACGTGTATATTCAAAAAATTCGATTTCTTAAAATCGATAGAAATTGATTTTTCGCTCGGAGTTATTAAGGAAAAGATTGGATCAGACAGACAAAGCTTGCTAGTCATGTAGAACCGAACACAGATGGCCACTGATGGAATGCAATCCCAGATTTATACTATTGAAAATCGAACAAGCATCAAGACAACCAAAGAGGGATACGACACTTTAGGAGGATGAAATTGAAGGATAAACGACTATTTAGTGAATAGGATAGATTTATTTATGGAGGCTTTAGCTTGCTTCAATTCAAACCACGTCATGTACGCAACAAGATGTAATTTTCAGGGGTAAATGTTACCTGGCACCTTGGCCTGGCTACAAAACAAAGGTTGCAGAAGTTATAATTTAACGTAAGTGAGCGCAACGTCAAGGACTGATCCACTTCTAGTTATAATCGCGATTATTCTAAGTCAGCCTCGATGAGTAGGGTTCGATGTGTGATGGATGATGGGCCGGTACTTGGAGGGTGGTTCAGTTGTTCTCGATCGGTGTTTCTTGATCGGCTATATGCACTAGGTTGAGTCAACAATAATGATTTGGTCGAAGTAGGTCGGCTATAATGAAAGACTATATTGGGGTCGATCTTGATGTGGTCGACATCTTTAGGAAGTTCAGTTTGGATGGCTCGGCCTTGGTGGGTCGACCAAGGTGCTTGAAGAAGAAGTGGTTCGGCCATAGCTGTCAAGTCAGGGAAATACGATCGGAATCCTTTCACTTTGGCTCAAACCATCAGTTACCCCAAATCACTCACAAGAAAACCCAAGCTCAGCCAAAGTGGATCGGCGACCACCGTTTGACCTTGGAGATTCGACATATTTGGAGCTTTATAGGTGGTTCGGTAGACGTGGGTCGGCATGGCTCGTTCGGCCCACCTCACCTCCAGCTATGGGCCAGCTACCTTGGTCTTAGGACTGCATAGGCGTCCACCCTACGTTCATCTATAAATAGAGAAGCAGAGGTACAGTTGAGGGGACCTTTTTTCCAAAACTCTAGGGAGACTCTGCCATTTTCTGTACTCGCTTATTTTCTGTTCAAACTTGTATTCAAGTTATTTGTTTACGGACTGTATCTGTACTCAAGTGATTAGAAAATTAATGAAGATCATATTCAAAGTGGAAGTAGGCAATTTGTCGAACCACTATAAATCTGGTGTTTTCGTTTTTTGTTGTTCTTTTCGTAGTCAACTGCATTACTTCTCTGTTTAAATTTACTTTCTTCATTAATCTCTCTACAAAACTCTATTCAAGGGTGTTAGTGACCAATTTGGATGCTAAAAATATGTGTGTTTATATGTAATATTTAGTTATGGACTTGAAAGTACAATTGGAATGTTAAGTGACGTTTGAAAGGGATGTCATTTACTCTTTCATGGAATTGTTTACATTTGTACATATGTTGTGTTCATGTATATAAATGTTATGTGCTAAAGAAAGTTAGCATTTGAACTTGTATAAGTTGTGACAAAGAGATACCTTGGGTTTTAAACTCGCTTTACCCATTTTATTTTCTACAAAAGTTTTTTTAAGTTTTCAACATTTACTTTTTTTTCAAAAAATTATACAAAGTTCATAAAGTAATTTAAGGTACAAAAGATAAGGGTTTTAAGGCAACTGGAGTTTTAGAGTTATAGTATGCATAGAGATAGTCACTACGCATGCAGTTCGTGTACCATTAATTTTGTGTAAACTAGAATTTGTTTTCACTTTAGATAATTTTAAGGTGTCTTTAAAATTATATTTTAAAAAGTTTTAATTATTAATTAATTAATTAAGTATGAAGTTAATGATCAAATAATTAATTAATTAAGGAATTAATGATTATGTAATTAATTAATTAATTAATTAATTAATTTAGTAAAAGCAATTAGTACTTAAATACTAATTAAGTAAGATAATGGTAATTAGTTAATTAAGTAAGGTTAAATTAATTATTATTTAAATGAGACTTAATTATTAATTAAGTGATGTTTAGTTAATTAATTAATTAATTATTAGTCGGGCAAGGTTGATTATTAATTAGGCTAAGATTTAATTATTATTTAATTTAAAAGGTTTAAAATTATTTAAAATTAATTAAATAAAGGTTTTTAATTTTTATTTGCTTTATTTTCAATGATCAGTTTGTTTAAAAAGTCAGCTTTAATTTACATAGAATAGTTTAGTTATAAGGGACTCTCTATATCTATGTCATTAAGCAGCGAAACAAATATGAATAAGTTATTCTAAAATGTTGACACATTTTATTGGAAGTAAGTTGTCTTGTATTTAGCACCAAGAGCCAGTGAGTAAAACTTTACTCTATCTGTGAGATCTAGAACTTGATTTTCTAGGCGAGGAATAAAGAAGTCAAAATGTTGGAAATGTGACAAATATAAGGAAATTAATTTTGATAAGTGGGTCATGATAAATTAAGTATATGAAAGTTATTTCATGTTATACTTAACGCCAAATTCTATGGTATGGGAACTCGTCTATATCCCAAGAAGTAAGAATGTACATCGAGTTAAGGTTAGTTTTCTGACTTGTCTGACTTCATTGTTAATCAGGGGATGGTACTGTTTGAAATCAGAAAGTGGGAATGAGTATAGGATGTCATATTTTTCATATGCAAATCTATACACACCCCTGAAAGTGGAGTTGTCCACTACCGATAACTCAACCCTTTTAAAATCATTTAATATTAGTTTGAAGAGACTAGTATCGGATAGCATGAAAACCATTTCGAACCAATGTAAACCTTCGAATTGGAAACATTCAAAATATGAAGGAATCAAAGATGAAAATCTTTAAACTACAAGGGTTGCTTGTTACTAATCCCGAGGGTGATTACAAAATGGATGTGGTATAATTAGCGCCTTTGGTTTATTCATATCCTAAACAACTTGTATGGACGACTGATAGCATTGCATTGTCATCTGGAGTGCAATGTTAGCATTCCAAGCGGGAATTGCTAAGAAAAGGTAAATCATAGCCGTAAACCTCACTGCTAGAATATTTCTAAAGTAGGGATGTGTCATATGGCTAAGAGGGTTGCCCCTGTTAGGGTACAATCATCATTTGATCTAGATCGGTATTTATGAATTTATATATGCTTCGGGCCCGGTATGGCTGTTGGCCGTAACCAATGGATGACCATATTCGTTGTTATCCAACAAGGGGCAGGCCGGTCCTGAGTAGCAGATATGCAATTAAAGCAGCCTTGGAACATTTTTTCTAGAGGTGTACTATAAAGAACGTAGACCCTTACCTTGTCATTGTATGGAAATCATTCTCCACTAAGTGATTATGGAGTTGATTGTATACCTACTACATTGGAATTAAATTAACATTACAATTTTGGCTATGATTCAATATTTACTTAAGCCCCGAATATTTTTACAATATCATAGGATCTTCTATAAAAATGATTTAGTTATTGTAAGGTAAAAATTCGTCTGTATTTATGTATAATGTGATCTTACAAGATACCTTAGTTTTTAAAGTATTACAAGTATAACATTAAGTTGTTTGGAGTTTGCTCACGCCAACCCCATATCTAACCCGAAGTTTAATTTCTTTCTCTAAAACTCTTGGGTACTCAAATTTGTAAGAGCAGCAAAGTAATCCAGGTTCTAACGGATGCGTTTTAGAGGAGCATGGAGTAGGCGATGTCAACGATATCTAATTATTTACTTTATTTTTTGGTTGTGTATGTATTTTTTTTTATCAGCTTTATGGTGGCAGGCAATTATATCTATCCTTGGATGAAGTTGGTATTTGGGTAACTTTGATGTTCATCTTGGAAATGATATTATATACTATTTTATGTTGACTATCATATGTGATTGCCTTATAGTGTGAGAATCTGTATTTTATTCCTTGTCTTTTCTTTCTTTTTACCCCAACCGTTTGTCTTTCGGACTCTTGGATGATCGGTACATGAATATCAAGTGTATTAAGTGTCATCTTTGTGAGTAAGAAAGGCGGAGTTACATGTGTTATAAAAGCTTAGGTTGAGCAATACCTAGGCTTTGGTTAGGTTAACTCATTAGAGATAGGGTTAGTAATACCCTAAACATTTTAGTCTTTAAGGGCACATATTTGTAATTTTTATTCATATATATAAATATTCAAGTTAGATAGATCAGCTTTAGTATGTTTTACTGGTATCCTTTTCCTTAAGACTATCCTGTCTAAGTATTCTAAAAGGGTTATCTTACTATATCCAAGTAGTAAGGAAGAGCAATAGGATAAGACGAGGTAAAGGAGCTAGCAGCACCATGACTACTAATGGTCGAGCTTCGAATACTAGAAGAGTTAAAATAGTTGAGGAGGCAACGCTAGTACATACCATGTGAATTTTGCAGCTCTGTGCAAGGATTATACAAATCTAGGAGGGAAGCCATTTATGGGTACAGAATCAATCGTAGAAGTTCGTGCTTGGCTTCATTCGTGTAAAATGGTTTTCAAAGGATTTTGGATGAGGAAAAGCGGTTCTTAGCATCTTGGCGGTTGTAAGATGGAGCAGTGGCATGGTGGGACTCTGTTGTAGCTAACGTATCGAAAGATGATTTTTCTCGAACCAAATTTTAGGAGGTGTTTGAAGAACAATTCATGTCTTCTGCAGGAAAGACTCAAATGTATAGGAGTTTCTTGTATCTAAAGTAGGAAGATTTATCCGTGTTAGAGTATGAGGCTAAGTTTAATGAGCTGTCATGATTTGGCCTATAGTCGATTAATACTCCACTTAAGAAGAACGAGATGTTTTTGATGGGAATGAGCGAAGGTTTCTCAGAGAGGATGATTGTCCATTTGGAGGACTCTTTTGTGAATTTGGAAGATATGGCTCTAAGATATGAGATTCTAGAGAAGAAGAAGCCAGCAACAGGGCCCAGTAATAATAACAATAATCCACACAAGAGGAAGTTTAATCCGAATTGGAAGAAGTAGGGGGAAGGAAAGTCAGTAAGAGAAGAAAGAAACAAATTTAAGGGCTATATTTGTAATAAGTGTAACCAGAAGGAGAATATCGCTAACCTTTGTAAGAATTCTGGTGTTCGACAGCTACAAGCGAGACTTATCTCCCCAATAGTTTAGAAGACGCTTTGCTACAACTATCAGCAACCGTGACATATGGTGAAGGAATTCCCACTAATGGAGAAGGGACGGCAGGTCAAGGTGTATGTTATCAAGGATGGACCGTCGACCTTGGCAAATGTTAAAGGGAAAGGATTTTCGGAAGGTACGTTATTAGTTAATGGCATTTTAGCTCGAGTATTATTTGATATTGAGGCTTCCCATAGTTTTATTTCTAAAGAATTGGTAGATAAATTGCAACTTTCTCCTAAATTCGTAGAAACCACCATCTGTGTGTCTAACTCCATAAGTGATGCAACTAATCATGTATGATCTATGAAGGAGTACAAATAGTTTACCTAAAACACAATTTCTTTTTTTGACCAGTTTGTATTGGATTTTAGAGGATTTTTTGTTTTACTCAGTATGGATTAGTTTTCGAAATATGGAGCTATTTTGGACTACGTTAAGAGAAGGTTGGTGTTGAAAACTAATTCCGAAAATATATTAGAAAAGATAGTATTAAGTAGCCTAGCAAACGTATATGTACTTTCTTGTATAACTTACAATCATCCCAAGAAGGGTTAGGGTACATAAAAATTGTTGAGGATTTACCGATATTTTTAAAGAGGTTAACAGGCTACCGCCATATGGGAGATTGAGTTTCGCATTGACTTGATTCCAGGTGCAAGACCTGTTATTCAACCCATGCGTAAAATGGTCCTAAGAGAAAGGAATGAGCTAGTAAATCAAACCGATGATTGAGGAGTGGACTGATTAAACCAAGTCGTTGAGTTGAGGATTAGCAATGGTTTTTTTGGCAAAGTCCAATGGTTCTTTAAGACTATGTGTGGATTATCGAGAGTTAAACAAGTAGTTCATTCGGAATAAATACCCCTTACCACATGACCTTTTTGACCAGCTTTACAATGCTCGAGTATTTTCCTAAATAAACCGGCTACTGGATTTCACCGGCTAAGAGTAGTAGAGAGTAGCATACCCCTAAGACATTTTGAGGACCATACTTTTTCTTTAAGTGGTTGTTATGCCTTTTTGGCAAACCAATGAACCCGCATATTTCATAAATCTTATGAATTCCATTTTTAGAGATGTTCTCAGTAAGTTCATGATGATCTCTATAGACAGTATCCTTATCTACTCCAAGACCGAGGAAGAGCACAACCATCATTTGGAAGTGGTGTTAGAAATATTAAGGAAAAAACGTTCCAAAAGCCAAAATTTTCTAAGTGTCACTTTTGGCAGTCATAAGTGAGGTCAGGCATGTGGTGATACGGGATGGCATCTCGGTCAACCTAGCAAAAGTATCAGTTGTTCCGATTTCAAGAGACCACAGACCGCTACAAAGGTCCGAAGTTTCTTAGGCATGGCTGAATTTTATAGAAGATTCATCCAAGACTACTCCAATATTGCCTCCCATTTAACCAAGTTGATGAAGAAGGAAAAGAAGTTAATTTGGACTTCGAAATATGAAGAAGCCTTCTTTGAGTTAAAGAAAAGGTTGACTATTGCTCCCGTCTTGGCTATTTCGAATAGAGGGGAATGTTTGACTGTATATACCGATGCTTGTGGAATAAGTTAGGGTGCAATTCTGATGCATCATGGGCAGGTGATTACTTATGCTAGCAGGAAGCTAAAGCCTTATGAGAGGAATTATGCAACACATGTTTTGAAGTTGTTAGATGTGGTGTTTGGTTTGAAGATGTGGACATTATTGTTGGGTGAGAAATTCGAGCTCTTCACAGATCACAAGTACGTGAAGTATCTTTTTACTCAAAAGGATCTGAACTTGAAGCTACAGCGATGGTCGGAATTTCTGGCAGTGTATGACTTGGATAATCTTTATACATTGGGAAAAGAAAATGTAGTGGCGAACGCTTTGAGTAGAAATGTGATTTTTGCTCTTTTGGAAGTCATCCCAACTCTTCTCGTGAAGATTTCAAGCAAACAAAGGAAAGATAACTGTTTAATGGAAATTATCAAGGATGTGGAGGAAGGAAATTGTTCTAGCTTTGTGATGGATCACCGTGGCATATTGGGTTTGATTGGGAGGATTCACATTCCTAATTTCGATGGTCTTAGACATAAAGTTTTATCAAAGTGTCATCAACCTAATTTGAGTATCCATTTGGGTGTTTCAAAGATGCATCGAGGTATGAAATGGGTATTCTAGTGGAAGGCGATGAAGAGGGATATTTCCATCCATATCAGCCGACTTGTGAACTCTCGGCAGAATAAAGGGGATCACCAAATGACCACTAGGCAGTACAATCATTGGAGATCCTAAACTTGAAGTGGAAACAAATATCAAAGGATTTTATAGATGGGTTTCCTTTGAGAAATGAGAATGAAGGGGTATGGGTCATTGTGGATCCGCTAACTAAGAGTGCTCATTTGATTCCAATAAAGCCGACAAGGACTGCATCTTCATTGGTAGAGATTTATAAGAGGGAGATCGTCAGACTGCACGGGGCCTCAGTTAGTATGTAAGTGATAGCAGTCCCATCTTTACTAGCCAATTCCAAGAGGCATTACACGTAGCTTTAGGCATAAAGTCTTGGCATACCACCCTCAAATCCATGGTCAAACTACAAGTGTTAATCGAATCTTAAATGATCGGTTGTGTGCATGCATCTTGGACTTTGGAGGATAGTGGGATGATCATCTTGACTTGGTGGAATTCTCCTACAACAACAGTTATAGAGAAAGCATTGGTGTGGTCCCTACGAAGCTCTCTATGGACGGCCAATAGGTCACCGGTGTGTTGGGTGGAGACCGGGGATCGACTAGTGATTGGACCTGATTTGATCCGGGAGGCTATGGAGAAGGTTGTAGTGATCAAAAGCTGGATGAAGATGCCCAAGATCGACAAAAGAGTTATGCAGATCAGAGGTGAAGAGATTTAGAATTTTCCGTTAGGGACCTTATGTGTATCATCCTGTAATTTGAGTCTGAAACTAAGCACTGCATATGATGTAGTCATGTATAGTAGTAATCTCACGTGACAAATTGCGGATATGTTAATAGTATTCATAATGTCTAAAGCACAAGAATATGAAATAATTTTGACTAAAGTTTCAAATTAAACTTTCATATTTCATTTCAAAGTCATACTTGCATATTCTGTACACAATCCCAAGCATTGCCTAAATTCAAATAAAATATACTTATTATAAAATACTCCAAGAACGACATATGAAGATGATCTCTAGGTTTATCGGAGTTACTAAATAGACAGATATATCTACGGTCAATATATTCATACAATAACTGACATAACATAGCAGATAATCTATATATAATGAGGATACTTCAATTTGAAGCTTTTGAAATGTCTAAAATATCCTTTTATAGTTGTGTTGACTTCTATGGTTATTTCTATCATTTCAATAACCATCGTTCGGTGCACTTTCTTAACCGCGGTATAGATGTTTCCATCATGTCCTCCCATCACCTAATTTGACTCATAAAAATCAAACTAATACTTTTAAACCAAGCAATCATTTTTAACAAAGATGTAGTAGTGCGTCTCATCGCACATGTTCAACCACGATGAATTATCTCAGTTGGATTCGGGAAAAGGATTTATGTGATTCCAACGAATCAAGAAAATCAATTCCAACATCTAATTCAACTCTAAATAAGCAATAGCATGTGTTTCACAACCAGAACAACCGACAAAGTCAAGTTTAAATGGACCGAAACTCGAATGTTTTAAGTGAGGGTTTCCCTTTTAGTTTGATTTTAGATCACGTGTTTAATTTTCATATTTTATTAATTTGGATAGTATTTTTTCTATTAATTTGATTATTTAAGCTTAATAACATATAAATATCTTATGTGTATGGATCTTTCGTTTTAATTTTTTTCATTTTTCTACAGTTCATAATTTATAAAATGATTTTTGAATTTGTAATATAGCTACAGATTGGTAAAAGAAATTTGACATCAAATTTTTAATTGAAATACGGCCGCTTTCTCTCAACCATGAACAAAAATTAGCTTTTCTTCTACTTGATCGTGGATATGTATCCATCATTTTATGTTGTCTTATGAATCATTGCAGTGGTGTTGTTCGTCAATTGCCACTCATAGTTATACTTATATATGTCATGTTTCCACATGCATCAGGTGCCATTTTCTTTTATTTTTTGTTCCTTTTTTACTAATAGTATATATTAAAATCTAAAATCTGTAGTTGTTATTAACTTATTATTATATGTGATTCCTTAGCTTTTTATGCAAATAGCCTAGTACTATAACCAA
Source organism: Allium cepa (assembly GCA_030765085.1). Lineage (NCBI taxonomy): Eukaryota > Viridiplantae > Streptophyta > Magnoliopsida > Asparagales > Amaryllidaceae > Allium > Allium cepa. Next base: position 645,804,803 of record CM060939.1, on the reverse strand, counting down.
GTTTTGATTTCATCATACATCCTTGGGTTCTACTTAAAAACGTGTCAGGTGCCTTTTTTATTTGTTTACACAAATAGTCTAGTACAAAGAAATTTATCTCATAGGCGTATCCTACGGCACTTGTAGCATGACATGTACTTGCAAGTTGTCTAAATTTTAATGTAGTTTACATGCATTTGTATTAAGTATAAATGCAAATTCTTAGTATAAAACCTAGGTTTGTGTCCATATGTATATCAAAATGAAACTTGTAGCATAACATGTATTTGCAAGTCCATATTTGTATATAATACTTAGATGAATTTATATGAAGTGTGTTGATGTATGCTGACATACTTGCAGGGCATGCAGTAATACTTGAAGTATAAATGTAGTTAAATGAAGTATGCACGTGTCCTTGCAATTGAAGATATACTTCATTCCAAAATTTTGATAATAATGAAATCGTGTAGATGAATTTGCAGTATGACATATTTTCCATGCAATATATCTAAATGTTTATCCTATATTGCATTTCTTAATTAATCTAAAACGTTTCATTTTCGAAGGCACAAAAACATGCTCCCATACTTTTCTTTTCTTTTGTACTTTCTTTTATTCCTAGCCATGTTTGATGTGTTTATTATTTTATCTTGAATTAATAGTTAAATTTTTGTTAAGCGGGAACATCTCACTTTTCTTTTGTTTTTGCACTTGGATAGCTTAGCATCTTCGATTGCAACTCTTAAAATATATGATATAAAAAATTTCATGATTGCAACCATTTGTTAGGGATTTCCCTAAATGATCACTTGGGGTCAGTAGAGTAATACAAATAACTTGATTATTACCCTGAAAATTGTATGGTTAGTTTGGTTCGCTTACAACTATTTATTCCTATGTGTGTATGCAATATTTCATTTTTTATGATCTGTTTCTCTCCTCATTTGTCTGGGTTTGAGACTGGCATCAAATAATAAAAGGATATAAATAGTAGGTTGGAGGGATTCTTTGATGCAACCCCAGTTAATGCAATGAGATTTGTGCACATTTTACACCAAAAAGAAATTAATGCATGCTATCTTTGCACATGTCTAACATACGTCTTATATGTACATCATTTCAAAACAAAAAATATTACAGTGGCAAAGGAAAAAATATTTTTAGGAAGGATGTTTAATAACTTTAATCTCAAAAACTCTGACAAAAGATTTTGAAAGTGACGATTTAATGCATCATATTTTGTACCTTATAGATTATACATCTTTTTTATCTAAAGTGAAGCCAATCATTTTTCATTATTTATGATTATTATATGTAAACGCCAACTTAATAATCATGAGTTTCTAAATTTTTGGTTGATACACCAAAATATGAAATATGCTATTATTTTCACTGAAAAACAAAGTTAGGTCATATTTTTTGCACTAGAAAATTGTTAACGCATGTTTTTCTTTGCACACATCCAGTGGATGTGCTATACATACTGGTAATAATAGATAGATTCATATATAGCTAGCTTTGCTTCCATCACGTCTTCAGAAATTTTATCCGCCCAACCTACTAAACCTGAAAACCCCTTACTCCTAAGCTACTCAAATCAAATTTTGAGCACCCAAGAGTTTAAGGGGAAAACATAAACTATGAGTTGATGAAAAATCCTGGTGTGAATAATAATATTCCATCTCAGTTTATTGATATTAACACCACGTCGTTGAGTAGAACGGGCTTTCCCCACACAAATATCCCATTCAAAATATATCTTTTATGAAACAATTCCTACAGCCAAACTGGTTAAAATAACAATATAAACAATAATGTGCATGCAGTCATGACCATCCGCTAAATCCATGGACAATCTATCCCAATGTTTAATTTTCACAGGATAACTACAAACCTAAATGGCCGACTCAGGCCTACTAGATATACCAAATTTTCTAGTTTACTATTAGAAAAAACTGGATGTTTGTCCTAATACACTTATCCTAATGTTTACTTAACTATTTGTCAATATGATATTTTTGCTAAGCTTGCTATGAACCTAAAGAGTTTGCAAGCCAACCTAAAACCTATCTTGCCTTTGTGTATTCCTTTCTGTTTATAAACCAACGTTTTGTCTTATCCTTGACAAAGCTCTGCACACTGGAATTTTGGACTAATATCAGCTAGGGGCTAACAGCTGAAGTATAGGGCGCTTCCCTACACCTGTCCCATCTGGTTTTCTAATCTCTTAGTCAATTGATCCTATTAAAATATATCCAAAAGTGATAAGAACAATAATGTATTTAGTAAAATTTTAGGCTAAATACTCTTTTCTGTTCCCTTGAAAACACTTTCTATATTAATGATTTAACCTTTGGAATTATACTTTCAAAAAAAGGAAAATATAACCCTTTATTTTATCCAAAATAATTATGCCATGATTTATGCTTTTATAAAATAGTATTGATGAATCTCTAAATCACTTGGAAGTTAACTCGCTTCAAAAAAATAGGCCGCCAAAACAATATAAAACCATAATATTGATAATATCGGCAAGGACATGATGGTCTTCACCTCTCAAAACATAAGCTATAAGCCAAAGTTAATAAAACCATTTCATTTGTAACGTCGGCGACCTCATCGCCAAGGGTCTTTGCACTTCTTTAGCATAAAATATATTAAAACCTTTAAATTTAAAACATAAGGCTATAAAGCTGATAACATGGATGACGCACTTCATAAAAATGTCGGCATCCTAAGGTATAAAACATGGTTCGCATATTTTTAAGTCTTAAGGACAAGCATCGATATTGATGGATCTCGGCATCAATGGCTTAAGGAAAATAGTGGCTTCATTAGGGACGAAGTGATAAAACGGGGCAATATAGCCTTCTTTAAAAACATCCACTATGGATTAAATGTGGAAACCATTAAAGTCGAAATTATAACACACGACACTTTATTGTCGAAGTCATTAATAGTGACATAGTTGCTTACAGACGAAGTCAATAATTTTAAAACATGTGGCACCATTATCACCATTATAAACTACTTTGAAACTAAAGGATTTTACATTCTTAATAAAAATAAGTGGCATCACTTTCGTCGATGTTGACAGGGATAAATGTGGCTTAGTTAAAGTTTTTAAGTGAAACAAGCAACGTTATACACCTTGAAGCTTATGATGTCAATGGTATCTATGCCGACATCGACTTCAACCTTCCTGAATTCATTAATATCATCTAAAATGGTATCTTATGTATTAATTAAGATCAACAATGCATAAAAGCGGAATCAGGGACCTGAGCGGCCATGATTTTGACGTGGCCATGTCGTAAATAATTTAAAAACCGCAATTTTGCTATTTAAAGTAATTTCTTTCCACCAATTCCTTGTATTTGTCAAAATACTATTGAAAAACAAAGTTCTTTATAAAAATCTTTGCAAAAAAGATACACGGGGAAGATTTGTCATTTCCAAACATATTTGCAAACCATTAACTTATATTAAATTTTTAACATAAATATTAAGCTTTTCTAGCTCAATAAATTTATATAAAATCATAAACTCATGGGAAAAATCTCCAAAAATCATAATAAATCCAATTTATTTTATTCTTTAACATATAAAAATTTGGGACCAAAAACATAATTTAATTATTTTTAATAATTAAACTCAAAATAAATTATTTTTCCAACCGTAGAAAATTCACCAAATATTCTTATTAAATTAAAATTTGTGAAATTAAATACCCACTCCCAAGATAATGTTTCTAACATCATATAAAAATCTCAAGTCATTTGGGTGTCTTATGATCGGTTTTCTAACTTAAATATATCACTTAATTTCATAAATAAATTCCATAAATTCAGCAATAAGCATATAATCATTCAAATTATCATAGCATTGCATAATATAAGCAAAAGAGTCAGATTTATGTTTTAAACCGAAAGTAACAACTTAAACATGAGATGCATAACTATTATTAACCTTGAATGGCTAAAGAATGTTGAGATTTGTATTTGATTTGATTCCTCTAAGCGTTGATTCCCTAACTTTACTTCCTTTGGAAACCCTTGTTAATGGCTGACCTAACTCTTAACTTTCTTTTGTGTGAATGAAAATGAGGGAGAGATGAGAATAGGAATTTTAAGTTAATGAAATATATTCCTTTCTTATTTTTCCCACTTCATATTATCCTTTTTATTAATGTTCCTATTAATTCCATTAGTTCATTAATTTGGCTTGACCCATACTAATTATCAAATCTCAATCTCCTTAACCTTTTACATTATTTTATTAAATTTATTCAATTAAATGTCCTAAATAATGTTAATTAATATTAGAGTTGTTACAGACTCCCCTTTTTAAAGAATTTCATCCTCGAAATTACGATAAAGTATACATTAAACAAAAAAGCGTAGATGTACAACATACCATCAAAGAAGTAAAGATAAGTATTACTAATCTTGCCCTCCATTTCCCATGGATAGTCCCTCTCATCATTACTCCATTGGACTTTTACTAATCTGACTGTCTTGTTCCTTAGCTTCTTCTCATTTCTTGCTACAACTCGAACTGGATGTTTAACTATAGTCATGTCTGGAACCATTGCTAAATCTTTTAATGTAGTCGAGGTTGTAGTAGTCTCTAGATTTCGAACACACTTTCATTGACGAGAAACATGAAAAAAATTATGGACACCTGCCGAACTGCTCGGTAACTCAATCTTCTAAGCGAGTTTTTCAATTTCTTCTATTATGGGAAATGATCTAACAAGCCCAAGTGCCAATTTCCCTAACTTCTCAAACTTATTACACCCTTGATTGGTGATATTTTGATAAAAACATTGTCTCCAACTAAGAACTCCAAGTCTTTCTGTCACTTATCTACATAGCTTTTTTTGCCTAGACCGAGCTTCCTTCATTCTAGCTTGAATCAAATCAATCTTTTATGCGGCTTCTCTTACTAAATCTAGACTAAGAATCATTCCATCTCTAGTCTCTAACCAATATAAGAGTGATGTACATAGCCATCCACGTAAAGCTTTAGAAGGTGTCATCCATGTCCTAGTCTAATAACTATTGTTATATGAAAACTCGACTAAGTGTAGATGGTCTTCCCATGGTCTTCTAAAATTTAGTACAAAAGCTCTTAACAAATCCTCTAAGGCTTTGTTAACTCTTTCCGTCTACCATCTGTCTGTGGATGGTAAGCGGTTCTCATCCTAAGCTTGGTACCTTAAACTTCCAATAGACTCTTTCAAATATCACAAGTGAACAAACAGTCTCTGTCACTGACGATACTACTAGGAATCCCATGTAGTATAGCAATATCCTTCATAAACAACATAGCCAATATAGGTGTCGTCCCGATTGACTTAACGGGAATGAAATGCACACTCTTGGTCAGCCTATCTACTATGACTCAAATACTTTCATTTTCCCCATTGGAACTTGGCCACCCGTCTAGGAAATCCATGGATATCGAATCCGATTTCCAAACTGGTATATCTAAAGGCTGAAGCAATCAATTAGGCTTTTAATGGTTGGCTTTTACTTGTGGATAGTTTAATCACCACTTTACCCATAAGCCTACGTCCCTTTTCATCCTTTCCAGAAGAAACTTCTCTTCATGTCCTACTACATCTTAGCTCCTTTAGGATGAATATTAAACGTAGATTGATGGCACACCCTAAGAACTTCATTCCTTAGGTCACCAACATCGGGAATGCATAATCGTCCCTTCTTTCTCAATCATCTATCCCGGCCAAGATAAAAATCCTTCAAATGATCAATCTCAATTCCATCTTCCAATCTTCTGAATCTTTCAGCTAACAATGGACCGTCTCTTTCCTTAAAAGCTATTCAGTCTATCAATAGTGGCTGAACTTCCAAACAAGAAAATATGGCGGTACTTTGACTAGAACAGTTAGTCGATCGTAACTGCACAATACAAGTAGTCAATGCCTCTAGATCCTTCCATGCTAACAACAAAGCTAACACCACATTTTAATGTTTTCTGCTAAGTGCATTTGCAACTTTATTACCTTTTCTTGGTGTGTATCAATACCAAAATCATACACAACTAAAAACTCCAACTACCTCTACTGTCTCATATTCAACCCTTTCTTATTTTAGCAACTTATGATCCATATACAACTCGAATCATTCTCCCAAAAGGTAATGTTTCCACACTTTCAAAGCAAAACTTACGGTAGCTAACTCTAAGTCATGAGTCGCATATCAAACTTCATGCGATCTGAGCTGCTGCGAATCATAGGCAGTCACTTTACCACTCTGCATTAGTACAACTCCTAGTCCCGTTCCACACCAGTCAGTATACATCACCAACCTTGATTTCCATTTAGAATAACTAACACGGGAGCATTGGTCCATAAATGTTTTAGCTTCTGGAATGCCTCTTCATTTATTCATCCAAATATATTTCACGTCCCCCTTGTTAGCTTAGTCATGGTGCTTCTATACGAGAGAAACCCTTAATAAATCTCTGGTTTTAGCCAGCTAATCTCGGGAAACTCTTTATCTCAATCACCGTATCAGGTTTTTTCTATTTATTTAAATCTATTATCATAGCTGGATTCTTTTTTTGAGACTGCATGACCAAGAAAGTTCACCTCCTTCTTCCAAATCGACGCTTTGAAAACTTTGCTTTTAATTGATGCCACCTCAGTGTCTCGGGGACTATTCTAAGATTAATACCATGATCTCTTTTCCTTAGAGTATATCAAAATGTCGTCTATGAATACCAATATGAATCTATCTAAGTGCTCTCAGAAAATCCGAATCATTAAGTGTACGAAGAAAGAAGGTGCATTAGTCAATCTTAATGGCATTACTAACCACTCATATGAACCTTATCTTATTTTAAATGCGGTCAATGGAATAATATCCTTTGTCACTCTCAATTTATGGAACCTCATTGTCAAATCCAATTGGAAAATTACTTTTGCTCCACTCACCTGATCAAATAAATCATCAATTTTCGCCAGGCGATATCGGTTTTTTATCGTCTTTTCATTCAACTTATGATAATTCATACAGTCTTAATGACTCTTTCGGTTTCTTCATAAACACTGTGGCTACTCCTTAAGGCGAACTACTTGGTCTAATAAAATTCTTTCCTTCTAAGTCCATTAGTTGCGACCTTTATTACTTTATCCTGGTAGGTGCTATTCTGCTAGGCGGTCTACTTACAAATTCATCTCTAGGTACAAGATCTATTTGAAACTCATTAGCTCATTTCAACAATAGCCCAGAACGGGCTCAAAGACATCTGAAAATTCTCTAACTATGAAAACCGACTCAACTAATTTTCCTCCTCTATTGTACCCACTAAATCACAGATTATAAAACTTAGATTCTTCACTGAGTGATCACTATTATTAGGGCGTCTTAGTGATAGTTTTCTATTTTTGCAAAATATCCTAGCATCATATTTACTTAACCAGTCCATACCCAAAATAATCCCAAAGCCGACGAAATCAAACATATGCAAACTGCAGGCAAATACATGAGCTAATAATACAAACTCTAAATGGTCACATCTCATCCCCAGAGTTATATACGCTCCTATCGGATTTGCAACCCTCATGGACGTAACTAGGTATAAGGGTTCTAGGATAATCTTATTTGCTAAACAACGAGATACAAAAGAATGTGATGCATCGGTATCAAATAGTACTCTAACAGGTATACCATGAATCAAAAGCGTAATGGAAGCATAGTAAAACTTTACAAATAAGATTTTATTGTTCTACAAGTAGATTATTATGAATAAAATACTTCAAATGTTAAATTTTTTGCATAACGTCTTTTCGGGAATGAAAAGTTTTAAGTGGGGAAGATTGTAGTGACCCTTATTTTTAGCTATTTCAAATTATTAAATTTAATGTAATTATCAAATAAAAATGGTTAAAAGTAAAAATTTAATGATTTTGAATGTAAGTTATTAGATATTAACTTGAGTGACATTTTGAAATAGTTGATTTCGAAGATTCTACGTTAATGAGTATTGAAATAAATTCTACGTTTTGACCATGTTTAAAATCAATGATGAAAAAATAGCGATTCTATAATTTGTATTCATTTTAAAAGTTAAATCTTGTAAGTTCATTTACATATATTTCAAAAGATAGTGATTTATTGAATAATCAAATGGTTTAAATTTAATAATGCAATTATTAGGATAATTGAATTCTGAATTTAATATGATTGAAAATGATGTTGGAAGTTGATTTAAATTTTATTTAAACAACAATGAAGATTGTTAACTAATTGGAATTAAAAATAAATAATTAGAAATCAAAACTTTTATTTTATAACCGAGACATTAAAAATAATGATCTGGGGCACAGTCTCGGATTCGTCGAAACTAGTTCCATTGGATCTGTAATAGTGTATTATTATCGAATTTCAAATTTCGTAGCATTTAGAGTTACCGTTTGGTCGTACGGGTTAGAAACGCGTTGACCTAAATGTCGAAATTTAATATTTTAATTCAATTCAAAAAGCTATCTTCCATATACAATCGAATTAGTCCCCGAAACATGTTCCATTGTGTTCGGAATAGGGATAAAACATTATAAACACCAGCAGCATGCTTCATTTGGAGTTCGTCTGGAAAAAGTTGAATATAATAATAAAATAATATGTCCACACATCTATAAATAAGATTGCACAGTAAAACCCTAGGTTATGTTTTAGCCACCGCTCCATCTTCTTATTTTAATGGCCAAAACGTTCCAAACTTCTCCTCAATTTTATCTCCTCATCCATCAACTATTAGGCAAAATCTCCAACTACAAAGTTGAAGAGCACATGATCTACATATCAACGGTCATGAACGTTTGTAGTTCACAGAGGAAGCCAGTAAATGGCTGTGAAGGTCACGAGGTCATGCATGTTTTTCTGAGCAAAGAAGGGGCCGAGTTCGACTAGGTATAGGGTGGTGGTGTAGCTCGTGAGGGGCGTTCGTGTGGCAGTCACTGATCGTCATCTAGATGATCAAAAGGGGGCGGTGATCGAAACATTAGATGATGAAGACGGGTTCGTTTGCGTGCATTATCTCCTGGAGTTTTCACACGCGAGGAAGAATAAAGATTGCGGCCAGATTTTGCTTGATTTGAGATGGTCAACATATCTAGGTTTGATATAAAAAAAGAAATTTTTTTATTTTAACTATATTCAAATTTTAAAGATGTGTCTCTCTCTCATACGTTGTCGAAATTGAATGAAACAAGAGGTGACAAGATCGCGACGACAAGCACTATATCATGAGATTAATTTGGAGTTGATTGGAGCTTGTGAAAATTTTAGGTTAAATCGAACGTCGTTCAATTTAGTTTAAAATTGAAAACTCAAGGTGAGTTTTTTATAATGCTCACAACGTACTAGAATATTTCTATGCTAGTTGAATTTGAAATTATGAAGTGATGTGAATTTATTGGTCTTTGTTTGATAAATGTGATTGTCATTTGAATTAACCATTATAAATTAAAATTGACAATAAAATTTAAAATTGAAATTGAACTGCCATTAAAACTACTGATATTGATAACTATGAATTTTTTGGGAATTACATTGACTGTTTGGATGGTTGATTGCGATGAATGCAAATTGGTTGATGTTTGGATGCTTATTTGTTTATATATGTCCTGTTATCACCCTATATATTATTTATAGTGTATAAAACTGTAAATTTAATTATTTCGAATAAATTAAGAAATAGGTTGAAATGATATATACCCAGCACATTGTGATTTGGATTCAAATAATATATATCCATCCCTGAAACTAAATTGAAATAACTGATCACTTGGCCATAGGATAGAAAATTCTATAAGGACACCGGATTGGTTAAATTAAAAGATTTTGAAATCTTTAATTTGAAATTATTTAAATGGTTTTGATTTAAAGAAAAAATCAAATTTATGGAAATCAAATTAACCACGAGTTCGAGTTGAAATGTTGAAATAAACTTTGGCTAAAAGAAATTTCTTAATAGTTGAAGTTGAGATTTTGAAGTTAAAATCGAAATATGATCGAATTTCATAAATCGATTTTTTTTAAAGATTTGGATTTTTATTCGAACTTTGGATTATTGCTAAATAATTGTGATATAAAACTATATTTTGGAATTGAGCTCAGAACTGAATTATATTTGAAAATTGGAGTGTAAATTGAATATTGAATTTAAATTTAATTTAAGTGTTTTAAAATCAATATTTTGAAAACCGAACTTGAATTTATATAAGTTGAAATGGTTTGAATTGAGAATTGAATTGAATTGAATTAATGGGAATTGAGATCGAAATTGAAGTAACTTGGAATCGAAATTAAAAATGGATTTTGATTAGAAACAGGAATCGAAGTTTATTCGAATTGAAAACGAAGTTGAATCAATTGAATGGAAATTGGAATGATTTGAATTGAGAAGATTTGGAGTTTGAATCAGTTTGACTTTGAAACTATTTTCAAATAAAATATTTTAGTACAAATTCTTTAAAAATCTATATTCTTTTAATATTCAAATTATTTTGATTTTTCAAACTATTTTACTATATAAATCATTTTAATACTTAAACTATTTTAACCATTTAAACTATTTTTACCATTAAACTATTTTAACTATTCAAACTATTTTTAAAAACTCAAACTGGTCAAGAGTGGAATGTATTTTTAAATCATGGATTTAATTACGAATTGGGCTAAATGAAGTTATAATCCGAATGGAATTCGAAATGATTTTGGAAGCAAAATTGGGATATTAAGGCGAAAATGATTTGGAATTGAAATTGTATATTTTGAGTAAATATGATGATTTCAAAATTGATTTGGTTTTGAAGCGAATATGATATTTTGTTTAACGACCCAGATTTTTCGTCGTTTGATTTTGAATATTTAAGTGGTTTTAAATATGGATTTGGAATATAAATTGATTTTTGAATATGAAGACATCGGTTGAAAATTTTAAAATGAACTTAAATTCCAAATGTAGCGATTTACTGAATAAATTTAATTATTGAATTTATAACTGAAAATCGTTAAATAATTGGAAATTGATGTTGTTTATAAATCGAAAGGATTTCTAATGTTGGTATAAATTTTATTGAGATATAATTGAGTTATTAAGATTTTTAAATTGAAATTTCAAGCGATTTCGTTAATTTTGGAATCATCGATTTAATCGACGCATTTAAATAGCAATCTGGGGCACAGTCTCGAAATTCGATTTCCATTGGATCTGTAATAGTGTAATATTATCGAATTTCAAATTTATTAGCATTTGGATTAATTATTTGGTCGTACGGGATATAAAAAAGTTGAATTTAATATCAAAAATTCAATATAATAATTGGGTTCAAAAAGCTATCTTCCCAATATAATCGAATTAGGGCTCGTAAGCTTTTCTGTTGCATTCGGAATAGAGGTATAACATTGTAAATGCCTGACGGCATGCCTCGATAGGGGATTGAAATTTTAAGTTATGTAATCGACATAATTTAAATTTTTAAATAATATTTATAAATTGACTTGACCATTCCATTCACATCAGCCCACACAAACTTATCTTCAACCATCCTGCCTGTCACCGTACCATTTCAAAAGCACATCCTCTTCTCTTCAAATCAGTTCAAATCAAATTTTTCAATACACGCGGCCCCTCTTCCTTCTTTTGAAAAAACCGACATCGTTCCCCTCTTAGTTCAAAATCGAAAAGAAAAATAAATCACAGAGATGAAAAAAATTGGAAAACGAGAATGAAATATCGTTTCATAAAAAAATAAAACTCGATCGAGTTAATTCACACGAGGCTTGGGTTAAATTCGAATTCAATTGTCGTGATGTAGGCGGCGTTTGATTTCGTCTAGGGATGTAGAGCGGCGGCAGTGAAGGGGGGCGTCATCGAGGCTAGGGTCTGGTCGCTTTCGCGACTATCACGATCGTGCCCGTATATGGAGGTCTAGGTTGGATTTGGGTTCTCATGAGTCGCAACATCAGACGCAGCTGCTAGAGCTCTCAAGCAAGGCTGCTCGCGTGGGCTTGCAGACGAAGGAAAGGGAGAGGTGTCACGAATCCAGGTGAATTGGGGTTTGGCAGATCTCGGGTATAGGTCAGTTGCAATACGTGAGGAGGCATTGTCGATGGTCTTGTTATCCTCGAGGTACGTGAGTGGTTGTTAGAAGCAAGGTAGGCCGAGCGAAGCGGTGGAAGGAACTGCAAGCATGGAGGAACAACGTGTTCATGTTTTTAGAGCTGAGGAGGTATAGTGTTAGTTTATTTATTATTTTGATTAATGCATAATTAGTCAATTATAGAAAAATCATTAGCTTATAAAGTTTGTAAATTTTTCGTACGAGGTCCAAAATTAGTGAATACGACATATGGGATTAATTTGGAGTCGATCAAAATCAGTTGGGATTTTAGATTTAATTGAAAAATGATACTTGGCAAGTTAAAAATCAAGGTGAGTTAATCTCACTCAATTTTGAATTACAAGAAAATTTTAAATAGTTAAGATTAATTGTTGGACATCTGGTTGAATTTGATAATTATTATCTGTTTGGATGTTATAATATATATAGTAGTATAGATATAGTAGTTGGATATATTTCCAGCCTATCGGAGCGAATGAGACCCTATGCACCTCGCATAATAGCGGATGACCCTATATACAACGATATCCCCCTTGAAGTGGGATTGGTATTTTTATTTTTGTCTAACATCTATGGATGTAGGAAACAGGATGGAGGGATCCAAATGGATTCCTCAAATATATTTAGTCTTTTTTATATATAAAATATATGATGTGATCGAATAATCTGCTGGATTATGTATTTTTTAATGTTATAATAGCATGGGAATTAATTTTGGTATATTAAATACCATAAATATTATTGGAATTTTTAAAGAATTAAAGGAGATTTTTAATATAAAAATATGTATATCGGAAATTTGGATTATTTAAAAAGAGCTCGATTTAAATAAGCAATAATTTGTTTTTGATCGTACTAAATAATGCAAAAAATATTTAAATAGAGATTTTAGAATAAATTATATAGAGGAATTTTTAAGACTGGATTTTAAAATGATATTCGGGAAATAGTATACAAAGAAGTTGAAATCTATATAAAAATATAGATTGGTAAAAATAAATGGAATTTATAAGCAATTGAATTTATAAAATGGAATTTTATAAATGGAATTATTTTTATTGTGACTCAAAGGAGTTATAAAAATTTATAAACAATATTTATAAATAAAGTAAATCGACATCAGATGATAAATTTGGAATATAAATTTACGGGGAGAATTTATATTCAAATATGGACATAGGGGAGAGAAAAGAAAAATAATGGATACTATTTTTGAAGGGAAAATGGTTAAGGAGACCAAAATGGAAGTGATGTGATGGAAATCGAGAGGAATTTATAAACTAAAATTTGGTTATTGAGATTTAAAAAAATATTTTTATTAATAAGTTAAGTTCTAATTTTAAAAGGGAAAATTTTATTTATTAAACTATGTAAATTAAAGTCAGTTTGTATTAAAATATTTCAAAATTTAAATTTTTAAATACTTAATATTTTTTTAATAAATCCTAAATTTTTAAACCTGCTTTGGAAAGTGATGTTATAAAAAGTGTTTTAATATTTTAGATATTTAATTGGACATATTTTAAAAGTGAATAATTATTGTTCTTTCAATACTTATTTTTATTTACACACACACACACACACACACACATATATATATATAGAGTTTTGTAATGGTTTAAATTATTTTGTAGAACTTCTTGAGAGTTGGTAAGGGATTATTTGGTAGATGGAATTATAAGAGAATGCTTAAATGGAATTGGGGGAAAAGTAAGAAAATTTTCCAAAGTAGTTAAATAAAAATGAACTTCAAAAAAAATGAAATAAAATTCATAAAAGAAGTAAAAAAGGAGTTGAGATTATAAGCAAGTATATTTGACTTTGGAAAATAGAAAAGGGAATTCATTATAAACTAGTCAAGGGGTTTACAAATAAAATTGAAAATGATTTTTGAGAAATAGGAATAAATGGAATACTTCATAAGTGTTGAACAAAAAATGGACGTGGAAAAAATATTCTAAGTATTGGAATGGTTGGAAATATTCCATTGAATATATATAATGATTTGAAATGGTTTTAAATCTTGGAATATTGGAAGTAGTTTGAATATATATATATATATATATATATATATATCTTAGTAAAGATATTTTGAAATAAATGTTTGAAGAACTCTAAAATAAGGCCTAGTGTGTGCTTGTGAATGTTGTATTGATTTTTAAATAATCCACTATCAATATTGGCCAATTTCGTTAACCGTTTCAAAGAGACTGGGATCGAATTTAATTATCCGGAAACCACTTTGATCCAGTTTGAACGTTAAAAATGGATACCGTAAAGAGAGCGAAGACAGTGATCCGGTTAGTCCAGACCCAGGACAACCTGTATGGACGAATGTTATCGGAACAACGTCATTGGAGGATGATGAGCATTCTAAGTGGAATTGTCTCTTGAAATGTAACGTTTAGCCTCAAGCCTCATCAACCGGGAATGACTAAAACATGGAAGATGCAGCAAGGCCAAGCGGGTTGCACCCAATTAGGGTATGTTATCACTTTTCTCGATGTCCCCGGGAACCTATATATTATGGATATAGTTGTGCATGAAAGAAGGAGCACTCGTTTATAAGGTTGGGAACACCCGGGGCGATAATATATTCGCTCTATCCAGGTTAGGGGTAGCCCGGTCTTGTGTAGCAGGGGATCTCGGCGAGGTCCTTAGTACATTGCTTTAAAGATGTATTGTGATGGGAAGTATCCCAGTGGTCCAGTCATTGTATGGAATCCATTCTCCAATAAGCGCCATACGGTTTTGATTGTGCCCAACTATGCTGAAATGTGAGATGAAAGCATTTCAGTTATTTTCTATTTACTTTCTATAGACACTATGATAATATCAGATGAATTTGATAAAAATTATTTTGGTTATTGTAAGGTAAAAACCCATCACGTTATGTGTGACATGGTCTTACGAGATACCTTTGTTTTCAAAGGATTTTGAGAAAAGTTAATAATAATAATTGAGTGTGTTTTCTCATGCTGGTTTTCCGAACTGACTCGATTGTTATTTTATTATAATGCTCAAGTCAGACCGAGTATTACAGGTGCAGGTTAGAATGCTATGGAGCTCAGGAGACAAGTTGGAGGGGTTCAGATGTATGTCACTTACTTGGTTATTTCCTCTGTGTAAGTTATGTATGAGGACAAGTTATTATAACTGTCCAGACTGAAGTAGTGATTGTTGTACTCTAATGATTGTAAGTATTAAACAGTTATAGATCCTTGTGTATAAAAATATGTTATTATATATTATATTTTGTTCCACTGCGACTGTGAGATTCTATGTTATTGTTTCTATTTTCTTCTACCTTTTTTTCTTCACCCCTTATGAACCGGTGTTTTCCGGCACTCGATTGCTCGACATTCTATACAGTGGACGTATTAGTGTTGATTTTAGAGGGTTGAAAATCTCGTTCGTCACATTTTAATATCAAGTATAAATTGTTTTCGAAATGTAAAAGAACTAACTGGTGTGTAAAATGACGTTTGGTTGTTAATGAGACTGGGGACAGATATGGCCGTACTCTCTGTCGATATCAGAACCACTTTAACATCCGTGTACGCGGAGGATACTCCATAATGAGGTAGTTGGATTTGATGGCGATTGCTAATTTGAAGAAAGAGAATGATGATGGATAGACCTCGGCACTTGTGCTAATTTGAAATGACTAAAAAAGGATGGCTTGACAGGGTCAAGTGGCCTAATTACCCTGAGCAGACATCCATTCTTCGATTTTCTTGGACTTGGACCGTATTATTATTACTCTTGTTTTTGGTTTCGATTGGTGCACCTTGATTTGGGATAGTCAACCTTTGACTCGATATGGGATGGATGGGCGTGGGGGGTAGACATGGCTACGTTGCGTTACCACCAGCCCTACGGCCCGAACTAGTAGTATCCTACCGTGGGCATTGCCTCACATGTCTTATCATACTTTTATCCCCATATGAGACTTTGGTTTAGTATTGTTGTATCACGGCGCATCCCTGACTACTGACGTACTGGTGGTGTCAAATGCAAACTGTACGACAATGCTTGAAAACGCGTTAAGGGGGATTAATGAAGCGACCCGCTATTTTGGACCATTCAAATCGATAATAAAACCATACATGTCCGACTTGAATAATTCAAAATATCGAATTGTTAATTAAAATTTGGCAAAACTTAACATATATAGTAAATAAATCATCACAGATCACAGACACAGAGTAATATAATGCAGCGGAATAGATAAAGAATAGTAGTTCATGAAGCTACTATATACATTGGAGTTAGAAATAAAATACAACTGAATATCTTAAATGTAGTGAAGTCTCTAGTATGCGCAGATGACTTCTCTGAACAAATCAACAGGATGACTGAAAGGATAAAGAGCAGGATCTTCAAGCAAGGCTCCAACTTCGAAGGCGAGTCTCAAATGCTGTATCACTCAGTCTGACCCGAGCGTAAAGCAAAACACAAAACACTCGAGTTAGGATTAACATTCTTAAATCAATAAATCCAACTCAAGTGAAATATCAACTGAAATACAAATAACTTAAAAGATGTTTGGAATAACCATCCTCTAAGGGTCCATGGAACTATCTACAGGGTAGAAATATACACTATAACACCGTGATTCTTTCATCTTAATTTATACCGCAAAATCAAAAATCATTTCACTTCAAATATAGCTATTTTCCAAAATAGTATTTAGATATATTAAATAATTTATACCGTAAAATATTTTCAATTCCCTCAACTTAACAAATTGTTTCAACATCAACCCGACCTTCCCATTTAAATTAAATTCAATCTCAATTTATCAATTTAAATTCAACTCAATTCCTAAAATAACCACTTCAATTTTATCGATCTCAAATTCGGATTTGTAATCACAAAATACCCCTTTATATTCAATATTTTTAAACCTTTAAGTATTCAACGTTTCAACTAAATTTTTATTCAATTTAGTTTTCTAAATAATAAATTCAAATTTAGTTCAACCTAAATTTTCATTTTAATTCAATTTAGTTTCTAAATAACAAATTCAGCTATATTGATTTCAAATATAGATCCGAATCTCAAATTTAAACCATTTAAATTCCAATATAGTTTAAGGCTTAAAATTTTAAATGTTTAATTTAACCGTTTCATATAGATCTCGATTTAACCTCATTATTATTTAGTCTTGAAATACTTCTTTATTTGATTCAAGATTATTTAATTAACCTTAAATTCCATTTTTCTCAATATTTTCTTTAATTTACTTAAACGTGAAATATGCATTTAATCGCTTAAATCAAAAATCCAGTTATAAAATCCTACCTTTTTAAAATTTCCCATTTAAAATTTTTAGATTGATTTAATTAAATAAATCCTTATTTAGATACCATTTAATAAACTCAAATTTATCTCCCCATCTTAATTTATCCCAATTATTTCAAAAATCTATTTGAAATATAATTTACATAAATATTAACATAGTTTATGTATTAAATCAAACATAATTAAATTAAATATTATTAAATCTATATGTATAGAAATTTAAGAATTAACATTTATTAAGACCATATATTTCTTTCCAAACAAAGAATTTATTTCCAAAATATTTATATATGAACCACGGTGTCTGTATATATTCCTTATCATCTGGTCAAGTGTTACGGATATTTATCATTTAAATCCGTACACTAAATATATACGAGTGGATATCATTCCAATCCGCAATCCCAAATTTAATTAAATGAAAATCGCTTGGGTCTATCATTTCAACCCATAATGAAATTCTCCTATTCTAAAGTCTGTTCGGGTATGTATCATTTCAATCCATAGTGAATTATAAACTACAGGGAACTTGCAGAGTGATAACAGATAACAAAAATATAGCAGGATATGATAATAATATACAACGGGAATATATCATCAGCATTTAAATAAAGTATAAACAATAGGATATGGTGTCATATCCCGTAGGTGAACAGATACAGATAATAGCATAAATATAACAATTTAAATAACTACAGCAACATATTTCAATTGTCATTTCAATTGAAATAAAATTTAATAAATAAAAGAATGTAAATCGTGAGTGATTGCTCACCTTTCAAGGTTAGAGAGATAGACAATGAAGTTGAGTTATGAAATGCAAGCACGACTTCCAAAGCAAAGTTAGATGGTACGATTTCGACGGAAAAGCTGATAGATAGAAATTGATGAGAACGGATCAAATTAGCTTGATAAAATTGAAACGAAGATTATATGATTAATTTATTACTTTCTTTCAAAATGAACGTTAAATCAAAACATGCATTTTAAAAATGAAATATATATATATATATATATATATATATATATATATATATATATGCACACCCATGAAAACCATATAAGTTTAAAACGCTTCCATTTCATATTAGTGTTAAATACAAATATATAATTATTCAAAATGTCACATATATAGTATATTCCTTTTATGGTTGTCGTTTGCATGTAATTAATATTATTTTGAACCAATGTTAAAATAATATACATGTATAGTTAAAAAAATCAATGTTCTAACATAAAACACATATATTAAAGATCAACACACATATATATAATATCTTTTGAAATGAATACTTATGTATATATATAATTATTATAGTTTATTACTTTCATTTTCAAAATATCCAGCAGGAAATCAAACAAACTTATGCACATATATGTGCAGATAAAAAATATTCTTTATAATACATTGTTAACTTACTCCTTTTTTTTATATTTTTTTATATTTTTTATAAAACCTTTATATATAACAAAATATATGTATAAAATAAAATATTTGTATATATAAAAATCAAAACGTTTCAAACATATATTCAAAAACTGGATCATATAAATAACAATATATTTAGTTAACGCATAGTATAAAATTCATTTATATAACACTCTTATATATATATATATATATATATATCTTGTATAAGTAAACCTTTATAGCTTCATAACTTATTTACTTTCACATATAACAAGATCTGTACAAAAGAATGCAAACTTTTCTCAAATCCTTTTGAACGTTTATAAGAAAAAATTTAAACAATAAATATACCTTCTTATTTAGGAAAGAAAGTAAGCAGGCACTTGTAGGAGAAACGTGAATGGAGGTTGAGGGTTGTAGGCGGCGGGAAGGGAAGAGGGGCAGAGATAGCTTCAGACGATGGGTATATACGTCGTGCAAAAAAATTTCTTTTTTTTTATATCTGGCGTAGGCCATGGAAAAATTTGGGAGGAGGAAAAGTAAGCAATGGTGGGGAGTGGATCTCGAAAATGAAGAAGGAGCAGGCAACAATGAAATATATGAAGAGAGAGGTAGTGGAAAGCTACAGAGAAAAATATAATATGAAAGGGAATAATAAATGAAATATCAACGTTCATGCGTTAATTCAGCAGAGAAGTTAGAGCAAATAAGAAGAGAATGGATTGATCTAAAGGAAAGGCAATGAATGGTTTAGAAATAAATAAATGTAAAACGTATACGTTTAATTTCAAAAAGGAAAGAAATAAATACGAGGATGGCAATAGTCAAAATGCACGTTTAGGCTAATAATAGAATATAAAAGTAAGAAACTCAAAAGGATAGGCACAGAGACGTGAAATCAGGGAGACAAGGGAAGCAAGTGATCTTTCAAATTTATAACGTTGGCAATAAATATAAAGTAAATGAAAATTAATAGATCGATGCTTGATTGACGCAGTGATTAAAGTAAGATTGCATGTCAGTCACGATGAAATTTGAAATAGAAGAAAATGTAAATGAATAAAAGGGGTAAGCCAGATTTTCCGCTTAGATTTAGAGAAGACACATCAGATGCTGAAAAAGGGAATTATGAAACGGCTAGATTCTAGCAAATAATAAATATGGTAAGAAAAGTAAATAGGCAGGTTATAAATCAGATTGGAAAGAAAAGTAGAGAGGTTAATTGATAAAAGAATTAAGATAATGAAAATGCATAATAATATTGTTGGCATCTAATGTCATTTAACGTTAACTATAATCAATCATGTCAGACACCCATGTTAAAAAAAGAAACGCATATAGGAGCATGCATTTTCTTCTGACTTGCAACATCATTCATCATTTTGGCATTCGTGGCACTCAACAAATTAAGGTGGTGGTCAAAGTCGTGAAATGGTAGCAAATTAACGATGAATAGGATCCAATAATTCTTAGTGCAATGCACAAAATTGGAAAAATCAGCATGTGCCCTCTACGCACATGTTAAGATTTGCATAATTTCACTAATAACCTTTATGATTTTGCATTTTTGCGTGATAAATATAGATATTTTGATTTTTTAATAATTTACGCTGTGTATTAGTGATTATTTCTTGTTTGAGCGGTTGTTAGCATATGCCTACTGAATACATATTAACATAATCCCATAAAAATTTATGTGTACTTAAAATGTTCTTCTGATAAAGTTTTTTTTCAAGATTATTATTAACATTTAGAATATCATTTGACTTATCCGAAGGTTGATGATTTTCAAATCCTATTAAGATTAAGGTCGCTAATTGATTATTTTTGAAAGCTAAGGATATTAAGAAAATACTATTATGTAATCCATATCTTGTGCACGGAATTTGTTATTAAAATCGTATAATTAGAGTTACATGTATGATTATACACAATAACATTCATAATTTACAACTACGATGTTGCAGATCCTTTTAATTTATACTATTTATTCTCTACCTATTAATTTATACGTTTCATTCTCCACCTATTAATTTATACTATTTATTCTCTACCTATTAATTTATACGTTTCATTCCCCACCTATTAATTTATACGTTTTATTCTCTACCTATTAATTTATACGTTTCATTCTCTACCTATTAATTTATACGTTTTATTCTCTACCTATTAATTTATACTATTATTCTCTACCTATTAATATATTAAAAATTATTAAAATTTTATGGGTTGTTACACTCTCCCCCACTCAAAATTTTTCGTCCCCGAAAAGGAAGGAGGTAGGAGAATAGAACAACCAGAAATAAAAGTAGATTGAAAGTCTGGGGTAAATAATTGATTTAACTATATAAATTTTACTTGAGATATTCATACTTTTCAAAAACCCATTTGTAAAACTTCTTGCTTCCTTCATAAATACCATTTATATTTTAAATAACACCTTTATAAGTATATGAAAACTATTTTAAAATAATTATTTACATCATTAGTTATATTTAAAGAAGCTATTTGAAAACATTAAATTCATAACTCATGAAATTTTTAATTTATCTCAAGATACTTTTCAAATATTATCAATAAATTAATAATCATTTTCTTTAAATATGTTTTATTTAATTAATAACTTCAAAAATATTTATACCATTAAAATTTTCTATTAACCAATGTAGTATACAGATAAGCAATCTTTAAAAGATTATATTCAAAAAGGAAAGAAGGTAGATTAGGAAAAACAGAATCAAGGTGAACAACGAAAGCTGAGAAGATAAGGTAGATTTAAAGAATAGAATCGGGCATGAATCGTAAATTTCAAACCATAAGAGTTTCAATTTCAAATATTAACACAAAATTTCTTTGTTGAAAAATACCTTTATAATAAAATACCTTTATATCGAAATAAATCTTTCTTTCAAAAATACTTTTATAACTCGATGTTTCAACAAGTTTATCCTCGTTCATGCAGACTCTGGCCATGCGTTGATCCGGCGCAAAGCTAGAATTCTTCAAGTACTTGGTAGACCCGTTTCAACACCCAGTGAAAATACTTGAAAAACTTTTTAAAAAAACAGATATGGAAAGTACAAACCAAACAAAACAACCAAGCCAAAACCTTTGTCCGACCATGGTTCGCAGATACACAATGGTTACGCCTGCATCCCCCAGGAAACAATCCATATCCGTAAGCTTTCTCAGCCCTGCGAGTTACGCCATGATGACTAGTAGAGTGCAGGATACACAATGGTTACGCCTGGATCCCCCAGGAAACAATCCGTACCCCTAGGTAAGACTCAGCCAGGCACTTGTGCTACTATTCGCGACCTACACAGATTGTAGGATATACAATGGTTACGCCTGGATCCCCCAGGAAACAATCCGTATCCCTAGGCAAGACTCAGCCAGGCAATTGCGCTATGCATTTACGAGAGAAAAAAAACCATGGGTTACGCCACGGTGGGAACACTCGAGTATTACATCCGGAAAACCAAAAATCAGAAAGAATAATATCGATAGAATGAATCCACGATGTGGCCACAAAGCGGATATCAAGCAAAAGGCACTTTTCATATCTTTACTTCGAAAATATATATCATATAGTACCTTTTCAAATCACTTTCAAATATCATACTTATATAAAGTCCATTATATATAGGATTCCCTTTTTCCCAAATCGAATACTTTCCAAATCAATAGTAGATCAAATCATACTTATATAGACTTCGATTATACAAAATAGCTTTCCAAATTGAGTACCTTCAAATCAATGGATTTAAAATCAATTTCATACTTTTACAAATCCAATTTATATAAGTTCGACCACTCCCAAATCAAGTGCTTAATAATATATGGTTCTCAATTTCAAATCATTCAATATCCATTCAGTTTCCAAATCATACATGATTTCACCAAATTTTCTTTCAAATTAAGTATCTAAATTTCAAAGTTCCCAAAATAATAGGTTTAGAAAATTATCCCAGTTTCTAAATTAAATAATTCAATTCAAACAAATTCATTTCCAAAATCTCCATAAGAGTACTGGTTTTTAATTTCAATTTAATTTCAAAACTAAAATTTTTCTCAAAATCAATTATACTCAAATGGTTTCCAAATTTATAATTATCCCTTTAAAACTTTTAAACTATCTATTTCTAGTTGAAATATTCAATTTACCTTTCTGAAAACTATTATTCAAAATTATATTTTTTTCAAAACATTTCAAACTAAATTTATATTCTTTATCAAACATTTTATACTCTTCGAAATTTCTTAGTTTTAAAATTTTAGACCTTGACTGGGAAGTGTTCGAACCTTCAAAATGATAAGGGGAAATCACATTTTCAATTCAAGAGTTGAAAATCAATAATAAATCAATTTCAATATATAGGGTTATACCAAAACAAATTCGAAACTCGAGGACTGAACACCGGTCTCACTTTAAATTGTTTCAAATATATACATGCATCTTTCGAAAATATCAAATTATACTTTGGAATTTGAAATCATAACGGTTTTACAAAATCACTCGCATAGCGAGCTATTAAAGTGGCCTCTCCCCCACTCTGAAACTCGAAAATCAATGTCGATGATGCGTGCACTCATCACCGAAATTATTTTCCAGCGACATACGTGAGTTCTGGACTTCTATTTTCTTGAAAACTTCTTTGAAATTTCTTCAAAATTATTGGAACTCATTTGAACTCATTTGAAATATTTCTTATTTGGAAAAATACCTTTAAATCGTATTATTTTTATATATTTTCCAAAATCTTAAATCCAATTTCAAAATACCAGAATTCAATTCTCGAATTTCAAATTTAACCCTTCAGTTGTAAATCATTTTTATATAAATCAATTTCTTACAAGTTTTCAAATTTTCAAATCCTTTCAAAACTTTTATATATATAGAATAACATTTCTTATTTGTTTTATATATAGGTATATAATCCTTATCGAAAACAATTTCTTTTTATATATAGAATAAAATCATAGTTATCAAAATAATAATTTCGGTACAAAACAATTTCAAAAATACAACATACTCGATTTTTCAAAGGGTGATTTAAGAATGGATTTCAAAACAAAGGTAGAGATTTAAATTAGAAGACTCTAACCAATAGAATCCTGATACGAAGATAGACTCGATCGAAGATGATTAAATTACAAAATAGGAGATGGATATACTTCTATAAATCACGGGCGACCTTAATCGGGTCAATCGTGCATTTAGCAATATGATGGATGCAGAATTCTAAGGCAAATCGACATTCAATCGCTAGAGATAGTATTTGGAATAACAGGAGATAGTAGCATCTAAACCGAGGATACAAAAATCTTCGGTGAATCAACGCCAATTGTAAAGGAGTTTTCATCCCCCTTTACAAATCATTTAGTGGAGTTATTGGATACTCCAGAATCAAAAGAATATAAATAGAGAGAGACAAGAATGAATTTTGGAACCGAGGGACATTCCAAAATTCAAAGGAAATCGAGTCAGAAAGGAAGAGATTCAACTCGAGCGAAAGTGATTCTGTTAATAAATTTACCATATATGCTAAGTTTTGCCTAGAGCCAAAGCTCTGATACCAACTGAAGCGACCCGCTATTTTGGACCATTCAAATCGATAATAAAACCATACATGTCCGACTTGAATAATTCAAAATACTGAATTGTTAATTAAAATTTGGCAAAACTTAATATATACAGTAAATAAACCATCACAGATCACAGACACAGAGTAATATAATGCAGCGGAATAGATAAAGAATAGTAGTTCATGAAGCTACTATATACATTGGAGTTATAAATAAAATACAACTGAATATCTTAGATGTAGTGAAGTCTCCAGTATGCGCAGATGACTTCTCTGAACAAATCAACAGGATGACTGAAAGGATAGATAGCTGGATCTTCAAGCAAGACTCCAACTTCGAAGGTGAGTCTCAAATGCTGTATCACTCGGTCTGACCCGAGCGTAAAACAAAACACAAAACACTTGAGTCAGGACTAACATTCTTATATCAACAAATCCAACTTAAGTGAAATATCAACTGAAATACAAATAACTTAAAGGATGTTTGGAATAACCATCCTCTAAGGGTCCATAGAACTATCTACAGGGTAGAAATATACACTATAACACCGTGGTTCTTTCATCTTAATTTATACCTCAAAATCAAATATCATTTCACTTCAAATATAGCTATTTTCCAAAATAGTATTTAGATATATTAAATAATTTATACCGTAAAATATTTTCAGTTCCCTCAACCTAACAAATTGTTTCAACATCAACCCGACCTTCCCATTTAAATTAAATTCAATCTCAATTTATCAATTTAAATTCAACTCAATTCCTAAAATAACCACTTCAATTTTATCGATCTCAAATTCGGATTTGTAATCACAAAATCCCCTTTATATTCAATATTTTTAAACCTTTAAGTATTCAACGTTTCAACTAAATTTTTATTCAATTTAGTTTTCTAAATAATAAATTCAAATTTAGTTCAACCTAAATTTTCATTTTAATTCAATTTAGTTTCTAAATAACAGATTCAACTATATTGATTTCAAATACAGATCCGAATCTCAAATTTAAACCATTTAAATTCCAATATAGTTTAAGGCTTAAAAATTTAAATGTTCAATTTAACCGTTTCATATAGATCTCGATTTAACCTCATTATTATTTAGTCTTGAAATACTTCCTCATTTGATTCAAGATTATTTAATTAACCTTAAATTCCATTTTTCTCAATATTTTCTTTAATTTACTTAAACGTGAAATATGCATTTAATCGCTTAAATCAAAAATCCAGTTATAAAATCCTACCTTTTTAAAATTTCCCATTTAAAAATTTTAGATTGATTTAATTAAATAAATCATTATTTAGATACCATTTAATAAACTCAAATTTATCTCCCCATCTTAATTTATCCCAATTATATCAAAAATCTATTTGAAATATAATTTACATAAATATTAACATAGTTTATGTATTAAATCAAGCTTAATTAAATTAAATATTATTAAATCTATATATATAGAAATTTAAGAATTAACATTTATTAAGACCATATATTTCTTTCCAAACAAAGAATTTATTTCCAAAATATTTATATATGAACCACGGTGTCTGTATATATTCCTTATCATCTGGTCAAGTGTT
Source organism: Allium cepa (assembly GCA_030765085.1). Taxonomy (NCBI): domain Eukaryota; kingdom Viridiplantae; phylum Streptophyta; class Magnoliopsida; order Asparagales; family Amaryllidaceae; genus Allium; species Allium cepa. The sequence goes on along the minus strand of CM060939.1, from coordinate 645,778,779 downwards.
ACGGATATTTATCATTTAAATCCGTACACTAAATATATACGGGTGGATATCATTCCAATCCGTAATCCCAAATTTAATTAAATGAAAATTGCTTGGGTCTATCATTTCAACCCAAAACGAAATTCTCCTATTCTAAAGTCCGTTCGGGTATGTATCATTTCAACCCATAGTGAATTATAAACTACAGGGAACTTGCAGAGTGATAACAGATAACAAAAATATAGCAGGATATGATAATAATATACAACAGGAATATATCATCAGTAATTAAATGAAGTATAAACTATAGGATATGGTTCCATATCCCGTAGGTGAACAGATACAGGTAATAGCATAAGTATAACAATTTAAACAACTACAGTAACATATTTCAATTGTCGTTTCAATTGAAATCAAATTTACTAAATAAAAGAATGTAAATCGTGAGTGATTTCTCACCTTTCAAGGTTAGAGAGATAGACAATGAATTTGAGTTATGAAATGCAAGCACGACTTCCAAAGCAAAGTTAGATGGTACGGTTTCGACGGAAAAGCTGATAAATAGAAATTGATGAGAACGGATCAAATTAGCTTGATAAAATTGAAACGAAGATTATATGATTAATTTATTACTTTCTTTCAAAATGAACGTTAAATCAAAACACGCATTTTAAAAATGAATATATATATATATATATATATATATATATATATATATATATATATATATATATATATATATATATATATATATATATGCACACCCATGAAAACCATATAACTTTAAAACACTTCCATTTCATATTAGCGTTAAATACAAATATATAATTATTCAAAATGTCGCATATATAGTATATTCATTTTATGGTTGTCGTTTGCATGTAATAAATATTCATTTTGAACCAATATTAAAATAATATATACGTATAGTTAAAAAAATCAATGTTCTAACATAAAACACATATACTAAAGATCAACACACACATATATATATATATATATAATATCTTTTGAAATGAATACTTATGTATATATATAATTATTATAGTTTATTACTTTCCTTTTCAAAATATCCAGCAGGAAATCAAACAAACTTATGCACATATATGTGCAGATAAACAATATTCTTTATAATACATTGTTAACTTACTCCGTTTCTTCTCTTTTTTTATATGTTTTATAAAACCTTTATATAAAACAAAATATATGTATAAAATAAAATATTTGTATATATAAAAATCAAAACGTTTCAAACATATATTCAAAAACTGGATCATATAAATAACAATATATTTAGTTAACGCGTAGTATAAAATTCATTTATATAACACTCTTATATATATAAATCTTGTATAAGTAAACCTTTATAGCTTCATAACTTATTTACTTTCACATATAACAAGATATGTACAAAAGAATGCAAACTTTTTTCAAATTCTTTTGAACGTTTATAAGAAAAATTTTAAACAATAAATATACCTTCTTATTTAGGAAAGAAAGTAAGCAGGCACTTGTAGGAGAAACGTGAGTGGAGGTTGAGGGTTGTAGGCGGTGGGAAGGGAAGAGGGGCAGAGATAGCTTCAGGCGATGGGTATATACGTCGTGCAATTTTTTTTTATATATATATCTGGCGTAGGCCATGGAAAAATTTGGAAGGAGGAAAAGTAAGCAATGGTGGGGAGTGGATCTCGAAAATGAAGAAGAAGCAGGCAACAATGAAATATATGAAGAGAGGGGTAGTGGAAAGCTACAGAGAAAAATATAATATAAAAGGGAATAATAAATGAAATATCAACGTTCATGCGTTAATTCAGCAGAGAAGTTAAAGAAAATAAGAAGAGAATGGATTGATCTAAAAGAAAGGCAATGAATGGTTTAGAAATAAATAAATGTAAAACGTATACATTTTAATTTCAAAAAGGAAAGAAATAAATACGGGGATGGCAACAGTCAAAATGCACATTTAGGCTAATAATAGAATATAAAAGTAAGAAACTCAAAAGGATAGGCACAGAGACGTGAAATCAGGGAGACAAGGGAAGCAAGTGATCTTTCAAATTTATAACGTTGGCAATAAATATAAAATAAATGAAAATTAATAGATGGATGCTTGATTGACGCAGTGGTTAAAGTAAGGTCGCGTGTCAGTCACGATGAAATTTGAAACAGAAGAAAATGTAAATGAATAAAAGGGGTAAGCCAGATTTTCCGCTTAGATTTAGAGAAGACACATCAAATGCTAAAAAAGGGAATTATGAAACGGCTAGATTCTAGCAAATAATAAATATGGTAAGAAAAGTAAATAGGCAGGTTATAAATCAGATTGGAAAGAAAAGTGGAGAGGTTAATTGATAAAAGAATTAAGAAAATGAAAATGCATAATAATATTGTTGGCATCTAATGTCATTTAAAGTTAACTAGCATCAATCATGTCAGACACCCATGTTAAAAAAAGAAACACATAAAGGAGCATGCATTTTCTTCCGACTTGCAACATCATTCATCATTTTGGCATTCGTGGCATTCAACAAATTAAGGTGGTGGTCAAAGTCGTGAAATGGTAGCAAATTAACGATGAATAGGATCCAATAATTCTTAGTGCAATGCACAAAATTGGAAAAATCAGCATGTGCCCTCTAGGCACATGTTAAGATTTGCATAATTTCACTAATAACCTTTATGATTTTGCGTTTTTACGTGATAAATATAGATAGTTTGATTTTTTAACAATTTACACTGTGTATTAGTGATTATTTCTTGTTTGAGCGGTTGTTAGCATATGCCTACTGAATACATATTAACATAATCCCATAAAAATTTATGTGTACTTAAAATGTTCTTCTGACAAAGTTTTTTTTTTCAAGATTATTATTAACATTTAGAATATCATTTGACTTATCTGAAGGTTGATGATTTTCAAATCCTATTAAGATTAAGGTCGCTTATTGATTTTTGTTGAAAGCTAAGGATATTAAGAAAATACTATTATGTAATCCATATCTTGTACACGGAATTTGTTATTAAAATCGTATCATTAGAGTTACATGTATGATTATAAACAATAACATTCATAATTTACAACTACGATGTTGCAGATCCTTTTAATTTATACTATTTATTCTCTACCTATTAATTTATACGTTTCATTCTCTACCTATTAATTTATACTATTTATTCTCTACCTATTAATTTATACGTTTCATTCTCTACCTATTAATTTATACGTTTTATTCTCTACCTATTAATTTATATTATTATTCTCTACCTATTAATTTATTAAAAATTATTAAAATTTTATGGGTCGTTACAATTAATGTCAAGCCTTAACGCTAAGAAAAATATTTATTTTACCGGTTAGACATTATATATGTAGCGTATTCTGCTACATATTAATATTTTGACGGATCCTTAAGAGGTGGAAAATCCCGTAACATCTCTTGAGTTATTGCATGCACGTTATACAGTGGATAGGAGATGTGGAAACCTATAACTACCTTTGACGCCATGACACTCATGTTATATGCGTTATCGATTTGACTTACATAAGGATATTTTGATGACTCGAGCATTTTGTTCTTTTCATTATACTCGGGTCTGTAACGACCCTAGATTTTAATTTAATTTAAATTGATAATTAAATGAAATTCTGAATAAAAATTTACAATTGTTAATTATAAATGGAAGCGAGTTTCCTCGATTCAAATAGAAAATAAATATGTAAAGTCATATGGATTTGAAAATTTGTATATATGTGAATATATATGTATATATTGGATTTTAAATAAATTCTTAAATAAATGATTTTGAAAAATAAATAATATACTTTGGACACAAGTATAAAAATAAATAAATAAATTGATTTAAAAAAATTTATAAATGATGATAATTTGAGTTATATAAAATATATGTATATATAGAGAAATATAAAACAATAATTTTTAAAGTAAAATTTATGATAAATATTTAAACTAAAAATAGAAGTAAAATAAATATTTGAGTTATAAATAGAGATAAATTAGGCAAGTTAAAAAGTCATTTCAGAAAATAAAATTGGTTATGTTAACTATAAAATGTAAAATATACACATGAAACAAATTAGTTAAAAATTTAAACAATATATTGACAATAGGAATTTATTCATATGACAAGTAATAAAACAAAAGATATCACTCTCAGCCTGCATAAAATTAGTAAACAAAACAAATTTAATTTGAAAGTGTATAAAGAAAAAACCAAGGAGTACAAGCAAATCTGAAAACAAAGATTACCAACTATTTCAACTTCAACAAAACAAAGTAAAATATAAACATCTTCTATGTAAATGTGTAGGCAAGACAAATATAAAACAATACATACAAATAATAAATATATTTAAGTATAAACAAATCAAACATAATAAATGCAAGCATCTCAGCCGAGCTAAAAGATGTAGGCTGTAAAAAAAAGAAATATGAAGTAGGACAAAGTACATATGCATTACATGTTTCCATCTCTAACAACATACCTCTAATACACTTCACCCATGCCTATTTTGTACAAACATATCACCTGTAGCTTATATATTAATATTAACCTGCAATCTTTTCTTCTATATGTTTTATCCTCTAGTTCATTTTCATTTATCAAAAATATAAACAAGCTTTTTTTTTAAACTCAAAAATCATTTAATCAATAACAAAAAGTAAGAAGATTTACAGAAGAATCAAGCTTGTATTTTCAAAACTGTTTCAATATGAAGCTCTGTTCATTTCTCTGGAAACAAGGTGAGCAACTTTGTTTTTTTTTCCCAGACTTCTTTGTTTTCACCAGTAAACAAACCTTCAAACTTGAACCTGTTTATATATATATATCTGATGACTGTGTTGAATACTTCAAGTTGTTGTGAAATCTATTTTATGAATGCCTGCATATGTATAGATAGTTTACCTGTGCATGTTTATATATATACATACCAATGCTCTGTTCAAGCTACTGTTTAAAAAGAAAAAAAAATCTTTTCTCCTCAATCTACCTATAGTTTGGATTTAAAATTCAAACCAAAAACGTTTGTTATTGAATATACTTAAGGTTAAAAATCTAATTTAGCTAAAACAACTTATGAATCTTGCTGCAAAATCAGAGTAGTTGAACCCAACTTTAAATAAATCAAATTTCAAACATTTTAATTTATTAATTCAGAATCACAAGTTGAATCTTTAGCCTATAACATGATTTTTAAACCAAAAATCATAATTTTTATCTTGGAATTTGAAGAGCAGTTTTGGGGTGAACATAATATGAAAATTTGGGTCTTTCTGGTGATCAAGTGGATCGGGGATCTCGTGGTCTTTCTTGGAGCTGGAGATGTGATCAGAGAACAGAGGAAAACTAGTGGATGGTGATGCAATTCACCAGAGAAGATTGCGGCAGTAGAATTTCTTCTAGAACCCTAAAATTTTCCCTGGGTTTGATGCATCGATCACTGCGAGGTGTGTAGTTGTTCGAGTGCAGCGTGCTTTGGCGTAGTAATAGCTGGGTAGTAGATGGAGTCGAGGCCGAATTTGCAGAGTCTTCGGTGGTCGTGATGAGGAGAACGAAGCGTTGACAGGTGATGGTGTTCCCAGTTTTTACGTTGTTCCAGGTTTTGGAATGATGGCCTCGAATTTGATTTCGAGATTTTGAACACGATCTGATGATCGTGATGAGTTGCGTGGAAGATTGTCGACGTGTTCGACAACGTGACGGGGCCGGAAGATCGCCAGCGGCGAAGTGCACGTGCACGAGCACTCTAGTGCTTGTGTGTGTGTTTGTCTGAAAAGAGCAGAGGGAATTCACGCGGCGAACTCGGGAAATTCTCGTGTGTTTCGAATTTTTGCTCGAAGCAAATAGAAGGGGGGGCTCGAGTCAAAGTTGTTGCAGTTTTTTTTAACCTGAAACTGTTTTGGTTTGGGAATTTTAAAACCAAAAATTTAAATTTTAAACCAAGATTTTTAAAGCTGAATTCAAATTAAAATGTTAATGTAAATTCAAGTTGAATGTAGAGTTTACTTTGAACATAAATAAGTTTTGAATTTAAATTGTTTTAATAACTTAAAAGTAATTAAAAATATTTTAAAGAAATTTGAAATGGAGTTGAAATTTTAAATGAAAAAAAATTAAGCAAGTTGAAACTAAAAGTTTAAATCTAAATTCAAATCTGAATTAAGGATAATTTGAATCCTAGTTCTGAAATCAAAGAAGTTTTAATAGTTAAAATTGTTTAAATTTGCTTTGTGATGATAATTAAAACATTAGTTAGAATGTTTTAAATTTGAATTAGTGAAGATAAAATGATATGCACTCATTAAATTAGTTCAAGTGAATAATTGATTAGTTTATTTAATCGAGAAATTAGGATTTGAGTTAAATTAATTAAGGTAAATTAATTTGTAAATAAGATTCATTAAATTAATAAAGAGTTGTCTTTTAAACAAATGATTAAGGTTATTTAATCAAGTAATTAAGATTTATTAAGTTACAGTTTAGAACTTAATTAATTAAATAATCAGTGATTAAATATATGATTTTAAAGGTTAATTAAATGATAATTAACAATAGTTAAACTGAGTTTAATTACTTAAGAATAGTAATTAAATAATTATGAATAGTTAATGAGGATCATTTACTTGAAATTTATTTTGATAATAAATGTGAAAAGAATTATTCATAGAAATTTGATCTGATTTAAATTTATCAGATAATTGAATTAATCCTACCTATGGATGCTTGGATTATATTGGATGGTAAACTGTTTGATATCCCTGATTTATGATGCTTTGTATATATCCTGATTTATGTTGTGATCTGTGATAAATTATCTGTGATGTAATTTACTAGTCGTGGCATATATATTTGTGATCTGTATATAATAGATAAGCGTTATAGTTTATATCGCTTATCAATTATATTCATGTATTCTGATCTGTGATAATTGTATGATGTTGCACTACTGTGTATAACCCCTGGACTACACCACACACACACAAATATGGATTTCACGAGAAAATCGGTTAAGTCACATGTAATTTAAATTTAATGTTTTTGAAATTAAAGTTTAATTTCAAATTGATTTTGAAAATGGATTTGGGTTAAACGGTAAAGCTTTTGAAAAAGGTTTTCACAGATAAAAGCTATTTTGAATAACTCGGTAAAATCTCCAATTTAAATAATTCAATTTGAATTCGAATTCGATATTTGGAATTGAATTCGATGATTGGAAATTATGGTTAAAGATATTATAAACAGGTTTGTATGAATTTAAACCATTTTAAAGGTATGGTTTTGGGAATTTGAATTTAACCCAAGGATTTCAACTCGTATAAATGAATCAGATTTCCAAAATGAAAACTATTGTTTTCAAATGACAAACACTTTTAGATAAGAACTGAGATTCCAGTTAATTAGGGGAATTTCAAGATTGAATAGAGAAATGATTTTCCTAAGTTATGAATGAATTCTTTTTGAAAGCTATGAATTAAATCTGTTTATTTTTAACAGATTTAAATTGATGATTTGTTTAAATCAAATTGAAATGAAATTGTTTTGAAGGCTATAAGTTAAATCTTTGATTTAAAGATTTAACGAGTTAATCAAATTGAAATGAAATTGTTTTGAAGGCTATAAGTTAAATCTTTGATTTTAAGATTTAACGAGTTAATCAAATTGAAATGAAAATTGATTTGGAAAATCTGTGAATGAATCTTTTGTTTAAAAGGTCAAAATGTGAAAATTGTTTAAACCGTTAAAGGTTGTGAAAATGAATCTTTTTGTTTAAAGATTGAAAATGGTAATTTGTTAAGCCATTTGAAGAAAAGTTTTGGGTAATAAGTTGTGACTTAATTGAAATCCCATATCCATATGTTTTAAAAATATTTTCGTTCACTATTCAGTTTAGCCGGGAAAGGACCTTTGTGTCGTATAACCCATTCCGAATATGTGATTCGACGTTATGGATAGCATTTGAAGACCGGTGATGAAGACCGAGTATTTGCGAAAGCGATAGGATGACCTATCGATTGTTTCTGCACCGAGTCGCGCCGGTATAGAGACTCCCTAAGTGATGGGAAATCCGATCGGGATTGTGAATATCCGGATTGCAAGGACTTCTTTGTAAGTGCCTTCGGTTCTGTTCGATCCCGGAACAGACTTGTATGGATTGTATGTCTGACATTACAAATTGAGATATAAAGCTGATTTCTTTCAAATATATTTCTGTTGGTGGCGGAGAATTTATTCTTTTAGCTTAACACCCTTCTCTGAGACGTACGAGCTCAGAGGTTATGTAGTTGAATGTTATTAGCAATATATTCCCAATTTGGTAATGTGACATGCTGAGTGTTGCTATGAAATGATCATTGTGTTGATTATTTGTGATAGGATCATTTATTTGATCGTCTATCTTGGTGATCATTTCTATTATCATTTGTTGACCCAAAGTATGGTTTTTGTATAAAGTATGTTTTTATGGACGTGACTTCGTCGAGCCTCACACCCCGGAAATGGTCAAAACAGGAAAGATGCGGCAAGGTTATGAGGGGTAGCTCCCTTTAGGGTATGTGCATTTCCTTCTGGAAAAGGGTGGTATCATGGTATGGAGCCCAGATACTTACTCATGTTGAAAACACTTTATGATTGTGTGAATTGATTACGAGCGCTCAGTTAAAGGTCCCAAAGGACCGGGGGATGGCATATTCGGTCAGTTGTTACTCAGTTAGGGGTAACCCGGCCTTGTGTTGGCAGAGATCCGGTTTGGTTCTCGGGGACGTCCTTCCAGAGGCGTTCTCATGTGGCAATGGGAAGTTCCTTGGCCTGACCATTTGTTGGAAATCCAAAGAAACAATACGAACCTTGTACAGTATTAGTTGTATAACCTGCCATGGAATGTGGCGGTAACCTGCTATTGAACATGGTTAGCTATAGTAGGCATACGATAATGGTCGTATGTTGGCTAAGATTTATATCTTTACTTTCGAAATGAATTTTTCCTACACTATGCACTAGTAATAATATCAAATGTTCTTTTTAATGCGTATCAAGCATCTTTGACTATCATAAGGAGAAATCTCCTCCGATTCTGCGTTTGCATATTGTGTGTGTGCGGGAGGCCTTATGGTAGTCTCATTTTTAAAAAGCATTGCGAATTGACTTTGAAAATATTTTGTTGAATGTTTTAAAAGATAAACTGTTTTTGTTGCTCACACCAGTCTCACGACTGATCCGGAGTTTATTGTTTCTTTCCTAAACTCTGGGTGCTCATTATATTTCTACACGAGCAGTCTAGAGTTGGGTTTTTAGATAGTTAGATATAGTGGATTATCTGGAGTTAGTTCAGTCTTTGGGCCACACCAGTCTTGCTGAGCTTGGTGCATCGTTATTGGGAGTTCGAGCTATTGCTGGATTGATTCTTGGAGATGGAGTTGTAGTTCTCGGAGTTCTCTTTTGAAGACTATCTTAGAGTTATTTTGTTCCGCTGCTAGATGTTGTTATCTATTTTTCTTTTCCGCTGCTATTTTATTGTATCATATCTCTGATGTATATTGATATCTATTGGATTATATGTTGTATCAGATATTGTATCAAAGCTGTATATCAATGTATTATTCTTTTATTCCGCTGTGTTGTTTACTTAATGTTGTTATAAGCTCCGGCGAATCGGATTTGAACGGTCAAATCTATGGCATTCGAATACGATATGAAGTATGGATGTCGATTTTCGAGCGGGCAAAATTTGAAACGTTACATTTGGTATCAGAGCTAAGGGTTGAACTTTAGCTCAGGAGTGTAACACATTAAGTAACCTATTAGAGATAGGGTGAAGTAAACCTTAGAATGAGTATATCCCTAAGATATCCGTTCGAACGTCTCAGTAAATTCTCTTACTATCCACTAATAGTAAGTATGAGTACAAGAAGAGAACGAGATAGGGGACAGGGGAATACGACTATAATTAGTCAAAACTCTGTAACAACAGTGGAAACATCTTTCTTATCAATTTCCTTTGATTCGTCTTTTCAATTCTTTTGATTGCTTCGTGACAGCTCCAGAAAAAAAAAGTTTCGGTGTGATGATGTGTGATGATGGCCTACGAATCGTTGTAGGAAATCCTTACTTCGTATCTTCGTCGGTCAGCTTTTTGATTTAAACTTTAATGAATATGAATTTGAAAATTGAAATTGGAAATTTTAAATGAATTAAAATTTTTAAATTGAGTTAAATTGATTAGTAGAATATAAGGATAAATTGAATTGTATCGATAAAACGATTTCGTTTGAAACCAAATTTTGAAATTCTATTGTAATTTCTTGTAAATACCAAAGTCCGAAGAGGGACCGGTTATTTATATTTTGGGGTATTCCGATTTGAGTTTGGAATCCATATCTTGTGTTTGAGGAATTATAGAAGATCGAATCTATCTATCTTTGTTGTTTTCGTGCCTACAAATTTCGGGGACGAAATTCTTTTAAGGGGGGAAGTTTGTAACGACCCTAGATTTTAATTTAATTTAAATTGATAATTAAATGAAATTCTGAATAAAAATTTATAATTGTTAATTATAAATGGAAGCGAGTTTCCTCGATTCAAATAGAAAATAAATATGTAAAGTCATATGGATTTGAAAATTTGTATATATGTGAATATATATGTATATATTGGATTTTAAATAAATTCTTAAATAAATGATTTTGAAAAATAAATAATATACTTTGGACACAAGTATAAAAATAAATAAATAAATTGATTTAATTTTTTTTATAAATGATGATAATCTGAGTTATATAAAATATATGTATATATAGAGAAATATAAAACAATAATTTTTAAAGTAAAATTTATGATAAATATTTAAACTAAAAATAGAAGTAAAATAAATATTTGAGTTATAAATAGAGATAAATTAGGCAAGTTAAAAAGTCATTTCAGAAAATAAAATTGGTTATGTAAACTATAAAATGTAAAATATACACATGAAACAAATTAGTTAAAAATTTAAACAATATATTGACAATAGGAATTTATTCATATGATAAGTAATAAAACAAAAGATATCACTCTCAGCCTGCATAAAATTAGTAAACAAAACAAATTTAATTTGAAAGTGTATAAAGAAAAAACCAAGGAGTACAAGCAAATCTGAAAACAAAGATTACCAACTATTTCAACTTCAACAAAACAAAGTAAAATATAAACATCTTCTATGTAAATGTGTAGGCAAGACAAATATAAAACAATACATACAAATAATAAATATATTTAAGTATAAACAAATCAAACATAATAAATGCAAGCATCTCAGCCGAGCTAAAAGATGTAGGCTGTAAAAAAAAGAAATAGGAAGTAGGACAAAGAACATATGCATTACATGTTTCCATCTCTAACAACATACCTCTAGTACACTTCACCCATGCCTATTTTGTACAAACATATCACCTGTAGCTTATATATTAATATTAACCTGCAATCTTTTCTTCTATATGTTTGTATCCTCTAGTTCATTTTCATTTATCAAAAATATAAACAAGCATTTTTTTTAACTCAAACATCATTTAATCAATAACAAAAAGTAAGAAGATTTACAGAAGAATCAAGCTTGTATTTTCAAAACTGTTTCAATATGAAGCTCTGTTCATTTCTCTGGAAACAAGGTGAGCAACTTTGTTTTTTTTTCCCAGACTTCTTTGTTTTCACCAGTAAACAAACCTTCAAACTTGAACTTGTTTATATATATATCTGATGACTGTGTTGAATACTTCAAGTTGTTGTGAAATCTGTTTTACGAATGCCTGCATATGTATAGATAGTTTACCTGTGCATGTTTATATATATACATACCAATTCTCTGTTCAAGCTACAGTTTAAAAAGAAAAAAAAAATCTTTTCTCCTCAATCTACCCATAGTTTGGATTTAAAATTCAAACCAAAACCGTTTGTTATTGAATATACTTAAGGTTAAAAATCTAATTTAGCTAAAACAACTTATGAATCTTGCTGCAAAATCAGAGTAGTTGAACCCAACTTTAAATAAATCAAGTTTCAAACATTTTAATTTATTAATTCAGAATCACAAGTTGAATCTTTAGCCTATAACATGATTTTTAAACCAAAAATCATAATTTTTAGCTTGGAATTTGAAGAGCAGTTTTGGGGTGAACATAATATGAAAATTTGGGTCTTTCTGGTGATCAAGTGGATCGGGGATCTCGTGGTCTTTCTTGGAGCTGGAGATGTGATCAGAGAACAGAGGAAAATTAGTGGATGGTGATGCAATTCACCAGAGAAGATTGCGGCAGTAGAATTTCTTCTAGAACCCTAAAATTTTCCCTGGGTTTGATGCATCGATCACTGCGAGGTGTGTAGTTGTTCAAGTGCAACGTGCTTTGGCGTAGTGATAGCTGGGTAGTAGATGGAGTCGAGGCCGAATTTGCAGAGTCTCCGGTGGTCGTGATGAGGAGAACGAAGCGTTGACAGGTGATGGTGTTCCCAGTTTTTACGTTGTTCTAGGTTTTGGAATGATGGCCTCGAATTTGATTTCGAGATTTTGAACACGATCTGATGATCGTGATGAGTTGCGTGGAAGATTGTCGACGTGTTCGACAACGTGACGGGGCCGGAAGATCGCCAGCGGCGAAGTGCACGTGCACGAGCACTCTAGTGCTTGGGTGTGTGTTTGTCTGAAAAGAGCAGAGGGAATTCACGCGGCGAACTCGGGAAATTCTCGTGTGTTTCGAATTTTTGCTCGAAGCAAATAGAAGGGGGGGCTCGAGTCAAAGTTGTTGCAGTTTTTTTAACCTGAAACTGTTTTGGTTTGGGAATTTTAAAACCAAAAATTTAAATTTTAAACCAAGATTTTTAAAGCTGAATTCAAATTAAAATGTTAATGTAAATTCAAGTTGAATGTAGAGTTTAGTTTGAACATAAATAAGTTTTAAATTTAAATTGTTTTAATAACTTAAAAGTAATTAAAAATATATTAAAGAAATTTGAAATGGAGTTGAAATTTTAAATGAAAAAAAATTAAGCAAGTTGAAACTAAAAGTTTAAATCTAAATTCAAATCTGAATTAAAGATAATTTGAATCCTAGTTCTGAAATCAAAGAAGTTTTAATAGTTAAAATTGTTTAAATTTGCTTTGTGATGATAATTAAAACATTAGTTAGAAAATGTTTTAAATTTGAATTAGTGAAGATAAAATGATATGCACTCATTAAATTAGATCAAGTGAATAATTGATTAATTTATTTAATCGAGAAATTAGGATTTGAGTTAAATTAATTAAGGTAAATTAATTTGTAAATAAGATTCATTAAACTAATAAAGAGTTGTCTTTTAAACAAATGATTAAGGTTATTTAATCAAGTAATTAAGATTTATTAAGTTACAGTTTAGAACTTAATTAATTAAATAATCAGTGATTAAATATATGATTTTAAAGGTTAATAAATGATAATTAACAATAGTTAAATTGAGTTTAATTACTTAAGAATAGTAATTAAATAATTATGAATAGTTAATGAGGATCATTTACTTGAAATTTATTTTGATAATAAATGTGAAAAGAATTATTCATAGAAATTTGATCTGATTTAAATTTATCAGATAATTGAATTAATCCTACCTATGGATGCTTGGATTATATTGGATGGTAAACTGTTTGATATCCCTGATTTATGATGCTTTGTATATATCCTGATTTATGTTGTGATCTGTGATAAATTATCTGTGATGTAATTTACTAGCCGTGGCACATATATTTGTGATATGTATATAACAGATAAGCGTTATAGTTTATATCGCTTATCAATTATATTCATGTATTCTGATCTATGATAATTGTATGATGTTGCACTACTGTGTATAACCCCTGGACTACACCACACACACACAAATATGGATTTCACGAGAAAATCGGTTAAGTCACATGTAATTTAAATTTAATGTTTTTGAAATTAAAGTTTTAATTTCAAATTGATTTTGAAAATGGATTTGGGTTAAACGGTAAAGCTTTTGAAAAAGGTTTTCACAGATAAAAGCTATTTTGAATAACTCGGTAAAATCTCCAATTTAAATAATTCAATTTGAATTTGAATTCGATATTTGGAATTGAATTCGATGATTGGAAATTATGGTTAAAGATATTATAAACAGGTTTGTATGAATTTAAACCATTTTAAAGGTATGGTTTTGGGAATTTGAATTTAACCCAAGGATTTCAACTCGTATAAGTGAATCAGATTTCCAAAATGAAAACTGTTGTTTTCAAATGACAAACACTTTTAGATAAGAACTGAGATTCCAGTTAATTAGGGGAATTTCAAGATTGAATAGAGAAATGATTTTCCTAAGTTATGAATGAATTCTTTTTGAAAGCTATGAATTAAATCTGTTTATTTTTAACAGATTTAAATTGATGATTTGTTTAAATCAAATTGAAATGAAATTGTTTTGAAGGCTATAAGTTAAATCTTTGATTTAAAGATTTAACGAGTTAATCAAATTGAAATGAAATTGTTTTGAAGGCTATAAGTTAAATCTTTGATTTTAAGATTTAACGAGTTAATCAAATTGAAATGAAAATTGATTTGGAAAATCTGTGAATGAATCTTTTGTTTAAAAGGTTAAAATGTGAAAATTGTTTAAACCGTTAAAGGTTGTGAAAATGAATCTTTTTGTTTAAAGATTGAAAATGGTAATTTGTTAAGCCATTTGAAGAAAAGTTTTGGGTAATAAGTTGTGACTAAATTGAAATCCCATATCCATATGTTTTAAAAATATTTTCGTTCACTATTCGGTTTAGCCGGGAAAGGACCTTTGTGTCGTATAACCCATTCCGAATATGTGATTCGACGTTATGGATAGCATTTGAAGACCGGTGATGAAGACCGGGTATTTGCGAAAGCGATAGGATGACCTATCGATTGTTTCTGCACCGAGTCGCGCCGGTATAGAGACTCCCTAAGTGATGGGAAATCCGATCGGGATTGTGAATATCCGGATTGCAAGGACTTCTTTGTAAGTGCCTTCGGTTCTGTTCGATCCCGGAACAGACTTGTATGGATTGTATGTCTGACATTACAAATTGAGATATAAAGCTGATTTCTTTCAAATATATTTCTGTTGGTGGCGGAGAATTTATTCTTTTAGCTTAACACCCTTCTCTGAGACGTACGAGCTCAGAGGTTATGTAGTTGAATGTTATTAGCAATATATTCCCAATTTGGTAATGTGACATGCTGAGTGTTGCTGTGAAATGATCATTGTGTTGATTATTTGTGATAGGATCATTTATTTGATCGTCTATCTTGGTGATCATTTCTATGATCATTTGTTGACCCAAAGCATGGTTTTTGTATAAAGTATGTTTTTATGGACGTGACTTCGTCGAGCCTCACACCCCGGAAATGGTCAAAACAGGAAAGATGCGGCAAGGTTATGAGGGGTAGCGCCCTTTAGGGTATGTGCATTTCCTTCTGGAAAAGGGTGGTATCATGGTATGGAGCCCAGATACTTACTCATGTTGAAAACACTTTATGATTGTGTGAATTGATTACGAGCGCTCGGTTAAAGGTCCCAAAGGACCGGGGGATGGCATATTCGGTCAGTTGTTACTCAGTTAGGGGTAACCCGGCCTTGTGTTGGCAGAGATCCGGTTTGGTTCTCGGGGACGTCCTTCCAAAGGCATTCTCATGTGGCAATGGGAAGTTCCTTGGCCTGATCATTTTTTGGAAATCCAAAGAAACAATACGAACCTTGTACAGTATTAGTTGTATAACCTGCCATGGAATGTGGCGGTAACCTGCTATTGAACATGGTTAGCTATAGTAGGCATACGATAATGGTCGTATGTTGGCTAAGATTTATATCTTTACTTTTGAAATGAATTTTTCCTACACTATGCACTAGTAATAATATCAAATGTTCTTTTTAATGCGTATCAAGCATCTTTGACTATCATAAGGAGAAATCTCCTCCGATTCTGCGTTTGCATTGTGTGTGTGTGCAGGAGGCCTTATGGTAGTCTCATTTTTAAAAAGCATAGCGAATTGACTTTGAAAATATTTTGTTGAATGTTTTAAAAGATAAACTGTTTTTGTTTCTCACACCAGTCCCACGACTGATCCGGAGTTTATTGTTTCTTTCCTAAACTCTGGGTGCTCATTATATTTCTACACGAGCAGTCTAGAGTTGGGTTTTCAGATAGTTAGATATAGTGGATTATCTGGAGTTAGTTCAGTCTTTGGACCACACCAGTCTTGCTGAGCTTGGTGCATCGTTATTGGGAGTTCGAGCTATTGCTGGATTGATTCTTGGAGATGGAGTTGTAGTTCTCGGAGTTCTCTTTTGAAGACTATCTTAGAGTTATTTTGTTCCGCTGCTAGATGTTGTTATCTATTTTTCTTTTCCGCTGCTATTTTATTGTATCATATGTCTGATGTATATTGATATCTATTAGATCATCTGTTGTATCAGATATTGTATCAAAGCTGTATATCAATGTATTATTCTTTTATTCCGCTGTGTTGTTTACTTAATGTTGTTATAAGCTCCGACGAATCGGATTTGAACGGTCGAATCTATGGCATTCGAATACGATATGAAGTATGGATGTCGATTTTCGAGCGGGCAAAATTCGAAACGTTACAGGGTCAGTCCTGAGTTTTTCATCTTATTGAAGATTTATTCTGAAGGATGAAGACGAGGATCTGGTATTATTATTACTATTAGTATTCCTACATCATGTTGTCTGCTGCATTACTAAAGTATCTCTGATGTATATATATATAACTCTAATAAATGTTGTATTGAATATAATCAAATGTATAATGAAAACAGCTTCATGATCTGTTTATTTGATTATTATATTTTATCGTTCCATTGTGAGATTCTGTGTTTGTTTTCTTCTTCTTTTCTTACTTTTCTTAATTTACCCCATTTACACTCCTCCCTTGTGACGCCCCACCTCTATACCCACGCTAGCCAAGAACACTCCGGAGTAGTGCTGTCAACTAGCACGGAGAATAAGGCTGTTGAGGAGCGACCATCCATGTAATTGCTTATCACACGGTGGCTATAAATAATCTTCGGAAACAAACATAGAAATAATCATATCACAAATCAGTCACAGATATCCATATCACAAAGGCGGAAGAAGATATGAATATATAACTAACACATGAAAGTGTACATCAGAGTAGTGGTCAGTAAGATCCACGATAATACAAAAGAATAGCAACACGTGCTATACAAAAGAATACAACTATGAGTCTATATCTCAAGTGTATACAACAAAAACTGCTAATCTAAACAGTTAGCCAAAAGTCAGAGTGATGAATCCCTGGGAAGAAGTCAAGCAGAAGCACCTGTAACATCTCGGTCTGACCCGAGTATTATTTAAGAAAATAATAAACGGATCAGTCTAGCTATAAATATCAGATGACATGATATAACATAAAAGATATGGCATAAACATAAATATCCATAACGACATACCACTATAAGTATGTAAATAATGATCAACAGAAGATCAATCAATAAGAGATAATCAATATCACAAGAATCTTCTCAAAGATTCGAAGAGGGCATCATACCCTAAACTTGTACTCATAACAAGTCAATGACATAAATTCCAGAAATCAACACGAGAAATCCAGAAATCATAAAAAGGTAAAGAGGCCTATCACATGACGGTCCGAAGACCATGGGGAGCTACCCCACATGTGTGAATGGAATCACACAGATTGAGGTCAAGACTAACCAAAAAGCAGAAAGGTATGTGTGAATGGAATCACACAAGTGGTGTCTAGTCTAACCTTCCAATGAAAGAGACATCGCGCAATTGCTAGTCTAATTCATAAAGCGATCATCAAGATCAACGAGAAGTGTCAATTACACTAAGCTAGTAAATATAGAAGTTTAGCTTCATGTCCCATAACCACTTGCTTAACTTAAATATTTACGAACAAACTGTAAATCTTCACTAATAAAATTGTCACAAGAGGTTCAATCGAACAAGTCCAAGAATTAACCGACGAAGTGAACGCAAGCGTTTCATACCACTTGTTTTACTAAGTCGTTTAATTAGATTTCTCATCCGAGTGAGGTAAAGGCTTGTATATACTAATAGATTGGAAAACGGTTTAAGAAAAGAGCTTTGTTATTAAAAATAGAGTTGAAATTGTTTGTTAAAAGAGTTTTGATATTTACTACTAGTATTGAAATCTTTATATTATAAAGTGACAAAACACATAAGCAAGTGTAGAAACAATCAGTCACAAAGATCGCATACGGAGATGCGAATAAAATCCAAGGAAATCAGCTCAATGTTTTTCATATAAGATCCCCTACGGAGGGGGGGTCCAGGGGGGGTGGCAACCCCCCAAGGTGGGGGTGCAGGGGCAACGCCACCGCTTACGGGGTTCGACCTGCCCGGTCAGGTCGCGGGGGTACGGGGGGCAGCGCCCCGACCAAAACGGTATGACCTAGTGAAGACAAAATGAGGTCTAACGACCTAAGGGGAATAGGGTCGAGCGACCTATAAAACTCGCGACCTAAAAGTTAGCAAGGTCGAACGACCAATAGAGGCATAGGGTGCAGCGACCTAAAACATCGCGACCTAGTGAAGACCTAAGGGAGGCGAGCGACTTATAAAACTCGCGACCTAAAAGTTAGCAAGGTGGAACGACCTATAGAGGCATAGGGTGCAGCGACCTAAAACATCGCGACCTAGTGACCTAACGGTTTAAGGGTCTTGCGACCTAACTGGAAACAAGGTCCAAACGACCTAACGACTTAAAATGAAACCTGGCTGAGCGATATAAGGTCGGAGACGACCTACGACTTAACTCCGTGTGAGCGACCTACGACCTATGGTTGCTACGACCTAACGAGTTCCAATAGTGAAGGCTTAAGGTCTAACGACCTAAGGGGTACGACCTAAGGTCATACGACCTAAGGTGTTGAGGTTGGACGACCTAACCAAATTGCATAGGCCATACGAGCTAAGGCCTAACGACCTAACTCCGAACGAGCTATACGCGAGTGACCTAGGGCGCTAACTCGCAAACGACCTAACGTTAACTCGCGAACGACCTAACTCCAGACGCGCCTTTTCAACGCGTGCGAGCTGAAGACCTGCCGACCTACGACCTAACTCCAAGCGACCTAAGGCCTAACTCCAAGCGACCTAAGGCCTAACGACCTATAGTGGACGAATGGGCTAAGGCCAGAAACGACCCAAATGAAGGTGACGACTTTTCCACGCGAACGACCTATAGATGCTGGGCGACCTAAGGGGGACAGAGCGACCTAAGCCAGAAATTCACCCCAAAACACTAAAAAGTGGAGTTTTTCGCCAATCCAATCCAAACCAAATGCAAATGTGCATGCAAACATGATAGGGATGCATTTCCAATAGCCCAAGATAGATATAGACTAGAATTGTGAGATAAAAATCTCACCTTTGCACTAAAGTTTATGAAGATGAAGCTTGAAAGCAAGGAGAAGCAATCCAAAGCTTGAATCCAATATCTTCTACTTGAATTTGGAGTTGAATGTTGGATTTGCAATTGAATTTGTGCTTGGAGTTTTAATTTCCCATTCCCTCCACCATTAATGCCAAAGCTTGATTAGTTAGGAAATTTATGAAGAGTGAGGAGAAGAGGGTTGGAACTTGGGCTTAATAGGCTAAACTAACCCAAAGTCCAAAGCGGGAAAAGTTAGTGAAATTTCACTAACTCCAAACCTATCGATGTTTATACTTAAAAAGTTGTAAACGACATTTCGAACTCAATGGAAGTGGTCTCGAGTCCTAATTTGACCGTTTGCAAAATGTAGCTTTTCGGACCAAAATTCGATTAACGAGTTAATATTTAAATAAAATATTTAAATACAAACTCGATAAATATGCGGGTTGTTACAGACTCCCCTCCTTAAAGAAATTGCGTCCTCGCAATATATATAAGATGGAAATAAAAAGTAACAACCATAAAAGCATATTAACACAAGAGGAATTTTGAAAGAAGAAGTTCACCTCAAGGAGAAGGAGTAAGCAAGTCCGGATGTGTACGCTCGATGAATTCTCTGGATTCCCAAGAACAATCCTTAGGATTTGAGGACCATTGAACCTTCACAAGCGGAACATCTTTATTTCGAAGTCGTTTAACCTCAGAAGCTATAACTCGAATAGGATGCTGCTCATAAGTTAAATTCGGCGAAACTTCAATTTCTTCCACAACAGCAGGCTCAAGAATAGAATCGGAATCCCGAAGGCATTTCCGTAATTGAGAAACGTGAAATACATCATGCATAGGAGAAAACTGAGCCGGCAATGCAAGGCGATAGGCCATGGAACCAATACGTTCAGTGATACGAAATGGCCCAATATATCGAGGCGCTAACTTCCCCGATCGACTGAAACGTACAACACCCTTCATAGGTGAAACACGAATAAAAACAGGATCCCCAACAGAAAATTCTAATTTCCTTCTTCGATTATCGGCATAGGATTTTTGTCTACTCTGGGCTTCTTTCATCCTATGTCGAATAAGTTCAATCTTTTCCGTGGAATCACGAATAAAGTCTGGACCTAAAACCAGCTTCTCACCGGCCTCAAGCCAACAAGAAGGAGATCGGCATGGCCTTCCGTAGAGTGCCTCGAAAGGTGCCATACCAATACTAGATTGGAAGCTATTATTATAGGAAAATTCAACAAGTGAAATATGATCTTCCCAACTTCCACCAAAATCAAGCACACAAGCACGAAGAAGATCTTCAAGAGTTTGATTCACACGCTCGGTTTGTCCATCGGACTGGGGGTGATAAGCGGTGCTAAAATTAAGCTTCGTTCCTAAAGCTTTTTGAAGACTCTTCCAAAATCCACTAGTAAACAATGGATCACGATCGCTAACAATAGAAGTAGGAACTCCATGCAATTTTACAATTTCCTTGACAAATAGTTTGGCCAAAAGAGGAACGGTTCGGCTAGACCGAACCGGAATAAAATGGGCGGATTTAGTAAGTCTATCAACAATCGCCCATAAGCTATCATGACCCAAACGAGAACGGGGAAGGCCATCTATAAAGTCCATGGAAATTTGATCCCACTTCCAAATTGGAATTTCTAAAGGTTGCAATAACCCACCAGGCCTTTGATGTTCGGCCTTGACAAGTTGGCAAGTCATGCAACACTTAACAAAGTTAGCAATATCAGATTTCATTCCCTCCCAATAATAAAGTCGCTTCATATCAGCGTACATTTTACTACTACCAGGATGAATGGTGAATCTAGAACGATGGGAATCTTCTAAAATATCTTTACGAAGATCTCTAATATTTGGTACGATAAGTCTACCAAATTTTCGAATGCCGCCACGAGAATCAATATCAAAGTCTTTCAAACCTTCAATATCAATTTTATCCTTAACATTTTTGCCAAGAAGAGCCAATTCAGAATCTAGCCCTTGAGCTTCAAGAATGCGGTCTAAAAGAGAAGGATGAGCCTCAAGGCTACATAAAACAAGCGATGAGCATAAATCGGATACGCGCTCTCGAATCTCACAAGTGGATAAGATCTCGAGATCGTTCCATTCGGATATCATCATAGAAACAATTGCTTGTTGCTTACGGCTAAGAGCATCGGCGACACGATTACCCTTACCGGGGGTATAAAGAATATCAAGATCATAAGGTGCAAGGAACTCGAGCCAACGCTGTTGACGTAAATTAAGTTCTTTTTGAGAAAATAAATATTTCAAAGACTTATGATCCGTGTAAAGAATAAATTTCTCTCCCAATAGATAATGACGCCACATTCGAAGGGCGAAAACAATAGCCGCGAGCTCTAGGTCATGAGTGGCATATCTAGTCTCGGCCGGCTTCAATTGCCTAGAAGCATAAGCAACAACACGTTCTTTTTGCATAAGAACGGCGCCCAAACCAACGTGACTAGCATCGGTATAAACAACAAAATCTTGATTCCCCTCGGGAATCACAAGAATAGGAGCATCGGAAAGGAGTTCTTTCAATTTCTGAAAAGAGGCTTCACATTTGTCCGACCAAATGTATTTAACTCCCTTCTTGGTCAAGCCAGTAAGAGGCACGGCAATCTTAGAAAAGTCTCTAATAAAACGGCGGTAATAGCCCGCCAATCCGAGAAAACTACGAATCTCTGTCACACTCTCCGGTCTCTTCCAATCTTGAATCGCTTCGATCTTTGAAGGATCCACGGATATCCCGGATTCGGAAATAATATGACCGAGAAACTTCACACGAGATTGCCAAAAGTGGCATTTAGAAAATTTCGCCTTTAATTGATTACTCCTAAGTGTTTCCAATACAATCCTAAGATGTTTCTCATGTTCCTCCTCGGTTTTTGAATACACTAGAATATCATCAATGAATATGAGAACAAACCGATCGAGGAAATCTTTGAAAACTCGATTCATGAGGTCAACGAAATAAGCTGGAGCATTCGTTAACCCAAATGGCATAACAAGCCATTCATAAGATCCATATCGAGTACGGAATGATGTCAAAGGAATGCTATCCTCAGCGATACGAAGCTGATGGAAACCGGTAGCCAAGTCCAATTGTGAAAAGACCTTAGCACCACTAAGCTGATCGAATAGATCATCAATCCGAGGTAAAGGATATTTATTTTTAATAGTAAGATCGTTAAGCTTGCGATAATCAACGCAGAGCCTCAGAGTACCATCGGATTTCTTTACGAAAATAGCCGAAGCTCCCCAAGGCGAGGAACTAGAGCGAATAAATTGCCTCGTCTCCAACTCAGATAATTGTTTACGCATCTCCTCATTTTCCTTATTGGACATGCGATAAGGAGGACGAGTAATAGGTTGAGCTCCAGAAACAAGATTAATTCTGAACTCAATTGCTCGTTTAGGTGGCAAACCTAAAACGGGCTCGAATATGTCGGAAAATTCACGAACAACATGAATACGAGAAATAATATCATCTTCATCATCATCATCGTTATCACGAGGATTTAAAGAATATAAAGATGCCACCAAACAGGATTCTGAATCTTTAAGATTAACAGAAATCTGTTTAACAGATTGTGGATGTCGGAGATGAATAGTCCGCTCAGGACATAGGATATGAGCTTGATAACGGTTAAGCCAATCCATTCCCAAAATTATTCCAAAGCCTAAGTAATGCATGACATGCAAATCGGCTAGGAAAGAAAAATCACATAAAATAATCTCCACATCTTTACAAAGCAAACTAAGAGTTGCGGATCCACCAACAGGATTCGCAATTTTTAAAGAAGTCATCAATGCAGTAACACTTAAGGAAAAAGTGTCTACCAGTTCCTTTGATATAAAAGAATGGGATGCACCCGTATCAAAGAGAACTCTAATAGGTTGATCATGAAATAAAATAATACCATCAAGAATGGAATGAGAAATACCTTGGCCACGAGATGTGTTGCCAGGGGCTTGAGCCACATTTAACTTTCCCTCATTCCTGCTTTTACGTTTGAGGCATTGATGTATAAAGTGATCTGGGCTCTTACAATAGCGACAAGATTTGGGCTTAGAGCACTTATTCGCATAATGATCCCCAGACCCACAGTTGAAGCAACTCGCACCACTAGGAGAAGGAGACTTTGCCGCAGGGATTGCCTGCTTACCCTTTTTGTTGGGATAAGGACCCTTGAATTTGTTTGGCCTCTTCTTGTTGTTGAAGTTTGATTTAGCGCCTTCCACTTCAACATCACTCTCTCTATCAGCCTCTTCAAGACGAAGAGCGATATCGACGAGTTGATCAAATGCGACTTCTAGTTTCAGGAGCAGTGGCTTCTTAAGACTCTTATTTAAGCCATAAACGAACCTCTGGTTCTTCTTCAATGGGGTGTTGATGTATTCAACCCCATATTTGGAAAGCGACTCGAAGGCTGCGACGTAATCAGTCACAGAGGATTGACCTTGAACAAGGTCTATAAAACGTCGAGCCAAGGTTACTTTCCCAGCTCCTGGTACAAACTTTAACTCGAAGCGTCCCTGAAATTGCTCCCAGGTGAGATCCGCTTCATTAATTTCTGAAATAAGGAGTTCGTACCAGTCCAATGCTCTCTCCTGGAGCATGCTGGAAGCCACCTGAACGCGGTGGAGATCGATAAGGTTCATGCGAGAGAAGATTCGATCACATGATTTTAACCAAGCCTGGACCTCGATGATATTTTTCGAACCTTTGAAGGGCTTCCCACCCAAGTTGGTGTAATCGCTGCACAAGCGTGCAAATCCCGACTTTGGGTGAGTGGGTTCTGGGTTAGCTCCAGCTGCTTGAGCATTAGTTACTAAATCAAGAAG
Organism: Allium cepa; assembly: GCA_030765085.1. Classification (NCBI taxonomy): domain Eukaryota; kingdom Viridiplantae; phylum Streptophyta; class Magnoliopsida; order Asparagales; family Amaryllidaceae; genus Allium; species Allium cepa. Next base: position 645,754,459 of record CM060939.1, on the reverse strand, counting down.
CTGTTGAGCAGTCATAAAAACTCCATCCGGAGGAGCAGCACCAGATGATCCAGTTCTGCGACGGCCTGGTCTAGACATTCTCTTCCTTAAAGAAAGAAAGAAGAGAAGTAAGAAGGTTATTTACCAATGAACATCAAGTAATCTTGATAGATAAAACAAGGAATCATAAAGGAAATAGGATGAATCGGTACGAAGACTCGAATTAATCCTATGGTATGACTCCTAAGATAGACCTAGGACGATGATCCTTGTTAAGTTATTCTACATTGTTCCGAAGTTTGGCTCTGATACCAAGCTGTGACGCCCCACCTCTATACCCACGCTAGCCAAGAACACTCCGGAGTAGTGCTGTCAACTAGCACGGAGAATAAGGCTGTTGAGGAGCGACCATCCATGTAATTTCTTATCACACGGTGGCTATAAATAATCTTCGGAAACAAACATAGAAATAATCATATCACAAATCAGTCACAGATATCCATATCACAAAGGCGGAAGAAGATATGAATATATAACTAACACATGAAAGTGTACATCAGAGTAGTGGTCAGTAAGATCCACGATAATACAAAAGAATAGCAACACGTGCTATACAAAAGAATACAACTATGAGTCTATATCTCAAGTGTATACAACAAAAACTGCTAATCTAAACAGTTAGCCAAAAGTCAGAGTGATGAATCCCTGGGAAGAAGTCAAGCAGAAGCACCTGTAACATCTCGGTCTGACCCGAGTATTATTTAAGAAAATAATAAACGGATCAGTCTAGCTATAAATATCAGATGACATGATATAACATAAAAGATATGGCATAAACATAAATATCCATAACGACATACCACTATAAGTATGTAAATAATGATCAACAGAAGATCAATCAATAAGAGATAATCAATATCACAAGAATCTTCTCAAAGATTCGAAGAGGGCATCATACCCTAAACTTGTACTCATAACAAGTCAATGACATAAATTCCAGAAATCAACACGAGAAATCCAGAAATCATAAAAAGGTAAAGAGGCCTATCACATGACGGTCCGAAGACCATGGGGAGCTACCCCACATGTGTGAATGGAATCACACAGATTGAGGTCAAGACTAACCAAAAAGCAGAAAGGTATGTGTGAATGGAATCACACAAGTGGTGTCTAGTCTAACCTTCCAATGAAAGAGACATCGCGCAATTGCTAGTCTAATTCATAAAGCGATCATCAAGATCAACGAGAAGTGTCAATTACACTAAGCTAGTAAATATAGAAGTTTAGCTTCATGTCCCATAACCACTTGCTTAACTTAAATATTTACGAACAAACTGTAAATATTCACTAATAAAATTGTCACAAGAGGTTCAATCGAACAAGTCCAAGAATTAACCGACGATGTGAACGCAAGCGTTTCATACCACTTGTTTTACTAAGTCGTTTAATTAGATTTCTCATCCGAGTGAGGTAAAGGCTTGTATATACTAATAGATTGGAAAACGGTTTAAGAAAAGAGCTTTGTTATTAAAAATAGAGTTGAAATTGTTTGTTAAAAGAGTTTTGATATTTACTACTAGTATTGAAACCTTTATATTATAAAGTGACAAAACACATAAGCAAGTGTAGAAACAATCAGTCACAAAGATCGCATACGGAGATGCGAATAAAATCCAAGGAAATCAGCTCAATGTTTTTCATATAAGATCCCCTACGGAGGGGGGGTCCAGGGGGGGTGGCAACCCCCCAAGGTGGGGGTGCAGGGGCAACGCCACCGCTTACGGGGTTCGACCTGCCCGGTCAGGTCGCGGGGGTACGGGGGGCAGCGCCCCGACCAAAACGGTATGACCTAGTGAAGACAAAATGAGGTCTAACGACCTAAGGGGAATAGGGTCGAGCGACCTATAAAACTCGCGACCTAAAAGTTAGCAAGGTCGAACGACCAATAGAGGCATAGGGTGCAGCGACCTAAAACATCGCGACCTAGTGAAGACCTAAGGGAGGCGAGCGACTTATAAAACTCGCGACCTAAAAGTTAGCAAGGTGGAACGACCTATAGAGGCATAGGGTGCAGCGACCTAAAACATCGCGACCTAGTGACCTAACGGTTTAAGGGTCTTGCGACCTAACTGGAAACAAGGTCCAAACGACCTAACGACTTAAAATGAAACCTGGCTGAGCGATATAAGGTCGGAGACGACCTACGACTTAACTCCGTGTGAGCGACCTACGACCTATGGTTGCTACGACCTAACGAGTTCCAATAGTGAAGGCTTAAGGTCTAACGACCTAAGGGGTACGACCTAAGGTCATACGACCTAAGGTGTTGAGGTTGGACGACCTAACCAAATTGCATAGGCCATACGAGCTAAGGCCTAACGACCTAACTCCGAACGAGCTATACGTGAGTGACCTAGGGCGCTAACTCGCAAACGACCTAACGTTAACTCGCGAACGACCTAACTCCAGACGCGCCTTTTCAACGCGTGCGAGCTGAAGACCTGCCGACCTACGACCTAACTCCAAGCGACCTAAGGCCTAACTCCAAGCGACCTAAGGCCTAACGACCTATAGTGGACGAATGGGCTAAGGCCAGAAACGACCCAAATGAAGGTGACGACTTTTCCACGCGAACGACCTATAGATGCTGGGCGACCTAAGGGGGACAGAGCGACCTAAGCCAGAAATTCACCCCAAAACACTAAAAAGTGGAGTTTTTCGCCAATCCAATCCAAACCAAATGCAAATGTGCATGCAAACATGATAGGGATGCATTTCCAATAGCCCAAGATAGATATAGACTAGAATTGTGAGATAAAAATCTCACCTTTGCACTAAAGTTTATGAAGATGAAGCTTGAAAGCAAGGAGAAGCAATCCAAAGCTTGAATCCAATATCTTCTACTTGAATTTGGAGTTGAATGTTGGATTTGCAATTGAATTTGTGCTTGGAGTTTTAATTTCCCATTCCCTCCACCATTAATGCCAAAGCTTGATTAGTTAGGAAATTTATGAAGAGTGAGGAGAAGAGGGTTGGAACTTGGGCTTAATAGGCTAAACTAACCCAAAGTCCAAAGCGGGAAAAGTTAGTGAAATTTCACTAACTCCAAACCTATCGATGTTTATACTTAAAAAGTTGTAAACGACATTTCGAACTCAATGGAAGTGGTCTCGAGTCCTAATTTGACCGTTTGCAAAAAGTAGCTTTTCGGACCAAAATCCGATTAACGAGTTAATATTTAAATAAAATATTTAAATACAAACTCGATAAATATGCGGGTTGTTACATCCCTTTTGAATGGTTTAAGTTGATATGTGTGATTTACTGTCGATTTAAACTGTTTAAAAAGGTGGGTCGTTACACCTTCCATCATAACTTTTTATTTTTCCTCGGCTGTAGGTCTCGAGGTAGCCGATTCCAAAGCAAATACTTTTACCTTTTTTGCCTTGGCTAATTCCGGACACTGGTTCTTGTAATGTCCCACTTGGTTGTAGATATAGCACTTAATGCTCTTCTTCTTGACAACTTCCTTTCCCTTGCTAATTCGGCACTCATGAGCATAATGTCCCTTCTTGTTACACTTGTAACACACAACCTTAGACTTTCCCTTCTTGGCAGCTTCACTCTTCCGAGCTCCCTTCTTCCGGTAAAACTTCCTCCTCTGATTCTGTCACTCTAAGCTTCTGCTAGCTTGTTATTACTGAAAAATGCAAGAATCTCTTCATTTTTCAAAGCCATCTCCATGGCTAGGTCATATGTATCCTTGAGATGTTGTAAAGTTTCCCTAGCAAGATAAGATCTTAGTCCACTAATGAACTTCCCATTCCTTTTGATCACTGTGCCTATTGTAGCTTATCTATATTTAGACAGCTCCTCGAATCTGGTTGCAAACTTAAGCACCATTATATCATCTTGCACTAACCCAACAAACTTCCTTAGTATAGTTGAGTTAGCGATCTTAGACATAAACCTCTCTTCAAACCACTTTCTAAAATCTACCCAAGTCAAAGCTTCCTTTGCTACCCCAACAGTTACATTATTCCACTAGTACAACCCAGCACCTTGCAATTGCCTAGATGTTAGTCTCCTCTTCTACTCATCATTAAAACCAAGATTAATAAAAATCCTTTCACAATGAAGCAACCAATTCCCCACTTCAATTGCATCCTCCTCCAAGTCTTGTATAGTCTCTACTCAAAATAGCATAATTGTTGACAACTGAAACTTCTTGATTAGCTCCTCCAGCGTTTCCACCAAATAATCCAGCAGCTGCTCATGCTTGCATCATGTTAACAAAGAACTGATATATTGCTTCCATATCAACTGGTGGTGTTCCTCATCCTACGTTAGCAGCTGTTTGTCATCCTGGATTGCTTCTAGTATTGGGTCTGATATTTCAATTGGTAGTTTTGCTTCCTCCATCGAGATTCACTTTTCCATTTCCTGCCTCCATATCTTACTTCCTTAATTCTGCATTCAAACCATAGTAAGAGATGGAAGAATGATCTAAAATAGAGGGAGAATAAAGATAAATTGTATATTTATATATAGCAAATACAAGTATGTTATTATAACGTTATCCTATACCCAAATCTTAATCTCTTATTCGTTCAGATTATGTTTTCAAAAAAAAAATATATAGTTCAAAATTCTTTAGTTTTATATAAACCTATGCTCCGATACCAAGTTGTAATATCCCCCAACTTAAGGCTCGAAACTAAGCACTGCAGATGATGTAGTCATTTATAGTATTAATCTTGGTAACAAAATGTGAGTATGTTAATGGTATCCATAATATCAGAAGCAAAAGAATGTGAAATAATTTTAATCACAATTTAAAATTAAACTTTCATATTTCATTTCAAAGTCAAAATTTCATATTTAGTTGATAATCCCAAACATTGCCTAAGTTCAAATAAAATATATTTATTATAAAGTACCTCAAGAACGACATATGAAGATGCCCCTCGGTTGATCAGAGTTACATTATAGATATATCCACTGTCAATTCACTCATGTAATAACTGACATAACACTGCATATAATAATAATAATAGATGAACTCCTACATAGCTAGCTTTGCCTCCTGCACATCTTCGGAAGCTTATTCACCAAACCTATCAAGCTTGAAAAGCCCATACTCCTGACCTGCTCAAATCAAATTTCGAGCACTTGAGAGTTTAAGGGAAAAACATAAACTTTGAGTTAGAATGGTGTGAATAATAATATGCCATCTCGATTTTTTGATATTAAGTGAGACCACGACACTAAACTGAATGGGTTTATCTCACACTAATATCCCTTTTAAATATATCTTCTGTAAATCAATTCCTCCAACTAAACTAGTTAAAACAACAATATAAATAATAACGTACATGCAAGCTACATAGATAATCATGACTATCCATCAAATCAGGGGACTATCCATCCCAATGTTTAGTTTTACGGGGTAAGTGCCAACCTACATGGTAGACTTGGGCCTACCAGATATATTGAATTTTTTAACTAACTGTTAGAAATAAACTGGACGGTCTATCCAAATATGCTTATCTTAGCCTTTACCTGACTATCTGGCAATTTTATAGTTTTACTATGCGTTGAACCTAATGGTTTTTTGGGCCAACCTATGACCTACCTTGTCTTCGTGTATTTCTTTTTATGAGTAGACTTACCTTTTTCTTACCCTTAGCAGAGCCTTATACACTAGAAATTTGGAATTGTATCAGCTAGGAGCTAACATTGAAGTACAAGGTGCCACCTTGCAACAGTCCCATCTTGATTTCTAATCTCAATCAATTCATCGTATCATAATCTATCCAAAAGTGATAAGATCAATAATGCCTTTAGTAAAATTCTAGGTTAAATACACTTTTCCCTTTCATTGTAAACACTTTGTTTATAAATGATTTAACCATTGAAATCATACTTTCAAAACAAGGAAAATATAGCCTGATACTTTATCCAAAATAATTATGCCATGATGTATGCTTTTATAAAACAGTATTGATGAATCTCTAATCACTTAGAAGTTAACTCACTTCGAAACAATAGGCTATAGAGCCAAAACAACATAAAACTATAATATTAATAACATCGGTGAGCATGTGAGGGTCATTGCCTCTTAAAACATAAGCTATAAGCCAAAGTTAATAAAACCATTAAATTTATAACGTCGGCGACCTCATCGCCAATGAGGGTCTTCTCCCTTCTTTAATGTTAAATGTACTGAAGCCCTTAACATTTAAAACGTACGGCCATAAGGCCAATAACATGGACTTCGCACTTTATAAAATGTCGGTGTCCTAAGGTATAAAACTTGGTTTGCATATTTTGAAGTCTTAAAGACAATCGACGACATTGATGGATCTCGGCACCAAAGCCTTATGAAAAATAGCGGCTTCAGTAGAGCCAAAGTGATAAAACGTGGCAACATAGCCTTCTTTGAAAATAAGTGTTAAGAATTAAATGTAGAAGCCATTAAAGTCAAAGTTATAACATATGGCACCTTATTGTTGAAGTCATTAATAGCGGCATGGTTGCCTATAAAGTAGAAGTCAATATGTTTAAAAAACGCGGCATCATTATCACCGCTATAAACTATTTCAAAACCAATGGAGTCGGCGTCCTTAACAAAATAAGCGACGTTGCTTTCGTAGACATCAACAGGGATAAAGGTGGCTTAGCTAAAGTGTTCGAGGGAAACAAGTGACATTTTTCACTTCAAAGCTCAAGATGTCGATGGTGTCAATGTCGATGTTGACTCCAACCTTACGGAATTCATTACAAATCATCTAAAATGATATCCTATGTATTCACTACGGTCGAAAATGTATAACTGTGGTATCGTGGACCTCGAGGACCATGACTTCGAAGCGGCAATGTTTTAAATAACTTAAAAATTACAATTTGGCTATTCAAAGTAATTTTTCTACCAACTCCTTGTATTTGTCAAAATACTATTAGATAACAAACTTCTTTATCAAAATATTTGCCAAAAAACTGCCATAGGGTAGATTTATCATTGCCAAACATATTTGCAAACCTTTAACTTATAATAATATTTTAATATAAATATCAAGCTTTACTAGTCTAATAAATTTACATAAAATCCTAAACTCATGGAAAAAATCATCAAAAATCATAATAACTCCAATTTATTATATCCTTTAATATATAAAAATTTTAGGACTAAAACATAATTTAATTACTTTAATAATTAAAACCAAAAATAAACCATTTTTCTAACATTAGGAAATTCACTAAATTTTCTCATTAAATCAGAAAATTATGAACATAAAAACCCACTTCCAATAAAATGTTTCTAACATCATATCGAAACTAAAATCATTTGGGTGTCATACGATAGGTTTTCTAACTCAAACATATTATTTAATTTCATACTTAAATTCAATGAATTCACCAATAAGCATATAATCATTCAAACTATCGTAACATTGCATAATATGAAAAAAATGATTATATTTATGCTTAAAATTGAATATAACAATTGAAACATGTGATGTATAACTATTATTTACCTTGAATTGCTAAAGAAGGTTAAGATTTGCATTTGATTTGATATCCCTAAGCTTTGATCTTGTTTCCCTAGATTTACTTCCTTTGAAACCCATGATAATGGCGGGCCTAACTCTTATCTTTTGTTTGTGTAAATGAAAATGAGGAAGAGATGAGAATAGGAAGGTTTAAGTTAATAAAATACGCTCTTTTCTTATTTTACCCCTTTCATATTCTCCTTTTTGTTAACGTTCTAATTAATTTCATTAGTTCATTCATTAGGCTTGACACATAGTAATTATCAAATCTCATAATGTTTTGTCTTGTCATCTTATGGCTAAGTGATTACAGAGTTGATTATATACTAAATATGCTGGAATTTAATTAATATAATGGCTGTGATTAAATATTTACTTTAAACCTTAGATATTATTATAATATCACTGGAAGTTGACAAGCACCATTATCTAAGTGGTTAAGTGATTCGTCTTTGGTACGAGAGGTCACAAATTCGAAACTTGCATAGTGTAGTTCGAACATTTATTGCCATATGATATGCTGTCCGAGTGACATGTTGTATATAAAGTACCATTTCAAAAAAAATCACGGGAATTTCTATGAAAATGGTACAGTTATTATAAGGTAAAAACTCATCTATGTTTATGTATGGCATGATCTAACGAGATATCTATATTTTTAAAGGTTTTATAAGTATAGAATTCAGTTGTTTGGATTTAACTCACACCGGATCCATATCTGACCCGGAGATTTATTTTCTTTCCCTACAACTCTTGGGTACTTGAATTTGTATGGGTAGCCAAATAGTCCAGGTTCTAACGGATGCATTTTGAAGGAGCATGGAGCAGGTGGCATTGATGATGTCTATTTATCTTCTTTATTTTTCTGATGCGTATGTATATTTTTGCATTAGCATTGTGGGGGCAGGAAGTTATAACTATCCTTAGCTTAAGTTAGTATTTGCGTAACTTTAATGTTTACCCTAGAAATGATATTATGTACTATCTTACGTTGACTACTATATGTGATTGCCTTGCGATGAGAGTTTCTACCTTTTATTCCTTCTTATCTTTTTTTACCCCAATGGCTTATCTTCGGACTCTTAGACGATTAGCACATGAATACCATTGGTGTATTAAGTGTTGTCATTGGAGTAAGAAAGGCAGATCGTTACACTTATGAATATGTATTTCTTCATAGGAGTTTACGGCATTAATTAACGCATAAGCAACTTATAATTCCAGTTTTTTTTAAAACTATTACAGTTAAAGTTAAACTACTTTTTAATCCTCACATTTTGTATCAATTGTTTGGTTTTTGTTTATGTTGAAGATTATGACATGGGTTTCTTTTATTTATTTTGCAGAGAGTTGTTATGTTTGTTGACATATAGATACCAACAAAGCTTAAGTTGTCCTACATATTAAATAAAGGTAAAGTTAATTTGTTTCATAGAATAGTCTAGGAAAAAAAATATGAATGCATACGAAACATCTTTGTACTATCATGAGTAAGCAACTTAAAAATCTTATACAAAATTTAGAATTTACTATGTATATCGCAAGCTTTTTTTAAACTCCTTTCGTTCTTAGTCACTTGAACTTATTTTTTTAAATTTGAGTATTATCCTTCTTTACCAATCTACATTTTATATATTTGTCTAATGTATTGTTTAATATACTATGAAATGTTCCCAAACTACTTGCACTCATGGTTTCCTCCAAATTCTTAGTGATTTTACGAAACAATGAGGAAATTATCCATGAATTATTTTATGAAATTTGTTCTATGTTACAATGTAACTAATTTTTATAAAGAAAGAAATGTTCATTCATACCTATATTTGAAGATGTAAAATTTATAATGTTTGTAATAAAACTATTTTACAATACATAGGATAATATAAAATATTGTTACCATGCAATCATTAAAATAAAGTAATTGCTTTTGAATTTGACCAGATTGAATTCAAAGACATTAAAGAATCAATTAAAATTAATTCTATTTTATTTTTAATTCAATCTATTGATAAAATTAGCGACATATTAATTCTCTTTAATGCTAACATATTATAGAGAAAAAACATAATCAATCAATTACTTATAATTCTTTCCATAAATAGTTTCTTATGATTATTATTTTTATATGTATCTTTAAGTAAATGTTTATGACGATTCATTATTACGTTTTTATGTATTGTTTCAGTTATTAAGTTCACATATATGTTGGAAATAAAGGAAAAATTATTTGATTGTTCCAAAAATTAACCAACATAAGATTTATGTTATACATACATTTATCTTGTTATGTTATGCTATACATGTGAGAAACTATTCTATTTTAAGATACAATAATATTTCTTCTGATTCAATTAGCATTAAATTGTGTCAGTAATTTGATTGGCTCTCTATTTCACATGTTACTCCTTGCACATTTATATTCATCTACAACACCCATTCATAATCATAATTTCTATCATATTAGATTTTTAATTCTACTTAATTGCATATTCTCAGATTTTTTCTTGATTTAGTCATGTTATGATGTTCATATTCATTGTATTTGCATATTTTCTTTTGAAATCATCATAGTTTGAAGATATATAGTTCACAAGTTGGTTTTCATTCAGAAGCTAATAAAATAAAATGATTTATTAACTTGAAAGATGTGTTAGCTGTAAAAGTTAGTATGTCAAGTTATGAAACTATTGATTCTCATTTATGCTTTCAATTTCAAAGAATATTGTTTTTAAAACTAAATGCTTAGACTTAAAAAATAAATAGTTTTATAAATTCACTAAAGTACATGAATAATTTAATTGATTTGAAATATGATAAGATGTTTATTGCTTAGTTTTAATATTTTAAATGAATATATTCATATTTTTCATTCTTTAGTATTCAATGATTTAATTGCATTAGTACGAATATGCCCATTAGTTATAACTAATTAATTTAATTAATTTTGGAGAGAATTAATTTGATAATTAATGTGTAATTAATTCTTTATATATTTAGAATATAAAGTAGTTGATGTAATTATCATAATTACCTTAACTTTCTATTAAATATATCAATAAATATATATATCCATGTATTTCTACACATAATTTTATATTTATATACAACAGTTAATAAAATCATGTTTATAATTTTACGTATGTTAAACCACTTAATCATCTACAAATTGGGATGAGTGTTATATACTTTATTTATAAAACTGAATTTAATATAACATTTAAACTTTTATTATATGCCTTTTTCAAAAGTGAAAATGTCAGTAGGTGAAAGTATTAATAATACATGCTTTCAGTTTTAAGAATAATGTTAGTTTTGATTTTTTTCAATGCTTTAAGTTAACCCTTCACTTGAATATTCATATAAAAATATAAAGATATTAGCGAATAAATTATTTGATTAATTAAAATTTTTAAATGTACTTTATTTGGGTTTACTTAATTATTGATATTATTCATTAATTTTGGCTGTTTTTAATGTGATGTATATTTATATGTTTTTATTTCTAGTATTCAGTTAATTATATGTAATCGAATTTGCAAATTAGTGGCAATTAATTTGTTTAATTAACATTAAGGAAAACTGATTCTGGAACACATTTGCAATCAATTCTTTAACTTAATTTCAAATCAAATATATCAAAAATTCATATTCTATGTTATTCAATGGTAGTTTGAATTAGTAAATATCTTTAACATAATTCACTTCCACTCTTAGTTCCACATGAAACTAACTACAGTTATTTTAGAATCTGATCCAATTATTATTAAAGGTATAGCATTACCCAATGGTGCAGTTTTGTTAACCTCACTCGTGAGCAAGTCTCTTAAGGGGGAAAAGTGGTTAGTAAATCGTACTAGTCGGTTGATTTGCTTTGACGTTTCCACCGAACATAGACAAATTCTTTGGTAAGCCAAAGCACTTATTGAGATCTTCCCTTCTAAGCAGTTGCATATCCGAATTTATGTTTCCCTTATTGAGGGTAGAGTAGTCTACATTTATGTAACTTACCAATGGAAACCATCTATTTCTGACATTCGTCACTCCTTTGGCCATGTTATCTTGGCTTTCCCATATTCAGTTGCCGACCTGGACAACATTTGCCCCAAATAGCCCTACCGAAGCCTCCATCTAGGCATTGGAAGGTCATTGTTCTCCAACCCCTCGACCTACAGCTTCAGATCCTCTAAATCCCACCATCGCTCGTCCCGTCGCCTGGTTCTACCCCCTCAACCTCGACCCTCCCAGCTACAACCCTTAGCCAGCCCAGTCCTGCCCTTGGATTCTCTTATTACTACCCTTTAGAAGAACTTTTTCCATTCATTCATTTCTGATCCTTTAATTGCAGAAGGCATTGCTCAGAAGCTGTTAAATTGGTCGAAGGTACGTGGTTGGTTTGGAACAAAAAGGCTTGGACTTGGTCCCACAAGGATATCAGTTTGTGCTTCCATTTTAACTCGATGATTTTCTCAAAATAGGTCTTAGATGATAAAAAAGGATGAGTAGGAACTCTTCTATAGGCTTTCAGATGATAAGCTTTCCTATGTAAGGATGGGGAATTTGTTGCCAACAGTGAAGAGATTCTAGTTGCACTGTATTAGGACTAGAAATTTATCTTCTCGCCATGCACTCTAGGTTGTTGTTCCAAGCTCATTAGTTAGTTCCATCGATGAGTTGGAATCTAGTCTTGTTATCTTTGGCTATATCATGAGTACTTATTTTGATATTGTTGGTTTGACATTACAGTTTTTGTTGTACTTGTCCCTGGTCAGCTTTGTTGTGCTTATTTGATGATATTTTCCAACTAGCCAAGCATGTTGGTAGTTATTATTTGATGTGGGCTCCTTATCTTAGATTTCTATACCTTAACAAACACTAGTATCACTGTATGATCCTCGGCTCATACGTCCTTTTTATCAGAAAAAATATGTAAGTATATGTTGTCTAAATATATGTTTATATATAAAATATTATTATGTATAAATATTATAAATACACACACATATTAATTTGTTTAAATAATTTTATACAAAATTTATAATATTATATAATATACTTTTGTATATATATAATATTATAACTAAAATATTAATATATATGTATATTATTAAAATATATTTATTTAAAAATAAATAAATTAATTAGAACATTAACATTATTTTTTTAACCATAAATAACATACGTATACATATCTTACTACTAATAATGTAAATTCAATGACTTGATTTCAACCGCATCTTTCTAAAATACCACAAATGCCCTTACATTACTCATCTTCTCGCATGTGCACTTGTCAATTCATAAATCCAATTCTATTTCTCCCCAAATTCGTTTACATCCCTAAATTCAGTTCCACCAAACCTTGATTCCATTCATCACTATCAATCGATCTCAAAATTCTATTTATCTTACTTACGAAATGCTACAGGAAACGTCATTAGATGCATAGCGTCCACGACAAGTGATTGGATGGGCCGTTAGAGATAGCTCATGCATGCTATTACCTTTTGCTTCTTCTCAAAGGTATAATTTTTTATAATGTATATATTTCAATTAAACTTTTACATTCTTTGATTTGCTTCGACATTGTTACTCACTGTTTTTTGTTTTGATTAATCTGATTTGTGAATATAGAACATAATTTTTCCAATCTGCTTTCTGATTGATGAAAAATAATTTGTTATAAACAAAAACACTAAATGCATACAACTTTTGACACCTTTACTCACTATTTTAGGTTTTGCTCTGACTTGTGACTATATGATGTCGAAATATTTTTTCCATCTGATTTTTGATTCCAAAAATAAAACTTGTTATAAATAACAACGTTGAGTCCGCATAAATTTTAGTAAAATAATTTAATCACTATAGTTATTGATTATTGAAATATTGAGTATTAGCTATTTTTATTTAGTTAACATTTAAAACGTCAATTAAAATCCGTATCGTAGTACAATTAAAATCCCAACTGATGTGAAGTTAAAATCCGAACAAATTCTTATTTCATTAAAGAAAGTACAAAACCGCATTTGGTTACCTTTGGACTAAATTAATATCTTAAATTCTAGAATGATAGCTTTTAAGGAAATACGTTCATGATTATCCAAAAGAAGTTGCTTGAATAACAAGAATATAGTACTTATTGTATTTTAGTTAATAGGGTTATTAAAACTATAAGATATTTGTTTTACAAAGCTCTATTTATTTTGAAATTTTTTTATTTTAACTCTTTATTCGAGGTGTAATACAACATTTTGTATTCAAACTCAAAATTTGAATATGCCAATGTTGTGAAGTAAGACACACGATGCTATATCTGACTGTAATGTGAGCTTTAATTGATTCTTTGAGATATTGTAGTCAGCTTTGGTTTTAGATTAATAAATTAATAATCATGTTAAAAAACCTATCTGGGAGCACATAGTGCATGATGTAACATGTGTGTTACACATTTTTCCATGGCTTTGGAATTTAGTTTCTCATTTTTATTTTTAGTTGTTAACATGTAGCACCACTTTCATGTGATCGTATGCAAGGAAAAATATAATCATAGTTAGGTTTTTTAACGTTCTGTTTTAAATTATAAAATTTATTATTTTCCTTATGGATTTACTTCATGAATCCAAGCAAATTGTTTTTAACTATCTTGGCCTTCAAACAAAAAAAAACACAATATATAGCCAAGTTTTATTGTTTACGTATATTTTTATAACCAAGTATGTAAGGCAAAGATGCTAAATTTTCAGTTTCATAATATAGCACATTTGATAATGTTGTATTTGTTTTGCTTCCTATTTTTTATAGTATTGACTCCTTTGTTTAAATTTCTCCGTGTTCAGTTATTCGATATTTTGTATTTCTAACATTTTTCCATCGCTAAAATTGGTGAAAAAATGATAATAAATACAAGTAGAGCCTATTGCAATGTAAATGTTGTGGCTAGAACACATTCCCATGCTTATATGAATTAAACCCTTCTAAGAAGCAATACTCATGGTGTATATTTCATATTTCATTTTATTTAACTCAAATATTACAAAATATCACTACTGCATATTTTGCAATTATCTTTAAAATATGATGGCAGTCTTTACAGAATTTGATATAATACAAAAGCAACAACTTTAAAAAAATACTCAAGTAGTAACTCCAAATAAGTGAAAGGATAGAGAATATAAGTGCACACGGTCTTTGATCACTAGAAACTGAAATATAAATGTCAATACTTAATACATAGCTGAAATTGCGATAAAGATTTTGCCTCCTGAAACTAACATATAAAAGATTTATTCTGATATAGAGATGTCCTATTTTACGGTTTTTAATTTAAACTTGATATTCATTCTTTTTTTTCATTTATTCCGTTCAAGAAAATAAATTAGATATATTATGCCGATGATGATCCAAATATTATTTATCCTTTTTGCTTTGTATGAAAGCAATTCCAAAAGCATTCTCTTCTTCCTTGCTTTGTTAGTCCTAGCAACCATCGGTTGTTTTCAAGCCATCCATGACAGCCATGAAGAGCTCTCAACGGTCTCTTAGGTATGTTCTTTTACCATAGTTATACATATTATGTTTGTATATTAAACTGTAATATTTATGCCTATTTCATCCTAGAAATATTTGACAGAAAAAGCCTCAAAAGCAATGCAAAAACTGCTGCCAGTAGTTGTAGAAGTTGAGTTAGCTTCTATGGCTCATGGTTTGTGTAGTTGTATAAATGATTGTATTTTTCATTCAATATCAACACTAAAATCAAGTGCTTAGGTTATATAGGGTGAAATATAGTTCTTGCTGCTTTTTCTCAAAATTTATTTAGCATGGACACACTGAACCTTATCGAATAAACAATGTAATAGCATAAAAAATAAAGAGAAATGAAGTTGTTATGTTATATTTGAAATATTTTATGGTACTTTATTGTTGCAAGGATAATGAGTGTCCCATATTAAACTTTCACTGTTGGAAGTTGAATTGCCATATTTTTATCAAAAGCGATCAATTTTGTGTGAATGGCTGAATGCAATACTAATAACAAAGCGATGGATAGATAAAGGAGAAAAATAAAAAGAGAATACAACCGATATATTTATATCGATCCCTTAACATAGTTTTCAGTTTTTGGTCCAAAAACTCAATTTTTATGCTTGGGAAGAAGGGTAACATCAGTATTTTTATTAACTGATTTGCAACAAAAGTTGAGACTATCAAAAACCATTAGGTGTGTGTATAACATCAAAATTATAACAAGAAGATTATATGATATTATATTAGTGCTAATTGCACATGATGATTCAGGTTATGGAGATGATGCACCCATCAACGAGGTCGACAAAAGCTATTTTTACGAAGGACATAAGCAGGACCATGGCAACTTCACTATTGTTTGACAAACTCCTGAGATCATTGTATTATATCTTATCCTATCCATTGGGTATGCTTTTAAAGATAGTTCTGTAAATATAGAAATGCGACATGCCTTTTATGTAAAATCAAACAACTGGGTGGTGTCATGATGTAGATTTTGGCTTTCTAGCCTTGCCAAACTGTACATTGCGTATACGTTCTCTTTTATATAAAAAGTCATAGACTAGGTCTGCACAATACAACTGGTTGATGTGTTATTACAAAATTGCCCCTTTTGGTACTAAGATAAAAGAGTTGTTTGGCAGTGGTATTTTCATTATTTCATATTCAGCTTTAAAAAAAGAAGAACAAATAATTAACTAATATGCATGAAAGGTTCCATGTTCCTTTAGTTTCCTACCAGCAACTCTTATTATTCATCCCACACCTTGGACCATTTGATGCAAAATGCCAGTTAAGATACAGATTTTTCCTGAACCAAGATTTGCATTGGAATTCAATTCACTATTTAGAGAAAAATAGGCATGACAATAATAACATAAACGATCGTGAACCACCATTGCTGAAAGAAAGGATCCACTAATCATCTAATATTCCTCCATTTAAGTTATTTGATTTAACCAAGTTGTGTGCATTTCCTGTAAGATCCTATTGGCACTGACCGGATTAATTTATAACCAAGCCATTGTAGGGTGAGATTATATAGTGATTTCTGAAGTTGTCTTTACAGGTTATCCGGGTTTGAAACATTTGATGCCACGGTCGTAGCTTACATGATTTGCTATGAAAATTTAGTGTCTTATTATGTTTTTTCTTTTAATTATTATTGATTTATTATGGCTATGTTTTTTGAAATTGTCACTATTGCGGGGAGTTTAAAATAAAGAAAATCACGGTCTGTACAATAGTGATATTTTAGTGCAAATGACTTTAGTGCTAATTTTTCATCATTGTGCCAGGGGTGAGATTCTTAGAGGAAAAGTAAAGAAAAGAATGAAAACCATATGAGACTCTCATACATAAAAAAATATAAATCACACAAAAGCAAGGAAATAGAAGGTAATGTGCACTAACTAGAAGCCGTTGCTATTTATTGCCCCAAATGGAATTTGAATAATGAAACATGCATTATTTAAATAGAAATTTATATTAAATTCTTAATTATACATCAAACAAGAAAAATTCCGATGAAGAATGAGTAAAACTGAAATAAGTTTTAATGAAGGAAATAAAATAACGTGCTCTTTGAAATGATAGTATAAATGTTTGGTGTAAAGTAGAAATATTCAAGTGATTAGATGTAGGTCTACAAGGACGTGCATATATATTGTTAATCACCATGGAGAACTAGGTATATGTTCATAATTTGATGTATCCGAGTGTTCTATATTGTCCGTAATTTAGGTGAGAGTTCATCGATCGTAGTTTCGCCCGATTCCGAGTTCATATGAAGAAGTTATTGTAGCATGAACAACAAAATAATGGCTTCCGTGTAGGGGAGTTCAAATAAAGAGATGTAGCTTGTTATTTTCTAAGTACAATTTTTATTCAACATAGAGAACTATGGTAGAGGTTCACTAGATTAAGCATCCAAGTGTACCATATTGTTCATAATTTGGGTGGGAGTTCGTTAGTCAAAGTTTTGCCTGATTCTGAGTTGGCATGAAGAAGTTATTGCAGTCTAAAGAAAAAAATAGCAGCTTCTACCTAGGCAGAGTTCAAACAAGAGGATGTAGTCTGTTATTTCTAAGTACAACTATTAGTCACCATGGAGAACTACAGTGAGTGTTAAAGTAGGGATATTGCATGTTATTTTCTAAGTACAACTGTTAATCACCATGGAGAACTACGAATTCATAAGCTGAAGTGTCCGAGTGTTATATATTGTCCATAATTTAGGTGGCAGTTCATCTATCATAGTTTGACCAGTTTCCGAGTTAGTATGAAGAAGTTATTGCAATATGAACAAAAAAATTAGCGACTTCTGCCTAGGCGGAATTCAAATATGGGAATATAGCCCGTTATTTTCTAAGTAAACTGTTAGTCACCATGGAGAACTATGCTATATGTTCACTAGATGAAGTATTTGAGTGTTCCTTATTATCTTTAATTTAGATGGAAGTTCATCGGTCAAAGTCTCACCTAATTCCGAGTTAGTATGAAAAAGTTATTGCAGTCTGAACAAAAAAATAGCGGCTTCTGCCTAGACGGAGTTCAAATATGGGGATGCTATTATCAAACCCACTTCCATAAGTACAACTAAAAATGCATGCACGTGTGGTTAAATGCAGGCCCACCTGCATGTGCATATATACTCATATATATAATAATAATAAAGTGAATTTTTATAATATATATACATATATGCATAAATATATTTATAAAACATAGTTATATATTAATTAATAAAACTGTTCAAGATAATTTTTATATTAAATCCTAGGTCATATGCATTGCTCAGAAATAAATAAATAAGTAAAATTTAAAATTCATTGTAATTAAATAAGCATTTGAAAACCAATAAATAATTAATTTAAAAACTTTATTTTAAAATATTAATTTCTAGTAAATCCTCAATGATATTTTTAAGTTTGAAATTCTTTCCCATATTTTTCTCGATAAAATTAAAATTATATTAATTAATTTAGTTCTAGTTGTTAAAACAATTGAATTTTATAAATAATAAATAATTTTTTTCCATTTTTAGTCCAAGAGCTTATTCGGTGCTAATATAATTTTATAAAAATTAAAAATTATTTTCCACAACATATTCGAATTAGTATAATTTATTTGTGAAGTAAAATAATTTAAGTAGTATCGAATAATAAATTATTTATAAAATTTATTTTTTACAACCGAAAATTGAGTTTACTATAATACATTACATATAAAATTATTATACTAATTTTAACTACAATATGATGTTATAACCAATTAAAAACAATATACCTATAATTAAATAATATATATTATTTCATAATGTATAAAATTATATTATTTTTTACGTATGGTTGCACTGACCTGGCACATATGATAAAAATGTTATTAAATACATACAAACACATAACTAACTAATTTTGTGACAACATTGCTTGCACATCAAAATCGTCACCTAACTAACAATATAATATACACATATATACATACGCACACGGATATATATATATACACACATACATAATAAATACATTATATAGAGAATCATTAGTTATTATCTTACAAATTCATACCTTAATTCCAAAGCTTAGAGTACACCTTCAAAGATAAATTCTACCCTTTTAACCTTTTGCAGTTTAGCAGAGTGTTAGCCCTTGAACCGCTGACCTTCAACTATCAGATAACAGTTGATTTGATTTGATTTAACTTGAGAAAATAAGGAGATGGAAGAGAGAATTCGAGAAACAATAGATCAGGTTGGAGGCTTCCAAAGGTCCTTTGAAGGTTGAGGATAGAGACACTTATATAGAGAAGAATTAAGAGATATTTGAGGATCAAGATCCTACATCATCTCTTACCAATTCTCTTCCATCTTAACCCTCCATCTCAAAGTCTATATTGCACCATTATGGTTGCAGTAACCCCCATTATAGCCAAATTTTATAGCCCCTTAATGGGTTTCTTAACCATTTGAAGCCCAAATAAAATATTATACATTTAATCTAATTTAGTCACTTATCAATATAGTATATCTATTAATATGTTTATAACTATTATAAATATATCTAATAATATTTATTCATCAACCCATAATCAAATTTTATAATTAACATTTCATAAATATTAATGAACTTAATTAATTTATAATAATTATAAACTAATTAAATCGTTTGGTTAAAGGAGAATTGATCATTTCAGTTACGTGACTAACTTACACATTCTCTTGACTTGAGAATATTGCTGACCTTCAATATGAAAGCTCCGCTTTGATTATAGTCAAATCACTGCATGGCGTCTATTGAATGACTATACTTGGGTCGATTGGAAGTGTTGGAAGTGAAACACTATTCAAGAGAGGGTTTGCCTCCTCGGTTATATGAGGTTAGTATCACGCTCAACTCAAAGTCAAAGTCTCTGGTTAGAGCATTTTGGTAAATAATTACTATTATTATTAAACCAAAGACTTTGTATTTGGACTATAGAGTTGAAAATGGATGATACTAAATTTTTTACTATTACCAATTCCATAAGTCCAAAGTGATATAGTTTTGACGAAGAGAATTAGTGTAAATAAAAGTCACAACCGAGTAATGCGAGTCACACAACTGAAAGCATGAATTCTCCATCGACCAAATAATTTAATTGGCTTATAATTATTATAAATTAATAAAATTAATAAATATTTATAAAATATTAATTATTATTTGATTATGATTTAATAAACAAATATTACAAAATATATTTATAATAATTATAAATATATTAATCGAAATACGATATCTATAAGTGATTAAATTGGATTCTATTACGTAAAATTTTATATGGGTTTAAGGCCCATCATAGGGCTTATTTGTTTTGACTATAAATAGTAGCTAAGGGCTGCTAATTTTGAGTTAGATAATCTTTAAATAGATCAGATTAAAGGAGAATTAGTATGAGATGAGATCCATGTTTTCTGCCTTTTTATCCACTATTTAAGCATATCTAAACAAATTTGATTAGAACTTTTGCTGCCTCCTCCACTATAGCTTGTTAGTCGTAAGCCCTCAATCACAACAAGCTTAAAATAAGTAAGATCTTACGACTATCTGATAGTTAATGGTCAACAGTTTAAGGACTAACAATATGCTGAGTCAGAAAGAGTTTCAAAGGGAGAATTTGTCTTTTCAATGTGTACTTCAGGGCTTTGGAATAAATGTATGATATTTATAGTTAATAATTATTAGTATAATGTTTTATTGTATACTTATATGCATATTATACTTAGGTGACGATTCTTATGTGCTAGCAATGTCGTCATAAATTAATTTGGTTTTATGCATGTATATATTATGTGTTATCCTGCCTTTTGACCAAGCAATACTCAAGTAGACTTAAACGATCAAACTAAATAGCGAACAACGAATGAATGATCCAAGAATATTGGGAATACCATAAAAGGACAAGAAAAAGGAAATATAAAAAAAGAAAATTTTTGAAAATTTGGAAGTTCAGTTTTTGGAAGGGTTGACTCAAAGCAAACCCATAAAGTCCTCAGGTCTGACTTGGAGCAGGATAGTCTTGAAAAAACTCCAAGCCAGCCCAGAGCAAACCATGAAAAAACTCCAAGTCATGAGTCGGTATGGATACCCACTCTGGAAATCGGTACCAAGTCCCGAAAACTCAAGTCAGACACATGAAAATCTCGGGTCTGACTTCGGCAAGAGAACTCATGTCAGGACTTGGGTCAGACAAAAAAAAAATCTCGTTTTGGCTCCGAGCAGGCGAAGGCAAACTCATAACATGAAAATCTCAGAAAGTCTTCTAGTCCATCCCCACGCAAGCATTGAAATTTCTTGGGTTGGACTCCAAGAAAGTTCAACAAAATCCAAAACAACCCAAATCGAGTCAACACAACAATGAGATTTCCCAAGTTGGGGATCGGTATTAACTCTTACCTAGGGATCAATATGGACTCTCAAATATAGCTCGGTGGACCCTATCTCCAGCCTACATGCCTAACTCGGTGCCAAAAGCCTATTTCCCAAGCTGTTTTGTTATTTCAATACGATTCTCTAACGATCTCCATGAATTCCTAAGTTCGCAACTTTATTCTTCTACATAACTCCATATCACTTAGACACCAAAATAAGCTAATATTGGTGCAAACAACTATAGAATCATGAAGCTAGCCATAAGAAGATCTAAGGAAAAAGTCGAAGAGAGAAAATATGACCAACTTTGGGATTGTTGATGACTCCTAAAATGACGAATCCCAAATGATGACTCCCAAATGACGATCCCAACCGACGACTCCTAGTTACTGATGATGTGGCGCCTACTTTTTGGGTAGAACTAGCCTAAATCATGGCTAATGGTTAGGGGAATTTGGTGTGAGATTTTAGGGCTCTCTACCTCTATAAATAGGAACGTATGGCTCATTTTTAGGATGTTTTTGGCTCTAACTCTTCTCTGCTCTGTATTCTTATAACTTTAAAAATCTAAGTGTGGAAGTTGTACCGTCCTAAGAACTTTCGCCTACAAGTCAGAAGTAAGCAATAAGATCATTAAATGGAAGCAGGCCAAAGTTTGCCAAACCCCTATAAAATTTTGTGTTCTTTTCTCACCCGTTGTACTTCATTTTCTTCGCTTTTATTCCCTACTAGATTTATTTGGGTATTTAGGCCATTTTTGATTCAAACATTTATGCTTAATAATAAAAGGTTTTTTATCATATATGTAAGGTTAGTACATCCATATGAATAATAATATAATTTCATGTTTTACTATATTAATATATATATATATATATATATATATATATATATATATATATATATAAAATCTAATCTAATCTAATCATATATACAGTTTATAATTAGTTGCAGCATTGTATCATGTCTATAATCAGTAAATAAATGTATTATAGTAATATTAAATTTTTTCGAAGTAAAAACTAACGTTTTGTCAATATTTTACTATTATTTAATATAACTTAAATCAATTTATTTCATTAATGAATTATATTAATTTGAAATTGTCATAAAAATTATTTTTAAAATTTCATAAAATTATATTACCACCAAATAAGATCTTGCCTAAAAAAATTATTTTTCATATTTTAAAAAATTAATTATTTAAAAGGGCAAAAAATAAATTAGTTGTTAAAAATGATTTTTAGTCAAGAAAAAATATGGAAAATTCCACAAACTATAAATATCAGTTAGGATATTCTAGAATTTTAAATTTTAAAATTGTTTGCGCCAAAATTGGTCACAAACCCCAAATACCGTGAAAGCACCAGTGTATGAATACAAATCAACAATATTCAAACACAAATCACAGATCTCAGCAAATAACAAACAGCAATCCAAAAGTAATGAACAAAGACGCAAGTTTTATAGTGGTTCGGCTATCTCCGACCTACGTCCACTCCAAAGTTTTTATCCTTTTATTGATTATCCTTGATGATTACAGATGATTACAGCAGTTACAAAGTCCAAAACTTGAAATAAATAGCATCAATGATGATATGGAGTTATTCTGGCAGCGTCCGAGCGTGCTTTCTCTCTTATGAATCTCCGACCCCTTTTCTGAATGACCAGGGGCTCTATTTATAAGCGTAGGAGGCTGATATTTCTCCTAAAATCCGAGAAGACTGCTTCAGGCACGTGAGGGGGCCCACACGCCCGAAATCTGGAGGTCCGGGCCCACCTTGGGATCGATTCGAAGTAAGGTTCGAATCGATCAAGAAATCATCCAATTGAGCTGAAATTTGGTGAGAACATTCTTCAACATGTATGTAAGCTCCTGTGAAAATTTCATAGCATTTGGATCAACGGTTTGGAAGATACGATCGATTCAAGTTTAAAGCTTCGTGTGTTCTGCCTGGTTCGAACCTATACATCGAACCCACTCTCTTCGAATCCATCCCCCTCGAATCCATCTTCTTCGAATCCATCTCCCTCGAGTCCGTCTTCTTCGAACCCATTTCCTTCGAATCCATCGCCTTAAATCCACGAAGCCGACTCCCCTCCTTCGAATCCACGAAGCCGACTCCCCTCCTCTCCTGATCGATATGAACTTCATCGATTCGAACCACCATCGATACGAACTTCATCAAGCCGCGCCTATGTTGATCGATACGAACCGTATCGATTCGAACCGTCCCTGCATCATGCCTTCGATCGATGCGATCCTGATGGGTTCGAATCCGATGGATTCGAACCGAGCACCACCTTGATGGATTCGAACCACATACCTTTCCTACCTTGAATCCATCATATTTTCTTCATACGAACTCCGATTAACCTGAAATTTGAAACATAGCCTTTCCTAGTCCTTATCATCATCTCCAATCAATTTCGTCCCGATCGGAGTTCAACCAAATTTTGATGATATCGATCGTAGCCTTGATTCCAACTGATCTCCAATCCTGATATCCATAATTCCTTGCCAATTTGTTGATATTCCAGTTTTGACCAAAAATGGGATAACACTTTGCCCCCCAAAACATGCCTTGTGATAACAAGGCGCGTTTTGAATAGTTCTAAACCCAAAATCCGAAGTCCATAACCATATTGCCAGATTATGTCATCCTTGACTGCTCCGAGTCGATATCCAATTCCAAATCCAATAACCAAAGCTTGACCAATTCCATGTCCATCCGAACTCGACAACCGAGTTCCAAACCATCCTTATCCAATGGCCAATAACCGAATCCAGGACCTCTCCGGGTCAATATCCAAATGAATAACCTCTCCGGGCTCTTGCAAAGCGCAATCTACACCTGACAGCCGTGATCCAGCGTCCCTGGATGTTAAGCTAGCCTCATCGTGTTCTTGTCGAGCGTAATCCACTCATGACGGCCTTGGTCCAGTGTCCCTGGACGTTGAGCTAACCTCTACGGGTTCTTGCCAAGTGTAATCCACACTTGACGACCTTGGTCCAGTGTCCCTGGACGTCGAGCTAACCTCTCTGGGTTCTTGCCAAGCGCAATCCACACCTGACGACCGTGGTCTAGTGTCCCTGGACGTTGAGCAGTGCCGTGGCTTAAGTCCTTAGCCGAATCCCGGTCTCTCCGGACCCTTGTTGAGCATAGTCCATACTCAACGACCTGAAAATAGCAACTGATAATACAGGGCCTAAGTCCTAGGCCAAATCCTGGTCACTCCGGACCCTTGTTGAGCATAGTCCATACTCAACGACCTGAATGAGTCAATCTACCACGTTCGGGCAAAGTGACTCACCCCTTGCCAGGCATAATCCATACCCGACGACCATTTATCAAAAACCAGATGAAAATCCAATCAAAATCCAATCCAACATCCAAACCCAAAAAATCCAAATCCAAAACCAGAAAACCAGAAAACCAAACCAACATTCAAAACCGGAAACAATCATCCAAAGAAAAATTCAAATCAAAAGGAAGCAAAACCAGGAGCTTGATTCAAACTCCAAAACCAAAATCCGAAAAGAAAAGTAGTGTCCAATCCAAAAGCAAAAGATAGATTTCTCAAACCATAGCGTTGCAGTCTATCATCATTCAGAGCATGCCTAGGGGCTATCTCCGTCCCCGTACATGTGTAAATGACTTGGTTGCTTGCTAATAGTTCGTTACTTATTCCATATTATCCTGATTAGTGGATGATCAATCGATCACCATCCCTGGGTCTCCCATCATCTCGGCGAGAGGTTGTCGGTGGTTGCTCCTGCTCCACCGTTGCATTCCGAGCTCCGACATACTGCTGTAACTGTCCATTCCTTACATGCTCCTCGATTATATCCTTCAAGTGCCTGCAGCTGTTGGTTTCATGTCCGTCTAAGTCATGGAAGAGACAATGCCTCCCTGATGCCCTCTCTCGTTCAGAAGGCTCTCTCCTGGCTGGCCTCCGGTAGGGAAGGCGATTTCGAGTATCCATGTATATCCGCTCCAGCGTCTCGTTCAATCCTGTGTATGTGGAAAACTTTGGATCCTTCCATCGCTTCCTAGCGTTTCCAGAATCATTATCCAATTTCCTTTTTCCTTTGTCTTTATCCGAGCCACCGCTGGATATTGCTCCAACCTCGATTGCACTAACCTTTTTCACTTTTAAATCCATACTCGCATCCTCCTGTCGAAG
This sequence comes from Allium cepa, assembly GCA_030765085.1. Taxonomy (NCBI): domain Eukaryota; kingdom Viridiplantae; phylum Streptophyta; class Magnoliopsida; order Asparagales; family Amaryllidaceae; genus Allium; species Allium cepa. The sequence continues at coordinate 645,728,802 of CM060939.1, read as the reverse complement.
GAACCTTTCTGCCTCGTGAAAGAATTCGTCGAGATCCTGTGGGGGATCTCGTATCAGAGATACCTTGAAATCAGAGTCCTCCCTGACTCCTGATACTGCTGCCATTAAAACCATCGATGGATCGGGCCGATCAACCGAAGCGACTGCCGCACTGAATCGAGTTAGAAAAGCTCTAAGCGATTCATCCATTCTTTGCTTCACCGATGTTAATGTCATCACGTTCTTCGGTCTCTTGACATGAACCCGAAACTGTCCCAAAAACTTTTCCACCAAGTCCTGATAGATCCTTCACCCAGCTGCCTAAACCACATTGCAGCTAAGTCCGTCAAATATAAAGGGAAGCATCGGGCCATCACTTCCTCCGATGCCCCCAGCACCTCCATGTGTCTGGTGTACCTCATCAAGTGATCAGTTGGGTCTGCCTTGCCATCATAAACCTCCATGCTAGGTAGCTTAAACTTAGGTGGACTCTGAGCCATCCTTATTTCCTGAGAAAATGGACTCCTATTCACTCCTTCCAAGTCTCCGTTGGTCAAACCTCCCCGCACAGTTCTTCTGATGATTTCTACTAATCCGGTATTGTCTGTTGGGGGTTGCCCCCCATGCCCCCTAGGGAACTCTGGTACATATTCCTCGTGTGGTTCACTGGTAGCAACATTAGCCCTGGCTTGTTGAATCCCTTCCAGAGGTCCTCCTGTGTTGGATCCCGTGGGCCTGCCCCCAAGCCCTTGTTGATTGCTTTGTGGCTCCGTATCCTGTCCTCCATTGGGTTCCACAACCCTAGTCCCTTGTCCTGCGTCCACAGCGGCTGTTGCTGTCCCTAGGTTCTGCATCCCTGCAGCTCTCATTTGCTCAAAGAAAGTTTGCATCATTTCCTGTTGGCTTTTCAACAATCTTTCTTGCAAAGAATTTTCCATAGCTTCCATTACATCCCGGGTTATGTAGATTGAAGCCTGTCCTTCCCCGGCTCCGGAGGATGCTTGTTGACTTCCTTCCTGCTGGCTTCGCTCAGCCCTTCGCCGTCTACTGTTTTGCCTAGTCATTGTTTTTAAATCGAAATTCCGCAAATTTCTTCAAATCCAAACTCCAAATCCGATGTAGCGGGTGCTAGTCCTCCTGCGTGAGGGCACCAAAGTGTTTGCGCCAAAATTGGTCACAAACCCCAAATACCGTGAAAGCACCAGTGTATGAATACAAATCAACAATATTCAAACACAAATCATAGATCTCAGCAAATAACAAACAGCAATCCAAAAGTAATGAACAAAGACGCAAGTTTTATAGTGGTTCGGCTATCTCCGGCCTACGTCCACTCCAAAGTTTTTATCCTTTTATTGATTATCCTTGATGATTACAGATGATTACAGCAGTTACAAAGTCCAAAACTTGAAATAAATAGCAGCAATGATGATATGGAGTTATTCTGGCAGCGTCCGAGCGTGCTTTCTCTCTTATGAATCTCCGACCCCTTTTCTGAATGACCAGGGGCTCTATTTATAAGCGTAGGAGGCTGATATTTCTCCTAAAATCGGGGAAGACTGCTTCAGGCACGTGAGGGGGCCCACACGCCCGAAATCTGGAGGTCCGGGCCCACCTTGGGATCGATTCGAAGTAAGGTTCGAATCGATCAAGAAATCATCCAATTGAGCTGAAATTTGGTGAGAACATTCTTCAACATGTATGTAAGCTCCTTTGAAAATTTCATAGCATTTGGATCAACGGTTTGGAAGATACGATCGATTCAAGTTCAAAGCTTCGTGTGTTCTGCCTGGTTCGAACCTATACATCGAACCCACACTCTTCAAATCCATCCCCCTCGAATCCATCTTCTTCGAATCCATCTCCCTCGAGTCCGTCTTCTTCGAACCCATTTCCTTCGAATCCATCACCTTGAATCCACGAAGCCGACTCCCCTCCTTCGAATCCACGAAGCCGACTCCCCTCCTTCGAATCCACGAAGCCGACTCCCCTCCTTCGAATCCACGAAGCCGACTCCCCTCCTCTCCTGATCGATATGAACTTCATCGATTCGAACCACCATCGATACAAACTTCATCAAGCCGCGCCTATGTTGATCGATACGAACCGTATCGATTCGAACCGTCCCTGCATCATGCCTTCGATCGATGCGATCCTGATGGGTTCGAAACCGATGGATTCGAACCGAGCACCACCTTGATGGATTCGAACCACATACCTTTCCTACCTTGAATCCATCATATTTTCTTCATACGAACTCCGATTAACCTGAAATTTGAAACATAGCCTTTCCTAGTCCTTATCATCATCTCCAATCAATTTCGTCCCGATCGGAGTTCAACCAAATTTTGATGATATCGATCGTAGCCTTGATTCCAACTGATCTCCAATCCTGATATCCATAATTCCTTGCCAATTTATTGATATTCCAGTTTTGACCAAAAATGGGATAACAAAAATAAAGGGTTAAAATTAATTTTACTAATATTTTATTGATTTTTAATGAATATTTAATTAAAAATGAATTTTAAATTAAAAAAAAATGGGATGTGTATGAGTTGGAAATAAAAAATCCTTTTGAGTAATTTTATGCATAGCAGTTGAATAATTTTATCAATTCCTAGACTATAATACCGAACCCAATTAAACCGAAATCAAGCATCCATAAGTCGATAAGACTAAATCTAGACAAGCCTTGCATAGGCGTGCTGAGCCCCCAATAGGTTCATTACAAATTAAAGGTTGGGAAACCATCTTGGGTCTCGATCCCAATCTATCCACCAAATCACTAGATACAAAGGAATGTGAAACCCTAATATCGAATAAAACACTTATAGAACACCATAAATGGAAAGTATACCTTAGATAGTAATACCCTTTCCCTTATCGTTCATCGATGGAGCACCCATCAAAATCAGAATGACATTCAATGCATATGCTTCCATTGTCTTGCCCTTCTTTACTGGTTTAGGACAGTCCTTCTGCACCGAGTATAGGCACTTATATCGTAAAGCCTTCACAATCAATTTCTTGAAGCTCTCATCAATATAATCAATTAATCGCTTCCCAGTATGATTGATCAATCCAATGAAAAACTTTTCTTGCTTTTTAAGTGGAGTATCAATGAAAGATAGATTGTAGTTTGATAACACATCGAATTTGGATATATGCTCTGGCATAAACATATTGCATTACTTTAATTCGGCGAAATACCTAAACAACACCAGCTTTTGCAAGTTGATATAAAATTTCTTCAAAGCAAACAATGAACTGATCCTAAGTAAAATGATTCTCGAGAATTGCAGCTATAAGGGAATTCCACAGGTTCATTGTCCATCCTTAGAGTTATCCAAAGGCCAACTTCTACCTCATAACATAATCTAACTCTACGTTATCGAAGCTCCTTCGCAAATATCCTACAAGTCATGCACCTCATAAGTCGACTCTGTTTCAAGGAATGGTCCACCTCTTGGACTTATGTACAAAGTCGACTCTAGCCATTTTCACTTAAGCACCTTAATTATTTGGAGCAACTTGAGCATTCTAGATAAAGTTTCGCACCATCTCAGTAAACATATTCTATAAATTGGGGTTAGTGGCTCCCTATCCTAGCCACCCCTAACTCCAGATATGGAGTCAGCAGCAGCATTTCTCGTATGCCAGAATATTCCTAATCTATAATAAGGATGACCAGTCTCTCAAAAAGAATAACTGCATCAACGGTACTTGTGTGTACAATATGACTTATATATATTATGTATACTACTATATAGTTTTGAAAATCAAAATATAACAATTACGCTCTCTCTCTCATATATATATATATATATATGTATGTATGTATGTATGTATGTATGTATACTCTCAATCCAGTCTAAAGAAATATCTCCTACGCCATCTCTATTGGATCACGGTATCAACTTAGGTTAATCACATAACCTAAGATATGATATGAAGTGTGATGTTTTCCCTACACCATCGATGCTCACATAGTCGAATAGTGTGCTATCAAAGCATTCAACCGATATAGGACAATGGTCCAAGGAAAGAAAAGAAGTAAAGAAGTGGAATTGAAGAGAAGAGAAGGGAGAGAAAACATCATACAATCATAAAACCTGTCATATATCTCATAGGACATCAAATAAAATATAATAATCATTACAGATATAAAACAGACGAGACAATAGTGACTACATGAACCATAAAATCGAAGAATGTAGGCTCATAGATTTATACAAAATAGCAATAGAGTTTAAACAACTGATAAATAAACTCAACTAATAAACAATCTCTAATAATAGTAAGTCGAGCACTATCAAGGCTCCATAGTATCACACAGCAAAATAAGTAATAATATGCCCAAAATATGAATATAAGAAAGCGTTGCCTCCTGTTACTCCATTCGTGCAACTTTATATGTCGTTTACACATGATATCTAGTCTACTCATTTAAGAGTGCCTAATGTAATAAGTAGAAAAGCATAAAACTTTGAGTCAGATAACAGTCTGGTGTGAGCAATAAATAGTCTCAAATTATTACAAAAGTCGATATATTACATAAAACAGAGGGAATGTAGAATCATACCTGACATGTCGCTACATCCAAAGAGTTAGCACAAAACATAGAATATACGCTACTCTACATCATAATCATCATGGGTGTACTATATATCAAAGTACTGAGGGCGTCTAGATGTCTACATTGATGACATCTACATCATGTAACGTCCCTCAAATGATAAGCAATCAAAGAAAATGTAGCATCCATCATCTATCCTCGCATTCACCCAATCAGTGCATTGTATATGTGATAACTTGAATGACTCTTCATGGTCAAGGACTTCTCAACATCCTAGTTCATCGATACTCGAATCTATGCCACTCGGTAGCCAGAAACTAGACCGCTTGTCATGGCTGATCCAGGGTAAAAGATCACCCATTATAGAGGTTAGACCACCCATTATACAGATCAGGACCCGACATGGTCCAAATGGGTTCCTCTACATTACCCATGCTTTACGAGTACTCTAGAACCTATGAATTTCAACTATTCCTTTACACATGTCATCTATAATAAAGCATATCCTAGAATTGATCTTACGACTCCCATCTAAAGTCATCGCGGTTGGGAACTATTCTAGACAGCCATCATGAATCGTAGAATATCATCACCCATCCTCTAACATTCCTCCAACAATTTCTCCAATCCGACTCATCGTTACCTACTCAATATCATTGAAGTCATAACTTTCTATCATAAGCCATTGCATTGAAGTGTCGCATCCTTCTTCATTGCTAAAACCACTCGTAAAAGAGCTATAACATCGAAATAAAATGTTAAACGAATCAAAAAACGTTGAAGAACGAACCATCACATCTTCTCTGCGAAGCCTCTCCATCGTCCATGTCAAAATCGACCAAATCGGTGCTCATCAATAATGGTAGATATCCGACCAATCTAGATCAGTTGATCCACTTTGGTCATGTACTTAGCTAAAAATGCCTTGGTATGAACCAAATGAAAATGTCTGACGCCTATCCCGAAGTCTGAAGCACATATCTAAGTCCATCATCTTTTGTCTTCAAATCAATCGGTATGTACAATACTCTATTGATGAAATTATATCCTATGGAATATTTTGTAACACTATATCGCCTATCGATTGATGTTTTCAACCAAAACAAGCAAGCAATCATACATGCAACCAAAAAGCACGCATACATCTATCATAGCATACATTCAACAAGTATATAACACACACACACATATATAAACCAATTTTGGGATTCTTGTCAAAAGTAGTCTAAATCAAGTGATTTCCTAAAAATAGCACATAAGTAATAACATATGTAATATCCAATTTAAAACCATTTTAATACACTTCTAAACTCTTTTATAAAAAAATCCGGTGTGGGTTAAAATATATTAGAAATCATGTTTTATATTGGGAAATCGGTTTAAAACCTCATTTTTGTATTATACTAACAATTATAGTATGGCGAGAGGAAATACCACTCACATTAACAAAACCTAACAATCTTATGCTATGTTGTAGATCTCTCCATTACGAGCACAACGTAAGAAACCGCATCCAAATCAGACCTTGTATGCAAAAGGTATGGATTAACTATGAACCAACATAATTTAGACTATTAATTAACTTAAATAATAATTAATTACCTTCATTAGCCTAATTACTTGCTTCCTCAAATCTACTCTCTGTGCACATGTAAATGCATAACCCACTAAGTCGAAACTTCTCTCCTTGATTTCTCCTTTAATACTTGACGAATCACTGCACCGTAAGTTGCATCGCACCACACTTCGCGTCTTATTAATGATCGACCCCTAACATGAAGCACGGTTGCCACCCCATCAACGCAGGCTGAAGCATGAACCGCCACCTAAAGGTGTCACATTTACCATGGCTGGATAGACCTAAAACAGTTGGCAATAAAAGGTGTTCTTCGACAAGAGCAACACGACAGTTCTTTTCGTTAAGCCTAACTCACCACATATGCCATCAAACTCAAACCCTATTCGACCACCTCCAAATTCGGGCTCGGCCATGATGTGTCGCGCCTTTCACAATTCACATGGATTGAAGATCTCCCCTCCCTGAGTCCAATGGATCCAACCTCGTCAATTTTTGTGCACCATAGCTCGCTGTTTAATTAAGAAAGGGTTAAAGGAAAGGGCGGATATTATTTTTTCTACAGGAAAAAGAGAGGAGGAAAATGAAAGAGGGGAAAGTGTATGAATGTATATTTATATTATTATATATGGTATATTTAATTTCTCAGATAAGTACATTTTGAGCTCGTACGATCACATAGCGCATCCGATCCTAACGACTCGTCGACGCACATCACACTAATTTTTTTGGTCCTACTTGGTATAAATTTCACAGCTATCCAAGTGTGCACCTCATGATGCTAATTTCATGCATTTCACGATAGTTTTGGCCTCCGGATCCCTCAATTTTCAAATATAGTAATATTTATACTTAATTAGCAACATTGATCTGAACTCAATGGAGATTGTCGACTCTCAATTCGAAAATACGCAAAATGCCATATTTTCGGAATTTTAATTAATTAATGATCCAATATTTAAATCAATTACTTAAATATCATATCGTTAAAATACGAGTCATTGTAATAACATTTATTGTTAGCATCGAGTTACGAAACTGTTTTCATAAACATACAAAGTATTATTTATGAAATAATAACTATTTTCAGTATTGACTGAAATATATATGGTTCTATTTTAATATGAGTATTTTGGATATTCACTACAAAATAAAACTATAATAGTGATATTTGTTTTCATAACAAAAGTGATGCATTGGAAAATACAAAAATATATAAAAATTTCTCAATTATTTTGGAATTATAGACTAGGCCACAGTTTTGAGAAATAATTTGTAGTCGTATTATTATGAATCGCATGGTATCGGTGAATTATATCTCAAATTATAAAGAGCCAAACACACATTCAGTAGGAGTGCATAAGAGTTAGGGAACTCTGGGAATTGATATATATTGGTATATGCGATCGTAAGTCTAATAATATAGAAATGGGTTCCTTATACCTTGTTAAATTCATTAAAGAATTATCATAAACACCAACATGTGTATTGGAGAGACATATAGTACACCTATTGTAAGCTTGCATAATATAAAATGAAAGTAAATAACGTAACATGAAATATAAAATAACATGATTCGATTTGATCAAATATGTAGTATATTAGGAAGAGTTCCAAAAATATCTTAAAATGAATAAAGATTCAATCTCAAAACTTACTCCTCCTTATAATATGTAATAATGTATCAATAAGAAGTGATCGAACTTTATTGAACAAAGTAAGATTGATAATGAGTGAAGTTGAGTTAACTTATTTCTGTAAAGTCGTTTACTTAAGAGTAGTATGCTAGGTTATAGTTAATTTCATCTAATGCATATTTTACGAAATCATGCAAGATAAAGGTTTATAAGAAACCTCAAAAAATCTTAGGTCAAATAGTTGACGGGTTGTGCGAGTTGAAAGACTGTACAAAATAATTGCTTGTAAGGATTTTGTGCAGATTACCCAATGGAGTTTGGGACTAATCGATAATGATTGACCAATCGATGTTTTTAACATAAGTTTCATAAACTAAAATCTAATCAGTGATTGTTATTTTAAGAAACACCAACTTCATGACAAAGGGATTCCTTTTAGAAATTATTCATAGTAAAATGGATTTGGATGCAATCCAAATATAAAACTGATTATGAGGGATGAAATCAAATTAATCAAACCTAAGTGAACACAACGTATTAGAGTGCCTAATAGGTATTCTCATACATTAGAGAGAAAGTATGATTTTTAAGTATGATTTTCTTATCAACGTCGAGAATAAATATTCCTCGGCTTTTAATTAAACCATTAAGATTATTGACTTTTTTATTATGATGCGTAAATCTGAAAGAATTCCAAATATAATATCAAAATATGATTTTGATAATTATACCTGAAAGGATATGATTCATCAAATGCAAATGTATCTTCAAGAGAATGACCAATGCAATTGGAATATAATAAATAACATTGATAAGAATAACATCGTAAATTTTAATTATTGGAATTAGTGTAACAGGTTCTATGTGCTCAAGTAAATTCAGATATTACTCACAAAATTATTGCTGGTATGAATTTGTGTTTTGGTATATGCGTTAAACCAAAAAATTCTAAATAACGATTTAGAATATATTGTTTTCATATAATAACCAAAGTGCCTCAAAGCCAGTGCGATTGATTTTGAGTTTGTGGGTTTTCAGATATAATCCTTGAAATGATACGAAAGTATCATTCGATAAGCATCTGGGCTGAATAATTGTTTTGATAGAAATACCAAATTGTTTAGTTTTTCGTTAAAATGTCAAGGAAGCGTGTGTCTGTAAGAAAGGACTAAAAATGCATTAGGATATTTCTAAAGTTAAACAACAAACTTACGATTATTAACGATATATCCAAGTTAAAATCATTATATTTTGGTTGTTTAATACTCGAGGTCAGATTTATAAATGATATCTTTTATAGTCGGCATATAAATGGTAACGTGTAAGATGGATTCTACTACACCAAACAGTCCATTTTGTAACATTTTTCCATCCCAATTTAAAACGGTTATATCCGTTACAAATTACTAACGGTTATTACCGTTATAACAGTTTACCACGCTTATTACCGTTACTACTGTTGATTATACTGTAAATATGGCAAAATAGAATGGATAGCATAGTAATTTTACTTTCTGCCCTAATTTCTAACGTTTTCCCCTTCTACCTTCAGATCTGCACCTCAATCCACTAAATGGCATTCCCTAACTCATTCGAACTTTCAACGCCGCTTACTATCATTGATCATCCACCACAATCAGGTTAGATCTAAACTCACCAGCACAACCATCGACCAATCTTCCATCTCCAGATCTATCGCAAGATCTATTACTTTAGAACGAGAACTTCCGTCACCTGATCTATCGCCAAATCTATGATTAAGTTCCAAAAAGCTAACTGAAGATGAATATTTTGTAAGTATAAAATTATAATTAACCTTTTTATGTTGATTATAAATTGTATCCAATTGATGATTAAATAGTGGCTGAGTTCCTTCTTATGAGCAAATTATGTAATTTTTCTTTTTGGTGATTTATTTGGCAACGATGATACACAAACACAGCTTTATATGCCAGTTCTGCTTTTGAAAATTCTTGATCGAGAAGCTAAAGGTAACTAAGATTTTATAGTTTTAAATAACTAGTGTTATTTAAAATAGTGTTCTTATAAATCTGTTGATGTCTAAGATTTTTAAGTTGATCGGATGTGGGTAGATTTAAGGTTCTATTTTATGGACATAAACTATTTAAATCTCTTTTCCTTCATACGATATATGTAGTCATTACCGAGGTAATTATTTTATTTTATTTTTGATGCTCGTAGATTTTAACAGTAATTTTAACGTAAGTGCAATTTATTGAGATTAGCTTGCCTTGGATGTGGTAAATTCATGACACCCATAGGCGAAATGATCTCAGAAATATATTTGTGTTGTCATCAGCTTAAAACTTCAGCATTTACAAGATCTGAGTTCGGTAACAACACTACATACTATTGCTTCATGTTCTTCAACAAGTTAAAAATGATTAAAATTCAGTATAGCAGTCTAAGATTAATTCCTGATGATGATTTGGCAAGTTAATGAGGTGTAGACAGATTTAAGCCTCTTTTTAGAGAAGGAACCTACTTAAATCTCCTACATTCAGAATATAATATTTTTCATTATTGAAGCATGATATACATTGTTGATAGGCAAGATTTTGTAACTAGTTTAAACTTTTAGGCCAGTTTATTGAGATTTAACTATCCTTGAGCTTGGCAATGTAGTAATGCTCAGAGGCTGAAAAATTTCATAGAGGGATTTGTGTTGTCATCAACTTATTCTTTTGCATTCACAAGATTTGAGTCAAATAACAACACTACTTTTTAGTCTTGTGTTTCACCTATGATTTTTGAGCTTTGCAGCCTTTTCTTTTTTTTGGATGGATTGCCATATTTAGTACCTCATCAATTCAGAGTGAAAATTCAAACTGTGAACATTGTGCTTGTGGTATGGTTTGTTGATTCTAAGATATTCTCAGTGTGGTACAACGATAAAATAATGGTTGATTCCTTATTGTGAGCTAACAATTTTTCATTTACTTATCCGTTGATTTATTTGTAAAGCATGAGGTTAAGTGGTTAATTTGCTTAAGATCTATTTTGAAATGAAAGTTTTGATTCACAAATAAGATCACAAATTCAAATCATGATCTCAACATCACAATTTTGCTTTAAAAAAAATCTAAAATTGTTCTCTCCCTTGCATCTATCACTTTCTTTCTCTTCTCACAATCTCAATCATCACTTACATAGTAATTGCCGCTTTCTTCGGCATAGTCATCAAAGAAATCAACCTAAATCAATGAATTATACCACTGCTTCTAGATTCTCAAAGCTAGCACCTTTCTCTTCTCTTATCGAGAATAAGCATTGATGACGTTTGTGGATGAAGTTTGCGTAGCCGGAGCAATCTCCAACTACACCGGTCGACTTATGACTACAACCTCCGCTGCAAGAAAATCACAATGTATGTTTAAATAAGCATTGATTTTACTAGGTTAACCCTTTTTATTTTTAAAATATTAATATGATACATGGTGAATTTTAGACAATAAAACTGAAGCCCTTCTGTTTCTTTCTCACTTTATGGGAGACATTCATCAGGTACAATTTTTTTTTTAACTATCTCCATTAACGTAGAATTATAGCAAGTAAGAAATGAGTTAATACCTTCTATTTGGCAGCCTCTGCATTGTAGTTTTGCAGTAGATAAAGGAGGAAACAAAATTATTGTACGCTGGTACAAAAGAAAAGCAGTGCTTCATCATGTAATTTCTTGATCTCTTTATTAAATTTATATCAAAATTGCTACTGAATCGTTTTGAGTTCTTGATCACGCTAGTAAAATACTAATCACAGGTGTGGGACAATAGTATAATTGAAACAGCACTAGATGACTACTATAACTCTGACGTCGACCAATTTGTTGATGCATTGAAAAAGAATATAACCCTAAGATGCAATTGATTCTTAGATTTTTACGTTCGATTAAAAAATTGAAAATATGATAATATTTTTATTTTTCCTCTAAAAGGGAGACTGGTCTGATCAGGTTACAAAATGGGAGGATTGCGATAAAAACTCAGTCACATGCCCTGACGTTTATGCATATTTTAATTTTGAAAGAGAAATAATGCGATATCTATTAAGTAAGTACTTGAATGTATATTAATGAAATACTATATATCCGAAATATGTGTACATGTCTCACAGTTATGCTACAGAAAGCATTACTGTTGCTTGTAAATGGGGTAATAAAGATGCAACTGAGGGTACTACCTTAGGAGGTATGCATTTCAATCTGAGCTTACTTTTCTCTTTTATCACATGATTAAATTAATGTAGCTTAAACTATTATTGTTGATGGTATGAAGTATAAATTCAGTTTAAGAGGCTAATAAATAAGAAATATTACAGTGAATACTTCAACAGTAGATTGCCTGTGGTCAACTTGAGGCTAGCTGAAGCTGGAGTTCGTTTAGCAGCAACGCTAAACTGGATATTTGGTTGAATTAGTTTTAACTTTTAAGCCACTCTTTCTCAATCAATGTTGCCCTGTGAAAGTATTACTTGCAATCTCAGTGTATTTTGTCATCAAGAATATTTGGAAATTGCAATATGGTTTTCTAACAAAATAGAAAAATAACTGTATTTGTCATACCTATTACAATGATTATCGTTTAAATGTTGAGAAGCTCGAATTTTGTTGAATTGATCTCCACCAAACAAACCAAAGGAATATAAGCTTATTTGCAATAGCTAGCTGTCATGGTTTGCTCTATAAAAGTTTTTGGATCCAAAATAAATTCAACTTCATGTTTTACGATTAGCATAAACTACTGACATGTTAATAATATTATGACTATACATCAAAAGGAGATCTCTATGAATAAAGAAAGAGAGGAAAATGAATAACTGGAGTTTGCACTTATTGTTAGTGGCCTGGTTGTCAAGGTCCAACTGTTAAGTTCAAGATGCAAAGCTCACCCACTTTGTACATGATTTTTCTATGAATGTTTTGCTTCTCAAAACCCATGATACTAAGTTCAGTTTCAACCCCAATATATTTTTTACCCTTGATATTTTACTGAGAAACATTATCCACAGACATACGAGAACAAAAAAGGTTTTAAACAATATAACAATACATACGCATACATCTAAATGACACTTAGTAACATATCAAGTGTCTATCGAAGCATTCTAAGTATACTTAGTCGCATGTCCCTGGTATTAATTTTTTCTATCCAGATCCCTCATTTACTTGATCTTGGTGTAAATGTTGTAGAATTATTGCCGATCTTTGAATTTGGTGAATCATAATTACAAAGGCGTCCAAATCCTAGAGATCATATGGTAAGCTTATAACCATTTCGCTTATCATAACACATCCCTGCCATCTCAACGCTGTTAAATGCTGAGATCATATGGTATGTTTTTAATTTGTTAAATGCTGTAGAATTATTTATTTGATAATGAAATAATGGTATCTTATATCTTTCTTAGCTGCTGCTAGATATAAAACCAATAGTTTTCCTTATTAATGCCATGCATATTGTAACAATCAACTTGTATCTCGGATCACCTATACTTTTTGTTGACAGAGTTGCGCTCGAATATCAACTAATAATACTAATATATTAACTTGATTTATTGGGAAGCTGACTATGCATAGTGGCAGAAATGCAGTGAATGCTCTCTACATAACTAATGAGACGGTTGATATGTTGGAGAAAAAGGAAAATGTTCTCTTGAAGAAGACAACTACTGAAATTGAGAAGGTGATGGAGTTCGTAAGACCTAAAAACAAAAGGGGTATACTTATCTTTTTCTTTTGTAGATTCATTTATCTGTTGACTTGGCTTAAGTCATGCTTTTTATTACATGGACCCACTCATTCATCCGTTTTAGCAATTCTTGCTTATATTATTCTGGACTTCAATACTGTAGAATTGTCGAACTTACTATTCATGCTAGACAGTTAGTTATATGTTATTTATTTGTAGTGTTGTATGTTTTAATCCAACCATGAATTAGAAAAATTATAATGTACCACATTTCATGTTCGTTTCATCTTTGCATCAGATTCTACAATACTATTTCATTGTTTCATCCTTGTTCGGTGATTATTAGGATCCATTGACAGTTTGCATTGGATAATTTATTGAAAGTATGCATTGGATAATTGACAATCTACATAAGCGATCTTGTTGTAATCTGTTGCATTAGACCAATTACTAGTATTTACAATTAAGCGTGTTGCATAGAGTTTAGTCAATATAAAATTTAGTCAGTGTGGTCTTTTGAGCAGCAGCTTATGCACTAGGAGTTGATGACATTGACGAACAATCTAAGATCAACACTTACCGTGATACTCGTTTTACCAGTTTGTACAAGGAAAAAAATAGCACAAATATAATAGCTAAGTAAACCTGTAACAAAATTGTGTAATCATGATCTAAAACTTTTGTTTGGATTTTTTAAACCTGTAACAAAATTGTTTTTTGGCCTTTCCATCGAATTGCATTTATCATCACTTGAACCTAATATGTATTTCAATATGTTCATAGTTTCTATATGTAGCTTTGGTATGTCTAGTTTAAATTAAGTTTCTAGTCCAAACATTTTCATTCGTGGTTTCTCCTGCAGCTAAAAATAGATTTAATATTATGGTGAAAATTATGTTCTTCTTTTACCTTATTGTTAGACACTATAAGAACAAGTGAATAATAAGGCAAATTTGATTTGTACACACGTCAAACGACTCTAAACTTGAATAATGCCAGGTGATGGACTGATAGTGATCCAAATTTGATGCATAATCAAGTGTATGCTGCTGTTGTAGTCTTGTAGAGCAGAGGTAAACATGTATTTTCTTAATTGTACAACTTTGTTCGTACTTTTGTTCTTGGTATTCCTTGTGTGTTACAATTACATGACAGTGCTGCCATAATTTATATGGATGAGTAATCAATATAAGCTTTAAACATATGTTCTTTGATATATTTTTATTAAAATGATTTTTTTTGGCTTCTATAGAACAAATTTTTGATAATATTTGCTTGTATGTTCGTTGTTCCATAACCTAGCATGGAAATTTAGAAGACTGCAACTTCCAGTGCCAAAGCTAATAAGATTTTGTTAAATCTTTCCTGGTAATTTCAACATCTTATAGGCATGTAATTTTACTAGTAATAGCATAAAATTTCTTGTTTGTCGAGACACTCAAGAGACTTAAATTTTTTAGAATTTATGTTGTCAGATTCAACCATACTATTAATTAGTCCAAATATGCAATGAGTAAGTGCAATGGTAGAATAATGAGATATACTAATAATTCATGTAATAGAGCATCAAATATAATATCTTTTATGTTTCATCGAATCACCATCTCCTTTTTCAACTTTAAAAATGCATGAAAAATTATTTTTTCTTATCATAATAAAATCTATGTTGTTGTAAACTTTAGTGTTATACAGAATTTTCTTGACATTAATATTATGATATTTAATTGAATTTAAAGTTAAAATTTTAATTCTAATTGAATTTTAAATTAAATTTAAATTTTATAGTTTTAAAATTTTGATTTTTGATTGAATTTAAAGTTTTAAGTCTTAATTTTAAAATAATCAACTTTTAAGTGAAATGTCTGATGTATTAAAGTTTTACATTAGAATTTAAATCTAATTTTAAGATTAAAAGTTTTACGTAAATAATGAATCTTAAATTATGAAATTTTATATTATTGTTAATTTGATATCGACTAAAGATCGAATAAAATATATGCTGACCAGATGTCAGATTTGGACTATCTGTTTCATATCAAATATCTCCAACACACGTCGCTTTCGACAAGAGGTATAAAGATACATTTTATCATTTTTTTTTTCAAATAATCGTTGTTGCATCAATTTATATGCTTGTAATGGCTTCTTAATTGAAATGTTCCATGGTAATATACTATCTTTTTCGCTGGTCAAGGAAGGATTATTAGAAGCTAAATGAAATAGTGGTAAAAATATGTACATTTTCTTTTTGTATGGTAGGTTTCAATTATATTACCCATGTATTCTATTGTTTAACCATTAAACTTATTCGCTGGCTAACACAATATCTTTTAAATATTCTAGATAGTACAGAAGCATATGCATCTAGCATAATTATTGTTTTATCGTTCTGCATCCAACAAAAATAAATAAATGAGCTATATTTGAACTAAGGAGACACATAAGATCATTCATCTAAAAACATTATCTCAAAGTATTAACTTAGCTTAATTTTAGTGAGGATAAGGTTGGATCTATTAGTTGATTTCTGATCATTTTGCATTACAAACATTGAAGCATATTAGTTTCAGTATTTCATGAGAATCATTTGGCTGTGGTTTTATTTCGTTTTTATATTGCATATTCCTGCTTGCCGACGCATATCATGGGCTAAAGCAAATCTTAATCATGTTGCACAAGCTCTTATTGTGTCAGCAGGTAATTTTTTTAGAAATTTTTTCAAACATCCTTTTATAAGTTTCAAAATCCTTTTTTCAAACATCCTTTTATATGTAGTTGATATTTGGAGCAATATTGTACAATATAAATAATTATGCATTTTCATTGATAAAGATGTAAAATAAGGTTTGAAGTAAAATATGTGGATTATGCAATTAAAATTTGATCATTCTAAATTGGACACAAAATATACCGAAACAAAATTAATGGTGCATTTGAAACAAAGAGGGAACTGTAGCGACCCGCCTTTCTATCACCAGAAAGACGCATCATTACTTAAGAAAGAAAGGGATAGAAGAAGAAAAGAAAGAGAAGAAAAAACAACACATCAGAATCTCACAACGAAACGAATGAAATATAATATATAACATATATATATATAGTATCATATACATCAGAGTACACAACTATACACATCATTTTAGACAGTTATAACATTTCTGTCTAATGTACAATACAAGAACATCCATACAGAATAACATCACAGCGGAAACTCTATCTATATATCTACACTCTAAAGCCTCCTGCTCCAAAGCTCCTCCAGAATTCATCAAGGATAACCTGAATTACTTGACTACTCATACATAATATGAGTACCCAAGAGTTTAATAAAACAGAAAATAAACACTCGGGTCAGACAGGGGTCTGGTGTGAGTAAACGGTTTAAAATTGCTTAACTTTAGAAAATCCTTTGAAAAGAAAGGTATCACGTAAGACTTCCCACACATAAACATGGAAATTTTTTTACCTTACCCTAACCAAAACATTTGATAGGAAATCCAGTGATATTATAATAGTGTCTAGGGTTTTCAAGTAAATAAGAATAGCTGAAATTGTTACATTCATTAAATTCTAGCTACTAGCCACAAAAGTGGGTAATACAAACAAAACCGTAGGGTCTCGTAGGAAGAATGGGTTTCCAACAATGGCAGGGCTACTCGGGTACCGCCCGTCACAGTACGTGGTCTAGATCACCGTACCGGGGATTGCTCCCAATCCCCTACAACACAAGGCCGGAACCATTCCTTATTGAATAGTCCCGAACAAGACAACCTCGCAGTTGGCTGCAGATCCAACTGCCCACACAGCCGAAGATAAAAGGGACATCTAGACAGTGGTAAATCTCATTCTACTTAGGCATGACCCACTTAACATTGCTGTACCTCCCCTATTTTAGCCATTCCTGGTTGATGAGGCTTGAGTGCGATTACCTTTATAGGACACATTTATCTTAGAATGCTCATCGTCCACCCGACGATGTTATGAAAGCATTCAATCCATACAAGTCCGTTCCGGGTTCGAATGGAACCTAAGACACTATCTCGTTACACTCATTTTGGAATCACCCTCAGAGTTAACGACAATAGCCCTTGCACTGTGAATCTTCATCTCGAATCTGAAAGTAATACCTTCGTTAAACTCATTCTGGAATCACCCTCGGAGTTATAAAGATATATAGTTCTTACACTTCGAGTCTTCACTTCACTTCACTTGGATTTATGACCTAACATTAATTTGGATCGATGTGGTTTTCGGATATAAAACCCGATCCCGGTCTCACCGAATCCAAAATGCCATTTTAATGTCCAAGTTGTACTTAAGGGTTTAAACAGTAGATATTCAGAATATCACTTATAATAAATGGATGATTCATAACACACAGATAGATAATCCACCATTATCAAATTCATCCACACATATCACAAAGCAGCATATATATCACATCTTAGATATATCACATTCACGTCACAACATATCACTAATGACATCCAATATCATTTACTCATCCAATGATATTTATCATCCAGTCATTAATCATCCATAAACAAGTTTCGATTCAAACTTAATTAATTTAATTAATCCTTAATTAAATTAATTCCTACTTAATCACTTGGATTATCATTAATCCGACTTACTTATTCATTAATTAATTACCAATTAATTAATTAAACATCCTTTGATTATCGACTTCAATTAATCTTCCTTGATTAATTATCTCTTAATTACTTTAAGTAATTATTCCTTAATTACAATTTTATTTAATCATCTTGGTTAATTACTTCTTAATTATCCCAAGTAATTATCTCTTAATTACCCTTTAAATTAATCACACTTGATTAATTATTATTTAATTACCCTGATAATTATTTCTTAATTATCTTTTTAAATTAATCACACCTGATTAATCACCATTTAATTAATCACACTTGATTAATTACTTTTTAATTAAGCGCATTTGATTAGTTACTTTTTAATTACATTTAGTAATTAAAACTAAATTATAGATTAATTATCCTTTAATTATTAATTACTAATTAATTATTTATTTCCATTAATTAATATTTACTTCCATTAATTAAATTTCTATTTAACTAATTACTTTAACAAGCAATCAATTACATTATTAAATTCTCTTAATCCTTTTATTAATTAATTAGTCTTCAATTAATAAATAACTTAAAACCTTTAATTAATTATATTAATAAATTCTTTAATTAATAACACAAGTGATTAACCCTTAATCACTTCCACCTAATTACTTTCATAAAGTAATTATCTTTTACTTAATTACCTCCAGTAATTATTCCTTAATTACTTCACTAAGTAATTACACTAAATTAATCCATAAGTGATTTAATTAATCACTAATTACATCACTAAGCAATTTAATTAAATCATAAGTGATTATCTTTAATCACTTACTAATTTAACTACTTAATCAATTATTTAACTAATCATTTAATTTTAATTAAATAATTCTTTTAACTTCTTATATTAAAAAGATTCTTAATTAAGTAAATCATTACCCTTATTAAATTATTATATTAACCAAAAACTCTTGATTATTAATAACAATTGAATTATTCCAATTATCTTCATACATTTGTTTATCCCAGTTAATCAAAGTTCTAAATTACTTTAGATAATCTTTATTTTAATTGATCTCTAAATCTTTATCATTTAACTTATTTAAAATAAAACACTTTAGAAATCAATTTTAATTAAAACAATTTAAACATTCAAATTAAACTTTTAAATCTTTAAAACTTTCCAAAGTTATTAAATAAATTTAATACAATCCTCATTTTTGAAAATTCACTTATTTATTTTAAAAACTTTTATATTTCAATATATATATATATGAAACTTATTTAAAACTTAACTTTAAACAAATTAGTTTTCTAAATAAAACTTGTTTTACTTTTGTTTTAAAAATTTAATTATTTACAAAATCAAATTTTCTTTGTTTCAAAACTTTTTAAAACATTTGTTGTTAAACTTTTAAAACTTTAAACAACACAAAACCTACTCAACACAGCAATTTCGAGCAAAACACCTAGACGCTCGAATGAAAACTCGAGCAAACCCCTCTTGAATCCCGATGCGAACTTGAGACCATCCCCCACTACTCCCCTGCTTCGAGTCCAAACTTCCTTTGCACGAGACAAAACTCGGGCACGCGTTTCTTCCCTAAAACCAGACTGCAAATGCATGAAATCGTGCACGTCAACGTGCACAACGCCGCCGAACGTTGGCGATCTTCACTCTTGCCTCTGTCAAGTCGACTTCAACCACGACGACCACTCGCGACACCTAAAAATCCCAATTCGATCGAGCATTAAAATTTGACCCTCTGAACCCATCAGTTCGAAACAACCATCATGAGAAAGTCGACCCACACGGCAACCTCAGCCTCGAGAAACCCCGCCACCTTAACCGTAGCTCACTCACGACCTCCAGAACCTATGGCATCACGTGCGATCATCTCTGATAGCTCCTGTTCGCTGCGAAATCAAGATGAACAACAACAACACACTCAGGGTATAAAACCCTAATCCATTGATTATCGGCCACCTCAATCATTAATAAATTCCCAATGCATTTTTCTGATGAACTCCTACATTCCCTCGACCTTCATGCTCATCCACGACACTCAGTTCGCCGTCATTCGCCACTAATTGGCCATTTTATCCAAAACAGTCAAACCAAGAATTCACACTAGTCACTAAACCAAAAATCGTGATACAACCCTTAAAATTCATGGTTTTGCATCACGAATCCAATTATGTAATTCAAACTTAAAATTGATTTGATTAATTTTTGACCCAAATTTACTTTTACTGTAAATTTAAAATTCCTGAACAAATGTTTCATTTTAAATACCTAAAATTATTTTTAGATGAAAGGTTACATGATTACAAACAACTTTTATTTATAAATCATAGGCCAATTCGAATTCAAAATTTAGTTATTGAATTTATTATAAAACTGAGACCTGTTATTTTACACAGAGCATATGTTTTAACTTCACAGGCAATCAAAAATTCATAATTCAAACATGCATTCAATTAATTCAAATATTTCAGATAACATCATGATATCCATTCACAAGAACAAGATGAAATTCAGGTTTTAAAACTGCTTTTGAAAATTCATTTACTCGCCTATATGCATAGGACAGAGAACATATGTTTCCAGGCTCTTGAAATTTCAATCTGAATTCTTCTGCATTTTGAATAAAATCCTACTGATGATTTCCAGTTTTGCTTGTTGATAAACTTTCTAGCCTGATTGTATTTGAAGATCTTGCCTTGATTTTGAATATCCAGCTTATCTTCTTTTTGTTTCAGATTTTCCAGATTTATTTCTTCCAAGTTTCCTTCTTTCTTATTTTTCAGATTTTTACAGTTTTATGTCTTTTTTTTTAATCCTTGTTTTGTATTTATTTTGTTGAAATGAATAAAAGGTTCAACTGAAAGTAAAACTCTTCTTCTTCTTATTTTACAATTTGATTTTAAATTAAATTTATCAAGAGAATTTGACATTTGTCTACCTTATGTTCTAATTAACCTACACCTATGCACATGTATTTACAAAAGTCTTTAACATATATTAAAATGTTTAAAAGTGTTTCAATGTTTAATTAATGTTTTACAAGTGTTTTTAATGTTTTATTAATGATTTATACATGTTACTTTTCTTTTTAATAATTTATTTAAGTATGTATGTAATTATGTAATATTTACATGATTATAAAATATTTTTATCTTATATAAATAAGCATTTAGATTTTAATAAATATTCAAAAGTGACTTCATGTTAACCATTATAA
Organism: Allium cepa; assembly: GCA_030765085.1. NCBI lineage: Eukaryota > Viridiplantae > Streptophyta > Magnoliopsida > Asparagales > Amaryllidaceae > Allium > Allium cepa. Next base: position 645,707,492 of record CM060939.1, on the reverse strand, counting down.
ATTTCTGATGCATTTGATCCAATAAATATAGCATATGTTTATATGCTTGAGAATTTCAATTTAACTCTATATTTATTTTCACAAACTAATTCTTCCTTATGTTTGAATTTTAAAATGAAAGAATATTGAAAACAAAAAGAAAATGAACCTCTAATTTAATTCTTATTTAAAACTCAAGTTAAACTATATGTTTATTTGTATTAAATAAGAAATTATCCTTATTATAAAAATTTAAATCTCAAATACCACTTTTAAAAGTATTAAGTCAAATTAAAATGTTCAAAATACAAACTATATATATTAAAGTTTGAAAACACTTTATTAAATTCAAAGCAATAATTTTTCCCATTTCTAATATATATAAACAAACACCCTTTTAATTCAAAATAATAATTCTACTTTAAAAATTCATTTATATCTATATTTAAAATTATCGTATTATTAATTATTTTGGTTATTTATTTTTGAAAATAACAAATTTTATCCATTTCTAATATATATACAAATATATATACATTTCAAATGGAAAACATTTTTAATCATTAGTTTTGATAATAACTATTAATTCTTGAAACACAAATCTAAACTATAATATGTATATTCATACATATTACAATTTGAATATATAGCTTGTATTACATTAGAGACTTCCTATATAAAATATAAACCCATATATATATATACAATATAAATAAAAAACATTTTGATTAGCTTTTGAAAAATAAATCTTACCAATTTTAAATTGATAGAATAAATATTTCAAAATTAAAATATAAAAATTTTCAAAAGAATTAAACTTCCCAATTTTATGTTGTTAGGAAAAATGTTAATGAATATTATCAAATTATTATTATTGGCCTTTAAAAGAATTTTTAACTTGTCAATATATGATATAAAATTATCAAATCAATTTAATTATTAACAAAGATTATTAAATTGATATTGCTTAAAATTCCGGTCGTCACATTCCTTCCCCTTAAAAGAATTTCGTCCCCAAAATTTAAAAGCAAAGATAATTTAATAACCCAGCAAAAGTTTTTAACTTCAAACAGCAATCACACAAATTAATCCTATATTATCGATCTTAGCAATCAATTCAAATAAACAATTTAATTATCCGGACAAAATTCTGGATAGAACTTCCTAATATTATCAAGTGTTTTCCAAGTACCTATACTGGAATACTCGCTCTATAGAAACTTAAGTAACTACACTACTATAAACCACAACTCCCTCTCATCTGGATCTATAAATCTGAACAAGATATCAGACTAAACTCAAGACCAGCTCAACTACCAGATCCTTCTGAACTGCTGATTCTATCATTCAATGAATCATACACGTATTCCTCAGAGATACGTGAAATACAATGAATTCCAGCTATCCAAACTGGCAATTCAATCCTATAGATCAAAATCTAATAATCTCCAGAGAACACAGGAAAAATCTCAAAATACCTCCAGAGCTAGCTCTCCAGTTTTACCAAATCTTATATCTCCTTCGATCGGATAAATCTAAAACAATATCCAAATTCCAACTTCTCATTCCAAATCTCCTCAATTTTGAACTGCATAACTCTTCTGATGCTCCAGAGTCACCTCCATCTTTCCTAATCAACTTAACCCTTGCCGATAGCTTCATGAACAAACTAGACAAAAATCAAACCAATTTCCAGATCCTGCTCAACAAAATGGTTCTCCTAAAAATTCACCGAAATTAAAAACACAACTCTACTCCACAAGTTTTTGGGGACTTCAAACCTTCCTCTCTTATCTAAAATAGCCAAACAGTTGCACTTGACAACCTTGCCGTCAAATCCTGAAAGTTCCTTCATACTTGAATTTCCTGTAGAAATCCTTTAATCCCAGAAAACTGCAACTTCCGGTTGCTCCCATACTAGAATATCTTCTATCTCGCTTCCGCTGCACAACTCTGATCTGGAGTAGATGAGAATAACACCAAAGAACTCGAGCACAAACTTTCTCCATACACTGTTTATCCGACTCATAAAATTTAAGTGACCATTCCACTTGGTCAAAACATCCCAACAGAAACTTAACTAGAAAACTAGATGATCAATCCCTCTCCAAAGAATCCTGAGCTGTTTCACCAAACTCTTCTTATTCTAAGAGTCATCCCTCTACATTGTTGAACCATCGGTATTTCTCCTAGAATCCAAGTCGATAAGAGAACTCAATCTCCAATTCGGGTAAACTTCTGATTTCCTCATAAACATGTGTAAAATCTCTGACTACCTTAATAGCCTTTACCTCCATAGGAGATGCCTCAATTCCCAAACCAAAGAATACTCAAAGATTCCCAAACTAATCGTAAGTCACTTTTGCGATCCTACCTAGTTCAGATTCCAAAGAACTATCTTCACCAACTAGAACAGCTTTCCTAATCAAGATCAATCTTTCCAGAATGGTTTATTTACCAGAAAAACTGATAGATCACCTCCAACAAATATCCTGCTCTGCTGAGCCTCTCGAAGAAATGGATAAGCCTTCACAATCGACCCGGCCTACCGATAGCAGAATCCCAAAGATTTCTGAATCATCGAAGAAACGGGTCCATGCTGCTGCTTCCAAACTTTACTTTAATGATACCGCTGAGCCAAAAGATCTTCCTTAACCAAAAGCTTCTTGAAACTCAAAACTATCACCCAATTCCACTGAAAGATCCTTGAGACGGGTAGACATCTCCTCAAGAAACTCGGCTCCAAACCAAACACCAACCACTTGTTCTTCTTAAAGAAAACAATGAGACCATGTCCGAAATGAGCTAACTCATCGACCTTAGTCTCATACTTCAATATAGATAAGACTCCCTTACTTGAGATCCAGAAGATCCCTAAACATCCGAATCTTCCTTGCAGTAGGCACCACTGTTCCTTTAACCCCATCTAAATCTTGCTCCAAAATAACATCTCCAGAACCATCTATGGATACTGCATCCCACCATACAGCTATTCCTTCCTGAAGTCACCAAGATACATCACCTCCTTCTGCTCAGCTGACAGATTCAACTCTTGGAATTCCCGCTCACTCGAGAGCAAATCAACCTCACACTTCAAGAATATACTCCAGTCCCTGAAAAGACTTCCTCTGGGAGCAATGAAATCCTTTTACAATCTACAAAGCTTATTCGAGACGGTATTAGATCTACAATCTCGACAGATACACCTCCAACCACAACATATGAGCCTCTTCCATTAGTGGTAGTCGTGTTACACACACTCCTTCCTTATCTACCTCTATAACCTATGTTGGAAAATCCGAACAGATAACCCAACAGATTAGGTATATATATATATATATATATATATATAAGTTACAAGTACGCTCTCTCAAGAAAGAAGTCACTCCAAAGCCTAGGTATTCACTCAACCTAGCGCTCTGATACCAGCTGTAACGACCCGCCTTTCTATCACCAGAAAGACACATCATTACTTAAGAAAGAAAGGGATAGAAGAAGAAAAGAAAGAGAAGAAAGAACAACAACACATCAGAATCTCACAGCGGAACGAATGAAATATAATATATAACATATATATAGTATCATATACATCAGAGTACACAACTATACACCTCAATTTTGACAGTTATAACATTTCTGTCTAATGTACAATACAAGAACATCCATACAGAATAACATCACAGCGGAAACTCTATCTATATATCTACACTTTGAAGCCTCCTGCTCCAAAGCTCCTCCAGAATTCGTCAAGGATAACCTGAATCACTTGACTACTCATACATAATATGAGTGTTATCCCATTTTTGGTCAAAACTGGGATATCAACAAATGAACGAGGAATGATGGATATCAGGATTGGAGATCAGTTGGAATCAAGGCTACGATCAATGTCGTCAAAATTTGGTTGAACTCCGATCGGGACGAAATTGATTGGGGATGATGATAAGGATTAGGGAAGGCTATGTTTCAAATTTTAGGATAATCGGAGTTCATATGGAGGAGTTATGATCGATTCAAGGTAGGAGAGGCATGCTGTTCGAACCCATCAGGTTCGAATCGATCGAAGGCACGGCGTGCATGGATGGTTCGAATCCAACAAAGGTAGCGGTCACTTCGAATCGATACACTTCGTTTCGATCAACATGGTTTCGGCTCTGAAGGGTTCGCATTGGATGTTGGTTCGACTCGATGGACTTCGAATCGATCGAGCTACTGTCTCTAACATGGTTGCTTCGTATCGATACGAAGAGGGCGTTCGAGAAGGGTACGCAGTGACTCGAAGAGATGGATTCGAAGAAGAGGGATTCGAAGGAGATGGATTCGAAGGAAGGACAGAAATGCAGGGATACGAAGGACTCGGGGAGGACATTCGAATCGATCGTATTCGAACCAATCTTGTTCGAACCGATCGATTCGAAGGAAATAGTCAGGGCAGCTCAAACAAGTGGATACGAGCATGACTGTAAAGTTGTGGATAAGGACGAAGCATGGAAAATGGATACGAACGCGTCTTCAGGGAGGGAAGCGCTCAACTCGGCGACAAAGATGGATCAACCCGAAGCATGCGCGCCACGTCGACCTACTAGCACGTGTTGGGATCGATTCGAATCAATCGATTCGAAGTGATCGGTTCGAACGAAGCGAAGTCCAGGAAACCCCAAATTCGAATCGATCATATCTTCCAAACCGTTGATCCAAATGCAATGAAATTTTTACAGGAGTTTGCTTGCATGTTGAAGAATGTTCTCACCAATTTTCAGCTCAATTGGACAATTTCAAGATCGATTCGAATGGAGTTCGAATCGATCCCAGTATGGGCCCGGATCTCCAGGTTTCGGCCGTGTGGGCCCTCTCGTGTGCCTGAAGCGGTTTACCTTGTTTCTAGGAGAAATATCAGCCTTCTACGCCTATAAATAGAACCCCTGGTCATTCAGAAAAGGGGTCGGAAATTCTAGAGAGTGAAAGGACGCTTGGATGCTGCCAGAATCATTCCATATCATCATTGCTGCTATTTATTTCAAGTTTTGGACATTGTAACTGCTGTAATCATCTGTAATCATCAAGGATAATCAATAAAAGGATAAAAGCTTTGGAGTGGACGTAGGCCGGAGATAGCCGAACCACTATAAAACTTGTGTCTCTGTTCTTTACTTTGGGATTATTGTTCAATATTTGCTGAGATCTGTTATTTGTGTTTGAATATTGTTGGTTTGTATTCATACACTGGTGCTTTCACGGCATTTGGGGTTTGTGACCAATTTTGGCGCAAACAATGAGTACCCAAGAGTTTAGTAAAACAGAATATAAACACTCGGGTCAGACAGGGGTCTGGTGTGAGTAAACGGTTTAAAATTGCTTAACTTTAGAAAATCCTTTAAAAAGAAAGGTATCACGTAAGACTTCCCACACATAAACGTGGAAAAGTTTTTACCTTACGCTAACCAAAACATTTGATAGGAAATCCAGTGATATTATAATAGTGTCTAGGGTTTTCAAGTAAATAAGAAATAGCCGAAATTGTTACATTCATTAAATTCCAGCTACTAGCCACAAAAGTGGGTAATACAAACAAAACCATAGGGTCTCGTAGGAAGAATGGGTTTCCAATAATGGTAGGGCTACTGGGGTACTGTCCGTCACAATACGTGGCCTAGATCACCGTACCGAGGATTACTCCCAATCCCCTGCAACACAAGGCCGGAACCATTCCTTACTGAACATTCCCAAACAAGACAACCCCGTAGTTGGCTGCAGATCCAACTGCCCACACAGCCGAACATAAAAGGGACATCTAGACAGGGGTAAATCTCGTCCTACTTGGGCATGACCCACTTAACCTTGCTGCACTTCCCCTGTTTTAGCCATTTCCGGTTGATGAGGCTTGAGGCTGCGATTACCTTTATAGGACACATTTATCTTAGAATGCTCATCGTCCACCTGACGATGTTCTGAAAGCATTCAATCCATACAAGTCCGTTCCGGGTTCGAACGGAACCGAAGTCACTATCTCGTTACACTCATTTTGGAATCACCCTCAGAGTTAATGATAATAGCCCTTGTACTCTGAATCTTCATCTCGAATCTGAAAGTAATACCTTCATTAAACTCATTTTGGAATCACCATCGGAGTTATAACAATACATAGTTCTTACACTTCGAGTCTTCACTTCACTTCACATGGATTTACGACCTAACGTTAATTTGGATCGATGTGGTTTTCGAATATAAAACCCGATCCCGGTCTCACCGAATCAAAAACGCCATTTTAATGTCCAAGTTGTACTTAAGGGTTTAAATAGTAGATATTCAGAATATCACTTATAATAAATGGATGATGCATAACACACAGATAGATAATCTACCATTATCAAATTCATCCACACATACCATAAAGTAGCATATATATCACATCTCAGGTATATCACATTCACATCACAACATATCACTAATGACATCCAATATCATCCAATATCACTAACTCATCCAATGATATTTATCATCCAATCGTTAATCATCCATAAACAAGTTTTGATCCAAACTTAATTAATTTAATTAATCCTTAATTAAATTAATTCCTACTTAATCACTTGGATTATCATTAACCAACTTACTTATTAATTAATTACCAATTAATTAATTAAACATCCCTTGATTATCCACTTCAATTAATCTCCCTTGATAAATTATCTCTTAATTACTTTAAGTAATTATTCCTTAATTACAATTTTAATTAATCATCTTGATTAATTACTTCTTAATTATCCCAATTAATTACCTATTAATCACCCTTTAAATTAATCACACTTAATTAATTATTATTTAATTACCCTGATAATTATTTCTTAATTATCTTTTTAAATTAATCACACCTGATTAATCACCTTTTAATTAATCACACTGGATTAATTACTTTCTAATTAATCACTTTTGACTAATTACATTTAATTTACATTTAGTAATTAAAACTAAATTATAGATTAATTATCCTTTAATTATTAATTTCTAATTAATTAATTATTTCCATTAATTGATGATTACTTCCATTAATTAAATTTCTATTTAATTAATTACTTTAACAAGTAATTATTCACATTATTAAATTCTCTTAATCCTTCTATTAATTAATTAGTCTTCAATTAATAAATAAATTTAAACCTTTAATTAATTATATTAATAAATTCTTTAATTAATAACAGAAGTGATTAACCCTTAATCACTTCCACCTAATTACTTTCATAAAGTAATTATCTTTTACTTAATTACCTCCGGTTATTATTCCTTAATTACTTCACTAAGTAATTACACTAAATTAATCCATAAGTGATTTACTTAATCACTAATTACTTCACCAAGCAATTTAATTAAATCATAAGTGATTATCCTTAATCACTTACTAATTTAATTCCTTAATCAATTATTTAACTAATCATTTAAGTTTAATTAAATAATTCTTTTAACTTCTTATATTAAAAAGATTCTTAATTAAGTAAATCATTACATTAATTAAATTATTATATTAACCAATAACTCTTGATTATTAATAATAATTGAATTATTCCAATTATCTTCATACATTTGTTTATCCTAGTTAATCAAAATTCGAAATTACTTGAGATAATCTTTATTTTAATTGGTCTCTAAATCTTTATCATTTAACTTATTTAAAATAGAACACTTTAGAAATCAATTTTAATTAAAACAATTTAAACATTCAAATTAAATTTTAAAACTTTCCAAAGTTATTAAATAAATAAATTTAATACAATCCTCATTTTTGAAAATTCACTTATTTATTTTAAAAACTTTTATATTTCAATATATATATAAAACTTATTTAAAACTTAACTTTGAACAAATTAGTTTCCTAAATAAAAACTTGTTTTACTTTTGTTTTAAAAATTTAATTATTTACAAAATCAAATTTTCTTTGTTTCAAAACTTTTTAAAACATTTATTGTTAAACTTTTAAAACTTAAACAACACAAAACCTACTCAACACAGCAACTTCGAGAAAAACACCTAGACGCTTGAATGAAAACTCGAGCAAACCCCTCTGGAATCCCGATGCGAACTCGAGACCATCCCTCACTACTCCCCTGCTTCGAGTCCAAACTTCCTTTGCACGAGACAAAACTCGAGCACGCGTTCTCTTCCCTAAAACCAGACTGCAGATGCATGAAATCGTGCACGTCAATGTGCACAACGCCGCCGAACGTTGGCGATCTTCACTCTTGCCTCTGTCAAGTCGACTTCAACCACGAGGATCACTCGCGACACCCAAAAATCCCAATTCGATCGAGCATTAAAATTTGACCCTCTGAACCCATCAGTTCGAAACAACCATCACCAGAAAGTCGACCCACACGGCAACCTCAGCCTCGAGAAACCCCGCCACCTTAACCGTGGCTCACTCACGACCTCCAGAACCTATGGCATCACGTGCGATCATTTCTGTAGCTCCTGTTCGCCGCGAAATCAAGATGAACAACAACGACACACTCAGGGTATAAAACCCTAATCCATTGATTATCGGCCACCTCAATCATTAATAAATTCCCAATGCATTTTTCTAATGAACTCCTACATCCCCTCGACCTTCATGCTCATCCACGACACTCAGTTCGCCGTCGTTCGCCACCAATTGGCCATTTTATCCAAAACAGTCAAACCTAGAATTCACACTAATCACTAAACTAAAAATCGTGATACAACCCTTAAAATTCATGGTTTTGCATCACGAATCCAATTATGTAATTCAAACTTAAAATTGATTTGATTAATTTTTGACCCAAATTTACTTTTACTGTAAATTTAAAATTCCTGACAAATGTTTCATTTTAAATACCTAAAATTATTTTTAGACGAAAGGTTACATGATTACAAACAACTTTTATTTACGAATCATAAGCCAATTCGAATTCAAAATTTAGTTATTGAATTTATTATAAAATTGAGACCTGTTATTTTACACAGAGCATATGTTTTAACTTCACAGGCAATCAAAAATTCATAATTCAAACATGCATTCAATTTATTTCAAATATTTCAGATAGCGTCATGATATCCATTCACAAGAACAAGATGAAATTCAGGTTTTCAAACTGCTTTTAAAAATTCATTTACTCACCTATATGCAGAGGACAGAGAACATAAGTTTGCAGGCTCTTGAAATTTCAATCTGAATTCTTCTGCATGTTGAATAAAATCCTACTGCTGATGTTTACCAGTTTTGCTTGTTGATAAATTTTCTAGCCTGATTGTATTTGAAGATCTTGCCTTGATTTTGAATATCCAGCTTATCTTCTTTTTGATTCAGATTTTCCAGATTTATTTCTTCCAGGTTTTCTTCTTTCTTATTTTTCAGATTTGTACAGTTTTATGTCTTTCTTTTTTAATCTTTGTTTTGTATTCATTTTGTTGAAATGAAGAAAAGGTTCAACTGAAAGTAAAACTTTTCTTCTTCTTATTCTACAATTTGATTTTAAATTAAATTTATCAAGAGAATTTGACATTTGTCTACCTTATGTTCTAATTAACTTACACCTATGCACATGTATTTACAAATGTCTTTAACATATATTAAAATGTTTACAAGTGTTTTAATGTTTAATTAGTGTTTTACAAGTGTTTTTAATGTTTTATTAATGATTTATACATGTTACTTTTCTTTTTAATAATTTATTTAAGCTATGTATGTAATTATGTAATATTTACATGATTAAAAAATGTTTTTATCTTATATAAATAAGCTTTTAGATTTTAGTAAATATTCAAAAGTGGCTTTATGTTAACCATTATAAATTTCTTATGCATTTGATCCAATAAATATAGCATATGTTTATATGCTTGAGAATTTTAATTTGACTCTATATTTATTTTCACAAACTAATTTTGCCTCATGTTTGAATTTTAAAATGAAAGAATATTGAAAACAAAAAGAAAATGAACCTCTAATTTAATTCTTATTTAAAACTCAAGTTAAACTATATGTTTATTTATATTAAATAAGAAATTATCTTTATTATAAAAATTTAAATCTCAAATATCATTTTTAAAAGTATTAAGTCAAATTAAAATGTTCAAATTACAAACTATATATATTAAAGTTTGAAAACACTTTATTAAATTCAACCAATAATTTTTCCCATTTCTAATATATATAAACAAACACCCTTTTAATTCAAAGTAATAATTCTACTGTAAAAATTCATTTATATCTATATTTAAAATTATCATATTATTAATTTTTTGGTTATTTATTTTTTAAAATAACAAATTTTATCCATTTCTAATATATATACAAATATATATACATTTTAAATGGAAAACATTTTTAATCATTAGTGTTGATACTTACTATATTAATTTTTGAAACAGAAATCCAAACCATAATATATATTCATATATATTACAATTTGAATATATAGCTTTTATTACATTAGAGACTTCCTATATAAAATATAAACCAATATATATACACAATATAAATGGAAAACATTTTGATTAGCTTTTGAAAAATAAATCTTACCAATTTTAAATTGCTAGAATAAATATTTCCAAATTAAAATATTATAAGTTTTCAAAAGAATTAAACTTGCCAATTTTATGTTGTTAGGAAAAATGTTAATGGATATTATCAAATTATTATTATTAGCCTTTACAAGAATTTTTAACTTGTCAATTTATGATATAAAATTATTAAATAAATTTAATTATTAACAAAGATTATTAAATTGATATTGCTCAAAATTCCGGGTCGTCACATTCCTTCACCCGTAAAAGCATTTCGTCCCCGAAATTTAAAAGCAAAGATAATTTATTAACCCAGCAGAAGTTTTTAACTTCAAACAGCAATCACACAAACCAATCCTACATTATCAATCTTAGCAATCAATTCAAACAAACAATTTTAATTATCTAGACAAAATTCTGGATAGAACTTCCTAATATTATCAAGAGTTTTCCAGGTACCTATACTGGAATACTCGCTCTACAGAAACTTAAGTAACTACACTACTATAACCCAGAACTCCCTCTCATCTGGATCTACAAATCTGAACAAGATATCAGACTAAACTCAAGACCAGCTCAACTATCAAATCCTTCTGAACTGCTGATTCTATCACTCGATGAATCATACACGTATTCCTCAGAGATACGTGAAATACAATGAATTCTAGCTATCCGAACTGGAAATTCAATCCTGTAGATCAAAATCTAATCTCCAGAGAACACAGGAAAATTTCAAAATACCTCCGGAAATAGCTCTCCAGTTTTACCAAATCTTATATCTCCTTCGATCGGATAAATCTAAAACAATATCCAAATTCCAACTTCTCATTCCAAATCTCCTCAATTCTGAACTGCATAACTCTTATGATGCTCCTGTGTCACCTCCATCTTTCCTGATCAACTTAACCCTTTCTGATAGCTTCATGAACAAACTAGACCAAAATCAAACCAATTTCCAGATCCTATTCAACAAAATGGTTCTCCTAAAAATTTGCCGAAAATCAAAACACAACACTACCCCACAAGTATTAGGGGACTTCAAACCTTCCTCTCTTATCTGGAATAGCCAAACAGTTGCACTTGACAACCTTGCCTTCAAATCCTGAAATTCCTTCATACTTGAATTTCTTGTAGAAATCTTCTAATCCAAGAAAACTGCAACTTCCGGTTGCTCCCATACTAGAATATCTGCTATCTCGCTTTCGCTGCACAACTTTGATCTGGAGTAGATGAGAATACCATCGAAGAACTCGAGCATAAACTTTCTCCATACACTGTTTATCCGACTCATAAAATCTAAGTGACCATTCCACTTGGTCAAAACATCCCAACAGAATCTTAACTAGAATACTAGATGATCAATCCCTCTCCAAAGAATCCTGAGCTGTTTCACCAAACTCTTCTTATTCTAAGAGTCATCCTTCTACATGGTTGAACCATCGGTATATCTCCTAGAATCCAATTCGATAAGACAATTCAATCTCCAATTCGGGTAAACATCTGATTTCCTCATAAACATCTGGAAAATCTCTGACTACCTTAATAGCCTTTACCTCCATATGAGATTCCTAAATTCCCAAACCAAAGAATACTCAAAGATTCCCAAACTAATCGCAAGTCACTTTTGCGATCCTACCTAGTTTTGATTCCAAAGAATTATCTTCACCAACAAGAACAGCTTTCCTAATCAAGATCAATCTTTCCAGAATGGTTTATTTACCAGAAAAACTGATAGATCACCTCCAACAAATATCCTGCTCTGCTGAGCCTCTCGAAGAAATGGATAACCCTTCACTATCTACCCGGTCTGCCGATTGTAGAATCCCAAAGATTTCTGAATCATCGAAGAAATGGGTCCACGCTGCTGCTTCCAAACTTTACTTCAATGATACTACTGAGCAAAAAGATCTTCCTTAAACAAAAGCATCTTGAAACTCAAAAAAATCTCCCAATTCCACTAAAAGATCCTTGAGACGGGTAGACATCTCCTCAAGAAACTCGGCTCCAAACCAAACACCAACCACTTGTTCTTCTTAAAGAAAACAATGAGACCATGTCCGAAATGAGGTAACTCATCGACCTTAGTCCCATACTTCAATATAGATAAGACTCCCTTACTTGAGATCCAGAAGATCCCTAAACATCCGAATCTTCCTTGCAGTAGGCACCACAGTTCCTTCAAACCTATCTAAATCTTGCTCCAAAAGAATATCATCAGAACCATCTATGGATACTGCATCCCGCCACACAGCTATTCCTTCCTGAAGTCACCAAGATACCATCACCTGCTTCTGCTCAGCTGATAGATTCAACTCTTGGAATTCCCACTAACTCAAGAGCAAATCAACCTCACACTTCAAGAATATACTCCAGTCCTTGAAAAGACTTCCTCTGGGATCAATGAAATCCTATTACCAACTACAAAGCTTATTCGAGATAGTATTAGATCTACAACCTCGGCAGATACACCTCCAACCACAACATATGAGCCTCTTCCATTAGTGGTAGTTGTGTTACACACACTCCTTCCTTATCTACCTCTATAACCTATGTTGGAAAATCCAAACAGATAACCCAACAGATTAGGTAGATATATAAATATATCTATATATAAAAGTTACAAGTACGCTGTCTCAAGAAAGAAGTCACTCCAAAGCCTAGGTATTCACTCAACCTAGCACTCTGATACCAGCTGTAACGACCCGCCTTTCTATCACCAGAAAGATGCATCATTACTTAAGAAAGAAAGGGATAGAAGAAGAAAAGAAAGAGAAGAAAGAACAACAACACATCAGAATCTCACAGCGGAACGAATGAAATATAATATATAACATATATATAGTATCATATACATCAGAGTACACAACTATACACCTCAATTTTGACAGTTATAACATTTCTGTCTAATGTACAATACAAGAACATGCATATAGAATAACATCACAGTGGAAACTCTATCTATATATCAACACTTTGAAACCTCCTGCTCCAAAGCTCCTCCAGAATTCGTCAAGGATAACCTGAATCACTTGACTACTCATACATAATATGAGTACCCAAGAGTTTAGTAAAATAGAAAATAAACACTCGGGTCAGACAGGGGTCTGGTGTGAGTAAACGGTTTAAAATTGCTTAACTTTAGAAAATCCTTTGAAAAGAAAGGTATCACATAAGACTTCCCACACATAAACGTGGAAAAGTTTTTACCTTACGCTAACCAAAACATTTGATGGGAAATCCAGTGATATTATTGTAGTGTCTAGGATTTTCAAGTAAATAAGAAATAGCCAAAATTGTTACATTCATTAAATTCCAGCTACTAGCCACAAAAGTGGGTAATACAAACAAAACCGTAGGGTCTCGTAGGAAGAATGGGTTTCCAACAATGGAAGGGCTACTGGGGTACCGTCCGTCACAATACGTGGCCTAGATCACCGTACCGAGGATTACTCCCAATCCCCTGCAACATAAGGCCGGAACCATTCCTTACTGAATATTCCCGAAGAAGACAACCCCGCAGTTGGCTGCAGATCCAACTGCCTACACAGCCGAACATAAAAGGGACATCTAGACAGGGGTAAATCTCGTCCTACTTGGGCGTGACCCACTTAACCTTGTTGCACCTCCCCTGTTTTAGCCATTCCCGGTTGATGAGGCTTGAGGCTGCGATTACCTTTGTAGGACACATTTATCTTAGAATGCTTATCGTCCACCTGATGATGTTCTGAAAGCACTCAATCCATACAAGTCCGTTCCGGGTTCGAACGGAACCGAAGGCACTATCTCGTTACACTCATTTTGGAATCACCCTCAGAGTTAATGACAATAGCCCTTGCACTATGAATCTTCATCTCGAATCTGAAAGTAATACCTTCGTTAAACTCATTCTGGAATCACCCTCGGAGTTACAACGATACATAGTTCTTACACTTTGAGTCTTCACTTCACTTCACTTGGATTTACGACCTAACGTTAATTTGGATCAATGTGGTTTTCGAATATAAAACCCGATCCCGGTCTCACCGAATCAAAAACGCCATTTTAATGTCCAAGTTGTAGTTAAGGGTTTAAACAGTAGAAATTCAGAATATCACTTATAATAAATGGATGAATCATAACACATAGATAGATAATCCACCATTATCAAATTCATCCACACATATCATAAAGCAGCATATATATCACATCTCAGATATATCACATTCACATCACAACATATCACTAATGACATATAATATCATCCAATATCATTAACTCATCCAATGATATTTATCATCCAATCCTTAATCATCCATAAACAAGTTTCGATCTAAACTTAATTAATTTAATTAATCCTTAATTAAATTAATTCCTACTTAATCACTTGGATTATCATTAATCCAACTTACTTATTCATTAATTAATTACCAATTAATTAATTAAACATCCCTTGATTATCCACTTCAGTTAATCTCCCTTGATTAATTATCTCTTAATTACTTTAAGTAATTATTCCTTAATTACAATTTTAATAATCATCTTGATTAATTACTTCTTAATTATCCCAAGTAATTATCTCTTAATTACCCTTTAAATTAATCACACTTGATTAATTATTATTTAATTACCCTAATAATTATTTCTTAATTATCTTTTTAAATTAATCACACCTAATTAATCACCTTTTAATTAATCACACTTGATTAATTACTTTTTAATTAATCACTTTTGATTAATTACTTTTTATTGACATTTAGTAACTAAAACTAAATTATAGATTAATTATCCTTTAATTATTAATTACTAATTAATTATTTATTCCCATTAATTAATGATTACTTCCATTAATTAAATTTCTATTTAATTAATTACTTTAACAAGTAATTAATCACATTATTAAATTCTCTTAATCCTTTTATTAATTAATTAGTCTTCAATTAATAAATAAATTTAAACCTTTAATTAATTATATTAATAAATTCTTTAATTAATAACACAAGTGATTAACCCTTAATCACTTCCACCTAATTACTTTCATAAAGTAATTATCTTTTACTTAATTACCTCCGTTTATTATTCCTTAATTACTTCACTAAGTAATTGCACTAAATTAATCCATAAGTGATTTAATTAATCACTAATTACTTCACCAAGCAATTTAATTAAATTATAAGTGATTATCTTTAATTACTTACTAATTTAATTTCTTAATGAATTATTTAACTAATCATTTAAGTTTAATTAAATAATTCTTTTAACTTCTTATATTAAAAAGATTCTTAATTAAGTAAATCATTACTTTAATTAATTATTATATTAACCAACAACTCTTGATTATTAATAGTAATTGAATTATTCCAATTATCTTCATACATTTGTTTATCCTAGTTAATCAAAATTCTAAATTACTTAAGGTAATCTTTATTTTAATTGATCTCTAAATCTTTATCATTTAACTTATTTAAAATAAAACACTTTAGAAATCAATTTTAATTAAAACAATTTAAACATTCAAATTAAACTTTTAAATCTTTAAAACTTTCCAAAGTTATTAAATAAATAAATTTAATACAATCCTCATTTTTGAAAATTCACTTATTTATTTTAAAAATTTTATATTTCAATATATATATATATGTTTGCGCCAAAATTGGTCACAAACCCCAAGTATTGTGAAAGCACTAGTGTTGGAATATAAGTCAGCAATATTCAAACACAAATCACAGATCTAAGCAGCAAAACAGGAAATATAAACAAGAACACACGATTTATAGTGGTTCGGCCATCTCCGGCCTACGTCCACTTCAAAGGTTTTCCTTTTTATTGATGTTCTTCGCTGATTACAATTGATTACAGCGGATTACAATGGATTATAGCTCTGAAATTCGAGTATAATGATGGTGATGGAGTACAAAGCAGAGCCTGGTGGAATCTTGATGCTTCAGAGCCTTGATCTTGCCAAAGAGAAATCGATCCCTTTTCTGAATGACCTGGGGCTCTATTTATAGGCGTAGGAGGCTGATATTTCTTCTAAAAGTACGGTAGCCCGCTTCAGGCACGTGAGGGGGCCCACATGGCCGAAACCTGGAGATCCGGGCCCACATTGGGATCGATTCGACCCTTGGTTCGAATCGATCAAAAAAGTGTCCAATTGTGATGAAACTTGGCGCGAACATTCTTCAACATGTAGGCAAACTCCTGTAAAAATTTCATGGGATTTGGATCATTGGATTGAGAGTTATCATCGATTCGAATTAGTGCTCCTCGGTACGCTGTTTGGTTCGAATCGATCCTATAGGTTCGTTCGAATCGATCACCTCGAACCCAAAGGGTCGAATCCATGCTTCTGCGACGTGGCGCGCGTTCTTCGAGTCGATCCACCTATCTCTCCGAGTTGAATGGGTCAAGTCCGAGTTCTTTGCCGTGTTCACTGGATGACTTCGTGGGTTGGATTCGAAGGTCTGCTTCGAATTGATGGAATGGTACTCGTTCGAATCGATCCAAATGCGTCACTTCGGATCGATTCGAAGTCTCCTTTAACATGATGGATTCGAAGATAGCATGGAGCCGAAGCCATGATGGGTTTGTGGTCGTGTGAAGATGGATTCAAACTTAAGATGGATTCGAGGCATTGCTATCTAGGGGCTTGCTTGACGGAGTCGAAGCGAAGGTGCTTCTCGTGTACACGAAGTATGGCAGCTCCATGGATACGAACTCTATAACCTGGAGGGATTCGAAGAGAGGTCATCGTGACGGATTCGAGGGAGATGGAGTCGAAGCCGATGGAGTTGAAGCAGGATGGAGTCAAAGGAAGACGTCAACTGATGGATTAGAACATCACTTCTTCTTATGGATTCGAACATGATGGGTTCGAACTAGACGGGTTCGAACTAGACGGGTTCGAACTGAGCAATGTCCACCCTTCTTAACTCGATTCTACCATAACTTGAGCATACGACCACGGATTGACTTGAAATTCGAAGTGCGGACTTCTATGATCTCTCTCGCTATGTCCTATCAATTGTGGCCCGATCCGGGCTCGGACAAAATTCATCGATATCCATGGTTATCCTGCAATGCATGGTTGATATTCAAGAATAGTAATCATTGATTTTTAGTAAATTTTGGGTATCTCAACTTTGCCAAAAGTTGGGATAACAATATATATATAACTTATTTAAAACTTAACTTTGAACAAATTAGTTACCTAAATAAAAACTTGTTTTACTTTTGTTTTAAAACTTTAATTATTTACAAAATCAAATTTTCTTTGTTTCAAAACTTTTTAAAACATTTGCTGTTAAACTTTTAAAACTTAAACAACACAAAACCTACTCAACACGGCAACTTCGAGCAAAACACCCAGACGCTAGAATGAAAACTCGAGCAAACCCCTCTTGAATCCCGATGCGAACTCGAGACCATCCTCCACTACTCCCCTGTTTCGAGTCCAAACTTCCTTCGCACGAGACAAAACCCGAGCACGCGTTCTCTTCCCCAAAACCAAACTGCAGATGCATGAAATCATGCACGTCAACATGCACAACGCCGCCGAGCGTTGGCGATCTTCACTCTTGCCTTTGTCTAGTCGACTTCAACCACGACGACCACTCGCGACACCCAAAAATCCCAATTCGATCGAGCATCAAAATTTGACCCTCTGAACCCATCATTTCGAAACAACCATCACCAGAAAGTCGACCCCACACGGAAACCTCAGCCTCGAGAAATCTTGCCACCTTAACCGTAGCTCACTCACGACCTCTAGAACCTACGGCATCACGTGCGATCATCTCCGATAGCTCCTGTTCGTCGCGAAATCAAGATGAACAACAACGACACACTCAGGGTATAAAACCCTAATCCATTGATTATCGGCCACCTCAATCATTAATAAATTCCCAATGCATTTTTCTAATAAACTCCTACATCCCCTCGACCTTCATGCTCATCCACGACACTCAGTTCGCCGTCGTTCGCCACCAATTGGCCATTTTGTCCAAAACAGTCAAACCAAGAATATACACAAATTACTAAACTAAAAATCATGATACAACCCTCAAAATTCATGGTTTTGCGTCACGAATCCAATTATGTAATTCAAACTTAAAATTAATTTGATTAATTTTTGACCCAAATTCACTTTTACTGTAAATTTAAAATTCTTGAACATATGTTTCATTTTAAATACCTAAAATTATTTTTATATGAAAGGTTACATGATCACAAACAACTTTTATTTACAAATCATATGCCAATTCGAATTCAAAATTTAGTTATTGAATTTATTATAAAATTGAGTCCTGTTATTTTACACAGACCATATGTTTTAACTTCACAGGCAATCAAAAATTCACAATTCAAACATGCATTCAATTTAATTCAAATATTTCAGATAACATCATGATATCCATTCACAAGAACAAGATGAAATTCAGGTTTTAAAACTGCTTTTAAAAATTCATTTACTCACCTATATGCAGAGGACAGAGAACATAAGTTTGCAAGCTCTTGAAATTTCAATCTGAATTCTTCTGCATGTTGAATAAAATCCTACTGCTGATGATTCCCAGTTTTGCTTGTTGATAAATTTTCTAGCCTGATTGTATTTGAAGACCTTGCCTTGATTTTGAATATCCAGCTTATCTTCATTTTGTTTCAGATTTTCCAGATTTATTTCTTCTAGGTTTTCTTCTTTCTTATTTTTCAGATTTTTATAGTTTTATGTCTTTTTTTTAACCTTTTTTTGTATTCATTTTGTTGAAATGAAGAAAAGGTTCAGCTGAAATTAAAACTCTTCTTCTTCTTATTTTACAATTTGATTTTAAATTAAATTTATCAAGAGAATTTGACATTTGTCTACCTTATGTTCCAATTAACTTACACCTATGCACATGTATTTACAAATGTCTTTAACATATATTAAAACGTTTACAAGTGTTTTAATGTTTAATTAATGTTTTACAAGTGTTTTTAATGTTTTATTAATGATTTATACATGTTACTTTTCTTTTTAATAATTTATTTAAGCTATGTATGTAATTATGTAATATTTACATGATTATAAAATGTTTTTATCTTATATAAATAAGCTTTTAGATTTTAATAAATATTCAAAAGTGACTTCATGTTAACCATTATAAATTTCTTATGCATTTGATCCTATAAATGTAGCATATATTTATATGCTTGAGAATTTTAATTTAAGTCTATATTTATTTTCACAAACTAATTTTGCCTTATGTTTGAATTTTAAAATGAAAGAATATTGAAAACAAAAAGAAAATGAACCTCTAATTTAATTCTTATTTAAAACTCAAGTTAAACTATATGTTTATTTATATTAAATAAGAAATTATCTTTGTTATAAAAATTTAAATTTCAAATATCACTTTTAAAAGTATTAAGTCAAATTAAAATTTTCGAATTACAAACTATATATATTAAAGTTACTTTATTAAATTCAAAGCAATAATTTTTCCCATTTCTAATATATATAAACAAACACCCTTTTAATTCAAAATAAAATTTCTACTTTAAAAATTCATTTATATCTATATTTAAAATTATCATATTATTAATTATTTTGGTTATTTATTTTTGAAAATAACAAATTTTATCCATTTCTAATATATATACAAATATATATACATTTCAAATGGAAAACATTTTTGATCATTAGTTTTGATAATTACTATATTAATTTTTGAAAACAAATCCAAACCATAATATATATATATATATATATATATATATATTCATATGTATTACAATTTGAATATATAGCTTTTATTACATTAGAGACTTCCTTTATAAAATATAAACCTATATATAGACAATATAAATGGAAAACATTTTGATTAGCTTTTGAAAAATAAATCTTACCAATTTTAAATTGCTAGAATAAATATGTCCAAATTAAAATATTATAAATTTCCAAAAGAATTAAACTTGCCAATTTTATGTTGTTAGGAAAAATGTTAATGGATATTATCAAATTATTATTATTAGCCTTTAAAAGAATTTTTAACTTGTCAATTTATGATATAAAATTATCAAATAAATTTAATTATTAACAAAGATTATTAAATTGATATTGCTTAAAATTTCCGGTCGTCACAGGAACTAAGGTCAAAATTGACAGCCTAAGTTAATACAGTTATAGACATATTAATGAAGTAATTATGAAGTTATATTAAAAGATAGATATGATATACAAAAATGCATAGTAGTCCAGAAGAAGCCTGTCTGGATGCGAAGTGAGCAGCCTGTATTGAAGCTACAGCAGTGATGCTGAGATGCGAAGTGAATGGAGGTAGGACGAAGCTACTATAGAGATGTTGAAGCTAACTTATAACATGCAGTAGTGTGCGTATATATACATAATTGGAGAGCATGTTGAAACATATTTGTAGTGATGCTGACGGCGAGCAAACTGGAGCTGAAGTGCTGTATTGATTCTAAGAACTTAACTGATGTGCATCATGCTGCACAAAAGAGGAGATGTGCCGACACTAAGAGGAGAAGCTGCTTCTAATACAGAGCAAAATCTCAACAGTCCTGGAGGTAGCTTAGGTGCTCCACTAAATGGAATAATGGGATCTTCTACGAGAGAGAAACAACCAACAACGCTATTGTCAGTAGATTTGACGGAAGTAGCAAAAGGACACATTGGGACGCAAACGATATGTCATGGTAGAAAGGTAGTTGAAGGAGAGTAATTTGTTTGGGTGGAGAATGTTTACGATCCATAAGCGTCAATTTATAAAGCACCACAAAATGGCCATTGCACGCTATCCGAATTAGTTGAAGGGGGTTCTGCGATTTGGCCCGAGTATCGTTTGCGTTATTAGTAAGTTACTAAACACTATGTAGTTATATTCTGAAACTGTGTTTTAAGTTTGTTATATATACTATGCTTGTATGCTATAATTTGTGGTGTTGGTATGAAGTATCCTTTATGGTGTTTATATGAAACATAAATGTTTGGTGTTGTTCTAATTATTGATCATATGTTTTCTTAATGTTAATACTATATATTTTTTGTATAGATTGTTTGTAGCTGTAATAAAATATTGGTGCTATATAGTTTGTTTGATATTGTTTTAGTTATCACGGATATAAGTGTTAGAAAATAACCTTTCCTAATGGTTATAACTGTGATATAATTTGCATTTGTCACGGTTATAAGTGTTAGAGTTTCCTTTTTGGTAATGGTTATAAATGTTAGAAACTATTGTTCTATCGCGGTTATAAGTGTGATACTATCTAAATTTCCCACGGTTATAAGCGTTAGTAATAACCATTTTATCACGATTATAACCGTGAATAAATACTGTTCTGTCACGGTTATAAGTGTGATAGTATCTAAATTTATAACGGTTATAAGCGTGAGAAATTACTATTTTTATCACGGTTATAACCGTGAGCAAAAGTGTGACTAAATTTGCCCACGGTACCTATTTTCACGGTTATAACCGTAAAAAATTAGTTTTGTCACGCTTATAACCGTAAGGAAATTGCCTTTCTGGTGTTGTGTTCCTTATGCATTAGCAAAAGGAATTATCATGCATGCTATATTGTATACAATCTCGTATTTGTATTATGTATGTATTTAGTACATAAAGCAAATAAAAAATCCGAATTAAGATCATCGATGGTAGTTTAGAGTGTTCTCAAGTATTTCTGAGATACTAAAGAGTTGTTTATGGAAATAACGAACTACTTATGAATGAGTATTCGTACTCGAACGTCATAAGCGAAATCGAGTATAATTTGTCAATATTAAATTCATGTTCAAACCTTAATTAAGGATCTTTAATTTAGAACTTTTCGAAATGAAAGGGTGTGGCTATTTTATTAAAAAGGCTAAGTACCTCGCATTGAATAGTGCCATAATAAAAGCAATCTGTAAATGTAAATGTAAAAATTTATAATTGAGCTAGGAAGATTCCAAGATTGACAATACCGCGTTATCGTTATATGATAATAGTGGCATGATGAGAACTCACTAGAAATCAAGGAACATACATTGAATAGTGCTATATGATAGCGATAATTTATTAACATCAAATAGAGTTGATTAACACAGTAGATAATTAAAACAACATAGCAGATCTATTCATAAAGGGACTAAGCTCGGTAATTTCCCACCAAATTGATCGAATGGATAGGATTGAGATTCCATAATTAGCCCCAAGTGAAGTGGGAGATTGAAAGAGTCAGGGGTATGCCTTACGGGTAATTCTGTACTTTATTATAAATTATTAACTCTATAATAAAACCTCTTTTGAACTGATAGGTGTTTTCTCTTTCTATTATATACTTGATATAATGTTTTATATTAATCAATTTAGTTTTAGCACTTCTAAAAATCCATAAATGATATGTTTTGTGAAATAATTACAATGTGCTGTAATCGTGAGAAATTCAGCACAATAAATATAACTTTTAAATATTTCTAGTAAAAACGTATCAAAATTGGATATCCATACATCCATTTAGACTAGAGTACATAACACTCTCCAAACGTTGGGCAATATACTACTGCTAAGGGCACCAAAGCTTTACATACTAATACTTATTAGATGACAATGTAATAACTCACTCAATAATTTTTGATTGGTTAATATAACTAAGGTCAAACGGAAAACATCGAAGTGATAATATTGCACAATTCTGTCGAATTGAGAATTCTGTCAACTTCAGTGTGGAAACTCCTCTTTGCTTATAGTTAAATCATGGTATTACATCCATCGAAAGAGTATAGATGGATCGAGTTGAAGATTTGGAAGTGAAACACCATTTAATAGGAAATTCAAATCCTCGGTTATATGAGGTTAGTATCACCATCAATTGAGGTCAACTCAAAGTCAAAATCTTTGGCGAGAGTAGATTGGTTAGTATCAATTGTTATAATTGAACCAAATATTTTGTGTTTAGACTATACAAGTTGAATGTGGATGATATTGGAATTTTTACCATTACCAAATTTCATAAGTTCTAACGTGATATGGTTCCGATGAAAAGAATTGATGCAAATAATTGTCACCATGGGGACCGATTAAAATAGGTAAAATTAGATCTTACTGAAGCTATGTAAGCAATAAACTTGGCCACGGTGCCATTCCACTAGCTAAAGTGATGTGTGAGTCAATATTCGAATTGTTCGATATTAATCGTTGATCGAATTTACACCTACAAGTCACATAATCAAAATGTTAAATACTTCAACTACCATCTGAATTAATTAAATTATAATTTTTATAAATTGATTAAATTTGTAAAATATTACTTATAAAAATTTATTTAATTTATGTTGATTAGGACTAAAAATAACGTGTATATAGAAGTTATATACAGACGTATCGATATACGATATTGGAGCATGTTTAAACTTGATTTAAACGTAAAATTATCTGATTGGGCTTGAAGTTGAATGAGGGCCCATATAGGGGAATACTATAACCGAGTGCATAGAAGGGTTGAATTGATATGGTTTTTGAATTGGCAAAAGAAATAGTTGATCTAGATCCACGATTAGCTCCTTTTTCTCTCTAATTTATTAACCCGTCACTTTCGACCTCTCTTTTTAGTCCCTCCCTTTTCATATTTCTTATTGAAACCCACCACAGCTACCCCATCATTTCAAGCTTAAAACACATATTCAAATAAAAACAGTGCAATGGATCTTTCAATCAAGTAGCCTTTTCTGGAAAAGATTAGATTCAGATCCAAAGGGGTTTGATTGGTTCAGCATTCAAGGTGTTACTATTGAGCTATAGCTTGTTAAGATAACATTCCAATACACGCACATATGTATGTATGTACGTACGTACGTACGTACGTATGTATGTATGTATGTATGTATATGTATCTATGTATGTGTATGTGTATATATAAGCACGTATTTATCATTTATTCATATTTATATATAGTCAGATTAGATATATATTATGAATCTTTATATACGTCTGTTGTCATCCTAGAAAATGAATATAGAATCTATTGCAACTAAATTTTTTTTACATATACATATAAATATATATGCTTTCGTCCAAAGAAGTAAAAAAATTGAGTTAAAAATGATTTAAAAAGGTTTTTTGAACAAAATTTGAATTTTAAATCATTTAAATATATGTATATAATATATGTAAATTTGTTATCAAATTTAATACAAGTTAGTAACTGGAAAAACATTTAAAAAATTATGTCTATGTGTATTAAAATTCGAATATTTATACACATATTTGTTTTACAAACATAATGCATTAAGTTAATTCTAATAAAAAGAATTCTTCGAAAACATAGTTAATTCTAATAATTTTTAATATATATTTAATTTACACGATATTTATATCTAAGATAAAAATTAATTTTCTAAATGATATTAAGTTTTTATATATTCCACAGAGAAATTTATTTTAAATAATAAAAAAAGTTAAATCCATGAGGATTTAATTAAATAAAAAATTGATTTTGACAAAAATGATTTGGTTGAAATAATACGTAATTAAATATATATATATATATATATATATATTATCTATATACTTTGTTATATAATATCATTTTGTATTATAAAATTTTTAAATATTAATTTTAATATATAAATATATATGTATGTATTTAAGTTTAAAAAAATATTTTGTACTTATATGTTATTAAAATATAATATTTTTGAAATTTAAGGATATTTTATATCCAGATCTAGATTTGAATTTTTAATTTTAACTATCTCCATTTATTCATATAGATATAGTACTTTATGTTTTTAAATATGTATACATGTATATATATAATAATAATAATATTCCTTTACATTAAAATTTATATGTATATATTTATTAAATATGAACATGATTTCATATATCACATCAATATATATGTATACATATATATATTAGGCATTACACATGTATATGAAGGGCCTAACATGTTCATTGAGGTGTAAATCCCAACACTTATATATAGGCATGTCAAATCATATGTAGTGTATATGTTGCAAGCGCATGTACGTGTACATGTATATATGTACACATGTACACATTATATAACACAAATATTACATCAAACCAAAATTTTATTAACAAACGAAATAAAATAATAATTTTATTTTAAAATTTAGGTCAAATCTAAATCAATTTAGACTTCATAGGCCCACTACAATCCAAATGGAAAAATAATGGAAATTCACTCATTTAGCCCATTGTGTGTTGGCCAAGATCTAATAGAAACTTCCATTTCGACTTTAAAAGAGCCTTCAACTGACATTGTCACTTCCATAGTGGCCACCTTTGAGGCCGCCATCACTGAGATGCTTATCATTGCTAAATCCAATTTGATATTCAATTTTTGGACCAAAAATGGTCATAAACACCCCATGGTATGTGAAAGCACCAATATCCAATCCAGACACAAAAATATGTAGGGGAATACATGAAGAACAAAATTAAAACTGTCGAAAAGCACGTAAATAAAGACACAGATTTATAGTGGTTCAGCTTTCTCCGGCCTACGTCCACTCCAAAGGTTTTTCTTTTATTTGTTTATACTGCTGTTTATGGTTACAAATCCATGGAATTCAAGAAATAAAATGGCAGAGTATAGCATAGATAGAAGATGAAGAGAAGCAGAATGAAGATCCCTTTTCTAAAGCCATGCCTATCGTATTTATAAGGGACAGATCGGGCTGAAACTTTGACAGAAGATTCGAGAGACTAATACGAGGTCACCTGGAAATTTCCAGGCCCATTGGGGCCCACAATAGGAATCGGTACCGATCCATTTTTTGGTTCCCAAATGGGGAGTGATCCCTCTTGGGGACTCTCTATGTTGTATTGTGCTTATCCACCAAGTTTCATGTCATTTGGATCAACAAAGCTCGAGTTATTGATTGTTGAATGCGAGACTACCCCTGGAATGCAGAACCCTATGAAATGTGGACGACCGATAAGAGAATGTCGATCCCTTTCCTTCATGTGATATTCCAAAACCTCCAGGTAGGCACATGCCCGCCCTCCCTGCGGATCCCTTGTATAACCAATCATGTCGATCCCTCTCATTCACTAAACTATGTCCATCCCTTCGTATTGGAGCATGTCGACCCCTCCATCTTGCTAAGCTATTAGAATACCATTCCCTTTGAAACCAACCATGTCGATCCCTCCTCTATGAGCCAATCCATGGCGATCCCTTCCATCCATTGAACCATATACCAAACTTTAAACATTCTACTTTGCTTATCTTTCAATTCCATTCAATCCCGAATTCATGTAACCATCTATACCTGATTCTTGGGCCCCACAATCATCACTTTGAAATCATCAGATTTGATAATTGTGAAGTTTATTGGGTTAAATCCGCCTGCATAATGCCTTACCAAAAGGCGGATTAACACTTTTCCCTCAAAACAACCCTTGCGATAGGAAGGCATGTTTTAATTGTCATAGATCCAAAAGTCAAAATCCATAATCCATTGATTTCCATATTTTCCAATCCAGAATCCAATTCATTGCTAATTCATTTCCTTGATCTCTCCAGATCATTAGCAAAATCCATGACTGTTCTGAGTCGATATCTAATTCCAAATCCATTCCAAATTCATTAACCAAATCGACAATCTCTACGGTTTCATTTATCCAAATCTGAGACCGCTCCGGGTCCATATCCGAATCCATAGAACTCTTCGGGTAATTAGCCTAATCTAAATCCTTGATCTCATCGGATGCTTACCGAGCACAATCCATACTTGACCATCTGAGTAGGCCGATCTTATCACTCTCTGACGAAGTTGCCTACCCCTTGTTACGCATAGTCCATACCCGACGATATTGATCTCTCTGAACCCTTGCCAAGCACAATCCATACTTGATGACCGGTTAGGTTTTATTGTCCGGCTTTGACTCTTCGATCAATGGCTTAATCCATGGGGTATCCTTCTTCGGCCTATGTTCCTAATCGAGGACTTAAACCATGAGGTATCCTTCTCCAGCCTCGATCCCCAATAGATGAGTGAAATTGTTGAGTATCCTTCTCTGGCTTTGATCCCCGGTTGAGGAATTAATCCACATAAGAATCCATCCCGTCGCACTCCGATGAAGGGACTCGTGACTTATGGTAATTGCCCCATCTCTCTGGTTGGGGTCGTAACCGTGACTTGTGTTATTTGTTACATTAATCCAGACTTAAGCATCCCTAAGTCCATAAACTAAAATTCCATACAACCAATAAACCAGAGTTCAAAGCAAACAAGAAGAAATAAAATGAATTTTACAAACCCGAGTATAGCGGTCTATCGTCATCTTAGAGCATCCCTAGGGACCATCCCCCATCCCGTAAATGTGTAAATGACCTAGCCATATTACTTCAAAGTTTATTACTTATTCCATGTCATCCTAATCAATTGATGACAAGTTAACAATGATGCTTTGATCTAGTTCCATTTTCATTCGAGGTGGATGGCGGTTGCTTCTGTTCCACCGCCGCATCCCGAGTCCTTATGTGTTGTTGCAACTGACCATTCCTCAAGTGTTCCTCAATGATATCCTTCAAATGCTTATAGTTATATCTATTTTCCCATCCAGCTCATGGAATAGGCAATGCTTTCCTGATGCCAGCTCGCATTCGGAGGGTACCCTCCTTGTTGACCTTCGATATTGAAGGCATCCTCGAATATCCAAATAAATCCTTTCTATAGATTCAGTCAAATCCATATAAAAAGAGAATTTTGGTTCTCTCCAATTACTTTTCAACACATTCATGCCATTATTCATTTTTCATTTACCTTTATCGGTCTTGTTTACATCTCTTGATGATCCTCCACCTTGCATGGCATTCACCTCCGGCCTCCCTATCGTAGGAACTTTTTCGCTTCATGATAAAAATCCCCGAGATCCATGGGTGGATCATGTGCCAGTGAATCCTTGGACTCTGTGCCATCAACAATTCCATATAAAATTTCCATCAAAACCATGGATAGATTTGCATGATCCACCGGTGCTGCTGCGAAATTAAATTTGTTAAGAAACTCCTCGGGGACTCTCTGGTCGTCTGTTTTAATGTTTCCAAACTCATCATATTTTTGGGTCTCGAGATGTGAACCCTGAACTGCCTCATAAACCGTTCAATCAATTCCGTCGATGTGCTAATAGAGCCGCTTTTTGATTGTCTGAACCATAGTGTAACTATATCTGTTACGTATAAGGGGATGCACCGTGCCATAACTTCCTCCGATGCCCCTAATACTTCCATGTTTCTCATGTATCTTTTTAGATGAACGACATGATTTTTTTCTTTCATATATCTAAAGCGTTGGTAGTTTGAATTCTGACGGATTCCTAGATCGCCTAATATTTGAAGCGAATGGACTTCTATTTACATCCTCCGGGTCCCGATTCACTAATCCTCCACGCATAGCCCGTCTTATTGTCTCTGCAAACCTATCATTGTCTTCCAATAGTAGTCTCATATCATCCTACCCAAGCTGTCCTCCGAGTCTACGAGGGAATTCCAGAACGTACTCCTCTGGGCAAGCATCCAAATTCCAATTTGCACCAAGCTCCACGGGATCCATTGCGGGTCCTCTAGCATCATAATCAATAAGACCCTGGGGCATGCCTCTTTGCCTTTAGGGGTCAGTACCGACCCCTCTGAAGGGATCAACGTCGATCCCTCTAGGATGGCGGGGGACCACCCTTGACTTCTCTGTTCCATTTCTTTGTCTATTAGCTCCATTTTCATGTTTTCGACTCTAATTTCCAATGATTCCTATTGCTTCAACTCCTAGGTTCTATGCTTCAGTTTTTCTAATCTGTTGGAGTAAATTCTGGATCATTTCCTCCCGCCTTTTCGGCATCCTCTCCTGCATGGCATCCATCATTGCTTCCATTTCTTCCTTAGTAATGTAGGTAGATGCTTTATCAGCTCCAGCCCCCGAGGAAGCTTCCTAACTCCCTCCATATTGGATCCTTTCTGGTAATGCTCTCCTTGTTGATTGTCAAACCATTGCTTCCTATATCTAATTATCCAAGCTTCCAAATCTAAGATCCTAGCTTTCAAAATCCCAAGTCCCTTTTAGTGAAAGCACCAAAATGTTTAGGCCAAAATTGGTCACAAATACCCTGCTGTTTGTGAAAGCACCAATATCCAATGCAGACATAGAAACATAAAGGGAAATAAATGAGGAACAAAATTAAAACAGTTGGAAAGCAAGTAAATAGAGACACGATTTATAGTGGTTAGCCTATCTTCGGCCTACATCCACTCCATAGGTTTTCATTTATTAGTTTATACTGCCGATTACAGTTACAAATCTATGGAATTCAAGAAATAAAATGGCAGAGTATAGCCTAGTTAAAAGATGAAGAGAAGCAGAATGAAGATCCCTTTTCTGAAGCCATACCTTCTGTATTTATAGTGGAAGACGTATATGGATTGGGATAAAACTTTGACAGAAGATTCGAGGGACCAAGATGAGGCCACCTAGAAAGTTCCAAGCCCACTAGGGCCTACAACAGGGATCGGTATCGATCTTTATTTTGGTACCCATATGGGATACGATCTCTCTGGGGACTCTCTATATTGTATTGTGCTTATTCTCCAAGATCGTGTCATTTGGATCAATAGAGCTCGAGTTATTGATTGTTGAATGCAAGATTACCCTTGAAATGCCGAACCCTATGAAATGTGATGACTCATAAGAGAATGTCGATCCCTCCCCTTTATATGATATGTCGAACCCTCTAGGTAGGCACATGCCCATCTTGCCTTAGCCACGCTGAACCATACACCTCCATCCATGCCAATCCCTCATATAACCAATCATGTTGATCTCTCTCATTCACTAAATTATATCGATCTCTTCATATTAGAGCATGTCAATCCATTTGATATGCCAACCCCTCCATCTTGCTAAGCTATTGGAATATACCGATCCCTTTGGAACCTACCATGTCGATCCCTCCTCTATGAGCCAATCCATGATGATCCCTTCCATCTGTTAAACCATTTCATAAACTTTAACATTCTGCCTTACATATCTTCCAATTCCATTCAATCTCGAATTCATATAACCATTTGTACCTAATTCCTGGGCCCCACAGCCATTGCTTTGGAACCATCGGCCTCGATAATTGTGAAGTCTATTAGATTAAATCCTCATGTATACTACTTTGCAAAAATGCAAGTTAACATTCAACATCTCACTCCTTCGGCTGCTCAATCAGTCCATCCTATTCCTGAGGAGAAAGTCATCGAGTCCCCGTCAAAGGCACTTCGTCTAGCCAAGGTATATCTTTAGTCTCTCTAATCTTCAAGATACTTTAATTCTTACCCGAGGATGTCATTATTATATATCTTTTTTTCTATCAAGTTACAGGTCATCCATCGCTCTCTCTACCTCCAACTACTCAAGCTCCGAACCCAAGCGCCATTATAATGATATCTACCATCACTAACACTCTAATTCCTCCTTCCAAACCAGGCTCCGGCATAGACTCAAAAAAGATAGAGGCATTAGAAGGGTTGGAGGATGTTGATCCATCTTTGGAAGAGGAGCTGACAATCATGAGTATGAAGGAACCAGATTCTATTTCAATGGTGGAGAGGTTGGAGCGCAACTTCAACAGGATTAAGGTCAAGAAGGAACCGAAAATAGAGAAGCCCCTAGCCAGTTCAGGAAAATCCACACCTAATCCCAAAGCCCATTCTCTAAAAATAAAGCCTCCCTAAAGTCGCAGTGTTAGTGCCTTGAAGACCTCCAATCCTTCCTCAAGAAAAAAATGAAGATCTTATTTATTAGACGATCGAGGATGAAGCTTCTTCATCCAAGGAAAGTTCTGTAGAGAAGAAGGGGGAGGAAGAGGAAAAAAAGGCTATCACAAAGAAGTGCAATGCCAAATTAGCTATCAAGAGCAGCAAACGAGTGAGAGGGAAATATGCAGCCATCTTGGTTTCTAAAGACATATTCATTTTGCCTTCATTGTATTTTATTTCTCTTTTGTCATTTCTTGTGTATAAACCATCAATGCCTGGGAATAAACTCGTATCATTTGTACAAAAATTATGTAAGTAAAAGACTACTTTCTATTTAATTTTTTATATTTACATTATTGTTTCTTTTGTCTCATTGGCCTATATTGCCGCCTAGATATATAATTTAATCATCTGTAATTTAATTAAATTCATGTCATACGTATATATCTGTGCAATGCTATTATTTACTACAACTCTGTACGTATAAATAAACTCATGCAATTGTTCAATGTTATTTCATTACTTAGTTCTATTATGTGTTTCTTTCTTAGCTGAATAAAAATGTATTTCTTTAGTTAACTCTAACTATCTTTGGCTAAGCGCATCTTACTAAACCATAAATAGAACCATATCACTTTGGCCAATTCTATGGCTAACCTTGTTATCTTCGGCCGAATGTACTCCATTTGACCATAAATAAGTACATGTTTACAAAAATGTTAACTTGGCCCCATTTATTGTCTTTAGGAAACAGACATGTCGATGTCTGTCCTTGGATATCCAACTTTAATTTCACCTATCTCTAGGTGATAATCATAGATATCGTATAAATCAGCCTCTTTTATCATCGACCGAACAAAACATGTCGGGCTGGAAACATGGTTGTACCTATAGAAAATTCAATTATATATCGGCTCGTATCTTCGGAATTGGAGTCTTGGATGCTTATTTCTGAACATCCACCTGTGACCTTACCTATCTCTAGGCATTGATCAAATGCTCATCGACCATCTTTGCTTATCTTTGGTTGAGCACATCTTGCTAAGCAATTAGCATAGTCATCTTTGGTGCTTATCTCTGGGCATCCAATCTCGATTACATCTATGCTTGGGGTATGATTAAGAGCATTCATCGACCATTTTCGCTTATCTTTAGCCAAATACATCTCGATTGGCCATTAGAATGGTAATTCAAGTGAAAATTACAACTCTACACCCATTCCTATCTTCGAGATCTGGTGTCTAAAATGCCTATTTTCGAGCATCAATCTTTGACCTGGCCAACCTTCAGGCATGAGTTAAAGATTAGATATGTAAGGGAAATCATTCGATCAACCCAAGCACGATTATACACCTTCAATCCGATCATGGATTCGAGAAGTTCATCGATACCTATCTCTGGGTACTTAGACATCTTGTTTTTCACTACATAAATGTCCTTTTTTCCGCTAATCATGCATTAGAATTTTAAGAATACGGTTCCACTAATTACAAAAGACAACTTCATTTATAAATAGGAATAGCAAACTGTGACTTATTACATCTCATCCCATCACTCAAGATGTCTTATTTGCAAAAAACAAATGAATCACTATGAAATAACACCATAAGTGCTTGCTCTCTACGTCCATGGAGTTGGAATCCATCTACGGTTGATAGCTTAAAAGTTTCATCTCTAAGCCTCTACTCAATCACATAGGGACTTTCCCAATATGGTTCAAGTGCCTTCATACTAGAAAAAACCCATTCAAAACAAGGTTGACTATCTCAAAGGTACAGTTTCCAAACATAGAGTTAAAATGCCTAGACACTCTTTTTTGGTGAGAAGCTACACTTAGTTCGGTCTCTTTTCACTTTTTGGCAACCAAATCTAGGGATTCCTACAAGAGTTCCTTATCATCTTGGCATCATAATGCTTTATTTGTTGAGAAGGGACTTCAAATTCAATTGTAATCATGATCTTGGCTTCGTGGGCCAAAGCAAATGTGGTATGCATAATCATGCATTTATGGGTTATCCTATAGGCCGATAATGCCAGTGGTAACTCATTAACCTAATTGCCCTTGGCTTTCATTAATCCTTTCTTTAGGATAGTTTTGATGATCTTATTCAATCCTTCCACTTATCCATTTGCTTATGAAAGTGCTACTTCCATAAAGCTCTTCTCAATTCGGTATGAGCTACAAAAGTATTTGAACTTGGCACTCACGAATTTAGTTCCATCGTCAGTGATAATCTTCTATGTAAAACAAATCGGCAATGATATTCTTCACCACAAAGTTGATCACTTTCTTCATTTTAATCATGGCGATTCCACTCTAGTTACAATAATAAACTTTGATTTCCTCGTTGATATCGATGGCACAATGATTATATCAATTCCCCAAACCGCACATGGCCATAGGATAACCATTTGCATAAACTCTATAGATGGGGCTACGAGTATCTTCGCAAACCATTAGCAACTATCACATATTCTAGTGTATTCAGCGATATCTTAGCTGATTGTTAGCCAAGAGTATCTATAACGAAGAACTTTCTTTGCCAAAATCTACCCCATATGTTATCACCGCATCCTCCTTCGTGCACATCCAAAGGATTTTCTTAAACTACATCTTTAGTGACACACCAAAGCAAGGGGGTCAAGAATCCTCTTTTATGCAATGTTCCTTGCATATAAATCATGGTACTTGATGTAGAAGTTTTCCTTGTTTATTTCTTCCAGTTGGGAGAGTTCTCTTCAACAAGTAGTATTTTATTTGAGTCATCCATGACTTCTTCTCCTCGACCTCCAAGATCATGTCAAGATCCATTTAGTTGATGCTTGGAGCCAAAAAATTCTATTGTAATGAGTACCATTAGCTACGCATCCCAGAGCTAGCAAGTTTGGCTAATGAATCAACTTTCATATTCTCCTCTATAGGGACGTGCATTATCGTATAATACTTAATGTCATTCGATTGTTCTAGAACTTTCTTTAAGTAAGAGGAAAATCACATGCCCTTAGCATGCAATTCCTTCTTAACTTGATAAACCACCAACCGAACATCGTTGAATATGTACACTGTATTGATTTCCAGCTCTCTTACTATCTCGAGTCCCACAATCAACGCTTCATACCCGACTTTGTTGTTTGTCAATGAAAAATACAGTTTCAAAGCATATTATATCTTCCATACGTCCGGTGTTACAAGAGTCAATCCTACCCCAGAACTACGTTCATTGGGGGCTAATCTATGTACATTTTCCATTGGGAAGTTGGACCATACCTACTTCAACTTCTCCACTCTAGACGGCGAATTCAATAATGAAGTCAGCCAATGTCTGTCCTCATATCTCCATTCTAGGATGGTAGGTTATATCAAATTGACTTAGCTTGATATTCCACTTTAGCAATCTCCCTGAAATCTCGATTTGATGCAGTACTTACCTCAACGGCTGATTAATCGACGCTTTGATGGGGTGAGGTTAAAGTATGGTTGCAAATTCCATGAAGAGATCAATAAGCAAAACTCAAGTTTCTCTAGCTTTTGATAATTCTTTTCTGCCCTAGTGAACCACTTGCCGATGTATTATACGGGCCTTTGGATTTTAGACTCTTCATGTACCAAGGCTGCACTCGATGCATGGGTTGATATTGCTAAGTAAACGAATAGATCTTCTCCTTCCAAAGGCTTAGACAAATTGGTGGTCTTTCCATATATTGTAAAATATTCTAGAAATCTCCGTGACATTCCTTTTTTCCAAACAAACTTTACTTTTTCTTCTTAAGGGAATCTGTGACGCCCCACCTCTATATCCACGCTAGACAAGAACATTACGGTGAATGTTGTCAACTAGCACGGAGAATAAGGCTGTTGAGGAGCGACCATCCATGTAATTGCTTTGTGCGAGCACCGATATGTCAGATAGTAAATCATGCATTTTATTTCAAGAGGAAATCCGACATACCGATACAAACTCAAAGCTACTACACAGTGGCTATATAGATCCTTCGGAAACAAATATAGAAATACGCATAACATAAATCAGTCACGGATAATTCATATCACAAAGGCGGAAGAAGATATGAATATATAATTAACACATGGAAGTGTATATCAGAGTAGTGGTCTAAAAAGATCCACAATAATACAAAAGAATAGCAACACGTGCTATACTAAAGAATACAACTATGAGCCTATATCTCAAGTGTATACAACAAAATAAACTACTAATCTAAGTAGTTTGCCAAAAGTCAGAGTAATGAATCCCTGGGGAGAAGTCAAGCAGAAGCACCTGTAACATCTCGGTCTGATCCGAGTATTATTTAATAAGAAAATAATAAACGGATCAGTCTAACTATAAATATCAGATGAAACGATATAGAATAAGAGATATGACTAAACACACAATAATCACAATGCCAAGCTGTGATATATATATAAGTAGTTGAAAATCATCAAGGGATTAATCAATGTCACAAAATCTACACAAGAATCAAAGAAACGTCATACTCCTTATTTCGTTCATCAAACCACAATTATTGACGATTATATCAATGTCAATCACAAAAGTCAATGACACACAAATTCACCAATGCACAAATATTGATAAAACATATCAATGGAAATCACGAAAATTGGTGAAGCATAAATTCTAGAAATCATCTCAAGAAATCCAGTCAATGACACACGAATTCACCTATGCACAAAAATAGATAAATCATATCAATAGAAATCACAAAAATAGGTGAAGAAGAAAATTCCAGAATTCGACACACGAAATCCAGAAATCACACAAAATAGGGGGGAGGCCTATCACACGAACGGGAGCATGAAAACTCACCAACATATGTATCACACGAACGAGACGCTATCTCGTGGTAGCTAGCCATTAATTTTTGACACACGAACGGCCCGAAGACCATGGGGTGCTACCCCAAATATGTGAGTTGAAACTCACATAAACGGGGTTTAGTCTCCCTCGTAGAGAAAGAGACATCGCACATTGCTAGTCTAAATCACAAAAATGATCGTCATGATCATCAAGAAGTGTCAATTACAGTAAGCTAGTAAATATATGAGCTTAGCTTCATGTCCCATAACCACTAGCTTAACTTAAATATTTACGAACAAATTGTAGATCTCCACTAGAAAATTGTCACAAGAGATTCAATCGAACAAGTCCAAGAATTAACCGGCGAAGTAAACGCAAGCGTTTCATACCACTTGTTTTACTAAGCCGTTTAATTAGATTTCTCATACGAGTGAGGTAAAGGTTTGTATATACTAATAGATTGGAAAATGGTTTTATAAACGAATTTGGTATTAAAATAGAATTGAAATCGTTTGAGGAAAGAGTTTTGATATTTACTACTAGTATTGAAACCTTTATATTTTTAAAGTGACAAAACACGAAAATGATTGTAGAATAATCAACCACCAAAATTCACATTCAAAGACGTGAATAAAAATCCAAAGGAATCGATCCGAATCCATCAAAATGGGTATTCCCAAAAATTCCAAGAATAGAAGTCATTAAAGTCGTAGCAACAACAAGTGGGAAATAACACGAATCGATGGAATTTGGAAACCAAGCAAAAATATGCACAAATATGCACAATTAGGCAAATAGGTGCAGGTCAGTCGACTGACTAAAAGGTCCAGTCGACTGGACCAGAGGCATGGAAAAATAATTTCCTACAGTCAGTCGACTGACCTAAAAATCAGTCGACTGAATGCAGGGAAAACAGAGGACCCGAGCCTCTGTTAGTGCCTTCGGAATGCCTATGTGCTACAGCCAGTCGACTGACTCAAAGGTCCAGTCGACTGACTGGCATCAAGGCTGCTTTCCAGCCTATAAAATGAAGATGCAATCTTCATCAAAATGCAATCGAGCGAGCACGGTCACTAGGGGTTTATGCAAATCGACTACCCGACCCTATAAGCTCTTCGATGCATCACCAAAAACAAGTTCAAACAACAAAGCTATGATTTTTGAAGATTTGAACTCAAAACACTAAAAATTTGGAATGTTCACAAAACCTATCCAAATCAAAATCAAATACACATGAATATGTGTTAGGAATTTATTCCTAACAATCGAAGATAATTCATAGACATAGATGTGAGATAAAAATCTCACTTTTGAACCCAAACGATTGAAGAAGGTGCTTGAAAGCAAAGGAGAATCAACCACTCTTCAAATGCAACTCAAGAAGCTTGATTCTAAGCTTTAAAAGAAAAACATTCCCAAAGTTAGGTTTAGGAATTTCTGAAATTGATAAGAGATTGAGTTGGAGAAGAAGAAGAGAAGCTTACCAATGAGTTCTTTTATTAGTTTGGAGCTAGAACTTGATTTGCAAAAGAAAACTAGGGCTTGAGTTTTAATTTCTCATCTCTCCCACCATTGTTGCTAAAGCTTGAGTATTAGGAATTGGAAATGAAGTAAATGAGGAGGAGAGGGGTTGGGACTGAATACATAAGTGGGCTCAGCGCAAATCAAAACCCTAAGTGAAAATGTAGCAAAAAACAACTTACTCCAAACATATCGAAGCTTATACTCAAAAAGGTCGCAAACGGCATTTTAAACTCAATGGGAGTGGTCTCGAGTCCTAATTCAACCGTATGAAAAAAGTAGCTTTTCAAACAAAATTCCGAGTATCGATAAAATATTTAAATATAAAATCGATAAATATGCGGGTTGTTACAGGCTCCCCTCCTTAAAGAAATTGCGTCCTCGCAATATTTAAGAAGAAAATATAAGGTAACAACCATAAAAGCATATTCAACACAAAAGAAATTTGAAATAAAAAGTTCACCTCAAAGAGCACGAGAAAGTAAGTCCGGATGTGTTCGCTCGATGAACTCTCTAGACTCCCAAGAACAATCCTTAGGATTTGAAGACCATTGAACTTTCACAAGCGGGACATCTTTATTTCGAAGGCGTTTGACCTCTGAAGCAATAATTCGAATAGGATGTTGTTCATAAGTTAAATTAGGCGAAACTTCAATCTCTTCCACAACACCGGGCTCAAGAATGGAATCGGAATCTCGAAGGCATTTCCGCAATTGAGAAACATGAAACACGTCATGAATAGCAGAAAATTGAGCCGGTAATAAAAGGCGATATGCCACGGAACCAATACGTTCGGTGATAGGGAACAGACCAATATATCGAGGTGCTAACTTTCCCGATCGACTGAAACGCACAACACCCTTCATAGGTGAAACACGAACAAACACAAAATCTCCCACAGAAAATTCTAATTTCCTTCTCCGGTTATCAGCATAGGATCTTTGTCTACTTTGGGCTTCTTTCATCCTATGACGAATAAGGTCAATCTTTTCTGTGGAATCACAAATAAAATTTGGACCTAAAACCAGCTTCTCACCGGCCTCAAGCCAACAAGAAGGAGATCGGCATGGCCTTACATAGAGTGCCTCGAAAGGTGCCATACCAATACTAGATTGGAAGCTATTATTATAGGAAAATTCAACAAGAGAAATATGATCTTCCCAACTTCCACCAAAATCAAGAACACATGCACGAAGAAGATCTTCAAGAGTTTGATTCACACGCTCGGTTTGTCCATCGGACTGAGGATGATAAGCGGTGCTAAAATTAAGCTTCGTTCCCAAAGCTTTTTGAAGACTCTTCCAAAATCCACTAGTAAACAATGGATCACGATCACTAACAATAGAAGTAGGAACTCCATGTAATTTAACAATCTCTTTAACAAAGAGCTTGGCCAAAAGAGGAACGGTTCGGTTAGACCGAACGGGAATAAAATGGGCAGATTTAGTAAGCCTATCAACAATCACCCATAAGCTATCATGACCCGAACGAGAACGGGGAAGGCCATCTATAAAATCCATGGAAATTTGATCCCACTTCCAAATTGGAATTTCTAAAGGTTGCAATAACCCACCGGGCCTTTGATGTTCGGCCTTAACGAGTTGGCAAGTCATGCAACGCTTAACGAAGTTAGCGATGTCAAGTTTCATTCCCTCCCAATAATAAAGTCGCTTCATATCCGCGTACATTTTACTACTACCGGGATGAATGGTAAATTTAGAGCGATGGGAATCTTTTAAAATATCTTTTCGAAGATCACTAATATTTGGCATGATAAGTCTACCAAATTTTCGAATGCCGCCACGAGAATCAATATCAAAGTTTTTCAAACCTTCAATATCAATTTTATCCTTAACATTTTGGCCAAGAAGAGCCAATTCGGGATCTAGCCTTTGAGCTTCAAGAATGCGGTCTAAAAGAGAAGGATGAGCCTCAAGGCTACATAAAATAAGAGATGAACATAAATCGGAAACACGGTCTCGAATTTCGCAAGTGGATAAAATCTCGAGATCGTTCCATTCGGATATCATCATAGAAACAACCGCTTATTGCTTTCGACTAAGTGCATCCGCAACGCGATTTCCCTTTCCGGGAGTATAAAGGATATCAAGATCATAAGGAGCAAGAAATTCGAGCCAACGTTGTTGACGCAAATTAAGTTCCTTTTGAGAGAATAAATACTTCAAGGACTTATGATCGGTGTAAAGAACAAATTTCTCTCCTAAAAGATAATGACGCCAAATACGAAGGGCGAAAACAATAGCCGCGAGCTCTAAATCATGAGTGGCATATCTAGTCTCAGTAGGCTTCAATTGCCTAGAGGCATAAGCAATAACACGTTCTCTTTGCATAAGAACGGCACCCAAACCAACGCGACTAGCATCGGTATAAACAACGAAATCTTGATTTCCCTTGGGAATAACAAGAATAGGAGCATCAGAAAGGAGTTCTTTTAATTTCTGAAAAGAAGTTTCACATTTGTCCGACCAAATGTATTTAACACCTTTCTTCGTTAAGCTAGTGAGAGGCACGGCAATCTTAGAAAAGTCTTTGATAAAACGACGGTAATAGCCCGCCAATTCGAGAAAACTACGAATCTCTGTCACACTCTCCGGTCTCTTCCAATCTTGAATCGCTTCAATCTTTGAAGGATCCACAGAAATTGCGGACTCGGAAATAATATGACCGAGAAACTTCACACGAGATTGCCAAAAGTGGCATTTAGAAAATTTTGCCTTTAATTGATTACTCCTAAGAGTTTCCAACACAATCCGAAGATGTTTTTCATGCTCCTCTTCGGTTTTAGAATACACAAGAATATCATTGATAAAGATGAGAACAAACCGGTCGAGGAAGTCTTTGAAAACTCTATTCATAAGGTCAACGAAATAAGCCGGAGCATTCGTTAGACCAAGTGGCATAACAAGCCATTCATAAGATCCATAACGAGTACGGAACGATGTCAAAGGAATACTATCCTCTGCAATACGAAGCTGATGAAATCCAGTAGCTAAGTCTAATTGTGAAAAGAATCTAGCACCACTAAGTTGATCGAATAGATCATCAATCCGAGGTAAAGGATATTTATTTTTGATAGTAAGATCATTAAGCTTGCGGTAGTCAACGCAAAGCCTAAGTGTTCCATCGGATTTCTTCACAAAAATAGCTGAAGCTCCCCAAGGCGAGGAACTAGAGCGAATAAATTGCTTCGTCTCCAATTCAGATAATTGTTTACGCGTCTCCTCGTTTTCTTTATTGGACATACGATATGGAGGACGAGTGATAGGTTGAGCTCCAGGAATAAGATTAATTCTGAACTCTATTGCTCGCTTAGGTGGTAATCCTAAAACGGGCTCGAATATGTCGGGAAATTCACGAACGACGTAAATAAGAGAAATAATATCACCCTCATCATCATCATCGTTATCACGAGGATTTAAAGAATATAAAGATGCAACCAAG
This sequence comes from Allium cepa, assembly GCA_030765085.1. Taxonomy (NCBI): domain Eukaryota; kingdom Viridiplantae; phylum Streptophyta; class Magnoliopsida; order Asparagales; family Amaryllidaceae; genus Allium; species Allium cepa. The sequence goes on along the minus strand of CM060939.1, from coordinate 645,666,468 downwards.
CTGGAATCTGAATCTTTAAGATTAATAGAAATCTGCTTAACAGATTGAGGATGTCGAAGATGAATAGTCCGCTCAGGACACGGGATATGAGCTTCATAACGGTTAAGCCAATCCATTCCCAAAATCATTCCAAAGCCTAAATAACGCATGACATGCAAATCGGCTCGGAAAGAAAAATCACACAAAATAATCTCGACATCTTTACACAATAAACTGATTGTCGCGGATCCACCAACCGGATTCGCAATTCTCAAAGAAGTCATTAAACACAAAACATCCAAAGAAAAAGTATCAACAAGTTCTTTTGATATAAAAGAATGGGACGCACCCGTATCAAAAAGAACTCGAATAGGACGATCACGAAATAAAATAATTCCATCCAGAATAGAATGAGAAATACCTTGGCCACGAGATGTGTTGCCAGGGGCTTGAGCAACATTAAGCTTTCCCTCCTTCCTATTTTGAAGTTTGGGACATACATGCATAAAATGGTCCGGGCTTTTGCAATAGCGACAAATACGAGGCTTTGAACACTTGTTCACAAAATGGTCCTTCGAACCACAATTATAGCATTTCCCTTGAGTAGAGGAAAAGGTCTTTTCAACAGGAGTTGCTTGCGTCCCTTTCTTATTGGGATAAGGGCCTTTGAATTTGTTTGGCCTCTTCTTGCTGTTGAAGTTTGGTTTGGAACCCACCACTTCAACATCATTCTCCCTATCCGCCTCTTCAAGACGAAGAGCGATATCAATGAGTTGGTCGAAAACTTTAGAAGTAATGGCTTCTTGAGATTTTTGTTTAAGCCATAGATGAACCTCTGGTTCTTCTTTAAAGAGGTGTTGATGTATTCAACCCCATATTTGGAAAGCGACTCGAAGGAGGCGACGTAATCAGTCACGGAGGACTCACCTTGAACAAGGTCTATAAATCATCGAGCCAATGTCACTTTCTCTGCTTCTGGTACAAATTTCAACTCGAAGCGTTCCCGGAATTTCTCCCAGGTGAGATCCGCTTCATTAATCTCAGAAATAAGAAGCTCGTACCAGTCCAATGCTCTTTCTCGGAGCATACTAGAGGCAACCTGAACTCGGTGAAGGTCAATAAGATTCATGCGAGAAAAGATTCGATCGCATGACCTTAGCCAAGCCTGTACTTCAATAATAGTTTCGGAACCTTTGAATGGCTCCCCACCCAAATTAGTGTAATCGCTGCACAAGCGTGCAAATCCCAACTTTGGGTGAGTAGGTTCCGGGTTAGCTCCAGCTGCTTGAGCATTCGTCACTAAATCAAGAAGCTGTTGAGCAGTCATAAAAACTCCATCCTGGGGTGGAGTGCTAGATGGTACGGCTCTGGGGCGGCCTGGTCTAGACATTTTTCTTTCTTTAGAAAGAAAGAAGAAGAAGAAGAAAAAGGTTATTCACCAAATTCAATATCAAGCAATTCTTGATAGATAAAACAAGGAATCATAAAAGAAAATAGGATGAATCGGTACGAAGACTCGAATAAAATCCTAAAGCATGTCTCCTAAGAAAGACTTAGGACGATGATCCTTGTTATAATATTCCATATTGTTCCGAAGTTTGGCTCTGATACCAAGCTGTGACGCCCCACCTCTATACCCACGCTAGACAAGAACATTACGGTGAATGCTGTCAACTAGCACGGAGAATAAGGCCGTTGAGGAGCGACCATCCATGTAATTGCTTTGTGCGAGCACCGATATGTCAGATAGTAAATCATGCATTTTATTTCAAGAGGAAATCCGACATACCGATACAAACTCAAAGCTACTACACAGTGGCTATATAGATCCTTCGGAAACAAATATAGCAATACGCATAACATAAATCAGTCACAGATAATTCATATCACAAAGGCAGAAGAAGATATGAATATATAATTAACACATGGAAGTGTATATCAGAGTAGTGGTCTAAAAAGATCCACAATAATACAAAAGAATAGCAACACGTGCTATATAAAAGAATACAACTATGAGCCTATATCTCAAGTGTATACAACAAAATAAACTACTAATCTAAGTAGTTTGCCAAAAGTCAGAGTAATGAATCCCTGGGGAGAAGTCAAGCAGAAGCACCTGTAACATCTCGGTCTGACCCGAGTATTATTTAATAAGAAAATAATAAACGGCTCAGTCTAACTATAAATATCAGATGAAACGATATAGAATAAGATATATGACTAAACACACAATAATCACAATGCTAAGCTGTGATATATATAAGTAGTTGAAAATCATCAAGGGATTAATCAATGTTACAAAATCTACACAAGAATCAAAGAAACGTCATACTCCTTATTTCGTTCATCAAACCACAATTATTGACGATTATATCAATGTCAATCACAAAAGTCAATGACACACAATACACCAATGCACAAATATTGATAAAACATATCAATGGAAATCACGAAAATTGGTGAAGCATAAATTCTAGAAATCATCTCAAGAAATCCAGTCAATGACACACGAATTCACCTATGCACAAAAATTGATAAATCATATCAATAGAAATCACAAAAATAGGTGAAGAAGAAAATTCCAGAATTCGACACACGAAATCCAGAAATCACACAAAATAGGGGGAAGGCCTATCACACGAACGGGAGCATGAAAACTCACCAACATATGTATCACACGAACGAGACGCTATCTCATGGTAGCTAGCCATTAATTTTTGACACACGAACGGCCCGAAGACCATGGGGCGCTACCCCACATATGTGAGTTGAAACTCACACAAACGGGGTTTAGTCTCCCTCGTAGACAAAGAGACATCGCACATTGCTAGTCTAAATCAGGAAAATGATCGTCATGATCATCAAGAAGTGTCAATTACAGTAAGCTAGTAAATATATGAGCTTAGCTTCATGTCCCATAACCACTAGCTTAACTTAAATATTTACGAACAAATTGTAGATCTCCACTAGAAAATTGTCACAAGAGATTCAATCGAGCAAGTCCAAGAATTAACCGGCGAAGTAAACGCAAGCGTTTCATACCACTTGTTTTACTAAGCCGTTTAATTAGATTTCTCATACGAGTGAGGTAAAGGTTTGTATATACTAATAGATTGGAAAATGGTTTTATAAACGAATTTGGTATTAAAATAGAATTGAAATCGTTTGAGGAAAGAGTTTTGATATTTACTACTAGTATTGAAACCTTTATGTTTTTAAAGTGACAAAACACCAAAATGATTGTAGAACAATCAACCATCCAAATTCACATTCAAAGACGTGAATAAAAATCCAAAGGAATCGATCCGAATCCATCAAAATGGGTATTCCCAAAAATTCCAAGAATAGAAGTCATTAAAGTCGTAGCAACAACAAGTGGGAAATAACACGAATCGATGGAATTTGGAAACCAAGCAAAAATATGCACAAATATGCACAATTAGGCAAATAGGTGCAGGTCAGTCGACTGACTAAAAGGTCTAGTCGACTGGACCAGAGGCATGGAAAAATAATTTCCTGCAGTCAGTCGACTGACCTTAAAATTCAGTCGACTGAATGCAGGGAAAACGAGGACCCGAGCCTCTGTTAGTGCCTTCGGAATGCCTATGTGCTACAGCCAGTCGACTGACTCAAAGGTCCAGTCGACTGACTGGCATCAAGGCTGCTTTCCAGCCTATAAAATGAAGATGCAATCTTCATCAAAATGCAATCGAGCGAGCACGGTCACTAGGGGTTTATGCAAATCGACTACCCGGCCCTATAAGCTCTTCGATGCATCAGCAAAAACAAGTTCAAACAACAAAGCTATGATTTTTGAAGATTTGAACTCAAAACACTAAAAATTTGGAATGTTCACAAAACCTATCCAAATCAAAATCAAATACACATGAATATGTGTTAGGAATTTATTCCTAACAATCGAAGATAATTCATAGACATAGATGTGAGATAAAAATCTCACTTTTGAATCCAAACGATTGAAGAAGGTGCTTAAAAGCAAAGGAGAATCAACCACTCTTCAAATGCAACTCAAGAAGCTTGATTCTAAGCTTTAAAAGAAGAACATTCCCAAAGTTAGGTTTAGGAATTTCTGAAATTGATAAGAGATTGAGTTGGAGAAGAAGAAGAGAAGCTTACCAATGAGTTCTTCTATTAGTTTGGAGCTAGAACTTGATTTGCAAAAGAAAGCTAGGGCTTGGATTTTAATTTCTCATCTCTCCCGCCATTGTTGCTAAAGCTTGAGTATTAGGAATTGGAAATGAAGTAAATGAGGAGGAGAGGGGTTGGGACTGAATACATAAGTGGGCTCAGCCCAAATCAAAACCCTAAGTGAAAAAGTAGCAAAAATCAACTTACTCCAAACATATCGAAGCTTATACTCAAAAAGGTCGCAAACGACATTTTAAACTCAATGGGAGTGGTCCCGAGTCCTAATTCAACCGTATGCAAAAAGTAGCTTTTTGGACAAAATTCCGAGTATCGATAAAATATTTAAATATAAAATCGATAAATATGCGGGTTGTTACAGAACCAAAGAACAATATATATTTGTCTCACTTTCAAGATGAACCGACTCGGTGCATCGACCTTCCCATTCAAGTTTGCATTTCCTTCCTTGTCTTTAGAGTAGTAACATCTTTCAATGCTTTGGTCTTCTCTAAGTTTGCTTCAAGGCCCCTTGAATTTACAGTGAAATCCAAAAACTTACCGATGCGACTCCGAAGGAGCACTTCAATGGATCAAGCTTCATTTCATACTTCTGAAGCACATTGAACAACTTCGAGAGTTCATTCGTGTGATTCATTAACTACTATGACTTCAGAAACATATCGTCCATATAGAATTGCATAGTCCGTCTAATTTGATCTTTGAACATCTTATTTACTAATCGTTAATAAGTAGCTTTGGGATTCTTCAAACTGAACAACATTACTCGATAATGGTACAACCCCAAATCAATCATGAAACTCGTATGCTCCTCATTTTGAGCATGTATTGCTATTTGGTTATGGCTGGGGTATGCATTCATAATGGATAGCACTTCATGTTAGGTAGTTGAATCCATAAGTTGGTCAATCTTCAATAACGAGAATTGTCTTTCGGGCATGCTTTATTCAAGTTCGAATAATCAATGCATGTCCGCCACTTTCTATTTAGCTTCTTGACCAATACATGATTTGATACCCACTCAGGGTATAGTGCATCGTGGATGAAGCAATTTTCCTTCAACGTATCCACGTCTTCTTTCAGTGCAGCGGATTGCTCCATACCCAGACTTTGTCTTTTCTGCTTCACAACAGGGCCTCTTGGGTCCACATTTAATGCATGGCATATTATCTTTGGTCAAATTTCATATATATTGGAATGCATCTAAGAAAACACATCTAGATTTTCTTAGAGAAAACTTACCAACTTCCTTTTTCATTTTCATGTCGAGCTAAGATCCAACCTTGAGAACCTGAGTAGGATCATCATCGATCGATCGAAATGTAAATTGTTAGCTCCATTTGTGTTGCCCTCGCATCCTTTGGCTCTTTAAGGGAATCCATAAGATAGTAGAACCTATTATAGGACCTAATTTACGGCTTGGGTAGTAGTTCCTATGCACCAGTAGTTTTGATGCAGAGAATCTTCTCTATATCCTTTTCTTTCTCACGTCATTTTGCTTCTATGAGCTCTATGATGTAGCATTATCGACCAATGCTCTAGTCGCCTTGAATAGTTGATCAAAAGATATTGTAAAGCTAGATAAAAAGTAGAATATGAGACTGGTGTAGGGTCGTGCCCTATGCTTCAACCGTTAGCCATAGGTTGGTAAAGGTCCGCAATTCCTATGCGTAGTGCTTAGTAGGATGAAAGGGTAGTTACACACATGAAGGAGCTCATAGCTCTATATACTCACATACGAAAAAGGTAAACTGCTGACTACATTTGGAAATCCTTGATGATGGGAGCCTCCTAACCATATCTGGAACATAGTTATAGATTCCTAACTGTATCTGAAGCTGTGCAGTTAATGCTCCGCTATTACCCCGTTATAAGCCCGCTATACCCCGTAGCGGATTCTCACCGTTACAATTTTACCAAATAGCCTTAAATAGAGTCTTTTTGCTTTAAGCCCCACTATTTCCACTATATCCCATTATTCCCTCTATATTTCACTATTCCAGCGGATATCTTCTTTAAAAGAAATGAACTGGAAAATGTCATTTATGCATTATACAAATTTTGAAATTGAATTTTTAATTGAATTTTTAACATATTTTCATAAACAAAAATACTCTAATATTCTATTAAATTTAATCATGTTAAATGAAAGTTTACATTTATTTACAATATATTACACATGTTATTATTTAAATTAAATACGTATTAATTGTAGTTAAATTGAATGTTAATTTCTATTTAATTATCATTTATATATTGGTACAAACGTTAAGTATGAGTTTATTATGCTATTTTAGACTCATCCGCTATATCCTCGCTACATCCTCACTATATCAAAGCTATGACTTTTTGCTGCTCCACTGCGTTGAATCCGCTGAGTGCTTTAACTGCATAGATCTAGAGTATTAAATATTTCTCCTAACCGTATTTAGAGACTTATGTGCATCTAGTTGAATTGAAGTATGATAGACCATCCCAACACGTTCAAGCCATAATTGGAGATAAGTTAATATTTTGTCTATGAAAACTATTAGGTTCATAGTGACCATAGGAAAACCATGTATTGAGATAGATAAATTAAGTACTTAGGATGCGTAATCCAATGTGCATTACATGATTATACATAATTGTGTTTTAACCATTGTGGATGCAGGGGCACATTATACGGTTAATATGTTTTGGTAAATATAATAGTGAGGGAGAAAACCCGTTCTGCATAGTAGCGTGGTCTTACTAGATATCTATTAGTTTGAGATGGTATGTTATTATTCACACCGGACTTTTTATTCGATTCGAAGTTTATGTTTTCCCTTTATACTCTCAGATGCTCAAAATTAATTTGAGTACATTTAGAGTAAGGTTTTTCAGGTTTCCAATTAGACGAATAAACTTCTAGAGACATTAAAAAGAAATATAGCAATCAGAAGCTTAATCTATTTCCCCTGTGTAATTTGGTTTTCTCTATTTAGATGCAATGACAAAGTTGTATAATTGCCAAGTATTTGACTCTGATCAACCAAGGGGGCATCTTCATATGTCGCTCTTGGATATTTTGTAATAATTATATTTTCTCTGAACGTAGGGTTTACGAATGAGATTATGTAGTGAATATGAAATATCAATTAAGAAACGAGATGTGAAAATTTGTTATTAAACTATGTTGAATTTTTTTCATATTCAGCTTCTTTTAATAATTGACATGAATAACATAGTCGCGTTTCTATTGAGAATTAATAACTATGGATGACAATAACATCCATAGCAGTTAGGCTTGGGCCTCGGAATGAGGGATGTTAAAAACAACCATTTTAGATTATTGTTCCAACATTTACAATAAGTTTCCAGTGCTCTCACTAGTATGCTTGATAAACACATTACTTTGCACTACCTCACTTGACGGCCTACTACAAATCGGCCTACGGCCAGGTCTTCCTATTCCAAGCATAAAGTTAGGATTTCTTTTGGTAAAACTCTTCCATGGTAGGTGATTGCTTTCTTTTAAGCAATTTACCAAAACCAGTATTAGAGTGAACCCCTTGAATCAATGCCATAAAGACAATATCCTCCTTTGGATACTAACTTCAATCACTATAGTGTTGAATCATTTCAATAAATCCTTCAGAGTCTATTAGGAACTCTAATGGACGTTTGACAAGGACATCACATCCTTCGATCGAGTAGTATGGAGTATATGTTGCTCCATGAACCTCTTCGCTAACTAGTCGAAAGACAATATGGACCTCTGCGCGAGCCAAGTAAACCACATCATAGCTATCCCATCTAATAATATGGAGAAGCACCTGCATCTCACTACATCAATAGCATGGGCACCATCCCCACGCCATCCATGTTTTAGAAGATATTGTCTTAGATTAGTCGTTCCATCATAAGACGACATCGTGGCATCACAAACTTTCTAGGATAACTCACATACATAATGTTATTATGAATGAGGTTCAGTTAGGCGATCAACCCCACTCATCATTTCTTCTGTGATGATTTTCATTTAGCTGTCTCTTTACAGTATCCGTTACAAACTCTTCACTAGTTTAGGAAGTTGGACTGCGAGCATCGGGAATGACATCGAGCATTTGACTCTACAATTGCTCTTGGTTATTTACACGAGTCTAAGTTCCTCTATCTTTAGGAGAGCCATTTGTTCAAACCCTATATAATGCCTTACCAGTGTTGTGGCATCCACCTAAGCACCATCAGTTTGAGTAACGGTATCTTATATTTAATCGGCACTGGCATCTTGCAAATGTCCATCACTATCAGACAGGTTCACTAATTCTGGTGGTTGTCCATTGTCCCCAACTTCATTGTGGTCAATACAGAAATGATTGTTGTCAGTACCGACCATGTTGGTCGTGGTCAGAACAACTTCATCTCCTTCTCGCTACTTCTTCGATGTTCCAACAATCTTTCTCTTTACCTTTTGCTTGCCTTCTCTTTTGTTTTAACCTAATGAGGATGAACTTTCCTCTTCAGAACTTTAAGAAGGTAAATCTCTATGGCTCTTTTTATGCCATTGTGGTTGATGGGACAATAAAGCAATGCTTTTCTCCATTCTTTCAAACATTCTGACCATCCAACATCCTATTGTTCATCTCAACCATCATTATGTCTATTTCTGCTCTAGTCACCATCTCCTGCAGGGAAGATGGTCCTGGCAAAGCATGTGTTAGCTGATTGGTCTCTTCATTATGCTAAGAAGCTTCATTTTCTCCACCAATAACTCTATGTATCATGGAAGTCTTCTTGGGGCCATATCATTCAAATTTGACACTACAACACAAAATCGTTTTAACAATGCCAAAATGGCAGCGGCCTGGCATCAAAAAACCTTTCTGATGCCATATCGAAGCCATTCTAGCATAGGTAAAACTAGCATAGGGAAAAAATTCTTATAACTTTTCAATGCCAGGCATCAAGTAACGCCTTTTCTTTCCAATGCCAATTCGATTTATAAAGATTTTATAGCAATTCTGTCGTATTTCTACTGCTCAAACTCAACATAAAATACATTCATTTGAACAATGCTAAACGTGCAATGGAACATATATCTCAATTAAATAATATAATATCACTATCGACAGTACAAAACAAAAAAAACAATGACATTGTTAATGAAACATTTAGATAACACACAACTTTCATAATATTATCTGATATATCATAAACTAATGTCCCATTTGCAAGTCTAAACAAAAATCGTATTCATGTAGACTGTGTGTACACACACATATACATCATAATGTCAAAAGTAAAAAAAACCAAAACTGCATTATAAACAAAAAACTTCACTTTCCGTCTACATGGTCCTGGTCTCGACGGTGGTCGATCCATCCAAAGGTGGTCAATTTGACATAAGCCTACACACCATTAGCTTACTTCTTGATCAAACTATTTAAATAGTTAAGCACGTGCATGTCACTTGCATTCGCAGTAGGTTCACTCTTTTCTTTTCCGTCGTTTACTTTGTTGCTTGCTATGCTGCTTCTTTTCCATAATAATACCAGTTCTATACATATTAATTTTGATAATAATAATATATTATCATATCAAGTGAAAATTACAAGAAAATTAAATTGAAAAGGTAAACTAATTAAATACATACCTTTTCGCTAATATAATTATCGTTGAAATGGCCAATCGACCACTATCTTTTCGCTATTGTAGTTTTACAAACTGGGCCAGCAATTTTACACAAAAGCCATTGTTTAATTTAGTAAGCGTAATTGTCATGACCACATTCCATCTTACCCATACCATCATTTGCTTCATATTCCTCCTACATCATGAATCCATATATTTGGACATAGGTTTACAATGTATAAGTAAAAGCTATCATGTGTTATGAGTATAGGCCACTTAATGTAATGATTTGGACCACTTAATCTAACTAAACCTAGACAACTGAAGCTATACATATGAAAAGGGAAAACAAACTGTTTTTTCCATTATTGATGTCATTTATTAACATGTCATATCAATTACTTTTTCTCTTATTGTATTGGAAGTTATACAAATTATGCTAGTTAATTTTCCTACTGTTGCAACTTGCAATATTTTGGAATAAATGACTACAAATAGCTATATAGTGACATTATATATTATATCAGTAATTGAATCATGTGTTTGAAGGAGTTCATATTAGCTTAGAGTGTGCATCCTTATGGGGTACTGAATATTGATTTCAATTTAACCTAAAATGGATTTGGGGCTAGTAGAGAAAATGGATGAGAGGGAATTTATTATTTCAACTATCATATATATAGGCCTTAACCCATTTACTGCAACTATGTGACAAATTTGGCATTGTACAATTAAAAGACAAGGTTTAGGAAGTTTCTATGGTTTATAATAAAATTGTTATATCAAACATACTAGTATGTTCCCATCATATACATGTTTTTAGTTAAAGGTGCAATGTATGTACAAAACTGAATATATGATAGATCTTTTACTAAAGTTTATAAAAAAGGTTGGTCAGTCCAAAATATAGTTAATTGAAATAGTGAATTTATAATATTCAAAATTGATTAAATGGCTGGATATAGAAAGAGAATCAGGCAATAACAATAAAAATAATTTTGTAGTATCGCTACATATGATTATCATATTCTAGATGACCACTGAAATAGCTACCAAACATTATGTTGTTGGACATACATTCAAAAGAACCGTGTAATTCTACTAACATGCCTTCCATCAGGTTTGTGGGTTTTCATATTTATAATAAAGATTTTTATGTGAGAAAAAACTTGGATCCATTTAAAGATTTCAAGAGAAATCGTGGAAATGGAAATCGAATAAAAAATAATAATTCTCTACATGTTACATATTATTGAACTAATTTATCCTATATTTTTGCAAGAATGATAACGTCCACTGTATCTTTAATTGTTCTTTTATATGACTATAAAGATGACATAAAAAAATTTCAAAGGTAAATCTATTTTTTATTTTTATTTTCGAAAAAACCATAGACAAACATAATTGAAAATTTATGTGATCTTTGAATGGCACAAATTAATTATTTATTTGTTAATCATATGAAAAATAAAGTTTTTTTATTTTACCTTGGATTTAGTTTGTTTTTAATGGATTCCTACCCATATTTTTTTTCCACTTATACCTGTTATATGAAATCCTCCATTTTCACAACACCTAATTTTAAGAATGTACTTACCCCTAAGTGTCAATCGTGCCATGCCTTTTCTAGTACTGGTTCTTTGAAATCAAGAAGATAATGGTAATTCTAAAATTATGCAGAAACAAGAAAAATACTAAAGCAGAATAGACACCAAATAAACCCGATTCCGTGTCAGAGCTAAGCAGGTTGAGAGGGTTTATAAGGTTTGTTTGAGACTTGACATGAATGTAAATGATTTATGAGGTTTTAAGTCTACAAAAAAGTGCAAACTCAAGTTTGACAGTGTTAGGGATGCAGATTAAGGATCTTAAGGCAGAAATAACACTAGAGGGGGGTGAATAGTGTTTTAAAGAATATATGAACTATAGACTAAATTAAAACTTTCAACACAAATCTAAACATAATTCTAACACAGAATGATCACAGAACATATAACAAATGCAAATAGTAAAGTAAAGCAAGTAAAAGGAAAGAACACACCGGATTTTATACTGGTTCAGAATCCTCCTACATCCAGTCCTACACCAAGGCAATATCCTTGTACAGATTTTTATAAGCCAATATCCAAATTACAACCCTCAATTTCTAAGGCCTTGAGGAACCCTCCTATCTCCGAGTCTGGGGTAAACTCTCTTAATTTACGTGACACGAGATCACCCTAATACTTCTTAATAACAATCCTTTTGAATGGATAGACTCTATGGACTTTTTGAATACAAATTAATCCTATAACTCTGAATAGCACTTTGATCTTTAGTAGAATGATGGAGAATCAAATAGAGAGAGTATCTAAATGATTTCCTATTGAGAATTTGGCAGAATGATGGCACGATCTTGAAAATATGAAGTTTTATGGATATGGAACGGTGGAGAAGAAAGAGTGAAGAAAATAAGAAATTAGTTGTTAAAAAAAATCGTTTTGGAAGCCTTTATATAGATGCACAACAGTCATAACCATTGGCAAAAGGTTTTCGAACGATTGGACACTTCTTTTGAAAACTGAATTTTTAATCCAACTGTCACCATGTCGACATGGGGTATCCCCTTATGTCGACATCCCTTAGTTCAAAATTATAGAGATGTTGTTTTGTAAAGACAATTGAATTTAAAACAAGTTGAAACTTCTCTAAAGCATAGTAAAGTGTTTAAATAATATTTTGAGATAGAGAATGAATATAAAACATTATTTTAAATATATATATATATATACAATTGATATAGACCGTTAATTATATAAGTAATATTTAAAATCAGAATAAGTTTTGATGTTTTGAAAATAGAAGTTTTTAAAATCAGAATAGAGGAATATTTCAAGGCTAAAACAAAGTTTGAAAATATTTTTGAAAACATGATTTTGAAAGCTAAAACATTTTGAAAACAGATTTAAAAACATTTTGAAAAATCTATTCAAATTGAAATTGCAAGAACCTTCCTACAGAGCTCCTCCATAGGACTTGATAACTTGTACAAAGTAGTTTAAATGATTTTGATTTTCGTGGGTTTGTAAGCCACTTGTCGTAGGTTTGTAAGCTACTTGTCATGGGTTTGTAAGCCACTGGTTTCGATAGAAATTAGGTTCCATCCCAAAAGAAAATTGGAAGAATGATGAGAGTGCTATTATGAAGTTTTAACAAAATACTAGACACTTATCTTGAGATATTGAAATCTTGATTCTCTAGAGTCTTGAATGTTGAATCTCTAATCTTCATCTTGATGCTTGAATCTTTATACTGATCAGTCTTCGATGATACCTGCATGTACTTCCTATATACATATACATATATATATCTATATGGAAATGTTAGTATATATTTTATAAAGTAAAGTATAATAACTGTATAAGGTTGTTGTCATCAAAACATCACCAACTCGGTTCCTAACAATCTCCCCCTTTTTGATGATGACAACCTTTATTTATAAAATATTCTTACCATATCATAACTCTCCATAACTCCCCCTTACTCCGTGACTTCTTCTTAAAACTACAACTCCCCTTTATTCCATGACTCCCCCTTACACCAAGAACATATATTTTTATAACTTTCTCCCCCTTTGACATCAGCAAAAAGGAATAAAAGATTTACCTGTTCTAAGATAATCAAGTATATATAGAATAAAAGTGTAAAGTGAACGTGTAAGTGATCAAGTGTGTGAGCATATATATAAGTGTAAGTTGACAATCAAATCAATATCATACATAGCAAACCAATCACGTATAGTATATGAAGTTATATACAAACCAAATCCAAATCAAACTTAAGTAAACAATTCAATCAAATCCTAATCAAATCTAAATCAAATCAAACAAACAAACAAACATACATAATGATCAGACATTCCTTGGGACTTCCACCCATCCATCTTCTCCAAAGATAGGATCAGTTTTGATAACATCCCAATTATCTTTGTCGAGAGTGACCGGTGGATTTGCTTCAGGTTCGTCTTTGCTAAGGCTTGAGATCATCCAACGAAGTGCGTCGAAGTGTCTCTCTTGCTCTTTGATCATCTGCATTTGGCTTAATTCTAAGTGCCTTTGATTTCTAAGTATAAAAGAGAGAATATTCTTGAAAGAAGTAAGAGTTTCTTCAAGATTTTCACTTAAATTCTTAATTGCAGAAGCCATAATTTATGAAATAAGTTGAAGTGTGAAAGGAGATGAATAGAAATGGAGGTAGAGAAGTTTTTCTGGAAGAAATAGGTATTTATAGGAGTTATTGGCCGTTCAAAATGAATTGTCACTTGGTAGTTACAAGAATTTGAAGTTAGAAATTGTAACTACATTCTGACTATTATATGTCGACATGGGAGGGATGGGGCATCTCGACATGGTCTAGACAGAATGACCAAGTTGAGTTATTTTTTATTTCTAAGTTTATTTTTATACTAGTGGACCTATATAAACTTAAAATAAATAACTATCAAAGATATATAAAGCTGGAAAACAGAGAATAAGATAGCATTACTTATATTAGTTAACATTACATAATATTAACAAAAAAAATAGAAAATACAAAGATAGATAAATGATAGCTAGAGAGATAATGGCTAGGATTAGTTTGATGAAGATGATGACGAGGACAAGCCAAGTTTCCTGCCTATCTTCCCAAAGAACTTATCGATCTTGGTAGAGATTTTATCCATTTTCTTGCTAATAGATCTCTTAAGAACCTTTTGGTTTTGAGCAAGTATCTTTTGGTTCTTGAGTATGGTTTTGTTGGATGGATTGGCGGGTGTATGTGGATACTCTATACTTTCCAAAGAGGTTTCTTCATCTTCCTCTTCTTCTTCTTCTTCAATTTCCATTCCTTCTCCTTCCTCTTCCTCTTCTTCTCCCTCTTCTTCCATCTCTTTATGAGAAAGTCTCTCTTCCTTTTCGGTAAGTGTTTCATACGGTTGAAACATAAGTGGGATTTTCATAAGGGAAATGTTCCCATGATTGAACACTTTCCTACTTACAAACTCTTCCTTTTTAACATCCACACCAAAATAATTGAAAATCCGAGTAAGATAAATTCCATGATAAAGAGTGTTTTCTCCCATAGTAAAATTTTTGCGTCTTAACTCATCCAAAATAGTTTGTGCCCAATTAATATCATATTTTCCAAATATAGCAAAAGAGCTTTACACACTTTTGAGGTGGGATTATTGTAGTTTCCCGACCTAGGAATAATGGTGTGTTGAATAAGAAGGTTGACAATTCTTTCTTTTGGGCGAAAAAAGCGATTCTTAAAATCCATGTGGTCATCGCTTTTAAAAATGTGATGAAAAGTCTCTCGATTGGTTTCATTGATTTAAAATTGCAAGAGATTCATACCGGTAAATTTGCAACCCAAAATAGTATCCAAAATATCGGAATCCAAAACAATAAGTGTTCCTTTAACACTACTCCAAATTGGATCTTCGTTTCCATTATAAAATTCACGGTTTAGGTTTACATAAAACATTTTGACAAGGTTTGGATAACAAACGAAATCATTTTGCTTGTTATCAATCAAGCTAAGAATGGAGTTTTCTTCAAAAAGTTGATCGATTTCATAAGAAGGAAAATCATCAAAAATAGCAAATATTCCCGTATTGACTTTACCATAGTTTACATAACTTATGTAAGCTTTGATAGCCTCCGGGTTATTAAAAAGATCATTTTTGATGGATTTGGTCAGCCTCATTGTTGATGGGGTACTTGTGGAAGCCATTGATGAGTGTTTGAGAGGAGTAGAAGATAATGAAGAAAGTTTGAATTATGAGAATAAAGTTATAAGAGATGATAAGAGAAGTATATTAAATAGATTCTCTAAAGTCACGTTCTTTGGTCAAGAGGTATCTTTTCAGAATTTTAAAGTAAGTGAAAAGGTGGAGGGAAATTCAGAAGTTTGAATTCAAATTTTGAAATCAAATTTCTTAGAGACATGTCGACATGGGGTATCCTGGCATGTCGACATGTGACTGTTGAATTTGAAAAGAGGTGACTTTTTCTAAAATCTAAGAAATTCCTAAAATCTTAAAAAAACTAATCTATATTCTATATCTATATATAATTCCAGTAATAATATTAAATATTAAAATATTAAAATATTTTAATATTTAAAATATTATTAAAATAATATTATTTTGAATTTAAAAATTCAAATTTCAAAGGGTGATTTTGAATTTATAAATTCAAGAAATTGCAAACAAAATCAAAACAAGCAAGTATCCAATAAAATCAAAATAAACGTGTACCTATTTTTAGATCCAAACTCCGATCGTCTTCCGATTCGAGAATAGCAGTGAAGCACAGATTTGAATTATCGGTTTTCTTCTCATCATCACTGGATGAATCTGAATCGTCAAGAGTTGCTGCATATGCCTTCTTTCTTTTCCTTAGTTGCTCGTTATTTGGTTGAAATGTCTGTTTGTCTGGATATGGACAATCTATCTTGTAGTGCCCTGTTTTGTTGCAGTTGTAGCATCTATCACCATTGTTGTTGTTGTGATTGTTGTTGTTCTCCGAAGTATTTCTGAAATTCCTTTGATCATTTCTTTTAAAGTTATTCATCTTTCTATACTTCAGAAACTTTCTGAAATTTCTGGTCATGAAAGCAATTTCTTCATCACTATCTTGTTCTGCATCTCCAGTTGTTGCTTTGAATGCGATCGATTTCTTTTCCGTTGCCTTAGATTCTTTTCTCCCTTGTAGTTGAACTTCATAAGACATTAGATTACCGATTAACTCTTCGATCTTCATTTGACTAACATCATTTGCCTCTTCAATAGTAAGTGTATTTTGATCCCATTCTGGAGTGAGTGAATTGAGTATCTTTCTGACTTGATCTTCTTCTGAGAAACCCTTTCCTAAAGCAATCAATGAATGTACAATATCTTGAAATCGACAATACATGTCGGAAATGGACCCATTTTCATGCATTTTAAACAATTGAAACTGGTTAGTTAATATGGAAATTTTAGTCTGTTTAACTTTGCTTGTTCCTTCATGAGTTACTTGCAAAGTTTTCCAGATTTCAAATGCAGACTTACAAACAGAGACTCTATTAAACTCATTCCTATCTAGTGAACAAAATAGTATATTCATAGCATTAGAATTGTTTTGTGCAACCGTCTTTTGCTCAGTAGTCCACTGGGCAAAATTAGTAGTTGGTTCAACATATTCAATTTGTGTCATATTCCAAGTATCTAAACTTATGGATTGTAAATAAATTTTCATCCTACATGCCCAATATGCATAACTACTGCCATTAAAAAGTGGTGGTCTGAGAGTAGACTGACCTTCTACAAATGAACTAGTGTTAGTGCTTGTGTTGACAGAAGTAGTGGTGACAGGAGTGACATTATTAGTGTGTTGTGCCATTAAAACTTTTCAAAATTTCAGATTATGAAAACAATGAAAACCAATGCTCCGATACCAATTGTTAGGGATGCGGATTAAGGATTTAAGGCAGAAATAACACTAAAGGGAGGGGGTGAATAGTGTTTTAAAGAATATATGAACTATATGACTAAATTAAACTTTCAACACAAATCTAAACAGAATTCTAACACAGAATGATCACAGAACATATAACAAATGCAAATAGTAAAGTAAAGCAAGTAAAAGGAAAGAACACACCGGATTTTATATTGGTTCGGAATCCTCCTACATCCAGTCCTGCACCAAGGAAATATCCTTGTACAGATTTTTAAAACCAATATCCAAATTACAACCCTCAATTTCTAAGGCCTAGAGGAACCCTCCTATCTCCGAGTCTGGGGTAAACTCTCTTGATTTACGGGACACAAGATCACCCTAATACTTCTTAATAACAATCCTTTTGAATGGATAGACTCTATGGAATTTTTGAATACAAATTAATCCTATAAATATGAATAGCACTTTGATCTTTAGTAGAATGATGGAAAATCAAATAGAGAGAGTATCTAAATGATTTCCTATTGAGAATTTGGCAGAATGATGTCACGATCTTGAAAATATGAAGTTTTATGGATATGGAACGGTGGAGAAGAAAGAGTGAAGAAAATAAGAAATTAGTTGTTAAAAAAATTCATTTTGGAAGCCTTTATATAGATGCACAACAGTCATAACCATTGGCGAAAGGTTTTCGAACAAATGGACACTTCTTTTGAAAATTGAATTTTGAATCCAACTGTCACCGTATCGATATGGGGTATCCCCTTATGTCGACATCCCTTAGTTCAAAATTATAGAGATGTTGTTTTGTAAAGACAATTGAATTTAAAACAAGTTGAAACTTCTCTGAAGCAAAGTAAAGTGTTTAAACAATATTTTGAGATAGAGAATGAATATAAAACATTATTTTAAATATATATATATATATAATTAATATAGATCGTCAATTATATAAGTAATATTTAAAATCAGAATAAGTTTTGATGTTTTAAAAATAGAAGTTTTTAAAATCAGAATAGAGGAATATTTCAAGGCTAAAATAAAGTTTGAAAATATTTTTGAAAACATGATTTTGAAAGTTAAAACATTTTGAAAACAGATTTAAAAACATTTTGAAAAATCTATTCAAACTGAAATTGCAAGAACCTTCCTAAAGAGCTCCTCCATAGGACTCGAGAACTTGTACAAAGTAGTTTAAATGATTTTGATTTTCGTGGGTTTGTAAGCCACTTGTCGTAGGTTTGTAAGCTACTTGTCATGGGTTTGTAAGCCACTGGTTTTGATAGAAATTGGGTTCCATCCCAAAAGAAAATTGGAAGAAAGATGAGAGTGCTATTATGAAGTTTTAACAAAATACTAGACACTTATCTTGAGATCTTGAAATCTTGATTCTCTAGAGTCTTAAATCTTGAATCTCTAATCTTCATCTTGATGCTTGAGTCTTTATACTGATCAGTCTTCGATGATACCTGCATATACTTCCTATATACATATATATATATCTATATGGAATTGTTAGTATATATTTTGTAAAGTAAAGTATAATAACTATATAAGGTTGTTGTCATCAAAACATCATCAACTCAGTTCCTAACAGACAGCACTTCGTAGCAAAGGTTGAAGTATGGAGAAAAGAGTGAAGAACAAGTGCTAGTAGTTACCACTCGTATTTATAATCGAAATGCGGATAAGAAGGAAGAACATGTGATATTTGTGAATAAAATCATGTTGGGCATAATTGTTTACCACCAAAATGTTAGCTTCCTCATACATGTCTATATCTTCAAATTTTTAAGCTTAGTCGTTGGAGTTGCTATGCCAAATCATGTTGGCACCAACATGATTTGTCTTATATGAGGCTTGTCTTTTTTTGTGCAAAACACAAGATTTGTTCACCTAACTATCTAAAAGTGGGTCCTCTTCTTAAAATCATCTCGGCACTGAACGTAATTATGGTCAGTGTCGACCATAATTATTGTGCTCCAAATTGACTCCGACTGCTTATGCTCTATCATTTCGCGGTCCAAAGTAACCTTAAGTTCTTGATCCATTTCATCTTTGTCTCGAAGTCCAAATTCATTGAGAAATTGCTCGGTTCAAATGCCGAATAACACTTTTTTTGATCCTCTAATACTATTTACTTTGTTCACTCCATAGATATTTTAAATCAATTTTATCAAACCAATCTCATATTTAAAGGATAACAGGTTTTCTTATCAAAAATTTTACACTCCTTTCATCAAATTTCAAGTTCTCATAATTAAAGGTTTTTAATTTAAAATTTAATATTTTAAAATTCATATTTTCATTTTTAAATATGTAAATTTTCAAATTCCAAAATTGAAATTTGAAATTCAAAATCGAATTTTAATTTTCCTAATTTAATGAAAAAGTTCAAAATTTAGGTTTAACGATTTCAAATTCAAATTTTCAAAATCAAAATTGACGCTTTTAAAATTCAAAAAATCCAACTTAATAATTTGAAAAAATATATTTTCAGAAATTCAAGTTTCACGGTTTTAGAACTTCGAGTTAAATTTTCAAATTCAAATTTCAAAATTAAAATTCAAAATTTTAAAATCTAAAAACTAAAATTTCCACAATTTCAAGATCCATATAGATTTTTCCTTTTTGAACTACCCTTCAAAAAATTTCAAAATAAATCAAATTTTAAAATTCAATTTCAAACTCAAATTTTGTTATTAAAAAGTAAAAATCCGTATTGTAATTCAAGTTTCAGATTTGAAATTTCAAGCCAAATTTTGTAATTTCAAATTCAAATTTTAATTGATTTTTTAGATTAAAAATTTAAATTAAAAGTTTATATTTTCAAATCTTTAAATTTCAAGTTCAATCATAGATTCCAATTTTTTCAAAAGAATTTAACTAAAATTAATGAAAAATTACAGCTAATATTATTTTCGATTTATGCAATCATACGGTCGGTTTCCCCATCGTTTGCGGTTGTACTTGCATATAGATATGAAGATCTATAGAGATATATTATTGATTTATTGCATCCAATGCTCAAGTAACAAACTAAATTTGTCGATAAGAAAGATATAAAGTGTTGAAGATGCTCCAAGACCTCATTTAAGGACAAAGAAAACTCCTAGGAAAAAGTGGATATCGAGGTTTGCATTGGATGTACCGAGGTTACGTCCAACGTATTAGTTACGCCAACGGTATAATGGAAAACGCTTGCACTTCCCAAAAGCTAGTGTTTGGAGAGGACATAATTTTTACATCGGATGTAACCTCGATACGTCTGACATAAATCCAAATATAAGTAAGCCCGAGAGCAGCAGCTGAAAACATATAAAAAAACACAATTCATCTTTTCTCCCTTCAATAAATAAACAAGAAAAAAATGAGTTCATTATCTTATGCTTCATCCAACGAAATCAAATTCAAGAATTGTCTAAAGTGTAAACAATTGATGCAACCTACCTGTTCTATTATACACTGTAGCCTTAGTCGAAAAGGCAAGCATTGTGATGCGGTTGGACCTTCCTCCACTCCTGCTTCTGCTCGTGTAGCATTGACTGGTGGAAGTTATGAGATAACTATGTGATACGAGACAATCATCTAAACATGAATACATTACTCCTGGCCTATTTGTTGGGTCAAAAGAAATTGGACTTGACTATGTTGATGTTGGAATCCGACAGTTCCGAGACATTTCTTGAGAGTGTCTGCGTGGATGAATATGGAATAGGGTATGAAGTGTTTAAATTTGAATATTAACTTCTATTATTTTTTATCAAATATTAAATATTTATTATCACGAACCGGGATTTTCGACGTCCGAAAGTCCACATCAATACGTCCACTGTATTACATGCTGAGCAATTGAATGTCGGAAATACCAGATTGTTAGGGTAAAAAAGAAAGAGCTGGAAGAAAAAGAATAGAAAACAAAAACATAGAATCTCACAATCACAGCGGAAAAATATATAATAGATAACAACTGGTCCTTATACAAAAAGAACTATAACTGTTTTTATACACTACATCATCAGAGTACAACACAAATCAATGGCATAAAACTGGACAGTTATAATAACTTGTCCTCATAAAAGCTGAATATACAGCCTACAATACATAGCGGAAAAACCCAAGTACGTGTGATACGTCTTCGCCATCCAGCTCGTCTTCTGAGCTCCATAGCATCCTATCCTGAATCTGTAATACTCGGTCTGACCCGAGCATTATAATAAAATAATACTCGAGTCAGTATGGAAAACCAGCATGGAAAACACACTCAATTTGAATTATTAAAGTTATCAAAATCCTTTGAAAATCAAAGGTTTCTCGTAAGACCACGATACAAATAAACAAGACGGGTTTTTACCTTACGATAACCAAAACATTTCATATCAAATCCTTTGATATTATAATAGTGTCTAAGTATAAATACTTATTCAAATAGCTAAAATGCTTGCATTCTCACATTTCAGCATAGCTGGGCAAAATAAAAACCAAACGGCTCTTATTGGAGAATGGATTCCATCTGAATGACTAGGCACTAGGGTACCATCTATCACATTACACGTCTAGAACATCATATCGAGGACCACGTTCAGGATCCTCTGCTACACAAGACTGGACTATCCTTGACTTGGATAGATCGAATACACTATCACCCTGTGTGTTCCCACCCTTTTCTGAGCTCCTTCCACAATTGTAGTAATAATATCCGAGGGTATCGAGAAAGGTGATAAACATACCCTTATTGGGTGCTACCCACTTAGCCTTGCTGAATCTCCCCTGCTTTTCAGTCATTCCCGGTTGATGAGGCTAGAGGCTACGGTTACCTTTTTTGAAAGATTTCACTTAGAATGTTCATTGCCCTCCAATGACAATGTACTAATAGCATTCATCCATACAAGTCTGTTCCGGATTTGAAAGAAACTACAACCACTATTCCTACTGCATCCATTTTGGAATCACCTTCAGAATTAGTAGTGATTAGTCCTTGCACTTCACTGCTCCATCTTCGACTCCATGCACATGTTTTCACAACGGAAACGTTCTTGTTGGATCGAAGTGGTTTTCGGATAACTTATCTGACCCTGGTCTCTTCGAAACAATGCTCGCTATTTCCGGTGAACTCAACCTCGGTTCTTTAGGAAACAAAAAAACAAAAATAAGATCAGAGATCACCTCCTAACCGTTAGTGGACGGATTTCCTTATAAACGTCCTAGAAGAACGAAATGAGTTTATACGTACAATATAGCACCTCGAACTGTAACTGTGCCATATAATTCCCATGCTTCTTCTGGATATGCCCAAAGTTATATTTTGGGTTTGGATTTGATAGTCGTTTATTTAACTATCAAATAAACAATCAGTTCAACCAAATACTTCACTTCCCACTGAAAAACTCCAAATATCTTTTTATCTAATTTTAGTAAATTAAATCTATTTATCCAGAATACGTGCTTATCTATTGAATTCGGTATATTCACAAACTATTTTTTTCAAAAATATTTGAAAACCCCTTTCAAAATAATATGGAAAGTACCTATTTGTATCAAACCATGGATTCACAGTTCAATGGTTACGTCTCTATCCCAAAGAAATTCAAGACTTAACGGCCGACACTCACTGCCTTCGATTTCGCCATGCGAGTATACCAACACTTCCCAAAAATTTGTTTTAAATTTTTTGAAAATAATACATATGAAGTTCCTATAATAATTCCCCAAGTTAAACTTCAGGAAAATTACTTTTGAATAAAAGCTATTCTATAATATTGAATATTGAATAAATTTATCCTTTTAAATTAATAATATTGATAAATCTTTAAATAATAATTTACTCACTATAAACTGACTCGATTAATATATGAATATACCTTAAATAATTTTTAAATAACTAATAATTAATTTTATAAAATATTCTTTAACACCTTCAAATTTTCTAGTTAATACTTCAAAACTTTCCTTTTTAAATAACTTAACTTCTCAGAAAAAATATATTTTTCAACTTCCATATAGCCAGTCCTTCTCAATTTACTTCCAACTCAATTTACGTCTCAATTTCATAAAATTCCCTTTTCACATTTCCTAAGAATAAATCTACCATTTATTTTTAAACCGATTTACCCATCTTTTCATAAATCCACCTCGTGAATATATGCTTCAATTTATCCACTGATAATTGCTTCACTTTATTTATAAACTTTGTTTATAAATTTCATAGTCTCATTTTCCGCTTATCACTGTTACACAATACTTGATCGATTTTAAATTGATTTCTAAACTAAATTCCATTTCTAAGTAATTTTTTAATAAACCAACCATATTCCACTTTCCTTTTCATCATTTAATATCTTATTTAAAAACTGATATAATAATTTCATATTCTACTTTCAAATTCCCTTATTTTATCTTCCCAACTATTTAAAACTCGAATTTAAAAATAAATCCTTTATACTTAACAATATCGTTTGTTCTATTATTTAAACCCTTTTATTTTCATTATTTCAAAATTTTAATTTACTATTCCACGATCTCTATTTACAATATTATGAAATTATTAAATACAAATTTAAACCAAACTACATGTTTTTCCACAAATTCATTTTTAAAAATTCAATATTCAAAATTATGGTATTTTAAAATACCAAAATCCATCCAGTGATATCATAACATCCAATACATTCAAATTGCATTATAATCCAGTCCTGCACCAAGGAAATATCCTTGTACAGATTTTTAAAACCAATATCCAAATTACAACCCTCAATTTCTAAGGCCTAGAGGAACCCTCCTATCTCCGAGTCTGGGGTAAACTCTCTTGATTTACGGGACACAAGATCACCCTAATACTTCTTAATAACAATCCTTTTGAATGGATAGACTCTATGGAATTTTTGAATACAAATTAATCCTATAAATCTGAATAGCACTTTGATCTTTAGTAGAATGATGGAAAATCAAATAGAGAGAGTATCTAAATGATTTCCTATTGAGAATTTGGCAGAATGATGTCACGATCTTGAAAATATGAAGTTTTATGGATATGGAACGGTGGAGAAGAAAGAGTGAAGAAAATAAGAAATTAGTTGTTAAAAAAATTCATTTTGGAAGCCTTTATATAGATGCACAACAGTCATAACCATTGGCGAAAGGTTTTCGAACAAATGGACACTTCTTTTGAAAATTGAATTTTGAATCCAACTGTCACCGTGTCGATATGGGGTATCCCCTTATGTCGACATCCCTTAGTTCAAAATTATAGAGATGTTGTTTTGTAAAGACAATTGAATTTAAAACAAGTTGAAACTTCTCTGAAGCAAAGTAAAGTGTTTAAACAATATTTTGAGATAGAGAATGAATATAAAACATTATTTTAAATATATATATATATAATTAATATAGATCGTCAATTATATAAGTAATATTTAAAATCAGAATAAGTTTTGATGTTTTAAAAATAGAAGTTTTTAAAATCAGAATAGAGGAATATTTCAAGGCTAAAATAAAGTTTGAAAATATTTTTGAAAACATGATTTTGAAAGTTAAAACATTTTGAAAACAGATTTAAAAACATTTTGAAAAATCTATTCAAACTGAAATTGCAAGAACCTTCCTAAAGAGCTCCTCCATAGGACTCGAGAACTTGTACAAAGTAGTTTAAATGATTTTGATTTTCGTGGGTTTGTAAGCCACTTGTCGTAGGTTTGTAAGCTACTTGTCATGGGTTTGTAAACCACTGGTTTTGATAGAAATTGGGTTCCATCCCAAAAGAAAATTGGAAGAAAGATGAGAGTGCTATTATGAAGTTTTAACAAAATACTAGACACTTATCTTGAGATCTTGAAATCTTGATTCTCTAGAGTCTTAAATCTTGAATCTCTAATCTTCATCTTGATGCTTGAGTCTTTATACTGATCAGTCTTCGATGATACCTGCATATACTTCCTATATACATATATATATATCTATATGGAATTGTTAGTATATATTTTGTAAAGTAAAGTATAATAACTATATAAGGTTGTTGTCATCAAAACATCATCAACTCAGT
This sequence comes from Allium cepa, assembly GCA_030765085.1. Classification (NCBI taxonomy): domain Eukaryota; kingdom Viridiplantae; phylum Streptophyta; class Magnoliopsida; order Asparagales; family Amaryllidaceae; genus Allium; species Allium cepa. The sequence goes on along the minus strand of CM060939.1, from coordinate 645,641,223 downwards.
TCCTAACAGATAGCACTTCGTAGCAAAGGTTGAAGTATGGAGAAAAGAGTGAAGAACAAGTGCTAGTAGTTACCACTTGTATTTATAATCGAAATGCGGATAAGAAGGAAGAACATGTGATATTTGTGAATAAAATCATGTTGGGCATAATTGCTTACCACCAAAATGTTAGCTTCCTCATACATGTCTATATCTTCAAATTTTTAAGCTTAGTCGTTGGAGTTGCTATGCCAAATCATGTTGGCACCAACATGATTTGTCTTATATGAGGTTTGTCTTTTTTTGTGCAAAACACAAGATTTTTTCACCTAACTATCTAAAAGTGGGTCCTCTTCTTAAAATCATCTCGGCACTGAACGTAATTATGGTCAATGTCGACCATAATTATTGTGCTCCAAATTGACTCCGACTGCTTATGCTCTATCATTTCGCGGTCCAAAGTAACCTTAAGTTCTTGATCCATTTCATCTTTGTCTCGAAGTCCAAATTCATTGAGAAATTGCTCGGTTCAAATGCCGAATAACACTTTTTTTGATCCTCTAATACTATTTACTTTGTTCACTCCATAGATATTTTAAATCAATTTTATCAAACCAATCTCATATTTAAAGGATAACAGGTTTTCTTATCAAAAATTTTACACTCCTTTCATCAAATTTCAAGTTCTCATAATTAAAGGTTTTTAATTTAAAATTTAATATTTTAAAATTCATATTTTCATTTTTAAATATGTAAATTTTCAAATTCCAAAATTGAAATTTGAAATTCAAAATCGAATTTTAATTTTCCTAATTTAATGAAAAAGTTCAAAATTTAGGTTTAACGATTTCAAATTCAAATTTTCAAAATCAAAATTGACGCTTTTAAAATTCAAAAAATCCAACTTAATAATTTGAAAAAATATATTTTCAGAAATTCAAGTTTCACGGTTTTAGAACTTCGAGTTAAATTTTCAAATTCAAATTTCAAAATTAAAATTCAAAATTTTAAAATCTAAAAACTAAAATTTCCACAATTTCAAGATCCATATAGATTTTTCCTTTTTGAACTACCCTTCAAAAAATTTCAAAATAAATCAAATTTTAAAATTCAATTTCAAACTCAAATTTTGTTATTAAAAAGTAAAAATCCGTATTGTAATTCAAGTTTCAGATTTGAAATTTCAAGCCAAATTTTGTAATTTCAAATTCAAATTTTAATTGATTTTTTAGATTAAAAATTTAAATTAAAAGTTTATATTTTCAAATCTTTAAATTTCAAGTTCAATCATAGATTCCAATTTTTTCAAAAGAATTTAACTAAAATTAATGAAAAATTACAGCTAATATTATTTTCGATTTATGCAATCATACGGTCGGTTTCCCCATCGTTTGCGGTTGTACTTGCATATAGATATGAAGATCTATAGAGATATATTATTGATTTATTGCATCCAATGCTCAAGTAACAAACTAAATTTGTCGATAAGAAAGATATAAAGTGTTGAAGATGCTCCAAGACCTAATTTAAGGACAAAGAAAACTCCTAGGAAAAAGTGGATATCGAGGTTTGCATTGGATGTACCGAGGTTACGTCCAACGTATTAGTTACGCCAACGGTATAATGGAAAACGCTTGCACTTCCCAAAAGCTAGTGTTTGGAGAGGACATAATTTTTACATCGGATGTAACCTCGATACGTCTGACATAAATCCAAATATAAGTAAGCCCGAGAGCAGCAGCTGAAAACATATAAAAAAACACAATTCATCTTTTCTCCCTTCAATAAATAAACAAGAAAAAAATGAGTTCATTATCTTATGCTTCATCCAACGAAATCAAATTCAAGAATTGTCTAAAGTGTAAACAATTGATGCAACCTACCTGTTCTATTATACACTGTAGCCTTAGTCGAAAAGGCAAGCATTGTGATGCGGTTGGACCTTCCTCCACTCCTGCTTCTGCTCGTGTAGCATTGACTGGTGGAAGTTATGAGATAACTATGTGATACGAGACAATCATCTAAACATGAATACATTACTCCTGGCCTATTTGTTGGGTCAAAAGAAATTGGACTTGACTATGTTGATGTTGGAATCCGACAGTTCCGAGACATTTCTTGAGAGTGTCTGCGTGGATGAATATGGAATAGGGTATGAAGTGTTTAAATTTGAATATTAACTTCTATTATTTTTTATCAAATATTAAATATTTATTATCACGAACCGGGATTTTCGACGTCCGAAAGTCCACATCAATACGTCCACTGTATTACATGCTGAGCAATTGAATGTCGGAAATACCAGAGTGTTAGGGTAAAAAAGAAAGAGCTGGAAGAAAAAGAATAGAAAACAAAAACATAGAATCTCACAATCACAGCGGAAAAATATATAATAGATAACAACTGGTCCTTATACAAAAAGAACTATAACTGTTTTTATACACTACATCATCAGAGTACAACACAAATCAATGGCATAAAACTGGACAGTTATAATAACTTGTCCTCATAAAAGCTGAATATACAGCCTACAATACATAGCGGAAAAACTCAAGTACGTGTGATACGTCTTCGCCATCCAGCTCGTCTTCTGAGCTCCATAGCATCCTATCCTGAATCTGTAATACTCGGTCTGACCCGAGCATTATAATAAAATAATACTCGAGTCAGTATGGAAAACCAGCATGGAAAACACACTCAATTTGAATTATTAAAGTTATCAAAATCCTTTGAAAATCAAAGGTTTCTCGTAAGACCACGATACAAATAAACAAGACGGGTTTTTACCTTACGATAACCAAAACATTTCATATCAAATCCTTTGATATTATAATAGTGTCTAAGTATAAATACTTATTCAAATAGCTAAAATGCTTGCATTCTCACATTTCAGCATAGCTGGGCAAAATAAAAACCAAACGGCTCTTATTGGAGAATGGATTCCATCTGAATGACTAGGCACTAGGGTACCATCTATCACATTACACGTCTAGAACATCATATCGAGGACCACGTTCAGGATCCTCTGCTACACAAGACTGGACTATCCTTGACTTGGATAGATCGAATACACTATCACCCTGTGTGTTCCCACCCTTTTCTGAGCTCCTTCCACAATTGTAGTAATAATATCCGAGGGTATCGAGAAAGGTGATAAACATACCCTTATTGGGTGCTACCCACTTAGCCTTGCTGAATCTCCCCTGCTTTTCAGTCATTCCCGGTTGATGAGGCTAGAGGCTACGGTTACCTTTTTTGAAAGATTTCACTTAGAATGTTCATTGCCCTCCAATGACAATGTACTAATAGCATTCATCCATACAAGTCTGTTCCGGATTTGAAAGAAACTACAACCACTATTCCTACTGCATCCATTTTGGAATCACCTTCAGAATTAGTAGTGATTAGTCCTTGCACTTCACTGCTCCATCTTCGACTCCATGCACATGTTTTCACAACGGAAACGTTCTTGTTGGATCGAAGTGGTTTTCGGATAACTTATCTGACCCTGGTCTCTTCGAAACAATACTCGCTATTTCCGGTGAACTCAACCTCGGTTCTTTAGGAAACAAAAAAACAAAAATAAGATCAGAGATCACCTCCTAACCGTTAGTGGACGGATTTCCTTATAAACGTCCTAGAAGAACGAAACGAGTTTATATGTACAATATAGCACCTCGAACTGTAACTGTGCCATATAATTCCCATGCTTCTTCTGGATATTCCCAAAGTTATATTTTGGGTTTGGATTTGATAGTCGTTTATTTAACTATCAAATAAACAATCAGTTCAACCAAATACTTCACTTCCCACTGAAAAACTCCAAATATCTTTTTATCTAATTTTAGTAAATTAAATCTATTTATCCAGAATACGTGCTTATCTATTGAATTCGGTATATTCACAAACTATTTTTTTCAAAAATATTTGAAAACCCCTTTCAAAATAATATGGAAAGTACCTATTTGTATCAAACCATGGATTCACAGTTCAATGGTTACGTCTCTATCCCAAAGAAATTCAAGACTTAACGGCCGACACTCATTGCCTCCGATTTCGCCATGCGAGTATACCAACACTTCCCAAAAATTTGTTTTAAATTTTTTGAAAATAATACATATGAAGTTCCTATAATAATTCCCCAAGTTAAACTTCAGGAAAATTACTTTTGAATAAAAGCTATTCTATAATATTGAATATTGAATAAATTTATCCTTTTAAATTAATAATATTGATAAATCTTTAAATAATAATTTACTCACTATAAACTGACTCGATTAATATATGAATATACCTTAAATAATTTTTAAATAACTAATAATTAATTTTATAAAATATTCTTTAACACCTTCAAATTTTCTAGTTAATACTTCAAAACTTTCCTTTTTAAATAACTTAACTTCTCAGAAAAAATATATTTTTCAACTTCCATATAGCCAGTCCTTCTCAATTTACTTCCAACTCAATTTACGTCTCAATTTCATAAAATTCCCTTTTCACATTTCCTAAGAATAAATCTACCATTTATTTTTAAACCGATTTACCCATCTTTTCATAAATCCACCTCGTGAATATATGCTTCAATTTATCCACTGATAATTGCTTCACTTTATTTATAAACTTTGTTTATAAATTTCATAGTCTCATTTTCCGCTTATCACTGTTACACAATACTTGATCGATTTTAAATTGATTTCTAAACTAAATTCCATTTCTAAGTAATTTCTTAATAAACCAACCATATTCCACTTTCCTTTTCATCATTTAATATCTTATTTAAAAACTGATATAATAATTTCATATTCTACTTTCAAATTCCCTTATTTTATCTTCCCAACTATTTAAAACTCGAATTTAAAAATAAATCCTTTATACTTAACAATATCGTTTGTTCTATTATTTAAACCCTTTTATTTTCATTATTTCAAAATTTTAATTTACTATTCCACGATCTCTATTTACAATATTATGAAATTATTAAATACAAATTTAAACCAAACTACATGTTTTTCCACAAATTCATTTTTAAAAATTCAATATTCAAAATTATGGTATTTTAAAATACCAAAATCCATCCAGTGATATCATAACATCCAATACATTCAAATTGCATTATAATCCAGTCCTGCACCAAGGAAATATCCTTGTACAGATTTTTAAAACCAATATCCAAATTACAACCCTCAATTTCTAAGGCCTAGAGGAACCCTCCTATCTCCGAGTCTGGGGTAAACTCTCTTGATTTACGGGACACAAGATCACCCTAATACTTCTTAATAACAATCCTTTTGAATGGATAGACTCTATGGAATTTTTGAATACAAATTAATCCTATAAATCTGAATAGCACTTTGATCTTTAGTAGAATGATGGAAAATCAAATAGAGAGAGTATCTAAATGATTTCCTATTGAGAATTTGGCAGAATGATGTCACGATCTTGAAAATATGAAGTTTTATGGATATGGAACGGTGGAGAAGAAAGAGTGAAGAAAATAAGAAATTAGTTGTTAAAAAAATTCATTTTGGAAGCCTTTATATAGATGCACAACAGTCATAACCATTGGCGAAAGGTTTTCGAACAAATGGACACTTCTTTTGAAAATTGAATTTTGAATCCAACTGTCACCGTGTCGATATGGGGTATCCCCTTATGTCGACATCCCTTAGTTCAAAATTATAGAGATGTTGTTTTGTAAAGACAATTGAATTTAAAACAAGTTGAAACTTCTCTGAAGCAAAGTAAAGTGTTTAAACAATATTTTGAGATAGAGAATGAATATAAAACATTATTTTAAATATATATATATATATAATTAATATAGATCGTCAATTATATAAGTAATATTTAAAATCAGAATAAGTTTTGATGTTTTAAAAATAGAAGTTTTTAAAATCAGAATAGAGGAATATTTCAAGGCTAAAATAAAGTTTGAAAATATTTTTGAAAACATGATTTTGAAAGTTAAAACATTTTGAAAACAGATTTAAAAACATTTTGAAAAATCTATTCAAACTGAAATTGCAAGAACCTTCCTAAAGAGCTCCTCCATAGGACTCGAGAACTTGTACAAAGTAGTTTAAATGATTTTGATTTTCGTGGGTTTGTAAGCCACTTGTCGTAGGTTTGTAAGCTACTTGTCATGGGTTTGTAAACCACTGGTTTTGATAGAAATTGGGTTCCATCCCAAAAGAAAATTGGAAGAAAGATGAGAGTGCTATTATGAAGTTTTAACAAAATACTAGACACTTATCTTGAGATCTTGAAATCTTGATTCTCTAGAGTCTTAAATCTTGAATCTCTAATCTTCATCTTGATGCTTGAGTCTTTATACTGATCAGTCTTCGATGATACCTGCATATACTTCCTATATACATATATATATATCTATATGGAATTGTTAGTATATATTTTGTAAAGTAAAGTATAATAACTATATAAGGTTGTTGTCATCAAAACATCATCAACTCAGTTCCTAACAGACAGCACTTCGTAGCAAAGGTTGAAGTATGGAGAAAAGAGTGAAGAACAAGTGCTAGTAGTTACCACTTGTATTTATAATCGAAATGCGGATAAGAAGGAAGAACATGTGATATTTGTGAATAAAATCATGTTGGGCATAATTGCTTACCACCAAAATGTTAGCTTCCTCATACATGTCTATATCTTCAAATTTTTAAGCTTAGTCGTTGGAGTTGCTATGCCAAATCATGTTGGCACCAACATGATTTGTCTTATATGAGGTTTGTCTTTTTTTGTGCAAAACACAAGATTTGTTCACCTAACTATCTAAAAGTGGGTCCTCTTCTTAAAATCATCTCGGCACTGAACGTAATTATGGTCAGTGTCAACCATAATTATTGTGCTCCAAATTGACTCCGACTGCTTATGCTCTATCATTTCGCGGTCCAAAGTAACCTTAAGTTCTTGATCCATTTCATCTTTGTCTCGAAGTCCAAATTCATTGAGAAATTGCTCGGTTCAAATGCCGAATAACACTTTTTTTGATCCTCTAATACTATTTACTTTGTTCACTCCATAGATATTTTAAATCAATTTTATCAAACCAATCTCATATTTAAAGGATAACAGGTTTTCTTATCAAAAATTTTACACTCCTTTCATCAAATTTCAAGTTCTCATAATTAAAGGTTTTTAATTTAAAATTTAATATTTTAAAATTCATATTTTCATTTTTAAATATGTAAATTTTCAAATTCCAAAATTGAAATTTGAAATTCAAAATTGAATTTTAATTTTCCTAATTTAATGAAAAAGTTCAAAATTTAGGTTTAACGATTTCAAATTCAAATTTTCAAAATCAAAATTGACGCTTTTAAAATTCAAAAAATCCAACTTAATAATTTGAAAAAATATATTTTCAGAAATTCAAGTTTCACGGTTTTAGAACTTCGAGTTAAATTTTCAAATTCAAATTTCAAAATTAAAATTCAAAATTTTAAAATCTAAGAACTAAAATTTCCACAATTTCAAGATCCATATAGATTTTTCCTTTTTGAACTACCCTTCAAAAAATTTCAAAATAAATCAAATTTTAAAATTCAATTTCAAACTCAAATTTTGTTATTAAAAAGTAAAAATCCGTATTGTAATTCAAGTTTCAGATTTGAAATTTCAAGCCAAATTTTGTAATTTCAAATTCAAATTTTAATTGATTTTTTAGATTAAAAATTTAAATTAAAAGTTTATATTTTCAAATCTTTAAATTTCAAGTTCAATCATAGATTCCAATTTTTTCAAAAGAATTTAACTAAAATTAATGAAAAATTACAGCTAATATTATTTTCGATTTATGCAATCATACGGTCGGTTTCCCCATCGTTTGCGGTTGTACTTGCATATAGATATGAAGATCTATAGAGATATATTATTGATTTATTGCATCCAATGCTCAAGTAACAAACTAAATTTGTCGATAAGAAAGATATAAAGTGTTGAAGATGCTCCAAGACCTCATTTAAGGACAAAGAAAACTCCTAGGAAAAAGTGGATATCGAGGTTTGCATTGGATGTACCGAGGTTACGTCCAACGTATTAGTTACGCCAACGGTATAATGGAAAACGCTTGCACTTCCCAAAAGCTAGTGTTTGGAGAGGACATAATTTTTACATCGGATGTAACCTCGATACGTCTGACATAAATCCAAATATAAGTAAGCCCGAGAGCAGCAGCTGAAAACATATAAAAAAACACAATTCATCTTTTCTCCCTTCAATAAATAAACAAGAAAAAAATGAGTTCATTATCTTATGCTTCATCCAACGAAATCAAATTCAAGAATTGTCTAAAGTGTAAACAATTGATGCAACCTACCTGTTCTATTATACACTGTAGCCTTAGTCGAAAAGGCAAGCATTGTGATGCGGTTGGACCTTCCTCCACTCCTGCTTCTGCTCGTGTAGCATTGACTGGTGGAAGTTATGAGATAACTATGTGATACGAGACAATCATCTAAACATGAATACATTACTCCTGGCCTATTTGTTGGGTCAAAAGAAATTGGACTTGACTATGTTGATGTTGGAATCCGACAGTTCCGAGACATTTCTTGAGAGTGTCTGCGTGGATGAATATGGAATAGGGTATGAAGTGTTTAAATTTGAATATTAACTTCTATTATTTTTTATCAAATATTAAATATTTATTATCACGAACCGGGATTTTCGACGTCCGAAAGTCCACATCAATACGTCCACTGTATTACATGCTGAGCAATTGAATGTCGGAAATACCAGATTGTTAGGGTAAAAAAGAAAGAGCTGGAAGAAAAAGAATAGAAAACAAAAACATAGAATCTCACAATCACAGCGGAAAAATATATAATAGATAACAACTGGTCCTTATACAAAAAGAACTATAACTGTTTTTATACACTACATCATCAGAGTACAACACAAATCAATGGCATAAAACTGGACAGTTATAATAACTTGTCCTCATAAAAGCTGAATATACATCCTACAATACATAGCGGAAAAACCCAAGTACGTGTGATACGTCTTCGCCATCCAGCTCGTCTTCTGAGCTCCATAGCATCCTATCCTGAATCTGTAATACTCGGTCTGACCCGAGCATTATAATAAAATAATACTCGAGTCAGTATGGAAAACCAGCATGGAAAACACACTCAATTTGAATTATTAAAGTTATCAAAATCCTTTGAAAATCAAAGGTTTCTCGTAAGACCACGATACAAATAAACAAGACGGGTTTTTACCTTACGATAACCAAAACATTTCATATCAAATCCTTTGATATTATAATAGTGTCTAAGTATAAATACTTATTCAAATAGCTAAAATGCTTGCATTCTCACATTTCAGCATAGCTGGGCAAAATAAAAACCAAACGGCTCTTATTGGAGAATGGATTCCATCTGAATGACTAGGCACTAGGGTACCATCTATCACATTACACGTCTAGAACAGCATATCGAGGACCACGTTCAGGATCCTCTGCTACACAAGACTGGACTATCCTTGACTTGGATAGATCGAATACACTATCACCCTGTGTGTTCCCACCCTTTTCTGAGCTTCTTCCACAATTGTAGTAATAATATCCGAGGGTATCGAGAAAGGTGATAAACATACCCTTATTGGGTGCTACCCACTTAGCCTTGCTGAATCTCCCCTGCTTTTCAGTCATTCCCGGTTGATGAGGCTAGAGGCTACGGTTACCTTTTTTGAAAGATTTCACTTAGAATGTTCATTGCCCTCCAATAACAATGTACTAATAGCATTCATCCATACAAGTCTGTTCCGGATTTGAAAGAAACTACAGCCACTATTCCTACTGCATCCATTTTGGAATCACCTTCAGAATTAGTAGTGATTAGTCCTTGCACTTCACTGCTCCATCTTCGACTCCATGCACATGTTTTCACAACGGAAACATTCTTGTTGGATCGAAGTGGTTTTCGGATAACTTATCTGACCTTGGTCTCTTCGAAACAATGCTCGCTATTTCCGGTGAACTCAACCTCGGTTCTTTAGGAAACAAAAAAACAAAAATAAGATCAGAGATCACCTCCTAACCGTTAGTGGACGGATTTCCTTATAAACGTCCTAGAAGAACGAAACGAGTTTATACGTACAATATAGCACCTCGAACTGTAACTGTGCCATATAATTCCCATGCTTCTTCTGGATATTCCCAAAGTTATATTTTGGGTTTGGATTTGATAGTCGTTTATTTAACTATCAAATAAACAATCAGTTCAACCAAATACTTCACTTCCCACTGAAAAACTCCAAATATCTTTTTATCTAATTTTAGTAAATTAAATCTATTTATCCAGAATACGTGCTTATCTATTGAATTCGGTATATTCACAAACTATTCTTTTCAAAAATATTTGAAAACCCCTTTCAAAATAATATGGAAAGTACCTATTTGTATCAAACCATGGATTCACAGTTCAATGGTTACGTCTCTATCCCAAAGAAATTCAAGACTTAACAGCCGACACTCACTGCCTCCGATTTCGCCATGCGAGTATACCAACACTTCCCAAAAATTTGTTTTAAATTTTTTGAAAATAATACATATGAAGTTCCTATAATAATTCCCCAAGTTAAACTTCAGGAAAATTACTTTTGAATAAAAGCTATTCTATAATATTGAATATTGAATAAATTTATCCTTTTAAATTAATAATATTGATAAATCTTTAAATAATAATTTACTCACTATAAACTGACTCGATTAATATATGAATATACCTTAAATAATTTTTAAATAACTAATAATTAATTTTATAAAATATTCTTTAACACCTTCAAATTTTCTAGTTAATACTTCAAAACTTTCCTTTTTAAATAACTTAACTTCTCAGAAAAAATATATTTTTCAACTTCCATATAGCCAGTCCTTCTCAATTTACTTCCAACTCAATTTACGTCTCAATTTCATAAAATTCCCTTTTCACATTTCCTAAGAATAAATCTACCATTTATTTTTAAACCGATTTACCCATCTTTTCATAAATCCACCTCGTGAATTTATGCTTCAATTTATCCACTGATAATTGCTTCACTTTATTTATAAACTTTGTTTATAAATTTCATAGTCTCATTTTCCGCTTATCACTGTTACACAATACTTGATCGATTTTAAATTGATTTCTAAACTAAATTCCATTTCTAAGTAATTTCTTAATAAACCAACCATATTCCACTTTCCTTTTCATCATTTAATATCTTATTTAAAAACTGATATAATAATTTCATATTCTACTTTCAAATTCCCTTATTTTATCTTCCCAACTATTTAAAACTCGAATTTAAAAATAAATCCTTTATACTTAACAATATCGTTTGTTCTATTATTTAAACCCTTTTATTTTCATTATTTCAAAATTTTAATTTACTATTCCACGATCTCTATTTACAATATTATGAAATTATTAAATACAAATTTAAACCAAACTATATGTTTTTCCACAAATTCATTTTTAAAAATTCAATATTCAAAATTATGGTATTTTAAAATACCAAAATCCATCCAGTGATATCATAACATCCAATACATTCAAATTGCATTATAATCCACTACCGATTATTTAAATAGATCATATCTCAATATATATGAAATTAAATTCAATATTTTTAAGGAATCCAGTTGGATCCCTCCAACCTGTTTCCTTGCATCCACAGATGTTAATACAATATATAAATACCAATCCTATTTCGAGGTGATATCGCGATATATAGGGTCATCCGCTATTATATGGGGCGCATAGAGTCTCATCTGCTATATATATATGCGGGAATATCAATCACTCCAATATATATATATATATAATACTATATATAATATCACATTCAATTGATAATAATTATCAAATTAAACTATCAGCCAATAATTAATTTAGCCAATAATTAATTTTAACTATTTAAATTAATTATGGAAATCCAAAGTTGAGTGAGATTAACTCACCTTGTTTTTAAATTTGACGCTTTCGCGTTTCGGTTCTGATTGAATCCAAACGCGTTTGAAATTATCTAAAAATCTCAAAAGCACTAAATTTTTCCAAACCTTTTCCTAAGTGTAGAGGACGATATCATGATCCCAATAGATCTTGAATCATTCGAATCGCACCTCGTACGGCAAAGTTATACAATTTATAAGATTAACTATTTTAAACAATACAATTTATAAACATTCTTTTTAAAAAAAACAGCCAATACCAGTATGATATAACCCGTCCGGGACTATCATCTTCCCCTCTTCTCTTTTTTCTTCCCTTAGCATTCGCCTGCACATGAACACCGAGAAACCCAAAAGAAAACGCGTGCGTGCATGCCACCGTGCTCCACTCCCTCGACAAACACCACTCCGAAGACCGTCAGCGACTCCCAAATTCCGAGCTTGACTCCATGCCGCCAACATTTTTCCCTTCGGTCTCCTGCACTGAAACACGATGTGCCCTAGAAATCTCGACCATGGAAAATCGCACACCCCAAACTTTGATTGCATGCCACCAAATACCACCCGAAGGTGCGCCTCCACCTCCACGATACGCCGATGACCATCAATCGAACTCGAGCTCCATGAATAGGCTAGAATCCCAAGCCCCAGTCCTCGACATTAAGGTTAATCTTTGCCAAAAGATGCCGCACTTCCCAAAATGCATATCAGATTGAAGAGGATCGCGAATCATGAATTTAGAAACTGATTTGGCAATTTTTCATTTAGTATTTTTTAAGAAAATGATTTTTTTTAAGTTTTTTTATCTTCTGTTAATTTTTGATCTGTTTCTGTGTTTCATAAAGGAGGGATGTTTTGAATGGCAAGGATACAGTGATTTCGAGTGAAAGAAAGGATGGTTGATGTAAAAATGTTTGACTGGTCAATATAAAAGTATATTATTTAAATTTTAAATCATCTCAAATCGTAGCTTAAAATCTTGACCTCCTATCGAGACATGCCTCTAGACGTTCATAATGTTATACCCCTATTCCGAACGTAATGGAAAAGATTTCGAGTCCTAATTTGATCGTATGGAGAAGATAGTTTTATGGACCCAATTATTACATTTAATTTTCGATATAAATTTCAACGCGTTTATATCCCGTACAACTAAACGATAATTCCAAACATCACGAAATTTGAAATCCGATAACAATATATTATTACGGATGCAATGGATCTATTTTCGTCGAATCCCGAGACTGTGCCTCAGAAGGCTATTTTTAAATGTCAATCCAAACAGTATATTTTTAAGACCGAACAACTCATTTTTAAAACTTTTATTATCTTTATTATTGTCAATATAAATTTTATAAGCCTTTAAATTATTTTTAACAAGCTTAAAATTCAAGATTCAATAATTTACCCAATTTTCAATTATTAAATTCAATGATTAAATTATAAATAGATGATTATATTTGAAATTAAAGTTAATTTTTAACTTTTAAATACTTAAAATCAACTAGATATTCCAATTTTCAAATAGCCAAAATTCTGGGTCGTTACATTCCTCCTTCCTTATAAGAATTTCGTCCTCGAAATTGCTAGGTAAGAAGAATGATCCAAACCCGTTAATTATTTTTCCCAAAGCCACACAGTTTCAAATAACTCCCTAAAAATAATTTATTGAAACCACACTATCACCCTGTCTAGTTTTCTAAATTCATCCATAATTTACAATTTAAATACATACCTTTTTGTCGGGCAATCAAATTTATTTATGAAATCAAAGACATCAATTTATCTTTTTCTTTCAATTACCTGCATCCTACTTACCAATAATATCCAATCATACAATTCAAAATCATTTTATTCATCCCTTTTCAAAATTTTCAAAATTTATTTCATCCAAGCCCGTACGATGTACATATATCATCCGTACGTAATATCAACTCTGATCGCTCACTCGATCACACAATTTCGCTTCCGAACTAGTATCGTTCACCGACTCCCTAGTGCGGACTCAGATCTAGTTCCTTAATCAAAAACCATCATTCTTCTTGCATAGCCATACATGATGATAGAGAATTTCAGGATCAATCAAAAATCCATATACAGGGTTCACCGCCGAAAATTGAGTGAAAAATCCCAACTCGATCGGTATAACTATCTTGAAATTCTGTGCTCGAATCTGGATCGAACCATTATGCGAATAAAATAATGTACATATAACTTACGTATTAATTTCCAATTTATTTATTAGCTACATCCAATTCTTTTATTCTCACTCATTTTAATTTCCATTCACTTATTCGCAGGTACCCTATTTCACAACTTTTATTTAATCTTCATTCAAGTACCTACTGAGTATATTTTCCAATACCAATTTTACTTAAGAATTTCACCCTCAATTTTCTTAAGTCAATTTATAACATTTTTATACAATGTTCTTATATTTATTCCACTTCATCACTTTGGTTTATATCCATTTCTATTCAAATTAAATTTCCAATTCCCAATTGACCATATTCATCTCCAAATCTTAAATATTGAATTCCATATCTCAAACCATATTTAATTATCCAATCCCTTTAATTAGTTCCATTTACTAATTTATTCATATCTTAATCAAAATTTATTTAGTCCACTCGAACTAATTTTTCAATTTCTCTTTATTCAATTATAATTCAAATTAAACATCATTCACATATTCAATTTCAATCCCATTTTCTTACAAAATAAATCATTTTGTTCATTCCCTAATTTATTTCCAACTTAATAAATTCTATTTCAATAACTGTTCCGTTTAGCCTAGTTTGGCTAAATTTCCCAAAATTTCTCTTCTTTAACTTAGTTCAAGTTAATTTCTATTTCAATCTAATTTCAAATTTTTTTAGGTTATCAAACTTACTAATATTCTATTTCAATTAAATTTATAACATTTAAAATCCGATAATAATACACTATTATGGATCTAATGGAAATGGTTTTGTCGAATTCCGAGACTGTGCTCCAGAAGGCTATTTTTAAATGTCAATTTAAACAATATATTTTTAAAACTGAAAAACTCACTTTTGAATTCAATTATAAAACTTTTATTATCTTTATTATTATCAATATAAATTTTACAAGCCTTTAAATTATTTTTAACAAGCTTAAAACTCAAGATTCAATAATTTACCCAATTTCCAATTATTAAATTCAATGATTAAATTATAAATAAATGGTTATATTTGAAATTCAAGTTAAAAGAATTGATTTTTAAATATTTAAAATCAATTAAATATTCCAATTTTTAAATAGCCAAAATTCTAGGTCGTTACATTTATTAATTAAACTTAATAATTAATCATTAATAATTAGTTCAAATTAAAAATAAACTACTTACCTTGCAAATATCCTTGTCTCTAATTCGTCAACAGACGCACCTGAAGTCGACCTAGTTTCCAAAACTTGTGTGAAAACTCAGGTCCTAAACCCTTTTATTAGCCGTCACCTTCCCTTATTTCACCTTTTAGGTAGTGTTCACAATCAATTTTATCTCCATTAACATCGATGGCGCGTATGACGTGTCCGATGCCCCAACGTTGCTTTCCCCGTCCATTGGCCTATTTGGTGATTGCTAGGAAGTATAGCATTGGCGTCCGACACGTCGGACTCCAACATTATTATCAGCCCAACCTCCTCCCATCCTCTTCCCCTCCCCCTATAAACCAACCTCATACTCCATCATCTTCATACCATTTCCTGTCTCTTCTCTTCTCCGCTCTCATCTTTTCTTCGATCTAAACAATGTCTAATTCGAAAACAGATTCTGATTACGAAGATGCAAAGCATTTGGTTATTATATTAGGGCATCTATGTAGAAGAAGGAGCTATATCATCTGAATGCACATGTCACAATTTATCAGTTTAATGTGGGTGGAAGACATATTAAATGGGCATCAAAGATATCGTCAATGAAATTTTCAAATGAAAGGATTTATTTTCTCTCATTATGCGATAGGATGTAAAATATCGTCTAACGACAACACAATGAATTACTATCAGAGAAATAGTTGTCGTATTCATATACAACATATCAATAGCGCTCTTAAATTGACAAATGGACGAAAGATTTCAAAAATCATGTAGCACAATTTCAATCTGTTTTCATGCTGTTTTAGAAGTTGTACGATTACTTACTACAGATATTATCGAGTCAAATGATCTTCCATTTAATACTGTTTCATATCATATTAGAACTTCAAACCGTTACTATCCATATTTTAGAAATTGTGTTGGTGTTATAGATGGCAGGCACGTAATGACACGCTTAACTCCAGATCGAGTTGTTTCATATATAGGATAAAAACGTTATGCTATACATATCTTATCAGCATTCTCATTCGATTTACAGTTTACTTATGTTATGACAGGTTGAGAAGGTGCCGCACATGATAGTAGAATTTTTAGTTTAATTATAAATGATAGAAACTCTAACTTTTTACACCCTCCACCTAGACAGTATTATTTAGTTGATACATGATTTCCACTTTAACTTGATTATTTACCACCTTATCGTAATATTAAATATCATATTCCTCATTTTTGTGAAACCGTAAATGAACCAAAATCAATTAATGAAATTCATTATAGCAATTGAGAAAAGCTTCCATTCGTCCATGACCAGTTCCGTCTGAGGTTAGACACAACTTTATTTTGCTGCCTTTTCTATCTAATTCCTTCGGTTCTCAATTTTTTCAAATTTAAAATTCGTGAATTTCATCCTCTTCTTATACCATTTCGTCGAGAGACATCAAAAGGTAATATTTTCATCGGCTTATTTTTGAATTTTTGAACTTTAATTTGTTTTCTATGTTGCAAATCAATTCATGATTGATAACATATTGTATCTGAATTTTGTAACTCTATTTATCCTACTGAACGTCCATTCGTAAATTAAATCGATTAACAGTGGCCACTGTTTGCACCGTTTTGTTTTATTATGTTTAGCGCTCATAAGATTTAGTTCTTATATTTTAGTAAGCAGTGATTTTAGTTAGTGTTTGCTTTAAAAACGAATTTTGTGTTTTTGGTTTTCAATACGTAAGTCAAATACGAGAAGAATGGAAGGTGATGGAGGGGATAAAAGAAAGACGGACGGGAGAACGAAAAAGATAGAGGGACGACGAAAAAATGAATTGTTTCACCAGATTGTGTTATTTCCCAAAGCATGAAAAATAAGAAAAAAATTGTTTTATATTTTGCATGCTAACTTCGTTTTCTAAATTGATTGTTTTGGGTCTTATACATGCATTTCCGCATATTTTGGAAGGACCAAAACCCAAAATTAAAATTAATAAGTTTGTATATTCTAAACTTTGCAAACTAATTCTGTGATTGTTAAAAGTGAAATTGACAATTTTCTTCTTTAGTTTGAAGTTTGAACTCAATATATCTTACATTTCTTTAGGTTGGATTTAAACTCAGTCGCCCTGGCATCAACATTTTGTACGGTGATGGCTAGTTCTCTTTTCACAGTGCAATCCCTATAATTCAATTTCATAGAAATATCAACTTTTATATAAGCTCTATAATTTTGTGTTTTCAGATGAAGTTTCAGCCATAGTAATCTTGCAACGCTGGATATGGTGGTGAAGATGCTCCTAAAGCAGTCTTTCCATCTGTAAGTTCTTTTCCTTTCAATTAATATAATTCTTTGAAGGAGCTAGTCTTTACACATATATTATGCATCTAAACAATTGTATGTTTGTTTTTAAGATGATTTGCATCTATTTTATACATGGAGCACAATTTCTTTTCTTTCTTTCCTTTTTTGTTTGCAAGTTATTTTGTGATTGCAGAGATATTTAGAGTTCTATCGCTGAATTGTAAAATTTGAAATTTCTCATCTCCACAATATACAAAAATTGTGTACTGTTTGGCTTTTAGTTTATTTCAAAACCACCTTAGGCATCACATCATTTGTCATGGGAAAGAAAAAAGGATTTTGATAAGTAGCAGCTTAGTAATACATCTGTGAAATTCTTGAAAGCTTCCAAAACCAATCAACATGTCTCGGTTCAGTTCTCTTATTGAACATGCTGCCAAAAATATTCTTATTAGTGAATTCTTTTACTAATAGGTTGTTGGATCGATTGAAGAAACTCTTACCACTGAAGATGTTAAAACTGAGAAGGATGATTCTAAGAATAATGGTGTGAGGTCTGATGCAGATAAACCAAAGGCAAAAAAGAATCTCTATGTGGGATCTCAAGCCCTAGGCTATAGAAGAGATTTTATGGAGGTTAGACTTTTTTTTAAATATACTTTTTGGATATTTATAATGGTGTTTTTATAAGTTATATACATGTCAAATGTTCTAGTAAAGGTTAATTATTTTGTGTTCTCTTACTTGATCAGGTGATTTCACCTTTTAGCGATGGTGTTGTTACTGACTGGGATACAGTTAACAGCATATGGGATCATGCTTTCAGGTGGGATGCTTTGATATTCAAGTTTTCAAATGTTAACCCATTTTTAAAATTGTGTTGAGTGCTACTCTTCATATGGTATGAATGACAAAATTAAACTTACTGGTCAGTTGTAGGCCTTATGAAGTCCAAATTGCCAAATGGGAGAATCAATTTTGTATATTGTATGTACCAATAGTATATCAACTTAAGGGATGAATTTACTATTAGGGCGCGTTTGTACATTTTTAAGCACACAAATTCGTGAAGACGAACGCAAGTACTAAGTTCACTATTGAACAGTTGGTTGTGTATGGTTTGCACACTTTTTAACTCAAGTTAATTGATGTAGGTTAGAAGTGATTGGATGGGATCTTGTTCTTGTATTTATTTTATTTATAAATGCTATTATTTGGCTATTATATTTATTATATGTAGCCATTTAATTGTATTATTTGATACTTATTAAAAAAATTACAATTGAACGTAGGAAAATCTATTTTGACACAAATAGGTTGCACAAGTGGTGGCACGATACATATCAACCATTAGATCTCTCCTAGAATTCAACCCCCAACGAGATTTAACGATCAACATCTATGTGTTACAATTTTGTGTCCTAATAGGCGTCCCTATTAAACATTACAAGTTTAAGATCGGAATGAAAGAGATTTTTTTAACTTTCTAAATACATAAAATTGTATTTTTGTTTGATAAGGATATACACAATCCTGATTTGAACTAAGGTGTGAGGTTTCGATCAGATCCCCGAGGTTCTAGTCATCTCGGTTTGGTTCTCGCCCAAAACTTCGTTTCTCTTCTATGGAAAATTGCAAATTGAAGGTGGAACCTACTGTACAAGGCTTCGTACGATAGCGAGCTCTGAGAAAGTCGATAATATATGCAGTCTATCCCTCATATTGCGGAAAAAAGCACATAACTGCAAAAATCTATGAAAAAAATCACAAAATACCTTGTAGCAAGTTTTTTTTGATTCAAAATCAAATTCGATTTTTTTTTGAAACGAGGCTCCTTGTTTCGAAATCCCTATTTTTCCGAAGTCGAAATTGCACCTGAGTAGGAAACCTAGCCTTTGTTTTTTTATCAGTGGGAATCGAAGAAAGAAGATATACGTCTAATTTTCGATAAATAAGTAAGTTTTGTTAATATTTGGACATGATATTATGGTCTGAGTTTGGTTTGTCATAATATGTTTAGGGGGTGAGATTAGGTATAATGTTTATATTTAATTTTTAATAACGTTAATATAAATATTTTATGGTACAATTTTTGTTTGAAATGTCAATACTGTGTAATATAGTATTCAAAAATAATTTGAGATTGAAATCTAAGACGGAACCTTCGAAATTTCCAATATTAATCGAACTTCATTATTCTCAAATGACCGAAACCAAGATCTCGAACTTTGATCTGAACAACCACCTGACTAATGTTTCCTGTCATGCTACTTAAATCCGAGTCATACAACCTGACTAATGTCACCATCTTGAATATCCAATAAAATATTCTGTTTAAAAAGGACCATTTCTTGATCATGGAAAACAGTGGATGTTAAAATCACGTATCAATAAAAAAAGTATAGTTTGTAGTAGGCCAACCAAGCAGATCTCCTTTGATCTCTTATTGATCATCCAGAGCTGCATCCTCCTGCATCTAAATATCATTTCATTGTTAATCTTTTGTCAACTTTCGTATTACTAGTATTTGTCTATTCCGAACCGACAAATATGCATGCATTTTGATAATTGCGAAAATGTAATGTAGCAGTTCTCCATTGGCTCCACCATTTTCTTTCACTCAAATATGCACATAAATATGTTGTTAGTATTATAATATATATGTGCCCTTTAATGAAACATGTTTCAACTTTAGATTGAATGTGAATCATTTCACACCATCGACACATCATTGGCTATGATGTGGCTATCTCTGCATATTTCCCTACATCATTTATGCTAAACTTAAGATCATTTAGATGTTCTAAATTATATCTTTCTTTGCGATTTATACTTAAACATGGGTTATTAGCTGTTTAATGGTGACATTGAAGCAGGCAAATTTCAATCTATATTAAGGAGTAACCGTTTTGGCTCAAATGTATTCAAATTTGGTGTTACAACTCGAAACTGAAATTTAACAAGATTTTGTTGTATTTTATAATTTCAACGAGTTATGGAGGGTAGTGTATCAAAGTCATCTAATATATAATTTGAAATTTGAAAAATTGTACACTGTATTATATATCGTAATAGCAAGTTGCAAATCATCGTTTTTCCCCTCGGCCATTTTGCACTAAAATTTGCTTTACTTATGTCTTAATGACCTCTTTTCTTTCACCACCGCCGCCACCACCATCATCATCATTGTTTTATTCTCAAATGATTGGGGATGGTCACATGTTTTTTCAATGCCAGTAGTAGTTTTATATCTTTAGTCATATCTTTCATTAAATTTATTTCTTCAAGAACATTTTTAATACTTTCTTCCCACATTAGTTTGGATATCTATTTTTATCGTTTCTCTTCGATATGAATATTAATTCCTTTCCTCATCGGTGCATCATATTATCTCTTTTGTATATGTCCATTCCATATAAGTCTACTTTCCCTAATTTTCTTATTTATAGGTACCGGTGTTGGTGTGGGATTCCAACCCGAGACCACTCAAATCGAAACCCCACAAGCACTGTGGAAGACGGGATCGTGGTAAGTAGTGTAAATACAACCAATCAACGACTCAATTCCAATCTCAACCAATCCAAAAGCAATCACAATCCCAAACATGCAATATAGGAATCAAAACAATAACGAAAACTAAATCACACAGCGATTTATAGTGGTTCCACTAACGTTGTGTTAATGTACATCTACTTTAAGAGAGAGATTTTATTAATATTGATGAGAAGAGTACAAGAGGTTGAATACGATGATCAAAGTTCTAATTAGAATCGATTTGTGGAGAAGAGAATTGAAGAAAATTAGGTTTTGATAAACCCTAATTGGTGGAGGCTAATCTCTTGCAGTTGCTTGCGTGCTTTTAGATCTAGAACCTAAAGCTAGCGTATATAGGAGAATAGAAATCCTAGGCAATGTTTCAAAATTGCCCCTGCAGATATCATAAATCTTCACGCCAAGTCCACACGTGAAAAAAGGCAGAAAGTCGCCTCAGACGTCTGGCCAAAATGGTCAGACATCTGATTTAAGTTTCTGGGAAAGTTTCGCTTCAGCTCGAACGTCTGACTATTTTGGTCAAACGTCTGACTACGGGCTTTGGAACCAATTCTGCACAGACTCAAACGTCTGACCCTTTTGGTCAGACGTTTGACCTCATTCTCTGGAACAGGTCTGGTGCAGATTTGTTGAAGGGTCAGACGTCTGACCCTTTTCCTCAGACGTCTGACTATATCAATTCAGCCCACTTCACCTTTTCCTTTATAACTTCCACATCTAAACTCCGATTTGCAAACTGTTTTCTCCGTTACGAAGATACTTCAGACCTCTACCGATCCCGACATAGTGTCGCTAAAATTTAATACCACCTTAACACTATATCCATATCCAACTCCAATGGTACCATACCATCAACGACAACCGATAGCACCAACTATCACTTCTTCTACCTTCAACCAAATATGAATGCTTTCCCAATGAGCTCCGGCAAAGCCACCACCTATTGCATTCCACTAACGAGCTTAGGCAAAGCCCCCGCCCGCTAATGAGACGTTGAAAACATCCAAATCCTAAGCTATCTCACCAAATACTAGCACTTACCAAGAAGATAGAACCTCAATCTCTCACCGATACTCTTCCTCATCTGCCACCAAGCTCTTGCCATAACCATGCCATCCCGTAACATCTAGCATTTCTCCAAGCGAATCAAGTCCGAGCAATGCTCGAACTTCCCAACTGGCAATGCCTTAGTGAACATGTTCGCCGCATTATCCTTTTTGTGCACTTTTTGAAAATATACTTGCTTATCTTCATCCATGGCTACTAGAAATGACTCTGTCACCTTAATATGCTTAGTCCGTAAGCTGAACGCCAAATTCTCTGCCAAGTGAATATCACTCTGGCTATCACATCGAACATCAATACTATCATGCCCGAATCCCAAGTCACATAATAATCGCTTCAAATAGAGTGCATCATTTGCCGCCTCCACCGCGGCTATCAACTCCGCCTCCATAGTGGATAAAGCAACTACGGTATGCAATCTAGATCTCCAACTTATAGCTGTACCCCCAAGTGTGAAGACATATCCGAAATTTGATTTTCTTCGATCCCTATCACCGGCGTAGTTCGAATCACAATAACCAACCAACTTGCAATCCATCGCCTTGCTACCGCCAAAAACAAGACCATGAGATGACGTGCCTCTAAGATATCTCAATATAAGCTTCACAACTTTCCAATGCGATTTCCCTGGACTAGCCATATATCGACTAACCATCCCGACGACATTTGCAATATCGGGCCTTGTACACGCCATAACATATATTAGACTTCCAACCGCACTAGCATATGGCACCTTTGCCATATAAGTCTTGTCTTCCTTCAAGATATATGATCCTTTACTCGAAAGCTTCATATGCAAAGGTAAAGGTGTATTTGACGCCTTTGCATTCTCCATGCTAAACCGGCAAAGCACTTTCTCAATGTACTCCTTTTGAGTTAGTTTCAAATCAAAATGCTTTCGATCCCTTACAATTTCTATGCCAATATCCTTCTTGCTTCTCCAAGATCCTTTAATTCGAACTCCGATTTCAAACTCAGTTTTAGCTTGTTGATTTCATTCTTATCCTTAGAAACAATGACAATGTCGTCCACATACAAGAGTAATCAACCAAAAATCAATTTTCGACTTCTTGAAATAAACATAAGCGTCCTTGATGCTTCTATCAAAACCATTTTCAAGCATAAAGTGATCAAACCTCTTGTATCATTGTCTAGGTCATTGCTTTAAACCATATAGTGATTTCTTCAACTTGCAAACCAAATTTGACTTACCATCCACAATAAAACCTTTCGGTTGATCCATGTATATGTCTTCATCCAAGTCCCCGTGTAAAAAGGCAGTTTTCACATCAAGTTGCTCCAACTCCAAGTGGTGAATAGTAACTATAGCAAGTAATATCTGGATAGAAGTATGGCGCACAACCGGTGCGAATATCTCATCATACTCTTTTCTCTTTCTTTGTGCAAACTTCTTAGCCACTAGCCTAGCTTTGTATCTTCCATCATCCTTTACCTTGTATATCCATTTGCACCCAATAGCACGATTTCCTTTAGAAAGTGGAACCAAATCCCAGTTTTGATCCTTCAACAACGGTTACATCTCTTCCTCCATGACACAAATCCATTTCGAGCTATCACTCGACTTCATGACATCATCAAGGTCCATCGGCTCATCTTGGAGTACATGAAGAGCATAGTCCAAATTATCACAAAAGCTAAGATAGTTCCAATCATCATATCTTTCGGGTGGTCTTATAGTACGACGACCAAACCGAGTAGCAATACCATCACCCAATCTCCCTTTGGCTCCACCTTGAACCGAATCTTCTCTAGAATCATGTACATCATGAACACTACTAGAGGAACCCTGTGGACTATGTGATGTAACATCAATCGCTACTTCCTCACAAGCATCTCCAACTACTCTATTCTCTCTACTCCTTGGACAAAATGTGGAAATAATTTCCTTCTCCTTTGATTCACTATGGACCAAATCCGGAGCATCCGATGAGCTCACATTCTCCTTGAACATCGCCAAATCATCAAAAGTAACATGATGAGAATTGATTACCTTCTTCGTTTTTGGATTCCAAATCCTATAGCCTTTTACTCCGTCCGTATAGCCAAGCAAAATCCCCTTAAATACTCTAGGTTCAAGCTTATCATTTCTCGGATCATGCACATAAACTGGACTGCCAAATACACGAAGATAACTCAAGTCAGTGCTCTTTCCCTTTCACACTACCTCCCGAATTTTTTTACCAATAGCTGAGCACGGAATTCGATTAAATATATGCATTGCAGTTGACAAAGCTTCAGCCCAAAATTCCTTTGTCAAACCCAATGTCAATCTCAAGCATCAAGCTTTCTCAAGTACAGTATGACTCATTCTCTCCGCAACACCATTAGACTGCGGATCTCTAAGTGTAGTAAAATGCCTTCGGATACCATGATGCTTGCAAAGCTCTAAAAATTCTTCGGAAACATACTCTTCGCCATTGTCGGACCTTAGAACCTTCAAAGACTTTCCACTCTCATTCCCAAAAAGAGCCTTCCATGCTTTGAATTTTGCAAATGCCTCCGACTTGGCCTTCATTACATACACCCAAAATTTTCGAGAAAAGTCATCTATAAAGAAAATATAATAGCGAGCTCCACCTAAAGAAGCTACAGGTGTCGGTCCCCAAACATCCGTATGAACATACTCAAGAACCCTTTTCGAATCATGCTTTCTCTCACCGAATGAAACTTTAGCTTGCTTCCCCATTTCTTCGCAAAACTCTAACTTGTTGAAACTTTCTCCATCGATCATCTATCCCTTCCGAAGAACCTCCAAACTCCTCTCCAAGACATGACCTAACGTCAAATGTCACAACCTAGTCGCATCCAAGCCTCGAGAACTATCGACTCCTATACAAGTTTCACCTTCTACAGTCACTCCTTGAAGCAAATAAATACCATGAGTCCTAGCACCTTCATCACCACAAGCGCCCCCTTCGAAACCCTCAAACTATCACTCTCAATAGTGATCTTACAACCTAAAGAATCCAGTTGCCCGAAAGAGATAAGAGACTTCCTAAGTCCCAGAACATAGCGCACATTAGTAAGAGTACGAACCACTTCGTCAAACATTCGAATTTGCATGGAACCAATGGCTTTCAACTTACAAATAGCACCATTTCCCATAATAATTGAATTTCCTTATTTGTCGATGTAAGAAGAAAAACAATTCCTTTTTAGCGTCATATGATAAGACGCCCCCGAATCGAGCACCTATTCGCTACCTAAAGCATCTGATGCTACCTTCGACAAAACATCTACATCTTCCTCACCAACCGCACTCTCCACCGCTACTGATGAAGTTGCTACTTCCTTCTTTGCTTTCTCCTTGTCTGGACACTCATTCTTCCAATGACCGGATTTACTACAAATATAGAACTTGCCTTTTCTTTCTTTCGACTTTCCTCTCCAACCGGGGTTCCTTGATTTAGAATGCCTATGGTTCTCTTTCTTCACATACATCTCCTTCTCCACAAACAAACCATGACAATTACTAACACCATTACTTCCATCACCTAAATCCTTCACTTGATCCTGCAACTTCTCGCTAAGAAGACCTGTCTTGACATCATCAAAAGTTAATGTATCGCGGCTATAGATCCAATTATTTGAGAAACCTGTATAGCGATCTGGAAAAGAACACAACAATATCATTGTCTTTTGCTCTTTCTCAATCTTCAAATCTACCGGCTTCATCTTCATTAGCAAATCATCAAAAATATTTAAGTGCGCCTTTAGCGAAGTACCTTCCTTCATCTTATAGGTGAAGAACGTTCGCAATAAGATCAAACGATTTGTCAGTGACTTCTTCATATATAACTCCTCCAACTTGTCCCAAATACCTTTAGCGGTAATCTCACCGCTAATTTCATAGATAACACTCTCCCATAGCAAGTTGAAGTGTAGTGAATGCCTACTCTTCCATCTCCTCTCTCAACATTCGAGATGTCCGCTAGCAATAAATGTGTATTAAACACTACCCGATGCACTGATTCTTTCTTAGAACCGCTTTCATCTTCCATTGCCATTTTTCAAAATCATTATCGCCATTCTACTTGTCTATTACCAATTGTGATCCTGAAGTTGTGTACGAACCACGTACATAAGGAGCTACACCACTTGGATTACCCATCGAGGAACTACTTGAGTTACTACTTGATTCAGGCATTCCTACAACCACCTACCAACACCAAAGCACCGAAACCAAACGTTGGTGTGGGATTCCAACTCGAGACCACTCAAATCGAAACCCCACAAGCACTGCGGAAGACGGGTCGTGGTAAGAAGCATAAAAACAACAAATCAACAACTTAATTCCAATCTCAACCAATCCAAAAACAATCACAATCCCAAACAAGAAATATAGGAATAAAAACAATAACGAAAACTAAATCATATAGCGATTTATAGTGGTTTCACTAATGTTGTGTTAGTGTACATCCACTTTAAGAGAGAGCTTTTATTAATATTGTTGAGAAGAGTACAAGAGATTGAATACAATGATCAAAATTCTAGTTAGAATTGATTTGTGGAGAAGAGAATTGAAGAAAAATTAGGTTTTGATAAACGCTTATTGGTGGAGGCAAATCTCTTGCAGTTGCTTGCACGCTTGTAGATCTGAAACCTGAAGCTAGCTTATTTAGAAGAATAGAAACCCTAGGCAATGTTCCGAAATTGCCCCTGTAGATATCATATATCTTCACGCCAAGTCCACACGTGAAAATAGATAGAAAGTCGCCTTAGACATCATGCCAAAATGGTCAGACGTCTGACTTAAGTTGCCGGTAAAGTTTCACTTCAGCTCAAACGTCTGACCATTTTGGTCAGACGTCTGACTACATGCTCTAGAACCAATTCTGCATAGACTCAGATGTCTGACCCTTTTGGTCAGACGACTGACCTCATTCTTTTGAATCAGACGTCTGACCCTTTTCCTCAGATGTCTGACCCTGCCAATTCAGCCCACTTCACCTTTTTCTTTATAACTTCCCCCTCCAAACTACAATTTGCAAACCTTTTCTCCATTACGAAGCTACTTCCGACCTCTACAGATCCCTATATAGTATCACAAAAATTTAACAACCAGTTCTAGTTTCTTTCTCTCTAATTTTTAGCTTTGCTTTGCACATAATCCCGATCTTCCTCCTTGACATTCTTATTCTTCTATATTTATCTTATTTTCTTGTTTCCTTTTTCAAAAGTTAATCTGTACAATACAGTAGATCTAATCACAATTCGTTAATTTGTTCCTTTGTATGATATTCTTTTATCATGTAAAATGATAGTAGGTTGTCTTCTTTTCATCAAAACAGCATTATTCTATTTATATCACTTTGCTTTTGATTTTCCAAATTTAGCATATAAGTTTTTGCTTATTTATTACCGCCTCCTTTTCCCACATCATTGTATCCGTTTGTTGCAAGTGCGTGTCATCATATGTGAAGCACCAGCTACTCCTTTCTTAGCATTTCAGGGATGCATGTTAGGGTTGTGATGTTTTGAGGAGGAAGGAACTGAACAGGGATGAAGTGGACAAGGGTGCAGAGATTGATTTGGACGGAGGATGGGAGGAAGTAGATTACAATGATGAACTACTGATGAACTAATGACAGAAAAATACTGGATAGAAACATAATGAATAACATGAAGAAGATAAGCAATTATTTCTCTCATATCCATTCAGTAATTTTGGGCAACTTTTGGGCAGAAAATGATAATTCAAATGATGAGATTACTTAACCGTGGGGACCACTAGACTAACTACCAATTCTTTCATGCATATTAAAAGAAAATACAATTAATTAGCTTGGAACCACTAACTTTAACCACTCTATAGTATTATTTTATTTATGCCTGTAAAAGAAATGAAGTAATGGAGTACCGTGTATTACTGTAGATAAATTTTGTATTACCTTCTGTAAATTAGGCCGGGTTTTCTTTAAATCCCAAGATTGTTATGTACAATATAAATATGCAGAGCAGTGTATATCATTGTGAATGAAATAATATACACAAATCAATTCTTGTTATTCAAATACAAATTTGCTGTTCAACTATCAATTCATCAAATTTCTCGTTCAAATTCATTTCTACTCAAACTTTTATCATGGTATCAGAGCCAATATTACAAGCCTAACGGCATTCCAGAAATAAATCCACAAATCTACAGTTTCAATTTTCATTTGAAAGATATCAGAACTCAAGGTTCTGTGGAGAATTTCAGTAATCACTTTCAAAATCAGAAGTTTGTTGATATTCAAGAAATCATCAGAGAAATACCATCATCTGATTTCTTGAAACCCATCAGGTATATCTCATCATTTGGGTTTATAAAGTTGAATTTATCTACAAAACAAGTACCGTGCCAAAGAAATAGATAAATTTCTTGCTGCAGCAAGTTTTATAGAAAAGGAGTGCAAATTCAGTTGCAAGAAACATCCTAAGAAAATCAGTTTCTGAAATCAAGAAAGCAATCATAAGTAGAAAGATAATCATTGTCCTGCCAAGAATCCATCATATTATATAATCATCATTGAATTTGGCTGCAATTTACCTGACTTGTCTGCAGTCAAGCCTTCTTAAAGTTGCAAGTTCATTGATTTACTCTGTATTCGATTACTGGTTTCCTCATGGCTGAAGGAGATAGCTAATCAGCAACATCATATTCTAATCACAATTCTCAGCTTGATGCAGCAGAAAAGTTGATCAAAACAGTCATTAGTCCTCAAAGTTAGCTTATTACAATCCATTTAGAAGAAGATAACTATCTTCTATGGAAGCTTCAATTTGGAACTGCCATACAAGGGTATGGTCTTGAAAGTTTCTTTCTTGGCACCAATTCAATTCCCCCAAGATTCATTACTGATACGCATGGGAAAATAGTTAGCAATGAAGAATACACAAGATATTATAGGCAAGATAGATTAATAAGTTCTTAGTTGCTATCTTCTATGAATACAAAGCTATTATCACAAGTTATAGGTTGTAAAACAGCTAATGATATATGGATTACGTTAGAAAGAATATTCAATACACAATCTGCAGCAAAAATATGCATTACAAGTGACAACTTCAAAATGTCAACAAGGATAATCAACCCATGAAAGATTATTTGGCACAAGTTAACAACATATGCAACATGTTAGAAGCAGATGGGCTTAAGATTACTGAAACAGAACATGTATTGTCTATATTGAATGGCATCAGTGATAAGTATGAGGCTACAGTTGCAGTGTTATCATTTCATCCCACCTTACCATCTGTTGAGTATGTTCATTCTGTAGTGAATTTTGTTTTAATTTAAGCGGAAGCGATTTATTTGATCAGGATCTAGTATTGCCTATTTAGATACCAATGATACTTAAAAATAAAATTCAATTATACAGTATCACAGAAATAATAGCAGAAATAAGAGACACGGAAGAATTAACGTGGTTCGGATATGAATATCCTACGTCCACGGAGACCCGACAACTTCTTTTATTTCACTAAAGAAAAGAGTACAAAAGAGAGGGAAGAATAATGGTGGATACTCTCACACACTTGCTTGTACATATGAAGATGAAATTCCTTTATTTAAATAACTTGATAATGAAGGGTTGCTTGGAGATTAAGAAAATCAATTTCTTGATTACCCAGATATCTTTCCAAATTGCATGATTTGATTTTAGTACAAATAGATGGCGTAATCTTGGTTTCCATATCTTTTCTTTATTCTCCATGCCTAATTATTTATTTCTTCATATAGCAAATATATTGACTAATTAATTGATTGGCTAATTAATTAGTTTCCTTCAAAATATCCTTCCATATACCAGCCAAATTAATTGATTTGAATGAATCAATTAATCAATTTATTTCCTTTTTAACAAATATTTGAATCATCCAAACTCAACACTCCACCTTGATTCAAATATAACAATCTCTCTCCATCATCTTATCATCAAACAATCGACATATAAGTTGTTGGATCTAGCGCCCCATGGCGCTCAAGTAACATGTATCAAACTGATCGAGTTTGAGCAATGCTCAAACTTGTCCTTTGGAAGTGACTTAGTCATCATATCTGAAGGATTATCCAAAGTACTCACCTTCAACAATTTATCTTGCTTCGTTCTTCCTCAAGCATAAGAAAGAAACCACTAACATCAATGCTTCGTCCGTGAACTATAAGCTTGATTTTCTACAAGATGAATCACACTCTGACTGTCTGAAAATAGCTCTACTATCCGCTGCACCATTGAAAGATCATCCAACAACTGAAGTAAGTATAGTCCTTCCTTTGTTGCTTCCACAATCGATTTCAACTCTGCTTTGGTAGTCAATAAAGCTACAATAGATTGCAGCGTTCATCTCCATGAAATCGAGCCTATGCCAAGTGTAGAAACATAGCATGACACTGACTTCCTAGCATCTCTATCCCCAGCGTAATCAGAATAACAGTATCCTCTAAGAAAGATGTCACCATCCACTCCACCGTATAACAAGCCCACCGAAGAAGTGCCTGGAAGATATCTAAAAATCCACTTCACAACTTTCCAATGCTCTTTGCCTGGGTTAGACATATATCGACTCACAACACCAACTACATGGGCAAAATCTGGTCTTGTGCATACCATCGCATACATAAGACTGCCAACATCGCTAAAATAAGGTATATCAGCCATATACCTCTTGTCTTCTTCCGATGAGGGAAATAAGTCTTTTGACTACTTAAAATGAGAGCCTAATGGAGTGCCAACCGATTTAGCTTTCTTCATTCCAAATCGAGCGAGGACCTTCTTGGTGTACTGCGCTTGAATGAGCCTTAACTCTCTCCGCTTCCTATCCCTGCTTATCTCCATACCCAATATTCTTTGTGTCTTTCCTAAATCCTTCATGTCAAACTCTCTACTGAGCTCCGCTTTCAACTCCTTAATTCTGAACATATTCCGAGACGTGATGAACATATCATCAACATATGACAATAAATAAATCATATCACCATCACATCTCCCGAAATAAACACACTGGTTTTTGAAACTTCTGGAGTATCTGTAACAACCCTGTATTTTGTGATTTTTTTTTTGTATATTTCAATTATTTTAATTAAATTTTGATTTAAAAACTTATTTTTTTATTTTGAATGATTAATTTTGTTACTTTAAATATAAACTTTAGTTTTGATATGAATTATCATTCCAAAGCATGACTAAAAAGAATATTTTCCAAAAAGTGAATTTTGGTCAAATTAATCAAACTTTGACTTTTAATTTAAATTTGTAAAAGTTTGAAAATTTAAATTTTATCTTTTATTATGAAAGTACATAAAATTTTAAGAACACTGCTTTTCGTTTCATTGAAAACGGATTTAAATTGCAAAAGTTATATTGTTTTCAATATTGTGTGTATATTGGGTTATTCAGCAATAGTCTTTATTTTAAATTTTATAAATGACATTTTATTTGATATATCTTATTCCAACTTGTATATTTATGTTATATTATGTATACTTTGAATTTTGGATATTTTTAAAATGATAATAGAATTTTTTTCAAAAATTTACTGTATTTATTTCCTATTTTTTTAGGCCGTTCTTATTTTCTGCTATTTTCTTCATTAAAATTATATTTAAATTTTTTTTATTTGTTTTGTGAATGTACTTTTATTTTATATTATTATTTATGTTTAAAAATATATTACAAGCTCATATGAATTTTCTAAAGTTTATTTCGTGTAATTTCAAATTTTCTAGACTAGTTTACTATTTTAGCTATTTTCTTTAATTTAACTTTATATATTTAATAAATATTATATATATATTTATATTTTGATAAATTTTCGAAATCTTATCTGTTATTATTATTAATTCCAGAATATCAAGTTATGTAAACAAATTTAAGAAGTTTGAAAGGTTTAAAGGCTAAGAAACGTAATGTCGTTTCACGTTTCTTTTACAGTTTCTTTTGTCATCAATTCATCAGTTATTTTAGCCACTCCTTACTTTATTTATTTATTTTATACATTCACTTTTATTTGCTGTGTTTATACTTTATTAATATTAATTTTATATGTATTTTGATTAAAAATAGATTTTTCCAAAGATTATTTGGGTTGTTTCAATTTATTTAGCCTAGTTTCACATATATTGATATTTTCTTTATATAAATTATATAATTTAAAATGTATTTATTTATTTTTCTTATTTACATTATTTCTGAGATTATTTATCTATTTTATCAGGTTTTTTATGTATTTACAAAATAGAAAAGAGAAATTTGAAAGGCCTTAAACTTTCTATCTTCCTATGGGCCTTTATAGTCCACCCTTTTACTTTTAACCTAACCTTTCACCAATTAACCCTAACTATTCCTCATTTTTTTTCTCCAGCCGACTTCCTCCTGTTATTCATGAATTTTCAAAGCTTCAAAACCTTAAAAATCATGACCTCCATCTTGAAGAAAAAAATTTAGGTAAATTCCTCTTTTCTATCTACTTTTTCTCCTATTTCTATGCAAATTTGCCTTGCTTTCTCCCCTGATTGGAGCGGCTTTCCCCCTTGCTCCACGGCCACCACCCCTTTCCATCTCTTCCCAACCATCACCACCATCTAAGCCTACAGCCATGACCATGGCCGAACACCCCTTGATGGTCAAACTCTTCCAAATGCAACCAAAAGCCTAGATCTATGCTTGTTTGGCCTTTTCTTGCTCATCCACTTCAACCACCACACTAACCACCACCATAGCAGCAACCACCACCTCTGACCTGATCATCACACACCCCTCCAACCTCTTTCCAGATCTGAAACATCAAGATCCGAGCCAAAGAATGCATGTAGACGAGCCTTGTGGTGCACCAAAACAACACTATGTTGCCTAGTCTCTTGATATTCTTATGTTGTAACTTCCTTCACATGTTCTAGCCTTTATGCCATGCATTCCTATGATCAAACCTGAGCCAAAGTCATGTCAAACCTGACCTAAATAAACCCCTAGGTCGTGCAAAAGAATAGAGAAAGCAAGGCAAAAGTCATTGCATTCATATCTCTTTTTATTCCTTTTTATTTCAAAGTTATTTCATATCTAGTTTTATTGAATTTGTGTTTGTTTGGATATTTTGTTTTGGGTTGTAACACAAGTTCTAAGCTTGGATCTCTTCCCACTTGAGCCTATTGTTGTGTCATCGTGCCTTCTGGAATCAGTTGTGTCATTGGTATTGAAATCTCCAGCCATAAAAGGTGAGTAAAACTCACACGACGTTTATACTTATGCAGTTGTGAAACAACAACAATTGAATGTGTAGAATTTTATGTGATGTTATAACTGACTGTGATTATTTATATATGATGTTAAACCTGTTAAATTTCATGTCATATCATCCGTTATTATATATATGTTGTTACTGTTCATTCATATTTGTTTATCACCATTGCAAGTTCCCCGTAGACTAGAATCACTATGGGTTGAAATGATACATACCCGAACGGACTTTAGAATAGGGAAAAATCATTATGGATGAAATGATAGGCCTGAATGATTTTCAAATTTATTTCTTTTACTTGGGACTGCGGGTTTGAAATGATAAAACCCGGATTTTTCTTTGTAAATTACGGGTTGAAATGATATATTACCCGTATCACTTTACCTAGCGTAGAAAATTATATACAGGCCGGTAGTTAAAATAGTTTTTCTAAAATGTTTAAAATATTTTAGAAATGTAATTATTATAATATTTTGGTTTAAAATTTATTAAAAATAAATTTTGTAAAGTATTATTGATTTTCTGAACAATTGTAAGTGAAATGAATTAATGAAAAGTTAGAAATTTTGAACGTAAGTTATTTTGGAAATTTTGATTTAATTATAATTGGAAATTTAAGTGAATATGAAATTATGATAAATTTATGATAATTTGAATTTAAATAAATTTAAAGTGATTTTTATATCATATTAATGATTTTAATAAAGTTGAAATGTGAAATGAATGAATAAAAGTTGAAATTTTGAAATATAACTAAAATTGGAAATTTATGAGATTGACTTAAAAGTGAACTTTTAGTTAAGTAAATAAAAATACAATTAAGTTATATTTGAGAATTTGAACTTAAGTGTTAAGTTGAAATTTAATGTAATGGATTTAAAATTGAACATTGCAATTTAATAAGTGAATTATTATTAAATCTTGATTTTTGAATGGAAATTTAACTTTATAAAATCATGAACTTGAGGAAAATTAAATGATGTTTATAAATGTGAAAATGTATGATTTTATAAGTTAAAAATGTTTTAAATAAAAATATAATTGGTTGAGAAATTATATTGAATATTTGAAGTTAATTGACTGTATTTTAGAAATGCTATTAATTACAATGTAAATGATATTACAACATTTGAAAATGCTGTAGTTGATGATAATGAACTAAAAAGCTAAATTGAATTAAAAGCTATTATAGCAATTTTTGTAAGTGCTATAAATTGTTGAATTTAACTAAGTTTATTCGAAATTTAAGTAAACCCTATTACAACATTTTAAAATGTTGTCTTTTGTTAAATTGAACTGTTTTGAATGTATTTTTCCGTAGCGTTTTCTAAATGCCACGAAAAGTGAATTTTCACTGCTTTGATAAACTTAAGTGAACAAATGAACTTTGGAAGTCGAAAATTTTGGAAATTTAATAATTTAATCATTAAACATAATAAAATCATTTTAATGATTAAAAATGATTTTTGGAATATATACTTTTTTGAAATATGGATTGAAATGATATTTTAAATTGAATAAAATGAATAATGATTTGAAATGAATGTGGTTTCAAAAAGATATGATATTTTGATATATTAAATGATTGAAATGTGGTTTTGAAAACATATGATATTTTAATATATTAAAATGGTTTGAAAATGGAGTTTTGAAAGATATGATATTTTGATATTAAAATGATTTGAAAAGAAGATCCGAAAGATATGATATTTTGGAATGATTTAATCTTTATTTTGATAAAGATTTGGGTTGAAATAATATTTTATTTTGAAGTATAAATATTGTTTTAAAAGGTTATAACTACGGGTTATAGTAACGATTGGTTGTTAAAGAGACCGGGATCGGATATTGTCTTATAGCCGGCCAATACCGAAAACCACTTTAACAACTGTGTACGCGGTGGAGATTCCAGAATGAAGTAGGATGGTGGCGACGTTCTCGAGGTATATTGCGTGGACCCAACTCCCGTGAGTTGGCATATATGACTAAAAGAGGAGCTATACCGGGCTACACAAAGGGTCGCACCCTTTCATCGAGCATGCTCCATCGGAAACCATTCTATTACTGTTGTGATTCGATTCGGTGGCGCCACTTTGATTCGGGGGTATTGTTCGAGGTGGGCGGAAGCTGCTGGCTTGCCGTCACCACCGGTCCGGAAGTGAAACGGTATATCCACCCTGACATTGCCTCGCGTGCCGTGTCATATCTTTATATCGAGCCCACTACGATTTTGGTTTTAAAGATCCGACCGCGTTAAGGTTCCCCATCCCCTTAACGCTATTTTCTATATGATTATACTTTACTGATTAGACACTACTGTATATAGCGCAATATACTACATAGTAAATAGTTTAATGGATCCTTAGAGGATGGGCGGTCCCAAGCATCTTCTAAGTTACTTGTACCTTTACTATAGTTCACTTGAGTTGGTTTACATTGTATAAGTATGTATGTCCTGACTCGAGTGTTTGTATTTTTATTTACGCTCGGGTCAGCCTGAGTTATTCACAGATTTAGATTTCCACTTTTGGAGATTGGAATCGCTGGAGATTATCTACTTGTCAAGTTTATCTTTTGAAATCTGTTGTTCCTTTCAGCTCTTGTATTAGTTGACATCTATGAAGTGAGACTTCTTTTGTACTTTATTTCCTCTGTTGTATTTTATGTAACTCTGATATTTTTATATAGTAGCTTCATGAACTACTATCTCTTTTTACTTCCGCTGCATTATTATTACTCTGTGTCTGTGATCTGTGATTTTTATTTACTGTATATTCTGAGATTTGCCAAATTTTTAATTACAACGCGGTATTTTGAGCAATTCAATTCCGGCATGAGTGTCTACCTATGCACTTATAATGGATGCGAATGGTTGAAAATATCGGGTCGTTACAGTTGGTATCAGAGCTTTGGTAGCTATAGGCAAAACTTAGCATATATAGTGAATGTATTTACAGAACCACTTACATTCGAGTTTGAATCTCTTCCTTTTTGACTCAATTCCTTTGAATTTTGGAACGTTCCCTACGATTCCAAAATCCATTCGTATCCTTCACTATTCATCTTATTTTGAATCTAGAATATTTCATAACTCCGCTTCGAATGATCTTTCTAGTAAGTCGGCAGTCACGTCAATTTCAAATTGAATTGAAAAAAAGAAGGGGGAAAACTCCTTTACAAATTAGCATCGATTCACCAGAGATTTATATCTATCCTTGGTTTAGATGCTAATATCTTTTGTTATTCCAAACTCTAACTCTCGAGACCGAATGTAGATTTACCGTAGAAAATCCACATTGATCTTATTCTTTAAGTCAAGGTTGACCCGGTTAAGGTTGCCTGTGATTTATTTAAGTTAATCCGCCTCCCTATTTTGTTATTTAATCATCTTGTCATTTGTTTCCAATCTATTCTTCTAAACATTTTGAATTGTACTTGTATATCTATGTTTTGTTTTATATATTGTGTTGTTTGGGTTGTTGATGTTGATTTGGGTTTCCGATCAATTCGTCTGATCAATGCTATCGATAGGATTTCTAAAACACTTTGACAGAACAAACTGACACAATATTATTTTAAAATTTGGTCAATGAAATAAAATTTTGATATATAAGTAAATTTATGGAACTTAATAAACTAATTTAAATTGATTATTTGAAGTGATAATACTTAATTTATCATTTATTGTTCTATAAATGAATTTATAAATAATTGTTTATAAATTGATTTGGGAACTGAAATGAATTTAGAACAAGAAATTTGAGAATTTGATTTCCAATGGTTTCAAACCTTTTGTTTAAAAAGTTTTAAAAGGGATATATTATTTAAAGTATTTTCAAATAGAAATTTGTTTCCAAAGAATTTTAAAGTTTAAAATTAGTGCTCTTCTCATTGTCGCTGGGAAATAACTTCGGTGATGATCGCGACATCATCGACGTTCATTTTCGAGTTTCGAAGTGAAGAGACTGTTCTGTAGTCTTGCTACAGTTTTGTTTCGGGGGAATTTAATTGATTTGAATTTCTAAAATATGACTTGATTTATAATATAATAGATATATGATTGAAATTTGATTTGACATATTATATATATATTATTACTTATCTCTAAATGGTTTGGAGAAATCGGAAATACAATTCTTAAATTTTACTTTAAATAATAATTTCAATTATAAAAAAGAGAATCAAAAATTTGGATAAATGATTAAAACATGAGAGAATTGAATTGGAAAGTTTTATTTGTATAATATAATTGCATTCAAATATAACTTACCTTAATTTCAGAAGTTAACAATGTAATTGGATAATATACAATATAAAATGATTTTATAAATGAAATTTGAGTGGTTATAATAAATGTTATACACTTAAATTTTAATTATAAAATGATTAACAGAGGTAAATATAATAAAGCGTAATTGAATAACTTACAATAAAATGATGTTAAAAGAACTAAGAATGAAAGAAAGTAGTTATAATAAGTGTAAGTATGTTTAACATAAGTGATAAATATAGTGAGAGGAATAAATTTAATTTTAATTAGGAATAAAGAAGAATTAAATTTATTAAGTACATTATGAGTGTAATAAATGATTATTTTTCAAACCCTTGGTTTTAAAAATTGTTAATTTAAGATGATTGGATAATAAGATAATGAAATTTGGGATAGTTAAGATTTATTTAACTTGTGTAAAGATTTATTCTCTATTTAAGTTGAAATTTCCATGCTTTCAAATTTATTTCCTTATTTTGTTTTTCAAACTATCTTTTAGTTGTCCTTATCATCCTTATCTTGCTATAAACTGGTATAGGAATCTTTCTATAATCTTTGATAATCTTTGGTACTCATTTGAATCTATTTTGCGTGCTTGAGTTCTTGATTTTGGAGAATCTTGGAAAGATCATCTCCACCTTGTTAAACATACCTGTAATAATAGTTATCAGGTATAATTTAAATCTCCTTGTCATCTTGTCCTAATCTTATTTCACTCTATTTTTTTTCTGTGTTTTCCCGTACCTCATTCCTTTTCGGGGATGAAAAGTTTTGAGTGGGGGAGAGTGGAACAACCCTGTATTTTGTGATTTATTTTTTTTGTATATTTTAATTATTTTAATTAAATTTTGATTTAAAAACTTATTTTTTTATTTTGAATGATTAATTTTGTTACTTTAAATATAAACTTTACTTTTGATATGAATTATCATTCCAAAGCATGACTAAAAAGAATATTTTCCAAAAAGTGAATTTTGGTCAAATTAATCAAACTTTGACTTTTAATTTAAATTTTTAAAAGTTTGAAAATTTAAATTTTATCTTTTATTATGAAAGTACATAAAATTATAAGAACACTACTTTTCGTTTCGTTGAAAACGGATTTAACTTGCAAAAGTTATACTGTTTTCAATATTGTGTGTATATTGGGTTATTCAGCAATAGTCTTTATTTTAAATTTCATAAATGACATTTTATTTGATATATCTTATTCCAACTTGTATATTTATGTTATATTATGTATACTTTGACTTTTGGATATTTTTAAAATGATAATAGAATTTTTCAAAAATTTACTGTATTTATTTCCTATTTTTTAATGTCGTTTTCTTATTTTCTGCTATTTTCTTCATTAAAATTATATTTAAATTTTTTTTATTTGTTTTGTGAATGTACTTTTATTTTATATTATTATTTATGTTTAAAAATATATTACAAGCTCATATGAATTTTCTAAAATTTATTTCATGTAATTTCAAATTTTCTAGACTAGTTTACTATTTTAGCTATTTTCTTTAATTTAACTTTATATATTTAATAAATATTATATATATATTTATATTTTGATAAATTTTCGAAATCTTATCTGTTATTATTATCAATTCCAGAATATCAAGTTATGTAAACAAATTTAAGAAGTTTGAAAGGTTTAAAGGCTAAGAAACGTAATGTCGTTTCACGTTTCTTTTACAGTTTCTTTTGTCATCAATTCATCAGTTATTTTAGCCACTCCTTACTTTATTTATTTATTTTATACATTCGCTTTTATTTTCTGTGTTTATACTTTATTAATATTAATTTTATATGTATTTTGATTAAAAATAGATTTTTCCAAAGATTATTTGGGTTGTTTCAATTTATTTAGCCTAGTTTCACATATATTGATATTTTCTTTATATAAATTATATAATTTAAAATGTATTTATTTATTTTTCTTATTTACATTATTTCTGAGATTATTTATCTATTTTATCAGGTTTTTTATGTATTTACAAAATAGAAAAGAGAAATTTGAAAGGCCTTAAACTTTCTATCTTCCTATGGGCCTTTATAGTCCACCCTTTTACTTTTAACCTAACCTTTCACCAATTAACCCTAACTATTCCTCATTTTTTTTTCTCCAGCCGACTTCCTCCTGTTATTCACGAATTTTCAAAGCTCCAAAACCCTAAAAATCATGGCCTCCATCTTGAAGAAAAAAATTTAGGTAAATTCCTCTTTTCTTTCTACTTTTTCTCATATTTCTATGCAAATTTGCCTTGCTTTCTCCCCTGATTGGAGCGGCTTTCCCCCTTGCTCCACGGCCACCACCCCCTTCCATCTCTTCCTGACCATCACCACCATCTAAGCCTATAGCCATGACCATGGCCGAACACCCCTTGATGGTCAAACTCTTCCAAATGCAACCAAAAGCCTAGATCTATGCTTGTTTGGCCTTTTCTTGCTCATCCACTTCAACCACCACCCTAACCACCACCATAGCAGCAACCACCACCTCTGACCTGATCATCACACCCCTCCAGCCTCTGTCCAGATCTGAAACATCAAGAGCCGAGCCAAAGAATGCATGTAGACGAGCCTTGTGGTGCACCAAAACAACACTATGTTGCCTAGTCTCTTGATATTCTTATGTTGTAACTTCCTCCACATGTTCTAGCCTTTATGCCATGCATTCCTATGATCAAACCTGAGCCAAAGTCATGTCAAACCTGACCTAAATAAACCCCTAGGTCGTGCAAAAGAATAGAGAAAGCAAGGCAAAAGTCATTGCATTCATATCTCTTTTTATTCCTTTTTATTTCAAAGTTATTTCATATCTAGTTTTATTGAATTTGTGTTTGTTTGGATATTTTGTTTTGGGTTGTAACACAAGTTCTAAGCTTGGATCTCTTCCCACTTGAGCCTATTGTTGTGTCATCGTGCCTTCTGGAATCAGTTGTGTCATTGGTATTGAAATCTCCAGCCATAAAAGGTGAGTAAAACTCACACGACGTTTATACTTATGCAGTTGTGAAACAACAACAATTG
The DNA here is from genome assembly GCA_030765085.1 of Allium cepa. NCBI lineage: Eukaryota > Viridiplantae > Streptophyta > Magnoliopsida > Asparagales > Amaryllidaceae > Allium > Allium cepa. The sequence goes on along the minus strand of CM060939.1, from coordinate 645,600,501 downwards.
AATGTGTAGAATTTTATGTGATGTTATAACTGACTGTGATTATTTATATATGATGTTAAACCTATTAAATTTCATGTCATGTCATCTATTATTATATATATGTTGTTACTGTTCCTTCATATTTTTTTATCACCATTGCAAGTTCCCTGTAGGCTAGAATCACTATGGGTTGAAATGATACATACCCGAACGGACTTTAGAATAGGGAAAAATCATTATGGGCTGAAATGATAGGCCTGAATGATTTTCAAATTTATTTCTTTTACTTGGGACTGCGGGTTTGAAATGATAAAACCCGGATTTTTCTTTGTAAATTACGGGTTGAAATGATATATTACCCGTATCACTTTACCTAGCGTAGAAAATTATATACAGGCTGGTAGTTAAAATATGTTTTTCTAAAATGTTTAAAATATTTTAGAAATGTAATTATTATAATATTTTGATTTAAAATTTATTAAAAATAAATTTTGTAAAGTATTATTGATTTTCTGAACAATTGTAAGTGAAATGAATTAATGAAAAGTTAGAAATTTTGAACGTAAGTTATTTTGGAAATTTTGATTTAATTATAATTGGAAATTTAAGTGAATATGAAATTATGATAATTTGAATTTAAGTAAATTTAAAGTGATTTTTATATCATATTAATGATTTTAATAAAGTTGAAATGTGAAATGAATGAATATTGTAAGTTGAAATTTTGAAATATAACTAAAATTGGAAATTTATGAAATTGACTTAAAAGTGAACTTTTAGTTAAGTAAATAAAAATAAAATTAAGTTATATTTGAGAATTTGAACTTAAGTGTTAAGTTGAAATTTAATGTAATGGATTTAAAATTGAACATTGCAATTTAATAAGTGAATTATTATTAAATCTTGATTTTTGAATGGAAATTTAACTTTATAAAATCATGAACTTGAGGAAAATTAAATGATGTTTATAAATGTGAAAATTTATGATTTTATAAGTTAAAAATGTTTTAAATAAAAATATAATTGGTTGAGAAATTATATTGAATATTTGAAGTTAATTGACTGTATTTTTGAAATGCTATTAATTACAATGTAAATGATATTACAACATTTGAAAATGCTGTAGTTGATGATAATGAACTAAAAAGCTAAATTGAATTAAAAATTATTATAGCAATTTTTGTAAGTGCTATAAATTGTTGAATTTAACTAAGTTTATTCGAAATTTAAGTAAACTCTATTACAACATTTTAAAATATTGTCTTTTGTTAAATTGAACTGTTTTGAATGTATTTTTCCGTAGCGTTTTCTAAATGCCACGAAAAGTGAATTTTTACTGCTTTGATAAACTTAAGTGAACAAATGAACTTTGGAAGTCGAAAATTTTGGAAATTTAATAATTTAATTATTAAACATAATAACTTCATTTTAATGATTAAAAATGATTTTTGGAATATATACTTTTTTGAAATATGGATTGAAATGATATTTTAAATTGAATAAAATGAATAATGATTTGAAATGAACGTGGTTTCAAAAAGATATGATATTTTGATATATTAAATGATTGAAATGTGGTTTTGAAAACATATGATATTTTAATATATTAAAATGGTTTGAAAATGGAGTTTTGAAAGATATGATAGTTTGATATTAAAATGATTTGAAAAGAAGATCCGAAAGATATGATACTTTGGAATGATTTAATCTTTATTTTGATAAAGATTTGGGTTGAAATAATATTTTATTTTGAAGTATAAATATTGTTTTAAAAGGTTATAACTACGGGTTATAATAACGATTGGTTGTTAAAGAGACCGGGATCGGATATTGTCTTATAGCCGGCCAATACCGAAAATCACTTTAACAACTATGTACGCGGTGGAGATTCCAGAATGAAGTAGGATGGTGGCGACGTTCTCGAGGTATATTACATGGACCCAACTCCCGTGAGTTGGCATATATGACTAAAACAGGAGCTATACCGGGCTACACAAAGGTTCGCACCCTTTAATCGAGCATGCTCCATCGGAAACCATTCTATTACTGTTGTGATTCGATTCGGTGGTGCCACTTTGATTCGGGGGTAATGTTCGAGGTGGGCGGAAGCTGCTGGCTTGCCGTCACCACCGGTCCGGGAGTGAAACGGTGTATCCGCCCTAGCATTGCCTCGCGTGCCGTGTCATATCCTTATATCGAGCCCACTACGATTTTGGTTTTAAAGATCCGACCGCGTTAAGGTTCCCCATCCCCTTAACGCTATTTTCTATATGATTGTACTTTACTGATTAGACACTACTGTATATAGCGCAATATACTACATAGTAAATAGTTTAACGGATCCTTAGAGGATGGGCGGTCCCAAGCATCTTCTAAGTTACTTGTACCTTTACTACAGTTAACTTGAGTTGGTTTACATTGTATAAGTATGTATGTCCTGACTCGAGTGTTTGTATTTTTATTTACGCTCGGGTCAGCCTGAGTTATTCACAGATTTAGATTTCCACTTTTGGAGATTGGAATCGCTGGAGATTATCTACTTGTCAAGTTTATCTTTTGAAATCTGTTGTTCCTTTCAGCTCTTGTATTAGTTGACATCTATGAAGTGTGACTTCTTTTGTACTTTATTTCCTCTGTTGTATTTTATGTAACTCTTATATTTTTATATAGTAGCTTCATGAACTACTATCTCTTTTTACTTCCGCTGCATTATTATTACTCTGTGTCTGTGATCTGTGATTTTTATTTACTGTATATTCTGAGATTTGCCAAATTTTTAATTACAACGCCGTATTTTGAGCAATTCAATTCCGGCATGAGTGTCTACCTATGCACTTATAATGGATGCGAATGGTTGAAAATATCGAGTCGTTACAGTATCCCTGTGAAAGCATAAACTTATCAAACCTCTTATACCATAGTCTAGGAGACTGCTTCAGTCCATATCGAGATTTGTTGAATTTGCAAACATAGTCTGGTCTGTTACTATCAATGAACCCTTTCGGCTGCTTTAAATAAATCTCCTCATCCAGATCATTATGCAAGAATGCAGTTTTGACATCTAGTTGCTCTAATTCCATATCATAATGAGCAACTAATGCCAAAAGAATACAAATAGAAGTATGCCTAACCACTAGAGCAAAGATATCGTGATACTCTATCCCCTTCTTCTGAATATACCCCTTTGCGACTAACCTTGCCTTGTATCTGAGATTACCATTTTCACCATATTTCACTCTATAGATCCACTTGCATCCAATAGCTCTCTTGTCGGTGGGAAGAGGCACCAAATCCCAAGTATGATTTCTCCGCAATGATTCAATCTCCTCCTCCATAGCAACTAACCAACTGGAACTGTTAACTGATGCGATAGCTTCTATATAATCACAGAGCTCATCATGGACAACATTCAAAGCATATGTTGCCATATCATCGAAGTTAATATCTTCGATGCTCAATCCAACAAACTCATCAAGCCACTTAGGATTTCTTCTTTTTCTGAAAGGCCTAGGTTCTGAATGAGCTCCACCTTGAGTTTGATCCTCTATACCAACATCGATATTATCCTCATCTACCATGGTGTCATCGGAAACATCATTTGAACGTCTATGGAAAGAATCAACGGATGACTTGCTTTGCGCCTGGTATTCTTCACATGTCCTCTCATTGTTATCCAATGAGGAAGGCTCCACCTTCAACATAGCCTTCTCATCAAAAGTCACATGCCTGCTCATAACGATCTTCTTGCTAATAGGACACCACAACCTATATCCCTTCACTCCTCTCCTATAACCTTGAAAATACACTTGCAAGCTCTAGGATCCAGCTTCCCTTTGCTCTCATGCACATAAGCTGGGCAACTAAACACTCTGAGAAATGAATAGTTAACAGCCTATCCTTTCCATACTTCTTCATGGATCTTTATATCTATGGCAGTAGAAGGTGTGCGGTTGATGAGGAAAGCCATCATAGATAAAGCTTCAGCCCAAAATCCCTTCTTCAATTTAGCAGTCAGTCTAAGGCATCTTGTTCTCTCCAATAATGTCTAATTCATCCTTTTTGCAATTCCATTAGACTGGAGGTCGCCTGGTGTAGTGTAATGCCTCTTAATGCCTTCAGACTCACAATAATCGATGAATTCCTATGGTACAAATTCACCGTCATTATCTGAACGGAGAACTTTCAATTTCATCCATGACTGCGTCTTAACCATAGATTTCCACTTTCGAAACTTGGCAGAGGTTTCACTCTTTGACTGAAGAAAGTATACCCATAATTTATGAGAGAAGTCATTTATAAATGAAATGAAATATCTGGCTCCACCTAAAGACTGACAAGGGAAGGGACCTCAGACATCTGTATGAACATACTTCAAGACCGCTTTTGCTTTATGCTCTCCAATACCAAAAGAAATCTTCGTCTTCTTGCCAAGAACACACTCTTCATAAAAACCAAGTTTTAAATGATGAACTCCATTAATCAATCCTCGTTTTCTCAACTCATCTATGCTGCGCTCACCGATGTGACCCATCCGTAAGTGCCATAATCTTGAAGAATCCGAAGCAACAGATGTAACATTAACTGATTCACCAATTACAGTAGTGCCCTTTAATAGATAAAGATTTCTTGCCCTCGCACCTCTTATAACAATCATGGAACCCTTCGATATCTTCATTTTCTCTCCTTCGACTACAATCTTCATGCAAGTCTACTCAATGCCCCAACAAAGATCAAGCTCCTCCTCAAATCAATTACATGTCTAACATCAGTGATCGTCCGAATAACACCATCAAACATCCTAATCATCACGCTACCAACACCCACCATATGGCAAGAAGCATCATTCCCCATCAGAACTTCTCCTCCATCAATATCACGATAAGTGGAAAAGCAGTTCCTATCAGGTGTCATATGATAGGATGCATTAGAATCAATCAGCCATAAGTTGCTCTTCCCAGAAGAGCCAGAAGCTGTAAATACATCAGTGTCACTTTCTGTATCTGATTTCTCTGCTGTAGAAACTGAGGCTTGCTTTGGATCTTTTCTTCTACCTTCACGCTTGGGACATTGTGCTATGAAGTGTTCTGGTTTCTTACAATAATGGCAAGTCAAATTCTTAGGCCCCCTAGACTGAGACCTTGAATAATTCTGTCCACCTTTCTTCGACCTACTTTGGCCTCTACCTCTCTTAACAGATAAACCTTCGGTATCACTATCCAAGCTAGTGCTTTCCAATCTACCTCTTAATACTTCATTATGAAGACCAGCCTTTACATCAGACAGGCTAATTTTACTACGGTCATAAATCATGGAATTAACAAAAGTAGTATACTCCTTAGGCAAGCAATATAAGAGGATCGTAGCTTGAGCCTCATCGGTAGTATCAACATCCGCTGCCTTCAGGTTCATAATCAAAGTTGTCAAAGCATCTACATGCTCCATGAGATCAGCTCCAGGCTTCATCTTTAACGAATAGAGTTGTTGCTGAAGAATAATCTGATTAGTGAGAGACTTGTCTTGATATGCATCCGATAATGCATCCCATAGTTCTTTTGCCGTCTTCTTCTGAGAAAATTCTCTAAGAACTTCATCTGAAAGGCTCAACTGAATTATTATGAGAGCTTCATCTTCCATCTCTTCCAAATCAGCTGCATCAATACCTTTCAATTTCTCAGGTGCAGAAACAACCTTGTAAGTCTTTTCCTTCTTCAATACAGCCTCCATCTTCATCTTCCAAGTACCAAAATCTCATTTTCCGTCAAAACGTATTACTCCATAATTGACACCAGATCTACCAACAGACTTACTAGAAGTAGCCATTAATATCCCAACAGGAACAATAACACTAGCTTTGATACCAAACTGTAGTAAATTTTGTTTTAATTTGAGCGATCAGGATCTAGTATTGCCTATTTAGATACCAATGACACTTAAAAAACCAATTATGCAGTATCACAGAAATAAAAGCATAAATAAGAGACACAGAATATTTAATGTGGTTCAGATATGAATATCCTACGTCCACGGAGACCCAACAATTTTTTTTATTTCACTAAAGAAAAGAGTACAAAAGAGAGGAAAGAATAATTGTGGATACTCTCACACACTTGCTTGCACATATGAAGATGAAATTCCTTCATTTAAAAAAACTTGATAATGAAGGGTTGCTTGGAGATTAAGAAAATCAATTTCCTGATTGCCTAGATATCTTTCCAAATTGCATAATTTGATTTTAGTACAAATAGATGGCGTAATCTTGGTTTACATATCTTTCATTTATTCTCCATGCCTAATCATTAATTTCTTTATATAGAAAATATATTGACTAATTAATTGATTGACTAATTAATTAGTTTCCTTCAAAATATCCTTCCATATACCAGCAAAATTAATTGATTTAAATAAATCAATTAATCATTTTCTTTCCTCTTTAACAAATATTTGAATCATCCAAATTCAACAATTTAACACTACTTGCTCATGAAGCAAAACTTGATCAAAAGAAACCTCAAGATTCAGATCTATCAATTAATTATGCTACCAATAACAAAAACAGAGGCTCAAGTATTAACAAACAAGGCCAATCTTATCAAAGAGGGGGTAATTCAAATAGATCAAGAGGCAGAGGAAGGTGGGGAAACAACAACAACAATAGATCAAGATGCCAAATATGTGAGAAATTGGGTCATACAACAATGAAGTGCTACTTCAGGTTTAATGCTAACTACATGCCAAATCAAAGTCCAAATAATCAGAGAAACAGTAGCCCAAGTATCAATATAGCACATGTGCAATCTGACACAAATAGTCTATCTGATAATATCAGAGCAATCATCTAATATACAACAGCAAAGTCAGAACATATACACGATGAAAGCTGGTATCCAGATTCAGGAGCTACTAATCACATTACTAGCAACCTTGATAATTTAAATCTTAGCAATAGAGAGTACATAGGTAAACAAACAATGTGCATGGGAAATGGTGAGTCTATTAATATTACTCATACTGAAAATGCATCTATTAAAGGTGTAAGATAGTTATTTTTGAATAATTTGTTAAGAGTGCCAAAAATAAAGAAAAAACTCATGAATGTCTCTCAGTTTGCTAGAGACAATAATGTTTATTTTGAATTTTACCCAAATTATTGTTTATTTAGAGACATTCTAACTAAAGAAATTTTGTTACAGGATAATGATGTGAGAGGTCTGCACAGATTCAATCTTATTAGTTCAAGAAAGTTTGTGAGAAATCATCAACGTTGCAACATTGCTGAAGTTAGATAGATAGAGAAAAATAAAGATGTGTTTAATCTTTGGCACTATAAACTTGGTCGTCCTAATGTAAATGTAGTTAAACAAGTTCTCAATGAAAATAAGATTGGTTCGATTGATATATCTTTGCCATATGTATGTTCTTATTATCAAATGGGTAAGAGTCACAAATTAACATTAAGTGATTCTTTAACTATGTATTCAAAACCATTGGAATTAGTTGCAACAGATTTATGGGGTTAGCACCAGTATATTCAGATTATGGGTACATGTATTATATATCATTTATTGATGCTTTTTCAAGGCATACATGGATATTTTTTTGAAGTCTAAGTCTGAAACATGTAAAGTTGTTACTCATTTTATATCTCTAGCAGAAAAACAAACTGGTTGTCAGGTTAAAATTATGCAAACTGATGGTGGGACTGAGTATAAGCCACTCAGTAACTATTTCGGTAAAAAGGGAATATTTCATAGAATTACTTGTCCCTGTACATCTGAAAAAAATGGGTTAATAGAAAGAAAATGTAGACATATTGTTGAGACATGTCTTACTTTATTAGCTAAAGCATCTTTGCCACTGAAATTTTGGCCTGAGTCTTTTAATACAGCTGTGTATCTAATTAATAGACTGCCAACAAAGGTTCTCAAAGGAATATCTCCTATAGAAAAACTATTTGGAGTAAAACCTGATTATCAATACTTGAGAACCTTTGGATGTTTATGGTTTCCTTACATAAGATCTTATAATAGTAAAAAATTAGATTTTAGATCAAAACCATGTACATTCTTAGGATATGGAACCAATCAAAAAGGTTTTAAATGTCTTGATGAAAATGGAAGTATATGTTAGCAGACATGTTGTTTTTAATGAACTGGTGTTTCCTTTCAGCAATTCCATAATAAAAACAAGCAGGAAGATTTATAATCCAAATGTATCCATACTGACATACCTGTATATATTGATGACCTGCAAACTTGGAAGAATGAAAGGACTATTGGTGCTGATGATTCTCAACACTTAGTTCCTGATCAACCAGGTCATGAATCATCTGAGCAGTGCAACTATCACAATCAATCTCCTGCAAATACAAATTTGCAATCACAACAAGTAAGTGAAAGTAATACAGAAAATCATGAAGAGCAATCAGAAAATAGTAACATAAATGAAGAAGAACAACCATAAGCTAGAGCAGGTCATCCCATGATCACAAGAGTAAAAAGTGGTATTTTCAAACCGAAGTTATATACTACTGTAACCAATACAGAAGAGCCTGAAACCTTTGAGCAAGCAATTGTTGATAAGAACTGGAAAGCAGCTATGGATGAGGAATATAATGCTCTCATGAAAAACAAAACATGGAGTTTAGTATATCCTCTAGGGAATAAAAATGTAATTGGGTGCATATGGATTTTAAATTAAAGAAAAATCCAGATGGAACAATGGCAAGATATAAGGCCAGACTTATGGCCAAAGGTCACAGGAGTATGGATTTGACTACAATGAGAAATTTTCTCCTGTAGTGAAACCTACAACCATAAGAATTATTTTGTCTATTGCTTTATATAAACATTGGAATATTAGGAAACTTAATGTCAATAATGCTTTTTTGAATGGCACTTTGCAGGAAGAAATATTTATGGAGCAACCTCAAGGGTATGAGCAAGATATGAATCGTGTTTGTAAATTGAATAAGGACATATATGGTCTTAAACAGGCTCCAAGAGTCTGGTTTGATAGATTGAAAGCCACATTATCTACATTAGGCTATCAATCTACCAAATCAGATAATTCTTTATTCATCAAGTTCAATAAAAATTCAAGTATATATATTCTAATATATGTTGATGATTTAATTATTACAGGGGATGATGGAAATGAAATCAACAACCTTATTCAATATCTTGATGAACAATTTTCAATTAAGGATCTTGGTGAATTAAACTATTTTTTTGGTATAGAAGTCAAAAGGAGATCAATTTCAGCAATGTTCTTAAGTCAACAGAAATATATTTTAGAGTTGCTATCCAAAACAAAAATGGATAAAGCAAAGCCACTACCAACACCAATGATAAGCAGTCAACAATTGACTAAAAACAGGGGAGAACCCATAACTCATATCAAACAATATAGAAGTGTTGTTGGGGCTTTTTAATATGTAACTATCACTAGACCTGATATATCTTTCAGTGTGAATAAAGTTTATCAATTTATGCAGAAACCAATGGATAATCATTGAAAAGCAGTTAAAAGAATACTGAGATATCTAAAGGGAACTGCTAATTTTGGTCTACTATTAAAGGATTGCAATAATCTTACTTTAACTGGATATACAGATGCAGATTAGGCTACTGATTTAGATGACAGAAGGTCTGTAACAGGATATTGCATTTATCTTGGCAATAACACTATATCATGGTGTTCAAAGAAGCAGACTACGATATCCAGATCAAGCACAGAAGCGGAATATCGAAGTGTGGCCAGTACGACAGTAGAGATGATTTGGATTCAATCACTATTAAGTGAACTAAATCTTAAGCTACATAGCAAACCAACTTTGTGGTGTGATAATCAAAGTGCAATATACATGGCAGTTAATCCTATTCAACATTCGAAGACAAAACATATAGAAATCGATCTTTATTTTGTTCGAGAGCATGTGTTAAAGGGAAACTTACAAATAAATTATGTACCTGCACCTTACCAGCGAGCTGATGCACTCACAAAGGCTCTATCAGCTCGAAACTTTATCAGATTCCGAAGCGACTTAAAGGTTAAACAAATTCCATAAGATACAAGAAAAACTATTGACTGATTTGATCTTTCCAGTACAAACTTCGTCTTCAATTTTTTATTTTATACAAATTTGAGTTTATTCAACTTCAGCAGGTAGATGCACTCACAAAGGTTCTAACAGCTCGAAACTTTATCAGATTTCGAAGCAACTTAAAGATTCAAGAAGTTCCGAAGATACAAGAAAAGCTATAGACTGATTTTATCTTTTCAGTACAAATCTCATCTTCGATTTCCGATTTTTTGGAAATTTGAGTTTATTCAACTTTAAATAAGCTTAGATCCGGATGAGAGATGGGTAGATCTGCTCATTTTGATTCTGATTTTTCATTAAAGACTGAATTTTTTTGAAGATTTGAAGCATAAGGAATAAAGGTTGGTCGCCATGCCTTAACCCTAACTTTGGTTTGAGGGAGGGTAAAAGAAATGAAGTAATGGAGTACCGTGTATTACTGCAGATCTATTTTGTATTACCTTCTGTAAATTAGGCCGAGTTGTCTTTCAAGCCCAAGATTGTTATGTACAATATAAATATGTAGAGCACTATGTATCATTGTGAATGAAATAATATACAGAAATCAATTCTTCTTATTCAAATACAAATTTGCTATTCAACTATCAATTCATCCAATTTCTCAGTCAAATTCATTTCTACTCAAACTTTTATCAACCTACTGATTACTTTTCCTGCTCTATAGATTTGCCTCATATTTGCGCATCATGTGCAACAAGCACTTATACACATTCATTTCCCTGATTGACTACATCTCACTTCTGGCTTTTCCTAGTCTCCTGGTCGCTCAGTGCTCGCAGCTTGGACCTTTGATCAACGGTGGCGGTCTTTGGTGATGTCACTGACCTGAGTGTGCAACAACTTCCCCCCCTCTTCAAAAGCTGACATTGTCTCATGGTCAATGGTTGAAAATTTAGCAACTAAATCCCAATAATTCTCCCATGTTGTTTCTTCCTCTCCTCTTTGTTTCCATCTAATTAAGGCTTGAGTTGTATTAGTATTGTTTACCTTTGCCATTTGTCTAGCCAAAATATTCTCCGGTTCCAGAACTATTTGTTCGGTGTAGGCATGAATATGTGGTTGAACTCTTGAATGTTTCCCAATTTTATTTTTGAGTTGAGAAACGTGGAAAACATTGTGTATGTTTGCCTAGTCAGGTAGTTCTAATTTGTAAGCCACTTGGCCTACTCTCTCTAGAACTCGAAATGCGCCGTAAAATTTTGGGGATAATTTCTGAATGTGGTGATTCGCAACTGAAAGTTGCTTGTATGGTTGAAGTTTAAGATAAACCCAGTCGTCTACAGAAAATTCTCGAAATGTTATGTGCTTATCTGCACAATGTTTCATTTTCTCTCTGGCTTATGTAATATTACATTTCAATATCTGAAGTGTAATGTCACGAGCAAATAATTCTTCCTCTACTTTTTGTACTTTTGCATATTTGGGTAGATATCTTAATAAGGTAGGTGGCCTTCTACCATAGACAATCTCAGAGAGTATGAATTTTTTAGGGTCTTCCAAGTAGTGTTATACCAAAGCTCGACCAGAGATAACCATTTCATCCATTCTTTGGGTTTATGATTGCAAAAGCATTTAAGGTAGCACTCAAGAGTCTTGTTGATTATTTCGGTTTGGCCATCACCTTGAGGGTGGTATGCTATGCTTAATGCCAATTTGTTTCCTTGAATTTTGAAAAGTTCTTGCCGAAATAAGCTAGTGAATATAGTATCTCTATCACTAACAATAGATCTTGGTATGCCATGAAGATTAACAACATTATCAAAGAATTTCTGTGCAACTTGAGGTGTTGTACAATGTGTGGGTGGAATGAAGGGGTAGTTGTATGATAAAGTACATTCTTATGTCACTCAAAATCTGTTCTGGAATGGGCAATGGTTGTAGAAGTCCAGGAATATTGATGTTTTCATGTTTCATTTGCCGGCAGATGTCACGGGCAGCAAGGTAGTTTTGGACATCTCTTTTAATTCCTTGCAAATGGAAAACCTGTTTGATCCTATGTAGGGTTTTAGCAACTCCTGCATGCCTTGATAATGGGGAGTCATGGAATTCTTCTAAGAGTTTAGACTTGAGATCATGTGCATTAGGATTGAGCAGTATTCTCCCCTTATAATAATAATTATTGTTGATCTTTGTATTGTTGTGCTGGGATACCGTGGTATCTTGAAGCTTTTGCTCAAGAGTAGTGTAAAAGGGGCCAGAAGCTATTAATCTTTTAATATCATTCAGCCATGGTGATTGTACCACATTGATAGTAGTAAGATGAGTAAAGGTAAATGTGTCATTTGTATCATTTTGCCTTGGAAGAGAGTCAGCAACAATATTCCCTTTTCCAGCTTTAAATTCAACCAAGTAATCAAAGCTATGAAGTTTGGTCAACCATTTGTGTCATATACTATTGGTAAGCTTCTGTTCTAATAGGCATTTCAAACTTTTATGATTAGTTTTAATTATGGGCTTCCTGCCTAATAAGTACTGACTCCATTTTTTTGTTTCTAGGATCAAAGCAAGCAACTCTTTTTCATATATTGACAAAGATAAGTTTGTACCTTTTAGAGCCAGGCTCAAATGGGCAGTAGGTCTGCCATCTTGAAGGAGTACTACATCAATGCCTGTACTCGAAGCATCACATTTTAAGATAAAAAAATTGGAAAAATCCGGCATAGCAAGTGCTGGTGGATTCACAAATCTTTTTTTAAGTTCCTGAAAAGCAGTTTGTGCATCCGGGTTCCAATGGAAGAAATTTTTCTTGAGCAAGTCAGTTAAAATTTTTGCAATGCTTCCATAATCTTTTATAGACTTCCTATAATACCCTGAAAGGCCTAGAAAACCTCTTAATGACTTTAAGCTTTTTGGCGCAGGCTATTCATTAATAGCTTGGGTTTTAGCTGGATTTACTGCTACTCCATTGTGAGTGATGATGTGATCCAAGTATTCAATTTGTTATTGAGCAAAAGAACGTTTAGAGATTTTCACCACCAAGCTATGCTTTTCCAGGATCTGCAAGGTTAAGAACAAGTGTGAGAAGTGTTCTTGCTAGGTTTGACTATATATTAGTATATCATCAAAGAAAACAAGTAGAAAATTCCAGAGGAATTGTTTAAAAATTGAGTTCATGAGAGACTGGAAAGTGGATGGTGCATTAGTGAGGCCAAATGGCATGATCGTAAACTCATAATGTCCATCATAAGTTTTGAAAGCTGTTTTGTGGATGTCTTCTTCATGCATTTTGATCTGGTGGTGACCAGGCATTAGATCCAGTTTTGTGAAGTATTTAGCACTATTGAGTTCATCAAATTGGTCGCCTATGAGTGAGATTGGAAATTTATCTTCGATTGTCAATTTGTTTAGGTTTCTATAGTCAACACAAAGCCTCCAACTACCACATATTTTTTTTACTATAACTACCGGTGATGAGTAGCTGCTATAATTGGCCTTATAATGCCTTGCTCCAACATTTCATTGACTAATTTCTCAATTTCATTTTTCAGGTGGTAAGAGTGTCAGTAAGGCCTTAAAATAGGTTTAGCATTACGAATCAAGGGAATTTTATGGTCAATTGGTCTAGGTGGAGGTACGGTATGTGGTCTGTGGAAAACTGTGGGAAATTGGTGAATTATTTTTATGATGGGTAGAGGTATTTTTTAGGTTGTGGGGTCTGGAAGTGATGTTTCAGGTTGTGGATTAATCAGAATACATGCGATTTTATCTTTTACCTCTGCAGTTAGTTAAAGCAAATATGGCCTAAGGCAAATACGGCCCAAAGCCCATTTCCATTTGTAAATTGTATATAACAGTTTGTACAGAGAAAAAAAAAACAGTATCAATATTCATTACTTTGTTTTGCAATAAGGAATCATATCAAACATTCTCTTTTTTAATTTCTTCTTCAAGATATCAGTTTCGATCAACTCTAAATCTTAACTTGGTATCAGAGCCAGTGCAAAGCAAAACTGCATCAAAATTCTCGCAAAAGAGGAAGATATTAATCTCCATCAGAGAAATCTCAACATTTGGAGATTAATTACCCATTAGAAACATCTTCATCATTTGGGTACATAAGATTTATTTCCAAAGACTAGTGCCTCGCCTAGAAAACTCTGGCTGCACTCAGTCTTTTTCACCGATCAAGTCAGAAGTGAGGAAAAATCGAAAATCAGTCAAGATTTCAAAAACTCATCAAAACAGAAAGAAGGAAAATGCCAAACCGCTGGTTTATCAGATTAGAAATCATCATCTAAACCCAGTTGCAACATACCTGGATTCTGCAGAAACGAGTTCTTAATCACTCTATCTGATTTCAAACTGTTCAAGTATTTCTTGTTTTAAGAAGCTTCATCATGGCTGATGACAACTCAAAAACCTCTGATAACGCACCTAATACATCACGGCAAGCTATTGCCGCAGCAGAGAATCTCCTAAAAGCCACAATTAGTCCTCAGATTCAACTCATCACTGCTCAACTTGAAGAAGATAATTATCTTCTTTGGAAAATTCAAGTTGAGACTGCTGCAAGAGGGTATGGCTTGGAAGGATTCATTCTTGGCACCACTGCTGCTCCTCCCAAGTTCATCACTGATTCAGAAAACAAAAAAGTAAGCAATGGAGAGTATGTAAAATATCAAAGCAAGATAGTCTTATAAGTTCTTGGTTACTTTCATCAATAAATGTTAAACTATTGCCTCAAGTAATTGGATGTAGAACTGCTAATGAGATTTGGTCAACAGTGGAAAGAATTTTTAACACACAATCTGCAGCCAAAGTAATGCATTATAAAAGGCAATTACAAAATGTCAGAAAACAGAGTCAAACAATGAGAGACTATCTGGGAAAAGTCAAGAACATATGTGATATGCTTGAAGCAGCATGACACAAAGTGTCAAATACAGAGCAAGTGTTAACAATTTTAACTGGCTTAGGTGATGAATATGAATCTGTAGTTGCAGTAATATCTTCTCAAGAAACTTTACCATCTCTTGAGTATGTCAGTTCCATTCTCCTTGCACATGAAGGAAGACTGGAGTTCAAGAAGCCAATAGACAGTGATATGTCCATCAACTTTGCCTCAAATAATAATAAGAACAGAAATCAAAATCATAACAATCAGCAATATCAAAGAGCAAACTCTGTTGTTAGAGGCAGAGGCAGGGGAAGATGGAGCAACAACAACAACAATAGACCAAAGTGTCAGATCTGTGAGAAGATTGGTCATACTACACCAAAATGTTATTTTAGATTCAATGCCAATTATGTACCAGGACAAAAATCAAACAGTCAAAGGAATGGTAATCACAGTGCAAACATAGCACAAGCTCAGCAAGAATCTTATAAACAGAGTAATGGCAATCAACATCAAGATGAAACAGCAAGATCAGAACATATACAAGATGAGGCGTGGTATCCAGATTCAGGTGCAACCAATCATTTGACAAATAATCTTGACAACTTAAATCTTGGCAACAGGGAGTATAGAGGTAAACAGTCAATATTTATGGGAGATCGTAAGCCTATTGGGATCACTCATATTGGTAATGCCCTATGTTAAAGGTAAAAGGCAATTATACCTCAATAATCTGTTAAGAGTACCAAGAATTAAGAAAAATCTTATGAGTGTTTCTCAATTTGCACATGACAATAATGTATATTTTGAATTCTATCCCAAATATTGTTTAGTTAAAGACATATTAAATGGTGAAAAACTTTTGCAGGGTGATGCAGTGAATGGACTGTACAAGTTCACTGTGACTAACTGCAGAAACACTGTTGAGGAAGTAAAGTGTAGCAATAACTGTGAAACATCATATGTTGAAAACAATAAGAGTGTATTTGATCAGTGGCATTATACATTGGGACACCCCAATGTAAATGTTGTAAAACTGGTTTTGAAAGAGATTAAAGTTTCTTTTAATGATCCTACTTTACCATATGTTATACTTATTGTCAAATGGGCAAAAGTCATAAATTACCCTTTGTTGACTCTACTACTGAATACAAAATGCCACTAGAATTGATTACAACTGATCTTTGGGGTCCAGCACCCATTAATTCTGATTATGGTTATAGATATTACATATCCTTTGTTGATGCATTTACTAGATATACATGCATATACTTTCTGAAAACTAAGGCAGAAACTTACAATGCTGTTGTACACTTTATTACTCAAGCTGAAAGACAAACTTGTCATAAAGTTAAAGTTGTTCAAAGTGATGGTGGAAGTGAATATAAATCACTTGACAAGTTTTTCTTAAACAGAGGTATTATACATAGAATCACATGTCCATATACCTCTGAACAAAATGATATAGTTGAGAGAAAACACAGGCATATAGTAGAGACAGGTATAACTTTACTTGCTCGGGCTTCTCTACCCCTGAAATACTGGCCAGATTCATTTAGTACTTCAGTATATTTAATCAATAGACTTCCAACTAAAGCACTAAATGGAGTGAGTCCAGTTGAAAAACTTATGGGAATCAAACCCAATTATGGTGATCTTAGAACCTTTGGATGTCTGTGTTTTCCCTATCTAAGACCATATAATAGATACTAATTAGATTTTAGATCTCACCCTTGCACATTTCTAGGTTATGCAACCAAGCAGAAAGGTTTTAAAATGCTTGGGAAATCCAGGAAAAATATTTATTAGTAGACATGTTGTATTCAATGAAAAGATATTCCCATTTGCTTCAGCAAATATAAAAACTACTCAGAAGATATATAATCAAAAAACATCTATTTCAAATATACCTGTATATTCTGAAGCATGGAATCTCAAGGAAGCAGGTACTTCTAAACCACAACACACAGTCTTTCCTGAACCAGGTCATGGAACAGAAGAACAACCTGACATACCTGTTCAATCATCCACTACATCAAGCAATCAAAGTCAAAGAATCAGTACTGACAGATTATAAGAACAATCTCTGGACAACACTAATGAGGATGATAATTCAACATCAACTGAATTACCAACCAGGACAGGTCATCACATGATCACTAGATCCAAAAGAGGGATATTCAAGCCAAAAATCTACACAGCAACAACAAATATTGAAGAACCAGAGCCATTTGAACAAGCATACAAAGATGAAAACTAGAGAGCGGCAATGAATGAAGAGTGCCAAGCATTAATGAAGAATAAAACATGGAATCTGGTGTTTCCTCCAACAAATAAAAACATAGTTAAATGCAAATGGATCTATAAACTAAAGAAAAATCCAGATGGAACAGTGTCCAAGTACAATGCAAGATTAGTTTCAAGGGGATATACTCAACGGTATGGATTTGATTTCAGTGAGACATTCTCACCTATTGTAAAGCCAACAACCATCAGGGTTGTACTCACAATTGCCTTAAGCAAAAATGGGACATAAGGCAACTGGATGTTATCAATACATGCTTAAATGACATTCTTCAAGAAGAAATTTACATGGAACAGCCACAGGGGTACCAAAAAAATGATCATCAAGTTTGCAAGTTGAACAAGGCTATATATGGCTTGAAACAAGCACCAAGAGTATGGTTTGATAGACTGAAGGCCACATCAACTACTTTAGGCTACCAATCCACCAAATCTAATAACTCTTTATTTGTGAAAAACTATAACAATCATATTACTTACATTCTAATATATGTTGATGAATCATAACAGGTGATGACAGTACATAAATCACAAACATCATACAGTATCTCAACAAGGAATTCTCCATCAAAGATCTTGGCAATCTCAACTATTTTCAGGGGATTGAAGTCAACAGAAAATCGAAGATAGAAATACTGTTAAGTCAAAAGAACTACATCAAAGAAATACTTATCAAATCAAAGATGCATGAGGCAAAATCTCAACCAACACCTATGATCAGCAGTCAGCAATTGTCCAAAAACATGGGAAAATCCATATTAAATATCAAACAATATAGAAGTATTGTAGGAGCACTACAATACACTACTATTACTAGGCCAGATATATCATTCAGTGTTAACAAAGTTTTACAATTTATGGAGGAACCACATGATGAGCACTGGAAGGCAGTAAAAAGGATTCTCAGATATCTTAAAGGAACAACAGACTTTGGATTAACATTAAGGGCATGCAATAATTTAAACATCACAGCATATGCAGATGCAGATGGGATACAGACATCGATGATCGAAAATCTGCAACAGGATACTGTATCTACATCGGTGACAATCCGGTGTCATGGTGCTCGAAGAAACAGACTACTGTATCGAGATCGAGCACAGAAGCAGAATATAGAAGTGTTGCTAGTGCTGCTGCAGAGATAATTTGGCTACAATCTCTACTAAAAGAATTACAAATCAGCACAGCAGTCAAACCAATATTATGGTGTGATAATCAAAGTACTGTGTACATGGCAGCAAACCCAATATTGCACGCACGAACAAAACATATCAAAATCGATCTATATTTTGTTCGTGAGCAAGTTCAGAGAGGAAAATTGCAAATCAATCACATACCTTCGTCTTACCAACTCGTAGATGTACTTACCAAGGGTTTGTCAGCAATGAACTTTCTAAAGTTTCGAGCCAAACTAAAGGTAGAAAGCAAGGTAGTTCTCACAGAGACAAGCTTTGACAAAGGGAAGAAAGCTCAAATTATGTAACCTCAAACAGAAGCAACTTCAGCAAGCAACGTGCCTCAGAATGATATTAGAACTAGATCTAAAAAGGAAGATCTCAAGTCGAATTCCGACAAGATATCAAGAGTTACTGGGAATTTTCAGTTAAAGGAGAGAACTTGCAGTGAATATTTGATTGATGTGGAGGATCGAGAAAAATCGTGGTCGCTTTCTCAAGCGCTGCCATGGATTTAAGAGGCAAATGTAACCCTAAACCTAATATTGGTTTGAGGGGGGAATCGGAATTCATGCGATTTTATCTTTTATCTCTGCAATTAGTTAAAGTAAATATGGCCTAAGGCAAATACGGCCCAAAGCCCATTTCCATTTGTAAATGGTATATAACAGTTTGTACAGAGAAACAAAAATAGTATCAATATTCATTACTTTGTTTTGCAATAAAGAATCATATCAAACATTCTCTTTTTTAATTTCTTCTTCAAGATATCAGTTTCGATCAAATCTAAATCTTAACTTATTTTTAAGATTGGTAGAGGTATTTTTCAGGTTGTGGGGTCTGGAAGTGATGTTTCAGGTTGTGGATTAATGGTTTTAAGTTGCAGCATGAAGTTTAAGTTGTGTGATGTTATATGAATTTGATCATTTTCTCTTCTGATAGCAGCTTTGTAGGGTGTGGTTGTAAACCTTTCCAAGTATAATCGATTCCTAGATTGAATTTTAACCGAAATGATTTAAAATTGAATGTGACATCTTCAATGTTTGTTAACCATTGAACTCCTAATACAACTTAGCAGGTTTCCAATGGTAATAATAGCATATCTACTGGCATTTGTACTCCTTGACAATTGAGTTGGATATCATGGCAAGCTCCTTGACCTTGCATTTGTTCTCCATTGGCAATTAAAACTTGAAACTCCTGAGATTCATTAATCTGTAATCCTAATTGACGAGCCAGCTTGTTATTAATGATGTTATGTGTAGAGCCTGAGTCTACCAAAATGTGAACTGTGTGGCCACTGATATTACCATCTATGCTGAATGTGTGTACTGCCGGAATTCCAGACATTGCTTAGAGAGAAATAGCTAAACTGACGTCGGTGAAGGAGCAATTGGTGAGGTTACGTCTGATGAATTTTCAGTGTCTTCTTAGTCTTCTGTATTTGTGATTAGTCCCTGCCTTACATATGTCACTCTCACAAAAATAACTTAAAAAGTCAAGTTTCATAGTTTTGTTTGGAATGGTTTAGGTATTTGGGTTGGAGACTGGTCAAAATGGCCATGAATTGTGAAGGTGGACATGTTATGCAGTGGTTGATGAGAGACTAATGGTTAGGCGGAATTGGTTGGTGAGTAGGCAGGTTATAATGATGGAATGAGGCAAATGATGGTGGAACTGGCTGCTGTGGATTTACGTTGTGGAAAGAGATGGTGAATTTGTGTTTTGTATATTGTTTGGGTGGTGCTAGATCATGTTGTAATGTGAAAAGTGAGTAGTATTTGTCGGTTTATTTTGTGGTATTGGTGAAATCGGTTGAAGAATAGGCGGTGGTATGTAGTCTGTAGTGCGTGTGGGAATTTGTTGAGGTGCTACCATTGATTGTTTATGGTGGTTATGGTAATGATAAAGGTTTAGACATGGGTATGTGAGGTGGTGATGTTGCTGGTTAAGTGGTGATTGGTGGGGATTGTGACCTCATGATTTGATCAATTCTAGTTACAATCATTCGTAAGGTGTTTTGAATATCTGAAACTTCCATAGTTACGGAATTATTGAATTCATTTTGTTCATTACTCCATGTTTCGCTCACACTGCTTGTAGTTGATGATGGATCTTGAACTTCATTAACTGGTTGCTCTGGATTTGGATCGAGGTTCTGATTTTGGTTTGACAAAACTGGTAGATCTGATTTATGATGCTCCATATCTTCTCTGTTTGGACCATTGTCTGAAACTGATACCATTTGTGAAGCACCAGTTATACCTTTCTTAGCATTTCGAGGAGGCGTGTGAGGGTTGTGATGATTTGAGGAGGGAGGAACTGATCAGAGATGAAGTAAACAAGGGTGCAGGAATTGATTTGGACGGAGGATGGGAGGAAGGGGATTAAAATGATGAACCACTGATGAACTAATGTCAGAAAAATACTAAAAAGAACATAAACTAATGAATAACCTGAAGATGATAAAAAATTATTTCTCTCATATCAAATTAGTAATTCTGATTACATATATATTGTGACGATTCGTAATTTTTCGCGTTCGAAAATCGACATCCATACTTCACATTGTACTCGAATGCCGCAGATTCGATCGTTCAAATTCGAGTCGCCGGAGCTTATAACACATTAAGTAAATAACACAGCGGAAGAAATGAATAGCATATATCGATATACAACATTTGATACAATAACTGATACAACATGAATGATACAACAGAATGGTACAATAGATATCAACATTATCAGAGATACAAAGAATAGCAGCGGAAATATAATAATAACACTAGCAGCGGGACAAAATCTCCAATGTGGTCTTCAAGAAAGAACTCCAGTATCAGTAACTCCATCTCCAAGGCATCAATCCAGAAATAGCGAGAACTCCCAAATCAAGATGAAGAGAAGCAACTCGATCCAAAATGCGATTGCCAAATCCTAAGGCTGAAAGCTATCGAATCTACACCTACTATAGATTATCTGAAAACCCCAACTCTAGACTGCCCGTGTGAGAAAATAGTGGGCACCCAGAGTTTAGGAAAGGAACGATAAACTCCAGGTCAGTCATGGGACTGGTGTGAGCAAACAAAAGCAATTGGTCTTTTAAAACAAGCAAAGGATTTAAATTTGAAAATTCGCAATGCTTTTTTTTGAAAATGAAACTACCATAAGGCCTCCCGCCACACACACAATGCAAACGCAGAATTGGAGGAGATTTCTCCTTATGATAGTCAAATATGCTTAATACGAGAAATTTCTTTGATATTATTACTATAAGTGCAAAGTGTGGAAAAAACCATTTCGAAAGTAAAATATAAATCCTAGCCAACATACGACATTTCGTCGTATGCCTACTATAGCTACCATGTTCAATAGCAGGTTACCGCCACATTCCATGGCAGGTTATACAACTAAAACCGTACAGGGCTCGTATTGTTTTGATTGGATTTCCAACAAATGGTCAGGCTAAGGAACTTCCTACTGTCTATGGGATCGCCTCTGGCGGGACGTCCCGAGAACTAACGTTACGGTTAGATCTCTGCCAACACAAGGTCGGGTTACCTCTGTAACTAGGTAACTACTACACGAATATGCCATCCCCCGGTCCTTTGGGACCTTTATCCGAGGCGCCTCAAAGCAACAACCACACAGTAAATGAGATTGGAGCAACCACATAGGTTAAATACCAGGGCTCCATACCTGATACCACCCTTTACCAGAAGGGAATGACATACCCTAAAGGGAGCGACCCTCATAACCTTGCCGCATCTTTCCTGTTTCGACCATTTCCGGGGTGTGAGGTCCTGATGCAGTCTCGTCCACAAAGCTACGCTTTGTGCAACAAAGCCATGCTTTGGGTCAACAGATGACCAAAGCAATGATCACAAAGATAAATGATCAAACAAATGATCATATCACAAATGATCAACCAATGATCATCACACAGCAGCACTCAGCATGCCACATTACCAAATTAGGAATATCACTGATAAATATCAACTACATAACCTCTGAGCTCGTACGTCTCAGAGAAGGGTGTTAAGCTAAGAGAATAAATTCTCCGCCACCAAGAAGAAATGTATTTGATAGAGATCAGATAACATCTCAAAGTGTAATGTCGGACATACAACCATACAAGTCTGTTCCGGGTTCGAACAGAACCGAAGGCACTTCCGAAGAAGCCCTTGCAAATCCGGGTATCCATAATCCCGATCGGACTTCCCATCACTAAGGGAATCTCTATACCGTAGCTACTCGGTGCAGAGACAATCGATAGGTTATCCTATCGTTCTCACAAATACCCAGTCTTCACCACCGGTCTTCAATTGCTATCCATAACGTCGTATCACTATTCGGAATGGGTTATATGACACAAGGTCCTCTCCCGGCTAAACCGAATAGTAAGCGCCATATTTTAAAACATATGGATATGGGATTTCAATTAAGTCACAACTTAAAAATCCAAAGCTTTTCTTTCAAATGGTTAAACAAATTACCATTTTTTAAATCTTTAAACAAAAAGATTTATTTCACAAAGTTTCACCCAGTTTCACAAAGATCTATTCATAGATTTCAAAACAATTCCCATTTCAATTGGATTAACCCAATTAAACCTTTAAAGTTAAAGATTTATAGCTTTCAAACCCATTTCCAAAGATTTATCTATAATTTGGAAACCATTTCATTTTAGACTTGAAGTCCTTTTAACACCAATTGGAAATTCATTTCTTTTGTGAAAGCTCACAAACAGTTTCCGTTTTCAGAAAGAATCCAAATATATACCAGTTTAAGTCTTGGGTTAAACTAAAATTTCAAAACATCACCTTTAAAAATGGTTTTAAAAACCCATATAAACCCATTTATAAGTTGAATAACTTTTTAAACATAGTTTTCAAAATCATAGAATTCAATTCAAATATTGAATTCAAATCAAATTATTTAAATTTCAAAACTCAATCGAGTTATTCAAAATAACTTTTATTTTCAAAAGCTTCAATTCTAATTCCAAAACTATTTTGGATTCAAAAATACAATTTTAAATATATTTCAAAAATCTGTGACTTAACCCATTTCCACGTGCAATCCATATTTGTGTGTGTATAAGTGTGGTCCAGGGGTTCAACACAATAGTGCACAACATCATCATCACCGATTCAATCATATCGATAAGCGATATAACCCATAACGCTTATCTTTATTCATAGATTCATAGATAAGATGAATTTATCAATCACAAAGATTCACTCATATGATTCGATGTGGGTTTCGGGTAACCAATTGGAATCCGACTCCCTGTCGCATCGAAATTCAAATGTCGTTCTATGGGTCAAGGAGTTGCATATACATATAACAATATATACGTCTCAAATAAAATAGCCCAGCACAAAGCATTACATAGCATCACAAAACATATCAATCCATCATGAAGCATTCAATTGGCAATCAAACATCTACAATTAAGATGAATAAATCTATGTGGTTTTAAATCTATTCCTCACATAATCACTTCCATTAGTAATGAACTACCCTTAATTGCTTCTTTAATTACTTCTAAATTAATTACATTAATTTATTACCTATTATTGATTAATTAATCCTAGTTAATCATCCTTAATTACATCACTAATTAAATAATTAATGACCTAAATTATTTCTTAGATTAATTACTCAAAGTAATTAACAACTCAATTACTATATTGACCCAAATTAATTATCCTTAATTTAATCTCTTAAATTAATTATTTGATTAATTACTAAATAATTAATCCAAATTATCTCCCACTTAAACATCTCCACTTAATTACATCTGTAAATATTAAACAATTACTTAACTATGTAATTTCCAAATCATTAATTACATAAAGTAGTTATTTATAAAACCCAAATGTTTAAAATTAATTAAACTTTATTAAACAATCTCATTCAATTAAATTAATTATATTAAGTAATTAATTTATTAATTTCTTTATCAAGTAATTACTCAATCCATTTATGATTGATTATTATTAAATTAATTAATCTAATTAATAAATAAAATTAACCAAATTAATTAATTGTTAAATAATCCTGGTTAATGACCTTCATTAACCATTCTTTAATTATTTTATAAGGTAATTAACTTAAATTAATTACCAATTAAATTATCTTTAATCATTTATTTATTAAAGTTAATTATAAAGTTAATTACCCTTAATTTAAAACTTAATTACATAATTAATATTCATTTATCATTAATTAAAATTTAATTAATGATCTTAATTCCAAAATGATTTAATCATTAATCAATTATTAATCCCAAATTCAATTAATTAATTAAATTAATTAACAAATCTTAATTACCCTTATTAATAAATTCCAAAACATAATTCTTAATCAAATTTCCAAAGTAAAACATAACTTAATTATGTTTAAAACAATATTATTCAAAACAAAGTACTTTTTGAACTTATCCTTAAATTTCAATTTAAATTCATGTTTAAAATATAATGAATTTTAAACTTATCAAAGTTTTAAATAAATTTAAAACTTTTACATTGCCAATCAAACTAATGCTATGGAAATTTTTTTAAAGTAAAAGTCATTTCAAAACTTTCAATAATTTAAATTTCCATTTTAATTTGAACACTTAAATTTAAACCTTCTTTAAAAATTTAAACCTGCAATTCAAGCTAAACCTTTGAATTTCCAGATTTTAAATTAACTTTAACTCTATTCATATTTTTAAAATCTCATTTCTAAAAGTATTTAAACTATTTTATCAAACCAAGAGTTAATTAAGTTTAAATTTCTGAAACCTAAATTTTTATTATCAAAACTGGAATTTGAATTGAAGTTAGAAATTCATACTTGCATTTGAATTCAAACTAAAACTTTACTTCAACCAAACTACAGATTTAAAAAATTAAAAATCCAGATTTTGAAAAAATAGAAAACAGGTTTAAAAACCTGGAATTTAAATTCAAAGTAATTCAAACTTGAATTAAGTTTAAACCTAAACCTTATTTAAAACCTATAACTACAGATTTTTAAATTTTGACAAACCCAGATTTTAAAAAGTTTTAAAAACCCAAATTTTTAAAACAAAACACAGTTTTGCTGTGTAATCTGTAAACTACAGGTTACCCGAGATACATAACTTTTACTTCGGGTTTCTAGCTTGCCATCTTCGAGTTCCCTGCGTTCCTACTTCGGGTCATTCTCCCAATCACTTCGAGTAAACAGAACCCTTCCCTGAAACACCACCAAACCAAAACAGCTCACCAGAAATCATGTCGCACCACCTCTGGCGACCTCCAGTGTTGATCCAACAACTACCAAAAACCACTCCATACCCTAACTACAACCCAGATCGATCAAAAATTCAAGCATTCAAATTTAGCTTTGAAAACCCCAAATTTTAAAAAACCTGAAAAAAACAACTTACAGGTTTCACTTAAAACCTGTCAACAGCGATTGCAAGTCGCTCCGACCACCTGCAGTCCATCAATTCCAACCTCGAACTCCTCCATTCATCAACTACACAATCCCATAGTATCAGATCACTCGGTCAATCCACCCTTCCTCACTGGCCAAATTTTTAACCCTTATTTCAAACAAGGGTTCAATACAGAAACTCAAAACAGCAACCATCTAGTAATTATGATACTCATTTCAGATTTTTATAAGGATCTATGATCCTTTCTTTATAACTCAGAAAGATCCTGAGTTATCTTAAATCACTAATTGCAAGAATTTGCTTACATTCATATTTTTGTTTTAAGAACAAACTGCTACTTATCAAACATCTAAAAATATTAATACTTGATTTAAAAAAATCAAGTTTCCATTAATACATAGTTTAGTGATATTGAAAAACAAGATTAACTCATTAAATTTTTGTTTAGAATTAACATGCAGAGGCCACACTACTTCTATCTTTAGCTTGCTAAAGTTTATTTATCTTCAGGCAGAAATCAATTCACCTAAAAATATTTTTTTTTTGATTTTTAATCTAAATAAGCAAACAGTTTTAGTTATTTGAAGAACAGATTCTAACACAAATTTAACAATATTTGGTGGATTACTTTCAATAGGAAGATGAATTACAGATCACAGCAGAGCATAAACATCATGTACATTCAATCTTATATAAGTACACAACATATTTATCTCAACATTTAACAAGCAACTTATTTATAGTTTAAAATATAAATGTTACTCACAAACAAAAATAAACAAACTCAGGGAGGAGATTTGCTCACCTGATTTTTTTTTTAGACTTAATTCATGGGTAAACAATCTGGTATGAATTCCTAAGCTTATCAGAGATTATATGATGGGGATTTGGGATTTGGTTACATTATCTTTTTTTTCTCTTTTAACTCTGTAACTTACAGAGATGATATCAGATATGCACCCAACAATATTCACATATATACTATCAATTCATGTCTAAACCAACATGCAAGCATCACACAATGGATTCATGCATCAGATTCATCAAGTAATACGCAGCAAACACCAAAGAAACACCACAAAGCAGATCATACACATATCAACTTAAAGAGTTTAGAAAAGTGGTTTGCTCACCTGGAATATATTGACAGAGAACAGTTTGAGTTTACAGGCTTTTGCTTTCTTTTCTCTTTTTTTTTCTTTTCCTTATTTTGATTTTTTTGATTGGTCTTGCCTGAGGCTTGAATCTGGAATTCGTGAATCAATCTTTGCTTAATCACCATTTATTTGCTTATTCATTTCATCAAAAACCAAAAATTAAATTTACTTACCTAAGGTTTGAATTCTTGGGTACAAGGATATAAAATCTGCAGTTGCAAACCAGAATCACTTTAGCTTTTAAACTGGATTTGTTCTCCTGCAACTTTGTTAAATAAATTTGTTTAAATCTTTTTGTTTTAATACTGACTACTAATCTCAAATTCAAATTTTAAACAGAATGGAATTCACTTGCCTTTTATTATTCCCAGAGAACTGCATTTGATTCCCAGATTTGATCTTTTGTATTTCAGTTTGAATTTGTTTTAATGTTTTTTTCTTGCCCTGAATTTTACTGCATGCCTCAATTCCGGTTGATCTTATTTTGTTTGAAATGAATTCAAGTTTGTTTTAATTTACTTGTTTGAAGCTTTATTTTACAGTTTTGTCTCAGGTTTGAGAAAACAGGAAATAGACTGAGTATATTTTCTTTTCATATAAGTTAAAAAGAAAATTAAATTCAAAAGACAATTCAAATGCCACTTGTCTTAATGTTTACATTTGTTAAAACATGTTTTGATTTTCTTACAAATGTCTCTTGCAACCTAAATTGTGTTTAAGTCCTCACTTTAATTAAATTTGGAAATTATGGTTTAAACCCTTGTTAAGTTTATTTATAACTTACACTTTAAAACAAATGTATATCTTTATCCTTTTTTATACATATACATACATGTTCAATGTTGAAAGTATTTAACCAATATATTTAAGCTTACTTCATTATATATATATACATATATATATATTTGAATTAAGACTATTATATTTTTTTTAAATAAACAACTTATCTATATATATTATTTTAAACTTTTATTGCTCATTTTATACACATTTTGTTTTATTAATTTTAAAGAAAGAAATGATTTTTAATGCTATTTAATTTTTTTAGAATATTTATTTTAAATTTAAATTCAATTTTCCATTTCAAACTTGAAATATAAAATTTCATATCCATTTATACATTCACACTTTATTTTGAACAAATTTAAATTAATTTTAAATATGTATTCAATTTACTCATATTTGTAATATACATATATACACATATATAAGATTTTAAACTTAAATGACTTTTTACAATATTTCTTATTTTAATATTTTAATCTCAAAATAAAATTGGGATTTAATTATATATTACTATCACTCATTTTTATTTGTTTAGGATTTTTCTTCCAATTTAATTTGAAATTAGATTCCAAAAGTTTAAAACATATAATTTATTTAAATTGTTAACTTTGGGATGTTACTTTTTATCTATAAGATTTTAAATATAGAAATTCAAAATCTCAATTAAATTTTAAAATAAATACTCAAATAAACAAAAATTCCTATTTAATTTGAAAAATCCAAATTAATTTACAATTTTATTCCAAAATTTATTTACACCATCAATTTAATTTTAATTAAAAATCTGGATCGTTACAGATTTCCCCCCTTAAAAGAATTTCGTCCTCGAAATTGCAAGGAAGACGACAAAGAATAGATGATAGATAAAGAAATGATTGATCAGATCAGATCGAAATATTTATTCTGCATTTGGTCTACCCAAACCAGAATATCAATAATATGAGAACGAACTCATACAATTATTACACAAGATACTCGGGTCCACCGGTCTACGAATATGCAAGGGTATTGATTAGTTCGAAGAGATAACTAATCGTTCGTAGAATATATCGGATCCCAGAGAATAGATAGATGGATCAAATCTTCATATTAGTTAACCAATTTACTTAATTTTAAATTTCCAATTTATTTAATATTTTTAATTTCAAATTCATTAGAGTTTAGATTGAAAAGCTGATAAGAAATCGATGAAGATACGAAGTAAGGATTTCCTACAACGATACGTATAGCCATCATCACACCGAAACTTCTTTCTGGAGCAGCTACGAAGCAATCAAAAGAATTTGTGAATCGAATCAAAGGAGATTGATAGAGAAAAGATATTTCCACTGTTGCAGGGTATTGACCATTAGTAGTGGTATTCCCTGTCCCATATCTCGTCCTCTTCTCGCACTCATACTCACTATCAGTGAATAGTAAGAGAATTTACTGAGGCATTCGAACGGATATCTTAGGGATATACTCATTCTAGGATATACTTCACCCTATCTCTAATGAGTTACCTAATGTGTTATACTCCTGAGCTAAGGTTTTAACCATCAACTCTGATACCAAATGTGACGATTCGTAATTTTTCGCGTTCGAAAATCGACATCCATACTTCACATTGTACTCGAATGCCGCAGATTCGATCGTTTAAATTCGAGTCGCCGGAGCTTATAACACATTAAGTAAATAACACAGCGGAAGAAATGAATAGCATATATCGATATACAACATTTGATACAATAACTGATACAACATGAATGATACAACAGAATGGTACAATAGATATCAACATTATCAGAGATACAAAGAATAGCAGCGGAAATATAATAATAACACTAGCAGCGGGACAAAATCTCCAATGTGGTCTTCAAGAAAGAACTCCAGTATCAGTAACTCCATCTCCAAGGCATCAATCCAGAAATAGCGAGAACTCCCAAATCAAGATGAAGAGAAGCAACTCGATCCAAAATGCGATTGCCAAATCCTAAGGCTGAAAGCTATCGAATCTACACCTACTATAGATTATCTGAAAACCCCAACTCTAGACTGCCCGTGTGAGAAAATAGTGGGCACCCAGAGTTTAGGAAAGGAACGATAAACTCCAGGTCAGTCATGGGACTGGTGTGAGCAAACAAAAGCAATTGGTCTTTTAAAACAAGCAAAGGATTTAAATTTGAAAATTCGCAATGCTTTTTTTTGAAAATGAAACTACCATAAGGCCTCCCGCCACACACACAATGCAAACGCAGAATTGGAGGAGATTTCTCCTTATGATAGTCAAATATGCTTAATACGAGAAATTTCTTTGATATTATTACTATAAGTGCAAAGTGTGGAAAAAACCATTTCGAAAGTAAAATATAAATCCTAGCCAACATACGACATTTCGTCGTATGCCTACTATAGCTACCATGTTCAATAGCAGGTTACCGCCACATTCCATGGCAGGTTATACAACTAAAACCGTACAGGGCTCGTATTGTTTTGATTGGATTTCCAACAAATGGTCAGGCTAAGGAACTTCCTACTGTCTATGGGATCGCCTCTGGCGGGACGTCCCGAGAACTAACGTTACGGTTAGATCTCTGCCAACACAAGGCCGGGTTACCTCTGTAACTAGGTAACTACTACACGAATATGCCATCCCCCGGTCCTTTGGGACCTTTATCCGAGGCGCCTTAAAGCAACAACCACACAGTAAATGAGATTGGAGCAACCACATAGGTTAAATACCAGGGCTCCATACCTGATACCACCCTTTACCAGAAGGGAATGACATACCCTAAAGGGAGCGACCCTCATAACCTTGCCGCATCTTTCCTGTTTCGACCATTTCCGGGGTGTGAGGTCCTGATGCAGTCTCGTCCACAAAGTTACGCTTTGGGTCAACAGATGACCAAAGCAATGATCACAAAGATAAATGATCAAACAAATGATCATATCACAAATGATCAACCAATGATCATCACACAGCAGCACTCAGCATGCCACATTACCAAATTAGGAATATCACTGATAAATATCAACTACATAACCTCTGAGCTCGTACGTCTCAGAGAAGGGTGTTAAGCTAAGAGAATAAATTCTCCGCCACCAAGAAGAAATGTATTTGATAGAGATCAGATAACATCTCAAAGTGTAATGTCGGACATACAACCATACAAGTCTGTTCCGGGTTCGAACAGAACCGAAGGCACTTCCGAAGAAGCCCTTGCAAATCCGGGTATCCACAATCCCGATCGGACTTCCCATCACTAAGGGAATCTCTATACCGTAGCTACTCGGTGCAGAGACAATCGATAGGTTATCCTATCGTTCTCACAAATACCCAGTCTTCACCACCGGTCTTCAATTGCTATCCATAACGTCGTATCACTATTCGGAATGGGTTATATGACACAAGGTCCTCTCCCGGCTAAACCGAATAGTAAGCGCCATATTTTAAAACATATGGATATGGGATTTCAATTAAGTCGCAACTTAAAAATCCAAAGCTTTTCTTTCAAATGGTTAAACAAATTACCATTTTTTAAATCTTTAAACAAAAAGATTTATTTCACAAAGTTTCACCCAGTTTCACAAAGATCTATTCATAGATTTCAAAACAATTCCCATTTCAATTGGATTAACCCAATTAAATCTTTAAAGTTAAAGATTTATAGCTTTCAAACCCATTTCCAAAGATTTATCTATAATTTGGAAACCATTTCATTTTAGACTTGAAGTCCTTTTAACACCAATTGGAAATTCATTTCTTTTGTGAAAGCTCACAAACAGTTTCCGTTTTCAGAAAGAATCCAAATATATACCAGTTTAAGTCTTGGGTTAAACTAAAATTTCAAAACATCACCTTTAAAAATAGTTTTAAAAACCCATATAAACCCATTTATAAGTTGAATAACTTTTTAAACATAGTTTTCAAAATCATAGAATTCAATTCAAATATTGAATTCAAATCAAATTATTTAAATTTCAAAACTCAATCGAGTTATTCAAAATAACTTTTATTTTCAAAAGCTTCAATTCTAATTCCAAAACTATTTTGGATTCAAAAATACAATTTTAAATATATTTCAAAAATCTGTGACTTAACCCATTTCCACGTGCAATCCATATTTGTGTGTGTATAAGTGTGGTCCAGGGGTTCAACACAATAGTGCACAACATCATCATCACCGATTCAATCATATCGATAAGCGATATAACCCATAACGCTTATCTTTATTCATAGATTCATAGATAAGATGAATTTATCAATCACAAAGATTCACTCATATGATTCGATGTGGGTTTCGGGTAACCAATTGGAATCCGACTCCCTGTCGCATCGAAATTCAAATGTCGTTCTATGGGTCAAGGGGTTGCATATACATATAACAATATATACGTCTCAAATAAAATAGCCCAGCACAAAGCATTACATAGCATCACAAAACATATCAATCCATCATGAAGCATTCAATTGGCAATCAAACATCTACAATTAAGATGAATAAATCTATGTGGTTTTAAATCTATTCCTCACATAATCACTTCCATTAGTAATGAACTACCCTTAATTGCTTCTTTAATTACTTCTAAATTAATTACATTAATTTATTACCTATTATTGATTAATTAATCCTAGTTAATCATCCTTAATTACATCACTAATTAAATAATTAATGACCTAAATTATTTCTTAGATTAATTACTCAAAGTAATTAACAACTCAATTACTATATTGACCCAAATTAATTATCCTTAATTTAATCTCTTAAATTAATTATTTGATTAATTACTAAATAATTAATCCAAATTATCTCCCACTTAAACATCTCCACTTAATTACATCTGTAAATATTAAACAATTACTTAACTATGTAATTTCCAAATCATTAATTACATAAATTAGTTATTTATAAAACCCAAATGTTTAAAATTAATTAAACTTTATTAAACAATCTCATTCAATTAAATTAATTATATTAAGTAATTAATTTATTAATTTCTTTATCAAGTAATTACTCAATCCATTTATGATTGATTATTATTAAATTAATTAATCTAATTAATAAATAAAATTAACCAAATTAATTAGTTGTTAAATAATCCTGGTTAATGACCTTCATTAACCATTCTTTAATTATTTTATAAGGTAATTAACTTAAATTAATTACCAATTAAATTATCTTTAATCATTTATTTATTAAAGTTAATTATAAAGTTAATTACCCTTAATTTAAAACTTAATTACATAATTAATATTCATTTATCATTAATTAAAATTTAATTAATGATCTTAATTCCAAAATTATTTAATCATTAATCAATTATTAATCCCAAATTCAATTAATTAATTAAATTAATTAACAAATCTTAATTACCCTTATTAATAAATTCCAAAACATAATTCTTAATCAAATTTCCAAAGTAAAACATAACTTAATTATGTTTAAAACAATATTATTCAAAACAAAGTACTTTTTGAACTTATCCTTAAATTTCAATTTAAATTCATGTTTAAAATATAATGAATTTTAAACTTATCAAAGTTTTAAATAAATTTAAAACTTTTACATTGCCAATCAAACTAATGCTATGGAAATTTTTTTAAAGTAAAAGTCATTTCAAAACTTTCAATAATTTAAATTTCCATTTTAATTTGAACACTTAAATTTAAACCTTCTTTAAAAATTTAAACCTGCAATTCAAGCTAAACCTTTGAATTTCCAGATTTTAAATTAACTTTAACTCTATTCATATTTTTAAAATCTTATTTCTAAAAGTATTTAAACTATTTTATCAAACCAAGAGTTAATTAAGTTTAAATTTCTGAAACTTAAATTTTTATTATCAAAACTGGAATTTGAATTGAAGTTAGAAATTCATACTTGCATTTGAATTCAAACTAAAACTTTACTTCAACCAAACTACAGATTTAAAAAATTAAAAATCCAGATTTTGAAAAAATAGAAAACAGGTTTAAAAACCTGGAATTTAAATTCAAAGTAATTCAAACTTGAATTAAGTTTAAACCTAAACCTTATTTAAAACCTATAACTACAGATTTTTAAATTTTGACAAACCCAGATTTTAAAAAGTTTTAAAAACCCAAATTTTTAAAACAAAACACAGTTTTGCTGTGTAATCTGTAAACTACAGGTTACCCGAGATACATAACTTTTACTTCGGGTTTCTAGCTTGCCATCTTCGAGTTCCCTGCGTTCCTACTTCGGGTCATTCTCCCAATCACTTCGAGTAAACAGAACCCTTCCCTGAAACACCCCCAAACCAAAACAGCTCACCAGAAATCATGTCGCACCACCTCTGGCGACCTCCAGTGTTGATCCAACAACTACCAAAAACCACTCCATACCCTAACTACAACCCAGATCGATCAAAAATTCAAGCATTCAAATTTAGCTTTGAAAACCCCAAATTTTAAAAAACCTGAAAAAAACAACTTACAGGTTTCACTTAAAACCTGTCAACAGCGATTACAAGTCGCTCCGACCACCTGCAGTCCATCAATTCCAACCTCGAACTCCTCCATTCATCAACTACACAATCCCATAGTATCAGATCACTCGGTCAATCCACCCTTCCTCACTGGCCAAATTTTTAACCCTTATTTCAAACAAGGGTTCAATACAGAAACTCAAAACTGCAACCATCTAGTAATTATGATACTCATTTCAGATTTTTATAAGGATCTATGATCCTTTCTTTATAACTCAGAAAGATCCTGAGTTATCTTAAATCACTAATTGCAAGAATTTGCTTACATTCATATTTTTGTTTTAAGAACAAACTGCTACTTATCAAACATCTAAAAATATTAATACTTGATTTAAAAAAATCAAGTTTCCATTAATACATAGTTTAGTGATATTGAAAAACAAGATTAACTCATTAAATTTTTGTTTAGAATTAACATGCAGAGGCCACACTACTTCTATCTTTAGCTTGCTAAAGTTTATTTATCTTCAGGCAGAAATCAATTCACCTAAAAATATTTTTTTTTTGATTTTTAATCTAAATAAGCAAACAGTTTTAGTTATTTGAAGAACAGATTCTAACACAAATTTAACAATATTTGGTGGATTACTTTCAATAGGAAGATGAATTACAGATCACAGCAGAGCATAAACATCATGTACATTCAATCTTATATAAGTACACAACATATTTATCTCAACATTTAACAAGCAACTTATTTATAGTTTAAAATATAAATGTTACTCACAAACAAAAATAAACAAACTCAGGGAGGAGATTTGCTCACCTGATTTTTTTTTTAGACTTAATTCATGGGTAAACAATCTGGTATGAATTCCTAAGCTTATCAGAGATTATATGATGGGGATTTGGGATTTGGTTACATTATCTTTTTTTTCTCTTTTAACTCTGTAACTTACAGAGATGATATCAGATATGCACCCAACAATATTCACATATATACTATCAATTCATGTCTAAACCAACATGCAAGCATCACACAATGGATTCATGCATCAGATTCATCAAGTAATACGCAGCA
This sequence comes from Allium cepa, assembly GCA_030765085.1. Classification (NCBI taxonomy): domain Eukaryota; kingdom Viridiplantae; phylum Streptophyta; class Magnoliopsida; order Asparagales; family Amaryllidaceae; genus Allium; species Allium cepa. The sequence continues at coordinate 645,565,219 of CM060939.1, read as the reverse complement.
AACACCAAAGAAACACCACAAAGCAGATCATACACATATCAACTTAAAGAGTTTAGAAAAGTGGTTTGCTCACCTGGAATATATTGACAGAGAACAGTTTGAGTTTACAGGCTTTTGCTTTCTTTTCTCTTTTTTTTTCTTTTCCTTATTTTGATTTTTTTGATTGGTCTTGCCTGAGGCTTGAATCTGGAATTCGTGAATCAATCTTTGCTTAATCACCATTTATTTGCTTATTCATTTCATCAAAAACCAAAAATTAAATTTACTTACCTAAGGTTTGAATTCTTGGGTACAAGGATATAAAATCTGCAGTTGCAAACCAGAATCACTTTAGCTTTTAAACTGGATTTGTTCTCCTGCAACTTTGTTAAATAAATTTGTTTAAATCTTTTTGTTTTAATACTGACTACTAATCTCAAATTCAAATTTTAAACAGAATGGAATTCACTTGCCTTTTATTATTCCCAGAGAACTGCATTTGATTCCCAGATTTGATCTTTTGTATTTCAGTTTGAATTTGTTTTAATGTTTTTTTCTTGCCCTGAATTTTACTGCATGCCTCAATTCCGGTTGATCTTATTTTGTTTGAAATGAATTCAAGTTTGTTTTAATTTACTTGTTTGAAGCTTTATTTTACAGTTTTGTCTCAGGTTTGAGAAAACAGGAAATAGACTGAGTATATTTTCTTTTCATATAAGTTAAAAAGAAAATTAAATTCAAAAGACAATTCAAATGCCACTTGTCTTAATGTTTACATTTGTTAAAACATGTTTTGATTTTCTTACAAATGTCTCTTGCAACCTAAATTGTGTTTAAGTCCTCACTTTAATTAAATTTGGAAATTATGGTTTAAACCCTTGTTAAGTTTATATTTATAACTTATACACTTTAAAACAAATGTATATCTTTATCCTTTTTTATACATATACATACATGTTCAATGTTGAAAGTATTTAACCAATATATTTAAGCTTACTTCATTATATATATATATACATATATATATTTTTGAATTAAGACTATTATATTTTTTTTAAATAAACAACTTATCTATATATATTATTTTAAACTTTTATTGCTCATTTTATACACATTCTGTTTTATTAATTTTAAAGAAAGAAATGATTTTTAATGCTACTTAATTTTTTTAGAATATTTATTTTAAATTTAAATTCAATTTTCCATTTCAAACTTGAAATATAAACTTTCATATCCATTTATACATTCACACTTTATTTTGAACAAATTTAAATTAATTTTAAATATGTATTCAATTTACTCATATTTGTAATATACATATATACACATATATAAGATTTTAAACTTAAATGACTTTTTACAATATTTCTTATTTTAATATTTTAATCTCAAAATAAAATTGGGATTTAATTATATATTACTATCACTCATTTTTATTTGTTTAGGATTTTTCTTCCAATTTAATTTGAAATTAGATTCCAAAAGTTTAAAACATATAATTTATTTAAATTGTTAACTTTGGGATGTTACTTTTTATCTATAAGATTTTAAATATAGAAATTCAAAATCTCAATTAAATTTTAAAATAAATACTCAAATAAACAAAAATTCCTATTTAATTTGAAAAATCCAAATTAATTTACAATTTTATTCCAAAATTTATTTACACCATCAATTTAATTTTAATTAAAAATCTGGATCGTTACATATATTCTGCAATAACAACTTTTGGGCGGGAATGATGGGATTCCTTAACCTTGGGGACTACTGGACTAACTAACAATTCTTTCATGCACACTAAAAGAAAATACAATCAATTAGCCCGGGACCACTAACTTTAGCCACCCTACAGTGTTATTTATTTATGCATGCTGATTACTTTTCCTGCTCTATAGATTTGCCTCGTATTTGTGCATCGTGTGCAACATGCACATCCACACATTCATTTCCCTGATTGACTACTTCTTACTTCTATCTGCACCTAGTGTCCTGGTGGCTCAGTGCTCGCAGCTTGGACCTCTGATCAATGGTGGCGATATTCGGTGTTGCCACTGACCTAGGTTGTAACATCATACTTCTAGATCAGGTTGTTTAAGTGCTTTTTGACATCAATATGTTTGGTGTTTCTTCTTATTCTTCTTTTATTATTTATTTATTTTCTGATTGAAGTTTCAAATAAATATAGCATGTCAAGATGATTTTATGCTTCTGTTTGAAAAACATTTCTTTTATATGACTTTGAACTATTTAACCTTTTCTACTGCTTTAAAGGTGCCTGCCGTTTTCTTTTCTGATGCCACTTTCTGTTAGCATACTGAAGTGATTAGCATGTCTGCAACATAATTTTGGATAACCAAAAGCAGTTAATGCAGGCATGAATTTTTTTCTTTCCCTTTTTTTTGGTATAACGAGGAAGGGAAAAAAGAATAGTGAGTTAAAGTTCGATTGCTATATAACATGATGAATTTCAATTCACAAACATGACTTCAATGCATTATTATCATAATGACTTGAAATTCTTTAGGGGAGCGGTGTTGGTTATACTTGTATAGTATAGTTCGCATTCCATCAGATGTGCTACTATGGGATGATATGTATGATGATATTAGGGTTGGACCGGCTTATATTCTTGCGATGAGGGGTGTGGGATAGGTGGATGGTGAGCCTTTTACAGTTTCGAGAACTTTGATTCATACTAGACTCAAGTAGGCCCACATGCTTACGCTTTATCAGATTATATTCGGGGTTTGAACTCCGATCATATTGGTCCGTGTACCTCTTTTGGTAGAGTTTCATTACTGGCTGCACCTTTGAGCCTGCATCGTCTCAGTACACACAACCTCCTACGTTCGATCCCCCTCCTCATTCATTTAGAGTGTATGATATATATGGTCAGGTAATGGAGTATCCCTTCCAGTATCCTTAAAAGGATGCTATTATGGGTGTACCATCCGCAGGATTGTATTAAGCTCATCCGATTTGTATGAATTTTAAATTTCGCTTAAATTTTACTTATCCTTGTATTCTCCACCTATGTATAATTTTTCTTGTGCACATATCTGTTTTCTTAGTACATGAATTATGATCGATGGATGATTGTTGCATTTGAGCGTATGACGCTTGATTATACACAGATAATGTATCAGAGTTACTAGACGGCGATCCAACAGTAATAAACTTAGTATGATGCACAGATACAGGGATTACAGACCTATATTCAGCAGCTTCAGCTCCAGCTGGGACCTGAACCTCACTACTTTGATGACGTCAACGATGATAGTGGCGATGACGAGGAGATTGATTGTGGTTCCGATCACATAGATTGATGTGTTGCATATAGATGTTTCAGTTTATATTATTGTTTTTCATGCATTATGATAGTTGGTTGCATCTTATGTTGGTGATGATGCTATTGTTATATGTGCTTGTCTATATTATATGTTGAGTATGACATTGTTTTGATTATATTTTCTAGCATTGTGTTGATTATATTTCATGTTGAGCATAACATTGTGTTGATTATATTTTGTGTTGAGTATGGCATTGTGTTCATTATTCACGTCGAGTATGCCATTGTGTTCATTATATTTTATGCTTATTTATTATTAAACTTATAGGATGCAAAACTGTTGGAGTAACAAACACAGTTGTGTTTGTTTGTCGTAAAGTTTATAGATGTTTGACACGTGGACATTCATCTCATGCGTTATTTTTTTGACGCGAATTACGCCCTCTCTATTTAAGAGAAAGTGTTATATTCAAAGGTCACAACATTTAAAACTTGGTAAATTCAATCAATGTCCAACGTAATAATTTAGGTTGTAGAATTGAAACTTCTAGTAAATTCTTGTATACAGACCGATCAGATGTGGAATGATGAGGAGATAATGGTACCTCGGTTTTGAGTCACTATTGCTCAACTTTCCAATATCAATGTTAAGTGCAATAGTAAAAGTACAAAGGAAGAGTTGAGTACTTCTTGTGGAAACTTTTGCCATGCCTGTATGCGGTACAGTACGGTTATTAATGAGGTTGTATTTGAATTTTTTTCGAACTAACCCGTTCCACATTTGAAGGTCGTTATTTTGTCAGATATCACACCCCATTCACTGGACATGAGGCTTATATCATACGTCAAAATTGGTTAGAACGATCTGGATATCCATAATTTGAGTTCTGTAATGACACATTTAATTATAACCTTTATTTGAGTTATGTGTTTTGTGTATGCATATGTATTATTGTCATGTTTGCTTGTGTCTAACAAAAACAATTTCATCGTAATGTCAAAACAAAATCAATGCTCCGATTTCACACACATATCAAAAACAATACTCAGATTCTGGTGTACTGTCAAATCAAAAAAAATGCTCGCATTTTAACATAAATAAATTTAAGCATTCACACACATCTATATATACATAAGAGCTATTCTTTCCAAACACACAATTCAGTTCTCCACTCCTTCATTCTTCTATTCCTCATACCAATGCCTTCCTGGCCATCATCTATTGACTCTGATTTCGGCTATGTTTCAATGAAAAGCGAACACACCGATGAAAATTGGAATATCAATTATCAAGACCAGCATTATAAGGACGTTGCTCATGAATTCCCAAATCTTAACCAACTCACACTTCAGGAAGATGTTAAACCACTGTATGAACTTGCAGTTATCCAACCACTACATGAATAGTCGGTTCATTAACGACCACATGAACAGGAGGTTGATCAAGTGCCAAATTTTCAACCTTTAGTTGAACAAGAGGGTGATTCTTACGCAGTATGCTGCCACTGTGGTTATAAGGTTAAAGTTTTGGTTAGAGCTGTTGGCGAAAATATTGGTCATCGAATCCAACTGTGCCCCTTCTAGCCTGAATGGTGCAATTACGCAGAATGGGTTGATGACCGTCTATGCCCAGTAGTTTCTTTATATCAGAAATGTCCTACAAAACTTGCAATTTGACTGTAACCAGTAGTTCTTTGTGTCAGTTCTAAGTACCAGTGTGGGTATTATTGTTCGTTGTATTATGGTTGAGTGTATTATTGTTGATTGTATTATTGTTTGTTTATGTATTATTGTTGATTGTATTAATGTTTGTGTGTTTCAATAATATTGTCTTATTTCTTTCTATATTATTGCTGTAGAAAGTTTTCAGTGTATTATTGTTTGGTAGTGTCATAGCGTCGTTAAGAATATAGCTACAGTTGTATGATGGGACGAGACACTGCACCAACAGTCAACAGTGTGTAGATGGGACGGGACGTTGCAGACATGACATAAATGGAGTTCAAGGAGAATGTTAAACACATTTGATACCTTGGAATTTCGAACGGTTGAGGGTGTTTTAAATGATTACTTAGCCCGTAAGTAATCTTCCGGTTTCCTGTTTTATCCAATTTTAAATCAAATTTCAATCTTTTTAGCGGAATATTACCGTAGCTTTTTTGATTGAAATGATACATACCCGTATGGACTTTAGAATAGGGAAAAATCGTTATGTGCTGAAATGATAGGCATGAATGATTTTTATTTATTTTATTGTATTTTATTTTACTTGGGATTGCGGGTTTGAAGTAATAGAACCCGGATTTTTCTTTGTAAATTACGGATTGAAATGATATGTTATCCATATCACTTGAGCTAGGTTAGAAAATATTATACAGACCCGTGGTTATTATATATATTTTTCTGGATTTTTCGAAGTATTTTTAAAATTATATTTTATGATATTTTGATTTAAATTGAATATAAAATGATTTTATAAAGTATTAGCGATTTTTTCTACAAGTTAAATATGTGAAATAAATGAACAGTTAAGCTGAAATTTGAAATATAAGTTAATTTTGAATTTGTGATTTTGCTTAAAAATGGAGTTTAAATTAAGTAAATAAAATATGATAACTTGATTTAAATTTGAATTCAAAATGTTTTATAAAGTATTATTGATTTTTCTATGAATTAAAATGGCTAAGTAAATGAATGTTTAAAAGTGTAATTTGAAATATAACTTGATTTGGAAATGTGAATCTACTTTATAGATAGTGGTTAAATTGTATTAATGCTACATGCCAACTAGTCATGATTGCTTGTTTTGTTTTGAAGGCCAGCATGTGATCTAAGCTATAAAAAAATTATTAAATCCTATAAGTTTTATTGCTTAATCATATCTCCTTGTTGGCTTGCGGTGGAGGAAGTGGCTACAGTTGTATGATGGGACGAGACACTACACCAACAATCAATAGTGTGTAGATGGAACGGGACACTACAGACGTGACATAAATGGAATCTACTTTACAGATAGTGGTTGAATTGAATTAATGCTACCTGCCAACTAGTCATGATTGCTTATTTTGTTATGAAGGCCAACATGTGGTCTAAGCTATAAAAAGCTTTTTAAATGCTAGAAGTTTTATTTCTCAGTCATATCTCACACAATTTCAAAGATAAAAAATGGCTGCTGAAGATTACTTTTTTTTTCGATGATAACGACGATGAATTTGATGAAATGATGGAAGATAATTTTCATCATGAAACAGAGCTAATAACTACGGTTGCACTACAAGTTGGTCAATCCAACATGAAATATGGTGGATCAGTTGTTGATCGTCGGTATAAAAATCTTAGACATTCATGGTACAAGGACAGACTGGTAGAAGACTATTTTGTTCCAGATCCTACTTACACGGATGGAGATTTTAGGAGAAGATTATTCATGCGGCGACCTCTGTTTCTTAGAATCCTACAATGTATCAAGCAATATGATAAATATTTTGTCTTCAAATCCAATGCATCTCATACGATGGGATTGACTGAAATTCAGAAAATGACAGCTGCCTAAGAATGCTTGCATATGTAGGACCGACAGTGAAAATTTGAAAGTTAATGAATATGCATGGAGTAGAGGATGGTTCGGAATGTTAGATAGTATAGACTGCATGCATTGAGGGTGGAAGAATTGTCCAAAGGCGTATGCTGGAGCTTGTCAGGGTAAGTCTTGTAGGTCCACTATTATTCTTGAAGCCGTAGCATCATATGACTTATGGATATGGCATGCATTTTTTGGAATGTCGAGTTCGAACAATGATCTTCAAGTAGTCGAACATTCTACGTTGTTCAGTAATTTAGAAAATGGTAGATCAACTCCTTATACCTTTACTTTAGAAGGTAACACGCACGATCATGGATATTATCTTGGCGATGGTTATATCCTAAATGGAGTACCATTGCTAAGACAAATCCTAACCCACAAAACAATAAATAGTCAAAGTTTGCAGCAATGCAAGAAGGCCAAAGAAAGAATGTTGAAAGAGCATTCATGGTTCTTCAATCTAGATTTGCCATAGTCAGTAATCCATGTAGATTTTGGTCACCAGTTAAAATGACAAAAATAATGTACACTTGTGTTATTTTATATAATATGATTATAGAGGATGAAAGAGACATGGAAGAAGATTATTTTTACGAGGGCGCTCCAACACCACCGCCTGTATGGCGCAACGATATGATTGGAAGAACACTAAAACTCGAGTTTCCTGTAGAAAGCCAAATGTCCTACCGTAGCGTTCAACTACAGCGAAGACTACAAAATGATCTCATAGATCATCTTTGGAACTTTTCTAGGAATCGACGAACTATACTTCTGTTGTTAATTTTGCTACTTTTGTTTATGTTATTGTTACTTATTATTGTTATTGTAATTTTTTTATGTTTAATTAACGTAATGTTGTTATAATATTTTCTCAATATAATGCAATTTCAATGATAGTACTTATAAAAATATTTTCTTGCATTCATAATAGAATACAACTAATGGTAATTCAAATATACAAAGGTTCTAGAAAAACAGAAACAGTTAATGACCCTCTTTACGTCTACGTCTCATAATTTCTTTCCTTTTATGCTCCGTGTGCTCCCGTTGTTCTGTAGACATGTGCGAGGTATCCATGAACATTATTGCATCTTCATCTCTTTTTCGTTTTCTAGCAAGAAGTTGATCTATTCTTAACGATCTTCTTGGTGTTGAATTGCTCAAGTCTCCATTGCACGGTTATATCTATCTTCTGACTCAAGTAGGAGATTTTTAATTTCTGCCTGATCCGCTCTAGCAGCCTGCTTCTTTTTTGCTGCTTTTGCTTCCTATGGCCTAACAAAATGATCTTCGGTAGGGGTTAGGTCTTCTTTTGATCCTAAACCGTAGCTTCCTAACGATTCCCTAAGACCAGAGCTTTCTCCAACTCTAGGCGTTTTACCACGACCACTGCATGATTGGACGTCTTGGACAACTTTCTAAAGTGATGATTTCCATTTAACATGCTCAACCAACATGTCATAAACATTTTCATGAACTGATAAAAATGTGGTGCTTGTTTACTATCAGGTTTATAGATTTGTTTAAACAACTTGTTTGCGGCCATTCTCTGCAATAAATAAACACCAGTATAATTAGAGAAATATGATAAAAATTAGAACAATGAAATTATATTAAATCTTACCAAATGCATTTCATTTCCAAATCCACTAGGATTCGTTTGCTTTTACTTGAAAATTTGAGAATCAAATATTTGTGTTTGACGATTGATTTTTCCATAATGACTTTTGATTGAAGATAACATTCTTTTCCGATCAATGTTCTTATGATTGTAGCAACTAGTAATTTTGCCTCAAAAAGTCTCACCACTTTGATCAGCACCATGAATAGGATCGACTAAGATTGCACAGTAAATGTAGCAAAGATCAGTCTTCCGCAGTGCTCCAACTTGCATTAGTTACCTTTCCTCCAATCGGAACCGTATTGTCTTGTAAATTGTATTCTTCAAAACTGCATCTTACAGCATCAACGTCGAAATCAGAATACATTTTAAGTTGCAATAAGTGAGAGTAAGAAATTTGTATTGTTGAAGGAAATTGGTTGTGAAGGAAAGAAGAAGAAGGGGGTTGTATTTGAAGGTGGAATAGAGCGGTTGGGTGGAATATAGTTGTTGAATATAGCCGTTGAGGGGTAGCAGTTGTGGATTTAGAGGGGGGAATCGAGGAGCCTGTTTAACAGGCGCCTGTGAACCAGGCTCCTATTCAACTAGCGCCTCAATTTAAGGCACTTGTTAAACAAGCTCCCGGTTCCCTAACGCCTGTTGAACAGGCGCCTCAATAAATCTCGTATTCCCGAACTCATGCGTCCAATTCCTACACTATTGGGTTATCCACACTCTGTTGCAGCTACATTTGGGTGCGAATATGTGATTATCTGAGATCCTGCTTGATGTTGGAGATGCTCTTAATACACAGAATGCTGTATTGAATCATTCTAACTGTCTAAAAGTCGAAGTTTAAAATTTTGTATATTTTCCTTAAATTATTTCATAAATAATTTTTTACAACTACACCTTAACTTATAAAAGTCCTTTTATAACTATGAAGGATGAAGGATGAAGGATAAAATAAAATTCAACAAATTTTGAAGACTAATCTGATCTTCTCTCCCCTTTTTCCAGTACTAATAGATAATTTAGCTATCACACTCAAAGTAATGCGTCTCAGTAATATGTTTAGTGAATGTTGTGTTACATTGTATTATAGTTAATTGTGCTAATTATTTTTGGCAAATCACTCTCGGAGTTAGCCTTATATGCTTTTTGCGTTAAAAAATGATTTCTCTGATTAATATGGGAAAAATAACCCAACAGTCGAAGGTTTTTTTTAGAAACTTTGTAAATAAGGTCCCAGCCCAAAATGAAGAGTTAGCGGGTAGAAACCCGAATACAAAGAACCCTCTCGAATCACACTGACACTTCAAATCTCAAACCCTAAACGTTTAGGGTATTGAGCACCTCCATAATACAACAAAGAAGAAAATAAAAAACATGGCGGAACACTATTCTTCAGATCTCTCTAAACTCAAAATAAATAAAAGAAATAAGTCAGGGATGCTTCCAATCCTTTTCGCTGCGGCGCTGATCTGAAGGCTTTGGATCTGGACAAAAATGGCTCGAATGAGCTGTTTTTGTTTCAGCTTCCCTAAACTCCTTGATTTGTTGGTTGGAACAGCGTCAAGCTTTAGATTCAAGGAAGCATAAGGTAGATCTGAGACTTTTGAGCTTGAATCCTTTCTTGTTGCTTCTGTCCTGTTAATTTGGATAAGTCGCCTTTATACTTAAGAACAACAGAGTCTTTAACAATGGCGCCTGGAGCAGGATCTATTGATTTACTAGATTCGCCTCTATTCCAAATGGATAAGTGGTATATTTGTTCGTTAAGAATGCTTTGGTAAAAATAGCTTCCTAATATTTGTTCTTGATAGCCAGGATGAAGTTATTGTCATAATCTGCTTTGTTAAATCGAAGGCTCTTGCTCCCACAAAGATCGGGTGAGGAAAAGTTATGACTAGCATTTGGAATGTCAGCATTAGTAAAACTATTATTAGTATTTGACTTTTTACATCCCTTGCAGGCTTTGTAGGAGTTTTTTCTGAAAAATTTCTCATACGATCCTTTCAAGTCCAAGCAGATGAGCGATTGTTAATACATTCTATTTTAGATTTATAGAAATCATCACTTGACTTCTTGTCTCTGCTTGAAAGTTGCAGTTTGCCATGCTGAATAAGCTCAGAACTCTTAGAGCGGCAGCTTCTGTTCAAATTGAGTAAGTAAGACGTGTTATTATAAGATAGAATAATTTTATTTTTATAATTGCAACTAACAAGTTTATAATTACTCCCTATATAGGAATGTTTCCTGGTTTGGAAGGAATGGCCGCCTACAGTAGGAGTGAGACAGCAGTTGTTGTTAAGTTGGGAGGGGTTCTCAGTGGGTATATTTCCCCTATGAAGGTAATCTTGGACTAACACTTCATAGTTATCTGGATTACAAACATTATAGCTATGATTGTTATGCTTGTTTGATTTGCTTTCTTTTTGGAGAATAATATTGTATTTAATTTCAATGTTTTTCCAAAGCTAAAGACAATCTATTTCAATGTTGTTATGCAATCTCCTATTTCTTTCTTCCATAAAAAATAAACTATGGTAGTTAGAACAACACTTGCATTATTGAATTCATCTTTCTTTCCCATGTAGAATTTTTGAATGTGTTGAATAATATCTCCTATATTTTGGAGAGCCATATGTTGATTGAGATTCATTTTCTTTTTGGAAATGAACCAAATATGCCTAGAGTATTGGCAATCAAAGAATATGTGATCAATATTTTCACTTTCAGTTTTGCAAAGAAGGCAGTTGGTAATTCCTTTGTTTTTGTCCCATTTAGCATATTTTTCTCGTAAAAATTTTATAACTGCAAAGTAGGTGCAGAAATCCATTTTTGGGCAGTTGGTTGAGTTCCATACAGTTTTGAACCAATCAACTTCCATCTCTCCCCCTTTAATGAAATTCCAAGTGTTTTTAAATGAAAATTTTCCTTTTGAAGATAGTTTCCAAACATATCTTCATCAAGACTTGAATCAATTTCTATTTAATTAATTGTGGAGTGGAATATAGATGCTGCTGGTTAAGTATGAGAATTCCAAGACGAATTTTGAATGATGCTTTGAACTTTTTAATTGGCACCTCCAAATTGATATAAATTACTCCATCCAAGTAAATTAATCAAAGAATTACCATTGATCCATGGATCAAACCAAAGACTTGTTTGATTTCCACTTATGTATTTTCTTTCTAATAATTTTGGGACAATTTCTCTGCATTTAAAAATGTTTTTCCTGCTTGACAAATGTGATTTTTTATAGGCATAGACCAAAAGTTTTTATTTTTGACATATTTGGCTTTCACCCGTTTGGCCCATAGGGATTTTCCTTCGATAAATTTCTAAAAGATTTTGAACTTGCAAGCTTCATTAATGTCAACAAAGCTTCTAATGCCTAAACCACCTGCCTTCTTTGTTTTTATGATTGTATTGCAAGAGATTTTATGATATTTTCCATTCCATATAAAGTTAGCACAAAGCTTTTCAATTTTTTCCAAAATTTTGATAGGGATAGTGTGAGATTGCATCCAGTACATGACTACAACTGTGATGACTGTATGGATGAGTTCAACTCTTCAAGCTATTGAAAGCAATTTGTTAGACCAATTGTCAAGTTTGCTATGAGTAGTATCTTGCAATTTAGCACAGTCACTATCCTTGATTTGATTGCTGCGAGAGGGAGTCCTAGATATTTGATAGGTAGATCACTTTGTTGAAATTTTAAAATGTTGAGAATCTCCTGCTTATTGTTGCATGCTTTCCTGAAGTAAATCTTGCTCTTATTTTTATTGATATAAAGACCTACATAATGATCGAGGCTGTTAAAAATATTCTTAATGGTAATGACATTTTGAATATCAGCCTTTAAAAAAATTAAAAGATCATCAGCATATAAAAGATGAGTGATACTAGGAGATATTGTACCGACTGGTTTTAGATTATTATGCAAAAGCACCTTTTCCATTTGTTAAAAAAGCGTTCCATAGCTACTGTGAATAGATAAGGAGATAGGGGGTCCCCTTATCTTATACCCCTATTACTGTGAATAAACCCACAAGGGGAGCCACTGATGAGAATAGAATATGTAACATTACAGATACATTCTTTAACTAGGTTGTAGAATTTGTCATTGAAGTCTAGTTGTCTCATCATAAAAATTATAAAATTCCTATTAATTTTATCAAATGCTTTTTGAAGGTCAATTTTAATCCGCAGAATATTTATACCAGACTGATTGAAATTTCTTGGCAGCTCATGAGCTAATAAGGTATTTTCAGCAATAAGTCTGCTTGGAATGAAAGCACTTTGGTTTTCTGAAATAAGAAATTTTAGAAATACTTTTAATCTTTTGCTTAAAATGGAGGCAATAATTTTACGTAAGATGTTACTGCAGGCAATAGGCCAGAAATCTCCAAGACAGTTAGTAATTTTTATTTTAGGAACTAATGGAATGAAAGTGTGATTAATGGTTTTTAGAAGTTCACCAGTAGGGAAAATTTCATTTATAGCCTCAAAAATCATGTTTTTCAAATCTTCCCAATGAGTCTTATAAAATTTTCCCCCAAAGCCATTAGGGCCTAGGCTTTCGTCATCCTTAGGAGAAAAAACTTTTTAACGCCATCTAAACAAATTGGGGCAAGTAATAATTCCTCAATATTAGCATGAAGTAAGAATTTTGGGATAGTGATAGGAAAAGTATATAGACTCCCTTCAGTATTAAACAGATCATAAAAATACATAATGGCTTCATCTTCTAAATAGGAGGCTGTATTAATAATATCACCATTGTTATTGAGTAATTTTTCTATGTCATTATGATACTTTCCACTAGACATTTTGGCATAGAAAAATTTACTAGGCACGTCACCATTACTAAGCCAATTAACTTTGGCTTTCTGCCTTGAATTGACAACTTCAATATGAAGAGATTTAGCAAGATTTTTTTCCATATGAAAAAAATTAATGATATTAATTGAGTCTGAGCAATATAGGTCTATGTTATCTTGCAATCTTGCATATTGCTCTCTAGTATGGTTGATTTCATTATTGTTTCTGCATTTGTTCTAGTTTTTCAAAGTAGACTTAGTATGTTGTAATAATTTCCTAAATTTAAATTGAGCAGTACCTTCAGTTGTAAACTAAAAGTAATTTTTAGTAACTAATTTATAGTCTTTGTTATAAAACAACCCATTTTGAAATCTAAAAGGAAAGCTATTATTTAAATATAGACTCGAGAGAAAAAAGGCTGAAGAGGGGTATGAGCTATTATTTATAATTCGATTACTTTTTTCTTGAAAAGTAGAATGATGTTCATTTCTTGAATTTTCTGAAACCGATGTTTTTCTCTTGTCAGTTCTGAAATTTAAAATCTTTTTTCCTTTCTAAATTAATTTCCATAAGCAAGCTTATGTGAGATGCCCAAAGCAAGCGCATTTCATACATCGAGGTGGGATAAATTTATACTCAATTTTCTGTGTAATGCTTTCACCATCGTGCATAGTGATGTAGGCAAGGTCTGGAAGCTCTTCATTTTCTTTAATCTCAAGCAGTATTCTGGCATAACTGAGGCAGGTTTCATTTGTCGTAGGCTCATTGAGCTTTATCGGGTTGCCTACAACACTAGTAATAGCGGCAAAAGCTTCCCTATCCTATAATCTGAGATTATGTTCAGGCAGTCTTTTCCAGATTGGGTAGGTTGGAAGAACATCACGGTCAAGAACCTTTTTCTTGTCCCATTTTTTCAAGATAATAAGTTTGTCACTAATGAAAAATAGGTCATTTTGGATAACTTTGTTGCAATCCGTTTCATCTGAAAATCTGATAATAAAAAACCCATTATTTCTAGCGTAAATCTCGAAATTACCAGTTGGATTCCAAGTTTAGAGACGAAATCCTTGAAATGATGATAGTAAGAGCGAGTTCCGAACATTAAGCCACTATAGAGTTACTCTATTTATTCGTAGTTCTTCGGTTAATATGCTCTTTAGCAACAACAATTTTCTTATCTTCTAATTTGATAGGAGCGGAGAAATTCAGATCTGCATTGGATTTGAAACCTCCATACTTGACTAAGTCCGCCCAAGAAGATGATGCTTTTGATGAATTGGTGATTTCAGATGGGCAAGTTCTTGAGGGATTCAGGGCTTGATTATACCTTGACTTTTTGTTGATATTATTCTGGTTAGGTCTTTGCCCAATGGTCTGAGATCTGGCTAGAAAATTCCCTAAAAGCCCTTCTGGAATCCTCTGAGATCTTGCTGGACGACTATTTCTGACAGTTTGAAAGCCATCGTTTTCTTGGTCAGGAGGTTTGTCTTTAGGATTTGAGATAGAGGAGGGAGGAGGGAGAGTTGGAGAATTAAGGAGAGGAGGAGAAGATCCCCTTAAGATCTGATCAGGATTGTCATAGAAAATTGGGTTGTTCTTGATGGACATGACAGCCATGGCTGGAAGAAAGTGTGGACCAAAATTAATTCTTCAGACACAACTTCTATTTTAATGAAGGTTGTATTTCTGTACCTTCAAAACTAAAAGCACAGTAATATGAGCACCCATTTTAAGTCCTGTTTTTATTTAAATTATAATAGCCATTCTCCTTCATCCCACAATCACCGAGAAAAGAAATTCTTCCTCTAATTAAGGCTTGCTGACATCACCGATGTTTTCTAATTTGCGAAAGTTTAAAATCTAAATCTTTTACTGGAATAATCAAATATTGTTTCATTATCACCAATAATCGCTAATAGCCAAATTTTCTTCAGCTAACAACCCTTGCTTTGGTCATCAGATTCATTGATCTGTTTGTTACAACAACTAGATTCAGTTAATGCTCTCACAGATTTACAAATCACTATCAATTTTCTTCCCAACTGTTAATTGAGACGCAATGTTTTTAAAATAATATACGTGCCCTTCATTAATTACGAACAATTAGATACATAAAGTATACTTCTGAATTTTGGATTGGCAATATCATTGTCTGTCTATGTTTTATGTATGTACTTTAACTTCATCCATTCCTTTGTATTAGACTACTAGGGTGTTATATATGCACTGATCCAGATTTTGATTTTTATACTTGACTAATTTAGCTTTTATTTAACTCTCATTTGCATTACGTGTGCTTGTATGAGACAATAGCTTTTTCAATGGAATTTTGTTCTGCAGCTGTGCATTATGAAAACAGAGGCTGTCTAAATGTGTATTTCTCCAAGTCAATAAATGTCCAGTTTTGTAATTTACCTATGATGTTTTGTTCCAACTGCGTTTTTCACCATGGTTGAACCACGGTTCTTATTTTCTCCTTACATTTTCATCATATCATTCTCATTCTATGAAAATTAAATCTACGTTTAAAAAATAATCACTGTTCCAAAATTTGAATGAAAAGCTCCACAGCTTCTTTCTTTGAAGCCGCAAGCATCTCCAAGACCACTATAAGCTCCTTCAAGTTCGCTGCTACTAGGCTTCTACTGTTATGCACTATTATTGTGTGCACAATAGCAGTTATGTTGCTGTAGCTATGCACTACAACAGTACCAAATTTCGATTGTGCAACTTCTATTTTAGACATTTAAAACCCTCAACGACTAGCCTATCTAGAATTTTTCTTTTACTGATTTTTGCATATGACTTATGCTTAAATGTATAATTTTCAAAAAATAAAAATAACTTTTCTAACGGTCCATCAAAACCTTAAACCTTGAACCGGTTCGATTAGGGTCCGGTTACGATTACTATGAGTTGGATGTCCATGTCGTCATGGAACCATCAATAGGAATTCTGTCTAACTTGATAAAATTATCTTTATTGTAACAGACAAAGGTTTAATGCAAGTTAGTTCAAGTGGTGGAAGTTGAAATAGAAACATTTTATCCCAGGTCCTTGAAAAATTGGAAATCTCTAGAAAAAATGCAACTCCAAACCTCACAGAAATTATCGTTCTCCTCCACCCATTCAATTCGAATTCAAAAACCCAAATTCAAGCAATTCCAAATCACAATTCAAATAAAAACAATCTTTCTTCTCAGTCCCTCGCAATTTAATTTAGCAATTTTAGTTATTCATTGCTCAACAAGCAAAAAAAGTTCGTTCACAAGCATTTTCTTTCATTTTAGATTTCCATTACTCAATTGGTCGTCGATGCAATTTTTGGTTGAACTTTTGGTTTTTTTTTGTAGACTTTGGCTGGGCTGTTACTTCCAAGTGACAGGTGTTTATATGTGAATAAATCCAAGAGCTTTGTTTTTACAAATCCTGACCATCAGGTATTCATACTGAATTGATATTTTCAATACTCTCTGTTTTGGTATTATATGTAAACCATAGTTGTGCATAAGTTAGTTCTTTTTGTATGGGTATCAATTTAACAGTGATATATGAATTGTTTTAAGATGTTGGTAACTATAGTTAAAAATTCTATTATGCATATAGCTTTTTATCATTTGCGTTATCACAAATTTACAGTTTGTGCTTTGATGAATATTATGCTTATTATCAATTTATACATTTGTTTTGTACACTTTTAGGCATGTACCAAGTGGTATATGAATTGTTTTAAGATGTTGGCAACCAAGTACTTTTGATGAATATTATGATGTATAAACTTGCTATTGTGTAGGTTGTGATGCCTACAGTGGAGGCAGATGTTGCATTTGGTCTTGGCAAGTGCAATTTAATGCTGGACGAAGTTAAATCAAGAGTGTCTAAAGCTTTAGATGCCGTAGGCATGTCAAGTTATACAGTATTTTACTTACTAAAACATGCATATATTTGTAGTATCAGCGCTATATATACTTTGATACAAATACGATTGACTGATTGCTTATCGTATTTAGTAGAGGCCAATTCAAACTCTAAGTGGCGGTCAGAAACAAAGAGTTGCAATAGCTGGTGCTCTAGCTGAAGCATGTAAAGTGTTGTTGTTAGATGAGCTCACCACATTTTTGGATGAATATGACCAGGTTCTCATATATGATCGATCTACTTAGAACTATATTACAGTGTGCTAACAATGATACAACAGTGTTTTAAGGAATAGAAATTAGCACCATAATTCAAACTCTGTGATAGTTACAGGTCATCAAATTACAACGTCTCTTTTAAAGAACTTCTGATTCTAATGTAACATATTACATATGATGAATGCTAAATAATAAAAATATCAAAACCAGCATAAGGAGTGCTATGATTTTGTGTGATAAAACTAGTAATTTTAACAGCCAAAGAACTTGTAAACACCAACTTTAGATGGTCACTTATATAATTCTAGTAAGTGTGATATTGCATATGTAAAATTTATGAACACTAGAATAACTATACTCTTATTCGTGGATAAATGGAACTAAACAAGTCCACAACTATAATCTCTATCTACTAACCGATGAAGTATGAGTGTTAATATGTTATTAAGTTCATGCCAAGCTGCACATCAATTTTTGAATCTGGATGAAGTGAAGATACCACAAATATAAAGACATGATAACCATTCTTCTAGGGTTCAACTAAACTCAAACACATTGGTTCTAACTTACATCTTTAATATTTCCATGATTAATCAACTGGAGATGGATAACAAGAAGTTTACAAAGAGATCTGTGAAAGAGAGGGCTATGCGGTAGGATCGTTTAATATGGAATAGCAGAATGATATAGATAAATAACGATAAGCAATAAGTAAAGTAGACACCAAGACTTTATACTGGTTCGGACCTCTTGTCCTACGTCCATCCCTAAGCTTCTCTTAGAAATTCTACTAACAACCCTCACTTAACCCGGAGTAATAGGTTTACAACTTACCCGAACAACCGAACGGGATTTCTTGCCTCAACTACCGAAGAGGACTTCAACTCAATTACTAAAAAACAATATTCTTATTAATACATTGTTAGTCTTTGGTACCCAAATTTTAACTACCTTGGTTTCTACTTTTGTTTTAACAGGTTTCTTTAGCAATATTTGTTGTTTTGAATCAATATTCCTGTAAGTTTTATATTTTTCTTATTAGGAATTTTTGACTCTTTTTTATAACCTAAACCTTGTTTGTTTGAAGATGATTGAGAATTTTCTAGTATCTTAGATAAATTTTCTCTTCCTTTGTTAAAGTTAGAAACATTTTTAGTGATGTCATCTAATTTAGCTTGAACACTATTATTTTCTAATTCAACATGTTTAATCTTAATTTTTAACTCGTGATTTTCAGAAACAAATACATCATTCTTTTTCTTTTGAGTTTCAATTTCTTGACTTAAAAGTGATAATTGAGTTTCCGAATTTGAATAAGATTCTTGAACTTTTTCAAGTTCTTCTTCAAGAATTTTCTTTTCATCATTTAACATATCTCTCTCAAACTCAGCTTTGTTTTGATTTTCACGAATTTCCTTAATTTTCTTTTTAAGAATTTTTATTGTGCTTAAAAGTTCAGTGTTTACTTCAATTAAATCATCGAAAGTTAAATTACTTGCCTAAGAATCTTGAGCCATGAAGCATACATTTTCCTGTTCATTGTCGCTATCACTATCATTTTCGGATAAAAATGAATCTAAATCGTCCCATGTTACAGAAAATGCCTTTTTTTTGAATTTATCCTTCTTGTATTTTTTGTTGAAGCTTTTCTGATTTTCCTTCATTTGTTCTTGACAATCTTTTTGCATGTGTCCTTTCTTGTGACAATTGAAGCATTCCATATTTGAGGATGAAGCTTTGTTCAAGAAATTCTTTTTGAATCCATTTTTGTTTCCTTTTCTATACTTTAAGAATTTCTTGAAATTTTTGGCTATAAATGCTAGATCCTCATCTTCAGACTCTGATTCTTCCTTTTCCGCATGAAAAGCAACATTCTTTCTTTCTTGAGCTTGATCTTTCTTAGCTTGCATATTTACTTCATACGACATAAGATTTCCAATCAATTCTTCTGGTTTCATTGTAGATAGATCATTTGCTTCCTCGATTGCTAGTACTTTTCTCTCCCATTCATCAGTGAGTGAATTTAGAACTTTAGACACAATGTCAAAATCCGTGTATTTTTCTCCTAGTCCTATTAAGGCATGATGAATGTCTTGAAATCTCGAGTACATGTCATTGATGGATTCATTTTGTCGCATTCTAAAATTTTGGAATTGGTTCTTCAGCTGGATATCTTTGTTTGTTTAACTTTGTTTGTGCCTTCATGTATGACTTTAAGTGTTTCCCATATCTGATATGCAGTAGTACATATGCTAACACGGTTAAATTCATTTCTATCCGGGGCGCAAAATAGCATATTCATAGCTTTGGCATTTGCACTAGCTTCATTCTTCTGATTTTGTGTCCATGTAGGATAATCGGTCGTGGGTACAACAAACTCTGCTTGAGTAGCATTCCAGGCTTCAAAACTTGTTGCTTGCATATAAATCCTCATCCTTGTAGCCTAATAGTTGTAGTTTAGTCCATTGAATAGGGGGGTCTTTGGGTAGATTGTCCTTCCGCAAATATAGAACTATAGGCAGATGTTGTGCTTGTACTTGCGTAATTTTCCATATTATCAATATGTCTGATAACGGTGTTATGGTTATAGGACGGCCTTGCTCTAATACCAATTGAAAGAGAGGGCTATGCGGTAGGATCGTATAATATGGGATAGCGGAATGATATAGATAAATAATGATAAGCAATAAGTAAAGTAGACACCAAGACTTTATACTGGTTCGGACCTCTTGTCCTGCGTCCAGTCCCTAAGCTTCTCTTAGGAATTCTACTAACAACCCTCACTTAGCCCGGAGGAATAGGTTTACAACTTACCCGAACAACCGAACAGGATTTCTTGCCTCAACTACCGAAGAGGACTTCAACTCAATTACTAAAAAACAATATTCGACTTGTTATGTTCTTGTCAACACTAATGAGTCTAATGTAGCACAATATTTCTATAATCTTATCCTCGAGAGTATGTAATGTGTTTGTGAAGATTTAGGAAATGTGAATTGCTATGAATCAAAAGAATGTTATAAACAAAACAGTGATTCAAGTAATAGGTTGGTGATTGCTTTGAGAATATCTAGAGAATATGATCAAGAAAATAGTAAGATTAAAGCAAGAGAATTAGTAAATTGAATGATGTTAGAATCATGTATTTATACTTGTAGAAGAGGTGCATTTGTTGTCAAAGGTTGCAAAAAAGAGATGCTTCCATTTCCATTGGAGAATGGTTGCAACTCTTGGAAGGAAGAAGATGACTTTTCAAAGAAAATTCGCAGGTTCAAATTCAGTCGACTGAGCAGGTAATTCAGTCAACTGAAAATATGAAGTAAAATTTTCAGGAACAAATTCAGTCGACTGTGCAGGAAGTTCATTCGACTGAAACTGTGCATGTTTATATATGTGTACCAATTTCAGTCGACTGGTCATTCCTGTTCAGTCGACTGAACTGCTAAAATATGCACAGTGAAAGTTTAAATAAAAATGAAGTTCATAAAATGTGTTCTAGTGTTCGTGCAAGCCTCTTGAGGATAGATTTTAACAATAAATCTAGACTAAGACCTATATAAAAATCATACTTATGTTTGTTTGGTCTTCGTCGATCTATCTCTTCCTTTTTTGTTGAAGCACATTGTCATTGATCAAAATCTTCGCGTATGAACATTCTCCCCCTTTTTGATTGATGACAATACTGATTTATTCTAGAGATGTATTTACTTTTTTTCTCCCCCTGAATGTATGCACTATCTTTCCTACAAAACAAAGTTAGTACCATAGATTTTCTCCCCCTTTGTCATCGACAAAAAGGAAGAATTAATAGTAGAAATATTTTATCAAAACAATCACTGAAGCATAGAGAATAGAAAATTTGCATAACCATGGCTTAAAAAAGTTAAAAATGTTGCGTCGAACAAGCACAAAATGGCTATTTATACAAGCCATAAGAAAGTTATAAATAAACATCAAACCATACTAAAATTACTCATCTTTATCCCAGTCATATGAACATTCTCTTCCTCTTGTTGGTTCACGTATGACGGGTCCTCCTGTTGGTGGTCTGTACGCTCTTCCTCCTTGGCCACCACTAGCTCCGCTTGTGTTGCTACTTGTTTGCTCTTCGGATGACATCCATGTAAACGTAGGTGCCGGACGTTTGCCGCGAGATGTCGAAGCAGTAGTGGTACTTTAGCACGAGATTACATCCCATAACTTGTTGAAGAATCCTTTGATTTTGTCAAGCTTGTGACCTACCTTTTTAAGACGAGTATCAAGAATTTGTTGATTTCTTGATAATATCCCCAATGATTGGTTGGTAGTAAAGCTTGGGTCAACAAGACGAATTTCATCATCTTGCTCGAAATGTTCTTCGTGGTGAGGTTGTGGAGGTTGTTGTTGTTCTTGATGCCTCGCTTCCCATTCGGTGAGTGATATTATGCGAGGAGGTCGAGATGGGAGTTGCATTAGGCTTATGGTCCGGTGGTTAATTTGATGGACCATTGTATTCTCCAACTCGGGTAATGGCATATCGACATTGAGGAGAAGTCGCATGATGTATTCTCTAAAATAGATAGTTCGCATTTTGCCATTGTTAAAAGTGAGAAACTCATCAAGAATAAGTTGTACCCAATTGACTTGTATATTGCCAAAAATAGCATATAGAACTCGATAATTAATTGGGTAGACAATTTCGTACGAGCCCGTGCGTGGAGTAATTGTTCTCATTAGAGCTTTGTGAAGGATTCTTGCCATAGGTCGAAGAGAGGTGGACTTGAAATCTCTAACGTTGATATTATCATTCATAAATCGATGGTTTATGTTATCGCGAATTTGTGGATTGAATTCTATCTCGTCTAGCTTTCTCCCGACATTTGGTGATTCTAGAATGTGTGCTATTCTATCTAAGGAAAACCAAACTTTCTTTCCACATACCGTACTCCAAACACTATTGTTTGGATTTCTTGGAGTTTGGTGTCCAAGATTAAGGTTAGCATAAAATAATTTGACCATTATATGATTTATGGCATGGTCATTTCTTTTCAAATCCAAAAGAGAAGTTAAACCTGCTTGATCGGTTAACGCTTGGATGTTGTATGTTTGAAAACTTTGGAAATCAACGAAGGAATGCTCGAAAATACGAGAATTCTTCATCTTATTCCACCTAGTGACAGCTACTCCATCGTAAAGCCATTGCGCTATTTGAGCATCAACTGGCTCGGAGGATGAAGAAGAGGAAGCTCTTGATCTCTTTGGTGCCATTTGAGTGAGATTTGAGTGAATTTTAAGGAAGTGGGGGCTAGGGTTTTGAAAATAATTGGGGAAGAAACTGTTTTGGAAAGTAAAAAGTGAATGGATAGGTAAAAAATTGGTGGATAAAAGGGGAAAGTTGCCTGGGAATCGGCGTTCAGTCGACTGAATAGACTGTTCAGTCGATTGAATTGAAGGCCAAAAATTTTCTGGGTTGAATTCAGTCGACTGAACAGGGTTTTTAGTCGACTGAATTTTTGTCTGAAAGTTTCTTTTTGTATTTCAGTCGACTGTGCAGAGGAATCAGTCGACTGAATTATAAAAAATTTGCATTATGCCTTAAGTTCAGTCGACTGAGCTGGGTGTTTCGGTCGACTGACCCATGTATTTTGTTGTTCTTTGTTAATTTTGAAAGAAAACACTTTATTTAAAGAAATAATTACAATTATATAGATGTAACACCATGAATAGATTTCAAAACTATCTATTTCTTAGGAGATGCACTTGGAGTCTTTTTCCCTTCATTCTTCATATAATTTATATCCCATGAATTTGGACTATATTGAGGAGTCTTAGGAGACATCCAAGGATTCACAGGATCGAATGGTGTACCGTAAGATGAAGACGGATCAAGTGAACTAACGGGGCGAGGTAGGGGTTCAGCCACTTCGTTCTTTTTTGAGCCACAAAAGCGTAAACCGATTTGCTCTAGGAAGCTTAATCGTCTAACCGTAACTTTTTGTTCGAAGGATAATTCTCGTTGAAGGTTTATTTGTTGTTGTTGAAAGTGATGAATTTCATCAATCTTTCTTTTCATGTATGGAGAAATAAAGAGTTCGCGTTTCGCTTTCTTAGATTCTGGTGTGTAGCCAGTACGATAATTGTTCCATTTGTAAACTGGCTCATGTGTCGGTGTTGGAGTGGGAAGTTTTGGAGACGTTGGAGTGTAATCGACTGAAGAGGTGATGTTGGTCGGGGAAAAAGAGTTGTTGGATGACATTTTTATAATGAATTTTTCAAGCTTTTATTCGTGAGAATGAGATGTGAAAAAGAAGTATTTTTACGATATATTTATAGTAGGGATTTTCTAAATATATAGTGGTTATAATTCTTTAAAGTTTTTCATCCACTTAATGATTTAATGGTTACCATAATTCAGTTAAAAATGTATGGTTTACAAATAACTATTATTTTATAATATATCATGTAACATATCCAAAAAATAAATTGAAAATCTCATTTTTTTCCTTTATTCAGTCGACTGAGCATATAGTGTTAGTCGACTGAATTGTGTAGATTTTTCTAACTTTCTCTATACGATATCTTTAAAAGACATTATTCCTAACTCTCGTCGTAATTTTATGAAGGAGTTTTCTAATAGAGGTTTAGTAAATATATCGGCAATTTGATTTTCGGTAGAAATATGTTCTAAATTAATTATTCCTTTTTCGATATTGTCATGTAGATAATGGTGACGAATATCTATATATTTTGTACGAGAGTGATTAACCGGATTTTAGATAAGTTTATTGTACTTTTATTATCACAGTATATTGTAGAATTTGTTAAATTTATATTAAAATCTTTAAGTGTTTGTTGCATGTATATAACTTGAGTGCAAGCTAAAGCAGCTGATATATACTCTGCTTCGCAGGTGGAAAGTGAGAAACAATTTTGTTTCTTACTAAACCAAGATACAAATGATTTTCCAATGAAATGGCAAGTACCACTTGTACTTTTTCTATCTGTTTGAGATCCACCAAAATCAGTATCACTAAATGACACTAACTCAAATGGACACTCCTTTGGATAGAAAAGACCAAAATCTTTAGTGTTGTTAAGATATCGCATAATTCGTTTTACCGCTCTTAAGTGTGATTCTTTAGGATTAGATTGAAAATGTGCACATAAACAAACACTCACCATTATGTTAGGTCTACTAGCGGTTAAGTAAAGTAAGGAACCTATCATACTTCTAAACAATTTTTGATCTACACTTTTGCCATTTTCATCTCGATCGAGATGTGTAGTGGTACTCATAGGAGTAGGTTTAGCAGAAGTGTTTTTCATGCCGAATCGTGTAATTAAATTAGCATAATATTTTTCTTGGTTTATAAAAATTCCATTTGTTAATTGTTTGATTTGGAGTCCTAGAAAATATGATAATTCTCCCATATGAGACATTGCGAACTCATTAGTCGTTATATTTGAAAATTCTTTACATAAATTTTCATTTGTTGAACCAAAAATAATATCGTCTACATATATTTGAATTATTAAAATATCTTTGGCAGTATTTTTAATAAAAAGCGTTTGATCTACTTTTCCAATTTTAAATCCCGAATTTAATAAATAACTTTTAAGTCTTTCATACCAAGCACGAGGTGCTTGTTTAAGACCATATAGTGCTTTCTTTAATTTAAATACATGATCCGGATATTTTTCATGTATAAATAAAGGAGGTTGTTCTACATATACATTTTCTTTAATAAAACCATTTAGAAATGCACTTTTAACATCCATCTGATAAAGTTTAAAATTGTGAAAACATGCAAAGGCTAATAGTATACGTATTGCTTCAAGTCTTGCAACGGGAGCAAAGGTTTCTTCAAAATCAATACCTTCTTCTTGATTATACCCTTGTGCAACTAGTTTTGCTTTATTCCTTGTTATATTACCTTGTTCGTTTACTTTATTTTTGTAAATCCATTTTGTTCCTATTACTGATTGATTATTAGGACGGGGAACTAATTCCCAAACATCGTTACGTTCAAATTGATTTAATTCTTCTTGCATTGCGATAATCCAATAATCATCTGTTGATGCTTTTTTAGGATTTTTAGGTTCTATTGATGAAATGAAAGCTACATGACCCATTTGATTTAGTTGATTTCTTTTCCTAACTTGAGAATTTATTTCTCCTATTACAGTTTGAGTTGGATGATCTCGTAATATTCTAGGAAGAGATCTTAGTTCATTATTACTATTTTCAAGGTTTGTTTCTTCTATATTTATCAATTCTTCATCATATTTTATATTTATTATTAAAATTTTCATCAAAAGATATATGCAAAGTTTCTTCAATTATGTTTGTTCGTTTATTAAATACTCGATATGCTTTACTTCATTCTGAGTATCCTACGAAAATTCCTTCGTCTGCTTTTGGATCGAATTTTCCTAGTTGATCTTTTGTATTTAAAATGAAACATTTTGGTCCAAATATTTTAAAATAAGATATATTTGGCTTTTTGTTATTAAATAGTTCATAAGAAGTATTTTTAGTTAATGGTCTAATTGATATTCTATTTAATACATAGCATGCAGTAGCAACGGCTTCTGCCCAAAAATGTTTTGGTAGAGAACATCCATTTAATAATGTTCTTGCACATTCTTGTAATGTTCTATTCTTTCTTTCTACAACTCCATTTTGTTGAGGAGTTCTAGGAAATGAAAAATTATGATTTATTCTTTTCTTTTTACAAAAAGTTTCAAAAGCTTCATTTTCGAATTCGCCTCCATGATCGCTTCGAATATTTTTAATTTTCAAATCTTTAGTGTTTTGAATTCTTTTGACAAATGTTTTAAAATGCTCAAAAGTGTCACTTTCAATTTTCATACAAATAGTCCATGCATATCTTGAAAAATCATCAACTATTGCAAATACGTATCGATTATGATTAATGGATTGAACTTGTGTTGGTCCAAATAAATCCATATACAATAATTCTAATGGTTGTAAAGTCGAAATATTTTTCTTAGATTTGAAAGATGATTTCGTTAATTTTCCTTTTTGACAATCATCACAAAGATTATTTATTTTAAAGTTTATTTTGGGTAAACCTCTTACTAATTCATTTTTAGAAAGTTTTCTAATAGTTTTAAAATTTATATGACAAAATCTTTTGTGCCATAACCAAGGATCATTATCTTTGACAAGTAAACACATACTTGTATTATGATTAATATAATATTCGTATTTAATACATAAATATTTCTATCTCTATTTCCTTCAAAAACAAGATTTTCGTTTTGATCAAAAATACTACATTTATTATCCGAGAAAGTTATTTTAAAACCTTTGTCACACGGTTGACTTATGCTAAGTAGATTATGTTTTAAATTTTCAACTAATGAAACATTTGTTATAAAAGCTAAATTTGATGTACCGTAATTGTTCACATCTCCTTTGCCAATGATATAGCCTTTTGAATTGTCTTCGAAGGTAACCGAGCCACCATCAAAGTATGTGATGTTTGTAAGCATATCTTTGTCTTCAGTCATGTGTTTTGAACAACCACTGTCTAATATCCATTTCTTCTTTTTGAGTGGGACCTGAAAATAAATATGAAATTATTGGTACCCACCTTTTAATAGGGTCCTAAAAAGTTAGAGTTTAGAAAACCAAACCCAATTTGGTTCAGTATCCTTTTTATAAATATAGTTTTCATTATGATGAACATTATCCATAAATGTTTTAATATATTTATTTCTTATTAATACATTGTTAGTCTTTGGTACCCAAATTTTAACTACCTTGGTTTCTACTTTTGTTTTAACAAGTTTCTTTAGCAATATTTGTTGTTTTGAATCAATATTCCTGTAAGTTTTATATTTTTCTTATTATGAATTTTTGACTCTTTTTTATAACCTAAACCTTGTTTGTTTGAAGATGATTGAGAATTTACTAGTATCTTAGATAAATTTTCTCTTCCTTTGTTAAAGTTAGAAACATTTTTAGTGATGTCATCTAATTTAGCTTGAAGACTATTATTTTCTAATTCAACATGTTTAATCCTAATTTTTAACTCGTGATTTTCAGAAACAAATACATCATTCTTTTTCTTTTGAGTTTCAATTTCTTGACTTAAAAGTGATAATTGAGTTTCCGAATTTGAATAAGATTCTTGAACTTTTTCAAGTTCTTCTTCAAGAATTTTCTTTTCATCATTTAACATATCTCTCTCAAACTCAGCTTTGTTTTGATTTTCACGAATTTCCTTAATTTTCTTTTTAAGAATTTTTATTGTGCTTAAAAGTTCAGTGTTTACTTCAATTAAATCATCGAAAGTTAAATTACTTGCCTAAGAATCTTGAGCCATGAAGCATACATTTTCCTGTTCATTGTCGCTATCACTATCATTTTCGGATAAAGATGAATCTAAATCGTCCCATGTTACAGAAAATGCCTTTTTTTTGAATTTATCCTTCTTGTATTTTTTGTTGAAGCTTTTCTGATTTTCCTTCATTTGTTCTTGACAATCTTTTTGCATGTGTCCTTTCTTGTGACAATTGAAGCATTCTATATTTGAGGATGAAGCTTTGTTCAAGAAATTCTTTTTGAATCCATTTTTTTTTCCTTTTCTATACTTTAAGAATTTCTTGAAATTTTTGGCTATAAATGCTAGATCCTCATCTTCAGACTCTGATTCTTCCTTTTTCGCATGAAAAGCAACATTCTTTCTTTCTTGAGCTTGATCTTTCTTAGCTTGCATATTTACTTCATACGACATAAGATTTCCAATCAATTCTTCTGGTTTCATTGTAGATAGATCATTTGCTTCCTCGATTGCTAGTACTTTTCTCTCCCATTCATTAGTGAGTGAATTTAGAACTTTAGACACAATGTCAAAATCCGTGTATTTTTCTCCTAGTCCTATTAAGGCATGATGAATGTCTTGAAATCTCGAGTACATGTCATTGATGGATTCATTTTGTCGCATTCTAAAATTTTGGAATTGGTTCTTCAGCATGGATATCTTTGTTTGTTTAACTTTGTTTGTGCCTTCATGTATGACTTTAAGTGTTTCCCATATCTGATATGCAGTAGTACATATGCTAACACGGTTAAATTCATTTCTATCCAGGGCGCAAAATAGCATATTCATAGCTTTGGCATTTGCACTAGCTTCATTCTTCTGAGTTTGTGTCCATGTAGGATAATCGGTCGTGGGTACAACAAACTCTGCTTGAGTAGCATTCCAGGCTTCAAAACTTGTTGCTTTCATATAAATCCTCATCCTTGTAGCCCAATAGTTGTAGTTTAGTCCATTGAATAGGGGGGTCTTTGGGTAGATTGTCCTTCCGCAAATATAGAACTATAGGCAGATGTTGTGCTTGTACTTGCATAATTTTCCATATTATCAATATGTCTGATAACGGTGTTATGGTTATAGGACGGCCTTGCTCTAATACCAATTGAAAGAGAGGGCTATGCGGTAGGATCGTATAATATGGGATAGCGGAATGATATAGATAAATAATGATAAGCAATAAGTAAAGTAGACACCAAGACTTTATACTGGTTCGGACCTCTTGTCCTGCGTCCAGTCCCTAAGCTTCTCTTAGGAATTCTACTAACAACCCTCACTTAGCCCGGAGGAATAGGTTTACAACTTACCCGAACAACCGAACAGGATTTCTTGCCTCAACTACCGAAGAGGACTTCAACTCAATTACTAAAAAACAATATTCGACTTGTTGTGTTCTTGTCAACACTAATGAGTCTAATGTAGCACAATATATCTATAATCTTATCCTCGAGAGTATGTAATGTGTTTGTGAAGATTTAGGAAATGTGAATTGCTATGAATCAAAAGAATGTTATAAACAAAACAGTGATTCAAGTAATAGATTGGTGATTGCTTTGAGAATATCTAGAGAATATGATCAAGAAAATAGTAAGATTAAAGCAAGAGAATTCTGTAAATTTAATGATGTTAGAATCATGTATTTATACTTGTAGAAGAGGCGCATTTTTTGTCAAAGGTTGCAAAAAAGAGATGCCTCCATTTCCATTGGAGAATGGTTGCAACTCTTGGGAGGAAGAAGGTGTC
Source organism: Allium cepa (assembly GCA_030765085.1). NCBI lineage: Eukaryota > Viridiplantae > Streptophyta > Magnoliopsida > Asparagales > Amaryllidaceae > Allium > Allium cepa. Next base: position 645,535,731 of record CM060939.1, on the reverse strand, counting down.
TTTTCAGAGAAAATTCGCAGGTTCAAATTCAGTCGATTGAGCAGGGAATTCAGTCAATTGAAAATATGAAGTAAAATTTTCATGAACAAGTTCAGTCGACTGTGCAACAAGTTCAGTCGTCTGAAATTGTGCATGTTTATATACGTGTACCAGTTTCAGTCGACTTGTCATTCCTGTTCAGTCGACTGAACTACTAAAATATGCACAGTGAAAGTTTAAATAAAAACGAAGTTCATAAAATGTGTTCTAGTGTTCGTGCAAGCCTCTTGAGGATAGATTTTAACAATAAATCTAGACTAAGACCTATATAAAAATCATATTTATGTTCGTTTGGTCTTCATCGATCTATCTCTTCCTTTTTTGTTGAAGCACATTGTCATTGATCAAATCTTTGTGTATCAACAATCTGGACTAGAATTTCTTGAAGGGAATAATTTCTTCTATTTCCATGATCAATAATCTAGAATGTTACCAAATATCATAATTTATGTATGGCTTCCTTTTTTCACTTTATAATCATATGGTTCTCGGTATATTAGTAATTCTTGCTAGAGCTAATATTACGAAGTAATACAGATAGGAGTGATAAAGGCAGTTAAAGTGTAACAACCCGGACACGACCTTCGAAAATCGGTACCGAATACGACACTCGTATTCCAATGCCGTAGATCCAAATGTCGAATCTGGTTCGCCGGAGCTTATAACACAGTTAAGTATAACAACACAGCGGAATAAAAGAAATGAATATCATTGATATACAACGTTCGATACAACAATGATACAATATGAATCAATATCAGAGATACAATGACTATCAGAAAACAATACACAACAGCGGAAAACAGATAGCCGGGAGATAACTCCAATCCAATGCTCCCAAAGCCAAAACTCCAAACCTTAGCTTGAACTACCATCAAGTTGCATCAAGCTAAGCAAGACTGGTCCGTCGTCCCAACTAGATACTTCAATATCCAAAGTCTCCAAAGAATACCAAAGAGAAAACTGAAAGCTACTAAACCGATATCTACTATCTGAAAAACCCAACTCTAGACTGTCCGTATGGAAAAATAGTGGGCACCCAGAGTTTAGGAAAGGAACAATAAACTCCGGGTCAGTCGTGGGACTGAGCAAACAAAATAGTTTTGACTTTAAAACAAACAAAGAATTTAAAATTTGAAATCCGCAATGCTTTTAAGAAAATGAAACTACCATAAGGCCTCCTGCCACACACACAATGTAAACGCAGACTTGGAGGAGATTTCTCCTTATGATAGTTAAAAATGCTTGATACGCGAAAACCATTTGATATTATTATTAGTGCATAGTGCAGAAAACCTTTCGAAGATATAATATTAATCTTAGCCAGCATAAGTACCATTATATTATGCCTGCTATAGCTACCATTTTAAATGGCAGGTTCTACAACTAAAATCGTACAGGGCGCGAATTGTTTTGTTTGGATTTCCAATAAGTGGTCGGGCAAAGGAACTTCCCAAATAAAATGGAACGCCTCTGGAGGGACGCTCCCGAGAACCTAACCGAATCTCTGCTACATAAGGCTGGGTTACCTCTGTAACTAGGTAACTACTGACACGAGCATGCCATCCCCCGGTCGTTTGCGACCTTTATCCGAGGTACCTCTTAATCAACAAACACAAAACAATAAGTTTGCAGCAACCACGAAGTAAGTATCTGAGCTCCATACCATGATACCACCTATAATCCAGAAGGAAATGAACATACCCTCAGGGGTCGCTCCCCCCAAATAACCTTGCTGCCACGATTCCTGTTTCGACCATAACCGGGTTGTGAGGTTTGACGAAGTCTCGTCCACAAAGCTACGCTTTTCACAAAATCCATGCTTCGATTAACAAATGATCAGCAGCACTTCGTATGCCACATTACCAAATTGGGAATATATCACTAGTAACCATCAATTACATAACCTCTGAGCTCGTACGTCACAGAGAAGGGTGTTAAGCTAAGAGAATAAATCTTCGCCACCAAACAGAAATGTATTTGATAGAAACCGGTTTTACATCTCAAAGTGTAATGTCAGACACACATCCATACAAGTCTGTTCCGGGTTCGAACAGAACCGAAGGCACTTCCGAAGAAGTCCTTGCAATCCAGGCATCCTCAATCCCGATCGGACTCCCCATCACATATGGAGATCTCTATACCGGAGCAACTCAGTGCGGAGTCATTCGACAGGTTATCCTATCGGTCTAAAAGACACCCGGTCTTCACCACCGTCTTCAATTGCTATCCATTTACGACATATCACATATTCGGAATGGGTTATAAGGCACAAAGGTTCTCTCCTGGCTAAACCGAATAGTGAGCGCAATATTTAAAAACCATATGGATATGGGATTTCACTTAAGTCACAACTTTTAAAATCCAAAGTTTTCCTTTCAAATGGTTAAAACAAATTACCATTCCCAATCTTTAAAACAAAAAGATTCATTTCAGAAACCTTCAATGGTTTAAACAATTTCCACATTTAAATCTTTTTAAACAAAAGATTCACTTGTAAGACCCCTTTCAATTTAAAACAAGATCCACCAATCGTTTAAAAAAGATTCATTCATAGCCTTCCAAAACAATTTCATTTCCAATTGGATTTACTCATCCGTCTTTAAATCAAAGACTCATTTCATAGCTTTCAAAATAATTTTCAAAGATTCATTCATAACTTTCAAAACAATTCCCGTTTAAATCTTTTATATATAAAAGATACACCATTTAAAATCCTCTTCGATTTCAAAATAGGGTTCAACTATTTTCCACAAAGATTCAATTATATCTTTCGAAGTCATTCCATTTAAAATTTGAAATCTTTTCATCATAATTTGGAAATTCTTTTCTTATATAAAAGCTATTATTATTTGAAACCACTTGCTTCCGTTTTGGGAAACCCGATTTTATTTGCTCAAGTTATGGCCTTTCAAATATAAATTTGGGTAAAATTCAAATTCTCAAAACCATACTTTTAAAATGGTTTAAAAACCCATATAAACACATTTATAGCTGGTATAACCTTTTTACGTCATAAATACCGAATGTAGAATTCAATTTCAGATATTGAATTCCAATTTAAATCAAATTATTCAAATTTCAAATTTTTATTAAGTTATTCAAAATAACTTTCATTTTTAAAACACCTTTTCAAAAGTTTTTCACTTTAAACCCAAACCATTTCCAAAACCATTTGAATTTAAAATTGAAATTCAAAACTATTTTAAAAATCTGCGACTTAACCGATTTCCTCATGAAATCCATATTGTGTGTGTATAAGTGTGGTCCGGGGATTTTACACGCCACATCATCAATCAGCACAGATTCAAATATAGCAATATATTTAATAAGCGGTATAAACTATAACGCTTATATATGATAAGCGGTACAAACTAATCGTAACGTTCATCTTTCATTCACATATCACAGGTATATATCACAGATAATAAATCACAGTAAACATTGCTCAAATCAAAGCAGAACATATCAGGGTATCAAACAATTTCAATCATCCAATATAATCCAAACACTCATAAGTAAGAGCAGTCAATTATCTGATTAATTCAAATCAGATTTAATTACCTATGAATTACTAGTCCTGGTTAATTAATATTAATGAATTACAAATCAGTTTGATTAATTACTCTTTGATCTATCTAATTAACCTTTAGTAATGAATTAATTAACCTTTAATTATAATTCATCAGCCTTAAATTATTAAATAATTAACCTTTAATTTTTAATTCACCATTTAATTGATTAATTAATTACCCCTCAATTACTTAATTACCATTAGATTAATTATCCTTAATTAATTTTCGATAAGTGGTTACTCCTAATCATCAATTAATTATCCTTTATTCATTTCACTAGGTAATTAGCTTTTACTCGATTACATAAAGTAGTTGTCTTTTATTTAATCACACAAAGTATTGATCTTTACTTTAATTACATAAGGTGATTATTCTTCCTTAATTATACAAGGTGATTATCCTTAATTATCTTTCATAAAACGACTCTATCTTTGAATTATTTATCCTCTATTAATCTTAAATTAATTGCATTAAGTAATTAACCCTTTAATAAAAAAATTATTGGTTAATTATTCCTCCATTAATGAATAATTAATCTCAAACTAATTACCCTTCAATTACAATTTAGATAACTTTTGAGTTATTACTTGATTAACCTCCAATTACCCATTGCATGAATTAATTAACCATAGATTAATCACATTAACAAATTATCCTTTCAAATTAGTTAACCCTTTTTAAAACACTTGATAAATCAAGTTTAAAACCATTAATTATTCACCCTTAATTACTTTAAAAATACTTACTTGAAAACCCTTATTAATCAAAACTCTAGTCAAAATCATTTATTTGAAACTTGGGTTAAAATGTTTTCTAAAAATCCATATTTGTTTTTAAAGTTGAAAACCATCTTATATCTAGCCCGAGACCTACTCGAGCACGCCTCCGAGTCGAACTGCAATCCACTTCGATTTTTTTTCAAAAACTAACCCGAGATGCCCTATAAAAAAAAGAAAAATTGTTTAAGTTTAGAAAAGGACCCGGTGCAACACAACAATGCTTCAAGTTAATGCTCGAGTCTGTAGCCCAACTTCCCGAAGACATCTCGAGATACAAACCCCTCGCGTTCGTTTCTTCTTCTTCTTCCTTTTTTATTTCTACAGATAAGATTTAATTTTTAGGTTCAAACGAATGCATCAGGCAATCCAAACTCGCGTACTCGAGTTCCTCCCCGAAGCCGTGCATCACCTTCCTCGAGTATCAACTCGAGGTTCCACTGCAGAACTCCCTGACACCCAAAACAATGTCGTGCACGTGCACGACGTTGCGCCGCCGTTCTAGCGAACGTCAATAACCTCGACAAGTCGCTAACATCCCATATATTTGGAATCGTAACACGATTCGAGGTCATCAACTCGAAATCAGAATTTGGCATTTTGGTCGAAAAAACTGCAATCAACTTCGACCAACAAAACGCCTCGCCGCCGCGTCTCACGCCACCGGAGGAGCTTCCCCTCTGTCTACACCACACAAATATCCTAATCCCCTCGAGTCTCATGAAGCTTGATCAACTCGTGGTGACGGAATTACCACATTTACAGAACACTGCAAAACTCAGGGTTAAACCCTAAATTGAACTCATCTAATCATCTCGTGCAATAGAAAAAATTTCTGACAATTTTCCCGAACTTAACAATGTTCAAACCTGCTTCAAACCAAATCTTAGCATTCAATGTTGATTCGATCATCAGAAAATGATCAAAAGACATATTTTATTCAAATACAAACTGTATTAGGCATGCTTGATTAAAAATCGTCATATTAATTTTAAAGATCATATCTTTGTTTGCTTATTCAAGTTATCAAATCAAATCAATAAATTAAACTACTCGAATAAATTCATTTGATTTCTTTTTACTGTAAAATTTGAAAGTACAGAGCCATATATCACTATCCAGCTTCAAACAAACTTCAAGGCTATGATTTAGGTTGAAACAACCTGTTTTGTTCAAAATCTTAAGTTTTAAAAGGTTCTATATGAAGATGTATTAAATTTTTTTCATTTACTTTACTCTGTAACCAGAGTTTCAGAAGAACAGTCATTTAAAAATTCCCAGTAACTCAACATACATGCATAACGAATTTTGATTTTCAATATGCAGTAAGCTCAAGATTTGATAAACTAGATGCTTAGATTTCTATTTTAAAAGAAAATAGGTTTACTCATAGATTTTCAAGCATTGGATTCAAAGAAATGGTTTAAAAAAATTTAAAGTTGCTCACCTGATATTGAAGAAGACAGAGAACAGATTTTGATTTTTTTCTTCTTGCTTCTGGTTTCCAGATTCCCATTTCCTCTGTCTCAATTTTTTTCTTCTTTGATTGGGTTAGTGTTTTGAAATAAATTGAACTTTACTTTTGATTCTTCCTTTGCTTTTCAAATTGAAGGCTGCTTGAATTTGCAGTTGCATCTGATCTTGCTTTGTTTGATCAGGCACTGTCCAGACTTCAATTTTGAATTTTCTTAGCTTGCCTGACCTTGCATGTTTCCCAGGCTTGTACTAATTTGATTCTCTGAGATGATTCTTGCATTTTGAATCAGGTTGCAGTTGAACCAAGAATTGATTTGGGTTTGTTTTATTTTCATTTGATCTTAAGCATTTTGATTTCCAGGTCTTTTGTGTTTGCCAAACTTGATTTGATCTCAGACATGTTGCATATTTCCAGGTTTTGAATTAAAGCTTACTTTGAGTTTTTGAATCACTTTATTTCAGATTTTCAAATGTTTGAAATAAAATGGCCTGATTTCTTTCCTTTGTTAACATTATGTTAAAATTAAAATTTTAAAAGAAAAATAAAATAAAATGAAATATGCCACTTGTTGTTTTTGTATTAACATTTGGCATAAATTTTTTACACTTGTTAATATAAGGCTTTTAAAATGTTACACTTGTTTAATCCACATAAATTTATGTAAAGACCTTCTTTTAAATTTATTTACATTTTATGTTTTTAGCCCTTATTTGATTTTTAAATTTTGTTCAAACCCTTTATTCAATTAAATTTACATATGTATATTTTCAAATATATGTTATGTATTTTTTAATCTTATACTTTAAAAAGATATTTTCATATCAAAGCTTGAATATTTATGTACAAATAAAACTAATTATTTTATCAAATCTTGTTTATATTTTACAACCCAATTCTAATTCATATACATATTAATTTTCAAAACATAGGTATGTTATATATTTGAAAATAAATCTCTATTAATTTTAAAAGATAGAGTTTTTCTTTCAAACCCAATTTTATTTAAAAACACTTATTTTCTTTTGAATTACAAAACGTTCCTTTTATATTTGCACTCATACATTATATTTACATTATTTCTTGAAGTATAGAGTATTAACTCCTATGAATATTAATTTATAGAATTTTTAAATCCAAATATTGTTCAATATATTTATTTTTAAATTTACAAATTCAAAATTTAATACACAGTCAACTTGTACTCATAAATGAACAAAATACCTTTTTATAAATATATCTTTATATTCCATTTATCATCTATTTCTTTTAAAGTTCAAATAAATTCTTATTTATAACTAATGATTTGAAAAGTTATTCATTACAAATAAATATTTATATGTTAGTTAATACAATTTTTAATGCAATTATATTTTTAAACTTAAGATATTAAACTTATTAACAAATACTTATTTTAAAATTTTCATCTCAAACTTAAGTAATCATTATATTTTTGTTTCAAATATAATTTCTTTAAGCCTAATTAAATTTCAATATATTAACATTTGAATTTCAAATTCACATTTTCAAATTATATTTAAAATTAACATCTATAAACAACTAATATTTATTTTGAGAAACTCTATTAAATTCACAAATTAATTTCAAAAATTAATTCAATTATCAAATTGGACTGGGCTAAAATTCAGGGATGTTACATAAAGATTCAGTGACAAATGATAGAGAAGTTGCTACATTGTGGGTGAGCTTGAAGAACTTGAATATGCAGATGGTGCCATTTATATGGAGGACGGACAGATTCTTATGCAGGGTGATGTTTCTATAGTTGTTGATTTTTTGAAGCAAAAGCAATCTCAATACGTTGATCATCTTAATTTATGACGGTACCATCTATCTTTCATTCTTTTCTTTTTCGGTCAGATTTTTAGTTCGAATTTCACTTTTATATAATACTGATGCATGACTGCACATTTCATCGAGTCTGGTTATCGTTCTTTTGTTGTCGCATACAAAATATATATTCTTGGCTAGTGAAATTTATATAATGACATTTTATTCTTTGGTCGGTTTCTTTATAATAATTGATGTCTAGATGATTCAGTTTCATCATCTTTGTATCAGATACTCTTTAGTTCACCCAATAACAGATCCATTAATGTGTGCAATCCAAGTTTAGAACAAAAGCATTTTATAATTTTAATCAATAAGTGCATACAAATTTATCTATATCATTTTTTTACAAGATATAATCAAATCCATGTGACATGATGTATATTGATTTTCATATAGAAGATACAGTATGCATAAAATGCACAAACAACATATTCAAATTTCAAAATCACACCCAGTACATTTTCATGTGACATGTCATTATGATGAGGTAGCAACGGAAACTTTATGATACTAATGAGTAGCGGAATGAAGTAATAAAATAAAATCATTTTTCCATGGTACTTACCATAGAAACAGGAAAACATTTCAACTTGCTTGAATTATATTCAGAATTAAGCTCCAAACCCGTTAAGAGAAATGTAACATCCCGGAATTTTTAACAATATCAATTTAATAATCTGTATTAAAAATTAAATTGATATTGACATTTTGTTAATAATAATTCAAATTGATTTAATAATCTTCGTCAATAAATATTTAATTAATTTTTTATCTTTCAAAAATAATAAATTGGTTTCTATTTATAATATAAATATATGGTTTATTTTGAAAGTAGATTAGCTTTGCTCTAAATTTAAATAATAAAACATATTTTTCTAATTCTTATTATTTGTAGTAATTTGGAAAATTAGTTTTTATTTAATATTAGCTTTTCAAAGTTATTGAATAAATAATCTTGGTTTAAACTAAATAAATGAATCATGTTTTAAAATTCAAATATATACATTAATAAATTAGAAATTCTGATTTAATTTAATATTAAGTTTTCAAAACTATTTAATAAATAAATATATGATTTTAAAATTGATAAAAAAATAATGCAGATTTGTTTTGCTTCCAGGTTGCATGCAGAGTTTATTTTCCAGATTGAAAAAAAATGCAGACCCTTTTGAATATGAGGAAGTTGAATATGCAGGCTTGCTTTGGATTTGTACAAGTATTTGAATTGTTTTGGATAAGAGGAGTTTTGATATGGAGATGTTTTGAAGAGTTTACTGATTTTAGATTTGTACATGAATTGAATATGCAGGATTTTTGAAGATGATTATTGGGAAGTGGTATAGATTATGCTCATATTTATTTTGAAGAGGACTGACTTTCAGATTTAAGAAATAAACAAAATGAAGTTTCTTTGATTAGGAAATGAAGAAAACAAATATGAATGAAAATGCAAGTTTATATAGATGTAGTTTTCAGATTTAATTAAATAAAAGAAAATTAAAAACAAAATGACACTTGTACAATTTTTCAACATTTGTCAAGTTGAATGCTTATCTTTCTAACATTTGTTTAATGAAATTTTAAGAGATCAACACTTGTCCTTTTAAAGAAATTAGTATTTAAATTTAAATGTTAATATATATGTTAATGTATGTATTAAGCCAAATTTAATTTGTTAGTTAATATCAATATGTATATAAATTTATAAAAGAAAATAAAAACATACTATACTTATAAATAAAGCTTATACATATAAAATTAAAACAATTAAAATTTATACTTTGGAATTTAAATTCAAATCAAATTCAAAATCTAATATTTTAAAAATCAAGTTATAAATACAAATTAAACTTGAAATAACAATTGCCATTTTATTCAAAATTTATTTGTAAATGAATACACAATTAATTTTTTTTAAATATCTCATTATTAAATTAAAATCATTATAAATGAAATTACATTTCTATTAATAAATTATCTATTTTATTAAACCATAAAACTCTTTGTTAATTCATTTTAAATTAAAAACTCAAGCCAAAATCATTTTAAACATTTAAACATTTTTCTTAACAAAATAAAAAGCATACATTTAATTATTAAATAGTTTTGAAAACTTAATATTAAATTAAATCAGAATTTCCAATTTATTAATGTATATATTTGAATTTTAAAACATGATTCATTTATTTAGTTTAAACCAAGATTATTTATTCAATAACTTTGAAAACCTAATATTAAATAAAAACTAATTTTCTAAATTACTACAAATAATAAGAATTAGAAAAATATGTTTTATTTATTAAATTTAGAACAAAGCTAATCTACTTTCAAAATAAATAATATATTTATATTATAAATAGAAACCAATTTATTATTTTTGAAAGATAAAATAATTAATTAAATATTTATTGAAGAAGATTATTAAATCAATTTGAATTATTATTAACAAAATATCAATATCAATTTAATTTTTAATACAGATTATTAAATTGATATTGTTAAAAATTCCAGGATGTTACAATCCTCTCCCCTTAAAAGAATTTCGTCCCCGAAATTTAAAACAAAGGTAATTTAATAATCTCATTAAAGATTTGATTTTAAAACATAAGCATATATCAAACATATGCTAACTAACCAATTCATCCTATCAAACAAATCTAGCTATCCATACAAAATTTCTGGACAAAATTTCCTCGAGTTTTCCCAAGTGTATATATATATCGGGATACTCGCTTTACAGAATCCAAACAATCAAAAATATTAAGCTACAGAGCTTCTATTCAACTATATCTACAGCACTAGTCAAGATACCAGACTACAGACGAGTTTGACTCAACAACCAAAACTCCAGAACTGCTGGTTCCACAGCCAGAGATAGATCATACACGTACTCCTTCAGAGATACGTGAAACTCATCAAATTCTAGTTATCCAAACTGGCAATTCAATCTTGTAGATCAATCACTTATTCTCACAAGAACATAGAAAAGATACAAAACACTTCAGAGCTAGCCTTCCAGCCTTACACAATTTTATAGCTCCTTTTCGATCGGAGAAAACTTATCCAAAATTAAATCTCCGACTTCAGAATCCAAATTCCTCCATATCAAATCCACAAAACTCTCCAGACGATCCTGGGCTGCCTACAACCTTACTGATCAGCTCAACCCTCGCCGATGCCTCTAGAAACAACTAGACTAATCAACTCGACAAAATGATCTCCTCAAGATCATTCCAAAACCAAACCCTACTCCTCAAACATCAGAAGACAACAACTTCTCCTATCCGGAAAAGAAAAGCAGATACACTTCCAAACTGCTTTCGCTACACAACTCTGATTCGAAATAGAAGAGAATGCTGAAGAAGAACACGAGCATAAACTGGACAACACATACCGAAATATGGTTCAACAAATCCATAAGAAAAATTCAGAAGGTCCTCCAAAACTCTGAGCTGCTACACCAACTCAATCTCTTAGAACCATTCTTTCATTAAGCTGAACCACCGGTAGCACTCCTGGAATCCTTGTCGATAAGGAAACTCAAACTCCAAATGCGAACAAAACTCTAACTTCTCTAAAGACATCCAAAAAAAAATCTGATAACCCAAGAGAACAATCAAACAATCGCAAGTCACTTTCGCGATCAATCCAAACCAAATCCAAAGAAAACTGTTCTCCCATTACCAAACAGAACAACTTATACTTAACTAGCCAATCCATCGAAAAAAATGGGTCCACTCAGTTGCTTCTGAACTCCACTTCCAGAAAAACTGTTAAGCCAGAAGACTTCCTACCAACACACAGAACACTCCGAGCTGCACTGCTGACACAGATGCCAAAGATCTCCTTATCCAAAGCTCTTCGAGAAACCCGGATCTCAAAGCAAATAGAAACACCGACTAAACACAGCCACAATATCGAAGCATTCCTTAAACTTGTTCCAAAGAAAACATCTTCAAAAACATCCATAGTCACTACATTTCACCACGCAGCTACTATTTCCTAAGGTATCAAAATACTATCACTCGCTTCTGCCCAACCGACAGATCCAAACTCTACTCATCCAACTTCAAAAATAAACTCCGAACCTTAACAGGTTTTCTTTAGAGATCGATGAAATCCTTCATCACTACAAAGCTCACTCGAGACGGTATCAGGTCTACAGTCTCGACAGATACACCTCTAACCTCAAACATTCAAACTCCAACCAATGGTAGTCGTGTTACACACACAACTACACCATCTACCTTTATAACTTATATTGGAAAACCCGAATTGGTAACCCAACAGATAGGTAGAAATATATATATATATATATATATATATATATATATATATAGTAATATATAAAAATTACAAATACGCTCTCTCAAGATAGACACCACTACAGGGCCTAGGTATTCACTCAACCTAACGCTCTGATACCACAGCAATGACCCGCCATCCGTCCCCACTGAATGACGCATCACTAATAAGAAAGAAAGTGATAGAAAAGAGAAAAGAAAGAAGAGAAGAAGAAACAACATTAGAATCTACACAGCGGAATGAATAAATTATATTAATAACATAAATTTACATAGATATACAACAATTATCAGAGTTACACAGATTAAACATCTCATACTAGACAGTTATAAACACCTGTCTAGTTATACAACTCAATACAGTACAAGAGAACAACTCAGAGAAATCTACACGGTGGAATACTACATATCTACACACAGAAGCCTCCTTCTCCACTGCTCCTCCACAAATCGTCAAAGCTAACCTGAATCCCTTGGCTACTCGTAAAAATTTGAGTATCCAAGAGTTTAAGAAAACATAAGACAAACTCTGGTTCAGACATGGGTCTGGTGTGAGTAACAGGTTAAGGTTGCTTAACTTTAAAAACCTTTTGAAAAGAAAGGTATCACGTAAGACTTTCCACACATAAACATGGAAAAGTTTTTACCTTACGCTAACCAAAACATTTGATAGGAAATCCGATGATATTATAATAGGTCTAGGGTTTTCAAGTAAATATGAAATAGCCAAAATTGTTACATCTATTAAATTCCAGCTACTAGCCATAAAAGTGGGTAATACAATCAAAACCGTTGGCACTTATTGGATTTTGGATTCCATACAATGGCAGGGCTACTGGGGTACCGCCCGTCATGGTACGTTGCCTAGATCACCGTACCGAGGAGTACTCCCGCTTCTCTGCAACACAAGGCCGGAACCATTCCTTACTGAACAGTTCCGAACAAGACAACCACGTGGTTGTAGCTAGCAACCGCCCACGCAGCCGAATATAAAAGGACCTCTAGACAGGGGAAAAATCTCGTCCTACTTGGGCATGACCCACTTAACATTGCTGCACCTCCCCTGTTTTAGCCATTCTCGGTTGATGAGGCTTGAGGCTACGATTACCTTTATAGGACATATCACTTAGAATGCTTATCGTCCACCTGACGATGTTCTGAAAGCATTCAATCCATACAAGTTCGTTCCGGGTTCGAACGAAACCGAAGGCACTATCTCGTTGCACTCATATTGGAATCACCCTCAGAGTCAACGACCATAGCCCTTGCACTCTAAATCACCATCTCGAACCTGTAAGTGCAAGGATGTGAATTGAATGGAAAGATTTCGACCTCTTCGAAAGCTGACCTTTTAACAATTTGAGGCTAGAAGCTAAGGCTCTAAGAATATTGGTTGAGCTAAGGGTTTCGACTCACTCTAAAGATGACCTTTCGATCAAGTCGACATAAGCAGATCGTAAACTGAATCTAACAAGAATATTAAATCAGCTGCATATACAAAAGTAATATAATCTTGCTTTCATTAAGCTAATGTTATACAAATTGATCAAATCCCCAATCTACTTTAGAGAATGAATTCGGATCCCTTAAACCAAACTCCTAGGGTCTTATTTATAAGTTTGGATCGGCATCTTTCGAATCGGTCCTTTTGACTAGGTCGAAAGACGACCTTGGTGACCTTTCGTTGCCATTCACCTTTAGGCATCCTTCTGTATTGCTTTTGAATCGACTTGAGCGCTTTCGACTTCATCGAAAGGGGTAGGTGCGCTTCTCTACTTTGTGTTGCTATGTTGTTGCAAGTAAGAAAATGTACGAGCTTTCGACTCCGTCGATATGTGGATTTTTGGAGCTTCCAATGAGTCGAGTCGAGACATTGAAGGTTTTAAAGTGGAAGGTAGCTTTCGATAGCACACTTGCTGATTGACGCGGAACTTCATCCTCTAGTGTAGAAGATTACTATATTGAACGTTAGCAAGCTCTTCTTTCTTAATTCTGAACAGTCTCGACCGGTTCGAAAGGCTTATGCTTTCGAAGGGGTGACTCTAGCAAAACATCCTTCTATGGAATGTGAATGAGGGCAAAACCTTTAATTTCGAAAGGTTTGGCGTGCATGTGAATGGATGCAATTTGTTGCCTTCGAAAGGTGTTTCTCAACTTATTCGAAGCGTCTTCATACATGTGAAAGCATTTGTTCTAAAAGGGAGCAATTGAAGCGAAATGGTGCTTTCGTCCCCTTTTGACCCCCTCGAAAGCTTATAGCAGATCCAATTTTCGCTATAGCATCCCTTCGACTCATTCGAAATGCCTTGTCGATGCTATTATCTCTTTTAAATCCTCCTATTCTACTCTTCTTGGTTTCGATAATGTTGAACTGAAAATTGGTGGGAACAGAAATATAACCCATATTGCAAGTTGCAACAGAATAAAATCAAATGCAAAATAAAATGTACTGTTAACTCATAAGCCTTATACACATCTGTATTTAATAGGTACTGTTCATGAAGCTGCTGTATTTTATTGGTCGGATATGTTATTCTATCATTTTGCCAGGAATATTGATATGCTTTAGTTGTGATTTATATATCATATATAGTAGACTTTTCAATGTATTTGACATGTTAACAAAATATAATTAGGAATACAAAACTTGATCTCGTACAAAGAAAAATAAAAGTTAAAATGAAAATAATTGATGTACCCGGTATTTATCTGCTAATGGTTGACAAAGTATATAAAAAATAGATGCAATTTAGCTAGTTAAATAATCAGTCGCCTTGTTGAATCATCTTTACTGAACTGTTGCTAGCATAGAATAGCACATTTTCAACTGTTTCTCTCTGAACATTTGATTTTTATTTTTTTTTGCTTTTTATTTTTGAAAATGGTAAACAAAGTTATGGCCCAAGGCCTATAACCCAAAAACAATTTATTTTTGTTATTTATACCACTTGTTTATTTTATTTTTAAAATGGTAAACAAAGTTATGGCCCAAGGCCTATAACCCGAAAACATTTATTTATTTATTTATTTATTGTTATTTGTACCACTTACTATTAAATGTTTATAACCACATAAACTTCATGCTTCTATTTGATATAAACTGATGTTTAGATTTGTACCTTTTTTTGGATATAACACTAAAATTACAATGTAAAAGTTTATACTATGCCTAGCCAAGGTTGATGGATCCCATTTAGTGGGAACAAACTCAATAATGTAACTAAAAAGAGCCAGAGGCCTTCGATCAGTATGAAGATTAAACAGAAATACGAAGGAACCATCAATAGCTAAGTAATTAGTCACACACGCGTATATAGTGTAAGTACTTCCATTATAATCAAACATGGTTTTGAACATGGAAAAGAACACAAATTCATTAGGGATCAGTAAATCTGGATACAGGTGATCTAAACCCAGTTTATATTTAACCAACCATGCATGTTATAATTTGAAAATCGATCATTTTTTTGTGGAAACTCATAATTGCTATAGTTATGGATGCTAAAGTCAACTAAGCAACTTTTTTATGTTATAAGCAGCTTTTTATGTTATAAATCACAATGATATTGGTGTGTCAGACATATATACCCATATTTTGCATTTTAGCAGTATCTCATTCCCTCATTCGGTTAAAAATTATACATTTATAAATACCTCAATCTTCTTTACAATCTCCTTCTTGAATTGAAATTTTTTGAACCAACCACTACTGATGTTCCTGATTGTTTACTGGGCGCGAACAATGGAGCTATTGACATCAACCAAGCAAGATTCACTACAATACATTGAGAGCAAAAAAGATCAAATTTAGCAATTTTTCAAAAAAAATTCCAATTCACCAAGTAATATAAGTGTAGAATCAAGTCAAGGCAATATATTGCTTGGATGTAGAAAAATATAAAATATACCCTGTTCTTTAGAATCTAAAAGGCAGGAGTCATCTAGCTGCCACAACTGTACTGAATGCCTAACCAACTGAGGTACCCTAAACCTGAAGTACACTTGATGCAACAAAGTTTACCCGCCAAAGATCCTTGAACTATTGTTTGCATCACTTTTTATAATGTTAAAGAATGCGATGTGATTTTCGCTACAAGATCCATTTATTCACTCCTGAATTGTAATCAAGACTGAGAAATTGATTTTGTATGTATACGTATGTATATGTGTGTGTGTGTTTACATACACATCAATGAGGTTTTTTTTCCCGCGAGACGAGGGTAAGCCTCAAAGCGTTAAGGCATAAGTTTTACGGGTAAACATTAAGATGCAAGTTATTATTGCTTTGTTATTATTAATTTTTGAATGATGCAAAATTTTTAACAATTAATGATATAAAACAGTAAATATATAACGATATACACACTTAACTTTAAAGAGTTCGGTCCTAATCATTCTTTGTTATTCATTCACAAAAGTATAAAAATAAGTAAAATTATAAATAAATAAAATTTAAGAAAAAATGGGTAGTCTGCTGATCCATATTACTAGGGCAACAAAGTATAGGGGGCAGTAAAAAATCAAAAAGAAAAAAAAAGCAAAAAAAAACTCACGACGAACTCCGTAGCATCGTGCATCGCAACCGTCATTCTACCAACTTATGGTAGTTTTCCATTCTCAATATTGTATTACTTTTTTTCAAATAAGTAAATAAATCATTTTGGACTAATTATAAAACGTCTAAGAGAGATAGTACTAGTGCGATTTTAAATTGTTCCTCCAAAAAATGTAATGGCTGATTTCATAAAAGTACAAAATAATCCTATCTTTGATAGTCTTGATCAGAATGGAAACTCTTCTTCATCTCCATCTCTCCCTTCTCCATTTTCTATCTCTGTTCCTTTTTCATAGCAAATCAAATTCAAAGATAACCCTCCTAATTCGAGCAATGCAATAGTGGATAAATATGTGTTTCAAAAAGTAATCTGCAACAGAAAGGCGAGCGGAAAGGATTCTGCTTCTGATTTTCAGAGAAACATTCAAAGAAAACCAGAAAATGCATATCAAAATCCTCTCAGTACAGGGAAAACAGATTCAAGAAATTACAATACACAATCAAGAAATGTGCACAAGCTTCTGTTGAACCCAAGAAACCGAATTCCCAATGCTCCAACAAATGTAGACATTGCTCAAAAGATGCAGAAAGCCTCTTCGTGGGCTGACCTTCTAAAGAAAGGAGGGTTAGATTCTGAGTTTCATTTGCATGACGTTGCTCCTATCAATATCAATAATAAAAAATTTGTTACCGTGAAAGAATATATTGATAAATGCACAGAAAATAAGTGGAGTTTTTCTGTTATTACTTATGTAAATGGTCCTCGTCCTCCATATCATCATTTCAAGACTTATATTACCCAAAATTGGGCCCCCATAGGAAGCTTTGAAATTTATACTAGAAATAATCGGTTTTTCATAATGAGGATTTCCAAACTTGAAGACTGTGAAAAAATTCTAAGTGGGGGGCCATATTTTATAAATGACAAATTGATTATTCTGAAAAAATGGGACAAGAAATATAATTTTGTTAGGGATCTTCTGTCTACTATGCCAATTTGGATTAGGCTGCGTGAATTAAATCTAAGATTATGGGATAATGATGCTTTTAGCGCTACTACAAGTTTGGTGGGTATGCCACTAAAGTTGGATGAACCAACTGCTAAAGAAACAAGATTGAGTTATGTAAGAATTCTTATTGAAATAAAAGCTGATGCAGAGTTGCCTGATGAAGCTAACATCACAATGCATGATGGTGATGGTATAGTGAAAAAAATTGATTATAAGTGGATCCCACCAAGATGTAAATCTTGCAAATGTTTTGGACATTCAATGAAAATTACACTGTTAAAAAAGTCTGGAGAGAAAAGTGGAGAGAGAATGATACTGCAGTTGAGATTAATGCAGAGGAAAACATTAACGCAGAAATAAATATAAATGAGCAGAATACTTATGATGAAATTCAAAAAGAATTGGTGTCTCAATTAGAGAATACTCTAAATTCAAGTTCTTTTAATGATTTGGAAACTCATGATGTAGTTATGGATGCTGGCAATATTTCTTATGCAGACAACCAAGAAAATATGCAATGTAAAAAAAGTTACCCCCCTCAGAGAGATAATGCAAATGAGATGGATCTTCCAAATGCATCAGTGGAAGAAACTGCAAATTTAAAGACCTCTGTTCAGGTAAATGTTGAAGAAGATAGCATCAGTGTTGATCAATTTTCTCCAAAAATAATCCTTGCAGATTTAATTGACCTTCAAAAAACACTGCCATATCTTTCCTTCCAGATACACTCACTCCACTAAAGAAAAAACCTCTATCTGGGAAAGCTATTCAAGCAGCTGTAAATGCTATTTCATCTTTATCATCTGCAGACAAAAATAAGAAAAAGAGAAAGAAAGCTAGAACTAGAATTAAAAGCTTAAGTGATATTCCATCTGCAGAGGAAGTAGAGGATGCTACATACAAAGAATTCAGAGAAAAATACATCTCCAAAAATGATAAATGAGAAAAGCTTCTAAAAGTTAAAAATGACTCTGCAAGCAAAAAAAGGAAAAAAGCTGGAAGTACATGAGGATGAAAATAGTTACAGTGATTCACTGTAGCTATTTACATATCCTTTGAGTATCCTTATTGTTTACACTTCATATTTTTATCAATGTCGATAATCTCATGGAATGTCAGAGGTCTTAATTCTCCAATTAGAAAATGAGATGTTTCTAATTTAATTACATCTGAAAAACCTAGTATAATAGGTCTATTAGAACATAAATCAGATAATGATAAAATTGTAGATTATCGTATCAAACATCTCCCCAATTGGAAAAGTATTAATAATAATCAAATGGGGGGTAATGGTAGAATTCTTATTTTATGAGATGATAATATTTGGAATTTAGGTAGTCACATCTTAAACTTTCGATATATCCACTGCTTATTTTCTAATAAAGTGGTCTTGTTTTAGATGTTACTTTTATATATGCATCAAATTTTGAAAATGAAAGATTTGATTTATGGAATCATATTGAGAACTTGAATAAAAAAATGTCTCATCCTTGGATCATAATGGGTGATTTCAATACAACCGTGCATACATATGATAAAAGAGGTGGCATACCAGTCCCTTTTAGCAAACTAGAATTTATTAATAAATTCTTCTTAACGACTGGTATTATTGAAGCTAATATTATAGGAAACAAATTTACTTGGAAGTCTGGTAAATTTAGAAACATTCACTACAAGCTTGATAGGATTTTAATAAACCAAAAGTTTGCTAATACTTTTCCTCTTTACAAATGTTTCACACTTCCTCAAGCTACCAGTGATCACACCCCTATTCCAATTTTTCTCACCGAAAATAAAGATTGCAAGAAAAATATTCCATTTAGATTTATGAATGGGTGGGTCTATGAAGATAGTTATAAAAATGTCATCAATAAATGCTTGTCATTTAAAATTCAGGGGACTACCCAATATAAAATTTTCAAATTCTTGTAAATTTCCAAGGGTCGTTTAAAAAACTGGAACAAAAACAGAAATAAAAATGAGCTTAAAGATATTAGTGCTAAATGTGAAAAGACTACAAAATGATCTTAATAATGATTGCTTAGACAGTAATATCATCAATAACTTTTTTTAGGTTCAGAATAATCTCATCACTTCTCTACATATTCATTCAGTTAATATAAGGCAAAAGGCCAAAGTTGACTGGCTTACAAATGAAGATGAAGCTAGCATATTTTTTTGATGCAAAAATGAAAAATAGGAAAAATAGAAATATCATTGGTAAACTTATTGATGCAGATGGTAATGCTTTAAAGAATTCAATTGATATTGAGAGAGAATCCATTAATTACTTCACAGAGTTATTTAACACTAATAGTTATATGACATCCTTTCCTATTATTAATGTTAATTTTTTCTTAAAAGAAATCAATCAGGAAATTTTATTATCTCTTGTTAATTTATTAGATTTTAAAAATATTATTTTCCATGCTAATAATGATAAAAGCCCTTGTCCTGATGGATTTGGTGCTAAATTCTATAAAACCCACTAGCCTGATATTAGCTCTAATATTTTTGAAGTCATTTCTGAATTTTTTAAGACAAGGAAGCTTCTAAAATCTTTCAATTATACTTTCATAACCCTTGTCC
Source organism: Allium cepa (assembly GCA_030765085.1). Taxonomy (NCBI): domain Eukaryota; kingdom Viridiplantae; phylum Streptophyta; class Magnoliopsida; order Asparagales; family Amaryllidaceae; genus Allium; species Allium cepa. The sequence goes on along the minus strand of CM060939.1, from coordinate 645,515,555 downwards.
CAAAAATAAATAATCCTAATGGAATGGAAGATTACACACCAATTTCCTATTGCAACTTCATTTACAAAAAATTTTCTACAATTCTTTGCAACAGGATTAAAGTGTTTTTAAAATTTTTAATATCAGAAAATCAATGTGCTTTCATTCCTGGTAGGCTTATTACTGAAAACACTTTGCTTGCACATGAGCTAATTAGAAACTTTAACATGAAAAGCAAAAGTGTTATGTGTATTAAAATTAATTTACACAAAGCCTTTGACAAAATAAATAGGCATTTTATAAGTGAATATTAGGCACGCATCCCTAAAAGCAAACTTAATTCACTAAAACTCCTCCCGCAAGAAAACATAATTTGCAGGTCCCTGTTTTTCATTTCGGCTTTTTTCTCCCTAAAATACCCTCTGCTTCTTGCACGATTGATTTTAATAACGAGTTTATCTTTCTTGATTTCATCTTCTTCTTCATTGGCGAACTTATATTTCTTGATTTTATCTTCTTCTTCAATGGCGAGCTCAGCTTTCTCAATTTCAATGGAAAACTGCAATTATACACGATTGTTGCAGAAATGTCCGCAGCTATATGCAATAGTCGCAGACAATTCAGCAACTATATGCAATAGTTGCAGAAATGTCTACAACTATTGCATATAGTTGCAGAAATTTCTGCAACTATATGGTATAGTTGCAGAAATGTCTACAACTATTGCATATAATTGCAGAAATGCAACTATTGCATATAGTTGCAGAAATGCAACTATATGGTATAGTTGTAGAAATGTCTGCAACTATACCATATAGTTGCAATTTCTGCAACTATATGCAATAGTTGCATTTCTGCAAATATGCAATAGTTGCATTTCTGCAAATATGCAATAGTTGCAGAAATGTCTGCAACGATATGCAATAGTTGTAGACATTTCTGCAACTATATGGTATAGTTGTAGAAATGTCTGCAATTATTTGCAAACGCTGTAAATTTGAAAAAAAATCGAAAGTGTTCAAAATTTGCTGAACTGTCTGCAAATATATGAAATAATTGCACATTTACTACAAGTATGAATTTTTGGTATCAACAATGGATCTTATTTTAAAGATCATAAAATTTACGATTTTTTGGTGAAAACGGTATGTTGATCCGATTTTTCTACATAAAGTTATACGCGTTTGAAATGTTAAAAACATAAAGGGTATTTGGGTCTTTTTGCATGCGCGAATTTGAAAATAGGGACAGGAAATGTAAATTTAGTTTGGCAAGGTTGTTTTCTCTATTTTGAAACTAATTAGGGATGTGAGCCGAACTTACCCATTTTATAATTCATATGATGAGTCTAATGGGTTTTAATAAAAAAAAATGTGATCTTATCAAAGAATGTATTAATAATGTTACATACTCTGTGATGATTAATGGCTCACCTAAAGGTTATATTCATAGCAATAGAGGAATTAGACAAAGAGATCCCCTTTCTCCTTATCTATTCACTATTATGATGGAATGTTTCACCATTTTAATTGATTCTGAACAAAGCAAGAGGAATATTAAAGCCATAAATAGGATCAAACCATCTATTACTCATCTTTTATATGCTGATGATTTGCTTTTATTTGTCAATGCAGATACGAATAATGCCAATTTTATTGCCAGCATCATTAAAAAGCTAGAATTATTTGCTGGACTAAAAGTTAATGAGTGCAAAAGTAAAGTCTATTTCAGCAAAGGATTCAAATGCAAGAAAGAAATTTTAAACATTCTCAAATTTAATGAAGGTAATTTGCCAGTCAAATACTTATACTAAGGCCTACCTTTGAGTATAAATTAGCTAAATGATAGGACTGCTCAAGTTATATGAGATTATTTAAAGTAAACTTGAAGGATGGTCTAACAAATTATTATCTCTTGCTAGTAGGCTAGAACTCACTCATACTGTCATCACTGCAATTGTTTTATACTGGATTCAGGCTCATAATATACCAGCCAAGGCAATTTGCAAAATTGAAAAAATGTGTGCTAATTTTATTTGGCCAGGCAAACAGCACAAAATTGGTTGGGACAAAGTATGCATGACTAAAAATGTTGGTGGTTTAGGAACTAGATGCATTAGAGACTTGAGAGAAGTAGCAAAATACAAGTTATTTTGAAAATTTGTAGATGGTAAATCCCTCTGGGCTAGATGGATGAGGGATAAATACCTTAAAAACAAGAATTTCTGGACTGCTAAAGTTGAAAATTATCATTCCTATACTTGGAAAAAATATTCTAAGCTGTAGGGAGAATGGTAAAAAGCTTATAGAAAGAAAGTTTAAAGACGGCAGTTCTACTAGTTTATGGTTCGACCCTTGGATATTTGGAAAATCTCTTATTGATCTGCTTGGTTGGAATAATTTGTTTTTACTTGGTGGTGCTAATGATGAAGTTCAGAATATTATTCATAATTAGAACTGGAATATAAATACAAATCAAGCTGCTAATATATTCAGAACAGCTACTGGGAAAATTGCAATTGGTAATAGCCTTCAAAGAGACACTTGGATTTGGAAGCATTGTTCAAAAGGTGCTTTCTCTTTTAAAAAGTGTGGAATTTTGTGAAGGGTGAAGAGACTGTAGTTTATTGGTGTAAAATCATTTGGAGCAAATCAAATTGCCTATAAATGTCTCATTGTTCTCATTTTGCCATGCTCAATAGACTTCCCACATTGGAAAGATGTGCCAAATGGACTAAGAATGCTGATAAAAACTGTCTTTTATGCAAAAATGGAGTGAAAAATGCAGACCATCTTTTATTTGGTTGTGCTTATTCAAAACATATTTGGTTTATTGCTAAGTTTCAATCAGCATCAATCAATACAAAGCATAAGTGAAAGCATTCAATATATTCAACACAATTTCATGCCCATGTCAAAAGAGTTTAAAAGAGCTTCTATTATGCTAACTACTTTTATTTATCATATCTGAAAAGAAAGAAATCAAAGACTACACCACAAAAATGAGAATGACAGCATTCAAATTTGGAATAATATATTTTCAGACTTTCAAATGCTTAGCAAAAAAGCTAACAAACAGAATGATCAATAGGATACTGATATCTTTACTGCAAATAATATTGATGACTATGAGAATAGAGTAGAAGATTTCTTACTTAGAGGGAAATACACTACATATATCCCTTGTAGAAGTCATAAGATTGCCAATGCCATCTGCATGCTACTGATAAGGTTAATATCTCGCTTGAGCAAGACAACAACCCCTTGGACAATCTTCCTGGAGGTGGCCATTCTAGAGCTGCAGGCAAGACTATTAACTGCAAGGGAAGCACACATGAAAGTTTCAACAAAAAACTTAATCTAGTTCATTCTATGAATAGTATTCGTAGTTTATTACCTGCTGCAGATCTGAAGAATTATCGCGCGTCCAGCAGTGTTTCCAAGGAGATAGTGGCGCTGTCTATTGAAGATTACAAGCAAATGAAAGTTAATATCAGAAAAAAGGAATGTTTTTTCTATAAGAGCTTGTTAAATAACAAGGTCTACAACTATTGAGATATATTTAGAATATATGATTAGATATTATGAGATATTTAGAATATATGATTAAGATTTTATGACATATTTAGAATATATGATTAGATGTTATGAGTGGTATGTAATAGAGGATATATCTTCAGAAGATTTCCTGCTGTTTCCGCAATTCTAGAGTTACCATGAGATAGAGTCTTAGGTATGTATTATAAATATGGATGTTGGTGATTAATAAGAATTCAAGCTGAGATTTACCAACTCTTCATGGTATCAAAGCCAAAGAACGATTTTTTTCTTTGGTGGTGGTGAAGATCAATTGTTCACAAGTGAGCAGTGGAAAGCTATTTCAGGCGTGATTGGTAATAGTAAAATTCTCGAAAATCGATTAGATGGTAAGTTTGATAATACTTCATGGATTATCGATACCGGAGAAACCCATCATGTTACAGGTAAACATTCATGGTTATTTGACGCATAAAATCTTGAGTGTTCTGTTGGTTTGCCGAATGGTGAAAAAGTGATTGCTACTTTGGTGGGATCTGTATGTGTGTCGGGCAAAATTACTCTCACTGGAGTACTTTATGTTCCAAAATTGAGTTGCAATTTAATTTCTGTTTCTCAACTTAATGATGATTTACGAACTATTGTCCAATTTGATTCTCATATTTGTGCTATATAGGACCAAACGAAGGAGCTGATTGGAATAGGAGTTAGGAGAGATGGACTGTACTACTTTAGCAAACCAGAATTTGTGTCAACAGTTGAAGCAACATCAAATTTGGAGTTGTGGCATCGTCGGCTCGGGCATCCTTCCGAAAAAGTAGTTAAGTTAATTCCTCACATCAGAAATAATAAAGATAGTTTAGATAAAGGGTGTGAAGTATGTATGCGTGCTAAACGTCCTAGAGACAAGTTTCCTTTAAGTGATAATAAAGCTTCTATAATTTGTGAGAAAATACATTGTGATTTGTGGGGTCCATATCGACACGTTTCGTCGTGTGGGGCCCGTTATTTTGACAATAGTTGATGATTTTTCGAGAGCAGTTTGGATTTATTTGTTGGTTGACAAATTAGAGGTGTTTCAAATGTTTGTGTCCTTTGTTGCTATGGTCGATAGGCAATTTTCTCAAACAATTAAGGTCGTTCAAAGTGATAATGGAACTGAGTTTAATTGTTTGATTGATTATTTTAATGCAACTGGAATTTTGTTTCAAACATCGTGTGTGGGTACTCCACAACAAAATGGGAGAGTTTAGAGGAAACATAAACATATTTTGAATGTGGGTAGGGCATTGCGTTTTCAAGCAAAATTGCCTATTTATTTTTGGGGTGAATGTGTTCTTGCTGCCACTCATTTAATTAGTCATACAACCTCTTCCAAGTTACCAAATAAAACAACTTTTGAGATACTTCTTGGTAAACCACCCTCTTCAAGAAATAGAGGATAATAATGGATTAGTGGAAAATGATCCTATCAACTTTCACCAAGCCATGCAAGATGCAAATTCTCAATAGTGGAATGAAGCTATGAACAAAGAGTATAAATCCATGCAAGACAATAAAGGTTGGGATCTTGTCTCTTTACCCAAAGGTAAGAAATCCATTGGTTGTAAATGGATATTTAAAATCAAGAGGGATGCAAAAGGTAATGTGGAAAGATACAAGTCTTGTTTTGTAGCAAAAGGTTTTACTCAGAAGGAAGGCATCAATTTTAAAGAGACTTTCTCTCTGGTTTCATCGAAAGACTCTTTTAGAATAATTTTGGCGCTTATTGCATATCTTGACCTTGAGTTACATCAAATGGATGTCAAAACTGTATTAATGGAGACGTTGAGGAAACAATTTATATGCTACAACTAGAAAATTTTGTGTTCAGAGATCCAAAGAATAAGCTTTGCAAACTAAAGAAATCTATTTATGGGCTCGAACAAGCTTCTCGTTAATGGTACCACAAGTTTCATAAATTAGTTGCCTCATATGATTTCAAGGCAAACATGATTGATAACTGTGTGTATCACAAGCTTAGTGGAAGAAAATTCATATTTTTGATTTTATATGTTGATGATATATTGCTTGCCTATAATAATTTACATATTATGCATGAAACCAAGAGATTTCTTTCAGATAATTTTGAAATGAAAGATCTTAAGGATGCTCCTTTTGTATTAGGAACCCAAATATATCATGATCTTTTACGGGATATTCTTGAATTGTCACAAAAGAACTATATAGAAATGGTGCTTATAAGGTTTTGCATGCAAAATTGTAAAATGAGTGCCTCACTACAACAAAAAGTGTCTTTTATAACGTCATTTAATAACGCTTTTTTCTAAAGCATTATTGTTTACATTTAATCATTTGTTTTTTAACTCATTTTGTTTTGTATCCGTTGTGTAACGCTTTTGGCTCTGAAATTTTCGTCTTCCCTCCAGAAAAACAATTAGCAGTTTCATCTCCCTCCCAAAAAAAATTAACCATTTTCATATCCCTCCCAAAATAGCGCTGTCAATTTTCGTCTCCAACGAAATAACCCTAATCAAAACTGTTCGCTCTATCTCAGATCTTCACAGCCGTTCTCCTCCACTTCAATAGTTCACTCCTCAGTAGTCAACTCGATGGCGTCTGGAACCCTAATCGCCGATCTTCGATTTCGTCGTCACTGAATAAGAAGAGTTGGAGAAAGCGGAGAAGGAAAAGGACGAGTCCAAGGAAGAGAACGTTGCTACTGTTGAGGTTGTTTTGGTAGCAGAGGAGAAAGCAGAAGCTTAGCTTTTATGGTAATTTACTTCTTATTGTTATATTCTTAATTGGATAGTATAGCAATTCTTTGAGAGATCGGGTATTATTACTTGTGATGTTTATGTGCTTGGGATGGTAGAGCATAATTTTGGGGATTTTGCAATGCACACTTGGTCATATTACTGATTTTTGTAAGAACAAGAATAACCACTTTTTACAATATAAGGTGAAATATTGTTTGAAATTCTATGTGATGTTTACCAACATCACCTTATTGATAAATAGTTGTGTTATAGTTGAATTGGTTATGACAATGATAAGTGGATTCTGGATTGTAAAAGCTCATTCCCGATGCAAGATTATTTTGTTTCATTTTGGAAATTATTTCATATTTTTATTATGGTGATCTGAACATTTCTCAATTTTTTTGATATAGAGTTTTACCTCGAGCACATCGTAATCTTATTAGCAATTGATGTGTGACATATGTCAATATTTATGTTATTTAAAAAAAATGGTAAAACCAATCAAGCAGGCACCTCATAACTTGCTTATTTTCTTTTATTTTGTGAACCAAACTAGTTCTGCAATTTAGGCCACCAAATTTATTTTCATCAATTTAAAATCATCGAGGGTTTGTTATTTGGATTTCAACTATCCTTGTTTCACTAAATGGGGTAATCTGAATCCTCATATATTTCAAGAAGGCCTTAGTTCAGATTTGGACTGAAGAAGTTTTGATTTCATAATAATTTGGATTTGCAACAAGCTCTGATCCCAATAGTCGTGTTGGTTCCATTTTGCTAATTAGTGTATCTCAGGTGCTTGTGATAAAAAGTGCTTTCGTAATATATAAGTCTGATTTCATAATACCTGTGTTCTACAACATACGGTTGATTAAGTGTGACACTCGACTGAATGATAGTTGAAGATGAATCAAAGTTTGTCCACAGGCCGTCTGTAACCACTTGTTCTGTCATTGAATGTCCAATAACTATGTAGTGTGTATTAGGTAAAATATTAGAACATACGCAATTAGAATCACAACTTCTTAGCTCGTGTCTACTTATAAATAGGTAAACATGATATTTTTATCAAAGATGAATGGTAATATATGCTGATTGATTTTTCATCTAAGTGTGTTTGCATGTAAGATGTCCACTAACAACTATCCATGATGTAAAATATCTTTTTACGAAGAAGTGTACATGTCATAGTGAATTCTAAACTGATTCACAAGCCATAAACAAAATCAAATGTAAAGATTATCTTACTGATGTCGTTTTGTTTTGTTTTGTTTTTGTTTTTGACAAAAAAAAGAACAAAGCATCAAATAAGATTATGAGTGAAATCCCCTCATGTTGTAGCTTTATGCCCCTCTAATACACATTGCTGATATCCTTCAATATTACACCATGTATTGATATATCTGAAAGGCACATTTTTTGTTTTTATTTTATATAAAATGTATCCAAACTAATGCATTATATTTGTTTGCTTGTTTTAACTATGCAGGTAAATGAAAATTTATTTTCATGCTTTATGTTGATCGAGTAAAGGATTAGGAAGGAGAGGGAGAAAGTTGACTTCAGAAATTAAGGTATAATTCTACCTCGGTGCTTTCACTAGATTAGCTACTTTTTGATAGTCTATTAAAAACTTAAAATTGTTATTTACTGTGATATTTTTACCATTTACTATGATATTTATAAAATCCGGGTTTAATTAACATTCCATTTGTTTTACGATCCATGCTGATCTGATAGTTTACTGTGAACTGTAAATTACTGAGATCAGCATGGGTTTTCAAGTGTCAACTGAAAAGCTACTATTTACTGTCAAGTACTTGTAGAAAATATCTCTTTTTAACATATTTTAGCTATCATTTGTAGTTGCTTTAGAACATTTTGGCCGACTAATATTTTTCCTCTTGGAAGCCCAGTGTTTACACATATAAGCTAGATAGGTGTACTGACGATTGATTAATTATAGCTGTACGTATGTTTGGGAAGTTTTTTTCCCAATGCCACAGGATTTGAAAAAATAGTAAGAGAATTACACACTAAACTGTAGGGTTCAGTTTATGTGAAAGTGTAAATAAAATCGAGATGTTAATGATCATTACGGAACATGTGCGGAATAATCTAAAAATGTGGCTGAAATTCCTGTTAACGTGAAAAAGAAATACCGTTCATTGAAACATTTTGGATTAGCTTGATAACTCATTACTAAAAGATTCCTTTCTTCTTAAAACGATATTCCTGAAATCAACTATTAGAATTATATATTGGATATCTTAATTAGGATACATAAATCTATAAGAGCTGAACCATGGAGCAAAATTTTGGAAAGATTAAAATATTTGTAGTTTTAAATTTTTATACTTCTAAAAAAAATTGAACTTGGAAATTTTGTAGTTCAGCAATTTTAAAATTCACTACGTAAATTTTTTTTTCACATATCATATGAACTGTTCTTAAGCTTAATGTTTAATGCTTGCTGCCTTCTACAACATTGATTTGAATTTGCTTGCTTCAGCATAAATTATACGTAAATTTAATTCGTCTAAAATCTGAAATACTGAGAAAATAGTGGGAAAATCTGAAAGCCATATTGTTGCTATTTTAAACCTGCATTTTGAGTTTAGTTCATTAAAATGGGTTCTTAGTTTGTCTAAAATTAGTAGTTTTTGTTTAACTTAATTGTTGGGTGGTCCATTATCTTAAACCTACAATGGGACTTGCTAAGCAGTTAGTAAAGTTTACCCTGGCCATGATCCTGTTGAGTTGCTAAGATTAGTTTTTTCTTCTTTTTCCAAATTACTATTTTATACTTATATCATTATGAGGAAGTGGTTGTTTGTTTGATGTTCAACAGATACTGATAAAATGAAGGATATACATCATGTTGTGGCCATTTGTTAGCTGTCAAGGAATATATTTTGATAAGAAAAAAGATTACACTAATCATTAATTCAAAACTGGGCATTTGCTTGTTGAATTCGTGAACTAGGATTACTTTAGAAAATGATATTATAAGGTACAAACAATTAGCCAGTCTTTGTCTCAATACAAAATTCTAGTAAAAGTCAATCAATTCGAATTCGATTAAGGGATTCTCGCATTCATGCTGGTCGCTAGTTTTGGGTTGTTGAGATGATTCGGCTGTTATTGGGGGTCGAGGCGATTTCAAGGAAGAAAGAAAGTGGATTTGCCGATGAATGGGCAGTGGAATAGAGATGGAAGAAGCAAGGCAGTGGTGGTTGAAAGCAGGGAGGATGGTGACTTGTAGGGTTGTTGTAGGTGTTGGTGAATGGCAGAGTTTTCTGGAGTTAAGTGGTGATGGAGGTTTTACGTTGAGGCAGTGCTGCTTGTAAGGTATGTATGCATCGTAGTATTTGAATATGACAGAGGCGTATGCTGGTGCAATGGATTGCTGGCAGAAGTATATGTTGCAGTGGTCGGCAGAGGTGAGCGGCACTGTATGTCTGATTCCTGGTTGTTGAACTTGCAGTGATGAATTTGCAATTCGAGGAGATGGTTCAGGTGGAAGTGGTGAGGAGATGTTGGCTTGGTGGTTGGAAGTGCATAGAGAAGTGATGAAGCAGTCCGGTGATGGTGAAGGTAGTGATTGGTGATTGATTGGTGATGGTGTATGTTGTTGTAATGGTGAAGTTTGCAGTAGTGCGTGAAGCATGGAAGTAAGTATGCAATTTTGAGGTAGTGATGGGTTTTGTATCAAGTATGAGTGGATGTAGCAGTAGTACGTGCACAGTTGTTTGAAGTTTGGTTGTTGAAGTTGGTGAACTTATGGATGGGATGGTGACTGGTAGGAGGATGCACTGGTTGTATGTTGTGTGGATGAAGTGCAGATGTTGGCAGAAGTTGTTCAGGTCTACAGGGAAGTTGAAGTATGTAGTGCACTTTTGTGACGGTGTTGAGGAGGATGTGCAGTTTTAGAGGAGGAAGTGCAAATGTTAGAGAATGAACATCGTTAACAATAATTCTTTTTCCTGTGAGAATGATCATACCTGCTTGCAGTTGTATAAAGGTTACTATTATTTGCAATTTTCACAAAGAGTATTATATTTCACTTGTACCCTCTAACATTCTCCAAAGGGAGTTAATAAAATCTTTGTGAAAACTATGGATTAAAATCAAAGGGAGAGATTAGTAATGACTTAATAAAATATTTAAATTAGATTCTTTTAAAAAAAATTCTCCAAATATCCCAATATTTAAAAACAATTACTTACAAATAAAAATATTCGATGTGCATATAACCGGTATACATGAAGAAAGATAAATTCCAATAATTACACATAACTAGTATATATAAAAGATCATGTGCATGCATGTGTTTAGCTATAAACATGAATGTTTGGTTTATGGAAACCTCTAACATTCTAGGTATCTATGGAAATTCCTTATTCTTGTTGAATTTTGTGTTTCTGAAATCAGAGGCAATCTTTTTTCTCTTTAGCTTTGGAGCTTGAGCACTCTTTCTTCCCGTGTGTATCCTTAATTATATGCTAATGGAAAAAGATTGGGTTCATTTACACAGGTAAGTAGATGCATTCATGTTTAATTTCAACCATGTTTAATTTCATAAAATAAAAATATTTGATGTTAAACTCAACTATTTTGTTGAATTTTTTTCATTATAGAACTTCCAAGGAGTACTCGCAAGGGGCAAGATGTTTCGTAGAAGCTGCAAAGAGAAATATAAGAAATGCAGAGAAGCTTTTATGTCCTTGTTTAGATTGCCGAAATCTTAGTCGACAACATGATGATATTATCGTTGAACATTTAGTTAATTATAAAGGGGATGGATCCTAAGTATAAGAGTAGTAATAAGTGGTATCATCATGGCGAACAATTAAATATGGGCGTAGATATGAAGTTGGACAATACATTTGATCTACTTAAAGCTATTCATTTTGAAGATTTTTGAATCATACTTTTTTTTACCGATGTTAAAGAAGATGAGGATGTTCGAAAACGTGAGGATGATTTACTTAAGAATTTAGAGGATGCAGAAACCCCCTTATATCCTGACTGTGTAGGTCAAACTAAACTATCCGCCATCACTGCTTTGTATAATCTTAAATGTGAGATTGGGTTATCTGATACTGGTTTTGACAAGCTTTTGAACGTACTACAGTTGTTGCTGCCGGTGAATAATGTACTTCCTAAGAATTTGTATGATGTAAAAAAATTTCTCAAAGTATTGACATGGGGTTTGAAAAGATTCATGCTTGTAAGAATGATTGTTGTCTTTTTAGAAAAGAGTTTCAAGATTTACAAAGTTGTCGAAATGTAACTCTTCGAGATGGAAGATAAATGAGGGCACTAAGGAGATTATACGTGGTGTTCCAGCTAAAGTGTTGAGGTATTTTCCAATCATTAGTAGATTTAGGAGAATGTATAGATCTCAAAAGATGGAAGAAGATCTAAGGTGGCATTTTAACAATAAAAGCAGTGATGGAAAAATGCGACATCCTGTAGATTCAGTAACTTGGAATGCAGTGGACGAGAGGTGGAAAGCATTTTCATCTGATCCACGCAATCTCAGACTTGGTCTTGCTACAGATGGTGTCAATCCATTTGCCTCGATGAGCTCCAAATATAGTTGTTGGCCAGTAATGCTTGTGACATATAATCTCTCGCCTATGTTATGTATGAAAAAAGAAAATATTATGCTAACATTAATAATTCCTGGTCCAAAGCAACCTGGAAATGATATTGATGTATACTTGGCGCCTTTGGTAGAAGACTTAAATTATTTATGGAATAAAGGAATTGATATATATGATGCATTCAGTAAATCGGTTTTTAATTTAAGAGAAATTTTACTATGGACAATAAATGACTTTCCAGCCTATGGAAATCTTGCAGGATGTTGTGTAAAAGGCGAAAAAGCTTGTCCATTATGCGGTGTTAACACTCATCATCGGTGGTTGAATCATTGTCGGAAAAGTGTTTACATGGGATATAAAAGGTTTCTAGATCCTTCACATCCATGGAGGAAACAAAAAACTTGGTTTGATAACACTGTAGAGGACGGTAATAGACCTAGAATTCTAACGGGAAGAAATATTTCTGCTATTTTGAATGGTTTTCCAAATGTTTTTGGAAAAGATAAGAATGAAGAAAAAATAAGGAAGATGAGTAAAAAGAAGCAAAAGACGGAGTTGAGTAAGTTGTAGAGGAGGGATTGCAGCAGTTTGATAGGGTATATGCACTGTTGAGGCAGTTGAGATGTGAAGGGGTTGTGTATGTTATGGTTGGAAGGGGGAGTAAGTAGTTGAATTGAAATGTTTTGTGATATGCACAGTGAGATGTGCACTGTTTGCAGTGAGAAGTGTGACCTTAGTAAACATGTATCACACAAGTAATGAAAAATATATATCACATTTCTATCTGAGCATGCACTTGTTTTAACATTTTCTGTTTCTTTGTGTTAACTTCGCAGGCTTATTTGGAAGGAAGCAAGGTCCTTAGTACGCAACTAGATCAGATCTTGCATGTTGGAACTATGTAATGTATGTACTTTGTAATATTTGGAAGGATTGCTTTAATGCTTGTACTCTGTAATGTTTGTACACTTACTAAATTGTACTCCGTAATGTTTGCTTTAATGTTTGTACTCTGTAATGTTTGTACACTTGCTCTAATGTTTGTATATTGTAATGAAAAATATATCTCGTTTCTTTCTGAGCATGCTTTTGTGTTATATTTGTTGATTATAATCTTTATTCGTTTATGAAGATTTAGTTTGATTGCTATTATTAAAATGTAATATATAGGCATAGCTCTTGAAAAGTGTATCTACGATTTTTATGGCGGCATAGATGAGCTGTAAAAGAATTTATCAACACTATAACATGTTGATTTCATAGCGTTAAATGACCGCTATTGAATAAATATTTTATAGCGGCAAATGGATGTTATAAAGATTTCCAATTCCGTTGAGATTTAGCTGTATTATAGCGGCTACTATGAGCTATTGGATTAATGTACCATAGCGGTGAATTTGCGTTATAAAACTAAGCTCAGCCATAGCGGCATATTTTGTGTTATAAATATTCAACAGTTTTTAATAACATGTCGATATACAACGCTTATCAAACCGCTATGGTTTTCATTAATAGCGGCTATATGCCGCTATAAAAGACACTTTTTATTGTAGTGCCTGTCGCTAAAGACGATAAATTTTGTCTCAAACAATGCCCATATAACATTCTTGAAGCTAAAGAAATGCAGAAGATACCTTATGCATATGCTATAGGGAGTCTAATGTATGATCAAGTGTGTACATCTGGATACTGCATACATTATAGGAGTGTTGGACATGTATCTTAGTAATCCTGGACTAGATCATTGGAAAGCAGCAAAAAGGGTTTATAAATCTGAAAGACCAAGTTGTAAACTAATGAAATATTTTGGAACTTAAAATTTTTTTATTTTCAAAATTGTTTTCGAAGACTTTAAAATTAATATTAATATTCTTTGAAAGAGTTTTGATTATAAAAATATTTTGAAAGGATTTTTGAAGAAATAAAAGCATTAAACTCGCTTGGTTGCTGGAAAATAATTCTAGGGAAGACTGCAACATCGCCAGTGTTCATTTCCGAGTTTCTGAGAGAGAATTGCTACAAAAATAATCTTTTCAATCAAAACAAGTTTTAATTGTGAAAAATATTCTAAGATGATTTAATAAATATATCAAAATAGTTTTGAACTTATAATTGAACATAGTATATAAGGAATGAACTTATAACTTATAAATTTAAAATATTATAGAAAAGAAATAAGTTATAATTTATAAATTTGAATAGGAAAATAAACCAAATTTAAAATGGTTAAATTTTGGTTAAGCAAATAAAGGAAAATTTTGAATTTGAGATATGAAATAAAATAATTGGCTTAGCATTATTAAATTAAATGGAGTTAGTGAAATTAAGTAAATAAAATGGAGTATAACTCAAGAAGCTTAAATGTATTTGAAATGAATTAGATAAAATAAAATTTTGAATGAATAAATTGTATAAACTATAGATTTTAGAATTAATAAGCTAAAAACAGATTATAATTTGATGAATGGGACTGATAAGAAATTTTAACTTGAATAAAATTAAATAAATTGAGTAATGGATTAAAATGAAATGAAGTTTAACTTAATATAAAAAAAATTGAATTGGATATTAAGTGAAAATAGATAAATTAGTAAAGTGAATTAAATTCCACTCAAGCTATAAAATGAACTAATAAAAGGATCATGAACTTGAATTTTTAAAATGAAATGTAATTTAAATGTGTAAGAAATTGAATAAAAATAAATGAGTGTAAGAAAATTAATATGGTTAATTTAATTTAATTTAAATTGGATATAAATAAGTAAATTGCAAGTGGGGTAGTTTAAATAAAAATTGAATGTTAACCAATATAATATGGAATAATTTATTGGAATAAATTATAAATTGAAGCTAACTTAAGAGAGGTTAAATAAATTTAACATGGAGGGAAAAAGAATTTATTAATATGAATTGAGTTATAAAGTAAAAATTTATTTTAGTAAATTAATAATATGAATTCGAATAAATGAAGTGAATTGATGAATTAATAATAACTTAAGATATAAAGTAACAATAATAAAAGTGTGTTGTGTTGTATAAAATATTTATGATAAACTTAGATAATTATAAATGGTGTTAGTAGTAGGAAAAAAGAGAATATGCTAAGAGGAAATAAAACAAATTTAACTTAAGCAAGGTTATGTGGAATAATTTTATAAATGATTCACCGAATTTATATGAAATAGGTTAAACAAAAAGTGAAACAATTGGAATTTCACAAATTAAATTGAATAAAATTGAATATAATGAATTTGTAACTAATGTTAATAAATTGAAAGAAATCAATGGAATGTAAACCAACTAAATGTGGAAGAAACAAATGTAAAAAATTTAAATAAATCGATTGAATGTAAATATATTGAATTGTAATCAATCAAATGTGAATATAATGAATATTGGTTGATTGAATAAAAATGGATTGAAACGAAATTAGTTGATAGTAGATCAATTAAAAGCGAATGAATTGAATATAAATCCATTGTATGATTAACAAAATGAATATTAATAAGTGAATATGAACCAATTTAAAATATATGGAATGTGGTATGGAATTAAATTACTTAAATGTAATTAATTATATGAATTATTGAAATGAAATAATGAAAGCGAATAAAAAATGAATGTACTATAAACGAGTGTAAATTAATAGAATGTGAATTCATTAATGTAGATAAGTGCATGCAAATCAATCGAAAGTAAATAAATTTAATGAAAAATCAATTGAACGTGAATCTAATTGAATAAAAGTTGGTTGAATGCAGATAAATTAAAATGAATCAATTAAAATGTTAATGAAATGAATGTTAATAAGAAATAAAGGGTATAAATTAAATAAATTGACATTGGATAATATAAGTGCACATGGTTACGAATTAATTGGACGGATATTGATGGTTGGATGGTTTCTTTTGTTGTAAACCATTGTTATTACTATATTGATTGCATAAGATTGCTGCATGTTGCGTATTTGTGCTTGTATTTATCGTGTGGATTCAAAATCCATGTTATATGGTTATATTGGACTTATACATGCTTCTATATCGTTATGTGCAACTAATATCTTAAATTGAGTTGAGACAGGAACATGCGAAGACCGTTTGAGCGTATACGAGGATTATATGCTTTTTCTTGCTTAATACGAGCGAACTCGATTGTATTATTAATACTAAGGTACGTATCCCGGATTACATATCACGATTTTATATTTTTTTTCCCTTTGGGATGCCTCATCATTGAGATAAGATGTATAATTGATATATATTTGTGATATTTGTGATATATATTGATATTGTAAATTTTTCCGATCGAGCCGCACAAAGGAGACTTTGTCGAAATTTTCCGTAAATTCGGGTGTTAGAAATTTTTTGAAGTTTTATAATTTTGTAACTTGTTTTCTTAACTAACTTGTAAATTCCATAAGCCGATCGTAGTGGCATAGTAGATGCGTAGAAATAGTTTTCAAATAAGATTTTAATGTTTTATAAGTTGATTATTTCGAATAAATTATTGTATGTTAAATTCAGTACTTAATGCCTTTTCGAGGACGAAAAGTTTTGAGTGGGAGAGTATGTAACGGCCTGCACTTTTGACTATTGTAAGTTATTAAATATAATAAAATTATTGGATAAATATGGAAAAAGGTATAATATAATGGTTTGTTAATATTAATTTATTGGATAATTTAATTTGTTTAAATCTAATATAGGAGATTATTTGGATAATTGAATTATGGATTTAATATGATTAAAAATGTATCGAAAATTGATTCAAATTTTATATAAATATGAATGAAGATCATTTACTTTCAAAATTTAATCTAAATGAGAATAATTAGAAGTTGGAAATTTTATATATTAATTAACGGGTAAAACAATAGCCATTTTGGCAACTGTCTCAGATTTCGACGAAACCAGTTTCATCGGATTCATAATAGTGAATTATTGTAGGATTTCAAGTTTTGTAGCAATCGGACTTGTCTTTTGCCCGTGCGAGCTTGAAACGTGTAGAAATCAATTTAAGGAATTCGATAAATTAAAATGACTTTGAAAAGCTATCTTCCACATACGTTCAAATTAGGCCTCGAAACTACTTCTGTTGCGTTCGTAATGGGGGGTGAAACATTATAAACGCCAGGCTGCACGCCTCAATTGGAGTTCAGACGGTTTTGGGCCTAACTATATAAATATGCATGCAAATCGAGACGGTTTTATATTAAAATATTCTAAACCCTAGTTTTAACTCATGGCCGCCTCCTATGTTACTTTCAACGACTAGAATTCGTTCGACTTACCCCTTCAATTTTTCTCAATCTACTTAATGAATTTCGATGGTTCCAAAACGAAAGTGTTTCGTCTCGATCTCCTCTCCACTTCCGTACGAAGATGATAGGATTTAGTTTGACACGTCAACGACAATTTGGAAGGGAAGAGGCAGTAGTTTTAGGGCTCGATCTCGAGCTATGAGACACCGGAGTTCGTGGCGCTTGGGGTAGAGGTGGAGCTCGGCCAAGGCTTAGGACTGGTGGTCACTGGTCAAAGTCCGGTCGACGATGGACGTACGCGGTTGGAGCAGATGATCTCGATATTAGGGTTCCGCTGTGTATTCTTACACGAGAAGAAGGAGGTGTGTTCGTGTTTTTATATATTTATTTTAATTGTAATATTAGTTAATATTAATTTTAATCATCGTTACGCTAATTATTGCATAACTTCTCCGTACAAGGTCCGTTTTGAACAAAACAAATTGCATTGGAATCATAACGAGGTATTCTACAACAAGAAACTGTTTGGTTGGTTTTCAAGACTGTTAGATTTTCGGGCTTTAATTGGATTTTAAATCGTCGATAAATAAAAGGTGAGTATTTATTCGTTCACAGCTGACTGAAATAATTTTTATGTTAGTTAAATTTATTTGTGAGGTGATTTGAATTTTATTGATAGTTGTTTGATAAATTTAAATTGACATTTAATTGACATTTGAATTTATTGATAGAATTTAAATTGATAGTTAAAACTGAATTAGAATTTAACTGCTAGTAAAATCCCTAATTTATCGATAATTGGTTGATTGTTGTGATTATTGACTGTTTCGATGATGGATGGTGGTGGATGAAATTTGATTGATATTTTGGATGTTTGGATGTTTATTTATGTTTAATATATCCGGTTATCACCCTGTATATTATTTATAGTATATAAAACTGTAAATTGAATTATTTCAAATAAATCAAAAAAATAGGTTGAAATGATATATACCTATAACACTTTAATTTGGATCGAAATGATATATATCCAATCCTGGAATTAAATTGAAATAATTGATTCACTTAGCTATAGGATAGATAATTATATATGGACACCGGATTGGTTAAATTAAATAATTTAAAAAATTTTGTTTTGAAATTATTTAAATGTTTTGGTTTTGAGAAGTAAAATCGAATTTATGGAAATCGAATGGGAACTCGGTGTGTTAAAATTTAAATTTGAACTAGAAATTGTTTAATTAACCAAAATTGATATTTTTAAATTATAATCAAAGTATGACGTGAATTTTAGAAATTTATTTGTTTAAAGGGTTGGACTTTTTATTCGAACTTTGAATATTTCTAAGGAAAGGTGATATAAAACGATATTTTGAAATTGATCTCGAATTTGAATTATATATAAAGATTTGGATTTTAAATTGGATATCGAAGGAAAATTTGATTTAAGTGTTTTGAATCGATATTTTGGAAATGGACTCGGAATTGATATAAATCGAAATGGTTTAAAATTTGGAATTGGAGTTGAAATTAGTTTGGAATTGAAATTAAAATTCGACTTGAAATGGGAATTGAGTAGAGTAAATCGAAATGGAAATTGATTTGAATTGGAAATTTTGGAATTGAATTAGTTTGGCTTGGAGACTAGTTTTAAATAAATATTTTAGTATAAACTATTTCAAATATATTTTCCTTAAATATTCAAACTATTTTAATTTTTCCCAACTATTTTACCATATAAACCATTTTTTTAATACTCAAATTATTTTCTGTTAAACTATTTTCACTGTTTAACTATTTTAAAACTATTTAAACTATTTTCTAAAATTCAAACTGGTCAAAGGGTGGAATGTTTATATTTAAATCTTGGATTTAAATGTGAATTTGGTTAAAGTCAATTACAGCCAAAACTGTAATTCGAATCAAGTTTGAAATGAAATCAATATATCGAGTTGAATTAAAATTTGAAGTAAAAATATGGTTTTTTTGAAGCGAATATGATGATTTGGAAATGGATTTGATTTTTAAGCAAATATGATATTTTAATATCGTGTATGAATTGTTTTCGAGATATAAAAGTACCAGCCGGTGTGTAAAACGATGTTTGGTATTAAAGAGACCTGGGCCTCTTATTGGCATACTCTCTTTCAATATTGGAACCACTTCGACAACCATGTATGCGGTGGATGATATCCATAATGTAGAGATTGAATTGGCGACGTTTACTAAAATGAAGTAAGAGAACGATGATGGATAGCCTTGACACTCATGTCATAATTAAAATGACTAAAACAGGAGCCTATGTCTGGTATTGAGATTAGCTACCTCTAGCGACGTTATCCATCGTATTACTATTTTGATTTCATATACGATGGGTGCACCTTTTGTTAGTTGGATTGATTGTCGCGGTCGACCACGAATGGGTTACGACGAGCTAGAAAGGGTAAACTAGTAGAATCCTATCCTGGGAATTGCCTCACATGTCTTGTCATATTTATCCCTATACGAGCTCATTACGACTTTGGTTTAGAACTGAACAAATGTGTTAAGGTGGATCAGTGTAAAGCCTTAATGCTATTTTGATATTTATTTTACCGATAGACATTATCTATTATAGCGTATATTATTTTATATATATATATATAAATAGTTTAACGCATCCTTAGGAGATGGAAAATCCTGTAACATCTCTTAAGTTATTGCACTCATATCTAAGATAATGATTTGACTTACATAAGAGTATTTTAGTCCTGATTCGAGTGTTTTGTTTTTTTCATTACGTTGGGGTCAATCTTGAGTTTTTCAACTTATTGAAGATTATTCTCTGAAGGACGAAGATGAAGATTTTGATATATTACTATTGATTATTTATTCGTGATGTATACATATAACTCTGATGAATGTGTATAGATTATAATCAAATGCATAATAAATAGCTTCATGAACTGTTATTTGATTATTTTATTTTATCGTTTTCGCTGTGAGATTCTGTGTTTGTTTTCTTATTCTTTTCTTAATTTTATTATTTAACCACATTGATTATCTATGCTTCAGATTGTTTAAGTTGGACATGTGTGGACTATTGTCGATTTAAACCTTTCGAAATGTGGATTATCACATAACAACTTCCCCTTAATCTACTAACTTCCCCTAATCTAAGCCTATCTAACCTATTTTATAATCCTCCCCCTTTTTCATCAATAAAAACTAATCCTAAACTACATAAATCCCGCTAAATCTTATACTATAGCACCATATATGATAATAACGCAGTATAGTAGAATGTAAATAAGACAGATAATAATATGAGTAAAATATAGTAAGGTAAATATGAGAGATATAAAAACTTTGAACATAATCAATCAATATATAAATTATGTTCTTATCAAACCACACCATGTTCAATCATATATTGCATATCATATTCAAATCAATCCAAACCATACTAATCTGAACCAAATCAATTCAAATCAAACAATTCAAACCAAATCAAAGTAAATCAGCCCACATATGTCAAATCAAATCTTTCTTGGAATTTGAACCCATCCTTCTTCACTGAAGATAGGATCCACCTTTATAACATCCCATTATTCATTATATTTGTTCAGAGTTCCTTCTGGATTCGCTTTAAGTTCTTCTTTGTTGAGGGCAGAGATCATGCATTGGATGACATCGAAGTTCCATTCTTGTTCCTTTATCATCTACATTTGGCTTAACTCTAAGTGTCGTTGATTGCGAAGGATAAAAGTACGTATGTTCTTGAAGGAATTGAGAGTTTCTTCAAGTTTCTCACTTAAATTAAGAATAGGAGAGGCCATTTTTTTGATAAAATATAAAGAAATTCAATGGAAAATAAAGAGAATTGAAAGTTAGCATTTTTCTGGAGGAAACGGGTATTTAAAGAGTTAGAAAATTGTTTGAAATGAAAAGATACAAGGTAGTTATGTCAATTTCAATTTTAAAACAAAAATAGTTTCTGCCCTTTACATGTCGACATGGGAGTACGGGGTTGTCAACAGGCCGCTGTTAATTTTGGCAATTTGCTTTGTTTCTTTTTATTATGTTCAAGTCTATATATATATAAACTTATATAATATAATAACAAGAATTCCAAAGATATTTTAGAGCTAATAAACAGAAATAAAGGATTTTCATTGATAATTTTAGTTAACATTACATAAAACGATACATAACATTTACTAAAGAGAGATATAAACTAATACAACATGAAATGAAACTAGTATTAGTTAAAGGATGACGAAGATGATGATAATCCAAGCTTGCGATTCACTTTTCCAAAGAACTTGTTCATTTTGGTGGAAATTTTGTCCAACTTTTTACTAATAAATCTTTTGCGAATCAGTTGGTTTTCCGTGAAAAACTTTTGGTTCTTGAGAAGTGTTTTGTTGGATGGATTGGTAGGAGTGATAGGGAATCCGATGCTTTCCAATGAATTCTCTTCCTTCTCCTCTCCTTCTTCTTTAATTTTCATCTCCTCCCCTTCTTCCTCCTCATCTTCTTTTTCTTCCCTCTCTTCATGAGCCAATCTCTCATCCTTTTCGGCATGTGTTTCATATGGTTGAAACACAAGCGGAATTCTTATAGGAGAGATGTTAGCATGGTTAAACAATTTTTTAGAAATGAACTTCTCTCTCTTATAATCAACACCAAAGTAGTTAAAGATCCAAGTGAGGTAAATTCCATGGTATACAGTGTTTTCACCTTAAGTAAAAAATTTGGGACGAAGTTCATCCGAAATCACTTGCGCCCAGTTAATATCATAGTGTCCAAAAATAGCAAAAAAGGCCTTACAAACTTTTAAGGATGTGTGATTGAAATTTCTCGATCTTGGAGTTGTGGTATGTTGCAAAAGAAGGTTTACTATCTTAGCTTTAGGACGAAAATTTTGGTTAATAAACTCAAAGTTATCATCCCCTTCAAAATTGTGATGAAATGTCTCACTATCATGTTCATCAATTGTAAAAACCAAAAGATCAATTCCCATATTGTTACAACCAAGTATGTTACCCAAAATCTCAGTATTTAAGATAATACGCGTTCCGTTAACACTACTCTACACTTCCCTTTCATTTCCTTCGTAAAAACCACGATACAAATTTGCATAAAACATTTTGACATGATTTAGATAACACACAAAATCATTTTGAGAATCATCGACTAAGCTAAGAATTTGATTCTCTTCACAAAGAACGTTGACCTCATATGAAGGATAATCACTAAAGATAGCAAATTTTCCGATATGGACCTTTCCAAACTTTACGTAGATGTAAGCTTTGATAGCTACCGGGTCATTGTAGAGAAACTCTTTGGTGGCCTTGGACAGACTCTTGGTGGATGAAGTGCTTGAGGAAGCCATTTTTGAAGAAGGTAGAGAGTTAGAGAGTTTGAATTTTGAAATAAAAGTGAAAAGATATGATAAATTAAGGAGATAAATAGATATCTAGGAGCCATGTTCTTTGGTCAAGAGATACCTTTTCAGAGCTTTGGAATTAGTGAAAAGGTGGAGGGAAATTCAAAGTTTTGAATTCAAATTTGAACTTCAAATTTCTAGCAGGGATGTAGACATGGGGGGTAGGGTCATGTCGACATGGGTCCCCTAAATCATGTGACTTATTTTTCTACTATTTAATATCTATATCTATATATCCTAGAATCTAATTTATATCTTATTTGAAATAATATTATATATAACAACACTTTAATATTATTATTAAAATAATATTATTTTGAAAGTACGAATTTTAAATTCAAACAACAAGCAATTTAAAAATATGCAAACAACCAAACATTCAAACAAGCAATTTCAATCAATATAATTTAAATGTGTACCTATTTTTAGATCCATATTTCCGAGATCATCAGACCCGTGAAAAGCTGTAAAGCACATATTTGAATTTTTCATCTGCTGATCTTCATCACTAGAGGATGAGTCTGAATCGTCTAAAGTAGCAGTATATACTCTCTTTCTTTTCTTTGATGAATTATTAGTTTGAGAAATTTTTTGTTTATACGGACGTGGATAATCTCTTTTTAAGTTGTCTAGCTCATCACAATTGTAGCAACTAACGTTATTTTGAATATCATTACTATTTCCAAAATTCTTGTGATCATTTCTCTTGTAATGTTCATTTTTCCGTATTTTAGAAACTTTCTAAAATTCCTTGTCATCAAGGTTATTTCTTCATCGTCATCACCGTTTGAGTCTGAACCATCTGTTATTGCATTGAACGCTATTGACTTCTTTTTTGAGGCCTTGCTATCTCTTCTCCCTTGCATTGGTACTTCAAACGATACCAAATTCCCAATCAAATTTTAAATTTTTAGAGTACTAATATCATTAGCCTCTTCAATTGCTAGAGTCTACTGATCATATTTCGGAGTGAGTGAATTTAGAATTTTTCTAACTTGATCTTCTTCGGAAAAGTTCTTTCCTAACGCAATTAGTGAGTGCACAATGTCTTGAAACCTATTGTACATGTCTGAAATGGACTCATTTGGATTCATCTTGAATAATTGAAACTAATTAGTCGTGATAGATATTTTGGTCTGTTTAACTTTGCTTGTTCCTTCACGAGTAACTTGCAGAGTTCTCCAAATCTCATATACAGACTTACAAACAGACACTCTGTTAAACTCATTCCTATCAAGTGAACAGAATAGAATATTCATGGCTATGGAATTATTTGTACAACAGTCTTTTTGTAAGTAGTCCACTGTGCTAAATCGGTCGTGGGTTCAATGTACTCAGTTTGTGTGATATTCCAAATGTCTAATCTTATTGATTGTAAAAAGATTTTCATCCTACATATCCAATATGCTTAGTTACTACATTAAAAAATGGTTGACTAGTAGTAAACCGACCCTCTACAAATGAACTAGTGATAGTGTTGACATTACCAGTGTTGGCAGCTATTTGAAAACTTTTCAAAAATCGGATTATGAAAACTTTGAAAACCATTAGTCTGGTACCAAGTTTTGGAAATGCGGATTACAGATCTTAAGGCTGGATTAACACTAGAGGGGGGTGAATTGTGTTTAATGGATTTTATGGAATTTTTAAAATCTTTTCAAATTAAACAGAAACAGATGCAATTCACAAACATAGAGACAATCACAGAACCAGACACAGATGCAAATAATAATTAAAAGCTGTAAAGGAAAGAACACACCGGAATTTTATACTGGTTCGAAGTTACCCTACATCCAATCCCACACAATTTCTTGTGCAGTTTTCTTTCCAAATATTGTGTCGATAGTACAACCTCGATTTCAAGGCCACGAGATACACCCTTCTGTCTCTGAGTCTAGGGCAAACTATCTTGATTTAAACAGGCTACATACACAAGAAAGTCTAGGGCACTGAGATCTTTGAGAGAGAGTGGTAGAGAATCAAACTATAGACGATCGAGTTTAATTCACTTAGGATTTTGGCAGAGTTTTGTTAATACATTTGAAATATGAGAGAATATTTGAGTGGAGAAGGAGTGAAGAAATGAAGAAAAACTAACTTAAAATTCGTCGAAAACAACTGGTATATAGGAGAACAACGGTCATGTTTATTCGCGAAAGGTTATGATGAATAGACACTTCTTTTGAAAATTTGAAATTTAAAATCTACGGCTACCATGTCGACATGAGAGGTATAGGGATGTCGACGTGCCTATGTTATTTTTGAAAATTAATTTTGCTTTAAAATGATTTCTATTCTAAAACTTGTCAAAATAATTTCTAAACTTTGTAAACCATTTTGAATATAGTTTAAACTTATAAAAGAGTTGTAGAAAGTAATCTTAAAATATATATAACATAAAAGTAATATTAAAACTAAGTATAGACTTCATTAAAAAAATTGTATTTAAAGCTAAAATAATCAAGAGATAGTTTAAAAAACAAGAGATGGCTTTTAAAAAGATAGTTTTTGGAAAAATAGTTAAGATAAATTATTTTGAATGTTTCGTGGATTCAATCCGACTAGAGAAGGTTGTGGGTTCCATTCCACTAAAGAGGTCGTGGGTTCCATCCCACTATTAAAGTGAGAAGGTGGATTCCATTTCACAATAAAAATCCGAATGAAGATTTTAGTGCTATTATGAAGTTTTAACATAAATCTAGAGTCTATTAATTATCTTGATATCTTGAACTCTTAAACTCTTGATACTCATGAGTCTTCAGTTTTGATTTCTTCAATTTTGAATTCGTCAGTTTTGAATCTCTATACTGTATAGGCTTCATTCTCAGTACCTGCATATATATACCATGTATATACATATATATCTAAACAAGAATATTAGTATTTATATTTTATAACAAGTCCTAAGGTTGTTGTCATTAAAATCATCATCTCAGGAACTAATAATGATGGGATCTGCATTTATTTTATTTTAAAAAAACTGAAAAATAGAAATTAACCAATACAACATCGAGTAATTTACACCATAGTTTCATAGACCGAACCGTAAGTCGAACCGCGTTGGTGCAAGATCAAAGTTTCCTGGTTAAACCCATCAGACCACGAAAATCGCCATGACCATTATTTTCAATTTTTTTGATTTAAATGAATATTATTTTAATTAATATTAAAATTTAACCAATTATAATTAATATATCGAATTTTGAAACAATTGTTTTTGAACGTTTCATAACAAATATTAATTGGAATAATTCCATAACAAATTTTTTTAGTGGAAAATTGTAAATTTTCTCATTTTTTAAGATGAAAAGTTTCAACTCAACAATTATTCACAAAACGTACACTAATAACATATCAAATCGTCCAATATTAATAAGATAATCCAATAATTTAATGGCTAAGATTATGAAATTATTTGCTAAATTAATTATGTGAAAAAATTGAAGAGCAAAGTGATGGTTTTTCACAAATTTAAAGATTCGTGCAGTTCAAAGGGATTGGCTTAGATTTTTTTCGAGGTTTTGAGATTAGACTGCGAGCTAATGCACATGAAAGTTTATTTCATTTTTCATAACTATAACACTTTAAGGTTGAAAGTTAATCATAGTTAAACCAAAATTGGGTTGGATGGTGACTGTGGTTAGAATTTCCCATAACATCAGCATGCTCATCTCCTAAATAAAAATAGTTTTCCAGTGTTTAACATTACAGAATCTTTTCGTCAAAAATCCTTACAAATTAACCCACTCCATCTCTTAACTAAGTTACAGACCCCAATATTTAGCATTTATCGTGAATATTCCATTTAAAAAACCCAATTTTTTTAATGTAAAGAACAACAAATAGTAGGCGATGTTGTCTTTTGCTTCTCCATTCTCTTCATATAAGAGTTGGTACAAAATCAAACACCCATCGGTCGTCAACCTAAACTTCTGCTGCACACATAGGCAGTGATCCAAGATATTATTCTCTTTCTTTGCTATGTCAAAGTCAACGTGGAGCAAGCTCATTTTATCCAACGACGATGCTATGAGCTTTGGAAAGAGGAGGGAGAAGAAGAAGAAGGTGGTGGAAGAAAGCATATCGGTGGTGAAGAAGTCAACGGAGCCGTATGTTGACTTCAAGGAGTCGATGGTGCAAATGATAGTGGAGGAGGAGCTGTACACGTGGCATGACCTGGACGGTCTGGTCCAAAAGTTGCTGAGTTTGAATTCGCCAGAGTACCGTCATCTTATTTTGGGTGCTTTCGTTGATATCTACGGTAGGGTGTTCTCGCAACGGGATGACCGCTTCTGATGCACGTATAGCTTTCAAGACCGGACCATGAGGCAAACCGTGATGATTCAAGGTTTAAGGATTTGATGGTTCAACTGGTCAAACCATCAAAACCGTGCTTTTTAAAGAAGATTTACGCATTTAAATATAAGATATATGCAGAAATATTTAAAAAAATGTTACGTTGGTGAGATGTAGAATGCCTCCAAGGTCTACAACCAAAGTTGTATACTAATATGGTGCACAATTGCACCAAAACAACTACAGTTATGTACATACTAACAATGCATAATGATACAAGCTCAGTGACGATGAACTTGACGAGCTTTGCAATGGTTTAAAGAAGCTTGCAATGCTGAAGAACGAAGTGGTGGAGCTTGCGTTTTAGATTTTGAAGCGATGATGAATTTGGTAATGTAATTTTTTTTGAAATAATGTAGTAGATGAGAACAAGAGAGAATAAAATAGTGAGAAAGTAAGAAGAAACTGAAAGAACATCGGTTCAACCTAGTAAAATAGACGGTTGGACTGCTGGTTTGAAGGTTTGACCTGGGTTCGTGCACGACTGAGGTCTGATCAAGTTTCAGACCATGAAATTCTATGGTCCAGGTTATTTGAGGTTGGATCTGGTCATGAAAACACTGGATGCATGCATGCGTAGCTTTCCTTATTTATTTTTGTTTATTGATTTTGTGTGGAGTGGAGATGCGGATCACCTTTTATGGCGGGAGGTGGTGATTGGATCTCATAGAGTGTAATCTTTTGACTTAGATAATGTGTGTTAGTTGTGTGTACAGTTGTAAAGTAATTTTGTGCCCCGTTTTTAATTCTAGTTCAACAAGAGCATTTGTCAATTAGTTATTTATGCTTCATGTATAAATAAGAAATTTTGTCAACACCCCAAATTCGATGTACTAGGGAAGGTTAACCCTTTTTGTCTCTTTTTTTGTTGGAGAGAGCTAGGATATGAATGTCTCCTTTTGGATCACCTTTCGAATCAGAATTTATTGTGAAATTCCCTTCCTATTGATCTCTCGACTCAGTGGAAAGGCTTAATTCTCTTGTTTTTGGTCTTTCGAGCTGAATAGGATAGCCTGGTTATCCCTTCTAACATTCCTTCTGAAATAGTTGCGAAATCTTAAAGGATGGCTCTAAGGTTCTAGGGTATGATTTGTTCTGAATGGTTTTGACCTTGTCGGAAGCTGGAATGACATGAGTTTGAACTTGAAATTAAAGGTAAAACTGGCTTGAGTTAAGGTTTCGATCCTTTAGAAGGTAAGGGTTCAGTGGAAGGTGGCTTGTAGTAAATGACTGGGGTTACTTGTGATTGTTATGGATATCGACCAGGTCAGAAGATATCTTTCGATGGAGGCGATACTTGGACAAAAATGTAAGAAATGATAAAAGCTTTCGAAACAACTAAGTAAACAAGAATATTGAAGTCATCCCTTTATTTACTCAACAAAGCTTATATCGATCAACTTTCCCTCATTTGATTTACAAATTATGGTTTACAACTTTGTAGAATTAAGAAAGTACAAGTGTAGAATGACTAAGTTCGGATCCCCTAAACCAGACCCCTTGGGTCTTATTTATAGATGTAGGTTGGTACCTTTCAACCTATTGCCTTCGATCTGGTCGATAGGTGGCCTCAGATGCCTTCCGACTCCTTTGATACTTGCGCTCCCCTCTGCAATGCTCTCGAATGGGACTGAATGCCTCCATCTTCATCGAAAGGGGAGGTTGCGCCTTCTCTTCTTTATGTTGCTTTGTAAGAGCTTTCAACTCTATCAATGAGTCATTTCTAGGGGCTTCGAAAGTGTTGAAATGGTGATGGTTTTGATGCTATTTGTAGTTTCTAAACATACGCTTGCGACTTGATGCGGAACCTTCCTTGGATATCATAGGCTTCAACCTGTTCGAAAGGCTTGAATTTGCTTATGAAGGGCTGTTTTGACCAAGATGTGCTTCTTGGTGATTTAAGTGAAGGCAGAACCTTTGGACTCGAAAGGTTTGGTGTGCATATGAAAGGCTATTATGCGTTATCTTCGAACGGTGTTGCTTTAATTCCTTTGAAAGGTCTTCATACAAGCGGAAGCACCTGCTTCATAGGTGCTCGCTGAAGCGGAAGTGTGCTTTCGATCCCTTCGAAAGGTTATGATACTTCTGGACTTTGACTGTAGCATCCATTTGACCCCTTCGAAAGGTATTGCTAGTGCTTCTTTCTCTTCTTCTTCTTCGCTTTGTATTCAATAGCGTTTCGACATGGTCGAAAGGAATTTTGGTGGTAACATTTGCACCCCCCCTCGGCGAAGGCATGCCTTTGAACTTTGAAGTTAATCATTTCGAAACCTTCAATGTTTCCCACCTTTCCATATTCCCGCGTGAATCTGGGCCATTCATTTAAATTTGATCAAACGGATCGCCGTCTTTGCTGAATTTTTTTTATAAGCAGCGTTCTCATCTACTTCTATTTCATTCATTTGCAAATGCAACAAACTTCGAACAAAATCAAAGACCTCAAACATTCAAATAAACTTTGTTTTCTACAATCATAAATCCAAATCTAAAGTAAGTTTATGTTTTCTCGTTTCTCGAATCTTTCCTTTCTTTATCTTATAGCAAATTTCAATTTCACAAACTTTGTTCTCATCGAAAGGTTATATAGTAAAGTTAGCATGCAGTTAACCTTTTCGAAAGCAACTATTTGTTTTAGCATATTCGGACACCTTTCGAAGAAGTTGGCTATTATAATTCACGCTGTCGAAAGCAAAAACTTTGTTACATTGGTTTTTACACCTTTAGAACATGCTTATTCCTAGCTTGTTTAAGTTTAAATACATATTTTTTCTAGGGGACTGAAGAAAAGATTCTTTGTATAAGTTGCATTCCAAATGTTCCGACTTAGATGAAATCTATTATGTTGATTTAAATTTATTGTTGTTATACCTTCGAAACCATATACCACTTTTCGTTTCTATCCAGACCCCTTATAACTAACTGGGATTTAGTCATTCTCATTTTCCCAACATCATCGAAACGTTCCAATTTTTTATTTTCTTGTCAACATGATTCAAACTCGACACCTTTCACCTAGTTAACATATAAGGTTTTGAGAGCATTCATGTTCCTATGGTAAAACTAAGATTATAGGTTTTGATAGTGTCAAAAGGTCTTTTCTCTTGCTTACTTAATATTGATAGTGTTTACTTTGTTCCACTTTGCTGTGTAGGTTTTAACTATTCTAATAATCAAAGCTTCTATTAAACTTTCGATATTGTTGAAGAGGATTGGTTGGACATATATTTCCTTCCTTTTGAATCTGTCGAAAGCTCTGTGAATGTTTGTACTTGAGCTTTCGACATCGTTGAAGGGATGTTTGTATAGTGTTAACTTCTATTTCCTTTTCAACTTCATCGAAAGCTCAGACAAACTCATTTTTTAACTTTAACATTCTTTCAAGAATATGTAGTCTCATGCTTTGTTTGATGTTCAAATTGTTGTATTAAGCTTTAGTAACCCATGAAGGAATGTAAATTTCATAACAGACTGTAATTTCTAACTGGAACGTTTTCACATGGAAGAATCATGAGTTCTCCCAAGAAAGTTGACGCTATCTCCAAGCATTCCCTGATATCCACTTAGGATGTAGTGGACGTAATCCTTAATGACTTTGGGATTACAAGAGTGGAAGCAATCTCACCTGCTGAAAATGACACCATCAACAACCCTCGTAAAAGTTCCTTCGCTTATAGTTTAATCCACCTCTAGCATGGTGGATTCCTTCCTTTTTCGAAATTCTTGTCTAAGTTATTAGCCTATCTTGGAATTGCTCCAATTCATCTATCTCCCAACATATACACTTATCTTCATAGTTGATGGCATTGGAATCCGGCAGCGCCCCCCTTAAATGCTGAAGTTCTGAATCATCTTGTCCGGTTTAGTTAAGATCAGCAACTTAAACAACCAAATCTTGTAGGAAAATCTTCCTTAGAAAATGATATCTGAAGGAGTGAACAAGTTCAAAGACTGGAAGAACCGGTCCTTTTTTTAGATGCTTTCCCCACATTAATGGGACCTTTTCTACGTAAGCTCAGATTTCATTATTTTCCTTCCATATAATTACTTTTCTTTCCTGAACTATGCTTTTTGTCAGGTGCTCCTACTAAAGGACTAAATAAGGAGGATAAGAGGACAGTGGAGTCCTTAATTGGAGCTTTAAGCATAATTGGGAATAAGTTAACGCTGTTGAATCCCACAAATTTATGGAATTATTCTCTCTTGCCAGCCGGTCAAAGATTCTCGGCCAACTCCCTTTGATCCAACATACATCCCGAAGCAAAGACTTCCTTTCTTTGGGAGATCCTATAAATTTATCCCCAGTGTCTCCTATCTTCCTTGACCACTCATGTAAGTTACAAATGCTGAACTCGTTATCTATTATTGTGTTGTTTTTCAAGTTATTCCACTGATTTATAATTTGTTTGAATTCTCTTCAGCTGCTCCTCAGGTGGAAGAACTCATCAGTGGTTTTGTTCCTCCCCCTTCGACTTATCATGTGCCATCCTTTTCTCAGGCTCTCGCTAATACAAAGATGGTCGTCAAGAGGAAATTGGTCAAATCGGCTATGGTGGAGCCGCCCCTAAAGATAGCAAAAATAGTTGAAGTTCTTGATTCTCCAAGTCGAGGGGAAGAGGAGTCTTTAAATATCGATAAAGATTTGGAGAGTTCATCCATTGAAGTTCTTTCTAAACAATCTAAAAGGACTTCCATCATGGTCGACCTACTTTCCCACATCGTTGTTTCGAGCTCTTCTAGTGCGATTAAGCAGATGCGAAAGGCTTTGGAGATTATGACTGTAACACCCCGTAATTTTACATAATTAAATAAAATCAATTGAATTAACATAATTGCAAAACATAATATAAATGTCAAATATCTGCATTTAAGAATTAAGAGTTTACATAGATTTAAGAAAGCAATGAGTGTGTGATTAATTGACGCATCAATCAATTAAAAGGGGAATTAATTAGGAGACATAGATGCGTCAATTAGTCAGAAAATATGTCACGTTTATAACATTAATTACTTAAGAGATCTTCTAATAAAGGGAAATGTAGGTGGGGAATAAATTAAATGATAACATACATATATCAATTTATAATTGACGCAATCAATTAATTAAGAAATTAATTAAAGACATTAAGTAAGCGTCAATTAATAAAAGAGGGAAACTTATATGTCAATTAATTGGGTAATGAATTAGCAGTTTAAATATATACAACTAATAAATGTGTGATTGACTGTCACCTGGGAATTAATTTAGATATTGATTAAAACGGAAAAGTGTCAATTAATTAATTAGCAATCAGTTGAGCGTTTTAAAAAGAGTGTCATTTAAGTAAAGAATATGCCCTTGTTACAATAGCTAATAATGTAAATTAATTGGCTAGAAGAAAATGCCAGTGTAGGATTATTTGTTTCCAAGCTAAAAGGAAAAATAAAAGAATTGGAATGCATGCAAAAATCAAATGGAGTGATTAATTTTATGATCAAGGTAAGTTAATAAGAATTAATTAAAAAGTATAACTTTTATATACAATCAATTAATAGAGGTACTAATTAACGTGTTCAAATAGGTTAGAAATTATAACGTATAAGAATCAATTAATATTAAATATGCATATATATATATATATATATATATGATCTAATTAATTGGATAAATAGTGAGAGAATCTTATTTAGAAGTGAACGTGAATTAATAGGGTCGTATAACAAAGGAATAAATGAATAACATTGGAGAATTATATGTTATAAGCTAATGTAAACAAATCAATAAATAACGGTGAGGATTTTTTTTAGGGTTAATCGGATGGTTCACAGTTATTCACTACACCTATAAGTTGAACGTAACTTAACCCTTGCCCATACTATTTTCTATGAATCGGTTGTTGTCATTTACAGCAAACTTCTCTTATCTTCTCCCTCTCCCTTTCTCCTCTATCAATCAAATATTTCCCTAAACAAAAAATAAAATTAAGCAAGGATATACATACAAGCAAATCAGAGAACTGCGCAAACAAATCAAGGAATTTACAGTGAATTAAAATAAGACCCTTAGAGGCGCAAATAGACCTTTCAATCTTGCTTTGAAAACTAATATCGATGAGCTTGATGATGCGGACAGGATAGGGAAGAAAGAGAAGAAAATTAAAGAAGTCCTTTGTATCCCTATCTATCATATTGTAGATCCTTTAATCATTGAGAACCTGAACAAGGCTGTCCAAGATTTATGAAAGATTCATATTTATGAAATGTATATATTTGTTCTACACACTTGTAAATAATTTCATAAGTTATGTTAATCATGTAATTTTTGTAAATATCATCTGGTTTGTGATCCTTTCATGTAATGTTATCTCTAAAACACTTGTTTGTTAGCTTATACCACGATGTCTGCATTTGCTGGATCTTTTATTCTTCTTTACCGTTCCGATTTCCCTTAAAAGTATGAAGCAAACTATAACTTCCATTATTTGCTTGAAATTGATATAAAAGTCTATCTATATCATTCTCGTAGATTAACAAATCATTATGTCATCGTAAGGTAATAAATGAATGGTAATTGTTTTTGGTTAAATGTCTTGAAACCCATCTTTGATCATGATGAGAAATAATTAAGATTTTAACTTTAACCATGTTGCTAGAATATTTGAAGTCTGTTGGCAGAAAATTTTTCCTCGGCTAGGAATATAGATGCAATGGAAAATCATCCACCGAGGATTTCTAACTGAGGGTTAATATTGATTAAGTAATAGAAATATAGAAACTATTATTTGAAAATTTGTGGTAGAAATCCATTAACCATATTCGGGTATTTGTGAAATTTGAAAGTTTAGAAGTTCGAATCCCAGATTCGGCTATAAGTAGATGACATCTGAAAGTTAAGAGACTCGAAACTCAAACTTAAGTATTTGTGGATGATAACCGAAAATCCATAATAATGATCCTTATGATAGAAATCTTTAACCCAGTTTTGGGCATTAGTAGTGGATAATCAGAAATCCATAATAGAAATCTCAGGCCGAGATTAAGGCATTAATAAGTGAAATTAGTGATGGTCTCAGAACCCAAATTCGTGTGTAAGGAATTGAAAGATCTGTAACCTAGATTCTAGTATGAATGAAGTCTCATACTTCGAAAAAATAAATGAATAGGAACCCATATTCGGGCATTAATGGATGAGATTTAAGAATAAGAAACCTGAAACCCAGATTCAGGTATTTATAGGTGGAGCCTCTCTCTACTCCTTAGATTTTGTCTTCTTTGACATGTGTAAACTTCTTAGGCCTTGCATGAAGTTGTGGTTTGATTGTCTACCTCTCGAGCTTGGACATCTTAGCCCTTTGTTTGATATGCCACTTCTCAGGCTTGGACATCTTAGTGCGATGTCTAGTGCACCGCTTCTCGGGCTTGGACATCTTAGTACATTGCTTATGTGCCTCTTCTGGGGATTGGAAGTCTTAGTCCATTGTTTCCTGGTGCTTTAGGCTAGCTTATTCTCAAGCTGGAACCAAGGACTTGTCCAACCTCCCTCTAGGAGGCGCCTTGACCTGACCAAAGATGCGGCCAAAGGTTTGTCGATGCTTTAACCTAGCCATTGCGTAGCGCGGATAAAGGCTTACACTCCGCCCTCCAAGAGGCGCCCTGCCCTAGCGTAGCGTGGCACGGATAGGGACTTGTCAATGCTTTAACCTGGCCATAGCGTGGCACAGATAAAGGCTTACACTCCTCCCTCTAGGAGGTGTCTTGACCTGACTAGAGGCGCGGCTAAGGGCTTATCGATGCTTTAACCTGGCTATAGTGTGGTGTGGTTAAAGGCTTACACTCCTCCCTCTAGGAGGTGCTTTGCTCTGGCCAGCTCGGTGCAGATAGAGGCTTGACTGTTTAAGGTAATGTCCAAATGAAAGGAGCATTTTACTCTTAACCATGTAGATCTTCCTTAGAAAAATAATTCATTATTGACTATTTCATGATCTCTTTACAAATTCATTGATTTTTCCTTGATGGAAAAACTGATTATCATCCTTCCAAGGCTTTGTAGTGGTTAGTCTTATGTCCATTCATCATATTGAAATGGCAGTAGGATTCCCCTAAATTTCTTTCATATTTTGGTTTCATTTTCTGTGAAGGCCAATAATTTAGATTATCCTTAGTTAGTAAGTATACATTCTCTATAGATGTCGTTAGGTTGCATTTTTAGGAGGTCTTGACTTGAAAATTGTTTCTTGGGAATGGTGTCTAAATCTCTTATTACTTGGCTTTAGAATTTCCTCTTAGATAACGGGCTTTCTCTTTAAAACTCTTCAGGGTTCCGGTGCAGATAGTGTCCAACTTGTAACTTGACCTCATTTATGTGCAAAGGCGTTGTAATATGCCATTAGTCCTTCTTCAAGGATTGTGCCTTTGGTATAGTGCCGAATTGTTTTTCTTACTTGGTCAAATAAATTTTCACTTCCCTTTTTCTTTTCCCCTAGGACAAAGATTGGGGTGGGTCTAACATGAAATGGGTTTAAACTTCATTTAAATGGATCATATGCTTCAATTTTCTTTTCCCTTATGGTTCTTAAAGCCTTCATCCTTAATAATTGTTCTTCCTAGAGATTCTTATCATTAGCTGCCTCTATGGAGAATCCAATTAAGCTTGGTTTTGAGGATCCTTGCTCAGGTTTCTTGATTCTGCAAGCCATGATGAATTCAGGTCTTATGTAGATAATCTTGGAATAAAGTCGGGTTGGAGGTTAGTGGTGTTGGATATTTAAGGGAGTCGGAGGTTCAAGCCCTCCTTCTAGCACCAAAGTTTTAAAAAGAAAATTTGTCAACACCCTAAAGTTAATGTATTAGGGAAGGTTAACCCTTTTTGTCTCTTTTGGTTTATTGGGGAGAGCTAGGATATGAATGTCTCCTTTTGGATCACCTTTCGAATCATAATTTATTATGAAATTCCATTCTTATTGACCTTTCGACTCGGTCGAAAGGCTTAAGTTCTCTTGTTTTTTTGTCTTTCGAGATGAATAGGGTAGTACGGTTATCCCTTCGTAGCAGCCTCTCTAAAGTGGTTGCAAAATCTTGAAGGATGGCTCTAAGATTCTAGGGTATGATTTTGTTCTGAATGGATTCGACCTTGTCGGAAGCTGGAATCCTAAGTGACTTGAGTTTGAACTTGAAATTAAAGATAAAACTGGCTTGAGTTGAGGTTTTGATCCCTTAGAAAGCAGGGGTTTAGTTAAAGGTAGCCTAAATTAAATGACTAGGATTACTTGTGACTGTTGGGGTTTCGACTAGGTTGAAAGATATCTTTCGATGGAGGCGATCCTGGAAAACAATGTTAGAAATGTGGCTTTCGAAACAACTAAGTAAGCATGAATATTAAAGTCTTCCCTTTATTAATTCAACGAAGCTTTTATTGATCAACTTTCCCTCATTTGATTTACAAATTAGGGTTTACAACTTTGTAGAATTTAGAAAGTACAAGTGTAGAATGACTAAGTTCGGATCCCCTAAACTAGACCCTTGGGTATTATTTATAAATGCGGGTTGGCACCTTTCAACCCTTTGACCTGGTCGAAATGTGGCCTCAGTTGCATTCCGACTCCTTCGATACTTGCGCTCCCCTTTGCAATGCTCTCTATGGGCCCGAATGCTTCCGCTTTTATCAAAAGGGGCGGTTGCGCCTTCTCTTCTTTAAGTTGTTTTGTAAGAGCTTTTGACTCTGTTGATGGGTTGTTTCCAAGGGATTCGAAAGTGTTGAAACGGTGATGGTTTCAATGTTGTTTGTAGCTTCTAAACATATTCTTGTGACTTAATGTGGAACCTTTCTAGATATCACAGGCTTCGACCGGTTTGAAAGGCTTGAATTTGCTTCCAAAAGGGTGTTTCGACCAAGATGTGCTTCTGTGTGGTTTAAGTGAAAGCAGAACCTTTGGAATCAAAAAGTTTGGCGCGCATATGAAAGGCTGTTATGCATTGTCTTCGAAAGGTGTTGCTTTAACTCCTTCGAAAGGTCTTCATGCAAGCGGAAGCACCTACTTTGATAGGTGCTTGCTGAAGCGGAAGAATGCTTTCGACCCTTTTGAAAGGCTGTGATACTTCTAGACTTTGACTGTAGCATCCCATCGACCCTTTCGAAAGGTCTTTGTGATAACCTAGTTTTTGGTCATCTGTTAATTGATAATTAACAAGATTTAATTTATTTAAAGTACTGATTTGTAAGATGGACAAATAAGATTTTGATAAATATCTAGAAACGATAGATCTTTTAGTAAATTAATAAATATATAAATAGAGATGTGCAAACTTTATAATATTGAAAATTTTAAGTGTATATATATATTGATTAGAATACAATGTAATATATATATATATATTATAATTGGGAGGTTATGTTTTGAATTAAATATAATAATTTTCAAAAGCTATTTAAGGGTTAAATTCCAATATATATATATATATATATATATATATATATTTGTATATTTATTTATTAGTGTATAATAAATTTTAAAATCATTTTTCTTAAGGTTATATAAATAGTTATAAAAGGAAATACATTAATTAAAATAGAAAATATTAAAACATGAGATACATATATAGAAAATTACATAAAAATATTTTTTAAACATTTATACATGTAAATAAAGACAAGTGTAATCATCTTAACATGAAATAAACAAGTGTTGTAAATCTTAACATACATTAAAACAATTGTAACAATATTATCATGCAAATATAACAAGTGTCACAATTATTTCTTTCTTTTATTTTTAAAATATTAGGAAATTAAGGCTATAAATATATCTTAACTCTACTCTTCTCATTTTTTTTATTTCAAACCAAAGAAAATCAAAGCCTGTAAACAATATACAAACCAGAAAATCATCAAAATAACAACCCTTTATAAACTTGAGAATAAAAAGAAAAATCAAACAAACCTCTCAACAACCAAAAACAGGAATCAAACTAAAGGGAAAAATAAAGCAACAACTTCAGATTCAAACTAAGCAAAGCAAAGATTCAAGTTAATTCAAAACTGAGCAAGATCAAAATCAAGAGTAGACTTCAATTTTTCGAAGCCCGTTCTTTGTTCATCGTCAAAACAGGCGAGTAAACAATTTTTAATAAAAGCTAAAATCTGTTCTTATCTTGGATGCAAGTGGTAAATATGTGTAGAATTATTGTAGATATGGTTTGAATGGTGATTACATGCACATAAATATGAAAAGGGCTGTGCATGTCTGTATATATGTAAATTATCTTCTCTGTTTGAATTATAGACACAGATTAACACAAATAAAATCTTACCATCACAAAGAAACAGTGTTAGACTATGATCATTAAAAAGGAAATGCTTGAAACAATGTAATTTCTTTTCTAAAGATAGTTTCAAGTAAAAATATTTAGTAAGTATTATGAATATAAGAAATTACAGTGAATCAAATATAAGTCAAAAATCGATGTCCATAATTTCGTGTTTGGATTTCATAATCAGATTTGTATTAAAAAATGATGTTTTTTGATAATCATTCCATAAATTTAAGTTTATATTTGTGGAGTATTTCTGAGTTGAATGGTATTTGCATTCTCGTCAAATTCAGACGATCGCGAGGCTCGGGGCTGTCGGGGTTGAGGCCGTAGATTGTTTGTTGATCGATGATCATGGGAAAATTGCTCGGAGGGATTCTAGATCACCGAGGCGGATGGGTAATGGCAAACTAGGGTTCTAGGTCCTCATTTGGTCGACTTCGGTTTCGAGGTGGGTATGATGTCGTCGAAGCCCGGTCTTCGTCGGAGTGGGTGTAATGGAAGCTTAAGACTATGGCGAAACTTTGGTCAGGGTGTCGAGGTTTCTGGTGACTGGCGGTGGGAATGCAGGGAGGTTTTGGATGTCAAGTTTCGTTCCAGTGGGTTCGATCAAGCTCGGTTTTGTTTTTGTGATCAATTCGATGATCTGGGTGTTGTGTTGACTGAGGGAGTGGCCGCCGACGTGTCGATGGTCGGAGCAAGGATCGAAGTGGGTCGGATCGCTTGTGCATGTGCACGAGTCTTCATCAATATCTATTGTTGTTGCCGTGATTTGATGCTTCGGGGAAGTTGGTGATTTACTCGAGGTCGTTCTCGAGTTCGATCGGAGTAGTGATTGAGTTTTCGCTCGGGGTAGGGATCGGGTTTATCTCGGGGTTTTTGGAGTTTGGGCTCGGTCCTGTACCGAAGTATTTTTGCATAGTTGATAGTAAATAAATAAATCAAGTTTTATAAGCAGAGGTAAAATTTTGTCAAGTTTTAAAGCAAAGTTTCAAAGCCAATAGAAACAAGTATTCAAAGTGTAAATATTTATCAAATTTTCAAGAACAAGTTTCAAATATAGAGTATAGGTCTAATGTTTTATCTTGAATTTAATTAGAATTTTGGGTAATTATAGATTAATTAAATTAATGAAGTGATTAAAGAGAAATTAATTAATTAATGATTAAGGATTAATTAATTAATAAATAAGGGTCATAAAATAATTAATTAGAGATTAATTAATTTGTAATTAGAGATTAATTAATGAAGTAATTAGAGACTAATTACTTAAATGATAATTACTTAGTGTAAGTAATTAAAGGATTAATTTGTTAAGGGTTAATTAATTTAATTAGTAATTAAAGGTTAAAATTAATTAATAATTGAAGGATAATTAATAATTAGAGGATAATTAATTAATAATTAAAGGTTAATTAATTGAGGATAATTAACCAATGGGATAATTACTTAATGAAAGTAATTATGGATATTTAATTTAGATGGATAATTAAAGGATGATTAATTAATGGTTTGTAATTAATTAATGTTAAATAAGCAGGATTTAAAAGTAATTAAATTAATTAGAAATGGTACAATTAATTTATCTTGCTTATAGATGATTAAGATATATCGAATGACTTAGATCATTTGATGTCTCTGATATGTGATTTGTGATGCTTTGTGATATGAGATACCTTGGTTGAACTGTGATATTGTGGGTTATCTATCTGAGATGAATTGTTGTGTGAATACGAAATCCTGAATATAAGTGTATTGTTTAAACTTAAACAATTTGGCTTAAAGAATAACATTGGATTCGAAGAGACCGGGGTTGGGTATTAGTAAATACCCGAAACCACTTCGATTTGCAATCTACAATAATTTTTTATTGATTTGATATGTGCAATCAATAGGCTGGAATGGAATAATTTAAGTAAACTGGACGATTGAAACTATGTAGTGGTACTTATGGATTGTTTGTGAAATAAGTGTTGACTTTAACAAGAAAGAACTTACGGTAAGGTACAAGTTACCCTGGTTTGCAACTATTTTTTATAACATAGTATTTCAAAGTTATACGGGTTTACTCGCGCTGGTTTCCAGCCTGACCCGAGTGTTGATTGTAATGTTCGGGTCAGACTGAGTATTACAAATTTTCAGGTTAGGACGTTCTGGAGCTCAGGTGGCAAGCTGGATGGCAGGGACATATGGAGTATATTCCGCTGTGTATTGTTTGTATTCTGGGACAAGTTAATTATAACTGTCCAGTTTATGTATGAATGATTGTACTTTGATGTATTGAATGCAAATTGACAGATACAACTTTTCTTTATATAAATGCTATTATTTGATATTATATTTTGGTCCGCTGCGAATGTGATATTATGTGTTTTGTTTTCTGTTTCTTCTTGTACCTCTTTTCTTCTTTACCCTAAAAATCGGGAATTTTCGGCATTCGATTGCTCGGCGCTTCTACAGTAAACGTATTAGTGTCGAATTCTCGAGGTCGAAAATTTCGGGTCGTTACAGTCTTGCTGGTGCTTCTGTCTTTTGGTCTTCTTAGCTTTCTATTTAATATGGTTTCGACATGGTATAAAGGAAATTTTGTGGTAACATCATGCATTGCTGTTTTTTTCTCCATGTAATAAAAATGCAATTTGTGGTATGCCAACCCTTCTGATTATGCAGGACATTCAAAGATTCTAGTGGTTTAACCGGTCAAATGTGAGAATCGCAATGATCGTTAATTTCTGTTTTTCTGATTTAATTGTAAAATTATTTCAATTATCAAAGTTTAACCAATATAATTAGTATATTAAACTTTAAATTATTAGTTTTGAATATTTTATAACAAATATTAATTGGAGTTACTCTATTACAATTTTGTTAGAGCAAAACTATAAATTTCCTTAATTTTTAAGATGAAATATGGTTGGTTCAACAATAATTTATAAATTGTACAGTAATAATGTATTATGTCGTTCAAATTTGACAACATAATCCAATAATTTAGTAGCTAAGTTTATGAAATTATTTTTTAAAGGGATTATATAAAAAAAGTATAGTGAAGCTATAATTTTTACTCAAATTTGAAGAACCATGTGGTTTAAAGAGATCGGTATAGATGTTTTTTGTGGTTTTGATGTTAAACTGTGAGTTCACACAAGCGCAAGATTATATCATTATCAGGTCCACAACACTTCAAGATTGAAGATTAATCGTGATTGGACCGAGGTTGGAGTGGGTCATTTAAAACACCACTTAAATCCCTACAAAATGGTTATTTCAAATTCATCACAAATATAGACCATATTTTCATTACAAAGAGATCGGTATAGATTTTTTTTGTGGTTTTGATGTTAAACTGTGAGTTCACACAAGCGCAAGATTATATCATTTTCAGGTCCACAGCACTTCAAGATTGAAGATTAATCGTGACTGGACCGAGGTTGGAGTGGGTCATTTAAAACACTGCCTAAATCCCTACAAAATGGTCATTTCAAATTCATCACAAGTATAGACCATATTTTCATTAGATTGAATTTTATATCTACGTTTTCAAAGCACGCTGTATGCATCTAAACAATGAACAGTGTATGCAATTTTTGTTGTTTCTTTTCTACTTTGTGTTTGTGCACAAACACAAATTCATTAACTTACCTTTTTAATAAATTTGTAGCGAAACTTTAGTCAAACAAGTAATTTTAGATAGTTCTAACATTTGCTCTTTTACGTCTTATAGTGAAGCAAAGTAAAGAAAATTAAAGACAAAATTTTAGAATAGACTTGCAAAAACTACCTATTAGTCCTTACTGAAAACTAATTATAAAACTATGCATGTTTATATATAACTTACCCATTATAATATGTAAGCTATATTTAGAAAAAAATTAAAGCTTGTGCATTCCACATGGAATGCACAAATGTGATTTCTGTTGTGTAATAAACAGACAACAATTTAATTTTTTTAAAGCTTGCACATTTATGAAATGTGCGAGCTTTATTTTTTTTTACATATAGCTTGCGTGTTCCAAAAATTCATAAGGTATATTAAAATTAGGTCTAGTTTTACGATTAGTTTTCATAGAGGCTTATCGATGGAATAGTTCTTTTGTGGCCCAATTTCAAAATTTAGTTTCGAAAATAATTGTTTTTTTACTATTTAAGAAGGTGGTGTAATTGGGAGTTCGTTGGCTCAAATATATTTTTATTAACTGCAAAGTTCTAAAAATAGCTTTACATGTCTTTAATGATAATATGAATATAAACACAATCTTTTGATCTGATCGCGAAGTTCTAAAAATACTCTTATGCAAATAAGTGATCGGGAGTTCGAACCCACACAAAATAAAAATTAACATTTGTTTTCAAATTGAAATTTTGGAACCTAAAGAAAACTACAACTTCGAAACCCTGTTTCGATAAACAAATTAAAAAAATCTTTATATTTTTCAGTTTGTTTTTATCAACACTATATATAAATTCTAAATTAATTATTTTATAAGAGGATTTTATACACACGTGCGTTTGCACGTGCCAAAAATCTCGTAAATTAACAACTATGTTACAAAAACATTTAACTGGGTCGAGCTACTTAATGGCTTCATACTCTCTAAAATCCTAGTGGCAAGAAATGCAACGTAGACTAAGTCCATATTCATAACGTCAAGTAAATCTAACTTCCAATAGCTACTTTCAGTAGTCTTTTTTTCCCTATATAAACACTACCCTAAATCACATTCTCTATGCATATAAAAAATTCAACCACTCCTTTCTTCATTCAAATTCTCGAATAAAAAATATGTTTATATGTAAACTGTTAATAGTGACACAATTCTTACAATGGATGGGGGAAAGACTGAACAATTAGAAATTACGCGTATCTCAAAATTTCATATCTCTACTATTAATAAAGAGAATTCAATGAATAAGCTTCCAAGGTGACATTTTTAAATTCTGAAAATACCCACCACTCATCAACAGAATCTCACCAGCATTTTGCAATCTCCACTACCATTTTCTTCCCGACCATCCATCAACAAAATTTATTTGCATTGAACACCACCAAAAAAACTGCTTGAAATAAATATGTGGCGGCTACAAAAGCTTTTGCACTTATAGCTTACATTAATTTTTTATTAAATAAAAAATAAATTTCTCTAGCAGTGCGATTTACTCTAGTAGAAATAACATTGATTCCTAGACAATTAATATATTTTTTAAAATGACATCGAAAGAAACATCTTGGGAAGAAAGGATAATTGAGATAAAATAATTAGAAATAGGATCACGATTGGTTAGTGGTAGATTATCCCAGTGAATATATGGTATCGACAAATTCTGTATTTGCTTCATAATGCAAAGAGAATCTTTAAAAAATTATGTGACAAAGTTCAAATATCGTGTTTAAACCAATGGAGTTAAAACGAATGACGATTGTTAGTAAACTTAATTTGCAAATGAAGATTGAAAGATTATTATTTTGTAAAGAAA
This sequence comes from Allium cepa, assembly GCA_030765085.1. NCBI lineage: Eukaryota > Viridiplantae > Streptophyta > Magnoliopsida > Asparagales > Amaryllidaceae > Allium > Allium cepa. Next base: position 645,471,861 of record CM060939.1, on the reverse strand, counting down.
AAAAATGAAGCTTTACTGCATTACTTTCTTTCTAAAGCTGTTATATAAACTCTATTTATAGTAATACATCTCCAAAATGAACGAAGGAGATGTATTATATTCAATTGCTAGTAATCATTCTCCATAGCTTACTATAATTATTATAGATTTTTTTAGACATTTCTAGAATAGGTAACTCTAAAGATTCTTTAATACAACATATATCTACATTATTCTCTAGGCTAAATTTTAGCCTTCTATTAATTATTTCGTAAATGTCAAAATTCAAATTGGTTAAAATCCTAGTAAACTTGGTTTTGTAACTGTTACCAAAAAATTCAATCTTTATATTTAACATGCTTTGGCAGGAATAAAGGAATCATCCCATCTTTCTTTATGGTGTTGTTCTTTCTTCCCATTGTCAAGATCTTCAATGCAGTTTCATAAATCCTATTTGTCATTCGTTTCGTCCTCCATCATTACAAAAAATACTCCAAAAAGTAAACATTCTAGCACCCAATTTGTTTCAGTCATATTTAATTTTAAATGAATCATATATGTGATCTTTGCATTCTTTTGTAAGTTTGCTCATGCAACCTTTGACCAATCCATTACCTTTGCATGTTTCCCAAATTTTGCTTTCGCATGACATTTTAAAAAATATTGATTGCAAAATAAAATGGTTCAGAATAGAAATTATATAATTTATTCTCACCTCTTTATTCTCACCTTTGCGATTAACCATTTCTATTTTTACTTCTTCAATATTATTTAGTGCCATTTCTTCAAAATTTTGCTCATATTTTAAAATGTTTTTACTCATGTTTTAAATGTTTTTGCTCATGTTTTAAATCTTCTTTAAGCTTTTGAATATCATTTCCTTGGTTCATGTCTTTTTCATATTCTTCTCCTTTGCTTTCATGCTTTCCGTCATTTGCATCATCTTCGTTGACTTTATCTTATACAACTTCATCTTTTTCATTATCTTCTATATTTAATTAATTGGCAGTCTCCTTTTTCACTTTCTTGATTTCTATAAGCTCTTCATCTTAATTTCATCCTTCCGACTCTCTCCTTAATTATTTTATTGATTCTTGACAACTCCTCTGCAAGTTTCTTCTCCGTAACATTCTTTGTTTTCTCTTTCTTTGGAGCATTCACTCTTATCTCATAGTTTTTCTTTTCGTCCTTCTCATCAGCTGACATTTTTTTCATTATATTTTATTTTGTTTTTTAGCTCTCATATCCAAATACCATGTATATTCATCTTTAATTTCAATTACTTTATGTTCCCATAAAAGTGAAAAATCTTCTTCCTCTTGTTTAATGAAGTTAGAACGTTCTTGGAATTTAGTGAAAGCTTCTCTACATTCAGAAGCAAAATGCCCAAAAAAATTTACAATTGTAACATTTTTTTGTAATTTTTTCATACCATGGCCTTTCTATTTGTCTCATGTTTCCTTCTTTTACTCGACCTCTTGCAATATATGCATTTTGCATTTTCTCATCTTTATTAATGTATTTGTAGTTACTTCTTTCATAACTTTGACCAAGATCTCTTTCGCTTTGTCTTTGACTTCTTCCATTTTTAAATGTCTTGTTTTATCGTAAGATGAGTATTATTTGAAAAACTTGTTCTAATGGCTCTTCTTTAACTTCTTTTTTTCAGTTTTTCTTCATTGGCTTGAAGTGAACCAATCAGTTGATCAACAAACATGGATTTTAATTGCATAGAAATTTTAATTGCTGCAGCTATATAATTAAATTTTACATCTAATGATCGTCAAATTTCTCGACAACTATATAATATTCCATTTTTTCCTTCCATATCTTCCCTTTTGATGTACGATAGATAAAACACTCGAGAAGATAATCATCAACGGATTCTGATGATTTCATCATTATAAGAAATAAAAGCATTTTCAACGACTCAAAGCCATCGACGGTTGTTAGAAATAACCATCGGCAACAAGGCTATCGAAGGATGGTCTTTCCAACGACTTTTTGATGCCTCCATCGATTAGTTTCTGATGGCTGGCGAAGATATTTCCGATGGCTTCCGACGTCCAATCGTATACACTGGTAGATTATGGTTTGCCAAAAGTGTTATCAACAGCCGTCAAAATTCGTCAAAACTTGGAAAAATAGCTATTGGAAGTCGTCGATGGTCGTCAGAATGTTATTGCCAAAGGGCCATCAGAAGCCATCGATGGCCGTCAGAAATTTGGAAGTATTTTTTTTATGCCAACAGCCTTTAACACCTAAACAAACATACATATCAGTATATACCAATCTCTTAATTTTACATATATAACTCATACATATCAAAGCCTAAATCACATATATGACATCAACAGTAACAAAACATCAATATTTACGACAAATCGAACTCAAACAACCCACAACTACTCAAACACCCCACATCTCAAAATACATCACAAAATGTATCAAACAAGTCCAATATCATCTCAAAACAACTCAAATCAACATCACACATCCAAAATCTCAAAATGTATAAAACAACTCAAATCAACCTCACGTATCTCAAGCATATACAAACAAACCCAACTCCCAAACATCATACCAACAAAGTCAAACTACCTCACCCATCTCAAAGTGCATACATGTACAATATTCCAAACTAGTATAAAAAATCATATTTATCACTACTCATCGCCTCCGAATCCACCTAAAATGATCCATGCTTCTGCACATATGCAGCAAGATGCTCGACCAACTTGGTCAGCTCCACAGCCCGACGCCTGTCTCATTGCTCCAGCTCCGCAATCTTTCTTTTCAAACCTTGAATCTCTATGTTGTCCTGGGCTTTTTTGTAAACGCTTTTCCTATATCTAGCCTGTAACATTATTTAACAAAGTGTGTGAGTTTCCTGTACTGTGAGCAATAAAATTTATATTTTATACATTATTCATAAATATAATATACATAAACATGACCACTTGATTCCCGAAACCATAATGCCTATTTCGTGATATCAGCTCCATGACTATGCCAAAGATTACATCCTCTATGTCAGTAGTTAGCTCTTCCCTTCCCGATCCCTACAACACTTTCTTCCATTCTCGCATGAATTTTCCCTACTATTCCAAATAAAATTACAATTAAAAGTCACTTTAAATTATTTACAACTTATTATTCAAAGTGATTATCAATAACTCATAATCTAAAATAAGCTTACCCATGGCCTGCTGTGATATTGAGTCATGCCGAGTGTATGTTACTGTGCCATCTTCATTTTCATGCTTGATGGCATGAGTACGAGCAAACACATCCATGTATGAAATAGGCCATCCATGCTCTCTTTCCTGAAATAATTATTACGTATTAGTGTGTGTGTTTGTACATATACACACACAATTATACAATGTAATAACTATTTATAATCGCAATTTAAAATTTTACCAACTCTTGATGATAACGCTGAAATGATTTCGAACCCCTGCGGTGTGTGGCTGGAATTTTATTTCTATCCACAGAGTTCCTCTACAAATTTGTCTATAAATTTAAAATTAACATTATATTTGATAATGCAATTATTATACTTATTCTACTAAATTTTTAATAAATTTACGAGACTAGTAAACTTACCTTGACTTCATCATTATTCTAAAAAGCAACAAAAATTATCATACTTTTGCACTCATCCACTTAGGCTTTTTCCCTTTTTCGATGCTCAAAATCTTATCGCGGTAGCTTTTACACATCTTCTTCATCCAATAATTTTTACATAGGAGAATGTCAGGTTATTGTAGCTTTACCGCCTGCTGCACATCGAAAACAGACAATTTATACATTTATGCTTAGTCAACAAATTGTAAAGTGGTATGTATAAACTGAAATACACACTTACACTTACAATAAAGTCCTGCTAGATACACTCTAATATGTAAGGCAGAATCTAGACCCACCTAGGCCAGTATCCGATCAACATGCTCTTGTAAGCAGCCTTGGAAATAGCCAGAACAACTTCCGAGGGCTTCAGTTCAAAGAGCATGTATTAAATATGATATAGACCTTTAATTAGTCATGAATAACATATCACACACAAAATATTTATGATGTTGCAATGAATTTGATACTTACCCACTCGCTTTAACTATTATTGTCACTATAGGATACTCTGCCTGCTGTGATGTGCTGCCGCCATCACCTCCCTCGTCGATCCCTTTTTGGCTAGAAGAAGGAGAATTTAATGACTGTAAAGATCTACGACGGTGCCACATAATATTTGTCGTAGACATTTCATTTTATTAAGCGAGAACATATCATTATGGTAAAACATGTCATTTTTTAAGAAACATTTAACATTAATAGTCACATAAATTATCTTCTATCAAAATGTGCATTAATAATTAGCCTTCATCGCTTTCTAATTCAAGCTCAGTCATTTACTCCATTTCGTTTTCCTCTGTACTCTCAAATGCTTCTACTAAAATATTTGGTTCATCGTTTAGTGGTGCAAAATCAATATGATCGTCGATTGTTATTATTCTATTATTTTTCTTGAAATCTAAGCTTGTTCGTCTGGAATATTATTACCATCAAATGTAAATCTTTCCTTTGTTTTGAAAATTGCCGACCAATCTACTTTATCTTTTGTTAGAGATGGATACGAAGCATATATAATAAACTTGTAGTGCTTGTAAAGTACAAAAGGATCATATTTATTGTAATGCATGGCATGTTTATTTCAATAAGATTATAATCTTTGTGCATGTTGATTTCATAACCTGGAACATTGTTAAACCAATTTCATCTAAATAAATAACTTTCTCCATAGGTTGTATAAAACAAGTCAATTCCAAAACTCGGTTAACATGATGTAAAAATCATTTATACGATTATTTGAATTATCATTACCTTTAACAAATACACCGGTATTGTTAGTTAATTTTTATAGCACTATATTCTTCGGTGTTGAATTTAATCCATTGACGAAGAATATTGGATATGTTTTGACATTTCTTTTTAGTCCCAACATAATATGTTTTAATCCTTTTTTGACTACACAATTTCGCAAATAAAAAAACGTACTTTGGAAATCAATCAGCGAATTCTCTACCGAGATCGTCGTGTGGATGTTGTGATTCATAAATACTACAGATATATATCTATATATATAATATTGCATTATAATTTGTACATCTATACATATAATTGAAATAAATATGAATTTGTAAATGCATATATCCAAAATTATTTCTTAATAGTACCTGACAAATAGTGCAACTTCAGCACAATTAAGAACATATGTATGCGCTACATGGTAATCTCTATCGTCTAACCATAGTCTCACACATTTTCCAACAGGTCGGCCATATTGTCTAAAAATAGATAACATTCATTCAAAAGAATCTTGTCCATTGCCTTCATCATTATGTGGAACAGTTTCAAACGATAAGTTTACATGGTCGCTTAAATAATGAGACAAAAAGAATGTGCTTCTTCTTCGATGTATGATTTGCAAATCGAACCTTCAACTCATACTTTTTGTCTAACTTTTTTCTTCAAATGATTTAATTACCTATTAAACAATTATTTCAAATTAAATTTTACTTGTGTAATTAAATTAGTATTTAACATACTTAATATTATTACCTCTCAAATGGATACATCCATCCATATCGCATAGAACCTTGAAGTTGTGCTTCGGATGGAATATGAACAGGTAAATGCACCATTACATTAAAGAAACTTGAAATATTTTCTCCAGTTTGCAAAACAGTATATAGATATCTACTTCAAGTTTACATAAACGTTCAACTTTGAATGTTGTTAAACAAAGCTTTTTATAGTACAAACTAATTTTCGTTATAACTACCTAAACTTTTAGAGATAACAGTTCTTTGACAACAATGGGTAACAAATTTTCCACCATTACGTGGAAATCATGACTTTTCATCTCACTTAGTTTATTTTTGAAGTCGATACATCTACGGAGATTAGAAGAAATCCCATCCCTAAATCTTAATCCTTCCACCCATTTTAGCATAAGTTTTATTTGATTATTGTCTAACTGATAGCATGTTTTGAGTTTTTTTACTATTGTTTGGCTTGATATGAAGCTCAGGAAGACGCTTATAAAATTCTTCTATATCACATCTTGATTTCAAATTGTCTTTAGTCTTTCCCTTAACATTCAAAATTGTATTGAACAAATTATCAAACATGTTTTTCTCATTGTGCATCACTTCAATATATGACAAAGTAAGATATCTTTCCAATAAGGTAACTCCTAAAATATACTTTGTTTGCACCAATTATGAATAGTGATTTACTTGGAATTTCAATCCATGCTCCAGTTTCATGTGTCATTAGTATTCCTTTATAAGTTCATATATTCCTTCGTTTGACCAAATCGTTAGTGGTTGCATAGTCTCTGCTCAATTAGTTGTGAAGTTTTTCCTATCTCTTCTAAAAGGTTGATTAGTATGGAGAAAATACCAATAACAATCAAACCATGAAATTTTATTCCCATGTGGTAAAGACAATATTCATGTTTCTTCCACACAAGGACAAGCTAGATGACTGGCCTTACTCCAATCTGAAAGCATTACATACACTAGAAAAACACCAATAGTCTATAACAAAGAAGCAAACATATGAATTTTTTTTTAAAATGTCATATGTTTCAACTCCTTCATGCCATAGCATTTTCAACTCTTCAATTAATGGTTGGAAATAAGCATCAATTCCTTGTGTCGAATCATTAGGTTTATGGATGAGAATAGTGAGAAACATACATGGAGTTTTCATACACATCTACGGAGGTAAAATGTAATATGTAATGATAATAGTCCTAGATGAATATTTAGAACCAAATTGAGAGAATGGTGAAAATCCATCCATACATAAATCAAGTATAACATTATGGCTCTATGTTATAAAAGCTGGACAAGTCTTATCAATATGTCTCCATGCTTCTCTATCAGCTGGATGTGTTGGAGTACCTTCTTCCAATGTTCTCACACTATGTCGCCTCATATGTGGTGAAGTTACAAAAGATGCATATTACCTTTGAAGTCTAGAAGTAATGGATAAGTAATGCATTCTCTTATATAGAACTTCTTTTCCCTTCTTTTTTCTTGGTTTGTATATTTCCTTGTTACATATTCGACACTTCCTAAGATCGATGTCCTTTTTCCAAAACAACATGCAACCACTTAAACATGTATCTATCTTTCGGCATGGTAAACTGAAAGCAGACATAATTTTTATCACTTCATAATGTTTTTTGCACATTAGATTATTGGATGACATATGTTGTTCTGCAGCTTGGACAATAGTTGTAAATCCGGCTTCTGTGAAGTTGAATTTAGATTTCATAGCAATATATTTTGCAGTTACTGATAATTGGGTGCCGCTTTTACAATAATCCTAAAGGGTTTTGTTAGCAGCTTCTAATCAATCATATATTTTCTTTTCTTCACTGTTTGTACTTCTTCGTCATTTACAACATCGTCATCATTTTCAATTGTAGGAAGCATTGGTCATGCTGCATCTTTAACCATATCTTTTATGGGATTCGTCGTAGCATTGTCATTACCCACCTCCTCCTTTGACACCACTAGATTAGGTGCAATAATTTTCCATGACGATCTCACATAATTTACTCGAGCACGAAACCATTTTGACACAAATGGAATATAACCATATCTGGTTTGAAATGTTTCAAATGTTTGCAATTGCTAACAGGCAACGAATTTCTTCGTCATTTCTATTGTTACTTAAGGTGAATTCAATAAATATGTGTACACCATTATAAAATTGTTCCCTTATTAAGCCTCTCAATCCTTTTCATTGATGCATCCAGTACCTCCGATCAACAAAATAACTAACCAATTTTTTATTTCAAAAATATGATAGAAATTCAAAAAATTATCGATCGTTTCGTGGATTGACATTTAATTTTTCAGTTCATTTTAATGTTTTATTAATTATATAATATGTTAACGTTATACACTAATTTATTTATATTTTAATGATTTATTAAATATATAATATTTGACTCTTTAAACTTTTTTTAATAAAATCTTATATATTTTTAATTTTAACAAAAAAATTAACAACTTAAATATAATATTATATTTTCATTTTATTATTTCTTCTTTAATGGTCGGCCATCCTACTTCACATTACAAATACAATAATAATTACATTTCGCATATCATTTCATTTTAAATGATTCAATAAAATTTCGATAGTACTCTTGCTTTGTTCTTTGTATCGTATACGTACACGTGTACACAAGAAAATAAAAGGAAGTGCTGTCGAAATTTTATGACATTTAAGACGAAATGGTTTACAAAATGTAATTATTGTATTATGTTTGTAACTTGTTCAATACAGGGGCAAATCTGACAAATATTGTATCAGATGAATATTAATGTCTGTTTTGTAACAAAAACAAATATCTATATAACGATCATAAACAATACTTGTCAGACGGGATACTAAAACAAAGCCAAATGCTAAAACAATGTACTTTAGTTCAACTACACTAATCAAACACTGAAGTATCCGATAAATTTTAATATTTTATCAAGAGTATAAAATATTACCTATTCAAAGGAAAAAAATTCGACAACACCCAGCTCCAAGAATATGGTCAAGGCCAGGTAGTAATTTCTATTAGCAAAATATTAAGTTCATCTAATACTTTACAAGATAATATTAAAAAAATGCACATAAACTTCCAATTGACTTGGACCCATGAATAAAACATGTTTCGAATCTGGAATATGGAAGCGGAGAGATGTTGAATGTATATAGAAAAAAACATCGGTTGTTTCTAAAAAAATATGGGTAAAAATGCACATTAGTTTTACATTATAAGTAGGTTTCCAAATTTAAAAGAGATACCGTATTAGCAACGTATAATAGAATTTAATAGTATATATGTAACCTTGATTTTTTTTGAAATAGTACTTTATATACAACAAATCACTGTGACAACATATCACATATCAATAAACGTTTGAAGCACACTACGCAAGTTTTGAACTTGTGACCTCTTACACTAAAGCCAAATAACTTAACCACTCGAACAATGATGCTTGTGATAATGGTGTAAGCTTCGAACTTATTTACATGAAATTTAAATTCACAATCCCAAAATTTTAGTTTAAATATACACTAGGTTATCATGAATTATGAAACCTAATAATCACAAAATGACAAGCACCATTTTCCCAGTGGTTAAGTGATTCAGCTTTGGTGCAAGAGGTCACAAGTTCAAAACTTGTGTACCGTGATTCAAACATTTATTGACATATATTATGTTGTTCCTGTGACATGTTGTGTATAAAGTACGATTTAAAAAAATTCACAAAATCCGAATTTTATTGGTTATTTCATAAAATAATTGCATACTACAATGCTTGAATAACACAACAATAAAGGATTAGGGCTAAAATTGTAAACGGATACATAAAAGCCAACCAAAAGGCAAAAACATGCCCATTGACTAACCTACTAACAAAATATATTTTGAATAAATAGGAATAACACTAAATGCGCAAAAAAAGTAGAGTATTTGGATGTACTTGATATAACAATGCATGAATTTAAAATAAATTAGAAGCTATGCGATGATGATAATAGCAATTGAGCAAAAAAAATGTACGGGTAAACGACAAGTTTGAGATGGTGCAAATTTGGTTGTTGGAGAGAGCATGAGTATGCTGAAATGTCGGAGCTATTAAGGAAATGAAGAACAACTCCATAATGACAGCGATATAGTATGGTTTTTGAAGTCTAATCTAATTTGAATATACATTAAGTTATCGCGATGGATCAAAGTACCAACTTTTCCCAATCAAATTTTCATTAGAATCCATGATACAAAAAAAATTAACTCTTTCGAAATATCAAACTTTTTGGGGTAAAAAATGAAATAAGAAACCCCATTAATCCCAAAATCAAAAATATTCCCTTGTTTCATAAAATAATGGCACATTACAATGCTTAGATAACCGCAATAAAATTAGGATTAAGATTAAAATTGCAAATTGAAGAACAAATACTTAAAAGCAAACCCAGCGTCAAAAACACAGCTATAACCACAACCTACTAACAACATATTTTTTGAATAAATAAGAACAATAACAAATGTGCATGAAAAAAGCATTTGGGTGGACCTGATATTACAAATGCAGAAATTTAAAATAAGCTAGAAGCTATGCTAAGTAGATAATAAAACGTACTATTCAAAACTAGGGAAAACTTACTATTCAGATAGGTGCCTTTTTGGTTGTTAGAGAGAGAAAGAAATGGATTTATAAACATGTTTAAGTAGAAATTCATAACCACTTTTGCTGATAAATGATTATATTTCTTTCCGATTGGAGATATTCAAATAGTAGCGATTGGAATATAAGGGTATATGTATTCTTTTGTTGATACCGATTTTACCACCAAATCACGAGAATCTTTTCTGAGCCTAGCCTTTTCAGAATAGTTTTTAAGCCTTCTTCTCTTAGTGTTTTTTCGTCCTTTCAAAAAATAGACTTATAAGTCTATTGTTGCTGAATTATTACAACATTACTGCTTTCTACTATTTTGTTTTTCCCTTTATTCATTTTAGCCCTGTGAAAATTCTTGGGTCAAAAGGTCTAGTAAAGAATTGCTTGAGCCTTTTATAAATTCAATATCAAAATCAAATACCAATAATATAGTTTGTCATCTTGCAGATATTTGTTTTGAAATGATATTTTAACATGGTTTCTAGGTGATTTACACCTATTCGAATAAGGATGTTTCACTTGATTCTCGACGATGAACATTGAAATGGATTCTAATATGGTCCTAAAATTTTCTACCATTGTATATAGCTATGTAAGGGAAATGGAGGTTTGTAATCAAGGCACTTGATTAGAGTTCGCACTAGGGAGGTCAAGTGATATATACTAGTTGGGAATTGAAATTTATGCGACTGAGCTAGTGATCAGATCAGATATTGCATACGGATGATCCATGCATAATGTATGGGCTTAAGTATATATGTAGACTATGTTTTATTGGCTTAGCGAGAGTTCGGGATTGAATCTTCGAGCTGTTATGGGGTAGCTTGAGTGATCTTCTAAGTAATGAGCCTAGATTATTAAGCGAAAGGAACACTTAGTAAATTATTTATCATCCTTCTGCAATGAGAGAGTTTTTAGACCTGAGCAAATGGTGAGTTTTATTTGCTAGTGATTATGAATACTGTTAAATATTGATAAGTACAATTTCTTTTAATTGCTGGTCTTTTTTTTAGAAAAAGGTACTTTACATATAAAATAAGAGCATATACTTTCATAATATGACTCATTAAAATCTTGCATTCCCACTAACCTAAATGGGTGCCTTGCCAGGAAAAACAATACATATCATGTCCATATATTATAATACAACATAGAGAAAGCTAGAAATCCAAGTTGTCAAATAGATGTAGTAATGAAAAAAAGTAGCTACACACTCAAAATTATCCATACGAACAACTTGGGCACTAAAACAAAGAAAAACACTACAAAACCAAGACACGTGTTTGAACCAAACTGTGCAAAACAGGAAACAACAACCGGTCATTATGACTTCACTTATCGATATGCAGGAGAGAGAGAAATCTACAGTTGCCTTTACTAAAATTATCAGATCTAATAAACTCATTCAACCCAGCAATAATGGCAGCAAGTTTTCGTCTCGAGAATTAAAAAGATAAGCAAATTAGTGGCAGATTGAAAGAAATCATCATCACCGAGATCAAGGAGAATGGAGCTCCGAATTTGGGTCGATTTTAGTTCCGAAATTTGAAAAGATAAGCTCAAAGTCTTTACTTATCTTCTTTGAATCCAATTTATTTTGAATTAAGTTCTTGCAGTCTTGAGTTATGAGAATATTTCTTATTTGAACTGGCAATGCGATACCTTTGAAAATCCTCGAGTTTCGTTTGAACCATATGTGCAAAATCAGAGTAGTAAATGCAATGTTCTAGGTATGGTTAAGAAGTAGATTACCGTTCTGATTTCGACACATAATTTCTAAATATTAGATTGATATCAAAAGAATTTCCGATGTTAATTTGAAGCTTATGCATAATTTCTTCCAGAATTTGTCTAGAATATAAGCAATTAAAAAATAAATGGTCCCTATCTTCGTTTTGAGTTAAACAGAGAACACAAGATCGATCTATACCATTATTCCATATGCTAATTCTGTCTTTAGTGTTCAATCTATTTAATTTAGCCAGTAGAGAGCAAATCGACATTTTTGGAGCACAATTTTTACCCAAATAATGGTAGACCAATTAAATTCTGTATATTTGCTTCTAATATGATTCTAGGCCGAATTTAAATTAAACTGGCCATTATTGCTAGGAAGCCAAAACTAGAAATCATGTTGCATCTGATTATGTATTTTGATACTATGCACTATATTTTGTAATTGAGTAGGAACATACTCAAGATGATTTTTCCATTCATTATCTGCTATAAGAGTGGAGACTTTTCTACTATTACCACCATAGACAGACATGGAATTCTAACCCAATTTTTCCACCAATGAAGATCCATTGATCCATGGGTCTAGTCGAATATATGTATTTTCACCATTAACATTTCCTATCAATTAGACCTGTGCACCATTGTCTAGCTCTAAGTAGGAATTTCCAACTATAGGATGCATTGTTATTCATAGCAGCAGTCCAAAAATTAATTTTTTTGCAGTATTTATTACACATCCATTTTTACCAAATTGTTTCCCCTTATAAAAATTTCCAAATCTATTTTACTGCAACGGCTTTTACAATTTCCTCAATTTTTCTAAAACCAAGGCCACCCTCATTTTTAGTTTTACAGACATCATCCTAGCCCATCTTATGAGCTTTAGATTTCCAAATGAAATTAGCACATAAAGAATTGATTCTTTGAATTACAGTTACAGGAAAGAGGGTGAATTGCAACCAGAATTGAATCATTGGATGAATAACAGTTTTCACTAATTCAGTTCTACCACTAATATTGAGCAATTTACTGTTTCAGTATTAATTTTTTTGTTGATTTTGTCTATTAAACATCCAAAGTGCCTTGCTTTAAGTTTGTTCTTAGATAGTGAGATGCCTAAATATATCACTGGAAGGTTTCCAATACTGATATTTAAAATATCAACTATCTGTTGCTTGTTATTAGCTCCTTTACTGAAAAACACAGCGGATTTGTTTTCATTTAAATCAAGGCTAGTTAAATAGTTCAAACTTTGAAAGATGTTCGTAATGCATTCAGCATTTTTTATGTTAGCTTTGGCCATAATTAAAATATCATCTGCATACAACAAGTGGGTGATCATTGGATCAATCTTATAAATAAGGGTGATATTACCTTTCAAGTACTCCACATCTAGATCGATTGTAAGGAACTCCATAGGTATAGAAAATAAGTATAGTGAGAGAGGATCTCCATGTCTTAATCCCCTCAAACTCTCAATAAAACCAAAAGGAGAACCTTCGATTAACACCGAAAAAGGAGTAGATATACACTCATATAAAAGATTAGCGAATATCATAGGGGATCCCATGGAAATCAACATATGATGAATAAATTCTCTATTTATTTTATCATAGGCTTTGTGCAAGTCAATTTTCAAGTAAATATTGTTTGAATTTTTCTTGTTAAATCCTCTAACCATTTCATATTCAAGTAAGGAATTCTCTGTATTAATTCTCCCAGAAATGAAAGCATTCTGATTATATGTAATAAGGTCATTCATATAAGGTTTTAGTCGATTACAAAGAAGGTTGGCTAAAATCTTATAGGAGACATTGCATAAAGAGATTGGTCTAAAATCAGTCATATCCATTGCATCAGATTTTTTTGGAATGAGGCAAATAAATGTATTATTGATTTCTCTTATAATTTTACCATATTGAAGAATGCCATTCATAGCATTCCAAATATCATTTTTAAGTTTCTCTCAATGAACTTTGTAGAATTTCGAATTAATGCCATCAGGCCCAGGGGTGTTATTATCATTAATCTGGAATACAACAGCTTTTATTTCCTCTAATTGAAATGGCTGCATAAGTTGTTTCTTGCATTTTTAGAAAGTATTTTTTTATTAGTAATGCCTGGAAACTGAATTATGGCCTGAGTTGATGAAAACAAATCAGTAAAGTTGATAAAAACTTTATAAGCAATTTTTTATGATGTTGAAGACCATGTTCCATTCGAATTTAGTATAAAATTACTTCTTCGATTTGGTTTAAGAACATTAACTCTACTGTAGAATAAATTAGTTTGCTTATCACCTTTAACCATCCAATTTAATTTCATTCATTGCTCATTATCTATTGCAATTTTTCTTATAACTGAATGAATCTATGATGTTTTCAAATTGTATCAATGTATCAAATTATCATTCAAAGGATTTTGAACTAGATCTTTATATAGTTCATTAGCCTAATCTTTCATTTGAGCAATCACGGCGTGACTGTTTTTGTTACTTTTAACCCATATCTTCAGTGCAGGTTTAGCTGCCATCGGTCTGCATAGAAGTGTATAAAGAGGATTGCCATGAAAATCTTATATCGGAGCATTATGAAAAGATGAATGGTATCCCGCTAGAAGATGCCAAGAGTTGTTATACCTAAAAGGTACCGTATTCTTCTTTTCATTATGTACCATGAATTTGAAATCAATAGGAGAGTGGTCTACTAAAAATTGGCTTCCAAAATTAATATCAAATTGATAAAACATATTCTTCCATAAGTTATTGATAAATACATGATCAATCTTCTGTGAATTTATAAATTTTGTCCTCCTCTCCAAGTAAAATGATTACCAGTAAAATTTGGTTCCACGTGATCAGATAAAGTAATGCAATCAACAAAATCCTGATCACCCACTGAATTATCCATCATTAATTCTATCATTAGGCGTTAGAATAGAGTTGAAATCGCTTGCCACAATCCATGGGAGGTTAAATCTTTTAGACCGCTTAACCAAATAATTCCATAACTCTTTTCGCTTCGCCTCCGCGTTGAAAGCATAAACCGATGTATACAAAATACTAGTACTGTCACGACCCGAAATCTAGCGTTCAAAAATAAACATCAAATACCTCACTTGTATTCGACTGTCGAAGATTCAAACGTTGCACTTCAGTTCGGATGGAGCTTATAACAACATTAGATGAAAGTAAAACAGCGGAAATAAAAGATTTATCATTGATCATAACACAGATACAAAATATATACAATATCCATTACAACACTCATCACCAACATCAGAGTGCTATACATATAATACAACAACAAAATGGTAACACCACAGCGGAACAACAGAGTTTCATATAGTTTCCAACAAACTTCAACATCGATATGGTCTTTCGAAACTCCAAAACACCTTTTAGATCCAAAAGACTTCAAAAACATCTCCAAGCCAAAAGCTTCCAAAATCCGATAGCTTTCCAAAAGACTTCTAAATCCAAGCTAGCTCCAAAATGCAGATAACCTGCTTCTAGGCTGCCCGTGTGGAAATTATGGGCACCAAGAGTTTAGGAAGAGAACAATAAACTTTGGGTCAGTCATGGTACTGGTATGAGTAAACAAAAACAGTTGTTTGAACAAAAACAATTTATAAAAGAAATACATTCATGCTTTTGGATAATGAAACTACCATAAGACCTCCCACACACACAATGCAATCGCAGAATTGGAGGAGATTTATTCTTATGACAGTCAAACATGCTTGACACGAGAAAATTCTTTTGATATTATTATTAGTGCATAGTGTAGAAAACATTTTCAAAAGTATAATATTAATCTTACCCAGCATAGACATTTCGTACTATGCCTACTATAGCTACCATCTAAACAGTGATGACCACCATAAGTAAATGGTAGGATATACAACTAGAACCGTAGAGGGCTCGTATTGGATGATTGGATTTCCAACAATGGTCAGGCTAAGGAACTTCCTACACCAAATAGGTACGCCTCTGGAGGGATGGCCCCGAGAACCTAACTGGATCTCTGCCAACACAAGGCTGGGTTACCTCTGTAACTAGGTAACTACTGACACGAGTATGCCATCTCTCGATCGTTACCGACCTTTATCCGAGGCGCCACTCAACCAACAAATACAAAGCAATAAGTTTGCAGCAACCACATAAGTTAAGTATCTGGGCTCCATACTATGATACCACTTCTTATCCAAAAGAAAATGGACATTCCCTCAGGGGGCGCTACCCCCAAATAACCTTGCTAAAATGATTCCTGTTTCGACCATTACCGGGTTGTGAGGTTCGACGTAGTCTCGTCCACAAAGCTACGCTTTTCACCAAAGCCATGCTTCGATCAACAAATGATTAGCAGCGTTCAGCATGCCACACTACCAAATTGGGGGTATATCACTAATAACCACCAACTACATAACCTGTGAGCTCGTACGTCTCAGAGAAGGGTGTAAGCTAAGAGAATAAATTCTCCGCCAAAACAGAAATGTATTTGAAAGAAATTAGCTTTATATGTCAAAGTGTAATGACATACATATAACCACACAAGTCCGCTTCGGGTTCGAACGGAACCGAAGGCACATCCAAAGAAGCTCTTGCAACCCGGGCATCCACAATCTCGATCGAACTCCCCATCACATATGGAGATCTCTATACCGGAGCAACTCGGTGTAGAGTCATTCGACAGGTTATCCTATCGTTCTCGAAGACAACCGGTCTTTACCGCCGTCTTCAAATGCTATTCATTTCGTCGGATCACTATTCGAAATGGGCTATATGACACATGGTCCTCTCCCGGCTAAACCGAATAGTGAGAGCTTAATATAAAACACGTGGATATATCATTCACAAAGACTCACCATTAAGGTTCGATGTGGGTTTCGGATAACCAACAGGAATCCGACTCCCCGTCGCATCGAAATTCAAATGCCATTTTGCGGGCCAATGGGTTTTCACATTCAATAGAAACAAATCACAGATATCACATCTCAGCAAAAGCAATTTAAATCATATAGATCGCAATCGTATATCAAAGATATTAATCAACACAAAGTATTAGATAATAATCAATCATCTATAATTAAGATGAATTATTCGTGTGATTATAATTAATTAATCACATAATTATTTTCGTTAATTAACCTTAATTAATGATTAATTATTCTTAATTATAAATTAATTAGTCTTTAATTTCTAATTAATAAATATTAATTAATAATTAATTAACCCTAATTATCATTTAATTAACCTTTAATGATTAACGAATAAATTAATTAATTATATTTAATTAATGCTTAATTATTAATTAATTAATCTTAATTACTTATTTAAGTTCTTATTTAAAATAATCTCTTTTAAAAATATAAGTTTAAAAATCCTAAAGTATTTTACTTTCAAAACTTATAACTACATATTTCAACTTAATAACAATCATCAATTTTTTTTTTAAAACCCTACTCCGGAGAGTAGAGCTAGGGGATACAACTGTCCACCACACTGACCCCCCTTTTTAGCCAGCCCAGCCAAGAGCATTAATCCTCTACCATGTTCGGCTTTGTTGAGGATAGACCGCTCAAGGACTTAAGGGAAACATATCCCAGCTGCGGGACTCGAACCCGCAACCTCCAGGAACTTTGTTCCATAGTTGCAAGGTAGTCCTCAACCAGCTGAGCTATGCTCGCGGACAACAACAATAATCAATTTACAAAAGAATAAATTTAGAAATTAAGTTAACTTAGATTGTTAAAGTTTTTAAAACTGGAAATTATAAAACCCGAGTTCAACTTCGAGTGTTACCCGAGACCGTTTCCTTTTGCTTCGAGTTTTACCAAAAATCAACCCGTATGCTTTTATTTTTTAAACTTAGATTTTTTTAAGTGTTAACCCGACGCAAACATTTATTCACTCGAGTTAAGACTCGAGCCGGCACACGAACCTCCCGAAATCTACTTCGAGACATCCATCCCTCCTTCCTCTACCAAGCTACCTGATATAAATCATGCCTCATGCACATGCGCAGTTGGAACGGCCATCTTCGGTCGAAGCTCCGGCCGTCGATAAGTCGGTTACAACCTTCCCAAAACACCAAACCACCCAGAAGTCTGAAACCATGAAGAATGCGCAACCGAGTAGCCTGACCCAACATGGAGGACAAGTTCGACCAACAAATCCTCCTCGTGTCGACGACACAGACCGCCAGAGTCCATGCACCCTCGTCCAGAGCTCCTCCGATGAACCACGCACCGCCACTAATTGCCCTGGTCCGGTCCAATGCAACGTCGACGTTGCAATTGGTCGAATTCAGACCAATACCAAACTTTAAGCTTAAACCCTAGATGAACCACGTTTGGCCACCATGATGATCGGAAATTTTTCCGAGCATTTTTCCCAAATTCCCCGACCATCACACAAGCTTCAACTTCAATCACGACATCCCTCATGCCGACGATCAGCAGAATTCGACAAAAATCCAATATCGTTCAACTTTGAATTTCTCGATCGATTGTTCATTAAAAATCTTGATTTTTCTTCCAAAAATCATTATCTTCAACAGCATTTCAGATGGTATATCTGAAACTAGGATTTGTGATGTTTGAATTTTAACATAATTTGAATTGTGCCTGTATTTTCAAATTTCCATAAACATTTTAATTTATTTTTGCTTAAACCTATTTTTAAAACTTAAATCATGTTTAAATAAGCAACTTCTCTTTGAATTATAAAGTCTAAAAATGATTGAAGAAGAAAAAATCGAATTTTAAACAGGTTTGTATTCTTGTAAACCTGGAACATAGGGTTCATGGCTGTAACATGACATGCACAATAAACTTAACACACATATACACATCTTTGTATGCATGTAAGAAATTTACAATTTTTATTTCAAAACACGATTCAAACAACGGGTAGAATCTATATTTAAAAAGTTTACTCACCTGTGATTTTTGAAAAACAGAGAACTTTTTAAATCTTGGAAAATGTGTTTGCTTTTGAAAACTGAGAACTGGAAGTTGATTGTTTGGAAACTAGATTCTTGACTTTGTTTTGAATTCTGGAATGTTTGCTTCAAGTTGTTGTTGAAGATATCCTTTACTTTGTAAAATTTGTTTTCCTAGTTTGAAACTTGCTTTTGATTTCTTTTGAGTTTCTTTCCTTTGATTTCTTTGATTCTTAGATTTTAATTGTTTTACTGGTTTCTATTCTTCTTTGATCTGGTTTGGGTTTTGATTTTTCCTCGAGCTTCAATTTTTTGAACTGAAGAATAAAAGAATTGAGAGAGAAAATGAATTTTCTTATATAATCTTGTTTCTCATTTTAATTAAATTTTCAAAAATAAAAAAACAAAGAAAATGACACTTGTCTTAAATCATCAACACTTGCTGATTTATTTACTTATAATTCTAACACTAGTTAATATTTGTGTTAAAATTTAACACTTGTATTATGCATGCATTAAGTGTTTTATATTCATTTTAAATTGTATTTTTTCTATTTCATAAATACATTTCTCTTTTATTTAAATATATACAATTTAAAAGAAAATGGTTTGGAATTAATTGTAGATTGAATAAATTACCTATATATATAATTTAAAATCCAAATTATTTTATTAAGACATTAATTTTAAATTTTAAATTCAAGTTCAAATTCAAATTTGAATTATAATCCATTTATATATGTACAAATCAATATTAATTCTATTTGTCTTGAAAAATTTCAAATCAAATTCAAATTAAATTCCAGAAATTCAAACAAATTACTAATTTCAAATTGATAAAATTTAGGGATGTTACAGATTCCCCCCTTAAGAAAATTTCGTCCTCGAAATTTGAAAGAGAGAGAGTGAGAGAGAGACAAACAAAGAACATATGAATATATAAAAGATAGAGAAATGGCTTACCAACCAAGCTGGAATATCCACTCTGCAATTGGGATAGGACTTCTGGATGTTATCCTCTATTTTCCAAGTACAGTCAATTGGATCACCACTCCATTGCACTTTAACTAGTTTCACAATTTTATTTCTCAGCTGCTTTTCATCACAATCAATGATCTTTATCGGTTCTCTCTTTACTGCCATATTTGGTGTGATCTCCAAATCCTGCTGAGCAGCTTCTTCAATAATACAGTCTGGATCGTGCATATATTTTCAAAGATGAGAAACATGAAACACATCATGCACGCCAGATAACCAGCTGGGTAGCTGCACTCGATATGCCAAAGGACCGATCCTTTCCAGTATAGGAAAAGGACCAATATACCACGGTGCCAGTTTACCAGTCTTTCCAAACCTCAATACTCCACGCATCGGAGAAACTTTTAGGAAGACAGAATCTCCAACTTGAAATTCTAGAGCTCTTCTCTTACGGTCGTAATAACTCTTCTGATGACTTTGAGAAGTTTTAATTTCTTTCGAATAAAATCAACTTTTCAGTAGCTTCTTTAATCATATCTGGTCCAAGGATGAGTCTATCACCTGACTCAATCCAGCATGCACGTGATCGACACGAACGACCGTATAAAGCTTCGAAAGGAGCCATTTCCATGCTGGCCTGATAGCTATTGTTATATGAGAATTCAACCAGATGTAAATGGCCCTCCAATGAACCACCAAAGTTGAGAATACAAGCTCGCAAAAGGTCTTCTAAAATTCGGTTAATCCTTTCCGTCTGCCCATCAGACTGCGGGTGATAAGCAATACTGAAGTTCAGTTTGGTTCTCAATGCGGCTTGAAATGCCTCCTACAATCTACTAGTGAAGATCGGATCACGACCACTCACTATACTGCTGGGTATTCCATATAGACAGACGATCTCTTTCACATATAATTCAGCCAAACTTACTGCTGTTCGGGTAGATTTTACTGGGATGAAGTGGTCAGTCTTAGTCAAACGGTCCACAATAACCCAAACCGCTTCATTCCTTTTTCGAGTACGTGGAAACCCGTCGATGAAATCCATCGATACTTGATCCCACTTCCACTTAGGTACCTCCAATGGTTGGAGTAAACCCGCCATCTTCTTTTGATCACTTTTAATTTGCAGACAGGTTGCACAGCGACAGACATAAATAGATATGTCCCTTTTCATTGTTTTCCACCAGAAAGTTCTTTTGATATCTCGATACATCTTATTAACTCCTGGATGGATACTAAGTTTGGACTTGTGACACTCATCCAAAACTTCACATTTTAGATCCGGAATATCTGGAACGCAGATCTTGTCTTTCAATCTTATAACTCCTCTAATATCAACCTCAAAACTAGTATCTTCACCTTGGCATATTCTTTTATAAATTCCTCGAAGAAACTCATCTTCTTTCTACTTTCTTGCGATCCTTTTAAGAAGAGTAGGAGCGATAACAAGATGGGCAAGAATATCATGTTTTCTACTCAAAGCATCGGCAACTACATTGGCTTTTCCGGGTGTATACAGAATATCCAGTTCATAGGATGCCAAAAATTCCAACCAACATTGTTGCCACAAATTTAAATCTTTCTGGGTGAAGAGATATTTCAGATATTTGTGGTCGATGAATAATTTGAATTTTCACCTAAAACAAGAAGGATTTATTAAGTATATATTAAGTTAAGTTGAACTTTAAAATTTTCTTTCAGAAAAGCTGGAGGAGATTCTTACCCAGAAGATAATGTCGCCAGATTTTTAAGGCGAAAATAACAGCCAAGAGCTCCAGATCATGTGTTGGGTAGTTTCTCTCGTGCAGACGTAATTGTCTACTCGCGTAGGCAATCACTCTATCATTTTGGATTAGCACTGCAACCACACCATCACCACAAGCATCTGTATAAATAGTTAAACCTTGATTCCTATTGATAATAGTGAGAACAGGAGCAGTAGTCAATCTCTTCTTTAATCCTGGAATGCTTCATCACATTTTGGAGTCCAATCAAACTTGGCATTCTTCATTGTTAGCTTAGTCAACGGACTAGCTATCTTAGAAAAGTCCTGAACAAACTTCTAGTAATATCCCGCTAAACCCAGAAAACTTCGAACTTCTTTCGGAGTTGTGGGTCGCTTCCAGTCAAGAATAGCGGAAATCTTGCCTGGACCAACATAAATTCCCTCTTCATTAACAATATGGCCAAGAAATCTGACTTCTTTGACCCAAAAATGACACTTAGAAAATTTGGCGAATAGAATGTTCCTTCTCAATATCTCTAAAACAATTATTAGATGCTCAGCATGCTCATCTTCGGTTTCGGAGTAGATTAGGATATCATCAATAAACACATGAACAAATTTATTCAACACTTCTCGGAATACATGGGTCATTAAATCTATGAAGTATGCGGGAGCATTTGTTAGTCCGAAAGGCATGATTAACCATTCGTAGAATGTGTCGAGACCCATGAAAGCAGTTAAGTGAACACGGTCTTCAGCAATATGCAGCTGATGGAATCCCTGGGCTAGATCCATCTTTGAAAAGAATCGTGCGTCGTGCAGTTGATCGAATAACTCATCGATCCTAGGCAATGGAAATTTGTTTTTGAGAGTTAGTTTATTGAGATCGTGGTAATCCATGCACAATCTCAAGGATCCGTCAGACTTAGCTACGAAACCACGGCTGAACCCCAATCGGAAACACTAGGACGTATCAACCCTTTTTCTAACAAATCTCGGGTTTGATTGACTAGTTCAATTCTTTCCCTGGGTGCCATCCTGCGGCTTGCATGAACAACAGGACGAGCATGGGGTACTAAGTCAATTCTAAATTCAATTTCTCTATGTGGAGGTAAATATTTGACCTCTTCGAATACGTCGGGAAATTCCCGGACAATTGGTATAGACTCCAGACTAGGTTCGGGATATCCCAATGTATACATCAGCTTATCTCTCATAGGACTCGGATCCTGGCAAGAGATTTCAATGAAATTTCCAAGTTTCATTTTAACCAAAATCGTTCGATTGTTACAATCTAATTTAGCTTCGTATTTGGTTAGCCAATTCATTTCGAGTAGGATTTTAAATTCGTTAAAGTAGAGAACATAAAGGTTGATAGGAAATTGATGACGAGAATATGTGATAGGGACTTTCCTACAATATAGAAAAAGATTTGTAGGACCACCAACCGGATTCTTCACGCAAATGGGGTCGTTGACAAATTCAGGTTCAAGTTTTAATTCATTTACGGTTTGTTGGGAGATAAAGCTATGTGAAGCTCACGTGTCAAACAAAACTCTAACAACTCTAGCATAAATAGTAAGGTTACCTTCTAAACTCCCTTTCCTTTATCCGCCTTTAAAGTTGAGGGGTCATCTTTTATCGCGTACACTTTCGCTAATTATGCTTGCTTCTTCTTCGGGCAAACTTTAACTCCGTGACCTGGCTTGTGATAGCAATAGCATTCCTTAGTTCTTTGACATATCTTCACGGGTTGATCTTTCTTTACTTGTTTCTTTGGCTTCTTACAATCATTTGAATAGTGGCCTTTCTCTTGAAAGTTATAACAAGTAATATCTCTCATCGAGTTCTCATGATTACTCTTCTTCTCCTTGCCTTGATCCGGCTTCTTCCCTACGAACTTCCTTTCCTTCCAATTCGGATTGCTTAAACTTCTCTTCACTTCTGAAACTTCCTGGTTATCCAGGGTAGCATCTATAACCCATATCGGTCAAATCAGAAAAGGAATCCTTCACGTGGGCTGTCATCCTCTCGTGGTACTTCTTATTCATCCCTTGAGTAAACCTTTCATTCTTCTTTAGGGGGTGTTCACCAGCTCCGGACCAAATTGAGACAATTCGTTGAATTTGTTCAAGTATTCCTCAAATGATAAACTCCCTTGCTTCAAGTCCATAAACTCCTGGTACATTCTAGAGATACCAGCAGATGGCATATAGAGTTTCTCAAACACCTCTTTGAATCGGCTCCAAGTGAATTCATCTTCCGGCTCATCCACTGAAACTGTCTCCCATCAAGATAGAGCTTCCTCTTGGAGTTGCCAAGAAGCTATCAATCTCATCTGATCGTCTTCCAATTCCAGTCCTCTAAAATTCTTTCAAACGATTAAGCTTGTGCTTCGACAATAGATTCCTTGCCAGTAAACGGCTTTCCACCAAGTCTGGAGAAACTTCGATATAGATCAGTCAGATTCGGCTGAAGTTGAACAGGAATAGCTGCTACTGTTGCAGGGCTTTGACCAGTTGTAGTGGAATTTCCCTGTCCCCTACCTTGTCCTCTTCTTCCGCTCATTCTCACTATCTGTAAATAGTAAGAAAACTTGATTTAGGCATACGGACAAGATATCTTAGGGAATATCAAAAGTTTAAAGAAACAGACCAAGAAATTTGAGGGTTTCGGTCTCTTGGGTTATACCCATTCTAGGGTATATTTCACCCTATCTCTAATGAGCCACCTAATGTGTTATACTCCATAGCTAATGTTCTTACTCAACCTTTAGCACTAATACCACTTGTCATGACCCGAAATCCAGCGTTCAAAAATCAACATCAAATACCTCACTTGTATTCGACTGTTGGAGATTTAAACGTTGAACTTCAGTTCGGATGGAGCTTATAACAACATTAGATGAAAGTAAAACAGCGGAAATAAAAGATTTATTATTAATCATAACACAGACACAACATTGATACAATATCCATTACAACATTCATCACCAACATTAGAGTGCTACACATAATACAACAGCAAAATGGTAACAACACAGCGGAACAACAGAGTTTCATATAGTTTCCAACAAACTTCAACTTCGATAAGGTCTTTCAAAACTCCAAAACACCTTTTAGATCCAAAAGATTTCAAAAAGATATCCAAGCCAAAAACTTCCAAAATCCGATAGCTTCCCAAAAGACTTCTAATCCAAGTTAGCTCCAAAACACGGATAACCTACTTCTAGGCTGCCCGTGCGGAATTTATGGGCATACAGAGTTTAGGAAGGGAACAATAAACTCCAGATCAGTTATGGGACTGGTATGAGTAAACAAAACTGTTGTTTGAACAAAAACAATTTATAAAATAAATCTGTTCATGCTTTTGGAAAATGAAACTACCATAAGACCTCCCGCCACACACATAATGCAATCGCAGAATTAGAGGAGATTTCTTCTTATGATAGTCAAACATGCTTGATACGAGAAAATTCTTTTGATATTATTATTAGTCCATAGTGTAGAAAATATTCCCGAAAGTATAATATTAATCTTAGCCAGCATAGACATTTTGTATTATACCTACTATAGCTACCATCTAAACAGTGGTGACCACCATAAGTAAATGGCAAGTTATACAACTAAAACCGTACAACGCTCGTATTGGATGATTGGATTTCCAACAATGGTCAGACTAAGGAACTTTCTACACCGAATGGGTATGCCTCTGTAGGGACGACCTCGAGAACCTAACAGGATCTCTGCCAACACAATGATGGGTTAACTCTGTAACTAGGTAACTACTGAAACGAGTATGCCATCCCCCGGTCGTTACCGACCTTTATCCAAGGCGCCTCTCAACCAACAACCACAAAGCAATAAGTTTGCAGCAACCACATAAGTTAAGTATCTGGGATCCATACCATGATAACACTTCTTATCTAGAAGAAAATGGGCATTCCCTCAAAGGGCGCTACCCCCAAATAACCTTGCCGCAACGATTCTTGTTTCGACCATTACCAGGTTGTGAGGTTCGACGAAGTCTCGTCCACAAAGCTACGCTTTTCACAAAAGCCATGCTTCGATCAGCAAATGATCAGCAGCACTCAGCATGCTACACTACCAAATTGGGAGTAAATCACTAATAATCATCAACTACGTTACCTCTGAGCTCGTATGTCTCAGAGAAGGGTGTTAAGCTAAGGGAATAAATTCTCCACCACCAACAGAAATGTATTTGAAAGAAACCAGCTTTATATCTCAAAGTGTAATGTCAGACATACAACCATACAAGTTCATTCCAGGTTCGAACGAAACCGAAGGCACTTCCAAAGAAGCCCTAGCAATCCGGGCATCCACAATCCCGATTAAACTCCCCATCATATATGGAGATCTCTACACCGGAGAAACTCAGTGCAGAGTTATTCGACAAGTTATCCTATTGTTCTCGAAGACACCCGGTATTCACCATCGTCTTCAAATGCTACCCATTTCGTCGTATCACTATTCGGAATGGGCTATATGACACAAGGTCCTCTCCCGGCTAAATAGAATAGCGAGCGATTAATTTAAAACACGTGGATATATCATTCACAAAGATTCACCATTAAGGTTCGATGTGGGTTTCGGATAACCAACTGGAATCCGACTCCCTGTCGCATCGAAATTCGAATGTCGTTTTATGGGCCAATGGGTTTTCACATTCACACAGAAACATATCATAGATATCACAGCTCAGCATAAAAGAATTTATAGCATATAGATCATAATCATATATCAGAGATATTAATCAACACAAAGCATTCGATAATAATCAATCAACTACAATTAAGATGAATTATTCGTGTGATTATAATTAATTAATCACATAATCATTTTCATTAATTAACCTTAATTAATGATTAATTATTCTTAATTATAAATTAATTAGTCTTTAATTTCTAATAAATCTTAATTAACAATTAATTAACCTTAATTATCACTTAATTAACCTTTAATGATTAACTAATAAATTAATTAATTATCTTTAATTAATGCTTAATTATTAATTAATAAATCTTAATTGCTAATTTAAGTTTTTATTTAAAATAATCTGTTTTAAAAATATAAGTTTAAAACATCTTAAAGTATTTTACTTTCAAAACCTTTAACTACATATTTCAACTTAACAGCAATCATCAATTTAAAAAAGAATAAATTTAGAAATTAAGTTAACTTAGATTGTTAAAGTTTTTAAAACTGGAAATTATAAAACCCGAGTTCAACTTCGAGCGTTACCCGAAACCATTTCCTGTTTGCTTCGAGTTTTACCAAAAATCAACCCGTATGCTTTTATTTTTCAAACTTAAATTTTTTTTAAGTGTTAACCCGGCGCACACATGAATTCACTCGAGCTAAGATTCGAGTCACCGCACGAACCTCCCGAAGTCTACTTCGAGACATCCACCCCTCCTTCCTCTACCAAGCTACCTGATATAAATCAGGCCTCTTGTACATGCACAGTCGAAACGGCCACCTCCGGTCGAAGCTTCGGCCGTCAACAAGTCAGTTACAACCTTCCCAAAACACTAAACCACCCAGAAGTCAGAAACCACGACGAATTCGCAACCGAGTAGCCTGACCCAACCTGGAGCACAAGTTCGACCAACCAATCCTCCTAGTGTCGATGACACAGACCACCAAAGTCCATGCACCCTCGTCCAGAGCTCCTCCTATCAACCATGCAACGCCACTGATTGCCCTGGTCCGGTCCGATGCAACGTCGACGTTGCAATTGGTCGAATTCCGACCAATACCAAATTGTAAGCTTAAACCCTAGATGAACCACGTTTGGCCACCACGATGATTGAAAATTTTTCCGAGCATTTTTCCCAAACTCCCTGACCATCACACAAGCTTCAACTTTAATCATGACACTCCTCATGCCGACGATCACCGGAATTCACCAAAAATCCCAAGATCGTTCAACTTCGAATTTCTCAATAGGTAGTTCATTAAAAATCTTGATTTTCTTTCAAAAATCATTATCTTCGACAACATTTCAGATGGTATACCTGAAACTAGGATTTGTGATGTTTGAATTTTTACATAATTTGAATTGTGCCTGTATTTTCCAGTTTCCAGAAAGACTTTAATTTATTTTTGCTTGAACCTATTTTTAAAACTTAACCATGTTTAAATAACAAACTTCTGTTTGAATTTTAAAGCCTAAAAATGATTGAAGAAGAAGAAATCGAATTTTAAACAGGTTTGTATTCCTGTAAACCTGGAACAGAGGGTTCATGCCTGTAACATGACATGCACAATAATCTTAACACGCATATACACATCTTTGTATGCATGTAAGAACTTTACAATTTTTATTTCAAAACATGATTCAAACAAAAAGTAGAATTTAGATTTAAAAAGTTTACTCTCTTGTGATTTTTGAAAAATAGAGAACTTTTTAAATCTTGGAAAATGTATTTGCTTTTGAAAACTGGGAACTGGAAGTTGATCGTTTGGAAACTAGATTCCTAACTTTGTTTTGAATACTGGAATGTTTGCTTCAAGTTGTTGCTGAAGATATCCTTTACTTTGTAAAAAAAAATTCCTGTTTGAAACCTGCTTTTGATTTCTTTTGAGTTTCTTTCCTCTGATTTCTTTGATTCTCAAATTTTAATTGTTTTACTGGTTTCTATTCTTCTTTGATCTAGTTTGGGTTTTGGTTTTTCCTCAGGCTTCAAATCTTTGGAACTGAAAAATAAAAGAATTGAGAGAGGAAATGAAATAGCTTATATACTTGTTTCTTATTTTAATTAAATTTTCAAAAATAAAAAAACAAAGAAAATGACACTTCTCTTAAATCATCAACACTTGAAAATTTATTTACTTACAATTCTAACACTTGTTAAAATTTAACATTTGTATTATACATGCATTAAGTATTTTATATTCATTTTTAAATTTATTTTTTCTATTTTATAAATACATTTCTCTTTTTTTATACAATTTAAAAGAAAATGGTTTGGAATTAATTATACATTAAATAAATTACCTATATATATAATTTAAAATCCAAATTATTCTATTAAGACATTTATTTAAAATTTTAAATTCAAGTTCAAATTTGAATTATAATCCATTTATATATGTATAAATCAATGCTTATTCTATTTGTCTTGAAAAATTTCAAATCAAACTCAAATGAAATTCCATAAATTCAAATAAATTACTAATTTTAAATTGATAAAATTTAGGGATGTTACAAGTACCATTGGCATTATGTAAGATACAAGTAATGAATTGGTCATTAGAATGTATAATGATGTTCGACCAATGAGAAGAATCCCACATAATTAAAATTCTACTTTTTGGCTATTACAAATAGTATGCAAATATATCCATTTATTGTCAATTTTGACCATAAATCAATCAATGTTATCCATTGATAATTTATTTTCAAGTATACCAAGAAAAGAAAATCTTTTACTATTTATCAAATGCAAGATTTCCAACAGTTTAGATAGGGCATTCACATCCCGGATGTTCCAAAAAATGAACTCCATCTATAAACTATTATCTGAAATGCTACTTTCTACAGGGGAAGTAGCAGCCCCGAATGTCTTATGTTTTGTCATCCTTTTATTTTTCCCTTTCAACTAATTAACTAATATGTTCCATGCAAGATTATCTAAAACATCAGATGAAGTAGTGGCTTTGAATTCAAAAGGCACTTCCTCCGTTCTAATTTTTCGAGTAGACTTCGATCTGATTACATGATGCGTATCAGTGCTATGATTAACATGTTAAATGCAAGGAGATGATTCAATAGGCTCATCAGGCAGCCCATCAGAAATATTAGTTTCTTCGATTCTGCTTTTGTCAGTTTTCTGGATATCAATATTAGAAACTAAAGAGAATGTATCCTGAACTATATTTGTATTAGTAGCCGTAAGAAGAATATCCGACTGGACTTTTTGGGACTCTTTCTTTGATTGTACCGTTGTGTTATTATTATTACCATCAATTTGAGCTTCGATAATTTTAGGACCTTGTTTCGGATTGGCTTGATTATCTGTGTTATTTGGTGGGGAAACTAAAGTATCTTTGTTTTGACTGATATCATCAATATTCATTTCATTACTATCGTTCGTCTGATCTTGAGGAGGAATTTTAGGCCTCCAAACTTTGTCGAATTGGCAGTTAGCTTCAATATGTCCAAAACTAGAACAATTAGTCGGTTTCCATTCATACGACACTTCTTGCCATATGATTTCATCTTTCTTAGATAAAATAGGTATCTTATTTTGAAAATACAATGAGTTATTGATTTCAATTAAGACTCTAGCGTAAGCAATTTTTATTATACCTTCTGTAAATTTGTCCAGTTTGATGGGGGATCCAAGGACCGAGGAAATAAGACTAATCCCCTCTTCTATCCAATAATCAAGTGGTAGGTTAGTAAACCTAATACATATCGAGATAGAAGTGAGGAGTTCTTTGTTAAGTTGCATCCCAAGATACCATCTCTTCATCATCATCAACTTTTTGTTGTATTAGTTGGGACCACCTTCCAAGATTCTGTCACATTCTTGTTTGTTATTAAATTTAATAATATAAAAACCATTTTCTTTAGAATAAATAGAGAATTCTTCTTCAAGCTTCCAAACTCTAGATATATGATCCCTGAAGTATGGATAATATGATTTAGGACCAACTACATAGATCACAATGACATTATCCCACTGTTTTCTAGCATTTTGAACAACCTCGACTGGAATTTTTGCACAATGCATCGAGTTGAAGTTACGGGGTTGATAAAACTTTAATGGAACGGAAATCGGAATATTGTTACCCTTGACAACTTCATTCCACGGCCTGCTAGACGAAGTGAAAAAATTCCATTTGTTGTTTGCTGATTTATTCTCAGGTTGAGTGAGCCAATTAAGATTGCTGTAGTTGTGGGCATAATTCTGATGTGTGTTTTGAAGTGGGAAGGATCCCAAATTCTTATTTTTTGAATTATTGGGAACGAAATTAGATTTATTTGTCTGTTGTGAGATTTTCGATTGTCGTTTCCATTTTTTTGACTGAACTGGGATAAATCCTTCATCAGTATTAAGCATGGACCAGAATTCACTAACGGAGCAAAGCCCAAAGGCGGTCTAGAGTAAGAGGAGGCGGATCGGGGGGAAAGGGATTGATAGCTTGAAGTAGTAGGAGAGGCCATATGAGAAATAGCGTACATGAGAGGCAAAAGGGAAAGGATCGAGAGAAAAAACTAAAGGCGAATACAAAGGCTGGTGGCGAATCAGGGAGGATTCAACATAGGGTTTCCGCCATCAAGGTAACATGTTTGTTTTGCCTATACTGTTTGGAAAAAAGTTTAATTGTTGGTCTTGTTAGAATTTCGAGGATGAAATGTTTTAAGTGGAGGAAATGAAACGATTTAGAATTTCGAACACTTGTTTTTGAGTAGTGTCTACAAAAGTAAATAGTTTGAAGAAATATCGATAATGTGACTGAAAACCGTTTTATCGATAAACAGCTTTTTTACCTGGTAAATGCTGTTCGAAATTTTTGGGCATGTCCAATATATTAATGGGTCATTAATATACAAACTAAAGTATTTTGATGTTTAGGGATAATTAATTAGTGATGATGCCATGCATGTTGTCTGTGGAAGATATTTATGAAGAGGGGTATTTTAGGAAGCCTTATGGTTGAAGTAAGGGGGGAGGTGAGCTTTGTGACTGATCATAGAAGATACGAGGTGGTAGGTAACGTCTTGGTAAAGCTTATAAACATCCTTAAGGCTTAGAAAAATGGTTTGCTGTTTCACTGAACATAGAAAAATAATCTTCATCCTCTTCTCTTTTCATATAAACATTCATAAATCTACTCCAATCTTCACCAAACTTTGGAAAGAGGCTCAGAACAACATGGCAATAAGGAATAACAACTTAGATCTTGAATAAATTGAGCACAAACCTCCGCCTAAAGTTGGGCCGTGAGCAATATGGGCTAGGAGGAAATGGCCAGGTGCAATAGTGGAGCAAAGGTTGGATTTTATGGCTTGCTTTGGTTGAGGTGGGAAGTAACCTTAAGGTATAGGCTTATGCTTGATGATTGCTTGGGTTTGGGTGATATTTTCCACCATTTCATTGTATATAAAGTTGTATAAATTGCTTATGCAAACATAATGTTCATTAACTACTTAAAATTACAACTTTTGGACCTCTCTTGCTTTTGAAAACAAATAAAAGTTATATGTTATGTATATTCACTTCTATTACCCTCTAAAACATGTATCATGGTTTAGAGTTGGTTTATACACATTTGGTTTGGTTGTATGTGAAGTTGACGTGTGTTCGAACTTGATTGAAGCGAAATAGTCGCTATAAGCTCACTTAAAAATCCCTTGTCTTTGACTTTCTTATTTTTGTGATGTGTGTTTATATTATGATATAATATTATTTTTTGTGTTATACACATAGTACTATATTGGACATGGAAATGGTTTTGAAAAATGTAGAACTTGTTGAACAAAGTTGCAAAATTTATAGCGAAATAGTTGCTATATAACCACTATGAAAATTTCGTATGTTGACAGTTTTTGATATGATGTTAAGAGACATATTTGGGGGTCTTTTCACTATTTTAATACTTTATGTCTAACTCTTATTGTAAAAATATCAAATTTTAGATTACTTAATAACTGGTCAAATGAAGTTGAGAAAGTCAGAAGCAAAATAGTTGATATGGATGCACTTTGAAAATACCATATATTTGATGATTTTTAAAATGATTTTGAAAGATATCATTAGGGATTTATTTGCTTGTTTATTATCAGCTATAAGTATACTCATTAATGTAAAAAAACTCAGACCATGAATCAAAACCATGAATCAATCATTTGTATAAAGGAAACTTGTCTAACTTTCGGTGCATTTCTAACTTTTCTCTTTCAAGAACTTTCTAGCACTTTTTGCTACTATTGCTGATCTACTGTAGCACTTTTGGGCTTATTGCATTGTTTGTTTTAATGCGATATTTTAAGTAATTTTTCATGATTTAAATGGATTAAAATTTATTACAATTATAAAATCATTTTAAAGAAGTCTAATCACATGGAATAGAGCATGGAAAAAAGATTAAAATTTTAAATATATTTTTAACGATTAAACATGAATTTCTAAAGAAAAATGTTTTCTTCCTAGTTTTTAGTAAATTATAAATTAGCTGTTTTTACATAATATTTTATATGGATATATATAACATACTTATAAGTATTTCTAATATATATATATATATACACACACATATATATAATTTTTAGAAAAGTAAGTAAAGTATTTTATAAAAAGATAAAGTGGTTTTGTTATAACGTTAAGTTATAATGAATGACTTTTGAAAAATTATTAAAAAGCACATTACTTTGTTAATTAAGTGTGAATATAAGTAGATCTTTAAAAAGAATTTTTTAATGATAACGATAAGTATAAAATATTTTTGGGTTTATAGTAATAACGTTTTAATAACATTTTTTCCAACCCATTAGAATATACTTTTCACAATGTGAAATCATATTTAAAATTTATTAATATTCTTATACCATCTGGGACAAGAATAGTAATACATTTTTAAGTATTAAAAGAGTAGAAGTAAGTTGGAAATGGTAGTATATGTGTATATATCTTTTGCATAGGTATTTTAAATATATATATTTACAAAGAAGTTTTAATTAATAAAAGAATTAAAATAAAATGAGAATTAGAAGGCGTTATGTGACTTAATCGTGTTTTGTGTGTTTACTTGTTTATGGAAAGTACTTAAGCCTATAATTTGCACTAAAAGCCAACATATTAGGCTTTTGTTTTATCTCTGAGAGGTAAGAATAATGTTCGTATAGGGCTTAGAAGCAAACAGTGTTCTAACCTATCGGTTTCACTCTTGACCAAGGACTGCATAAGTTGAGAAGGTCGAAAACGTAATAAGTATGCAGCTTGGTTTTCATATGCAATCATTATCATTTCATACTTTATAGTTGATTAGTCGACTGTCGAACTTGACCAAAATTTAACTTAAGAAATATATGTAAGCATGAGATTTGGGGAGGGGACTAATTCATATGCTCTTACTTTAAGAATGTATGCACATGAGATCCCCCGAGGAGTATTCCTTAATATTGTTCACTTACTTCTAGAAGAACTGGAATTGAGTTAGCCGAAAATTCACTTTATCGGATAAGTATACCAATGTATTACTTACCCAATACCACTTTAAAACTGATACACAAGTTCTATGTTTTGGGAGCGATTACGGAGTGAAAGTAAGAATTTTAGTATAGTAAAATAACGATTTTATAAAAAGCAAGAAATATATAAAGTTAAATTATTTTATTGTGAATTCAAATCCGTAGAAACTACTTTTTACTTAGAGATGAATTATTTACTTTTCCTCAAAAATCATAAATAAAATATGCATTTTAATTATGTGCCTTAAATACCTTTGTCAGTTTACCTAGAATTCTTTATGATAATTTATTGAATTGAAACAACTATCATGCACAAAAAATCCCTACTCATAAACCCATGTAAATTAGGTCCCTATTTTGATATATTTTTACCAATATGCCCCCTTCCAGAAAATTGGTCCAACATCGAAATCAGGGGTAAAAGTAGCATAAATTAGTTAAAAACTAAAAATAGGGACCTACTTTTCATAACTTTATCGGAAAGGACTTTTCTTCCATCATCTTTCAATTCTGAGGACTAAGCAACCATTCCTTGTTTCTATAAACATTTAACAAACTAATGTCACTTACTACTTAACTCTGCATTCAAACATAATTTTCATTTATTTTGACTTTTTTATTCAATAATTTCTCCCCTTCACCCTATCTTTTTTTTGCTCATGGCTACAAACACTGGCCATGAGTTTTCATCGAAGATTTAATGATAAATTGACATAAACCATTTCTAGAGTATTATTCCAATATCGGTTGTAATGCTTTTAATATCATTCATTTTCACATCAACTTATCAACATGATATGTGATTTACAACACAATTATATTCTTATCTATGTGAGGTAAAATATATAATCATGTTCATTAATATATTGAATATGTAATGTTGCCTTTCAAGCATTAAAAATATTAAATATAATATTGCTTTTAAAACCACAAAATAATATCAGTCTATTGTAGTATTAACTACCAAAAAAATACATAGGTAAATTATGCATATTATCTATTAAATTATAAAAATTAAAATTTTGAACTAAACTTGTTTCTGATAGTTTAAAAGTAGTTTTAAAATACGAAGTATCATCATTTTTACATTCGTGCATTTTGAGAAAGAATCGTTTATGACACGAAAACTTTTTAGTTTGCAAATGGTCAACAAAAATGTTGTTCACTAATGTGTTAAAAAATATCACTCCCCTACATTATTTCGATGTATATATATATATGAATAAGTACCATATTAAATGGAGTTGAGAGTGGAAGTAAATTAAGATAAATATGTTTACTAAATCAAACTAATTTAGAATAATTAACAGTACAAAATATTTATGATACATTTGATTCCAAATTAAGCTTGAGAATTGATTACACATTAATTTTTAAGTCAGTTGTCCTTAATGCTTGTTAAATCCATTAAATTGGGAATTTAGCTACATTTAATTAATTGAGAATAAAGTTGAAAAATATGAAAATAAACAAAATAATTGAAAATTAGACTGAAATCACTAAATTAAGTTTTAAATTAACCAAATTATATAGATACTCTAGTAATTATATATATTTCTATTAAATTAACCTAATTGTACTTTTCTATGGTTTAAGAATTAACTAGAGTTAAAAGCAATAGTTTTAGAAATTAAAAACATTAAGAAACCTGAAAGTAACATTATACTAAAACCCGAAAGCATGGATAATTTAGCTTTCTCCGCTTGACATTTTCACTTTTGAGTATACAATTTAAGTATATAAATGTTGTAATAAACTCCATCTACACAAATATAATAAAAATAAAGAAATAAATTATATAAAACTCATTTCAATTAATAGACGATTTGATTGTATATAAAAATTTCATAGGGAAATAAATATAAAAATGGATATAATTATTTCTACAAATAAATATAAAATTATATATAAAAATAAATAAATGTATATATTTATTAATACGTGCATCAAGAAGTCGAAGCAAATTTGATAAGTACATTTGCTATTTTGTATGTTCTAATTTAAGCTAAATAGATAATCAATAATTTTTATTCTAACTTATCTCGGTTTTTCTGGTTCGAATTATTAATTTGAGAACTAATTACATATCAATTATTAAATTAATTCTCTCAGATGTTAAATTAATGAATTCATTATCACTAATCGGCATATTCGTTTAATTATAATTAAATAATTAAGTACCAAAGAATGGAAAACATAGACAAAATCATTTAAAATATTAACGACTAAACTAAATAATAAACATATTATTAAATTTTCAAATTAACTAATATAACACATATACTTTAGTGAATTTACAAAAAATAATCTATTTTTAAAGCTAAACATTTAGGTTAAAACAAAAAGTGTAAAAAAGCAAAACCTAACATCATTTTTCAAAATTGAAAGCGTAAATGAGAATTAATAGTTTCACCACTTGAACTATTGACTTTTACATATGCTATATCATTAAAGTTAATAAATAATTTTTTAGAATATTAGCTTTTAAAATTAAATTGACTTGTGAATAATATATCTTCGACCTATGTTGATTCCAACTGGCTCAATATAATCCTAGTTTGTTAAAAATTATGCAAATAATATGAATAGGAACAACATAACATGATTTAATAAAGGTAAATTGGAGAATGAGGAACTAAATGGAATTAAAAAGCTAATATGGTAGTAAAATTGTGATTATGCATGAGTGTTGTAGACGGGAATAAGAACGTTGTAAGGAGAAACGTGCAAAATAAAGAGCTGACCATAATTTTGATTTTACTCAATACTAACCGAATTAGAAAAATATTATCTTAGCCTAAAAAGTTAAGTTGTTTTTAAAGAGAATTACTATCAGCACCCACCACTTGTACAACTCTCACCTACTAAACCCCTCACCCACTCATTTACTTCTACCACGCACCCTGTAATGACCCAGAATTTTATCATTTTGATGGTAAATATTCAATTAATTTTAAATATTTAAATTATTGATTTTAAAAGTTTAATAATCTTATTTAATTAATAAATATAACTAATGATAAGAAATTATTTTCAAAAAATATTTATAGAAATAAATAATTTACATAATTATCGTAATGAGATCGAAAATCGTTTTATTTATAAACGATCTCGAAATGCATGAAATTATCTCTCGGAGCACTCTATTGGATTTTAATAAAACTAGTGCCCTCAGGACCGGATTAATAAGGCAATGTACGCAAACGAGTTTCGTGATGATCGGACATCCCCTGTGATCATATGAGTTCGGAACGTCGGACGATTAATTTGAGAATTTAATAACAATATAACTTATTATATAAACAAACCCTCGCTCCCTTTTTTCTTCCTTCATTCTCTTTTATTTTTCCGTCTTTGGTAAAATAATTTTGGCCAACACCTACTTCTAATTTTTTCAAGGATTTGCTCAATGAAATTTGACGGCATTGTATCCGTAAGGATCATGGTGAAGGGAGCTTCAAATCTATGTTGGGTTGGTGGCGTGTAGTGGTGGTTGGTAGAGGTCGACGTGACAAGGTCGAAATTAGGGTTTCATCTTGGCGATGAAGGAGGAGGTTTCAGGCCATGACGTTGGTTGCATAATGCGTATTATGTGAAGGCGAAGTGGTGGTGGTCGAACGGGGTGGTGCAACTGCATAGGTGGATTCACAACCTGTATAGTCAAAAAGGAGGGGGTTCGATCGCTTTTTGGTATGAGGGATCGAGCTTAACTTTGGTTAGTGGGATGTAAGAGATTGTAAAGCATGCCATGTTGGCGAAGATGGTTCATTGAATCGTCAAGTGAGGGGGCAGTACATGATGGGGATATGCACAGCTATGTTGGGTTTGTGCCTGTCTCTATACACATTTTGATTTAGGATAGGGAAGATGGAATTAGGGGATAATGAGGTGATTAGTGAATTAATGAGCATTTTAATTAATTTAATTAATTTATTTAATCCAAAATCTTATGAAGCTCATAATTTTTGCTTACGAGGTCCAATCGAGACATGGTCTTTTGCATTGGGCTTAGTGTAGCATATCTATGCTTTAAAGTTGATATCGTCAAGTTTGGAGCAAGTGGAATTTTGAGCTAAAATCATTTTAGATCAAGCAGGAACATGTAAGCATCAACTGGAATCTTGGTGAGCTAATTCACCTTTGGATGAACACTATATGATATATATATATATATATATATATATTGATATAAAATGTTGTTTATATGTTTGGATGTTTATTGTTAGGTTGAATTCCCGCTTTATATAAAATGTAATAAGAAATGATTTGTAGGGAACTTATCTGACTTACAAGGGATTTTGTAGAGGGATCCAGATTCCTCACCATTGTTGATTTAATTCCATTTATATACTTGTATATATTATTGAATGCTAAAAATCGGTAGCTTGGGTTGTTTGATGTGACTTTGATATTGGCCTTATTGGTATTACACTTGTTACATTTATGTCGAAAACACTTAAAGTGCTATGATAGCTCTAGGCCTCATATAGTATTTTGGAAATACTATTAATTGCTATTTTTATTTGAAATTGGTTTTGATTTGGATGATGATTTTATATATGATTTTTGGAATTTTCTATGACATTTTATTTGGAAATGGCTTTTTAACCTCTCTTGTTTACTCTAACATTTTTTCAGTCTCTTCTAATGTATATGGAAATGTTTTAAAAGTATTTCGAGAGGTATTTATTTTATAGAAAAGTTATATGATAACATATGTTTATTATGAAGAAAAAGGGAATTTATCTTTTATAATGAGGTGATTCTATTTTACAAGAAGATATAAATATTTTGGGATTAATATTTGTGAAATGCTTTATATAAAATGTCATTTATAAAGAATATTTATAAACGATATTTTATAAATAAAAGAATAGAGTATAAATGATATTTTATAAAAGGGAAATTAAATCATTTTGATAAATTGGAATAATAAATAAAGTTGTGAATTTATAGTGATATATGGAATAATCGTTTTATAGAAAGTATTTTGTCCTATCTTGAGATGGAAGATTTGTGATAAGTACATAAGATTTAAGATCAAGATGTTTATAAAAGAATTTTTATAAATATAAAAGAGATTTTAAAAGGAGTTTTATAAATAAATTTGGAGATTAATAAAAGAAGTTTTGTAAATAGGAAAGAGATCTATAAAATGATTTTCATAAATATAAAAGAGATTTATAAAAAGAGTTTTATAAATATAAAAAAGATTAATAAGGGATTACGAATATTAATGAGATTTACTAAGAAAGTTTTATAAATAGAAAGAAGATATATAAAGAAGTTTTATAAATATAAAAGAGGTTTATAAAAAGGAGTTTTATGAAAGGAATAAGATTTGATTTATGACGACCCACAAATCCATACCCTTTTGAGCCAACAATATTCTCCAACGGTTTAACTCAAAGTGGACGAAAATACGAACCATTAGGGTTAAAGAAGAAAGAAGTAGAAGAAGAAGTAGAAAACAACATCAGAATCTCACAATCGCAGCGGAACGATATATAATATATAACAACAGATTTTATACAAAAGAATCTGTAACTGAATAATACATTACATCATCAGAGTACTACACAAATACAACACAAATTTCGGACAGTAACATTAACTTGTCCTCCCAAACCTGAATATACAACTTACACTGCACAGCGGAATATATATCAAGTACGTGCGGTACGTCTCGCCATCCAGCTTGTCTTTTGAGCTCCACGGCATCCCATCATGTATCCTATAATACTCGGTCTGACCCGAGCATTATAGTCAAATAACACCTGAGTCAGTCTAGAAAACCAGAGTGAGAAAGCACACTCAATTGGATTATTAAAGTTTTCAAAATCCTTTGAAATCAAAGGTATCTCATAGGACCATGCCACAAATAAACTTGTTGGGTTTTTACCTTAAGATAACCAAAACATTTCTTATCAAATCCTATGATATTATAGTACTATCTATATACGAATACTTATTCCCCCTGATCTCATCACAGTTGTGGTCTAGATCACCGTAAACTCAACTGGAAAACAAAAATAGCAAGCTTCTACTCGACCCCTTCATACGAGATTATGCCATCGATCATCGCCTGCTCGCGACTAGGCGTCATCGCCGCACCCCTAAGTTAATCGAACAACCCCACTTCGCTCGAACTTACTTTCCAAATGAAGGCTAGGAGTGCGATACACATCTCTCGAGTCTAATTGAATCGACGCGACAGCACCTGGAATCGTACTCCAGATCTCGAACATTGTTGCACCCCCACACGAGCGCCTTGATTCCGGCCCCAACCAGCTTCGCATTGCCTCAATGAACCGCACTCCTCCATACCCCAAAACGTGCAACTCGATACTAATCGCCAATCGCGACCCAACACTCATCTCAATTCAAACTCGACGCTCGCGATTTAAGCCACAAGAGCGAGTCCCCGAACGACTTTTTTTTGAACGAAGAGATATCGATTTGAGGTAGGATTGGCTTCGATCTCAAATGGATTCATGAATGAATTTTGAAAGAGAGAATGGAAGTAGCGATTTTGATTTTTATTTCTATGACATATGGCCATTCTTCCCTCTTGTATATGATTTGATTTATTTAGCTATAGATTAGACGCGTGTTATCCAGGTGAACACGTGTTTAGAATTCCTTTACGTGTCTGCAAAGGCTTGCAACAATGGTTGAGAAATGAAAACAAAAGGCATTGATGGGAGATATATTGACCAGTCCAAATATATACATATATTATATTTAAATTCAAATTTAAATCGACTTCAATTCGAAGCTTAAATTTTTTACATCCTATCGAGATGTGCCGCCAGGCATTTATAATGTTATACCCCTATTCCGAATGCAATGGAAAAGGTTTCGAGTCCTAACTCGATCATATGGAGAAGATAGCTTTTTGGACCTAGTTATTATATTGAATTTTCGATATAAATTTCAGTGTGTTTATAAACCGAACGACAATACGACAACTCCAAACACTACGAAATTTGAAATTCGATAATAATACACTATTACGGATCCAATGGAACTGGTTTTGTCAAATTCGGAGACTGCGCCCTGGGAGGCTATTTTAAATATTGATTTAAACGATATATTTTTAAAACTAAACAACTCGCTTTTAGATTCAAATTTAAAACTTCTATTATCTTCAGTATTATTAATATAAATTTTATAAACCTTTAAAATATTTTTAACAAGCTTGAAATTCCAGATTTCATATCTTACCCAATTTCCAGTTATTAATCCAATAATTAGTGATATTTGAAATTCAAGTTAAACGTTAACTTTTAAATATTTAAAATCTATTAAATATTCCAAATTCAAATATTCAAAAATTTCGGGTCATCGCATGATTTCTATAAATGATCATTTTAACCTATGGTGGTATGGAAAGTATTTGTTTTCCTACTTAATACCAAATTCCAAGTTGGGGAAACTTGTCCTTATCCTTGAAGTAAGAATATATGTCAAAGCAAGGATGGTACGCTAACTTGTCCGACTACATTGTTGACCGAGTGATAGTACAAGTTTGAAATCGGAAAGTAGGGGTTGGTATATTTGGTCTAACTTCCATACGATCCATTTACTTACACCAAAAGGAAGTGGTTTGGGTTAATAGCGAACAATTTCTACTAAATGACGTTTGTTTTGGCCCATTTAAGTATGATTTTGGAATATGAAATCTTTCATAAATGTTGGATGAATATAATTATACCACTGAGATAAGTAAATGGTTGTTTCTAAGTACAAAAAGTGTAGTGGTTTGTGAATATGCTTATACTGATGAGATAGGTATTGTAATGTCCGGACTTTTCGATCCCCAAATGTAGACATGTAAAATACTTCAAAATGGGTTACAAAACATCCCTAAAAAGATTAGAGAAAAATACCGAGTTTAAATATATTTTAATAATTATATATGTACTTTTAAGTATATAGGTGTTATAATATCAAATATGTTTTTATGCAATAAGAAATCATCCATTTATAAGAATGGCGTCCTCCTCCTCTTCCATTCCTCCCCCCATACCTCCAATCTCCTTCGTCCCCAGTAAATATAACACCATCCTCAAACGTCCTCTTGCCTCCACGGCCGCATCCATTCCTCCTCCGCTCTCAACCCAATCCACGTTGCCCACTCCCATCCCCAGAAAACCTCTTTGCGTTGAGATCCCCATGGCCAAAACCTTTGCCCAGGTGGTGGCCACGGCACCACGCTCTCCCCTTCTGCCCAACCCCCCATCCAAGCGGAGCCTCCCCTTGTCGCTTTTCAAAAACGTGTGTCACACTGTTGAATTTTTGAAATCGAAGAGCCGCTACCTTCGTTGCGTGGGCTCGAGACACGTGGCGAAGAATTGTAGGGACATAAAGATTTGTTACAAATGTGGATTTTTTGGGCATCCACAAACTCATTGTCCTGATAAATTCATTAAACCCACCCGTGCACGAAAAAACAGTAGCAGCTTCTCCTCTCCAGCTAAAAACAAATCCAACTCAGTCCGGTGGATCCCCAAGTCAATCCCCTTTCAGCTCAATAGAAACCTTCCCTCTCCCCAACGCACTCTCTCTCCTCTCCAGCTCCCTAAAATCTGCCACAATCCCCAATGCACCTTCATAACACAAAAATTAATTCGAAAACTTTTTCAAGGATGGACCCATCTTTACTCCTCACTGCAAAAATCATCAGTGGCGCTTGGTCAATCAACTCCCTTCACCATGTGCTCACCTCCACCTTTCATCACCGTGACTGGCCGCTTTGGCTCCTGACCGATTATAGCTTCATTTTCTTCTGTCCCTTACATGCAATCCGATATCAGATCCTTTAGCGTTCGACTATTACTAGAGCAGGTGATGTTGTACAATTTCAGCCATGTCCTGAACTAGATTATCCAGCTCTGTCCTTGGATCCACCGTCATGGGCGCGGATTACGGGTTTTCCTGAACTCTTGCGGTTCAATTCGGAGGCCATTTCCGAAGTTGTCAGTCCAGTGGGAAGATTCCTGGTGCAACACGACTGCGAGTGGGCGAATTTCGACCATCGCTTTTTATACATCAAAATGCAATTCTATAGCGGCACCAACTCCCCAACCTCTTTTGTCGTTGTTTTGAACAACGTGGAGTACCTTCTGACCTTTGAGAAATGGGAGCACGAGCACCCGAATAGGCGGCCGGAAAACCACTTGCTTGGAATTGACTATGAGAGGGACTTCCCCCAATTCGAGCG
This sequence comes from Allium cepa, assembly GCA_030765085.1. NCBI lineage: Eukaryota > Viridiplantae > Streptophyta > Magnoliopsida > Asparagales > Amaryllidaceae > Allium > Allium cepa. The sequence continues at coordinate 645,428,784 of CM060939.1, read as the reverse complement.
GCGTATCCCGATCGAAGATTTGAATTCAGAGGACAGGTTCGACGCAATGAACTACGATCCTCTCTTCTCAGAATCCCCACCGAAATTTGGCCAATTCAATGATCAGTCAATTGAAGTAGTAGGTCCAAGGGGCTGGGAACCATGGCCAGTCCAGGAGCAAAGGTGGGACCCGTACGCAGACATGGACCTCTCAACCCCCCTTTCTCAGCATATCCCACCACCAACAACAACCCAAACACCGCCTCAACCACCCCACATTGTAGCCCTCGAGCCAGATGGTCAATCTCCCCCTCATCAATTCCCTGTTCCCCAGCCTGTTGAGCAAAGCCAAGTGGCCCATCCAGCGACAGGTTAGTGGTCCCAGCTCGTCACTCCAACTTATGTCCGCCGGAGCTCCAGACTGGACAAAGCGGCATCACACCCTGGTAGTTTCTTTAAACATGTTGTTTTCTCCTCTCTTAATAAAAGTCTAAACAAAAAAATGGCACGTCGCATGGGCGTGGGTCTGCATAATGAACACTACACCTCCATGCATGCACTCGAAGCGGAGCGCTTGTCGTTCTCCCAATGAAGCTAATTTCTTGGAATGTAAGGGGGTTGGGGGACCCCAGTAAAAGACATTCTGTTAACCTTATTATAGCCCCACACAAAATCGACATCCTATTCCTGCAAGAATCTAAACTATCAGACCCATACCCTAACCTTCTCAGATAAATTGGTGGGACATTCCTATCTGGGTGGGCCCACCTGAATGCTGTCGACTCTAGTGCAGGCATTATGACAGCCTGGAATGAATCCATGTGGTCCCACTGCCAAACATTTTACCACACATCAGACCTAAACATAGCCCTTCGTCACTTGCAAACTGGGACGATCTTTTTCTTCTCCAATATCTATGGTCCACAAAATACTCAAGATCGAAACGATCTATGGACGAATTGCCTCACCTTCGCCTCACACATTAATGGCCCTTGGGTGGTTGATGGAGATTTCAACACCACCCGATCCTCAGTCGAAAGAAATTCAGGCAACCTTTCCCATGACTCTAACTCCTTCAACTCCTTCATCAACCTCTGCTCCCTGATTGACCCACCCATCAGCAACCGCCTATTCACCTGGTCAAGCCGCAGATCCGAACCTTTGTTAGCCAAACTGGACCGTTTCCTTTTCAATCCAGCCTGGGATGACTTATACCCACTTTCCGTGGTCTCTGGCCTATCCACAATCATCTCCGACCATTGGCCACTCCTCCTCGACACTGGCTCCTCCACCTGTCCTACCCGACCCTTCCGCTTCGAGCGACTCTGGCTACTTGAGCCGTCATTCGACAACTTCATCAAAGAAATCTGGTCACAGCCCTCCCTCATCCCCTCAGCCACCGTCAGAGTCGTCTCCAAACTTAGATCACTCCGTAACATTATCAAACCCTGGGCCAAGTCAGTTTGGGGCTCCATTCGCTTGCGTATTTCAGCAATTCAAGATGAAATTTTGGACCTAAATATACTCGAAGAATCTAACCCTCTTATCGAATCGGATCGGACTCGCCTGAGAGACCTGGAAGCAGAAATGGATAGATTGACATTGCAAGAGGAAATAGGCTGGAAACAACGTTCCAAAGCGAAATGGATAGAGGATGGAGATTAAAACACTGCCTATTTCCACCGCCTTGCAAACGGTAGGCGCAGATCCACTTTCATCCCCGAAATCACCCACAGTGGCATCTCTGTCACCGATCAGTCCGACATCCTCAATCTGTTCTCCGACTATTATCGAAACATTTTGGGAAAACACCACCCCCTCTCCCACTCATAGACTGGTACTTGCTCTACCCATACTGCTCCTCCATCCCTATTGACCAACCCTTCACGGAGTCGGAAATTTGGGCTGCGCTGAATGAAATGTCAGATGACAAAGCTCCTGGCCCAGATGGCTTCGGCCCACTATTCTTCAAACATTACTGGGAAACCTTTAAGTATGACATTATCGAGATGTTTTCTGAATTCCAAGCCGATCCATCATCTGTTGCTCGCCTTAACTATGCTAATATCATCCTCATACCCAAAATCCCAGGAACCACTACCCTTCCATCCTTCCGACCCATAAGCCTCTTGAACACCACCTTAAAAATCATAACCAAAGTTCTAGCCAATCGCCTTCAAGCCGTCATCGCCCCCCTTATTGGAATTGAGCAATCTGCATTCATCCTCAGCCGTAACATCATGGACTGCGTGGCGTCTACCCAAGAAGTCATTTCCTTCTTCCACCAAACGTCAACGCCAGGTATACTCCTTAAACTACATTTCTCAAAAGCTTTTGACACAGTTAATTGGCAATTCATTCTGGAGCTTATGGAGCATAGAGGTTTCCTCACAAAATGGTGCATTTGGATCCAATGCATTCTTAGCTCTAGTTTGTCCTCAATCTCGATTAATGGTGCTACTGGTGGCCTAATCAAGTCTGCTCGTGGCCTGCGACAAGGTGACCCACTTTCTCCTGTGCTCTTCATCCTTGTCGCTGACGTATTCAACCGTATGATCAAGTTAGCTATATCGAACAACCTCTTTGAAGGCATCAAGCTCCCCAACTCGAATCTGGCCATATCCAACCTTCAGTTCGCTGATGACACTATCCTTTTTGCATCTCCCAATGTCACTGCCTTAAAATAGCACTGTACTCTTTTGAACTCATATCTGGCCTCTCCATCAACTTCAATAAAAGCTCCATCATCATGCTTGGAAACTCCGATCACCTTGGGCCTACATTTTCCAATCTTCTCAACTGCAACATCGCGCAATTTCCTATCTCATACCTCGGTATTCCCCTCTGTCCAACCAAACTACTCAGAGCAGACTGGCTCCCCCTCATTACCAAAATTGAAAACAGACTCCTTTCCTGGAAGGCACATTCCCTTTCTTCAGGTGGTCGCCTTGTCCTCGTTAAGTCTTATCGGCCATCCCTTCATATTGGATGTCATTTTACAAGCTTCCAACCTGGGTAATCAAAAGAATCGACAAGATCATAAGTTCCTTTCTATGGAACGGGGGAAGAATAAAGAAGCTCGTAAACTGGCGGACCGTTTGTATGCACACTAACAACGGTGGTCTTGGAATTGTTAACTTATACTACTTCAATCTCTCGCTTCTCGCAAAATGGCTCTGGCGATTTCTCACCCCCGGAACCTTCCTTTGGAAAACATGGATTACCACACTTCACTACCACTCCAATCCACACCTTGTCCTTCACTCCACCACCAGCCTTAAACCATCCCCATTCCGAACTGGAGTCCTCGCCACCCTCCCCCGTGTTAAATCACTCTTCCAGGTCAATTTGGGTAATGGGGCAAACTGCCTCTTCTGGTTAGATATCTGGTACGGCAAACTACCCCTTTCCTCTATCCTCCCCAACCTTTATTCTCACTCGGCCATAATCCATGCTACCACATCCGATTCCTTCAGCTTGGGCCCTGACCACCTCTTTCCATCCTCCTACTTTGACCTTTCCACCTTAGCCGAGCTTCACCAAGCAGCCTCCATCCTCCAATCCATCCAATTCCACCCCTTGCCAGATAAGTTCCTCTGGGCCCCTAATCCCACAGCTGGTTTCTCCCTCGCCTCCTACTATGCTCACCTAAACAACCCTGGATGCCTCTTCAACTTCCCTAGACTTTGGAATTGTCAGCTCCAACCTCGCATGGCTTTCTTCCAATGGTGCCTTATCCACGGCCGCATTAACACCAGAGACAGACTCATTCGTAATAACATCGCGGTGGACCCAAACTGTGCCTTATGCTCTAACGCAACTGAAAGTATACAACATCTTTTCATAGAATGTGATTTTTCTTTTAGGGTTTGGGTTGCAACGTCCGTTCACTTACTCGGTTATGTCCCAACAATCACTTCATTTTTCGAATATTGGCAGTATAACCCCCCCCCCCCCCAAAAAAAGCACTTAGATCCCTTTGTGGCTATATTCATTTGGTGCGTTTGGGCCGAGCGAAATGCACAGGTGTTCAGTAGGCCCAAATCTCACTTCGATGGAACATGTAGGCGTATTATTTACTATTTCTCATCTTTATCAGGCCATAGTTTCTCAGCTCCATTCAGGCTTCGTCTGCCATTCTCCAGATCTTCGTCAGCTGAATAGGCAGGCAGCACTATTGCAACTCCTACCTGTAGGAAACCTGGACACCACCGCTGATCATTCTGCAGTTCCTATCTACTATATATACTGATATATGTATTAAGCTTTTATGTATCTATGCCTCTGCTATGTAGTTGATAGTCTGGGTGACTGTTGTGCAGTCTTCTTCCATTTTGGCCAGCGATCTGGCTTGTTGATCATACTATTTACATATTTTTATGCTATATAACCGGCTGTGTAGTGCCACGCTACACAACCGTCTTGCTCTAAAAAAAATATCAAATATGTTTTTCATCAAATTATAAAATAGTTATTTTCAAGTAATATTTTACATAGATATTTAAAACCTACTTACAAATATTTTTAAAGTGTATATAAGTCTAGGCTTAACACTAAAAACAAGCGAGATAGACTTATCTCTTTGTGAGAGTTAAGATTGATGTCGAGTAAGGACGGAGTAATAGCGCTCGAACCTATCGGCTTCTCTCTTTAACGAGGAATAGCTAAGTTGGAATGTCAAAAACATATTAATCATGTTGTTTACTTATTTGTTTGAAAAGTAATTAACTTTATTTAATGCTAAAAGCCGATGAAGTAGGCTTATCTATTTGTGAGATTTAAGATTGATATTGAGTAGGGATAGAGAAATAGAGTTTTTACCTAATGGCTTCGCTCTAGAATGTGGAATATTTAAGTCAGGAATGTCGAAATGAGTTATTCATGTTGTTTGTTACTTTTTTATGGAAATCATTAATATTAAACTTAACATTAAAAGCCGACGAGTAGATTTATCTATTTTCGAGATCCAAGAATGCAGTGTCCAGGCAAGGCTTTGATGCAACTAGTGCTTTAACTTACCAGGCTTCACTCTTAGACGAGAATAATTAAATTGGAATGCCAAAAATGAGTTAAGTATAAGCAATTGCTATTGACTAGATACTTGAATAGTCGATTATCTAACTTGACGAAATAAGACTTAAGAATTATCGAAAAGCCTCACGATTTCATATTAATGAGAACCCTCAGGGAGGAGCATTGATACGAAACATCTATAGCTTTCACCTACTTCTTAGAGAACTAGAATTAAGTTAACCGAAAATTCATCGGTTGATTTTGGAGCATTTAGTAAGCGAGGAAAGTGTACTTATATGAGATGACTTGAACCCGTAACCATTTCAAAACCATATACATGATCTACGTTCTGGAAGCTGTTATGAAGTGGAATGTTATAGAGTTGAACTATATGTCCTAAGGTTAAGTCCAAGGGAAAGGCTAGTGTTAACATTTTGAGTGATGCTATCTTAGGGGACTGTATATCTTGAGGAGTCTTTCAAGAGAGAGGACAACATAGCTGTAACGACCCAGAATTTCAGTCATTTGAAATTGGAATATTTTTTATTTTAAATATTGAAAAGTAAACTTTATAGATTAAATAACTCGAATTTCGAATATAGCGATTTATTTAATAATTGAATTGTTGAATTTAATAGTTAAAAATTGTTTAAATAATTGAATCTTGGATTTTAAGTTAGATAAAAATGATTTAAAATCTTATTAAATTTCTATTTAATAAGAGTGAAGGTAATAAAACCTTTGAATTGGATTTAAAGGTGATTTAGCTAATTTTGAAATTTACTCGTTTTAATTAACATATAACAATAGCCTTCCAGGGCACTATATCGGATTTCAACGAAACCAGTTTCATTGGTTTCGTAACAATGAATTATATTATGTAGTCAAATTTCGTAGCGGTCAGATGTATCGTTTGGTCGTGCGAGATCGAAACGTGTTGAAATTAATATCGGAAATTTAATATAATAATTGAATTCAAAAAAATATCTTCTGCATACGATTGAATTAGATCTCGGAACAAGTTCCATTGCATTCGAAATATGGTTATAACATATATAACGCCAGGCGGCACGTCTCGATTGGGGTTCGTAATTATATAGCTAGATATTTTGAATTTGAATAGTATTTTTACTTGGAATTGACTACACGGCCTTGTTCATTCACATCAGCCCACACTCTATCTATTCATTACCATACCCACTTTTTCCTTTTAAATGCTTCTTCCTCTCGTTCAAATAATCAAAACCATAAAAGGAAAAAAAGGAAGAAAAAAAGAAAACAAAAGAAGAAAATAAAACAAGTTCGTGCCTTCAAGGTTGCAGCTGGGTAGACCTTCGAACGTTTAAAGCTTGGCGGGCTTGGCAGCTAATTTGGAGGTGCGATTTTGTGATAGAGATTCTCTTGCTCTTATGAAAATTAGGGCTTCGATTTTTGAGATATAATGAAGGAATTGTTTGAATTTGGGAATGGATTCGCAATCATAAGGTGAAGGAGGATAGATGGCCAAAGATTGGCGAACCGTGGTGCATGGGTAGTAAACACGACCTGACGCATGGCAGGGGTGGGCTGCTGTTGTGTTTTGCATGAGGAAACCGAGATGAAGTCATCGTGTCGAGTAGGTGGAGGTCGGAAAGGGGAGTACGATGGTAGAGTCGTTCGGGGTTTCGTTAAGGGAGATGAAGGAGCGACCGTGCGTGTACACTCTGTGCATATGAGTTCGGGCGCAGTGATGATATTAGGAAGAAAAGGGAAAAATTGTAATCTATTTAAATTTATGATTGTTGATTAAAATTATTATTTAAAATTGTCGATAACTTATAAAATTTATAACTCCTTCATACGAGGTCCGATCGAGACGAAACTTTTTGCATTGCGCTCGTGTCGATGCAAGCTTCATAATGAATCTAGTTCGGACGAATTTGGAGACGATGAAAATTTAGGCTAAAAATGGGCGTTGTCCAGTTTTAATTCCAAACCGGAACGCCTCGGCAACAATAGAAAATTTCGGCGAGTTAATCTCACCTTTTTGGATAACTAGTATAGTATATAGTTGATAAAAATTGTTGAATGGTTGTTTGGATGAATTAATATATATATATATATATATATTAGTTTGTTTAGATATATTCTCGCCTATTGGAGCGTATGGGACCCTATTGTGTTCTTGTGTAAGAGCGGATGACCCTTTGCATACGAATCCTACCTAATAGCGATTGATCTATATTTATGATTATATAACATTTGTGATTCATGGGAAACAGGTCGGAGGGATCCAACAGGATTCCTCACAACTGTTGATTTTATTTACATATATCTATGTGCTAATATATATATATATATATATAAGCTGTGATGCAATGGGAAACAGGTTAAGGGATCCAATAGGATTTCTTAATATTGTGAATTGTTTCAATGGTATAATTTTTATATGGATTATTGAAATATAAACCTGATTGTGGACATTATGGGCATACCATCGTTATATATTCGAAAACTAAAACCCGGTAGTGATAGAAAATCAATATTGATATTGGTTAAGTGTTGGATGGCTATTGGCCTTAAATTAATAATTTAAGAATACTATAAATTGCCATTTAAATCGTAATTTGATTTTTGAGACAATAAAAGACTTTGAAATCCAAAATTGAGTTTTGAAAATATTTTCAAGGATTATCTAATTATATATATTAATATGGTTTTTAAGTTAAGTAATTATACTAATACTATTTCAAACTTATTTAATTTTAATAATATTGATTTAACGTTATTTAATTATAATAATATTCTTTTGAAGTTATTTAATTATATTTAAATTATTTTAAAGTAAGATAATCATATTAATATTATTTAAAGTTATTTAATTATTTTAATATTGTTTAAAAGTTATTTTTTAATGGTTAATATGTTTTAAGAATTTATAAACAAGTTAATAAATTGAAAGATTAATTATTTAAGAAAAATTATGGTTTAAAATTAACAAAAAGGATTATTAATAAGGTTTAAAAATAAATTATTATTATTTATAAAATGGTAAAGATAGATTATTATTATTATTTCTTAAAGAATACTCTAGAATAATTAATTATTATTTTAAGATAATTAAAGTTAAATATTTCCATTTATTTACAATTTTCATTTTTAATAATTATTATTATATAATAATGTTTTGAAGTAAATGATTTAATTTTTATAAACATCTCCGAGACTATAAGTAGAGTTGAAAGGCTTGTATTTTATAAAGAAATTTATAAAATGGATTGAAAACTTAAGAAAAGGTTATTTGCAAGGAGAAAGAATTTATAAATAATTAGGTGTTCATAAACGAATTTTAGAAACAGGTCTACAGATTTATAAAAGAAGTTTCTATAAATGGTTTATAGATTCATAAAGGTTTTATGAGTGATTTTGAAATATTTAAGAAGCTTATAAGGGATTGAATTTTTACTAAGGAATTATAAATGGTTTTTGGAAGGTTTATAAAATTATTTATAAATGGTTTAGAGAATTGTATGGAAATTTATAAACGATTTGAGAGTCGAATGAAAAGAGAATATTTCTCGGTTTTGTAAATATACTTATACTAGAGATAAGTATATAGGTATTTCAAAGTATTGAAAATATAAGAATCAGTGGATATATCCTGTAAAAGTATTCCTATACAAGAAGTTTACGAGTGGTTTTTATTGGTAAAATGTTTGTAAAATGAGGCTGGTGTCGCTTATATGCTTAACCAATGTTGGTTTTCCTTATGAAATAAATTTCCGATTGAATGTTGTTATTTGATAGTTAAATAACCGATTATCGAGATTGGACCAAACGTAACTTTGGAAATATCTAGGGGAAACATGTGGGCTATATGACACAGTCATCTCCGTTGATGCTGTACTGTGCGTATAAATTTGTTTCATTCTCCTAGGAAAATGATAAGATAAGGAAATCCGTCCATTGACGGTTAGGAGGTGATCTTCAATTTTATCTTTGATTGTTTATTTCCTAAAGAACCGGGGTTGAGTTTACCGAAAATTATCGAACGTTGTTTCGAAAAGACCGGGATCAGATATGTTATTCGAAAACCACTTCGTCCAACGAATGCGTTTCGAAGTGAAGGCATCGTGAAGAGCATGGGGATCGAAGACAGAGATGTAAAGTGCAAGGCCTAATCGCTAATAATCCTGAGGGTGATTCCACAATGGATGTAGTAGGAATAGTGCCTTTAGTTTCGTTCAGACCCAGAACGGACTTGTATGGATGATTGCTATCAGCACGTTGTCATTGGAAGGCAATGAGCATTCTAAGTATAAATGTTCTTAAAGGTAAACGTAGCCTCAAGCCCCATCAACCGAGAATGACTAAAACATGGGAAATGCAGTAGGGCAATGTGGGTTGCATCCATTAGGTTATGGCATCGCCTTTCTAGATAACCATTCATATTCCAGATTCAGTTGTGCATAAGTGCTTTGTAAAACGGCTAGGAATAACCGGGGCGATGACATATTCAGTACTATCAAGAAAGGGGTAGGCTGGTCCTGTGTTGGTAGGAGTCGTTAGGTACGATCTCGGTATATTATTGTATAGGTGTACTGTGATGGGTGGTACCCTAGTAACCCAATCATTAGTTGGAATCCATTCTCCAATACGAGCTTTACGGTTTTAGTTGTATACCAACTATGTTGGAATATGAGATGAAAGCATTCCAGCTATTTTAATATTTTATTTTAAACCCTCAGACATTATTATAATATCACTAGATTTTCTATAAAAGTGTTTTGGTTATCGTAAGGTAAAAACCCATCGTTTTAATGTGTGGCGTGATCTTACGAGATACCTTTGGTTTCAAAGATTTTCTTACAAAATTAAATCCAGTTGGGTGTGTTTTCTCAAGCTAGTTTTCCAGTTGACGCGGGTGTTATTTTATTATAATACTCGGTTCAAACCAAGTATATTACATATTTGTTTGCATGCCTGGAGCTTGAAGAGTGAGTTGGAGGCCCACAGACGCATTCATGTAAATGGTTATTTTACGATGTATTCATTGTTGTGTTATCAAAAATTATGAGTACAGACTGTTATAACTGTCCAGGCTGAAATAGGTTAGTATACTTTGATTGATGTCTGTATATACCTATATTACAGTTTTGTTTTGTGTAAAGATTTATGGTATATTATAGATTATTGTTCCGCTGTAAGATTCTGTGTTGTTAGTTTTCTTCTTACCTTCTTCCTTCTTTCTTTTGCCTAACAATTGGGTCTTCTAGCATTCAATTGCACGACATGTGATGCAATCTATGTATCAACTTTGATTTTTGTCGGTCGAAAAATCCGGTTCATTACATTTGGTATCAAAGCTGAAGGTTAAGCGAGAACCTTGGCTTTGGTAGGTAATTCATTGGGGATAGGGTCAATAGCACCCTAGAATGAGTTTGAGTGTGTGTATATATGAGCACGTATTTGTTACCGATATAAAAATGTTTTATATTGTGTTAGTTAATCTATTGAGTGGCTTATGGATTCTGGTCAATACGAATAATTAATGTTATTGATAGGGATCCCTAAACACTTGAGTAGAGCAATTCGACATGGTATTGCTTTGAAATTAGGTAAATGAAATAATTTTACCTTGATTATTTTTATTTATAAAGGAATAATTTTCAGAAATTATTATGTGTATATATAGTGTGTTTGGTTGTTAGGAAATGATAATATTATACTATTATCATTTGTTGTTGTGGTTTGTGATCGAATAAAGGTTAATGTTAAAATGTAAGCAAGATTAATAATTAAGAATTGATTTTATATAACCAAAGCGGGAATATAAGAAAATATGATTTATAAATGGAATGGAGATGAAATTTTAGAAATATATTATATAAATATGGTTCATAAAAAGGATTTAAAAGCTAGAAATTTGGGAACTAAAATCCCGTTAGTTTTGAAAATGTTTTCAAAGTTTTGGAAAACAATAATGATATTATTTGGGAAAATATTTTTGAATAGAAATATTTAAAAAGTTTTTAAATGGAATAAAAAGCACCGAACTCGCTTCGGTCACTGAAAATAATTTCGGTGATGACTGCAGCATCATCGACGTTCATTTTCGAGTTTCCGAGAGAGAAATTTCTACCATTGAATTTTTGTTTTGGTAAAAAAAAAGTTTTGATTTTAAATTCAAAAGAATGATTTGATATACTAAGGGAATTATGTATATATATGATTTCAAATAGTTTGAAATAAGAACAGGATGTTTAGACTCTGGAAATGTTCAACTTAGTGTTTTATGAAAACATGAGAAAAGAGTTTTATAACTTATAAAATTTGAGAATAATAATTTAAACAATGTTTTAAATTGTTGATATAGATGTTGTGAAAAGAAAATTTGAAAGGAATTTTAACTTAAGTTGAATAAAGTGAATTGTGAAAAGAAATTCGATCTAACTTAAATGAAATAATTTTTGAACATAAATTTGATTTAGATTTGAAATGAATTAATGAATGAACTAAATTAAATAAATCAGTGAGTTAAATATGGTTTTGGAATATGGTTGAAATATTGAAATTGAACAATGGAATTGAGTTAAATAAAAATTGGATTTGATATAAAATGGATATAGACTTAAGTTGTGAAGTGATGATAAACATAAGAAGTTGTATAAAATATTTGTAATAAACTTAAGTAAAAAGTGGATGGAATGATTTTAAGTGATATTAGTGTTGAAAGAAAAATGCTAAGTAAATAATGTATGTTAATAAAGCAATATGAATAATGATTGTGAATAATTGAAGATAAATGAAATGAATGTGAATAAGAGAATTTGGGATAGTTAAGAAATCAATTGGAAATAAATACGTAAGTTGTACGTTTATTATTTTATTCGCATAATGGTTTGATCCAGATTCGAGCATAGGATTTCGAGATGATTTATATCGACCCGAGTTTGAATTTTTCACTCGATTCTCGACAGCGAACATTGGATATGGATGTTTGATTGATTCTGGAATTCTCTATCATGGTATATAACTATGCAAAGAGAATGACGGTTTCTAATCGAGGAGCCGGATTTGAGTCTGCACCATACTGATCGTGCGAACTATACTAGTTGGAAAGTGAAATTGTGTGATCGAGCGATCAGATCTGATATTGCGTACGGATGATACATACACATCGTACAGTTTTAGTAAAGAAAATGTTGGAAATTGAAAATGCAGAATAATCTGATTGTGAACTATATGATTAGGCATCATTGATAAATTAGATGCAGGTATATAGAAGCAAAAGCTAATTTGATGTCTTTGATTTCATAAGTAAAACTGGGTTGCACGACTAAAAGGTACATATTTATATTGTTATTTGATTTGATGGTTTTATGATCTAGCCACTTGGCTTTTGTTTTATTTTGTTGATTTGAGCCCGTTGTGGCGATTTGTAGTTGTTTTGATCTAGCCGTGTAAGGAGACGATGACAAAATATTCTGAAATTTTGAAGAAAAATTTTAATAGCTAAAATTTGATTTCGAATTATAACCTAAAACGATTGAATGTGATAATATTAGTTGCAATCTATTAATGAATTTGAAAACTTAGTAAAAGTAATAACAAGGTTTCAGCAAATTTGTTTTGGAAAGTTAAAGGCTTAAAAGGATTTGGCAAGTTATTTCAACTAATTTGTTTTAAAAAGCAATGGATTGGGCATTTTTTCTTACCTTGGCAATTTCGGAGATGAAATTCTTTTAAGAAGGAATGAGTGTAAGGACATAGAATTTCATTCATTTGAAATTGGAATATTTAATTGATTTTAAATATTGAAAAGTAAATTTTATAGATTAAATAACTCGAATTTCGAATATAGCAATTTATTTAATAATTCAATTGTTGAATTTAATAATTGGAAATTGTTTGAATAATTGAATCTTGGATTTTATGTTGGATAAAAATGATCTAAAAGCTTATTAAATTTCTATTTAATATGAGTGAAGGTAATAAAACTTTTGAATTGGATTTAAAGGTGATTTAACTAATTTTGAAATTTGCTCGTTTTAATTAACATATAAAAATAGCCTTCCGGGGCACTATTTTGGATTTCAATGAAACCAATTTCGTTGGATCCGTAATAATGAATTATATTACACCTTCAAAATTCGTAGCGATCAAATGTATTGTTTAGTCGTGTGAGATCGGAAAGCGTGAAATTAATATCGAAAATTTAATATATTATTTGGGTTCAAAAGCCTATCTTCTGCATATGTTCGAATTAGGTCTCGAAACAAGTTCCATTACATTTGGAATATGGGTATAACATATCCAGGAGGCACGTCCCGATTGGGGTCCATAACTATATAGCCAGATATTTTAAATTTAAATAATATTTATACTTGGATTTGACTACATAGCCTTGTTCATTCACATCATCCCGCACCCTATCTATTCATCACATGCCCACTTTTCCCTTCTAAATTCTTCTTCCCCCTTGTCCAAATAATCAAAACCATAAAAGAAAAAAAAAGGAAAAAAAGAAAACAAAATAAGTCCGCATCTTCAAGATTGCAGCTGGGTAGATCTTCGAACGTTCAAAGCATAGTGGGCTCTGCAGCTAATTTGGAGGTGCGACTTTGTGACAGAGAAGCTCTTGCTCTTATGAAAATTAGGGCTTTGATTTTTGAGATATGATGATGGAATTGTTCGAATTTGGGAATGGATTCTCAATCTAAAGGTGCAGGAGGATCGAGGGCCCAAAATTGGCGAACCATGGTTCTTGGGTGGTCAACGCGACCTGACATGTGGTAGGGATGGGGTGCTGTCGCATTTTGCGGGGAGAAACCAAGTTGAAGTCATCATGTCGAGTAGGTGGAGGCCTCATGAAGGGCATGGGATCGAAGATAGAGATGTGAAGTGCAAGGGCTAATCGCTGCTAATCCTGAGAGGGATTCCAAAACCAATGTAGTAGGAATAGTGTCTTCGGTTTCATTCAGATCCAGAATGAACTTGTATGGATGAATGCTGTAAACATATTGTCATTGGAAGGAAATGAGCATTCTAAGTATAAATGTTCTAAAGGCAAACGTAGCCTCAAGCCTCATTAACCAAGAATGACTAAAACTGGTAGATGCAGTAAGGCTATGTGGGTCATACCCATTAGGGTATGTCATTAGCTTTCTAGACGACCATTCATATTCCAGATTCAGTTGTGCATATGAGCTCAGTAAAACGGTTAGGAAAAACAGGGATGATGACATATTCGGTACTATCCAGCAAGGGGTAGGTCGGTCCTGTGTTGGCAGGGGTCGTTAGCTACGATCCCGGTACATTGTTCTAGAGCTGTACTGTAAAGGGCGGTACCCCAGTAGCCTGGTCATTAGTTGGAATCCATTCTCCAATACGAGCTTTACAGTTTTAGTTGTATACCAACTATGTTGGAATGTGAGATGCAAGCATTCCCGCTATTTTAATATTTTACTTTGAACCCTCAGACATTATTATAATATCACTAGACTTTCTATAAAAGTGTTTTGGTTATCGTAAGGTAAAAAGCTGTCCTGTTTATGTGTAGCGTGGTCTTACGAGATACCTTTGATTTCAAAGATTTTCATATAACTTTAAATCTAGTTGGATGTGTTTTCTCACACTGGTTTTCCATACTGACTCGGGTGTTATTTTATTATAATGCTCAGGTCAGACCGAGTATATTACAGATTAGTTTGGATGCTTGGAGCTTTAAAAGAGGAGTTAGAGGCCTAGAGATGTATTTACGTAGATGGTTATTTTCCGCTGTATTCATTGTTGTGTTATCAGCAATTGTGAGGACATGCTGTTATAACTGTCCAAGCTGAAATAGGTTAGTATACTCTGATTGATGTCCATATATACATATATTACAGTTTTGTTTTTGTCCAAAGATTTATGGTATATTATAGATTATTCGTTCAGCTGTAAGATTCTATGTGGTTTGTTTTCTTCTTACCTTCTTCCTTCTTTCTTTTTCCTAACAATCGGGTCTTTCGGCATTCGATTGCTCAGCATGTGATACAGTGGACGTATCGGTGCTGATTGTTAAGGTTCGAAAAGCCCGGTTCGTAACATGTGACGGCCCGGATTTTCACGTTCGAAAATCGACATCCATACTTCACTCGTATTCAGATGCCGCAGATTCAACCATAAAAATCCAATTCGCCGGAGCTTATAACACATTAAGTATAACAACATAGCAGAAGAAAATTAATAATGTCATTGATACAACAATGAATACAATATCCAATACAATATGAATTCCAACAATATCAGAGATAAATATACAACAGCGAAATAAGATAACAACAACAAGGATGGTCTAGACTTTCGACCATCGACAGCGAAAAGATGACCATCAATAGAGAAACTCCAAAAGGGAATTCCAACATCAAACTGCAACTGCAACTCCATAGCTAAAGCTCCAAGAACTCCAAAAGCTAGATCCACTAAGATGCTTTCCAAACGCGAAGCAAGAATCCCCCATCACGTTGCATTAAGCAAGGTCAGATTTCGAATGTTGAAGAGAAGCACAAAGTGATAGCCAAATCCAAAGACTGAAGAAGATTTCCAAGTGATACAAACCAGAGACTTCGAAAGATATTGAATCTTACATCTATTATCTGATTATCTGGAAAATCGAACTCTAGACTACCCATGTGGAAAATTATGGACACCCAGAGTTTAGATAGGGAACAATAAACTCCAGGTCAGTCATGTGACTGGTGTGAGCAAACAAAAATAGTTTTAAACAAAAACAAACAACAAAAGAATTTAAGATTGAAATCCGCAGTGCTTTTTGGAAAATAAAACTACCATAAGGCCTCCCCGCACGCACACAATGCAAGCGCACAATTGGAGGAGATTTCTCCTTATGATAGTCAAACATGCTTACTACGAAAAATCTTTTTGATATTATTATAGTGCATAGTGCAGAAAACATTTCGAAAGTATAATATTAACCTTAGCTAGCATAGGTACCATTATATTATGCCTGCTATAGCTACCACCTGAGGTGGCAGGTTATACAACTAAAACCGTACAGGGCTCGTATTGTTTTGTTTGGGTTTCCAACAAATGGTCAGGCAAAGGAACTTCCCACACCAAATGGAACGCCTCTGGAGGGACGTCCTAGAGAACCTAACCGGATCTCTACTACACAAGGTCGGGTTACCTCTGTAACTAGGTAACTACTGACACGAGTATGCCACACCCGGTCGTTACCAACCTTTATCTGAGGCACCTATCAACCAACAACCACAAAGCAATAAGTTTGCAGCAACCACAAAGTTAAGTATCTGGGCTCCATACCATGATACCGCTTACAATCCAGAAGGAAATGGACATACCCTCATGGGGCGCTACCCCCAAATAACCTTGCTGCGACGATTCCTATTTCGACCATTACCAGGTTGTGAGGCTCGATGAAGCCTCGTCCACAAAGCTACGCTTTTCACAAAAGCCATGCTTCGATCAACAAATGATCAGCAACACTTCGTATGCCACATTACCAAATTAGGAATGTATCACTAGTAACCATCAACTACATAACCTCTGAGCTTGTATGTCTCAGACAAGGGTGTTAAGACAAGAGAATAAATTCTCCGCCACCAAACAGAGATGTATTTGATAGAAACAAGCTTACATCTCAAAGTGTAATGTCAAACACACATACATACAAGTCTGTTCCGGGTTCGAACAGAACCGAAGGCACTTTGCAAAGAAGCCTTTGCAAATCCGAATAATCTCTAATTACGTTCGGACTTCCCATCACAATAGGTGATCCAATCTCTATACCGGGGCCATTCAGTGCAGAGACATTCAATGGGTTATCCTTTCGCTTTCGAAAATATCCGGACTTCACCACCAGTCCTCATATGCAATCCATAGCGTCGTATCATTATTCGGAATGGGCTATATGACACAAAGGTCCTCTTCCGGCTAAACCGAATAATGGATGCAATACTTAAAAACATATGGATATTGGGATCTCAATTAAGTTGCAACTTAAAACCCAAAACCTTTCTTTCAAATGGATTAAACAAATTACCATTTTCAAATCTTTAAACGAAAAGATTTACTTCACAAAGTTCACTAAGTTTGCACAAAGATTCATTCATAGCTTTCAAAACTATTTTCAATTCCAAATCTTTTATAGAAAAGATACACTTTTAAGATCCCTTTTCAATTCGAAAACAAAGTTCACTAATCTTTAATAAAGATTTATTCATAGCCTTTCAAAACAATTTTCCTTTCAAATTGGATTAACTCATCTAATCTTTAAATCAAAAACTCAATTCATAGCTTTCAAAACCATTTCCAAAGATTCATTCATAACTTTCAAAACAATTCCCATCTCAAATCTTTTATATAAAAGATACACCATTTAAAATCCTCTTCAATATCAAAACAAGGTTCAACCATCTTTCACAAAGATTCATTCATAGCTTTCAAAACTATTTTCAATTCCAAGTCTTTTATAGAAAAGATACACTTTTAAGATGGAAATTGTTTTGAAGTTATGAATGAGTCTTTGAAAATGGTTTTGAAAGCTATAAATTGAGTTTTTGATTTAGAGATTGGATGAGTTAATCCAATTTGAAAGGAAAATTGTTTTGCAAGGTTATGCATGAATCTTTATTAAAGATTAGTGAACTTTGTTTTCGAATTGAAAAGGGATCTTAAAAGTGTATCTTTTCTATAAAAGATTTAGAATTGAAAATAGTTTTAAAAGCTTTGAATGAATCTTTGTGAAAGCTTTATGAAGTAAATATTTTCGTTTAAAGATTTGAAAATGGTAATTTATTTAATCCATTTGAAAGAAAGGTTTTGGGTTTTAAGTTGTGACTTAATTGAGATCCCAATATCCATATGTTTTTAAATATTGCGCTCATTATTCGGTTTAGCTGGGAAAGGACCTTTGTGTCAATAGCCCATTCCGAATAATAATACGACGTTATGGACTGCATTTGAAGACCGGTGGTGAAGACCAGATATTTTCAAAAGAAAAAGGATAACCCATCGAATGTCTCTGCATCGAATGGCCCTGGTATAGAGATTTGATCACCCATTGTGATGGGAAGTCCGGACGTGATTACGGATTATCCAAATTTGCAAGGGCTTCTTTGTGAACTGCCTTCGGTTCTGTTCAAACCCAGAACAGACTTATATGGATGTGTGTCTGACATTACACTTTGAGATGTAAAGTTTATTTCTATCAAATACATTTCTGTTTGGTGGCGGAGAATTTATTCTCTTAGCTTAACACCCTTCTCTGAGACGTATGAGCTCAGAGGTTATGTAGTTGATGGTTACTAGTAATACATTTCCAATTTGGTAATGTGGCATACAAAGTGCTGCTGATCATTTTTTGAACGAAGCATGGCTTTTGTGAAAAGCGTAGCTTTGTGGACGAGACTTCATCGAGCCTCATAAACCGGCAATGGTCGAAACTGGAATCGTTGCAGCAAGGTTATTTTAGGGTAGCGCCCCCTGAGGGTATGTCCATTTCCTTCTGGATTATAAGTGGTATGACGGTATGGAGCCCAGATACTTAACTTTGTGGTTGCTGCAAACTTATTGCTTTGTGGTTGTTGGTTGATAGGCGCCTCAGGTAAAGGTTGGTAACGACCGGGGGGTGGCATACTCGTGTCAGTAGTTACCTAGTTACAGAGGTAACCCGACCTTGTGTAGCAGAGATCCGGTTGGGTTCTCCGGGACGTCCCTCCAGAGGCATTCCATTTGGTGTGGGAAGTTCCTTTGTTTGACCATTTGTTGGAAATCCAAACAAAACAATACGAGCCATGTACGGTTTTAGTTGTATAACCTGCCACCTCAGGTGGTAGCTACAACAGGCATAATATAATGGTACCTATGCTGGTTAAGATTAATATTATACTTTCGAAATGTTTTCTGCACTATGTGCTAATAATGATATCAAAAAGATTTAGCATAGTAAGCATGTTTGACTATCATAAGGAGAAATCTCCTCCAATTGCGTGCTAGCATTGTGTGTGCGGGGATGCCTTATGGTAGTTTCATTTTCCAAAAAGCATTGCAGATTTCAACCTTAAATTCTTTGGGTGCTCACACCAGTTCCATGACTGACCTGGAGTTTATTGTTCCTTATCTAAACTTTGGGTGCCCACAATTTTCCACACAGGCAGTCTAGAGTTGGATTTTCTAGATAATCAAATAATAGATGTAGATTCAATATCTTTCGAAGTCTCTCGTTTGGTAGCACTTGGAAATCTTCTTTACTCTTTGGATTTGGCTATCACTTTGTGCTTCTCTTCAACATTCGAAATCTGACCTTGCTTAATGCAACGTGATGGGGTTTCTCGCTTCGTGTTTGAAAAGCACGTTAGTGGATCTAGCTTTTGGAGTTCTTGGAGCTTTAGCTATGGAGTTGTAGTTGCAGTTTGATGTTGGAATTCTCTTTTGGAGTTTCTCCATTGATGGTCATCATTCCGCTGTCGATGGTCGAAAGTCTAGACCATCCTCGTTGTTGTTATCTTATTCCGCTGTTGTATATTTATCTCTGATATTGTTGGAATCCATATTGTATCGGATATTATATTCATTGTTGTATCAATGATGTTATTCATTTTTTCCACTGTGTCGTTATACTTAATGTGTTATAAGCCCCGGCGAATCAGATTTTTACGGTTGAATCTGCGGCATTCGAATACGAGTGAAGTATGGATGTCAATTTTCGAACGCGAAAATCCGGGCCGTCACATTTGGTATCAGAGCAGCAGAGACCAGGAAATGAAAATTTTGAATTTGAATGTTGGCATTAGCTTTTGATCTGAACTTGCTTTAACTAGAAACTGGATTTTCTTTTCTTATGTTTTAAGTTGAATCTCAGATTTTGGAAACTGAAAGTGATCTTTGTTGAATCATGCTTTGCTTCCAGATTGCACTTGAATACAGGTTGAAGTTTGTTTAATTCTAGACTGAAATCTATATATTTTGATTGCTCTTAAACTTTGCCTTGATTTCTATTTGAATTCTTGTTGAAATTGTTTGATCTTTCTTTTTGATTCACAGAATTTTGATTTCTTTGTTTTGATCTGGTTTTCATTTTGTTTTGCAGGTTTAAGAAATTTTTTAATAAGAAAGGTTTGGTTTCTTTTTAAATTCATATTTATATAATTTAATTTCAAAGAACAGATGATGTTGTTACTTGTTTAATTTATGAACACTTGTAATAATAATCTTAATTTTATAAATTATTTACACATTAATTCATGTAATCTCCACCTTACATTTGTTAACATGAAATAAATTTGTGTTTAAATCCTCAATTTTAATTAATTTAAAAATTGTGTTTCAACCCTTGTGTTATTATAAATTATGTAATATGGTTTTTAAACCTTTTTATTAATCTCATTTGAATTTCAAATTTCAAGTTAAATTATCTTTGTATAGATCATTTTTATCTCTAAAAGATATATATAAATATATGTAAGTTTAAAGACTTTATTAATTTATATATATACTAATTATATATTATTTTCAAGTATACAAGTGAAAGTATCTTAAATTTTAAATTAAATCTTATTTTATAAATTTACAAACCAATTTTATTCATATATATGTTTTCTTATTAATTTCCAAAAGATATGTATGTTTTAAATTTTTCATTAAACCTTGTTTTATTATAATATTATATTTACAATTCTAGTTATATATGTATATATATTTTCAAAATATGACCTTGAAATTTATTTACATATTTATTCCAAATATTCAAATTAATTCTCAAATAAATCCAAACCCAATTTATTATTCAAAATATTTGTTTCTGAATTTCCAATTAGAAATTCTATTTAAAATCATATCTATATACATTTATATTAACAAACAAATATCTATTTAAATTTGGAAAATACCAAATTAATTTACAATTTAATTTCAAAAATTAAATAAATTACCAAATTAATACTGGCTCAAAAATGGGATTGTTACAAACATTTGGTATCAGAGCTGAAGGTTATGCGTGAACCTTGACTTTGGTGGGTAACTCACTAGAGATAGGGTCAGTAGTACCCTAAATTGAGTTTGAGTGTGTGTGTGTGTGTGTATAAGTGCTTATTTGTTAGTGATATAAAAATGTTGTATATTGTGTTGGTTGATCTACTGAGTGGCTTATGGATTCTGGTCAATACGAGTAATTAACGTTATTGGTAGGGACCCCTAAACACATGAGTAGAGTAATTCGACGTAGTATTGCTTTGAAATTGGGTAAATGAAATAATTTTACCTTGATTATTATTATATATAAAGGAATAATTTTCATAATTATTATTGTGTATATATATGGTGTGTTTGGTTGTTAGAAAATGATAATATTATACTATTATCATTTGTTATTGTAATTTGTGATCGAATAAAGGTTAATGTGATAATGTAAGCAAGATTAACACCTAAGAAATGATTTTATATAACCAAAGTGGGATTATAAAAAATATGATTTTTAAATATGATTTATAAATGGAAAGGAGACGAAATTTCAAAAATATATTATATAAATATGGTTTGTAAAAATGATTTATAAAGGATTTAAAAGCTGGAAATTTTGAAATTAAAATCCTATTAGTTTTGAAAATGTTTTTCAAAGTTTTGGAAAACAATAATGATAATATTTAGGAAATTTTTTTTGAATAGAAATATTTAAAAGGAATAAAAAGCGCTGAACTCGCTTCAATCACCTGAAATAATTTTGGTGATGACTACACCATCATCGACGTTCATTTTCGAGTTTCTGCGAGAGAAATTGCAACCATTGGAGTTTTATTTTGGTAAACTAGTTTTGATTTAAAAATTCAAAAGAATTATTTGATATGCCACGGGGATTATGTATATATACGATTTCAAATAGTTTGAAATAAGAACATGATGTTTAGACTCTGAAAATTTTCAACTTAGTGTTTTATGAAAACATGAGAAAAAGATTTTTATAACTTATAAAATTTGTGAATTAATAAGCTAAACACTATTTTAAATTGTGATATACATGTTGTGAAAAGAAAAATTGAAAGGAATCTTAACTTAAGTTGAATAAAGTGAATTGTGAAAATAAATTCAATCTAACTTAAATGAAATAGTTTTTGAACATAAATTTGATTTAGATTTGAAATGAATTAATGAATGAACTAAATTAAATAAATTAGTGAGTTGAATATGGTTTCGAAATATAGTTGAAATATTGATATTGAACAATTGAATTGAGTTAAATAAAAATTGGATTTGATATAAATGGATATAGAATTAAGTTGTGAAGTGATGATAAACATAAGGAGTTGTATAAAATGTTTGTAATAAACTTAAGTAAAAAGTGGATGGAATGATTTTAAGTGATATTAGTATTGAAAGAAATATATTAAGTAAATAATGAATGTTAATAAAGAAATGTGAATAATGATTGTGAATAATTGAATGTAAATGAAATGAATGTGAATAAGAGAATTTTTGATAGCTAAGAAACCAATTGGAAATAAATATGTAACTTGTACATATATTATTATATTCGCATAACGGTTTGACCTAGATTCAAGCACAGGATTTCAAGATGATTTATATCTATCCGAGTTGGAATTTTTCACTCGATTCTCGACGGCGGACACTGGATATGGATGTTTGATTGATTCGGGAATTCTCTATCACGGTATATGACTACGCAAGGAGAATAATGGTTTCTAATCAAGGAATCGGATCTGAGTCCGCACTAGACTGGTTGTGCGAACTATGCTAGTTAGGAAGTGAAATTGTGTGATCGAGCGAGCGATCAGATTTGATATTGCGTACGGATGATACATATACGTCGTACAGTTTTAGTAAACAAAATTTTGGAAATTGAAAATGCAGAATAATATGTTGTGAACTATATGATTAGGCATCATTAATAAATTAGATGCAGGTATATAGAAGCAAAAGCTAATTTGATGTCTTTGATTTCATAAGTAAAATTGGATTGCACGACTAAAAGGTACATATTTATATTGTTATTTGATTTGATGGTTTTATGATATAGCACTTGGATTTTGTTTTTCTTTGTTGGTTTGAGCCCACTGTGGCAATTTGTAGATGTTCTGATCTAGCCGCGCAAAGGAGTTGCTGACGAAATTTTTCGAAATTTTAAAGAGTTAAATTTTGAAGAAAAATTTTAATAACTAAAATTCAATTTTGAATTATAACCTGAATTGATTGAATGTGATAATATTAGTTGGAATCTTTGAATGAATTTGGAAACTTAGTAAAAATAATACCAAGGTTTCAGCAAATTTGTTTTGGAAAATTAAAGGCTTAAAAGGATAAGTTATTTCAACTAATTTGTTTTAAAAAGCAATGGGCTAGGCATTTTTTTTACCTTGGCAATTTCGGAGACGAAATTCAATTAGGGAGAAGAGTATAATGATCTAGAATTTCAGTCATTTGAAATTGTAATATTATTGATTTTAAATATTGAAGTAAATTTATAGATTAAATAACTCGAATTTCGAATATAGCAATTTATTTAATAATTTAATTGTTGAATTTAAAAATTGAAAATTGTTTAAACAAGTGAATCTTGGATTTTAAGTTGGATAAAAATGATTTAAAAGCTTATTAAATTTCTTTTAATAAGAGTGAAGGTAATAAAAATTTTGAATTGGAATTAGAGGTGATTTAGCTAATTTTGAAATTTACTTGTTTTAATTAAAATATAAAAATAGCCTTCCGGGGCACTGTCTTGGATTTCGACGAAACTAGTTTCATTGGGTCCGTAATAATGAATTAATTTACACCGTCAAATTTTGTAGCGATCAGATGTATCGTTTGATCGTGCGAGATCGGAACACATTGAAATTAATATCGAAAATTTAATACAATAATTGGGTTCATAAGGCTATCTTCTGCATGCGATCGAATAGGTCTCAAAACAAATTCCATTGCGTTTGGAATATGGGTATAACATATAGAACGTTAGGCGGCACATCTCGATTGTATAGCTGGAGACTTTTAAATAATATTTTTACTTGGATTTGACTACACAGCCTTGTTCATTCACATAGCTCATACCCTATCTATTTATTACCGTACCCGCCCTTCCCTTTTAAATGCTTCTTCCCTCTCACTCAAATAATCAAAACAAACAAAAAGAAGAAGAAAAATGAGTTTGTGTCTTCAAGATTGCAGTTGGACAGATCTTCGAACGTTCGAAGCTTGGTGGGCTCGGTAGCTTTTTTGGAGGTGCGACTTTGTGACAGAGAAGCTCTTGCTCTTATGAAAATTAGGGCTTCGATTTTTGAGATATGATGATGGAATTGTTTGAATTTGGGAATGGATTTGCAATCACATGGTGAAGGAGGATCGGTGGCTAAAGAATGGTGAACCGCGGTGCGTGGTTGGTCAACGCGACCTGACGCATGGTAAGGGTGGCCTGTTGTCGTGTTTTTCAGGGGGAAACAGAGTTGAAGTCATCGTGTCGAGTAGGTAGAGGTCAGCGAGGGAAGTATGACGGTAGAGTCGGTTTGGGATTTTGTTAAGGGAGATGGAGGAGCGGCCGTGCGTAGAAGTAATAACCCCAAAAGAGGTTAGAGCAAGGTCTAATTGAAAATGAATCAAATTATTGAATGTATCATAAGGACCCTTATGTCCACGTCCTAATCGACTTTCCGGAGGAGTATATGCTTCTAAAAGATCTTTGATACTATGTCCAATTCCAAAGTTCGTTCTATACATATGACCAGCAACAAGAAAAATATATGCAATAGCTAAATGGTGATGAGTCATATCAGTCAACCATAAACTTTGCATTTGTTGATGGAATCCCCCAAGAAGGGTTAGAATGGCAGTTCCAGTGCATATGCATTCGGGAACAGTGATGATATTGGGAAGAGGATGGCAACATTTTATTTACTTAAAGTTGTGATTGTTATTTAAAATTATTATTTAAAATTGTCGATTACTTATAAAATTTATAACCCTTCATACGAGGTCTGATCTTATCTTCGAGTGTTTATTTCCTAAAGAATCGGGATTTAGTTTACCGGAAATTATCAAACATTGTTTCGAAGAGACCGGGATCGGATATGCTATCCGAACACAACTTTGATCCAACGAATGCGTTTTGAAGTGAAGGCATTATGAAGAGCATGGGATCGAAGATAGAAATGCAAAGTGCAAGGGCTAATCGCTACTAACCTGAGGGTGATTCCAAAATGGATGTAGTAGGAATAGTGCCTTCAATTTCGTTCAGACCTAGAATCAGACTTGTATGGATGAATGCTATCAGCACATTGTCATTGGAAGGCAATGAGAATTCTAAGTACAAATGTTCTTAAATGTAAATGTAGCCTCAAGCCCATCAAGCGAGAATGGCTAAAACAGAGGAGATGTAGCAGGGCTATGTAGGTCGCACCAATTAGGTATGTCATCGCCTTTCTAGATGACCATTCACATTCCAGGTTCAGTTCTGCATATGACCTCAGTAAAATGGTTAGGAAAAATCGGGGTGATGACATATCGATACTATCCAGCAAGGGGTAAGGCGGTCCTGTGTTGGCAGGGGTCATTAGGTACGATCTCGGTACATTGTTCTAGAGGTGTACTGTGACGAGCGGTACCCCAGTAGTCCAGTCATTAGTTGGAATCCTTTCTGCAATACGAGCCTTACAGTTTTATTTGTATACTAATTATGTTGGAATGTGAGATGCAGGCATTCTAGCTATTTTAACATTTTACTTTGAACCCTCAGACATTGTTATAATATCATTGGATTTTCTATAAAAGTGTATTGGTTATCGTAAGGTAAAAATTCGTCGCGTTTACGTGGCATGGACTTAAGAGATACCATCGATTTCAAAGGTTTTCGTATAACTTCAAATCATGTTGGTGTTTTTTTCTCTTGCTGGTTTTCTAGACTGGCATGGGTGTTATTTTATTATAGTGCCTGAGTCAGACAGAGTATATCACAGATTAGTTTGGATGTTTGGATCTACAAGAGACGAGTTGGAGGTCCAGAGACGTATTCACGTAGATGGTTATTTTCTACTATATTCATTGTTGTGTTATTAGCAATTTTGAGGACATGTTGTTACAACTGTCCAGGCTGAAATAAGTTAGTATACTCTGATTGATGTTTATATTTACATATATTACAGTTTTGTTTTTGTGTAAATATTTATGGTATATTATAGATTATTCGTTCCTCTATAATATTCTATATTGTTAGTTTTCTTTTAACCTTCTTCCTTAGTTCTTTCGCCTAACAATCGGGTCTTCTGGCATTCGATTGCTCGGCATGCGATACAATGGACGTATTAGTGTCAATTTTCGAGGGTCGAAAAGCCCAGTTCGTTACATTAGTATTCATCGGATGACTTATGCAGGGAACCTATGTGGATGTTCAAGATCTATTAAAGATGCTCAAATCCATGTAGTAAGTCATGATCTGTTCGAGATGAAGGAATCCAATTGCGAATTCATATTCTGTTCGAGTGGTGAAGACTTGTGTGAGTGATGCCGAACGTAGCCTCAACATCAAGAAAATGACAGAGAACAGAGAAGGGACATGGCTAAGGGGGTTTTGCTAACATCAAGGGTATACCAACTCCATATCTAGAGATGCTTATCGATTGTTGCTGGTGGGAGTTGATATGAATCAGACCACACACCGAGTATGGTCCAGTAATGTTTCCTTTGGAGTATTTTATATTCAGAGATATACGATGTTCAGATGGTAGTTTTTAATCCCTGTCTTGGAGTTCGGATTCGGTTTGATCTGAGGATATCCCTACGGAAGAACTATGAAATTATACGAATGCGCCTTAACGGTATTCATTGTATACCTGTTATTGTTGTGGCGTTCGCACAACAACTATTTGATGTGACGTATATCCTACACTTTAGACATTGTCTATCATATCACTATATAAACTTAATGAATGGTTGTTTCATTTAAGGGAAAACTATTACGGTAATCTGGACGGTCTCATTAGTTACTATATACAAATTCATGTTTCTTAAGTTTCTTATGCTAGTTTACCTAACTGATCCGAGATTTATTTTCTTATAATAGTTGTGTCAGTCCCATTATGTTTTTTGTTTTAGCTATAGATGCTATGGAGGTTTTGGAGAAGAGCTAGATGATTATCTACCGCGGTATTCTTATTTCCGCTGCATTACTATATTGTATGTATCAACATTATGAGGATAGGTAGTTATAACTTTCTAGGCTGATGATGTAGCTTGGGTTTTGGTAACTCTAAAAAATTCTATATTTGGAATAACCCT
Organism: Allium cepa; assembly: GCA_030765085.1. NCBI lineage: Eukaryota > Viridiplantae > Streptophyta > Magnoliopsida > Asparagales > Amaryllidaceae > Allium > Allium cepa. Next base: position 645,401,514 of record CM060939.1, on the reverse strand, counting down.
TTGTACTGTTCCTTTGACGTTATATATTATCGTTTCATTATGTGATTCTGATGTTGTATTCTTCTTCATTGTTGTATCTTTTGTTTATTTTACTCTAACTTTCTATCTTTCCGGCACTTAGATGCTTGGCACATGAACACCATAGATGTATTAGTGTCGATATTCAAGGGTCGATAAGTTAGGTCATTATAATTATACGGGTATTTTTTTCAAGCATTAAAAGAGAGTAAATGAATAGTGAATGAGTGGTATACATATGTATATCTTTGTAAAGGTACTGGACACAAGTTTATACAAGGTGATTTTTAATTAATGAAAATAATTAATAAAAGTGGCTTAGTGGTTGCTTGTGTGTTTAACCAAGCTTTGTTTCCATGTAAAGTTAAATCTCTAGTTGGATTGTTTGTTTATTTGATAGTTAATAACCAACTATCAGATATGGGCCAGTTTTGAAACTATTGTTATTAGTTTAGGGAGACCGGGATCGGATAAGCATGGGTTATTCGAAAACCACTTCGAAGCAGCATTAGAATTAGAATTGGGACATCTTGAAGATGATGGAATCAAAGATGGAGTTCTTTGAAGTGCAAAGCTACTTGCCCATAATCCCAAGGGTGATTCTAAAATAGATGTAGTAGAAGTAGTGCCTTCGGTTTGTGCATATCCTAAACAACTTGTGCAGATGAATGCTGGCATTGCATTGTTACCTAGAGATCGGTGTAAGCATTCCATGTGGGATTTGCTAAAAAGTTAAACGTAGCCTTAAGCCTCACACTCGGAAATGACTAGACCAAGGGATATGCGGCAGGGCTAAGCAGTACGCTAACATTAAGGTATGTCATCAGCCAATCTAGATCGATATTTATAGATATATGTATGCTTCGGGCTTAATACGTTTGTGGACTCAACTAGGGTGGTAACATATTTGGTATTATCCAGGAAGGGGTAGGCTGGTCTTGTGTTGGTAGGGGGTCCATGTGAGGCCCTCGGTACATTTTTCTAAAGGTTTACTATGATAGGCAGTACCCCTATGCCTTGTCATTGTATAGAGTCTGTTTTCCACTACGTACCTTTACGGACTTAGTTGTATACTAAATATGTCGGAATGCAATTAATGTAACCATTTCAGCTATGTTAAATATTTATTTTAAAACTTAGACATTACTATGATATCACAATATTTTCTAATAAAAATGGTTTGCCTATCATAAGGTAAAACCTGTCCATGTTTATATGTGACATGGTCTTACGTGATGCTTTATTTTCGAAAGGTTTTACAATATTAAAATTCCGTATGACATGTGTCTCTTAGCTAGTTTACCAGATTGATCAGGAGCGTTATTTTTTAGTAATGCACAGGTCATCCCGAGTATATTTCCATATTTATTTATGGATGCTTTGGAGCTTCAAAAGATGAGTAGGATGCCTCCAGGACATATTCACATATCTTTAGTTCACTGCATTTCTTGTTTTGTATTTGTCAGAATTTGTGAGGACAGGCTGTTATAATTATCCAAGCCGGTGATAGGTCAATTTACTATGATTGATGTATGTATATTACAGTTTTCTTTAATAAATCGTGTGTATACTATATAGTACTGTCAGAATGTGAGATTCTATTCTACCTTTTCTTTTCTTTCACCCTAAAATTTGTCTTTCCGACACTTCGATGCTGGACACATAAATACCCTAGATGTATTGGTGCCGACTTATGAGCATCGAAAAGATCGATCGTCATACATCTAAATCCATCAAACTTAACTTCTAATTTCCTGCACGCCAACCGTATTCCCTAAAAACCCTACTTTCGACTCTTCCTCTTTCCCATGCCGATTGAAAACTATGAAATAAGCTCACAATGTAGTTCAACTTTTAATTATCTTGTCGACTCTCCTCTTTCTAATTTTTCCCATTATCCAATAATTCTTCTTTCAGCAAATACTCATTCAATCAACGTAGCAGAATAATTAGACAACCATGTTTGTGTTCGTTAGGGTTGAAGGCTGCAATGGTTTATTTTAAGGGGAAGGAGGTTATGTGAAGAGAGAAGTTTGACACAGCAATAATTCCTAATTTTAGTATTTAATTTTGTTAATTTATGTAAGATATTAAATTTGAGAATTGTAGAATTTTGTTTCTAATTAGTTTTAATAATCATATATTTTTAGTTAAAAAATTGACTGTAGTTTTGAATTATTCGGAAATTTATGTCAGTCGATAGGCAAAACTATATGCGTTTTAATTTTATCTTGTTTTACTTAACTAGGTGGTTGATGCTACTTCATTTCAAATAGTTTCATGCTCAAAATACAGTTAAAATAAAAAAATTCTGCTAATTTATTGTTACTTCATACCATGGTTGGTCACATAAAAAATTATTGATTGAAACTTTACAGTAAAAATGAAAATTTAAGGTATGGATTTCAAGTAATTAGTTTATGTAGTTGTATGTTTTTTGTGGTTGCCTTGTGGAAATTTTACACTTAGGCTATTTTTAGTCTTCACTTATGCTGGCTTTATAATTGAAAATATTATAGTCAATTTGATAATAAATTCATGTACATACATTTCCACAAGCCATGCCAAGTTGCATCTACTTTAATGCTTTCTTATATCATCTGTTAATTAGGAAGGATTATATAGGTTGATTTAGTGTTGTTGATGTATTAAAAAAACAATATGGTCAGTCGCTCGGTTACTTAAAATATGTGCAATAAGTTTATCATTCAGTTTAAGAAAGCGGTTTTACCTGATATTTCTTCGCTTACTATTTTTTCGATATTTAAAAAATATATACCATTGTCAACGTGATTGAAAATTTGATGAATGTGTAGGTTTAATATTTTTTATTTTGTGTAAGATGTTAAATTTGATAATTGTAGTTATCGAATTTTATTTCTAAGTAGTTTTAAATATCTTATATTTCAGGTAAAATAATTGACTGAAAGTTTGAACTGTTCTGAAATTTACTTCATTCGATAGGCTAAACTATGTGTGTTTGATTTTTGTCCAGTTTTACCTAACCAGGTTGTTAAAGATAGTTCAGCTCAAACAGTTTCATGTCGAAAATAAATTTAAAATCAACATCTTTTATTATTTTTGATACGTTGATACCATGGTTAGCTGTAAAATAATATTAGTCATTGGAACTTAACAATAAAAATTAAAATTTACCATACAAATTTCAAGTAATTTGTTTATGTATTTGTATGTTATTCGTGATTACTTTATGGCAATGGTGTATTAAGGCTATACTCAAATCCACTTATGTTGGCTTTGTGTAACGACCTGCTATTTTGAACCATTCAAATCGATAATAAAACAACACATGTCAGACTTGAATAATTCAAAACAAAAGATTGTTAACTTAATTGGGGTAAATAAAATCAATCACAGACATAGAATATGCAGCGAAATAAATAAACAAATAGTTCATGAAGCTACTACAGAAACAACAGAGTTCAAAAGTAAATACAACAGAGATCCAATGCATAGAAGTTCGCTAATGCATAAGCTAATGACAATGTCTGAACAGAAATAACCGAGATAATCGAAATAACTGAAATAGCTAAGCAAATAAAAAGATAGGTAGATAGATCTCCAGCGAAAAAAGGTGAGTCTTGAATGCTGTGAAACTCAGACTGACCCAAGCATAAAGTAAAAACAAAGCACTCGAGTTAGGACAAACATTCTCATGTAAGTAAATCAAGTCAAGTGAAATGTAACAAATGGAATGTGATTGTAACTTAAAGGATGTTTGGGATTCCCATCCTCTAAGGATCCGTTAAACTATTTACTATGTAGTAATATACGCTATATACGTAATGTCTAGCAGTAAAGTATAATATACTGAAAATAGCGTTAAGGTGTTACCCATATCCCCTTTAACACATTTTATAAATGTTGTAGTCTATACAGTACTGTAAACTCCACCAAACTGATGGGCTATCAGGGAGCACTCTATAAGTACGACACAAAACAAAATCGTAGTGGTCTCGATAAGGCATATGACAAGGCACGCGAGACAATGTCCAGGGTAGGATTCTACCGTTTTGCACGCCCGGACTGGTGGTAACGCATAGCAACTACTACCGCTCACCACGAGATACACTCCCATAATTAAAGGTGCGCACCAAATCAAATCACAAAGTAATAGATATGGTTCCGAAGAAGCATGCTCAATAAGAGGAGCGACCTCGCTAGTCCCGGGATAGCTCCCGTTTTAGTCATATCAAGCTGACCAAGGGGTGAGGGCTGTGTTTCTTACCTCGTACCAGAAGCATCCACCAAACCATCCTACTTTGTTCCGGATCCTCCACGACGTATACAGTTGTTAAAGTGGTTTCGAAATTGGCAGAGAGTATGAAAATATCCGACCCCGGTCTCTTAAACAACCAATCGTTATATTTTTCCACGCTGTGGTCATTTTATAAATTTTAAATAATAAATCTTAAATTATAATTTAACTCAGTACTAAAATATTTAACTTTAATTATATTTTTAGAATCAAATATTTACTTTACAATTCATATTAAATCAAATTATTACATTCCAAAAATCATATCTTTAAAACTTAAATAAAATCTAATTTAAAATTTAATCTTCTATATAAAATTTGATTACATATTATTCTCCACTTAACTTCTTAAATTTATTTATTAAAGTTATTATATAAAAACCAAAAATTTATTATATTAAATTAAACTATATTTACTATACTAAAATTAAATTATATATATTAAATTAAATCACATTTATTATATTAAATTAAATTATATTAAATTAAATTATGTTAAATTAAATTATGTTAAATTAAATTATATTTAATTAGATTATATATATTATATTAAATTATATATATTATTAAGTTTCTTAAAAACTATATTGAATATCTTATTAAATTTACCGTCAAATTATTTAAATTATATATTTTAAAACCAAATAAATTATAAGTTGAAATCTTAAATTTTCCTTCAAATCATTTTTAGCTTACAATTTAAACTTTAAAACATGTAAAAATATTATTATTATTTCAAATATTAAATTTTAAATAAAATCATTGATCAAACTAAAATTTTAAAATCACTTTATTAAATCACAACATCTTTAAAATTTTAGAAAATATTTTAAATAATTTAAAATAAATTTAAAAACCGACCAACGGTATCTGTGTAAAATTTTCTACTATATGATCAAATGCTTGGGTATATATCATTCCAACCTAAAATTTATTGAGTTTTCGGGCATGTATCATTAACCCATATCCCAAATTCAATCAATAAAAACGCTTGGGTCTATCATTTTAATCCATAACGATTCTTCCTAATCTAAAAGGTTGTTTGGGTATGTGTCATTTCAACCCATAGTTAGGAAACTTGCAATGTGATATAAAATAAATGAACAACATAACATAGCAGATTATATCATATTACATATCATATCGTATCATAGGTGAATATCATATCATATCATAAAATATTAAATAATAAAATCTAACTATAACAACATTTCAATTTTCATTTCACAAGATGTCAATTCACTTAACATAAGAATTTTAATCGTAAGTGATTACTCGCCTTTCGTGGAAATTGAAAGAGACAACTACACGCGAAGCAAATACGACATGGAGATGGAGATTACGAGTCAAGCACGATGATCCAAACCAAAGTACGAATACGAGAAAGAATAAATAAATGAAGAGGGAAAGTGGCAAAGAGGTTCGGCCTAGTCTATATATGCTCGGCCAACTGGGTGCGTGTGGCTAAAGATTGTAGGCGAGTGGGTGTATGAGTTCTAGGTTGGATGACCGAGTATAGGTGGAGGATGTGTGTGCATGGAGGGGTGCTCGGGTGGTGTATGTGCTTGGAAAGGGTGGAGGAGGGTAGGCCGAAGTGGGTAGGTGGTGTGGTAGGTGTGTGGCCATGTGGCTTTGCACATAGAGGTGGAGGCCGAGAGGGGGGTATGGCGGTGTTAGGCTAAGGAAAAGTGAGAGAAAGGGAGAGAGAGAGCGGGGGGAAAAGGAGTTAGGCTAGGATAGGTTTTGGATTGGAGAGGAAGGAGATGAAGATGAGTTTACTGTAAAAAAAATTCTCTGGCAGAAAGAATGAGGAGGAAGAGAAAGAGAGTCAGAAAAAGTACTACATATTTTTCTCAATAGGCATATCCGTTCAGGAAAAGATACGTACCAATTTAGGTGTCTCCTAATATCTCAGGCCCAACTAACGAGCCCAAACAAATCAAGCCCAAAATCCAAAACACAAATAAAAGAAAAAGGAACACACAAATAAACTCGCGTTTTTACGTCGAAAAATGAAGGTTCGGAGCACTAGAATTCGGATTTTAACGAAACAAAAAGTGGAGAGGAGACTATAATTCAGTCTAATATCATAAAAAAAGAATAAAATTTTCAACCAAAAGTCAAACTTTGACCAAGTTTGACCAAAATTTGAATTTTCAGAAAATTTTCTGTTTTATCGGATTTGGTAAAATTTTTACTCAATATCCCAAATATCTTTGTTTAAATTTGAAAATATTTAATTCAAAAAGTCAAATAAAATTCATTTAAAAGTTGACTGATTTTACGGGTCATTACTCTCTCCTCCTCTCAAAACATTTCGTCTCCGAAAAGGAAAGAGACATAGGAATAGAAACAAGCAGAAACGATAAGATATATTAACGAATAGTACCTGGACTAAAAACCTCCGGATTCGAAGCACGCATGCTCTTCTCCGTCTCCCATGTCTAATCCCGATGTTTATACTCCATTGTACATTGACTAGGTTGACAGATTTCCTCCTCGGCTGCATCGTACCTCTATCGACACTACGAATTGGCTTCCTCTCGACGGTGAAATTTGGCTTAACATCCAAACTCTTAAGTAAAGAAGACTGGACAATCAAAGATGGATCACGGAGATACTTCCGAAGATGCGAAACATGGAACACATTATGCACTCCAGATAGCTTTTTTGGCAAATCCGCTCGATAAGCTAAAGGACCAACTCTCTCTTAGATGCAGAAAGGACTAAAGAATCTAGGAGCAATCTTCCCTCTCCTACCAAAGCGGATCACATTCTTCAGCGGCGAGATCTTAAGAAAAACCTGATCAACCATTGAAAATTCCAAACTCCTCCTCTGTCCATCAGCATACTTCTTCTGCCTATCTTGAGCAATCCTCATCTTCCTCTTGATCTCCTCAACTTCTCAGATGCTTCTAGAATCATATCTAGTCCAAGAACCAAACGATCACTGGAATCAAGTCAGCAAGATGGAGATTTGCAAGATCATCTGTAAAGAGCGGCAAACAGAGACATTATGATACTAGCATGAATTCAAGGGATAGGATTAAATAGATGAATGCCGATAATAAGATCATACCTGATAGCTATTATTATAAGTGAATTCAACGAGATGGAGATGATCTTCCCAAGATCCTTCATAATCTAGAACACAGACACAAAGAAGATCTTCCAGAATCCGATTAACTCTTTCTATCTGACCTTTGGTCTTCGAATGATAAGCTTTGCTCGGATTTAGACGAGCACCCAGAGCTTTCTAAAATGATTTCCAAAACTGGCTGGTAAAGATAGGATCTCGATCACAAATAATGCTGGATGGAACACTATGAAGCCTGACAATCTCTCTCATATAAATCTCAGCTAAACTTGAAGCAGTGCGATTCGACCTGACTAGAATGAAATGAGCCGACTTGGTCAGCCTATCAACAACTACCCCTATACTCTCATTACCCCTTCTCGTCCTTGGCAACCCATCAATAAAATCCATAGAAACTTGTTCCCAATTTCAATTGGGAATCTCAAGGGGATGCAATAATCCAACGGTCTTCTGATTATCAGCCTTAACCTGCTAACATGTGGCACTGTTTGCGCCAAAATTGGTTACAAACCCCAAATATCGCAAAAGTACTAGTGTATGAACACAAATCAATAGTATATAGTCACAGATCACGGTAATGTAGGGGATAAAAATGAAGAATAGTAAACTTAAAACGTGAAGAAACAAACAGAAATGCATAGTGGTTCGGCTATCTTCGGCATACGTCCACTCCAAAAGTTAATCTTTTATTGACTTTCTTCGCTGATTACAGCGGATTACAATGAAGAAATTCGAGTGAAACAGTAGCTCAGTGGTGCAGAAGTGTTTTGGGTAGAGTCTGGACATCGGATAGCCAGAAGATCCATTTTCTATAGGCTCTGAGGTGCTATTTATAGGTGTATGCTGCAAATATCTCGCTCAAATCTCAGGAGACTTCTTTTGGCACATGAGTGGGCCCACACGATCGATCCCATGAAGTTTCGGCTCGATCCGTGATCGATACGAACCAATTTCGTATCGATCAAGATTTGATTCAATGGATTTGAAATTTGGTAAGGACGTTCTTTAGGTCGTACGTAAGCTCCTATGAAAATTTCGTGGCATTTGGACCGGTGGATCTCAAGATACGATCAATACGAATTGGCTTCTCTGATATGGATACGATCTTCGCATTGATGCCTTCGCCTCCCTCTTCTTCGCATTGATCTTAGGCACGTGTCTACCTGTTGACGTGGTGCGATAAACTAGGGTGGATCCATGTCTCTTGCCACGTTGGCCGAGTCCACTTCCTTCTCGAACTCCATTTGGATCCATTCATAACCTTCCATTCGCATCCATGTACTTCGACCTCCATTCGCATCGTTAGTCCACGTCCACCGAAGTGAGGTATTCTCGTATCGACGCCAGCAGTGTATTTCGTACTGATCTTAAATGCGTTGATCGATACTAAGTAACATTAGATGATGGAAATGGTTTAGGATTATGGAAATGGTTTAGGATCGATACGAAGAAGGTGCAAGTTGATGGATATGAATGCATCGATGCGAACAAGATTGACAGATGGATAAGAATGGGACCTTACCCTTGATGGATACGAAGAGTAGCTCATTTCGATGGATGCGAAGAGCGTAGTTTGCCCGATCGATACGAAGACAGTAGAGCCTGAAGGATTCGAACTGGAACATTCCTATGGTTGCTTGATAGATGTGAAGAGATCGATACGAACGTCTTAGTCGCATCCATGCGGATCGATACGAATAGTATCGATACGAAGTGCCGCATATCGATCGATGCGAACAGTATCGATACGAAACAATTTTCATGCATCTTAATCCATCCACATCTCGAGCATACGAACTTCGATTGACCTAAAATTTGAAAAGTACCCCCTCCTAGCTTTGGCTATTATTCCCTATTGATTCTATCTCAATTGGAGCTCGGTCAAATTTTGACGACATCGATCACAACCTTGTTGCTAATCGATTTCCGATCCTAATAGCCATCCTTTTCCAGTTAATTTGTTGATATTCCAGCCTTGACCAAAGGGTGGGATAACATTTGCACCCCAAAACATACCTTGTGATAAGATGTGTTTTGAATAGTTATAAATCGGATATCCAAAGTCCATAGCCATATCATCCGAGTGCATCGTTCTTGACTGCTCCGAGTCGATGTCCGAATCCAAATCTAATAACCAAAGCCTTAGCCAATTCCATGTCCATCCGAACTTGATAACCGAGTCCTAATCCATCCTCATCCAATAACCAATAACCGAATCCAGGACCTCTCCGGGTCGATATCCAAGTCCTTTGCCATTTATAGCCAATATTCATATCCGTAACCTCTTCGGGTTCTTGTCAAGTGCAATCCACACCTGACGACCGTGGTCTAGTGTCCCTAGACGTTGAGTAATGCCATGGCTTAAGTCCTAAGATGAATCTTGGTCGCTCCGGACCCTTGTCAAGCATAGTCCATACTCGACGACCTGAAATATTAACCTATGATATATGGCTCAAGTCCTAGGCCGAATCCTGATCTCTCCGGACCCTTGTCGAACATAGTCCATACTCGACGACCTGAAATATTAACCGATGATATAGGGCCCAAGTCCTAGGTCGAATCCTGGTCTCTTCGGACCCTTACCGAGCATGGTCCATACTCGACGACCTGAATAAGTCGATCCGCCATGCTCGGACAAAGCGACTTACCCCTTGCCAGGTATAATCCATAACTGACGACCATTTACCAAAAACCAGACAAAAATCCAATCAAAATCCAATCCAAAATACAAATCAAATCAGAAAACCAAAAATCCACATCCAAATACAAAATCAAAACCAACGTCCAAGCATGAAAATAACCATCAAAACAGAAGTCCAAACCAAAAAAACAAGCAACGTCTGGAGTTCAAACCAAACTCCACTACCAACCCAGAAAAAGCGAGTGTCCAAACCAAAGAGAAAAAACAGATTTCACAAACCATAGCGTCGTGGTTTATCATCATTTAGATCACGCCTAGGGGCCATCTCTGTCCCCGTACATGAGTAAATGACTTGTTCGTTTGCCAGTAGTTTACTACTTATTTTACATCATCCCTATCAATTGATAACCAATCGACCATCATCCCTGGGCCTCGTGCCATCATCATCTGAGGTAGACGGCGGTCACTTCTGCTCCACCGCCGCATTCCGAGCCCTGATATATTGTTGCAAATGTCCATTCCTTACATGCTCCTCAATTATGTCCTTCAAATGCCTGCAACTGTTGGTATCATGTCCATCCAAATCATGAAAATACAGTGCCTCCCTGATGCCCTTTCACGTTGTGAGGGTTCTCTCCTTGATGGACTTCGGTAGGGAAGTCGACTCCTAGTCTCCATAAATATCCGTTCCAACATCTCGTTCAATCCTGTGTAAGTGGAAAACTTAGGCTCCTTCCACTGCTTTCTAGCTTTTCCTGATTTGTCATCCGGCTTCCTTCTTCCATTATCTTTTCCTTATCCGAGCTACCGCTGGATGGCCCTCCATCCTCAGCCGCATTCACCACCTATGATTTCATATCTGAACATGCATCTTCCTGTCGAAGGAATCTCTCAGTATCGTGAAAGAATTCCTTGAGATCCAGTGGTGGGTCCCATATTAAAGATACTTTGAAATCTAAATCCTCTCTGACTCTTGATATTACTTCCATTAAAACTATCGATGGATCCGGCCGATCCACCGAAGCAACCGCTGCATTGAACCGAGTTAAGAAAGCTCTGAGTGATTCATCTTTTCTTTGCTTTATTGACGTTAGCTTCATCACGTTCTTCGGTCTTTTAATGTGAACCCGAAACTACTTCAGAAACCTGTCCACTAATTCTGTCCACGTCCTGATAGATCCTTCTTCCAGCTGTCTGAAACACATAGCAGCTATATCCGTTAAGTACAAAGGGAAACATCGGGCCATAACTTCCTCCGATGCCCCCCAGCACTTCCATGTGTCTTGTGTATCTCATCAGGTGATCAGTTGGATCAGCCTTTCCATTGTATACCTCCACCATAGGTAGCTTTAACTCTGGTGGATTCTGAGCTATCCTGATTTCATGAGTAAATGGACTCCTGTTTGCTCCTTATCGATCTCTATTGGTCAAATCTCCGTGCATAGTTCGCCTGATAATCTTGGCCAATCTAGCATTGTTTGTCCAGGGTTGCCCCCCGAGTCACCGAGGGAATTCTGGTACGTACTCTTCATCACACGCTCCTGCACTCCTACCAGCATCTTGTCATGTGGTGTCAAATGGAATTCCTCCATGAACTGGTCCATTGTTGCTGGGTGGTGTACCCCTATGTCTGGATCCATCCAGGTTTATGGTTTTGTGCTGGTCAGGGGTTGTGCCTTGTTGAACTGCTCCATTCGATTGCCTATTTGGTCCTTCTGTTCCAGCTTCGTGGATCTGAACTCCTGAAGCTCCAACCGTTCCTGCTTGTCCAAACTGTCCGAGGAGGTTCTGCATCATTTCCTCGTGCCTTTTCAGAAATTCTTCATGCATTGCTCCCATCATCATTTCCATTTCGTCTCGGCTGATGAAAGCTGAAGTCTTATTAGCCCCTGATGAAGCCTCCTGGCTTCCTTCATGCTGGCTTCTCTCTGTTCTTTGTCTTCAACTTGATTGCCTCGTCATAGCTCTTTAGATCAGAACCCTTAAGCCTTCAAATCCAAACCCCAAATCTGGTATAGCGGGTGCTAGTTTTTCTTAGTGAAAGCACCAAAGTGTTTGCGCCAAAATTGGTCACAAACCCCAAATATCGCGAAAGCACCAGTGTATGAACACAAATCAGTAGTATACAGATCACAGATCACAGTAATGTAGAGGATAAAATGAAGAATAGTAAACTTAAAACGTGAAGAAACAGACAGAAACGCAAGATTTATTGTGGTTCGGCTATCTCCGGCCTACGTCCACTTTAAAAGTTAATCTTTTATTGACTTTCTTCGCTGATTACAACGGATTACAATGAAGAAATTCTAGTACAGCAGTAGCTCAGTAGTACAAAAGTGTTTTCGGCAGAGTTTGGACGTCAAATAGCCAAAAGATCATTTTTCTATAGGTTTTAAGGTGCTATTTATAGTTGTAGACTGTAAATATCTCGCTCAAATCTTGGAAGAATTTTTCTGGCATGTGAGTGGGCTAACGTGATTAATCCCATGAAGTTTCGGCTCGATCCGTGATTGATACGAACCAATTTTGTATCGATCAAGATTTGATCCAATCGAGTTGAAATTTGGCAAGGACATTCCTTAGGTCGTAGGTAAGCTTCTGTGAAGATTTCATGGCATTTGGACCTGTGGATCTCAAGATAAGATCGATATGAATTGGGTTCTCTGATATGGTTACGATCTTCACATTGATGCCTTCGCCTCCCTCTTCTTCGCATCGATCTTAGGCACGTGCCTACCTATTGACGTGGAGCGATAAACTAGGGTGGATGCATGTCTCTTGCCGCGTTGGCTAAGTCCACATCCTTCTCGAACTCCATTCGGATCCATTCATACCCTTCCATTCGCATCCATGTACTTCGGCCTCCATTCGCATCGTTAGTCCACGTCCATCGAAGTGAGGTATGTTAGTCCCTGAGAAGTTGGTTTTGATGACAACAACCTTAGAATAAGATTATAAAATATAAATACTAACATTATAGTTTAGATATATATGTATATGCAGGATTTAACCATGTAGGTACCAAGAATGAAGACTGTACAGTATAGAGATTCAAAAACTGATAAACTCAAGATCGAAGATATCAAGATTCAAGACTCATGAGTATCGAGATTAACAAGAGTTCACGATTTCATTATAAGTAATTTAGTTAGGAATTTTGTTAAAACTCCTAGAAAAGCACTGACATCTTAAAATCCATTTTATTCATGGAATGGAATCCACTTCGAGCCCGTTAAAGGGATGGAACCCTAAGTAGGATAGAACCTACGAAAAATCTAGTGGAACATTGTTTTGTATCCACTAACTTTTATCCAAATGTTTTACAAAATTATATCTTGTTTTCAAAATGATTTCAAAATCTTCCTTTTCGAAAATCAAAAACATATATCCTGTTTTAAAATACTTTTAGCCTATAAATAATCTTTATTTTCAATATCAAATTATTCTTGGTTTTAAACTATCTTTTAATTATAATATAGTTAACTTTTAATATTTATACTTAGATTTAAATATAAAATTATAGTAAAATTTTATATACCAAAATATTATTCTATATACTTATTTATGTATTTTAACTATATTTAAGTATATTTATAAAGTTTAAAATAGTTTTAATACAAGATAGAAATTATTTTCAAAGAAAAACAAATTACCAAAAATCACTTAAGCCAGTCGACAACCCAAGGTACCCTTGTCGACAAGGTGACAGTTTATTTCAAAAGTTTGAATTTCAAAGGAAGTGTTTATTCGTCATATCCTTTTACGAATGGACATGGATATTGTTCTTGTAGGATCTAGATTAACCCTAGAGGGGGGTGAATAGGGTTATAGCAAATTTTCTCGATATAAACACAGAAACAAAACACAGAAATAAATATGCTAAAAAAGTAAATCACACACAAAATTTACCCAGCTTCGGCAACCCCTGCCTACTGCTGCATTCCCAGATTTCTATTTGAATTAAACAGTATCACGCTTACAAACACTCTACTAGACTCGCAGACCCTTTTGCTCCCGCTCACAAACACTCTACTAGACTCGCAAACATTTGCTCCCGCTCACAAACATTCTACTAGACTCGCAAACATTTTCTCCCGCTCACAAACACTCTACTAGACTCGCACACCCTGCTCCCGCCTATAGAGTTTCGTTTACTCGCAAACTCTGCTTCCGCCTACAATAGAACTTTGATTACTCGCAAACTCTGCTCCCGCCTATAGAGCTTTGATTACTCGCAAACACTGCTCCCGCCTATAGAGCTCTGCAAACTCGCACACCCTGCTCACTGAACTAATTCTAACTAGACAATCTGACACTACCTAAACCCTAGGTGGTGATTTACAAATTCTTTGATTCGAAAAATAAAAACAACAATTAAAAGATAATTAAATAACCCTAAGAATAAAAAGCCCCTTTAAAAAAAATTCCCTTTAAAGAAAAATAGGCCGGCCCCTTTAATTAATTTGGCTTGTCTCCTTTGTTTGCTTCGTTCGGTGGTCGTTCCTCTTTCCAATTCATTTAGGGCTTCTTCGAATTTTGGAGCTTTTCTTCCTTGCGAATCAAACTAGGGTTCTTGAAAATTGAAGTCGCCGCTTGATACAGTTTGATCCTATGCTTCGATGCTTTTTGCTTTGCCCACAGCTCTTCAATTTGGATCGAGTTCGTTTTGTGATTTCGGTATGTAATTTATCCTTTTGCTTTTCTAATTTTGGCTTGCTCGAACTCGATGGATTTGAGATTGTCGATGATGATGGTTTATATAGGGTTTGTAACCCTAGATTTGCGTTCGTATAAGTTGATTTGAATTTGTCTACTGATATTGCTTTGGCCATTCGATTATTCTTGGATGCTCGTGATTTCACTGACTTTTTCAATTTCGTGTTTTTGATGCTTGAGATATTCTTGACTTGTTCATAAACGTATATACTTGATTTCTTGGTTTGCACGGCTTTGTATTATTTCGTAATTGCCTAGGCTTGAATTTACTGCTCCGTGAATTTCTTGTTTTGACTTGTTCGAGTCACGGCTTCGATCATTGACTTTGTGATGAAGTTTGACTCATTCATCATTGACTGTGATGATTTTTGGTTGACTTTGGCATTGGATATTGTGTATGCAACTCCGTGACTCTGTATTAACTCCGGTCATCACCATTTGTTGATTTTCTGCCTTGACTCTGTTGTTCATTGTTACCTGACGTGATTTTGAAGTCTGGTTGCATATATGAACTGGTTCATGTAGCATAGCATATCGAACTGCTGTATACTTTGTATATGAGATGATTTGTATTAACTATGCTGTACACATTTGTTTTTGTTGAAAACTACATCGTTACCGTTAGATTGCATTGTAGTCACATATGTGAACTTGAAATCTTGTGCCTTATTTGGTTTATCTCTGTAGCCTGGTTGATTCCACTGTTTCATGCATGTACTTGCTGCCGTAGATTTTTGCAGTTGGTATCGCTTGATATTCATTTGCATCTATATTGTCAATATCAATATCTGCTTCATTCTAATTGCATACATGTTGATGCTTGTGTATATTACTGCTATATATATATGCATTGTGCTTGCCTGTTGCACTCACTTACTTGCTGTCGTAGACGTTTTGAACTGCATACTTCTTGTTGCAGTCTTGTACAATGCTCGGCCATGTTAGTTTCATATGCATATTTGTGCATATTGACTATTGGTCTCTGTTGCATTCATTGTTTGCATTAACCTGGTTCTCTTTTATTTTCTTTGTTCATGATGGCGGCCTTGACTTGTTGTTATGTAGTTGCACTGCACTGGCCTGCTGCCATACTTGTTCACTAGTGCATGTATCACTGTATGTAGCTCATTGAAGTGTTGCTGCATTGAATTTCTTTGAGTTGCAGTTTAGAACAGTTGCTTTTAGTCTTGGCCATGTTGCATTCATGTTGCTTTTTTTTGAGTTGCAGTGTTGATCTGACTTGAACTCGATTCACTTGTTCATGTCTTCACTATGTTGATTATTGTGCATGTCACTGAGTTTGTTGTGGTTGTAGCTTGTACACCTGCCCTGTGTTGAACCCAGCTAATAGTTCGGGTTTGACCTTGTGCGTGTGTCGAGATTTTATTTATACTTCACCTGAGTTGAACCCGTCTTTTATTTGGGTTTGACATGTGCTCACCTGTCCCTGTAAATCAATCAAGTGTATATTGGTGTGCACGGCCTTGTGGCATATACAGTGATACACTGTGTATGTCACAAGTTGTTCGTGTATGATGAATTCAAATTTAAATGATGACGAACAACCCAAATAACTGAGGCAAACAATGTTTTCAAAATCATCGTTTCTTTCAAATTTCAAAAATATTTCTCTTTCAATTTTACTGCATTTGAGAATATTTTTGCAGATTACTCAGATGTTGGATTCAAACTGGAATGCATTTGAAGATAAATACGAGTGTGAGTGATATGTAGTGAGGTGCTGATGTAAATGTGAAAAATGTGATGTAATCAAAGTTGTATAGTTATAGTGAGAGCTGCAAAAATATTTCTCTTTCAATTTTACTGCATTTGAGAATATTTTTGCAGATTACTCAGATGTTGGATTCAAACTAGAATGCAGTTGAAGATAAATACGAGTGTGAGTGATATGTAGTGAGGTGCTGATGTAAATGTGAAAAATGTGATGTAATCAAAGTTGTATAGTTATAGTGAGAGCTTGAAATTGTACTATTCAAAAATGTAATAAATATTTATTTGAATAAAATATTTGTTTGAATTCAAATTCTGTGTAATTTATTTTATTCAACAAATATTTATTTAAACTGTGAAAAATAGAATAGTATATTAACAAATACATTTAAACGAATGTATATATGTTTATTATCATCAAACAAAAATCATATAAGCGCAAAGCGCATATTCAACAGTCTACTATAAATAGAGGGTGTTTTAAACGAATTTATACTCATATATTCTCTGATTTTTCTTCTCTTCTTCCACATTTCTTTATATACATTTTTACCATTACTCTGCCGAAATCACCATTGCATCTAACTAGATCATCTCTGGTTTGATTCTCTATCACTATCTCAACAAGATCCCAATGCTATTCAGAGTTATAGATTTCTTTGTAATCAATCGAGCGAGAAAAGATGTGATTGTAGCCTAGAAAATCAATCGAGCAAGAAAAGGTGTGATTGTAGCCTGGAAAATCAATTGGGTGAACTTGTTGCCCGTAAAATCAAGTATCTCTACCCAGAAGATTGTGAATCTGGAGTGGTGTACCTCATGGCCTTGAAATCGATGGTGTAATTGTGAAAATTGATTTTGAAAGGAAATCTGTACTTGTGTTGCGGGACTGAATGTAGGGTAACTCCGAACCTGTATAAAATCCGGTGTGTTCTTTCCTTTATTGCTTTTACTTTATATCTGCATCTGTGTTTGATTCTGTGATCATATCTGTGTCTGAATATTGCATACATTTGTGTTCAAATTAATATAAACTCAAAAAGAATTAGTAATTCCTTAAAGCACTATTCACCCCTCCTCTAGTGTTTATTCTAGCCTTAAGATCCGTAATTTGCATTTCTCACATTTGGTATCAGAGCAAGGTTTTCAAAGTTTCATAATCTGAATTTTGAAAAAGCTTTCAAAATGGCTATGTTTAAAAAACTTGTTAATACTAGTTTAGAAATATTCAGATCATCGTTGTCTCATAAGTCTGCATATAATCAATATTCAAATTCAAGTTGTCTACCAAAATTGTATGATGTGCAGGAAACATATTTTATGGGTGTTGAGAAATCAATCCACAATGGACAAATTGTGCAGATCAAAAAGAATAAATGGATACTCGATAGTGGATGCTCTAGACACATGACTGGTAATCCGGATATGCTGAATGATATAATATACAAAGACGGAGGACTGGTTAACTTTGGAGACAACTCAAAAGGATATGTGATTGGCATTGGCAAAGTCGGTAATTCTGAAACTCCTATTATTACTAATATTTTGCTAGTTAAGAATTTGAAACATAATCCGCTAAGTATTAGTCAGCTTTGCGATAAAGGATATTAAATTAAATATGAAAAAGATAAGTGTCACATTGAAGATAATAATTCAACCATAATATTTGAGAGAATTAGGAAAAAGAATATTTATATTCTTAGTATGAAAGTTTCAAATGATTAGGCAAATACAAGTGACCCTTGGATTTGGCATAAGAGATTTGGGCATTTAAATTTCAACCTCTTATCTAGACTGTCAAAACATGATCTAGTAAAAGGTCTTTCTAAAATGAATTTTAAAGTAGACAGTTTATGTGATGCATGTCAATTAGGAAAACTTAGAAAAAGTTCCTTTAAATTAAAAGATATGATTTCAACTTCAAAACCACTTGAATTACTTCATCTTGATTTATTTGGTCTATCTCAAATTTAGTCAATAAATCACAGCAAATATGTTTCTGTAAAGATGATTATTCTAGATTTACATGGACAATATTTTTGAAACATAAAAGTGATACTTTTGAATGTTTTAAGAACTTTACAAAAAGGATTCAAAATCAACTTTCTGTAAAAATTATAACCATCCGTAGTGATCACGGTGGTGAATTTGAAAATGAAAAGTTTGAGGAATTCTGCAATAAAAAAGGAAAACTCATAATTTTTCATTTCTAAGAACTCCACAACAAAACGGAGTAGTAGAACGTAAAAATAGGACGATTCAAGAGTGTGCAAGAACTATGCTTTCAGATCGTAAATTACCAAAATATTTTTGGGTAGAAGCAGTTGCCACAGCCTGTTATATTTTAAATAAAATTTTAATTAGATTTTTTGCTGATAAGACATCTTATGAACTTCTTCACAAAAAGAAACCTAAGGTATCTTAATTTAGAATTTTTGGAAGTAAATGTTTTATTTTAAATACAAAAGATAACTTAGATAAATTTGATCCTAAATCCGACAAAGGTATCTTTATCGGATATTCTAATAGAAGTAAAGCATACAGAGTGTTTAATTTAATAACTAACAGCATCGAAGAAACAATGCATGTTTCATTCAATGAAAATCTTAAAATTTTTGAAGATACAAATGATGAAGAGGATTTAATCACTCAAAAACAAGAGTCAAATGAAACTAATAATGAAATTAATCATCCTGATAAAAAGATTAAACTTTTTAAAGATCATCCTATAGAAAATATACTAGGAGATATGCAATCTGTTGTTAAAACTAGAAATCAACTAAGTAAAATGAGCAATGTAGCCTTTATATCAACTATTGAACCCAAAAATCCAAAAGAAGCATCGACTGATGATTCATGGATTTTTGCTATGCAAGAAGAACTAAATCAATTCAATAGAAATGATGTTTGGGAAATTGTTCCTAGACCTGAAAATAAAACTACAATTGAAACTAAATGGGTTTATAAAAATAAAATGAATGAATAAGGTGAGGTTGTTAGAAATAAAGCCCGGTTAGTTGCTCAAGATTATTGTCAAGAAGAAGAAATAGATTGTGATGAAACCTTTGCTCCCTAGCAAGATTAGAAGCCATTAGGATTCTACTTGCTTTTCCAAATCATAATAATTTCAAATTATGTCAAATAGATGTTAAAAGTGCCTTTTTAAATGGATTTGTAGAAGAGGAAGTATATGTTGAACAACCACCACTTTTTGAAAAAAAATTACCAAATCATGTTTACAAACTTAAGAAAGCTCTATATGGTCTAAAACAAGCTCCTATAGCCTGGTATGATAGACTAAGATCTTACTTATTACAATCAAACTTTGAAATTGGTGAAGTAGATAATACTCTTTTTATTAAAAGAAATAAAAAATGATATTCAACTAGTAGCAGTTTACGTAGATGATATTATTTTCGGATCAACTAATTTTGAAATGAATAAAGAATTTTATGAAATAATGACAAAAGAGTTTGAGATGAGTCATATAGGTGAATTAAACTTCTTTCTAAGATTGCAAATGAAACAATTAGATAATTGTGTCTTTATCAGTCAAGAAAAATATGCTAAGGACCTAGTTAGTAAATTTGGTTTGACTACTGCAATGGAAAACCCACTCCCATGGCAACCAATGAGTACCTAAGTAAAGAAGATCTCTCGAAAGATGTAGATCAAAAATTATATAGAGAAATGATTGGATCACTACTCTATATCAGTGCTAGTAGACTTAATATCATGCATAGTGTTTGTCTCTATGCAAGATATCAATCCCAACCTAAAGAGACCCACTTAAAAGATGTAAAACGTATCATAAGATATGTTAACCACACCTTTGATTATGGCTTATTTTATCCTAAAAATGATTCTTTTGAATTAATATCTTACTGTGATGCTGATTATGCTAGTTGTAAATCAGACCGAAAAAGTACAAGTGGAACTTGTCACTTTTTGGGGCATTCTCTGATTTCCTAGTTTAGTAAAAAGCAAAACATAGTTTCTTTATCAACAACCGAAGCAGTTATATTTCTGATGCTTTGGCTTGTTCTCAAGTAATATATATGCAACAAACTTTAAAAGATTTTGGTTTAAATATCTCAAAATCACTAATTTATTATGATAATACTAGTGCAATAAATTTATCCAAAAATCCTACTCATCATTCTCGAACTAAACATATTGATATCAGACATCATTTTCTCAGAGATAATATAAGTAAGGAAGTAATTACTCTCGATTATATCAATTCCTAGAACCAAATTTCTGATATCTTAACAAAACCCTTTAATGAATCTATATTTACTAAATTAAGAACAGAATTAGATATTTGTTCAATAATTGAAATATAGAATATAAATATATAACAAGTATAATTAAAATTAAATTCAAATAAATCAAAGAGCAAAAAGATAAGTACCTTGTCGACAACCCTCCTCTACCCCTGTCGACATATAACGATTTTTTATTCTTTTGAATTTTTCCCACAAAAATTCAAATGAGTGGTTATATATTCTTCTTATTTCGAAATTTTGGTTCATTCTTTCTGTTCTTTCTCTGATCTAACTTATGAAAATATTAAAACAATGGCCTCTTCCTCCAAATCAAATAAAAATTCAACTTTTTCGTTCCCTTCTCCTTCTACTGGACCATTTCAACGAACTATGCTTGCATGAGTGATGAAAATGGACGATTCCTTGAAGGATGCATTGCAACTTATGACTGAAATTCAAGTAGTGCAAATCAGAATGGCCAAAGAACAAGAACGGCAAGGCGAAATCCTTAGAAACTTGCAAAAGTTTCTAATGGACAATCACGCCAATCCTATCTTGATTGATGAAGAGTCTTCAGGTGATCAACCGCAAGAGGACGGCAAGGAAGAAGAAGAAGCCCTCATGAAAGAAGAGCATGCTGAAGATGACGACAAAGTTGTTTGCGTTGGCGAAGTGTGCTTTGACAATGATGGAAATCTAGTCGATCAACATGGAAATTTCCGTTTCCACTACCCAAATTGCTCGGTTCATAGATCTCTCATTGTCAAGGGTACATATTAGTTTCTTCTCTCTCTTTCTTATCGTTATATGATCTTACTTATGTTCTCTACGGAAATGTAAATATAACAATATATAATTAGTAAATGATTTGTGTTCTTATATTTGAATTCTTACATTATCACATATGGATTCTTGGTTAGGAGAGTTAGTAATTAAGGCTAAGTTTTAGTTTCAGAATTAAGGGTTGACTATTTATGATAACACTATCATTATAATCACATGTCATATAGTATTAGATTAAGGGGGAGTTATATAGTCTGGAGTTAGTTTTTGTTGATGACTAGGATAGTTAGGCATAGATTAAGGGAGAGTTATTAGTTTTAGGGGGAGTTATTAGTTTTAGGAGAAGTTATTAGGATAGAAGTAATATTTTATAAGAAAAGGTTGTCATCATCAAAAAGGGGGAGATTGTTAGTCCCTGAGAAGTTGGTTTTGATGACAACAACCTTAGAATAAGATTATAAAATATAAATACTAGCATTATAGTTTAGATATATATGTATATGCAGGATTTAACCATGCAGGTACCTAGAATGAAGACTGTACAGTATAGAGATTCAGGAACTGAGAAACTCAAGATCGAAGATATCAAGATTCAAGACTCATGAGTATCAATATTAACAAGAGTTCAAGATTTCACTATAAGTAATTTAGTTAGGAATTTTGTTAAAACTCCTAGAAAAGCACTGACATCTTAAAATCCATTTTATTCATGGAAAGGAATCCACTTCGAGCTCGTTAAAGGGATGGAATCCTAAGTAGGATGGAACCTACGAAAAATCTAGTGGAACATTATTTTGTATCCACTAACTTTTATTCAAATGTTTTAAAAATTATATCATGTTTTCAAAATGATTTCAAAATCTTCCTTTTCTAAAATCAAAAACATCTATCCTGGTTTTAAAATACTTTTAGCCTCAAAATAATCTTTATTTTCAATATCAAAATATCCTTGGTTTAAACTATCTTTTAATTATAATATAGTTAACTTTTGATATTTATACATAGATTTAAATATAAAATTATAGTAAAATTTTATATATCAAAATATTATTCTATATACTTATTTATGTATTTTAACTATAGTTAAGTATATTTATAAAGTTTAAAATAGTTTTAATACAAGATAGAAGTTATCTTTAAAGAAAAACAAATTACCAAAAATCACTTAAGCCTGTCGACAACTCCAAGGTACCCTTGTCGACAAGGAGACAGTTTATTTCAAAAGTTTGAATTTCAAAGGAAGTGTCTATTCGTCATATCCTTTTATGAATGGACATGGCTGTTGTTCTACTATAAATAGGGCATGTTTTAAACGAATTTATACTCATATATTCTCTGATTTTACTTCTCTTCTTCTTCCACGTTTCTTTATATACATTTTTACCATTACTTTGTCGAAATCACCATTGAATCTAACTAGATCATCTCCGGTTCGATTCTCTATCACTATCTCAACAAGATCCCGGTGCTATTCAGAGTTATAGATTTCTTTATACTCAATCGAGCGAGAAAAGGTGTGATTGTAGACTGGAAAATCAATCGAGCGAGAAAAGGCATGATTGTAGCCTGGAAAATCAATTGGGTGAACTTGTTGCCCATAAAATCAAGTATCTCTACCCATAGGATTGTGAATCTGGAGTGGTGTACCTCGTGGCTTTGAAATCGAGGGTGTAATTGTAAAAATTGATTTTGAAAGGAAATCTGTGCTTGTGTTGCGGGACTAGATGTAGGGTAACTCCGAACCAGTATAAAATCCAATGCGTTCTTTCCTTTATTGCTTTTACTTTATATCTGCATCTGTGTTTGATTCTGTGATCGTATCTGTGTCTAAATATTGCATACATTTGTGTTTAAATTAATAAAAACTCAAAAAAAATTAGTGATTCCTTAAAACACTATTGACCCTCCTCTAGTGTTTATTCTAGCCTTAAGATTCGTAATCTGCATTTCTCACAAGGTATTCCCGTATCGACGACGGTAGTGTATTTCGTATCGATCTTAAATGTGTTGATCGATACGAAGTAACATTAGATGATGGAAATGGTTTAGGATCGATACGAAGAAGGTGCAAGTTGATGGATACGAATGCATGGATGCGAACAAGACTGACAGATGGATACGAATGGAACCTTACCCTTGATGGATATGAATAGTAGCTTGTTTCGATGGATGCGAAGAGCGTAGTTTGCCCGATCAATATGAAGACAGCAGCGCCTGAAGGATTCGAACTAGAACATTCCTATGGTCGCTTGATGGATGCGAAGAGATCGATACGAACATCTTGTTTGCATCCATGCGGATCGGTACGAATAGTATCGATACGAAGTGCCGCATATCGATCGATGCGAACAGTATTTATATGAGCCACTTTTCACGCATCTTAACCTATACACATCTTGAGCATACGAACTCCGATTGACCTGAAACTTGAAATTTAGCCCCTCCAAGCTTTGATCATCATTCCCTATCGATTCTGTCTCGATTGGAGCTCGGTCAAATTTTGACGACATCGATCATAACCTTGTTGCCAGTCGATTTCCAATCCTATTAGCCATCCTTCTCCAGCTAATTTGTTGATATTCTAGCCTTGACCAAAGGATGGTATAACAGGCACATCTACTAACATAAAGGGAGACATCTCGCTTTATACTACTTCACCAATATAGCTTCTTTATATTCTGGTACATCTTCGTAACTCCTGGATGAATAGAGAGTCCGGAC
Organism: Allium cepa; assembly: GCA_030765085.1. Lineage (NCBI taxonomy): Eukaryota > Viridiplantae > Streptophyta > Magnoliopsida > Asparagales > Amaryllidaceae > Allium > Allium cepa. Next base: position 645,377,260 of record CM060939.1, on the reverse strand, counting down.
TGATGATTCTCCTTAAGCACTTCTTGCCTTAATCCATCGATATTCGGAACACAAATTCGATTATTAATCCTCGAAATTCCATTTTGATCGATTTGTGCCCCTAAATCACCTTGGCTACCACCTTCCCTACTATGAACATTCTCCTTCATGAGCTTAAGAATCATGTCTTTATCTTGCGTAGATGTGATACTATCCATATGGGATGAAGAAACCACAATCTGCCATAACATTTCTTTTTTCGAACTCAAGGCATCGGCTACTACATTAGCTTTCCTTGGAGTGTAGCTGATGTCGAAGTAATAAGCTGTTAGAAACCCAAGCCATCTAACCTGCCTCTGGTTTAGATCCTTTTTGGTGAAAATATACTTCAGTGACTGGTGATCCGTAAAGAGCTCAAACTTAGTTCCCAAAAGATGATGCCTCCACAACTTCAGAGAAAACACTACAGCAAGAAATTCCAAATCATTAATTGCATAATTGGCTTCATGAGTCTTCAACTGATGACTAGCATAAGCAATAACCTTCACATTCTGCATCAAAACAGCTGCCAAACCTTCTCGACAAGCATCAGTGTATACCGTTAATCCCTCATTTCCATTTGAAATGGTAAGAACTGGTGCGGAAGTAAGCTTGCGCTTTAACTCATTGAATGCAGCTTCACAGTTATCGTTTCATATAAACTTGGCACTTTTATGAGTCAAAGTAGTGAGAAGTGCAGCAGTTCGAGCAAAATTCTCAATAAACCTCCGATAATAACTAGCTAAGCCCAAAAAGCTACGAATATATGAAGGAGTCTTTGGTCTTTCCCAATCCTGAAAATAGAATAGGGAAATTGAACTCAAAGAAAGATAATAAAATCAATTTACAAAGGAAGAAAGGTGGATAAACTTACATTGATTGTGGCGACCTAACAAGATCGACCGAAACCCCATTTTCAGAAATAATATGCCCAAGGAATCGGACTTCATCCTTTCGGAAAAGACATTTGAAAAACTTAGCTTTCAATTGATGACTCCTAAGGGTTTCAAGAAAAAAATGCAAGTGCGCTTCATGCTCTGTCTCCGACTTAAAAAAGACAAGGATATCATTGACAAAGACAAGAACGAACTTGTTGAGGACATCACAGAAAACATGATTCATAAGGTCGACGAAGAAAGCTGAAGAATTAGTCAAACAAAAAGGAATAACTAACCATTCACAGATACCATTCTCAGTACGAAAATCCATTTTGGGAATGCACTCCTCGGTAACTCTGAGCTGGTGAAACCGGTGGCAAGATCAAGTTGAGTGAAAACTTTAGCTCCGTAGAGCTGATCGAACATGTCATTTATACGAGGCATAGGATATCTGTTTTTCATAGTAAGCTTATTCAACTCTCTATAATCAACCCACATCCTTAAGGAACCATCAGATTTAGTGACAAATACCACAGCTGCTCCCCATTCCCAATGACTCGGCTTAATCAAACCCTTGGAAAATAATTCTTTAATTTACTTCCTCAACTCGACTTTCTCTCTAGGTGCCATCCTTCCAAGAGGAAGAACTACAGGTCGAGCTCCAGGAATAAGATCGATGTATAATTCAATTTCCTGCTTATGAGGAAGAGAAGAGACTTCATCAAAAACATCAGGACAGAGTTTGACAACAACAGTGGAGGAAAGGTCACTAGGATAAGAACAAGAGAAAATATAAAACTACCAGCATAATCCTGAGGCATACGACATCTGATCACCAAAGGATTACCCTTATCATCAACTAAAGAGAACGTTCGGGCTTTGCAAGAGATAACAGCTTCAAATCTATTTAACCAATCACTTCCGAGCAAGAGATCAAATGCATCAAAACTAAGAACATAGAAATCGCCAGAAAAACGATGGTCATAGTAAAAGAGTTTCACCCCTTTGCAAATCATATTAAGGTTGGCGGGACCGCCAACGAGATTAGATACACATAAGGATTCAGATGCATAATGAGGTTGCAAGATGTGTTCAAACTTATTACAAAGATCAGCAGAAATGAAGCTATGAGAGGCTCCAGTGTCAAATTAAACACGAACAGGAAAATTAAGCAAAAAAAGGTGCCTTGAAAAGTACCTTGGGTATCACTAGGAGTAGGAGGAGTGGAAGAGGTCATTGCGATGACTCCAGATGCCTTTCCCTTCTGCTGAGTGGGACAATCCTTCTTGAAGTGGCTTGGCTACAAGCAAAGATGGCATAGATCATGCCTAGTCATATGAACTAGACGGACAGAAGCTCGGACTTAATTAGGACAGCTATTGGCATAGTGTCCCTTCTGATCACACTTGAAACAAATAATAGAAGATAGATCAATAGGCTGCTTCTGAGAAGAATATCCAATACCTTGATAATTCTTCCATTTCTTCTTCTGCTGCTAGAAGCTGAACTTCCTCTTCTTGGAGCTGCTGGAAGAAGGCTGTGATGGAGGCGCATGAACAACAGGTGTCTCCTTAGAAGTGGGGTTCTCATACCTAATAACCATATCCATCAATCCAGTAAAAGGGCTGTGCACATGAGCAATCAAACGATCATAATACTCCGGGTAAGCTCCAGCTATAAAATTCTCATTCTTCTTAAAAGGGGTATCAAATCAAGCTAGGACCAAACTTGGACAGTTCGTTGAACTTCTTCTCATACTCAGAAAATGCCATATTCCCCTGCTTAAGGTATATAAACTCCCTATATAGTTGAGACTTCCCGGCTTCGGGCATCAACTTGGCAATAAAAGCATCCTTGAAATATGGTATTCAAGACTTAAGGAAAATTCCAAAGAGATAATTTAACCAAAATTTGAATCCAACTCAATACTTATACCTAAACTACACCCAGGTGATATTTGCCTCAATAGTGTGGGTTGTCATAGACTCCTACCAGTCCTAGGTAGCCTCCTACAACTGCCATGCGGCTAACTGACGCTTCTGAGCGTCGTGATCTCAAGACCTGTGAAAATCCTCTCTAAACTCCTCAGCCACTGCTGAGCCTCATTGATGCTCTCTGCTCTAGTAAACATGGTACTACCAAGTTGAGTTTACTCCTTACAGAGAGTGGTGAATCTGATTGGTGCAACGGGTTTTGGTGCTGGGGTAATTCCTCGACCTCTACCTCTGGCATTCCTACGATTCATCTAGAAAATTTCAAGAATGGATTTTAGAACAAAGGAAGAGATTCAAATTCAAAGGAATCCTAATCAAAGAGAATTTTAACTAAGATTCAAGCTAAAACTAGAATGATTCCGTAATTAACTTTACTCATTCTAGGTTATTACTATACTATCTCTAATGAGTTTTTGCCATATAGGCTAAGGTTTGCCAAAGCCAAAGCTCCGATACCAACTGTAACAATCCGCTATTTTAAACCATTTAAATCGATAACAAAACCACATATGTCAGACTTGAATAATTCAAAACAACGGATTATTAATTTAATTGGGGTAAATAAAATGAATCACGGACACTAAATATGCAGCGGAAAAAATAAACATGGTAGTTCATGAAGCTAATGTAGAAGCAACAAAGTTCAAAAGCAAATACAACAGAGATTCAATACATAGAAGCTCGTTAATATATAAGCAAATGAAAATGTCTTAACCGAAATAACTGAGATAACTGAAATAACTGAAATGGCTAAGAAAATAGATAGATAGGCAGATAGATCTCTAGCAAAGTCTCCAGCTCCAAAAGGTGAGTTCTGAATGCTGTGAAACTCAGACTGACTCGAGCATAAAGTAAAAACAAAGCACTCGAGTCAGGACTAACATTCTCATGTAAGTAAATCAACTCAAGTTAAATATAACAAATGGAATGCAATAATAACTTAAAGGATGTTTGGAATTCTCATCCTCTAAGGATCTGTTAAACTATTTACTATGTAGTAATATATGCTATATATGTAATATCTAGCAGTAAAGTATGATATAGTGAAAATAGCGTTAAGGCGTTACCCATATCCCCCTTAACACATTTTATAAATGTTGTAGTCTATACAGTATTGTAAACTCCACCAAACCGGTGGGCTATTAGGGAGCACTCCATAGGTACGACACAAAATAAAATCGCAGTAAGCTCGATAAGGCATATAATAAGGCACGCGAGCCAGTGCCCAGGGTAGGATTCTACCGTTTTGCACACCCGAACCGGCGGTAACGCATAGCAGCTACTACCACCCATCTCGAGACACACTCGCATAATCAAAGGTGCACACCAAATCAAATCACAAAGTAATAGATTTGGTTCCGAAGAAGCATGCTCGACATGAGGAGCGACCTCACTTGGCCCGGGATAGCTCCTGATTTAGTCATATCAAGCTAACCAAGAGGTCAGGGCTGCATTTCTTACCTCATACCAGAAGCGGCTGCCAAACCATCCTACTTTGTTCTTGATCCTCCACCATGTGTACAGTTGTTAATAAGTGGTTTCGGAATTGGTAGAGAGTATAACAATATCCGACCCCGGTCTCTTTAACAACCAATCTTTATATATTTTTTCACACATTTTATAAACTTTAAATAATAAATCTTAAATTAAAATTTAATTCAATACAAAAATATTTAACTTCAATTATATATTTAGATTTAAACAGTTACTTTACAATTCATATTAAATCAAATTATTACATTTAAAAATCATATCTTTAAAACTTAAATACATTCTTATTTAAAATTTAATCTTTTATATAAAATTTGATTACAAATTATTCTCCACTTAACTTCTTAAATTTATTTATTAAAGTTATTATATAAAATGTATAATTTATTATATTAAATTAAACTTTATTTACTATACTAAATTTAAATTATATATATATATATTAAATTAAATCATTATTCATTATATTAATTTAAATTATTTTAAATTATATTTATTATATTAAATTAAACTACATTATTAAATTTCTTATAAACTATCTTAAATATTTTATTAAATTTTACTTTAAATTATTTAAAATATATATTTTAAAACTAAATAAATTCTAAATTTAAATCTTAAATTTTCCTTTAGATCATTTTTAGCTTATAATTTAAAATTCAAAACACATAAAAAATTATTATTATTTTCTAGATATTAAATTTTAGATAATTATAAATCAAACTAAAATTTGAAAATCACTTTATTAAATCAAAACATACTTTAAAATTTAGAAAATGATTTAAAATAAATTTAAAAACCGACCAACGATGTCTGTATAAAATTTTCTACCCTATGGTCAAGTTATTGGGTATATATCATTTCAACCCAAAATTTATTAAATTTCCGGGGATATATCATTTCAACCGTATCCGAAATTCAATCAATAAAATCGCTTAAGTCTATCATTTCAACCTATAACGATTTTACCTAATCTAAAAGATCGTTCGGATATGTATCATTTCAACCCATAGTTATGGAACTTGCGGTGTGATATAAAATAAATAAACAACATAACATAGCAGAATATATCATATCACATATCATGTCATAAAATATTGACTAAGCAAATCTAACTATAACAACATTTCAATATTCATTTGACAAGATGTCAATTCACTTAGCATAAGAATTTTAATCGTGAGTAATTGCTCATCTTTCATGGCAATTGAAAGAGACAACTAGACACGAAGCAGATACGACATGGAAATGGAGATCACGAGTCAAACACGACGATCCAAACCAAAGCACGAATATGAACATAAATAAAATTCCCTTTTTTATTATAAAAAATGAAGAGGGAAAGAGTCAAAGGTGTTCGGCCTAGCTATATAGGCTCGGCTTATGGCTATATGGGCTCGCCAAGTGGGTGTGTGTGGTTAAGGGTTGTAAGCGAGTGGGTGTGTGGGTTCTAGGGTAGATGGTCGAGTGTAGGCGGAGGGTGTGTGTGCGTGGAGGGGTTCTTGGATGGTGTGTATGCTCGGCAAGGATGGAGGAGGGTAGGCCGAAGTGGGTAGGTGGTGTGGTGGGTATGTGGCCGTGTGAGTTTGCGTGTGGAGGTAGAGGCCGAGAGGGGGAGGGTGGAGGAGGAGGGTACGGCGGTGATAGGCTAGGGAAAGAGAGAGAATGGAGAGAGAGAGAGAGAGAGAGAGAGAGAGAGGAAAATGAGTTAGGCTAGGCTAGGTTTTGGATTGGAGATGGAGGAAGGAGATGGAGATGATTTTACTGTAAAAAAAGGTTTCTCAAGCAGAAAGAATAAGGAGGAAGAGAAAGAGAGTCAGAAAAAGTACGTACATATTTTTTCCAATAGGCACATCCATTTAGGAAAAGATACGTACCCATTTAGGTGTCTCCTAGCATCCCAGGTCCACAACCAAGCCCAAACAAATTAAGCCCAAAACACAAAACCCAGATAAAAGAAAATAGTAAAATACAAGCAAACAAACGTACATTTTATGCCCAACAATGCAGATTCGAGCATTAGAAATCGGATTTTAATGAAATGAAAAGTGGAAAAGAGATTAGAATTGTCTAGTATCATAATAAAAGAATAGAATTTAAAATTTAAATTTTTCAACTAAAGGTCAAGTTTGACCAAGTTTGATCAAAATTTGAATTTTCACAAAATTTCCTATTTTATCGAATTTGAAAAAAAAAATATTACTCAATATCCCAAAAATTGTTATTTAAATTCAAATTTATTTAAATTTTAAAATATTTAATTCAAAAATTCATTTAGAATTTGACTGAATTTATGGGTGTTACACTTTGATTTGGAAAGATTATAGTAATGTTGATAGTATAATTATGTACATGCATTTTCATGCACCAACATTATGTTGTATTTAGTTTAATGCCTGCTTATTATCATTTGTTAATTAGGAAGGATTGTGCATGTTGCTTTAGTGCTGTTAGTATTTTTTTAAAATAATATGGCTAGTCACTCGGTTACTTCAAATATGTTCAATATTCTTCTCACTCTGTTTTCGAAAATTGTTTTACCTGTGTTTGTGTATATCTCTTTTCTATTTACCTATAAGAGAAGATAGAAACTCATATGAACTAGGTAGAGAAATCAGTATTGGGACATAAAGTACATCGTAACAATCATATTTCAGTATACGTCACTAATTTGAAATGTTGATATGAATAAATTACAGTAATGAACTTTACAATAGTTTTTTGACATACTATCACCAAATTCTATGTTTTGGTGCGACAAAAAATAGAAAAGTTGACGAAGTAGCTGAAAAAAGGAAAAAAATATAGAAATGGTAAGAGCTCGTATGGCTGCTGGTTCAAGTACCAAAAAGGAGATGTATGAGTATGGGGAAGAATCACTTGATACAGAGGATGATAATGAATTTGAAGTTGAAGTTCAACATCGCCTAATTGTTCAACTAGTTCGAACAATGGTACAAATTCTAACAATGTCGAAGGAGCTCACAATATAGGTGGAGGTGGCCCAAAAGAGAAAATATTGCTTGTTAGCTTTGGTTTCGATATTGCAAAAAGTATATGGAATATAAAACAGGTAACATATTTTTGAACTTTGCATCAAGTTTATTTAAATGAAATACTATATTGTCATATGGATATGGGTGTATACTTACTAATGGTTGAAACCTTGTATTTGGTTAATCAAACAGGAGTGTGGGCCACTTAGGTGCATCTCTCATTCGTGGAAACCATGATCGTGGAAATAGAGGATAAACTATCACAAATTCTAGATAGAATAAAAGATTCTTGTTTGATGAATATTATCGATCACCAGTATGGATGGATGGATATGACTTCAATATCAGCCTTTATAGAGAGATGGCAACTAGAGGCGAATACATTTCACATACCATTTGGGGAGATGACCATTACACTTGATGATTTGATACAAATAATGCGAATTCCTGTGATGGATACTATGTTGCCATATAAAGGAGGTGGTAAGGATATAGACATGAATGAGCTTATAGATCTATTGGATGAACGACTCGACATTGATGAGGATGTTGCAAAGGAAGAGACGATGGATACGTGCGATGTTAGATGGATTTGTTAAAATGATAAAGTCATGGTAAATCTGCAGTGGATAGCTATGGTGAGGTATTGGATAAGGTTGCTCGTGTGTATTTGTTATACACTATCGGATGTTGTCTATTTCCAGACAAATTGGGAATGAAGATGTTAGCTTACTGCTTGAATGCATTAAAGGAATCTATGGATAACATGAAGGAGAAAGCTTGGGGAGTGGCGATATAGCATTCCTATACAGACACCTTGGACTTGCTTCTCATACAAATGTAAAGCAACTAATTGGATGTTTGACTCTCTTAATGGTGTGCACTTGACAAACTACTGTAATTTGAATATGTAGTTATATAAGTCATTTTAAATGGAATCGTACACATTAGTTTACAGTATATGTAATATATCTAAAGTTGAATGAAACAGAAAGTATAAATTTTAACTTGTAATGATGTGAATGTAGGCTTAGATTTGTGACCACTTTCCGATGATTCCAAATGCTACTCTGAATCCTTCATACGAAGACTCTCAAACAAGAGCATGCAAGTGGAAAAACATGCATTTTAGTGGTAGTCAAGCATTTGCGCTACTACGGTTTAGGGAGCAACTAGATATGTTGATAAAGTGCGAAGTGGGTATAGCTTTTTTTTACATATATTAGATAGTGCACGTCTGTGAGGATCAACTATATATTTAAATTATGATATGTAGGTTGTGTGTAACTCATACTCGAGTATTCGTGATAGGTAACCCTTAGAAGAGTAATCCTTTTATACTGGAATTTTATAATGTTTTGATTGTAGAGCCTTACTACCCAAACCATGTGTTGAGACAATTTGATGTGCAACAACCGATCTCAAAGCCTCCAATGTATCCTTTTGCTTATCGTAGAGGAGAAAAATATAATAGGTACAAAGTTCATTATGACATTGGGTATTGGTTAGGTTAGAGTTGACAAAATCATGTTATGGCTAAAAATTCTAGGTCAACAACAGCGGCAAATCCTTGGGAATGTGAAGGCAATTGCAGGAGTTGGTTCAAAACCATGTCACGTCTATAATTCAAAATCCTTATGCATTTTTGAGTTCAAACATCAACAGCCCTACTGAATCTAAGGCAAATAATATGTAGTATTATAGTATCATGTGCAATGAATTTATTTTTCTTTTTGATTAAGTTGTTTTATATTTTTGTGTTAGATTGAAGCTACAAAAAAGGCTTTATTGTTACTAAATGCCAATATTAGTGGAAGTTCCACAAAGGTGAAGGAAAGTTGAGATAAAGATACAAAGAGATATTGGAGACTACTTTACTAGTTGTTAATGAAACATCCCCCGGACCACGTCGTAAGAAGGCTGCTGTTAAGTCCAAAAAACAACAATGAATGGAATTTAACAGTTGAATGACTTATTTTAGAATTTTATATTTTGGTTAACTTATTTGCCCTAATTTGTATTTTGGTATGTGGATTAGTATTTCGGTTCTGTACCTATGACTAAGATTACACTAACTTTGACAGTTATATGGATGAACGCTTAGTTTGATCGACGTAGTTATAATATATTGAAATGTTCATCTGTACCTCTGTGTTATTTCTTAAAAATTTATTGTGTATTGAAATGTTGATGTATACTCCTTTGTTTATATGTTGAAACTGTTGCATTTTAGTGTATGTTGCGGTTAATGCAAGGATGTTATTAAAAAAGTTATTGTCATTCGGTCGGTTTGGTTATATATGCCCACAAAAACATTATTCGATTTGATAATATTGTTCAGCCACTATAAACAAAAAAAAGCACTATCATTGAGTTGGTTTTGTTTTGTATGCCAAAGCTTTGAATTAGTTGATTTTACTCTATCGTTCAACCACTGTAAATAAAAAAAGAAAGCACTGTCATTCGATGGGTTTTGTTTGTACGCCAATTCTTTAGATTAGTCGTTTTACTCTACTGCTCTGCCACTATTAAAAAGTAGAAAGCACCATCATTTGCCGATTTTGTTTTGTACACCAAATCTTCAAATTAGTCGATTTTACTCTACCGTTTAGCCACTGTAAATGAAAATAGAAAGCACTGTCATTGAGTCGATTTGGTTTTGTACACCAAAGTTTCAAGTTAGTTGGTTTTACTGTACCATTCAGCCACTGTAAATGAAAATAGAAAGAACTGTTTTCAAAATAACCAGCATTAAAGACTCAAACATCTTCTGAATATGCTCGGATTTTGTTAAATTCGGTCTTGTTTAACTGTCTCATCAACACATATGCAAGCACACTATAATTATCAATAGATGAGTTGGCAAAATCGTGGTATTTAGCGGTTACATGGTATAGTATCCCAGTTTGTACTGAAATTAGCAGAAAAAAATGTTATAACTATCTTGATAACCATCTAAACAATATAATATTGCTATTATTAAATTTAAACTTATTATTACATCTGTATTCAACCCTAATCAAACCTTACACATTAAATATATAAAAAATTATTATCAAATTTACGGAAAAGAACTATCAAAATCTTTTGATACATTACTTATACATACATCGTCAGGCTTCAGGCAGTCAAATTAGCCTTGCCTTTCTTTATAACGATAATCCCACAATTTAACTTCATCCATTACATATCTACTCCAATAATTTGCGACTGGTGGAATTAGTGACTTTTCCTTCAATACCAACTTTATGCAGTGGTATTTATTCACATTTATAAAAGTTAAAAACTTATTATGCTTCTTACTTGTAGGACCTTGTTGATGTGGATATGAAAATGACCATCTTGTTAAAAACATTTGCTATTAAGTAACCCATTTTGGGCATTTTCGTCCAGTATTCCTACAGAACTTTTATTCACAAATTATTTGAAAACTAAAGCGAAGCTCTTTCGATCTCTCTCTTCGAAGATTCATAAAAATTCTTCATGGTTTTAGGTAAAAATTTAAATGTTTAATTATTCAATTTCTAATCTTTTTCTCCTTCAATTCCTAATTTTCTGAATCTAGCTTGTATACAATACCCTTGTTGTATATTTATAAAAGAAGAGATCTGAAGGTGTATAAAGTAGGCGTAACAAATTCAAAAAGGAAAGAGCTAAGATTGATTTTGAGAAAAAATCTTTGTTTATCCTACTTTAGCAATTGTATAGTATAAATTGAATTTGACATATGCCTTTGAGGAATTTTGTTTATGGAAACATCACACTAAAACCCCAAAATTCCCCTGAAGGGAAATGTTAATTCTTAAGTTTGAATCTTAATTATTCTATATTGAAATAATGGAATTGTGTAAGTATTGCAATTTTATGTTTTACATTATATTCCACTTCTTATCTTTTACTTTAGATCTAATTAAGGGTTTTGAAAAGAATAAATTGGAAATTGTGTGTAATTTATGGATTCTTTTATTCATAGTTTACACCATCTATTTCAGCAATTAAAATTTTATTTTTTCAATTTTATGTAAAAAAGTTGAATAGTGCATAAAAGTATTTGAATTGAAAGTTTTATTAGTGATTGATTCGTTATTTTAGTATAAAATAATGGATTCTATTTTATACAAGTCTGTTGATTTAATTATGGATATTGGATATATGGAATAAGCATTGATATGGAATTGAACTTGTATAAAGTTGAAGTTTTAACATTTGAAAGTTAGTTTAGGGTGCAAGTTCGCATGCTTATTTTAAACACAAATATATATATAGTTGAAACAATGTACAACTATTAATATTAATTATCATTAAATCCCCCTTAGGAAAGTAAGTAATTATAAAGGCGAAATAAGAGTTTTTCTTATAAGGCCTTGGTTTGTAATGCGGTGAAATGTGAGATATTATATGAAGAGAGTGTTTTAGCTTATGACTAAGTTATAGGGATGCGAGGTTGGTGAAAAGAACACAGAAGTCCATTCGGCTAATCTGGCTACAGGTAGTGTGACTAGTGGGTTGATGTGAGACATCGTCTATAATAAGTAACCATGGAGGATGCGAGCTTTGTTCTAATTTTGTAGGGTGGACCTGCCTAGTTAATCTAGCTAACAATACCTATGAATAGTCGGACTAATGTGAGATATCATGGTTGGGTTACAAGTCATAATACGAAGGACCTACTTCGGGGATTAAAGGTAGTAAGTGAATGATCGAAGGCTTGCCTCTTCCTCATAATAGAAGTATTAAACGGCCAGGGTAAATGGTTAGGTATGGTAGAGGATATCTGCTTCAGCTTTGTAGTCGTAAGTAGCCCTAAAGAGATTCTGTGCAATGTCAACTAGATAGTAGCGGACACGAGTCTGCCTTGGAATATGTAGCAAATGATGGGGATCTTCCTTAAATGAGGTATTAAATGGTCAATCTCTACCTAGTTTCCATTAAAAAGGTATTAAATCGCTTGGGTACTATCTTAACCATATTATAAGTTTTTAGACCCTAAGCCTTAAGGATTTTCCAGTATGTAAGACATATTTTTATTCAAATTATATTATCCAAGTACTATTATAGAAAGGCCTGATATTTTATTTACCAGATATTGTTGTTCTGACTCCTTCCTCATTACAACATAGGTTAGAGATGTTGATGCTGATTTTCGAAGGTGGTGGCGAAGATATAGACTTGTGGCAGTTAATATTTATCTACTTGTGTTATTTTCTTTATTTCTGATGTACCTATTGAATGATGTTGTAAGTTTGGAATAATGAATTATGAATATTTGGTGTTGTTAAGAAGGATTATGTTGTTGTTTTGGGAGTTTGAATTTTTAAATAAAAAGGGTACAATTCTAATATTATATTTTATTCTTTTGTTGTTGGTATTTTACTTTTGAATGTATAGATGAATAGCTCGATGTTTTGCTCTTTATACTAATCAACGACAAGCTTTAGAATGGGTCTAAATTTTGATAACCCTTTTCTGTGTTGGAATTTTGGTCTGTTTCGGAACGGTTATTACATATCACTTCTAAAAAAATTTGGATAATACTTACTATACTTCTAGTAACATCAAAATAAAAAACATAGGTAAATAGTAACAGAGTTTATTCATGATAATATATATCAAAAAATATTGAACCGAGTCTATAAAGTGAAAATGGCTATAGGTTTTTTTTTAATGCCAAAGACAATTAAAAGCAACAAACCCAAATAATTAGTTACTTATATTGGTAACATCAAGTTTCATAAAGCATCTGTACTATAGTAATTATCCGACAAAACTAGTCCTTTTAGTTGAATATTTATCCTTTCCGAATGCAGGTTAGAGATTCACCCAATGCCTAGGCCATTAGATTGAATATTCAATGGCTTACATCATCGGTACATTTTAACAATATTTAACATTCACTAAGTACGCCAGTTAAACATAATGAAATTTGATTCACTGATCCAAATCATTTTTGAATCGCTTCTTTGTTGTCTTGTTTGAAAGAGCTGCCTAGGAAAACTCATCTATTCATTAATCTTAGAGGACAAAAAATTGAAAATACTAGATCTTGTATTGAATTTTGTATGTTATGTGTATCTATTAAAGTTTTACTGTAATCACTTTCTATCTATGTGCATATGTGCATCAATTTTCATTCTTTTGGATGTGCTTATTATTGCAGTGACGAATTTCAAACCTTACATACAATGAACTTCATAATTTTATTGTTGAAGAATTATGACATTTTATCCATAATCAACTTTCCAACTCTTTTTATGAATCTTATAAATCATATTTACCAAATTAGTTTGTAATCTACTATTGATATCATTATTATGTGTATGTGCATGTAATCATATTGAACATTTGACAATACATTCCTTACCCTACTGAAAAACAATCATTGTTTACCAACCTAACCAAATTCAATTCTCTCTTGATACGTTCCTCAAAAAATCCGATATGTGCCAATTCTTCCCTCAACTAATGAAGAGATCTTGGCAGGATTGCCACATATGAAATTGAGCACAATTTCGAAGAAAAAAATTGTCAGTATACTGTTTCTTCTACACATTAGTTTCTATTCATTGGATGTAGATCAATAATCAATTCACTTTACTACTACATTAGTTGTTGAATATGACTCCTGGAAATGACCGAGTCACATACTTCATCGCTATCTTCAAGACGATTGATGACTTAGCCCTAAGGTGCAAAGCTAGCTATCAACCGCTCCATCCTTTGGATAAATTAGCCTTTAGAATTTGGTAAATTGCATGACAGTAAATCCTTCGAAATTTAGCACTTTCTAATTTAATTTCTTGAAATAATTCTATAGAGAGAGAGAAATGGCAGAGGAAGAAGAAGAAAAAAAATAATTGTTGCCTTTTATTTCTCCTTCTGCCTATCTATCATTTCAAATCGGCAAAGTGGAAATTGTACGCGTTACAAAATGATGAGGGATTGTTAATGGATCTGAAATTATTATCATTCATTATGAATTTTATTACCATTAATTTTTGCAGTGGCTCAATAATAATAGCTCATAAATATACTGTATAGCGTCATTCATTATAAATTTCATTACCACTAATTTTTTCAATGGCTAAATAATAATTGCTTATAAATATATTACCATTATACAACAACATTCATTAAGAATTTTATCACCTTTAATTCTTTTTAATAATTCACTTAAAATTCCAACAATCCCCCACTTGATTTATTAAAAAAACATTTTCAATTTATTTCTGAAAATATAAGATTTTTCATAAACAAACGTATCTTTCGATTTGAAACTTTGCATAGTGAGTAAGATTTAGAATATAATAGAGTGACACATAGTTTGGAACTCTATCACGATATCAAACTACACACAACCTTGCTACAGAATTATCGGATAAATTATTCCACTTTGCATTGGTGTATCCCTCATGTATAGTTGGAAACTTCCCATAATGCAATCCAAACTTCTTGGTTCATTTTAGGTATCTCATGACCTTTCAATAGCATGCCAATGCTCAATAGAAGGTCTACTAGTCAACCTGCATAGTAATACTATGACATATGCTATGTCTAGTCTAGTACAATGAGTGGCGCACCGAAGGCTGCCAATGATGTTTGCATAGTTAGACTATCTTACACATTCACCTATGTCCTTAAATTTTTTTACACTTGGGTAATACAGTGTATAAGCAGGTTTACAGTCAAAGTAATTGTATTTTCTTAATTTCTTCTTAATATAATGAGATTGACCCAAAGAAATTACTTTATTGGACCCAGTGATCTTAATACCAAGGATACACTTGCTTCTCCTTGGTCTTTCCTATCAAAGTTAGCACTTAAAAGAGATTTAACCATATTAGAAGCATGGATGTTTGAACCAAAAATAAGTATTACATACAAACCTATAAAAGTGCAAATGTCGTTCTCGTATTTATAATAAATATATTTATCACTCTCATTGACTTTGAAACTATGCGAAATAATCAAGTTGTCAAATTTTTCATGCCATTATTTAGGTGATTGATTTAGACCATATAAAGATTTATCTAACTTGCAAACCTTATGTTCTTGTCCGTGTATTACAAAACCTTCGGGTATGTCTGCATAAATATCCTTTTTCAATTCACCATTTAAAATGCAGTTTTAACACCCATTTGATGTATTATCAAATCAGGAATAGAAGCAAGTGAAATTAATGCTCAAGTAGATGTGATTATAATCACATGTGAGAAGGTATCAAAAAAGTATACATTTTCTCTTTGATTAAAACATTTGGCTATTATATGGGCTTTATGGTTATCAATTGTTCTATCGGGTTTTAATTTCTTTTTAGTACCCGTTTATAGCCTATGGTCTTACAATTAGGTGGTAAATCAATTAAATGCCAAGTGTTATTAGATTCAAAAGGATCCAACTCATCATTTATAGTCGCTTGCCAAAAACCGGCATCTAATGAAGATAAGGCTTCTTGGAGGTTTAAAGGGTCCTCCTCTAAAGTGTAAGCACAAAAATTTAAACCATAACCTTTTGAAATTCTAGCTCTTTTAGTTCCTCTATATTTATTTTTAAAAGAGAGATTTTGTTCATTTCTTACGGGAATAATATTACTAGATGTGCCCCCACTATTCCTTAGCTTAAATGGAAAATTATATTTAGAGAAATCAGCATCATACTTAATAATAACACGAGATTCAAATCAAAAAATCTCTATGCTTACCTATTAATTGCATAACCAATAAAAACACATTCATATACTCGACTTGCTAATTTAATTTATTTAGAATCAGGAATATGCATATATGCTAAATATACCTAAGTTCCAAAATAAAATAAATTAGGCTTATGTTTTTTCAAAATCTCAAAGGTAAACTTTTTCTTTTAGATTTATGAATTCTATTTAACACATAGAAAATGGTCAATAAAATTTACCCTCACCAATGTGATGCTACAGCCGAATTTAATAAAATAGCTACAACTAATTCGGTAAAGGTCCTATTTTTTCCTTTCAGATTTACCTTTCATTTTAGGTGAATAGGCTGTAGTTCTCTCATGAACTATATTAGTAAGTTATCAAATTCAATAAATAAGGTCGATTCATATTTTGTTCCCCACTATGAAGTCTATTAATTTTCTTATTAAATTGGTTTTCGATTTCATTATGAAATTTAAGAAGGAAAAACAACGTTTTTATATTATCCTCTTCTTATGTATCACATCGAAAGAATTAGGGTTATTCATTATAAAAGTTCATTTTCTTCAATGTTTGATTATTATTTGTTAGTTTGTGGAAGTAAGGATCTTAAGGCTAATTTAACATTAGAAGGGGGAGGTGAATAGTATTTACTAACTTTTATGAACCTTTTTGAACTCTTTCACGATTATAGTTTAAACAATGCAAATTAGCAATCATAGATGCAAGCACAGATAGATATAAATGTTGTAAAAGTAAAAAGGTAAAGAGTTGGAAAGTTCACATAAGGATTTTATACTGGTTCAGAGTTACCCTACATCTTATCCCATACAATTTATTGTATAATTTTATTTCAAATATCAAAGTTTATACAATCTCTATTTCAAGGCTAGAGACACACCCTTCAAATATTACGAGATTTGGGTACACTCACTCGATTTGGACAGGATACGAGCACACCAACTAGGACTCAAATGGAACACCAAGCACACTCATTTGATTCAAATGGGACACAAGCACACTCACTTGGATTTCAGAGAAACCAAGCACACCAAAGAGTATTTGACTATGATTTGATAGAGTTACCAAATCAATTTCTTGATCTTGAATATAAATAATCCTACAGCCTCTTGAATAGCACTTTGATCGTGATTTAAGTGAGAGAGATGAGAGAGAACAAAGAGTATTCAATAGAGAATCAAATAAATAGAGTTTGAATTTGATTCTGATTGAATTGGAGAAGATCTTGAGTAAAATTTCTTTTAGAAATGAAGAGGGTAAAAGAGGATACATAATATAAGAAAGTAGTTATTTAAAATTCGTTGTGAGAACCCATGTTTATAGATAATCAACAGTCATGTCCATTCGAGAAGAGATATGACTAAAAGACACTTTCATTCAAAATATGAATTTTGAAAACCTCGGCCAATATATCGACATACATAAGGAGGATATGTCGACATATCATTTTGTATTTTGAAAAATTATATTATAAAAATGGTTTTGAAATTATTAAGCTTCGTAAAATATTTTGATACTTTGTAAAACTATTTAAGCAATGTTTATATACATTTTAATCATAATAAAACCAAAGAAAACTTTATATAATTATTTTGAAATATTTTAATATATAAAGGATTTAAATATAAATTTCTTTTGAAAAATAAAAAAGAAATATAAATTATATGTGAATATATATATATATATCAAAGTTTTAATGAATGTCAAAACATTTTTTAAATATCATAAACATTTGGAAAACTAAAAAGTATACCTAAATATAATATAATAAAATAAATTAAAAGTATATATTAAAATATAAAATACTCGAAAACTCAATATAACAATCTTGTAAATATATAATTAAAAGGTTAGGAATCATTTGAAAGCTATTTTGAAAAGATGTTTGAAAAATAATTTTTCTCGAAAACTAGGATTTTTGAAAATCATTCAAATCAGTGAATAGATTTCAAAAACCTTTTTGAAAAAATGAAGAGAGATCAAAGAAGTGCTACAAGGGATTTAACAAAATAATCTGTGACTCTATAACTTATCTTAATATCTTGAATTTTCAAACTCATGAATCTTCAATCTCTAACTCTTGAATCTCTATATTAGCCTCTTTATCAGCCTCTTGAGTTTGCTCATGATATTGTACACTATTTAATATATACCTTGATAAAACATTAGCATCAGTGTTTTATACGATCTTATATAGTTGTTCTCGTCAAAACCAATACCTAAGGAACAAACAATCTCCCTTTTTTTGATGATGATAGCCATGTACATAAAATATGATATAACTCCCTCTGAGTCACAAAACCCTCCCTTAATCTGTGCTAGGATATTTTATACATTTCTCCCCCTTTATATTGATAGAAAAATTTAACCAAAAATTCCCCATATCAAGAGTACTATATGATAGGTTGTGAGATATTTATATATTGATAAGTAAGAAGTGATAATACAAACAAATTTTATTAATCAATCCAATCCAATATATACTGTCAAACCAATCCAAAGTCAATACAATTTAATTCAATCATAAGTCAAACAAATCAATCCAAACCAATTTGAATCCTGAATAAGTTCGTACAAACCAATCCATACTTCTTATTCTAGTGTAATCTTTTAATATACAAACTTATATCAAATCTTATATATTATTCAAAAACTAACGAACAACTTAAACTTCCCAAGGAACTTCTACCCAACCATCGGAACCAAAAATTGGATCTACTTTGATGGCATTCTAATCTTCATTGTCTTTATTGATAGCACTATCCGGATTGTTGGTCGGTTCATCTTTGATAAAGGAAGAAATCATTCATCAAAAAACATCAAAATGGTTTTCTTGTTCATTTAGTTTACTCAATTTAAGTATCCTTGATTTCTAAGGATAAATATAAGGATATTCTTGAACAATTGAAGGGTTTATTCAAGATTCTCACACGTATTTTGGTGTAAAGAAGTCAATTTTGAGAAGTTAAGTTTATTAGCGAGAATGGGCAAAAATGAGAGTAGAAATGATGTTTTTCTGGAGTGAATAGGTTTATATAGAGGTGAAAAGTCATTTAGTAAGTTGAATAGATGGTAGTTTTTTATTTGAATTTTAAAATTTTGCAAATTTCCTGTTATATGTACAAGGTGCACAGATGTTGACATATGTATCATATTTTGCAATACTTATTATTTGCTATATTTTTTTTATTAGCCTAAACTATTGAACTTGTATGGATTTCCAAAAATTAATAACATCATATAATAGCAAGGAACAATATTCCATTGATAACCAATGATGAGTGCATAAAATTTAATGATAAACATAACAAAATCATGGATTAAAATTAGAACAGTCCAAAGTAAAAGACAGAAAATAATAGGAAATACAACAAGGATGAAATGTATGAAGATGGCGATTTTCCACTAATCTTGCGAATAACCTTTCCAAAGTACTTGTCTACTTTATTAGAAAGAGAAGTGAATGATTTCTTAAGCTTCTTTTTGTTGTTAAGAAGCTTCCCTTGATTCTTGAGAATTTCTTTGGTGGATAGATGAATAGGCTTTTTGAAACTCTCCAAAGAAGTGTCTTCCTCCTCTTCTAGTTCTTCCTCCTCGTCCACTTTAAAATCTCCTCCTTCCTCCTCCTCTTCAATAATTTCATGCTCCTCCCCCCAAGTCAATCTTGCTTTCTTCTCCGTAAGAGGTTTATAAGGCTCAAAGATGGGTGAAATGTGCATATGATGGATGTTGGCCTTGTCGAAGATTTTTTTGAGGAATGGTTTCCTCTCCTCTTAGGTCAACACAAAAATATATGAATATTCTAATGAGATATACACAATGGAAGAGTGTGTTCTCATGCCTAGAGATATTCTTAGAAAAGAATTCATCCAAAATGACCATAAATCGTAAAAAGTGCTTTGAAAATCTTTTGCGTCGGGTTATTATAATTTCATGTCCTCGGAGTTATGCTTTATTGCAAAATGAGACTCATAATTCTCGCTTTAGGACGTAAATTCTTATTTTTGAACTCTAAAGCATCATCACTTTCAAAAATATCATGAATAACTTCACGGTTTTGATTTTTAATTTTAAAAGATGAAAGGTCCATTCCACTCGATTTGCACCCGAGAATGTGATCTAAAAGTTCACAATTCAAACAATTTGAGTGCCTTTGACACTACTCCATATTTTACCTTCATTTCCTTCATAAACTTTCCTTTCAAATTAGCATAAAACTTTTTTACTAAATTTGGAAAACATACAAAACCATTTTGAGAAGCATCAACTAAACAAAGAATTCCATTTTAATCATAAAGATCATAAGAAGGAAAATAATCGAATTTGGCAGATCTTCTAGGAAAAACTTTTCTGAAAGAAACATATCCCATATAGGCTGCAATGGCCTCTTTTTCATGGAAAGATAGCCTTTGATTTTCTTAGAAAGCATTATGTTTTTGGAGTGTTGCTTGAGGAAGCCATTGATGAATTGTTTGAAGAGATAAGATATATAATATATTTTGAATTTTAAAAATGATAGTGAAACGAATGGATGGAGATAGAGTAATTAAATAGAAAGTAAATGGACATATTCTATGATCAATAAATAGCTTTTCAGGACATAAGGGTTTGTGAAGAGGTGGAGGGAAAATCAAATTTTGAATTTGAAACGAAAATTCAAATTTCTAAATTCATGTGCATATGTTTACATATGGGTAGAGGGTATGTTAACATGGAGCCCGTGAATTTTAAAAATGAGGAGTCGAATAAATTGTTACTATTTACTTACATATGTATATGTCTAAATATCCTATGATTATTGCTAATCTATATACTTAGTAAATAATTCATTATTAATTTCAAAATATACATATATTTTATATTATTTTTATTCAATATTATAAAATTATTAAAATAATATATAAAATTTTCCTTTATATATGTGTGTGTGTGTATTATGTGCATCCGGTATAATTATCAATCTAATCCAATCAAAAGCAACCAAAAATTCGATCAAAAAATTTAAATTTTGAATGTGTATCTATTTTGCTCCATTTCTTTGAACTTTTCTGAATTTAATTGTATATTGCTATGAAGCACATATTGGCATCATCCATATCTAATTCATTGTCACCTAAGGAAGTATCTGAATCGTCTAATGCTATAGTATAAGCCATTTTCCATTTTCTGGATGAATCAGTTTGTAGTGAGATTTTCGATTTCTCCGGTTGTAGACAGTCTCTCGGCATATGGCCAAATTGTAATTAAAACATTTAACAGCATTTCCAATTCCTAGAATTTTGTTATCATTTCTCTCGAGATTATTCATTTTAATATATTTTAGAAATTTTTTTTGAAATTTTTGGTCATGAAAGCAATTTCCTCGTCCTCGTCGTTGTTTGAATCCAAATCATCAGTTGTTGCATTGAAAGTGTGGATTTATTTTCTATCGCCTTGATTTCTCTCAAGCCCTACATTTATTCTTCATATGACATTAAATTGCCAATTAAATCTTCGATGTTTAGAGTGCTAATGCCATTGGCCTCTTTAATTGCTATAGTGGTTTGATCCCATTCAGGAGCAAGTGAATAGAGGATTTTTCTAACTTGCTCATCTTTAGGAAAACCTTTACCCAATGTAATTAGAGAATGCATTATATATTCAAAACTACTATACATATCAAAAATGGACTCATTTGGTCTCATTTTAAATAATTGAAACTGATTAGTTAACATAGAAATTTTGGTCGATTTGACTTTAGTAGTGTCCTCATGTGTAACTTGCAGTGTTCTCCATATTTCAAAATAAAAGGTATCTCGTAAGACCACACAGCATAGAAACACGAAAGATTTTTTACCTTACGATAAATAAAACATTTTATATTATAAAATCTAGTGATATTATAATTAGAGTTTAACGTATTTAATAACCAAGTAGCTGTGATACATGTACATGATAGCAATAATAAGTATATAACCAAAAACCAAAGGTGCTTATCGGAAAATGGATTCCCAGCAATGGCAAGGTAAGGTAGTACCTTCTGAGAGCAGTACATATCTACATAAAATGTACCGTGAGATCGAAAACCTTTCGACCTTGCTTGACAAGATCGACCTTCTCTTGACTGGATAGTACCAAATATATTTACCCCTTGGTTGTGATAAAACAACCACAATGGTCCCCGAAGCATACATAGGCGTCAACACTAGATCTTGGGATGATCATACCATAATGGCTGCGACCCACATAGCTTTACGGCCTACCCTATTTTAGCCATTTCCGAGTTATGAGGCTTGAGAGGCTATGATCTTACCATTTCCTCATAGCAAACCATCTTGTAATGCTAATACTGCCCCTAAGGCAAAAATGCATTGCGAGCATTCATCTATACAAGTTCACTCTGTATCTGAACAAAACCCAAGTTACTACCTCTACTACATCTATTTTGGAATCACCCTTAGGATTAGTAGAAAGTATCCCTTGTGCTTCAAAAGCTCCGTCTTCGATTCATACTCTTCAAGATGTCGTCAGTTTGAAATGCTTGAGTTGGATTGAAGTGGTATTCAGATAATTTAAACTTATCCGATCTTGGTCCCTCTGAACAATTAGTAATTAATGGTTGACTCATTCTCGGTTCTTTTGAAAGTATACAAGTATTCGAGTCCTCACCAGGGAACTCGCATATACAATCATACTTCCAAGTCAAAACTAGCCAAGATTTGATAGTAGATTATTTAACTATCAACACACAAATTAAAAAAAATCTAGAGATTTAATTACATATAGCAACCACTATGCCTCAAAAACAAATCTTTATTTATTAAATCTCTTTTCAAAACGTTTATCAAAACATTCATATACTTATCTCACTAACATAAGCATATTCACAAAACATTTGTGAAAGATTTCTTATTTCAAAATCATATTAAAGGATCAACCAAATGTTATTCAAATTAGAGACAAGAATAACCCAAACACTATTCCTTTGGCGCTAAGCATGGAAGAATGTCCACACCACCATAATTAAAAAAGCCAGTTAAGAAAATACCCTATCTCAAATTCTTTTATAAATTTCTTTAACAAACCCTTTAATAAATCTATTTCATTTATGAAATCTCCTTTACTTAATTTCTAATCCATTAGAAAACACTTTACAAATCTCCAAAATAATTTATAAAACTTATTTTATAAATACTCAGAGTATTTCTAAAACTTCTTTATAAATATTCAAAACTATCTTTTCACAAAATTTCCTTAGTTAAAACCATACTCGTTCAATAAATCTTAATCCATAAAGTTCCTTTAATAAAATCAATTATTTAAGACACCTTTAATTAGACAAGATATTATTTAAAACATTCTTCATTTAATTATTTTTAAAGCGCATTAACAAAATAATGATTTAAACAATCATTTGGAAAGTATTAAATTAACTTCAAACATATTAATAAAATAATTGTTTAATTATCCTTCAAATATCATATTTAAAATGTTAATAAGATTAAACCATTTCAAAATGAATATAATAAAATATTTGACTTCATGAAATCAAAACGAGGCTTAGTGACCACAATGATTCATTTTTAATTGAGTTCGTCTTCTAAGTTATAACATTAGTATTTAATAGAAATCAAGTATGTAAAAGGAATCAACAACCAACAATCAATAAGATATAGGTAATGTACAAGTTATCAAATAGCGAACGGATATTTCTTCTGTTAACACATATCCAAGTTAACAATATAGTAGAATGGGTTTTTATTCAACTTAAATAGATGCTCAAATAATATACTTGGAAAATTATGGAAGAATTGTGCCATATTCTACCAAATAAATGTTAAATATAACTTAATTAGCAGAATGGTGTTTCATTCTGCTACAAAGATGTCATTGGGTGTCATATTCAATTTAAGATACATAAATGTAATCGACGAAGAAATCTCTTGGATTTAAAATATTCTTTATAAAAAAATTTCTTTAAAACAAAACTGATCTTTAGAAATAAAGTAGTTTAAAATTCTAAAAAAAATATTTAATAATTAAATAACATCCAAACTCTTTACTTCAAAAATGATTGAACCTTTAATTAATAATTAAACCATAATTAATTATTAAATAAACAACTAAATAATAATTATCCTTTAAATAAATGTTTAAATAATAGTTAACTTTTTAAAAAATTAAACCATCATTAATCTTTAATTAACTATTACTAATAATTTAAAGTTTTAAATGATAACTAAAAATTATGTAGTCTCAATTAATTAATTAATTAATCCTTATAAAACATAAACAATATATTAAACCTTTATTTAAAATAATTAAGTTTTTAATTAAATCTTAACTTAATTACTACTTATTAAATAATTAAATCCTTTTAAAATAAATAAATAGTTAACAATTAATCTTTAGTAATTAATTAAAATAATTATTTAGCTTTAAATAATTAATTTAATAATAATTAACCTTTTAATTATTTAATTATTATAATTAACTTTCCTAGTTATTACTTAAGTATTAATTACCCTATTAACTAATGGTTAAGTATTAATTACCTTATTTAATTGGTTAAATAATCATTAAATAAATGAATAAATAAATAAGTAATAATTATTTTTAAATATTTATAATAACTTTTGCAAACACTTTTCAAAACGATACCTAAGGTGAAACTAAATTTAATATGAGTTCGATTTATGAACCGCATTTATAGTGATTATCGCTATATGATCCATAATTTCAAAACTTGTTTTTATCTCAAATAGCTTTAAAAATCATTATCTTTTATACTTTAACCACTTTACAAACTTAGTAAAAGATTTCGAAAAACAAAATAAGGTTTTGAAAACTTTATAAAGCATTTCAAGAAAGTGAAATTAGGAGAAAGTTTTTACAATCCAAAGGTTCTTGATTTCGCAAAATAACCACTTCAACATACTAACTTTTTCTTTAACATACATCAACATATGCATGCATACAACACATATATACAACCCATCACAACATTCAATTAGTAAAGACCTTAAATTGCATACCTTACTAACTTTTACTTCACTTTCTAAGCTAAGAATCAACATTACATATACACATACATAAGCCATATACTACATTATTGATTTCAACCAGCATCCAACCAAATAACAGCCAAGATAATATTATGATAAAGTTTAGAAAATTTATTAAAGGATGTGATCTTTAACTCAATTAAAAGATTTCCATATCAAATCGAACTCTTACTAACTTCACTCAAACTTCACTAAACTTGAAACGACCTTAGCTCTTTGATATTTCTTAAACCAAAATGGAATTTTGAAGGCCTTAAGGCCAAGGAAGGGTTCAACCATGGGGCATAACGGCTCTACCATGATGTTTGAGGGTGGATGTGGGTCTTGTTTTGGCAAGGAGGGGTGTAGATATAGAAGGAAGGTGTTTAAACAAGCTTTTCATGAATCAAAAGAGAACAAAGCTAAGGTTTTCTAAATTTTGGAAAGGTTGTGGAAGCCATTAAAATATATATATATATATGAAGAAGAGGGAAGCCTTTAAGATATAGAAAAAAGAAAATAAAAATGTGAAAACAATTAGGAATTTACTTTTATGTGAAATGGAAATAACAAATTATTACTACCCTTATACTATACCTTCTTCTAACTTACGCCATGTCATCATGCCACCTTACACTACAAGAAATTTTATTTTTGGTGGCGCACAAAAAACGCTACCAAAATTTATGGTAGCGTTTTGATAAACGCCGTGATAAATCCCGCAACTAAAAATTCATGATTTTTAGTTGCATTTATTTCAACGCCGCTATAAATCCTTTTATTGCAGCGTTTCTCAAACGCGACCATAAATCTTTTTGTAGCATTTTAAAGACGCCACCAAAAGGTTTTTAGGCGCTACCAATAGAATTTCCAACTTTACTACTACTTTACGGTTGCGTTTACTCAATGCTACTATATTGTTTCTGTAGCATTTTTGAAACGCTACTAAAAGTTGATGATCATTTTGCACTTTTTTTCATGTTATTATTTCCTGTTGATGGTCTATTTTGTTTCTACTATATCAATCAACAATCGCTCACATAATCGTCATATTCAAACAATTAAAAAAACATATTAATCATATAATCAAATAGGATATCCATAACCATTCTAATACAATAGTTTTTTCATAAAATAACCAAACTCACATACAATAACCATTCGTATACAAATTTACACACCAAGTACTAACAAAATGTTATACCAAACTAGTGCTAACAAAATGCTCGATTACCCATAATTCTTTGTTGCATGCACAAGTGAAAGCTAGAATCATAAAAGTCCAACCTTGCTCTCTTCGGAAATCCAATGCCTGTACAAGTGAAAGCACAACATATAGTCAAATAATTATGTTAATTCGTAGGACTTTAAATCTGATATCAAACATCTATAGCATTGTACAAGCATATCGTGCTATAAATAACGTCATATAAATAATCAAAGATATAAACGAAAGGAAAAAAATAAAGTCCAATCTTATAGTTATATATAAAACTTTGTTAGATTAATTATATTATTATTATTTATAAAATTTAGTTAACTTAAACTTAGTTAATTTTATAAAACTTGTTTAATTAATTTTAACAAAACTTAGTTAATTTTTATTAACTTGGTTAACTTAGTTAATTTATTATTATAATTATAATTATTTATAAAACTCGATTAACTTAGTTAATTTATTATTATTATTATTATTATTATTATTATTATTATTAAAACTCGATTTAACTTAATTTTATTATTATTGTTATTGTTGTTGTTCTTATGAACTTATTTCATTTTTATGAACTTAGTTAATTCATCATCATTGTCATTATTATTATTTTTTATAAAATTTTGTTAAATTAGTTATATTATTATTATTTATAAAAATTTAATTAACTTAAATTAAGTTAATTTTATAAAACTTTTTTAATTTTAACAAAACTTAGTTAATTTTTGTTAACTTAGTTAATTAATTAATTTATTATTATTATTTATAAAACTCGATTAACTTAGTTAATTTATTATTACTACTATTATTTGTAGGATCGATTTCACCCTAGAGGGGGGTGAATAGGGTGATACTAATAATTATAAAAATTATTGCGGAAGCTTATAAAATTATTTCAACACAGATATATCAAAATTATAGCAGCACAAATAATAGCACAAATAATAAATGCAGAAATAGAACAACACAGAATTTACACAGCTTCGGCAAAACCTTGCCTACGTGCTACCTTCAAGGTTTCTACTAGAAATTAAGTAGTCACACGCTTACACACGTAAACTCGCGACACACGCTACTGACTAACCTAACTCTACGCTCAAAACCCTACCACAACTCAGCCACTGAGTTGCGAATTCTCAAACTACGCCACGTAGTTTGTCCCCTAGTCACACGATAGTAAGTACACAATTTTCAAGAGAAAATACAAAAGACGATAATTTAAAAACACTTAAAAAAACAACAAAACCCTAATTTTAAACTATTAAACCCCAATTAAAACAAGGCCGACCCTTTTTTATTTTTATTATTATTTTGGCCCATTCTTTTTCCTTTGCTCTGTATAATGGCGGCTTGCTGTTGCTCGTTTTCGTTCGTTCCAATTTAGGGCTTCGTGATTTTTCGAAGCTGCCGACTTTGTAGATCAATCAAGTGGACATTTGCGTGTAGATTTGTTGATCGATCGTTTCTTCGTTGCTCAATTTTAGCTGCTTCGATGATCGAGTTCGATTCAATAATCTGGTACGTGATTTGTTACTTTTTTTACTGTTTTAACTTGCTTGAACTCGATGGATTGAAAGCCGATGATGATTGGGTTTTTATATAGGGTTCGAACCCCTTGATTTTCGTTCATATATATATGTTTGAATTTGTCTTTGGCCATTTGATTATTCTTGAACGATGGTGATTTATCTGACTTCTTCAATTCATATAATTTCGTTGCTTGTTTAACTTGATACTCACGGCTTTGAATTTGTTCGACTTCTTGGTCATTACGGCTCTGACTTTGAACTGTTCGATTCCTTCTTGTTGACTTGCGGCATTTAAACTTGACTAGTTCGATTTCATGATTACCATAGCTTGATTTTTAATTGAACTTGGATGCTTGAACTTGCATGCTATGTTCTTTTCTCGTTTGTATCACTTTGATGATGCTTGAGATTGTTCGACTTTGGCCATTTGTTTTTATTGCCTCTGGTCATTTGCAACCTGTAGCATACTTGACTTGTTTGTGAATTTTCATTGTGCATTCATGTGCACTTCGTTCACTTGATGGTTACTGGATGGATGATGTGCTCATTTCTACTGTTGCAGTTCCATCTGGTTCATTTTGATTTGGGTTGTTGTTCCATTTACTGGTTCTCTCACTTTGTCTTGTTGAAATGCTGTTGAATTTGATGTGTGCACCACTTTGGTCTTCGTTTTCACACTGATGTCACTTGTAGTTGACGTAGTGTTGCAATCTTTAACTTGTACCATTCGAGGCAGTTTGGATATTTGTTTCATGTACACTCTGGCCTTCATGTTGCATTTGTTTCATTTTGATTTTGGTCGAGGCTGCATTGAGTTGTTTTCATGTGACTTGAACTTGGTTTAGATTTTTGCTTCTTTGAGTTTGGTAGTTTGTATACTTCATGTGTACTTCCAGTTAGAGTTGTGCTCGCCTTTGAGTTTCAGACCTGTAGCATGCATGTTGCCATTCCTTTGGTGCAGTTTCATGTATTTTTTTTATAGCCATTTCATTGTTGTTGATGTTTGGTTCGGTCTTGTACCACTTGAGTCTCCACTTGCATTGTTTTTGGCTTCATCATGTCTTTGATGCTGAGGCCTATGCTGTTGATATAGTTTTCATGGTCATGCACTTGAATGTGCAGTCTTTGGTTGTGAATTGTGCTTGAAATGCTGGTGCATATGCTTGCTTATTTCTTGCCAGTACGTACATTCATGTGTTTGTTCCTTCATGTGGTCTGGATTTGCTTTGAGCACATTTTTGGTTTGATGTGCACTGTGTCTTGAGTGTGCTTGCACCTGACCTTTTTTTAAACTTGTATATTCGAACTGCACCTATGTTGATCTAGCTTGGAGCTCGGGTTTGACCTTATGCTGATATTGTGACATTATTTTTATTGCACTTGAGTTGAACCCGGCGTTTTGGGTTTGACCTGTGCTCACTTGTACCTGTAATTTTATCAAGTGTATATATCGGTGTGCACGGCCATGTGGCATATACAATGATACACTGTGTATGTCACAAGTTGTTCGTGTATGATGAATTCAAAATTAGATGATGACGAACAACCCAAATAACTGAGGCAAATATTATTTTCAAAATCTACATTTTATTTTATACTGCAAAAATATTTATTTTCAATTTTACTGCGTCAATGTATATTTCTGCAGATTGCTCAAATGCCGGATTCACATTGAAATGAGGTAGAAGATCAGTACGAGTTGAGTGAATGAGTGATATGTAGTGCGGTACAATGTAAATGTGAATTGTAATTTAATCAAATTTGTATTGTAATTGAAATTGTATACAGTGTGTGTTAGAAATTTATACTATTCAAAAATTGTAATAAATATTTGTTTGAATAAAATTTCCGTTTGAATTCAAATTTTGTGTTATTTATTTTATTCAGAAAAAATTTATTTAATCTATGAAAAATAAAATATACATTAAAAAATACATTTAAACGAATATATATATATATATATATATATGTTTATTATCATCAAACAAAAATCATATAATCGAATATTCAACATTATTATTGTTAAAACTCGGTTAACTTAATTATTACGTTGTTATCATTATATTAGTTAATTTTTATTAACTTGGTTAACTTAGTTAATTTACTATTATTATTATTTATAAAACTCAATAAACTTAATTATATTGTTATTATTACTATTACTACTACTATTGCTATTTATAAAATTCAGTTTGCTTATATTACTATTACAAATGTTTGAACAACTGTAAATATAGTGTTACTCCACAGATGTTAATATGACCAAACTGTGTTATACTGGAGTAACCCTATTATTCTACATCTAAAAAACTATTTAATTTTATGTTACAGATGCAATCACAGTGGAAGAAACTAGTTGATTGCAGCTGCATCTAAAGTGTACTTTTTAAATACAAATTATGCATAGAAATTGAATAAAATTACTCAGTTGAAAACAATAAAATGATGCCGGTGAAATTGAAATCAGTGTATATGAAATGTGTAAAACTAAAATGAAAATATCTGAAGGATATTTATAATTAAATGAAATCAATATTCACTACATGTAATAATGTATAATACATGCCTATACATATAAATCAAAATAAAATTGAAAATCCTTGAGCTGAAGACAAAAAAATAGAAAATTATGTTAGAAGTTTTACTATATTTCATCTAATATACATCATAACTAATGGTGTACATCTAGGCAAAACTAAGATTGATGGACTTGAGAATATTTTATCTTGCAACCAAACCTACTGTAAGATAGAAATTTGCACCAAATCACCCAACAAAAGATATGTTCAAATTGGACGATAAGTTATAACAATTATGCTAACAACTGATGTATGTGAAAGTATCATGATCTGGAATGCCTTTTCTTTTAAAAATGAAGCTCCTATGTTATTTTAATTTACATCAGTTCAAATAATATAATAATAAACTTTATGGCCAAAATGATAAGGTGATGATGGTCTACAAAACAAATGGGTTTGGTTTTGTTCCCTAAAATTGTTGATTTCAGTTTTATAATTTCTTGAAGATTCCGATTTAGTATAAAATCAAGTTGACAAGCACCCAACTTTTGACTTGACCTCGATCTCAATTTGGGGTTGTTGCTATAATTTATGTAAGGTATACTAGAAAGGAATGTATGCTAATATAGATGAAGAATAAGCATGAAGAGGCAAATACGTTATCTTCATAACAAATGATGAATACCTGCTTCAATTGATGCACATTTCTCCAATTTAGTTCAGAGATTGAAGAATCATAACATAAGCACTTGAGAATATATTAAACTTTTCCAACGCAGCTTTGCATTTGTTCCTCTCGGCTACTTTTGATAGACCTGATAACATGTTGCTTTAAATTGAGATCTCACAATACACTAGTTTTGTCAAATTCTAGGACTAACTTTACTGTTTATTTCAAATATCCATTTAATTCTACAATAAACATATTGCCTAGATAAGTAAACAGATATTCAGCTTAATAGGAAATAAATAAATACAAACAAATCAAGAGAAATTGTATTATAAGTTTATACTCGGTGAAATGACTACAACATTTGGGGTTGATTTCAATAATCGATCATGTTATCCACAAAAATATTGCTATAGTTTCCTAAATTGACTCTAGATTATCCACGTAAATGCCTGCACTTCTCATCTGCAAGCTGAAACTTTTCACAACTAGCGATTTAGTCCAGATTCATAGAATTTAAACCATGAAATCAAATCAAATACAAACCAACGAAACATAACTAGTGTTAGCACCAAAGCCTAAAAACCAAGCAAATGAAAAATAAAAAGAATACAATATACATTCCCAAATCCAGAACATTGCAACATAAATCTCCTTACCCTCCTGAACCTATCGAAAATGTCATCATAATCCCAAGTGGATCTAATATACATCTAAGAATCAACCAATTTACATTTTGGATAAACAGAAACCAATTCAAGCAACAAATTCAAATAACAACCTTGAACAAAACTGGTCTAATCTAGTTCAAAATGGCAACAGAGAAGAAAATTGGTTTTTAAATTACCTCATAAGAGCTGAATTGTGCAAGGTAGAGGACGAATTTTTCAACTATATTTCTGGTGCTAGGGTTTAGGGAGGATAGATGCGTTGAATTTCGCGAGCTAGAAGACAAGAAATTTTGTGATGAAGCCAACTCACCAATTTGATAATAGTTCGATGGATGGCACCATAACAACAACAACTCACCAATCGATCACATGCATCATGCAGAATTTTAGTTTTTGTAGCAACATTTTGGTGTAGCATCTCTAGTTCATCAAACAATTCCAATATACGATCAACCTACATAATTCAGATAACATCAATTGATTTTTAAACAATCTACAAGCGTAGAAAAATAATAACTCAACCGCAAAATGTACCTGGTTAAGTATTCCGTCACATATTTGAATAGGTCCCAACAATGTACTGACATACAAATTGTATTTCTCCTCTGTCTACATATATGCAAAGGTATACTAGAACTAACTTAGGTTATCATGCACTAACATTCAAAAGGACAAAAACTTAAAAAACAAACCTTGGATTTCATTGCAGATTCCAGATCTGCAAACCATTTGTAGAACTATTCGCAAAAAATCAACAGAACTTGAATAAACTGATAATAAGAAGTAACAGGAGTTACCAAGCTACAAAGAATCACCTGATGCGTATTCACTAAAACCGCATCAACAGCAACATTCTCATCAACCGAGTCAGTTGCATTATCAATACTATTGCTTTTATCCTGACTCTACAAAGCTAAATTAACTCGGTGCAACAAAAAGAAAGAAAAAAGGGTCAAATCTAACAAACATTAAACATACTTACCAAATTTGGTGGGAAAGGGCGCTCAGAAACGGCATTTGACAGAGCAGAGATAGCAGCGTGCTGCTGATCAGTTAATGGAGCATTCTGCTATCAATTTGGGATATGAGATTTGTGAAGGTGAAGTTCTAGAAGAAAAAATAGTACCTGGTCCCAAGTGGAAGCAAAATTGTAGTCTCTTGAGACTGCGGCATTCGAATTGGGGTGTGTGCACGTCGCCATTGCTGTGTGAATTTTGCTGGAATTTAACTGCGATTTGGGATTCAAAGTCGGGATGGAAGAAAGGAGGGAGGGCGGATGGAAATCCTTCTAGGAAAATTCTTAAATCAGCCAAAAATGAAGCAGCCGATTTCAGTTGAAATAAAGCAATCCATCATTTGCCAACCCTCGAAATCCAAACTTTCATTCCACTTTCGGGTAACTAGGGTGCACTATTATTCGGGTAAATTAGCAGCGCTCATCGTTTTAACATCCACTATTTTCTTTCGAGATTGCTAGCATGTTTGAAATCCTGACCAAAAAAAAGTGCAGATCTGAAGATAAAAAAAGGACGAGAGAGATTCAGAGTTTCTGAACAAGTTTATTTTGGGGTTTTCATCGTCGTTTGAGAAGGACGAAGAAAATGTTAAGGGTAAAAAGAGATATGAGCGGCTGCATAAAATTCCAGCAAAATTTTAGTGAAATGTTGGCGGGAGTCAATTAGTTGCGTTTCTTTATTGATTTTTATATTTTAAAATGATCAACTGTTGCATATAACATTAAACGCCACTAATAAATACAACCAATAACAAATTTTGTTGTAGTGTCACCCTTGTCCCCCTTTGCAATTTTTGAAGACTAAGGCCTCCTCCACCTCAACACTTGAATCAACATGTTTAAACCTGCATGTACTTAGTTGCCAAAATGTCATTACATGTTTCTTATGGTATCTTTCCTTCTTAAAAACCTTTAAATAAATTTTTAGTTTAATTAAATACAAATTCACATCAACATTAGTATATACTTAAGTTCATATATATCAAAATATATCCTAACACTTTCGTAAATTCATGTTTATAAATACTATAGTGTAAACTTTTTTCAATAACTTTTAGCCGACGAAAAGTCGAAAATTTGAGAAATGAATTCCAGTCACATTTTCGATTTTTCTTTGACTAAATAGTTTTGTAAACAAATTTGAAAAACTATTTCACCATCATAACTTACTATTTAAAAGAGATTTTATTTTCAATTACACAATTTATTATTTGAAAATTTAAAATTAATTAAATATTTGCAATCGAAGCAGTGAAATTCCGAGTCGTTATAAAATATTGGTTAAATTGGAACCATATATACATGCACAATGTACAGGCAGAAAAACAAAAAAGGTAAAAAAAAACACTAGCTTTAGGTTAGTGTATCCAGATATAAGAGAAAAATCATCTACCCAAAGTAGCAACCGAAGCTTGTCAACGACTTCGATATCTCTACAATTATAATGGTTAACTAACTTCTAAATGACTTTTCACTAATACAATTACAAAAAAATATAGGAGAAAATAAATCGATATTCATTTAGAAAAAGCGATTAGTAGACATTGGAGACTATGTAAATATTAAGGAAAGACTAAAGATTAATTCAACTTCAAGAAAAAAAGTCCTTGCCATGATAGACTCTACCTCATGCACATATAGAGCTGTTTTGTTTTATAAGGAAGGTTAAGGAAGAACCTTTTTTTTTGCAATTTCTGTTGATTAAAAGAAATAATACCCTTTAGGAATCCAAACCTTTTGCATAGTTGATGTAATAACCAAAATCAATCAACATCCATAGTATATAGAAGGCCTAACCCAGCCATAAATTTCCAAAAAAAACTACAGAAAAATAATTAAACTTGAATTTCTAAATCAAGGTCAATTTTTTTGTAAAATGCAATTAATATAAAGATTAAAAAATAAACATAGCAGTCATAACATAACTTACCAATCAAATCAATGGAGGAGAGGGAACGAATGAGCGAATTAGTAGTTTGGTGGGAAGTGGCGGCTAATTTCTAGAGTGGGAGAGTAAGATAATAGAATATATGTGATCTTGATGCTTACACTCATGCATTACCATGATAAGTGAAGGAGAATCATTTCTTGATTAGTGTACATACACAGACGTTGAAAAAATTTCAACATAGACCGGATACCCTTAGGTGATATAACTCTACGCCCATACGACATCGATTTTTCATGCATAGGCCTTGGAAATTTAAATTTGAAATATATAACATATTATGTGCTTTACTTTCCATACGGAATGTGTACATGACTTGGCCTTGAACTCGCTTTGAAGGCAACAAGCCTTTACTACATTTCGGTTTATGTCAATTTATCCAAAATGAGTATAAAATTGAAAAATATGAGTTGATGAGATATGAATATCAAATGATAGATTCAGAAATAATATGAGGTAAGCAAAATTAAACTATAGAAACTTTAAAGTATGCTTGATTATTACAAATTATCGTAGTGTTATTATTTATTCAAGAGCAAAATGTAATATCCTTAATTATTTATGCAGTCAATACCAATACTTTTAAAATCACAAACCAAATTTCAATTAACCATGATATGGTTTCCAAAGTAAATTCTTTATAAATATCTCACAAATATCAATTGTATTATATTTTAATCTTGAGAAAAAATGTGAATTTGTTTTAGAGCAAGTTATATAAAGAGAAGCACATGGTATACACAAAATATATCGAAATAAAAACACCAAGGAATCATCTTAAATGATTATATCACAAAGCTTAAAATTTTCATTTCAAAATCATCTCTCAAAGTCATATTTTTAAGTGTAGAAGACTCATCTCAAGAAGCTTCATTTCAAACAAATTATCATTTTCATTTCACAAACTTGTTTCCAAAAGTCATTTCTAGCGTTAAAAAATCATCTCAATGAGTTTCATATCAACATTTCTAAGTCAAAGAATTCTCTAACCAATACCCTCGTATTAAAAGAAGTTTTTCATTGAAAATTAGGATAGATTTAGCCAAAATATCTCGTTCTAAAATATTCATATTATGAATAAATATGGAGAGCAAAAAAAATCCTAATAAAGCAAAACCCTAATTTTTGGCATTTACATTTTGAAAAAAAAGAACGTAAAAACGTATTTCTGGATTTTTGGAAATAAAAAAATGCAAGCTCTCTACATGTGCATGAAATAAAATTTTTGAAAAACAGTCAATCCACTAAAACTATTAGACTGGGTGAATCATAAAGGTTAAAAGTCAAATAGATATCCCGAATGGTAAAAAACAAATTACCCCATCATGACACTGGTTATTACTTTAGGCTGCCTATAATGACGTGCAATGATATCTCATACCACTTCTTATCTAAGCCGTATATGGTGGAAAATAGTGATACCATTTGTTATCTAGGTTCCCCATAACGGGGAACAATAATACTACTAGTACTATCTACGTGCCGCCAGTGGCAAGCAATGATACCTCAAACATTAAATTTACGTCAAGCCTCTTAAATTATCATCATCAATGTCAAGCATGGAAAGAATAAGCTTCATCAAGAAAGCATGCTACATACTCTAAAATGTCAATTGAATTGGCTCTAACATTTGAATATCTTAACAAAGTCATCTATGCCAAAAATAAAGCACAAAATCAAAGACTTTTGAATGCATGATTTGTCAGTAATCATTCAAAGCATAAAACATAGTACATAAACATCACAAATATAATAAGCACATCAAACATTATTCTCATTTTTCAAATATTAACCATCGTTGTTTTGAAGTTTCTATTTGTTTTCATATCCTTATTTGGAAAATTTAAGTAGCACAAAACGTTAAAGTTTAATATATTCAAACTTTCTAATCAAAAGAATTTGTTTCAAGTCAAAATGAAAAGCATATCATTTTATGTCTAAAATATTACATCCTTTCTGAATAATTCAGAACCATTTTTCGAATGATTTACTCACTCGATTGATGTTTTTCATGGTTTCAGATTACGAATCAAAAAAAAATATCAAAACATGAGTTGCATGATTATCAATGTGCTTTTAAAAACTTTAAGCATTTCA
The DNA here is from genome assembly GCA_030765085.1 of Allium cepa. NCBI lineage: Eukaryota > Viridiplantae > Streptophyta > Magnoliopsida > Asparagales > Amaryllidaceae > Allium > Allium cepa. Next base: position 645,340,506 of record CM060939.1, on the reverse strand, counting down.
TAATTTGGAATTACAATTTTCAAATTATGATCGATTAACTACAACTGTTATCCCACCTTCTAGCAAGACCGTGATACCACGAAGTTAACTAAATGGATTTTGTGATCATCAAGGAAGGAAGCCTAGAGAGATGATTATCAGGTTTAGGGATTGAATGTATTCAAGACTGAGGACGATAGTTAAGCAGATTCGGATGGATCACACCGTGGAATTGACTAAGTATGAATTGGTACTTCCCTTAGGTAGGGGATAGGATCGGATCACTATATTGGAGTACAGATCAGATCGAATCAATATGGATATGGATTGCTTGGACTGGCAGATCAAACTCAACGATGATCTTTCAGTAACTTAACGAACACCACACCAACTCAAGAAAAAACTTTGGAAACATAAAGCAGATATGGAGGAGGACCTACTCTAGGGAACGCACATAGCCATGTGGCATCCTATACCGACCGGGGTCGATCCCTCAAAGAGGGTGTGATTGGTCGCATACTTCCTACATTGGTCTGTCTTGGTTCGGAGATTGTTTATGCCGATTTTGAGCGAGATATTTCATTGGCTTCTCCTATAAACACAAAAGGCATGGCTCAAGGAAAGGGCTGGACTCTAGCTCTCTTCTTCTTCTTCTACCTAGGCTATACTTTGCATTTTGACTCTTGATTCAAAACGGCAGTATAAATCAATAAAAGGAAAACTTTTGGGGTAAACGTAGGCTGGAGTCAGCCAAACCACTATAAACTCTCATGTTCTCTCACTTTCCGATTGTTTTAATTTTATTTTGTTCATATTTATTTCTCTACATCACTTTGTTTGGATTGCGATATTGGATAATTAGTGCTTTCACATATTATTTAGGTGTTGACCACTTTGTAGTGTCAATATTTTAGTGCTTTTATGGAGAAAACTAGCACCCACCGATTTGGAAAGGATTTGGAGCTTATATTTGGATCAATGGTGAAGCAATCAAGAAGGATGGCATTTTCGAATAGGAGTCACCATAAAGGGAGTCAGGAGGCTTCCTTTGGAGCTGAAGCTAATCAAACCTTCATCTACATCATTAGGGACGAGATAGAGACTATGATGGATGTTATGCATGAGAGGATAATGAAGAAGCAAGAGGAGATGATGCAAAGTTTCCTTAAGAAAATTGGATAAGATGGAGCACAAAACCAAAGGACTGGAGTAGCAAAAACTGCTAAAATTATGGATCAAGGAGTTGGACCAGAAGGAACTGCAGAATATTAGAACCACGAATAGGGAAACAAAGTAAAGAAATAGTGGAATGTAATGAGCAGCCCGAAATAGCCCCCGATCAACATGGATTGATCTGCACCGATCCCCCTATAGCAATCAATGCTATCGCTTAGGACTTGAGGGAATGCCTCTGGGTCATGCTGGATCGGTTGGTGGTAGGCCAGTGGTTGATGCTGCGCAATTTGGTGTAGTTCAGAATGCGGATGTACGTCCAGAGGAGCATGTTCCAGTATTCCCTCATGGACTCGGAGGGCAGGTTGGAGATGATGATTAGAGGCAGATTTGGGGTGATAACGATAGGTTTGCAGAGATGATCAGATGAGCTATGAGAGGAGGATTGGTGAACAGGGATCTGGAAAATGTAAATAGAAGTCCATTTACTCTTAATATTAGGCGTGCCAAGAATCCATCGGAGTTCAAGCTACCGACGCCGGGGGCATATGATGGAAAATTAGATCTTACTATTCGTCTAATGAGGTAGATGAGGCATATGGAGGTACTAGGGGCATCAAAGGAAATGATGGCGTGATATTTTCCCTTGTACTTGGTGGATATAGCTGCAATGTGGTTTACGCAGTTGGAGAACGGTTCTATCGGCACTTGGAAGGTGTCAGTTGATAAATTCATGAGGAAATTTCGGGTCCACATCACGAGACTCAAGAATGTAATAGCGTTAACAACACTAAAGCAGAGAATGGGAGAGTTCCTAGAGAATTTCTTAACACGGTTTAATGTGGTAGTCACTTTAGTGGATTGGCTGGATCCATCAATGGTCTTAATGGCGGCAGTATCTAGGATTGTGGACGACATGGACTTTAAGATTTCACTGGAACGAAATCCACCAATGGATCTTAGAGAATTTTTAACGAAGTAGAGAGCTTCCTGCTGCAAGAAGATGCTAAGGCTGGTAGAGAAGAGATTAATGTTGTGAGGGAAGGAGGACCGTCTAGGGAAGGTTCAAGCAAGGATAAAGGAAAGTGGATAATAGCTTCGACAGATCGAAGCAGCAAAGGAGAGAACTGAAATTCTCTTCTTATACTAATTGGAAAGAGACTTTGGAACGGATTTATTTGGATACTCAAGGACGCCATCCATACCGAATGCCGGCAGGAGGAAGCCCACCGAGCATGAGCGAGCATCAAAAAAATACTGCCTATTCCATAAGCTGGACGGTTACACTACCAACGTTTGCAAGCGCTTTGAAGCATATGGTTAAGCAATACGTTAAGGATGGTAGGCTACCATAATATATAAGGACTCGGATTACGGCGTAGAACAGGAGCAGCCACCATATACATCAAATGTAAATGGCCTTGGATCGAAGTCATGGATAGTCATCGCTTGATCATGATGGCATGAACTAAATAAATTATATAAACTCTATAATAACATGGCTAAGTCACTTACACATGTACAGGACCAAGGCCTATCCTTAAGCATGCCCTGAGATGCCAACAAATAGGCATGTCCGAAAAGGCAGTTTTTGGTTTTCCTTATTTTCGGTTTTCTAGTTTTTTGGTTGTAAATACTTAAATTTAATAATTTAATGAATGGATTTTGGAATGCTTAAATCTGCTTTTAAAATGATAAATAAAATAGATCGCGATTGTCCCGAATGTAGAGATGTGGCAATAACCACAAGGTGCGAGTCCTTTTCATCGGAAAGTGACAGGATAGGCTCGTACATGGATTAAGTCCTCGACTAGGGGTGGATGCTAGAGAATAATACCCCACAGATCTCATTATGTTCTGATCAGAGAGACTAAACTGGAGAAGCAAGAAGTAGACCTCTTCGCTAGAGAGCGATAGGATCAGCCTGCTTATCATTGTGCCCTTCTCACTGAAGAGTGACTGGGGTCAAGCAAGGGTTCGAAGAGACAATGATCGGCCTAGGAAGGCCATGACATCACTTTATGTTAAGGGACACTGAACCAGAGTGCAGGAGGTATTGCCGCTTCACCGGAGAGCGACGGGATCAGCTATCTTATCAATGTTTCCCTTTTCACCGAAGAATGACTAGACAGGGCTTAACAAGTGCTCGGAGAGGCTATGATTGGTCTAGAGAGATTATGGACTAGGTTGTTGGTCCGGTGAGATCTTGTGATTGGAAAACTATTCGGCGAGATTATGGGTTTGGTTACTGGTTTTGGATGGATGTGGATTCGACTAAGGATTTGAAATGGTTTTGGAATTGGCTATCGGCTCGGAACAATCACATACTACGGCAACTTGGTTTGGCAAAGGATTGGATTGTAGATTAGAAATTCGACTATCGTTGGATTACAGATTACGATTTCGGACCTATGGCTATTCAAAACACACCTTCCTATTGTAAGGCATGTTTTGGGGGGAAAGTTATCCCATCTTTTGGCATGGCCGTGATACCATAGGGTTGGCTAAATGGGTTTCGTGATCCTCAAGCAGGAAGCCCGAAGAGATGATTATAAGGTTCAGTGATTGATTGTATTCAAGACTATAGACGATAGTCAAGTAGAATCGGATGGACAATATCCAATTATTGGCACAGTATGGAATTGGTACTTCCCCTAGATAGGGGATCGGATCAGATCACTACAATGCAGTGCGGATCAGGTAGGATCAACGTAGCTATGGGTCGCTTGGATTGACAGTTCAAACTTAACGATGATTGCTTGGTAACTCAACGAACGCCATACCAACTCAGGAAACAACTTTAGAAACATGAAGTAGAGATGGAGGGTGACCCACTTTAGGGATTGCATGCCGCCATGTGACATTCTATACCGATCAAGGCCGGTCCCTCATAGGGGGTGTGATCATTCTTATACTTCCTGGATCTGTCTGTCTTGGTCTAGACATTCTTCATATGGATTTTGAGCAAGATATTTCATCAACTTCCCCTATAAATACAGCAGGCATGGATCAAGGAAAGGGATCTAGATTCTCGCTCTCTTCTTCTTCTAGCTAGGATATACTCTTCCATTTTGACCTTTGATTCACACGTTATAACTGTAAATAGAAGTATAAATAATTAAAAGGAAAACTTTTGGAGTGGACGTAGGCGGGAGTCATTCGAACCACTATAAACTCTCTTGTTCTCTTACTTTCTGACTGTTTTAATTTTTTTTCCCTTTATATTTATCTACATCACTTTATTTGGTTTGCAATATTGGATAATTCATGCCTTCACATACTATTTGGGTGTTGACCACTTTATAGCATCAATATTAACTTCAGTTGATCAAAAACATTATGGAATGATTATTAACCATAATACCATATTGAATGCATTTTCTCAAGTACTTATGAAATGAATCTTGAACAACTGAAAGAATGAAGATTGCAATAATATATTGTAGGTATTCAAAAACTCAGCAACTTTAAAAATTGGAATATTAGAGCAAAATTTATGGCAAAAATACTACAGCGCGGTTAGAAAGTTATATAACATGACTCAAGAATTGTACAAAATTAGACATAGTGTTTTAGTCATTTATGGTTATACACCGAAAAATTCAAAACATATAACTATATGATTATCTATCTATTTTTCAAAATGTGTTGACAAATTGGAGTTGCATAAGTTATGAAAATTTTGCTATAATAGTGTTAGAAAATTAGAGCTCATAGGAGAGAAAATGGGAAGTAGGGTTTTGAAATCATACCTTCACTTACCTTTGAAGTTTTATATGTGTTCATCGTTGTTATTCAAACTTCATGGATATCCACTTCATTTTCCTAGGCTAAGGAACAATACAATTATTGCTCACTAAATAGGTTGAATAACTCAGAATCTGCTTCCACCATAGTTGCTCTTAGCTCACCTTTGTACCTAAACGTTAAAAGAAGAAAATTGCCTAGAAAAAAATGTTGGACTACATTTGTTTGCATTTTAAATCTTTAGGCCCAAATTTGTTTTATGTAGAAACCTTTAATATTAACAACTGTACCCTTAGGAATTTAGGCATATTTCAAGACGGGTTGTTACATATCGCTTCTAAATAATTCCAGATAACACTTACTATACTTCTACTTACATTGAAATAAAAAACATAAGTAAATAGTAACAAAGTTTGCTCATGGTAATATATATCAAAAATTATCGAACTAAGTTTGTAAGGTAGAAATGGCTACAGGTTTATATCCTTTATTTTCATAAAACCAGGGTCAATTAAAATCAAAAAACCTAAATTTAAAATTGAGTTCCATAAAGATGACTATATTATAATAATTATCCAACAAAACTAGTTCTTTTAGTTAAATATATATCCTTCCCAAATGCAGGTTAGATATTCACCCAATACATAGGCCATTAGATCGAATATCCAATTGCTTATATCATCGGTACATTTTAATAATATTTAACCTTCGCTAAGTACACCAGTTAAACACAATGAAATTTTGATTTACTGTTCCAAATTATTTGTGAATCGTTTCTTTGTTGTCTTGTTTGAAAGGACTGCCTAGGAAAACTCATCTATTCATTAACCTCAGAGGAAAATAAAATAAAATAACAAGATATTATATTGAATTTTGAGTTTTACGTGTATCTATTAATGTTTTATTTTAATATAATTCACTTTCTATATATATCATATGTACATCAATTTTCATTCTTTTGGATGAACTATACTGTAGTGATGAATTTCAAACCTTATATACATCGAACTTCTAAATCTTAACTTTGAAGAATTATTATGTTTTATCTACAATTAACAATCTACCACTTTTTACAATGAATCTTAGTAAATCATATGTACCTAATTAATTTGTAATATATTATTAATTTCATTATCACGTGTATTAGCATGCATCCATAATTCGTTGAATGTAGATCAATAATCAATTCACTTTACTTCTACGTCACTTCTTGTATTTGACTGCTAGAAATGGCTTAGTCGCATACTTCGTCAATTTCTTTAAGAAGATTCATGGCTTAGCCCTATGGTGCAAGGCTAGCTATCAACCGCCCTGTTCGCATGGTAAAAAGAGCTCTAAAATTTAGTAGATTAGCTATTTGCATAACAGCAATCATTCTAAATTTGGCACTTTCTAATTTAGTTGCGTGGAAGAATTCTCCAAAGAGAGAGAAATGTTAGAGGGAGAAGAAGGAAGAAAATTGTCTACTGGCTACTATTTTTCCTTCTGCCTACCTAACATTTTAAATAGACTAACGGAAATTGTATGCGTTACTGAAATGAGGGATTGTTAAAGAATTTGAAATTACTTTCATTCATTATGAGTTTTATTACCATTCAGTTTTGCAATAATTCAACAATAATAGCTCATAAATTTATTATCGTTATACAACGTCATTCATTATGAATATTATTACCATTAATTTTTATAACAGCTTAATAATAATAACACACGGATATATTACTCTTATACAATGTCACTCATTATGAAGTTATTACCATTAATTTCTTCTTTTTTGAATAATTTACTTAAAATTCCAACAATTCCCCACTTGAATTATTAAAAAAACATTTCCAATCTATTTCTTACAATATAGGATTATGCATAAACAAAGGTATCTTTCGATTTGAACCTTTGCATAATGAGTAAGATTCAGAATATAATAGAGTGACAAATAGTCTTAAACTCTATCTCTGACATCAAACCACATACAACTTTTCTTAAGTGTTTTCAACTAGGTCGTGCTTAAATGGTCATGCACGTCTATTTTGGTTTAGTGAAAGCTTTAAAATACTTTTGCCTTCAAAGTTTTCATAGGAAATGATCATATTTCCACATTCACAAATATGAGTCTATCAGAAGTACTCCTAGCCAGATACAACACTCCACATAGAGTATATATCTAGTTAAAAGTTTCTATTACCTTATCCTCTAATTGCTATAGGAATACATGCTTCTAAACATTTTCTAATATAGCATGTTCACCTCTTATCACTTCATAACATGTTGTTTACCCATTGAACCCAGTTCTTAAGATCTCCAGTCATATGGTTGGGTTACCATTGTGGGAGTGTAAGGACAATAGTCTCATCCTTTTGGATGATTTATGAAATGTTTCTATGGCCAATCCTTACATCAAAGGATTTTCCAAATTTTCATTAGTGCGAATATGATCCACTCTAACAACATCTAAAGAAGGTATATCTCCTACATTGTTGTGCTTACGGCATATTTGTTGCCTCTTCGTCATAATAACAATCATCAAACCTTAGCGTTAATTCACTATATCAGTTACCATTTTACCGTTCTAAAATTGTTGTCATTCATTACGAATTTTATTACCATTAATTTTTGCAATAGCTCAATAATAATCGCTCATAAATATATTACCATTATACAACATCATTCATTACAAATTTTATTATTAATAAATTTTTATAATGACTCGATATTAATAACTCATAAATATATTACCATTATACAACGTCGTTCATTGTGAATTTTTTATCATTAATTTTTGTAATGACTCAATGTTAATAGATCATAAATATATTGTTAGTCCTTGAGTTAATGGTTTTGATGGCAACAACCTTAGAATAGGATTATAAAATATAAATACTAACATTATAGTTTAGAGATATATGTATATACAAGATTTAATCATGCAGGTACCAAGAATAAAGACTGTACAGTATAGAGATTAAAGATATCAAGATTGAAGACTCATGAGTATCATGATTATCAAGAGTTCAAGATTTCACGAATAAGTAATTTTAATTAGGAAATTTGTTAAAACTCCTAGAAAAGCACTGGCATCTTAAAATCCAATTTATTCGTGGAATGGAATCCACTTCGAGCCCGTTAAAGGGATGGAACCCTAAGTAGGATGGAACCGACGAAAAATCTATTGGAACATTGTTTTGTATCAACTAACTTTTATTCAGAATGATTTCACAAAATTATCTTGTTTTCAAAATGATTTCAAAAACCTTCCTTTTAAAAGAATCAAAAACATCTATTCTGATTTTAAATACTTTTAGCCTCAAAAATAATCTTTAATTTCAAAATCAAATTATTCTCAGTTTTAAACTAACTTTTAAATATTTATATTTAGATTTAAATATAAAATTATAGTAAAATTATATATATATATTATTCTCTATATTTACTTATGTATTTTAACTACGTTTAAGTATATTTATAAAAGTTTAAAATAATTTTAATATAAGGTAAAAGTTATTTTCAAAGAAAAACAAACTACCAAAATTTCCTTTGAGATGTCGACATACTCAATATACCCATGTCGAATAGTGGCAGTTAATTTCAAATTTTGAATTTCAAAAGAAGTGTGTATTCGTCATAACCTTTTACAGATAGACATGGATGTTGTTCTTCTGTAAATAGGGGGTGTTTTCAACGAATTTCTAATCATATTTTTCTGGTTTCACTCCTCTTCTTCTTCCACATTTCTTTATATATTCTTACCATTACTCTGCCGAAATCACCATTGAATCTAACTAGATTATTTCTGGTTTGATTCTCTATCACTATCTCAACAAGATCCTCAGTGTTATTCAGAGTTATAGACTTCTTTGTAATCAATTTAGCGAGAAAAGGTGTGATTGTAGCCTTGGAAATCAATCAAGCAAGAAAAGGTGTGATTGTAGCCTTGGAAATCAATCAAGCAAGAATATGTGTGAGTGTAGCCTTCGAAATCAATTGTGTGAACTTGTTGCCCGGTAAATCAAGTATCTCTACCCAGAGGATTGTGAATCTGGAGGGTGTACCTCGTGGCCTTGAAATCGAGGGTGTAATTGTAAAGATTGCTTTTGAAAGGAAATCTGTACTTGTGTGCGGGACTAGATGTAGGGTAACTCCGAACCAGTATAAAATCTGATGTGTTCTTTCCTTTACTACTTTTACTTTATATTTGCATCTGTGTTTGATTCTGTGATCATATCTGTGTCTGAATATTGCATACATCTGTGTTCAAATTACCAAAAACTCAAAAAGATTTAGTAATTTTTTAAAACACAATTCACCCCCCTCTCGTGTTAATCCTAGCCTTAAAATCAGTATTCCGCATTTCTCACATTTGGTATCGAAGCAAGGTTTTCAAAGTTTCATAATCTGATTTCTGAAAAAGTTTTTAAAATGGCTATGTTTATTATACTAGTTTAGAAATATTCAGATCATCATTGTATCTTGAGTCGGCATATAATCAATGTTCAAATTCAAGTTGTCTACCAAAATTGTTTGATGTGCAGGCAACATGCTTTATGGGGGTGAAGGAATCAATCCACAACGGATAAATTATGCAGATCAAAAAGAACAAATGGATACTCGATAGTGGATGCTCTAGACACATGACTTGAAATCCAGATATGCTGAATGATATAATATACAAAGATGGAGGACTGGTTAACTATGGAGACAATTCAAAAGGATATGTGATTGGCATAGACAAAATCGGTAACTCTGAAACTCCTATTATTACTAATGTTTTGCTAGTTAAGAATCTGAAACATAATCTGCTAAGTATAAGTCAACTCTACGATAAAGGATATAAAATTAAATTTAAAAAAGATAAGTGTCACATTGAAGATAATAATTCAACCATAATATTTGAGGGAGTTAGGAAAAAGAATATTTATATTCTTAGTATGAAAGTTTCAAATGATAACCTATGTCTTTTGGCAAATACAAGTGACCCTTGGATTTGGCATAAGAGATTTGGGAATTTGAATTTCAAACTTTTATCTAGACTGTCAAAATAGGATTTAGTAAGAGGTCTCCCTAAAATGAATTTTAAAGTAGATAGTTATGTGATGCATGTCAATTAGGAAAACTTAGAAAAGGTTCTTTTAAATTAAAAGATATGATTTCAACTTCAAAACCTCTTGAATTACTTCATCTTGATTTATTTGGTCCCTCTCAAATTCTTTCAATAAATCATAGTAAATATGTTTTTGTAATTGTAGATGATTATTCTAGATTTACATAGACAATATTTTTGAAACATAAAAGTGATACTTTTGAATATTTTAAGAAATTTACAAAAATGATTCAAAATCAACTTTCTCTAAAAATTATTACCATCCGTAGTGATCACGGTGGTGAATTTGAAAATGAAAAGTTTGAGGAATTCTGCAATAAAAAGGGAATAACTCATAATTTTTCATTTTCAAGAACTCCACAACAAAACGGGGTAGTAGAACATAAAAATAGGACGATTCAAGAGTGTGCGAGAACTATGCTTTTAGATAGTAAGTTACCAAAAAATTTTTGGGCAGAAGCAGTTACTATCGCCTGTTATATTTTAAATATAATTTTAATTAGACCTTTAACTGATAAGACATCTTATGAACTTCTTCACTCAAAGAAACCTAAGGTATCTTATTTTATAATTTTTAGAATTAAATGCTTTATTTAAATACAGAAGAAAACTTAGATAAATTTGATCCTAAATCCGACAAAGGTATCTTTATCGAATATTCTAATAGAAGTAAAGCGTACAGAGTATTTTATTTAAGAACTAACACCATCGAAGAAACAAAACATGTTTTGTTCGATGAAAATCTCAAAAATTTTGAAGATACAAATGATGAAGAGAATTTATTCACTCAAAATCAAGGGTCAACTGAAACTAATAATGAAATTAATCATCCTAATTGGACTAAACTTTTAAAAGATCATCCTATAGAAAATACACTAGGAGATATGCATTCTGTTGTTAAAACTAGAAATCAACTAAGTCAAATGAGTAATGTAGCTTTTATATCAACTATTAAACCCAAAAATCCAAAAGAAGCATCAACTGATGATTCATGGATTTTGGCTATGCAAGAAGAACTAAATCAATTTAATAGAATGATGTTTGGGAACTTGTTCCTAGACCTGAAAATAAAACTATAATTAGAACTAAATGGGTTTATAAAAATAAAATGAATGAACAAGGAGAGGTTGTTAGAAATAAAGCCCGATTAGTCGCTCAAGGTTATTATCAAGAAGAAGGAATAGATTTTGATGAAACATTTGCTCCCGTAGCAAGATTAGAAGCCATTAGGATCTACTTGCTTTCGCAAATCATAATAATTTCAAATTATTTCAAATGGATGTTAAAAGTGCTTTTTTAATGGATTTGTAAAATAAGAAGTATATGTTGAACAACCACCGCTTTTTGAAAATGAAAAATTACCAAATCATGTTTACAAACTTAAGAAAGCTCTATATGGTCTAAAACAAGCTCCTAGAGCCTGGTATGATAGACTAAGATCTTATTTATTACAATCAAATTTTGAAATTGGTAAAGTAGATAATACTCTTTTTATTAAAAGAAATAAAAATGATATTCAACTAGTACAAGTCTACGTAGATGATATCATTTTTGGATCAACTAATTTTGAAATGAATAAAGAATTTTCTGAAATAATGACAAAAGAGTTTGAGATGAGTCATATGGGTGAATTAAACTTCTTTTTAGGATTACAAATAAAACAATTAGATAATGGTATCTTTATTAGTCAACAAAAATATGCTAAAGACCTAATTAGTAAATTTGGTTTGACTACTGCGAGTGGAAAACCCACTCCCATGGAAACCAATAAGTACCTTAGTAAAGAAGATCTCTCGAAAGATGTAGATCAAAAATTATATAGAGGAATGATTGGATCACTACTCTATATCACTGCTAGTAGACCTGATATCATGCATAGTGTTTGTCTCTATGCAAGATATCAATCCCAACCTAAAGAGACCCACTTAAAAGCCGTAAAACGTATCATAAGGTATGTTAAACACACCTCTGATTATGGCTTATTTTACCCTAAAAATGATTCCTTTGACTTAATATCTTACTGCGATACTGATTATGCTGGTTGTAAATTAGACCGAAAAAGTACAAGTGGAACTTGTCACTTTTTGGGGCATTCTCTGATTTCCTGATTTAGTAAAAAGCAAAACACGGTTTCTTTATCAACAACTGAAGCAGAATATATTTCTGCTGCTTTGGCTTGTTCTCAAGTAATATATATACAACAAACTTTAAAAGATTATGGTTTAAATATCTCAAAATCATCAATTTATTGTGATAATACCAGTGCGATATATTCATCCAAAAATAATACTTAACATGCTCGAACTAAACATATTGATATAAGACATCATTTTCCAAGAGATAATATAAACAAGGAAGTAATTACTCTCGATTATATTAATTCTGAGAATCAAATTGCTGATATCTTAACAAAACCCTTAAATGAATCTATATTTACTAAATTAAGAAGAGAATTAGGTATTTGTTCTATAACTGAAATATAAAATATAAATAATAAAGAATAATTAAAAATTAAATCAAAATAAATTAAATAGAAAAAAATCAAGCACCATGTCGACATCCCTAAGTACCCCATGTCGACATACAACGATTTTTTATTTTTAAAATTTTTCCCACCAAGATTCAAATAATTGGTTATATACTCTTCTTTTTTTTGAAATTCTATTCATTTTTTCAGTTATTTCTATGTTCTATCTTCTGAAATCAAATAATCAATGGCCTCCTCTTCCAAATCAAACATAAATTCAACCTTTTCATTCCCTTCTCTTACTTTTGGACCTTTTCAACAAACAACGCTCGCACGAGTGACGAAAATGGAGGATTCTCTAAAGGATGCACTTCAACTAATGACTGAAATCCAAGTGATGCAACTTAAAATGGCCAAAGAACAAGAGAGGCAAGGCAAAATCCTTAGGAATTTGCAAAATTTCTAATGGACAATCACGCTAACCCGGTCTTGATTGATGAAGACTCTTCAGAAGATCAAGTATAAGAGGACAGCGAGGAAGAAGAAAACGAAGCCCCCATGGAAGAAGAGCACACAGAAGATGACGACAAAGTCGTTTGCATTGGTGGAGGGTGCTTTAACAAAGATGGAAATCTTGTCGAACAACGTGGAAATTTCTGTTTCCACTATCCAAATTGTTCGGTTCATAGATCTCCTATTTTCAAAGACATGCATTAGTTTCTTTTCTCTTTTTCCTATTGTTGTATGTTCTTTCTTACGTTTCCCACGAAAATGTAAATATAACTATATGATTAATAAATAAGTTGTGTTCTTATATGTGTTATATTAAAAGTATTATTATATGGGTACTTAGTTAGGACAGTTAGTGGTTTAGGACTAAGTTTTAATTTTAGATCTAAGTGTTGATTATTTATGATAACACTATCATTATAATCACATGTCATCGAGTATTAGATTAAGGGGGAGTAATATAGTTTGGAGTTATATAGTTAGAGTTAGTTTTCGTTGATGACAAAGAGGGAGAAGTATAAAATAGGATAGTTAGGCATAGATTAAGGGGGAGTTATTAGTTTTAGGTGGAGTTATTAGGATAGAAGTCATATTTTATAAACAAAGGTTGTCATCATCAAAACGAGGGAGATTGTTAGTCCTTGAGTTAATGGTTTTGATGACAACAACCTTAGAATAGGATTATAAAATATAAATACTAACATTATAGTCTAGAAATATATGTATATGCAGGATTTAATCATTCAGGTACCAAGAATGAAGACTGTACAGTATAGAGATTCAAGAAATCAAGATTGAAGACTCATGAGTATCAAGAATATCAAGATTATCAAGAGTTCAAGATTTCAAGAATAAGTAATTTTAATTAGGAATTTTGTTAAAAATCCTAGAAAAGCACTGGCATCTTAAAATCCAATTTACTCGTGAAATGGAATCCAGTTCGAGGCCGTTAAAGGGATGGAATCCTAAGTAGGATGGAACCTACGAAAAATCTAGTGGAACATTGTTTTGTATCCACTAACTTTTATTCAGAATGATTTCACAAAATTATCTTGTTTTCAAAATGATTTCAAAAACCTTCCTTTTAAAAGAATCAAAAACATCTATCCTAATTTTAAATACTTTTAGCCTCAAAAATAGTCTCTAATTTCAAAATCAAATTATCCTCAGTTTTAAACTGACTTTTAAATATTTATACTTAGATTTAAATATAAAATTATAGTAAAATTTTATATATATTATTCTCTATATCTACTTATGTATTTTAACTATATTTAAGTGTATTTATAAAACTTTAAAATAAATTTAATATAAGATAAAAGTTATTTTCGAAAAAAAACAAACTACCAAAATTTCCTTTGGGATGTCGACATACTCAATATACCCATGTCGACATAGTGGGAGTTAATTTCATAATTTGAATTTCAAAAGAAGTGTCTATTCATCATAACCTTTTATGAATAGACATGGCTGTTGTTCTTCTATAAATAGGGGGTGTTTTCAACGAATTTCTAATCATATTTTTCTAGTTTTCACTCCTCTTCTTCTTCCACATTTCTTTATATATTCTTACCATTACTTTGCCGAAATCACCATTGAATCTAACTAGATTATTTCTGGATTGATTCTCTATCACTATCTCAACAAGATCCTCTGTGCTATTCAGAGTTATAGACTTCTTTGTAATCAATTTAGCGAGAAAAGGTATGTTTGTAGCCTTGGAAATCAATCAAGCGAGAAAAGGTGTGATTGTAGCCTTGGAAATCAATTGGGTGAACTTGTTGCCCGATAAATCAAGTATCTCTACCCAGAGGATTATAAATCTGGAGGGTGTACCTCGTGGCCTTGAAATCAAGGGTGTAATTATAAAGATTGCTTTTGAAAGGAAATACATACTTGTGTGCGGGACTGGATATAGGGTAACTCCGAACCAGTATAAAATCTGGTGTGTTCTTTCCTTTACTGCTTTTACTTTATATTTGCATCTGTGTTTGATTCTGTGATCATATCTGTGTTTGAATATTGCATACATCTGTGTTCAAATTAACAAAAACTCAAAAAGATTTAGTAATTTTTTAAAACACTATTCACCCCCCTCTAGTGTTAATCCTAGCCTTAAGATCTGTATTCCGCATTTGTCACATTTATTACTGTTATACAACGTCATTCATTGCAAAAAAAATTACCGTTATTTTCTAAAAGATAATTCACTCAAATTTCTAACATCGGCGAACTTTATCGTTTATAAATATTGACCAATTTGTATACAAAATATAATAAAACTAAACAATTCTTCAGTTAGTAATGGTGTTTGAGAAGAAAGTTATGTACAATCTCCTTATGTTGTTATTTCTATTGGTTTCAGTAATTACTTCTCATTCTTTTTCTACAAATCCATTTACTGAAATAATTAACATAAATAAATTCGTTAATGTTTATTCTAAATAAAATACTTTGTAGAATTCATGTTAACGAATTAGTTTTGGTTGTTTTTTTCTCTTCTTTTCAATGAGAAGGCGCCTTACAACTTCATTTCATCATAGTATATAATGTTTAAAACTATACTAAATTCTCACAAACAATATGATTAGTCAATTTTTTTTATTTGAAGCAATGTAAACTAACGTATAAGTCCATTTAATTAATTCTTGGTTGATATTAATATTTACATGTAGGAGGTATCATGAAATGTGAAGCAAAGATGGTGAGATTCTTCAGTGGTCATTATGAAGGACCCTGTACCGAAGACCAAGCATGCAGCGAAGTTTGCATTAATTTTGATAATGCTTCATATGGACAATATCATCAAATCAAAGGAGATCCAAGTAAAAAATGTTTTTGCTTTAAGGAAGTTTGGAAAGCCTAATGTTACGAATGTATGTGCATTGCACTACTTATAATACAAGACAATAAAAATTTATAATGCATTTGATTGAAGTAATGAATGATTGATTATATGGCTTTTAATTACTTATAATTTAATTGAAAACGATGGTTTGTTCATATTTTTCTAAATTTATGATGATAATATTAGACAGGTAACGAAATGGTAATGATTTGTTATATCCAGTAGTGGATCCATACTTGTTTCCTATTCACAATGAAATATTTAAAAGAAAATTATTTTCTAACATTAAAAAGAAGTGGTGTATTTTTGTTTTAAATTTGAGTTAGAACTGATGTGGAAATGCATAAAAGCTAAATGATATATTTTGAGGAATCAAATCCTTTGTTCCTAAGTTATATTTTCCCATGTGACCGTTTGAATTTGGTCATTGATCTATAGATCATCCATCTTACACGTAGTGATTCATTTTTGATAATAAAATCATGGTGATAAGTGGATGAGATTAAAAAAGGCATATGGAGACAGGGAATTTGAGGATAGAGGAATTGATGCCATATTTTGATAAGCTTGCAAAGCATAATAACGCGATCATGGTTGAACAACTATAAGGCCCAGCCTAATGTAAATTTGCGCCTAATCGATTGTAACACAAAAGAATAAAAATTTAAATTAGTAACCTGAAATCACGGTCTAAGATGAACATAATGACTTTAGCAATGGTTCATTTGTAATAGGGTATATACTACCAGATCATAGCTTAACAGAGCAAATGGAAAAATTTGAAATCAATACATACATGCACAATGTATAGGGAAAAAGCACGAGCTTTAGGTTAGTGTATCCAAATATAAGAGAAAAGCATCTATCCAAAGTAGCAAGTAGAGCTTGTCAACTACTTTAATATCTCTACAACTATAATGGTTAACCTAGTTCTAAATAGTACAACGGGGACTTTGCAACAATAAAGTCTAAAAAATATAGGAGAAACTAAATCGATATTCATTTAGAAAAAAAAGTTTAGTAAACATTGAAGACTATGTAAATATTAAGGAAGGAATAAAGGTTAATTCAACTTCAAGAAAAAAGTCCTTACCATGATGGACTCCACTCCATGCATGTATAGGGCTGTTTTGATTTATAAGGAAGGTTAAGTGAGAACCTTTTTTTTCAATTTCTATTCAACAAAATAAATAATAGCCTTTAGGCAGTCTAAACCTTTTGCATAGTTGTAGCAACCAAAATCAATCAATCATCCATAGTACATTGAAGGCCTATGACTCAGCCACAAATCTCCAAACAAACTACAAAAAAATAATTTAGATTTGAATGGCCAAATCAAAATCAAATTTGTTAGAAATAAAATTAACATAAAGATTAAAAAATATTCATAGAGGTTAGGACATAATTTACAAATCAAAACAATGGAGGAGAGGGAACGAGTAAGCAAATTAGTAGTTTGGTGGGAAGAGGCGGCTAATTTCTACAGTAGGAGAGTAAGATAATAGAATAGATTAGATCTATATATTTGCACCATGCATTGCCATGAGAACTGTTAGGTGAAGGATAATCATTGCTTGATGAATGTACGTACACAGACGTTGAAGAATTTTTAGCATAGACGGGATACCTTAAGTGATATAACTCTATGCCCATACGACATTAATTTTTCATGTGTAAGCCCTGGCCATTTAAATTTAAAATATGTAATATAATATGTGCTTTACTTTTCATATGGAGCATGTACATGACTTGTCCCTGAACACACTTTGAAGCCAACCAAACTTTACCGCATTTCGGCTAATATCAATTTATTCAAAACAACTATAAAACTGAAAAATATGAGTCGATAGAATATGAATATCAAACAATAGATTCAGAGATGATGTGAGATATGAAAAATTCAAAAAAAGAAACTTTAAAGTATGCTCAATTATAAAAATTTATCGTAGTGTTATTATTTATTCAAGAAAAAATGCAGTATCCTTAATCATCTATATAATCAATACCAATACATTTGAAATCCCAAACTAAAGTTTAATTAATCATGATATGGTTTCAAAGTAAATTATTTATAAGTATCTCACAGATGCCATTAGTTTTATATTCAAATCTTAAGACAAAAAATATGAATTTGTTTTAAAGCAATTTATATAAAGAGAAGCACATGGTATACACATAATATATTGAAACAAAAGCACCAAAGACGCATCTTAAACGATTTTGTCACAAAGCTTAAAATTTTCACTTTAAAAATAATCTCTCAAAATCATGTCAAGTGTAGAATATCAAAGACTCATCTCAAGAAGCTTCATTCCAAAAATTAAAACTTTTCATTTCACTAACTTGTTTTCAAAAGTTATTTCATGCATTAAAAAATATCATATCAAGAAGTTTCATATCAACATTTTCACGTCAAGGAATTCTCTAACCACTACACTCGTATCGAAAGAAGTTTTTCAAAGAAAATTATGTCAAAGATTTAGCCAAAATGTTTCATTTTAAAATATTCACTTTATGAATAAATCTGGGAAGCAAAAAATCCTAATAAAGCAAAAACTGTTTTTACGCTTTTCTATTTTGAAAAAGAATAAGAATGTAAAACATATTTCTAGATTTTTGGAAATAAAATAAAACAAAAACAAAAATGCAAGCTCCCCATATGTGCATGAAATAAAATGTTTGAAAATCAGTCAATCCGTGAGACATATGAATTACTAAAACTATAAGATTGGGGGAATTATAAAAGTTAAAAATCATAAAAGATATTTCGAATAGAAAAATCAAATTATCCCATAGTGATAACGATTGTTACTTTAGGCTGCCTATAAAGACGTGCAATGATATCTAATACCATGTCATCTAAGCTGCGTATGGTGGAAAATAGTGATACCATTTGTTATCTAGGTTTTCCATTGTGGAGAACAATGATATAACTTGTACTATGTACGTGCCTCCAGTGGCAAGCAATGATACCTTAGACACTAGATTTACTTCCAGCCTCTTAAAGTATCATCATCAATGTCAAGCATGGAAAGAATAAGCTTTATCAGACAAGCATACTACATACTCCAAACTGTCAATTGAATTAGCTCCAACATTTGAATTTCTTAGAAAATTAATCTATGCTAAAAATAAAGCACAAAATCAATAACTCTTGAACAACTGATTTGTCAGTAATTATTCAAAGTGTAAAACATAGTATAAAAAATCATAAACATAAGCACATCAAACATTATTCTCATTTTTCAAACATTAACCATCATTGTTTTGAAAATTCAATCAGTATTTAAACCCTTATTTGAAATTTTAAGTCCATAATTTTATTTAGTACAAAACATTAAAGTTTCATATATTCAATATTTCTAATCGAAAGAATTGGTTTAAAGTCAAAATGATAATCATATCAAAGTTTATGTCCAAAATAGTATAACTTGTTTGAATAACCCAGAACCAATTTTCAAACGATGTACTCATTTGATCGATGTTTTTCATGGTTTCACTATTTCTCATTATGAATAGGTTAAATCTCAAAACATGAGTAGTATAATCATCTCTGTGCTTTTAAGAATTTCAAGAATTTCATAATTTGGAATTACAATGTTGAACTTATGGTCAATTAACTACAACTATGCCAAAAACAACATGGGACGATTAACTATAGTACCAAGTTGAGTGCATTTTCTCAAGTCCTTAAGAAATGAATCTTCGAAACTGAAAGAATGTAGATTGTAGTATTATATTTAAGGTATTCAAAAATTCAGCAATTTTAAAAATCGAAATATCATAGCAAAAGTTAAGGTCAAAATACTATAGCTCGGTTAGAAAGTTATATAACATATTTCAAGCATTTTACATAATTATAAAAAGTTTTGCAGTCATATATGATTATACATTGGGAAATTCAAAACATTAAACCTATAGGATTATCTATCAATTTTTCAGAACATATTGAATTTTACAAATTGGAGTTGCACAAGTTATGACAATTTTTCTATAGAAGTGTTAGAAAATCAGAGCTCAAAAGAGATAAAACGCGAAGTAAAGTTTTGAAATCATGTCTTCGCTTGCCTTTTAAGTTGCATATGTATTACCATTGATATTCAAGTGCATGCTATCCACTTCATTTTCCTAAGCTAAGGAACACTGGATTTGTTGCTCATTAAATAAGTTAAACAATTCGAAATCCGCTACCACCATAGTTGCTTCTTAGCTCATCTTTGTACCTAAACGTTAAAAGAAATGAGTGGTCTAGAAAAAAAATGTTGGACCACATTTGTTTGCGTTTGAAATCATTGATACCCAAATTTTTTTA
This sequence comes from Allium cepa, assembly GCA_030765085.1. Lineage (NCBI taxonomy): Eukaryota > Viridiplantae > Streptophyta > Magnoliopsida > Asparagales > Amaryllidaceae > Allium > Allium cepa. The sequence continues at coordinate 645,320,375 of CM060939.1, read as the reverse complement.
TATAGAAACCCTTTAATATTAACAATTGTACCTTTAGGAATCCAAATTTGTTTGACTCATTTATTTATGTTTCCATTCGACAATTATTATAACTATGTCCAATTTTTCCACATACCATACATTTGGGAAACACAATCCTCGTTAGTCGTGTTATCAGTCGTTTGTTTATAATCCGACACTTTTTAAAATCCATTCCTTTTTAATTTTTAACAAAGAGTTGATTGCCTAATAGTATGTTAAACGCTTTTTCTCTTATTAAAAAATTCCCCAAAATTAATTCGAGATCTTTAACTTTGATTTTTAAAAGATTACTTTCATTTATCAACTTCGAACAACGACTAATCACAACAACAAATATATCCTATTACAACATCAAAAAAACATTGTAATTGGTATTTCACAATGTTTTTGCGAACGTAGTACTATGCCAAGTTGTAATAGATTCAATATGTTTTACAACCTTTTTTATGTTGCAAAAATTATTGTAATATTTACAATTACAACTGGTATTAGATGTTGTGAAATGTGATTTACAACGTTTTTAAAACATTACAGAATATTTGTTACAACTTTTTTTAAATGTTACAAAATATACAACTGTATATAAAAATAATAGACAAATTTGTAATTGCTTTTGTTAATTCAAAAAATTTGAGCTCAACAAATAGAGCATAGTACATTCTCTGGAATACAACAAAATTTTCTAGCACAGATAAAAAATGATAATTTCAATGAATACATAACAATGGATATGGTCAAAAATACATGTGGTATATAACATCAATTCTGAACATGTTTTTTCTTTTTGACAAGTAGATAGTAAGATAACAACGCAACTTCATGAAGAATCAACATTTGTAATCACTCAAAGCTAAATCAAGCTTGATAAGCATCTTCCATTTCAATATCCTCTTCCAACCTGATCTTTTTGTACACTCGAAATCAAGTTACATTTGAAAATATTTCCTGTAAAAGAATGGGTCAATAAATCATTTTTCCCAAATGATAGTGAAATAATAAACTAATTAGGTAAAGAAAAAGTATGGGAAAGAAATGTAACTATACCACATACCACTAAATCACTTTGCCCATTTTCCTTACCGTAACTTTCAATTTCTTCCATGAATCAATCAGGAAACAAACTCCTTGAAGTTTCCCTGACTACCATTTATTGTGTTTCAAAATAGTTGAAATATAAACTAACCAAACTTGAGAAAAAATGACACAATGGTACGCCAGGGCCTGACCACCATTAAATGGGCGCCCAAACCCCCCTTCCCACACCACCCACCGTCTTCCAACGGCTATAACCGGCCCTTGCATTTGAATTCCAACAGCAAAAAACGGTCATATTTTGACCCAACGGCTATAAACGGTCATATTTAAAATTACAGCGGCTATAAACGGTCATATTGAAAATTACAATGGCTATAAACGGTCATAATTATGATTTCACTACAAATATCGGAATAATATTCAGATTGTAATACACACATCTCTTCTTCTATTACAATTCTATTCTCAATTCCTTAATATTGAAAGTATGTCTCATCCGTTTCAATCATATATCGAAGCGATGAATATGGATAGCTGGGATTTAGATTCTCAACCCTTTCAAAATGTTCATCCCCAAACCGTCCCCCTCTATCGTTCCATTCTTCTGCTCCATGGTCTAGCGATGAAGATAAGGATTTGTGTTACATTTACTGTCATTTTTCTAACGACTCGGTAAAGGAGAACGACCAAAGTGGAGAGGCATTTTGGGCAAAAGTCATGACTGCGTACAATAAAAAACATGTTGAAAAGACGAGGTCAATGTCTGCAATCACGGGTCATTTTGAGAAGATTAATCGACAAACACAATTATACGAGTCGCAGATCCACAAAGTAAGAACAACAAATCCAAGTGGAATGGGTGGCGAAGCTGAATTGGTAGCGTTTTGTAAAATATGATTTTTAATTTACATTCATTTCTGATCACTTTGTTAATATATGATTTTGTGGTTTCTGTTTTTGTAGAAGAGAATGGCGAACGATCAATTCTTGAAATTATTTCCAAGAGAAAATGGTACAAAGAAACCCCACTACTATCAGTTTGCAAACTACTATGACTTGCTTGTTAGTCAACAAAAATGGAGCTCAAACACTGCAAAAAGCTTAAGAGATGTCCAGACGAAGTCGAAGGGAAGAAAAAAACAAGTAGATCTAATTACGATTCTAGCCCAAGCAATTCTTCTCATATGGACTCAAATGTATGCCCAGATAACGAAGACGAAGAAGCAGTACCCGCATTTGATGAAGACGTTAGACCGTTGGGGCAACGAGCAGCTAAGAAGAAAATTGCTGTTCAATCTCAAATCGATTCTCGTTTAGCCCTAATGCATGAAATACATGCAAGAGAAAATGCAGAACGTCAAAAAGGAAGTGCAGAAAAGCTTGCCATGTTAAAAGAATTGACTGAGATTGAGAAGGGCCGCTTTGAGCTAGAGCGACAACGCCAAGAGAACTTAGTAATGGAAAAGGATGTCACCGGAGTGAACCCAATTACAATGCAATATTGGATGGAGTACAAAAATGCATTGTTGAGAGTAGATCTGGAACAAAACATATGTAGTTGACGTATTAATGTGATATTTTTAGTTATTGCAGTTTAAATATCCATGTACCTTCAATCAAATGCTATTTTCAGTTTTACAATATTCAATGGTATATCATTTTTTCGATGCATTATGTACATATCAATATAGATTTACTTCATCAAATATAAATGATATTACAAACATAAAAATTCAAGCATTCTACACTTCATTACAGAAATAAAAAAGGCAAACATATGTAATTAAACAAAGATCCACCATCCCCAACTACTGATTTCCTTGAGAATTCCAAATATGCTCCATTAAATCCCTTTGGAGTCTATTATGAATAGCTGCATTACGATATACTTCATGATGATTGTCATGAATTGCGTATTGTCCTTCATTTCGTAATGTGGCTGTGCGAAATAACTCGGAGGGTTGTCTTGCCCCCTCATATTCGAAATCAGGATAATCCATATCGCGTTCATCTTCAATGATCATGTTATGCAGAATTATACAACAGAACATAATTGTAGCCATTTTTATCTCTTCCATAATCTACATGGATTGCTGACCATTGCAAACCTTGCTTGTAGGACCCCAAACGCCCTTTCTACGTCCTTCCTTTGTCCTTTCTGCATTGCAGCAAATTGTTTCTATTTTGCCGTCATTGGGTTTGCAAATGTCTTTACAATCGTACTCCATTTGGGATAAATTCCATCTCCTAAATAGTATCCATGCTCATATGTGTTATGACCAAGAGTAAATGATACGGGAGCTGACTTACCTTGTGCCAAATCATTAAACAAATGAGATCGTTCGATAACGTTTAAGTCATTAAGAGAACCTGGCATTCCAAAGAAAGCATGCCAAATCCACAAATCATGAGAGGAAACTGCTTCTAAGATGATAGTTGGTTTTTTTTCTTTGCCGTTATATGCTTCATGAAAAGCTTTTGGACAGTTCTTCCACTCCCAATGCATATAATCTAGACTTCCAAGCATTCCAGGCCAGCCCTTGCTTTCATGAATTTCACGCAAGCGTATTACATCTGCCTCGTTTGGAGAACGAAGATATTCCATCCCATAAATGTCCACAACTGACTGACAGAAGTGATCTAGGTTTTCCAAGGCTGTACTCTCTACAATATGATATGTGTCGTCAAGGGCATCAACGGGTGTACCGTATGCTAACATCCTCAAAGTTGTGGTCATCTTTTGATGGCCACTCAAATCTTGTTTTTTTGCAGCGTCCTGCTTAAAAACAAAATAATTATTATTCTGTCGAATACTTTCGAGAATTCTTATAAATAATGGACGACTCATTCTGAATCGTCGTCTAAATATCTCTGGACCGTAAGTTGGATCACGGGCAAAGTAATCTTGCATAAGTGTTTTTTGACATGCTTGCTGGTTACGATTGATATATTTCCGATCCACAACGGAACCACAATGTTTTCCAGAAGTTGATCCGTATGCTTCACGGTATATCTCCATCAATTCCTCCTCCTCTTGTTGATGCGCTAACGCGTACGCTTCTTCTTCCGAGTCACTGTCGCATAGCAATATAGCTTTTAGTAAACTTCCAGACATTGTTTGATATTTGAGGATAGTTGTTTGATATTTGAATGTTTTGTTAGACTAAATTGTGGTGAATAAGTATGACATCCATATGGTTATATATATATATATGACTAATTGTTGAGTGGAGAGAAGGGGGTCAGTTTGCGGTCAAATCACGTACTGTACCCACGTTCATTTACCGGTCAAGAATATCTGATATGTTGTGTGGAGAGAAGGGGGGTCAGTGTGCGGTCAAATCATGTACCGTAGCCACGTTTATTTGCCGGTCAAGAATTTCTGCTATGATGAGTGGAGAGAAGGTTGATCAGTGTGTGGTCAAATCAAGTACTGTAGCCATGTTCATTTGCCGGTCAAGATTCTCTACTTTGTTGAGTGGAGAGAAGGTGTGTCAGTGTGCGGTCAAATCACGTACTGTAGCCACGTTCATTTTTCGGTCAAGATTCTCTGCTTTGTTGAGAGGAGAGAAGGAACATTCATTATAAATTCACAAATCGTTATATGTTTAAATCATTTTAAAACCTAACATTATTCAAACTACATTGTCCAACATGACATTTACATCTCATGAATTGAAGTTGCTTATGCAGTACTACATTCAAACCGATGAGATGTGCGATAATCAGGAGTCAATGGTAATTAATTTTTGGGACACTCTGGCTGAACTCTACAACAACGACGTGGGCTCTCAAGTCAGACGTACGGCTCAAGAGGTCAGGACTGCATACATAAACTTTACTAGGGCATGCATGCGTTATACAAAGATTATTAATGAGGTAATATTGGAAAATGTGTTTGAGACTACATGTTCGACTTATGACAGTCGATACAATTTAAAATATCACACGCCCTTCTTAGCCCATGATGCGTACTTCATACGTCAAAACTGGCTAGAAAGATTTGGATGGCCTAAATATAATAGTATTGCTAGTTGGTTATGTAACGTTCGTTAATGTGTCGAGAGCTTTCTGAATTGTCTTTTCAAATGATAATGTGTTGTTGTTGTCAAAGCTAATGCCTATGTGTAATGTTTGTTTATATATGCCCTTGTGTATTGTATGTTGTCAGATCAAAAAGTCTCACAACAATAAATTCTTCAACGCAATGTCTTCTTGGCCTTCTTCTATCGGTTCATATGCAGGTTACGTGCCTACGGAAAGTCCACATACTGATGAGGATTGGCTTATCGATTATCAAGAACAACACTATGAAGATGTCCGCGGTCAGTTTCAAAACCTTGAGCAGCTGAGACTTCGGAAAGTGGTTGAACTGCCATACGAACAACATGTTGTTCGTATGGCATATGAGCAAACTGAGAACCATGATCAAGTAGTTCAACCTCCCACTGAGCAAGAAGTTGAATCGCACCTAGTTTGTTGTCAGTGCGGGTATGAAGTTGAAGTTGTAGTACATGCGGATGGAGAAAATATTGGTCGTCGAATCCAACTATGTCAATTCTGGCCAAATGGTTGTAATTACGCGGAATGGTTGGATGATCCTTTATGTCCAAGGGGCATAACCTATGCAAACGAACTAGAACAGGAGATAAGACGTCTTAGGCTTTCTATACAGGAGTTGCAGTTTAATCGTTACGTCTAGTTTCTTCATATTTATGGTCTATTATTACTGTGTCGTTTTTTATCAGTGTTCTATGTTCGTGTGCCTCACTAGTAGTTTTTTATGTCACGAGTAGGTTTTTATAAGTTTTCTATCTACTGTCGCTATTGGTTTTTGTGTATGTTTATATGTAACTAGTTAGTGCTTATAAGTATACATAAACATATAGAATTCACATTGTACACCAACATATATAATTCATAGTTAAACAGACATATACAATTCACATTATACACCAACATGTGTAATTCACAGTATACATAGACATATAGAATTCACAGTATACTCGAGCATTATAATCCAAAATCCAAGAAAGTGAAAGTATATAAACATAAAGAATACACAGTATGCTCAAACAATGACATAAATACATAAGCTATAGGAACTGCAACATATAATAAAACGTCTACTAAGCATAAACTAAAAGGTATACTGCTAAAGGGATGCAACGTCGTCGTCGTCAGCATCATCACCATCATCATCATCTCCGTCATCGTCATCGTCATCGTCATCATCATCATCTCCATCACCATCATCATCGCTATCACCACCATCAACATCTCCATCGCCGTCATCCCCATCGCCATCATCCCCTTCGTCCTCATCATCCCCTTCGTCCTCATCTAAACCACCAGCATCATACTCACTGGGACCAGCATCACCTCCGCCTTGTGATCCGAAAGGCTCATATACAGCAAGTCTAGCTGATATCTGATCAATCTGGGCCTCTAGCATCTGTGTATGCTGCATGTACATATCATGCATGGTGTGTGTATGTGCAAGAGTCATATCGCGAAATACACCAAGTGAAACTCTGGCCTGGTCCAATCTAGCAGCATACTACATAAAGATGATATTTGACATAGTAAGAAACCAAGAAGAAAATAAAGGAAAAACGACAATAAATAATAAATGTACCTCATGTGGAGGATATAATGCGACTGAAGGCACACCAGGATAGTCGGGGTGATCTGGAAAGACTAAAGGCTGCTCAATCAAAATACATGTCACGTCATATGCTCTAAAATTAGTATCAGGCTCCAACTGCATGGGAGTCTGGGAGAACTGTGACGGAATCGGGTCAAATAAAACCTGCGGTACCTGAACACTACCGGCTGCCAGATGAGGTCCTATATGATCAGAGTTGGCCCCACGAACATAATCTGGTATGATGAATCTATGGGGTGCTACTCTAGCCCAATAAGCATCGTAATCCCCATCGATGAAGAAAGTACTACTATCCACCCATCCAGCCTGTCATAGAGCATCTAAGTACTAATCGCCGATCACCCTATGTCTACCAAACATGTCCTCACAAGATAAAGGATCATATGGTATACGACGATCACCCGTAATCTGATAAGCACATCTCTCTCCCAAATACCACATAGGCATAAATGCAGGTGTATGCAAAGCAACCCTACGTCCAGATAGTGAATACGCAACCATCAAGGGATGGTCGTCCACCAGAAGACCTAAATCTGCTAGATGAGTCCAATGTGAGGCCCAAGTAGTCCGAATGATGTTACCTCGACTACGCATATCAAGTTGTGACCTAGCCTCCATCAAGTCATGTCGTACACCTAAGGGAACATGATGTACGTACTGCATAGTCTTCCATCGTCTCATCCTAGGGAAATAATGCTCAGCAGCCTGACTAGCCGTGTCCTGGATGTGGGGATGCATGTTTGTCGTGTACTCGTAGTACCATAATGGCAACATATACCAAAAAGCATACATCTGCCTGACATCGCCAAGCGCAAATGAACCTAAAGCGGTATATAGGGTGCCTAATATCGTTGTGCCCCAGTCAATAATATGTAGCTGGTCTAATCTGGTAAGAGATGCTAAATAGCCTAGTCTAACCGTACCTTTTTGGTTCGAAAAAAGGTCGAACCAAACAGGTACAACAAAAATGCTCTAGTAACTGCATCCATCATATCGGCTCTAGCTATATAACTGGTGATCTACTGCTGCAAGTAAGTCAACTTAACAGAACCACTAGTTACGCAAGTAACATCTATCAGTGGTAAAAAAACTATAAACAAATTGGACGACTCGTATAAATCATCAAATGGAAAAGGTCGAAGACCATGTCGTCCAATCTCAATCTCGATAAACACGTAGAAATCAACTGGGGTGATACCAAGCTCAAAATCTGAAAAATGAAACGTATGCGTGGTGGGCCACCACCTCTCAGCTAATGCCTGAATGAGAGGTCGATCAAAAGACTGAACAGGTCTAATCGACAAAAATAGACCAAAAGGACTAGCTTGTAGCCTCTCAATAATAGGACCGGGAAGATGGTCATAAAACCGGGTAATGCACTTAGCCCAACTACCCCGACAGTGAATGTAATGGTCCTATACATAATTTATGAATTAACAATTTTTGATACAGTAAGGGTTATTTAATATGAGTATTAATGTACATATTAAAATAACAAGTTATAGTAATTTGCAATTTATACCTGTATGGTCGTCAAAGCGGTTTCGGCTCTATGCCGATAACCATATGGCAACCCATGTAGAACACGTAGATCGTATGGTGAAACTCCAAGTGGTGGCGGAACGTGTAATGATCCAGCTTGCTCCGCTGGATGTCTGTGAACCATTCTTCGGGCGATTTTGGTTGGACGCGGCAGCATTTCGTTTAAATTTTTTAATTTTAAAAAAAAATAAACGGAAAAAATTGAGAGAGAAGTGAGGGGAAGGGGAGGCGGCGCCCATTTTATGGGCGCCTTAGTTCAGGCACCCATAAAATGGGCGCCTGATTGTCAGGCGCCCATTAAATGGGCGCCTGGCCACTGGGGCCCCAACCCGAATTACGGGCTGAATATTCAACGGGCTGAATATTCAGCCCGTAATCCACTGGAGATGCCCTTATATGAATATAGACCAACTTTTCTTAAATTGATAGTATTTGCTTAATGTGTTTCAAAACTGCACTATGTTTTTTGTTAGCTAGCAATAGCATGACAAGGCATTATTGCACACAAATGCAGTTGGTGCAGTTTATGTAGCTAGGAAAGTGATCCCAAAGCAGCAACATTTTATAACTTGAACAATGGGGTTAAGAGAGATTTCAAGTGACAATACCTACTTCTATCATAGGGTAAAACTGTGATAACTAGACTAACCTCTTATTGAAAAACTACTAATAATTCCTAAGTTGTCCAATAAGTGTACTAAGGAATCAAGCAGAGATTATAGAAACGAGTTATATTAAATGGAAAATGCAGACTATTTTTAGTTTCCTTCAAACTTAATTTTGATACTAGCAATAGCAGTGCTAAATACATTCAAAACATGAACGGAAAAATAAAATAAAATTGGCAGTACCAGAATGCAAACAATGGTTAACCTTCGTCTCATATACCATTTCCAAACTTCAAATAGCAGTGGATAAAGACAGCTTCAGCAACACACAACATGGCCCCAGCGAAAACATCGCCAACAAAATGCCTGCTTAGCATAACCCTAGACGCAGACGTAACCCCAGCCCAAATCAAAACCCGTTTCACCAAAAAGTCAAAATCAAAGCCCAATTTCAACAAGTAGACGAGGAATGTAATGAAAAAACCCTGCACGAATGTCTTCTACGAAATGACTAATGATCGACACGAATGACCCACCCTTAGTCAGTTCGTGGAAGGGTTTGGTGAAGAATTGAGGACGGGATTGGGGTTAACTGGGGAATTGATGATTGGCGGCAAGATCTAGAGAAGAAGAGGGAATTAGTGTGGATCTAGGGTTTGGGAATTTGGGAAATGTGAATGAAATTAAAATGAATGGAAGAAAAGGTAGAGAGGTATGTGACCATGGGACCAGTAAAAAAAAGGAGGTTGAGCCAAATTTTTGATTTGGAGCCAACCAAATTAAATTGGCGGGAAAACTAAGAGCCAAAATTTTAATTAGATAGAGTCAAAAATACATATATGCGCGGATAAATTTAGTCATACAAATAAAACATCCAAATGCACATGGAAAATTTGAATATTCTATAAAGTCTTGAATGTTTTGTGAAATTTTGAATATTTACATAATTTAAAAGTTGTTTAATTTTATTTTTAATTTTATGAAAATTTGAAAGTTTAGTTTTTAAACTTTATAAATGTTTTTAAATTTTATGAATACTTATAAATTTATCTTAAGAATTTTAAATTTTTTGAAATTTTACATATTAAATAAATTTATCAATTCGAATTATTAAATAGTAATTATTAATTATTAATTATTAATTATTTACTACTAATTGTTACTTATTTAATAGTAATTTTTAAATATTATTTCTTATATATTGGCTGTTAACTATTAATTATTATTTATTACTTGTTAATTATAATTGAATATCTTTATCAATAGTTGGAATAGAAACACAATTTTTTGGTCCGACCACGAAGTTCCAAAAATACCCTTATATACAAAAAAGACGTCGAGAATTCGAATCGCATAGAAAACAGAAATTAACATCTATTTTCAAACGGAAATTTTGAAATGTAAATAAGGCTACAAGTTTTAAACTCTGTTCCAACAAAAAAATTCAATTCCCAGTTTATATTTTTCATTTTATTTTTATCAAAGCTGCAATGAAATTTTAAATTTTATAAAATAATTGATATGCATGTGTGTTGCACCTGCCTTAAATACTCGTTAATTATTAATTATTTAATAGTAAGTATTCAAATGTAATTACTTAATATTAATTATTAATTATATTTATTAATTATTAAATGTGATTAATAAGTGTTAACTATAATTTACTAATTTTTTAATAATTAATTATAATAAATTATTAAATATAAAAATAATTATTGAATATAGGTAATAATTTGTAATTGTAAATTATTTATTGATAAATATTGGTTATAAATTATAACTAATTCCCTATCTAAGCTATCATTTATAAAATAATTAATTATAAACTAATATTTCTAAATTATTTATGTAAGTATTGACTATTTGTTATTAATTATTATATTTGGAGCAATACTAAACATGTTCGAAAAATTTAACGTTAACCTATGAGTAAAACTACTTTTAAAAAAAATTAGTTAATTAATATCTAGTTGTGAAAAACAATGTTTTTACAGCGTTTTAAAACTGTTGTTAAAAAGGCGTTGTCACAACGTTTTTAAAAAAATTGTAAAAAAATTGTTTTCTGCAACGTTTTTTGATAAAACATTGTAAAAAGTCATGTTTTGCAACATTTTTTGAAGAATTGTTGTAAAAAGGATGTTTCAAACAACTTGTTTTCTTCAGAAAACGTTGTAAAAGTATATTTTACAACGTTTTTTTCAGAAAAGGTTATAAAATAAAAGTTGTAATAAGTTGTATTTGTTGTAGTGAATAGCAATTTCTTATCAAAATCGTTTTTTTAAGACCATTTTTTCGTTTTCAAACTCTTCTATTTTGGTCTTAACTTCAAATATCTCATTTTCAAAAAGTTGGTGTTTTTCAAATTGAAGTTTTTCAAAATCCCTGATTTTTTCAATCAGTTTTTCCAATTTATTGTTTGTTCGAATAATCCCAGTTTTCTTATTTTTCAAAATCATGTTTCCCCTTTCAAGGGTTTTGAAATTTCATTTAATTCCTTACATATTTACCACATTCAGGACTTACAACTTTTTTCTAATTTTTTTAAATTTTCTTTCCTAGTCCATCTAGATTATCTTAGTTTCACATTTTCCTTTTGTAACGACCCGTTAAATTAATAATATTTAATAAATTAAATTAATATAATTTCTAATTTGTTTAAGAATAAATGTAGAAATTTGGTATAGTAGTTGTAACCTAGTGTAACAATAAAATTTTATGACAATAGATTTGGATAATGTAATTTGTCACTTTTTGTTAAAAGTAAATTTTAAGAAATCAATAAATGTTGAATTGAGAATATTAATAAAAAATATTAACTAAAATGAGATTCATTAATATAAAATCAGTAGTGAAGATGTCACCTTTGGTTGTAATAAAGGTGAATGCTATTAGTGGATGTCAACACTTAATAAAATTTATTTAGATTAAAAAGAATTTAAATGCATGTTTGAATAGAGTATTAAATTGATAGATTAAGCGTAAGTAATTAGAATTTAACCCTATAAGATATGGAACTGAATGTATGAATATAATTTTGTAGAAATAGTTAATTAACAACTTATTTGTGCATACCCAATTTAATATAAATAACAAAAGGGCTAGCACTTGATGTGCCTAAGTATTAATATATTGGAACTATAATAAAATAGAGAGTTGGTAGTAAATAGAAATAAAAAGACCGTTATTAACTAGTAAATTAATAAATGGATTCTAACAATAGGTAGTATTTAATGCGTGTATATTGGGCACTTGCGGATTACCAATTTTTCTACCTATTCATATAATTTATTTATGTAAATCTAAACCTATGGCAACATTTTGTTAATAAGTGTTGGAAGTGAATTTGAATATATCAAAGGATAACAAGTGTTTAGGTTAACCATTTATTTTATTTAGTTAAGAAGGGAAATAGATTGAAATAAAGCTAATTTAATTTTTTTGGTTGTTAATGGGTATAGTTAAATAAGGAGAAGTTATAGGAAATAAAACGCGCACTAATGAGATGTAATATAATTCCAAAGTTATTTATACCCACAAATAGGTTAATTACTGTATAGAAAGAGTCTAAATCAATAAATGAATTTATTAAGATTACATTTATAATTTTATAACCTTTATGCTGATTTAAGTTCAATTAATTTATTTGATTAAATAGTGCAGTAGCGTAGTTTTGTGCGGTAGTTGAAATAGCTAATTCTTTTAGGTAAAGTTAAGGCTAATTCTATGTATATATTTGACCTATTGTTGATATAGATTCTAGGAAGCAGGATCTATTAATTAAATGGAGTATTAGATTCAATAATTGCATTTAGCGCATAAATAAAGAGAATATAACGGTAAAATTTGGCGTTATTGAAATTAAAAAGGAATGGGGGGATAATAATTTGAAATCATTGCAATAGATATTAATTTAAGGTTACCTTAAATAAATTAAGGTAATAAATGGAGGATAGTGTAAATATCTTTATAATACGATGATTTGTGTAGTTAGGGTAGTTTTGATTTGTCACTTAAGATGGAGGATTTTTATAAAATGTAATAAATGCAGTTTAAATTAAGGCATTGACGTTTGGGCATTTAAGAAGTGATAAACTAAAATTTATTTATTTATTTGAAAATTTGCAATCCAATTTGTGGATTTATTGCAAATAAGTGAAATTTGTGTTTAACCATTACATCGATAGGAATAAATTAAATTTAAGGTTATATTAATAAAATTTGGACTAGAGAAATGATATGAATCGGTTTTAGAAGCCTTAAATATAAAATGGAAAGTAGACGAGATTTCACGTTACAACCATTTTTAAAAATCCTGATGTATGTAGAAATATTTATGAAATATAACGTAAACCAATGTTGAATCAAAAGAATAGAGTCAACACTTATTTATTCATTTATTGTGATATAATTACGAGTATGATTTATTGCAAATTACATGGAAATCTAATATATAGGACATTACCTAAAAAGGAAGAGTAGATAAAATTTATGATAAACATATTTGTATATGAAGGTTATTGATTTAAGGAGAAATTGGGCAAGTTTTATGTATTTGGGTTAAGTGCAACCTTTAATAGATAAATTTAGTGCAATTAAAGAAATTGACATTTAATACTTCGATAACTTAAAATTTGATGGGATAAGAACATTTGGGTAATGAAGGGATGACAAATATTAGCTATGATTCTAGAAGGAATTAAATAGATAATGGGAAGATTAAATTCAGGTTCTAAGCAATAATTATTAAATAACAGAAGTTTAGGAGTAAAGTGAGATAATTGAAAATTTTAATCATTCATATAAGTCATTTGTTTATTAATATGAGTTAGCTAATAAATTTAACTTGGGCAATACCTATATATTGGAAACACATTTGTAAAGTGTAATTAATTGAATTTGGTGAATTGGGAATGAATCCAAGGTTATAGGAATTGATGTAATACTACGCAAATAAAAGGTAACTGCATAAAATCAATGTTTCGTAATAAATTGTAATTGATAATTAAGTAGGAATGGGTTTGAATTTGACAAAAAGGAAAATTTATTATTTGCTTACCCATCTATTCAATCTATTAAATTTGATCAGATCCATTTGCAATTAAACGAATTTATTTACAAGTTAGTATGTATTTAGCTGATAACTATAAACCAATTAGGGCAATTGGGTATATATATTACCAGTTAAGTTATATAAGATAATGGTTGACTTAATTAAGGGAGTTTATGTAATAATTTCATTTATTTTGTAAGTGGAAATAAAACGTTAACGATAACAAGTATTCAAAATTTACCATCTATTTAGTATATTAAGTATAATTGATAATCAACTGCAGCAAGTAATAAATAATAAATACGTAACGTTAAATGAAGTAATATTTGAAATTTAATATTTAGAAACTATGTAAAAATAAGTGCAGATGAAATTGGGGATATTTACATATTGAAATATGAATCCAATGATAAATCAATCTAATTGACAATAAATAATGGAAAGTAAATTTAATTAAATTTTGGAAATTTAATATATATATACAGTTATAAACCCTAGCTCCATCCTATTGTCATTTGTTGTATATTCATTTCTTCATCTCCTTCTCCTCCTCAAATGGTTGCAAAACCTAGATCTACTTCAATCCAAATTTCAATGAAAATGCAAACACTTCAGAAAAATTCCACACAAAAAATATATGTTAATGTTCTCGAGGCACGTAATCTGCTGGTACAATTCGTTTCTGTTTTGGATATTCGTTTGACCAGAAAAAAAATATTTGACGATGTGCTGTAGCTTTTAGCTGACGTGGCCATTGAAGTTAAGTGGGTTTTGTTTTATTTTATTTTATTTTATTTTTGTTTTCAAATCGTTTAAAATGAATATCTTTTTCATACGTTCTCCGATTCACGCGAAATTTCTTTTGTTAGGATCGTAATTTAGTTCCGGATCTGATGACGCTGGTTTGGACGAATTCCGAGAAGGGCGAATTTTTGGGTTTAAATCGAATTTAAATTCGATTTAAATTCAAAAGGTGAGTGTTTAAACCCACTCACAACTACTAGAAGCTTTTATGTTTGTTAAGTTAATTTTAGAAATGAATAGAAATTTATTTATGAGTATTTGGCATGTTTATTTCACTCATATTTGTTGAATTGCATTTATTAAATTTAACTGTTAATTTAATTTATTTATTGCGTATTAATTGATAGTTAGAATTTATTTGTTTGCCTATAAACTGCTAGTTAACAGTTATATAGATTATTACTGAATATAAACTGTTAGATTAATAGTTGTTAAATTTAATCTGAATAAAATTGCCAGTTATTACCTGTTATATATTATCAAATATAAATTGTTATTGATTGATATTGATTGATGATTGCGATTTGGATGATGGATGATGTTGATGAATGGATGTTTATTGTATATCATTAAATTGCAAATTATCATGCATATTTCATTTCATTCGGGATTATGGTTTGAAATGATATATAACCGCAAAATTTTATATCTTTTAAATTACGGATTGAAATGATAAATATCCGTATCACTTGACCATAGGATAGAAAATTATATACAGGCACCGCGGTATATATATAACTATTTAAATGTGATTTCTGTGGTTTGGATGGAATACGGTTTATAATAATCTTAAATTTTATATTGTATAAATATTTTTCCTTCATATATATATACATATGAAGTTGAAAATTTTGAAATTAAAAGGTGTATAAAAATCTTTATTAAAAATGGAAGAAAATTTAAGAAAATGGAGTTTAATAATTTATATCATATGTTTAAATGTTAAGTTTGGAAATTTTAAGATATGATATTTATAATTGGATTTTTCCCAAGATAAATTGAAATGAATATTCTAGTACAATTTGAATTGAAAAAAAATATATATTCTATTACTAGAAATTGGAGTTTTTATTTATTTATGGATTTTATGTGAATATTCAAGACTAATTAATAGAACATTCGATTTGTTGAAAGAATAAAATCCAACTTTAGTTTGAAATATTAATACTCCAAATGGATATACGTATATATATATATATATATATATATATATATATATAAATTGAAGTGGTTTTGGAACTTGAGAGAGATAATACAAATTTTGGTTTAGACTTTAATAAAGAAATGTATTTGTAAAGCCATGAGAACTATTTTCTTTACAAAGTAACATTTAAGTTAAACCTTTTAATTCATATACCGTTGAATATCCAAACCATTCAAGTTTTAGAAGTTATGGTTTTAAATTATGATTTTCAAAATACTATGCTTTGAAAATATTTGATTTTCAGACGTTATGAAGTTAAAGCATTTTGATTTTGGAAAAGAATTATATTTGGGATAAGTGATAAAATATGGTTTTGGGTTTTGAAATGATATCGTATTCATGGTTATGAAATGGGATGTTTATTCTGATTTTTAAAGTATAACCTATTTTTAAATGACCGCGGTGTTATAATAACGATGGGTTGGCAAAGAGACCGGGATCGGATATCTGACATACTCTCTGTCGATACCGAAAACCACTTTGACTAACCGTGTACGCGGTGGAGATTCCAGAATGAAGTAGGTGGTGGCGACGTTTCCTGTAAGGTAAATACGTGGACCCGACTCCCGTGAGTTGGCATAAGGTGGCTAAAACAGGAGCTATTCCCAGGCCAATGAGGTCATACCTCTGATCGGACACTCCTCTTCGATATTATACTATGACTTTGGATTGATTCAGTGGCCACTTTTATTTTGATTTTGGGGAGTTTGTTCGAGGTGGGCGGTAACTGCGGCTACGCGTTTCCATCAGCCTGGGTACGCAATTGGTATATCTACCCTGGCATTGCCTTGTTGTGCCGTGTCACCTACCATACCGAGCCTTTACTACGAGTTATGTTTTGTACCATACCTATGGAGTGCCCTCTGACGACGCCCAGTACGGGGGAGATTACGGTACTGTATAGACTATGGGAATATATAAATGTGTTAAGGTGGAAAATGTAAAGCCTTAACGCTATTTAAAAGTAAGTTTATTTTATAAATAGACACTATTATAATAGCGCAATATACTGCATAGTAAATAGTTTAACGGATCCTTAGGAGATGTAAATCCCGAACATCTCTTGAGTTACTGTACTCATATTTATTTCTGTAAATTTAACTCACATAAGATCTTTTAGTCTGACTCGAGTGTTTTTGTCTTTTCAAATTCGCTCGGGTCAGTCCGAGCGTTTCAGGATCGAAGACTTTAGCTTTGAAGGACGAAGACGAAGGAGTCGTATTATTATTATCTATAGTATTGCACCACACTCATACTGTTCCGCTGCATTGATTGTATTGGTAGGTGTAACTCTGATATTTATTGTATAAAGCAAATCAAGTGTTTGTAAACTGTTTTGAAGTGTATATTTATTATTATAATTTATCCTTCCGATGTGAGATTCTATTTTGTTTTTATTTCTTCTCTGTTTTTCTTATTTACCCCATAACAATCCGTCCTTCCGTTATGTTTTGAATTGGCACGTGTGTCGGTTTAAAGTGTGCGAAAAGGCGGGATGTTACAGTTGGTATCAGAGCTTTGGTTTAGCGATAAACTTGGCTTTGTGGGGTTTGACTCTTTGTTAATAGGGTAGTAATACCCTATGGGAGTCGCTGAGAGTATATATATGAGAGAGCGTATTTGTTAGTTTTATAAAAAGATTTTGATATTGTGTTAATCTGTTCCACTTTGTATTTATAAATTCTGGTTGATGCATGGGACGCTATGTCATCAATAGGGATTTCTAAACACTTAATTAGGACAGACCGACATAATATTTGTTTTAATATAGGTGAATGAAATAATTTTGCCTATTATATTTTCTATATATAAAAATATTTTTATAAAGATATATATATATATTTGGTTGCTATAGATTGGGTGTTAGGTAATAAAATACTTATAATAATTGAAGCTAAGCTGAAATTATAATAAATCAAATTGGAGATTTTTGAACTTAAGTCCGGGATTTTGAAATCTTCTTTCAAAGGATTTATGAAATATAATGATTTGGTTTATAAATATTTTCTTATATAAATATTTAGTATAATTCGAAGGAATTGGTTTAAAGAGGATTTTGAAGAAAATAAGTTTGTACTTTCCTCTCTGTCGCTGGAAAATAATTTCGGTGATGACGGCCGCATCATCGACTTTCATTTTCGAGTTTCGAAGGGAAAGGCCACTGTAGTAAATTCTACTGCAGATTTGTTTTGAAATTATTTAAAATTTTAATTGTTTAAAGGTAATTAGAGATATAAAAGTTGTAAGAAATTAATTATCTATTATTTTAAAGAAATTTTGGAATTTGACCCGGTATTAATTCTTGAATTTCCATTAATTAGTTGTAAAATTTAGGTTAGTGAAATAAAAGAAGTAATCAATGAATTAAAAGAGTTGAGATTAAACTTGCATAAGTTCTTTTGCTTTTTCTTTAACATAAATAACTTACCAAGTATAAAAAGTTGAAATGTAAATTAAGAGTGGAATAGAATATTATGCAAGTAGAATTTTGGAAAAAAATGAAGTATTCAATAAATTACTGTTATAAATAAGAATTTAATGGTATTAACTTAAGTGATGATTGGAATTTTACTAAAATTAAAGGTTGTATTATTAATAGGTGATTTTAACCTTAAGAAAGTAAAAATGAAATTCCTTAATTTATAAAGTTTGATTGTAGGGTTATTAACTTAAGTATGCTTTAATTCCCCCTATTCTAATATAATGGAAAGTAGGGAAAATATAAATGACTGCAATCCATAGTTAATGAATGAGTAAAATCTTTCACTTATAGGAATGCAAGTTATAAGGTTAATAAATTAAGTGTAAGTAGAGGGTTACTGTAATTAAATATAATGGAAACTTCAACATTAAATAAATGAATGAGATTGTAATTTATAAAACAAATATATATTAATTAAAGGAATGGAGAAGAAACTTGTAAATTTTCACTTACATTCTTAAAACATACATAACTTACCATATAATAAAAAGTTGCAAATGTTAGTAGGAAAATGTAAGGGGAAACCTTACTAGTGAAGAGTAAGGTAATAAAGGTATTCTATTAATTTGCTATTATTAATGAGAATTAATTGTGTAGACTTAAGTTAAATTGGAAATTTTACTATAAGTAAAGGTAAGTAGTATAAATAGATGATAGAAACTTTAGTAAATAAATTGGAATACAAATATAATGAATTTTGTGATAAATGGAAAATGAAAATTTGTAAGAAATAAAGAAATCACTCCATAAATGAAAGAAAGAAAATCAAACCATTGAAGCATGAGATAAATGTATGATAAATAAATTTGGGTGTTGGTTTGAATTGTGTTGTTTGATTTATGTTGTTGGGCAAGAAATTTGAAGTGGTTAAATGAATAAGCATCTATCTTTGTTCCATCTAAGACTGTTGAGTAAAGGATGCACTTGATAGTTAATTTCATTTCATACAAATTTCAAGTTTGAACCCAAACAACTATTTGGTTGATGGATTAAATGGTTGCTTTGTTGTGTATGTATGTTGTTTGTAAGGTTGATGGTTGTTGAATTGTTTGGTTGATTAATGATTGAATCCACTTGAATAGTTCACTTTAAAATAAATATTTAACCTTTTAGATTATATAAGTGAATACAGGTGATGGAAGCAACTGCTATTACTTTTGGTTCCAAAATAATAAGCGTATATTGCCCGACTAATAGGTACGTTTTCGGATTACGTTTAAAGCGCTATTTTTCCGTGTTGGGATATAATATTTTGATAATATATGTAATATATTTGTATATTTTGATATTATATTTTCTCCAGAGTCTCTCCGTACAAAGGAGACTCTGCCAAAATTTTCCGTAAATTTTGGACTTAGAATTTTGTGAAAATATTTTCCCAACTTTAATAATTAAGTATAAAATAATATAATGATTATAAACAGGTATATTTCATTTAAGAAAATAAATTTAGTAAATTATTGTTATAAGTTAATATTTGGAATAAAATGTACTGTTTTATTCTTCCTTCTCCCTTCTTTTTCCTTTTCGGGGACGAAAAGTTTTGAGTGGGGGAGATTGTAACGACCCGTTAAATTAATAATATTTAATAAATTAAATTAATATAATTTCTAATTTGTTTAAGAATAAATGTAGAAATTTGGTATAGTAGTTGTAACCTAGTGTAACAATAAAATTTTATGACAATAGATTTGGATAATGTAATTTGTCACTTTTTGTTAAAAGTAAATTTTAAGAAATCAATAAATGTTGAATTGAGAATATTAATAAAAAATATTAACTAAAATGAGATTCATTAATATAAAATCAGTAGTGAAGATGTCACCTTTGGTTGTAATAAAGGTGAATGCTATTAGTGGATGTCAACACTTAATAAAATTTATTTAGAATAAAAAGAATTTAAATGCATGTTTGAATAGAGTATTAAATTGATAGATTAAGCGTAAGTAATTAGAATTTAACCCTATAAGATATGGAACTGAATGTATGAATATAATTTTGTAGAAATAGTTAATTAACAACTTATTTGTGCATACCCAATTTAATATAAATAACAAAAGGGCTAGCACTTGATGTGCCTAAGTATTAATATATTGAAACTATAATAAAATAGAGAGTTGGTAGTAAATAGAAATAAAAAGACCGTTATTAACTAGTAAATTAATAAATGGATTCTAACAATAGGTAGTAATTAATGCGTGTATATTGGGCATTTGCGGATTACCAATTTTTCTACCTATTCATATAATTTATTTATGTAAATCTAAACCTATGGCAACATTTTGTTAATAAGTGTTGGAAGTGAATTTGAATATATCAAAGGATAACAAGTGTTTAGGTTAACCATTTATTTTATTTAGTTAAGAAGGGAAATAGATTGAAATAAAGCTAATTTAATTTTTTTGGTTGTTAATGGGTATAGTTAAATAAGGAGAAGTTATAGGAAATAAAACGCGCACTAATGAGATGTAATATAATTCCAAAGTTATTTATACCCACAAATAGGTTAATTACTGTATAGAAAGAGTCTAAATCAATAAATGAATTTATTAAGATTACATTTATAATTTTATAACCTTTATGCTGATTTAAGTTCAATTAATTTATTTGATTAAATAGTGCAGTAGCGTAGTTTTGTGCGGTAGTTGAAATAGCTAATTCTTTTAGGTAAAGTTAAGGCTAATTCTATGTATATATTTGACCTATTGTTGATATAGATTCTAGGAAGCAGGATCTATTAATTAAATGGAGTATTAGATTCAATAATTGCATTTAGCGCATAAATAAAGAGAATATAACGGTAAAATTTGGCGTTATTGAAATTAAAAAGGAATGGGGGGATAATAATTTGAAATCATTGCAATAGATATTAATTTAAGGTTACCTTAAATAAATTAAGGTAATAAATGGAGGATAGTGTAAATATCTTTATAATACGATGATTTGTGTAGTTAGGGTAGTTTTGATTTGTCACTTAAGATGGAGGATTTTTATAAAATGTAATAAATGCAGTTTAAATTAAGGCATTGACGTTTGGGCATTTAAGAAGTGATAAACTAAAATTTATTTATTTATTTGAAAATTTGCAATCCAATTTGTGGATTTATTGCAAATAAGTGAAATTTGTGTTTAACCATTACATCGATAGGAATAAATTAAATTTAAGGTTATATTAATAAAATTTGGACTAGAGAAATGATATGAATCGGTTTTAGAAGCCTTAAATATAAAATGGAAAGTAGACGAGATTTCACGTTACAACCATTTTTAAAAATCCTGATGTATGTAGAAATATTTATGAAATATAACGTAAACCAATGTTGAATCAAAAGAATAGAGTCAACACTTATTTATTCATTTATTGTGATATAATTACGAGTATGATTTATTGCAAATTACATGGAAATCTAATATATAGGACATTACCTAAAAAGGAAGAGTAGATAAAATTTATGATAAACATATTTGTATATGAAGGTTATTGATTTAAGGAGAAATTGGGCAAGTTTTATGTATTTGGGTTAAGTGCAACCTTTAATAGATAAATTTAGTGCAATTAAAGAAATTGACATTTAATACTTCGATAACTTAAAATTTGATGGGATAAGAACATTTGGGTAATGAAGGGATGACAAATATTAGCTATGATTCTAGAAGGAATTAAATAGATAATGGGAAGATTAAATTCAGGTTCTAAGCAATAATTATTAAATAACAGAAGTTTAGGAGTAAAGTGAGATAATTGAAAATTTTAATCATTCATATAAGTCATTTGTTTATTAATATGAGTTAGCTAATAAATTTAACTTGGGCAATACCTATATATTGGAAACACATTTGTAAAGTGTAATTAATTGAATTTGGTGAATTGGGAATGAATCCAAGGTTATAGGAATTGATGTAATACTACGCAAATAAAAGGTAACTGCATAAAATCAATGTTTCGTAATAAATTGTAATTGATAATTAAGTAGGAATGGGTTTGAATTTGACAAAAAGGAAAATTTATTATTTGCTTACCCATCTATTCAATCTATTAAATTTGATCAGATCCATTTGCAATTAAACGAATTTATTTACAAGTTAGTATGTATTTAGCTGATAACTATAAACCAATTAGGGCAATTGGGTATATATATTACCAGTTAAGTTATATAAGATAATGGTTGACTTAATTAAGGGAGTTTATGTAATAATTTCATTTATTTTGTAAGTGGAAATAAAACGTTAATGATAACAAGTATTCAAAATTTACCATCTATTTAGTATATTAAGTATAATTGATAATCAACTGCAGCAAGTAATAAATAATAAATACGTAACGTTAAATGAAGTAATATTTGAAATTTAATATTTAGAAACTATGTAAAAATAAGTGCAGATGAAATTGGGGATATTTACATATTGAAATATGAATCCAATGATAAATCAATCTAATTGACAATAAATAATGGAAAGTAAATTTAATTAAATTTTGGAAATTTAATATATATATACAGTTATAAACCCTAGCTCCATCCTATTGTCATTTGTTGTATATTCATTTCTTCATCTCCTTCTCCTCCTCAAATGGTTGCAAAACCTAGATCTACTTCAATCCAAATTTCAATGAAAATGCAAACACTTCAGAAAAATTCCACACAAAAAATATATGTTAATGTTCTCGAGGCACGTAATCTGCTGGTACAATTCGTTTCTGTTTTGGATATTCGTTTGACCAGAAAAAAAATATTTGACGATGTGCTGTAGCTTTTAGCTGACGTGGCCATTGAAGTTAAGTGGGTTTTGTTTTATTTTATTTTATTTTATTTTTGTTTTCAAATCGTTTAAAATGAATATCTTTTTCATACGTTCTCCGATTCACGCGAAATTTCTTTTGTTAGGATCGTAATTTAGTTCCGGATCTGATGACGCTGGTTTGGACGAATTCCGAGAAGGGCGAATTTTTGGGTTTAAATCGAATTTAAATTCGATTTAAATTCAAAAGGTGAGTGTTTAAACCCACTCACAACTACTAGAAGCTTTTATGTTTGTTAAGTTAATTTTAGAAATGAATAGAAATTTATTTATGAGTATTTGGCATGTTTATTTCACTCATATTTGTTGAATTGCATTTATTAAATTTAACTGTTAATTTAATTTATTTATTGCGTATTAATTGATAGTTAGAATTTATTTGTTTGCCTATAAACTGCTAGTTAACAGTTATATAGATTATTACTGAATATAAACTGTTAGATTAATAGTTGTTAAATTTAATCTGAATAAAATTGCCAGTTATTACCTGTTATATATTATCAAATATAAATTGTTATTGATTGATATTGATTGATGATTGCGATTTGGATGATGGATGATGTTGATGAATGGATGTTTATTGTATATCATTAAATTGCAAATTATCATGCATATTTCATTTCATTCGGGATTATGGTTTGAAATGATATATAACCGCAAAATTTTATATCTTTTAAATTACGGATTGAAATGATAAATATCCGTATCACTTGACCATAGGATAGAAAATTATATACAGGCACCGCGGTATATATATAACTATTTAAATGTGATTTCTGTGGTTTGGATGGAATACGGTTTATAATAATCTTAAATTTTATATTGTATAAATATTTTTCCTTCATATATATATACATATGAAGTTGAAAATTTTGAAATTAAAAGGTGTATAAAAATCTTTATTAAAAATGGAAGAAAATTTAAGAAAATGGAGTTTAATAATTTATATCATATTTTTAAATGTTAAGTTTGGAAATTTTAAGATATGATATTTATAATTGGATTTTTCCCAAGATAAATTGAAATGAATATTCTAGTATAATTTGAATTGAAAAAATATATATATTTTATTACTAGAAATTGGAGTTTTTATTTATTTATGGATTTTATGTGAATATTCAAGACTAATTAATAGAACATTCGATTTGTTGAAAGAATAAAATCCAACTTTAGTTTGAAATATTAATACTCCAAATGGATATACATATATATATATATATATATATATATATAAATTGAAGTGGTTTTGAAACTTGAGAGAGATAATACAAATTTTGGTTTAGACTTTAATAAAGAAATGTATTTGTAAAGCCATGAGAACTATTTTCTTTACAAAGTAACATTTAAGTTAAACCTTTTAATTCATATACCGTTGAATATCCAAACCATTCAAGTTTTAGAAGTTATGGTTTTAAATTATGATTTTCAAAATACTATGCTTTGAAAATATTTGATTTTCAGACGTTATGAAGTTAAAGCATTTTGATTTTGGAAAAGAATTATATTTGGGATAAGTGATAAAATATGGTTTTGGGTTTTGAAATGATATCGTATTCATGGTTATGAAATGGGATGTTTATTCTGATTTTTAAAGTATAACCTATTTTTAAATGACCGCGGTGTTATAATAACGATGGGTTGGCAAAGAGACCGGGATCGGATATCTGACATACTCTCTGTCGATACCGAAAACCACTTTGACTAACCGTGTACGCGGTGGAGATTCCAGAATGAAGTAGGTGGTGGCGACGTTTCCTGTAAGGTAAATACGTGGACCCGACTCCCGTGAGTTGGCATAAGGTGGCTAAAACAGGAGCTATTCCCAGGCCAATGAGGTCATACCTCTGATCGGACACTCCTCTTCGATATTATACTATGACTTTGGATTGATTCAGTGGCCACTTTTATTTTGATTTTGGGGAGTTTGTTCGAGGTGGGCGGTAACTGCGGCTACGCGTTTCCATCAGCCTGGGTACGCAATTGGTATATCTACCCTGGCATTGCCTTGTTGTGCCGTGTCACCTACCATACCGAGCCTTTACTACGAGTTATGTTTTGTACCATACCTATGGAGTGCCCTCTGACGACGCCCAGTACGGGGGAGATTACGGTACTGTATAGACTATGGGAATATATAAATGTGTTAAGGTGGAAAATGTAAAGCCTTAACGCTATTTAAAAGTAAGTTTATTTTATAAATAGACACTATTATAATAGCGCAATATACTGCATAGTAAATAGTTTAACGGATCCTTAGGAGATGTAAATCCCGAACATCTCTTGAGTTACTGTACTCATATTTATTTCTGTAAATTTAACTCACATAAGATCTTTTAGTCTGACTCGAGTGTTTTTGTCTTTTCAAATTCGCTCGGGTCAGTCCGAGCGTTTCAGGATCGAAGACTTTAGCTTTGAAGGACGAAGACGAAGGAGTCGTATTATTATTATCTATAGTATTGCACCACACTCATACTGTTCCGCTGCATTGATTGTATTGGTAGGTGTAACTCTGATATTTATTGTATAAAGCAAATCAAGTGTTTGTAAACTGTTTTGAACTGTATATTTATTATTATAATTTATCCTTCCGATGTGAGATTCTATTTTGTTTTTATTTCTTCTCTGTTTTTCTTATTTACCCCATAACAATCTGTCCTTCCGTTATGTTTTGAATCCGTTATGTTTTCAATTGGCACGTGTGTCGGTTTAAAGTGTGCGAAAAGGCGGGATGTTACACCTTTAAAAAAGTTTCACGTTTTTCACGTTTAGAATTTTCAAACATCCTTAAAATCTCCAACTCTTTTTGTATAATATTGTTTTTGCAAAACGGCTCAGTTTCATTTTCTTTTAAAGTCAAACTTTCCTTTACAAGCTTTTCGAAATTTTCAATGAAATGAACAAAATCATTTTCGAAGCTCAAACATTTTTCACAATCCAAAATTTTATTTTCTAAATGTATTTAAACTTTTCCAATTCATCAATTTTCTAGTACAACTCAAACTTTTCATATTTCAATGCGTTATTTTTCAGTTTGAGGCTATCAATAGTTTTGGTTATTTCAGGACACATGAAACGTAAATCTTTCAATAAAAATCACTTATCCCGTCATCGGTTGAATCAACTTTATCGTCGTCTTCATTGTCATCATATGAATCATCTTTTCTAAGTCCTGTCAAACACATTGTACTATCAATTTTGGGAGATTCTTCGTTATTCTTGACTTTTATCCCTATATTTTGCATCAAGAGCGTTCCAAATTTCATGTGTAGTTGAATAATGAAAGAGGTAGTTAAATTCAGATGTGTGTGTGTGTGTGTGTTAGATACATGACAGCACGCGGCAGGTTAAATGAGTGAATTTCAAAATCTTTTTACCATTTGGATCTTGTTGGGGCAACGAAGTCTAAATTAATATAGATCCAATCTAAATAAATTATTATTTTATTTAATTAATTAATAAAAAAGTTTTATTTATTTATAAAAGTGATGTTTAATGTGTATATATATCAAATACACATATACGGGTATGTGCACGTGCAACTTTTAATGCATACACTGTTTAACATGTCTGTATCTAAATGTTGAGATTTACACCACAGCGGATACATTGGCTCCTTCATATATGTATTTGTTGTTTATTGTTACGTAATATTAATGTAATTACAAAATACATCTCTATATATATACATATACATATAAGTTTATAGTAACTATATATATGCATTTATAATTATAGGTGAAATGATTATATGTATAACTTCAAATATAAAACAATTTATTTCAAAATTAAAATCTTTAAGAAAAGTTCTAACTTAAATTAGATTTAGATTTAAATTATCTTGTTTAAAATTCAAATTCAAATTTAATATTTTACTTTTAATTTTAAAATTATATTTATATGTATATATGCGGAAAAATGTTTTTTTATTTTCGAAAATGTATAAAACAATCTAAGTAGATATTATAAATTATATAAAATTCTAGTTTATCTGTAAATAAAAACAATATTATATAATTATACATAAAATAAAAAATACATAAATTTTTGTATTTTCGACCATAAGCAATCCACACAGATTAAAATGTTTTTTTATATAATTTAGAATTTCTGCATGAAAATCAAATTTGAATTTCTGTCATACAAAATTTTTGTTTTATAAAACATGTGTGCATATTACAAAATAAATTTAATACCTTTAAATTAGTTAATATTGCATTTCGGTTTTAAATAAAATACACACACAGACACATAAATACGTACCATACATACGTACGCACGTATATAAACAATATTATTTTTTCCTCTCTTCTCACTAATATTATTTAAAGTGTACTACTGTTGGCACTTAGAAAAATGCTTTTGGCTTTTGAAACTAAAGGCCACCATAAAAAGTTTAGGTAGTGTTTGGTTGATTTTTCGTCGATACAAAAGTGCAATTGACGCATGTATATTGTCGAAAACGACCAATTTAGAAAATGAAGTTAACATATAAAATAGAAAACATTTTTTTTATTTTCCGTGTTTTGAGAAATAACCCAAGCACGCGAAACAATCCATTCTTCGATCGTCCCTCTATCCCCTTCGTCCTCTCATCCGTCTTTCTTTGATCTCCTCCGTCGTCCATTCGTTTTTCTCATATTTGACATATATATTGAAAATAGAAAATAGAAAATTCGTTTTTAAAACAAACACTACCTTAGTTTCATACTTTCTATCACCAATTATTATTTTATTTTAAGTAAACAAGCACCCAAATGTTTCAAAATACAACAACTGCTGCTCTTATATTCCATAAACTAAATTCAACTCCTTTCAAAAGAAAATATAAATCATGTAACCAAACAAAAGAATCAACAATAAAATAATCTTTTGATCATATTTAGGATTATGTAATTTTGAAATAAATACTTACTTGATTTGTTAAAAATGGTTTGTCTAATCAACCTGCATTCCTCATGAGGCATTTGATCAATCGTATTCTTTCATATTTTCACCATCAAACATTTTTTTTATTCAAAACAAAAAGTGCAGTCTAAATTTTATTATGATTGGTATACTTCATCTAGTAACTAATACAAAAAACCAGAAAAAAATATACAAGGAAAAAATGGTGTAAACTTTGTATCATAATACATTATAAATTTGGCTGTTTATATTGAAATTTTCAATTATAATATCATCAAACTTTATGTGCTTCAAATTTATTTTAGTCATCTAATCATTAAAATCATCCTAAAATAGCATAAGGATCCATTAACGACAAATCTAAGATTGATATATGGAAGAAAGTATGCTTTACAAAATAAAAATAAATTAACCTCTTTTTGTTCATCTAAATTTAGTCATTTTATTATAACCCATCAAATTAAAATATTAAAGTTAACGATAATTGATGATATCCATACAGTTTTGATTAAATTAATGAAACATAAAATATCAATTTCGACAACTTTCACAACTAACCGCTCTAATTTAAAAGTATTTAATTTTTGTTCTAAAATTAAAGTTAATTTGGATGAAATTAAGAATTTTTTAGATTACTTAAAGGAGTTGGAATATTAATGTCAAAAATTAAAGTTTATTGTATTGAATTTTAACTAAATTTAGTGCAACGGATTCCTAATTTTATGTAAATAAGTTTTAGGTTTTAAAGAAAAAACGACGATGAAGATAAAAGCGAGGGCAGTTTCATAAAAAGGACGGTGTATGTAAAGTAATTTTTGGTGTATAATAGTTTATTGTATTTTTTGATGTATGTTTTATATAGAATTAGAATTAGTCATTTCCTGAGTGGCTGAGTGCCAATAGTAATAAATATGCATGTATTTATGAAAGTACTCAACAACCAATGCCGACGCCTTCCACTGTTTTTTTCGCGGAACAAACGCACGCACCAAACCTAATTCAACTGTGCATCAAATCCCCAATTTACATTCCATCCTTAATCCTCCAATTCAGTATTTTTTTTCACCAACTAATTTACATTCGACAAACTATTTGTCCTCCATTGCTCTACTTCGACCTTCATCTCCTGGTTGCGGATAGACAGCGACAATTAAATACAACGTTAAACCAACGGCGATAAATGTTATTAGCTTCTTATTCAACTACTCAATCGCGACCATAATAGTCCACCTACTGCGGTAAAGTTACTAACCATGATCATGATTTGTAAATCTTCTTCTGCATGCGTGTCGATTTTTTGAACTTTTAAACCACCCAATAGATTTCGTTTAATTTGTTTAAATTTAACTCATACGGTAGTTGAAGTTTTATTGATTTACTCCCTGTCAATTTTATTTGATTGTGAATGAATTTAGACGTCTGGTTTATCTCCGATTGTTTCAAACCATAATTTATGGGATGTTTGTTTTCTGGATGTACAGAATTTGTTACCATTCTCCATAAAAACATTTCAGATGTTGCTTATTGTAATTGTTCAAAACTGGGATTAGGATGTTGGCTATGCTCCAAGCATTTTTTGTGCACGTGATTTAACTCTGTTCCATAGTACTGCTTAATCTGTAATAAAAATTAAATTATATATAGCAATTGAATATGCTGTCAGTGAAGGCCTAACGTTCGAAAATCCATCCTATCTTCTTCTGTATTTTGCACTTTTATTGTATGCCAATTAAACGTTTGTCCCTGCTGCAAGTAGATTGAATGCATTGAAATTTTAGACAAAATTAAACGTGTTAAGAAATCAAAACGTGTTAAGCAAAGATTGAATGTTTACATTTCTTATTTAATATTTGACATTAAATGTTATTTTATTTTAAATTACATTATATGTTTTGCGTTTTTCTTTTTACCGAAAAGCTTTTTCAATGTTTCGAGGCTTATGTCTCGCCTCACGGACCAGAAAACGCCTGGCGTACGCTTTCTTATTTTAAAACCTTGGTCCTGCTAATGCACACTTTATTCACATATACACATTTTAACCAGTTTCTCTTCTTCATCCAATTCTTTTAGTGCTGTCATCATCAGCTTTTCTTTTTTCCTTTCAATTTTCCTTCATTGGCTAATACCTTAAACTACAGCTTTCGATCTAACTTCCATTTGCACACTGTCATCATTAGTCTTTGTTCGATTCACCTGCGTTGGCTACCACCTTTAATCACAACTTCCAATCTAACTTCAACATGCAAATTGTTCACCCGATATTATAACATAGATTTTACATTTTTTCATTGCATATGCTGCCTAATCAACCAAAATAACTCATAATTTCAATGCCTTCTCAAAGATTTATATTCAGACATTCAATTTTGATGCTATTGTCCGCAACTGTAATTTCTTTTCATTTGAATTAGTCGCGTTGGATTTTTTATTGATTGGTCAATACATGTCGTAGATTGCTGTTAGAAAACAAACTTTTTCTCAATTTTCACACATGCTAACTTTGCTTTTATTCTACTGGGATGCTTGACAATTGTTTAGTATGCACGAGATTGTTTCAACACGTTTTTTTTGAATTAACCACAATGGATGTTATATTGATTGGTCAACATACTGTATAGATTGATGATAGTAAACAAACTTTTATGTAATTTGCTTTTATTCTACTTGGATGCTTGACAATTATTTAGTATGCACCACATTGTTTCAAGTCAACTCATGATTTTTTTTCTTCGAGTTAACCGCACTGGATGTTGTATTAATTGGTTAACATATTGTACAAACTACTGTTAGTAAGCAAACTTTTACTCAGTTTCCGCACTGATAATTTTCCTTCTATTATGTAGGGCAGTTATGGTAACGGTAAATTTATCATTACCATATCATTACCAGTTAATCGATTACCATTTTAAAGTAAGGTTGGTATACCAGTATAATTGATATGGTAACGGTAGATTTACCATTTTCTACGGTAAAACATTGGTAATATTTTTTCATAGCCAACGATAACGGTAATTTACTAGTCCGTTCATAATACATTGATAGTTATGTAAGATGTTGTATTACGGGTATTTAGAAGCAAGAAAATAGTTCAATTTATTTTAGTAATCCAACTCAAATGATGATAAATACACTTTTTTCTTTGTCCTTTATTAAGTGATCCAATGAGATATATTATGAAGTATCTTTCGGTGTAAAAATATATCAAATTATTATTTTTCTAGACAAATGATAATTTACCATTACCAGTGTAACGGTTACCAGTTTATCGTTAACCAGTCATCGGCATACCAATCAATCGGTAATGGTAAACAATTTTAGTTTATCAGTAAAAACGGTACGGTAACGGTATTTACAAAATGGTAACGATAACCATTACCATAACAGTTGTACTAGTATGTAGGGATGCTTGACTGTCCCGTGGACAAACCATTTGAACATAGCATGCTTTACTTAAGCTAATGTTTGTTGTTCCAAAAGTTAATGCGTCTGTTGCCAATGTTAAAATTTATTCCTGCATCTTTCGTAGACCTACTAACACAAACCAATCGCTGTTTATAGCTTTTACTACTAATAAATTTTTTGTTTCATTAGTAGTATGTCTTTCACTTTGGCTTAAAATTTGATTCCCATTGTATTTAAAACCATCCTTCTCCTAAATTGTTATATTCATTTGTTTACTGACTCTCCGGGATAAGTATGTGTTGTGCTTGTGTGCTAAGTTTGTTGAATTGTAATGGATATGGGCAATTAGTAATATTGCATGTTATAGATATTTGTTTGCCTGATTTCTTTTGTATGGATGTTTACTTCGTCCATGGTGGTAAAAATATTTTATTTTACCCATTATGATATATGTGTAACTTGCTACCACTTTCTACATAAAATTGAGAAAAATTATATTTTTAATGTATAAAAATTCAAGAAAATAAAGTAACCTTTTCGAATCTTCTATGAGCTGAATACATTTTTTACTTATTTGTACGGGGGATCGTAACTTATTTTCAATTACCATTTTATTTTTCCATACAAAAAACTAAATTGATTTCCTTTTTTATCCTTGCCTATATACTTTTTGATTTTTTTTTAGGATTTCACAGCTACGTGGGAAAAGCACGTTCAAATTGTAGCACTTCTCTAAAAAATAACAAGTAAACAATACGTGAATAGGAAATGTGTCACTGATCCATCGAGTTAATAACTGCAACATTGAAATAAGCTCGATGTCGAGTACAATAGCAGATGCAGTCCATTTAGATGTAGACCGCAACACCTGATTGTTACTAGGAGTCATTGTTGCCAACTTTGTCATACATGCTAACCTAGGAAGTTTCATCTATAGTGAATGGTCTCATAAAATTTTGGATTATAATGTACTAGCTCTTAGAGCATCTCCAACAGTTCGAAGTGTGTATATACGATTTTCCACACTATGAATTGTTGAAGAGCAGTATTCTCCAACGAAGATCAGGCCAGGCGCCTGTTGCACAGGTGCCGAGCCCAACCACCTATATGAGGTGCAAAACCCCCACCACAGCTCATTTTTCACGTTTATAGACTTTTCCTTTTAATTTTTTAATTAAATTTACATCGAAATGCCGCCCTGTCCGGTCAAAACTGGTAGACGAACCATTCGATATACGAAAGGTGCCAATATCGGTCTTGCTCAAGTCCCTCCTGATGCTACCATGACTGCAGATGTTCTTCGATACTTGCACAACTTGCCTCCCACTGCTTCGCATCGACTTACTACATCTATAGCGACACCACAAGTATATGTTTAATTCTTTATTATTTGATGAACAACCGTTTAAGTGTATATGAATGTTAATTGTTTGTTTATTTTAAAATTAAATAATCATATATTTAGGTTCGTCGCATAGTTATGCGAGGTAGTTGGTATAGGTGTATGTTTGAGTATTTTGATCGGTTACCATAGCCAATTTTTGCTAAGCTACATGTGTCACCTTTTGGTGAATTTCTGATTTACCTATATTTGCACACGTAGACCGTTGCCTTGCAGAAGCCCTCATTGAGAGATGGTGGCCTAGATGGTGGCCTACCACTCACACATCTCATTTCATCGATTTTGAGCTAGGACTGACTCCTTTAAATTTTTATATGCTCACTGGCATAGCTGTTGGTCGACTGGACCGTCTCCTTTTCCATTTGCTAGTTCATTTGAGGAGTTCGAGTCATATTCAGCTTATTTACTGGCTTTGGCTAATGAGGAGGTTAGAGGAGGTGTTGTTACTCTCCGTTGTCTACAACGATATATAGTAGAGTACATGGCCATCGAGGATATGCACACTCCGGTTATCCATGCCATTATATTATACCTTTTTAGATCTACATTTTTTAGTAACAATAAGGGTAATATATAACTTGGCTTTTTGGCTGGATTATTAGATGTGGATGGAATGCATATGTATGATTACGGTATTGCCATTCTTGGTTATTTGTACATAGCATTAGATGCTTATGCGCTACAGCAGTCTAGACAGATGTATGGATTTTGGTACATTCTTTCGTTTTGGTACTATGAGTATACTGCCAATATGCACCATCGACTTATTGCAGAAGAGAATGTTATGCCTTATCTTTACTTCACTAGATTACGCCATTGGGGGTCCTCCTATGCATTTGTCTCGTGTTGCACAATGGGTGCACAATGAGCTGATGGAGGCTAGGCAGCAGATGGATATGAGGCAGCGCGGTAACATTATCGCTCGTCCCTGAGATCGGTACTTACAGTTCCTAGAGCCCGGTCCTGATCATCCACTAAGTTTCAGTTTGCTATATCGCGATGCAAGTTTGCTTTCAGGTTCCTACATGTCCATTCATATGGTATTTAAGGGAGCGGTGTTGGCTACAGGTGTATAGTATAGTTCGCATTCCATCAGATCTGCTACTATGGGATGATATGTATGATGATATTAGGGTTGGACCAGTTTATATTCTTGCGATGAGGGGTGCGAGATGGGTGGATGGTGAGCCTTTTACAGTTCCGGGAGACTTTGATTCATACTGGGCTCGAGTAGGCCCACGTGCTTACACTTTACCAAATTATATTCGGGGTTTGAAATCCGATCATATTGGTCCGTGTACCTCTTCTTGTAGAGTTTCATTACTACCTGCCACCTTTGAGCCTACATCGTCTCCGTACACGCAGCCTCCTATGTTCGATCCCCTTCCTCATTCATTTAGAGTGTATGATATACATGGTCAGGTAATGGAGTATCCCTTCCAGTATCCTTCAAATGACGCTATTATGGGTGTACCATCCGCCGGATTGTATTAGCCTCATCCGATTTGTACGAATTTTAAATTTCGTTTAAATTACTTATCCTTTTATTCTCCACCTATGTATAATTTTTCTTGTGGACATATCCGTTTTCTTAGTACATGGATTATGATAGACGGATGATTGCTGCATTTGAGCGTATGACGCTTGATTATGCACAGATGATGTATCAGAGTTAGTAGATTGCGATCCAGCAGCAATAAACTTAGTATGATGCACAGATTTAGGGATTACAGACCCAGATTTAGCAGCTTCAGCTCCAGCTCCAGCCAGGACCTAAACCTCACTACATTGATGACCTCAACGATGATAGTGGCGACGAAAGTGGCGATGACCAGGAGATTGATAGTGGTTTCGATCACATAGATTGATGTGTTGCATATAGATGTTTCAGTTTATGTTATTGTTTTTCATGCATTACGTTAGTTGGTTGCATATTATGTTGGTGATGATGCTATTATTATATGTGTTGGTCTATATTTTATGTTGAGTATGACATTGTTTTGATTATATTTTCTGGCATTGTGTTGATTATATTTTATGTTGAGCATATGGCATTGCGTTGGTTATATTTTGCGTTGAGTATGGCATTGTTTTCATTATATTTTATGCTTATTTATTATTAAACTTATATGATGCAAAACTGTTGGAGTAACAAACACAGTTGTGTTTGTTTGTCGTAAAGTTTATAGATGTTTGACACGTGGACGTTCATCTCATGCTTCATTTTTTTGACGCGGATTACGACCTCTCTATTTAAGAGAAATTGTTATATTCAAAGGTCACAGCATTTAAAACTTCGGTAAATTCAATCAATGTCCACGTAATAATTTAGGCTGAAGAATTGAAACTTCTAGTAAATTCTTGTATACAAACTGATCAGATGTGCAACGATGAGGAGACAATGGTACCTCAGTTTTGGGTCACTATTGCTCAACTTTACAATATTAATGTTGAGTGCAATAGTAGACGTACGAAGGAAGAGTTGAGTACTGCTTATGGAAACTTCTGCAACGCCTATATGCGGTACAGTACGGTTATTAATGAGGTTGTATTTTAAAATTTGTTCGAACCAACCCGTTCCACATTTGAAGGTCTTTACTTTGTTAGATATCACACCACATTCATTGGACACGAGGCTTATATCATACGTCAAAATTGGTTAGAACGATCTGAATCCATAATTTGAGTTCTGTAATGACACGTTTAATTATAACATTTATTTGAGTTATGTGTTTTGTGTATGCATATGTATTATTGTCTTGTTCGTTTATGTCTAATAAAAACAATTTCATCGTAATGTTAAATCAAAATCAATGCTCTGATTTCACACACATCAAAAATAATACTCAGATTCTAGGTACCGTCAAATAAAAAACAATGATCACATTTTAACATAAATAAATTTAAGCATTCACACACATCTATATACACATAAGAGCTTTTCTTTCCAAACACACAATTCAGTCATCCACTTCTTCATTCATCTATTCCTCATACCAATGCCTTCATAGCCATCATCTATTGACTCTGATTTCGGCTACATTTCAACGGAAAGCGAACACACCGATGACAATTGGAAAATCAATTATCAAGACCAACATTACAAGGACGTTGCTCGTGAATTTCCAAATCTTGACCAACTCACACTTCAGGAAGATGTTAAACCACTGTATGAACTTGCGGTTATCCAACCTCTACATGAATAGTTGGTTCATCAACGACCACATGAACAGGAGGTTGATCAAGTGCCAAATTTTCAACCTTCAGTTGAACAAGAGGTTGATTCTTACGTAGTATGCTGTCACTATGGTTATAAGGTTAAGGTTTTGGTTAGAGATGATGGCGAAAATATTGGTCGTCGAATCCAACTATGTCCCTTCTGGCCTGAATGGTGTAATTACGCAGAATGGGTTGATGAACGTCTGTGCCCAGTAGTTTCTTTGTGTCAGAAATGTCCTACAAAACTTGCAATTTGACTGTAACCAGTAGTTTCTTTGTGTCAGTTCCAAGTACCAGTGAGGGTATTATTGTTGGTTGTACTATAGTTGAGTGTATTATTGTTGATTGTATTATTGTTTGTTTATGTATTATTGTTGACTGTATTAATGTTTGTGTGTTTCAATAATATTGTCTTATTTCTTTCTGTATTATTGCCATAGAAAGTTTTCAGTGTATTATTGTTTGGTAGTGTCATAACGTCGTTAAGAACATAGCTACGATTGTATGATGGGACGAGACACTACACCAACAGTCAACAATGTGTAGATGGGACGGGACACTGCTAACATGACATAAATGGTATCTACTTTATAGATAGTGGTTGAATTGTATTAATGCTACCTGCCAACTAGTCATGATTGCTTGTTTTGTTATGAAGGCCAGCATGTGATCTAAGCTATAAAAAACTTATTAAATGCTATAAGTTTTATTGCTCAATCACATCTCCTTGTTGGCTTATGGTTGAGGAAGTGGCTACCGTTGTATGATGGGACGAGACACTGCACCAACAATCAACAGTGTGTAGATGGAACGGGACACTGTAGATATGACATAAATGAAATCTACTTTATATATAGTGGTTGAATTGAATTAATGCTACCTTCCAACTAGTCATGATTGCTTATTTTGTTATGAAGGCCAATATGTGATCTAAGTTATAAAAGCTTGTTAAATGCTAGAAGTTTTATTGCTCTGTCATATCTCATACAATTTCAAAGATAACAAATGGCTGCTGAAGATTATATTTTTTCGATGATAACGACAATGAATTTGATGAAATGGTGGAAGATAATTTTCCTCACGAAACGGAGCTAATAACTACGTTTGCACTACAAGTTGGTCAATCCAATAGGCAACATGGTGGATCAATTGTTGGCCTTCGGTATAAAAATCGTAGACATTCATGGTACAATGACAGACTAGTGGAAGACTATTTTGTTCCAAATCCTACTTACACGGATGGAGATTTTAGGAGAAGATTATTCATGCGGCGACCTCTGTTTCTTAGAATCCTACAATGTATCAAGCAACATGATAAATATTTTGTCTTCAAATCCAATGCATCCCATACGATGGGATTGACTGAAATTCAGAAAATGACAGCTGTGCTAAGAATGCTTGCATATGTAGGACCGACGGACGCTCTTGATGAAAATTTGAAAGTGGTGAAAAGCATGGTATTAGAGTGTTTGGAGCATTTCTTTCAAGCTATCGTGGACATTTACGGTGATCAATACTTACGCAGAAAAAACAAGGTGATTATAGCAATGTTAATGAATATGCATGGAGTAGAGAATGGTCTGGAATGTTAGATAGTATAGACTGCATGCATTGGGGATGGAAGAATTGTCCAAAGACATATGCTGGAGCTTGTCAGGGTAAGTCTCGTAGGTCCACTATTATTCTTGAAGTCGCAGCATCATATGACTTATGGATATGGCATGCATTTTTTGGAATGTCGAGTTCGAACAATGATCTTAAAGTAGTCGAACATTCTACGTTATTCAATAATTTAGCAAACGGTAGATCAACTCCTTATACCTTTACTTTAGGAGGTAACACGCACGATCATGGATATTATCTTGGCGATGGTATATATCCTAAATGGAGTACCATTGTCAAGACAATTCCTAACCTACAAAACAATAAATAATCAAAGTTTACAGCAATGCAAGAAGGCCAAAGGAAGGATGTTGAAAGAGCATTTGGGGTTCTTCAATCTAGATTTGCCATAGTCAGTAATCCATGCAGATTATGGTCACCAGTTAAAATGACAAAAATAATGTACACTTGCGTTATTTTATATAATATGATTATAGAGAATGAAAGAGACATGGAAGAAGATTATTTTTACGAGGGTGCTCCAATACCACCGCCTGTTTGGTGCAACGATATGATTGGAAGCACACTAGAACTCGAGTTTCATGTAGAAAGCCAAATGTCCTACCGTAGCGTTCAACTACATCGAAGACTACAAAATGATCTCATAGATCATCTTTGGAACTTTTCTGAAAATCGGTGAAACTACCCTTCTGTTGTCAATTTTGCTACTGTTGTTTATGTTATTGTTACTTATTATTGTTATTGTAATTTGTTTATGTTTAATTAACGTAATGTTGTTATAATATTTTCTCAATATAACACAAATTCAATGATAGTACTTATAAAAATATTTTCTTGCATTCATAATACAATACAACTAATGGTAATTCAAATATACAAAGGTTCTAGAAAAACAGAAATAGTTAATGACCCTCTTCACGTCTACGTCTTATAATTTCTCTCATTTTATGCTCCGTATACTCTCGTTGTTCTTCAGACATGTGCGATGTATCCATGAACATTATTGCATTTTCATCTCTTCGTCGTTTTCCAACAATAAGTTGATCCATTCTTAACGACCTTCTTGGTGTTGAATTGCTTAAGTCTCCATTGCACGGTTATATCTATCTTCTGACTCAAGTAGGAGTTTTTAATTTCTGCCTGATCCGCTCTAGCAGCCTGCTTCTGCTCCCTGTGGCCTTACAAAATGATCTTCGGTAGGGGTTATGTCTTCTTCTGATCCTAAACCGTAGCTTCCTAGTGATTCTCTAAGACCAGAGCTTTCTCCAACTCTAGGCATTTTACCACGACCACTGTTTGATTGGACGTCTTGGACGGTATTCTAAAGTGATGATTTCCATTTAGCATGCTCAACCAACATGTCATAAACATGCATGAACTGATAAAAATGTGGTGCTTGTTTACTATCAGGTTTATAGATTTGTTTAAACAACTTGTTTGCGGCCATTCTCTGTAATAAAAAAACACTAGTATAATTAGAGAATTATGATAAAAATTAGAACAATGAAATTTTATTAAATCTTACCAAATGCATTTCATTTTCAAATCCACTAGGATTCGTTTGCTTTAACTTGAAAATTTGAGAATCAAATATTTTTGTTTGACGATTGATTTTTCCATAACAACTTTTGATTGAAGATAACATTCTTTTTCGATCGATATTCTTCTGATTGTAGCAATTAATAATTTTGCCTCAAAAAGTCTCACCACTTTGATCGGCACCTCGAATAGGATCGACTTAGATTGCAAAGTAAATGTAGCAAAGATCATAGTCTTTTGAAATGCTCCAACTTGCATTAGTTACCTTTCCTCCAATCGGAACCATAACGCCTTGTAAATCGTATTCTTCAAAACTGCATCTTGCAGCATCAACGTCGAAATCGGAATACATTTTAAGTTGCAATAAGTGAGAGTAAGAAATTTGGACCGTTAAAGAAAATTGGTTGTGAAGGAAAGAAGAAGAAGGGGATTGTATTTGAAGGTAGAATATAGAGGTTGGATGGAATAAGTCGTTGAATATAACCGTTGAGGGGTAGCCGTTGTGGATTTGGGGGAGGGGAGGGGGAATCAAGGCACCTGTTTAACAAGCGCCTGTGAATCAGGCGCCTATTCAACTAGCGCCTCAATTTGAGGCACTTGTTAAACAAGCTCCCGGTTCCATAGCGCCTGTTGAACATGCGCCTCAATATATCTCGTATTCCCGAATTCATGCGCCCAATTTCTACACTATTGGGTTATCCATACTCTATTGCAGTTGCGTTTCGGTGCGGATATGTGATTATCTGAGATCCTGCTTGGTGTTGGAGATGCTCTTAATACACAGGATGCTGTATTGAATTATTCTAACTGTCTAAAAGTCGCAGTTTAAAATTTTGTATATTTTCCTTAAGTTACTTCATAAATCATTTTTTACAACTACACTTTAGGTTATAGAAGTCCTTTTATGACTATGAAGGATAAAGGATAAAATAAAATTTAACAAATTTTGAAGACTAATATGATCTTTTCTCCCCTTTTGCCAACACTAATAGATAATGTAAATATCACACTCAACGTAACGCGTCTCAGTAATATATTTAATGAACGTTGTGTTACATTGTATTATAGTTAATTGTACTAATTATTTTTGGCAAATCACTCTCTGAGTTAGCCTTATATGTTTTTTGCGTTAAAAAATGATTTCTCCGATTAATATGGGAAAAATAACCTAGCAGTTGAAGGTTTTTTTTGAAACTTTGTAAATAAGGTCCCAGCCCAAAATGAAAAGTTAGCGGGTAGAAACCCGAATACAACCTCTCGAATCACACTGAAACTTCAAATCTCAAACCCTAAATGTGTTAGGGTATTGAGCACCTCCACAATACAACAAAGAAGAAAATAAAAAACATGGTGGAACACTATTCTTCAGGTCTCTCAAAACTCAAAATAAATAAGAGAAATAAGTTAGGGATGCTTCCAATCCTTGTCGCTACGGCACTGATCTGAAGGCTTAGGGTCTGGACAAAAATGGCTCAAATGAGCTGTTTTTGTTTCAACTTCCCTAAAGTCGCTTGATTTGTTGGTTGGAACAGCGTCAAGCTTTCGATCCAAGGAAGCATAAGCTAGATCTGAGACTTTTGAGCTTGAATCCTTTCTCGTTGCTTCTGTTCCAGTTAATGTTAATTTGGATAAGTCGCCTTTATACTTGAGAACAACAGTCTTTAACAATGGCGCCCAGAGCAGGATCTAATGATTTACTAGATTCGCCTATATTCCAAACAGATAAGTGGTATATTTGTTCATTAATAATGCTTTGGTAAAAAGATATTCCTAATATTTGTTCCTTGATAGCCAGGATGAAGTTGTTGTCATAATATGCTTTGTTAAATTGAAGGCTCTTGCTCCCACAAAGATCAAGTGAGGAAAAGTTATGATTAGCATTTGGAATGTCGACATTAGTAAAACTATTATTAATATTTGACTGTTTACATCCCTTGCAGGCTTTGTAGGAGTTTTTTCTGAAAAACTGCTCATACGATCCTTTCGAGTCCAAGCAGATGAGTGATTGTTAATACATTCTGTTTTAGATTCATAGAAATCATCACTTGACTTCTTGTCTCTGCTTGAAAGTTGCAGTTTGCCATGATGAATAAGCCCAGGTCTGTTAGAGTGGTAGCTCCTA
This sequence comes from Allium cepa, assembly GCA_030765085.1. Classification (NCBI taxonomy): domain Eukaryota; kingdom Viridiplantae; phylum Streptophyta; class Magnoliopsida; order Asparagales; family Amaryllidaceae; genus Allium; species Allium cepa. Next base: position 645,278,952 of record CM060939.1, on the reverse strand, counting down.
TTCAAATTAGGTAAGTAAGACATGTTATTATAAGATAGAATATTTTTATTTTTATAATTGCAACTAACAAGTTTATGATTACTCCCTATATAGGAATGTTTCTTGGCTTGGAAGGAATGGCCGCCTACAGTAGGATGAGACAACAGTTGTTGTTAAGTTGGGAGGGGTTCTCAGTGGGTATATTTCCCCTATGAAGGTAATCTTCGACTAACACTTCATAGTTATCTGGATCACAGACATTACCGCTATGATTGTTATGCTTGTTTGATTTGCTTGCTTTTTGGAGAATAATATTATATTTAATTTCAATGTTTTTCCAAAGCTAAAGACAATCTGTTTCATTGTTGTTATGCAATCTCCTATTTTTTTATTTCCATAAAAAATAAACCATGGTAGTTAGAACAACACTTGCTTTATTGAATTCATCTTTCTTTCCCATGTAGAATTTTTGAGTGTGTTGAATACTATCTCTTATATTTTGGAGAGCTATATGTTGATTGAGATTCATTTTCTTTTTGGCAATAAACCAAATATGCCTAGAGTATTGGCAATCAAAGAATATATGATCAATGTTTTCACTTTCATTTTTGCAAAGAAGGCAGTTGATAATCCCTTTATTTTTGTCCCATTTAGCACATTTTTCTTTGGTTGGTAAACAATTTATAACTGCAAAGTATGTGCAGAAAGCCATTTTTGGGCAGTTGGCTGAGTTCCATACAGTTTTGAACCAATCAACTTCCATCTCTTCCCCTTTAATGAAATTCCAAGTGTTTTTAAATGAAAAATTTCCTTTTGAAGATAGTTTCCAAAAATATCTTCATCAAAACTTGAATCAATTTCTATTTAATTAATTATGGAGTGGAATATATATGCTGCTGGTTGAGTATGAGTATTCCAAGATGAATTTTGAATGATGCTTTCAACTTTTGAATTGGCACCTCCAAATTGATATAAATTACTCCATCTAAGTAAATTAATCAGAGAATTACCATTGATCCATGGATCAAACCAAAGACTTGTTTGATTGCCACTTTTGTATTTTCTTTCTAATAGTTTTGTGCCAATTTCTCTGCATTTAAAAATGTTTTTCCATGCTTGAGAAACGTGATTTTTTATAGGCATAGACAAAAGTTTTTATTTTTGACATATGCGGCTTTCACCCATTTGGCCCATAGGGATTTTCCTTCGATAACTTTCCAAAAGAGTTTGAACTTGCAAGCTTCATTAATGTCAACATGTGTAGTTAATGTGCTCGGTAGATTCAAAGCGTTGGAGGTGCAAAAAGTCATGGCGGGGATACAGCGATGATATAGCGGGATATAGTGGATGGCTCTAAAATAGCATATAAAACTCTTACTTAATGTTTTTACAAATATATAAATGGCAATTAAATGAAAAATTATCATTCAATTGAATTATAAATAATACATAAATAGTTTTAAATAAAAACACGTGCGAATATGCTTTAAATAAACGAAAAATTGTTATATAACATAATTAAATTCGGTAGAATATTAGAGTATTTTCATTTCTAAAATTATATCAAAAATTATATCAAATAAATTAATTTCATAATTTTATAATGTATAAATGCAAATTTTCAATTCATTTTATTAAAAAAGATATAGCGGAAATAGCGGAATGTAGCGGAAATGGCGGGGATTAAAGCGGAAAGGCTATATTTTAGGGCTATATGGAAAACCGTAGCGGTAGAAATCCGCTATAAGATATAGCGGGGTTGTAGCGGGGTAATAGTAGGGCATTAACCACACAGATGTCAACAAAGCTTCTAATGCCTAAACCACATGCTTTCTTTGTTTTTATGATTGTATTCTAAGAGATTTTATGATATTTCTCATTCCATATAAAGTTAGCACAAAGCTTTTCAATTTTTTCCAAAATTTTGATAGGGATAGTGTGAGATTGCATCTAGTACATGACTACAGCTGTGATGACTGTATGGATGAGTTCAACTCTTCCGTCTATTGAAAGCAATTTGTTAGACCAATTGTCAAGTTTGCTATGAATAGTATCTTGCAATTTAGCACAGTCGCTATCCTTGATTTGAACGTAGCGAGAGGGAGTCCTAGATATTTGATAGGTAGATCACTTTGTTGAAATTTTAAAATGTTGAGGATCTCCTGCTTATTTTTGAATGCTTTGCTGAAGTAAATCTTGCTCTTATTTCATTGATATAAAGACCTGCATAATGATCAAGGCTGTTAAAAATATTCTTAGTGGTAATGGAATTTTGAATATCAGCCTTTAAAAAAATTAAAAGATCATCATCATATAAAAGATGAGTGATACTAGGAGATATTGTATCGGCTGGTTTTAGATTATTATGCAAAAGCTCCTTTTCCATTTGTAAAAAAACATTCCATAGCTAATGTGAATAGATAAGGAGATAGGGGGTCCCCTTGTCTTATACCCTTATTACAGTGAATAAACCCACAAGGGGAGCCACCGATGAGAATAGATTATGTAACACTACAGATACATTCTTTAACCAGGCTGTAGAATTTTTCATTAAATCCAAGTTGTCTCATCATAAAAATTGTAAAATTCCTATTAATTTTATCAAATGCTTTTTGAAGGTCAATTTTAATGCACAGAATATTTTTACCAGACTGATTGAGATTTCTTGGTAGCTCATGAGCTAATAACGTATTTTCAGCAATAAGTCTGCTTGGCATGAAAGCACTTTAGTTTTCTGAAATAAGAAATTTTAGAAAGACTTTTATTCTTTTGCTTAAAATAGAGGCAATAATTTTATATAAGAAATTGCAACAGGCAATAGGCCAGAAATCTTCAAGACAGTTAGTAATTTTTGTTTTAGGAACTAATGGAATGAAAGTGTGATTAATGTTTTTCAAAAGTTTTCCAGTAGAGAAAAATTCATTTATAGCCTCAAAAATCATGTTTTTCAAATCTTCCCAACGAGTCTTATAAAATTTTGCCCCAAAGCCATCAAGGCCTGGGCTTTTGTCATGCTTAGCAGAAAAAACAATATTTTTAATGCCATCTAAACAAATTGGAGCAAGTAATAATTCCTCACTATTAGCATGAAGTAAGAAATTTGGGATAATGATAGGAAAAGTATCTAGACTCCCTTCAGTATTAAACGGATCAGAAAAATACATAATGGCTTCATCTTCTAAATGGGAGGCTGTATTAATAATATCACCATTGCTATTGAGTAATTTTCCTATGTCATTATGATACTTTCTACTAGACATTTTGGCATAGAAAAATATATTAGGCACGTCACCATTAGTAAGCCAATTGACTTTGGCTTTCTGCCTTGAATTGCCAGCCTCAATATGAAAAGATTTAGAGAGATTTTTTTGCATATGAAAAAAATTATTGATATTAATTGAGTTTGAGCAATCAAGGTCTATGCTATCTTGCAATCTTACGCATTGCTCTTTAGTATGGTTGATTTCATTATTTTTTTGCTTTTGTTCCAGTTTTTCAGAGTAGCCTTAGTATGTTGCAATAATTTCCTGAATTTAAATCGAGCAGAACCTTCAGTTGTAAACTAAAAGCAATTTTTGGTAACTAATTTATAGTCTTTATTATAAACCCACCCATTTTGAAATCTAAAAGGAAAGTTATTATTTATAATATTGACTTGAGAGAAAAAAGGCTGAAGAGGGGTATGATCACTAGTAGATTGTGGTAAAGTGAAGCATTTAAAATTAGGAAATGAATCAATAAAATTTTGATTTACTAAGATTCTATCTAGTTTACAATGTATATTTCCAAATTAACCTGCTTTCCAAGTATATTTATTTCCTTTTAATAGGGGGCTCAATTAAACCAGTTTTAAATACAAAATTGGATAGAAATTCTAGTTTTTTTGAAAGGAATTGGATTTCCTCCTCTTTTTTCAGAAGCTTTCAAAACAGTGTTGAAATCTCCAATAACAATCCAAGTAAAATTAATATTACTGTTTAGCTGATCCAAAGAATTCCATAATGAAATTCTTTCTTTTTCAGAGTTAGAAGCATAAAAAATGTAACATTTATGTGAAGTCCCTCTTATTTTTAAAATAACAATGAATAGAATTGCAAATTAAGAGAGAAATGACATAAATCCCAAATGTTAGGATCCTACACGACAATAATCCCACCATTACCCCCTATAGTATTATTATAAATGATGTTCCAACTATTAATAAAACTATTATGAAATAAGTTTATATTTCTATCTGAAAGCTTATGTTTCAAAATGCCAACCATACTAGGTTTATAAGATTGTATCAAATTTGAGAAATCTATTTCCTTTCAGGGGAATTAAGTCCCCTAATATTCCAACAAATAATAGACATAATTATATATAAAATAAAGGATATGTGAAAGGATATCACAGCAGCTAAAGTGATAAATTACTGCTAATTTCTAAGCTATCAGAAGCGTTCCCCTCCCTTTTATTACAGTCTTTTTTGCCTTGGATTTTTAGGAAATCCTCCCATTTAGGGTTTTTGATAATGTATTTCTTCTCAAAGGATTTTGGATTAGAACCGCCATATATGGTTTTATTCATGATACCTTGTATGTTCTTTTCCTAGCTTTTTTCCTTTTGTTACTGACAGGGGAAAAAGAAGAAGAGGAGAGCAGATGGGCTGCATTCTCTAATAGAGATTCAGAAGTATCTGAGCCCTTAAGGAGGCAAACTTTTAAATAGAGTTCCGGGCTACCCATATCACCCTTCACACATAATAGTCCCAGTAGTCCATCCAATATCATGCCATCTCCACTCCGGGTGACTGTCAGAGGATACCACACGGGCTACGGGAGAAAAACAAACTCGTAGTAAAGGCTCGGTATGGTAGGTGACACGGAACACAAGGCAATGCCAGGGTAGATATACCAATTACGCACACGGGCTGGTGGTAACGCATCAGCCACATACGCCCACCCCGAACAACACTCCAAAAATCAAGGGGTGCACCCAATCGATCACAACAGTAATAGAATGGTATCGAAGAAGTGTGTTCAGCCAGAGGTGCTACCTCCTTTGGCCCGAGATCGCTCCTGTTTTAGCCACCTTATGCTAACTCACGGGAGTTAGGTCCACGAAATGTACCTTAGGAACGTCGTCACCATCCTACTTCATTCTGGAATCTCCACCGCGTACACAGTTGTTAAAGTGGTTTTCGGTATCGACAGAGAGTATGTCCATATCCGATCCCGGTCTCTTTAACAACCAGTCGTTATTATAACCCGTAGTTATAATTTCAAAAATGGTATTTATTTCTCAAAATCCAATATTATTTCAGATCCATTTCAAAATATCAACTTATCATTTCATTTGAAAACATATTCATTTTATTCAATTTAAAAATACCATTCCAATTCACATTTCAAAATAGTTCAATTCCAACAAATTACTTCATTTAGATCCTTTAAAAGTGAAGTTATTACATTTAATAATTAAATTATTAAACTTCCAAAATTTTCAACTTTCAAAGTTCATTCATTCGCTTAATTTTATCAAAACAGTGAAAATTCAACTTTCGCAGCATTTAGAAATTGCTACAGAAAGTTATATTCAAAATAGTTAAATTTAACAAAAGACAGCGTTTAAAATGCTGTAATAGTGTTACATTAGTTTCAAAGAAAAACTTAGTTTAATCCAACAATTATAGCATTTATAAAATGCTATGATAGCCTTTAATTCAATTAGCTATTTAGTTCACTTATCAACTACAACATTTACAAATGCTGTATTTTCATTTATACTAGATATGATAACATTTAAAAATGCAGTTAATTAACTTCAAATTTCAAATAAATTTCCCAACAATTATATTTTCTATAATTCACTTTTAACTTATAAAATCATATAATTTTACTTTTATAACCATCATTTAATTTTCTTTAATTTCATGATTTCATAAAGTTAAATTTCCATTTAAAAATTCATATTTAACACTAATTCACTTATTAAATTGCAGTGTCAAATTTTAAATTCATTACATTTAAATTTCAACCTAACATTTAAGTTAAAATTCTCAAATATAACTTAGTTTATATTTTTTATTTACTTAATTAAAAATTCACTTTTAAGTCAATTCCAAAAAAATTCAAATTTTAGTTATAATTTAAAATTTCAACTTAAATATTCATTCATTTCACATTTCAACTTTATTAAAATCATTAATATGATATAAAATCACTTTAAATTCCTTTAAATTCAAATTATCATAAATTTATCATGCTTTCATATTCTATTTAATTTCAAATTATAATTAAATCAAATTTCCCAAAATAGCTTACATCCAAAATTTTCTAACCTTTTCGTTAATTTATTTCGCTTGTAATTATTCAGAAAATCAATAATATTTTACCAAAATCATTTTAAATTAGGTTTAAATCAAAATATTTTAATATTTACATTTCTAAAATAATTTTAAAAATTTTAGAAAAATATATATTAACTACGGGTCTGTATATAATTTTCTACACTAGGAAAAGTGATACGGGTAATATATCATTTCAACCCGTAATTTACAAAGAAAATCCGGATTTTATCATTTCAAACCCGCAGTCCCAAGTAAATGAAATAAATTTGAAAATCATTCAGGCCTATCATTTCAGCCCATAATTATTTTCCCTTATTCTAAAGTCCGTTCGGGTATGTATCATTTCAACCCATAGTGATTCTAATCTAAAGGGAACTTGCAGTGTGATAAACGGATAAAAATAACAGAACAGTATAATATAACAGTAACAAATGTCATAATAGGTGTTTAAGCATGGGTGAACATCATATAATAGTGACATAGCAAATAATAATATGGTGATGCAGTTTACATATTCACAAGTGATCAATTTACTATTCATATAAGTATAAAACTGTCTAGTGAGAATAACTCACTGTTTTGAGTTGATGACACAACGACGAATTGCACAAATGGGACAAGCACAAAGCACGACACAGATACGAATGGAGGAGCCAAGGATTAATTCCCTTGAATACCAATCAAACAAAACAATATAACAATTATAAGGTTTCAGACCAAAAATACGATAAATTATGCTAGAAATAACTTCATAAAACAAAGCTGAAATGCTTTGCACTTGCTTCCGACATCCCATAGGCTCGGCCAGAGGTGGAGTACAGGTCTAAGGCAATGGTTTTGGGTCAGGTCTGGGTTGCTAAGGTCGGCCTAACATGAGTTTGTTGATGGCAAAATTCATGGAGATGGAACAACAACACAACAAGGCGTAACTACTAACAACATCACAAGTTTCAAGCAAACAAAGCTCGGCCAAGGCTGCTGTGGTCACGGCCAGAGGAGTGGGGTCCACTATGGTGACGTGGAAGAGGGTGCTGGAGGTGCTGGAGGTGGTGGTGATCATGTAGGTGGCGGCCATGGGTGGTGGAAGTGGTGGATGTGAAGGCTTGTGCTCGGCTAGGTCAAGATGTTGGAGTTTGGTGAACTTGGTGAAGGAACTACCACCTAGGGTGGTACGGATGGGGATGGTCAGTGAGGAGGAGGTGCTGGCGGCGTGCTCAGGTGGTGGCGGCGGCGGCAGGGTCTGGAGAGGGGCATGGCCGATCCTATGATAAAGAAGATCAAGTGCAAATCAAACGAAAAAAATCAACATAAGTGAACAAAAAGGAGATAAAAGAAAATAGAATTTTACCAATTTCTCAAACAAGTGATGGCCGAATTTTTTCCAGAAATTAGGTGAGAAATGATGTACGTGAATGAAGAATGAAGTGGTCGGCTGAAGATGTGGAGAGTTATGGCTAATTGATGGAAAGAGTTTAGGAAAATGAAGAGGTGGGAAAATCAAAAGCCATTGGAAATAAAAGGTCACAACCCTTTCAATTTACCTTTAATTATTTATAAAAGTTTATATATTCTAAAATAACAATATTATCAGATAAAATTTCGAAACTTTAACAAAATATAAAAATATATATACCATTTATTAATTATATAGAGAAAAATTAAAGAAAAATAGTTAAAACAGTGAGCTAGACAAGAAAATTTGAAAGTAAATGAAAAAAATAAAAAAAATTCATATGAGCTTGTAAAGTATTTTTAAACATAAATAATAACATAAAACAAAATTTTATTCACAAAATAAATATTTAAAATTTAATTTAAATATAATTTTTAATGCAGAAAATAGCAAAAAATGGGAAAACAGCCCTTAAAAATAGGAAATCAATACAGTAAATTTTGGAAAAATTATATTATTATTTTTAAAATATTTAGAGATGAAATTTCACAAATAAAACAAATTTAAAATAAAATAAAGAAATTTAAATTGAAGAAAATGGCAGAAAATTAGAAAACAGCCTTTAAAAATAGGAAATAAATACAGTAAATTTTGGAAAAATTACATTATCATTTTAAAAATGTTTAGAAATGATATCACACAAATAAAACAAATTTAAATTAATTTCAAAATGAAATAAAGTCAAATTTAAATATATAGTCAAAATCTAGGGTTGTTACACTCTCCCCCACTCAAATCTTTTCGTCCTCGAAAAGAACGGAAAGGAAAAATAAAGAAAAACAAGATAGAGAAACAAAATAGTACCTGAAACGAATAGTTCCGGATTCGAAGCACGAATGCTCTCCTCCGTTTCCCAAGTACAATCTTGATCGTCAGTACTCCACTGTACTTTGACCAGATTAACAGATTTCCTTCTGAGCTGCTTCGTATCTCTGTCGACAATACGAAGTGGCTTCCTCTCAACAGTCAGGTTAGGCTCAATATCCAAACTATCAAGAGCAGAAGGCTGGAAAATAAGTGATGGATCATGGAGATGACGGCGAAGATGTGAGACATGGAATACATCATGCACTCCAGAAAGCTTCTCGGGCAAATCCAAACGATAAGCCAAAGAACCAACTCTTTCCATGATGCGGAAAGGACCAATGAACCTGGGAGAACGCTTCCCTCTACGACCAAAGCGAATGACATTCCTCAAGGGAGAAACCTTAAGGAACACCTGATCGCCAACAGCAAATTCCAAATTTCGCCTACGCCTATCAGCATATTTCTTCTGTCTATCCTGAGCGACTCTCAGCCTCTTCTTAATCTCCTCAACTTTCTCAGAAGCTTCCAAAATCACTTCAGGACCAAGAACCAAACGATTACCGGATTCAATCCAGCAAGATGGAGATCTACAAGGTCGTCCGTATAAAGCAGCAAACGGAGACATTTTGAGACTGGCCTGAATGCAAAGATGGAATGAGATAGATAAAAAGATCAAGAATAGACTGAAAACAGAAGATAAGATAATGCCTGATAGCTATTATTGTAGGTAAATTCGGCAAGATGGAGATAATCTTCCCAAGATCCTCCAAAATCAAGCACACAAGCACGAAGAAGATCCTCGAGAATCTGATTTACTCTTTCCGTCTGACCGTCGGTCTGAGGATGATAAGCAGTGCTCAGATTCAAACGAGTACCCAAAGATTCCTGAAAAGCCTTCCAGAACTGACTAGTAAAGATAGGGTCACGATCACAAAAAATACTAAGAGGAACACCATGGAGACGAACGATCTCTGTCATGTAAATCTCAGATAAACTAGAAGCAGAACGAGTAGACTTGACCGGAATAAAATGAGCGGACTTGGTCAGTCTATCAACAATAACCCAAATACTCTCATTGCCTTTCCGAGTCCTCGGTAAACCATCGATGAAATCCATGGAAACCTGTTCCCACTTCCAATTAGGAATCTCGAGGGGCTGCAACAAACCAGGGGTCTTCTGGTGATCGGCTTTGACTTGCTGACAAGTCGCACACCGACTAACAAAGATAGAGATATCCCTCTTCATCCCCTTCCACCAATAAAGCCTCTTCATATCCTGATACATCTTCGACACACCAGGATGAATAAAAAGTCTGGATCTATGATTTTCCTGAAGCAACTCATGTCTCAAACTATCAACCTTCGGAACACAAATCCTGCCATTAATCCGCAAAATCCCTTTGTCATCAATCTGAGCTCCACTACTACCTCTACTACCACCAACTCTGCTACGAAGACTCTCCTTCATCAATCTAAGCATCTCATCCTCATCCTGCTTAGCCATAATCCGATCCAGAAGAGGAGAAGAAGAAACAACAAAGCCTTCTTCCGACTCAGAGCATCGGCCACAACATTAGCTTTACCGGGAGTATAGTTAATGTCAAGTTCGTAAGAAGCCAGAAACTCAAGCCAACGAACTTGCCTCTGATTCAGATCCTTCTGGGTGAAGATATATCTCAGAGACTGATGATCTGTGAAAAGCTCAAACTTGGTTCCAAGAAGATGATGCCTCCAAAGTTTCAAAGCAAAGACAACAACAAGTAACTCTAAATCATGAGCAGCATAATTTGCTTCGTGGGTCTTCAACTGACGGTTGGCATAGGCAATAACCCTACCATCCTGCATGAGAACAGCACCCAAACCCTCATGACTAGCATCAGTATAAACTGTAAATCCCTCACTTCCATTCGGAACAGTAAGAACTAGTGCGGAAGTTAGCTTGCTCTTCAACTCACTGAATGCAGCCTTACACTTATCACTCCAGACAAATCTGGCATTCTTCCGAGTTAAAGCTGTGAGAGGTGCAGCAATCCGAGCAAAATTCTCAATGAATCTCCGGTAGTAACCGGCAAGGCCTAGAAAACTATGAATATCAGACGGTGTCTTTGGAGTTTCCCAATCCTGAAAAAGAATCGGGAGAAAATAAGGACAATAGGAAAAATAGAATTATTAAAATGATAGAGAAAGAGAAGAAAGAAAGACTTACATTGATCGCAGCAATCTTAACTGGATCAACAGAGACTCCATTACTAGAAACAATATGCCCGAGATAACGGACTTCATCCTTCCAGAAATGGCATTTAGAGAATTTAGCCTTTAACTGATGATTTCTGAGAGTCTCAAGAACATATTTCAAATGCGACTTATGCTCATCCTTAGTCTTAGAGAAGACAAGGATATCATCAACAAAGACTAGCACAAATTTATTAAGCACATCACGAAAAACACGATTCATCAAATCAACAAAGAAAGCAGGAGCATTAGTCAAACCGAAAGGCATGACTAACCACTCATAAAATCCATTCTCATTGCGGAAAGCAGTCTTGGGAATGCTATCCTCAGCAACCCTGAGCTGATGAAAACCTGTGGCAAGGTCAAGCTGAGAAAAAAATAGTTGCACCATGAAGCTGATCAAACATATCATTGATATGAGGCATGGGATATCTGTTTTTCATAGTGAGCTTGTTCAGCTCCCTATAATCAACACACATCCGAAGTGAACCATCAGATTTGGTAACAAAAACTACCGCAGCTCCCCATTCAGAAAAACTGGGCCTAATCAGACCTTTGGAAGATAAGTCTTCAATTTGCTTTCCCATCTCAACCTTCTCGCGGGGTGCCATTCTTCTAGGAGGAAGAACAATAGGTCGAGCACCAGGAATAAGATCAATCCGAAAATCAATTTCCCGCTTCGGAGGTAAAGAAGTGACTTCACCAAATACATCGGGATATAATCTAACCATAGGAGTTGAATCAAGGTCACTGGGAGAAGAATCCAAAGAATAAATAAAGTTGCCAGCAAAATCCTGAGGCATGCGGCACTGAATAATCAAGGAATTCCCTTGATCATCAACAAGCTGAACAGACCGGGATTTACAAGAGATATGAGCATTATGATTCACTAACCAATCCTGACCAAGCAATAAATCAAAAGCATCGAAGCCCAGAATATAAAAATCACCACTAAAGCGATGATCAGAATGGAGAAGTTTCACCTCTCGACAAATCCGATTAAGGTTAGCAGGACCCCCAATAGGATTTGAAACACATAATGGAACAGAAGTATACTCAGGAGAAAGGAGATGTTCAAACTTATCACCCAAATCAACAGAAATAAAATTGTGTGAAGCACCAGTATCAAACAACACACGAACAGGATGATGAAATAAAGTAAATGAACCCTGGAGTGTACCTTGGTCATCACTAGGAGCAGGGGCAGGTGGAGGAACTGGAGATGAGGCAGAAGTGACAGCAAATATACCAGAAGGAGTACCCCTCTGCTGGGTAGGGCAATCCTTCCTAAAATGACTGGGCTGGAGACAGATATGGCAGAGATCACGTCTAGCCGACTGAGCAGGTGGAGGAACTGCAGCACCAGATAACGTGGGACAGCTATTGGCATAGTGCCCTCTCTGATCACACCTAAAGCAAGTGATGGAGGAGAGATCAACTGGTTGCCTCTGAGCAGGGGCAGATGATGAAGATCCCAAACCAGGACGCTTATGCCAATTCTTTTTCTGCTGCTGAAAATTAGGCTTACGCTTCTTGGAAACTGCAGAGGTAGACTGAGCACCAGAAACAGCAGGACTTTTGGATGTGAGATTCTCATAGCGAATAGCCATATCCATAAGCTGGGTGAAAGAACCATGAACATGAGAAATAAGGCGACTATAATACTCTGGCCGAGCACTAGCAATAAATTTCTCATTCTTCTTAAGAGGAGTATCAATAAGGCCAGGACCGAACTTGGAAAGTTCATTGAATTTCCTCTCATACTCAGCAAAAGACATGGTACCCTGCTTCAGATCCATAAACTCACGATAAAGCTGAGATTTCCCGGCTTCTGGCATCCATTTTGCCACAAAAGCCTCCCTGGAAAAGAGATACAGAAAAAAAGCTTAAGATAGATTCAAAGAAAGGAAAAATAGGAACAAAATTAAGATAACCCAAAGGATACCTAAACTGCTCCCAAGTGAGATCAGCCTCGACGGTGTTAGCCGTAACGGACTCCCACCAATCTAAAGCAGAATCATGCAACTGCCAGGCTGCTAGCTGACGCTTCTGAGCATCAGTAATGTCAAGACCAGTAAATATCCTCTCAAGACTCCGCAACCACTGCTGAGCCTCAATGATAGTCTCTGAACCGGTGAATGGGGTTCCACCAAGTTGAGAGAATTCCTTACAAAGAACAGTGAACCTGACTGGAGCAACAGGTTGAGGAGCTGGGGCAATACCGCGACCCCTAACTCTGGCATTTCCCCGATTCATCCTAAAAAATATCAAGAATGAATTTAGGATAAGAATAAAGACAAGCCGAAGACAAATTAAGATAAGGCAAGATAATACACTTGGATGAATATCTTAAAGAAAGAAAAGATCCTAACAAGATAGATATGAAAGAAAGGAAAGTTAGAAAACATTTGAAAATCCTTTGAAAACATTTTGAAAAATCATTTTATACTTTGAAAATACGTCTCTCACAGAGATATGATTTTGAGATTGATTTCACTCATTCTAGGGTAGAAATACCCTATCTCTAATGAGTTTTTGCTCCGCAGAGGCAATGGTTGCCAAAAACCAAAGCTCTGATACCAACTGTAACAACCCACAATTTCGTGCCATTCAAATCGACAATAATCCACACATGTCAGACTTGAATGACGCGAAATAACAGATTGTAAATAAATTTGGAGCAAATGAAATCAAATAATCAGAATCACAGACACAGATCAATCAGAATAACTCGCAGCGGAACATAAAATAACATAGTAGTTCATGAAGCTACTATAACAGAGTCTCAAACCAAATACATAATATAGTCTGAAAAACAACAGAATAGAAATCTCAAATACATAGAAGTTCGCTAATACATGAGATAAACTAATACAGCTGAAACATCAATAGAAATATATGTAGATAAGCAGAAACTCCAGTGAAAGACCAGCTCCAGGAAGAGAATCCAAAGCTGTGAATACTCAGGCTGACCCGAACGTAAAGCAAAACACAAAACACTCGATTCAGAACAATATATACTTATATAATGTAAACCAACTCAAGTGAACTGCAATAAAGATACAAGTAACTTAAAGGATGCCTGGGACCGCCCATCCTCTAAGGATCCATTAAACTATTTACTATATAGTAATATTTCGCTATTATACTAATGTCTACAGTAAAATAAACATACTTTTAAATAGCGTTCCGGGATACCCATATCACCCTTCACACATAATAGTCCCAGTAGTCCATCCAATATCATGCCATCTCCACTCCGGGTGACTGTCAGAGGATACCACACGGGCTACGGGAGAAAAACAAACTCGTAATAAAGGCTCGGTATGGTAGGTGACACGGCACACAAGGCAATGCCAGGGTAGATATACCAATTACGCACACGGGCTGGTAGTAACGCAGCAGCCACATACGCCCACCCCGAACAACACTCCAAAAATCAAGGGGTGCACCCAATCGATCACAACAGTAATAGAATGGTATCGAAGAAGTGTGTTCAGCCAGAGGTGCTACCTCCTTTGGCCCGAGATCGCTCCTGTTTTAGCCACCTTATGCTAACTCACGGGAGTTAGGTCCACGAAATGTACCTTAGGAACGTCGTCACCATCCTACTTCATTCTGGAATCTCCACCGCGTATACAGTTGTTAAAGTGGTTTTCGGTATCGACAGAGAGTATGTCCATATCCGATCCCGGTCTCTTTAACAACCAATCGTTATTATAACCCGTAGTTATAATTTCAAAAATGGTATTTATTTCTCAAAATCCAATATCATTTCAGATCCATTTCAAAATATCAACTTATCATTTCATTTGAAAACATATTCATTTTATTCAATTTAAAAATACCATTCCAATTCACATTTCAAAATAGTTCAATTCCAACAAATTACTTCATTTAGATCCTTTAAAAGTGAAGTTATTACATTTAATAAGTAAATTATTAAACTTCCAAAATTTTCAACTTTCAAAGTTCATTCATTCACTTAATTTTATCAAAACAGTGAAAATTCAACTTTCGCAGCATTTAGAAATTGCTACAGAAAGTTATATTCAAAACAGTTAAATTTAACAAAAGACAGCGTTTAAAATGCTGTAATAGTGTTACATTAGTTTCAAAGAAAAACTTAGTTTAATCCAAAAATTATAGCATTTATAAAATGCTATGATAGCCTTTAATTCAATTAGCTATTTAGTTCACTTATTAACTACAACATTTACAAATGCTGTATTTTCATTTATACTAGATATGATAGCATTTAAAAATGCAGTTAATTAACTTCAAATTTCAAATAAATTTCCCAACAATTATATTTTCTATAATTCACTTTTAACTTATAAAATCACATAATTTTACTTTTATAACCATCATTTAATTTTCTTTAATTTCATGATTTCATAAAGTTAAATTTCCATTTAAAAATTCATATTTAACACTAATTCGCTTATTAAATTGCAGTGTCAAATTTTAAATTCATTACATTTAAATTTCAACCTAACACTTAAGTTAAAATTCTCAAATATAACTTAGTTTATATTTTTTATTTACTTAATTAAAAATTCACTTTTAAGTCAATTCCAAAAAAATTCCAATTTTAGTTATAATTTAAAATTTCAACTTAAATATTCATTCATTTCACATTTCAACTTTATTAAAATCATTAATATGATATAAAATCACTTTAAATTCCTTTAAATTCAAATTATCATAAATTTATCATGCTTTCATATTCTATTTAATTTCAAATTATAATTAAATCAAATTTCCCAAAATAGCTTACATCCAAAATTTTCTAACCTTTTCGTTAATTTATTTCACTTGTAATTATTCAGAAAATCAATAATATTTTACCAAAATCATTTTAAATTAGGTTTAAATCAAAATATTTTAATATTTACATTTCTAAAATAATTTTAAAAATTTTAGAAAAATATATATTAACTACGGGTCTGTATATAATTTTCTACACTAGGAAAAGTGATACGGGTAATATATCATTTCAACCCGTAATTTACAAAGAAAATCCGGGTTTTATCATTTCAAACCCGCAGTCCCAAGTAAATGAAATAAATTTGAAAATCATTCAGGCCTATCATTTCAGCCCATAATGATTTTCCCTTATTCTAAAGTCCGTTCGGGTATGTATCATTTCAACCCATAGTGATTCTAATCTAAAGGGAACTTGCAGTGTGATAAACGGATAAAAATAACAGAACAGCATAATATAACAGTAACAAATGTCATAATAGGTTTTTAAGCATGGGTGAACATCATATAATAGTGACATAGCAAATAATAATATGGTGATGCAGTTTACATATTCACAAGTGATCAATTTACTATTCATATAAGTATAAAACTGTCTAGTGAGAATAACTCACTGTTTTGAGTTGATGACACAACGACGCATTGCACAAACGGGACAAGCACAAAAGCACGACACAGATACGAATGGAGGAGCCAAGGATTAATTCCCTTGAATACCAATCAAACAAAATAATATAACAATTATTAGGTTTCAGACCAAAAATACGATAAACTATGCTAGAAATAACTTCATAAAACAAAGCTGAAATGCTTTGCACTTGCTTCCGACATCCCATAGGCTCGGCCAGAGGTGGAGTACAGGTCTAAGGCAATGGTTTTGGGTCAGGTCTGGGTTGCTAAGGTCGGCCTAACATGAGTTTGTTGATGGCAAAATTTATGGAGATGGAACAACAACACAACAAGGCGTAACTACTAACAACATCACAAGTTTCAAGCAAACAAAGCTCGGCCAAGGCTGCTGTGGTCACGGCCAGAGGAGTGGGGTCCACTGTGGTGACGTGGAAGAGGGTGCTGGAGGTGGTGGTGGTCATGTAGGTGGCGGCAATGGGTGGTGGAAGTGGTGGATGTGAAGGCTTGTGCTCGGCTAGGTTAAGATGTTGGAGTTTGGTGAACTTGGTGAAGGAACTACCACCTAGGGTGGTACGGATGGGGATGGTCAGTGAGGAGGAGGTGCTGGTGGCATGCTCAGGTGGTGGTGGCGGCGGCAGGGGCTGGAGAGGGGCATGGCCGATCCTATGATAAAGAAGATCAAGTGCAAATCAAACGAAAAAAATCAACATAAGTGAACAAAAAGGAGATAAAAGAAAATAGAATTTTACCAACTTCTCAAACAAGTGATGGCCGAATTTTTTTCCAGAAATTAGGTGAGAAATGATGTACGTGAATGAAGAATGAAGTGGTCGGCTGAAGATGTGGAGAGTTATGGCTAATTGATGGCAAGAGTTTAGGAAAATGAAGAGGTGGGAAAATCAAAAGCCATTGGAAATAAAAGGTCACAAACCCTTTCAATTTACCTTTAATTATTTATAAAAGTTTATATATTATGAAATAAAAATATTATCAGATAAAATTTCGAAACTTTAACAAAATATAAAATAATATATACCATTTATTAATTATATAGAGAAAAATTAAGGAAAAATGGTTAAAACAGTGAATTAGACAAGAAAATTTGAAAGTAAATGAAAAAAATAAAAAAAATTCATATGAGCTTGTAAAGTATTTTTAAACATAAATAATAACATAAAACAAAATTTTATTCACAAAATAAATATTTAAAATTTAATTTAAATATAATTTTTAATGCAGAAAATAGCAAAAAAGGGGAAAACAGCCCTTAAAAATAGGAAATCAATACAGTAAATTTTGAAAAAATTATATTATTATTTTTAAAATATTTAGAGATGAAATTTCTCAAATAAAACAAATTTAAAATAAAATAAAGAAATTTAAAATGAAGAAAATGGCAGAAAATTAGAAAACAGCCTTTAAAAATAGGAAATAAATACAGTAAATTTTGGAAAAATTACATTATCATTTTAAAAATGTTTAGAAATGATATCACACAAATAAAACAAATTTAAATTAATTTCAAAATGAAATAAAGTAAAATTTAAATATATAGTCAAAATCTAGGGTTGTTACAATCACGGCCAAGAACAATTTTCTTGTCCCATTTTTTCAAGATAATAAGTTTGCCACTAATGAAAAATGGGTCGTTTTGAATAACTTTGTTGCAATCTGTTTCATTTGAAAGTCTGATGATAAAAATCTCATTATTTCTAGTGTAAATCTCGAAATTATCAGTTGGGTTCCAAGTTTTAGAGAAGAAATCCCTGAAATGATGATAGTAAGGGCGAGCTCCAAACACGTAAGCCACTATAGAGTTACTCTATTTATTCTCAGTTCTTTGGCTAATCTCCTCTTTAACAACAACAATTTTCTTATCTCCTAGTTTGATATGAGCAGAGAAATTCAGATCTGCGTTGGATTTGAAACCTCCTTACTTGACTAAGTCTGCCCAAGAAGACGATGCTTTTGATGAATTGGTGATTTCAAATGGGCAAGATCTTGAGGGATTTAGGGCTTGATTATACCTTGACTGTTTGTTGATATTATTCTGGTTAGGTCTTTGCCCAATGGTCTGAGATCTGGCTGGAAAATTCCCTAAAAGCCCTTGTGGAATCCTCTGAGATCTTGCTGGACGACTATTTCTGACAATTTGAAAGCCATAATTTTCTCGGTCAGGAGGTTTGTCTTTAGAATTTGAGATAGAGGAGAGAGAAGAGAGAGTCGGAAAATTAAGGAGAGGAGGAGAAGATCCCCTTGAGATTTGATTAGGTTTGTCATAAAAAATTGGGTTGTTCTTGATGGACATGACAACCATAGCCGAAAGAAAGTGTGGACCAAAATTAATTCTTCAGACACAACTTCTATTTTAATGAAGGTTGTATTTCTGTACCTTCAAAACTAAAGGCACAGTAATATGAACATCCATTTTAAATCCTGTTTTTATTTAAATAATAATAGTCATTCTCCTTCCCCCCACAATCCTTGGCCAAAGAAATTCTTCCTCTAATTAAGGCTTGCTGACATCACCGATGTTTTCTAATTTGTGGAAGTTTAAAGTCTAAATCTTTTACTGGACTAATCAAATATTGTTTTATTATCACCAATTATCGCTAATAGACAATTTTACTTCAGCTAACAACCCTTGCTTTGGCCATCAGATTCATTGATCTGTTTATTATAACAACTAGATTCGGTTGATGCTCTCACAGATTTACAAATCACTATCAATTTTCTTCCCAACTGTTAATTGAGATGCAATGTTTTTAAAATAATATACGTGCCCTTCATTAATTACGTACAATTAGATATATAAAGTATATTTTGGATTTTGGATTTGCAATATCATTGTCTGTCTATGTTTTATGTATGTACTTTAATTTCATCCATTCCTTTGTATCAGACTAGCAGGGTGTTATTTATGCACTGATCCAGATTTTGACTTTTATACATGTCTATTGTATTTGCTTGGTATAATTTTGTGATCATTTCAGTACCACCGTGTACAGCAATGTACATAATTAGTATGATATTCACTATGTAAAAACCAAAAGAACTAACCAATTTACTTGAATAAGTTTCCTTAACTATTATTGATTCTGGTCTTCCATAGGGCTTTCAATGGATACCCGAAAAATTCGAAATCCATCCGCATCCGCATCCAAAAAGCGGATAAAAATCCGATATCCGAAAAAAAGAATGCGGGTATGGATATAAAGACATCCGCATCCGAAAATTATCCGTCCGATATTTTTCAAGATTCTAGTTTAAATTATGTGTATTTTAGTACAGTGAAAAATATTTATTTATGCTTTTATTAAGCTAGAAGCTTATATTATATGCATTAAATTCATATTAACTGCTCAAAACTATTTATTATCATTATATTTGTTTATTTGTAGCACTATTATAATTAATGTGATTGAAAAAATTTACGTTAAACTAAAATTTTTCATTTATATTTTTTAGTTTATCAGTCGTTGACGGATAGAATGATTATCGATATTCGTCCGTATCCGCGGATGCGGAAATCCGGTATCCGAAAATGATTTCGGATGCGGATGCGGATATAGCACTATCCGCTTCCGAAAGTATCCGTCGACAGGCCTAGTCTTTTGTGCCGTAAGGTTGTGTGTGACCGAAAAAGCTAATGTGCAATTAATATTTAGTACCGTTTATGATGCACTTTTGTCAATTACTTTGTGTTATATGCCAACGTGAATGGTTTCTTTCTGTATTTTTTGTTGTATTGTTTCCATAAATGCATGCATTTACTCTGTGCACTTCTTTTGGTTTGGTAGTAAAAAACAAACTTTGCTTTTATTAAACTCTCATTTGCATTACTTGTGCTTGTATGAGATAACAGCTTCTTCAATGGAATTCTGTTCTGTAGTTGTGCTTTATGAAAACAGAGGCTGTCTAAATGTGTATTTCTTCAAGTTAATAAATGTCCAGTTTTGTAATGTACCTATGATGTTTTGGTCCAACTCGTTTTTCACCATGGTTCTTATTTTCTCCCTTCATTTTCACCATATATCGTTTACATTCTCTGAAAATTTAGGGGCTGTTTGGATGGCAATAAATAAATTGTTTTTTGCTTATAAAATGCAAAAGTTAAAAAGTCAATATGGATAAACAAAATCTACCGACTTTTAAAAGTCGCTTTTCAACTTATTGCAAAAGCAATTTTTTTTCACTTTTTAACTTTCTAAAAGCAAAAGGACTTTTGAAATAAGCAAAAGTCCTTTTGCTTTTGTTTGCCAAACGGGCCCTAAATCTACATTTAGAAAATAATCACTGTTCCAAATCTAAATGACAAACTCCACCACTTCTTTCTTTGAAACCGCAAGCATCTCCAATACCATTATAAGCTCCATCAAATCCGCTGCTATTAGGCTTCTGTTGTTATGCACTATTACTATGTGCACAATAGCAATTATATTGCTGTAGTTGTGCACTACAGCGGTACCAAATTTCGGTTGTGCAACTTATATTTCAGACATTTAAAACCCTCCACGACCCGTCTACCAAGAATTTTTCTTTTAATGTTTTTTGCATATGACTTATGCTTAAATGTGTAATTTTCAAAAAAAATAAAAATTAACTGTTCTAACGGCTCATCAAAACCTTAAATCTCGAATCGTCACTGAACCAGTTATATTACTGTGAGCTGGATGTTCATATCGTCATGGAACGATCAATAGGAATTCTGACTTGATAAAATTATCTTTATTGTAAGTTAGTTCAAGTGGTGGAAATTGAAATAGAAACATTTTCTCATCCAGGTCCTTGAAAAATTGAAAATCTCAAGAAAAAATGCAACTCCAAACCTCACAAAAATTATCGTTCTCCTCCACCCATTCAACTCGATTTCAAAAACCCAAATTCCAAGCAATTCCAAATCTCAGTTCAAATAAAACCAATGTTTCTTCTCAGCCCCTCGCAATTGAAGTTAGCAATTTAAGTTATTCATTGCTCAACAAGCAAAAAAAGTTCGTTCACATCCTTAGAAATTGCTCTTTTGCGGTTCCAAATGGGCAGCTGTGGATGCTTCTTGGTCCAAATGGATGCGGAAAATCGACACTTCTTAAAGTTTGCTTCTTTTTTTTTTCTTTTTAGATTTCCATTACTCAATTGGTCGTCGATGCAATTTTTGGTTGAACTTTGGGTTTTTTTTGTAGATTCTGGCTGGGCTGTTGCTTCCAAGTGACGGGTGCTTATATGTGAATAAACCCAAGAGCTTTGTTTTTCAAAATCCTGATCATCAGGTATTCGTGCTGAATTGATATTTTTAATACTTTCTGTTTTGGTATTATATGTAAACCATAACTGTGCATAAGTAAGTTCTTTTAGTATGGGTATCAATTTAGCAGTGATATATGAATTGTTTTAAGATGTTGGTAACTATAGTTAAAAATTTTATTATGCATATAGCTTTATATCATTTGCATTATCACAAATTTACAGTTGGTGCTTTGATAAATATTATGTATGAACTTATTATCAGTTTATACATTTGTTTTGTACACTTTCAGGCAGTACTTTTGATGAATATTATGATGTATAAACTTGCTATTGTGTAGGTTGTGATGCCTACAGTGGAGGCAGATGTTGCATTTGGTCTTGGCAAGTGCAATTTAACGCTAGACGAAGTTAAATCAAGAGTGTCTAAAGCTTTAAATGCCGTAGGCATGTCAAGTTATACACAAGTAGGTATTTTACTTACGAAAACATGCTTATATTTGTAGTAGCAGCGCTATATATACTTTGATACAAATACCATTGACTGATTGCTTATCGTATTTAGTAGAGGCCAATTCAAACTCTAAGTGGCGGTCAGAAACAAAGAGTTGCAATAGCTGGTGCTCTAGCAGAAGCATGTAGAGTGTTGTTGTTAGATGAACTCACAACATTTTTGGATGAATATGACCAGGTTCTCATATATGATCGATCTACTTAGAACTGTATTACAATGTGCTAACAACGATACAACAGTGTTTTAAGGAATAAAAATTAGCACCATAATTCAAGCTATGTGATAGCTACAGGTCATCAAATTACAACGTCACTTCTAAAGAACTTCTGATTGTAATGCAACATATTACACATGATGAATGCTAAATAATAAAAATATCAAAACCAACATCAGGAGTGCTATGATTTTGTGTGATAAAACTAGTAATTTTAACAGCCAAAGAACTTGTAAACAACAACTTTAGATAGTCACTTATATAATTCTAGTAAGTATGATATTGCATATGTAAAATGTATGAACACTAGAATAACTATACTCTTATTCGTGGATAAATGGAACTAAACGAGTCCACAACTATAATCTGTATCTACTAATCGATGAAGTATGAGTGTTAATATGTTATTAAGTTCATGCAAGCTGCACATCAATTTTTGAATCTGGATGAAGTAAAGATACCACAAATATAAAGACATGATAACCATTCTTCTAGGGTTCAGCTAAACTCAAACACATTGGTTCTATCTTACTTCTTTAATATTTCCATGATTAATCTACTGGAGATGGATAACAAGAAGTTTACAAAGAGATCTGGACTAGAATTTCTTGAAGGAAAAGATTTCTTCTATTTCCATGATCAATAATCTAGAATGTTACCAAATATCATAATTTATGTATGGTTCTGTCCTTTTTTTCACTTTATAATCATATGGTTCTCAGTATATTAGTAATTCTTTCTAGAGCTAATATTACGAAGTAATAAAGATAGGAGTGATAAAGGCAGTTAAAGATTCAGTGACAAATGATGGAGAAGTTGCTGCATTGTGGGTGACGCATAGGCTTGAAGAACTTGAATATGCAGATGGTGCCATTTATATGGAGGACGGACAGATTCTTATGCAGGGTGATGTTTCTACAGTTGTTGATTTTTTGAAGCAAAAGCAATCTCAATACACCGATCATCTTAATTTATGACGGTACCATCTATCTTTCATTCTTTTCTTTTTCGGTCAGATTTTTAGTTCGAATTTCACTTTTATATAATATTGATGCGTGACCGCACATTTCATCGAGTCTGGTTGTCGTTCTTTTGTTGTCGCATACAAAATATATATTCTTGGCAAGTGAAATTTACATAACGACATTTTATTCTTTGATTGGTTTCTTTATATTCAAAACATTAGTAATCGATGTCTAGATGATTCAGTTTCATCATCTCTATATCAGATACTCTTTAGTTCACCCAACAACAGATCCATTAATGTGTGCAATCCAAGTTTAGAACAAAAGCAGTTTATGATTTTAATCAATTAGTGCATACAAATTTATCTATGTCATTTGTTTACAAGATATGATCAAATCCATGAGACATGATGTATATTAATTTTCATATGGAAGATACAGTATGCATAAAATGCATAAACAACGTATTCAAATTTCAAAATCACACCCAGTACAATTTCATGTGACATGTCATTATGATGAGGTAGCAACGGAAATTTTAATGATATTAATGAGTAGCAGAATGAAGTAATAAAATAAAATCATTTTTCCATGGTACTTACCATAGAAACAGGAAAACATTTCAACTTGCTTGAATTGTATTCAGAATTAAGCTCCAAACCCATTAAAGGAACCATGCTCTCTAAGAAACCAATAGCATCTACCATCTTCAGAAACTATTATCTTTTCCAAATTAAGAATTTCGGACCTACTATAAAATACATAGGAATTTCATTCATGTCTTCGCTTTTAATACACAAAGTGCTATACCTAACCAATCTTCTCCTGCTAAACAAAAGTAGATGCTGATTACAGGAGTACCAAATGGGTTGAGTTAAATTGTAAACGGGTTTGGATGGAAATTAATCCAATCCGTTTAAAAGAAAAAAATGATCCAGTCCATGGGACCCATTTATTAAATAGGTCAATCCAACCCATCCAACTAGTTTAACGGGTAAACCAAACCCAAATCATTCAGCCAATTTTTTAAGAAAACTAGGAAAAACAAAATATGTCAAAAACTACCAATAAACATGCAAATAGCGTCAAAAAGCTTAAAATATAACAAAGTCCGCGACTCAAAAGTAAGACCTGCACTGAAAAACTACTGAATCGTTTAAAAAAGTGTAGCAGGACAGTAAAACTGTAGCGAAATACTTGAAAACAACTCAAAAAACTGTATAAACTAAACTGGGCAACACAAAAACTGCAACGTATCCGAGAACTGCAACGTTTAAATACAACATTTAATACATGACAAAATATAACAATTTTCGTCTATAGAATAAAATAGAAGCTGAAGCATTGATTCACTCAGATCAGTTTTTTGTAATAGAATAAAAGAAGTGGAAATTTCCATGAAAAGTTAACCATTAATGCCAAGTTAGCACTTACTGAATTTAACAAATTAGCACTTACTGAATTTAAACTTAGAAATTATTAACAAAAAAACTTATCAACGTCCAAAAGCGGAGTATAAAGTGTAGATATCTCTTTCGAAACCTTCTTTTGAAAAAGTGAAAGCAGTTAATACCTTTTGACCAGGTGGAGATAGTTAATACTCCTTTTTATTCGCTCAAGCCCCTCTTTCGAATAGGTTGTAGTAGTTGAAACTCCTTCTTTTACAACCTTTCGACTTGGTCAAAACTCATGAATTCCTTCTTATATTGCCTTCCGAACTAGTTAAATAGGTTAGCATCCTTTCGAACGCACCCCCCTTCGAAACAGTTGGTGCTACTCAAAGGTTGGTGCTACTGATCGAGGATGTAATTGAATGGAAAGATTTCGACCTCTTCGAAAGCTGACCTTTTAACAATTTGAGGCTAGAAGCTAAGGCTCTAAGGATATTGGTTGAGCTAAGCGTTTCGACTCACTCTAAAGGCGACCTTTCGATCAAGTCGACATAAGCAGATCGTAAACTGAATTTAACAAGAATATTAAATCAGCTGCATATACAAAAGCAATATAATCTTGCTTTCATTAAGCTAATGTTATACAAATTGATCAAATCCTCAATCTAATTTCGAAATTAGGGTTTACAAATTTAATAAAGTATAAGAATGAAATGAATGAATTCAGATCCCTTAAACCAGACTTCTAGGGTCTTATTTATAAGTGTGGGTTGGTACCTTTCGAATTAGTCCTTTTGACTAGGTCGAAAGGCGGCCTTGGAGACATTTCGTTGCCGTTCACATTTAGGCATCCTTTTGCATTGCTTTTGAGTAGACTTGAGTGCTTCGACTTCATCGAAAGGGGTAGACACGATTCTCTACTTTGTGTTGCTATGTTGCAGGTAAGAAAATGTACGAGCTTTCGACTCTGTCGATATGTGGATTTTTGAAGCTTCGAAGGAGTCGAGACGTCGAAGGTTTTAAAGTGGAAGGTAGCTTTCGATAGCACACTTGCTGATTGACGCGGAACTTCACTAGTGTAGGAGATTACAATATTGAACCTTAGCAAGTTCTTCTTTCTTAATTCTGAACAGTCTCGACTGGTTCGAAAGGCTTATGCTTTCGAAGGGGTGACTAGCAAAACATCCTTCTGTGGAATGTGAATGAGGGCAAAACCTTTAATTTCGAAGGGTTTGGCGTGCATATGAGTGACTGTAATTTGTTGCCTTCGAAAGGTGTTTCTCAACTTATTCGAAGCGTCTTCATACACGTGAAAACATTTGTTTCGAAAGGGAGCAATTGAAGCGAAATGGTACTTTCACCCCCTCGAAAGCTTATATGACATCCAATTTTCGCTATAGCATCCCTTCGACTTATTCGAAAGGCCTTGTTGATGCTATTATCTTTTTTAAATCCTCCTCTCCTACTCTTCTTGGTTTCGACAAGGTTGAACTGAAAATTTGTGGAAACAGAAATATAACCCATATTGCAAGTTGCAACAGAATAAAATCAAATGCAAAATAAAATGTACTATTAACTCATAAGCCTTTTACACATCTGTATTTAATGGGTATTGTTCATGAAGCTGCTGTATTTTATTGGTCAGATATGTTATTCTATCATTGCCAGGAATATTGATATACTTCAGTTGTGATTTATATATCATATATAGTAGACTTTTCAATGTATTTGACATGTTAACAAAATATAATTAGGAATACTAAACTTGATCTCCTATGAAGAAAAATAAAAGTCAAAATGAAAATAATTGTTGTGCCAGGTATTTATCTGCTAATGGTTGACAAAGTATATAAAAATAGATGCAATTCTTAGCTAGTTAAAATAATCAGTCGCCTTGTTGAATCATCTTCACTGAACTGTTGCTAGCATAGAATAGCACATTTTCAACTGTTTCTCTCTGGACATTTGATTTTTATTTTTGAAAATGGTAAACAAAGTTATGGCCCAAGGCCTATAACCCAAAAACAATTTTTTTTTTGTTATTTATACCACTTATTTATTTTATTTTTAAAATGGTAAACATAGTTATGGCCCAAGGCCTATAACCGAAAACTTTTATTTATTTATTTATTGTTATTCATACCACTTACTATTAAATGTTTATAACCACATAAACTTCATGCTTCTATTTGAAATAAACTGATGTTTAGATTTGTACCTTTTTTTTTTTTTTTGGGATACAACACTAAAATTACTATGTAAAAGTTTATACTATGCCTAGCCAAGGTTGATGGATCCCATCTAGCAGGAACAAACTCAATAATGTAACTAAAAAGAGCCAGAGGCCTTCGATCAGTATGAAGATTAAACAGAAATACGAAGGAACCATCAATAGCTAAGTAATTAGTCACACACGCGTCCATAGCGTAAGTACTTCCATTATAATCAAACCTGGTTTTGAACATGGAAAAGAACACAAATTCATTAGGGATAAGTAAATCTAGATACAGGTGATCTGAACCCAGTTTATATTTAACCAACCATGCATGTTATAATTTGAAAATCAATCCTTTTTTGTGGAAACTCATAATTGCTATAGTTATGGATGCTAAAGTCAACTAAGCAGCTTTTTATGTTATAAATCACAATAATATTGGTGTGTCAGACATATATACCCATATTTTGCATTTTAGCAGTATCTCATTCCCTCATTCAGTTAAAAATTATACCTTTACAAATACCTCAATCTTCTTTACAATCTCCTTGAATTGAATTTTTTTGAACCAACCACTACTGATATTCCTTAATGTTTACTGGGTGCGAACAATGGAGCTACTGACATCAACCAAGCAAGATTCACTACAATACATTGATAGCAGAAAAGATCAAATTTAGCAATTTTCAAAATATGTTCCAATTCATCAAGTAATTTAAGTGTAGAATCAAGTCAAGGCAATATATTGCTTAGATGCAGAAAAATATAAAATATACCCTGTTCTTTAGAATCTAAAAGGCAGGAGTCATCCAGCTGCCACCACTGTACTGAATGCCTGACCAACTGAGGTACCCTAAACCTGAACTACACTTGATGCAACAAAGTTTACCCTCCAAAAATCCTTTAACTATTGTTTGCATCACTTTTATAATGTTAAAGAATGTGATGTGATTTTCGCTACAAGATCCATTTATTCACTCCTGAATTGTAATCAAGACTGAGAAATTGATTTTGTATGTATATGTATGTGTGTGTCTATACACACACATCAATGAGGCTTGTTTTTGGCTGCGAGGCCAGGCGTAAGCCTCAAAGTGTTGAGACATAAGTTTTATGGGTAAACATTAAGGCGCAAGTTATTATTGCTTTGTTATTATTAATTTTTGATTAATGCAAAAAATTTAACAATTAATGATATAAAACCGTAAATATATAACAATATAAACACTTGACTTTAAAGAGTTCGGTCCTAATCATTCTTTGTTATTCATTCACAAGTATAAAAATAATTAAAATTATAAATAAATAAAATTTAAGCAAAGATGGGTAGTCTGCTGATCCATATTACTAGGGCAACAAAGTATAAGGGGGCAGTAAAAAATCAAAAAGAAAAAGAAAAAAAAAAGGAAAAAAAAAACTCACAACGAACTCCGTGGCATCGTGCATCGCAACCATCATTCTACCAACTTACGGTTTGTTGTCCATTCTCAATTTTGTATTGCTTTTTTTCTCAAATAAGTAAATAAATCATTTTGGACTAATTATAAAACGTCTAAGAGAGATAGTACTAGTGCGATTTTAAATTGTATCAGTATAGTTACCTTTTTCCAAAATTTTATACGGATGTTGTTTCAAATGGAGTCAACTTCACAAAAAAAAATGATGAAAATGTACACTGCTTCATTTGATCTAATATAACACTTGTGTAAATTTTTGAAGAAAAAAAATTGTATTAATGCGATTTTAATTCACTCGACACAAACATGCAACTTTTTGCCACGTTGACAGAAACATAAGTGACTAATATTTGTATTATGTTTTAGAAAGTGTTTTTAATTTGTAATTAACTAAGAAAGTGGCTCTAATATGCATTTGTTTACAATATATGGCTCTGTCCTTTTTTAATTACTATTTTTACTTTATACTCATATGGTTTTCAATATATCAGTAATTCTTGCTTGAGCTAACACTATGAAGTAATACAGATGGGAGTGATAAAGGCAGTTAAAGATTCAGTGGCAAATGAAGAAGTTGCTGCGTTGTGGGTGACACATCGGCTTGAAGAACTTGAATATGCGGATGGTGTCATTTATACAAGGATGGACAGATTCTTATGCAGGGTGATGTTTCTACAGCTGCTGATTTTCTGAAGCAAAAGCGATCTCAATACACTGATAATCTTCATTTATAAAATTATCATTTATTTCTTCTTTTTTTTTTATTGTGTCAGATTTTTAATTCAAATTTCACTTTTATACGATATTAATGCATGGCTACACATTTTGTCAGGTCTAGGTGTCTGTACAAGAGGAAGACTCATTATTAGTGCAAATATTTCTGGTGAAATAGGCATGAATGTAGACAAAATGATTTTAACTGTGTTTGCCGCTTCTAAATTGTTTGCTTGGATAATTTATACATATTTGTTAGTTGACAGAAATAGAAATAAGCATATGGAACTTTCGTATATTGTTGGTATGTAAAGTTTGTATAATGACGTTCTATACTTTGATTGGTTTATTTATGTCCGTCAGACATAATATATGTTAATTTTACATAGAGGATGCTGTAGAGTTTTTTGCAGCAAAAGTTTCATTATGTTCAGTGTTGCAAAATTGAACTAGACAAAATAATTAATTCTAAACCAATGCATAAGTGTAGTTATTTCAGCATGTAAAAATCCAAAAATTAGAGTAAACAAGTTATTTTTTGACACTAAATTGTATTAGATTTTCAAGTAAAGCAGTAGACGCCTATCAAGTAGTAGATTTCAATGTATAAAGCTGTTCTTTTCCCATGGTCATATATAAACAGTTTCTTATTGTCAAAACATGTCAGAAGAAAATACACTTGCCGTGTCTAAATCTTTTTCACTGTAAAATCCAGAAGCATGCATAATATGGATAAACAACATATTAAAAATTACCCCAATTATAATTTCATCTGACATATCATTATGATACATGTAACAACCGAAGATTTATGATATTACGAGGAATACAATAATAAAATAATAAAATAAACTCATTTTTTCCTTAATACTTGCATAGAAACAGGAAAATATCTCAACTTACTTGTATCAGATTCAGTGTAATTATAAAGTTCTAAAGTCGTTAAAGGAACTATGCTCTCTAAGGAATCAAAAGCTTCTACAATCTTTTCCAAATTAGGAGATTCAGACCTACTGCGAGATACATCAAGAATTTTATTCATGTCTTCGCTTTTGAGATATACAGAGCATAGATTACCAATCTTCTCCTGCTAAACAAAGGTAGACGATGATCGTTCAAACGTAATGATGACATACTTGTAGCTATTTGTGAGATCCGAATATGAGGTACTTAAACTAAGAAGATGTTCAGGAGCAACCAGTGTCCTATCTCACTTGGCCTTTTTCGTGGGCGAGGAATAGATAAGGTCGAAATGTCGAAAATTTAATACAACTTGGATTGTATAGATATAATTTTTTATATTTGGTATTAAATTCCGAGGAAGGAACCCATACCATCTGTGTGAATTTAAAAGGTGATTTCACCACTATTCGATGGATAATAAAGGTTGAACACAAAAATTGATGTTGAGTAGAATTAGTATAATTTCTATGAATCCATTTTACTTGAATACTAACTAATTTGGATTTACCATCTTAGATAATATGGTTTCAACCTATTAAATAGATATGTATTTGAAAAAAAAATCTTTGACTGAGATTTAAATAATGATTTAGAAATTATTTTAATTCCTATGGATCCTTTTACTTAAAATTAATTGTTTTGAGTTTACAGCAAATGATGTCTTAAATAACATTATTTTTGACTCGTTTTAAAAGTCACGATTTGAAAATAAGAAATCTTTGTTAAGATTTAAATAGATGACACAAATTTCACTTTTGAATTAGTATCGCTCACTCGACTTCAATAGTGAAGACTCCGATCAGGTTTCTTGGTTAGAAACCTCTATTATTCTTACACAGCCATATACTATGGTAGAAATTTTCAAAATCATAAAAAAAATTCATATCACGTGTTCACCGTCAAGAATTGAGTGAAAAATCCTTGTTCGGACCAGTGTAAATCACTAAAAAATCATGTACTCGAATCTGGATCAAGAGCAGTTATGTGAATAAAGTGATATACGTACAACTTACGTATTTATTTCATTGGTTTCTTAATTGCACCAAATTCTTTTAATTCACATTCATTTTAAATCATAATCAATTACACCAATAGTATTTCATTTAATACTAAAACCGTTTGTGAATCATTTCATAAAACCATTACTTAAGTTTATAAACATCTTATAAAACACACTTATGTTTATCAACACTTTTTAAACTTAATTTCATATTCATATAACACCCTTCTGCATCCTTAGATTATATATACAATTTCCAAAATTGTTTTACTTAACCAGGGTGTTCAACAATGTAATGGCCCGTAAATTTTAACGATTTTTTTAACGTAATTAACTAAATTTTTGTTTGAAAATAAAAAATTAAATTTAACAATGAAAATTTAATAATTGAAATACGTCTATTTAAACATAGCAAATGGTAAATTTCTATAGAAAAATATGAAAGTTAATTCTGTTATGTAATTTTCAATTTCAATTTAAACTCAATTAAATCAATGGAAATAAAATATTTTCGAAATCCAAGTAATTTTACATAACAAAAATGTCTACTATTTTCCGAGTGAGACGTCGTATTTCGTTTCGTCAAATTTTGACTAATATAGTCCCGTTTATCTTATTTTCGGCGAATTAGCAGTAGTTTGGCAGTAAATATCGACTTTTGATAGGATGATCGTATC
The DNA here is from genome assembly GCA_030765085.1 of Allium cepa. Classification (NCBI taxonomy): domain Eukaryota; kingdom Viridiplantae; phylum Streptophyta; class Magnoliopsida; order Asparagales; family Amaryllidaceae; genus Allium; species Allium cepa. Next base: position 645,247,403 of record CM060939.1, on the reverse strand, counting down.
TCTAGTATCTGTATACCATGCTGTTTGTCTCGTCGTGCTGATCTCCGCAGTATGTTCATTTGTGCATTTCGGTGTCCGGTACGCGGCGAAATCAGTAAAACGATCAACCGTATAGGTACCCGTTCGAGTCTTTTTGTTCTCTGTGTCCATTCGTTCGTTTGCTTCGTAGGAGAAACAAATAACACTAACAATAAATATTTCCTGTATTTAATTCGTGACTTTTCTATTCCCAATTGAATTCATTTATATTGGTTCGTTTCATAAACTCGGTCTCTTCTATTCATTTGTCTATTCATGAAAAAAAAGGTAATACAATAATCTAAATTCGTTCTTAAATTTGTGAAATCTTCTCGTCTCCCTCAATTTATTCTCCTTTACGAAACCCGCTCTATCCATTTTTCATTGGCCGCCACCCATCCAAACGTCCTCCGCCCTATCTGCTGCCTCAACCTGGCCCACTGCAGCAACCACCTGACTCTCCATGTGCCAGCAAACCCCATAGCATAGATCCTCTCCACCGCTTCCACACCCATCATAGTCACGTCCACCCAAACGGCCGCATCCATCATTTTTAAACCCATCAGAGCGCCTTCTGCCATTAGAACCCCACGACCGTCCTTGTCACCTCCAGAGCCGGCCCAGGGGGAAGCCCACCAAGCCCATGGGCTGGGGCAACCCCCCAGGCTTAGGCAACAAAAAAAACAAATTTGATTTCACATTCTCCTCCCGCTCAACTTTCTAATTTTATCGAGCGAAAAAATTTAGGGTTTGGCTCAACTCTAATTCCATTGCTGAATCTCTTTTGTATTTCTCTGTCCATCTCCATTTACTGCCCCGACCATCTTCATTTGTTGCCCCGGCTCTCTATTCTCTATCGTCGAAGAATGCTACTTATTGCTCCCTCCATCTTTCCAGACGAGTTAAGGAAATTTTTTTAATTGCTTTTTAAATCGAGGAATGAATCTTATTAGGTTTATTTAGTTGTTTGTTTAGTGGAAAATACTGAAATTATCTATTTAGTTCAGAAATTAAATGTATTGGATGAGTTTTATTAGGTTGATTTAGTTGTTCGGTGGGAAATATTGACAATTTTAGTTGTTCTAGATGAGTGAATTTAAATTTCCAGACTACTATATGGTTGTTTAGAAATTGGACGAATCATGAACGGATTCCATTTATTTTGTTTAGTTGATTAATTCACTACATTATCTATTGATTAACTTAAATCGGTTGATTAATTCACTACGTGGCACTTGCTATTAAGCATCACAAACTGGCATTGTATTATTCTGTAGGTTGTAGTTTGTAATAAAGTTTGCTTATTATCAAAATGTCAAATATGAGTATTATTGTTCCTTCATGCCATAAGTAAATCTTTTTGTTTGTTCAGGTTGTATGTTAGAACTCATAAAATGAGAGCATATAAATGTAAAGATAGTCCAGATGGATGTTAAAACTTAAAACTCATAAATAGAAAGTATACATAGGAGACGTATACTGGTTAACAAGTGAAGCTGGAATTTAGGCTCATGATGAAACGAACAGGTAATGTTATTCTATTTCATTTTGGTGACATCTCCTGAAATTTTGATTTAATTGGATGTATAACTGCTTTGTTACCTTAGCCAGGCCATATTGATTTATATTTCGTGGCATATTGAAATCAAGCTTAGCAAACTTAAGCAAAGTAGGTTTCATGTATGCTTCCTTCTCATAAAGAAAAAAAACAAAACAAAAAACAACAAAATATAAACCAATTTTTTTTATATAGGAACGGGCAACAAAATTCAATTGTGGCTTAGGCAACGGATTATTTGGGCCGGCACTGGTCACCTCACAATCCACCCCATCACCACGTCAACCCATGCACGCCCAAGCAGCCGCACAATCTAAACAGCCTCGCTCCTCCACAAAACCCAGCGTCTCCTCACCTCCGCATCCATCATCCCACAACCATACACTGTCAGGCCTCCGCCTCCCATCAGCTAAGATGTCCATCGCCACCCTTCTTGAGCAACAACCCATAGCCAGAAACCAAGCACCGTCACCAACCACAATCCCTCTGAGCTCCGCCCCTTCTCCGCCTCACGCCTCCCGACCAGACTACAAAGCAATCTCATCGCCGAAGCTTTTCCCATTTGCAGCCAAGCAGCCTTCTTTTGTTCACACATGATTACTGTTTAGGTATTGAAACAAAAGTATATTATGTATATAGATTTCGTTTTAAATTTTTTATATGTGTTTGATTTTAGGATATATATATATATATATATATATATATATATATATATATATTAATTTTAATATGTGTTTTTGATTTTGAAATATATATAATGATTTTTATTTTAACATGTGTTTTAAGTATATAATATGTTATGTTGCGTAAATGTAAGTATTTTGAAAAGTATATACACACACACACTATGGTTTTTATGTTAATGTTTAAAAATGTATTTAAAGAAATTTTTGAAAGAAATGTATAGATTTTTATTAATATTGATTTTAAAGATAATATATATCGATATCTTGATTTTTTAAAAATATATAGATTTTTCTACTTTATTTGATGTGTTTTAATTAAACAATGATTTTTGAAATATATATAGATTTTATTATAATATGTGTGTAAATTAAAATATGATTTTAATATATATATATAGTTTATATATATAATTTCACCTATATAATTGATCTTTATCAAATCTAGTTTATCGTGCGTTGCTTTTGTCTCGCCGCTGTCCAAATTGTTCGCAGCAGCATTTTGATTTGCTTGTGTGCGTATTCGTCTCACCATCTTCGCCATCGTTGTTCTTTAGCCTCGAAAGGTGAGTAATCACTCACGATTAACATTCTTAAACTTAGTAAATTTAGTTCACTTGAAATGACGATTGAGATATGCTGTTAAATTTGAATTGTTAAGTTATTTAATTGTTAAATATGATATGCCATTATCTGCAATATGACACCATAACCTATTGTGTATATTATATTTACATTGTTAATGATGATATATGCATGCTAATGATATGTATGTCATTTTATGTTATTATTTCACTTGTTCTCACTCTGTAAGTTCTCTGTTAATTTAGAATTACCTATGGGTTGAAACGATACATACCCGAACGGCCTTGTAGAATAGGGAAAAATCGTTATGGGTTGAAATGATAAACCCAAGTGATTTTCATTGATTTTGAATCTGAGGATTGTGGGTTGAAATGATATATATACCCGTAAATATTTAAATTGCGGATTGAAATAATAAATATCCGTATCACTTGAACATAGGATGAAAAATTATATACGGACACCTTTGGTCTATATTTTGAAAATGATTTCCAAAGTTTGAAAGAAATACACGGGTTTGATAATTATTGATTTTAAATTACAACATAAATATTTATTTTAATATGTACAAAATTTAGATTTTTAAATTATATGTTTTGGAAATTTTAAATTTATAAATTTAATTCTAAAATGTAAATTACAAATTTTTACTTATAACTTCATTATTTTTAAAATATATAAAATAAGATTTAAAAATAGATTTAATAATAATAGAATTTAATTTAATTTAATATAATAAGATTTATTAGGATTTAATTTAACTATATATATATATATATTATGTTTAAAACATTTATTTAGAATTTATATTAATACTTAAAATAGTAATTGAATATTTAATTTCGATTTAAAATTGTAACTTGAGATTTTATTTAAATATTTATAAAAGGTGATTAACTGAATAAGTTCAAATTAAATATAATTGAAATTGAATATTGCATATTGATTAAATTGGTAACTTAAGATTTTATTGAAATTGATTAAGTGAATATTTCAAATTTAAATAGAACTAAAGTTGAATTTTTGAAATATAAACGAAATTTATCAAATTGAGTTATTGTAATTCCTTTGAATATTTAAACTGTGAAATCTATTGAATTGGAAATGGCTTGATTGTAGTTCAAACCTGGATTTGAAAGTGATATAGATTAAAAATGGTTTATTGAATTTAATTTGAAATTATTGAACTGAGATTAATTTAAATTGAATTTTTAGGACATAAGTTGATTTGAATTGATTTGGAAGAAAAATTCCAACTTGAAAATATTTTTGGATATACATTTTTTAATATATTAAACTATTTTATTATATAAATAATTTTAATCTGTAATCTATTTTTAAATATATATATATATATATATATATATAAAATATTTTATTATAAACTAATTTAATCTATAAACTATTTATATATATATAAACTATTTTAAGTTGGAACTGCTATGATTTAGATTTAATGGATTTAAATGCGAATACTTTGATATTATGGTTTAACCCATTTAGTGGTTATGATTTGGAAATAAATATGATTTAAAGTGATATGTTTTTGGAAGTGAATAATGGTTTCGAAAATGATATGATTTTTGAAATAAATATGATCTTTTGATATGAAGTATGAGCTGTTTGAAATGATTATAAAAGCGATTTTATAAAATGACCACGGTGTGAAATAAGCATTTGGTTGTGTAGTATGAAACGAACAATTTGGTTGTTTAGTGTGAACTTTTAGAAGACAAACAAGCTTTTCTTCATTCATCGAGACAAGGAACGACTCTCTCACCTCAATATGCTTCATCCTCGAGCTGAACGTCAGATTTTCAACTAAGTGAAATGCACTCTGACTATCACAGTACACATCCACGCCTTCATATACGAAGCCCAAATCACACAATAATCGCCTCAAATAAATTTTCTCCTTACCCTCTTCAACCGCAGCTATGAGCTGTGCTACTGTAGTAGACAAAGCCATAATCGTCTACAACCTCGCTCGCCAATTGATCGCTGTCCCACCAATAGTGAACACATATCCGGAGGTCGACTTCCTTCGATCTCTATCACCGGCATAGTCGGAATCATAAAATCCAACGAAGCCGAAATCTCTTCCTCTGCCGCCAAAGACAAGTTCATGGTTTGGAGTTCCTCTAAGGTAACTGAAGATACACTTCACTGCTTCCTAATGCGTCTTTTCTGGATTTACCATGAACCAACTCACCAATCAAACCGCTGGTGCAATGTCAGGCCTAATACAGATCATGGCATACATCAAGCTGCAAAATACACTTGCATATGGGACATTCATCATATAAGTCTTGTCTTTTTATGAGATCAGAGAGCTTTTACTAAAAACCTGGATGTGCAAAGGCATGGGTGTACTGATTGCCTTTGCCCCTTCTATGCTAAACAGAGCAAGCACCTTTCAAATGTACTCCTTTTGAGCGAGGCTCAAAAGTCCTAGCTTTTTACCCCTTTGGATTTTTATACCCAAAATTTTCTTTGCTTCTCCAAGGTCCTTCATTTCGAATTCCGCTTTTAGCCTTCGCTTTAAATTATCGATTTCATCTTTATCCTTGGAAGCAATCAACATATCATCCACGTACAAGAGTAGGTACACCCATCTACCATTCTTTAAATGCGTGAAGTACACACAAGCGAATTTGATGCTACGATCAAAACCAAGTGAAAGCATACAAGAGTCAAACCTCTTGTACCATTGTCTAAGCGACTGCTTAAGTCGATACAAAGACTTCTTCAATTTGTAAACCCAATTTTCTTTCCCATCTACAATAAATCCTTCTGAATGCTTCATGTTGATGGTCTCATCCAAGTCGTGTTAAAAAGTGGTTTTCACGTTCAGTTGCTCCGACTCCAAGTCATGAGCTATGACGATAGCGAGCAAAATGTGGATGGACGTATGCCTCACTACTGGAAAGAATACCTCATCATACTCCAATCTCTTTCTTTGTGAAAAACCTTTAGCAACTAGTCTACCCTTGTATCTCCCATCATCCTTCACCTTGGACACCCACTTGCAACCTATGGCTCGGCTTCCTTGAGGAGGTGGTACCAAATCCCAAGTCCTGTTCTTTTTCAACGACTCTAACTCCTCTTCCATAGCGCACATCCACTTCGAATTGTCACATGAATTCAAAGCTTCATCAAGGTCAAGCGGCTCCTCAATAACCATACGTAGGGCATAGTCAAACTGATCACAAAGACTAAGGTTTGCATACTGCCAATCACCAAACCTTTCGGGCGGCCTAATAGTCCTACGAATGACCCGGGTAGGTACTGCTTCGCCTGAACTCCTTTCAGCTCCACCTTGAACTGAACTTCCTCTAGATTCATGCACATCACCAGCATTACTAGAAGGTACCTATGGACTATCCTGTGATGTTTCATCAACTGTGTTTTCCTCAACAGCATCAACAACAACTCTACTCCTTGGCTGGAACACTAGAACTTCTTCCATCTCCCTAGGCCTATCAGAATCTTCTGATGTGGTAGTAGCTTCTCCTTTAGAACGAACACAGCAGACTCATCAAAAGTAACATGTCTGTAATGAACAATCTTTCGATCAAAAAGGCTCCAAATTCGATACCCTTTAATACCATTGATGTATCCCATTAGTATGCCATTGTATGCTCTAGACTCCAACTTGTCATCACCTGTCTGGTGAACGTACACAGGACAACCAAAAATTTGAAAGTAACCAAGATACACTGCTTTACCTCTCAACGTCTCCTCTGGAATATTTCCATCTATGGTTGAGCACGAAATTCGATTTATGATATGCACCGCAGTTGATAATGCCTCATCCCAAAAACCTCTAGACAAGCTCGCCGTCAATCTCAAGCAACGAGCCTTCTCTAGTAGAGTCATGTTTATCCTTTCTGCAACCTCATTGGATTGCGGATCACCAGGTGTAGTGAAATGTCTCTGAATGCCATGTTGTCTGCAAAAGTCGAGGAACTCCCTAGAGAAAAATTCACCGCCATTATCAGATCTCGACACCTTCACCTAAAACCAGATTGGTTCTCAAAAAGCGCTTTCCAGTCTTTAAAATTCTCAAAACTCTCTAATTTGGCCTTCATCACATACACCCATACTTTCCAAGAAAAATCATCAATGAAAGAGATAAAATCCTTTGCTCCTCCAAGAGGTGTAGCAACCAGCCCCCAAACATCTGTATGCACGTACTCAAGTACTCGCCTCGATCTATGGAGTCCAACTCCAAAATATACTTTAGTTTTCTTTCCTAACACACACTTCTGGCAAAATTCCATTTTGTTTAAGCTTTCTCCTTTGATCATCTTCTATCTTCGAAGCAACTCTAATCCCTTCTCTGAAATATGACCCAATCTGAGATGCCAAAGCTTTGCGGCATTCAAAACATGAGAACTGTCTACTCCAACACACGACTCTCCAAGAACTGTGGTTCCTTTTAGCAAATACAGATTTCGGAACACATCTTCTTTCATTAGAACTAGTACACCTCTCGAAACCTTAGACTATCCTTCTCGATAGTTACCTTGCATCCCAAAGAAGCCAATTGTCCTAAAAAAATTAAGGACTTCCGAAGACCGAGAACATACCAGACACTTGTCAAAGTGCGTATCGCTCCATCAAACATCCTAATCCTCACTGTACCTTCACATATTGCTCTACAACTAGCATCATTACCCATAAGAACAGAGCTTTCCTCTCGTCCAATGAAAGAACTGAAGCAATCCTTATTAGGTGCCATATGGAAAGACGCCCTCTAGTCCAGCACCCAATGGTCTGAGATATCTGATACTGCTGTAGACAACACATCGTCAAATACAGACTTCTCCACCGCAAATGATGAAGATCCGCCTTCTTCGTTCTTCTTCAAATATGGACGATCCTTTTTTCAATGACCATGTTTCTTGCAGATAAAGCACTTCTCGTCCTTAAACTTTCCTCTCCTGCCATTACCGGGCTTCTTGGACTTGGAATGCCCTCTAGAGTTCCGATTCTTCTTATCATCTCTACCTCTTTCAACAAACAGGCTGTGACTACTACTTCTACCTCTACTTCCTTCACTCATCATCTTCATATGATCTCTCAAGCCCTCAAATAGAAGGCCTGACTTCACATCTTCCACTGTCAATGTGTCTCTAGCGAAGATAAAGCTGTTAGCGAAACATGTGTATTGCTCCGGAAGAGAACACAAAAGAATCATTGTCATTTTATCATCATCTCTCTTCAAGTGAACAGTCTTCATCTTTATTACAAGATCATCGAAAAAATTAAGATGTTCCTTCACTAAAGTACACGCTCTTATCTGCATGGTGAAAAATGTCTTCAGCATTATCAAATGGTTAGTCATAGATTTCTTCAAGTAGAGATTTTCTAGCTTGGTCTAAACGCCTCTAGCAGTGGTCTCACTGCTAATCTCTGAGATAACATTCTCTCACATAGCTAGTTGTAAAGTAGTAAATGACCATTTCTCCATCTCCTTCCTTTCAGCGACCGAGATGTCTGCCGTCAACTCCTCAGGGGCAAATACTACAGGATGGACTTCATTCTTCATTATAATAGCCTTCATCCTCCATTACCACTTCTCGAAGTCTTTATCGTCATTCCATTTTTCTATTGCCAACTGTGATCCTGACGCAATATACATCTCTCTAGTATAGTGTCTTGTAACAACTAGAGTCGCTTCATCTCCTGGCATAGCATCTAACACTCCTCAGTCAACCTTGCAGCTCCGATACTAGACTATTGGAGATATCCATCTAGATGATCAGTCTAAGGGAATAAAAATCCAACGCAGTAGAAAAATAACAAACTGGATCGTGATTGTAGTGAGACGATACAAACAGAGATAAACACCAAAACAGACAGTCACAGATCTATGCAATACAAGAAATTAAATAACACCAGTTTTTATAGTGGTTCCACTACCGCTAGGCAGTGTATGTCCACTTAGGGCGAGGAGATTTTATTAATAATTGAAGATTAGACCTACAAGATTGATTAACTTTTGGATAATATACATAAGAAGAATTTACAATACAGACAAGATTCTACGGAGTTTTAGCTCTCAAGAATGGCTCTGAAATTGGCTGAAATTAACTTTCAATTTCAGCTGTCATTGTTGTCCAGAAGCTCCACTATTTATAGAGTGAAGATATGAAGAGGCGTAGCTGCTGTATGGAAGCTCAGGATTTGGTTTGGCATGTTTGGTCCGTCATAAGGCACTTGACATGTGGTTCGGCATAGTACACTTCAAGTCTGGACCGGCATCTCCCAATTGCCAAACGAGAAATCTAGACCGTTCTTTTTCTTCGCCTACTTGATTCGGAAAATACCGAACAGAATGTTTCGTTCGGCACCACCAGATCACTGAACGACAAATTTGGTTCGGTCTTCCTTCACCGCTCTAACCCAGTGCCGCTCCACTTCTCTTCTTTACCGAATGAAGTTTCTCGTTTGGTCTTCTTCAATCATCGACTTAAGTCTCCACCGCTCTAGAACTCTAGGGCGGAAAATCCAAGCAACCCCGAACCACTGATCTGGCCCGGCAAATCAGCTTCCTCCACCGAACCACTTTGCTGGTTTGGTCTTCAGCTCCTGCTCCTAGAGCTTCGGCTTCCTCCTCCATGTGCTTCTTCAATGGCCTCTTCCTAAATTCAGGTATCATCTTTAACACGTTTGCTAGCCTTTTTCGAATTTTCTACTCCAGTCCAGATATCTCCAGACATTAGACTTGACTTTTGCATTAATCTGGAACTCCTTACCTTTATCACAACTCAGTTGCCTTCATCTTCAGCCGCCTTTCTTCCAAAGCTTGAAGCTTTGTTCAGTATGTACGATAAATGCACCTCTTTAACCTTGAATCAGATTCAAAAAGGAATCTAGTAATGAGGCCAGGGAGATTATCAACGAAGCATCAAACAACAATACTGCCTCCAACAAGCCTTGGGTTGCTCACCAAATAGTAGATGAAGCGCCTAGTAACGACACTGATACATTGCTTTTAGACCCTTATGTATAGCTTCCCATAGTAAGTTGGAAAAACTTTGGCTAGTGCACCTAAGTATTTAGTAGATGCAAATACTAGTGCATCTAACCATGAAAACTAGATCTTCTCAAAATTTGAGAGTGTTTCCAAGTACCGTGCTAAAGAAAAGTAATGGGTAAGTTCTGAAGTCTAACTCATAATAGTTTTGATATACTGTGTGATCAGGACAGTGAGGAATTTATGTTGAGAGTGGGTAGTGATGTTAGTGAAATTCAACTAGAATGGCTTGAAACTGTTTCTAGGGATGGTGAAGTGAATGGCTGCTTAGTAACAGGTGAGATGATTTCATCCTCAAATGGTGGACGGGTTACTAAGTAGGGAGAGATTAGTGAGCAGTGGAGATAATCTTCTAGGTACTGACAAGTTGAACAAAGGTAGGAGGAAAAAGTGTTTGGCTTTTGTTAATGCATATGAGATGCAAAAGGAAAATCTTGTCCCTGCTGTTGATGATACATCGTACGATGTGCATGTGTTGTCGAGGTTAAGCTTAGAGAGTAAGGGAATTCTGGCTGTAGGGAAAATAAAGGTGGTGTGGGTTTTAAAAAATTAAAAGTGAAGGAAAGTGAATTTCTTGTTAAGGTAGGAGAAGCTGAAAATGCACGTATAAGACATGTTGCATTGGATTCATGAAACAAACACTTAGAAGGGTATGCTGGTGACATAATACATCGGCTAATTGAAAGGAATAGTTATTTACAGAGAATGTTGATGTATATGCAGCGATTGCTATTGAACTAGAATCTAAAATAGATAATGGTAATTTGACCGACATTGTGGATGTGGCTACTCAGCTAATGGGATCAGAGGCATTGGCCTTGTACGGAGCACTAAGATCGGAGCTCTACTCGGAGATTGCAGTGCAGGATGCGCTGAGCTCAGATTGGCTACGTGATTCTTCAATGGAGGCTAAACGCTCTTCAGTGAAAAGATCCATCGCACATGGTGGCTCGGCGAGAAGGAGTGCACAGGTGCAGGGGGCTCCTTCGACTTCGACTACTAGTGCTCCACGCTCTAGCTCAGGTTTGATTGATATTTTAGGTAGCAATTATAGTCCTATTGTACTGAACGAACTATCTACTTCTATGTTAGATCTAGCGAAGAAGACGGGTGTTGACTTTAAGCTTGATGAGGCTCATGTTGACTTTATTAGAAACAAAGAAACAAAGTGGGTTAGATATTTTAGATCATCTAGTTCTTTAGTTAGAATGTTAGGGGTCTTCACGACAAAAAAAAACGTTACAAAATTAAATCCTTTTTAGAAAATAATTACATTGATATAACACTTTTACAAGAAACTCAAATAGAACTTCCTGACTACCATTTTTATATAAGTCTAGAGGACATTTACATCAGTAGCTGTGTTTGCCTTCTTGTCGGAGGTAGCTCGGTTGGGTTAATGGTGGATTGGAATCATAACCGTGTTAAAGTTTTGCAATTTATCAAAAACAATCACTCAATATTTTCACAGACTTAAGAGATGACTCTCTCTTAAACGTCGCCAACGTCTACAGACAACACAATAAGATCAATAGAAGGATCCTTTGGAGCGAGTGCCAAGAGTTAGGTCTCTCAATGCCGGTCCTTGTGTATTGGGAGGACTTCAACATGACTGGATTTTTAGGCCAGCGTTTGCCCTGAGAGGGTAACTTCTCCACAGTGGAAGAATTCGACCAGTTTATTGCTAGCGGTAAATTGATTGAATTACCTTTGAGCAACATAAGATCCACATCTTCGAATAAAAGAGAGTCCCCTTCGTAGGTCATCCTCGAACGTTTTTTCATAAGCCAAGAGATGGAAGATAGGTACCCAACATCGTGAGTTAGAGGTCTTCAAATTGTGTACTGTATTCACTGACCTCCTATTCTTTCTTGCGAGCGTCATTGCATTTTTCAAAGTACCTTCATATTTGAAAAGATATGTTTCCTAGAAAGTAATTTTACTAACTTAATTACCAATAAATGGATTTCTATGAGCCATGATAACATTAAGTACTCTGAAAATATCACTAAAGTTTCCATTATTATGCTTAGGGACTTAAAAATTTTAATAACCCGGTGTTGAGTAGTAATTAATCAAGGTCAATAATAGAAATTTAAATAATTAATTTAGTTTTAAACAATAAACTGTGAATGATTTAGGATTTAATAATGCATTTATATGGAACTTTAAATAATAAAGTATTTTTGAGATTTATATTGATAATTTAAATTCTAAATTACTTTGAAGTAAATTAAAAAGGTGAATTAATAATTTTCACTAAAGACAAACAGAGAATTTGTAGTTCATTTTATTAACTAAATTGGGTTAATAAATATTCTAATATAATATGATTAATATTTTGTATTAATTTTAAGCGAATAAATGGAACTGCAGTTTATAAAGTTATGTAATCATAAATAAAGAGTAAATGTGATTTCATTTGGGAATTTAAAATATAATTATTTTGTGTAATGAAGTAAAAGTGGTATAATTAGGTTGTTAATCATTTTTGAGCCCAATTGATTTAGCCCAAACACCAATTTTATAATTTCTAGATTATTCTATATCCGAAACTTTTCCAACTCTAAGCATAATATCTCATATCTCACTTTGGTTACTGAATTTCATTTTATCATCTTCCAATAAAAAGCTTAAAACTTAATTTCCACTTCTAAAATAAAATAGAATGGAATAAAATTGTATAAATCCCTAAATCAAGAAAATAAGCTTCTCAACATTATATCAATCATTGGTTAAGGAGAAATCAAAGCTTTGATCCTATAAGAGGAAGCAGTGGAAGAAGAAGAAAGAATGCGTTTCTACTTCCAAGTGAGTGATCTAACTTAAAAATCTATGTCAATGTTGAATTCTTGGATGAGTATATTGTTGTTCCTTGTATGTATATCTAATTTGTGATTGACCACCGACCAACCGGTTGACTACCAGCAGTCAATCGGTGGTGCCCCCAGTGCACTAATATGCCTACGAATTTATTTTATAAAATATGAAATAAAACAATATATACACACACACTTTGTGATTTGAATTATTGACTGTGTTGAAATTATTTTATGGTTTGAGTTTATATAAATTTTGAAATGCAAAGGAATAATTTTAAAGATTATTAGTTTATTTTAAAGGGTATTTACTTATAGAAAATTGAGAAATGGCTTTTATAACTAAATGATTTGTAAAGTGACTTTGGAAGTTATATATATGTATAAGTATTTTGAAATGAATTTAGCATTTAATCTGTGTTAGTGATTATTTAAATAAAATGAATGTATTATTTATAATATAAATGTTTAAAAAAGTATTGTTATTGGAAATATAATAGTTGATTTCAGAAGTATTGCTATTTTAAAAATATAGTATCTTTTCTAATTAATATTAAATGTTTTGATGATTTAATTTCTATGTAACGAGGAATCTGAATAAGCGAAGTTGCAATATCATCTGGTATTGGACTTTCTGTAATATTTTTTTGATTATTCTTTGAACTTATTATATAGAATAATTTTTTTGGAGATTCTAGATTATGAGGAATTTGAGTAAACAGAATAGTAATACCACTTGGTATGAGACATTTGGTAATATTTTTTTGGTTATCTCTATGACTCATGCTATAGAATATTTTGAGGAAGCGAGTTTGACTTGTGAGCTCTAAATAAACAGACTAGTAACATACGGTGGTATGAGATTTGGTTGTTCTTTGCTTGAGGATAAGCATAATGAGATTATGATGTGGAGCTAACTGCGATGAGCAAGGCTTCATCCCTATTGCCACGTGTTGGCATATTTATATGGCTGTTAATCAGCTAATACACACACGCACATATATCATATATATAAGTATTATCTATTTTTTTATCGCTGTCCAACTCTCTTTATGACGTGGGAGTGAACCAGATTTAGCTAATATCCACTCTAATGGCTTGACTACGAGGTCGTGCTTTGAATTTGTGACGCTCTATTCTTATAGTTTTGTGCTAACATTGTGTGCATTCGCCCCTGTGTCACCTAGGCCAGCCGTCTGTTTCCATAAGGGCATGCAACGGGTCGTGACTGAGTTGAGTCCTCGCATTGACGAGCACATTGATGGATCTATTCACGATACTGTAGAGAGGTAACTTAAATTATTTAGGCCATGTCAGACGGACACCTGTGTAGTCTTCTGGAGCAAGCGTGTGCTATTAGTCTTCGTCTGGTTCTGGTGTGTGTGATAGATAGACATGGGTTATTTATATACCTTACTTGAGATGATAAGCTATGGTTATACCTGAGACTATGTCTAGTGTATGTTCAATCCTCGTATCCTTCTTTGGCAATCGTCGCCAAATATATTTTCATAGGTGTATGTCGCCATTTATATGTTTGGATGTTTGATGATTCTTATCATTTTGTGAGTTTGAAAAACCTGGGAATGTCTACTTTATACTTAATTAGTGCATTGTTGTGTGCTAGCCCAACCCTTCTTATTGAATTCTCTACTTCGAAGATGATATTTTGTCATTTATGATTGAGAGATATACTTAAGCATTGTTGTGTACTAGCCTGACTATACCGGATATATATTGAGTATTGATGTTTTCTGGATTTTGATGATTTTTATGTAGATGATTCACCCATTTGATATCAATTCTATGATTCTTTATTTGATGTGATTTATACGGGTCATGACATCTTTATGCATGGTTTTGTTATACACGACATTTTGTGATACTTTGGGAATTATTTATGATAATAGAACCATATACCATGCATATGTTAGTCTATATATACACACACATTGACATATAGTTGTTGTCTTGAGTTATTTTGACGATGTTATCATATTATTATATCCAACATATACTGAGTTACATATGTACATTGACTTCTATATTTAGACATAATCTGACCCATGTGTTATTTACATAATACTCGGGTCAGTCCGAGACATTTCAAGTACAGGTACAATGTGACCAACTTCTATTTGTGGGCATAGTAGAGACATGATTCTTAGAATTGTTGTATATTATTCTTATGTGGTAGGTAAATTATATGCTTGTTATTATGATATATATATAACTTATATACATTGTTTTACATTGAGGTAGTGGACATTTGAGATATTTTGTATTCGCATTTTTCTTATATACTGCGATATTGACTTTGTGTTCTTTATCATTTACCGTATATTGTGCCTTGTTCTATCTTGGAGACACACTTGTTTATTTCTTTGTGCTGATACTGTGTACGTATAGGTGATTTACTTATTCGATTTGTAAAATACGTACCAGTGTGAGTCCAAGGGAATATTCTCGTGTGTACCCCACGCAGCATCATTCTCCATGTTATTCGACGATATTACTTAGTGACACTCTTGGATAGTTTGGATATAGAGGTAGGGTGTTTACAGAATCTTTCTTAAAAAATGGAACAAGGACGCTTTTGAAAAAAAAAGAGAACTTACTTTTAGAAATTCTTAAATTAAATAAGATGGAGGAATTAAGAGCACTATTTGCTTCATAACAAAACGTGCTCTCAAACCTTAAGGAAGAGCTTGACAAGGTAATTAGAAGTAGTGGTCCAAGGTCCAATGAATGGACATGAGAGATAAAAATACCAAGTTCTTTCATAGTATAGCTAATGGTCGTAAGCGTAACAATACAATAAACTCTTTACATATTAATAATCAAGAAATTTTTGATTAGGACGAACTTAACGAGGCCTTTACTAACTATTATAAAGAGAATTTTAGATCTATTAAAGGGCACAGAATTAAAGCAAGGTAAAACAATTTATATCCTATTAACTCTAGGATTTCTTTCGATGAACTAGATAGTCCATTTACGTAAGAGGAGATCCTTGGAGCTATTAATGGCATGCCTAGTGATAGATCGTCAGGATCGGATTGATTCCCCATATTATTCTATAAAAAAATTAGCGTGTATTAAAATACGACCTAATTAAAATATTCAATGAGTTTTACAATAATAATCTTGTAGTAGTAAGATTTAACTTTGCCAACACAATTCTTTTTCAGAGGAAAGTGGGAGCAATAGAGCTATTGGATTTTAGACCTATTTTGCTAATAAAGTGCCCTCTTAAAATTATTTATAAGGTTCTAGTGAATATGTTAAGCACTAAAATGAACAAACTAATTGACAATTACCCAATATGCTTTCATTAAGAGTAGAAAGATCATAGGTGGGGTAGCGGTAGTCCATGAATTTATCAGTTACTGTTGCAAAAATATTATCACTTGTACCCTCTTAAAATGCAATTTTGCTAAAGATTTTGATTCAATAGACCGTTTCTTTCTTAATGATCTACTGTTTGCCAAGAGATTTTGTACAAAATGGGTAAATTGGATTATGACCTTGCTAAAACAGGAAACTCTATTATAATAGTTAAATGAATCTTAGGAAATATAATTCAATCCAAATGTGGTTTTAGGCAAGGAGACCCATTGTCGCCTCTGCTTTTCAACCTAGTGGCCGAAGTCTTCACTAGGATCGTCAGGTTATTTATCACAAACGGGGTTCTACATAGCATAGGCAATGATATCATCGGAGATGGACTATCAGTCCTCCAATTCGCCGATGATACCATGTTTTTACCTCACATCTGCCTTGCCTTGTCATAGCTCTTAAGTTTATTTTTAAATGCTTTCAGACTTAAAATAAAATTTGGCAAGAGCTCGGTTTTATTCTTAAATGTGTTAACATGGTCAAAAATCTTATGACCAATACCCTCAACTTTAAAATTATGAAGTTCTCGATTGACCATCCAAACTTCAAGATTAGACCAACAAAACTAAAAAAAGAGGATTAGCAGGTGATAATCGATACAATTAAGGAAAAATTATCGAATTGGAATAGCACATTTCTATCTAAAGCGGGCTTAATCATCTTCATCAACTTTGTCCTTTCATCCCTTCTCATTTACTGGATGTCATACGAACTCTTTTCTAAATGGGTAATTGACGAAATAGATAAAGTTGGAAGAAATTTCCCTTGGAGAGGTGACGTTCTTGTAGCAGCATTGACTGTTTAGTCAACAAGGAAACAATTTGCAAATCCAAACAGGAAGGAGGCCTAGGAATCATTAACCTTCATAATCCCAACATGTCTGTATTGGGAAAATGACTATGGAAATATAATAAAAACAACGAAATCTAATTTGGAAAGAAAGAATTTCTAACCAGTTTTATGGTGGAACTTGCAACCTTCATCACATCATCTATAACCCCAATAATATATCTTACTTTTGGAAATCCATCTTAATTTTTTGATACTTTTAACCTTGGTATTAGTCACATAGTCCATTTTGGGAACAATACTTCCTTTTGGCATGATAATTGTATTTCAGCTATGCCTTTGAGAGTGGAATTCAGAGATCTTTATGATATTTCCAATTTTAAAAATGCCTTGATTTTTGAGGTATCCACATCTTATAAAGAATTTTCATGGATCTTTATTTTCAGCCAAGCCCTACAAGGTACTACATTCACTCAATTTGTAATACTTAGTGCATTGCTTAAACTCTAAAACTCAGATAATCAAAGTGATAATAAAATTCGTGTTGAAAAAATAGCAATTATATTCCCCAAACTTATTCTACAAATTCTTTAATTTCTTTGAGATGAAGGAAACGACTTTCTGACTAATTTAGAAAGTTAATGCTCCTCCTAAAACAAAGATACACATGTGGCTATCCCTTCACAACAAATTAAACACAATTGAATTTTTAAAGAAAAAACCTAATTTAAGCTAATAACTGTGTTTTTTGTAACTCAAACTTAGAAAACATAACATGTTTATATTATAACTACCCGTTGGCCTCTTTACTTGTAAACACTCTTCATCTTTGAATACACCATAACTACCATGGATTTCAATTACAATCACGACTGGGGCGTCCTTAGAAATCAATAAGCCCATTTTACAGAATTTTGTTGGATACTATTCTCACAACTACTTGTTGGTATCCTTGGTTCGAAAGAAACCAAAGGATGTTTAACAGTACTTGGACCTCTCTTGACAACCTAACTTATGCTATTGCATTATTCGTTTACAATTGGAGTGCGAACCCTATCTACAAATTTAAAAAAACATATACTATTTAAGGAATTCCTAAAAAAAGTAAAAATAGGATTGACACCTTAAAGGTAAAAATTGTTCACAATAGTAGGACATATAGTATGGCCATAAGCTCCAATCCAATCGATCATATTAACATAGTTAGCCACTTGAGCACCTCACACTTGCTTGATTACTAAAGATTCTTTCCTTTTGTGTACCTTTACCATAGCACTAACACATGTATATACATATTCTTATATACATATGTAAGGCCAGGACTTATATCTTTGGTTGATAATTTCAGGCTTAGCAGGCTATTGCAGTTAGATAGATTATGCCATGTCCACTTTCCTTCAGTAACAATTTCCTTTTTGTTCCTTAAATATCAACACTAATACGTCCAAGATATTCGTGTATCGAGCATCCAAGTAACGAAATGATATATTGTAAGGGTAAAATAAAAAGAAAATATAACAAGAAAAATGAGAACACAATATCAGAATCTCACAGTGGAACAATAACATATTATATCAACAATAGTACAAACTGTCACTCAAAGATACATAGCATTTCAGAGTTACTAATTAGAGTACAATCATCAGCATGGACATTTATAACAGTCTATCCTTACAAATGTTGATAAATACATAATAATAATGCAACGAAAATAAGAATACTATGGTAGGTGAAACATCCAGTCGTCTCTTTGAGCTCAAACGAACATCAATGAAAACCCGTCTTTCTTAGACTACTCGAAAGAGTACCCAGGAACTAAAGGAAATATAAAACAATGAGTCAGACATAATTCTGATATGAGAAACTTAATAAATATATGGCATATATGATAGTACTTTTGAGATGCATGGAATGCTGTAACTGTAACGATCCTGACTCGGCCTTCGAAAATCGGCACTGAATATATCACCCGTATTCAAATGCCGCATATCCAAACGTCGAATCTGGTTCGCCGGAGCTTATAACACATTAAGTACAACAACACAACAAAAGAAAAAGAATATACATCATTGATATACAACATTCGATACAACAATGATACAATGAATATCACATAATCAGAGATACATAACAACAGAAAGATTTACACCAATAAAAAAGGCTTCAAAGAAAACCAATGTCCATATTGCAACTCCATCTCTAATGCTTCAAAACCAAATAGTTCAACTCAAATTGCTTCGAAGATTCCGATCCAATAAGCTTGAACCACCATCAAACTGAACTAAGCAAATGCGATCCCCAATGCGATTGCCAAAATCCAAAGACTCGAAAGATATCGAAACAGAAAGCTGAAGGCAACCGAATATATATCTACTATCTGAAAATCTAACTCTAGGCTGCCCATGTGGAAAATTATGGGCATCCAGATTTTAGAAAAGGAACAATAAACTCCAGGTCAGTCATCGGACTGGTATGAGAAAACAAAAAAGTTTATCTTTATCAAAAGCAAAACAAAAGATTTTAAAAGAAATCCGCAATGCTTTTTGAAAAATGAAACTACCATAAGGCCTCCCGCCACACACACAATGCAAACGCACAATTGGAGGAGATTCCTCCTTATGATAGTCAAACATGCTTGATATGCAAAATCCTTTTGATATTATTATTAGTGCATAGTGCAGAAAATATTTTGAAAGTATAATATTAATCTTAGTCAGCATACCACATTTCGTCGTATGCCTACTATAGCTACCATGTTCAATAGTAGGTTATCATCACATTCCAGGGCAGGTTATACGACTAAAACCGCATAGGGCTCGTATTGTTTTGTTTGGATTTTCAACAATGGTCTAGCAAAGGAACTTCCCACATCGAATGGAACGCCTCTGGAGGGACGCCCCCAAAAACCTAACCGTATCTCTGCCAACACAAGGCCGGGTTACCTCTGTAACCAGGTTACTACTAACACGAATATGCCATCCCCCGGTCGTTACCAACCATTATCCGAGGTACCTCTACACCAACAGCCACAAAGCAATAAGTTTGCAGCAACCACATAGGTTAAATATCTAGGATCCATACCATGATACCATCTTTTATCCAAAAGGAAATGACATACCCTCAGGGGGCGCTACCCCAAATAACCTTGCTGCAACGATTCCTATTTCGACCATTACCGGGTTGTGAGGTCCGACGAAGTCTCGTCCACAAAGCTACGCTTTCCACAAAAGCCATGCTTTGATCAACAAATGATCAACAACACTTTGTATGCCACATTACCAAATTGGAAATGTATCACTAGTAACAATCAACTACATAACCTCCAAGCTCGTACGTCTCAGAGAAGGGTGTTAAGCTAAGAGAATAAGTTCTCCGCCACCAAACAGAAATGTATTTGATAGATACTGGTTTTACATCTCAAAGTGTAATGTCAGACACACATCCATACAAGTCTGTTCCGGGTTCGAACAGAACCGAAGGCAATGCCAAAGAAGCCCTTGTAATCCGGGAATTCCCAATCCGGATCGGACTCCCCATCACATATGGAGATCTCTATACCGGTGCGACTCAATGCAGAGACATTCGAAGGGTTGTCCTTTCGTTCTAGAAAATATCTAGTCTTCACCACCGGTCTTCAAATGCAATCCATAACTGGAAATCCTTTCTTTATTTGAAAGCCATTATCATTTGAAAACAAAAAGTTTTCATTTCGGAAAAATTCGATCAAACGTGCACAAGTTATATCCTTTATAAAACTTGGGATAAATTTAAATTCCCAAAATAATACCTTTAAAATACTTTAAAGATGGTTTAAAATCCATATATATATATATATATATATATATATTATAACTGTATAAACTTTTCGAACCATAGTTCCAAAAAAATTTCAAAGCTTAACCAAGATATATTATATTCAAACTACATTTCAATTTCAAACTTCCTTTTCAAAAGCTGTTCATATTTAACCCAATTCCATTTCCAAAACCATTTGGATTCAAAATTCAACTTTAAAACCATTTCATTAAATTCAAATATCTATAACTTAACCAATTTCCTCGTGCAATCCATATTTGTGTGTGTATGGTGTAGTCCAAGGGTTTCACACAATAGTGCAGCATCATCAATCATTACAGATTCAAGCACAACAATATCGATAAGCGGTATATTCCTATAAGATTATCTTTCATTCACAGAGTCACGGATAATTTATTTAAATTCATCACTGATAAATAAATAAATTACATTCATCACAGCTCAAATCAAAACAATTCATAGCACAAAGCATCACACATTAGGGACATCAAACAATTCAAGGCATTCCATGCAATTCAAATATCCATAAGTAAGGTAAATTAATCATCTGATTAATTGAAATCAAATTAATTACTTATGAATAAATTTACTAATTCTGGTTAACTAACATAAATTAATTACAAACCATTTTGATTAATTATCCTTTAATCATTCATTAATTAGCCTTAAATGATGAATTAATTAACTTTAATTAATTAACCTTAATTAATAAATTAATTAACCTTCAATCATTTAAAAATTCACCCTTAATTATTTAATTATTCTTTAATTAATTACCCTTAATTAATTGTAAAAATTAATCATTCTCTAATTAATTAATCATTAAGAAATTAATCCATAATTAATAAATTATCACTTTATCACTTTCATACATTACTTATCCTTTAAATTAATTAATTATCCTCAAATTAATTTCCTTAAATAATTAATCACATAAATTAATTATCCTTTAATTAATTATTCTTTAATCACTTGATTAAACAACCTTTAATTCTTAATTAATCATTCTTAATTACTTTCATTAAGTAATTATCTTTAAGTAATTAATTACCCTTTAATTACTTATCATTAATTAACCTTTTAATTAATTAATAAATTTTAAAAACAATTAACTTTTAAAATTTAACCTTTAAAATAAAATTTATTATTAGCCAATAGATTAACTTAAATCCTTAAGTTAATTAAAACTGAAAAACATTTCTTAATTACACCATTTAATTTATTTTTAAATAAACTTGGAAATTAACTTAATTAATTCAAGTTAAAAATAAATTATTAAACTCTTATTTATCCAAACTTTTTAAATCAAAATTAATTATTTGAAAGTAATTTATTTTAAACATTCAACTTAAAAAATTAAAACCCTGAAATTTGTTTGAAAGATTGATAAGTACTTACACTTAGAAAACTTGTTTAAAAATAATTTACTTTGAACTTGGTAAAAAAAAAATTCTTGTTCATTTTAAAACTTGAAAGCTTGATTTTACATAAACAAAATAAATTCGATTCAACCCAGTATATCCCCGAGCTCAATCCCGTGTTACCCACATTTCCTTTTGCTCCAGGTTATTTCGTGAATCTCTTCGAGTTCATCCCCAATAAAGCTTCATCTTCCCCAACGTTTAATCAACACAGACACGTAATATCAAGCGTGCACATGCACCAGAGTTTCGATGAATTCCAGTCGACCTCGCCGCCTTTCCAAGTCGATGACGACCCACCCCATGTTTTTGACCACCTAGATTCTCAAGTCAGTGACAAAATCGAACTTTGAGCAAATCGATGCGACCCAAAGCAACTGGATTACCAAATTCCCTTCGAAATTTCCATCCCTGCCATCAAAAAACGTGCGATTGATCCTAGAGCTTCGCCAAAATCCAATACTTCTTTTCCCATGGGCGCGATTGCTTCCGATCCACCGTGATCTATGGAATTGTTGCATTTTCCTCTTCGAACCGAACTGGGTTGAAAATCCTAAACCATCGTCATTTCACCGCCATGATCATTGATAAATTCAATTAGCATTTTTCCGACAATCTCCAACATACAAGTTACCTTCCACGTAAATCTCGAAGCTCAATATTTCCTCGATCATCAGAAATTGATGAATTTATGATTTCTGTTCATCCACAATATCTCGACAACCATGCAACTAAAAATATTGAAATAACTCTCTAAAATCATCATTTTGTAGTACGAATATGATCATATTATCCAAACTTAATTACAAGATGATTAAATTTTAACATATAAATATTTATCCCTGACATTTCAATTTTTAAAAATAACTACATAATAAATATTCAGGAAATTATTTTTAAAATTATCATTACATGGTTATAATTACTTTTTGTTTATAAATCGAACCTTGAAATCATTTAAATATGATGATTTTTGAATTTTCTATTAGGTTTTAAAAACCTGTAACAAGAACAGGGGTGTTTCTTCCTGTTCCCAGATATGCATACCAGTTACACATGTGTGTGTGTATATACACACACATACACACACATACCATGATATTTACATTTATGTAAATACTTATCACCATTTAATTTCAAACAGTAATCACCAATATTAAATTTTCTAGCAGATTCAAGTTAGAAGTTGGATTTTGCTCACCTGACAATAAACAGAAAACCTGGAATTTTGTTTTGTACCTGAAAATTTGATTTTTATCTGGAACCTATATTTGCTTTGATATTGAATTAGTTACTTTGCTCTGGATCAAGTCAGGTTGAAGCTAGTTGAAACTTATTGAAGCTTTTGTTTCCAGGCTTGAAATGTTTTTGAAAAACTGATGTTTGATCTTTGATTTTATTCTTTCTTTGCTTCCAGTTTTGAAGATGTTTTGATTTTCTTTTTCCAGACTTCGGTTTTTGCTTTCCAGTTTTGATCTTACTTTGATTAAGTTTTCTCAGGTTTTACTTTCTTTTGTTTTCCAGATTTAGCATATGAATGAAAGAAGAAGATTAAATTGAAAAAAATGAAGAAGCCTGGTTATTTTCTTTCTTATGCATGTTTATAAATTTTTAGATTAAAAGAAAACAAATTTGCTTGCCATATGTCTATTTTAATTACACTTGTAATTTGCATAATCTTATTTATTTACAAACGTCATTAATATCACTTTTATGTTCAAATCCCTCTTTTGAATAATTTTACAAATTTTGTTTTAAACCTTTGTGCATTTATATTTTATATATTAATATAAGTTATATATATATACATATGTCTTTATTGTTATGTATTTTTACATACAAACCTTTTCATTATTCAAACATATTTAATCTATACACATTTACTTTTATAACTATTTACATATCCTTAAGAAAATGATTTTAAAACTAATTTTATATTAATCAGTGATCACTCATATATTTTATATATATCAGAGAATTTAACTTAAAATAATATTTTGAAAATTATTACATAAATTCTCAAATCATATCTTCCAAATATTAATATATATATTAGGAAACAAATTCTTATTAATTTTTTAGAATATAGTTTTCAAATCCAATTTATTTTCAATATATTTATTCTTGAATTTCAAATCAAAATTTTATTCCAGAATACATATTTTTATTTATTTTTGGAAAATTTCACATTAATTCATCATTAAATTCACAATTTAATTCCAAAAATTAAATTAATCACTTTATTATATTTGGCTAAAATCCGAGAATGTTATAGATTCCCCCCCTTAAGTAAAATTTGTGCCCAAAATTTGCTAGACAGGGAGGCAAACAAAGAATAGATAGAAAATGTTTTACTAGATTAAACTGAACGTCCATTCTGCATTTGGCTCACCAAATCAGAATATCACCAATAAAAATGAGAATGATCTCATACAAATCTTCATGAAATATTCGGGTCATCCGATCTACGAAATATGCAGGGCATTGGTTAGTTCGAAGGGATAACGAACTGTTCGTAGAATATATCTAGGCCCAAAAGAACAGACAATGGATACTCAATTCAGATTGGAATTTCCCAAAATATATACTAACTTGTCCCTCTTCGGACATGAATCCTTACAAGAAATCACAATAAAGCTTTCCAAAGTTTGGTTTTAACCGAAATCGTTCTATCGATACATTTTAATTCAGTTTCATATTTTATCAACCAATTTATTTCAAATAAAATTTCAAATTCATTTGAGTTTAAAACGAAAAGCTGGTAGAAAACTCATGAAGATAATACGAATTAGGGACTTATCTATACGTTTCGCAGGGCCACCACACCAAAGCCTCTTCTCGGAGCTACTATAAAGAAATCAAAGAACTGAAATCGGATGATGATCAAAGAAATTGATAGAGAAATTTGTTTCTTTGTTGTTACAGGTATTGACCATCTATAGTGGTATTTCCCTGTCCCCTACCTCATCCTCTTCTTGCAGTCATACTCACTATCAGTGGACAGTAAGAGAATTTACTGAGGCACACAGACGGATATCTAGGGATATACCCATTCTAGGGTATTTGTAACCCTATTTCTAATGAGCTACCTAATGTGTTATACTCTTGAACTAAAGTTCAACCTTTAGCTCTGATACCATTGTAACGATCCTGACTCGGCCTTCGAAAATCGGCACTGAATACATCACCCGTATTCGAATGTCATAGATCCAAACGTCGAATCTGGTTCGCCGGAGCTTATAACACATCAAGTACAACAACACAGCGGAAGAAAAAGAATATACATCATTGATATACAACATTCGATACAACAATGATACAATGAATATCACATAATCAGAGACACATAACAACAGAAAGATTTACACCAATAACAAAGGCTTTAAAAAAACCAATGTCCGTATTGCAACTCCATCTCTAATGCTCCAAAACCAAATAGATCAACCCAAATTGCTTCGAAGATTCCGATCCAATAAGCTCGAACCACCATCAAAATGAACTAAGCAAATGCAATACCCAACGCGATTGCCAAATTCCAAAGACTCAAAAGATATCGAAACATAAAGCTGAAGGCAACCGAATATATATCTATTATCTGAAAATCTAACTCTAAGCTGCCCGTGTGGAAAATTGTGGACACCCAGAGTTTAGAAAGGAAACAATAAACTCCAGGTCAGTTATGGAACTGGTATGAGCAAACAAAAACAGTTTATCTTTATCAAAAGCAAAAGAAAAGAATTTAAAAGAAATCCGCAATGCTTTTTGAAAAATGAAACTACCATAAGGCCTCCCGCCACACACACAATGCAAACGCACAATTGGAGGAGATTTCTCCTTATGATAGTCAAACATGCTTGATACACAAAATCCTTTTGATATTATTATTAGTGCATAATGCAGAAAATATTTTGAAAGTATAATATTAATCTTAGCCAGCATACCATATTTCATCGTATGCCTTCTATAGCTACCATGTTCAATAGCAGGTTACCACCATATTCCATGGCAGGTTATACAACTAAAACCGTACGGGGCACGTATTATTTTGTTTGGATTTCCAACAATGGTTAGTCAAAGGAACTTCCCACACCGAATGGAATGCCTCTAGAGGGACGCCCCCGAGAACATAACCAGATCTCTGCCAACACAAGGTCGGGTTACCTCTGTAACTTGGTCACTACTGACACGAATATGCCATCCCCCGATCGTTACCAACCTTTATCCGAGGTACCTCTACACCAACAACCACAAAGAAATAAGTTTGCAGCAACCACATAGGTTAAATATCTGGGCTTCGTACCATGATACCACCTTTTGTCCAGAAGAAAATGACATACCCTCAGGGGGCGCTACCCCTAAATAACCTTGCTGCAACGATTCCTATTTCGATCATTAACGGGTTGTGAGGTCCGACGAAGTCTTGTCCATAAAGCTACGCTTTTCACAAAAGCCATGCTTTGATCAACAAATGATTAGCATCACTTCGTATGCCACATTACTAAATTGGGAATGTATCACAAGTAACCATCAACTACATAACCTCTGAGCTCGTACGTCTCAAAGAAGGGTGTTAAGCTAAGAGAATAAATTCTCTACCATCAAAAAGAAATGTATTTGATAGAAACTGGTTTTACATCTCAAAGTGTAATGTCAAACACACATCCATACAAGTCTGTTCTAGGTTCGAACAGAACCGAAGACACTTCCAAAGAAGCCCTTGCAATCCAGAAATTCCCAATCCCGATCGGACTCCACATCACATATGGAGATCTCTATACCGGTGCGACTCGGTGCAATGACCTTCGACGGGTTATCCTTTCATTCTCGAAAATACCCGGTCTTCACCACCGGTCTTCAAATGCAATCCATAACGTCGTATCATTATTCGGAATGGGTTATATGACATAAAAGTCCTCTCTCGGCTAAACCGAATAATGAGCGCAAACTTTAAAAACATATGGGTATATGGGATCTTAGTTAAGTCACAACCCAAATCTTTCAAATGGTTTAAACAATCTTTTAAAAAAGATTCACTTTTAAGATCCTCTTTACTTTGAAAGCAAAGTTCACCAATCTTTCACAAAGATTCATCCATAGCCTTTCAGAACAATTTCCCTTTCAAATTGGATTAATTCATCCAATCTTTAAATCAAAGACTCAATTCATAGCTTTTAAAACAATTTTCATTTCAAATCTTTTATACAAAAGATACATCTTTAAGATCCTTTTCAATTTGAAAATAAAGTTTGCAAATCTTTCACAAAGATTCATTCATAGCTTTCAAAACAGTTCCATTTCAAATTTGAAACCTTTTCAACAGAAACTGGAAATCCTTTCTTTATTTGAAAGCCATTATCATTTGAAAACAAAGAGTTTTCGTTTTGGAAAAATCCAATCAAATGTTCCTAAGTTATATCCTTTATAAAACTTGGGTTAAATTTAAATTCCCAAAATAATACCTTTAAAATACTTTAAAGATGGTTTAAAATCCATATATATATTTTATATAACTTGTATAACTTTTTCGAACCATAGTTCCAAAATAATTTCAAAGCTTAACCAAGATATATTATATTCAACTACATTTCAATTTCAAACTTTCTTTTCAAAAGCTGTTCATATTCAACCCAATTCCATTTCCAAAACCATTTGGATTCAAAATTAAACTTTAGAACCATTTCATTAAATTCAAATATCTGTGACTTAACCAATTTCCTCGTGCAATCCATATTTGTGTGTGTATGGTATAGTCCAGGGGTTTTACACAATAGTGCCCATCATCAATCATTACAGATTCAAGCACAACAATATCGATAAGCGGTATATTCCTATAACGCTTATCTTTCATTCCCAGGGTCACAGATAATTTATATAAATTCATCATAGATAACTAAATAAATTACATTCATCACAGCTCAAATTAAAACAATTCATAGCACAAAGCATCACATATTAAGAATATCAAACAATTCAAGGCATTCCATGCAATTCAAATATCCATAAGTAAGGTTAATTAATCATCTGATTAATTGAAATCAGATTAACTACTTATGAATAAATTTACTAATTCTGGTTAATTAACATTAATTAATTACAAACCATTTTGATTAATTATCCTTTAGTTATTCATTAATTAGCCTTAAATGATGAATTAATTAACCTTTAATTAATTAACCTTAATTAATAAATTAATTAACCTTCAATCATTTAAAAATTAACCCTTAATTATTTAATTATTCTTTAATTAATTACCCTTAATTAATTGTAAAAATTAATCATTCTCTAATTAATTAATCATTAAGAAATTAATCCTTAATTAATAAATCATCCCTTAATTACTTTCATACATTAATTATCCTTTAAATTATTTAATTATCCTCAAATTAATTTCCTTAATTAATTAATCACATAAATTAATTATCCTTAAATTAATTATTCTTTAATCACTTGATTAAACAACCTTTAATCCATAATGAATTGTCCTTAATTACTTTCATTAAGTGATTATCTTTAAGTAATTAACCACCCTTTAATTACTTATCATTAATTAACCTTTTAATTAATCAAGTTATTTTAAAAACAATTAACTTTTAAAATTTAACCTTTGAAATAAAATTTATTATTAGCCTATAGATTAACTTAAATCCTTAAGTTAATTAAAACTGAACAACATTTCTTAATGACACCATTTAATTTATTTTTAAATAAACTTGGAAATTAACTTAATTAATTCAAGTTAAAAATAAATTATTAAACTCTCATTTATCCAAACTTTTTAAGTCAACATTAATTATTTAAAATGATTTATTTTAAACATTCAACTTAAAAAATTAAAACCCTGAAACTTGTTTGAAAGTTTGATAAGTACTTACACTTAGAAAACTTGTTTAAATATAATTTACTTTGAACTTGGTAAAAAAAAAATTCTTGTTTATTTTAAAACTTGAAAGCTTGATTTTGCATAAACAAAAAAAATTCGATTCAACCCAGTATATCCCCGAGCTCAATCCCGTGTTACTCACATTTCCTTTCGCTCCGAGTTATTTCGTAAATCCCTTCGAGTTCGTCCCCGATAAAGTTTCATCTTCGCCAACCTTTAATCAACGCAGACACGCAATATCACACTTGCACATGCACCGGAGTTCCGATGAATTCCAGTCGGCCTCGCTGCCTTTCCTAAGTCGACGATGACCCACCCCATGCTTCTGACTACCTAGATTCTCAAGTCAGTGACAAAATCGACTTTTGAGCAAATCGACGCGACCTAAGCAACTGGATTACCAAAATCCCCTCTAAATTTCCACCCCCGCCATCAGAAAACGTGCGTTTCTCCTAGAGCTTTGCCAGAATCCAATACTTCTTTTCCCGTGGGAGTGATCGCTTCGGATCCACCGTGATCAACGGAATCGTCGCATTTTCCTCTTCGAACCAAACTGGGTTGAAAACCCTAAACCATCGCCGCTTCACCGCCTCGATCATTGATAAATTCAATTAGCATTTTTTCGACAATCTCCAACATACAAGTTACCTTCCACATAAATCTCGAAGCTCAAAATTTCCCCGATCATCAGAAATTGACGAATTTACGATTTCTGTTCATCCACAATATCTCGACTACCATTCAACTAAAAATCTTGAAATAACTCTCTAAAATCATCATTTTGTAGTATGAATATGATCATATTATCCAAACTTAATTACAAGATGATTAAATTTTAACATATAAATGTTTATCCTTGACATTTCTATTTTTAAAAATAACTACATAACAAATATCCAGGAAATTATTTTTAAAATTAGCATTACATGGTTATAATTACTTTTTGTTTAGAAATCGAACCTTGAAATCATTTAAATATGATGATTTTTGAATTTTCTATCAGGTTTTAAAAACCTGTAACAAGAACAGGGGTGTTTCAACCTGTTCCCAGATATGCATACCAGTTACACATGTATATATATACACACACACACATACCATGATATTTACATTTATGTAAATACTTATCACCATTTAATTTCAAACAGTAATCACCAATATTAAATTTTCTAGCAGATTCAAGTTAGAAGTTGGATTTTGCTCACCTGACAATAAACAGAAAACCTAGAATTTTGTTTTGAGCCTGAAAATTTGATTTTTATCTGGAACCTATATTTGCTTTGATATTGAATTTATTGCTTTGCTCTGGATCAAGTCAGGTTGAAGCTAGTTGAAACTTATTGAAGCTTTTGTTTCCAGGCTTGAAATGTTTTCGAAAAACTGATGTTTGATCTTTGATTTTATTCCTTCTTTGCTTCTAGCTTTGAAGATGTTTTGATTTTCTTTTTCCAGACTTTGGTTTTTGCTTTCCAATTTTGATCTTACTTCGATTAAATTTTCTCAGGTTTTACTTTCTTTTGTTTTTCAGATTTAGCATACGAATGAAAGAAGAAGATTGAATTGAAAAAAATGAAGAAGCCTGGTTATTTTCTTTCTTATGCATGTTTATAAATTTTTAGATTAAAAGAAAAGAAATTTTCTTGCCACATGTCTATTTTAATTACACTTGTAATTTGCATAATCGTATTTATTTACAAACGTCATTAATATCACTTTTATGTTCAAATCCCTCTTTTGAATAATTTTACAAATTTTGTTTTAAACCCTTGTGCATTTATATTTCATATCTTAACATAAGTTTATATATATATATGTGTGTGTG
Organism: Allium cepa; assembly: GCA_030765085.1. NCBI lineage: Eukaryota > Viridiplantae > Streptophyta > Magnoliopsida > Asparagales > Amaryllidaceae > Allium > Allium cepa. The sequence continues at coordinate 645,216,568 of CM060939.1, read as the reverse complement.
TGTGTGTGTTTTTATTGTTATGTATTTTTACATACAAACCTTTTCATTGTTCAAATATATTTAATCTATATACATTTACTTTTATAACTATTTACATATCCTTAAGAAAATGATTTTAAAACTAATTTTATATTAATAAGTGATCACTCATATATTTTATATATATATAAGAGAATTTAACTTAAAATAATCTTTTGAAAATTATTACATAAATTCTCAAATCATATCTTGCAAATATATATATATATATATATATATATATATATATATATATATATATTAGGAAACAAATTCTTATTAATTTTTTAGAATATAGTTTTCAAATCCAATTTATTTTCAATATATTTATTCTTGAATTTCAAATCAAAATTTTATTCCAAAATACATATTTTTATTTGTTTCTGGAAAATTTCACATGAATTCATCATCAAATCACTACAAGAAAATCACTAATCAATAGCAAATTAGAACAGCGTTTTAAGGCACAAAGCTGTTTTTAATCTTCTAATAACCAATTGAAAAAATGTAAACGCTGTGTAACCAAATTTATCTGGCGGGCTTCCAATTTTTTTTTGAGGCCGCATTCTTCCAATATTATCTCCGCAAACTATTTCCCACGCTTCCACGTTCTTCTTCTTCTTCACCGAAAAAATTGAAAACCCTAGAAAAGTCTCTGTCTCTTCTAATTCTACCTAACCATATATTATCAGATCTAACAGTGTTTTACACGAAAACAATTTCCCTCTTCGTTCGCTCCGTCTTTATCGTCTCCATCCTCTATTTTTTCTGCTTTACTTCATTGCGCTTCAATCCCTCTGTATCACCCTCAGCGACTCCTGCATCTGCACGTTTTCCACTTTTAAAGTCTTCGATCGTGCTCAAATCTGTACGAAGGGACGCACGACAGACTTAAGCGTCCGAGGATAATTCATCGACAAGATCCAGCTTTCGACTTATCACCCAATTCAGATTCATTTAACTATCAATGTGACAATTAACTGTTCCTGTGGCGACGAGGAGGTTTCGGATGATTACGGGTTGTTCACTACGTACCCGTTAAGAAGTGGTGAGAGTTTGGAGTCTGTCGCTGCAGGTTTTGGATTGTCCGGTAAGGAGAGGGTTTTGCAAAGGTACAATCCTGCTGTTAACTTTAGTGCTGGATCTGGCATTGTTTTTGTTCCCACTGAAGATCCAAATGGTAGTTTTCGTCCTTTATTTTCAAGGAAAGGTAATGTATTATTTTTTTCTTCCTCCTCCATTTTGCCCGGGCATTGAATACATTGTGCTGATTGATCAGGAATTTCTAAGGCAGCATTAGCAGGTATAATTTTGGCTGGAGCATTCGTGGTGATTTTGGTTGTAGGTTTGTTTTTCTTTGTCCATAAGAGGAAGAAATCAAAACCTGCAACTTTGCCAATTTCATCACATTATGAAGATAACTCTGCTTCTACTCAGGGCCGTGGTAATATTTTATTTTGGAACAGTCTCATCTTTTCTGCACATATCTGTTACTTATGCTTTTGCATAATAGGTGGTGGAGTTTCATTGGATAAATCTCCAGCATTAACCCCTAGAGCTGGAAGCATGACTCCGAATACAGGTATTACAGTTGATAGATCGACCGAGTTTACATATGAAGAGTTGTCCAAAGCTACAAATGACTTCGATATTAGTTACAAGATTGGTCAAGGAGGTTTCGGAGCTGTTTACTATGCTGAGCTTAGAGGAGAGGTCCGTAATCTTTACATTAATACATCTATTTCTAGACTGAGACATTGATTATAGATTGTATCTTCCAGAAAGCGGCAATTAAGAAGATGGATATGCAAGCATCCAGAGAATTTCTTGCTGAACTCAAAGTTTTGACACATGTTCATCACTTAAATCTGGTTAGCATTTCGTTTACATTTAAATTTCAAGTCAGAGAAAACTCAAACTTGATGGAATTGCTCATAATGCAGGTGCGCTTAATAGGATACTGTACAGAGGGTTCCTTGTTCCTTGTTTACGAGTACATTGAGAACGGAAATTTGAGTGAACATTTACGTGAAACTGGTACATAGTTAAAACCACTTCAATTTCAAAGATCTTACATACATTGCTAGTATAAAAAAACTGCGATTTACTTTTTAGATCGAGAACCATTATCATGGCCTGCTAGAGTTCAGATTGCACTTGATTCTGCAAGGGGACTTGAATACATACATGAACATACAGTTCCAGTGTACATACACCGTGATATTAAGTCAGCCAATATATTGATAGACAAGAACTACCATGGAAAAGTGGCAGATTTTGGGCTAACCAAACTCACTGAAGTTGGAAGCGCTTCTCTACAGACTCGGCTTGTCGGTACATTTGGTATATCGGTGACAACAAGGAGAAAAGAATCCTGTAGCAACCGATGTGACTTTAGTCTCTTTACCTATTGCAATTATCTGCAGTACTTTTGCTGGAATTATCATGCGATTAATGTTATCGATCTCAATCTGTCACATAATTCAAAGTAATCTCCATATTGGTAACTTCTCTACACTTAGGATCTCCATTGTTAAGCTTCCTTCTGAAATTAGGAATCACGTGTCATAATTAAAAAATATGATTGTTTTTCAAAACTATATATGTTCACGAGTCTTGTAATATATCGATTTTTTTTCATGTAAATGTTAAATCGAAATAAACGACAACTATAAAATATCTGATCAATCAGGTTCTGTAAATAATTATATGGGTGGAATTGCTTATATCTACATTGAATTCCTATGCATATCTGCACATATTGGTGCTTAGCTGTTGTCTATTGATTTAATTTGCACTATATTGATGTTCTACTGTCTTTTAATCGCTCTATATCATTCCTCAATCGATGGATCTGGTTGTAAATTCACCATCTGTTTTGAGTCTTTGCCATAAATGAGGTGGTAGTTTCCACTACTATTTACCTTTAGTTTTTTACTATTAATAAAGAGAATTGAGTGCATAGAAATTCAATCGTTGTTGTTTTAAATGTATTACCTTTTGAATTTTCTTAAGAGAGAGGGAGAGGGATGTATGCCGATTCTAAATATAATGAATGAAATCATACTTCAAATCACAGATATTAGATATAGTATTCTTCTTAATGTTTTATGTGTCAAACTTGCCTTATTTACAGGAGCTTATGAGCCATATTTGTAACCAAGTTGAAGTCAAACCTTCATAATAGTACAAAGAAATCATTTTCAGAAACGTAAGCATTGTTATTTATCGGTTTTTTAACCGAATTTATTTGAATGTAAATTTTGTTTGTCCTGCAGGAATAAAATCTTGTATAATCTTTTTGATTAGAGGTCAGGCTTAGAAGCTCCTCTAATTGCTGATGATGTTTTTGAGATAATAATCAAGGTGAAATTTACATGTCAATGCTTTTATTTTTATTTTTGTTCTAACTGTGTATAAATTATCTTTGACAGTTTATTCCAAGGTTAAAAGGTAAGTGCTTAAATTTCTTGCACTTTGTTTCTTTGATAGAATATTACACATTAGGGATGCGCTTGCATAATCATTTATCCTGATTATTATCTTATCCTTAGTCATAATGAATTGTTAAGAGTTATTGTTGATGTTGTCTCATTAAAAGGTCATACTGAATGATTTATTGCCATTTCTCATGCCAAATCTATGTTATGATTTTCATTTAGGTTTTTTTCCAGCCATCGTTGATTTGCTTTGGTATATTTCGTGCAACATTGAGATTAATGAGCAAATCATAGTTGTGGGCCTGTAATACATCATTTGGGTTGGACTGTAATTAGTTTTATATACCACATAGCTAAATACATCTGTTTACATACAAAAATGGCACTTGTACTGTTGACATTCAAACATGATATGATTGATCACAATTTTAGATATGTAGTTGGTCTTTAATGTTGATTTTATGGCATGTAATATACTTAGTATTAGTCAATTGCCTAATGAAATAGTGCGATGAATATTTAGTGTTTGCATTATGAATCCGATTTAACTTTGTGTACACTTTTTTGATGAATTGATTTTCAAGCATTACTTTTGCTTTACAGGTAGATAGATAACTGTGATGCAAAAAAAAGGTTGCAACGAGTTATGCACAAGTATATGTATATATAACCGTTCCATTTCAATAATATGTACATCAAATTACAACTAAGTATTATAAAATTTTATATAAGTAAGTTTTATAAAAATTAAATAAGTATATAAAATATAACTAAATCTTTTATAATAACAATAATAACTAACTAAAATTTATAATAATAGTATAATAAGTTAGCTAAGATGTATAAATATTAATAAGTTTATAAAAATTAACTAAGTATTATAAAATTTAACCAAGTTAACTAAGTTTTATAAAAATTGACAAGTTTAGTTTGTAAAAATTAAATAAGTATGTAAAAATGTAAAATACAACTAAATCTTATATATAATAGTAATAGTAACAACAACAACAACTATTATTACTATTGTTGTTATTATTATTAACTTAGATTTATAATAATAATAAGTTAACTAAGGTTTATAAATATTAAATAAATATATAATTTTTTTAATGAAGTTAACTTAGTTTAATAAAAATTAACAAGTTTAGTTTATACAAATTAACTAAGTATATAAAAATATAAAATATAACTAAATCTTCTATAATAATAATAACAACAACTAAGATTTATAATAGTAATAAATTCACCCAGATTTATAAATATTAAATAAATGTATCCTACATCAAGGCTTTGGACTCTAGAAACCATTCTACGAAGAGATTTATAAATAATAATAATAATTTGATTATGTCGTTATGGCCCAAGAAACCATCTCACACTGTCATTCTCGAAGAGTATCTTGTGTTATCTTCAAACTTGACAATAACAAGGCGTTTGACTCTGTCATTCTTATATTGTTGCTTTGTAGTCGTGAATGTGATGATAAAAGGAAGTTGCTGGAGTGATGGTTGTTGGTCTAGAGTTGTTAGCAAGGAGGTTTGCTGTGTAGAACTTATGTGAAGTACTGCAGTTGATGTGAAGTGAAGAAATGCAATGGCACAGTAGAAGGTAGGGGATGATGGCAGTGTAATAGAGGAAATGTGTGCACGTGCATAGCGTAGTGTACTTGTTCAGTGGGGTTGTATGTTGGCCGGGTCTGTGAAGTAGAAAAGGCTGCTATTTGGGGTATTGCTATGATGAATTGGTATGCTGTATGAAGTTTGTAGTTTGCGAAGATGCTTGAATGGCCGAGGAGAGGGGTGATGCTGATGATCGCAGTCTGTAGCGAATTGGAGTGAGGTCAGACTGTAGCGAATTGGAAGCAGCAAATTGCAAACAGTTGCATTGTGCGATGTAGTGGTCTGGATATGTGGTCGGGGGAAGTTGTGAAGACTAGATGATGGTGAAAATGTGTAGTAGTCAGTGGGTGGTAAGGAAGTTTTGATGGGTTGTAGTTTTGTAGTGATGTGAGTATGTGTTGCACTGTTGTATTGACAGCAGTGTTAGTAGCAGCAGGTGATGAGGCTGTGGAAAATTGATGAAGTGGATTGTCTGGCTGAGGTTGACCAAGTCTCAGGTATTTCTTGTCTTGATTGTCATTTATTGTGATATTGCATTTGTGCAGTATATTATTCTAAATTGAATTTAAAAAAGAAAACTTTCTTGCTTTGCATAAAAACAACACTCATCTCCTCTTCATTTCATTTAATTTATACCACATTCAAGCTTCACAAAAGCAATCAATTAAATTTAAATTTACTAATCATGGATCAAAAAGACTGTAACACTGAGCTTAGTCTACGACTAAGTACAAGTTTAGATTCTTCAGGTTCAAGCAGGTGGATTACGTAATCCAGATTTATTCCAAATTTCAGAATTTTATTTTAATGTTATTAATCATGTAATGTCTTCATAACTGTAGAGTGGAAGATTGGCTGGAAGAAGCAACAGCAATCAGGAAAAATAATCAGCAAGAAAAAATGACCATCTTTTACAATGGCATGATATGCATTTGCGACGTCACCGAGCTTCAGGTTTGTATTGTACGTTTGTTTCATTTTCAATACAATTCCCATGTGTCGGTCATTTTGGATTTTGTTTCTATAAACTTGCTTTAGTGGTTTCCTATTTTTAACTATCTTAATAGCAATATCTTTTTATCTTAATCCCTAAGTACTAATATTATTTTGTTTTCTGTGTTACAAGGTTAATATTAGAGCCTATATCCTCATTGCTGGAATGATCAGATGGTTATATGGTGAGTTTAATTTCATTTTTCTTACCTCTTATATTCAGTCTTTTTAGTTAGCAATGTCTTATTCCTTTCATCTTTATACATTGGAGACAATCTCATGTAGATAAGACATCCATTATGTTTGTTTATATTTTGGTACATGCTGATTGTTGTTGATGTGCATCATTTAAAATCTAATGTTTAAATTATATTATAACACTATTTTGGATATTTTAGGGTGCTATATTTTATTTGGATGAACAGTTTGCCTTCTTGAAAGGAATTTAGTTTTGGTAATGGGTTGGTCTGTTCAACTGGTACAAGCAAATGTGCATTTATTTTGTTCATTTTTGAATATATGTATTTATGAGCACCTTTTTCTGTTCAAATAGATTTCTGATTTTGGCCAAGCTCTGACTAGTGGAGGTTCAAATGAACATATAACAAATCTTTCTGAATTTGAAGGATATCTGGCCCCTGAATGTTTCTTAAATGGTATGTGAATATTGGATTGAGCTTCAGTGTGTACGTTTACTGCATTAGACACTTGTTTCTATCGTCTATTTCTCTTGAGTAGAAGTAACAGGGAAAAGTGATGTGTATGCATTTGGGATTATCCTTTTTGAACTTCTATTGAGGAAGAAACCAGTCACAGGGACTCAAAGCCAATATAATATAACTTGGGTATGCATTACTAATAGCTTCATTTCACCATTTAATAGAAAATGAAACATTTGATCATGTATAGTTTTGATTCTCAATTTTATTTAAAAATGTTATGCCTCAGCTAACCGATAGGCAGAAACTTCCAGATTTGGTTGATCCTGTAATCAGACATACAATGGATGTAAAACACTTATGTCAGGTATTTTAACTTAGTTTTGAATATATCATGATATGCAGACTTTAACAAACAAAAATATTAACATGTGCGCTTGTAGGCAGCTGCAGCTGCAGTTGCAGTTTTATGTGTACAGAAGGAGCCAAGTTACAGACCATTAATAACTGATGTTGTTTTTTCTCTCATCCCACTTATGCCTAAAGCGTTAGGCGGAACTCTTGATGCTTCAACGGACTTATGACATTATCATCATCTTTATTTCATGCATTATACGCTATCAAATGCAATTTCTGCAGTTCTGTAAACATAAAGCAATTTGTTTTTTTGAACTGTTATACAAACGATAGATTACTGGGAAATTTCTCATAAAGAAAAGAAGTATTGATTATTACAAGATACATGAAGCATTCTTTATTCTCATCATATAAATGACAATTTATGGAACAAGATCAAAATGTTCCGAGCTCACTATACTGTAGAACAAGAAATAAATTGGAATGACAATGTTTTCTCTAGCTAACATTGTGGTAAGAGTCGATAATGGCATCGGCAAGGTAATCACATTTTGCCAAAGAAAGTCCAGCTAAAGATATTCTACCATCCTTCGTCATATATACATGCCATTTGTTTGTCATGTTGTCACTCTGAAAATGCAAAAGAAAATGCAGAAAACGGTTATGTCCATGGCAATATACAGACATTGTAACAATCTTATGGGTAAATTGTATTTTCAGGTGATATGATATGCACTGGGGTGTACAGCAAACAGAGAACAAGGCACTGGAATTTCTGGTGATGTTTGAGTGAACAAGGCAGAGAACAAGGCAGGCCAGTGGTTGTGGAAATGAAGCAATATGATATATGGGGTGAGGTATTGAAATGATGGAAGTGAAGGCAATTTTGGTGGCCACAGTTTGAAACCGGCAGAGGATTTTTTTTTATAATGATTGAGGCAAGGCTGGAATGTTTTTGTTTTGATGTTGCACTGGTGGAAGTAAGGGGGACAAAGGTGATGAAGTTGTTTTGATATGGAGATGGTTGTGAACTGTAAGTATGTGAGAAGAAGGCGATGCAGCAGTTTTATGGAGGAAGTTGTACAGTGATGGATGTGCACTGTTTCTGGGTTGTGAATGTCGTATGAGCAGTTTATGGAATGGGGTTGATGGTTGATGTGCAATGGAGGATGGTCTGTTTGTTGGTGAAGTATTATGTTGAAGTAATGAATTTATGTAAACTTTGTTTATGGATATTGTATTCAACTTAATTTATTGAAATAGTTGATTGTTATGTTTTTATTTGATATTTTTTTAGTTTGATTTGTATATGTTATGTATATTATCCGGTTGAAATATAATAAAATGCTATTTAGATTAATGATATGTGTGTAAATATTGCAATGGTGGAACGCTGTAAAAATAGTACAAACAAACAACAGCGTTCAAACCGTGTTGTTAATTCTATGAAAAGATAATGTACATTGCTCCAACAGCATAATAAAAATGCTGTGAAAAATTAACAACAGCGTTTATTAACTGCTGTAAAAAATACTATTAACGTTTTTGAAAGCATAATAAAACTGTTGTTGAAACATAATACAGCACGTCTGAAACGCTGTAAAAACATTATTGACAGCTCGTAATAAACGCTGTCACAGAGATGTTTCAACAGCGTTTATAGAAACGCTGTTGTAAGTTATGTATATACGACAGCATGTCGTTATACAGCGTTTCTAATAACGCTGTTGTATCATATTACAGCGTTTATCAAACGCTGTTAAAAGCCTTTTGTGGTGTAGTGAATTGACAATTTAATTCCAAAAATTATATTGATCACTTTATTATATTTGGATAAAATTCGAGAATGTTACAGTAACGGTTATCCCTTTAAAAGAACCACCATCTAATAATTACATATTGTGATATAATAGATAATGTCTATGGTGAAGAATATAAACTAGATCAAATAGTCGTGATGCTTACATTAATCACATCACAACAATATCGATAGGTATACAAAAAAAACCTCTAAGGCGCGTTCACCTATATAGATTTTCCTTAAGATCTCCCTAGATCAAGTCAAATTTGAACTCATGCACAAGGATTAGAAAATACCTTCTGAGCGCCGTATATCTCTAGATAAAATATGCCATAAGGTAAACATAACTAACCCATGCCCTAACACATGAACCAAGTATCATCAACTCCTACCGGCAATATCTATAAGCATCTCTAGATAATGGATTTGATGCGCCCCCATAGGTTAGCCAAACTTCTGGATTATGCATCCTACTTTGTCTTTAGTCATATACCGATGGTGAAGACACATTCATCATATCAACACACGAGCCATAATCACTCAAAAGATCATAATCCGTAAATGGATTCCAGCATCTTGAACAGATCACGAACCTTCACATGGGTTCGAGCATCTCGAACAGATCTCGAATCTTCACATAGATTCTAGCATCTTGAATAGATCTGCTTCCAAGAGATAGAATAAGCATCTCAGTATTGAAGTGGTTTTTGATAATAAAAAAATTACCCATCTCAGTCTCTTTAAAACTAAATCAACGAATTTATAGTTAACTCAATTTTCGTTCTTTAAGAACTAAGCAAATAATATACAAAGATGATTCCTCTCTAGGGAATCTCTTATCTATATGTTCTTAAAGCTAGCGACGTTTCATACAAATGCTTGGGGGTTCTCAAATCATATGAAACCGTGATGCTTTTAGATACTTCCCAAGTTAATTTGGTCAATTTAACAACATTGAGAACGACTACATATGGAAACCAAGTCTTGTATACTTATCACGTTTTTGAACTTCTTAAATTATACCATCCCTCAGTCAAAAGTGAAGCCAGGTAAATTAGAGCACTGGTTGAATCAAAGCATTGCCTAGACATTTCATTCTTAACTCTTATAGATAGACAAGTCTCCTTAGTCGGCTTTTAGTGATAAGTACACGACTAAATATATTCCATATATTAGTAAACACACAAAACACGATTAAGTCGCACAAACCCCGATTATGTTACATAAGCGACTTCTAATCCCTTTTTATTTAACCAATACTTTTGTTAATTAAAATCTAAGTAGTTAGCCAAAAGTCAAGATAATAATCCCAGATGAGAAGTCAAGCAGAAGCACCTGTAACATCTCGATCTGACCCGAGTATTATTTAATAAGCAAATAATAAACGGATCAGTCTAACTATAAATATCAGATAAAATGACATAGAATAAGAGATATGACAAAAACGTAAGATAACCATAAAGGCATACTATGATAAGTATGTAATTGAAAATCAACCAGAGATTAATCAATATCACAAGAATCTTCTCAAAGATCAAAAGAATGTCATACTCTTTAGTTTTATTCACCAAGTCACAAATATTGACATCATATCGATGCCAATCATAAAAGCTGGTGGATCACAAATTCTAGAAATCATCAATAGAAATCCAGAAATCATAAAAAAAGGGAGGCCTATCACAAAACGGGAGCATGAAAACTCACCAACACGTGTATCACAAATGGGATGTTATCCCATGGTCGCTAACCATAGAGCCGGTACAACGACGTAGTACAATATCGGTACGCCCGAGGAACCTGAAACTCGAATAATTCAGAACAACAACGTAGTATAATGGTACACCCGATGATCCTGATAAGCTGGTGCAACAACGTAGTACAAAGGTACGTCCGATGGACCGAACTCCATAAAAGAACATGGGTCGCTAGCCCACAAAAATTGAGTCGAAACTCCAAATAATACATAGGTCGTTAACCTATAAAAGAAATGAGATGAAACTCAGTAAAACGAGATACCGTCCGCTACGTGGACAAAGAAACATAACATATCGCTAGTCTAAATCACAAAAATGATCATCATCAATCATCAAGAAGTGTCAATTACACTAAGCTAGTAAATATACGAGCTTAGCTTCATGTCCCATAACCACTAGCTTAACTTAAATATTTACGAACAAATTGTAGATCTCCACTAGAAAATTGTCACAAGAGATTCAATCGAACAAGTCTAAGAATTAACTGACGAAGTGAATGCAAGAGTTTCATACCACTTGTTTTACTAAGTCGTTTAATTAGGTTTCTCATACGAGTGAGATAAAGGTTTATATATACTAGTAGATTGGAAAACGGTTTAAGAAACGAGCTTTGTAATAAAATAGTGTTGAAATCGTTTTGATAAAAGAGTTCTGATTTTTACTACTAGTATTAAAACCTTCGCGTTTTAAAGTGACAAAGCACAAAAATGATTGTAGAAACAATCAATCACCAAAATTTTACGTTCGAAGATGTGAATAGAATCCAAAGAAATCGATACCGAATCCATCAAAATGTATGTTCACAAAAATCCCGAAGAAAATGTCATCAAAGTGGATAATAAATGATAACAACAAGTGGGAATAAATACGAATCGATTAAATTTGGAAACCCAACAAAAATAGACAAAAATAGGCATAATAGGCAAATAGGAGCAGGTCAGTCGACTGAACTCAGAGAGTCAGTCGACTGACTGCAGGGAACAGAGCCCCCAAGCCTCTGCAAACAGCCTTCGAAATGCTTATTAGCTATAGCCAGTCGACTGATTACAAAGGTCAGTCGACTGATTGGTGCTTAGGCAGTTTTCTAGCCTATATAATTGATGTGCAATCACATCCAATTCGCGACCGAACGAGCAATAGCGCTAGGGATTTATGACAATCGGCAACCCGGCCCTATAGGCTCTTCGATGCATCACCAAAAACATGTTTAAACATCCATAAAAGAATTTTCATAGATTTTTTTTTCAAAACACCAAAAGTTGGAATAGATATACCAGTCCAATCCAAACCAAAAGCAAATACACATGAATAAGTGTTAGGAATTCATACCTTACAATCAAAGATAGTTATAGACATAGATGTGAGATAGAGCAATGGCAAGGACAATCACTCTTCAATTCCAACCCAAAGAGCTTGAATCTAAGCTTAAAAGAGAAGCATTTCCTAAATTAGGTTTAGGAATTTTTGAAATTGGTAAGAGAATGAGTTGGAGAAGAAGAAGAGGAGGCTTACCAAAGCTTCTTCTATAAATTTGGAGCTAGAATTTGATTTGCAAATGGAAACTAGGGCTTGGAGTTTTAATTTTCCATTCCTCTCTCCATTGTTGCTAAAGCTTCAGTATTAGGAAATAGAAATGAAGTAATGAAGCGAAGAGGGGTGAAGCTTGGGTCTAATAAGCTGAAATAAAACCAAAGTCCTAAGTGAAAAAGTAGCAAAATTCCACTAACTCCAAACATATCAAAGTTTATACTCAAAAAGATCGCAAACGTCATTTTGAACTCAATAGGGGTGGTCTCGAGTCCTAATTCGATGTTTGCAAAAAGTAGCTTTTCCGACCATAATCCGACCAACGATGAATTATTTTAAATAAAATATTTAAATCGTCAATCGTAAAATGTGCGGGTTATTACATTATTGCACTAGTGTTATCACAATAAATTGGTGATTTTGAGATATTTAAACCAAAATCTTTTAAAGTTTGTTGCATATATGTTACTTGAGAACAAGCCAAAGCAGCAGAAATATATTCTATTTCAGTTGTTGATAAAGAAATCGTGTTTTGCTTTTTACTAAACCAGGAAATCAGATAATGCCCCAAAAAGTGACAGGTTCCACTTGTACTTTTTCGGTCTGATTTACAACCAACATAATCAGCATCACAGTAAGATATTAATTCAAAAGAATCATTTTTAGAATAAAACAAGTCATTATCAAAGGTGTGTTTAACATATCTTAGGATACGTTTTACAGCTTTTAAGTGGGTCTCTTTAGGTTGGGATTGATATCTTGCACAGAGACAAACAATATGCATGATATCAGGTCTATTAGCAGTGATATAGAGTAGTGATCCAATCATTCCTCTATATAATTTTTGATCTACATATTTCGAGAGATCTTCTTTACTTAGGTACTCATTGGTTGCCATGGGAGTGGGTTTTCCACTTGCAATAGTCAAACCAAATTTACTACCTAGGTCTTTAGCATATTTTTCTTGACTGATAAAGATACATTATCTAATTTTTTTATTCGCAATCCTAGAAAGAAGTTTAATTCACCCATATGACTCATCTCAAATTCTTTTGTTATTATTTTAGAAAATTCTTTATTCATTTCAAAATTAGTTGATCCGAAAATGATATCATCTACATAAACTTGTACTAATTGAATATCATTTTTTCCCTTTTAATAAAAGTGTATTATCTACTTTACCAATTTCAAAGTTTGATTGTAATAAGTAAGATTTTAGTCTATCATATTAGGCCCCAGGAGCTTGTTTTAGACCATATAGATCTTTTTTAAGTTTGTAAACATGATTTGGTAATTTTTCAATTTCTAAAAGTGATGGTTGTTCAACATAAACTTCCTCTTTTATAAACCCATTTAAAAAGGTACTTTTAACATCCATTTGAAATAGTTTGAAATTATTATGATTTGCGAAAGCAAGTATAATCCTAATCCCCGTCCATCACCTTCTGACCCTCCTCCAATCTCATTTGTCCCCAACAAATACAAAACCCATCCGAACCCTCTGCCACACGTTCCATTAGCCCCTCCTCGTCCATCATCCAACTCGCTCCCCAAGGTCCCCATTCTCGGTGCTTCGGTCAGTAGTCCTCCTCCTCCCCTGCATCAGAGACACACCACAACCAAATCTTATTCTCAAGCCTTGTGCTCTATGCATCCGGTCTTACCTACTCCCCCCCAGGCTCAGCGCCGTCGCCGGAGGCTACCAGAATTCAAATCTGTTCGTTCTACAATCGAATTATTGAAACTGAAAGGTCGCTGTCTCAGATGTGCAGATTTGGGACACGTGGAAAAAGTTTGTAGGGGCTCAAGGATTTGCTATTTCTATGGTTTTTTCGGGCATGCATTCTCGCACTGTCCCAAGAAAACAAAAGGTCGCTTTTCATTCCAAAATTCCAACTCTGCCCATTCCACAAAAGACAAAACCAAAAACTCTTCAAAACCCACAGCTGGGACCCCACATTCATCATTCCCTCTCGAAAATCGTAACGCCTCTCAGCAGCCATCACATCCGGAGTCTTCTAGATCCACACCCCCTCATCAGCCAATTCTTTGTCCCACCCATCCCATATTCTCTACCACACGAAAATTCTCAATGGAAGACTCCTCCCTCTACCTCACGGCCACGATTATTGATGGCTTCTGGTCCATCGAATCACTCCACCTCGTGCTCTCCAAAACCTTTCACCACGATGAATGGCCACTTTGGATTCTCACTGACAACAGCTTTATCTTCTGCTGCCCCACCTTTGACATCCGCAACCAAGCCCTCCAACTGAAAACCTTAAGGAAACCGGGTGGCTCTATCCTGCTGCAAGATGGTCGGACTCCGAACAGCAAGCTCCTGATCTTGAACAACCATCATGGACCAGAGTCAGCGGATTCCCGGAGTTCCTCCGTAATAACATGATCGCTGTCAGAGATGCGCTCAGCCCTATTGGTCGATTTGTCGCCTTTGATGACTGTGACTGGGCGAATTTCAACCATAGATTTCTCTTTGTCAGTATGCAATTCTTTAAAGGAGTGGGTAGTCCATGCTATTTTGTAGTGCACCTCAACAATGCTGACCACTTGCGTACGGTGGAGAAATGGGAACATGCACATCCAGCACACAGACCGGACAGAATGTTCTTGGGAGCATATTACGACATCGATTTCCGAGGAATAGACGAATCCATTACCCCCCATGACTCGGTTGAGAACCGTTTCGACGCCATGTTTCTTGACCCCAACATACCCCAATCCCATCCGGCGCCTGCCCAGGGTCCCGATTCATCCCAGGAGGTTGATGGTCCTCGTGGTTGGGACCCCTGGCCTGTGGAACCACATGAAGATATTGTTGTGAACCGCAACCCCCCTATCTCCCACCCGTTGTGTCCGTCCTAACCAAAACGATTCATCCATCCTAGAAGTTGCTCAGGTCTCTCCTATCAATCAAGGGTCCCGCCGGACTCAACCAAGGCCGGATCGAATTGACCAAATCACACCTGCCCTTGTTCGTCGGAGTTCCAGAATCAGCCGAGCTGCACCTCTACTCGGTAGTTTCTATAAAACTTTTTTTTTTCGTCTGCTAATAAAAGTCTTAATAAAAAAATGGCACGTTGCATGGGTGTGAGACTTACTGAAGATCATTACTTGGCCATGCAAACACTAGAATCAGAGAGGCTATCCCTTTCCCAATGAAAATAATTTCGTGGAATGTTAGGGGTTTGGGGGACCCGTCTAAAAGACATGCAGTTAGCCTCATTTTAGCCCCACACAGAGCTGATATTCTCTTCTTACAAGAATCCAAACTATCTGATCCATCACAATCTTTCATCACACACATAGGTGGGCCAACATTAACGTGTTGGGCCCATGTAAACGCAATTGGGTCCAAGCGTGGCCTAATTACTGCTTGGAACGAAGCAATATGGTCACACTGCATACTTCTGCACATACATCTGCTTTACACGTAACCTTACGCCACATACAAACCGACACTGTCTATTTCTTCTCAAACATCTACGGCCCACAAAGCATCCAAGAGAGAAATGAACTTTGGGCAGAATGTTTCTCTTTCGCCTATTATCTCAATGGCCCTTGGATCATTGGGGGTGACTTTAACACTACTAGATCACCTGCTGAGCGTAACTCTGATCGCTATTCGGTGGATTCAGACTCTTTCAACTCCTTCATCAATGCTTGTTCTCTCATCGACCCTCCTATTAGCAACCGTCAATTCACCTGGTCTAACCGTAGATCTGTTCCCGCCTTAGCCAAACTAGATAGATTCCTCTACAACTCTACTTGAGATGATCTATTCCCTCTTTCCTCGGTCTTTGGTCTTGCCTCATCTGTATCAGATCACTGCCCTCTCATCTTGGATACTAGATCTCAACCACCCATCAGCCGTCCCTTCAGATTCGAAAGCCTTTGGCTTTTGGAACCCTCCTTTGATAGCTTCGTCGAACAGATATGGTCTCAGCCATCACAAATCCAATCAGCCTCCGCCAGAATAGTGTCCAAACTTCGCTCCCTCAGAAAGATCATCAAACCGTGGGCGAGATCCATTTGGAGATCCCTCCGTTCGCGAATCTCATCCACCCAAGACGAAATTTTAGAATTAAATATCATTGAGGAATCTCGACCGCTCTCTGAGTCGGAGCGGACACGTCTACTAACTCTCGAATTGGATCTGGATAGACTTGTTAAGCAAGAAGAAAT
Source organism: Allium cepa (assembly GCA_030765085.1). Taxonomy (NCBI): domain Eukaryota; kingdom Viridiplantae; phylum Streptophyta; class Magnoliopsida; order Asparagales; family Amaryllidaceae; genus Allium; species Allium cepa. The sequence goes on along the minus strand of CM060939.1, from coordinate 645,200,197 downwards.
TGGTTGGAAACAGAGATCTAAAGACAAATGGTTAAAAGATGGAGAGAGAAACACCTCATACTTTCATCGAACGGCCAGCGGGCGCCGTAGATCGCTGCTTATTTCAGAATTGCATCACAACAACTCCTCTTATTCAAACCCGTCTGACCACCTGCGTATGTTCACCGATTACTTCAGGGACATCCTCGGCAAGCGTTCCCCTTCCCTCCCGTACATCGATTGGGCCCTTCTATACCCATCCCAAGCCAACATCCCCATCGATCACCTGTTTTCAGATGAGGAAATCTGGACTGCTTTGAATGATATGTCAGATGATAAAGCACCTGGTCCTGATGGTTTTGGTCCAATCTTCTTCAAACACTTCTGGAATATAGTTAAGCATGATATTCTAGATATGTGCAGAGAATTCCAATCCGACCCTTCAGTCATCTCGACATTGAATTATGCGAAAATCATCCTCATTCCTAAGGTCCCTTGTGCTAATACCCTTCCCTCTTTCCGTCCCATCAGCCTCCTCAACACAACTTTCAAAATCATTACCAAAGTTCTAGCCAATCATCTCCAACAAGTTATCGCCCCTCTGGTTGGGGCTGAGCAGTCGACCTTTATACTCGGAAGGAACATCATGGATTGCATTGCCACGACCCAAGAAATCATCTCCTTCTGTCACCACTCTTCCACACCGGGTGCTCTCCTTAAGCTCGATTTTTCCAAAGCTTTTGACACTGTAAATTGGAACTTCATCCTAGAACTCATGACTCATAGAGGTTTCCCCCCCAATTGGTGCAGTTGGATCAAACATATTCTTAACTCGAGCATATCTTCAATTTCGATTAATGGTGCTTCTGGGGGACATATTAAATCCGCTCGGGGTCTGAGACAAGGTGACCCTCTTTCACCTCTTATCTTCGTCCTAGTTGCGGACGTCTTTAACAGAATGCTTAAACTGGCCTCGTCCAATGGTTTATTCTCAGGTATTTCTCTACCCGACTCGTCTTTGTCAGTCTCCAACTTGCAATTTGCGGATGACACTATTTTATTCGTCTCTCCCCAGGATAAGTACATCCAATGTCTAAAAGTAGCCCTATACACCTTCGAAAGTATATCTGGCCTTTCCATTAACTTCAACAAAAGTTCGATCATTATGTTGGGTAATGTGAATCACCTTGGACCCCACATTTCATCAATTCTCAACTTCAATCTCTTGGACTTCCCGCTCTCCTATCTCGGTATCACAATCAGACCTACCAAACTCCTTAGATCTGATTGGTTCCCTCTCATTTCCAAGATTGAATCTAGACTCACGGGTTGGAAGGCACACTCTTTGTCCTCCGCTGGCCGACTTGTCCTTGTCAAATCTGTTCTCTCAACCATCCCATCATATTGGATGTCATTCCACAAACTCCCTTCCTGGGTCATAAATCGTTTGGATAGAACCAGAAGATCCTTCCTATGGAATGGCGGCCGTGCCAAAAGGTTGGTCAACTGGAATAGTGTCTGCTTGCATCAAAAGCATGGAGGCCTGGGTATCCCCAATCTCAGAGTCTTCACTATCTCTCTTCTAACCAAATGGCTTTGGAAATGTCTCTCCCCTAAACACTTCATTTGGAAAGACTGGATTCTCTCTTTGCACTATCATTCTAAAAACCACCTAATCCTTCACTGTCCACCATGCAGGAAACCTTCGCCTTTTTGGTCTGGAGTGATTCAAGTTATCCCCCGAGTTAAATCTTTGTTCCATATGGCCATTGGTGATGGAAATAGTTGTGCTTTTTGGCTCGATACATGGCTTGACCAACTTCCACTTGCCAAAGTTTTGTAACACCTCTTCCTTCACTCTTCCACCCCGTCGAGCACAGTTAGTGAATGTGTAAATCTTGGTCCAGATGCCCTCTGCCCTTCTTCTCTTTTCAGCCCTGATACTTTTTCTGACCTTATATCCGCTTCCAACATTCTTCAATCCCTTCATCTCTCTTCCTTTCCTGACCGTGTTGTTTGGGCGCCTGCTCCTACGAAAGGCTTCACTGTTGCCTCCTGCTATGCCTTTCTGATCAACCCAGGTCGCTCCTACTGCTTTCCTAGGCTTTGGAAAAGTCCCATTCCGCCTCGTATCGCCTTCTTCCAATGGTGTCTAGTTCATAACCGCATCAATACTAAAGATCGTCTCAGCCGTCTTCATATTCAGGTGGATCCAGCTTGTGTCTTCTGCTCTGATCAGGTGGAAAGCATTCCGCATTTGTTCAGAGACTGCGATTTTTCTTACTCGGTTTGGGTTGCTTCAAGTGCCCATGTCCTTGGATTCATACCGAAACCGCCGGTCATCTATGACCACTGGCAATATAACTCCCAAAACCATAATTTGGACGTCTTCATTGCTATTTTCTGTTGGTGTATATGGAAAGAGCGAAATGCACGTGTGTTTGGCAAACTTAAATCTCATCTCGTGGGTATTGGCAGGCGTATCTCTTACCTATTCAGCATTTTTACAGGTTGTAGTTTATCAGCTCCATTTAGACTTCGCATCCCTCATCGCAGTTCATCGCCAGTGGATTCCCAAGGTAGAAGTTCTGATTTTCCTCCTGGCCGCAGTTAGTTATTGGTGGTCTCGGACTTCTCTCTGATTATATTTTGCTGATGTGTTGGGTCTGTTCTTTTCACTAGTTTGTTTTATGATATCAGTGTTGATACTTAAAATTCATTCTGGCGCTAGCGATCAAGCGTGTCGATCGACTTGTATCTCTCTTTATATATATATATATATATATATATATTCTATTAATCGGCTATGTAGTATCACGCTACACACCCGTCTTGCTCCAAAAAAGTAGAATCCTAATGGCTTCTAATCTTGTTACGGGAGTAAAGGTTTCATCACAATCTATTCCTTCTTCTTGACAATAACCTTGAGCGACTAACCGGGCTTTATTTCTAACAACCTTACCTTGTTCATTCATTTTATTTTTATAAACCCATTTAGTTCCAATTATAGTTTTATTTTCAGGTCCAGGAACAAGTTCCCAATCATCATTTCTAGTGAATTGATTTAGTTCTTCTTGCATAGCCAAAATCCATGAATCACCAGTTGATACTTCTTTTGGATTTTTGGGTTCAATAGTTGATATAAAGGCCACATTGCTCATTTTACGTAGTTGATTTCTAGTTGTAAGAACAGATTGCATATCTCTTAGTATATTTTCTATAGGATGATCTTTTAAAAGTTTAATATTTTAGTTAGGATGATTAATTTCATTATTAGTTTCAGTAGACTCTTAATTTTGAGTGATTAAATCCTCTTTATCATTTGTATCTTCAAAAATTTTGAGACTTTCATCGAATGAAACATGCATTGTTTCTTCGATGGTGTTATTTCTTAAACTAAACACTCTGTGTGCTTTACTTTTATTAGAATATCCGATAAAGATACCTTTGTCAGATTTAGGATCAAATTTATCTAAGTTATCTTTTGTATTTAAAATAAAATATTTACTTCCAAAAATTCTAAAATAAGATACCTTAGGTTTCTTTTTGTGAAGAAGTTCATAAGATGTCTTATCGGTTAAATGTCTAATTAAAATTCTATTTAAAATATAACAGGCGGTAGCAACTGCTTCTGCCCAAAAATGTTTTAGTAATTTAGTATCTGAAAGCATAGTTGTCGCACATTCTTGAATCGTTCTATCTTTACGTTCTACTACCCCGTTTTGTTGTGGAGTTCTTGAAAATGAAAAATTGTGAGTTATTCCCTTTTTATTGCAGAATTCCTCAAACTTTTCATTTTCAAATTCACTACCGTGATCACTACGGATGGTTATAATTTTTACAAAAAGTTGACTTTTAATCCTTTTTGTAAAGTTCTTAAAACATTCAAAAGTATCACTTTTATGTTTGAAAAATATTGTCCATGTAAATCTAGAATAATCATCTACAATTACAAAAACATATTTACTGTGATTTATTGACTGAAGCTGAGATAGACCAAATAAATCAAGATGAAGTAATTCAAGAGGTTTTGAAGTTGAAATCATATCTTTTAATTTAAAGGAACTTTTTCCAAGTTTTCCTAATTGATAAGCATCACATAAACTATCTACTTTAAAATTCATTTTAGGGAGACCTCTTACTAGATCGTGTTTTGACATTCTAGATAAGAGTTTGAAATTCAAATGTCCAAATCTCTTATGCCAAATCCAAGGTCACTTGTATTTGCCAAAAGACACAAGTTATCATTTGAAACTTTCATACTAAGAATATAAATATTCTTTTCCTAATTCCCTCAAATATTATGGTTGAATTATTACAATGTGACACTTATCTGTTTCAAATTTAATTTTATATCCTTTATCGCAAAGTAGACTTATACTTAGCAGATTATGTTTCAGATTCTTAACCAGCAAAACATTAGTAATAATAGGAATTCAGAGTTACCGACTTTGCTGATGCCAATCACATATCCTTTTGAGTTGTCTCCAAAGTTAACCAGTCCTCCGTCTTTGTATATTATATCATTCAGCATATCTGGATTACCCGTCATGTGTCTAGAGCATCCACTATCGAGTATCCATTTATTACTTTTGATTTGCACAATTTGTCCATTGTGGATTGATTCCTCAACACCCATAAAACATGTTTCCTGCACATCAAACAATTTTGATAGACAACTTGAATTTGAATATGATTATATGCAGACTCATGAGACAATGATGATCTGAATATTTCTAAACTAATATTAATAATTTTTTTAAACATAGCCATTTTAAAAACTTTTTCAAAAATCATATTATGAAACTTTGAAAACCAAGCCATGATACCAAATGTGAGAAATGCGGATTACAGATCTTAAGGCTAGAATAACCGCCCGAGGGGGGGGTGAATGGTGTTTTAAGGAATTACGAATTTTTTTTGAGTTTTTATTAATTTGAACACAAATGTATGCAATATTCAGACACAGATATGATCACAGAATCAAACACAGATGTAGATATAAATTAAAAGCAATAAAGGAAAGAACGCACCGGATTTTATACTGGTTCAGAGTTACCCTACATTCAGTCCCGCAACACAAGTACAAATTTCCTTTCAAAATCAATTCTTACAATTACACCCTCGATTTCAAGGCCACGAGGTACACCACTCTAGATTCACAATCCTCTAGGTAAAGATACTTGATTTTACGGGCAACAAGTTCACCCAATTGATTTCCTAGGCTACAATCACACCTTTTCTCGCTTGATTGATTTTCCAGGCTACAATCACACATTTTCTCGCTAGATTTATTACAAAGAAATCTATGACTCTGTATAGCACTGGGACCTTATCGAGATAGTGATAGAGAATCAAACCAGAGATGATCTAGTTAGATTCAATGGTTATTTCGGCAGAGTAATGGTAAAAATGTATATAAAGAAATGCGGAAGAAGAAGAGAAGTAAAATCAGAGAAAATATGAACATAAATTCGTTCAAAACAGCACCTATTTATAGTAGAACAACAGCCATGTTCATTTGTAAAATGATATGACGAATAGACACTTCCTTTGAAATTCAAAATTTTGAAATAAACTGCTATCTTGTCGACAAGGGTATGTTGAGGTTGTCGACAGGCCTATGGTATTTTTGGTAATTTATTTTTCTTTGAAAATAACTTCTATCTTGTATTAAAACTATTTTAAACTTTATAAATATACTTAACTATAGTTAAAATACATAAATAAGTATGGAGAATAATATTTTGGTATATTTAAAATTTTATCATATATTTAAATCTAAGTATAAATATTAAAAGTTAAATATATTATAATTAAAGATAGTTTAAAACCACAGATACTTTGATTCTGAAAATAAAGATTATTTTGAGGCTATAAGTATTTTAAAACCAGGATAGATGTTTTGAATTTTAGAAAAGGAAGATTTGAAATCATTTTGAAAACAAGATATAATTTTGTAAAACATTTAAATAAAAGTTAGTGGATACAAAACAATGTTCTACTAGATTTTTCATAGGTTCCTCCTACTTAGGGTTCCATCCCTTTAACAGGCTCGAAGTGGATTCCATTCCACGAATAAAATGGATTTTAAGATGTCAGTGCTTTTCTAGGAGTTTTAACAAAATTCCTAATTAAATTACTTATACTGAAATCTTGAACTCTTGATAATCTTGATAAGCTTGATACTCATGAATCTTCCATCTTGATATCTTCAATCTTGAATTTATCGGTTTTTGAATCTCTATACTGTACAGTCTTCATTCTTGGTACCTACATGATTAAATTCTGCATATACATATATATCTAAACTATAATGTTAGTATTTATATTTTATAATCTTATTCTAAGGTTGTTGTCATCAAAACCAACTTCTCAGTGACTAACATTGGAATCTTATTTTAAAACAAGTGCTGTTTTAAAAATTTAAAGGAACCTGTTTGAATTAAAAACCAAGAATGGTTTAAAATTGGAAGTATGACTTGGTGGGCAAATGGAATAAACATGTATATATAGGCATATATACATAATATCAATGTTGATTTGAGGTACACACTACGTGTTGAGTTTTGAATTTTTCCTGGAATGTGATGTAAAAACCCAAAGTAAAATAAGTTTTTGAACTTATAAGTGGGAAAGGATATTGATAAGAAGTTTAAAATTTTGAAATAGAGACTTCAAATTGAGTAAGGTTGACTGGATTAAATGAATTGAATTTAACTTAGGGAAATTAATGGGTTGAATTGAATTGGGAGTTATGTGTGATCTCAAAAATAGTTTGAGTTCTGAAAGTTAGTAATGGATGCTATTGATGGATGTTTTAGATAACTTGGATGTTTAGTTACCTTGACTTATCCTGCTATCACCCTGTTGTTATTAATAATCTATAAAACTATGAATTGGATTATTTTTGAATTAAGAAGTGGATTGAGATAATATATATCCATTACTGAAATTAAATGGGAATAAAACCTTACTTTGAAAACTATTTAAAAGAGATTTTGTTTTTTTGAAATGAAATTGTAATTATGGAATGGAATCACTTTGAACTTAAGATTTGAATGTAAATAAGAATTTGCAAACTAAAACTACTAAGAATTGGTTTCAAAGTTTGAAGTTAAAATTAGGTAATAAATTTGATTTCGAATATTTAATTGTTTAAAAAGATTTGAACTCTTACTTAAACCTTGAAATAAGTTACGTAAAGGTAATTTAAAATTAATATTAAAAATTTGGACTCAAAATTTAATTGTTTAAAGACTTAGGTTGTTAAATGAAAAGTAAAGATTAATTTGATTTAAAGGATTAAATCAACATTTAAAAATTTAACTCGAATTTATATAATTCGAGATGGTTTAAAGTTGAGATTGGAATTGAAATTAGTTCAAATTGAATTTGATTTGAATTATTTGGAATTGTGATTGTAGTTGAATAAGTTTAATGCAAATGGAAAATAATTTGAATTTGGGAAAGAAATTGAAGCTAATTCAAATTTAATTGAAATTGAATCAATTAAAGTAGAAGTAAAAATTAAAAAGTGATTGAAACGAGAAATTGGGAAATTGAACCAGTTTGACTCTGAAACTATTTTCGAATAAATTGTTTTAATATAAACTGTTTTAAATCTATTTTCCTAGCTATTTACTATACAACCTTTCTTTTTAAAACCCAAACTATCTTATACTTATTTTACAAGTATTTTGAAACTAATTACTATTTTACAACTATTTTGCAACTATCTAACTATTCTACAACTGTTTGACTATTTTACAACTATTTTATAATTACTTAACAATTTACAACAATTTTACAACTAATTGCTATTTTACAACTAATTATCTATTTTAAACTTTTCAAGCTATTTTCTTAATTCAATCTGGTCAAAGTAGAAACTGTTGGATTTAAATACCAATTGAGATAAGAATGGAAGTGATAACCCAAATAGAAATTAAACAATTATGAATAAAAAGAGAATTGATTTAGTTAATAATCAATAAAGATAAATATGTACGATGTACGTATATTATCCAATTCGCATAACGATTTGATCTAGATTCAAGCACAGAATTTCGAGATAGTATATCGATCCGAGGATGGATTTTTCACTCTATTTTCGTTAGCGAACCCTAGATATTGATTTTTCATTGATTCTGGAAATTCTCTATCGTGGTTATGGGTATGCAAGGAGAATGACGTTTCTGATCAAGAAACCAGATCTGAGTCCGCACTAGAAAGTCGGGTGAACGATACTAGTTCGGAAATGAAATTGTGTGACCGAGCGAGCGATCAGATTTGATATTGCGTACGGATGATATATGTACATCGTACGTGTTTGAATGAATTAGATATTGAAATTTTGGAAAGAAATGTGAAGTATATTTGAAATGGAAAAATATATTTTGAGGAATATATGATGAATAAAAGTGGAAGCGTAACGACCCAGAATTTTTGTTAATTTAAAATTCGTATATTTAATTTATTTTAAATGTTAATAAGTGAAATTTATAAGTCGAATAAATTTTATTTCGAATAATTAGATTTAATTGGATAATTAAATCGATGGAAACTACAGAAATAATTGAAAATTGGGTTTAATATGACTGAAAATGATTTGTAAAATTTTATTTATCATATTGGAGTTATAGCGATGTTATAGAACTTTTAAAATCGAACTAAAAGTTAATTTGTGAAAATTGAATATTTTAATATTTAATCGACTAGTGAAATTAGTCAATTTTCGAACAGTCTCAGAATTGGACGAAACTAATTCCATTGGATCCGTAATAGTTTTTTATTATCGGATTTCAATTTTCGTAGCAATTGGAGTTTTTGTTTGACCGTGGCTGCTCGAAACGCATCGAAATTGTTTTAATATTAATTTGACGAGTTAAAATAGTCATTTTTCAAACAGTCTCGGATTTCAATGAAACCAGTTTTATCGGATCCGTAATATGATATTATTGCATGATTTAAAATTTCGTGTCAATCGGATTTACCATTTGTCCGGAGCAAGCCAAAACGCCTAGAAATTTGATTTAACGATTTAATTTTAAATCGAACGTTTATTGCCATAACTCGCACAGATGATCGAACTAGCTCCCGAAACACGTTCCATTGTGTTCGGAACGTGGGGTAAACCTTAGGAACGCCAACCGACATGCTTCGTTTGGAGTTCGGAAAATCCGGGATGAATAGTATTTTGGAAATTTTCTATATAAGGCCTTGGATTTGTCACTTTTGCAAAATTCTTAAAACCTAACGCCAAAACCTTCAGGCCGCCGTTCATAATATTCAATAGCCGAGAATACTCGTTTCTTTCCCCCTCGATTTCTTCAAATCCACTCATTAATAACGAAATCTTCCAACATGAAACTTGTAGAGGGGAGTGAGATCTATGATCTCAACGGTTAAGATCGTGAATGGAGCAAGGAATCGACGGCAAATCAAGCTGGAAGCCATCACGTTCGGCACGAATTTCGAGGAGCTACAAGAGGCCGAGGTCCACTGCCTTTTGGTCGAATGTAGCTCTTGTCACGAGCATTCGAGTGGTGTATCCTGATTGTCGTATATTGGGTTGTAGTGGTCGCGTTAATTATCGAAGGGGCGGCGACTATGGGTTTGAGAACGTACGTGTTTGTTACTAGAAAGGGGAAGAAGCAAGGCACGGCCGAGATTGCAAGGGCTTGGGATCAACGGCTAGGATTTAATTTAGGTTTAGAAAATAAAAATAAATTTGTAAATTTATATGTTTTAAATTCGTGTAACTTTAAATATGTATATTTTTTCATACGAGGTCGAAAACGCGCGAAACAAGTTGCGTTGGGTTCGTATGGACGAGCACTACGCTATGGACTTGGATTGGAGTTGTTTGGAGCTAGCGAAAATTTTGGGTAAAATTAAACGTCCATTTAATTTTATTCGAAATAAAAGCTGAAAACAAAATTGAAATCAAGGTGAGAATTTCTCACTCAATCGAATCTGTTTCGATTTTAATTTTAAATAGTTAGATTTAAAATTCTTGAATGTATGTTTGAATGATGATTGTTATCTATTGATTATTAAAATAGACATTATACGCCGTTAGTTAGCGGAGGTTATTTATTAAAAACATATACCGTGAATATTTCACAGTACAGTGAAATTGGTATTATTTATGTACTTGGAGTTGATTTCCCGCATTATATAGCGGATGAGACCCTATTGCGCCGTCTATTAAGCGGATAATATATTTTAAATCCTATATACCGCGATAATTCCGTACTGGAACGGAATTGGTATTGTGCTAACATCTTTGGATGCAGGAAAACAGGTTGGAGGGATCCAACTGGATTCCTCAACAGTATTTATTTAATTATTGATATTTTGATATTTATTAATTATCATATATAGATATATGATGTCGTTGTTGTCGTGATTGACTATTTGGTGTGTAGCATCATTTGGCCAATTTTGGAATTTTAAAAGAATTTTTAAAGTGATTTTTGAAAGTATATGTTTATAAAATATTTTTGGAATTGATTCATTTTAAATAAATAAACGTTATAATGTTAATGTTATAGAAATTATGATTTTTGAGAAATATAGTTAAAAGTTGATTTTTGAAAATATGAGGTAAATGATTTTATAAAATAGTTTAATTGGGATTTTTGAATTTATTATAAAAAGTCCAAATATAGGATTTATGAAATTTGATTATTTTATAAATCAAAATGATGAAATTATAAAGGAGTTTGAAGACGTTTTAAAACAATAATATAAATTGATTTATATAAAGGATTTATAAATTGATATTTATAAATTAAAATATTTGAATTATAAAACGAGTTTTTATAAGTGTTAGAATGAAGTGTAAATGAATTTCATAAATGAATGAAATTTATAGAATTATAAACGGTGAAGTTATAAATGGAATTTTATAAGCAGTAGGTTTATATAATTTGTAAAGTTATTAAAAGAATAGTTTTGGGTAAATAAATGAATCTTATAAGTTATAAGATTTATAATTTGGGAAGTTTAAAAGAACGATTTTGTAAACAAATAAATTATAAGTATTTAACTTATATTATGAACTTTTGGTATATAATTGAGTTATAAATTGAAATAGGTTAATAAAGAAGATTTATAAAAGGAAGTCGTTATAAAATAAATAGAAATGGAATTTATAAACGTTGTTTTATAAATCCGCAAACGACTTATTTTGATAAATAAATTGTTGTAACTTATTAATGGAGTTATATTCACGTTTTAGACAGTGAATAATCCTTTAAAATAAAATGTATAGAAATGATGAAATTGATTGACGAAGTATATTCACGTTTTTGGATAGTGAATATTATGTTAAAGAAAATGTTTTGGATGTGATGTTTTAAATAGAATTAAAACGATCTAACGATGTTTTTAAATGTGTTAAGATTCGAAACCATAGATTTCAGCATTCATTGTTGAAATAGACGTTTTCGAGAAATAGAAGGAAATGGTGGACTATAACACTGTTGTTATAGTAAATGATTTCCGAAAGGAAATGTTTTGTATAGTATTGGGATTTATATATCTATCTTAATTTCGAATCCCTATACTAGTGATGTTGGGTTGTCGTAACGATGTTTTACGCAACATTCGTTTTGGCCCAAATAAATGTGTTTTAAGAGAATATTTTCCTTAAAAATGAAATATATACTTAATCTCGATTTAAGTATATTGAATATTTTCTAAGTGTTGAAATAAATGGATTTGTGAATTACTTATTTTTAGTAAGTATGGAAATGTTTTTCCAATGTGAAATGGAACGTTTTGAGAATTTATCTTTTTGAAGATAAATTGAAAATGAATAATTGAAATCGTGTATTCATAAATATTTTGGAATGTAAATTCACTATGGAATTTATAAATGAAAAGGGGAATTTGTTTAAAAATAAACGTTGATTTATTTTTGAAGTGTGGGAATTTATTTACGGATTTGGAACGTAAATATAAAGTAAATCGGTAAGGATTTATTTAAATTGGTTTAAATGAACCATGTTGAAATGAAAGTATTTCCGCGTAAGGAAAATGTTTGAAATTTGTTTTCAAAAGTGGTAAAGATGAAAAGTGATTTGAAATTTGTTTTCAAATGGTTGAAGTGTGAAAATTATATATCTTGTAAAGATATTTTTGAAAAATAAATAATTTGGAAAACTATTTGGAATCTGGTGATGTTGTGCATATCCATTGATAGTTCAATAACCGACTATCAATATTTACCTTTAAATAGGTATTTGTTGTGATTTGCTTGAATTTGAATGCCACACTTATTTTTGAATAAGCGCTCACTATTCGGGTTAACCGGGAAAGGACCTTGGGGTCGTATAACCCATTCCAAATATGTGATACGTCGTTATGAATTGCATTTGAAGACCGATGTTGATGACCGGATATTTTTGAAAATGGAAGGATTACCGTCGAATGTTTCTGCACCGGATGGCCCCGGTATAGAAATTCCATATGTGATGGGAAGTCCGGACATGATTAGTGAATATCCGGATTGCAAGGACTTCTTTGTAAGTGCCTTCGGTTCTGTTCGATCTTGGAACAGACTTGTATGGATAGTATGTCTGACATTACAAATTGAGATATAAAGCTAATTTCTTTCAAATATATTCCTGTTGGTGGCGGAGAATTTATTCTCTTAGCTTAACACCCTTCTTTGAGACGTACGAGCTCAGAGGTTATGTAGTTGATGGTTATCAGCGATATATTCCCAATTTGGTAATGTGACATGCTGAGTGTTGCTGTGAAATGATCATTGTTTGATCATTTGTGATATGATCATTTGTTTGATCATTTATCTTTGTGATCATTACTTTGATCGTTTGTTGACCCAAAGCATGGCTTTGTACCAAAGCGTGGCTTTTTGGACGAGACTTCGTTGGACCTCACACCCCGAAAATGGTCAAAACGGGAAGGATGCGGCAAGGTTATTAGGGGTAGCGCCCTTTAGGGTATGTCATTTCCTTCTGGAAAGGGTGGTATCATGGTATGAAGCCCAGATACTTACTCATGTTGATACACTATATCTATTACTGTGTGGTGTTGTTGGAATCGAGCGCTCGGATAAAGGTCCAAAGGGACCGGGGGAGTTACCTAGTGACAAAGGTAACCTGGCCTTGTGTTGGCAGAGAGCTGGTTAAGTTCTCGGGACGTCCCGCCAGAGGCGATCCCATGTGGCAGTAGGAAGTTCCTTAGCCTGACCATTTGTTGGAAATCCAAACGAAACAATACGGTCCTTGTACGGTTTTAGTTGTATAACCTGCTATGGAATGTGGCGGTAACCTGCTATTGAACATGGTAGCTATAGTAGGCATACGATAATGGTCGTATGTTGGCTAAGATTTATATCTTTACTTTCGAAATGATTTTTCCTACACTATGCACTAGTAATAATATCAAATGTTTCTTTTTAATGCGTATCAAGCATCTTTGACTATCATAAGGAGAAATCTCCTCTGATTCTGCGTTTGCATTGTGTGCGTGCGCGGGAGGCCTTATGGTAGTCTCATTTTCAAAAGCATTGCGAATCTATTTATAAAAAAAATCCTATTCTTTATTTTAAAAGATAAACTGTTTGAGTTCTCACACCAGTTCCATGACTGACTCGGAGTTTATTGTTTTCCTTCCTAAACTCTGGGTGCCCACCAATTTCCACACGGACAGTCAAGAGTCAGGTTAAATCAGGATATTCTGGAATTCAGGAGTTGCTGAAGGCAAGCTGGATGACATGGCGTATTCACTAGTATATAGTATTTCTTTTCCGCTGTTTATTGTTGTTTGTTGTTGTACACTCTGATAATGTAATGTAAAGTGATGTAATGTAATAACTGAGATAGTTCTCTGTTTTAAAGATTATTCATTTATCTATTGTATGTTGTTCCGCTGCGACTGTGAGATTATGATATTGTTTCTGTTGCTTTTCTTTCTTCTTCTATCTTTTTCTTCTACCTCTTCTTCTTTAACCCTAACAATTCGGTTTTCCGGCGTTCGATTATGCGGCATTTGATACAGTAGACGTAAGAATGCCGACCTTCGAGCGTCGAAAAATTGTATCGTTACATTAGGTATCGGAGCATATGGTTAAGCGACAACCATGGCTCTGTTGGGTATTACTCATTAGAGATAGAGTCAGTAGTGCTCTAGAATGAGTTTGAGTGTAATAATTGCTATGAGAGCGTATTTGTTAGTGAATAAAAAAATTGTTTTATATTGTGATGATTGGTTTGTTGAGTGGTATACGGATTCTGGTTAATACGAGTAATTAACGTTGTTGATAGGGATCTCTAGACACTTTTACAGAACAATTTGACACGATATTGTTTAAATTGGGTAAATGAAATAATTTTACCTTGAGTATATTTTATATATAAAGGAATAATTTTTCAGAATTATTAAAGTGTATGTAAGTTGATTGTTTGGTTGTTGAAAATGTAAGAATAAATATATAAGTTAATTAAAAGATGTTTGAATCATCTAAATAAAAGAATAATTGTATAAGCGAAAGAATCATAAGTATGAAATTATAATTAATGTGATTTACAATTGTGAAATAAACTTATATATATAAGAAGTGAAACTATATGAATATATTTATGAATATGAGTTGTAAGTAAAAAAAAAATGAATTTGATTTATAAGTGGGAATTTAAGTTAAGTAAAAGCCAAATAATGTTTAAATGGAATATAACTTAAATGATGTTGAATGAAGTTGATTTTGGTATCAAAGTAAATTAATAAAGTTAAGTGATAGATATGAACTTGAGTTATATAAATGAAATTCAACTTTTGTAATTGAATTGAATTAATCAATTGAATGTAAATAATTGATATGAAATAATGAATGTAGGTGTAATTCATTAAAATCTAATGTTATTGGAAGTTGAATAATTGAATGAAAATCAATTTAATTAAACCAATTGAAAGTAAAGGTGTTAAACCAAATTAAATGAATATAATCAAAGGAATTTGGTTGTAATTAATATACATTAGTTGTTATATGATTGTTAGTTGGATGATGGTTGGTTGATGGTTGAATATATTGCTTTTACTGCATTTGCTATGTTGGCATATATAGTTATTATGTTGCTATATGTTGTATATCGATACTATTGTCTATATGCATGTTTCACATCTGTTTGTTGAGTGTTTAGTAGGTGCGGATCGCGTTTGCTTCGCATTTGGAGCTCGCTTTCGCGCTATATTAGCCGTATATGCTCGCTAATAAAATATAAGTTACATATCTCGGATTAAATATCGTACATTTACACTTTTTTCCCTGCGGGATGCCTCATCACTTGATGGGATGTATATTTGTGATATATATACTGTCTTTTTTTTCCGGATCGAGCCGCGCAAAGGAGACTCTGGCGAATTTTTTCGAAAATTTAAGGCGTTAGAAAAATTTGAGAAAAATTGGAAAATTTTGAAAACTATAATTTTGATTTGGAGTTGAAAGTTAAACGATAGTAGTTGTTTTTGAAAAGATAACTAAGTATGATTTGAAAACTTAGTAAAGTTATTTAAGAAGTTTAACTATGGATTTTAGGAAAGTTAATAGATTCTGTAACTTTTCTTACTTGGTAATTTCGAGGACGAAATTCTTTTTAGGGGGGAAGTATGTAACGACCCAGAATTTTTGTTGATTTAAAATTCGTATATTTAATTTATTTTAAATATTAATAAGTGAAATTTATAAGTCGAATAAATTTTATTTCAAATAATTAGATTTAATTGGATAATTAAATCGATAATTTAATATTGGAAATTACAGAAATAATTGAAAAATTGGGTTTAATATGACTGAAAATGATTTGTAAAATTTTTCTTTATCATATTGGAGTTATAGCAATGTTATAGAACTTTTAAAATCGAATTAAAAGTTAATTTGTGAAAATTGAATATTTTGATATTTAATCGACTAGTGAAATTAGTCAATTTTCGAACAGTCTCAGAATTGGACGAAACTAGTTCCATTGGATCCGTAATAGTTTGTTATTATCGGATTTCAATTTTTGTAGCAATTGGAGTTTTCTTTTGACCGTGGCAGCTCAAAACGCGTCGAAATTGTTTTAATATTAATTTGACGAGTTAAAATAGCCATTTTTCAAACAGTCTCGGATTTCGACGAAACTAGTTTCATCGGATCCGTAATGTGATATTTTTGCATGATTTCAAATTTCGTGTCAATCGGATTTACCGTTTGTCCGGGGCAAGCCAAAACGCCTAGAAATTTGATTTACCGATTTAATTTTAAATCGAACGTTTATTGCCATAACTCGCACAGATGATCGAATTAGCTCCCGAAACACATTCCATTGTGTTCGAAACGCGGGGTAAACCTTAGGAACACCAATCAACACGCTTCGTTTGGAGTTCGGAAAATCCGGGATGAATAGTATTTTGGAAATTTTCTATATAAGGCCTTGGATTTGTCACTTTTGCAAAATTCTTAAAACCTAACTCTAAAACATTCAGGCCGCCGTTCATAATATTCAATGGCCGAGAATACTCGTTTCTTGCCCCCTCGATTTCTTCAAATCCACTCATTAATAGCGAAATCTTTCAACATGAAACTTGTAGAGGGGAGTGAGATCTATGATCTCAACGGTTAAGATCGTGAATGGAGAAAGGAATCGACGGCAAATCAAGCTGGAAGCCGTCATGTTCGACACGAATTTCGAGGAGCTACAAGAGGCCGAGCTCCACCGCCTTCTGGTCGAAGGTAGCTCTTGTCACGAGCATTCGAGTGGTGTATCCTGATCGTCGTGTAATGGGTTGTAGTGGTCGCGTTAATTATCGAAGGGGCGGCGGCTATAGGTTTGAGAACGTACGGGTTTGTTACTGGAAAGGGGAAGAAGCAAGGCATGGTCGAGATTTGCAAGGGCTTGGGATCAACGGCTAGGATTTAATTTAGGTTTAGAAAATAAAAATAAATTTGTAAATTTATATGTTTTAAATTCGTGTAACTTTAAATATGTATATCTTTTTCATACGAGGTCGAAAACGCGCGAAACAAGTTGCGTTGGGTTCGTATGGACGAGCACTACGCTATGGAATTGGATTGGAGTCGTTTGGAGCTAGCGAAAATTTTAGGTAAAATTAAACGTCCGTTTAATTTTATTCGAAATAAAAGCTGAGAACGAAATTGAAATCAAGGTGAGAACTTCTCACTCAATCGAATCTGTTTCGATTTTAATTTTAAATAGTTAGATTTAAAATTCTTGAATGTATGTTTGAATGATGATTGTTACCTATTGATTGTTAAAATAGACATTATACGCCATTAGTAAGCGGAGGTCATTTATTAAAAACATATACGTGAATATTTCACAGTACAGTGAAATTGGTATATTTATGTACTTGGAGTTGATTTCCCGCATTATATAGCGGATGAGACCCTATTGTGCCGTCTATTAAGCGGATAATATATTTTAAATCCTATATACCGCGATAATTCCGTACTGGAACGGAATTGGTATTGTGCTAACATCTTTGGATGCAGGAAAACGGGTTGGAGGGATCCAACTGGATTCCTCAACAGTATTTATTTGATTATGGATATTTTGATATTCGTTGATTATCATATACAGATATATGATGTCGTTGTTTTCGTGATTGACTATTTGTTGTGTAGCATCGTTGGGCCAATTTTGGAATTTTAAAAGGATTTTTAAAGTGATTTTTGAAAGTATATGTTTATAAAATATTTTTGGAATTGATTCATTTTAAATAAATAAACGTTATAATGTTAATGTTATAGAAATTATGATTTTTGAGAAATATAGTTAAAGGTTGATTTTTGAAAATATGAGGTAAATGATTTTATAAAATAGTTTAACTGGGATTTTTGAATTTATTATAAAAAGTAGAAATATAGGATTTATGAAATTTGATTATTTTATAAATCAAAATGATGAAATTATAAAGGAGTTTGAAGACGTTTTAAAATAATAATATAAATTGATTTATATAAAGGATTTATTAATTGATATTATTAAATTAAAATATTTGAATTATAAAACGAGTTTTTACAAGTGTTAGAATGAAGTGTAAATCAATTTCATAAATGAATGAAATTTATAGAATTATAAACGGTGAAGTTATAAATGGAATTTTATAAGCGGTAGGTTTATAAAATTTGTAAAGTTATTAAAAGAATAGTTTTGGGTAAATAACTGAATCTTATAAGTTATAAGATTTATAATTTGGGAAGTTTAAAAGAACGATTTTGTAAACAAATAAATTATAAGTATTTAACTTATAATATGAAATTTTGGTATATAATTGAGTTATAAATTGAAATAGGTTAATAAAGGAGATTTACAAAAGGAAGCCGTTATAAAATAAATAGAAATGGAATTTATAAACGTTGTTTTATAAATCCGCAAACGACTTATTTTGATAAATAAATTGTTGTAACTTATTAATGGAGTTATATTCACGTTTTAGACAGTGAATAATCCTTTAAAATAAAATGTATAGAAATGATGAAATTGATTAACGAAGTATATTTACGTTTTTGGATAGTGAATATTATGTTAAAGAAAATGTTTTGGATGTGATGTTTTAAATAGAATTAAAACGATCTAACGATGTTTTTAAATGTGTTAAGATTCGAAACCATAGATTTTAACGTTCATTGTTGAAATAGACGTTTTCGAGAAATAGAAGGAAATGGTGGACTATAACACTGTTGTTATAGTAAATGATTTCCGAAAGGAAATGTTTGGTATAGTATTGGGATTTATATATCTATCTTAATTTCGAATCCCTATACTAGTGATTTTGGGTTGTCGTAACGATGCTTTACGCAACATTCGTTTTGGCCCAAATAAATGTGTTTTAAGAGAACGTTTTCCTTAAAAATGAAATATATACTTAATCTCGATTTAAGTATATTGAATATTTTCCAAGTGTTGAAAATAAATGGATTTGTGAATTACTTATTTTTAGTAAGTATGGAAATGTTTTTCCAATGTGAAATGAAACGTTTTGAGAATTTATCTTTTTGAAGATAAATTGAAAATGAATAATTGAAATCATGTATTCATAAATATTTTGGAATGTAAATTCACTATGGAATTTATAAATGAGAAGGGGAATTTGTTTAAAAATAAACGTTGATTTATTTTTGAAGTGTGGGAATTTATTTACGGATTTGGAACGTAAATATAAAGTAAATCGGTAAGAATTTATTTAAATTGGTTTGAATGAACCATGTTGAAATGAAAGTATTTCCGCGTAAGGAAAATGTTTGAAATTTGTTTTCAAAAGTGGTAAAGATGAAAAGTGATTTGAAATTTGTTTTCAAATGGTTGAAGTGTGAAAATTATATATCTTGTAAAGATATTTTTGAAAAAAAAATAATTTGGAAAACTATTTGGAATCTGGTGATGTTTTGCATATCCATTGATAGTTCAATAACCGACTATCAATATTTACCTTTAAATAGGTATTTGTTGTGATTTGCTTGAATTTGAATGCCACACTTATTTTTGAATAAGCGCTCACTATTCGGGTTAACCGGGAAAGGACCTTGGGGACGTATAACCCATTCCGAATATGTGATACGTCGTTATGAATTGCATTTGAAGACTGGTGTTGGTGACCAGATATTTTTGAAAACGCAAGGATTATCGTCGAATGTTTCTGCACCGGATGGCCCCGGTATAGAAATTCCATATGTAATGGGAAGTCCGGACATGATTAGTGAATATCCGGATTGCAAGGACTTCTTTGTAAGTGCCTTCGGTTCTGTTCGATCTCGAAACAAACTTGTATGAATAGTATGTCTGACATTACAAATTGAGATATAAAGCTGATTTCTTTCAAATATATTTCTGTTGGTGGCAGAGAATTTATTCTCTTAGCTTAATACCCTTCTCTGAGACGTACGAGCTCAGAGGTTATGTAGTTGATGGTTATCAGCGATATATTCCCAATTTGGTAATGTGACATGCTGAGTGTTGCTGTGAAATGATCATTGTTTGATCATTTGTGATATGATCATTTGTTTGATCATTTATCTTTGTGATCATTACTTTGATCGTTTGTTGACCCAAAGCATGGCTTTGTACCAAAGCGTGGCTTTGTGGACGAGACTTCGTCGGACCTCACACCCCGAAAATGGTCAAAACAGGAAGGATGCGGCAAGGTTATTAGGAGTAGCGCCCTTTAGGGTATGCCATTTCCTTCTGGAAAGGGTGGTATCATGGTATGGAGCCCAAATACTTACTCATGTTGATACACTATATCTATTACTGTGTGGTGTTGTTGGAATCGAGCGCTCGGATAAAGGTCCAAAGGGACCGGGGGATGGCATAGTCGTGTAGTAGTTACCTAGTGACAAAGGTAACCCGGCCTTGTGTTGGCAGAGAACTGGTTAAGTTCTCGGGACGTCCCGCCAGAGGTGATCCCATGTGGCGGTACGAAGTTCCTTAGCCTGACCATTTGTTGGAAATCCAAACGAAACAATATGGTCCTTGTACAGTTTTAGTTGTATAACCTGCTATGGAATGTGGCGGTAACCTGCTATTGAACATGGTAGTTATAGTAGGCATACGATAATGGTCGTATGTTGGCTAAGATTTATATCTTTACTTTCGAAATGATTTTTCCTACACTATGCACTAGTAATAATATCAAATGTTTTTTTTAATGCGTATCAAGCATCTTTGACTATCATAAGGAGAAATCTTCTCCGATTCTGCGTTTGCATTGTGTGTGTGTGCGGGAGGCCTTATGGTAGTCTCATTTTCAAAAGCATTGCGAATCTATTTTAAAAAAAAAATCCTATTCTTTGTTTTAAAAGATAAACTGTTTGAGTTCTCACACCAGTTCCATGACTGACTCGGAGTTTATTGTTTTCCTTCCTAAACTCTGGGTGCCCACCAATTTCCACACGGGCAGTCAAGAGTCAGGTTAAATCAGGATATTCTGGAATTCAGGAGTTGCTGGAGGCAAGCTGGATGACATGGCGTATTCACTAGTATATAGTATTTCTTTTCCGCTGTTTATTGTTGTTTGTTGTTGTACATTTTGATAATGTAATGTAAAGTGATGTAATGTAATAACTGAGATAGTTCTCTGTTTTAAAGATTATTCATTTATCTATTGCGTGTTGTTCCGCTGCGACTGTGAGATTATGATATTGTTTCTGTTGCTTTTCTTTCTTCTTCTATTTTTTTCTTCTACCTCTTCTTCTTTAACCCTAACAATTCGGTTTTCGGGCATTCGATTATGCGGCATTTGATACAGTGGACGTAAGAATGCTAACCTTCGAGCGTCGAAAAATTGTATCGTTACAGGAAGTTGGATATCACTATAACTAAAACTCATTTTATAAAAAGTAAGTAAGGTAGTAAATAACTTTATAAAAGAAATCAAATTTGATTTGGCATAAAAGAAGTATGTATATATATATTTGTTATATATAATAAACACTCCTTGTTGAATCTATAACAAGAAGAAAAGATCTTTGAAAAATATTTTGTTCTAGTTAAAAGAATAAACTTATGTATATATCTATATATATATAAATGATTTTATGAGAATGATTTTGGGAAAAAAAGTTTCTAGAACCCATTGATTTTGAAAGGCTTTTGATTGTTGGGAAAAATCAATTTTGGAAATTTGGAAAGCCAAGTTTGAGAATTATCGATTTTGTGTAAAGGGGATTTATATATGTGATACATATAAGGAGTATGATTTGAAAGATATTATATGTGTATAGTGTAAAATATTTTGAGAATGCTATGGGGAAAAAGGCGCTCCCATTTGAGTGAAACTTCTAATAGGTGATCCACAGAGTGGTTCTGCCTTGAGCCCTAAGGGGGGTTCTAAATTTGTCCTGGGAGGAAGTTCGGACAAACTGAAGTTCCTGAGGATTGTGTTGGGGTAGCGAAAGTCGAGGGCGTTGATGCCTACAGAGACATTGGGTTATACTGTGACGACAATGTAACTCGATGTAACCGCGATCTATGCGCACCATAGCGGAAGTCGAGGGGCAACGATTGCCTACGGTCTACGTTTGATTTCATTGGGAGAGCGACGTAACATCGGTAGACTGCAATCTATGAAGACATAGCAAAAGTCGTGTGGCAGTGAGTGCCTACAGGCTACATTGGGACTTGACTGATGTAGTCTGCGATCTATATGGTCTGTGTGGAGGAGTTTCATTTAGAAGAGAAATTCGAGGGCGCCGATGTCTACAGTTACATGGGTTTTTGCCGTGATGGCAACGTAACCCTGGGTGTAGCTGCAATCTGTGGTGGGTTACATGGTGTAATCGAGGGGCACAGAGGCCTACAGTTTTCTATGGTTTTGCTGGGATGGCGATGTAATCATCGGGTTAACTGGGACCATGGAGGGGGTGCAGAGCATCCTCACCAAAAATGTTTCCTATATTTTCACAAAAATATTTTTCAAGTATTTTCGCTGGGTGTTGAAAATGGGTTTGCCATGTACTTATAGATTTTCAGTCCTACGCCTGATCAACATATGACCGAATTTCTATGAGAACAAGGATGGACTTGTTGAAACATCGGGTTATAAAAGGTATTTTTATAAAGCTATTTTGGCAATATTATGTAGATTTTAAAAGTGTTTTAAATTTTTTAAATAATGGGAGTTGAAAGTTCAAAATGTTTAAAGGATAATTTAACTAATAATAAACACTTTAATAAAATTCTGGCATCGTTCCTTTTCGAGGATGAAAAGTTCTAAAAGGGGGAGGAATATGATAACCCGAATATTTGGACATATGATAATTGGATAATTAACTAATTTTTACTATTGAGATACTGATTTTTATTTAGTTGAACAAATAAAATTGTGATAACTAAAACATTTGGATATATATATATATATATATATAAATGGATTTGAAACTATAATAAATGTTTAATTATAAATCTCTGGAAATGATGAATCTTATAGTAAATTAAAAAAAATAGATATATGCAAATTTTATAATGTTGAAAATTTTAAGTGTATACATTTACAAGTATATAAGTGTATATATATATATGTATGTATATGCCATGAGAAGTAGAATATATGGAAGTTTGTAAATATGGATACATATACATATATATATATATATAATTATATATATATATATATATATATATCAAAAATTCACATAAGATATTTCTAATTATAATATATATATGTGTGTGTGTATTGTGATTTGAAAGCATTGATTTGAATTCAATATAATAATTTTCAAAAGCTCTTTACAGTTAAATTCTATATTCTAAAAACTCTAAAAGGTAAATATTTATTTATTTAAAAGTATGATATCTTAAAAAAGATATAACAAAAGGTTTAAAATACTTTCTTTTAAAAATTATACAAGAAATAAATATGGTTTGTAAATATGAAAATATATAAACATGAAACATAATTAATAAAAACATAAGACGATATTTAAATATAAATTAGGACATTTGTAGCTTGTGTATGCCATGCAAAATACAAGTGGAATATTCTTTTTCTTTTAATTTGAAATATAAATAAAATGTTAGAGAAGGCTGTTTCCAGTTCAAAATCTTCTACAGATATATTTTCTCAAACTCTTTTCTTACTTTCATTTTCTTCTAAATATAAAAACTAAAAAAAAGAAATCAAAACAACTTCAAGTTCAACCTGAGCAAGCAAAGATTCAAGATCAAATTTCAACTAAACCCAAGTATTTCAAAGATCAGATCAAAATCAAATAGCAGTTCCTGATCAAAAAAAGGAGAAGCTCTGTTCTCTATTTATCAATATACAAGTGAGTAAACAACTCTTTTAAAAGCTAAAACTTCTTTATTTACTTATGCATGTGATGATGGATGATAGTAATAACTTGTTAATTGATGCATGAATGTGGAATATGCTTGCATGTATATAAATATGAAATTGACTGTGTGCATGTCTGTACCAGATATATATATATGTCTATGTTCTATTTCAATAGGCTAAAATAGTTCCAAAAAAATCAAATTCTCATCCCCTAGTCTCTTTTATGTTAGGATCTTTTAACGAAAAGTGTTTGTATTAACCAAATTTAGTTTTTAAAATGTTAATAAGGGTAATTAGAAAGTAGATTGACTGCAAAGGAAGAAGAACAGTAAAAGAAAATCAAGTCAGCAAAATTTATTGTTTAAATTTTGGTTTTTGATTATATCATCTAATTCGTTTTCGAAAACTATGAATTTTAAAAGTAAAATCAAGATTTTTAATTTTGATTTTGGGTAGCATTCTCGGGTTGAATGGAATCGAGTGTTTCCTGGATTTCTGGCGATCGGCGAGGAGTGGGAGGTCGTGGTCATGGCTGATGCATATTCGAGGGTATGGGGTCTTGTAAAAAATGGTGATAGGGATTCTCGGTGGCCGTGGTGACTGGAAGATGCGAGTGAAGGGTTTCCGGCTTGTCCTGAGTCGAGGTGGGTTTTCGATCGTTTGTGGCATCGCGGTGGAGACTGGGAAGTGCGGTGTAGGGGGATAAGCTGGAGGGAAGGAAGACGAAGCTTTTGGATGAAGGGATTGGGTTGCGATGGTCGTCGTCGGTGGATCAAGGTGGAATAGGTCATCGGGTTTTTATTTCGTGGGTTGCTAATTGCTCGATTTCGAATTCGAGCTCCACCGAGGAATCTGGGTGGTCAGGAAGGTCGAGGGTGGGCGCCGTCGACTTGGTGGCATCATTGGCAATGGGTCGAAGCAATGTCAATTGGTGTGCACGTGCACGCGTATCCTTGGGTATCAGATGTTTGCTGTAGGAATTGTAGATTATAGTTGGGGAGAAGAAGATAGGAATAGTTCAGGGTAGTTGGGTTTTGGCTCGAGTTTTGTTTCGGGGAGGGCTCGAATCTGGTTCGAAGTGAGTTTTCAAGTTTGGGTTTAATTAAAGAAGAGGAAGGAGAGAAGGATTTGAGTCTGGAGTATGGCTCGGGGTTTAGCTCGGGTATATTTATTTAGGGCTCGGGTTTCCTAATTTTATAATGGAAGCAAATTTTGTTAACAAGTTTTGAAAGCAAAAGGAAAAGGCAAGTTTCGAAAGTAAAATAATAAACAAGTTCAAAGCAAGTGTTGATCAAGTTTTCAAAAGAAATTTCAACATTTAAATTATGAAGTCAAATGTGTTTTGAATTTAATCTGATTTGATTTGAATAATTATATATTAAGTTAATTATTTAATTAAATCCCTAAGTGTTTTCAAAAATAAAATGTTGTAATTAAGTAAATGATTAAAGGTAAATATATTGAATTTTAATTAATCATAAGGGCTCAAGTGATTTTGTATAAATTAATTTCAAGCATTTAGTTTAAATAAGATGTAAATGATAATTAAATAATTGATTAAGATAAATGTATCTTTAATTAAATAAGGTCTTAAGTAATTAAAGGATAATTAATTAATGTCAATTATTATTATTATAATGAATGGTTGAAATTAGTTAATGATAATTAAGAAGGATTCAAAAGTAATTAATTTATTTTGTGTTAATTATATTAATTAGAATGGTGTGACCAGTTATCTTACTTACAGAAGATCAAATTGTATTGAATGTTTGGGATTGACTAATATCTCTAGTCTGAATAATTTGTGATGCTCTGTGATATATGAATGCTCTAGTTGAACTGTGATAATGTGGTTTATCTACCTGTGATGTATTGCTGTGAGAATATGCTATTCTGAATATAAATTGAATTGTTTAACTTAAACAACTTGGCTTAAAGATGGTATTGGATCCGAACAGACCGGAGTCGGATATCAGTAATATCTGGAACCACTTCGATTAGTAATCTATAATTCTTTTTACATTTGATTTTAGAATCTAACAGGCTGGAATGGAATAAATTAGGTAAACTTATCCATTCAACTAAGTAACGATACTTAGACATTATTGTGTGAAATAAGTATTTGACTATAGAAAGATTAAAACTCATATTGGCGAACGAGTAACCCTGGTTTTCAAAGAAGGTTTATAACTTAGTATTTCAAGTTATATGGGTTTACTCACGCTGGTTTCCAGCCTGACTCGGGTGTTACTTTGATGTAATGCTTGGATTATACCGAGTATTACAGATTTTCAGGTTAGGACGTTCTGGAGCTCAAAAGGCGAGCTGGATGGCGGGAACGTATGGAGT
Source organism: Allium cepa (assembly GCA_030765085.1). Taxonomy (NCBI): domain Eukaryota; kingdom Viridiplantae; phylum Streptophyta; class Magnoliopsida; order Asparagales; family Amaryllidaceae; genus Allium; species Allium cepa. The sequence continues at coordinate 645,174,058 of CM060939.1, read as the reverse complement.
ATATTCCGCTATATAATAGAGTTTGTATTGATTGTATTATGGGACAGGTTGTCATAACTGTCTGCATTATAATGAATGAATTGTACTCTGATATATTGTTTGTAAATTGGCAGTTACAACTTTTCTTTATATAAATGCTGTTATTTGATATTATTTTTTGATCCGCTGCGATTGTGAGATTCTGTGCTGTTGTTTTCTGTTTCTTCTTCTACTCTTTCTTCTTTACCCTAACAATCTAGAATTTTCGGCGTTCGATTGCTCGGCACTTCTACAGTGAACGTATTAGTGTCGAATTTTTGGGGTCGGAAATCTCGGGTCATTATACAAATCGTGGTTTGATCGGGTCTTTAAAACATTTCTTTTAAGTACTTGTGATAAAGCACTTATAGCGTCAAATACCTTTTCACTCCTTATGTGAACTATATTATCATAATTTGGAAGTAAATAATGTATAACTTTGGTATTCTTATGAAACAAATTTACATTTATAAGACCACTTTCATGTTGGTAATAAGAAGGAAAATACCATAATGAATCCCTCAACTTAAATAAGTTGAGGAGATATTGAAAATACTTATTCATAGCTATAGTATGATTCTAGGAAATTTTACATGTAAACAAATTTGTTCAATTGAAATAATAAAGATGTTATTAATTAGCAGCAATATAATAGTTTGTCCTTGAATCAGAAAAAAGAGAAGCCAATAATCGAAAGAACAACAAAATCTAAACTTCATAATGGTAAAAAAGGTTATTATATTGACAACTAATGATGTTGAGTACAAATTTTATATTTTCAGTCACCAATGGTGTCAATAACTAAACATTATATTTTGAAACAAATACAAATAGGCCTAATAAAAAAGGCAATTAGACAGTAATACATGCTGACTATATTAATCCAAGCAAAAGAGCAAAAGTATTAAATATAGACTAATAGGAAGAGAGTTAAGTATGGACCGAATCAAAGAAGCAACTAAAATAAAGTAAAATAAGTAGTAAAATAACAAACTGAAACTAATAATAGACATACCGAACTTAGGGTTATGCTTGACAAATAGAATCTCAGAAATGGATTGATTTGAAGGGGAAGTTCCTGAAAACGATTGGACAGAGTAAGAAACAAAAGAAAAAAATCAAAACAAACAAACAAAATGGAAAAAATAGGGTTATAGCATACCCGTCTATAGAAAAGAAGCAATATACCACAAGAATATTAACCCATGCTAATTCGTCGCCTATTCCATAACGCAGTAGGAGAGATGACTCATTTTCTAAACGACCCATGTTTAAGGTTAGCATAATTAAGATTGATGTGTAACAAAACATGCGACTATGCAAATAATTCATTGCAATATTAGTGGAGCGAAAACTGAAGGCGGATATAATATGCAAATTTGGAGGAAATTGTTTTCTGCTAATATATGGAAGTTTGGAATTTTTGAAGATTATGGAAAGCTGGAAGATGAAAGTACAATGCATAAAAAGGATGAGAAAGATGCATTGAAAACATGAAGGAGGGGAAGGAAAAATTCTTTAGGAGTAGTGAGAGAGATGGACGTTTCATTGAATCATTAAATATAATTGATTAATACCAAACGGAAGACTACAAAAGTGAAATGAAAGGTCGGAACAATTATAAAGCTTGTAGAGGAATTCAATTTTAATATTGTAGTACACAAGACTGTTCATTTCACAAAATACTCAGGGGCTTGTGCGCCCTTGAAATGCAATTCGGTAATAATTAATAGTATAGATAAATTCATGAAGTGGGGAGATGAAAAGAATACATTGAGAAACAATTATGTTACAGTGGAAATAGATTTGGTCCTAAATGAGCATATAAGAACAATAAATAGAAATATATAATAATTTATTTTTCATATAAAAACAAAGAATTGAGAAGTGAAAAAGACATGAAGCAATGAGAGAGCACATAGAGGAACTCGGTTTTAATAGTATAGTATAGATATTAAAAGTATAGTTAAATAATAAAATATAGTAATTAGAATTGAATAGTGCACCATACATAATTCTTTATGATGTTCCATAATAGGATGCACCAATTTAAATTTAAAAGGTACATAATTACAGTGTCTAAACTATTATATAAATTCGACTCGTGTATATATTCCTTATACCCCTACATCAAATTGAGAATTTCACCATAACCTTAATAATGATTCTTACTACAAACTTTTATATTTGATAAAATATTTGGCACCATAACATATTCAAAATTTATGTTATTGTAATTGACATATATGTCAACAACCAAAACCGGTTCTTTAATTGCTTTACAATCTCAAAAATATTAATTAAATGAACTATTGTCAAAAGCCCAATAATAATTCAAATTCAAATAGTAAAGTAGAAGAAAATTTTGGATCTTACCTTAGCGTTGATTCACCATATTAGTTACCTTTTTAACATTCTGAAACTCCTATGTATAATTAAAGTCGATAACAACTTAATTGTAACAAAATTCATTGGATTTATATATCCCAGTGACACATTAAATTAAAAAACATTGGCTATGGAGAAATTGAATGGAGAAATTTTGATTTTGTTGTTTGAAGAAAAATTGAAAGGGGAAGTTGAGTTATGGTTTTGAGAAAATAAAAAAGTTACAAAAATGTGGGTGTAGATGGGTGAATGAAGAGGGTAAGTGGGTGACAGGAATAGGTAGGTGAGAGAATAGTTCAGACGGGTGTAAATAGTAACACGCTTCTTTAAGATGATTCGTGGATTAGCCCCAAGATGCAATGCTAGCTATCATTCGCTCCGTCCCCATGATAAAACAGCCTCTAAAATTCAGTAGATTTGCTGTTTGCACGACAACAAATCATTTTGAATTTAGCACTTTCCAATTTAATTACTTGAAAAATTCTGTAGAGAGAGAAACGACAGAGGGAGAAGAAGAAGGAAGTTTGTTTGTTGTCTTGCCTTTCTATAATTTCAAGCAGGTAGAATGGGAATTATATGAATTGCTAAAATGAGACATTATTAACGAATCTGAAATTATTGTCATTCATTAGGAATTAATTTTTGCAATGGCTCAACAATAATAACTCATAAATATATTACCGTTATTCATTACAAATTTTATTATCGTTAATTTTTGCAATGGCTCAATAATAATAGCTCAAAAATATATTATCATTATAAACGTCGTTCATTATGAATTTTATAATCATTAATTTTTGCAATGGCTCAATAGTAATAGCTTAAAAATATATTACCATTAAACAACGTTATTCATTACAAATTATTGCCATTACTTTTTTTAATAATTCACTTAAAATTCCAACATTAGTAAACTTTCATTCTTTATAAATAGGAAAATTTGCAAACTTAGACTCGTTTATGCAAACAATAACAGAAATAACCCGGTTTTGATAATAATTATAAACGTAGACCTGTTTTTGCCAGGTAGACGATGGCGATTTTTCAAAATGCACCAACAGGCGACATTTGAAAATACGTACAAAGGCGCATTTTGAAAATTCGCCTTCGCAAAAACTCTGCACACATAATAACCAGACAGCGGCCCCCCTCTTCATTTCCACTCTCTTCCAACTCTCCCAACCAAACCCAAAGGCCCCAAATTCCTCAAAACCTTCCTCCACTTCCATTTCTTCAATTTTTATTCAAATTCTTTTACAAATTAGTCAATGGCAAGCACGTCAGGTATAGAACAAGAAAGAAGTATGAATCTATACCCATAATTTGTTGTTTCTAGTTTAGGGCATGAATTTTTTGCAATCTTACTTCATGAACAAAAATTGTGCTTGTAAAGTAAAGCATTTTAATATCACCATTGATAAAGCATTTACAACACTATCATTACAAGTATTTGTACACATTGTAGTCTTAGATTAAAAGCAATTTGAACTGAGTTAGAAGTAGTTTATAAAAGCCATATTAAAAAAGGTTCTTAAAAGCAACTTAAGATTATTTTTATAAGCAATCTATATGAACGACAAGGAGTTTACGTGCATTCATACTACTTTGTGGGTTAGGAGGTTGTCAATTTTTGGTTAATGTATATTTTTTTATCGAAATGAATTGATTTTTAATATTTGTATTTTGTAGAGTATGTTGAGATGGAGCCCGGACCCGTTGATGGAAGGGACTATTTCTTCAAGCATAGCATCGTACTTCTAATGACATATGGATGCAGGTGGTTTTAAAAAATTTATAATTTTGTGTCAGTTGGTATAATTCCTGGCTTTTAATTATGTATTTATCATTTGATCAGCGTGACGATCCAGATACAACTATAGATCACTCCACGTCGGTGAAGAAAGTGGCTTCAAGCCATCCAGGAGTATTGGCTGAGATTGAAAGGGCTGGTTTTTTTTACACATAATGAAGTTAGGATACATCCAGCTTGACCACTATCTTATTACTACTCGGTAGACAGATGGCGACCAGAGACCTCCACTTTTCATTTCCCTATTGGTGAAATGACGATTAAGTTAGGAGATGTAGTCGTGTTGTCTGGTTTGCCTATTGAAGGCAATGCAGTGGCTTATGGAGGAGTGACATATGACTATATGCAATTGTGTCATGATTTACTTGTCTTGACCCACCCCCCCTCCCGAACAAACAAGGGGCAATGAGTTCGTGGAAGTCATGTGGTATAGACGTCAATTGTCGCACGATATTCCTGCTGATGCTACAGAGGCACAGATTCAATACCGAGCACGTGCTATTATTTTGCACATCATTGTTTCTCGATTGATGTGCGACCATACAAAGACTTGGGTAGATCTGAAATGGCTACCGTATATTGCTGATTTAGGGGAGTGTGGTAAGTTTTCTTGAGGCAGTGTTGTGTTATCTTATACATATATGGAGTTATCCAGGCTCTCTCTTTTGGAGAATAAATCTATCGGTGGATGTCTGATGTTAACCCGCCTTTTGTCAAAGCCATAAGTAGGCGGATTCAACCTAACTAACTTCACGACTATCGAGGTTGGAGTATGATGGATTTGGTTTCGAAGGATGAAGTTTACTTGGATATTGTTAACCCGCATTTTGTCAAAGCCATAAGTAGGCGAATTCAACCTGACTAACTTCACGACTATCGAGGTTGGAGTATGATGGATTTGGTTTCGAAGGATGAAGTTTACTTGGATATGTCATTTGGTCAAGAAATGGAGGGAATGCACGACACAAGTACTTCGTTCGGTTTACACTCCCCGCTCGGCATAAAAGAATCGTTCGGCATTAGAAATGGTTCGGCATTGGTTGCCGCTCGACATAAAGGAGTCGCACCTCGATACCTCGCACCTCGGTACATCGATACCTCGCACCTCGATACCTCGACACCTCGACACCTCGCACCTCGCTCGGCATTGGCGGCTCGGCATGGGTCGCTCGGCGAAGATGGCTTGGTGCAAAGTCGTTCGGCATAAGACGAATGCGGCTCGGCATTGGGGAGAGGCCGTTGTGACTCGGCGTTGTGATTCGGCATGGGTCGTTCGGCCTTGATGGGCTCGGTTCTTTCAGAGAGCCTAACTACTAGTTGGACATGTCTATAAATACAGCATGTAGGAGTTCAGAAATGGGGATCTTCTCTTCTGCTCTCTGACTTTCTACTTTCTAAAACTAAGGCTAGTCTACCACTTTGTAACTGTAATCAATTGCTACATCAATAAAAGAAAACTTCTGGAGTGGACGTAGGCCGGAGTTAGCCGAACCACTATAAAAACCTGTTGTTCTTTACTGCTTAATTTCTATTCTGACTGTTCTTCATATTATTACTCTCTATTATCAGTGACTGTTAGTGAGTGTTTTCATTTACATTTGGGTGTTAGTGACCAATTTTGATGCTAACAGTATTCTTCTGCCAGTTGGGTTTCAAAAAAAAGGCCGAGACTTGGGTTTTCTTATCGAGTAGTTTGCTGGTTGGTTGCAGGCAGTGATGCAATTCTGTTAGGCGCTGAAACTCTTCGAGGGCTATGCCCTGTTGAAACAATCTCGACTATGGGTAAAATTTGTGTTGAGGTAAGCTTTTGCTCTCAAAAATAACCTCGACATAATTCTGTCATTTTGTGTGGGCATTTCTGTAGCGCAAACCTCTACATTCTTTCAGTGTTAACGTTCACAAACGATTTGGAGATATGATGTATTACATTATCATCTATGAACACTAGCACTCGAAGAATATGAAGGTTTTACAAATCCGTGCGATTTATGAGTAAGATTTTACAATACAAGGCTACTATCTATTCAGGCTACAATACACATACTCTTAACTAGGTAGTACGGTATTTATCTCTAATGTTCCTTCGGTCTCTATTGAATGCTGCATGTTAGACAGTTTTATTTGCTTACAGCTCTTCTTCAAAACATAAATTGCAGGGTAAAAAGGTTTTCAACCAAGTGATATAATTTAAGAAGACCGTAAAATATGTTGGAGAGCCAATGACTCACTTGAAGTCAATTGCTTCATCGGTTGTATGAGCTTTTCCTTGTTTATTCTTGTTTTAAGCTTTCATGCTGTACTGTCATTTCAGAAAGTTTGACATCTGATGTTTCTTTTGACTTAATTTCAGTATTATGCTTATAACTATCTATAGGTGCATGTTGCACTTAAGGTTAAAGCTTCTATTATTATTGTCTTCGCTTCATCTGAAAGAGCAGCAAGGTAGTGTGTTACATTTCGCACTTAGAAATAGAGTTCATTTTATTTGAAATAATTTCGTTACCAGAATAATGGGTTTCATTTTATTTTAATCTACATGCAGACTAATTGCAAAGTATAGACCTACAATGCCTATTTTATCAGTAGTCATTCCTCGTCTCAAAACAAATCAACTGCGATGGAGTTTCACTGGAGCTTTTGAAGTAAATACTTTTTTCTTCCTTTTTTTGTGAATGCCTGTTTTACTTATGTTTATTTACAATAACATTATATTGACTCCTTGTTTGTAAAATAAAAATTGGTAGGCAAGACAATCGCTAATTGTTAGAGGACTTTTTCCAATGCTTGCGGACCCTCGACATCCTATAAGCTAGAAAAAGTTTCTGTTTTTTAGTTTGTTACCAAGATTTGCATATAGTTGGTCATTTTAATGTGCATGCTTGAGATCGTCTTGGTTTAAACCTGATAGACTAGATTACAGTGCGAGTTCATATGCATGATCGTACTTTAAATAATGGTAACATCTTGTTATATTCAGTTTTTAAATACCAATTAAATTGAAAGAAAATTGTGATTACCTTGTAATAGATTTAAACTAGTTTTAGTTGTATGCTTGTTCAAATATGTCTTTTTTTTCCTCTAAACTTAGTTGCTTATTTTAAAAATAACTGAATGCAGTAGACATTAACTCTTTTTAAAGTGCAAGCTTGTATACGAACATAATTAAAAGATTAATGCAATAAAGCAACAATAAATGGAATTTTGATCGCGGATATAGAATTAAAAGAAAGACAAGGTTACACCAATGATAATGTGATGTTAACAATAACATCTTCGAAGTGTATGTGTACAAAGTTGTACCCTGCTAGATATATTGATAACTGAAATTAAATGGCAGATGTTATGTTCGTATGTGCATGTTGTACAAACTTTGAAGCATATTAATTGCATAGTTATTATTGCATGCTTCGCCCATAATTACTATATATTTTTACTACTGGCTGTCATCAGAATTTGATTGTTGATTACTGCTTGCATAGTTAGCTACGACTGCATCACGATTATTGGGTATCTTGTTTAGGTTTTCATCTCTTGACACCCATCCAAATTCCTTCCCTTGCCTAGATAAGTGAATTTCAATTACCTTTGTCCGTTGAAATTACTAATCTCAATCACCATAAATTTTGTTACTCCATGGATTCGACACTAATTGGCTCCACATCAAAAGCCACACGTGATAACGTCCTTCTTTTCCAAAGAGACATTAAATCGGCCATAAGAATAATCACACTTTACCAAATTTTAGTGTAGAAAAATATCACACATTTGCTTTAAAATATTTTAAAGAGATATGATTTTTGTTGCATAATAACACTCATATATTTTAAGTACTTTGCATTCGCAATGTAATGTTATTTACATTTTGTGGCTCATCTATGTAGTTAAAGCTTTGATAAAACCTCTAAAGTAATTGTACTCTTCAACTGCTAGGCTTTTACAATTTAGGTGATAACTAGCAGGTCTACATAAAATCCCGTTACTTACCGGTAAGCTCACTAAATCAAGATTTTTTTTAGACTTGCTTTAGCAGTTTTAATATGTGAAAAATCAATTTGTTTAATTCTTTTTCAGACAAGATCAATGAAGTTAGATTATGATTCAAGTTCAAGGATAAGCAGTGAACATGAGTTATAATGCAACGACTCATAAAACTTACACAAAATAATTAAAGTAGTTAATTTAATAACCAGCCATTAATTAAACAAAGAAGGGTGAAGGTGAATTTTGCAAATTAAATATTCAAGGCCTGAATATATTACCTTGGCGTAGATGAGATTGTTTTAGTCAAAACCAGAGAAACAGTTATAGCCGAAACAAGAATTTAATAAAAGTGGGTAGATTTCAGCGCATAACAAAATCTATCCCAGTCTACTAACTAAACCATTTCTTGCAGATCTAAAACTGCTATAGTAATCATCTTTCACACTACTAATTACATCTCCATTACTCTAGTTTCTGTCAAAGAAAACCATCGATCTCTAGGATAAAATAAAATCTCAAAATCAAAATAAAATCACATCGATTCAAATCAAGGCAAAAATGGCTCTAGTATTCAACCTGTAAAGTTACCAAACATGGCTTTTGTATTCAACCCAGGTTTCATTTTTAGGCAAAAATGCACTGAACATGTTTATATATGTCATATTTATTGATATGATATTAATATTAGAGGATGGTAAGTTGATGGCTTATGTTGGAGAATTTTGGGCTCTATTTGGAGGTTTTTGCTGCTCTTCCCTTTAAATCTGCAGTCACTAGGAAGAACAAATAGATGATGAATGTTCAGCAAAATTACTCTGGTGAAAACATGAATTTCATAATTCTACATTAATACAGAGATTTTTTGTAGCAGTTCACATATTTTTATATTTTTCTGCTAAGTTAAAATATGTGTCTACAATGTCAATAATGAGCAGCCCGAGCATGTTGCAGATGGTTCTTTAACAAAAAATTTACTCGGGACAGATAAATGCTACATTTTGGACTATGGAATTGAAATTTTTGATTGGATGGGGAAAAATTCACTTCCTGAAAAGAAAGCATGCGAGTTTTGCAGCAGAAGTATGGCCCAAAACTTCAATTTACATGAAGCTATATGTTATGTGCATGATATGGAGACCGTGTTAGACTAATATTAGTAGTAGTTGATCATATATATATATATATATATATATATATATATATATATATATATATATAACTTCTATTCAGAAACTAGTTCCTAATCCAAGCAGGCCTAAATCTCACCTAACCAGTGTTATGGAGGGATTTGAAACAGTAATGTTTCAATCTAAATTTGATTCGTGGCCAGAAACAACTGCGGTAAAGGCATGTAGAGGGAGGTTGAGGCAAAGTTGCTGGTTAGTAAGTAGACGCAACAAGCATTTAATGCATTTACCTTTAGTTAATATAATATTTACCTTCTTATTTCACCCTTTTTTTTTGAAATACTGAAACGCAAAGTAGTTGATGTAAAGGGCCTCGTGAAATCCAAACCTCTAGAAGAATAACCTCAAATATACATTGAATGCTCAGGCGATTTATAGGTGATTTGTCATGCACATTACTCACTAATCATGAATCCATGATGCTACTTAAGTATCAAGTTATTTTTGTTCCTCTTGTTTTATTAATCCTTTTCTAGGTATAAGTTTGGTAAATAAACGGGGGAGGAGAAGACTCTTCTGTCTTCATCCGAGGAATCAAAATTTTACACTAGAGATTGTTATGTATTTCAGTATGCATATGCATCAGCCGATAGAGGAGTTTCTTATCGGTACAGGGTTTGGGAACTGTAGCATTGAGGTTAGTTTCTCAATATGATTCTACATAGTGGTACATTATTTTAGATGATAAGAATAAATTATAAATAAAACATTTAAAGTATTGTTATTTAAGGTGGTTGGGTAAAGGCGCATTGGATATCATTTGTGTTGCACGCACAAGAGGAAATGACATGGGACAAAATAGACCTGCAAATTTCTTTCTTTCTTTGTTTTTTTTAATGATGTGTTCGATACATCCACAATTATGACAGAAAAGAATAATTAAATGTTTATAACTCTTCAAAATTTTAGAACCTTTTAATTGTACAATGTGTACATCCAATACTTGCCCTATACTACACAAACTTCAATTGAATATCTCTTCTGCGTAATGCATATGTGCGTGATATTTTATTTTATACAACTAAAAGTAGTTTACTTGATACTATGATTCGATGCTTTCAGGAAGAATGGGCTGTGGATATTTTGCTTGCAGATAAGATGGCTGCAGCTCTTCAAAATCATGCAGCCCAGGTAAATATCACTAAAATTTAAAGCCCAGCTGCAAAATTTACCGCTTATGTTAATTCTTCCTTAACTTAGCACTGTGTAATTCATATTTTCAAAAGAAAAATAAGAAGTAACATGTGTTGATGTTTGACTGAAAATTGATATAACACCCGTGGTGCCAAGTATGATGAGCCAAAAGTCAATTTTAACATCCTTGATAACACGGCTAATTATTCATAGGAACACACAAATAATGGCATTGAAAAACTCACGATGATCCATGAATCAAAGTACCTAAAGTTGGAAATTTGAATAAACATGTAAATAAAGATTTTTTTCAAGTGGTAATTCCCTAAATTTGATTTTTCAATTTCAATGAAAATCTTAATTAAATATAGATTGAACAACAAATTTATATCTTCGTATTCAAGTAGTTAAAACAAGTATATAGTTTATATATTGTATATATAAAAGACTGTTTTTTTAATCATCTTCCGATTCAAACTCTAAAATATATCTCCATATTTTAATGCAATTTTACTCTGATCCCATCCCATCGATATAACAATCTTTTGATTCTTGTTAAATGCAAAATGCCCAATTCATACAGTGGTAAATTAAATCTGAAATCCGCCATGTTTTGGATCTAGTGATTGATTGTTTCATATTACAGCAAACTGTTGAGGCTTTGCTTGAAGTTGGACATTCTCTTGTGAAAGAATATGAGTTCGTATTGAATTGAAAACTCTCCAAGGAATACACGAAGAACTTGGATGAATAGTTTGGTTTTGTAGTTTGGACGTTGTGTTGTATTAGTTGTTTGTAAGCTTCTAGATATGTTGTAGTAGTGAAATTTGAAGTTGTCACAATGAACTTTGTAGAATTTGATATGTACTATTTCATACGTTTGATGTTTTTTTATAATTTGATGATATGTTAGTTTTGAAATTTAGTTTCGTGTTTTCTATTGTTATAAATTTGCATAGATATAGTTGAATAAAATACTGTTAGATGCTGAATAAGATATGGTTTAACTATACTAAATTTTGAACACTTACAAGTGTTGGTAATTTTGCTATTACCTATGTGTGTAAGGAATTCCCAACGGTTATAACTGTTGGAATTAAAAAATTCACAATGGTTATAAATGTTGGGAATACGAAAATATTCGTAGGTTATCACCGTAATTTCCAACGGTTATAACCGTTGGAAAAGAAAAAATTCCCAGCTGTTATACCCATTGGGAATGCCAAAATTTCTTAACGGTTACAAACGTTACAAAATATGTAAAAAAATTATAACGTACCTGCTACCAATGATTATAACCGTTGAAAATTAAATTATCAATGGTTATAACTATTACAAAATGACAATTCTGGTGTTGTGAATTGCAAATCTTCTGAGATGTTTTGATATCTTATTCTCTGAATGGATATACACGCTCATTAAAAACATGTCTGGATATAAATATTTTCCTTTGCTATCTAGACACTTATATCCTTTAATATTATTTGCATATCCAAGAAAAGTACAGGGAGCCGTTCTGAAATCAAGTTTATGATTGTTGTATTGCCTTAAGCCAGGGAAGCACGGGCAACCAAATAATTTGGGTTGATGATAATCTAGCAGTTTGTTGAATAGCACTTTGTGCTTTTTCCTTGCAAAACATTAGTGGGTAGCTTGTTGATCAGGTACACTGCTGTAGCAAAGACATCTGGCCAAAACTTTAAAGGTAAAGAAGCCTGTGCAAGCAGTGTAAGTCCCGTTTCCACTATATGCCTGTGTTTTCTTTTAATTAATCCATTCTGCTCTGAAATGTAGGGAGAAGTAGTTCTTTGAATAATCTCTTTTTTCTGAAAGTATTCTTTAAGGGGCTTGAATTCAGTACCTTCATCTGTCTGCATAACTTTAACATGACAATTTGTTTGCTTCTCTGCTTGGGTTATAATCCAAACAAATCTAGAATATGCATCAATGAATGATATATAGTACTTAAAATCATAATCAGTATCAATAGGAGAGGGTTCCCATAATTCACTAGACACAAGTTCAAGAGGTTTTGTATACTTGGTTTCAGAATTTTGAAAAGATAGTTTATGGCTTTTGCCCATTTGACATTATGTACAAATATAAGGAACATATACATTATCAAAAACAATATTGTTACTGCTTAGAATTTTTTACAATATCAATACTAGGATGACCTAGTTTATAATGTCAAACATCAATGATACTCTTACTCATTTTACTTTGAGTAGATTCAGAGAAATTGCAACATTTTTCTGTGTTGTCACGGTTTTCAGGATCAACAAAGATAAACTTGTATAGTCCCTTTGATGCTTTACCCTGCAAGAGAATCCTTTTCTTTAGTATATCTCTGACTAGACAGTAAGTAGGGTAAAATTAAAAACACACATTATTATCACTTGCAAATTGTGATACACTTATCAAGTTCTTTTTAATTTGAGAAACTCTTAGTAAATTATTAAGATAAAGTTGTCTTTTACCTTGTATAAGTGCATCACGAGTATGTGTAATTTTAGTAGGTACACCATTACCCATGTATATACACTGTTTACCTCTATATTCTTTATTTTCAAGATTTAAATTGCTAAGATTGCTACTGATATGATTGGTAGCTTTAGAATCGGAATACCAAATTTCATCATGAATGTCATCAATCTTGGCAACTTCAGCAGTATTTGAGCGATTGCTTCTAGCATTTTCTGACCGGCTCCTCTGTTCTTGTTGTATGCTAGTCAGATTTGCACTTGGATTAAAACTTCTTTGATTACTGGCATTGCCTTGCTGGGCAGGTACGTAATTTGCATCAAATTTGAAATAGCATCTGTTAGCTGAATGACCATATTTCTCGCATATTAGACATTTTAGTCAATTGTTGTAATTATTCCATCTGTCACCCCTTCCTCTGGATCTGTAAGTTTGACCTCCTCTCTAATTGTTGTCATTTCTGCTTCCATAGGATCTTTCTTGATTTTTTTTTCTTTTGTTATTTGCAATATAATCTACTGATAAGTCAGGCATTACAGTTTTCTTCTATTCAATTCTTCCTTCATGTGCATAAAGGATAGAATGAACATACTGTATAGAAGGAGTGGTGCCTTTTGAGGCAATAATTGCCACTACAGCCTCATATTCATCATCAAGACCACCCAAGATTGAGAGAACATGTTCTGTGTTAGTAACAGTGTGTAAAGCTGCATTTAGATGATCACATAGAGTCTTGACTTTGGTTAGATACTCTCTAATTGGCATTGTTTCTCTCTTGACACCATGTAGTTGTCTTTTATAGTACATGATTTTAGCTGCTGATTGTGCACTGAACACTTGCTTAATAGATGTCTAGATTTCATGTGCAGTTTTACAACCTATCAATTGTGGCAGTAAACTTGCATTTATAGAAGATAATAACCAAGAAGATAGTAAACTGTCTTGCCTTTGATAGATTGTATATTCTCTATTGTTGATAGTATTATTTGCACTGTCTGTAGTAAATCTTGCTGGAATTGTATTTGTTTCAAGAATGTATTCCTTCAATCCATAGCCTCCGACAACAGTTTCAATTTGAAATTTCCGAAATTTGATTCATTTAATTGTGCTGCTATTAGTTGGCTTTGAGGACTAATTAAAATTTTGGACAAATTTTCTTGTAAGTTGCTGTGTGGTGTTTGGATTTAGGATGATGCTGGGTTTGGATTTGCTAATGAAAAAGAGTTATTATCAATATCACCTTCTGCCATGATGATATTTAATGAACCGAGATTCAAGAACATAAAGGAAAGCTGATTCTTGAATAAAGAAAGGGCAGAATAACTGACAAATAGATAAAAGAAAAAGAAAGACAGATGTGACAGTTAGGAAACCTTGATGAGAAATGAGAAAAGTTTTCTGAAAGCATCCAGAGTGATTTCTAGGCAAGGCTTGATGAAGAAAACAATACGGATTTCAATGATTCAATAAAATTCTGAAAGCAACTAAGAAACTGAGTGATAAATACTTCTAACAGTTTTCTTGGTGATGCTTAATGATGAATTTAGAGCGATTTGTGAAAGAACACAGTTTAAAAAAAGAAGAAAGCTTTAATGGAAAAGAATCAGTAAATCAAATGAAGAGATTTCTTCTCTGATGATGAATGCAGCCTTTTCCAAATGATGACAGCGAGTCTGATGGAGAATTGGCAAGGCAGTCGGAAGTTGTCTTTAGACAGTTGACAGCTCCGATACCATATTGGGGAAATAACAGAAAAGAAATGATGTGAATTTTATTATTGTATTGAGTTGCAAATTCAAGAGAATGATACATGTGGTATTTATACAGTTCGAAAGAACTGCAGTATTCAGAATAATAAATAAGTGGGCCTTGGGCTGATATACAGACCCGCAACCACTTCTCAGTACCAAACAAATGAAATCCTATTCTCAGAGCAGCTATTCATTTCATATACGATAATATAAACACCTAATAAATTTTTATCACTAGTTAATAAAGTATTAATGTTATCATAAATACTCCGGACAACTTCGTTCATATACACATACAACCACCAAAACCATTAAAAATTATAAAAAAAATCTATATCTTCACAATCTTATGCATAGCTTCATAATTAACATATGTGCATATGTTATATACACACACACATATATATGTTTCTATATGTATATACAGGTATATATACACACAAGTCTTTTTTTACAGCTAAGCATATTCAGATTACTGTTCTAATTCAGACAGCAGCACTAATGTGCATCTTCCAAATTAGACCGTCAACATCACTAGTGTCTCTCTGCGTCATTCATCTCAGTTCAACTGTGATGCTTTAACGGCTTCAGGCATCAATTCATCTGCAATGTTCTACCTCGCACTTCAACAGTTGCCTGTAACCTTCAGAATGCTTATTCAGACATTGCAAGCTTCAAACCTTCCAACTGCACTCCCACCTTTCCTATGGCACTTGGTTTTTACACTTCAGCATGCAACTGCAAGCCGACGATGCACTCCTTGTATATCTTCTCTACTAGAACAGTCAGCCTCCTGGTCTAGCAGTCGACTGCAACATTCATGCAATTCTTAACCAACCCATAAATCTGCAATCCCAGCATGCATCAACACCTATCAGACCACCTGCATGCATTGCGCGCACCCAAACTATAACCTTTCAACTTGCTCCATATGCAGTCTATGTTCTTTACTTGCCTCAGCAGACAGCAGTTGCTGCTTGTGATCTCTGCCAGCATATTTTCAAGCTAGCACTGAGCCTACGAATCTTTCCACAATCAACCAGCATATTATATGACGCCTATAACCTTTGTTTGGCCTGGTGTCATGCCTTTAAGCCATATACTACAACTTGGTTTGATACGACATGCCATTGCCTCTGCATCTCACCTTCTGATCATAGTCTACACTAGTGCACCAGTCTTTGATGCATTTTAGTTGCTTGTTATACACTTTCCAACCTATGTAAGCACTTCATCCTACCCACATGTTTCAGCCAAAGTTACCTTCATGCTATTCTCCCTATGCAATATTATATTTTGGGTTTCTATCATTGTCCACTTCAGTCCCCTTAGAGGCCAAAAATTTAATTGAAATTTTCTGATGTACAAAATAATAAAAGTTGACTTAAGAAAAGAATAGATAAGTTCTTAACATGTGAGGGCATGCCCAAACAATATATATACACAAAATGCATACAGTAGTAAATATTTTATATGTTATTTTCTATTTTATGGTAGGTCAATAATTAATATTATATTAACTAATACATGGTAAAGCAGTAACATGTAATTTTATTAATGAATAAAAACACTTAACAGTGAAGCGACACACTGGACAAGAACTGTGGTGTTTAAATCATGGAATAGGCATGCGCACAGCAAGTGTCCAATTATTCTATCTCCCTGTCCTAAAGGATCAAAGCAAGTCATCCACTCTAGTTTCTGCCCCACTAAATTCGTAGAATGAATTGTTCAATCCATTTTCTCATTCTTCCAGTTTCCCAAAACCCTTGACAAGCCAAAATAACATTATTATATATACATACAACACAAAAAATTAAATGAGAATAAAAAATTAAATAGACAAGCACCATTGTCCAAGTGGTTAACCACTAAACAAGCCTTCTTAAAATGGTTTACTTTCATACTCATTATTGTCGGATATTTTTAGAACAATCTTCATCTTGCTCACTAGGCAAGCATTTATGGAGCAACCATATTCAAATTCTAATCTAATTCATTCACTACTTATGTGCCATACAGTTCAAAAAAATATTTATTTTAGTAACGTGAACACTCTGCAAATCAAAAAGATTTCCTTAGATATGATCTGCTATAAGTTTTCCCATTTTCAAAGTAACTATTTTATTTATTTATATGATACTCAAATAATGAATGAATTAATTTTTAATTCGCAAAATGGTAGCTCCATAAATACATGTCAAGTGAGCAATATGTAAATACGAACTTAGTGGGAACAACTTTTTTCATTTGAAATTTTATACAAAATAATTCCTTTGTTTAGAAAAGTGGACAAGCAAGTGTATCTTTCTAATTTTTTTATAAATGATATATCTTCATATGAGCGTATTTTAAAAGAAAATGTGATATTAACTTTCTTTTTCAAAGTGCGACGGAAATTTTTTCAAAATGATCGGTGTCGCTGCTTTTTTTCAATTTACCTTTCCAAAGTTACACTATCAAAAGCAAAGTACATATCAAAAGATAAGTGCAACAATGCTCCTTAGTCTAGCTTTTTTTACAAAAATTAAAGCTTTAAAATAGATCTGGAAAATTTCTTTATATTAAGTTCTCTCATGTTTCAGCCTTAACATAAGGGACTGCTCGTTCAAACTTCAAATTTTATAGTTTTCAAAGATTCCAGACACTGATGTTACTAACTCATTTAAAAAATTCTTTCAATTCAACTTTTGCTTTTTTGTATTTCCATAAAACTTGTATAAACATTTCATAGAAAATCATGAACCAATTTATTTTCTATAAATATGTAACAACTAATGCTTCTAACTTTCTAGAAAATATTTCTAATGGTTTAACACTTAAATTGCAGTGGACAAAAGTATTTACTCAAGCCCAAATACACCTAACAACACTTTAAATGCATCAGTTAGCTCATCTTCTTCAGAAACTGTTAACTCAAGTATATCTTCCAATACAATATCCAACTCTAATATATAAGCACTCTATCTATCAATTTAAGTCAAATGGAATTTTTTTTGCAACTACTTCTAACATAAGAATATGGTTTCCACTTTAACAGAGGAAACTTACTCTAACTGTGAGAAGTAATTCTTTTAAATTTCCATTGTGCCATATCAACATCACACTTAATGTGTATGGGCCCAATGAAACTACTCTTATTGTATTTAGCATTAGACCCACAATTTGCTCAGCAAAGCTCTTTTGTACAGGGAACCTCTATTAGCATTTCTTTTTTAGTAAATTATAATAAATGTGGTGATTTTTTTAACCCTTATCGACAATCTTAACATTTTTCGTAACTCAATGTTAGTATTCTTATATTAGGAACAAGCCAAAAACTACCTTATAAGTCAAAACATATAGTGTGTGGCATGTGTGTAGTAAAAAATTATAAATACATTATCTCATGAGCCACAATTTTTCAGAAATCGCTTAAACTAAGCTCTGATACCACTTCTCACAACATTCACCTCCATATAGACTCATCCAAAGACTAAAAAAACGCATTTGAACTAGCAACTTGCAAAGTAGTATGAATTTTTAGGTTATTAATGTTTTCTTCATATAAATGCACATACAACTATGATGTATCCTACACTTTCATATCTCATAGCGGAAGAAAATAAAATATTAATACCAAAAATACGTCAAAATAGCATAGTCTTCAAAATAATCATAGTCCATACAAGCGCTAATAAACTAAAGTCCAAAAGATGTTACAAAATAGCCTGGATAATTAATATAATATAAGGTACAGAGAAGAGTAAGGATATCTTTAAAGCGTGCCATGCATACTCACCTACTTGTTTGCCCTTCTTTGATAGATATAAAAGGGAGAAATGGAGGCGATCAAACAAGATCTGGTGAGTTAATTATATCACTAGTGGCTCGGTTGGCACGGAATTGACAAGTAATCAAATTTTAGTCATAACTACAAAACCTAGGGATGCTTTATAGTATGTACACATTATTTATAAATAAGGAATCAGTTATTTCCACATTTAGACTGATGATCATTATTGTTCCTAAATCGAATTATTATTTTTGAAGTTTCAACTCACAGGCAGGACATATCGAAATTGATTAATTTGAGAAATATCTTTAGCTTATCGTCTCAACAATAGACTTCTGATTTATATGTTGGATTAGCATTAGAATCACAACCACCTCAATATGCATTGAGTTAACATTCTTCAAGATAATCATTTGAATCGCACCTAACCATGTATACCCCACAATGCTAAGCCCACATGTTTGGATTAAAAACTCTGATGTAATTCTTTTGGGTTATAACAATCCCAATAATAATTTATCACTTAAGCATTGGGTACTTGTTGGTGTTCATGTCATGCGCTTTATACAATTGCATAAGTAGCAACAAGGAGAGAACTTCTCTGTAGAATTAATAGATCCTACAATGCTAGATTTTTCCACTTACTTTTTTCAACTTTCACATGTAGGTGTTTGGAACTTAGCCATGAATGATAAGATCTTTTAGTTGCGATGTAATCCCTCACGACATCGACTGTCACATTTAAAAACTTCATGAAGTGAGAACCTTGGATGACACCAAGTGTGGTACTTTTATATCTTGTTTCACAACTCCTTTATACTATGTGATCTCCAAAAAGAAAAGGAAGCGGGAACAAGTTGCCCCAATATATCTTACTTCGCATATACTAGGTCCACGTTCAATCTGGACTTGTTGTAGTTATTCAAACATATAATTTTTTTAATTCAAACATCTGATTCCATCTATTTGTAAAAAAATTATAAGCATTCAGATATATATTTCCATATTCAGATGTCCGACTTTGATTTTAGACGTTTAAGTAGGCGTCCAGGTGTCTGAATTAGATCAGATTTTGACTGTTTTTTTCCTTCTACTTCGTGGTTTCTGAATTCAGACGTTTGAAAATAGAATCGGGCATCTAATTACATTTTAATATGTTTGAATATGCAATTTCAGGCCAGTTAACTTATCCATTTTGTTCGTTTTATTTGTTTTCTTTGTAGATTCGGATATACTTGTCAGGTATCCTTTTTAACAAGCATTTGCCTGTAGTTTCCATTTTGTTTAGACACAACTTCAGATAATTTGCCTGAATGGTTGTGTAGAACATTTCAATCAATTATCCACCTATTTTTAGATCGATTTTCTATATGTATTTCAGTCATTTTTCTACGTACATTCAAGGTCAATGTAAGCAAGTCTAGTAAATTCAAAAGGATGGATTCATTTACATTTTGTTTAAAATCAGATCAATAGAATTAAGGTTATATTAAATCAAATTTACCCTTCCAACTCGGATTACAATGGTTATTTTTATTAGTTCATTAACTAGGGTCTTCCAATTCATTCGGTTTGAATAAAAGCATTAATTCAAGATTAAAAATCATATTTTTAAGAAGGTGTATATTTGAAGATTAACTACTTATCTATAACATAAGCACTTTATTGACAAACCTCTCACTTCAGTGGGTTATTCGAAGAGATCCCTTTCTAACACGATATGAAATGCTATCACCCTTCCTCTATTCCTTGATTTGTTTTTTGCTTCTCCTTATATTTCTCTTTAGATTTGACTTTCTTCCTCTCGCTTTTAATTTGACTTATCTTCTTTTATTTTTGATTTAGAAATTTAGAGAAGAAAAGTGATGCTTTGATTAAGCAATTTTGAGGAGGAAAAAGAAAAGAGCATATAGAATTAAAGAGGCGGGGGCTAGGGTTAGAACGAAAGCGAGGCTTGGATTTATATTTATAGGTGTGAATCAAGATGCTGAATTTTTTCTTTCATTCCCTTAAAGAAAGTAGCACTTATATTCTCACAATCAATTCCATTAATTATAATTTGATTGAATATCATTTACTATAATTCAAAACAATAACTTTCGTTATCCTTAACTACGCTGTTACCCCTCTTCTTACAACATGTAAATTTTCATTAAATGCATTCGTTATATACTCTTTCTAGTATATGTTTCATATACTTTCATTAATTATAGCAATAGTTCCATCATCGTGATAACTAATGTTTCCTCCTGAAGCAATTTTTTATATGATTTGTAATTCAAACATATTAAATAAATTACTTAGAAAATAGTTTTTGTTTTATTCATGTAATCGATTATTAAAATTAATTCAAAATAGACGTAGAACCTGAAATGCACGTTGTGGTAAATTGTTTGTTTCTCTTTTATGTATGTTTCTGACGTTTTAATGAATTTGGATTAGAAAATTCAACTAATGCAATGGAAAAATTAAATTTTGCAAATTCCTTTAGTTTAAAAAATTCATTTTTTCAACTATATGTAAAATTACTAAAATGTCCTTTTTAGTTAATTATTTATTTATATTATAAATACGGGCTGTTATAATGTCCACTATGATGCTTCATTTTGAATTTTTTTTTTTTTTTACTTACTAGGAAGTTTACATATTATGTTTTTAGACATGTGTTAGATAATATAATTTTCGTGTGTATACATACGATAGTTGATGAACTTACTTAATGTCCACTACGATTGCAACAGGTGATGAAGTTTGGTTATTAGTGGAAAAAAAAATGTTAATTTGTTTGTGGGTGTGTCTGTGTGTTTGTTTTTGTATATATATGTGTGTGTTTATGTATGAATTGGTTTGAAATATAGAATGGATATGAATTTCGGACTCCTTTTTTCTTAATTTGGTTTGAACCATTTCTAGTATGATTTCTAAATTACTACTTAAATTTTTAACCATTGTCTACGGTTGCGATGGATGAATTGATTAAAGTTTCAAAATTGAAGCTCAATATATACTCCCTATGAGCAAGATGAAGAATTTTATAATGGAATTAGCCATGTAAAATAGTTTGTGAAAAAAACAATCCTAAGGTGTTATTAGTGCTCTTCCCTTGTGATATATTTTACTTAATATTCACAAATCGCATTAGACACTTTTGTAATTGGAACAATACTGGCAGCTAAGTTTATATGATCATTAATACGGTGCTAAATTATTGTCCCCCACATTAGCTAGGCGCTCTCCTTCATGGTCTTTAAATTTGTCTTCGTCATTAATTTACTTTTAAAGTAGCTTTACCGCATAAGAAAGTACATTATATTGATTAAGTAAAGTAAATGTTTGGCATTTTATTGAACAATGAATTATGATTTGAAAATCCTATCCTTTGCTATCATTTATCCAAAACCAAATAATTTTTCTTGACTATTTATGCTTTGAAATTGCTGAACCAAAAAATGGATCAACGCCCTATATCGAGTATAAAAGTACTAGCCTTGTTTATCAAGGCAACTAAAATAGAAAAAAGAATAACAAATTACAAGAAAAGTAAAGGGAGGAGACCTTTATAGTGGTTCAACTGTTGATACAGCCTACATTCACTTTATCACTTCCTATTATTGATTGACTGTTGTGACAAGTGAATCTGATTACAATTTGATTAGACCATGTCAGTTAGATCAAGTCAGCAGTGTTAGAGTTCACTAGAGAATCACAGTGAACCCTTTCAATGACTATTGTGAGGGAGGAGAAGAGTGAAGAATAGTTTCTACAGAGCTCCATCCACCAGTCAAGAAGATTCTCTTTATGTTGTAGATGGGTGAGTATTTGTAGGGATTGGACAGCATCTGGGCTAGGCTGCTTTGTCAGAAGCTTGCATCCAAAGATACGAAGGCACTTAGGAATTCTCGTAGTGAGCCGAGCTAATACGATGGATCGGTAGCGATCCACATGACATGGATAGCTAGCGATCCATGAAGTTAGCTTATTTTTGGCTTGCTTCAATTGTACCATGTTCCTTGCCTTTTGTAGCCATTTATGCAATTTCATCACTGGATGCTTTGTTTTGATGATGATTCATGTACAGTTTGCATTGAACTGTAATTGGAATTAGACGAATGTCCACTTC
This sequence comes from Allium cepa, assembly GCA_030765085.1. Taxonomy (NCBI): domain Eukaryota; kingdom Viridiplantae; phylum Streptophyta; class Magnoliopsida; order Asparagales; family Amaryllidaceae; genus Allium; species Allium cepa. The sequence goes on along the minus strand of CM060939.1, from coordinate 645,151,410 downwards.
TCGGTCTAGCTTGCTTAGAACATCGTGAAACTTGTAGGAATCTCTAGAAAAGATAATGCTTCATGATGCAAGAAGAATGGAAGACCAATGAGCAATATTCATGGATCGCTAGCAATCCATGGGTGATTGATCACTAGCGATCCATACCCCTAGGCTATTTTTGATATTTTCTCTTGATTTTTAATTTGGTTCCTTCATTCGATCCTTCTGGTTAATTCTTAATTCATTTTGACTTGATATTGATGTTCTAACTTCCATTGAATTATATTTGGTAAAACTTCGGATAATATTTGCCCCCAAGAGTATGCTTTCTTTGAAAACAAGTTATGCTCCGGAAGTAACTGCCTTTGAGTTTCCGTTTAGTGAGGTTCAAATGATCATGTTGAGGCCATCATGAGAATTTAGCTTTGGTTATTTAACCGTCTGTTGAATTTTAATGTGAATTTCCATTGCCCATAGCAATAAATCATTTTCGGTTCCACAACTTTCACGATGCTTGCAAATAAGTGTGGATTATGCTTGGCAGGTTTGGAGGAGATTGGTTACAATTTGATGGATCGCTAGCGATCCATTGTCTATGGATTGCTAGTGTTTTAAGTACTTAGCAATTTTTCGTTCAATTTTCCATTTAACTCCGAGCCAATCCTTCCTTCCCTACCATACTTTCTTTTGCGAACCGAGCTATATATTTTGCGATCCAAACTAATGTATTCAAACCCTAGCTTCGCTTCTGCCATCGCTGCCGCTAATCTCCGCCACTGGAGCTTATTGCCATTAACCCTACTGGACTTCGCCGCTGCTTTGACCTTACCCCTAGCTCATGAAACTTCATCAATTTGGATTGCCGCCAACCTTATCCACTTGGGTCACCATCGACCTATCCACCTTGGATCGCCGACAACTCAGAGTTTGACCATACTCGCCTTTTGATTTTTGACTTAAGGTGGCTGGTATGGATTTTTGGCCCTTTGTTTTAACGATTTGGTGATGAAGTTGTATTGGTAATAGACGTAACGGAGAATTCGAGTTGATTGTAATTTTGTGGAAGAAGATAGTAAATTGAGTATTGATTCCTCCGTGTAACAAAGCTTAGGTCTCGCCTTGGTGCTTGACAATTTTCACTATCTTCCTCCATAGAATCAAAATTAACTTGCATCGAGTTACATTGTTAATCTGGCACGACATCTTACAGATTGATTTTGATTTTTCTGGGAGGTGATAATATCATAAGGTAGTGCCTTATGTGAAGCTTATGCAGTTATCACCTTTCGGATAGTTAAAATCGACTTATGTTGAAAATTCTTTGCTGGATTAGGACCCATCAATCCATAGTTGCTCACTACGGGTTGGTCCTGCCATTGCGTAATTGGTGTTCCTGGAATGGGAAGAGCTTCCTATGTCGCTTTGATAGCGAATCCATTAACAACTATTGGTCGATAACGGGTAAGTGTAGGAGAAATAACTTTAACAAATGATACGAGCAGGTCTTTTCTTTCATCACTGCAAGTGAACTATTTACATGGGATAGATAATTTGTAATGTTCAGAACACCGAGCTCATCCCACATAGATAACACACTGCACCTGCCCCAATTAACACTTGGAATCCGATGTGTCAGCATAAATCAATATTTTTTGGAGTTTAAGTTTTAAGCATAGGGGGTCTTTTAGTTAAAAATAGAATTGCCTAACCACGTTAGGTGCAAGTTATATTTCATGGAATGAAGCACCCGTATTCCCGTCGGTATCCAGTGGAGGAAGTCCGGCACTTTCAGAAGCTGAATCGTCGTCGGTTGTGCCTTCATAAACAGTTTTAATAGCACCTACTTCTTTAGTACCACGAGTTGAATATGGCCAATTGGTTCCGGTTGGTCCGATTACAGATTGGACTCTTCCAAATTTTAGAGTTCTACTCGATTCTTTGGAGAGAGCTTCCTCTATAATTTCTACTAAAGTTCTGCATAACATTTGTTTATAATATGGCATTTCGGACGATGACGTACGCCTTCCGTCGAAGAGTGAGTCTGCACATATGTCGCTTCGGGGTACACCACTTGCCGCCGGTATATGTGATTGGATGAAGCATCCCCCCTCAATCACTTCTTGAGAAAAACTCCCTTAATTTGGGAATTGCTCCATTTCAGATTCACCTTAATGGATATGAAATTTCGACTTGCCTTCACGTCTTGTTTACGAGGACATTTAATTGTGCCCCGAGTGTTGATTAGTTGAGATATTTTTCGTCATTCAAGAAGAGAGACGAATGTCTGTCCCTCGTGGTGATCAAGGCAGGAACAATAAGATCGTGTTGCAGCTTTAAGGTAACCTTTCCTAATTCAAGTTCCAATATTTTTTCATTAGGTATCCCGAGGGATTAGTCGTCTTTGGATGACGGAGGGTAAGCCTTTTCCTTTACTTGTTGAAATTTAATACATTGCTATAGGATTTTGATAAATTGAATACTTCTTGTAGTCATTCCAAGGCCGAATCCATCATTTGATCAAATCTTTCGTACTCGGAAGGCCGTAGATGGCAAAGACAGATCGGTGAAGCTTTTGCTAACGGACAAGATTTTGCTCTGGTATGAGTAGTTGCATCCCGATAGATCTGCCGTAGCCATTGAAGTTCCATCTCCTTCCCATTCTAGAATTCGAACATGTTCCACTTTTTCATCACATGGTTCCGGAGAGGGTGACCTTCTAGAAGGAGATGCCCGTTTGGCGGCTCAACCAAAGAAATTCACGAAGGAATAGGTGTTACAACTTAAGCCAGCTGCCTACCTAGGATGCCTTCGATTCCAAAGGAGGGAGAAGATTCAAGCAATGTGAGGGCAAGGCTGCGATGACAATGATAAAGGAGGAGGGTGAAATTGAGAGTAGAAACAGTTACAATTCCTTCTCTAGTGATGAAAGCTTTGAATCGTGTGACAAAACTCTGAGAATTAGTTCCATTTTTGCGGATTGGCCTCCCTAAGAGATTCGTGTTAAAAATCCTCCCCTAATAGCCAAGCGACTTCATAATTCCTTGCTTAAGGAAATTGGTATCGACTTTGGGGATTTAAGCAATGTTTATGTAGATATTAACGAAATTATGGGAGAAGATTTCGAGTTCAATGGATTGTCTCCTAGACCCGACTATATTATGCCTAGAGTCGGCCCAATTTCTATAGTGGTGACTTCCCGATCCAGTATGTGATGTCCTTTTAGGCTGCATTTTCTATTTTATTTTGAACTAATTATTTTTGTAAACACATTTTAAAATCATGCTATCATCATTTATTTATTAATAAGATGTAGTTTTGGGTTATAATATATCTAAAATAATTAAATTTTGGGTTGCTAGATTACCCCTCCCCTTTAAAAGAATTTCGACCTAGAAATTCTACCATAACCCAAACCTTGAAAGAAACATCCAAAATTATTTATAAGTCTGCACGATGTTTATAGATCATTCCTATGAAAAATCTAATACGATATCTACTCGAATACATAACCACTTTTTTGGACTAGTATCGCTCATTTAATTTTCTAGTGTGAACTCCGATTAAGATCCTTGATCAAGAACCTTCCTTTTTCTTACATAGCAATATACTATGAAAGAAAAATTTGGTCACATATCAAGAACCCTCATTAAGTGTTCGCCATCAAAATCGAGCAATAGATCCTTATATGGTATGGTGTGAAACACCTCAAAGTCTTATGTTTGAATCTTGGAACAAAAATTACGTGAAAAAGCGAAACAACCTACGTCCAACTTATGTACTTATCTTATTGGTTCTCACTAATACCAATTCTATTTCTACCAAGATTATTCATGAAGGCATTTCACGAAACTTATTTAAGCTTAACTTTAATATTACTCTTTTACTGAGAGTATATACCTCTATCTGATTCCAACCTTTTCTTTTTAAACTTATTTCTCTTAAGTGAACTCGAGATTCAAATACTCAGTTTTATTTCAAATCTCTTTTGAAATGGTTTTTATACATTTTAACTATAGAAAATATAGTTATGTAGCCCAAGTAACCCTAAAATGATATTAAGGAACTGGGTACTACCAAATAGTATCATATATTTCCTAACCAAGAAGAAAATACTTAAGAGAAGTGCTTACCATCCGAACAAACATCTTTTCCTTTTTAGTTATTTTCGGGCCATTCAAACTAATTAACATAAAATTCTTCTTCTATTAAAAATCCACTTTGTAAAATAAATAAATAAAATACTTCTTACTTAAACTACTCTTTCCAACATATTCATACTTGTAAAAACTTTCAAATAAAACTATTTATTATTATCTCCAAAAATTATTTAAAATAATATAAACATATGTATTGATATACATATACATATTCAAATCAGGCCATGCTGTTTGGGGATTTAATCGAAATCTGCTTTATCAAAACATTCTTATTGAAAATTGTATGGCAGCGTTTCCCCACTTAGAAACTCAAAAATGAACAGAATAGATGCTGCAGTCATCGAAATTATTTTTCAGTGATTGAACTAAGTTTAGTGCTTTATACCTCTTTTAAAATAATTGAAAAATGCTTTTATTCATAAATACTTTCAAAATAATTTCACTATTATTTTTCCCTAAACCTTGATAACAATTTCAAAACACCGGGTTTTCAGTTCTCAAATTCTCAGTTTGAATCTCCTATCACTCATAACATATATAAATACAACATACTTATATAATTTCACCTTTTTATAAAGACATTTTGCAATGTTTATTCTTACTTTAGATTATAATAAACAACTTTTTATTACATTCAAATTTAAATTTTTATCCCAACATTATACCGAACGTCTTATGGTCGAATTGTGAAACTGAATTCACAAGGCTTTCAAATTTAATTTAACTACACCATTAAATGTTTATATACTATCAGAGACTAACTAATCGACAATAAATGATAATGGTCAAACATTATCATTCTCTAACAACAACCATACCCTAAATAGCTATAACAATCTTTTAAAAATATTATTTTATATATAAAATATAATCAAGGTAAAATTATTTCATTTACCTAATTTAAAACAACACTATGTCAGTTGGCCAAGTTTAAGTGTTTTAGAGATTTATATCAATAACGTTAGCTACTCGTATTGACCCAAATCCATAAACAACTTAGTAGATCAATCAAAACAATATAAAACATTTTTATAAAAATAACAAATACATGCTTTTATATGCATACACACGCACACATGCTCAAACTCATTCTAAGGTGTCACTTACCCTATCTCTAATAAGTTTACTTCACCCAAAGCCTAGTTATTCACTCAAACTTAGCTCGGATACCACATGTAATGAACAGAAAAGACTAGAAAGAACCTCACAAAAACTTGGCAAGAAAAACATACCATACATAAAATCTTTACAAAAAGATATAATTTTTTTATACACTCAGAAAACACTATCTTTTTATCAGTCTAGATAGTTATAACAGCATGTCCTTACAAACGGTGACAAATACAACGATTAATACAACGAAAAAAACAAATACGTAGATACGTCTTGAGGATCCAGTTCGTTTCCTGAACTCCAAAGCATCAGAAGCTAATCTGAGAAAATATGGTCGGTCTGACCCGAGCATTAAAATAAAATAACATCTAGATTAGTCGGGAAATACCAGCTCAAGAAACTCAAGTAATGGGGTGAAATATAAAAATTCTATGAGACTATGCCGCTAAACGCGGAATGGATTTTTACCTCAAAAGAATAACATTCATAGATGAAGAAATGTAAAACAAATGAAAACAACAACAATAATAAATGAGCATAGACAAGAAAAATATTCAAACTTAAAGGATGGGCACAAATAATTAACCATCGAGAAGGGCTACAATCACTTCTTGCCTTATTGAGAAAGAGGTAAATATAAAAGTTTGGAATCAAAGAAAAATAAAGGAAAATTTATAACAAATGACTAGGAGGATGTGCCCCCTTACCGAGAGTATACCTTTGGTCAATATAAATGGAAGTGTCATTCTCTCCTATGGCACCTCTCAAGAACTCTAAGCCGGACCCGCTAACCTTACAGAGAATCTAAGCATTTCACATCTTAGTGGGCGTACAATGAAAACCAACCTAAAGTAGTTGTGTATATACCCTAATGGGAGCAACCCCATATAACTTGGCCCCACTCGCTTTCTGGTTTTAGTCTTTTTCCAACAAAGGATAACAAATCTCAAATGGGCAACAAATCTTTTTTAAGGTGACGATACACCAAGAAGAAAGCTATACTAATAGTTAATAAATAACCCATCGGAGATAATTAAAAAGATCGTATATGGAAATGAAATTTTATATTCTTACCACCACTGATTGAATCTAAACAAATGGCATCCTCTAGTTGAAAATGAAGCTAGGCGAGTTAAGGTAGCGTTACCTATAGGGATTGCAATAACAACATTTTTAACCTTCAAGATAGAAACTAGTCCATGCCTCGACGTTTAGTGGTAAAATTATTACTAAATCCTTTTCGTATAAGCGATATCGGATTACTAAATTACTTTTCATTACCGAATCGAACATATACTTTTAAAACCAAACTTCTGCCAGGGTTTCACATTCAAAAATATTAATTGAAATGACTTTACCAAAATCAGTTGATTTACTTTAAACACAAATTACTTACATTTTTAAAACTAATAATTCCTTTTAATATCATTACTTAAAATGATAAATCAGCTTTAATTAAGGATTAATCATTTTCGAAACATCTTTACTTTAAATAATTAATTAGCTTTACTTCATATTAATTGCTTCAAAAAAACTATTTAAAAAGATTAATTATATTTAAAACATCCTTGTTTAAATGATTTATGTACTTTAAAAATATCAGTATTATAATTATTAACTAATCCTTAAGCATCATTTATTAAGTTTATTAATTAATTTTAACATTGTTATTCAAAATGTGTCACAGCCCGCTTATTAATCAGTTTGGTAAATTATATATTTTTCCAAATATTCCAATATAAGGTTTGATAATTTATGATATTTTTCGTAATAAGTATTTACAAAAAAATATTTCCTTTGGAAAAATATCGATAAAATAGTCGAAAACCATTTTATCGATAAACTGTGCTGTAATCGTAAAATGTCACGCATGGAGCTGGATACATACGCTTATTTTTATAATTGAACAAGAATATGAAATAAAATTTATTTATTTATTTTTGAAAATTAAAAGTATGTATGACATCCTTATGATGCCATTATATATAAATATTGATTTATGATTTTAAATTGAGATTTAATAATTTAATAATTAATATAATTATTCAAATAATTTTTTTTAAATGATAATAATTCATTTTAAATATTTATAAACTGATAATAAATAATTTATAATAGTTTTATAAAGATATGTAATTAGTTTGAAAATATAATATAATCGGTATCGCTTTATCGGTATAACAACAATTTTTGTAAATAATAGTTAATATTGATTTATATAATGTTATGATTCAAATGAGATCATTTTTATTAAGTAATAATGATTATAAATTTATTTTCAAATTTTGTTTACATATATATGAATTTAAATAATAACTGAAAATGTGACCGGGAATCTATTTCTTGATTTTCGACAGTTTAACAATCGGTTTTTCGAATGTCATTGCAAGCTTGTTTATATGTCATGTGCATATATATAATATTCAAATACATCCACTAAGATATACATGAACACATATATACATACATAGGACTTACATATATGTATAAATACGTGAAGTTAAAAATATATAAGATATTTTATAAAACTTAACCATTAAGTCATCCAAAAGTCAAATGCACATGGCTTGGAAGTGAATGAAGTGATGATGCATATGCAGGGGGCGGTATTAATGTGTATTATGATGTTATGGGAGGGGAGTGGGCTATGGGTAGTTTGTTCCATGCACTAGATATTTTTTCACAAATTTTTCCTATAAATACCCATGCATACTCTTCCATTTCATTCACCTTCCTATTCATTTTTCCTAAGTTCCTCCTCTCCATTTTAATGCTTCTTATTTAATTAATTTATAAAGAAATTTTAATAGAAAATAAAATAAAATAATATACATACATATACAAAGTCAAATCACCTCAAAACCAAAGTGAATCACCTCCGCTACCCTTCCACCATCCACGGCCATCACCATCACCTTCAAGACCAAGCTCCATCATCATTTCTAGAGGGAAGTTGAGCCCATCAAGGAGAAAAGAAAGAGTTTGGAAAGCTCCAAAGCAAGGAAAAGAGGAGAAAGTATTGCTCGAATCAATACGAGTAACTACGGAAAAGATTGGTGGAGTGGAGCCATAAGTGAGTACCCATTGTATATTAAATAATAAATTATCTCTACAAACATTTTTAAGTATGATAATATAACCATTTATTCTCTTAATGATTTCTATGAATGTTTGATAACTTGAATGATTATATGGTTGATTTTATGGATGTTGATATAGGTGATAACTTAGTTGTGATCAATTATAAGAAATTATAATAAAATGGTTAAGAAATTAACCATGAATAAAAAATAAAAAATAAATCCATATGTGTGTATAGAGTTTATTTAGCCTCTTAATGGTTTTGAAAAAATTAAAAAGATTGGATTGACTATTATAATAATATAATATTATAAAATGATTTAAAAGTGAAAAGAGATTTAATGTGGAAAAATATTGGTTTAAATGTTTGAAAATGATTTATAAATGTTTTACAGACATATGAAAGTGTTTTGGTGAAGTTTGAAAAGAAATGGAAATTTTAATCAAAAATTAGACATGTTGCGTAATGGGAGTTCGCAATTTCATGCCATGAAAGCCAAATGAGTGTATAAAATGAAATTTAGCTAGAAATTCTTCGAGATAAGAATTTTTGAGCTATTATATCCATAGTGTTCAAACAAAGAAAGAAAATTGAGATTTTGATAAGTAGATTTTGAAATACGAGTAAAACAACTTTTTGAAAAAATCACGGTTTTGCAGTTCGAAATCCATAACAGAATTTCTTTGAAAATGATGTTTTAAAATTATTTAAAAATGTGGAATAAAACTTATAAACCATTTAAAATGTTTAAAAAGTGATTTGAGTTGAAGCCACTGAGTAGTACTCTGTTCCATGGTAGTGTAGTAGTATAGTTCGGAGGCTGACGGAAATCGTGTAAAGCCATTGGAGTGAATTAGGACTGTATATATGAATTTTTCAGGTCTGAATGGTCACAAGGTCCCTTTAATGTTGGAAATTTAATTCCAATACGTTGCCTTTATAGTTTTGATTATAGATCCCACTTTAAAAAGTAGATAGTAAGTTGTCAAATTTAATTAATGCGACAATTTTGGCTGTTTTCATATATTATTTGAAAAGTGTTTTCAAAATGCCATTACAAATAATATCAAATTATTTAGATATAAAAGTGATTTGGTTTTCATAAGGTAAAAACCCGTCCGTATTTATGTATGGGCGTGTTTTAATGAGATACTCTTCTTTTCAAAGGTTTTAAACTGGCATAATTTATAAATCATGTATCTCAAGTTGGTTTATCAAGTCTGATCTAGGTATTTTAAATACTGGCGTCAGATCCGGGTAGTTTCTTGTTTAATTGAAGATGCTTAGAGTTTATAAAGAAGAGCTGGAGACCTTTATCTATGTATGGACACATTCTATTATTCGTTGCGTACTGCATTTGTTTTGGTTTGGTTTTCAGCATCTGTAAGGACAGGGTTTATAATTATCCAAGCTGAATCCATGTTAGACTCTGATATTGTATTCAAAATTTTCCGCTGTAAAGATTATATATTGAAATTATACATGTTATTCCATTCATGTGAGATTCTGTTCTATCTTTATTTTCTATTTCCTCTAACAATCAAACTTTTCGACATCTTGGATTTGCGACATGAGGATGTATTAGTGTCGATTCGCGAGGGTCGAAAACCTCGGTCGTTACAGAATGATCAATTAAAAAAACTTTATTATTTAAGTGATTAATCAATTTTAAATCATCATTAACAAAATGATTAACTATCATTAATTAAATAATCACTTACCCTTACACATCATTAGTTAAAATGATTTATTAATTTTAAAATGTCATTAAAATGATTAATTAACCTTAATCACATCACTATTTAAATAATTAATTTACCTTAAATGTCATTATTTAAAATGATTAATTAATTTTAAAATATCCTGATAAGATAACCAATTAACTTAAATCTCATCTTTATTTTAAAAAATAATTATTTATGCAAAACCCATGCACAAGATTTAAAATTATTTCAAAGAGGATAACATTTCAATTAGAACATTATAGAAATTAAGTATGGTGGTATATATACAAAATCAAATAATAACTGTGCACATACAGAAACATCACTTATCAAATTTTAGTTTATAACATTTAATTCATTGTCCAAATAATATAATAGCAGAGCATAGATTTATTCTGCTAGATAGATATCCAAATAATATACTTAATTTAATTATAGCAGAATAGGAATTTATTCTGCAAAATAGATGTCATCTATATTTTTATCTAATTAAATGATAGCAAAATAGTGTTTTATTCTGCTAAACAGATGTCCACAATACTCTATTCAATTAAATTATAGCAGAACATGGGTTTATTCTACTACGTATAAGTCACCAATAAAGCATTCATATTTATTAGGCAAACTTAATGGCACAAACAAAAGATCCCTTTATTTAAAATCAGTCTACTTATAAATGAGAGCCGACTTAAAAATAATTGATAGAGTTTAAAATTTAACCTTATTAATTATAATAAAGTCTTATTTTAATTATAAATTTAGACCATAATTAATTCTAATTAAGTCATAATTAACCCTAATTAAGAACTTAATCAAACTTAATTAACCCTTAACTAAATATGATTAGATCAATTAATTAAAACCTGCTTGATTAGTAATTTATTATTAATAATTATTAACTTTTTAAATTAAAATGGAAGCCACTGAAATATTATGAAAAGCTTATTAAGAAGGTGTAAAAACTTTGAAAAAATGAAATGGTGAAGGAGTAAGAAGTTTTGTATTAGTTTCATATAAATGGAATCGTAAAATTACCAAAATGACCCTAAGTACAAAGGCCCTCCATTCATATCTTGAAAAATCATCACCCCATCACTTCCTCCACTCTTTTACACATTGGAATGAAAGTTAGGTCTAATATCCATCATATAATATCCTTAAGTGTAATTATGTGTAAGTATGAATGTGATATTTCATCCTTATCTTATTTACTTTAGTTTTAAACCTTTGAAAATTGTCACATCACTTCTTCACTTTAAGAATACATATATTTACAATTTTAGCATACTTAAAACTCATTATTTGTATTGGTATGTGTTTAAGTGTAATAAGGTGTTCATAACACTTTAAACAATTTTTAGATTATCAAAAATAAGGATTTTTGAAAAAGTTTTCGTTCACATTATCTATTTTCTTTTAAACTAGTTATTTTTATAAACACATTTTAAAAATCATTTTACATCATCAGTTACTATTAAAAAGTAGTACTTTTGGGTTATAAAATCCATACTCAAAATGATTAAATTTTTGGTCATTATACACTAGCAATGAAGAAGATCGACTACGTTATGTTCATCAAAATTAATCAACTACACAATCCAATCTATGTAATGCTTTGGAAGATGAAATCTCTGCCTATATATAGTTCTGCAAGTCCACCGGTAAACGAACTATTATACCATCTTCATTTGTCGGTGGTCCATGTCGTTGATTCAAAACTGTCATTATGCACTAGGAAATGTGCCATTGTTGCAGGCCTTCAGGCTTATTCATAACATTCACTTGCAAATCTAAATGACCTAAAATAAAAGAAATGGTTAACATTATCCTGGGATAACTTCCATAAGATAGACCAGATGTTGTGACCTATGTGATCCATACTAAATTAAATCAACCAATGACTGATATTTGTAAGAGTGGCCATTTCGGTCTTGTTAAAGCGGGTATATTATTTATATACATATTAGATTCAAATATTACAACTTTTTGTGAAGCCATTACTTATTTGAATATTCACCTTTTACTGCCCGCTTTATCCATAATTGAGTTTCAAAAAAGGTAATTTCCACACTCTTATATTTCATAATTTCTCCAAAGAGAGGAAAAACCAAAGACAACTGCCAAAAAATAATCACATTTGAAATCCCAAGTTTCAGAAAAGATCCTACGAAGTACAGTACATTATGTCAATACATAGTCCATTAGCCATGCGGTCCAGCATTTGTAATTCTCCATGCATGATCGGTGGTCATCGCTCAAAACATTATCTAAAAATTTTTAGATCTAAAACTAGCTTGATGATGATGGTTTCCCATTGTACAAAAGGAGGGATAATGGTCATTTTATCACAACTTCAGGCAATGTGAATTATTTAAGAATTGCGGTCTTAACTGGTGAGGTTACATCCTATATTTCAGCACATGAGTCCCCACTCGAACTGTACTGACCTAGAATTTCGGACACTTGGTATTTAAATATCTGAATTATTTTAATATTTAAATCTTGGATTATGTGTTATTAAAAAGAGTAATGAATTTTTAACTTCCTTTTAAATCATAAGTAATGATGATAAACTTATTTTGAAAAAAATTTACCTACATAAATATTTTGAAAAAATATCGATAATGTGACCAAAAATCGTTTAGCGATAATTAGGTTTTTCTTAAAAAAAAATTGTTCAAACTTTTTGTGCATGTCTAATTTAATCATTATGGAGATAATTAGAAACTAAAAATATTTTCATGTACAGGACTAACGAAACGTGATGATGCCATACATAATGTAATGGAAGATATTTAAGAAATGAGCTTAAATGTATAGGCTTAACTCCTAATAAATGATAAGGAAGAAGTGATGGGAGGTGATCCTTACATGACACATAAGGAGGTGAGAATGAGCTTACGTTATACCATTATGAAGTCTATTTAAAGAGGGGTACACCCTTGTTAAATAATCGATAATTCACAATGCTTGAAATGATTATTTAACCTTTTCATAATGGTATAACGTAGGTCAAGCATTTCAAGCATTAGTGGATTATCGATTAGTGTTTAAAAATTTCCAAATGACCACTAATCCACTAATTCTTCCCTTACCTTTTCATCTCTTAACCAAATCATCTCCAATCTCTTCTAAACATTGGCTATAGGCCTAAAACATCATGGAAAACATGATTATAAATTAAAGAGTAAGAGAAGCTGAGAGAAAAAGGGGTTTCCAAGGAGGGGACATGGATTGGAGGAGAGGGGGAAGGTGCGACCTTAGTTTAAAAGTGCTAAAGGTTGGATCTTTAGGCTTTTGGTAATGGTAGGTGGTGGTTCTTTGATTCTTGTGGCTTTGTGTTTTTTTTGGCATGGTTTTATGTGAGTTATCTTACTATCTTGTTTGTACATATAGTGTGTGTATATGTTGCATGCAAAGTGTAAAGTTAAAGTGAAATTAACTAAGTAAAGTTATAAATTTTGGAACTCTCTAGCTTTTGAAAGCAAATGATAATTTTATATTGTATAACATCACTTCTATTACCCTCTTAAACATATGGCGTGGTCTTGAATTGATGTTCAAATTGTTTTTTTAACTAGTATGTTAAATTGAAGTAAGTTTGAAAGTGTCAGAAGCGAGAATAGTCGTTATAAGCGCACTTCTGAATCCCTTGTTTTTAGGAATTTTTATAAATAAATGAACAGATATTATTCAAGGTTTCTTTTCATGGTCTTTAAGTATCCAAATATTAGTACTTACTTTTAAAATCTCAAGCCTTAAATTGTTTTATAAAGCGGTAAAATTAGTTACAAAGATCGTGCTTTTCAATGTGTTCTTTAACAAGGACTTTTAATTGCATTTATAATGCTGTAGTAAGTTGCTTATGATTTTAAGTGTTCAAAAATGATATTAAATTTTTTTATTTCTCTCTTATATTTTAGAGATTTCAAACACATTTTCAAGTATCTTAGTTCAAATATGGTTTCAATAATTATGTATGTACTTTGAAATAAAGAGGTTTTATAATATAAAACATGTTTTTGATTAAATTATAAATTAGTTATTTTGAAGTAATATTTTACATATATATTTAAAGTAATATTTTACATAGATATTTAAAATCTATTTACAAGTATTTTTAAAATATATAAAAGTTTTGAGAAGATAATTGACGAGGCTTAACACAAAAAGCCAATGAGATGGACTTCTCTATTTCTAAGAGTTAAGATTGATGTCGAGTAAGGAAATAAGCAATAGAGCTCTAAACTACTGGGCTTCCCTCTTGAATGATGAATTGTTAAGTTGGATTATCAAAAGTGTGTTAATCTTGTTGTTTACCTATTTAAAAAATCTTTGCTCAAGGCTAAAAGCCGACGAATCAAGCTTATCTATTTGTGAGGGTTAAAATAGACGTCGAGTAGGAACGGAGCAATAGAGCTCTAACCAACCAGGCTTTCCTCTTGAATGAGGAATAGTTAAGTCGGAAATGGCAGAAATGGATTATTCGTGCTGTTTTTTATTTGTTTATGGAAATCATTAGTACTATAATTAACACTAAAAGTCGAAGAGTATACTTATCGATTTATGAGATTCAGGAATGAAGTTTTTAGGCAAGGCTTTGATGCAGCCAGTACTCTAATTTACCTGGTTTTACTCTTAAACGTGGAGTGATTAAATTAAAATGTTGGAAATGAGTTAGATATACGAATATTTGTATAAGTAATTATTGGATAGCCGATTAATCGACTATCGAACTTAATCAAATATTATCTAAAATCATTAAAAGAATGCTTTAAAGAAGATATAAGTACGGAAATGGCTTTGGGTCTGTTGGGATAATGTCTTAATAACATCCGTCTTTAACTATCTTGATTATACTTATGAACATAAATAGATCTTTAAAAGAATGTTTTAAAGATAAGTATAATTGAAATGGTTTTAGGCTTGTAGTGACAATGTTTAAATAACACTAGTCTTAAACCTTTTAAATGAATTTATGAAATTACTTAGATCTTTAGAATGGATATTTTGAAGGAAATTATAAGTAAGAAATCTTTTCGAATAAAAAAAGGAAAAAGTAAATGTTTAATGTAAGAAATCTTGTTAACGATTTGTGAATCTACTTATACCATTTGAGATAAGTATATGAATACTCTTTTAAGTATAGAAAATGTAAAGCTTTAAACTAAGAAATTTTATTAATGGTTTATGAATATCCTTGTACCATTTAAGACAAATATATAAATACATTTTGAAGTATTGAAAAGAGTACAAACGAATAGTAGAAATTCATAAAGTAAGTTTTATTAGGTAAAAGAAGTTTTACTAATAAAAGAGGTTTTAATTGATAAAAGATTAATTTAACAATAAGGGGATCAGAAATCGCTTATGTGACTTGATCCTGCTTTGTATGACCTAATCATGCTTTGTATGTTTACTTGTTTATCGAAAGAATTTAGTCGTATACTTAGCAATAAAAGTCGATGAAGTAGGCTTGTCTGTCTATAGGAATGAAGACTGGTGTTCGTGTAGGGATATGAGCAATAGAGCTTTAACCTATCAGCTTCACTCTTGAACAAGCGATAGTGCGAGATGAAAATATCAAAAATATGATAAGTACACGAGACTTGATTTCCATATTCGATCGCTCCCATTATCATTGACTGACCAAGTTCGTCGATTCAGTGTTGAAGAGACCGGTATTGGTAAATGTTTTACCTTTCTAAAACAACTTTAAGACCAAGACACGAATTCAATCACTTGGACGTGGATTTGTTCAAGATAATGAAATACATGTATGATTTTGAATAGAGATGTGGAAATCCATTTGGGCAATTCGTGTTTTGTTGGAATGCTAAAGATTTGTGTGAAAGATGTCAAACGTAGCCTTGACATTGAAAATGACTAAAAACGGAGTAGGCGTGATAACTTGGGGTTTAGCTAACCACGATTGGATATATCAACAACATATCTATAGTATGCTTATCAATTGTTGGCCAACGGGGGTGGATGATAATGGGATCATGTGTTCGGTAGTGGACCAGCTATGTTTACCTAATGGTATATTTCATCTAGAGATATACGTCGCTCAGAGGCACTTGTTGACCCTTATGCAAAAGATTGATCCAGCTCCACTGAAGAGATCTCCATTGGAAAAACTTTATGCAAACATTCCTTGTCGGTTTTGATTGTACACTCTAATATGATGTTGAGTGCAACTATTATAAACATTCCAGCTATGTTATCATATTTATATTCTACACCCTAGACATTATTTAATATATCACCTTATGTATTTCTTGGGTTTCTCATACTAAACTTATGTATGATAAGTGGCTTCTATTTTTCCTAAATTCCTTGCGTGTTCTCCCGAGTAGTCTAAGAAAGGCAGTTTTTCGTTAATGTTGTTTAGAACTCAAGGAGACGAGGTGGATTTTCACTTAACGTATTATTCTTTTTTTTACTGCATTACTATATTATACATATCAAAATTTGTGAGGACATATTGTTATAACCGTCCAAGCTTATGGTAGTAATTAGGTCTTGTAACTTTGAAATTTCTATATCGGAATAAGCCCTTTGTACCGTTCTTTTGATATTATATATTATCATTCCACTAGTGGGATTCTGATGTTGTGTTTCCTAATTTCTTGTTCTATTTTGTTTTCTTTTTATTTCACCCTAATAACTCGTCTTTCCATCACTTGAGTGCTCGATACGTGAACACAATGGATGTATAGCGTCAACATTTAGGGGACAGAAAGGCTGATCGCTACACAAATAGATCTGGGAACCTCACATGGTTTCCTGCATCTCAATAGATCTGGGAATCCCACATGGATTCCAACATCCTAAATGTATCACGAACTACTACATGTGTTAAAGAAGGTCAATCAGATCTTGAATCTCCATATAGATTCCAGCATTCGAACCAAACTCGAACCTCTTTCAATGCATAGAACACATATATGGTGTTGAAAGGTTGATCGTTTCGAGTCATCTCATATAAGTACGCTCCCTCGCTTACTGGGTGCTCCAAAAATCAATCGATTAATTTTTCGGTAAACTCAACACTGGTTCCATGGGAAATAAGTAGACAATGCATAAGAGAGGAGGTCATCTCCTAACCTTTAAGCAAACAAATTTTCTTATTAATTGTCCTAAAGGAGCAAAATGAGTTTATGTACAGTATAACATCACCAAAGATAACTGTACCACATAATTTTCATATGTCTTCTAGATATTTCTAGAGTTATATGTCATCAAGAGTTGATAATCGATTATTTAACCATCAAATAAATAATCAATCAAATCAAAGATTTAATTTCTTATAAAACCAAGCATGACTCAACACATAAACAACTACTAAGCCTCTGTAATTAATCCCTCCATTAATGAATATCGCTTTGTAAATACTTATATCAGAATATTTTACAAAGATATATGTATATTACTCATTCACAATCAATTTATACTCCTTTTAGTGCTTGGAAAAATATCCATATATTTATCTCAACGATATAAGTATACAAAAAAACACTATACTTTCAATACTTAGAAAATATATCAATATGTTTATCTCAATGATATAATTATATTCACAAAACACTGATGAAATATTTCGTATTTCAAAAGCATACTTGTATGGGGAAAAACAAATGTCATTCAAAAACATTATTTATAAACCCAAATCACTTTTCTTTTTGTGTAAGTAAACGAATCGTGTGGAAATTAGACTACATATACTTACCACCACTTCCTGATTTTCAAGCAAGTACTATTCCAGACTAATAATGAATTTGTTCAAGTTAGGGAATAATTTCCTCTCTAACCTTGATTAAACGACATTCTTTATATTTAGGACAAAGATTAGTTTACCTACCTTGAAATTTGGTGTTAGGTATAAAAGAATACTTCTCATACCACCATAAGTTAAAATGATCAATTAGAGAATACAAATCTCATTTCTTTTTATAAAATTCCTTTTATAAACCTCTTCCACATTTACGGTTCCTTCTATTAATCTCTAAATTTATTTATAACTTCCTTTTATAAGTCTTTACATTTATTCATAAATCTCTTTTATAAATATCTAAAATCATTATAAAACTCTTTTTTTATAAAACCCTTCACTTTAAATCTCATATCTTATCCATTGATTTTATAAATCAATCATTCCATATTTCAAATATGATTTATTATTCCGAATTATAAAAATGATATAAATTCCCTTTTTACAAAATAAAATTTATCAATATATCCTTCTATTATAAAATACCATTTATAAATCTATTCTTCTGTTTGTAGTATATCATTTATACATCTATCCTTTTATTTATAAAATAACATTTATAAACCAATCCTTCTATTTATAAAATGACATTTATAAATCAATCTTTCAAATAAAAACCTTTTTTAAATCAAAACAACAAATAATGGTATTTTTTAAAAATAATGAAATGAGGCCTAGGGCTAGATAGCACTTCACAAATGCTATCACTATTATTATTCTAAAAATAATTCAAATTTACGACATATCAAAGTCGCATCCAATATAGCCAGGCTACCAAGCTTCTAGCACTCAATAATTTACAATCAATTGTTAACACATCATTTATTCAATATTAATTAATCCATATTATTTAATTTCAAAAAACATCATTTTACTTTGCAAATAACGGGGATTTATTCTGCTCAATACATGTCAAAAATAATCTATTCAATTTAATTGTAGTAAAACTATGTTTTATTTTACTAAATAAATATCACAAACGAAGTATATTTAATTTAACTACATTATTATTAAAGTCAAGTAATTTTATTTACAACTATTTATTTATTAATAATTTATACTTCATTAAAACGATCAACCATTTATACCAAATTATTGTACTCATCAATAGGAGTCCAGTGTAAAAATCTTTGGGTTAAACGGATTTAAAATGAAGAAGATAAGGCTTTTTAAATTCAACACATGGTTTTATAAAATTTACAAAAATATAAATTAAAAATTGTTCTCAACCGGCCCAGCCCACTTGCACTCATACTCGAACCCATCCATATGCTATAGTATCTTCCTCTCCAACTTTTAAATCGCACGCGCCTGCTTCTAAAAACTAAACCTGCTTCATCCATCACACCACCGTCATCGCCTCGGCAATCCTTGACCCACATCTCCACTACCACCCCTAGCCTCACTACGAGCCAAACCAAAATGACCTCGATCGCTTCCATCGTCATCGGTGATCAAAACCCGAACCCAAAACCAACAAACCCCAAAACCATAGTCGAGCTCGCCGCTGCCACTGTGGTCCATCGGACTGCCTCCAACCAAGACTCGCCATGACCCGATCTTCGTTTGAGTGCCAACTATAGTTCCCCTCGCTTCCTATATCGCCAGAATTTGCAGTTTGAAAAAAATTGTTCATCTGCCTCCCCATGATGATTCCTACCATCTAAAATTTCGAAATCATCGCTAGAAATATTGACTTGATGATACGAACACACCCATGCTCCCCGATCTCCAATTCGTGCTTGTTGAAATCACACCAATGTTTGATCAACAGTGGATATCAGATGATTTCCATCACCACACAGGCTAAAACATTAAGCGACATTTTCGAAAAGTAGTAAAGACGATAACAAACAACTTTCATGCTATAACTTTTGGCTAATAGTCGATGGTTTGTGAGATAATAATTTTAAAGCTTGAAGAGGAGGTTTATTTACTGACAAGAAGGTGAAAAATAAAAGAATAAGTGTAAAATGAAGCAAGGTGAGTGAAATGGGGTGAAGTGATGATCTGTGCACCCTCATAACAACACCAATTACTTAATGGCTAAGCAAAGTCAAAACCAAATTTCAAGACAACCATCAAATCAAAGGCAAATCAAAATCACAACAAAAGCGAATCAAATTTAAATCTAAATTAATAAATTGTCTCAAAGCTATTTAAGATTTTGATTTACTTCAGATACACTACTACACAATATCAGGTTCACGTGCAGACAATGAATGACATAAATAAAAATAGGATCATACAAAACAGTGTGACAAGATCAAAAAACAAAAATAAAATACATTGTTTATCAAATTTTATGAAATTTCAAAAATACCGATGTTTGCCGTAAAGTACATCAAATAAAATTTTAAATGTTTTTCAAACTAAAAATTATGGAAAAAACTTATAAATTCATTTAAAATTACGCCATTAAAAATATGGTCGTCTTATTAACAATTGATTTTCTTATTATTAATAATATTCGAATCAAATCTGAATATATAAATAAATTAAATACTCCCACTTGGAACATTAGAAATTCCAGATCGTTACAACTTGGATTGTCCACATAATCTTGACTTGATAGTCAAGTATTAAGCATATATGAATGTGGAGGTTTGCAATGAAACAAGATCATCCAAATATATTTCCAAATACATCAACAAAGGTTATGATTGTGCTACACTAGTCATCGAAGAAAATTAAGGTACCAGAGTATGCATAAAAGTTAATGAGGATGAAATTATATTTTACTTAGATTGTTGATACATATCTACATCAGAAGAAAGTTGGAGAATCTTAGAACTTGGTATTTAATATCGTAAACTGTAGTACACAGGTTGCTTTTCCACCTGCCTGGAGAAAACGCAATTTAATTTCATGACGATGATACTACATTTGAAATATTGAACGGGCCGAACATAGAGTAAATAATATTCACATAATGGCTAAACATAAAGCAGTTATATGAAGATGTTTGAGAATCATTGATTTTCGAAAAAATAGGTGCGGAATTAAGAAAAGTAAAAGTAGAACCGCTGGCAGAAATGATAAAAGATTAGTAGTATGTATGCTCATTGAACATCTAGGGAAAGATTTTATTTACTTTTTCAACCATTGTAAAGGGCAAACATTTCTTATGAGGACATTAGGACAGTGAATAATATTTGTTTTAGAGACTACAAACCCATATGTGCCGCTTTAGGATTATTGGAAGATGACATTGAATGGAAAGATGCTTCATCAGAGTTTTTTTTAAACTTGTTTAAAAGGGCCCAGCCCAAAAGAAAGTGTAAATGGGTAAACCCGATAAGGTAACCCAATACAAAACAACATAACTTATCAAACCCTAGAACAATCCAGGGCATATTATGCCCCCACAAACACAACCTTCGCAAAAAAAATGGCGGAATATGAAAGTAATTCCGCCAAAAAACCCTAAAAACAGTCACAGAGCCAAAAAAAGCCTTAAGGCGGCTTCCATGCTTCTTTGTAAGGCATTGCAGGCCTTGTGACTTCAGATTCGAACAAAAATTCACTTTGCAAAGTTGTTTTTGTTTCACTAGCCTTAAAATTGGTTGCTTTGCTAGTCAAAACTTCATCAGACCTTGGATTAAGGCGATATTTGATAAATACTTCTGGATCTGGAGATTGAGAGACCAAAATAAGTTGAGGATAATTCAAATCTGAAGTAGCTTCAGTCGAAGCTTCCCTATGTAGAGCTTTGAAAGATAGATCTGTTTGAGTCTTATTTGTACCTTCTGCAGAATGAACTGGAAAAGTGCTGCTATGAAAATTGTTAGCTGGAATCTCTAGTTCCTTCATCATTCCACTTTTGCCTCTTTCCCAATAAGATAAGTGATATATTTGATTGTTTATATTGCTCTTGTAATGATTGAATCCTAATCTTTGATCTTTGATAGCCAATTGAATCATCTTTTCATGAACGCATAAACTGTCATAGGCACGGTAGATCCTATACAGATCAGACAAAGGAAAATTATGATTAGAATTCATAATATTGAAATTAATATGTTCCAGTGGTTAAGTGATTTGACTTTGGTGCGAGAGGTCACAAGTTCGAAACTTGTGTAGCGTGATTCGAACATTTATTGACATGTGATGTTGAAAAATATATATTATTATTATTGAAGAGAGACTTGTACTTTCCTTGCAGGTATCATTCAAGATACTGGTATTACATAAGCCACCATTAGTCGCACTACAAGTGCTATCTCTATGAATCCCATCAGATAAGTGATTGTTGTTGAGTATGATTTTGCTCTCTTATTGGTTGACTCTTAGTCTATTTTTGATACTTATGAGTTGCAGATCATCAATTTGCTCAAGCTTGCTATTGGAAGAGCCGTGGCTTCTATTCAAATCTGGTAAGCATGACAGCTTATTAGTGTCATTATCAATATTTGTATATATTACTAATATTAAGTTTTTTTTGCTTCCCTTGCAGGGATTCTTCCTGGTTTGGACTAAGAAGTGGCCACCATCAACTTTAGCTTGATGAAGACTGATGCCTTGGTAACCTATTGGAGCTTTAAACCTTCAGCAGTCACTAATTATAGGGAAGTTCTTGCAAGAGAATTCACCCTTTTGTAAGTATACTTCAACCTTTTTCATAGTTGTCTGAATCACATATTTCTAACTTTACATACTGAAATTATGAGGTTTGGAAGACTTTTGGAGAATGATATCGTATTCTATTTCAATAGATTTCCATAATCGAGTACTGTCAGTTTCAATGTTTTGGTGAAGCCTATTGTTTCTTTCTTTCCATAAAAAATAAATTGTAGTAGTTAAAACAACACAAGCTTTATCAAATTCCTTTTTCTTCCCCTTGAAAGTTATTTGAATTTGTTGTATGCTGTCTCTAATATTTTGAAGCACTAACTGTTGTTTGAGATATAATTTGTTTTTAGTTATAAACCAAATGTGTTGAATATAGACAATAAAGAAAAGATGATCAATATTTTAAGCTTCTTTCTTACACAAGAGATAGTTTACATTTCCTTTGTTTTGCTCCATTTTTCACATCTTGCCCTTGTTGGCAGACCATTTAAGATAGCAAAATAAGTGCAATGAGCCATTTAAAGACAATTTGCTGTATTCTAAATTGTTTTGAACCAATCCACTTCCATTTCCTCACCTTTAATATAATCTCAAGTATTTTTAAAGGAGAATTTTCCTTTTATAGACAATTTCCCTATTCATTTGTCTTCGTCAAGGCTTGGGTCTATTTCTATTTTTCTTATTGTAGAGTTGAGTATTGATGCCGCTGGATGCAGTTGAGTGTTAAAGTGAATTTCGACTGATGCTTTCCACTTTTTCATTTGCTTCCCCAAATTGATAAAGATTGCACCGGCCAAGCAGATTTATCAAAGATTTTCCATTTGTTCATGGATCGTACCAAGGGCTAGTTTGTTTTCCATTTTTGAAATTTCTTTCTAATAATTTTGTGCCAATTTCTTTACAGTTTAAAATGGTTTTCCAAGTACGATAATGATATTTTTCCATTGGCATGTGCCAAAAGTTCTTATTTTTGGCATATTTAGCTCCCATCCATTTTGCCCAAAAAGAGTTCCTTCGATGAATTTCCAAAATAATTTGTAATTGCAAGCCTTATTTAAGTCTTTAAGATTGCTAATACTTAAGCCTACAGCCCTCTTTGTTTTAGTGATAGTATTCCAAGAAACTTTATGATTCTTGCCACTCCAAATAAATTTTGCACAAAGTTTTTCTATTTTTTCAGTTGTGTTGATTGGGATATTGTGAGATTGCATCCAATACATGACTATAGCTATGGTGACCGTGTGGGCGAGTTCAATTTTTCCGGCAATTGATAGTAGCTTGCTAGACCAATTTTAAAATTTACTTTGAATGATACCATGAAGCTTAGCACAATCCTTATCCTTGATTTAGTTGCAACTGAGAGGAAGTCCTAGGTATTCGATTGGAAGCTCACTATGTTGAAACTTTAACACACTAAGAATTTCCTATATATTACTGCATGATTTGCTGAAATAATCTTGCTCTTACTGTCATTTATTTGGAGTCTTGTATAGTCTTTGAGATTATTAAGTATTTCCTTTGTTATTTCAGCAATTTGAACATTTGTTTTCAAAAAAATTAATAAGTCATATGCATAAAGAAGACGAGTAATACAAGGAGTACTTGAATTAATTGGTTTTAAATTTTTATTCAATTGTTCCTTATCCATTTGCAATATAAGATATTCCATAGCTAAGTGAATAGGTAAGGAGATAAAGGATCTCCTTGCCTTACTCCTCTATTACTTTTTACGAACCCACTGGGGGAACCATTTATAAGAATGGAATATGTTACATTACAGATGCATTCCTTCACTAGGTTGCAAAATTTTTCATTGAAGCCTAGTTGTCTCATCATAAAAATAATGAAATTTCTATTAATTTTATCAAATGCTTTATGTAAATCAATTTTTAAACACATTTTTATATTCCCAGCCCGATTGAAATTTCTTAGTAATTCATGGGCCAGAAGGGTATTTTCAGCAATAAATCTGCCAGGGATAAAAGGGCTTTGGTTTTCTAAAATTAATTTTTTTTAGAAAAGCTTTTATTCTATTGCTTAATATAATAGCAATAATTTTATAAAAGAAATTAGAATAGAAAATAGGCTTGAAATCTGCAAGGCAGTTAGGATTTTTAATTTTTGGCACTAAAGTTATAAAAGTATGATTAATATTTTTCAATAGTCTACCAAAGGAAAAAATTCATTAATAGCCTCAAATATAATGCTTTTTAACTCCATCTAATGAGTTTTTTGAAATTTAGCCTCAAATCTATCTGGGCCAGGGCTTTTATCATCCTTGGCAGTAAAGATTTTTTTTTTTAAATTTCTTCTAGACATATAGGAGTAAGTAACATTTCATCACTATTCTTATGCAGTAAAAATTTAGGAATAATTTTGGGGAACATACTTGGGCATCCAACAGAGTTGTACAAATCGAAGAAATAATTGATAGCTTCCTTTTCTAACTATGAAGCTTCATTAATGATAATCCCATTGTCATTAAGTAAATTTCCTATGTCATTACAGTATTTTCTACTAGACATCTTGGCATAGAAAAATTTACTTGGACGATCACCATAAGTAACCCAGTCTACTTTGGCTTTCTGTCTTAAGTTGGTAGCTTCTATATGTAATGAATTGGCAAGTTTTTTTGCATATGAAAAAAATAATTATTTTGATCAGGGCCTGAGCTATCTAGGTCATCAATGTTATCTTGCAATCTCACACAATCCTCCATTGATTAATTACATTGTTATTTCTATTTTTTTCCCAAATTTTCAGATTTGCCTTAGTTTGATGTAAGATACTTATAAAATTATATTGTGCAGAACCAGATACTGAAGCTGGAAAACTATTCTTAGCAACCAGTCTATATTCCTTATTATAAACCCAATTATTTTTAAATCTAAATGGAAAGTTGCTTTTAATAGTATTATTTTGAGAAAAAATAAGTTGTAATGGCATATGGTCACTAGTTGCTTGGGGTAAAGTATAACATTTAAAACTAGAAAATTTATCTAAAAAAATGATTGATTAGATTTGTATCCAGTTTACAATTGATATTTCGAAACTCTCAAGATTTCCAAGTATACTTGTTTCCTTTAATATTTGGTCCAATTAAGCCTGTTTTAAATATAAAATTAGAGAAGAATCCTAATTTCCTAAAAGGAATTGGGATTCCTCGCCTTTTTTTAGAAGCCTTTATAACAGTATTAAAATCACTAATTAAAATTCAAGAGTTATTAATGTTATTATTAAGTTGATCCAGTTTATACCACAATAAAAGTTTGTCTTTTTCAAAATTAGAAGCATAAATAAAAGTCAAATTTAATTGAAGACCCCCTTTGTTTTTGAAGCTACAGTGGATATATTGTAAATTTAGAGAGTGTTGGCATAAATCCCAAATATTGGGATCCTAAGTTACCATAATTCTACCATTACCCCTCATAGAATTATTATTAATAGTATTCCAGTTATATAAAACCTACTATGAAAATTAGCTAAATTACTAACCTTAAGTTTATGCTCTAATATACTTACAATACTAGGTTTATTAGATATTAATACCTTTGAAAAATCAAATTTTCTTTCAGGGGAATTTAGACCACTTACATTCCATGAAATAATAGACATAAAAATAATATAAAGGATATGTATAAAGGATATCACTACAGCTAGGGTGAAGTATTACTGCTTATTTCTATGCTTTCAGAAGATTTCCCTCATCTTTTCTTATATTCTTTTTTCCCTTAAACTTTTACGAACTCTTCCCAATTTGGAATTTTGATGATGTATATTTCTCAAAGTTTTTGAATTTGGGGTTTCATCATTATCGCTATCCAGAATTTCTTTTATGCTCTTTTTCTTGGCCTTTTTGCTTTTGTTGTTTACAGGAGAAGAAGATGAAGAGAGTAGAAGGCCAGTATTCAATGCCTCAAAAATCTCAGTACAATTATGTAGGCAGCATTTAGTCAACATATTAGAATTTTCATTTTTTGAACCATTTGAGATAATTATGTATGTAATTAAACTAGGATATTCCGGCAAGGGAGGATGTAACGACACGATATTTTCAACCATTCGCATCCACCCATGTCGGACTTGAATTGCTCAAAATATCAGATTGTTAATTTAAATTTAGCAAAACTCAGGATATACAGTAAATAAATCAATCACAGAATCACAAACACGGAGTAATATTATAACGACCCTGACTCGACCTTCAAAAATCGACAGTGAATACGACACTCGTATTCAAATGCCGCATATCCAAACGTCGAATCTGGTTAGCTAGAGCTTATAACACATTAAGTACAACACAGCAGAAGAAAATGAATATACATTTGATACAATATCCAGATACAATGATGGTACAATGAATATCAATATACATTAGAGGTATGATACAAGACAATAACAATAGAAAGAAAAGATAACACCAGCAGCGGAACAAAATCTCCAATATGGTCTTCAAGAGAGAACTCCAGTATCGGTAATCTCCATCTCCAAGGCACCAATCCAGAAATAGCTCGAACTCCCAATAACGATGCACTAAGATAAGCAAGGTCAGTCATGAACCAAAGATTGAACTAGCTCCAGATAATCTACTAAACCTGACTATCTGAAAAATCCAACTCTAGACTGCTCGTGTGGGAAAATTATGGGCACCAAAGTTTAGAAAAGGAACAATAAACTTCAGGTCAGTCATGGGACTGGTATGAGCAAACAAAACAGTTTATCTTTTAAAACAAACAGCAGAAGAGTTTAAAATAAATCCGTAATGCTTTTTGAAAAATGAAACTATCATAAGGCCTCCCGCCACACACACAATGCAAACACATAACTGGAGGAGATTTCTCCTTATGATAGTCAAATATGCTTGATACGAGAAAATTTCTTTGATACTATTACTAGTGCATACTGTAGAAAAAACCATTCCGAAAGTATAATATAAATCCTAGCCAACATACAACCAGTATTGTATGCCTACTATAGCTACCATGTTCAATAATAGGTTACCGCCACATTCCATGGTAGGTTATACAACTAAAACCGTACAGGGCGCGTATTGTTTTGATTGGTTTTCCAACAAATGGTCAGGCTAAGAAACTTCCTACTTCCACATGGGTACGCCTTTGGCGGGATGTCCCAAGAGCTTAACCAACTCTCTGCCAACACAAGGCCGGTTACCTCTGTAACTAGGTAACTACTACACGAGCATGCCATCCCCCGGTCCTTCGGGACCTTTATCTGAGGTACCTCTAATCCAACAACCACAAAGTAATAGATTTGCAGTGACCACATGAGTGAAGTATCTGGGCTTCATACCATGATACCACCCTTTTCCAGAAGGGAATGACAAACCCTAAAGGGCGCGATCCTCATAACCTTGCAGCATCTTTCCTGTTTCGACCATTTCCGGGGTGTGAGGTCCTGATGCAGTCTCGTCCACAAAGCTACGCTTTATACAAAAGCCATGCTTTGATCAACAAATGATACACAGCAGCACTCAGCATGCCACACTAGCAAATTTGGGAGTATGTCACTGATAACTATCAACTACATAACCTCTGAGCTCGTATGTCTCGGAGAAGGGTGTTAAGCTAAGAGAATAAATTCTCCATCACCAAAAAGAAATGTATTTGATAGAGATCAGTTTAATATCTCAAAATGTAGTGTCAGACATACAACCATACAAGTCTGTTCCGGGTTCGAACAGAACCGAAGGCACTTCGTCCAATAAAGGAAGAAGCCCTTGCCGGGCATCCACAATTCCGATCGGACTCCCCATCACATATGGAGAACTCTATACCGGAGCAACTCAGTGCAGAGTCAATCGATAGGTTATCCAATCATTCTCGCAAATACCCGGTCTTCAAATGCAACCCATAATGTCGTATCATTATTCGGAATGTGTTATATGACACAAGGTCCTCTCCCGGCTAAACCGAATAATGAGCGCAATACTTAAAAACATATGGATATGGGATTTCAGTTAAGTCACAACTTTTAAACCCAAAACTTTTCTTCAAATGGTTTAAAAAATATTACCATTTCAAATCTTTTCAACGAAAAGATTCGTTTCACAAAGTTCACCCAGTTTCACAAAGGTCTATTCATGGATTTCAAAATAATTTCCATTTTAATTTGGGTTAACTCATCCAATCTTTTAAACAAGGATTTAACTTATAGCTTTCAAACCCGTTTCCAAAGATTTATTCATAACTTGGAAAACCATCTTCATTTTAGACTTTAAATCCTTTTAACACCAATTGGAAGTTCATTTCTTATGTAAAAGCTTATATTATTTGAAAATAAATAGTTTTCGTTTCAGAAAAATCCAATTATATTTACACGAGTTAAAGCCCTTGAATTAAATTCAATTTCCCAAATTAATATCTTTAAAATGGTTTAACCCATATATAACTTGTACAACATCTTTAATCCCTTGTTTCCAAACATATAATTCAATTTTCAAATTTTGAACTTAAATTTTAAATCAAATTTCAAAACTAAATTAAGTTATTCAAAAATAACTTTTATCTTTGAAATTCGTTTTCAAAAACTTTTTACTTTAATCCTAATCCATTTCCAAAACCATTGGATTCAAAAAAATTCAAATTTTAAAACTAGTCAAAAATCTGACTTAACACATTTTCTCATGCAATCCATATTTGTGTTCGTAAGGTGTGGTCCAGGGGTTTACACAATAGAAGTGCAACATCATCAATCAGCACAGATTCAAATACAGCAATATATTTGATAAGCAGTATAAACTATAACGCTTATCTTTCATTCACAGATCACAGATATATATATCACAAATAATAAATTACATGAAACACAGCTCAAATCAGATTAATTACTTATGAATTACTAAATCTTGGTTAATTAACATTAACAAATTACAAATCATTTTGATTAATTATTCTTTAATCATTTATTAATTAACCATTAATAATAATATTAATTATAGTAATTAACCTATAATTATAATTCATCAATCTTTTAATTATTAAATGATTAACCTTAAATTATTTAACTCCCTTTTTAAATAAATTATCTTTAATTAATAAATTAACCCTTAATTAATTATCCTTTATTAATTTCACTAAGGAATTAGCTTTTATTTAATTACACAAAGTAATTATCATTCATTTGATTGCACAAAGTAATTATCTTTAATTAATTTCAATAATTAATTAATTAATCCTTATTTAATAATCATCCCTTAATCACTTTTGTAATTTATTAACTTTGAATTAATTAGTTATTTTCAAAATAATTACCTTTTATTAATTAATCCCATTAATTAATTATTATTTTAAATTAATTAATTTTTAAACACATGATTTATCAATCTTTAATCATAAGTTATTCATCCTTAATTACTTTCAAGCGATTACCTTTAAGTAATTAACTTCCTTTAATCACTTGTCATTAATTAAACTTTACTTAATTTATCATCCTTAAATGTAATTACATAAGGTAATTATCTTTAATACCTTGTTATTATTTAAATCAAGTAATTATGCTTGACCATCATTAACATATTTAAAAATCGTTTTATCTTAATTAATTTCATTATTCATTTAAGATAACTAATTGATAAATAGGGTCACAAATTAATTAAATTAAAATTTAATTACTTTCAAAATAATTAACTTAAACCTTTACTAATCCATTTAAATAAAACAATTATCTTTAAAAGAATAATTTAAAACATGTATAAACTTGAATTCATTTTTTTAACTTGAAAACCGTTTTCTTTCCTTTTTAACCTCCCTGATTCAAACCCCAAACTTCTCGGGCAACCCTTTGAGTCTCCCCTTTTTTAACTTGATTTTATTTCAAAATTTTAAAATGTTATTAACACACATATCGTCCCAGATTCAATCCGAGGAACACCCCGAGATGTCTACCCCAATTTCCTGAGTACAACCTCGGGTTCAATCTTCATCTCCTTCCCCAACGCCCTGACACACACCAACCACATTTTGTACGTGCACAGATGATCGGAATTGCTCCGATCATCGCTGAGGACGCCATCAAGTCGACTACGATCTCCTCATCCTAAATAGCAACCTAGAACATCGTTTCCTTTTCGAATTCGAATTCGAGCAGAAACATTCTTTATGGAACCAACAGCTTCGACCCAAAATATCTCGCCGACGACAACAAGTTCACCAGAAATCACTCAACTTCATCCAAAGCTTCACCACCTCTCAACGCATCGATTTCCTCACGTTCCTATGACTCCGATACTACCCCACCTTCGAACGACCCATGTTTCCATCATCGTCTAAAACTGCTTCTAAACCCTAAATTGGTTTCGCATGGCCACCACAGCGAACGAGAATTTAAGCAAGTATTTTTCCCTTAGTCTCCTATCCTCCAACCACCTCTGACAAAAAGAATGGCCCATAGTTCGTCGCAGATCACCAGATTTCGCCAAAAGCTTGTTTCCCGTTCAACTTAATTTTTCTCATCAATCTAATCATTAAAAATCGAGATATTTGTACTAAAATTCATTATTTGATAACACTCATCCCATTATGGAATCAAATCACGTAATTAAATTTATTGATTTCCTAACTTAAAAATGAATTTACCGTAAATTCTATATTATTGAAATGATTATTCAATGTAAATCTTTAAAATTGTTTTTAACATTTGTATTGCTTTGTCACCATCATCTTATTTTCAGAAATTATAGCTTGAATTCGATTAATGGAAGAGATATTGAGTTTTAAACCTTGATTTTAAAACTTGTGAATTTGAAAACAGAATTACATATACATATACAGACATGCAACCATGTCATCTATATGTATATACATATATATACACACATTCACATTCATGCAACTATCTTGCTTCAGGAATCAACCATAGGCATTTTAGTTATAGATTAAAGGTTTTAAAATAAAAAATTTGCTCACCTTGATGGGAAATGAAATCAAAGAACAGAGACCCTGCTTTTGATCAGGTTTTGAGATTTTTTGAAAGCTTCTCTTTTATGAAACGGGAAGTGTTTCCAGGTTTTGCTTGTTTTTTTTCTTTTGAATCTGTAGCTTGACTTCCCTTCTGCTTCCTTCCTTTGTTTTCCATTTTTTGAATTTATTTTTTACTTTTAAAACTGGAAATTCTCTTGCTCTAAGGACTGAATTAGATTGAAGCTTTTTTTTGTTCTTTGTCTTCAGATTCTAACTTGCTTCCAGATCTTGAAGAATTGAAGACAAAGTTTTGATTTTTGATAGATCTTCTGGTTTGCTTTCAGATTTCTTTTTTTTAATTGCTTCAGGTTGAATCATTGATTCATGAATTGCTTCTGTTTTTTCCAGATTCTGAATTGCTAGCTTGGAACAGATTTTGAATTTTTTTACTGCTATTATATTTTTTCTACATTATTTTCTTCTTGGGTGTTGAGATTTGAGATGCCCAAATCTATGTTACTGTATTTTCAGATTTGGTGAGAAGTTATATGATTTGAATATAGGGAGATGATAAGTTTTTGTAAATTTTTAATCTTATTATTTTATTTAAGCAATCATAGGGAATGCCATTTGTAAAAAATCATCATGAGGCCTTAATGTTTGTTAATTCCTGTACTCCATCCCCTTTGTGTATATTTATCATTTGTAATTTTCAAAGATAAAAGAAATCTTAAATAAATTTTATATCATATTTACTTTATAAATAAACATGCCTTTTTTTTTATTTTTTTACAAAATATTTCTTTTTTATATTAACATATATCACAATCTTTATATATACTTCTCTTATGTTTATGATCTTATATATATATATATATATTCATTTTTCCTTAATTACATTTTTATTTTATTTTTTTCTTTAAAATGTTTAATACCCTCTTTCCATTTTTATTTATAAAATTATGTTAAAGTCCCTAGTCTTGAAATTAGTTCATACATTTATTTAAAATTTATATTTGCATAACTTAAAGAAAAAAGAATACTAAACTTATTTCAAACTATTATATTTTTTAAATAAATAATTATCTATATATGTAATGTTTTAAACTTTTATTTCTTTATTATTTATTTCTGTACAACTTTTAAAAAGAAAAGAAGGATTTAAAAATTTTGATTTCATATTAACAAATAGTCACATTATTTATACAAGAGAATTAAATGTTAAGAATAAATCTTTTGAAATTTATTACATCTTTCAAATATTGATATAATTAAAAATTTAGAAAATAAACTGTCATTAACTTTTTATTAACCTCAAAGCTTTTAATTTCTATTTTATTTTTAATACATTTTACTTTGAAATTCAGTATTTGTTTATAAAATGCATTCTTATATTTTAAATCAAATTTCTATTTATTCCCAATACATTTATTTTTTCCTAAATCCAATATTTATTTATAAGATACTTATGCTTAAATTTCAAATTAAATTTCTATTTATAATCAAAAATTATTTATTTATTCTAGAAATCTTTAATTAATTCACAATTAATTTTCAAAAATTAATTTAATTGCCAAATTAAACTTGGTAAATTTTCAGGAATGTTAGAGATTCCCCCCTTAAAAAATTTCATCCTCGAAATTTGCAAAGGAGACAATAAACAATAGATGGAAACACAAAGATAGAGAATAATTTTCTAGATTGAACCGAAAATCTATTCTGCATTTGGCTTACCAAATCAGAATATCAATAATATGAGAACAAACTCATTCAATTACGAAATAATTGGGTTTTCTGATCTACGAAGTATACAGAGGTATTGGTTAGTCCGAAGGGATAACTAACCACTCGTAGAGTATATCTAGACCCAAACAATAATAGATGGATTTAATCTTCCATAGTTTCTCAAACACTAGATATGGATTCCAAATTCGGGTCGGAATACCCCGAAGTACATATAACTTGTCCCTCTTCGGACTTTGATATACATAAGAAATTACAATAGAATTTCAAATTTGGTTTTAATCGATATTGTTTATTGATACAATTCAAATTTAGCCTTATATTTGTTAACCAATTTAACTTAATTTATAACTTCCAATTTATTTAAAATTTTCAATTTCAAATTCCTTAAAGTTTAGACCGAAAAAGTGATAAGAAATCGAAGAAGATACGAAGTTAAGGATTTTCTACAACGATTCATAGGGCCACCATCACACCGAAACTTCTTTCTGGAGCTGCTACGAAGCAATCAAAAGAATTTTAGAATCGAATCAAAGGAGATCGATAGAGAAAATTGTTCCCGCTATTGTAGGGTATTGACCGTTTGTAGTGGTACTCCCCTGCCCCCTATCTCGTTCTCTTCTCGCACTCATACTTACTATCAGTGGATAGTAAGAGAATTTACTGAGGCATTCAAATGGATATCTGAGGGATATACTCATTCTAGGGTATACTTCACCCTATCTCTAATGAGTTACTTAATTATAACGACCCTGACTCGACCTTCGAAAATCGGCACCGAATACGATACTCGTATTCTAATGCCGCAGATCCAAACGTCGAATCTGGTTCGCCGGAGCTTATAAGACATTAAGCACAACACAGCGGAAGAAAATGAATATACATTTGACACAATATAAAGATACAATGATGATACAATGAATATCAATATACATTAGAGGTATGATACAAGAAAATAGCAGCGGAAAGAAAAGATAACACCAGCAGCGGAACAAAATCTCCAATATGGTCTTTAAGAGAGAACTCCGGTATCGGTAATCTCCATCTCCAAGGCACCAACCAGAAATAGGTCGAACTCCCAATAACGATGCACTAAGCTAAGCAAGGTCCGTCGTGATCCAAAGACTGAACTAGCTCCAGATAATCTACTAAAATTGACTATCTGAAAAACCCAATTCAAGACTGCCCGTGTAGGAAAATTATGGGCACCTAGAGTTTAGGAAAGGAACAATAAACTCCAGGTCAGTCATGGGACTAGTATGAGCAAACAAAATAGTTTATCTTTTAAAACAAACAACAAAAGATTTTAAAATAAATCCGCAATGCTTTTTTGAAAATGAAACTACTATAAGGCCTCCCGCCACACACACAACGCAAACGCAGAATTGGAGGAGATTTTTCCTTATGATAGTCAAATATCCTTGATAAGAGAAAATTTCTTTGATATTATTACTAGTGCATAGTGTAGAAAAAACGATTTCGAAAGTATAATATAAATCCTAGCCAGCATACAACCAGTATTGTATGCCTACTATAGCTACCATGTTTAATAGCAGGTTACCGCCACATTCCATGGCAGGTTATACAACTAAAACCGTACAGGGCGCGTATTGTTTTGATTGGATTTCCAACAAATGGTTAGGCTAAGGAACTTCCTACTGCCACATGGTACGCCTCTGGCGGGACGTCCGAGAGCTTAACCAGCTCTCTGCCAACACAAGACCGGGTTACCTCTGTAACTAGTTAACTACTACACGAGCGTGCCATCCCCCGGTCCTTTGGGACCTTTATCTGAGGTACCCCTAATCCAACAACCACAAAGCAATCACAAAGTAATAGATTTGTAGTGACCACATGAGTGAAGTATCTGGGCTCCGTACCATAATACCACTCTTTTCCAGAAGGGAATGACAAACCCTAAAGGGCGCGACCCTCATAACCTTACCGCAACTTTCCTGTTTCGACCATTTCCGGAATGTGAGGTCCCGATGCAGTCTCGTCCACAAAGCTACGCTTTATACAAAAGCCATGCTTTTATCAACAAATGATACACAGCAGCACTCAGCATGCCACTCAGCATGCCACACTACCACATTTGGGAGTATATCACTGATAACTATCAACTACATAACCTCTGAGCTCGTACGTCTCAAAAAAGGGTGTTAAGCTAAGAGAATAAATTCTCTGCCACCAAAGAGAAATGTATTTGATAGAGATCAGTTTAATATCTCAAAGTGTAGTGTTAGACATACAACTTGTCACGATCCGAAATCCAATGTTCAAAAATTGACACTAAATACCTTACTTGTATTCGACTGCCAAAGATTCAAACAACGAACTATAGTCGGATGGAGCTCATAACAACATCGGATGAATATAAAACAGCGGAAAAAAATGAATATCATATATCAACACAGATACAACATGATACAATATCCAATACAATATCTATCCCAGCTATCAAAGCGATACAAATATGTTACAACAATAATACGACAACAGAAACTTCAACAAATTTCCAACATACTTCAACTTCGACAAGGTCTTCAAAACTCCAACACTTCAAAAATTTCCAAATCCAAAGTTCCAGAAGACTTCAAAACCAAGCTAGCTCCAAAACACGGATAACCTCCTTCTAGGCTGCCCGTGTGGAAAATTATGGGCACCTAGATTTTAGGAAAGGAACAATAAACTCCAGGTCAGTCATGGGACTGGTATGAGTAAACAAAACAGTTGCTTTTAAATAAAATAAGATTTGTAGAGAAAATTCATTATGCTTTCGGAAAATGAAACTACCTAAGACCTCCCACCACGCACATAATGCAAACGCAGACTTGAAGGAGATTTCTTCTTATGATAGTCAAAAGGCTTGATACGAGAAAACTCTTTTAAATATTATTATTAGTGCATAGTGTAGAAAACCATTTCGAAATTATAATATTAATCTTAGCCAGCATAGACATTTCGTACTATGCCTACTATAGCTACCATTTAAACAGTGGTGACCACCATAAGTAAATGGCAGGTTATACAACTAAAACTGTAAAGAGTTCGTATTGGATGATTGGATTTCCAGCAAATGGTCGGACAAAGGAACTTCCCATGTAAAATGGAACGCCTCTGGAGGGACGTCCCCGAGAACCTAACTGGATTTATGCTACATAAGGCCGGGTTACGTCTGTAACTAGGCAACAAATGACACGAGTATGCCACCTCCCGGTCATTACCAACCTTTATCCGAAGCGCTTCATAACCGACAACCACAAAGCAATAAGTTTGCAGCAACCACAAAGTAAGTATCTGGGCTGCATACCATGATACCACCCATAATCCAGAAGGAAATGGACATACCCTCAGGGGGACCTACCCCAAAATAACCTTGCTGCTACGATTCCTGTTTTGACCATAACCGGGTTGTGAGGTTCGACGAAGTCTCATCCACAAAGCTATGCTTTTTCACAACGCCATGCTTTGATCAACAAATGATCAGCAGCACTCAGCATGCCACACTACCAAATTGGGAGTATATCACTAATAACCTTCAACTGCATAACCTCTGAGCTCGTACGTCTCAGAGAAGGGTGTTAAGCTAAGAGAATAAATTCTCTGCCACCAACAGATACGTATTTGAAAGAAATCAGCTTTATATCTCAATTTGTAATGTCAGACATACAACCATACAAGTCTATTCCGGGTTCGAACAGAATCGAAGGCACTTCCAAAGAAGTCCTTGCAATCCAGGCATCCACAATCCCGATCGAACTTCCCATCACTTAGGGAATCTCTATACCGTAGCTACTCGGTGCAGAGACAATCGATAGGTCATCCAATCATTCTCGCAAACACCCGGTCTTCACCACCGGTCTTCAAATGCTATCCATAACGTCGTCACATATTCAGAATGGGTTATACGACACAAAGGTCCTCTCCCAGCTAAACCGAATAGTGAGCGTTCAATTTAGAAACATGTGGATAGGTCATTCACAAAGATTCATAGGTTCGATGTGGGTTTTAGATAACCAACCGGAATCCGACTCCTTGTCGCATCGAAATTCAATTGTCGTTTTACGGCTAAATGGGTTTCACAATCACACCGTAATATATTTAATATCAAAATCATAGCTCAGCATAAAGCATTCAATATTACATAACATCACATCACATATCAGAGTAAATCCAACACACGGCATTCAAGAATAGTCAAAACATCTTCAATTGAGATGAATAACTTATGTGGTTTTAAATTTATTAACCGCATAGTTACTTTCATTAGAACTCTTTAATCAATGATTAATTATCATTAATTACTATCGATTAAGTCTTAATCACCTTTATTTATTTATCATTTCTTAAGAAATTGTATTAACAAAATCATTAATCGTTTTAATAAATCAAAAAATAATTTAAATTGCTGTGATTATCTTTTAAACTTTGTTCAATAAATCACCTTAAAAAGTTAAGATTTAGTTCTAAACAACATCTTATCTAAATTTACTTTTAAGTTACATTATTTATTTAATATAAATAATCTTATAAAAATATTACATTAAAACTAAATAAACTAAAATTTAGTTTCTTGAGACATTTCACTTAAGTCTTAAATTAACTTAAAATTTCAAATCAATTCATTGTTTGAGCATATTTGAAATTGCCTTAAAGATTTGAAAATTATTAGAGTAAAAAATGTTTATATATTGGTCCGAGACTTGCTTCTGGTCACGCGCGATAGAAAACTTCATTTGCTTCGGGCTTTTATAAAAACCAACCGGAGTGTCAAAGGTTTCCACTTAAATTTTTTTCTAAGTGTTCTAACTTGTGCTTTGATCACTTTACTCGAGTTAACACTCGACCCACCCTTCATTTTTCCCCATGATTACTTCGAGCAACCCTCGAGTCAACACACAAACAAACCCAACAACTTCCAGATTACCAGATAATGCACGGTGCACGTGCACATCGCTGACCATCACCTCCAATTGGCGATGCATCGTCGAGTGAGTTGACTATCACTCACAAACCAATTTCCGTCACCAGATTGTCTTCCTTCGGTTCGAATTTGAATTCGAACCCAATGTCGAAATCTGGAACACCCTCTGGGTTCACCATCGGAACCTGGCAAACACGTCACCTCCGCAACCTCGACTACTAGAAGGTCGACAACTCCGGCCAAACACTCTTCGTCGTCCCCTCTACCATCTCCCAAACCCCTGTAGCACTCGATCACTTCTAGGCGACAAACGAGACAAAACACTAAGCCTAAAAAAAAATTAGGTTTACGAACTTCTCGAGTTCGCCACCGTCTCCATGACCATCTACACCCCATTACACTATTTTTTCCAGAACCACTGATCACTCCTCCACCTCCAAACAAATTCCCGACCTCCACGACTAAATAGATCATCAGGATTACTAAAATGAAGGAATTTCGTCAACACTGAACTGTATCTAAAAATTACGATTCAAGCTTTAAAAATCATATTTTTGTATGAGAATTCAATTGATATACCTGAAACTAAGATTTATAACGTTCGAATTCTATAGAGTTTGAATTTTTTTACCGTATTTTCAAATTTTTCAGAGGAACTTTAGTTTGTTTTGCTTAAATTCATTTTTACAATTTAAGATATGTCAAATAAACAACGTTTGTTTGAATTACAAGATCAAACAAAGATCAGAGGTAGGGGAGTTGGATTTTGTATAGGGTTATGCTTTTTTGTAACCTGGAACAAGATGATTCAACTTAAACTAACAGGCACAGGCAAAGATGTGTACATACTCAAGGATTCTGTGCATACAACAATGTTTCAACTTGTTTAAATTCTACATTCAAATAGCACATCAACATCAGAGCTTAGGAAAGTTCACTCACCTGAAAGGATTTCTTGGAACAGAGAGCACTTTAAATTTGTCTTTGAAAAAAATGCAATTTGATTTCTTTTTTTCTTTTTCTGCTTTGATCTTGAGTGATATTTGAGTTTTATAAGATAATGATTCTTTCTTTTCCAGGTTTGCAAAGTTATGGTTTGAACGAACAAAACTAGACTGTATGGCATATATAAAAGAAGTTTTTACAGGGGAGGCTTATCTTGTTAAGCTGTTTTTCTGGTTTTTTTTATTTGCTCAGATTTTTCTTCCATTGCCTACAATCTTTGACCAGAATATTTTCTTTTTTGGTGGTTAAGCAACTTTGAATTCGGCTTGAGAAGATAGCATTAAATGCTTTTTCTTCCTTATTTGTTTACATATAACTCTACTTGATTTCTTTGTAAGTACTATTTTGTTTTATTTAAAGATATTTGTAATATAATTTTGTCTTGTTTTTGCATACAATTCTTTTGTTTAATTGTTTCCTGGTTTTATAAAATCCTTATGCACTTGTGTGTATTCCATATGTCATAAAATCTTATTACAAACATACATTTTTATTTTATTTTTACTATTCAAAGTTTAATTATCAACATGTAATTTATCACATATATTTTATTTTATGGTTTAAAGCAATTTCTTATTTTTTATATTTTTTCTCCTTTGTTTATTATTATTATTTATATAAAGCTTAAACTATCAAATATTTATTTATATCCATATATCTTGTAATATTAATATTAATAATATTTCATTTTGAAGATTTCCAATTTAAATCACAAAAGTTTAAATAAGTTACCGAGTTTAATTTAAAAGTTTTGGGATGTTACAAATATCCCCCCTTAAGAAAATTTCGTCCTTGAAACTTGGAAGAGAGAGAAAAACAAATAAAGAATATACGAATTTAAAAAAGAATGGAGAAATGGCTTATCAGTTTAAGCGGAGATATACACTCTGTAATTGGGATATGATTTCTGCATATTATCTTCGGTTTCCTAAGTACAATCCTTTGGATCGCCACTCCACTATACTTTAACCAGTTTCACAATTTTGTTCCTCGATCGCTTTTCATCACGATCCACAATCTTTATCGGTTTCCTCTTTACTGCCAAGTTGGGAGTGATCTCAAGATCCTGCTAAGCTGCTTCCTCAATAATACTATCTGGATTGTGCATAAATTTTCGAAGGTTAGAAATATGGAACACATTTTGCACGCCAGATAACCAGCTGGGTAACTGCACTCGATACGCTAGAGGATCGATCCTTTCCACAATAGGAAAAGGACTAATATAACGCGATGCTAGCTTTCCAGCTTTCCCGAATCTCAATACACCTCGCATTGGAGACACTTTCAGAAATACAAAATCTCCCACTTGAAATTACAAATCTCTTTTTCGACGGTCATAATAGCTCTTCTGACGACTTTGAGCAGTTATTAATTTATTTCGAATAAAGTCTACCTTCTCCGTGGCTTCTTTAATCATATCTGGTCCAAGGGCGAGTCTATCACCTGATTCAATCCAGCATGCAAGTGATCGACACTGACGACCATATAAAGCCTCATAAGGAGCCATTTCAATACTGGCTTGATAGCTATTGTTATAAGAAAATTCTACCAGATGTAAATGGTCCTCCCAAGAACCACCAAAGTCGAGAATAGAAGCACGCAATAGGTCTTCTAGAATTCGGTTAATCCTTTCTGTCTGCCCATCAGATTGTGGGTGATAAGCAGTACTGAAGTACAGCTTTGTTCCCAATGCGGTTTGGAATGCCTCCCAAAATCTACTAGTGAAGATCGGATCACGATCACTCACTATGCTGCTGGGAAAACCATAAAGACGAACGATTTCCTTTATATATAGCTCTGCTAAGCTTGCTGCAGTTCGAGTGGATTTCACTGGAATGAAGTGAGCAGTTTTGGTTAGACGGTCTACTATAACCCAAATTTCTTCATTACCTTTCTTGGTTCGTGGCAATCCGTCGATGAAATCCATGATACCTGATCCCATTTCCATTTTGGTACTTCCAAAGGCTGAAGTAAACCGGCCACTTTCTTTTGATCGCTTTTAATTTGTTAACAAGTAGCACAGCGACTCACATAAATTGATATGTCCCTTTTCATTGTCTTCCACCAAAACATTCTTTTAACATCACGATACATTTTATTGACTCCTAGATGGATGCAAAGTTTGGACTTGTGGCATTCGTCCCAAACTTCACGTTTTAGCTCCGGAATATCAGGGACACAAATTCTTCCTTTCAGCTTTATAACTTCTCTACTATCCATCTCAAAACTAGTATCTTCACCTTGGCATATTCTTTTGTAAATTCCCCGAAGAAATTCATATTCTTTCTGCT
This sequence comes from Allium cepa, assembly GCA_030765085.1. Classification (NCBI taxonomy): domain Eukaryota; kingdom Viridiplantae; phylum Streptophyta; class Magnoliopsida; order Asparagales; family Amaryllidaceae; genus Allium; species Allium cepa. The sequence continues at coordinate 645,110,122 of CM060939.1, read as the reverse complement.
GTCTTGCAATCTTTTTGAGAAGAGTAGGAGCAATAACAAGATGATCGAGAATGGCATGCTTTCTACTCAAAGCATCGGCAACTACATTGGCTTTTCCGGGTGTATACAGAATATCTAGGTTATAAGATGCCAGAAATTCCAACCAACGTTGTTGTTGCAGATTCAAATCTTTCTGGGTGAAGAGATACTTTAAAGATTTGTGTTCGGTGAATAATTCGAATTATTCACATAAACAAGAAGAATTAATTAAGTATATATTAAATTAAGTTGAACTTTAAAGTTTTCTTTTAGAAATGCTGAAGGAGATTCTTACCCAGAAGATAATATTGCCAGATTTTTAAGGCGAAAACAACAGCCAAAAGCTCCAAATCATGTGTTGGATAGTTTCTCTCGTGCGGACGTAATTGTCTACTTGTGTAGGAAATTACCTTCCCATTCTGCATTAGTACTGCACCAATCCCATCACCACATGCGTTAGTATAGACAAATAAGCCTTAGTTTCCATTAATGATAGCGAGAACAGGGGCAGTGGTTAATCTCTTTTTCAACTCCTGAAAAGCTTCATCACATTTTGGAGTCCAATTAAACTTGGCATTCTTCATTGTTAGCTTGGTTAGTGGGCTAGCAATTTTAGAAAAGTCCTAAACAAACTTCCGGTAATAGCCTGCTAAACCCAGAAAACTTCGAACTTCTTTCGGAGTCGTGGGTCGCTTCCAGTCAAGAATAGCAGAAATTTTTCTTGGACCAATAGAAATCCCTTCTTCGTTAACAACATGGCCAAGAAATCTGACTTCTTTGACCCAAAAGTGACATTTTGAAAATTTAGCGAATAAGATGTTCCTTCTCAAAACTTCCAAAACAACTGAGATGTTCGGCATGCTCCTCTTCGGTTTTGGAGTAGATTAGGATATCATCGATAAACACAAGAAAAAATTTATTCAGCACTTCTCGAAACACACGGGTCATCAAATCTACGAAGTACGCAGGAGCGTTAGTTAGTCCAAAAGGCACGACTAACCACTCGTAGAACATATCCGGACCCCTCAAAGAAGTTAGGTGAACACAATCTTCAGCAATTCGCAACTGATGGAATCCCTGGGTTAGATCCATCTTCGAAAAGGATCGTGCACCATGAAGTTGATCGAGTAAATCGTCGATCCTGGGTAAAGGAAACTTATTCTTGAGAGTTTGCTTATTAAGACCGCGACAGTCGACAAACAATCTCAAAGACCCATCAGATTTAGCAACAAATACTACCGCTGAACACCATTCAGAAACACTAGGACGAATAAATACCTTTTTAAGCAGATCACCGGTTTGCTTGACTAGTTCAATTTTTTTCCCACGGTGCCATCCTACGACTAGCATGAACGACAGGACGATCATTCAGAATTAAGTCAATTCTGAATTCAATCTCTCTATGTGGGGGTAAAGATTCTTCTTTGAATACATCGGGAAAACACTGGACGATAGGAATGGATTCTAGACTAGGTTCTGGATATCCCAACGTATACATTAGTTTATCTCTTTTCGGACTAGGGTCTTCACAAGAAATTTTAACGGAATCTCCAAGTTTAGTTTTGATTAGAATCGTTCGATTGCTGCAATCTAATTTGGCTTCGTATCTCGATAACCAATTCATCCCAAGTAGGATTTCAAATTCATTGAAACCGAGAACATAAAGGTTAATAGGAAATTTATGGCCCGAATAAAAGATAGGCACTCTCCTACAATATAGACAAAGATTTGCAGGACCACCCACTGGATTCTTCACGCAAATAGGTTCATCGACAAACTTGAGTTTAGGTTTTAATTGGTCCACGATCTGTAGGAAAATAAAGATATGTGAAGCTCCCGTGTCGAATAAAACTCTAACAACTCTTTCACCAATAATAAGGTTACTCTCTAAAACTCCAATTCCTTCATTTGCCTTAGAAGTTGATGGGTTATCATTTATTGCGCACACTTTCGCTATTTGTGCTCGTTTCTTTTTCGGGCAATTCTTAACTCCGAGACGTGGCTAGTGACAACAATAACATTCCTTGGATTTTCGACTCGTCTTTACAAGTTGATTTTTCTTAGTTTGGTTCTTTGGCTTCTCACAATCATTTGCTAAACGACCTTTCTCTTGACAGTTATAACAAGTAACATTTTGGGCTGAATACTCTTGATTACTGCTCTTCTTCTCCTTGCCTTGAACCGGTCTCTTTCCTTCGAATTTTCTTTTCTTCCAATTCGAACTACTTGAACTCCACTTCTCTTCCGGAATTTCCTGCATATCTAAAGTAGCATATCGATAACCCATATCAATCAAGTCCGAAAAAGATTCTTTAATGTGGGATGTCATTCTCTCGTGACTCCTTATTCATTCCCCGAATGAATCTTTCATTTTTCTTCAAGGGTGTACTCACTAGCTAAGGACCAAATCGAGACAATTCATTGAATTTATTCAAGTACCCCTCAAATGATACACTTCCTTGCTTCAAATCTAGGAACTCCTGGTACATTCGAGAGATACCAGTAGATGGAACGTATCGCTGCTCAAACACTTCTTTAAATCATCTCCAAGTAAAATTATCTTCTGACTCATCCACAGTAACTGTCTCCCACCAAGCCGATGCTTCCTCTTGGAGTTGCCAAGAAGCTATTAGTCGCTTTTGATCGTCTTCCAACTTCAATCCCCTGAAAATTCTTTCATAAGATCGGATCCAAGCTTGGGCTTCTATAACATATTCCTTGCCAGTAAACAGCTTTCCACCAAGCCTCGAAAAGCTCTTATATAGATCAGCCAGATTCGGCTGAGATTGAGTAGGCACAGTTGCAGTTGCAGGGACTTGACCAGTTGCGGTGGTATTTCCCCGTTCCCCACCTTGTCCTCTTCTTCCGCTCATTCTCACTATATGTAAATAGCAAGAAAACTTGATTTAGGCATACGGACAAGATATCTTAGGAAACATTAACGGTTAAAAGGAATAGACTAAGAAAATTAGAGTTTCGGTCTCTCGGTTTATACTCATTCTAGGGTATACTTCACCCTATCTCTAATGAGCCATCTAATGCGTTATACTCCGTAGCTAAAGTTCTTACTCAACCTTCACCTCTGATACCACTTTGTCACGATCCGAAATCCAATGTTCAAAAATTGACACTAAATACCTTACTTGTATTCGACTGCTAAAGATTCAAACATCGAACTCCAGTAGGATGGAGGTTATAACAACATCAGATGAATATAAAACAGCGGAAATAAAATGAATATCGTATATCAACACAGATATAACATGATACAATATCTAATACAATATCTATCCCAGCTATCAGAGTGATACAAATATGATACAACAATAATACGACAACAGAAACTTCAACAAATTTCGAACATACTTCAACTTCGAAAAGGTCTTCAAAACTCCAACACTTCAAAAATTTCCAAATCCAAAGCTTCCAGAAGACTTCAAAACCAAGCTAGCTCCAAAACACGGATAATCTGCTTCTAGGCTGCCCATGTGGAAAATTATGGGCACCCAGAGTTTAGGAAAGGAACAATAAACTCCAGGTCAGTCATGAGACTGGTATGAGTGAACAAAACAGTTGCTTTTAAATAAAACAAGATTTGTAGAGAAAATTCGTTATGCTTTTGGAAAATGAAACTACCATAAGACCTCCCACCACACACATAATGCAAACGCAGACTTGGAGGAGATTTCTTCTTATGATAGTCAAAAATGCTTGAAACGAGAAAACTCTTTTAAATATTATTATTAGTGCATAGTGTAGAAAACCATTTCGAAAGTATAATATTAATCTTAGCCAGCATAGACATTTCGTACTATGCCTACTATAGCTACCATTTAAATAGTGGTGACCATCATAAGTAAATGGCAGGTTATACAACTAAAATCGTAAAGAGCTCGTATTGGATGATTGGATTTCCAACAAATGGTCGGGAAAAGGAACTTCCCATGTAAAATGGAACTCCTCTGGAGAGACGTCCCCGAGAGCCTAACCGGATATCTGCTACACACATCCGGGTTACCACTGTAACTAGGTAGCAACTGACACGAGTATGCCACCTCCCAGTCGTTACCAACCTTTATCCGCAGCGCTTCACAACGGACAACCACAAAGCAATAAGTTTGCAGCAACCACAAAGTAAGTATTTGGGCTCCATACCATGATAACACTCATAATCCAGAAGCAAATGGACATACCCTCAGGGGCTACCCCCAAATAACCTTGCTGCCACGATTCCTGTTTTGACCATAACCGGGTTGTGAGATTCGACGAAATCTCGTCCACAAAGCTACGCATTTTCACAAATCCATGCTTCGGTCAACAAATGATCAGCAGCACTCAGCATGCCACATTACCAAATTGGGAGTATATCACTAAGAACCTTCAACTACATAACCTTTGAGCTCGTACGTCTCAGAGAAGGGCGTTAAGCTAAGAGAATAAATTCTCCGCCACCAACAGATACGTATCCGAAAGAAATCAGCTTTATATCTCAATTTGTAATGTCAAACATACAACCATACAAGTCTGTTCCCGGTTCGAACAGAACCGAAGGCACTTACAAAGAAGTCCTTGCAATCCGGGCATCCACAATCCCGATCGGACTTCCCATCACTTAGGGAATCTCTATACCGTAGCTACTCGGTGCAGAGACAATCGATAGGTTCCCTATCGTTCTTGCAAATACCCGATCTTCACCACCTATCTTCAAATGCTATCCATAACATCGTATCACATATTCGGAATGGGTTATACGACGTAAAGGTCCTCTCCCAGCTAAATCGAATAGTGAGCGTTCAATTTAGAAACACGTGGATAGGTCATTCACAAAGATTCACAGGTTCGATGTGGGTTTCGGATAACTAACCGGAATCCGACTCCCTGTCGTATCGAAATTCAATTTCCGTTTTACGGTGAAATGGCTTTCACAATCACACAACAGTATATTCAATATCAATATCACAGCTCAGCATAAAGCATTCAATATTACCTAACATCACATCACATATCAGAATAAATCCAACACACAACATTCAAGAACAGTCAAAACATCTTCAATTGAGATGAATAACTTATGTGGTTTTAAATTTATTAACCGCATAGTTACTTTCATTAGAACTCTTTAATCAATGATTAATTATCATTAATTACTATCGATTAAGTCTTAATCACCTTTATTTATTTATCATTTCTTAAGAAATTGTATTAACAAAATCATTAATCGTTTTAATAAATCAAAAAATAATTTAAATTGCTGTGATTATCTTTTAAACTTTGTTCAATAAATCACCTTAAAAAGTTAAGATTTATCTCTAAACAACATCTTATCTAAATTTACTTTTAAGTTACATTATTTAAATAATCTTATAAAAATATTATGTTAAAACTAAATAAACTAAAATTTAATTTCTTGAGACATTTCACTTAAGTCTTAAATTAACTTAAAATTTCAAATCAAATCATTGTTTAAGCATATTTGACATTTGTCTTAAAGATTTGAAATTTTTTAGAGTAAAAATTGTTTATATATTGGTCTCGAGACTTGCTTCTGGTCACGCGCGATAGAAAACTTCATTTGCTTCGGGTTTATATCAAAACCAACCCGAGTGCCAAAAGTTTCCACTTAAATTTTTTTCTAAGTGTTCTAACTTGTGCTTTGATCACTTTACTCGAGTTAACACTCGAGCCACCCTTCATTTTTCCCCATGATTACTTCGAGCAACCCTCGAGTCAACACACAAACAAACCCAACAACTTCCAGATTACCATATAATGCACGGTGCACGTGCACATCGCCGACCATCACCTCTACTTGGTGCTGCATCGTCGAGTGAGTTGACTATCACTCACAAACCAATTTTCGGTCATCAGATTGTCTTCCTTCGGTTCGAATTTGAATTCGAACCCAACGTCGAAATCTGGAACATCCTCTGGGTTCACCATCGAAACCTGGAAAACACGTCGCCTCCGCAACCTCGACCACCAGAAGGTCGACAACTCCGGCCAAACACTCTTCGTCATCCACTCTACCATCTCTCAAACCCCTGTAGCACTCGATCGCTTCTAGGCGACGAACGAGACAAAACACTAAGCCTAAAAAAATTTGGTTTACGAACTTCTCGAGTTCGCCGCCGTCACCACGAACATCTGCACCCCATTACACTATCTTTTCCAGAACCACTGATCACTCCTCCACCTCCAAACAAATTCCCGACCTCCACGACTAAATACATCATCATGAATTACTAAAATGAAGGAATTTCGTCAACATCGAACTGCTCTTTAATCCTCGAACTAAAAATTACGATTCAAGCTTTAAAAATCGTATTTTTGTATGAGAATTCAATTAATATACCTGAAACTAAGATTTATAACGATCGAATTTCTACATAGTTTGAATTTTTTTACTGTATTTTCAAATTTTTCAGAGGAACTTTAGTTTGTTTTGCTTAAATTCATTTTTACAATTTAAGATATGTCAAAACAAACAACGTTTGTTTGAATTCTAAGATCAAACAAAGATCAGAGGTAGGTGAGTTGGATTTTGTACAGGGTTATGTTTTTCTGTAACCTGGAACAAGATGATTCAACTTAAACTAACAGGCACAAGCACAGGCAAAGATGTGTACATACTCATGGATTCTGTGCATACAACAATGTTTCAACTTGTTTAAATTCTACATTCAAACAGCAAATCAACATCAGAGCTTAGGAAAGTTCACTCACCTGAAAGGATTTCTTGGAACAGAGAGTACTTTAAATTTGTCTTTGAAAAAAACTGCAATTTGATTTCTTTTTTTCTTTTTCTGTTTTGATCTTGAGTGATATTTGAGTTTTATAAGATAATGATTCTTTCTTTTCTAGGTTTCCAAAGTTATGGTTTGAACGAATAAAACTAGATTGTATGGCATATATAAAAGAATATTTTACAGGGGAGTCTTATCTGGTTAAGCTGTTTTTCTGGTTTTATTTTTTATTTTTTTTATTTTTATTTGCTCAGATTTTTCTTCCATTGCCTATAATCTTTGACCATAATATTTTCTTTTTTGGTGGCTAAGCTACTTTGATTTCGGCTTGAGAAGATAACATTAAATGCTTATGCTTCCTTCTTTGTTTACATATAACTCTACTTGATTTCTTTGTAAGTACTATTTTGTTTTATTTAAAAATATTTGTAATCTAATTTGTCTTGTTTTTGCATACAATCCTTTTGTTTAATTGTTTCCTGGTTCTATAAAATCCTTATGCACTTGTGTGTATTCCATATGTTATAAAATCTTATTACAAACATACGTTTTTAATTTTTTTTCCTATTCAAAGTTTAATTATCAACATGTAATTTATCACATATATTTTATTTCATGGTTTAAGGCAATTTCTTGTTTGTTATATTTATTTATTCTTCTCCTTTATTTATTATTATTATTATTTATATAAAGCTTAAACTATCAAATATTTATTTACACCCATATAGCTTGTAATATAATATTAATAATATTTTATTTTGAAGATTTCCAATTTAAATCACAAAAGTTTAAATAAGTTATCGAGTTTAATTTAAAAGTTTTGGGATGTTACACAACCATACAAGTCTGTTCTGGGTTCGAATAGAACCGAAGGCACTTCGTCCAATAAGGGAAGAAGCCCTTGCAAATCCGAGCATCCACAATTCCGATCGGACTCCCCATAACATATGGAGAACTCTATACCGGAGCAATTCAGTGCAGAGTCAATCGATAGGTTACCAATCGTTCTCGCAAGTACTCGGTCTTCAACACCGGTCTTCAAATGCAACCCAAAACGTCGTATCATTATTTGAAATGGGTTATATGACACAAGGTCCTCTTCCGGCTAAACCGAATAATAAGCGCAATACTTAAAAACATATGGATATGGGATTTCAGTTAAATCACAACTTTTAAACCCAAAACTTTTCTTCAAATGGTTTAAACAAATTAACATTTCAAATCTTTTCAACAAAAAGTTTCGTTTCACAAAGTTCACCCAGTTTTACATAGATCTATTCATGGATTTCAAAACAATTTCCATTTTAATTTGGGTTAACTCATCCAATCTTTTAAACAAGGATTTAACTTATAGCTTTCAAACCCATTTCCAAAGATTTATTCATAACCTGGAAAACCATCTACATTTTAGACTTGAAATCCTTTTAACACCAATTGGAAGTTCATTCTTTTGTAAAAGCTTATATTATTTGAAAACAAATAGTTTTCGTTTCAGAAAAATCCAATTATATTTACACGAGTTAAAGCCCTTGAATTAAATTCAATTTCTCAAATTAATATCTTTAAAATGGTTTAATCTATATATAACTTGCACAACATCTTTAATCCCTAGTTTCCAAATATAGAATTCAATTTCCAAATTTTGAATTTAAATTTTAAATCAAATTTCGAAACTAAATCAAGTTATTCAAAAATAACTTTTATCATTGAAATTCCTTTTCAAGAACTTTTTACTTTAATCCCAATCCATTATCAAAACCATTGGATTCAAAAAAAAATTCAAATTTTAAAACTATTTCAAAAATCTGTGACTTAACCCATTTCCTCGTGCAATCCATATTTGTGTTTGTAGGGTGTGGTCCAGGGGTTTACACAATAGAAGTGCAACATCATCAATCAGCACATATTCAAATACAGCAATATATTTAATAGGCGTATAAACTATAACGCTTATCTTTCATTCACAGATCACAGATATAAATATATATCATAGATAATAAATTACATGAAACATAGCTCAAATCAAAAGAGAGCATCACAGTAAGGGATATCAAACAATTCAACCATCTAATAGAATCCAAACATTCATAAGTAAGATCAGTTAATTGTCTGATTAATTCAAATCAGATTAGTTACTTATGAATTACTAATCTTGGTTAATTAACATTAATAAATTACAAATCATTTTGATTAATTATTCTTTAATCATTTATTAATTAACCATTAATAATAATATTAATTAACCTATAATTATAATTCATCAATCTTTTAATTATTAAACGATTAACCCTAAATTATTTAACTCCCTTTGTAAATAAATTATCTTTAATTAATAAATTAACCCTGAATTAATTATCCTTTATTAATTTCACTAAGGAATCAGCTTTTAGTTAATTACATAAAGTAATTATCCTTCATTTGATTACACAAACTAATTATCTTTAATTAATTTCAATAATTAATTAATTAATCCTTATTTAATAATCATCCCTTAATCACTTCTGTAAATTAATTAACTTTGAAATAATTAATTATTTTCAAAATAATTACTTTTGATTAATTAATCCCATTAATTAATTATTCTTTTAAATTAATTAATCTTTAAACACATGATTTATCAATCTTTAATCATAAGTTATTCATCCTTAATTACTTTCATTAGGTGATTACCTTTAAGTAATTAACTTCCTTTACTCACTTGTCATTAATTAAACTTTACTTAATTTATCATCCTTAAATGTAATTACATAAGGTAATTATCTTTAATACCCTGTTATTATTTAAATCAAGTAATTATGCTTAACCATCATTAACATATTTAAAAATCATTTTATCTTAATTAATTTCATTATTCATTTAAGATAACTAATAAATAAATAGGGTCACAAATTAATTAAATTAAAATTTAATTACTTTCAAAATAATTAACTTAAGCCTTTACTAATCCATTTAAATAAAACAATTATCTTTAAAAGAATAATTTAAAACATGTTTAAAATTTGAATTCATTTTTTTAACTTGAAAACTGTTTTCTTTCCTTTTTAACCTCCCTGAGTCAAACCCCAAACTTCTCGAGCAACCCTTTGAGTCTCCCCTTTTTTTTAACTTGATTTTATTTCAAAATTTTAAACTGTTATAAACGCATATATCATCCCAGATTCAACCCGAGGAACACCCCGAGATGTCTACCCCAATTTCCTGAGTACAACCTCGGGTTCAATCTTCATCTCCTTCCCCAACGCCCTGACACACACCAACCCCCTTCTGTACGTGCACAAATGATCGGAATTGCTTCGATCATCGCCGAGGACGCCATCAAGTCGACGACGATCTCCTCATCCCAAATAGCAACCCAGAACATCATTTCCTTTTCGAATTCAAATTCGAGCAAAACCATTCTTTCTGGAACCAACGGCTTCAACCCAAAAATGTCTCGCCGACGACAACAAGTTCACCAAAAATCACTCAACTTCGTCCAAAGCATCACCATCATCGATTTCCTCACATTCCCATGACTCCGATACTACCCTGCCGTCGAACGACCCCTGTTTCCATCATCGTCTAAAACTGCTTCTAAACCCTAAATTGGTTTCACGTGGCCACCACAGCAAACGAGAATTTAAGCAAGTATTTTTCCCTTAGTCTCCTATCCTCCAACCACCTCTGAAAAAAAGCATGGCCCACTGTTCGCCGCAGATCACCAGATTTCGCCAAAAGCTTGTTTCCCGTTCAACTAAATTTTTCTCATCAATCCAATCATTAAAAATCGAGACATTTGTACTAAAATTCATTATTTGATAACACTAATCCCATTATGGAATCAAATCACGAAATTAAATTTATTGATTTCCTAACTTAAAATGAATTTACAGTAAATTCTATATTAGTGAAATGATTATTCAATGTAAATCTTTAAAACTGTTTTTAACATTTGTGTTGCTTTGTCACCATCATCTTTTTTCAGAAAATATAGCTTGAATTTGATTAATGGAAGAGATATTGAGTTTTAAACCTTGATTTTAAAACCTGTGAATTTGAAAACAGAATTATATATACATATACAGACATGCAACCATTTCTTATATATGTGTATACATATATATACACATTCACATTCATGCAACTACTTTGCTTCAGGAATCAACCACAGGCATATTAGTTATAGACAAAGGTTTTAAAATAAAAATTTTGCTCACCTGGATGGGAAATGAAAGCAAAGAATAGAGACCCTGCTTTTGATCAGGTTTTGAGATTTTTGAAAGCTTCTCTTTTTTGAAACTGGAAGTGTTTCCAGGTTTTGCTTGGTTTTTTTTCTTTTGAATCTGTAGATGAAGTGTTTCCAGGTTTTGCTTGGTTTTTTTTCTTTTGAATCTGTAGATTGACTTCCCTTCTGCTTCCTTTCTTTATTTTCCATTTTTTGAATTTATTTTTTACTTTTAAAACTGAAAATGCTCTTGCTCTAAGGACTGAATCAGATTAAAGCTTTTTTTTTGTTCTTTGTCTTCAGTTCTAACTTGCTTCCCGATCTTGAAGAATTGAAGACAAAGTTTTGATTTTTGATAAATCTTCTGGTTTGCTTTTAGATTTCTTTTTTTCAATTTCCTCAGGTTGAATCGTTGATTCATGAATTTCTTCTGTTTTTTCCAGCTTCTGAACTGCTAGCTTGGAATAGATTTTGAATTTTTTAATGCTATTTTTTTTTCTACTTTATTTTCTTCTTAGGTGTTGAGATTTGAGATGCCCAAATCTATGTTACTGTATTTTCAAATTTGGTGAGAAGTTATATGATTTGAATATGGGGAGATGAAAAGTTTTTGTAAATTTTTGATTTTATTATTTTATTTAAGCAATTATAGGGAATGCCATTTGTAAAAAATCATCATGAGGCCTCAATGTATGTTAATTCCTATACTCCATCCCCTTTGTGTATATTTATCATTTGCAATTTTCAAAGATAAAAGAATTTTTAAATAAATTTTATATCATGTTTAATTTATAAATAAACATACCCCTTTTTATTTTATTTTTTATAAAACATTTCTTTTTTTATATTAACATATATCACAATCTTTATATATACCTCTCTTATGTTTATGATCTTATATACACACACACACACATTTTTCCTTAATTACATTTTTCTTTTATATTTTTTTTCTTTAAAATGTTTAAAACCCTCTTCCCATTTTTATTTATAAAATTATGTTAAAGTCCCTAGTCTTAAAGATAGTTCATACATTTATTTAAAATTTATATTTGCATAACTTAAAGAAAAAAGAATACTAAATTTTTTTCAAACTATTAGACTTTTTAAATAAATAATTATCTATATATGTATTATTTTAAATTTTATTTCTTTATTATTTATTTCTGTACAACTTTTAAAAAGAATAGAAGGATTTAAAAATTTTGATTTCATATTAACAAATAGTCACATTTATTTGTACAAGAGAATTAAATCTTAAAAATAAATCTTTTGAAATTTATTACATCTTCCAAATATTAATATAATTAAAAATTTAGCAAACAAACCGTCATTAACTTTTTATTAACCTCAAAGCTTTTAATTTCTATTTTATTTTTAATACATTTTATTTTGAAATTCAATATTTGTCTATAAAATACTTATTCTTATATTTTAAATCAAATTTCTATTTATTCCCAATACATTTATTTTTTCCTAAATCCAATATTTATTTGTAAGATACTTGTGCTTAAATTTCAAATTATATTTCTATTTATAATCAAAAATTATTTATTTATTCTAGAAATCTCTAATTAATTCACAATTTATTTTCAAAAATTAAATTAATTGTCAAATTAAACTTGGTAAATTTTAGGAATGTTACAAATATAAACATAATGCAGCGGAATAGATAAATAGTAGTTCATGAAGCTACTATATAAACATTAGAGTTAGAAATAAAATGCAGCAGAACATCTCAAATACATTGAAGTCTCCAATACAAACTGTTGACCTCTCTGAACAAATCAACTGGAAAAGCTGAAAGCCGAATCAATAGTTGGATCTCCAAGCGAAGCTCCAGACTTCAAGGTGAGTCTCAAATGCTGTATTATGAAGTCTGACCCGAGCGTAAAGAAAAACACAAAACACTCAAGTCAGAATTAACATTCTTATATCAATAAATTCAACTCAAGTGAAATATCAACTGAAATACAATTAACTTAGAGGATGTTTGGGATACCCATCCTCTGAGTATCCGTGGAACTATCTACAATATAGAAATATACGCAATTAACAACCTAAAGTCATTATAACATCACGGTCATTTCAAAATAATTTATACTTCAAAACTAAACTATCATTTCCATTACAAATAAATATATTTCCAAATTATAGCACTTTCAAAAACTAAATTGATAATTTCATATATATCTAGTTTAACTTCTTATTATTTACTTTTTGAAATATTCACTTAATAGATCCATTATCATTTAAATACCGTTTAATTACATTTTTCCAAATATTTCCTTTATTTAAACGTGAAATATTCAACAAAAATAAAGTTATAAAATCATATCCTTTTAAATTCTGAAATTCAATAAATCTAAAATCGATTTAACTAAATAAAATACTTGATTAGTTGCAATCTTAATCAAATTAAAATTGTCTTCCCAACCTTAACTTATAAAATCATTAAAAATTCCATTTAAAATAAAAATTTGAATAATCCTTAAACATATTTAAACCGGACTTTACTAAATTTAAAGCTTATTATAAATTTTATTTTTTTATTTTTTTATATCATAGCTTATTCTTATATATAATATTTTCAAATTTAAATAAAACCATATATATTTCCTTTCAAAACCATAGAAATCAATTTCAATATATATATATATATATATATATATATATATATATATATATATATATATATATATAGACCAACGATGTCTGTACAAAATTTTCTACCCTATGGTCAAGTAATACGGATGTTTATCATTTCAATCCGTAATTTAAATTTATATACGGTATATATTATTTCAACTCGCAATCCCAAATTCAATTCAATGAAAAACTTTTGGGTCTATCATTTCAACCCATAATGATTTTATCTTATTCTAAAGTCTGTTCAGGTATGTATCATTTCAATCCATAGGGAATTCTATACTAACAGGGAACTTGCAGAGTGATAACAGATATGATAATGATAATAACAGGCATATATCATCAATAACAATATAATATAAACAACAAGATATGGTGTCATATCCCACAGGTGAATAATTACATATAAGTGCATATCATATACAACAATTTTAAAATAACTAGCAACATATTTCAATTGTCGTTTCAATTGAAATCAAATTCAATAAATATAAGAACGTTAATCGTAAGGGATTGCTCACCATTTGAGGTTAGAGGGAGATTCGATGATAGAGTGAATTACGATTACAAGCGCGGATTTCAAAGCAAATTAGATTGGCATGAATTTGACGTTCAAACCGACGACAAAGAATTGACGAAGTCGAATTAGAGCTGGATCGATGAAGATAAACGGTATGAGTGAACTTATATCCATATATGTGTATAACTATGTATATAACTACTTATATGTATATCAAAATCATATTCTAAATTCAATGCAAATTAAATTTTAATATATATGTATTTTTCAAAATCATTGTTTAAAATAAAACATATATAATAAAACAAACACATCTATATAATATATACTTTGAAATAAATTCATATATATACACTTTCCGACTATTAAGATGAATGTAAGTATAACTTATTATATAAATATACATATTTTTCAAAAATACTAATACACCCTGTATATATATTATTTATATATAAATTTACCAAAATTTTACATACTTAACATATATATGTATAAGTTGACATAATACACATAAAACACCTATATATAACTCCATGTATAAAAAAAAAGAATATGTACGAGTAACTAATATATCATTTATATAACTGTACAAAACTGCACAGTAGAAATTATACATATATATTATCTAACAACTTAAAATATATAATCAACAAACTAAATACACATATAACAATCAATATTTCATAAAACTAATAGTCTTACACGTCACACAAAAAATATCAACTATGAAATATATAAGTATACTACCTATACAGTTAATATTGATATGAATCATTAGTAACTCGATTATATCATATACATAATTCTTCTTATATTATAATATACTGTGACCGTCATAACGTATACTTTAATATATCCACCTATATACCTCCTTATAATCATTTATTACTGACACACTTTGTAAATAGTTAACAAATATATATATATATATATATATATATAACATACCTATGCAGACTATACTCATTAAAATATATTCACATCATATATATATATATATAATAAATGAACTTATATATATACATACAATACTTATATTAAATATGCAGACCTAGGAAAAAGAAAAAATATGTATGCAACCCATGTACTACTTATATAACTTATTTTATATAATCAACCATATACATATATATACACACCATATAACACTATATATATTAAAACTGTTACTAGTTATTCAAATATATATAATATATTCATACCTTCTCAAACTCAAGGCCAAGGAAGAAAGGAAACGAAGGTGAGAGGGGCCGCTCGGCACTTGGTGGCTGAGGTCAGATCTGGAGAGGTGGCGGTCGGAGTGAAGGGAAGGGAGGAGCGGCTGGCGGTGGATCTCAGGAGCGAGGGAGGCTCAGGTCTTGGTCATTCTGAGGTGGTGATAGGCGAGCTTGGCACGGCGGAAGGGGAGAAGGCAAAGCTCCGGCATGGTGCTGCTTTGGCGAGATGGTTGTGGGTGTTGAAGGGTTCGCAAGAAATAAGTGGAAGGTTGCGCGTGAATTGATGAAGGAGGGAGAGGGTGGAGGAAAGGCACGGGTAGGAGAGATGGAGGATAAGTTTCTCTTTTTTTTTGGTCAAAAGCAACAGTGAAAAAATGGGAGAGGAGGAGAACCAGAACATGCGTAGCAGATTTATATTATTTCTTGAGCAGTGGAAAAATGAAATGAAGCGTAACGATTGGGCTTTGATTTAGCTGAAATATTTGAAGTAATTTAATACTGTTGTCCGGACTATACTTTTCAAATTTTGAAACCAAAGGAAATTGTAAAGTCACAGACTGGTACCGGTACGGTTACCGCTTTTCATGGATTCCGCTGTGAACCGAACTTCAAACCCCAGAAATAAATATACCGATGAGATCAGTACGACGAGACGATTAAAACGGTATACAGATATCAGTGGTATGATTATCCGATCAAATGTCGATATCGGACACTAATATACGTTGCTATTCCGTACAGAAAAATCCAAACGGAGCTAGAAACGTCCGAAATTTGCAAAATTGAATTATGTAGTTTTATTTAGAGTGTTCAAAATAAATTTTCTCATGCTGACATATTTAGATTTCGAATTTTTTTTAAATTCAACTGTTATTAACTGATTTACATTTAAATAAAACTTCACAATAAAATAAAGTTCAATATTATCTGATGAAAATTTACCATTTGCTATGTCTAAATAGATGTATTACAAGTATTAAATTTTCAATTCAAAATTTTATTATTTACAATTTCACAAAATTTCAGTTAATTACGTTATTAAAACCATTAAAAATTTTGGGTCGTCACACTCTCCCCCACTCAAAACTTTTCGTCCCCGAAAAGAAAGTAGGCAGAAGAATAGAAACAACCAGAAAGAAAAATAGATTGAAAGTCAAGATTAAACAATTAATTTGAAACCATATAAATTTTACTTGAAATATTCATTTGAAAACTTCATTTGCAAATCAATTATCTTTAATACTTTAACACCTTTCAAAACCCATTTGTAAATTTCTTGATTTCTTTATAAATACCATTTATATGTTTAAATAACACCTTTATAAATATATGAAAACTATTTGAAAACAATTATTTACATCATTACTTATATTAACAATGAGGTTATTGAAAATATTATTAATTTTATCTCAATATACTTTCCAAATATTATTAATAAATCATTTACTTTAAATTGGTTTTATTTAATTAATAACTTCTAAAATATTTATAACACTAAAAATTTTCTATTAAACCACGCAGTATATAAATAAACAATACTTTAAAGGATATATTCAAAAAGGAAAAGAAGGTAGATTTGGAAAAATAGAATATAGGTGAATAAATAAAGCTGAGCAGATAAGGTATATTCAAAAGAATAGAATCGGGCACGAATAATTAATTTAGAACCCTAAGAATTTCAATTCCAAACTTTAATACAAAATTTCTTTGTTGGAAATACTTTTAAAATAAAATACCTTTATAATAAAATACTTTTATAGTAATATTCTTTTATATCGAAACAAATTTCCTTTTTGAAATACTTTTATAACTCGATGTTTAAACAAGTTTATCTTCGTTCTTGCAGACTCTGGTCATGCGTTGCTTAGGCGCAAAGCTAGAATTCTTCATGTACTTAGTAGACCTGTTTCACACCTAGTGAAAAAACTTGAAAAACTTTCAAAACCGGTATGGAAAGTACAATCCAAACCAATCAACCGAATCATGGATCGTAGATACACAATGGTTATGCCTGGATCCCTCAGGAAACATCCGTACCTTTAAGCAATCACTGCCTTGCGAATTTTGCCATGATAACCAAAACTATGGACCATAGGATACACAATGGTTACGTCTATATCTCCAAGGAAACATCCATACCCTTTAAGCAATCTCTTCCTTGCGGATTACGCCACGACAACAAAACCGGTAGACCGTGGATACACAATGGTTACACCTGGATTCCCCAGGAAACATCCATACCCTTTAAGCAATCTCTGCCTTGTTGTAACAACCCGCATATTTATCGATTTTATATATAAATATTTTATTTAAATATTTTATCGTTCGTCGGATTTTAGTCCGAAAAGCTACTTTTTGCATATGGTCGAATTAGGACTCGAGACCACCTCCATTGAGTTCAAAATGCCGTTTGCGACCTTTTTGAGTATAAGCTTCGATATGTTTGGAGAAAGTTGAATTTTGCTACTTTTTGCTTAGGGTTTTGGTTTGGGCTGAGCCAATTAACCACTTATGTATTCAGTCCCAATCCCCCTCTCCTCTTCATTACTTCATTCCAACTCCTCAAACTCAAGCTCCAACTGAAAATGGTGGAGAGGAAAAAGGATTAAAACTCCAAGCCCTAGCTTCCTTAGCAAATCCATCTCCTTGCTCCAAACTCAAGAAGAACCCCTTGGTAAGCATCTCCTTCTTCTTCTCCAACTCTTTCTCCATTCAATTTCAGAAATTTCCTAAACCTAACTTAGGAAATGTTCTTCTTTTTAGCTTAGATTCAAGCTTCTAGTGTTGAAATTGAAGAGTGCTTGTCTTTGCCATTGCTTTCAAGCTTCATCTTCATAAATTTAGTTCAAAGGTGAGATTTTTATCTCACATCTATGACTATAACTATCTTTGGTTGTTGGGTATGAATTCCTAACACTTCTTCATGTGCATTTGCTCTTGTTTTGGATTGGTTTTGTGAATATTCCAATTTTTGGGTTTTTAAGTCAAATTTGTGTAAAATCCTTTTATGGATGTTTGATCATGCTTTTGGTGATGCATCGAGGAGCATATAGGGCCGGGTTGCCGATTGGCATAAACCCCTAGAGCCAATGTCCGTCCGGTTGCAATTTGGAAGAGTTGCTCTTCATTTGAATAAGGCTGAAAAACAGCCCAGGCATGATTTAGTCGATTGAAAAACTCTGCACAGTCGACTGAAACTGGAAACAGAAAGTTTCCTGAACCTGGAAAATTTCCATGTACAGGGTCAGTCGACTGAAAAACTCTGTTCAGTCGACTGAACCTGCTGTTTGAGTCCAATTTGCCTTTTTGGATTGAAATTCCAATTTAAATCGATTTGTGATAATCCTATTTGTTGTTATCATCTATTATGACTTTGATGACTCTTTTTAGGGATTTTTGAATATCCATTTCGATGGATCCTTTATCGATTTCGTTGGATTTTATTCACGTCTTCGTATGTGAATTTTTGTGATTGATTGTTCTTACAATCTTCTTTGTGATTTGTCACTTTAAAAATATAAAGGTTTTCTATACTAGTAGTAAATATCAAAACTCTTTCCTCAAACGATTTCAATACTATTTTAATACCGAATTCGTTTATAAAACCGTTTTCCAATCTATTAGTATATACAAACCTTTACCTCACTCGTATGAGAAATCTAATTAAACGACTTAGTAAAACGAGTGGTATGAAACGCTTGCGTTTACTTCGTCGGTTAATTCTTGGACTTGTTCGATTGAATCTCTTGTGACAATTTTCTAGTGGAGATCTACAATTTGTTCGTAAATATTTAAGTTAAGCTAGTGGTTATGGGACATGAAGCTAAGCTCATATATTTACTAGCTTAGTGTAATCGACACTTCTCTTTGATCATGACGATCATTTTAAGTTTTAGACTAGCATCGTGCTATGTCTTTGTGATTTGGTTCATCGGACGTCCCGCTGTACGACGTCGTTGTTCCCTTTGATTTTGGTTTGGTTCATCGGATGTCCCGCTGTACGACGTCGTTGACCCTTTCCTTGTGATTTCTGGATCTCGTGTGTTGAATTCTGGAATTTATGTTTCACCAACTTTTACGATGGGCATTGATATATGTGTCATATATTGCGGCTTGGTGAATGAAATTAGGAGTATGACATTCCTTTTTATCTTGAGTAGATTATTGTGATATTGATTAATCTCTTGTTGATTTTCAATTACTATTTTATCACAGCTTGGCATTGTGATTATTATATGTTTATGTCATATCTCTTATTATACATCACTTCATCTGATATTTATAGCTAGACTGATCCGTTTATTATTTTTTTTATTAAATAATACTCGGGTCAGACCGGGATGTTACAGGTGCTTCTGCTTGACTCCTTATCGGACTATCATCTGATCTTTTGGCTAACTACTTTAGTTTAGTAGTTTTGTTGTATACATTTGAGATACAGACTCTATGATGTATGCTTATTCTTTTGTCTTGCACTTGTACCTATTCCTTTGTATTATTGTGGATCCTTTTGACCACTACTCTGATGTACACTTTCATGTGTAAAATTCATATCTATTTCCGCCTTTGTGATATGAATTGTCTGTGACTGATTTATGTTATGTTTATTTCTATATTTGTTTCCGAAGGATTTATATAGCCACCGTGTAGTAGCTTTGAGTTTATGTCGGTATGTCGGATTTCCTCTTGAAAAGAAACACATGTCATATTATCTGACATACCGATGCTCGCGCAAAGAAATTACACGGATGGTCGCTCCTCAACAGCCTTATTCTCCGTGCTAGTCGACAGCATTCACCGTAATGTTCTTGGCTAGCGTGGGTATAGAGGTGGGGCGTCACAGCTTGGTATCGGAGCCAAACTTCGGAACAATGTAGAATAATTTAGCAAGGATCATGTCCTAAGTCCATCTTAGGAGTTGTGCTTTAGGATTTTATTCGGGTCTTTGTACCGTTCTATCCTACTTTCTTTTATGATTCCTTGTTTTATCTATCAAGAATTGCTTGATATTTATTTTGAGAATAACTTTTTCCTCTTCTTTCTTTCTTTCTTAAAGAAGAGAAATGGTTAGACCTGGCCGTCCCAGCGCCGGTCAATCCAGTGCTACTCCCCAGAATGGAGTATTTATGTCTGCTCAACAACTTTTGGATCTTGTAAAGAATCAAGAGTTTATCTATGCTTTGAGTAGGAACCCCGAAATTGTTCTACCTTTGAAACTTGAAGTTTCTTTCAATCAGCTTGTGGATGTTACTCTTCTTCATGGAGAGATTGGTAAAGGAAGTGTTTGTGATATTGAGACTTCCAAGAAGAGGCATATTAAGTTCAAGAGCCTTAATCCCAATAAGAGAGTGAAGCAAACTACTTTTGTAGCAAAGACTCCAATCCCTAATCGTGGAGGATGCTACAATTGTAATTCTACGGAACACTATGCGAATATGTGTCCAAAACCCCATTCTTGTTGCTATTGCAAGAAACCGGGTCATCTTTTATCTGCGTGTCCCAAACTTTTGAACAAGGACATGAGAAAGCTAAATATTGAGCAAGCCCCTAGCAACTCTTCTCTTGGTCAAGGTATTTTTCACTCAATCCTTGATGGCATTGTTTTATTTCGTGATCTTCTTATTCGAGTTCTTTTTGATATGGGTTTCATCTCATTATTTTTATATCAAAAGAACTTGTCGATTCTTTTTCTTTGGATATTTTGGGCTTGATGACTTCTTTGAGGATTGTGAATCCGGATGATAGATCCGCAACACTCAATTTGCTTTTGTTTAGATGTCGAGATTGTTTTATGTGACTTTTCTTTCCGAGCCGATATTTTTGCTTTGGCTTCGGAATTGACCTTTCTGCAAGGATTGGCTTAATCATTGTGAAGCCATATCCTATTTTTCCGAGTGGATTATTCATCTTCGACATTTTCAATCTGTTAAGCAGATTTCTATTTTTCTTTATGATTTTGATTCCAACTTGATGGCATCATTTTATTCCTTAAGCCCACTTATAAGGAAAGTGTTATTTCTCTCATTCATGTAGTTTGAGAAATTTTCCGGTATTTTTGAGTTTTGTCTTAGAATTATCACCTAAGAAATCTTTTGTGTGGTGTTAAGGTCTTTTCAGTTTGACTTTACCACCGGTTTTCGTTTGCTACGAGTTGCGGAAATTAGCATTCCACTTACCGCATTCCGCACTCGTCATGATTCTTATGAATGACTTATTTTGTCATTCAACTTGTCCAACTTATTTCATCCATTTTATAAATCGAATATTCTATGAATATTTCGATGAGACCATTCTTGTATTTATTGATTTTGGATGAAAATAGTAATTTAAAATTTTGCAAATCTTTTTCATAAGATTTATTTATAAGTAAAACTGGATTTTGCTCTTGAAACGAACAAAGAATATTCTTAAAACTTTTTAAGAAATTTATTTATCCTATAAAATATGATTTTGTGATTGTATTGCCCGTTGAGTGCTTTAAGAATTTTGGTCGATGCGCTTGATCAACGTTATCGATAGGAATTTCCTAAACGCTTCGATGTGACAATCAGACACGATATATTGACTTGTAAAAATGTAATTTTGGAAGTTTTAACTTTTCGGAAAAGAGAATTATTTTAAAAGAAGTTCTTTCTTTTCGATACTCTTATTCCTTCTTGTGATTCCTGAAGGGGAACCAAGACTTTGCTATTTGTACCGATACTAGTCGTATTGGTTTGGAATGCCATTCTCTTATAAAGGAGGACGTGATATCGCTTGTGCTTCTAAATCATTATAGCTTATCGAGACTAGATATGCCACTCATGATCTAGTGTTCGAGGCTATTGTTTTTGCTTTTGGAATTTGACATCATCATCTTTGGGGAAGAAATTTGTTCTCCATCTCGATCATAAATCTTTGGAATATTTATGTTCTCATATGGAACTCCATGTTGACTCGAGCTCCTGGCATCTTATGATCTTGATATTCTATTATTCCCGAGAAGGGAAATCGTGTTGCCAATACGTTTTGTCGTAGGCAACAAGTGTTGATTCTTTGATGATGTCTTTGCTTTTGATTCATCGGATGTACCGTTGTACTACATCGATGTATTTTCTTTTGATTCATCGGATGTACCGTTTGTACTACATCGATGTCTTTTCTTTTGATTCATCGGATGTACCGTTGTACTACATCGATGTCTTTGCTTTTGATTCATCGGATGTACCGCTGTACTGCATCGATGTCTTTGCTTTTGATTCATCGGATGTACCGTTGTACTACATCGATGTCTTTGCTTTTGATTCATTGGATGTACCGTTGTACTACATCGATGTCTTTGCTTTTGATTCATCGGATG
Organism: Allium cepa; assembly: GCA_030765085.1. Lineage (NCBI taxonomy): Eukaryota > Viridiplantae > Streptophyta > Magnoliopsida > Asparagales > Amaryllidaceae > Allium > Allium cepa. The sequence continues at coordinate 645,087,432 of CM060939.1, read as the reverse complement.
TACCGTTGTACTACATCGATGTCTTTGCTTTTGATTCATCGGATGTACCGTTGTTCTACATCGATGTCTTTTCTTTTGATTCATCGGATGTACCGTTTGTACTACATCGATGTCTTTGCTTTTGATTCATCGAATGTACCGTTGTACTACATCGATGTCTTTGCGTTTGATTCATCGGATGTACCGTTTGTACTACATCGATGTCTTTTCTTTTGATTCATCGGATGTACCGTTGTACTACATCGATGTCTTTTCTTTTGATTCATCGGATGTACCGTTGTACTACATCGATGTCTTTGCTTTTGATTCATCGGATGTACCGTTGTACTACATCGATGTCTTTGCGTTTGATTCATCGGATGTACCGTTTGTACTACATCGATGTCTTTTCTTTTGATTCATCGGATGTACCGTTGTACTACATCGATGTCTTTTCTTTTGATTCATCGGATGTACCGTTGTACTACATCGATGTCTTTGCTATTTGATTCATCGGATGTACCGTTGTACTACATCGATGTCTTTGCTATTTGATTCATCGGATGTACCGTTGTACTACATCGATGTATTTGCTATTTGATTCATCGGATGTACCGTTGTACTACATCGATGTCTTTTCTTTTGATTCATCGGATGTACCGTTGTACTACATCGATGTCTTTGCTATTTGATTCATCGGATGTACCGTTTGTACTACATCGATGTCTTTTCTTTTGATTCATCGGATGTACCGTTTGTACTACATCGATGTCTTTGCTTTTGATTCATCGGATGTACCGTTTGTACTACATCGATGTCTTTGCTTTTGATTCATCGGATGTACCGTTTGTACTACATCGATGTCTTTGCTTTTGATTCATCGGATGTACCGTTGTACTACATCGATGTCTTTGCTTTTGATTCATCGGATGTACCGTTGTACTACGTCGATGTCTTTGCTATTTGATTCATCGGATGTACCGTTGTACTACATCGATGTCTTTGCTTTTGATTCATCGGATGTACCGTTGTACTACATCGATGTCTTTGCTTTTGATTCATCGGATGTACCGTTGTACTACGTCGATGTCTTTGCTATTTGATTCATCGGATGTACCGTTGTACTACATCGATGTCTTTGCTTTTGATTCATCGGATGTACCGTTGTACTACATCGATGTCTTTGCTTTTGATTCATCGGATGTACCGTTGTACTACATCGATGTCTTTGCTTTTGATTCATCGGATGTACCGTTGTACTACGTCGATGTCTTTGCTATTTGATTCATCGGATGTACCGTTGTACTACATCGATGTCTTTGCTTTTGATTCATCGGATGTACCGTTGTACTACGTCGATGTCTTTGCTATTTGATTCATCAGATGTATCGTTGTACTACATCGATGTCTTTGCGTTTGATTCATCGGATGTACCGTTGTACTACATCGATGTCTTTTCTTTTGATTCATCGAATGTACCGTTGTACTACATCGATGTCTTTGCTTTTTGATTCATCGGATGTACCGTTGTACTACATCGATGTCTTTGCTATTTGATTCATCGGATGTACCGTTGTACTACATCGATGTCTTTTCTTTTGATTCATCGGATGTACCGTTGTACTACATCGATGTCTTTTCTTTTGATTCATCGGATGTACCATTGTACTACATCGATGTCTTTGTTTTTGATTCATCTGATGTACCGTTTGTACTACATCGATGTCTTTGTTTTTGATTCATCGGATGTACCGTTGTACTACATCGATGTCTTTGCTATTTGATTCATCGGATGTACCGTTTGTACTACATCGATGTCTTTGCTTTGGTTCATTGGGCGTACCGTTTTTGTACTACGCTGATGTCCCAAATTATTTGAGTTTCTAGTTTCTCGGGCGTACCGTTTTTGTACTACGCCGTTGCACCGGCTCAATTTTCTGCTAATCTTGACGTTCCCCACGTCTTTTATCTACGGGAATGCCTTAGGGATTCCAGTTTTTATTCTTGAGCCCGGTGTTATTTTGGAAATTGAAGTTTCACCAGATTTCTTGCTAACTCTTTCGTGCACTTTATGGTGAACTTCCCATTTCAAATTTCCTTTTGTGTTAATATGCTTCTATGGTTGTTACTTCATATATTTCCTTCTTACTTATTGCGAGGACGCAATTTCTTTAAGGAGGGGAGTTTGTAACAACCCGCATATTTATCGATTTTATATATAAATATTTTATTTAAATATTTTATCGTTCGTCGGATTTTAGTCCGAAAAGCTACTTTTTGCATACAGTCGAATTAGGACTCGAGACCACCTCCATTGAGTTCAAAATGCCGTTTGCGACCTTTTTGAGTATAAGCTTCGATATGTTTGGAGAAAGTTGAATTTTGCTACTTTTTGCTTAGGGTTTTGGTTTGGGCTGAGCCAATTAACCACTTATGTATTCAGTCCCAATCCCCCTCTCCTCTTCATTATTTCATTCCAACTCCTCAAACTCAAGCTCCAACTGAAAATGGTGGAGAGGAAAAAGAATTAAAACTCCAAGCCCTAGCTTCCTTAGCAAATCCATCTCCTTGCTCCAAACTCAAGAAGAACCCCTTGGTAAGCATCTCCTTCTTCTTCTCCAACTCTTTCTCCATTCAATTTCAGAAATTTCCTAAACCTAACTTAGGAAATGTTCTTCTTTTTAGCTTAGATTCAAGCTTCTAGTGTTGAGATTGAAGAGTGCTTGTCCTTGCCATTGCTTTCAAGCTTCATCTTCATAAATTTAGTTCAAAGGTGAGATTTTTATCTCACATCTATGACTATAACTATCTTTGGTTGTTGGGTATGAATTCCTAACACTTCCTCATGTGCATTTGCTCTTGTTTTGGATTGGTTTTGTGAATATTCTAATTTTTGGATTTTTAAGTCAAATTTGTGTAAAATCCTTTTATGGATGTTTGATCATGCTTTTGGTGATGCATCGAGGAGCATATAGGGCCGGGTTGCCGATTGGCATAAACCCCTAGAGCCAATGTCCGTCCGGTTGCAATTTGGAAGAGTTGCTCTTCATTTGAATAAGGCTGAAAAACAGCCCAGGCATGATTCAGTCGATTGAAAAACTCTGCACAGTCGACTGAAACTGGAAACAGAAAGTTTCCTGAACCTGGAAAATTTCCATGTACAGGGTCAGTCGACTGAAAAACTCTGTTCAGTCGACTGAACCTGCTGTTTGAGTCCAATTTGCCTTTTTGGATTGAAATTCCAATTTAAATCGCTTTGTGATAATCCTATTTGTTGTTATCATCTATTATGACTTTGATGACTCTTTTTAGGGATTTTTGAATATCCATTTCGATGGATCCTTTATCGATTTCGTTGGATTTTATTCACGTCTTCGTATATGAATTTTTGTGATTGATTGTTCTTACAATCTTCTTTGTGATTTGCCACTTTAAAAATATAAAGGTTTTCTATACTAGTAGTAAATATCAAAACTCTTTCCTCAAACGATTTCAATACTATTTTAATACCAAATTCGTTTATAAAACCGTTTTCCAATCTATTAGTATATACAAACCTTTACCTCACTCGTATGAGAAATCTAATTAAACGACTTAGTAAAACGAGTGGTATGAAACGCTTGCGTTTACTTCGTCGGTTAATTCTTGGACTTGTTCGATTGAATCTCTTGTGACAATTTTCTAGTGGAGATCTACAATTTGTTCGTAAATATTTAAGTTAAGCTAGTGGTTATGGGACATGAAGCTAAGCTCATATATTTACTAGCTTAGTGTAATCGACACTTCTCTTTGATCATGACGATCATTTTAGGTTTTAGACTAGCATCGTGCTATGTCTTTGTGATTTGGTTCATCGGACGTCCCGCTGTACGACGTCGTTGTTCCCTTTGATTTTGGTTTGGTTCATCGGATGTCCCGCTGTACGACATCGTTGACCCTTTCCTTGTGATTTCTGGATCTCGTGTGTTGAATTCTGGAATTTATGTTTCACCAACTTTTACGATGGGCATTGATATATGTGTCATATATTGCGGCTTGGTGAATGAAATTAGGAGTATGACATTCCTTTTTATCTTGAGTAGATTATTGTGATATTGATTAATCTCTTGTTGATTTTCAATTACTATTTTATCACAGCTTGGCATTGTGATTATTATATGTTTATGTCATATCTCTTATTATACATCACTTCATCTGATATTTATAGCTAGACTGATCCGTTTATTATTTTTTTTATTAAATAATACTCGGGTCAGACCGGGATGTTACAGGTGCTTCTGCTTGACTCCTTATCGGATTATCATCTGATCTTTTGGCTAACTACTTTAGTTCAGTAGTTTTGTTGTATACATTTGAGATACAGACTCTATGATGTATGCTTATTCTTTTGTCTTGCACTTGTACCTATTCCTTTGTATTATTGTGGATCCTTTTGACCACTACTCTGATGTACACTTTCATGTGTAAAATTCATATCTATTTCCGCCTTTGTGATATGAATTGTCTGTGACTGACTTATGTTATGTTTATTTCTATATTTGTTTCCGAAGGATTTATATAGCCACCGTGCAGTAGCTTTGAATTTGTGTCGGTATGTCGGATTTCCTCTTGAAAAGAAACACATGTCATATTATCTGACATACCGATGCTCGCGCAAAGAAATTACACGGATGGTCGCTCCTCAACAGCCTTATTCTCCGTGCTAGTCGACAGCATTCACCGTAATGTTCTTGGCTAGCGTGGGTATAGAGGTGGGGCGTCACACTTGTGGATTATGCTACCACAGCAAAACGACCATGGGTAACTCCATGGAAGGACCCTCGAGCATCACATCCGAAAAACCAAATCAGAGAGAATATTATCGATAGAATGAATCCACAATGTTCCCATAAAGCGGATATCAAGCAGAAGACACTTTCCATATCTTTACTTCGAAAATATGTATCATATAGTACTATTTTCAAATCAATTTCAAATATCATACTTATATAAAGTCCATTATATATAAGATTTCATTTTCAAATTGAATACTTTCCAAAATCGATAGTATATCAAATCACACTTATATAGATTTTGATTATATAAGATTTCGCTTTTCAAATTAAGTACCTTTCCAAATCAATAGTTTTCAAATCAACTTCATAGTTATACAAATCAATTTTATATAAGTTCGACAACTCCCAAATCAAGTATTTAGTAAAATAAGGTTCTCAATTCCAATTCGTTTCAATATAAGTTCATTTTCAAAATCATATGCAATTTCACCCAATTATTTCTTCCAAATTAAATATCTTCAGTTTCAAAGTTTCCAAAATAATAGGTTTGGAAAATAATCCAAGTTTCCAAATCAACATAATTTATGTCAAACAAATTCATTTCCAAAGTCATCATATAAATATTGGGTATCAAAATTCCAATCTATTTTCGAAACCAAATATTTGTCTCAAAATAAATTATACCCAAAAATAATTACCAACTTTATAGCCATCCCTTTAAAACCTTTAAACTATTTATTTCTATTTGAAAGATCCAATTTACTTTTGAAAATCATCATTCTACATATACATACGTATGGTTTTATAAAAGATGTCACTAAGTTAAAACATTTAAAATTAAATTTTATTCAAAACATTTCAAAACTAAATTTCATATTAGTATAATTCAAACTAGTCTTATTCATTTACTTAACAAAGCAGTTCCAAATTTATTTGAATCATACTAACTCATACTTTAAACATACAAAACTAAACTTATATACTATATCAAATATTTATACCCTTTTGAAATTACTTAGCTTTGAAAATTAAACCTTGATTTGGAAGTGTTCGAACATTCAAAATAGTCGGAGAAATCAAAATTTCAATTCAACGGTTGGAAATCAGCAACAAATCAGTAAATCAAATTTAATACATATGGTTATACCAAATCAAGTTCGAAACTCTAGGACTGAACATCGGGATTACTTCAAATCGTTTCAAATATATATACATATATCTTTTGAAAATATCAAATCATACTTCGAAATTCAAAATCAAAGTGGTTTCACATAATCACTCGCATAGAAAAGCTACTAAAGTGGCCTCTCCTCCACTTTGAAACTCGAAAATCAATGTCGATGATGTGTGCACTCATTACCGAAATTATTTTCCGACGACACAAGCGAGTTCTGGACTTCTATTTTCTTGAAAACTTCTTTGAAATTTCTTGGAAATCATTGGAATTCATTTGAAACATTTCTTATTCGGAAAATACTTTTAAATCGTATTGTTATATATTTTCAAAATCTTAAAACAAATTTCAAAACACCGAAATTCAATCTCCCAAATTTCAGATTCAAAAACCCTTCAGTTATAAATCATTTTTATATAAATCAATTTCTTATATAAATTTTTCAAAATTTCAAATCTTTTGGAAACTTCAAATCTCATTTTTAAAAGGTATATAATCCTTATCCAAAACATTTTTCACTTTTATATATAGAATATAATCGTACTTATCAAAATAATAATTTCGATATATAAAACAATTTCTAAAATACAAACAAACCTGATTTTTCAAAGGATGATTCAAGAATGTATTTTAAATTAGGGATAGAGATTTAAATTAGAGGAACTCTAATCAAATAGAATTCTGATCCGAAGGTAGGCTCGAACGAAGATGAGATAATTAAATTTAAAAATAGAAGATGGTTATACTTATATAAATTGCGAGCGACCTTAACCAGGTCAACCGTGATTTCAAAATAGGATCGGTGTAGAATTCTGAGGCAAATTGACATTCGATCGCCAAAAGTAGAATTCGGCATAACAAGAGATAGCAGCATCTAAACCAAGGGATATATAAATCTCCGGTAAATCAATGCCAATTGTAAAGGAATTTCAGTCCTTTACAAATCATTCAAAGATTGGCGGGATCGTCTATTCTTATAGAGATCATTCAAAGTGGAGTTATGGGATACTCCAGAATCAAGAAACACGAATAGGGAGAGAAGATAATGGATTTTGGAACCGCAGGGAATGTTCCAAAATCCAAAGGAAAACCAAATCAAAGAGGAAGAGATTCAAGCTCGAACGAAGCGATTTTGCAAATAAATTTCCTATATATGCTAAGTTTGCCTAGAGCCAAAGCTCTGATACCAACTGTAACGACCCGATATTTTCAACCACCACACACGTCGGACTTGAATTGCTTAAAATATCAGATTGTTAATTTAAATTTGGCAAAACTCAGCATGTACAGTAAATAAATCAATCACAAAATCACAGACACAAAGTAATATAAATATAGTGCAGTGGAATAGATAAATAGTAGTTTATGAAGCTAGTATATAAACATTAGAGTTGGAAATAAAATGCAGCAAAACATCTCAAATACAGTGAAGTCTCCAATACAAACTGATGACCTCTCTGAACAAATCAACTGGAAATGCTGAAAGCTGAATCGATAGTTGGATCTCCAAGCGAATCTTCAAACTTCAAGGTGAGTCTCAAATGTTGTATTGCTCAGTCTAACCCAAGTGTAAAGCAAAACACAAAACACTCGAGTCGGAATTAACACTCTTATATCAATAAATTCAGCTCAAGTGAAATATCAACTGAAATACAATTAACTTAGAGGATGTTTGGGATACCCATCCTTTGGGGATCCATGGAACTATCTACAATGTAGAAATGTACGCTATAAACAACCTAAAGTCATTATAACACCGTGGTCATTTCAAAATAATTTATACTTCAAAACCAAACTATCATTTCCATTTCAAATAAATATATTTCCAAATTACAGCACTTTCAAAAACAAAATTGATAATTTCATATATATCTCATTTAACTTCTTATTATTTAGTTTTTGAAATATTCACTTAATAGATCCATTATCGTTTAAATAACCTTTAATTACATTTTTCCAAATATTTCCTTTAATTTATTTAAAAGTGAAATATTCAACAAAATCAAGTTATAAAATCGTATCCTTTTAAATTCTCAAATTCAATAAATCTCAAATTGATTTAACTAAATAAAATTCTTAATTAATTGCAATCTTAATCAAATTCAAATTTGTCTTCCCAACCTTAACTTATAAAATCATTAAAAATTCTATTTAAAATAAAATTTTGAATAATCCTTAAACATATTTAAACCAGACTTTACTAAATTTAAAGATTATTACAATTTTTTTTATATCATAGCTTATTCATATACATAATATTTTCAAATTTAAATAAAACCATATATATTTCCTTTCAAAACCATAGAAATCATTTTCAATATATATATATATATATATATATATATATACACACACACACATATACATATAAACCAACGGTGTCAGTACAAAATTTTCTATCCTATTGTCAAGTAATATGGATATTTATCATTTCAATCCGTAATTTAAATTTATATACTGATATATACCATTTCAACCCGCAATACCAAATTCAATTCAATGAAAATCGCTTGGTTCTATCATTTCAACCCATAACGATTTTCTCCTATTCTAAAGTCCATACGGGTATGTATTATTTCAACCCATAGGGAATACTGTACTAACAGGGAACTTGCAGAGTGATAAAAGATATGACAATAATAATAACAGGCGTATATCATCAATAACAATATAATATAAACAACAGGATATGGTGTCATATCCCACAGGTGACCAATTACATATAAATGCATATCATATATAACAATTTAAAATAACTAGCAGCATATTTCAATTGTCGTTTCAATTGAAATCAAATTTGATAAATATAAGAACGTTAATCGTGAGTGATTGCTCACCTATCGAGGCTAGAGGGAGATTCGATGAAAGAGTGCAAGCATGGATTTCAAAGCAAATTGGATTGGCACGAATTTGACGTTCAAAGCCGACGACAAAGAATTAACGAAGTCAAGTTAGAGCTGGATCGATGAAGATAAACAATATGAGTAAACTTATATCCATATATGTGTATAACTATGTATATAACTACTTATATGTATATCAAAATCATATTCTAAATTCAATGCAAATTAAATTTTAATATATATGTATTTTTCAAAATCATTGTTTAAAATAAAACATATATAATAAAACAAACACATCTATATAATATATACTTTGAAATAAATAAATACATACATACATACATACATACATATATATATATATATATATATATATATTCCGACTATTAAGATGAATGTAAGTATAACTTATTATATAAATATATATATTTTTCAAAAATACTAATACAAGTTGTATATATATTATTTATATATAAATTTACCTAAATTTTACATACTTAACATATATATGTATAAGTTGACATAATACACATAAAACACCTATATATAACTACATGTATAAAAAAACAGAATATGTACGAGTAACTAATATATCATTTATATGACTGTACAAAACTGCATAGTAGAAACTATACATATATATTATTTAACAACTTAAAATATATAATCAACAAACTAAATACACATATAACAATCAATATTTCATAGAACTAATAGTCTTACACATCACATAACAAATATCAACTATGAAATATATAAGTATACTACCTATACAGTTAATATTGATATGAACCATTAGTAACTCTATTATATCATATACATAATTCTTCTTATATTATAATATACCGTGAACCATCATAACATATACTTTAATATATCCACATATATACCTCCTTCAATCATTTATTACTGACATACTTTGTAAATAGTTAACAAATATATATATAAAATATCTATGCAGACTATACTCATTAAAATATATTCACATCATATATATATAACATATGAACTTATATATATATGTACAATACTTATATTAAACATGCAGACCTAGGAAAAAGAAAAAATATGCATGCAACCCATGTACTACTTATATAACTTATTTTGTATAATCAACCATATACATATATATACCATATAACACTATATATATTAAAACTGTAACTAGCCATTCAAATATATATAATATATTCATACCTTCTCAAACTCAAGGGCAAGGAAGAAAGGAAGCGGAGGTGAGAGGTGCTGCTCGACACTTGGTGGCTGAGGTCAGATCTAGAGAGGTGGCGGTCGGAGCGAAGGGAAGGGAGGAGCAGCTCACGGTGGATCTCAGGCGTGAGGGAGGCTCGGGTCTTGGTCAGCCTGTGGTAATGATAGGTGAGTTTAGCGTGGCGGAAATGGAGAAGGCGGAGCTCCGACATGGTGCTGCTTTGGCGAGACGCTTGTGGGTGTGGAAGGGTTCGCACGAAATAAGTGGAAGGTCGCGCGTGAATTGATGAAGGAGGGAAAGGGTGGAGGAAAGGCGCGGGTAGGAGAGATGGAGGATAAGTTTCTCTTTTTTTGTCAAAAGCAACAGTGAAAAAATGGGAAAGGAGGAGAACCACAACAGACGTAGTAGATTTATATTACTTCTTGAGCAGTGGAAAAATGAAATGAAGCGTAACAGTTGGGATTTTATTTAGCTGAAATATTTAAAGTAATTTAATACTATGGTCCAGCCTGTACATTTCAAATTTTGAAATCAAAGGAAATTGTAAAGTCACAGACTAGTACTGGTACGGTTACCGCTTTTCGTGGATTCTACTGTGAACCGGACTTCAAAACACAGAAATAAATACACCGTTGAGAGCAGCACGACGAGATGATCAAAACGGTATACAGATATCAGTGGTACGATTATCCGACCAAAAGTCGATATCGGACACTGATATACGTTGCTATTCCGTGCGGAAAAATCCAAATGGAGCTAGAAACATCCAAAATTTGCAAAACGAATTACATAGTCTTATTTAAAGAGTGTTCTAAATAAATTTTCTCATGCTGACATATTTAGGTTTCGGAAAACTATTAAGTTCAACTGTTATTAACTGATTTAAATTTAAATGAAAATCCACAGTAAAATAAACTTCAATATTATCTGATGAAAATTTAAAATTTTCTATGTCTAAATAGACGAATTACAAATATTAAATTTTCAATTCAAAATTTTATTATTTAAAATTTCATTATTTAAAATTTCAGTTAATTACGTTATTAAAACCATTAAAAAATTTGGGTCGTTACAGGGGATGAGCCATGAACCATGTATTATTAACCCAAGAGTTATGAATTGTTTTCTCTGAAATTTCCATGATATTGCCATCTGAAACCTTAGTGATAGCATAATCATATTTCTGCTATATAGTTTCGTTGGCTACATTGAGTCTTATTTCTGCATAGTTAGTGTTTATTGAAACTATATACGGGAAGATCTCTGTTTTCTCATCATTGCTAATGATTTCCATATCATCCTTTGAAGACTCAGATCTTAGAATGGTTTCCTTCTTTTTTCCAAAAGACTAATTTTTTTCTGAAACCAAAATGTTATCAAGAATGGTTGTAGTTTTAGTGTTTATATTTTAGATGAAATAACCTGATTTACTTGAACATTCTTTTCTTGAATTAAAGGCTCTAGTACGTTTCTTGGATATTTTATAACTGATTTTCTTGAAACTGCGTTGAAATTTGAATTTTCTTTCTCTTTCCAAACCGCGCTTTGATGAGCATACCTCAGTGAGATAGCCGAAGCAGCGCATTACAAACATCTCAGAGGAATCCATTTATATTCTATTTTCTGTGTAATACTTTCACCATCATGCATAGTGATGTAGGCGGATTCTGGTAGAACTTCATTGGCTTTTATTTCTACTAGAATTCTTGCATAGTTGAGCCTTGCTTCATTGGCTTTAGGCTCATCTAGTTTTATTGGAATACCAATAACACTAGTTATTTCTACAAACACTGTTGTCCCATAATCTGAGATTGAGTTCTAGCACTCTTATCCAAATTGGATAAGTAGACAATAGATCTCAATATAGAATCATTTTCTTGTCCCATTTTTTCAAGATAATAAGCTTGCCATTGATAAAGTATAGACCTCCCTAAACTGCCTTATTACAATCGAATTCAATAGAGAATCTGATGATAAAAAACCTGTTGTTTCTTGTATATATCTTGAATTTGTCGACTAGATTCCATGTTTTAAGAACAAAATCTCTGAAATGATGATAGTAGGGCCTAGATCTAAACACATAAACAACTACAGAGTTACTCCATTTATCATCGGTTCTTCGAATGAACTCTTCTTTAACAACAACAATTCTTTTGTCACCTATTTTAATCAGTGCAGAGTATCTCATATGCAATTGAATTAAGCCCTCCTTTCTTAACTAGATCTCCCCAAGATGATGATAGTTTTGTTATGCTGTTTGTTTCTTTGGAGAGAATTCTTGGGGCATTGAGATCTGATCCGCTATTAGACTGCTATAGATTATTTCTATGATTATAACTCTACTTTTTAGGCACAGACCTTGCTGGAACGTAGGTTGCAGGCCTATGAGTTTGCCTCTGGTGTTTCTCTAAGGAATGCTTGCGGTAGTTTGTGACCAATTGAAAGCCATCATTTTCTTGATGCAGAGGCTTATCATTAAGATTTGAGAAGGGAAGAGGACGAGGAGAAGTTGGAGAATCAAGGAGGAAGGCTGAAGGGCGCCTTGAATTCAGATCAGGGTTTTCACAAAAGATAGGGTTCTTTTTTGATATTCATGATAGCCATGACTGCTTTTCCTTTTACTTGTTCAAGTGGAGTTGCTACCTAAAAATTCTACTTTGTCGGAGTTAAGTCATCGGCCATCACTAGCTTCCTTATGGGAATTGTTTATCACTTTATTACTGTTCAGTGAGTTATTGGATCCAATACATTTATTGAAAAACAGTTGGGATAAGTTGTCTGATGAAATCTTATGGCGATAGAAATAGCATTTAATAAAAAATTCAATGCATATGTCATTAGAAAATCATTGTAATATTTGTTAATTAGAGATTGGAAATTTTTTAAACAGACCTAAACGTTCTTTGAAAGAGGTCCCTATCATTTCTTTCTCAAAATTTCTCATGATAACTTTTCGCAAGAATCATTTAATAGAAGAAGAATTAAATTATGATTGCTTTCTTTTGCGAAAAGAAGCAAATAAAATGATAGCACATTTGAATATGGGGCAAAAAGCAATTTTCAACATGGTTATGGAAGATGATATGGAAAAGAAAGTCGGTTTCCATTTTGTAGCAATGAAGGCATAGGAAAAACATACCTATTGAATATAATCGTAACAACTGTCCATGCACTCGAAAATTTTTTTTCTGCCAGCTGCAACATCTGGAATAGCATCACTCCTTTTATCGGTAGAACTAATTTACAAAACTGACTTAATTATTGAGGATGAGCCACGATGGTACATTAACACCATTCGAAGCATTTGAGCATACTCTATGGGATATAACGTGAAACAAGTGACAATTGGAGCAATCTCACTTGCAAGATCTTTAGTTGATTATTTCAGTGTAGATTCCATTGGCCCTACTTCAAAACACTTGCAAGATCAAGATATTCTATCCCCTACAGTCTTTCTAGACAACATACCGTCACTTGGTATACTGAACCATAAATTACAACTTAAAATAGGGATTCTCTTAATGATAATTCATAATTTGAACTCAACCATTGGATTGTGCAAAGGTACATTATTACTGTCACACACAAAGTTACTGAAGAAGAAGTACTATATGTACAACTATAGGCAACAAAGTGCTACTTCTGTGAGTACTATTCACAACCTCAAAGAATGATGTCGAATGGCCATTTATACTAAACATAATCAATTTCCCACCAAAGTATGTTTCGCAGTGAAAATCAATAAAAGACCAGGAAAACACTAGAAAATGTAGAGATTTATTTATTGTGACCTATTTTCTATCATGGCTAATTGTATGTTGCATTGTTTTGCATGACATTATATAAGGGTTTGAAACTTTATATCAAAAACCGATCGAAAAGAAATGATTGCATAGAAAATAGCAAGTATAAAGAAATATTTCAAAATCTAATTTTAGGTAACTGAATGCATTCGTATACACATCATTCATTATTTCTGAAAAATACGAGTAATCATTTTTGTTGATAGATTTGAATAAATATAAAACACCTACTTCTACCTTGTAGTACTCAGTTTACCAACACAGATTTGCACTATAAGAGTAAGGATTACAAGAATATGGGAGTCAGTCAACATGAGTACCAATGAACAATTCAAATAGACTCCCAATTCCTTGACGAGTAGGTATGGTTAATATAATTTCACATTTTATACCACACATATATTTTTCTATACTAACGTAGTTTAAAGTAGATATGTTTTTCAACTACTTTGCTGATGCTCGGATGTTTTTACACCTTCACCAATTTCAAGTAAATAAAGTTTTAATTTGTCTCCATCTGTGACCTCATGACACAGAACTTTGTTATAACTATCGCCAAGTGGAAATATCAATTTTTAAGCACCAATTTCTTACACATTTCTGAACCTGTAGTTTATAGGTATTTATAGATTTTTACTTCAACATTTAATTTAATTTTACTTTTGTTCTCAGGTAGAACTAGTTCACTTCATTAAAATTAAAATTACTGCCACATTAATTGTTGGATAAAACTTATGAAATTTATATAAAACCTCCAAGAACTTAGGTAGGCGATGTAACTTTTACCTGCGCATAATCTTTATTAATAGCTGGTTTGGAAGCACAAACTCTTGGGTCTGACCGTGAATTTCCGAAATTGCCCTTATTTGTATTTCTTTATAAATAGTTGTAACACATTTGGTGCCACACACTTTTGAAGTCAGCATGAAAAGCCAAAAATTTATCTCTACAGATATTATCAAGATTTAGTATAACTCAAAAATACTAGTATAACCGCACAACGGTGGAGAAACCGACCGTTCGATTGTATAACTTTGATAAAACATATATATTTAAAATTTTTGTTAATATTACTTAAACATTAAGTGATAATATGTTGGAAAAGAATAAATTGAGATTTGAATATGAAAATATGAATTTCAAATTTAAATATTAATCAAAGAATTCAAAATTGTCGATTTAAAATTGAAATTTTAGAATTTGAAAATCATAATAGATTTGAATTTGGAATCTTTGATGCGCGAAATAAAAGGAGAAAGTTTAGGGAAACCGCGATGAGACAAGATCCACGTTTTTAGGGAAACCGCGATGAGACAAGATCCACGTTTTTTGGCTTCAGAAAAATTAATTTTGACCCGTGACAGTAAACAAACCTCCCTAACGGTCAGTTTGAGGATCTGACAATTAAGCTTCATTTACAGATGCAAATTTTCCTCTATAAATATATTACCAAGTCTTAAAAATAGGATCCAACAAATAAACTACTTTACAGATTTGCTTTTTATAAATTAATAATATAAATAAAATTTTAAACTAACAAAAATAATTAGATATTGCAACCTAGTAATAAAAATTCAAATTAACTACGAATGATTGAACACAAACATATGACTAAATATTTGTGGAAAATATTTTCTTTTAAACGTATTAAGAAAATACAATTTGTACAAAACAATTCTGGCACCTTCATCATGCGCGAAGCGCGTGTTGCAATGCTTATATCATACCTTATTTGTGGTAGTTGGGGTCATGCTTCTTAAGGCAACTGTACGTAACACTACTAGGGAAATCACGTTTTCCAACGGCCGAAAACCGTCGGCGGCCGTCGGAAGCCGTCGGCCGGCGTCGGAAATGACTGCGTCGGGGAGCAGTATCTCCGACGGCTTCCTACGGAAGCTGTCGCACACGATTCCGACGATTTCCGACGGATGTCGGTATCCTTCGAAAATAGTGTACTACAGGCCGCCGAGAGCCGTCGGAAATTTTGACCTATAAGCCGTCGGAAATCTGCTGTTTTTTTTAAATTCGCTGCAAATATAGCCTTCCAACCACAGTTCTCTTCCAAACACTATGATATAAATACTGCACAATCCAACATACAATAATCCAACCAAATATCCAAACTCAAACTACAAAATATTCAGTAAACACACAAATAAATAAAATTACATCAAAATAAAATACAGAATATATATAACCATTCGAACATTAACATTAATCCTAACAATAACTGTTCTACCATGTTGTTAATACACAAATTCATCAATATTCTCATACACATCCTCATACAACTACAGAACCAAGTGCATCAAACATAATTATACATAAATCAACAATTACCTATGCCGTCTACCAAATCATTCTAAACTGAAACAAAACATACCTGAACGAACGAACGAACAAGCAAGCAAACAATAAATCAATCTCCTCCAGATCCAGAGCCAGCCGAGGAAGGTAAGCGGCCACCAAACTACTGCATGTACTCTAACAACTGTACGGTCTGCATGGCCTGTTGGCGGTTCTGCTCCTCCAATTGGGACACTCTAGTCCGCAATTCTTCTATATCTGCTAGATCGCTCTGAGGTCTACTCCGTCGTCCCCTACTCTGACTACTGGCCTACAATAATTGAAAAATGAATAAAATCCAAGTTTATTGTTTTAAAAAGCTCAAAATATCATATTTGAAGTATTTCAAAAAAAAGTAAATTATTTACCGCTAGATTGCCAAATCCATATCGTCGACCATGCTCTGATGGATGCATAACGAACTCAAAAATAACGTCCTCCTCATCGGTCGTCAGCTAATCTCGACCCGTATCAGCAAGGAGTTTCTGCCACTGCTCCATAAACATCTCCTGTATTAACAAATTAATAATATTATATCTTATTTTATCATAGTTTAACAATTAAAACAATTACTAATACTGAATAAAATGAAATATGCTTACATGGCTTTTGCTGGATCTATCGTCCTGCCATGTATACGAAACCGTCCCATCTGGATTAACATGCTCGACAGCATGCGTACGGGTGAACACGTCCATATAGCTGACAGGACCATGTTCCTCGGCTTCCTAAAGTTGATTGTTACATACAATTATTATACATTTAAAATCATATAGCATAAACTATTTATATTTATTATTCAGTAAATTTACCAACTCCTGCCGATACTGTTGAAACGACTTCGATCCTCCACGATGAGTGATGGGATTCTTATTTCTATTTGAAGAGTTTCTATCCGACTCTGCCTGTACATTCAAAATTTGATACATCATTTTCCGATCACGTCAAATTAATAATTCAAAAAAAATTAGTATACTTGCCTTCGTCTAGTCCGTCTCCCAGTATCTCAACCAACCTCGCCACACGCTCTCTCCCATCCACCGTGGTTTCTTACCAGATTTCTTAATCTCAGATATCATGTCTCTGTAGTTCTTGCGCATCTTCTTCATCCAGTATGCTCGTGCCAGCATCAGATCGTTTGTCTGGATGTCTATCTCAGCCTGTGTTAAATAAAAAGATTACACTTTAAACGATAAACGGTAGAAAAACGAATTAAAAATGGAAAACAGAAAAATATACATACTAGGACATCCTCCCATATGCACTCTATGATGTGAGGAGGGATGTTATCCGACTTCGGCCAGCAAGCACTCATCCTACTGCGATAAGAAGCTCTGGAGACGTCCAACACAACCTTAGAGGGAAGTAGGTCGAACTCCCTGTTTTTAAGTATGATATAGATAAGTACGTAC
The DNA here is from genome assembly GCA_030765085.1 of Allium cepa. Taxonomy (NCBI): domain Eukaryota; kingdom Viridiplantae; phylum Streptophyta; class Magnoliopsida; order Asparagales; family Amaryllidaceae; genus Allium; species Allium cepa. The sequence goes on along the minus strand of CM060939.1, from coordinate 645,069,890 downwards.
GTATATCCAAAAAAAATAAGATGCTGAATAAAATTTAATTCTTACCCATCTGTTCTAGGGACTAACGATACAACTGTATGCTGTGGCTCTTGCGATGGGCCACTGCCATCACCTCCTGACGATCGGGAAGAGCTCCTACCTCTATATGACATAATGATAAACCTGTGACATATACACAACATTATATAAGAGAATAATAACATGATAATGAAATATATTTCATATGAAAATGACATCAACGGTATAAATTGCTTAATTAATGACTGAAATGGAAATAGATATGGAAGTGTGTTATATCTGATTCATAATGGGTGTACTCTTCCAACGATAAGCAAAGTTCATTGCATTTTTAATAAAAATTGCTAAATAAATGACAAATGGTAATAACATAAAATATGCAAACAATAGTAAACCGATTTGGTTTCATAGTTGCATCAATTTCATAATACATCAAGAATTCAATATAGTTACATCAATTGCAAAAAAACAGATTCAGATTTATATCAGTCATCATCGTCTTCTGATTCAGATTCGGTCTCGTTTTCGACGATATTTTCCTCTGCACTGTCAAACGCTTCTACCAAAACATTTGATTCATCGATCAAAGGACCAAAATCTGTATGATCGTCTGTAATTATTATTTCGTTATTTTGCTCAAGATCTGCCTGATAAGCTTGTTCGTCCGGAATATTCTTCCCATCGAATGTGAATCTAGACTTTGTTTTAAAAACTGCAGACCAATCTGCTTTATCTTTTTTTAGAGACGGATAAGGAGCGTAATAAACTTGCAATGCTTGTTTGGCTTTTGCAAAAGGATCATACTTGTGATAGTGTGATGAATGCTTTATTTCGATAAGATTATAATCCTTGTGCACATTAATTCCAGAACCTGGAACATTGCTAAACCAATTGCATCTAAATAGAAACACCTCCTCTGCGGATCGTGAGAAATATGCCAGTTGCAAAATTTGTGTTAGAACGCCATAAAAATCATTTAAATGATTTTCTGGATCGTCACTACCTTTAACAAATACGCCAGTATTATTTGTTAATTTTTCTGCACCATATTCTTTGGTGTTAAATTTATATCCATTGACGAAATATATTGGATATGTCTTGACCACTCTTTTTGGTCCCATCGCAAGATGTTTAAACCCTTCGTCAACAACACAATTTCTCGGCTCAGAAACGTAATTTCAAAACCAACCGGAAAATTCTTTACTGAGATCTCCATTCGGATGTTCACGTTCATAAACACTGTTTATATAAACAAATTATTACATTAGGTTATACACGCACAGGCATTATGGAAAAGAATAAAACACAAATTATTATTTCAGATTACCTAACAAACGATGCAAATCGACACAATTTAGAAGAATATAAGTGTGTGCTACATGAAAATCTCTATCGTCTTGCCATATTTCTACACATTTTCCAAAAGGCCGACTATGTTGTCTAAAATTAGATAACATTACTTGAGAGGACTCTTGTTCATCGCCTTCGTCATTACGAGGATCACTTTGAAATGAAATATTCACATGGTCACTGAAATAGTGAGAGAAAAGGAACGAAGCTTCTTCTTCGATGTAAGATTTGCATATCAAACCTTCAAATCGTGCTTTTTGCCTCACTTTTTTCTTCCGATGATTCAAGTATCTATGCAAAATTAATTTATATTAACTTCATATTTCAAATGCAATTAAATTACGTTATAACATATTACATACCACTCAAATGGATACATCTATCCATATTGGACAGGACCTCGAAGTCGTGCTTCAGATGGGAGATGAACGGTAAATGTTCCATTACATTAAAAAAAGCTGGCGGAAATATTTTCTCTAATTTGCAAAGCAATATAAGAATGTCCACTTCAAGTTTACGTAAACGTTGCACTTTTAAAGTAGTCGAACAAAGCTCTTTATAAAACATACTAAGCTCCGTTACTACCTTCCAAACTTTTAACGGCAGTAGTTCTTTGAACATTACAAGAAATAAATTTTCCATCATTATGTGACAGTCGTGACTTTTCATTCCGCTCAATCTACCATTTTTAAAGTCAACACATCTACGAAGATTTGATGATATCCCATCAGGAAATCTTAAACCTTCCACCCATTTTAACACAGCTTTAACTTGATTATTATCTAATTCGTAACATGCTTTGGGTTTTTTTACTGTCATTTGGTTTCATATGAAGCTCAGGACGTTTGCATAATTCTTCTATATCACGTCTTGATCTCAAATCATTCTTCGTCTTCCCTTTCACATTCAAAATTGTGCTAAAAACATTATCAAATACATTTTTCTCATTGTGCATCACATCTATGTTATGGCGAAGCAGAAGATGTTTCCTATACGGCAACTCCCAAGAAATAGTTTGTTTGCACCAGTTATGAACAACTGATTTGCCTTCAATTTCTATTTGCTCGCCAATTTCATTATCTTTGGATAGTCCTTAACAAGTTCATGTATGTCTTCGCTTGACTATATCATCGGTGGTTGTCTGGTTTCTACTCTATTAGCTAAAAAGTTTTTATTGTCTCCTCTGAAGGGATGATTTACATGGAGAAAATATCGATGACAGTCAAACCATGAAATTTTCTTACTATGAGGTAAAGAAAACGCTTGTATTTCATCCATGCAATATGGACTTGCTAGACGACCGGCAGTACTCCATCCGAAAAGCATTGCATAGGCAGGAAAATCACTTATAGTCCACAACAAAGAAGAAAACATACGAAAAATTTTCTTCTTGGACACATCGTATGTTTCTATTCCTTTGTTCCACGGTATTTTTAACTCTTCAATCAACGGTTATAAATATACATCGATTTATTGGGTCGGATCGTCGGGGCCGGGAATGACAACAGTAAGAAACATATATTGCATTTTCATACACATCCATGGAGGTAAATTATACGGTGTGACGATAATGGGCCATGATGAATATTTAGAACCAAATTGAGAAAATGGAGAAAAACCATCCGTACATAATCCTAATCTAACATTTCGACTCTCCGCTGCAAAATTTGGATACGTTTTATCGAAATGCTTCCATGCTTCTCCATCGGTCGGATGTGTCAACCTACCCTCTTCCTCCGTTCTCACACTATGTCATCTCATATTAGATGCAGTTGCAGAAGATGCATATAATCTTTGAAGTCTTGGAGTTATGGGTAAGTAGTTCATACGCTTGTACGGAACTTCCTTCCCCTTCTTTTTTCTTGGTTTGTATCTCTCCTGGTTACAAACTTTACAATTTCTAATGTTTGCGTCTTCTTTCCAAAACAACGTGCAGCCTTTTAAACATGTATCTATTTTCTGATACGGTAAACCAAAAGCCGACATAAGTTCTTTAACTTCGTAGTGATTTTCACACATTAGATTATCGGGCGGCATATGTCTTTTTGCAGCTTGTACAACAGCCGTAAACCCAGCTTCAGTGATGTTGTATTTTGACTTCATCGCAATGTATTCTGCGATTACTGACAGCTGAGTGCCGCTTTTGCAACCATCCCAAATAGGTTTCTTATAAGTATCTAGTAAATCATAATTTTTTTTTACTTCAATATTTGGTTCTTCAACATTTCCATCGTCGTCGTCAACGTCAGCCATAGGAAACATTGATCGTGCTGCATCTTCGACCATATTTTCTATACGAGTCGTTGAAACTATTTCGTTGACGACACTTTCAGACTCTACAGAAGTATTTGCTACAACTTCTCCATGCCGATCCCAAACATAATACTCGGGTGCAAAACCGTATTGGCACAAATGGACTTTCATAATATCGGGTAACAAATACTTTAAATGTCTACACCTACTACACGGACAACGAATTTCTAGATCGCTTCCGTTATTACTTAAAGCGAATTCAACAAACGCGTTTATACCATTATAAAAATCTTCTTTTATTGAGCCCCTCAGTCCTTTTCTTTGGTACATCCATCTCCTCCGATCGACAAAATAATCAATCATTTTTCCTATTTGACAAAATGAGAAGTTCAAAATTTAATATTTATTTTGAAGAATACAAATTTGAAAAAGATTATTTTCATGGTCGTATAATACTTTGAATTTAAATAACAACTTCACAAATTTAAAAATATTTTCAAATAGGGCACATTTTATTTTTTAACGTATCGATTTAAAAATATATATAATTTTTTTCATTGGTCAGGCATCCTACTTCCCATTACAAACATAATAAGCATTTACATTTCGTATATTACTTTTTCTCAAACGATTCAACAAAATTTCGGCATCATTTCCCTTTTGTTCCATGCATTGTACACAAATGCGTGTACGCAGGAAACAAAAAAGAAAAGTTAGGCCGAAATTTTATGAACCGTTTGAGACGAAGTAGTATACAAAATGTAAATGCTTACTGTGTTCATAACTTGTCCAATACAGGGACAAATCCGACAAACATTGTACCAGATGAATATAAATGGTCGTTTTTCGAAAAAAAGGACTATTTATGCAACGATCATGTTCAACACTCGTCAGACGGGGCCAAAAACTCTCTAAGGGACATTTGTCAGTTACATGCGCGCATTTTACGAAAAAATACAGTTTTACTCGCTGTTCACATTTACAAAAATATATGTTAATTTAACACATTTATTCGACGTATTAAATCAACTTAAGGTTGGTTTAACATTTTTGTCATTTTTCAATACACACAATTATAATTTAGAGTAATGCATTTTTTTTGTTTCATAAGTAAATACATGCACAATATAATACTCCTACTTCATTCAATCATTTTATCTTATTCCAAATAACGTATACAATCATCGAATTAAGGCATACACAACAATTTACATATACATGAACAATCACAAATTATACATGTTTTTCACAATTTCACGATAAAAGATGAAATAGGTATACCATGTGATGCTATAAACCGTTATTACACTATTGGAAACAATTGCAATCATAATTCGCCCTAGTTTATCAATTTATGCAAATCTACAATTAGGGTAAAAACTAATTTTTTCGTAAAAATAAGAGATTATACCTGAGATTAAGAGTAATGGAGTTTGATTAGGCAGCCGTGGAGGATCCGAAAGCTAGAAATTAGGGATTGGAAGCTTGGAGAAGGGATTTGGGGGTTTTTGGTTATAATTTTCGTATGAAAGGAGGAGGAAGAAGAAGGCTCGGCTGCAGGTATAATCGCAAATTTTCGACGGCTTCCGACGGCCACCGACGACGTCCGACGGCCGCCGACGGCCCGTCGAAAGCCGTCGGAAGCCGTCGGTCCTAGCTGTCGGTAATGAGGCCTTTTCTAGTAGTGTAAAATGCAGCTAATTCTTCTTACCTCTCTGTTTTACATGGATAATAATAAATAAAACACACTTTAATAATAAAAAATTGGTCGTGCTTCCCTCTTCAATGAAAAAAATGTCCCCGCAACTTTGCTTTTGATGTGCAGGAAATTTTTCTACATGAAATTACCTTACGAATCAAATATATTTCAACTCATCTATTGTTACTTGGATATTTTCTTAATTATCATTCAAAATCTATTAATTTTCACATATTTTTCATAAAACTAAATGTTAATACGTAAGCATGACCTCCTTCTGTTTATCTTTAACTAGTTAATAGTTCGAACATGTGCTTCGCACACTGGTTTGACTAAATTAGAGATCGTATGAAATGCAATTTGTTTTAAAATCATTAAATTAAAATTTAATAGAAGAAACAATGATAAATCTATTGTACAATTGGGTTTAAAAACCACTAATACAAATAGTACAAACTTTTGTTTACTAAATCTTGTGTCATGTAAGATCATGAGCCAATGTCCATAGGAAGAAGGATTCAAGACAACCATAATGGAAGAAAATTGAATGATGCATACAAATTGCCTACATTGTTTGTACCATATATTGTTATTTAATAAATATATCAATCCTAATGAATGCCAGAAATCTGACATATTCAACTTTTATGGAGAATTATGTCTTTGTTGAAGGATATATTGATAATTGGGGAAACCAATTACAGCTAGACTGAAAAAACAAATTTATTTCTTCCAATAAGTGGCTAAAATACATAAAGCATAAAAGATAAGAAGCAAAAACAAGTCATTTTTTGGTTAGATAGCTCAAGTTCTATCATATTCCATTATTAACTATCCATGTTGTACAATGCATACAAATTTGTTATATTATATCTTTCTAATAATTTCGGTCATATCCATGAATGCTAATAAAAAAATTCCACTTCGACAATCAAGTCATAAAATTTTATACAAACTATATATAACTGCATTACTGAGAGTAAGACAAATTTGTTTGCATAACTCTTAATCAATACAGTCTTAATCTATCTCTTTTAATTCCTATTTTATTGGAAACCTGTACGAAAAATGATGATTGCCGTCAATTGATAATGTCGGAAGAGCCAAGTTTAGAAAGTAAATAATGTAAAAATAGGTTGTTTGCAAATTTGTACATCTTTTAATCTAAGATGAATTGACTTCAATTTATATATATCTTGCATTCTAACTTTGATTCATTATTTGCCTATCACTAATTGTCCTACAAGCTCACAGCACATATTCTAATTAAAAGCTGATTCTATTTGAACATCAAAAGTTGCCGAATAGTGCCCCACAAAATTGAAAAAACCAATACTCCCATGTTTTTGCTTACTGTACCCATCTTATATTAAAATTTTCCCTTTATAACCTTCTCTGGTAAAAATTAGCTCACAGTCAAATTTCACCATAGAAAAGTCTCTCCAGCAAAAGAATATCCATTGAACAATCAGTTCAGCAAAATTACAATACAACATAAAATTCAAGTTTCATCTCTTTTACGAAACCATCGATTTTCAATTTTTTTTAAAAAAAAATCAAACAATATAAAACTCAAGTTTTATCTCTTTTGATTCCATTAAGTTTGTATCATCATCATAATCCATCATTAGAGTTGCATTATCTCTTCTAATTCAAGCACCAGGTTTGATATTTTACTAAAATTCGATTATAAGGGTTTACTTGTGATAAGCGGAACAAAATAAGAAAAATATTATGTAGAGTAGAAGATGGATGAATGACAAAAGAGAAATATTTTGTTGGATTTTTCTTTTTTTAAATTGAGGAGGAGGGCTACCAAGCAATATCAATTGTCGAAATAGAATTAGCCCCAATTAAAGTGAGGTGATGCAATTTCGATAGTTAAATATGCTTTAGGTTGGCACTAATTTTATAATATGTTTGAATGCCTTAAAATTATGTGGTCATTGTATACATACTCTTAATCAATACAACTTTTGAAACCCACTGTATTTTATGGTTTCCACCCTAACAATAGACTACAAATGGCTCAACATACGTGAAAGAATATAAAATATAATTATCATACCATGCTTCTCAAAATGCTATAATCATACAACCTGAAAAAAAAATCAAAAGTTAGTTTATTCAAAACTATTTCATTGCATAAGAATAAAGTGATTGACATTGAACATAACGGAACTCAAAATTATTCTATATTCAATCAGATAATATTATACTAAGACTCATAAAATAGATATGAAATAACATACAAAACTTAAACAATATTTCTAAAATTTGTGCTAGATCCAAACATGGTATCCACTCTAATGTTTGTTTTTTTTCCTGATGTCTATGCCAACATCTCAACAACTAATGCCAATCCTTGATTAATTGAAGTCTAAGCATTTAAGATGTTGAGGTCATGATTGTTTGAATTTAAGCTCGAATTTGACTAATAAGAGTTTGTACTTTTATGGAAACTGTCTCATTTCAAAAATATCACGTAGCCACTACCACATCAGACGTTGTTATTACCCAGTTCAAGCCAAAAATGGTCAAAAATACCAATGCACGGTAGATACTGTTGGGAAAAATCACTTCAGATGATTAGTCTAAGAGAATAAAAAACTCAATGCAGCGGAAAAACAACGAACTTGATCATGATTGTAGTGAGATGGAACAAACAGAGATAAACACCAGGACAGACAGTCACGGATCAATGCAATAAAATAAATAACACTAGTATTTATAGTGGTTTCACTACCGCGAGGTAGTGTACGTCCACTTGGGAAGAGGATATTTTATTAATCATTGAAATATTAGTGTTATAAGATTGATTCACTTTTGAAGGCTATACTAAAGAAGAATTTACAATACAGACAAAATTCTTCAAAGTTTCAGCTACCTAGGATGGCTCTAAAAATGGTTGAAATTAGCTCTCAATTTCGGCTAGCCATCGTTGACCAAAAGCTCCTCTATTTATCGAGTGAAGAAATAAGGAGGCGTAACTGAAATATATAGTAGCCCTAGGGTTTGGTTCAGCATGCATCTGGTTCGGCGCCATTTGGTTCGGCAAAATGTCGAGCGAAAAATTTAGACCAGTAGGCAAATCACCGAACGAAATATTTCATTCGACAAATCACCGAACGAAATATCTCGTTCGGCAAATCATCGCTCCAAATCCTTCCAAGCCCTAACACTGTGGCTTCTTCCTTGTCAACATTTCGTTCAGCATTGCTTCTTCTCCGAATGAGCTCCTCTATCGAACGAACTCCCTGTCTTCAAATCACGTTGCTTCTTCTTCCTCTATCACTCCTAAGGTTTCGGCCAAGCTCTTCCTCGTCAGCTTCTCCATCGCGACTTCCTTCTTCTTCGTCGACAATGGAATCAGGTATCACTTTCAACAATCTCCACCTTGATACCATATTCTATCAAACCATCCAAGATAATCTACACCTTAATGCTCTAAGCAATGAATACTTAGCCAATGAGCTTCGGCAATTCCATCATCCATTACACTCTGTCAACGAACTCCGTCAAAGCCAACGCCCGTCGACAAAATTTTCTAAGTACCCATTCCGTGTAGAACCTATCAATCTCCACCATGAAAAAAAACATCTCCATGAACCATCTCAACTCTCACCCCATTCCACCTAGTGGCATCTAGCGGCACTTAGCATATCTTTAAGCGAATCAAGTCCGAGCAATGCTCAAACTTAGCAACAGGTAATTACTTGGTAAACATGTCTGTTGCATCTCCCATTGTGTGAACTTTCTGAAGACGAACTAGCTAGCTTCTCTTTACTTATTGAGATAAGGAACAACTCTCTCACCGTAATATGCTTCGTCCTCGAGCTGAATGCCAGATTTTTAGCTAAGTGAATTGCACTCGGACTATCATAGTACACATTCACTCTGTCGTATATAAAGCCTAAATCACACAACAGTCGCCTCAAATAAAGCGCCTCCTTAGCCACTTCAATTGCAACTATGAGCTCTGCCTCCGTAGTAGACAAAGCCACAATCATCTGCTACCTCGCTCTCCAATTGATCGCTGTCCCACTAATGGTGAACACATTCGGAGGTTGATTTCCTTCGATCTCAATCATCGGCATAGTCGGAATCACAAATTCCAACCAAGATGAAATCACTTCCTTTGCCACCAAAGAGAAGCCTATGGTTTGGAGTTCCTCTAAGCTATCTGAAGATACACTTCACTACTTCTCAATGCGCCTTTCCTAGATTCGCCATGAATCTACTCACCAATCCAACCGCCTGTGCGATGTCAGGCATAGTGCAGAACATGGCATACATCAAGCTGCCGATCGCACTTGCATAGAGGACCATCATCATATAAGCCTTGTTATTTTTCGAGATCGGAGAGCCTTTACTAAAAGCTGTATGTACAAAGGCATGGGTGTGTTGATTGCCTTTGCCCGTTCCATGCTAAACCGAGCAAACAACTTTCGAATGTACTCCTTTTGAGTGAGGCTCAAAAGTCCTATTTTTCTACCACTTTGGATTTCCATATCCAAAATTTTCTTTGCTTCTCCAAGGTCCTTCATTTCAATTTCCGCTGTTAGCTTCCGCTTTAAACTATCGATTGCAGCCTTATCCTTTGAAGCAATCAACATATCATCCACGTACAAGAGTAGGTACACCTATTTACCATTCCAATGCTTGAAGTACACATAGGCATCTTTGATGCTACGATCCAAACCAAGTAAAAGCATAAAAAAGTCAAACCTCTTGTACCATTGTCTAAGCGATTTCTTAAGTCCATACGATGACTTCTTCAATTTGCAAACCCAATTTTCTTTCCCATCTATGACAAGCCCTTCTGGCTACTTCATGTAGGTGGTCTCATCTAAGTCTCCATGCAATAAAGCGGTTTTCACATTCATTTGCTCCAGCTCCAAGTCATGAGCTACGACGATAGCGAACAAAATGCGGATGGACGTATGCCTCACTACTGGAGAGAACATCTCATCATACTCCAATCTCTTTCTTTGTGAAAACCCTTTAGCAACTAGTCTAGCCTTGTATCTCCCATCATCCTTTACCTTAAGCACCCACTTGCAACCTTTGGCTTGGCTTCCTTGAGGAGGTGGTACCAAATTCCAAGTCTTGTTCTTATTCAACAAGTGTAACTCCTCTTCTATAGCACACATCCACTTTGAACTGTCACATGATTTCAAAGCTTCATCAAGGTCAAGCGGCTCCTCATGAACCACATGTAGAGCATAGTCAATTTGATCACTAAGGCTGTTCGCAAACTACCAATCACCATACCTTTCGGGCGATCTAATAGTCCTACGACTGACCTGAGTAGGTACTGCTTCGCCTAAACTCTTTTCAGCTCCATCGTGAACAGAACTACCTCTATAATCATGCACATCAGTCGCACTACTAGAAGGTACCTGTGGACTATCCTTAGGCCTATCAGAATCTTCTTATGTGGTAGGTAGCTTCTCTTTCGGATTGAACATAGCAGACACATCAAAAGTTACATGTCTAAAATGAACAATCTTCCGATCAACAGGGTTCCAAATTCGATATCCTTTGATACCATCGGTGTATCTCATTAGTATGCCCTTCTATGCTCTAGCATCCAACTTGTAATCACCTATATGGTGAATGTACACAGGACAACCAAAAATTTGGGCATACACTGCTTTACCTCTCCACTTCTCCACTGGAATCTTCTCATGTATGGTTGAGCATGGAATTCGATTTATGATATGCACCGCAGTTGATAATGCTTCAGCCCAAAAGCCTCTAGACAAGCCCGCCGTAAATCTCAAGCAACGAGCCTTCTCCACTAGAGTCTTGTCCATCCTTTTTGCAACTCCATTGGATTGCAAATCTCCAGGTATAGTGAAATGTCTTTGAATGCCATGTTGTCTAAAAAATTCGAGGAACTCTCTAGAGACAAATTCACCGCCATTATCAGATCTTAGCACCTTCAACCTAGAACTAGATTTGTTCTCAATCAGCGCTTTCCAGTCTTTGAACTTCTCAAACCTCTCTAATTTGGCCTTCATCACATACACCTATACTTTTCGAGAAAAGTCATCAATGAAAGAGATATAATACTTTGCTCCTTCATGAGAAGGAGTACGAACCAGTCCCCAGACATCTGTATGTACGTACGCAAGTACTCGCCTCGATCTATGGAGTCCAACTCCAAAAGAAACTATAGTTTGCTTGCCTAACACACACTCCTGAAAAAAGTCCTTCCTGTCGAAGCTTTCTCGTTTGATCACCTTCCATCTTCGAAACAACTCTAAGTCCTTCTCTGAAATATGACCCAACCAAAGATGCCAAAGCTTTGTGGCATCCAATGCACAAGAACTGTCTAGTTAAACATACGACTCTCCAAGAACTGTGGTTCTTTCAACAAATACAGATTTCGAAACACATCTCCTTTCATAAGAACTAGTGCACCTCTAGAAACCTTCAGACTATCATTCTCGATAGTTAACTTGCATCTCAAAGATGCCAATTGTCCTAAAGAAATTAAGGACTTCTAAAGACCCGCAACATATTGACACCTGTCAAAGTGCGTATCACTCCGTCAAACATCTTAATCCTTACTGTACCTTCACGCATTGCTCCAAAAGCTAGCATCATTTCCTATAACAATCGAGCTTCCCTCTCGTCCAACAAAAGAACTAAAGTTATCCTTATTAGGCATCATATGGAAAGATGCCCCCGAGTCCAGCATCTAATGGTCCGAGATATCCAACACAGCTACAGACAATACATCGCCAGATACAGACTTCTTCACTGCAAGTGATGAAGGTCCATCTTCTTCCTTCTTCAAATCTGGACAATTCGTTTTCCACTGACCAGGTTTCTTGTAGATAAAGCACTCCCCTTCCTTAGACTTTCCTCTCCTTCCATTACCAGGCTTCCTGGACTTGGAACTCCCTCTAGAGTTCCAATTCTTCTTATCTTCTATACCTCTTTCAACAAACAGGTTGTGACTACTACTTCCACCTCTACTTTCTTCACTTATCTCCTTCATCTGATCTCTCAAGCCCTCATATAGAAGGCCTGACTTCACATCTTCCACTGTCAATGTCTTTAGCGAAGATAAGGCTGTTAGCGAAACTTGTGTAACGCTCCGAAAGAGAACACAAAAGAATCATTGCCATTTTCTCCTCATCCATCTTCAAGTCAACAATCTTCATCTTCATCACAAGATCATCAAAGAAATTAAGATGTTCCTTCACTGAAGTACCATCTCTCATCTGCATAGTGAAAAATGTCTTCAATATTTTAAACGGTTAGTCAGAGCTTTCTTCAAGTAGAGATTTTCTAGCTTGGTCCAAATGCCCCTAACAGTGGTCTCACTGCTAATCTCCGAGATAACATTCTCTCCCATTGCTAGTTCTAAAGTAATAAATGCCCACTTCTCCATCTCCTTCCTTTCTGCGACTGAGATGTCAGCCATCAACTCCTCAGGAGCAAACACTACTGGATGGACTTCATTCCTTGTTAGAACAACCTTCATCCTCCATTACCACTTCTCGAAGTGTTTATCCCTATTCCATTTTTCTATCGCCAACTGTGATTCTGACGCGATATACATCCCTTTAGTATAAGGTTTTGTAACAACTGGAGTCGCTTCATCTCCCGCCATTGCGTCAAACAATCCTCAATCAACCTTGCAGCTCTGATACCAGACTGTTGGGGAAAATCCCTTCATATGATTGGTCTAAGGGAATAAAAAACCCAACGCAGCAGGGAAACAACGAACTTGATCGTGATTGTAGTGAGACAGAACAAACAAAGATAAACACCAGAACAGACAGTTACAGATTAATGCAATGTAGAAAAATAAATAACACTAGTATTTATAGTGGTTTCACTACCATGAGGCAGTGTGCGCCCACTTGGGGAGAGGAGATTTTATTAAACAACGAAAGATTAGAGTTACAAGATTGATTCATTTTTTGATGGCTATACAAAAGAAGAATTTACAATACAGACAAAATTCTGTAGAGTTTCGACTCTCTAGGATGGCTATGAAAATGACTGAAATTAGCTCTTAATTTCAGCTAGCCATTGTTGTCCAGAAGTTTCTCTATTTATTGAGTGAAGAAATAAGAAGGGGTAGCTGCTATATGCAGCCCTAGGGTTTGGTTCGACATGCATCTGGTTCTGCGCCATTTGGTTCGACAAAATGCCGAGCGAAAAATTTGGACCGGTAGGCAAATCACCGAACGAAATATCTCGTTCAGCAAATCACTGTTCCAAATCCTTCCATGCCCTAGCACTATGGCTTCTTCATCGTCAACATTTCGTTTGGCATTGCTTCTTCTCCGAACAAATAAGGAACGAACTCCCCGTCTCCAAATCACGTTGCTTCTTCTTCCTCTATCACTCCTAGGTCTTCGACCAAGCTCTTCCTTCTCAGCTTCTCCGCCGCGACTTCCTTCTTCTTCGTCGATGATGGAATCAGGTATCACCTTCAATAATACAATTCCAAGTTAGAAATAAAAGAGCAAAAAAATAAAATAAAAATAAAAATGATAGCAGAAGCATAAGGAAGCAAAATAAATTTTAGAGTAAAACCTTTTTTTCACAAAATGTTCACAATAACCATAGTTAATGAATCAAACATGCAACATCAAAGCATATAAAGCTAACATTTTCTAATAGTGGAGCTTACACAGTTTTAAAACCTAACAACATTATATCCATGTTAATTTCATGAAAATACTACAAAATGGTAACTTATTAAGCATATTTTTCCTACTAACTTTCTAGCCGGTTAAGATTGGAAAAAAATACGTTGTTTTAATTTTATAAATTTCCATTTTTGTTTAACTATAGCTATGAATTTATTAGTATATCAAAATCATATATCACTAAAGTTTAATAAGAAGTAAACAAAATAAAAGGTTAATGTATAATTTGATCTATAAATATCTCTATTAACTTGTATAAACTATACTTATTAACACTTCAGAAGACATTGGATTGTGAAATGAAGACATATTCTTTTTACCATTAGAAAGTGCATTTGTTATGTCTAAGCACTCAAGTTATATTGGAAACTTGAAGATGGTAGTCCATGGAGGCAAGCACTCATCCACTAAGAAAATTCTCAAGTGAGATTCTGGCATTACAACATGCATTTGGCCTAACAACCCCCATATTAAAAACAAAGTTTAATTGAATTTAGCTAAAGTATTCATTTTATATATCAGTATATACTTTTAAAATGTTGAAGGTTTCCAAATAGTAAAGTCCACTATCAATAACAAAATTATATCCACTCTAACAGTTTGATTATTCATTATAAGTAGAAAAATACATCACAGGCTGGATTGTTAATAGAGTTCCTCTAAGAATAAGTTCAAAAAATTAATGTGGCATTGAAGGTCAGGGCATGCAATTTGATTAAGTTCCAGAGTAGAAGATTTGCATATATATATATATATATATATATATATATATATATGTATCATGATTTTATGATTTAAGAAACTTAAGCGGCAAAACTGTTAGTTCACACATTAATTTATATCTTATGGCAAATTCAGGTTTTGGACCAACCAAAAATGGAATTATATGATACAAAAGGCATAAAAAGTGAGTGAAGAAAAACGTTGTCTTCATTGATTTTAGTCAGGCTAAATATTTTGTCCATCCGAGGTAACTTTCTTGCTAGAATTTGGCCCTTCTGATCGTAAAGATTTTAACCCTTGTGATAACTGTAATTTTCCAACATGGCTTCGATTGCATTGAATGCTCAATAATGACGAAGGAAGAACTAATCTGAAGACTTGAAATCCGTAAAGTCGCATAATTGATCTCATCTGTTACATTTTTACACTTAGCATCTGATTTTTTTAAACTAATATATTTAACTAAACTATGCCATGTTATATACTATACAAATTTTGCTATACTCATATGTATATATTTCTATACTCTATCAGGTTGACTAAGCAAATGTTAAAACTAATGAATGCGACCAAACTCATTAAATGAAAAATAGAGGAGATAGATCCATCTTGCCTTAATGTATTTTAATCATATCAAATTGGAACATTGCTAAATAAGTAATCTAACTTGATTATTCTTTCATCTTTACTTGGAATAAAAATGGTGATCCATATTCTCTTAGTGTCGACTATACATGAAAATGTTTTAATAAAAATGAGAGCAATGTAAAAAATTATGATAATGCACCAATGAGAATTAAAGATGTGTTGTATATATCCATACATATAAAAGTATATTTTTGTTGTATATACATAAAGTGCATAAATCTTCATAAAATGCATAAAATCTCTGTAACTCTTATGGAGGAAGAAATACGAGAGAATCATTCAAGAACATCAAATAAACCTTATGTTTTTATAAAGTAAAAAAGCAAAGATATTCACCACCATACTATGTTTTTATTATGTAAAAATTATTGATCTAGCTAAGAGCTAAGAACCATGAACTTTCACAGTAGACGTGTGTAACGACCCACCATATTTGATGGTTTAAATCGACAATAAAGCACATATGTCAACCCAAACCATTCAAAAGGGAAGATTTTTAATAAGGTAAATAAGAAAAAAAAGAAGAAAAAGAAAAACAAAACAGAAGATCTCACAACGGAATTACAAAATATAATAATCAATTAAACAGTTCATAAAGCTGTTTTACAAATAACATTTGATCACACTTTTACAATATATCAGAGTTATACATACAACAAGAATAAATAAATAATGCAGTGGAACAATTTGATGTAGTGGAATAACACTAATAATGTAATACTAAACTCCGTCTTCGTCTTCCAGAAATAAGGTCTTCAACACTGAAATGCTCAGGCTGACCCGAGCGTAACAAAAAGATAAAACACTCGAGTCAAAATTAAAAGGTCTTATGTAAGTTAAATCAACGATAAATAAATATGAGTGTATGCTTCAAAGTTGTTTATGGGATTTTACACCTCCTATCCAGTATCTAACATGTGCGCAATAACTTAAAGAGATGTTCAGGATTCCATCTCATGAGGATCAGTTAAACTATCTACATATGTAGTACAATACGCTATTATAATATGCCAACAGTAAAGTAAAGTATTAATATAGCGTTAAGCTGTTACCCATATCCCCCTTAACACATTTTTACATAAATACCATAGTCTATACAGGTACTGTAAGCTCCACCAAACCGATGGGATACTCATGGAGCACTCCATAGGTACGATACAAACCAAACTCGTAATGGGCTCGATAAGGCATATGGAAAGGCAAGCGAGGCAATTCCCGTGGCAGGATACTACCGTTTTGCATAACCAGGATGGTGGTAACGCATAGCAGCTACTACTGTCCACCTTGAAACACACTCCCATAATCAAATCGAAGGTGGCCACCAAATCAATCACAAAGTAACAGATATGGTATCGAAGAAGCATGTCCGATCGGAGGAGTGACCACACTTGCCCAGGTATAGCTTCTGTTTTAGTCACATCAAGCTGACCCAAGGGTCAGGGCTGTGTTCATACCTCATACAGTAATGTTCCTCAAACCATCCTACTTCATTCTAGATTCTCCACTACGTGCATGGTTGTTAAAGTGATTTTCGGTATTAGAAGAAAGTATGACAATATCCGATCCTGCTCTCTTTAACAACTAAATGCTTATTTTACACCGATTAGTTCTTTTACATTTCCAAAACCAATTCATAATTGATACCTAAATATCATATTCACTTCAAAATCATGCCACTTTCGAAATCATTACTCACTTTAAATCATATTCACTTTCAAAATCATAACCAAAAATAGGTTAAACCATCATATCAAAATATTCGCATTATATCAATTAAATCTAAATCATAATAGTTTTAAATTTAAACAGTTTGAATATTGAAAGTAGTTTATATATTGGAATAGTTATATATTAAAACTAGCTTATATTTTAAAATAGGTTATAGATTAAAATAGTTTATATATTAGAAATATTTATATATTAAAATATGTTATATATTAATAGATATATATATATATATATTAAAAGTTGTTTATAAGTTTAAAATAATAAATAATAAAATATTTTATACTTTAAAAATAGATTATAAATTAAAATAGTTTATATATATTAGAAATAGTTAATATATTAAAATAGGTTATATGTTAAAATAGTTAACGTATTGAAAATTGTTAATATATATTAAAATGGTTTATATGAGAAATTAGTTTGTAAGTTAAAAGAGTTTGTATATTAAAAGATTTTATATCGAAAATAGTTTCAAATTAGAATTGTTTCTTCCAATTTCACAAATCAATTAAAATCAACTTTTGTTACAAAATTCAATTTAAATCAATCTCAGTTCAATGATTTCAATTTAAATTCTCATTTATTGGTCAATTTATATCGATTTCAAATCCATGTTGAACTATAAACTTAAACCACTTCAAATTCAACAGGTTTCAAAGTTTAAATATTCAAATGTTTAGAATAACTCAATTTTGATAATTTTCATTTATATTTCAAAATTCAACTTTAAGATTTCAATTTAAATTCTTTAAACAATTCATTTAGGCCAATTTCAGTTTCAACATTTTAAAAGCTTGGATTTTGATAATAATTTAGTTCATATAAATCTAATTTTATTTCATAATATCATTTAACGGGATTCAAAAATTAAGGATTTAAAATAATTTAATTTAACCAATTTGGTATCCGTATATAATTTTCTACCCTATGGTCAAGTAGTACAGATATATATCATTTCATCCCGTAATAAATTTATATTTACGGGTATATATCATTTCAATCCGCAATCCTAAAAAAGTTCAAACCATAAAATCGCTCGAGTTTATCATTTCAACCCATAACGATTTTTCCTAATCTATAAGACCATTTGGATATGTATCATTTCAACCCATAGTAATTTCCTAACGACAACTAAGGGAACTTGTAGCGTGATAACAATATATAAAATAAGTATAATATCCAATCATCCAAATATCAACAATTAAACTTCCATCAAAATCATCATTTAAATCAACCAATAAACCACAGCAAATAAACTGGTTATCAATATCAGGTATTTAACTGGCAATTAAATTCAATATTAATTTAAATGGCAATTCAATTCAAATGAACTCAAATTAAATTTAAATGAAAATTTAAAATACCAAATTACAATCAATAAATTTCAAATCACGTCGTAAATTCAATTTAACCAACATAAGATGATTTATTATTTATGAGTAGGTTAAATCACTCACCTTTGATTTTCAGTCGATTTAAAATCCAAATTAAGGTCCAAATTTGAACAATTTAAGAATGCAACCCTACAAGTTCCCTGTCTTTAGAAATTTCGATACGGTCGCAATGGAGAAAACTGCGCTTGAATTCGAGCTCGTAAGATAAAGTTATTATCGTTAGAAGATTAAAATTTAAAATTTGAATTAAAATAAAGGCAAGGGCATTTATGTAAATTTATTACCTCAGAAAACCTACCCTAATCGTTCAAAATCGAACACGTCCATGCTCTAGCCTTCGGTATTCGCAAGCAAATGCATGCCTCCTACATCGCCTAACCCCCGATCTGACAATGCCAGAGGCTTCTCAACCCTCGGCCACACCACCCAGACCCATGTACACCACTCCGGGCATCTCCTGCTCGACCGCTGCTGCCTCCAATTTCTGCCAATTTTGGCAAATTCTGGCAACCTGCAACCTAAACTAACCATATGGATAAACTCCGCTTCGTCTCCTCTTCCAAACGCCACTTCTCGATCGTCGATTGGTCGATGATCCGCCATCGGATCGAAAACCCTAGTTTCAATGGTCGAGACTTCTTCGACGATTTCCAGCCAAACGATGCATGAAATTAAAAAACAAATTACAATAGTGGATTGCGCTCATCGAGAGATTTCCAATGATATATAATTTGCTATGGTTTGAGGAGTTTGAATTTTGAAATTGATTTTGAATTTGGGAATTATGGTTTGACATGATTGAGAAGAAACATATACAAAGGAAGGAGTAGATGAGGATAAAGTACGTACAGAGATAAACTAAAAGGCTGCTAGGGTTAGAGAAACAAAATCTATTTATATGGACAAAGATAGATAAGAAATGAATGGACAGATCGAATTGGCCGAAACGATTACGCGAACCCGAAAAGCCCGTTTCTTTCCCGAAACGAAAGTAGGTCATCCAATTTATTGAAATATAAAATTTTGATATTTTTAAACTCAACGATACCAGTTTCAAACCAAAATCCTATTTCATGTAGAAGTTAGCTTTCAAAGTCAAATTATATTCATTTAAATTCTTTTAATTGATTTCTACGCGTTTCTAGCCCGCACGATCAAACGATAAGTCCGATCGTTATGAAACTTGAAATCCTGCAATAATTCACTGTTACGGATCCGATGAAACTGTTATCGTTGAAATATGAGATAGTGGCCAAAATGGCTATTTTCTCGTTAATTAAATAAATTATTATTAAATGGATTTAATCACATTTAAATTCAATTTTAATAGTTAACAATGTTCATTATTTCTGGTTACATAGAAATTTAAAATCCTTTAAAATAAATTTCCATGTCAAATTGAATATTTAAACATTGCACTGATTATATCATTCAATTACAATTGTAATAAATTCATTAATTATAATTCAAATTCTAATAAACTCATTTATTTCAATTTACATTCTTATAATTCAATCAACAATACCCTATGAATTTTTTATTATCATAAGTTTTTATTTTATTACATTCATTATTTTACCGTTAACATCTTTTACCATATTAAATACTATAATTAATTACATTAATTTTCGTTGCTTTCCAAATTAATTCCAATGGATTAAATAATGAATGATAATTAAACAATTTTTTTACACATTAATAATTCAAACACATTTCTATGTTTATTGTTTATAGACATAGCCAATAAATTCACAAACTAATTAATTGATTTCATATTCCTTAATAAACCCATTCTAATTTATAACATATAATTTCAATATTAAATCCAACATTTAATTCATTCCTTATTTACAATTATGACCAAATTAACTTTACAGTTAATTCAATTGATTGAAATTACATTAAAATAGTTATCAATTAAATTAAATCAGCATTATTAAATTACATTCTATTTATTTTTCTCATTAATAAATCACAAATTAATTTCCTCCAATATTAAATTCCGGAATCTTATTTAATTTAATATTTTAATTATCGAAAAATACGGATCGTTACACTCTCCCCCACTCAAAGCTTTTCATCCTCGAAAAGGAACAAGAAGGAATTAAGAAACTTAATATAATTCATTAAAAATAATCAATTTATAAACAATTAACTTGCATAATTTAGATTAATAAGAATTTGAAAATAAGTCAACTTTTACGAAAAATTTCGGGGAAGTCTCCTTTGTACGGATAAGTCAGGAAAATAATAACATTAGTAATTTCAATACATATATATATATATATATATATATCATATTTCAATAATAAAATATCTTAAACCATGGGAAAAATAATAGAATATCGTTGCAAAACTGTAATCCAAAAACATACCTATTTGTTGGGCAAACAACTTTACTTATGAAACCAAAAGCAGTAACTATTGCTTGCATAAACCATAATTGCCGCCTCAGTCCCCTTCGAATGGGTATAAAGGTCATTTTGAGTTATTAAGTTGTATACTAGTGGGTTCCAGGTTATCATATTGGGTTTAACCAAACCCTAACCCGATAATAATTGCGATTTTCAAATTTTTTCTTAAAAAACAAGTAAAATAAACCCATTGACAAAACTAATTTCGTCTAGAATCAATCTAATTCAATTTCGAACAGTAACAAAAACTATCAAGAAGTCGAAAACCAGGATTAAAACAAAAAAAAACAACAAAAATTAAGGACTTTAGGTTAAAAGTTAAACCCAATTGGGGATTTCCTTGATCAAACACCATCTGACTTAAAATCTAAAACCACAAATGAACCATATTAGAAACCAGTTTGAAAGGAAATTTTTTTAGGGAACACATCCAAAATCGAATCTCAATTTTGGACATAAAAACTAGAAATTCAACTGAAAACCGATAAGAGTGAAGTTTAGACTAAGATTTACGAATAAAATCCAAGAGATTGCCTTATTATTTTGAAACAAGGTTTGAGAAATTTTGGAGAAGTGTTTTATTCGTGTGCAATAATTTTGATTTCAGGTAAAAGAGAAAGAAAGTGAAGGAGTGTATTATGTAAGAAAATCACCCAAATTCTCAACCATTGGATCAGAATTAAGTGGATGTTCCATATCAACTCGTGAAGGCCAAGAGGTGGGAAATTTTGTAGCTTTCGACAAAGATGGCTAGGAAAGTCCAGGGCATACCTTCGAATTGGGGGGGGGGGGGCAAATGTTACACTAAAAATCAACCTTCCGTCTAAGACTAAAGGTCTCTCAACAAAGGTAAAGAAAAAGAGTTCAGTTCAAACCTTTTGAAAGAGTTGAAGGGACACAGTCAGCAGTATATAGTAGTCCAAGATCTTTCGAAGGAGTCAAAAGGTTTCATCTCTCAGCATTCAAAGTGTTCTTACCTTCTGAAGGGGGCGGAGAAGTCAAAGCAAGTGCAAGAAACTCTATAATGACCTTTTCGAAAGCACAGCGATCCTTTCGAACCGGTTGGAACACATCCAAGATAACTTTCGACAATGTCGAAAGGTTTATGAAGAAAACAACACTCACAAGTCAATAAAGAAAGAAAGACAACCTTTCGACAACATTAAAGGAAAGCACGGATCTTGACAACAAAGAATTGAAGAGCAACCTTCCGACAAGGTCAAAGGATTTACAACAAACAAGTGAAGAGCAACCTTTCGACAAGGTTGAATGGTTCACAGTAGCATAAAGAGGGCAAACCTTTTGATAATGTCGAAAGGTACATGAAGGAGTAAAGAAAAGCTAACCTTCCAACAAAGTTGAAAGGTCCATGATAGCAGATGAAAGACAAACCTTTCGATAAAGTCGAAAGGATCGTAGCCGCATATAAAAGGGGAACCTTCCGATCCAGTCGAAAGCATAGAGTCGAAAGGTCAGCCACCTGCATCTATAAATAAGACCCAAGGGGTCCTTTTTAGGGGATTCAAATTCTCTTATTCTACTCTCGTATTTTCTCAATCAAGACGTTGTAATTGTAGAATCGATTTCACTCTAGAGGGGGGGTGAATAGGGTGATACTAATATTTATAAAAATTTAATGTGGAAGTATATAAAATAATTGCAGCACTAATAATAGCAGAGTAATAGCAACACAGATAATAACAGAATATAAAAAGCAGAAATAGAACAACACAGATTTATCCACCTTCGGCAAAACCTACCTACATGCTGCCCCCATGGTTTCTACTAGAAATTAAGTAGTCAGACGCTTACACACGTAAACTTACGACACCCGCTATCGATTAACCTAACTCTACGCTCAAAACCCTGCCATAACTCAGCCACTGAGTTGCGAATGCTCGATCTACATCACCATAGTTCGTCCCCTAGGCACACGACTAGACTTTACAATAGTTTAAAAGAGAAATACAGATTTAAAACAATTGAACACAAAAACCCTAAATTTAAATATTAAGCCCAAATAAGAAAACCGGTCGAAAGAAGAATTAAAAAATAATCCCCTTTTCTTATTGGCCATAATCCTATGTTTTTATTTCTTCGGCCTTTAATTCATCAAGTTAAAAAATGGCTGCTTCATCCTGTTTCCTTCTTTCAAAAATTAGGGTTTCTGGAATTTGGTGAAGTCGCCGACTTAAGTTGTTGATTGAAGGATGAACTATATACAGTTTTCTTTGTCAATCAAGTTGTTACTTTGATTCGCAAACAGGTACTTCAATTCAATCGAGTTCGAACTAAAATGGTATGTGATTTATTGCTTTTTGCTTTACTAGTTAGCTTCCTTAATCTCGATTCATTCATATGCCAGTGATGATTGTGTTTAAATAGGATTCAAATTGATTGTGTTTAAATAGGATTCTAATTCCTATAATTTCGTTCGAATATATTTACTTGCCGGCCATTGATTTTTGATTAAATGCTTGTGATTTTTCTGACTTGTTTAATTCATATAATTCTAGGTTTAGTTGATTATCACGGCTTTGATTTTGAACTTGCTCGATCCCTTGGTCACCACGGCTTTGAATTCTCTGGTACTTTGAATTTATGTTGACTTCGGTCACTTGATTTTGTGAAAATATTTTGGGATGAGAATTTCACTTCGACTTTGCATTTTCTTTAGTAATTGACTTCGGCCATTTGGCTGCTATTTCATGACTGAACTCATTTGCATTTTTGTTGATGATCATCTCCACTTTGTTTCACTGTTGGTCTATTACATTTGAAGCAGTGTTAGTCTTGTTTGAATGCTTGACTACTATCGTTGTTGCATATGTATATAAGTGTGAATCATTACTATTGCATTTCATGTGAACTGAGCATTTTGACTTGTATTCAGTTGCATGTTGTCTCATTATTTCCAATTGATCATGCTTTGTTGTTTTGATACATGTCCTTATGCAAATGTATATTGCACCACTGTATCTTGCATACATGTATATATGTATGTTTTCATATAACCTAGTTTTATATCAGAGCTAGATTTTTGTTTTATTCTGAGTTGAGCCACTCGAACTGTAGTCATGTATTCCATTCATGTTATGTTGCTGTGCGCTTTTGTTTCACTGGTTTGAGTTTTAGTTCTTGTTTGCTCTGAGTTTTTGCTTCGAGTTGCACCAAGTACATGTCCATGTCTGAACCTTCATTAATCTTTGACATTTAAGTTGATCTGGTCACACTACATATATGTAGTTTACTGCTTCATGTACTTCATGTTGATTTGGGTCTCATTCTTGTTTGGTTGTCGCATTGTAATTATAGTCCAGTTGTCACTGCTGTGTGGTTCGATGCACTTGAATATGCCTTCATTAGTTCACTGGTATGTTGTATGGTGCATTTGTGTCATCACTGTTCATCCATTCTTATGTTGTTTTTGGTTTTGTTGCATCCATTCTTCACTTTGATATTGTAGTATGAGGTTTTATTCATGTCAATTGAAAGTCTGGTCATGTGTGTGCATAGCTTTGAGCCACTTCATGGTTTTTATTCGTACTGTTTCGAGTTTCATATCCATTTCCTTAATCTGAACCTTTTGAACTTGAATATTGGTCATCTTGTAGCCTGTTCTGGATTTTTACATTTGATTCATGTGCATACTATTCATTATGTAGTCAGGTAGTACACTTTGTTGTTGCTTGAAGTTGTAGCCTTTGGTATTTGTTCAACTTTATGTAGTCTGCACCTCTGTTGTCTTCACTGGTTCATTCTTGAATTGTTGTTGGTGCACTTGATATACAATTGCTTCGAGCTAGTTTGCACTTGCTTCATGTTGCCAAGCTTGCTTTGTTCTGGTAGAAGTTATTGGTTCATGTGTATACTTGTTTGCCTCCTTTATGTGTTGTTCACCATTTTTTGTACTGTTCATTTTTGATTTTGGATTAGTCGAATTGTTTTAGTTGTCTTGACCATTATATTGAACTTGTACATTTGGATTGCACCTTTGTTGAATCCATCTTATAGCTTGGGTTTGACCTTGTGCTCGTGTCGTGACTTTATTTGTATTGCATTTGAGTTGAACCTAGCTTTTGATGGGGTTTGACCTTGTGCTCATCTGTCCCTGCAGTTTTATCAAGTGTATATCGGTGTGCACGGCCTTATGGCATGTACAGTGATACACTATGCATGTTACAGATTGTTTGTGTATGATGAATTCAAAATAAAATGATGACGAACAACCCAAATAACCGAGGCATATAATATTTTCAAAAACATATTTTATTTTACACTGCAAAAATATTTTCTTTTTCAATTTTACCACGTCAGTGTTTACATTGCAGTTAATTCAGATGCTGGATTCAGGCTGGAGCAGAGTCAAAGATAAAATACGAGTGAATAAGTGATATGTAGTGAGGTGAATAATATAAATTAAAAATTATGATGTAATTGAAATTGTATTGTAATCAAAGATTGTATATATATATAGTGAGAGCACAAATTTGTATTATTCAAAATTGTAATAAAATACTTGTTTGAATAAAATATCTGTTTGAACTCAAATTCTGTGTTATTTATTTTATTCAGCATTTATTTATTTATGTGTGAAAATAGAATAATACAACAAAAAATAAATTTAAATGAATATATATATATGTTTATTATCATCAAACAAAAATCATATACTAGCATATTTAACAATCTCCCCCTTTTGATGATAACAAACATATATTTAAGATTTTGAATTTATTAAATGTATTTAATCATTCTCCCCCTATTTGAATGCTCCCTCTCTACACAAAGCTCCCCTTTCATATGTGCGTGAAAATAAATAAAAATATGCAAATGAATCTAGATGCAAATAGAAAATACAAAATAAAATATTTGACCTTTATTTTCCAAAATCTTAACTTTTCTCTCCCTCTTTTATTATCTGCAAAATAATAATAGAGTTAGGAAAATGGAGATAAAGTGATAGATATTAATATAACATTAATATCCAATCGAGTATAAATATTAAATTTCAAATTTAAATCAAACAAAAATCATAAATACTTTGTTAGGTGCATATTCCACTTTAGGATGATAGGGATGATGCAAAACCATATAGTTGTGTCTATTTATGGTAAATTTATATCAGGAATTCGAATTTCTACTAACCACGCATAACCACTAGGATTTTTAAATGAGATTAGCAGTATTCTAGATTTAAAAAAAATGAATTCAAGTATCTTCTAACCACGCATAATCGTAAAGACTTTTAAATGAGATTAGAATCAACTTGTCTATTTAATCAATCAATTTTGATATATGTTCCATACATGCATAATCGTGAGGACTTTTAAATGAGCATGAAAGCACATAATCAAAAATTCGAAGTAATTCACCCATGCATAACCGTGAGGACTTTTAAATGAGAGTGAATATTTTGGATGTTTTTATTGCTAAAAGTGTAATAAAATGAAAAAAAATAATTTTCCGTTTAAAGTACCACAAATTGACATACTATATTGGATTTTGATGAGTGATGATGTTCGTTAGAAATATGATAGAAATAGAGATGGTCATGGAATTTTTACCCATCAAAAGTTATTATGAATATTGTTTAAATTTCTAAAGAAGTTTACTAAATATACCATATCAAGTTATAATATATGATTAATATCAACACTCATCACTTTTTCAACTACTATTTATCTTTTCGATAATCAGTAGGGAGTCAAATTAGTTAATGTAGTCATTTAAAAACAAATCCAAAAATAAATATCAAATTTTCTAAAATAACTAATCTGAAACAAGGTCAACAAAAACCATTTTCTGGAAGGGGTTTAATAAAAGAAAAATATCTGCTAATTGAAAATTATACGAAAAGAAAAATATCCAGATATTTTCTATGAAAACAATGCAACTACTGAATGTC
Source organism: Allium cepa (assembly GCA_030765085.1). Taxonomy (NCBI): domain Eukaryota; kingdom Viridiplantae; phylum Streptophyta; class Magnoliopsida; order Asparagales; family Amaryllidaceae; genus Allium; species Allium cepa. The sequence continues at coordinate 645,043,074 of CM060939.1, read as the reverse complement.
TCAACATAAAACTCATTCTACTAGTAATTTTCTATCAACTAGATTACCAATATAATCTGCATCCGAATTTTCCTTTGACTTAAAATTATCATTAGTTGGATGTTACAGACCAGACCGTGAAATGTGTAACAAAATACCTTAAAATCAATTTTAACAGCTTTTAAATGAAATTCTTTTGAATTTGAATTGAAACCGTGCAAATAAACAAGCAGTGAACATAGTGATAGGTCCAAAATAAAAAAAAAATCCACATGTATCATGAGTAATCATTAATCAATAAAACACCATATTAGTCCAAACAATTCTATATGAAGTAGTTCAAAGACTCTGGAGGTAGTGTTCTCGGCATAAAAAGATAATTGACCAACAATTTTGACAATTCAGAATCAAAGTCAACATTCATTCCTTTATCACATAATTGGCTTATTTAATTCGTATTATAGTGCAGATTATCATGTTTAATAAATCTTTTAAGATAAATATACTATCACCTATTTTACCTTTACCGAGAATATTTCGTTGTTGCCATTGTGATTTTGCCACTTTTATACAAGGCTAAAAAACTTTGATTTGTCGCCTGTTGTGTGTCTGAAATAGCCAGAAACCGGATAACGCTGTTGTTGTTCCATAGCCTGCCACCACATCTACATGAAAAAAGATTTTTGCGACCTATTTGTTTTTATAGGTCCATGGTTGTTAGTGGCAAATGTTTTTGAAAAATATGTTTAAATAGACCCAAGAGAATTTATATTTGTTCCTTTTGGCACCCAGATTTTTTTAAATTTAATGGATTTTATATTTGTGCCTTTTGGAACCCAAATTGGAACGATTTTTACGTGTTTGGGTCTATACCAACGAATATTCTGATTATGTCCAGTTTTTCCACATATCGTGCACTTTGAATTGTCTTGATTAATTTCATTTCTAACACGCTCTGATTGATTATACCCAAGTCCTTGTCTAACCGTATTAACAGTTTGTTTCCCTAATAGCATATTTAACGAACTTTCACTTTTTGAAAATTTTCCTAAAGTCGTAGACAGCTGTCACACTTATGACTCTTGCTTGGATAGTTTTTAACCAATTGATCAAGCTGTTTATTTAAATCTATCAAAGTATCTGTTTGTGATTCAATTTTAGCATATTTTTCCTTAAGTCTTTCGAAACAGTCATTTACTTCGTGAAAATATATAAGCAATTCTGAGTGAGTGAGTTTTGATACCTCGCTAGGGTCATCGTCATCACAATCAATATCACATCGGAGACACAGATCTGCTTTTTGACTCTCACTACTAGTACTTTTGTAATCATCATCGCTTTTATTCTACGTGGCTGCAAAACTTCTCTTTTTGATTTCTTTCCTTGGCCGAGTCAATTTTGAGGACAATTGGGCTTGATGTGACCAGGTTTATTGCACTTGTGACAGATGATCTCCTGCTCTTCTGGATTGTCTAGTACTTTGACTATTCTGCTTTTCAATTCTTGATTTAGAATTGGATTTCCATATCTGTGATTCCACTTTTTGAATTTATTTATTATCATTGCCACTTCAGCTGCTCCATCATCCTCATCAATATCATCAATTTCTGTTGTTCCTTTGAGAGCTATTGATTTCTTTCGAGTATCTTCTCCTTCACGTTTTTTCTTGTATTTCATTTCTAGCTCATAAGTGGTAAGATTTCCGAGAGTTCTTCGACTTTGATTTGTCTCAAATCTTTTGATTCTTGAATGGCAGTAAATTTCGCTTTAAAATTTCGTGGAAGGACTTTGACGATTTTTCAGGCCATTTCCAATTCTGTGTATGATTTTCTGAGAGCTTTTGATTTATATACAATATTGGAAAGTCATCCATACATCTCTTTGAAATTTTCATCCTTGGCCATTGTGAAGTTCTCGTATGCGCTACTAAGCATGGCAAGGAAAGATTCCTTGACTTGAGATGTTCCTTTGTGAGTCACTTCTAGTGTGTACCATATTTTCTGCGTAGTTAGACAATGTGAAACACGATTAAATTCGATTTGACCCAATGAACAAATAACAGAATTCATAGCTTTAGCATTCTGTAGTTTATTTTCTAGATCTGTCCATTGATCCATCAGTTTGTCTATGTTTTGATTATCTACAACTATAGTTGGTGCTCTATAACCTGTCTCAATAATATTCCAAGCGTCAATGGTTTTCAGAAAGATTTTCATTCTATTTTTCCAGTAAGCATATTCACCATTGAACATTGGTGGTCTAACTATGGACTGACCCTCAGAAAAAGCATTATTAAAAGAGGCCATTTTAAAAATTCAAATTTTTAAAACAAAAATTGGTTTTCGAAAAATCAAATTTTTAAAAAGCATAAATTGACTTTTGTTCCTAGCTCTGATACAACCTGTAGGATCGATTTCACCCTAGAGGGGGGCTAATAGGGCGATACTATTAATTATAAAAATTTAGTGTGGAAGTATATAAAACTTCTAATTCCACGGTCGCCTTCAAAAATTAAAACTCATCCAATAGCCTAGAATTGTCTCATCAATCGGAGCCAAATTAGAAGGAACGTTTAAGATGAAAGTTGTATCGATCGATGAGTGGACTGCATCCATACCTTTGGATCGTCGAACCGATGCCCGATGAAGCCGCTGATTGGTCGCATTCGTGTATAGGGCGTTCGCGTTCTTACGGTTTGAGTAGGCGGTGTTGCATGCACAAAGGCTGTAGGGCAGCGGCAGGCAACGATGATGGCGAGGTGACGGCGAGGGAAGCGGTAGATGTTTTGTCGCGATCGAAAATTAAAGAAAAAGAGAAGCCGAGCGTATTGCCTGGAACAAACGAGAAGGGATAGAGGAGGGAAGGTTTATTTTTTTAATTTAAATTAATTAAGTTAATTTAATCTAAACTTTTTGTACGATCGTTAATTCATAACTTTTTTATTCGAGATACAAATTGTGCGCAACGAGTCGCTTTGTGATCGTATCGACGAAGGCTACGCTATGGAGTTGGATTGAACGACATTAGAGCTCGTTGGAATTTAGGCTAAAATCAAACGACCATTAGGTTTTAGCCCAAATCGCGACATTTTGACGACTGAAAATCAAATATGAGTTAATTTCACATGTTAGTTAATTAGAAAATATATATAATCAATAAAATTTACTTATTAGATGTGTGAATATATTACTATTGATTGTTATCGAATATTTGGATAATTTTCTAATTTATATTATTGGTTTGGATATATTCCCGCCTCTCGAGCGGATGAGACCCTATTATATTGCCATGTAAGAGCAGATGACAATTTATATATGAATCCCGCTTCGAAGTTGTTGATTTATATTATTATTATTATTATATATTGTATGTGATGTAGAGGGATAGGTTGGAGGGACCCAACAGGATTCCTCATATTGTTGATTTTACTTTCCATATACATACATATATATATATATAGTGATATATGACTTCTTGAATGCCATATTGATGACATGAATATAGTTTTGCTTAATTAGTTCTTTAGTAGCATCAGGCCTCATTTTTGGTATTTTAAAATACTAAAATAGTGATTTAATTTAAAAGGGGAGTCAAAGTGATTTTGAAAATTTTATCTGTTTTAATAATATTTCTAAAATGAAATTATAATTTTAGATATTATAAATCAATAGTTTTATAAAATATTCTAAATAGAGATATCGGAATTATAAAATATAAAATTTTAAAGTCTTAAAATAAGTCCATCTTTTATAATGAAGGAATATGTTTTAAAAGAAAATAGAAATATTTTAATATTTTTATTTATTAACCACTTTATATAAAGTAATATATATATATATTTGTGTGTGTGTGTGTACATATGTGAAAGATTAATTACAAATGTGAGATTTTGTAAATGTGATAATTTATAAAAAGCAATAATTTATAAATGAAGTAAAGATCTGTAAAATCGTATTTTCTTAATAAAATTATGAATTTATAAACGGGATTTATAACTTGAAGGAAACCATTATCATTTGATGAATTGGACAAATAAATCGAGTATTGAATTTATTATAAGATACAAAATGATATTTTAGGAATAGTCGACTCTATCTTGTAAATTGAAGGCGAGGGTAAATTTTGAAATGTTAAATGATATTTTATAAATAGAAAATGATTTATAAAAGGAATTTATCCATATGGAAGCAACGTTAAAAAGAATGATGATTGATGTTTAAATTAGATTTATGAACAAGTGAGATTCATAAAGGAAACGGAGTTATAAATGAAGTTCATAAATAAATGGGTTTTATGAAAGGAAGTTTTATAAAATGGAAATAGGTTCTTAAATGTAATTTTTAAATATGGTAATGGTTGGGTTAAAGATTTAAGTATAGATTTCCATCAAGCAAATATATTATGTTCCAAAAGTTGGTAATTTATATCAATATTGTTTAAAGTTGTTTGTTAATATTTAAATTTTTGAACGGTTAATTATTAAATTATTAATATGGTTTGAAATTAATAATAATGCTTGTTAATAATATTTTGGCAATTTATTATTATTTATAATAATGGTAAAAATTGACAATTGTTGATAATGTTTGAAATTTTAGTTATCATTTATAAGAGGTTAATAATTGATAATTATTATTTATTTGTGATGTTTATTATGAATAAACACTATTATATAATAGTGTTTTAAGAATGTGATTAGGACTTACTTATGATGTTTTTGAAATTCATAAATAGAGCTTTGTAAACGGACTCTGATTTTTATATGGGGAGCTTATGAAATGGGTTGAAGACTTAAAGGAATATTATTTATAAGGTAAAGAAGTTTATAAATAGATGTATATTTATAAATGAATTTTAGAAGTGAGTTTATAGATTTATAAAAAAAGAGTTTATAAGTAATAGAATGGTTTTATAAAGGTTTATAAATAACTTGAGAAATAATTTATAACTGGTTTATAAAGGGTTTTAGAAATTTATAATGGAGTTTATAAATGATTTTTAAATTTGGTAAAAAGGATATCTTCCTTAGTGTTTGGTAAATATACTTGCACCATTGTGATAAGTATATAGATACTTTTTAAGTTTTGAAAATATAAGGGTTTATATTTTCAAATATGGACAATTTGAGTTTTCGTACTTCATGTGTGGAATTTTAAGTTTTACAAGAAATGAGGTAATAAACGATGATTTTGAAATAAATTTATTTGTATGAAAATGGTTTATTTAAAACTACTTTGTATGATTTCTAAATTTTAGCTTTATAAAGAATAGTTTTTATGGCGTAGATAGCGATCACAACCTAGGCAGGACAAACTAAGGTTTTTAGGGTATGAATAAAATAGGAACAGAGTGTACAACCTAATTTGAAAATTTAAAATCAGTCCAAATCTCTATTTAAAGAAGTTGGTAAAGTTGTTAAGATATTCGAGATCTGTATTTGGTTGTAAATTAGGTTGTCTGTAGAATATAAATTTCTATAATTTAATTTTGGAGCAGTTTCAATTTAATTTTCATAAATTATCCAATTCTAAAATATGTATAAAAGGGCATTGTTTGAAGTAACAAGGAATAAACTAAAAAGGAAAAGAGATGTGTAAGGGATGGATATTCTTTTCCTTAGTTTACACCATATATTTCAATGAAAGAATAAGAAACAATTCCTTGTAATTTAAACAAATAAAAAACCTCACTTGTGGTTAATTGATGAGAAATTACGGCGGTAATATTTCTAGAATAATAGATTCGATAATTTAAAATATTGAAATAAGTATTCTAGTTGTAGATATTGATAGTTAGAAATATATACACCTGCAGCCATGCTTAAAAACTGGAATATATATAGATAACACATAATGCGATTATACGTGTATTAGTTAGTAATTAACGAATTAGTATTTACAGACATTAATTATAAATTTAACGAGCAGTAAATTTGTAATTAACAAGAGGAAAAACGAATTAATTAGGGACCGATTGACGGACGTATGCCAATTATAGAAGCAAGAAATTTGAGTAACGAATGGATTTTGGAAACCTAACGAAAGTTAAAGGAATAGAGAAGGATTAATTGGGAATGGTCCAATTTTGACGGTAATGATCAATTACTATTGATATATTAATTGAGGCAACAGATGAACCACATTTATTAGAAATCAAGAAGGAAAATTAGGGAAATGGGTAAAGGTGAATGACATATTAGAAATATTCATCTTAATTTTGAAAGAAGTATTAGGACCTCAAACCATTTATACCACTTGATAATAAATGTTAGCTTCCGACCAAGTTTTCTTTTAGAGTTCTTGGCTTGTAATCTCTAGTTCCCTCTCTTCGTTTTTGGAAAATGGTGTGATATGGTATAAGATATATCCCTGTTTCATTTCTGTGTTAGACTTTATGAATGAGATTATATATATATATATATATATATATATATGTTGAGAAACAAAGTAAATAACGAAGTTTTATGAGGATACTTAACTAGTGATAAACCATAGCTAAGACTGTGAATTAATCAGGGAAACAAGTTAGCAACCTAAAGTAAACGAATGTTTCAATCTCAAAACTTTAGAACTTTTGGAAAAATAAAATTTTGTTCACAGACTTTCACCATTCAAGGAAAAGATAAAATATATAGGAATGTGAAGTGGATTTCCAACCAATCAAGGATGAGGAAGATGGCAAGAATTTTCCGTTAGAAGCAATGAAACCACAGCATCTCTAAAACTGCTTCATGGAATTGCGGTTTGCATCATTAGGGATGGGACCTTTAGTTTGCTAGAAAATTTTGGAAGAGTTTGCTGGTAGCTTTAGGACCTAGCTTGAGGAACTTCGTTAAATCTGAGCATTGCTTACCAACTGAAGAACGACAGACAAACTGTAGGAATGGAAGGGAATCTAGAAGATTTATTCAGAGCTTGCATCTTTGAATTCGGTGGACATTAGGAGCAGCATTTACCCTTTGTAGATTTCGTGTACAGTAGTAGTTACTAATAGATGATTAGTATGGATCCCTTTAAGCAATTTTGGAGGTTATACAAATCACTAAATTATTGGTGGGAAACCACCAACAAATTCTATTCGGACCAGATTTGGGTTCCAATACTTTGGAAAGTAAGTTGATCAGGCTCATGTGATGGTCGTAATTATGAGAAATGCGGATTACGGATCTTAAAGCTAGAATAAACACTAGAGGGGAGGTGAATAGTGTTTTAAAGAATCACTAATTCTTTTTGAGTTTACATTAATTTGAACACAAATGTATGCAATATTCAGACATAGATATGATCACAGAATCAAACAAAGATGCAGATATAAAGTAAAAGCAATAAAAGAAAGAACACACCGAATTTTAAACTGGTTCGGAGTTACCCTACATCCAGTCCTTCAACTCAAGTATGGATTTCCTTTCAAAATCTGTAACAACCTTGGTTGGAGATTACCGCTAATATTAAATTATAATGATAATTATGATTTAATATTGGATTTATTGATTTAATTGGAAGAAAATTTTGAAATATATTGTTTAGTTGATATAAACAATATTGTTGGATAAAATCTTGGGGAAATGTAATTGATGGTGTTTCATCGTGAGGACATGAGATTTATTTCAATTTAAAATGGTTGAAATAAATTCTAAAATGAAGAAGAAATATTTTTATTGTGGAAAAAAAAAAGATAAACATGTGTGGAAATAAAGTTATTACTTTATTTCATGAATTTTTGAGTGGAGTTGTGCGACTACATTCAATTAACATGTAAAATTTGGTGGTATTGCAATTTATTGCCAAAATTGTTTTTTCTTTATTAATAATACAAAGGAAAATGGTTATTAATTAATTAATTACAATAAATATTTTTAGTAATGGTGTTTTTATGTTTTAGGGATGTTAAAATAATTATTTACACTTTATTAGATGGAAAATGTATTTTATGTAACTAAAATATGTCAAATTTGCATTATTTCTTTAAATAGTGTAAATTTGTTAAAAATAAGAGTTTATTGATAAAATAACATTTAAAATTGTTTAAATATGATGATTTTATCATCTTAATAAATTCTAGACGTTGCAACGATCGCAACGCAATTTATTTCGTTTAAAAAGGATGAAAATTGAGAAAGATGGAAAAAAAAGAAGAAGAAGAAAAAAAAACTTCATTATTTAGGCTAAGTAATTAATTTTGGGCCAATGGGTTGAATCCAAACCCAAACCCACTTGAGAAGCATCTGAAGAAATGAGAAGTACGTACAGACACTTCGTACTCCTTCTTCTCATCTTCTGAAAAGTGAAGAAAGCTTCTAGAAATAGGAATAATGGCCTCCATGCTAATTCCTTGTTAATTTTCTAATTAAATTCGCAAAATCTAGAGTTTCTCTGGTTAAAAACATAAATCAAGGTAATCTCCTACCTCAATAATCTCTAATTCATGAGAAATCTATGGTTCAGTTACTGTAAGTTGGGTTTTGATGTTTTTCCTTCTTGCATGCTTCTATTTCAGCTTCTACAGATTCTCTAGGCTCAAATCTTCGCTGAAAGGCTTCATCTTGCAAGGAAATTTAGCATCTTTTGCCTTCTTACGGTAAGTTAAAGCTGATGATTATTTAATGAATGATTGTTAGGAGTTTCCCTTATACCCTACTCACTCATTCTCTTTTGTTAAACCAAGTATATACATAGTTTCAAACCACCTGTAGTGACGTGTAGAAGTTATATGATATCTACTCTAGTAATTCTTATCTGCTTATGTTTCCCTTTAGGCTATAAGGGGAAAGTTCCCTTTCACCTTATCGTATTTTTTTTTCTAACGATAAGATTCAGTTTGCCTGACCCGTGTGTTTGTCACTCGGGTCAGACCGAGTTGCAGGTTAGGTCGGATATCTATCTTTTGTGCTTGGACCCATTTTGATTTTTGAGGGGCTCATGACTATGGACTTGGCTACATCTTTCGTGTTGTCTCTTTTGTGTCAGCTTATTGTACATATTCTTTTATAGAGACGGAGATGTATGTATATTGTGTGGTTACACGCCACTATGATGTAGGGTATTACATTTGATGTTCGGCTGTATTAGTATATATATCTGTGGCTTCTGTTCTGTGATGTGATTGTTATATTTATTGCATTTTGTTTCTGAATAGATCCTACAGCCGTGTAGTATCGTATTAGTTAAACATTGAGTATGTCGATCACTTGAGATACACGAAAAAAAAATATGGTAAAAATCGACGTACTTAGTCTTTAGCTAATGCATTACTATTCGGTCGCCCTTAACCAGCCCTATTCTCTGCATTAGTAGACGGAATAACTCATTAATTCTCTTTACTAATGTGGGTCTCGGGGTGGGGTGTCACAGCTTGGTATCAGAGCGAGGATTCAGAATAAAATGAAATAAACACAGAACAGTGAACACGATGAACCGTACATCAAGTACAATACCCTTGTACATCTCATCCCTTAATCGTGGCCAGACTTGTTATATCCCTATCCTTTTCAATTCCTTTGGGGTAGATAGAAAGGAATATGTCTAGGAATGTTAAATGTTATTCCGTAGTATTCCTTAATTACTGCATTTCAATTGCTTTATATATATATATATATATATATATATATATATATCTACCCTATGAATGATCTTCTCTCATTTTTATCTTTCAGCTATGTCTGGAAGAGGTAGAGCTCGCCCTTCGGCATCAGGACCGTCCAGTGGTTCACGACCCGAAGGTGTTTATATGACTACTGATCAGATTCGAGAGCTTCTTGGGAGCACCCAACCTCCCGCTCCTATTCCATCTTCATCTCCTCGCAAGTCTGTATTTGCACGACTATGTAGTGACTTTACTAATCTTGGAGGCAAGCCATTCAAAGGCTCCGAGTCGGTTCTTGATGTGCAAGCCTGGCTTCGCACTTGTGAGCGTGTATTCTTACGTATGGAGCTTTCAGATCATCATCGAGTTCTTGTGGCATCCAGTATGCTACAAGAGCGTGCTTTAGATTGGTACGAGCTTCTTATCACTGAGGTGGATGAGACTAACCTCACATGGCAGCAATTCCGAGATAGATTTGAGCTTAAGTTCGTACCCGAGTCGGAAAAGGCTCTTCTTACTCGTCGCTTCATTGAGTTGAAGCAGGGCAACTCTTCAGTTTCTGATTATGTGTCTTCCTTTGAGTCCCTCTCTAAGTATGGGTTGGAGTTCATTAGTACCCCATACAAGAAAAATCTTAAGTTCGTATCCGGACTTAAGAAATATTTGAAGAAGTCCTTAATGCTCCAACTCAAGCTTTCTTTTGAAGAGTTAGTTGATGCCGCTCTCCATCTCGAGACAGTTGAGAATGAGAAAGATAGTGATGGCGAGGGTGGTGTTCAGTCTAATCCAAAGAAGAAGAAGTTCCCGTTCCGTAAGCCTAAGTTCTTTCCTTCCAAGAAAAAGAAGCAAGTTGGATCTTCTTCTCAATCTCAAGCCCCTTCTCAAGCTAAGCCTTTTGCTTGCTACAATTGTGGATCTCCTAACCATCCAGTCCGAGAATGTCCTAAGCCCAAGAGATGTAACCACTGCAAAGCTGAAGGACATTTGGTTGCTTCTTGTCCTAAGAAGAATAGAGGTTCTCGTCCGGGGAATCTCAATGTAGCAGCTTCTAGTGATGCGACTAAGTCGAAAGGTATATTTTCTCCCATCTTAGAGGGTTCCATTGTTTTCCATGATCGATCGATTAGAGTGCTCTTCGATACGGGTGCATCACACTCATTCGTATCGAAGGAACTCGTGGATGCCTGTTCTTTGGATGTTTCTTGCTTGCTTACTTCTTTGAGGATTGCTAATCCCATCGGGGGTTCCGCAACCCTTAGTTTGTATTGCGATAATGTTGAGATTCTTCTTTGTGGGTTCTCTTTCCGTGCGAATCTGCACGTGATTCCTTCGCTTGGTTTTGATATGATATTTGGTATGGACTGGCTAGTTCGATACGATGCCAGGATTCTTTGTTCCGATAGAGTCATTTATCTCCGCCATCCAGACTCTCCTTCGCAGTTATCTCTTATGCTTCGGGATACCGATTGTGATTCCGTAGCATCCTTATATGCTCTTGATTCTTGAGACGTTGAGGATGATGTGTCTCGAATTCCGATCGTTTGTGACTTCGCTGATATTTTTGAGCCTGTTTTGGGATTGCCACCTAAGCGGGCCATAGAGTTTTGTATTGACCTCATCCCTGGTGCGCAACCAGTTAGTCGTCCTCCCACGAGGATGTCTACTAAGGAGAACGAGGAACTTAAGAAGCAACTCCTCGAGCTCGAAGCTAAGCACTTCATTCGATCTAGCTCTTCACCGTGGGGTGCCGCGGTAATATTCGTGAAGAAGTCCGACGGGACTCTTAGGCTTTGCGTCGACTATCGCAAGCTTAATGAGTTAACCATCAAGAATCGTTACCCTTTACCAAGGATCGACGACATGTTCGATCAGTTAAGTGGTGCTAAGGTCTTTTCACAGTTAGACCTTGCCACTGGTTTTCATCAGCTTCGAGTTGCGGAGGATAGTATCCCTCTCACCGCATTCCGCACTCGCTATGGTTCTTATGAGTGGCTTGTCATGCCGTTCGGATTGACGAACGCACCTGCCTATTTTGTCGATCTTATGAATCGGGTATTCAGGGAATATCTCGATAAATTCGTGCTTGTATTCATCGATGATATCTTAGTATATTCCAAGTCCGAAGAGGACCATGCTCGACATCTTATAATTGTTTTGAGTACTCTCCGAAAGCATCAACTCAAAGCAAAACTTTCTAAGTGTCACTTTTGGGAAAAGCAAGTGAAGTTCTTAGGCCTTGTTGTATTGTCAGAAGGTATTTCCGTTGATCCTTCTAAGATCGAAGCTATTCAGAATTGGAAGAGGCCTGAGAATGTTCATAAGATTCGTAGCTTTCTGGGTTTAGCGGGTTATTATCGCCGTTTCATTAAGGATTTCTCTCACATCGTGCTTCCTCTTACAAACCTCACTAGGAAGGGTGTTCGTTTTATCTGGTCTGACAAGTGTGAGGCTGCCTTCCAGCGATTGAAGGAGCTTCTCACACATGCTCCTGTGCTTGTGGTTCCTGAAGGGAACCAAGATCTCATTGTTTATACTGATGCAAGCCACAGTGGGCTTGGTGCGGTTCTTATGCAGAAGGACCGGGTTGTTGCCTATGCTTCAAGGCAATTACGTCCGAACGAGGTTCGGTACGCGACCCATGATTTAGAGCTTGCAGCCATCGTCTTCGCCTTGAAGATATGGCGTCATTATCTCCTTGGTGAGCATTTCGTCCTTTATACCAATCATAAGTCTCTCAAGTACCTCTTTTCGCAGAAGGAATTGAATATGAGGCAACAACGATGGTTAGAGTTCCTCGCCTCATATGATTTCGATATCGAGTATACCCCAGGGAAGGGTAATCGTGTAGCTGATGCGCTTAGCCGCAAGCATTCGGCAGTTGTTTCCATGATGTTAGCCGAATGGGATGCTCTTGAGACCTTATCCAGCTTCGACATTCATGATCGAGCACCGTCATCTGATTCACCGGTCTTATTATTCAGTATGGTGGCTCGACCTTCTCTTCTTGATCGTATCTCTGAGGCCCAGAGACGTGATGCTTATATTATGCGCCTCATTCAGTCTTGCTCATCTGAGTCCCGTGATGAGGTGTTGCGGGATTATTCGATTGATTCTCATGGTTGCCTTCATCTGAGGAACCGTATAGTTGTTCCATCTGATTCAGCACTTAGGCGTGACATACTTGATGATTGTCATCGCTCTAAGTATACCATCCATCCGGGTAGCAGTAAGATGTACGCGGATATGCATCGCCTTTACTATTGGGAAGGCATGAAGCGTGATATTGCAAGTTATGTAAGCAATTGCATGACCTGTCAGCTTGTTAAAGCCGAGCATCAGCGGCCATCCGGTCTTCTTCAGCCTCTTGAGGTTCCACAGTGGAAGTGGGACCAAGTATCGATGGACTTCGTTGATGGCCTACCTCGTTCGAGGTCGGGTCATTCTAGCATATGGGTTATTGTGGATCGTCTTACTAAATCCGCCCATTTCATCCCTATTAAATCTAATAGGAATGCTCCTCTCTTGGCTAAGCTCTACATTAAAGAAGTCGTGCGACTACATGGTGTTCCTTCTTCGATTGTATGTGATCGTGATCCCTTATTCACCAGCCATTTCTGGACCAGTTTTCAGCAAGCTTTGGGTACAAAGCTTAATCTTTCTACAGCTTATCATCCTCAGTCTGATGGACAGACTGAGAGGGTGAATCGCATTCTTGAAGACCTTCTACGTGCATGCATTCTTGATTTCAGTGGTTCTTGGGAGGATCATCTGCCATTGGTAGAGTTTTCCTACAATAACAGCTATCAATCCAGTATTGGTATGGCTCCCTTCGAGGCACTGTACGGAAGACCGTGCCGATCTCCATCTTGTTGGCTAGAATCTGGCGAGAAGTTTATACTCGGTCCAGACTCAGTTCGTGATTCTTCAGAAAAGATATCGCTTATTAGACAGAGGATGAAAGAGGCACAAAATCGCCAGAAATCCTATGCGGACAACCGTAGGAAGCCTCTTGAATTCGCCGTCGGTGATCTTGTGTTCATTCGGGTATCTCCTTTAAAGGGGGTGATGCGCTTTAGCTCTACAGGGAAATTGGCTCCTCGTTTTATAGGACCATTTCCGATTACTGAGCGCATCGGTCCAGTTGCTTATCGAGTGACTCTTCCATCTCATTTATCTGGTATTCATGACGTCTTCCACGTCTCTCAGCTTCGGAAGTGCATTCGAGACTCTGATTCCGTTGTTGATCCATCCGAACAGCTTAAGCTTGAGATCTCACCGAGTCTATCTACTGTTCAGCAGCCTATTCGCATGCTTGATTCGGAGGTGAGACGCCTTCGAAGCAAGAACGTGCCTCTTGTAAAGATTCAATGGACAGAAAACCCCAATGATTGTACATGGGAAACTAGAGAATCTATCGAGCGATCTTTTCCTGGCTTTCTTTCTTCTTCCAGTGAAGGTGAGAATTTATTATCTCAAGCTATTTCTTGTTTCTTTTAGTTGAATCGTCATAAGTGTTACGGTTTTTCCCCTAGAAATTGCGTGGACGCAATTTTGTTAAGGGGGGAGTCTGTAACAACCTTGGTTGGAGATTACCGCTAATATTAAATTATAATGATAATTATGATTTAATATTGGATTTATTGATTTAATTGGAAGAAAATTTTGAAATATATTGTTTAGTTGATATAAACAATATTGTTGGATAAAATCTTGGGGAAATGTAATTGATGGTGTTTCATCGTGAGGACATGAGATTTATTTCAATTTAAAATGGTTGAAATAAATTCTAAAATGAAGAAGAAATATTTTTATTGTGAAAAAAAAAAAAGATAAACATGTGTGGAAATAAAGTTATTACTTTATTTCATGAATTTTTGAGTGGAGTTGTGCGACTACATTCAATTAACATGTAAAATTTGGTGGTATTGCAATTTATTGCCAAAATTGCTTTTTCTTTATTAATAATACAAAGGAAAATGGTTATTAATTAATTAATTACAATAAATATTTTTAGTAATGGTGTTTTTATGTTTTAGGGATGTTAAAATAATTATTTACACTTTATTAGATGGAAAATGTATTTTATGTAACTAAAATATGTCAAATTTGCATTATTTCTTTAAATAGTGTAAATTTGTTAAAAATAAGAGTTTATTGATAAAATAACATTTAAAATTTTTTAAATATGATGATTTTATCATCTTAATAAATTCTAGACGTTGCAACGATCGCAACGCAATTTATTTCGTTTAAAAAGGATGAAAATTGAGAAAGATGGTAAAAAAAGAAGAAGAAGAAAAAAAACTTCATTATTTAGGCTAAGTAATTAATTTTGGGCCAATGGGTTGAATCCAAACCAAACCCACTTGAGAAGCATCTGAAGAAAGGAGGTACAGACACTTCGTACTCCTTCTTCTCATCTTCTGAAAAGTGAAGAAAGCTTCTAGAAATAGGAATAATGGCCTCCATGCTAATTCCTTGTTAATTTTCTAATTAAATTCGCAAAATCTAGAGTTTCTCTGGTTAAAAACATAAATCAAGGTAATCTCCTACCTCAATAATCTCTAATTCATGAGAAATCTATGGTTCAGTTACTGTAAGTTGGGTTTTGATGTTTTTCCTTCTTGCATGCTTCTATTTCAGCTTCTACAGATTCTCTAGGCTCAAATCTTCGCTGAAAGGCTTCATCTTGCAAGGAAATTTAGCATCTTTTGCCTTCTTACGGTAAGTTAAAGCTTATGCAAACTGAAATGGCCAGTCTATGAAAAAAATCTGAAGCTATAATGTTTGATTACGTATAAAATTTTGCTCTTAATATATGTTATGTCTTGCTGAAAATGGTGCAAATTTGTTTGCCCATATCTTGTGCATCCGGCATCGGATTTCCATCAAACTTTTTTCAGTTTATAGTATACTTGTTAGAGTTCATTTCTGCAAAGTTTTGTTGAGTTTCAAGTCCATTTGGACCTTCTTATTTGCTGTCAAAGTTGCAAAACCGAGAGGGTATTTGCACAGAAAATAGTAGTAGTGCTCTAATGTCTGAATAGTATTTCCAGCATAACTTTTGCGTTTCAAATCGGAATTTCGAAATTTTAGATGTTCTGGAATCCTTGTAAAATATTCCACAACTTTCTTTTGTTGAGTTTTCAGTAATTATGATGTTTGCTATGCAAAAAATGACAAAGTTTGTCACTGTCCCGAAAATGTATCAGTCCAGGCTTAACTTATAACTTTTAGTAATTTTGGTATAAATTTTGTGTTTCAAATCGGAATTTCAAAATCTTGGATGTTCTGGAATCCTTGTGAAATATGCCATAACTTTCATTTTTTTTGTTTTGAATAATTTTGAAGTCCACATAGACAAAAATTGATTTTTTCGTTGCTGGTCCGTGTTAATAACCAGTGCACAATTTTTTTTTCCTATGTAGTATTTCTATCATAACTTTCACGTTACTAATCGAAATCTTGAAATTCAAGATGATCTGGAATCCCTAGGAAATTTTCTACCACTTTTGTGTTTTTAGTTTTATAAGATCTTGTTGTTTACATGGTGAAAAATTGATGTTTTTACTGTTGGTCTGTCATTGACAGCCACAATATTTATATATTTGTCCAATTTCGACAATTTCATTTGCATTCTTTTGCAAATTTTTATATATGAAATTTGATGCTAATATTTGATTATTATGTCCAGCAATGGACTAGTCATGTTAGGATGACATTTGGATTTAAATTTAATTCAAATTCGATTTAAATTTGAATATCGATTTATGCCGATTAAATTGCAAATTGTTGTCTTTTGAGTTTTAAAAATCCGAATAAATTGCATAAAATCTTCTAAAATCATGGTTTGTATAATAAATGTTTTTATACATTTTTAAAGGTTTTTAAACAATTATTCTTTATTTTCTAGGCTTTCAAAATCATTAAAATTCTTTTAAATGATGAGTTTTC
This sequence comes from Allium cepa, assembly GCA_030765085.1. NCBI lineage: Eukaryota > Viridiplantae > Streptophyta > Magnoliopsida > Asparagales > Amaryllidaceae > Allium > Allium cepa. Next base: position 645,026,559 of record CM060939.1, on the reverse strand, counting down.
TCTCAAAATCCTTTAGATAAATTTCTAGAAATTGGTTTAAAATCCCATTTTCTCTAGTAAAATATATTATAATTAATTTTATTTATTTTAATTACTTTGATTCTTTTTCGGACGTATGAGAAAGTAAATTAAACGATTTAGTAAAATTACGAGGTATGGGACTCGTGAATTTACTTTATCGGTTAATTTCGGACTTGTACGATCGAAACTACTTTTGGGAATTGTTTGAATTCCTCTTTGATGACAGCCACTTCGTGGTATGTTTTTGATGTATTTAAATCTTAATTGGGGCATTATTCCATATCAATTTATTTGGTTGATATATATATAATCCGAGAACTCCTAATAGGAGTATATTCAATGATGGGCTATGTTGATGGAGATGCTCTTGCCAATGATATGAGGCAAATATTTCGATAGAATTTGATGATGATTGATGAATTTATGGTATTTCTTACTTGTCGATGAGATAAGACAAGTTTGGCATTTCATACCATTCGCCGATGACATGAGGCGATTTTTTTTTATGATGATTTAGATGATTTTCATAGTGTGGCATCGACTAGCGGCTAGAAAACCGCTAAGTGAGAACGTGCGGTATGGGACGTACGTTTCCACTTTTCGGGTTACTATCCGAGAGTTTCTGACACATTCTAGAAGGACTACCAGTACTTTGAGTCCCGATCGGGCCAAGCAATGTTTGGCTCGATCACTGTGATGGCGGGGGCTCGGCGGACACCGATTGGAGTGAAGACTCCAATCACTATGATGGCGGGTGTTCGGGATGGATATAGATGACGTCATAGACCGAAACAATTCGATGTGAGGATTTCGGTCAATAGATGGATATGGTACCATAATGATGGTAGTACTGGTAAGTAGCACGTGCAGCATTGCTTCGACATGCGGGACCTGGCCAATCCGAGGTTTCTTTTGATGATTCATAATGATTTCAATTTTGCCACCTTTTTATGTGTTTTCTATAGCTTTATAGATATGAGAAAGGCATATATGATTTCTTAGGTGATTTTGGTAACTTCGAATTTATGAATTGATACTTGGGATTTTATATGATTTTGGAAGGATGATTATTTAATGAATGATTGTTAGGAGTTTCCCTTATACCCTACTCACTCATTCTCTTTTGTTAAACCAAGTATATACATAGTTTCAAACCACCTGTAGTGACGTGTAGAAGTTATATGATATCTACTCTAGTAATTCTTATCTGCTTATGTTTCCCTTTAGGCTATAAGGGGAAAGTTCCCTTTCACCTTATCGTATTTTTTTTTCTAACGATAAGATTCAGTTTGCCTGACCCGTGTGTTTGTCACTCGGGTCAGACCGAGTTGCAGGTTAGGTCGGATATCTATCTTTTGTGCTTGGACCCATTTTGATTTTTGAGGGGCTCATGACTATGGACTTGGCTACATCTTTCGTGTTGTCTCTTTTGTGTCAGCTTATTGTACATATTCTTTTATAGAGACGGAGATGTATGTATATTGTGTGGTTACACGCCACTATGATGTAGGGTATTACATTTGATGTTCGACTGTATTAGTATATATATCTGTGGCTGCTGTTCTGTGATGTGATTGTTATATTTATTGCATTTTGTTTCTGAATAGATCCTACAGCCGTGTAGTATCGTATTAGTTAAACATTGAGTATGTCGATCACTTGAGATACACGAAAAAAAAAATATGGTAAAAATCGACGTACTTAGTCTTTAGCTAATGCATTACTATTCGGTCGCCCTTAACCAGCCCTATTCTCTGCATTAGTAGACGGAATAACTCATTAATTCTCTTTACTAATGTGGGTCTCGGGGTGGGGTGTCACAAAATCAATTCTTACAATTACACCCTCGATTTCAAGGCCATGAGGTACACCGCTCCAGATTCACAATTCTCTGGGTAGAGATACTGGATTTACGAGCAACAAGTTCACCCGACTGATTTTCCAGGCAACAATCACACCTTTTCTCGCTCGATTGATTAGAAGGAAGTCTATAACTCTGAATAGCACCGGGATCTTGTTGAGATGGTGATAGAGAATCAAACCAGAGATGATCTAGTTAGATTCAGTAGTGATTTCGATAGAGTAATGGTAAAAATGTATGTAAAGAAATGTGGAAGAAGAAGAGGAGTGCAATCAGAGAATATATTGATATAAATTCTTTTAAAACAACCCCTATTTATAGTAGAACCACAGCCATGTCCATTCAAGAAAGGACATGACGAATAGACACTTCCTTTGAAATTCAAACTTTTGAAATAAACTATCATCTTGTCGGCAAGGGTTCCTTGGGGTTGTCGACAGGCCTAAGTTATTTTTTGGTAATTTGTTTTTCTTTGAAAATAACTTTTATCTTGTATTAAAACTATTTTAAACTTTATAAATATACTTAACTATAGTTTAAAATACATAAATAAGTATAGAGAATAATATTTTGGTATATATAAAATTTTTCTATAATTTTATATTTAAATCTAATTATAAATATTAAAAGTTAAATATATTATAATTAAAAGATAGTTTAAAATCAAGGATAATTTGATATTGAAAATAAAGATTATTTTGAGGCTAAAAGTATTTTAAAACCAGGATAGATGTTTTTGATTTAAAAAAGGAAGATTTTGAAATCATTTTGAAATCAAGATATAATTTTGTAAAATATTTGAATAAAAGTTAGTGGATACAAAACAGTGTTCCACTAGATTTTTCGTCGGTTCCATCCTACTTAGGATTCCATCCCTTTAACGGGCTCGCAGTGAATTCCATTCCACGAATAAAATGGACTTTAAGATGTCGGTGCTTTTCTAGAATGTTTAACAAAATTCATAGCTAAATTACTTATATTGAAATCTTTAAATCTTGATAATCTTGATACCCATGAGTCTTGAATCTTGATATCTTCGATCTTGAGTTTATCAGTTCTTGAATCTCTATACTGTACATTCTTCATTCTTTGGTTCCTGCATATACTACATATATATCTAAACAATAATGTTTGTATTTATATTTTATAATCTTATTCTAAGGTTGTTGTCATCAAAACAAACTTCTCAGGGACTAACAGTAAGATTTGGATATTTGGAAAAGTTAACACCGTATTTATTGGGCCTTTCCAATATTGGAAAAAATAAGAAAAACTTTTATGTTGACTGGAGCCCATGATATTTTTCGCATTTTGCATTTGAGGAAATACCTTCATAGCATAGTAATTGTGGTAGAGCCTATTCAATTTGGTGATTTTGATATAGAGCCAATCACGTCCCCTATTACTCGTTGCAGTGTAGAGTACGGAACTAGGAAGCTCCGAAAGAAACAAATTAGATTGGTCCAAGTACAACGGGAAGAAAATCCGGTGGAAGGCATGTGGACTTCTCATCCTATGCCTTTCTCTAGTAAATTTTCTCTCCAAAATTAGGATGTTAGTTGCTAGATTGGATAGTAGGAGATAGTTGCCACACTTTTTCACCGTTACTTTGCACTTATATAGCAGTTTTATGCACGCTTAGGGTATTTACATACATATTTGTGAAGCATGATCATGCACATATGCTAGGATTGAGCACATTATTAGTATCTATAGCACATAATCACATTGCACTTTGGTTGATCATATGATTATGTAGATAACTTGGTTGTAGAACATGAATATTATTACGCGTTACGATGTTCGCCCCTAAAAAGATTCCGAGACAAAATCCTTTTAAGGGGGCGAATGTCACACCCAGTAAATTCAACGCTAATTAAATAGGTAAATTAATATAAATTCAATTAATTAGGGTAGGTATAAAATGAAAATTTTATAAAATTTGGAATTTGACAATGAAAGTTATTCATTTTTTTTCGTAGCGAAACACCAATATGTTTCCATATATAATATGCTGAAAATGGAGCACTAACGAAGAAGTTATGGGTGTTTGAAGTTTTAAGATTTAAAATAGTTTAATTAGAATCAAATTCAAATGAGTATTTAAATTTAGATTTTGCATTCCAGAAACTAATTGCGATTAGACTTGGGGGTTGAGTAAACGTTAAATTAAACGGATAACGTTAAAAATTAATTAAGGAATAAAATAATATGGAATGAAAAATAATAAAACGCTCCTAAAATAATGGTGTAGTCGACAAGTGCGGCACAACCGGTTGACCCCTAACAGTTGACCAATTTATGAGGGGCTGTCGACCGTTACTACGCTGGCAGCTAGGGTTTTGTGATGTTAAACGCTCAGATTTATCCGCTTTTGACCTAACTTCATCCTACGGTTTCAACCGCTATAAATAAGTCCCTGAATCCTCACTTTTATTAATAAATATTTTGGTAACATCAACGAAGCTCTGTCAGTTTATCTCTTCCTAGATTCAGAAAAATTCATTAGGGTTTCAAGTAAGAAATCTTAATTTATCTTTGTTTAATTTGATTTCTAAACCTCTTCTCCTCCAACCTTTTTGAGTCTAATATATATATATATATATATATATATATTCCATGTTGTGTACATCAAAAAGAAGAGATCCGAAGGAGATTATAATAGGCGTTGCTAATGCAAAGAGAAGCAAAGCTAAGGACTAACTGGGAATGGAATTCTTAGTTTTTCTATTTTAGTAGTTCAATAATATAGTTTGTATTTGATATATGTCTTGGAGAGTTTTGGATTACGAATCATCATATTAAAAATCCACAAAATTCCTCCAAAGAAAATGTCAATTCTTAGGATTGGAATCTTAATAGTCTTATGTTAAAATCATGGAGTTCTGTGGATTTAATTAAGAAATGATGCGTAAAGGACGAATTTTTATTCGTAGCTTACAGCGCCTATTTCTATAAAATTTAATAGAAATTCCCATATCTAAATTCATGTAAAAGAAGTTGAATAGAGCATAGAATTGATTAAATTGTATGGTTCCATTTTTGGTTTCTTCCATTGTCTTAGTATGAGATATCTCGATTTAGATTATATATACAAGTCTATTTATTGCATTTTAGGACATGAGTATTGATTCCTTATTATGGATATTGGAATTTGGACATTATTGGAAAAATGGAAAAATAGGAAAGACTTGTATTATCATGGTAAAAAAGGAATTGACATTTAATGTTAGTTAGGGTGTAGTCACCACACACATAGAATAATAAATCCATATTTATTTATATAATAATTAGCGTAATAAACATATAATTATAACGTATAATTGTGCAGTTAATTATATAATAATTTTCATTAAATTCCCCTTAGGAAATTTGTTAATGTTTTAAGGCGTAATAAGGAAGATTCTTTATAAGGTCTTCATTAAGGAACCGTGAGATGAGTATTATATATATGGGGAGTATTTAAATTATGGCTAAGTTATAGGGATACAAGGTCAGTCAAAAGATATGCAGAAGTCTGCCCAGCTAATCTGGCCACCAACAGTGTGACTTTGGGAATAATGTGAGATATCTCCTATGATAAATATTTGTGATGATGTGTGGTTAGTCCCAGATTGTATAAGGTAAATCTACCCAACTCATCAGGCAAATAGTTCTTAAGAATAGCGAGAGTACTGTGAGAAGTCATTATGAGTATGGGTCATAATACAAAGGGCATTGCTTCAGGGTCTTGAGGCATCAAGTGTTTGTTCAAGGGCCCACATCTTTTTCTCAAATAAAGTATAAATAGCAAACGGGTTAGTCATTAGGCATGATCAGTTATATCTCGACGGGGGCCCGCTTTGGGATAATTACTTAGTGATTGTATAACTGTCCGCCTTTCCACAAAGAAATATTAAGTGGCTCAAGAGATTCCATACGATGTTAGCAAGATTAAGAACAGGTACTAATTAGTGAGCTCTGCCTAAATTAAGGCCATAAATGGTATTAATTGACTTGGGACTATCTCTTTGCATTGCTAGATTTTTGTGACGTTGGTTTTGAGTTATGGGATTAGGAAACCTCCCTCGATAATGGAAAGTATTAAGTGGTTGTTTGAGAACCCACATTATTTCCTTATATGAAGTATTAAATGGTTTAGATAGTAAGACATGTTCTTATTTAAATTATACTGCCCAAGTGCTGAAATTGTAAGGATCGAGATTTCTACTCACCGGACTCTTGTTGTTTTGACTTATTCCTCATTACAATACAAGTTAGAAAAGGAGTTAATGATGCTTGAAGATAATAAGAGTGAAGCTTGTGGTAGTTACTCATTTTGTATTATTTTCTATTGTCCCCATGATATGTAATTTTTGAACAAAATGTTGTAACAGTTGACTTTACGTAATGTTTTATGTTATTTGAAATGATTTGAAATAAATGGGTACTATTATGATATTATATTTTATTATTTTCTTTGTGAGTTCTGAATAAATAAATAAATAAGTAGACAACTTTGTTTCGTTAATTTTGCCAACAAAGAGACGGTTTTGGAATGGGCCTATGTCTTAACAGTTTAAGTGGACAACTTTGGAATGGAAAAACGATAAGAAAATCCGTCCATACCACCAAAATTAAGAAGGATTTTTTTATACATTTCATAAACTTAATTTTCATAAGTGATCTAATGAATATAAAATCAATCTTTTATTAACCCAAAATTTCCTTTCCAGATCCCAAGATCTCTTTCCAATTTATAACTTTAAGAAACCGCTCATTCGAAAATAATGTTCTTTATAAAATAATTTATTATTTTTTAGCACCATTTATAAACAATATTATTATTTAAAATGCATTATTAAAGTAACTTGAACACTAATTTAAATAGATTAATTAACATAAACACTATAAATAAAATGATTAATTAATTTAAAATCATTATTATAGAAAGATTAATTAACTTAAAATATCATTAATAAAATAATTTATTAACTTTAAATATCATTAACAAAATCAAAAATTAACTTTAAATAACTTTAATAAAATAACTAGATAACTTTAAATATCATTAATAGAATAACTAATTAACTTTAAATAACTTTAATAAAATAACCAATTAACTTTAAAACATCATTACTAAACGATTTGCTAACTTTAAAATATTAGAATTCAAATAATATTAAATTATCCATTTAAATATAGAAAACATTTCACTTTGAAGTATTATAAAGTTAAAGTAAATTTTAATCCATTTTCTTTCAAATTTGGAAAGAGGCCAAGCGAGCACAAACAACACTTAAGAAGGCTATCACTCATTTTCAGTTCAACAATCCAGATCCTAATCACTGATATTTACATACGCAACATATATGTAAATAAAATTAATAGTTAACAAATACATATAACACAATATTTATCCAAGTCAACTGACATGTAAATAAATGTCCAAATTAATAAAATAGCAGAACGGAAATTCATTCTGCTAAATAAAAGTCCAATATAAATTTATTTAATAGTAAATATAGCCGAATGGCATTTTATTCTACTAATGGAATGTCAATGATAAAATATAATTAACCAACTATGTAATTATTTTCTATCACTATTAATTTAACGATATTTTACACTTCAGAAATTGTGACAAATAATTTTATTAAGGTGTTATATTAGTTAATGTGAATCGGTTGTCGAAATCTGTGGATTAAGCGGACTTCGTATGGGTCCAATATGATTTTCCAAAGTTTTAAACTATTTATTACCAATAAATTTACAAAAAATGGATTAAACTTCCACTTGGCCCAAAGCCCGATATCCAAACTCAAACACCAAATTCCTCCTTCCCAAATCATATCCCAATTCCAAATTAAAATCCTCAAATTGCTTTCTCTCCTGAAATCCTAAACCCAACACAACATGCACCACGGTACAAGTGCACGTCCAATTCCGACTCCCAAACTCTGATCCACAACCGCTAACAAATCCTATTGCTCGATCTTATCCAACTCCACCCATCCCCTCGAACTATGATGCCCTCCTACGAAATCCGACCGTCCACCCTTACAAATCAAATGCGTGCCTAGGCATAACGCACGAACCCAGCCTTCCACCGCATCCTTCGACCACCATTGGCCAATGCCGCCTGCGCAAATAACCTCGCCCACAACCCTAGCACCTTCAGCTGCCACCCCATCCAACGCAATGAACCTCCGCCGCTGCATGCGCCAAAAAAAGTCAAACCTAAAATTCACGAGACTGAACCCTAACTCGACTTTGTTTGGCCACCACCGACCACCGTACCACCTCCAACAGCACCCATGCCTCCTTCTATTTCCAAGCTTCCTTTCAATAACCACCATTCGAAGCCAAGCCGCCAATATCCTTGGAATTTATTATATGAACAAATTATGATCATCTAGCAAGCAAGACACAACCACACCATCTGAAATCCTCCGACTAGCCTCAAAAATCATGATTCCCAACTACGAACATGACAGTATACTTCATTTGTCGATTCGTTCTAGTCGAAAAACCATCAACACACAACCTCTTACTATAATTGTAACGACCTATAAATTTTCGATGTTTTAATTTTGTTATTTTAATAATATTTTATGAGTTAATATTGAAAGAAAGAAAATTTTGCAATTTTATAATGGAATAATAATTAAATTTAAACTGAGACAATGTTAATACAAGTTAAGCGTCAACAATCTTAATGAAACTCCAATTCATTGTATTTAAACAGGCTATGCTTGGTTATAAAACTTAATATAAGTAACAAATGTAAACAATTAGTTATTGTACAAAATAGATAGTTAATGGTAATTAAATAAGATCAGTATCGTGTAAGGAATTGTAATATGTGTAGTATTAATGGTTACACTGATTTATAGTGGGACGTAAAAGGTAATAAATTAATGCTGTTTTGATAATAAACATTACTTAATGATTTTAATTTCGTAACGGAAGAGTGAGTGAGAATTTATGGAAAACATAAATCTATATTTAAGTAAACAAGAGTATATATTGAACAAATTTATGATAATTGGATAATGCAGTGTTAATGGAAATTAATTAGTGTTATATGTGGAATTTATACCTGGGTGGGTGAGTAGTAAACTTATAAAAGAAGAAGTAAGTAGTGACCATTTATTTAGGTCATTTATTCATTTAGTATATTAAATAAAAAAAAATTGGTAATCAAATCTCAATTAAGGGAAATTAAGTTGCACGTTAATTTGCAATAAAATCTAATAAATATTACATTAATATGGGATGTAGTACAAATGGTTAGGGACTTTTGTTAATTGAGTTTAAAACCTTAATTAATACGCGAAATTGACAAGATTCACATTTCTAAGTATAACCGTTGATACAAATCAAAGATGTATATAGAAATATTAATGTAATGAAATGTAAAATAATGTTAACTATGTTAGTTGAGTAATAATTGATTGAATATTTAGTTGTAATCGAATAAAATCAAATTTATTGGAATTAATTGCAATTAATTGGATTTATTGCAGTTGACATTTGAATACTGTATCTACTGAAATAATTGACACTAAGTTGATATGTGAATTTGCTTTTAGTTATTATAAATTTCTAAGGGATTAAAAATGACAAAAATCTACTAGTTTATAAATTTGTGCAGTTATGGTAGATGTGATTTGTCATTTGAAATGATTGACTCTATAAGATGTGATAAATGTTAATTTTAAATATAAAATGAAAATTGGTTGATTTAAGGAACCAAGATTTGTTAATTTATTTGAAATATTAAATTTAATAAGACTCGAATAACAAGGGTAAGAATTTAAATAGTGGATTTTGGAGTTTTTATTTTTATAATTTCTAAATATAATGAAATTGAAATTTGATATTGAAATGTAGATTTACATTGGAATTGATAAATTATCCAATCTAATTTTACATTTTAAATTTTGTTTAAATCATTGTAAATGTTTGATAAATATAAAGGTATTCAAATTTACAAATTTTAGAATTGGAATTTAAATTTTGGTTTAATCAATTAATTGTAAATTTATTTAATTAATATAAAAAATAGCCATTTTGGTCACTGACTCGGATTTCGACGAAACAAGTTTCATAGGATCCGTAACGGTGAATTATAATAGTGTTTCAAGTTTCGTAGCGATCGGACTTGTCGTTTGATCGTACGGACTCGAAACGCCTTGAAATTTATGCAATTGAAATCAATTTGGAAAATATTGTTTTCAGCATAACTTCTTCATACGATGCCACTTGGACCTGAAACTTTTTCCATCGCATTCGAAATATTTTAAAACATCTATTTTGATATATGGGTTGACTAAATTTCGTTCCGGAGTCAAAACGGACTTTTTTTGGGCCAATTATCGTTTAGCACGTCTATAATTCGGATCCAGTCCATTCTTTTCCAATTTTATCTATAAATACCCTGCTAAACCCTAGCGTCCGCCTATTCTAATTTATCTGCGCGTAAAATTTCATCAGCTCCTCTTTTCTTCAATGGATGCAAACCCTAGATCCGATTACAATCCAAAATCAAAGTCAAAAAATTCAAAGTCCTCAGAAAAATTTGAAAAAAATTATACGTCGTAGATCTCATCAATACAAATCTACGTCAAGTATTTGTTTCTGTAAATAATGCTCGAATTGTCCTGAAATCACGGTCAAAGTTCAAATTAGGGGTTTTCAATCAAGTCAGCGATTGGAGAAATTGATATATGGGTTTGATAGAGATTGTCGAGTGGAGCCGTACGGTGGTGGTCGCAGCCTCAATTGGTGGCCGAGGCATCGGAATTTAGTGAATTAGGGTTTCGAAACCCTAAAATATGGGCGGCGGCGCGACGATCTACGGTGCAGCAGAGGCGTGCGGCCTCAGGCCGAAGGTAGAGGAGGAGGAGCCGAGTTCAATGGCGATGGTGCCGTGGCCAACGGTGGCCGGTGGTGGCAAGGAAAGGCGGTCAAAGTTGCATGCGTATGAGTTCAAATTCTCTGGGCCGCGTGACGTGTAGTGCGGAAAGAAGGTAGATGCCGTTGTTGATGACGTGGCTTTGAGATATGTTAACGTGTTCTTTTTTTTTATTTTAGAATTTGTGTTTCAAATCACAATAATCGCTATAACTCTTACATACGAACTCCGTTTCACATGCAATTTTTTTTATTAGGATCGTAATAAAATTCCGGACATTTTGGCGCTGGTTTGGAAAGATTTGAAGACTGTCCAATCTTTGGGTTTAAATTGGATTTAAATTCAATTTAAATTCAAAAGGTGAGCGTTTTAACCCACTCACAACTTCTAAAGGTTCTTATGTTTGTTAAATTGATTTATGATGTGTTTAAAATTTTATTTGTAGCTGTTTGGCATATATTTCATCATTTTCTCAGTTAAATTGCATTCATTTAATTTACGCGTTATTTAATTCATTATTGCATTTAAAACTATCAGTTAATTGATTAATTAATTTATTCATTGCATTAAAACTGTCAGTTAAAATTTTAGTAAAATTTATTATTGCATATAACCTGCTAGTTAAATTTATTTATTATTGCATATAAACTACAGTTAAATAGTTATTTAACTCATTATTGAAAAATTAACTGTCGGTGATTAATTATTATTTATTGATGTGATTGTTTGAATTTGGATGGTGATGTGATAAATGGATGTATGATTTTGATGGATGAATGTATTTTTATTTATATTAATTGCAAGTTATTATGCATTTTCATCTCATTCGGGATTGCGGTTTGAAATGATATACAACTGCACTTTTATCTTTAAAATGTGGATTGAAATGATAAATATCCGTATCACTTGACCATAGGATAGAAAATTTTATACATGCACCGCGGTATATATATATATATATATATATATATATAATTATTTTTGAAATGATTTCTATGCTTTGGATAGGATACGGTTTAATAAATACTAAATTTTGATATTATATAAATATTACTTTATATATATAGTTAAATTTTTGAATTTAAGCTATGTATAAATCTGTTAAATAGAACAAATAAGTTGAATAATGGAGTTTGATAATTTATAATATATGGTCAAGTACAGGTTTAAGATATGGTGTATATATATAGAGTTTTAATGATTTAAACCAATTAAGATTAGAAGGTAAACTGGAAATTTATTTGGAATTGAGCTTATTTAAAAATTAAACTCCATAAGTTGATGTAAAACTTATTAAACTTGAAATTTTAAAGGTATGATATTTATATCTGAATTTTTAAATGAATAATTCTAGTATAAATAAATGGAATGAAATATTTAGTGTTAATAAATTGGGTTTTATTTTAAATGGTTATGGATCTATTATGTAAACATTTCAAAACTAAATAATAGGACAATGAATTGTTGAATAGAAATTCCCAAACTCAGTTTTGAAATTTATTAAATACTCAAAGTTTGAATATATTGAAATCGAAGTGTTTTTGAAACTAAAAGTGAATCTAAATTTATGGGGTTTAGACCTAAAATTTTAAATGAATAAAAATTGTGAAGTCGCGGAAATTATTTTTAAAGTAATTTTAAATTCAAACTATTTTATTCTATATACTGTTGAATATCCAAACCATTCAAGTTTTAGAAGTTATGGTTTTAAAGCTATGAATTTCGAAGTATTATGTTTTGAAAGTTATAATTCAAATGTTTGGTTTCCAGATATTGTAAAGTTTAAAGCGGTATGATTTTGGAAAAGAAATATATTTGAAATAAAAATGATATTATTGATTTGGGTTTTATAAAAATAATATCAAAATGAGTTGTTTTGGAAATGAAAATGATATCGTATTAATGGGTTTTGAAATGGATAATTATATTCTGGTTTTAAAGTATAAATTATTTTTAAATGACCGCGGTGTTATAATAACATTTGCTTGTTAAAGAGATAGGGATCGGAAGTTGTCATACTCTCTGCCAACTTCGAAAACCACTTTAACAACCGTGTACGCGGTGGAGATTTCAGAATGAAGTAGGATGGTGGCGGCGTTTCCTATGAGATAAATACGTGGACCCAACTCCCGTGAGTTGGCATAAGGTGGCTAAAACAGAAGCGATCGATGGGTTAATAAGGTAGCACCTTTGGACGGACACTTCCCTGCGATACTATACTCTAACTTTGGATTAATTCGGTGACCACCTTCACTTTTGATTTCTTTGATTTGGGGGAGTTCGTTCGAGGTGGGCTGTAGCTGCGCGCTACGCGTTACCACCGACCCGGAAGCATAATTGGTATATCTACCCTGGCATTTCCTAGTTGTGCCGTGTCACCTAACCTATCGCGCCTTGTACGAGTTTGGATTTCTCCCGTAGCCCGTGTGGTATCCTCTGGCGGCTTCCCAATCAGGAGGGACTATGATATTGGATGGACTACTGGGACTATTACGTGTTAAGGTGGAAAATGTAAAGCCTTAACGCTATTTAAAAGTAAGTTTATTTTACTAATAGACACTATTATAATAGCGAAATATACTACATAGTAAATAGTTTAACGGATCCTTAGGATATGTAAATCCCGAGCATCTCTTGAATTACTGCACTCATATTTATTTATGTTGATTTAACTTACATAAGATCTTTTAGTTCTGACTCGAGTGTTTTGTCTTTTCAATTCGCTCGGGTCAGTCCGAGCATTTCAGGATCGAAGGCTTTATTTCTGGAGGACGAAGACTTTATTATTATTATTATATTATATTGTTCCACTACACAATGTATTCCGCTGCATCGATTTTCATTCGTTGGTATGTGCAACTCTGATATATATTGTATAAGTAAAATGAAATATTTTGTAAACAGCTTCATGAACTGTATATTTGATTATTATATTTTATCCTTCCGCTGTGAGATTCTGTTTTGTTTTATTTCTTTCTTGTTTTCTGATTTACCCCATAACATTCCGCCCTTCCATATGGTTTGAATTGACATGTGTGTCGATTTAAAGCGTGCGATAAGGCAGGACGTTGGTATCAGAGCTTTGGTTTAGCGATAAAACTTACTTTGTGGGGTTTGACTCTTTACTAATAGGGTAGTAATACCCTATGGGAGTCGCTGAGTGTATATATATGAGAGAGCGTATTTGTTAGTGTTATAAAAAGGTTTTGATATTGTGTTAATTTGTTCCGTTTCGTATTTATAAATTCTGGTTGATGCATGGGACGCTATGACATCAATAGGAATTTCTAAACACTTAATAGGATAAACCGACACAATATTCGTTTTAATATAGGTGAATGAAATAATTTTGCCTAGTATATTTTCTATATATATATAAAATAAACTTTATAAAGATTTTATTGGTTGTTAGGAATAAAATTTATAAATAATAGGCAAAATAAGATTGAAAATAAAATCAATGAAATTTGAAAATTTTAGAACTTAAGTTCCGGGGCTTTGAAAATTTCTTTCAATTGATTTTAGAATATTATAATAATAGTATTTAGAAGTATTTTCTGATATAAATATTTCAATACAATCTGAAAGAATTGTTTTAAGAAGAATTTGGAAAAAATTTAAGTTCTGTACTTCCCTCTTTGTCACTGGAAAATAATTTCGGTGATGAGTGCACGCATCATCGACGTTCATTTTCGAGTTTCGAAGTGGGAAGGCCACTGTAGTAGTGTTACTGTAGATTGATTTTGATAAACAAGTATAAATTTTAAATTGTTTCAAATATAATTGGATATAAATTTTAAGTATTTATTTATTTTTCTAAAATGATTTAGAATTAAACCCGGTATTTAATTCTTAAGTTTCCATTTATTAATAGTTTAATTAATGTAGTGAAACAAAATTTAACTAATAAATTGAAACCCTAAATGAAATAAGAAATTTAATGCTAGGTTATAATGGAATTAAATGAAATTTGAAATTAGTAACCTATGAAATAAAGGATATAATTATGGAACATTAAATTAATTAGAAGAAATAGAATAAAACTTATATAACTTTCAAACCTCATTCTTAAAAACATATATATGACTTACCAAATATTAAAAGTTGAAATGTTAATAAGAGAATGTAGTAGATATTATACAAGAAATAAACTTGAGGTAATGATGGTAATTAATGAAATTCTTCAATAAGTACGGATTTGATGTTGTAATTGTTGAAAACTTAAGTTATAATTGAAATTTTACTATATTTAAAGTATAATTAAAGGTAAGTATTATAAAAATATGATTATAAACTTAAGTAAATAAAATGGAATGCTACTATAATAAGTAAGCAACTAGAAACTTAAGTAAACACACGAAATTAAGAAGTAATGAATGAGTGAATATGATGCAGTAAAGAAGAAACTTACATGACATTAAAATAAAAAAATGAATATTGCAAGTAATAAATGAATGTAATATTATAAAAGGAAAATTTACATGGTATGAATAAATGACAATAAATAATATTAACTTGATCTATTGTTGGATTTGTTATTTGTTTTGGTTTATTGGTTGTTTGGATAGGGATACTTCAAAATTGGTTGGATGAATGAATAATCTATTTAGCTTCATCAAAGATTGTTGAGTAAATGGTGCGCTTAATAGTTTATTTTCATCCTGTACAATCTGAAGCTTTGAACCCTATTTGTTTTGTTTGATATGAATGAATGGTTGATTATATTAATTCTATGGGATGGTTGTTTGCTGTGGTTGCAATTGGTTGTTGTTGTATTGGTTTGGTTGGTTGTAATTAAAACAACTTAAATATTTCATGTTATAAAATTATTAACTCTTTTGGATTTTTATAAGTGAAATGCAGGTTATGGAAGCAATTGCTACTGCATTTGGTGTCATAATTAAGCGTTGTTTGCCCGACAAATAGGTACGGTTTCGGATTTCGATTTATAGCACTATTATATTATTTTCCCGAGTTGGGATATATATTATTTTGAAAAATATATGATATATATTGTTATATCTAATATTATATTTTCTCACGAGCCTCTCCGTACAAAGGAGACTATGCCAAAACTTTCCGAAAATTTTGGACTTAGAATTTTTTTTTAAAAAAGGGTTTAAATGGGTATGAATTGGTACATTTTGTTTTAAATTATTTTATTTTGTAAACTTATTTGTTTTTAATATTTTAAGTAAGATATATTTCTTATTTTTCCTTTTCCCTTCTTTTTCCTTTTCGGAGACGAAAAGTTTTGAGTGGGGGAGAGTGTAACGTCCCATAAATTTTCGATGTTTTAATTTCGTTATTTTAATAATATTTTATGAGTTAATATTGACAGAAATAAAATTTTGCAATTTTATAATGGAATAATAACTAAATTTGAATTGAGACAATGTTAATACAAGTTAAGTGTCAACAATCTTAATGAAACTCCAATTCATTGTATTTAAACAGACTATGCTTGGTTATAAAACTAAATATAAGTAGCAAATGTAAACATTTAGTTATTGTATAAAATAGATAGTTAATGGTATTAATGGTTACACAGATTTATAGTGGGGTGTAAAAGGTAATAAATTAATGTTGTTTTGATAATAAACATTACTTAATGATTTTAATTTCGTAACGGAAGAGTGAGTGAGAATTTATGGAAAACATAAATCTATTTTTAAGTAAACAAGAGTATATAATGAACAAATTTATGATAATTGGATAATGCAGTGTTAATGGAAATTAATTAGTGTTATATATGGAATTTATACCTGGGTGGGTGAGTAGTAATTATAAATGAAGAAGTAAGTAGGTGACCATTTATTTAGATCATTTATTCATTTAGTATGTTAAATAAAAAAAATTTGGAAATCAGATCTCAATTAAGGGAAATTAAGTTGTATGTTAATTTGAAATAAAATCTAATAAATATTACATTAATATAGGATGTAGTACAAATGGTTAGAGATTGTCAAATTTGGTAAAAAGGGATTTGACTTAGGAAATTTTGTTAATTGAGTTTAAAACTTTAATTAATATGTGAAATTGACAAGATTCACATTTTTAAGTATAACGGTTGATACAAATCTAAGATGTATATAGAAATATTAATGTAATGAAATGTAAAACAATGTTAACTATGTTAAGTAATAATTGATTGAATATTTAGTTGTAATTGAATAAAATCAAATTTATTGGAATTAATTTGCAATTAATTGGATTTATTGCAGTTGACATTTGAACACTGTATCTACTGAAATAGTTGACACTAAATTGATATGTGAATTTGCTTTTAGTTATTATAAATATCTAAGGATTAAAAATGACAAAAATTTACTAGTTTATAAATTTGTGCAGTTATAGTAGATGTGATTTGTCATTTAAAATGATTGACTCTACAAGATGTAATAAATGTTAATTTTAAATATAAAATGAAAATTGGTTGATTTAAGGAACCAAGATTTGTTAATTATTTGAAATATTAAATTTAATAAGACTCGAATAACAAGGGTAAGAATTTATATAGTGGATTTTGGAGTTTTTTATTTTTATAATTTGTAAATATAATGAAATTGAAATTTAATATTGAAATGTAGATTTACATTGGAATTGATAAATTATCCGATCTAATTTGACATTTTAAATTCAGTTTAAATCATTGTAAATGTTTGAGAAATATAAAGGTATTCAAATTTACAAATTTTAGAATTGGAATTTAAAATTTGATTTAATCAATTAATTGTAAATTTATTTAATTAATATAAAAAATAGCCATTTTGGCCACTGACTCGCATTTCGACGAAACAAGTTTCATCGGATCCTTAACGGTGAATTATAATAGTGTTTCAAGTTTCGTAACGATCAGACTTGTCGTTTGATCGTACGGACTCGAAACGCCTTGAAATTTATGCAATTGAAATCAATTTGAAAAATATTGTTTTCAACATAACTTCTTCATACGATGCCATTTGGACCTGAAACTTTTTCCATCACGTTCGGAATATTTTAAAACATCTATTTTGAAATATGGGTTGACCAAATTTCGTCCCGGAGTCAGAACGGGCTTTTTTGGGCCAATTATCGTTTAGCACGTTTATAATTCGGATCCAGTCCATTCTTTTCCAACTTTATCTATAAATACCCTGCTAAACCCTAGCCTCCGTCTATTCTCATTTATCTGCGTGTAAAATTTCATCAGCTCCTCTTCTTCTTCAAAGATGCAAACCCTAGATCCAATTACAATCCAAAATCAAAGTCAAAAAATTCAAAGTCCTCAGAAAAATTTGAAAAAATTATATGTCGTAGATCTCATCAATACGAATCTACGTTAAGTATTTGTTTCTGTAAATGATGCTCGAATCGTCCTGAAATCACGGTCAAAGTTCAAATTCGGGGTTTTCAATCAAGTCAGCAATTGGCGAAATTGATATATGGGTTTGATAGAGATTGTCGGGTGGAGCCATACGGTGGTGGTCGCAGCCTCAATTGGTGGCTGAGGCATCGGAATTTGGTGAATTAGGGTTTCGAAACCCTAAAATATGGGCGGCGGCACGACGATCTATAGGGCAGCGGAGGCGTGCGGCCTCAGGCCGAAGGTAGAGGAGGAGGAGCCGAGTTCAATGGCGATGGTGCCGTGGCCAACGGCGGCCAGTGGTGGCAAGGAAAGGCGGTCAAAGTTTCGTGCGTATGAGTTCAAATTCTCTGGGCCGCGTGACGTGTAGAGCGGAAAGAAGGTAGATGCCGTTGTTGATGACGTGGCTTTGAGATATGTTAACGTGTTCTTTTTTTATTTTAGAATTTACGTTTCAAATCACAATAATCGCTATAACCCTTACATACTAATTCCGTTTCACATGCGATTTTTTTTGTTAGGATCGTAATAAAATTCCGGACATTTTGGTGCCGGTTTGGAAAGATTTGAAGACTGTCCAATCTTTGGGTTTAAATTGGATTTAAATTCAATTTAAATTCAAATGGTGAGTGTTTTAACCCACTCATAACTTCTAAAGGTTGTTATGTTTGTTAAATTGATTTATGATGTGTTTAGAATTTTATTTGTAGCTGTTTAACATATATTTCATCATTTTCTCAGTTAAATTGCATTCATTTAATTTACGCGTTATTTAATTCATTATTGCATTTAAATTTGTCAGTTAATTGATTAATTAATTTATTCATTGCATTAAAACTGTCAGTTAAAATTTTAGTAAAATTTATTATTGCATATAACCTGCAAGTTAAATTTATTTATTATTGCATATAAACTATAGTTAAACAGTTATTTAACTCATTATTGAAAAATTAACTGTCAGTAATTAATTATTATTTATTGATGTGATTGTTTGAATTTGGATGGTGGTGTGATAAATGGATGTATGATTTTGATGGATGAATGGATATTTATTTATATTAACTGCAAGTTAATATGCATTTTCATCTTATTCGGGATTGCGGTTTGAAATGATATACAATTGCATTTTTATCTTTAAATTATGGATTAAAATGATAAATATCCGTATCACTTGACCATAGGATAGAAAATTTTATACAGGCACCGCGGTATATATATATATATATATATATATATATATATAATTATTTTTGAAATGATTTCTATGCTTTGGATAGGATACGGTTTAATAAATACTAAATTTTGATATTATATAAATATTATTTTATATATATACATATATAGTTAAATTTTTGAATTTAAGCTATGTATAAATCTTTTAAATAGAATAAATAAGTTGAATAATGGAGTTTGATAATTTATAATATATGGTCAAGTACAAGTTTAAGATATGGTATATATATAGAGTTTTAATGATTTAAACCAATTAAGATTGGAAGGTAAATTGAAAATTTATTTGGAATTGAGCTTATTTAAAAATTAAACCATAAGTTGATGTAAAACTTATTAAACTTGAAATTTTAAAGGTATGATATTTATATCTGAATTTTTAAATGAATAATTCTAGTATAAATAAATGGAAGGAAATATGTAGTGTTAATAAATTGGGTTTTATTTTAAATAGTTATGGATCTATTATGTAAACATTTCAAAACTAAATAATAGGACATTGAATTGTTGAATAGAAATTCCCAACCTTAGTTTTGAAATTTATTAAATACTCAAAGTTTGAATATATTGAAATCGAAGTGTTTTATTGAAACTAAAAGTGAATCTAAATTTATGGGGTTTAGACCTAAAATTTTAAATGAATAAAAATTGTGAAGTCGTGGAAATTATTTTTAAAGTAATTTTAAATTCAAACTATTTTATTCTATATACTGTTGAATATCCAAACCATTCAAGTTTTAGAAGTTATGGTTTTAAAGCTATGAATTTCGAAGTATTATGTTTTGAAAGTTACAATTCAAATGTTTGGTTTCCAGATATTCTAAAGTTTAAAGCAGTATGATTTTGGAAAAGAAATATATTTGAAATAAAAATGATATTATTGATTTGGGTTTTATAAAAATAATATCAAAATGAGTTGTTTTGGAAATGGAAATGATATCGTGTTTATGGGTTTTAAAATGGATAATTATATTCTGGTTTTAAAGTATAAATTATTTTTAAATGACCGCGGTGTTATAATAACATTTGGTTGTTAAAGAGACTGGGATCGGAAGTTGTCATACTCTCTGCCAACTCCGAAAACCACTTTAACAACCGTGTACGGTGGAGATTTTAGAATGAAGTAGGATGGTGGCGGCGTTTCCTCTGAGGTAAATACGTGGACCCAACTCCCGTGAGTTGGCATAAGGTGGCTAAAACAGGAGCGATCGACGGGTTAATAAGGTAGCACCTTTGATCGGACACTTCCCTTCGATACTATACTCCGACTTTGGATTAATTCGATGGCCACCTTCACTTTTGATTTCTTTGATTTGGAGGAGTTTGTTCGAGATGGGCGGTAGCTGCGTGTTACGCGTTATCACCGACCCGGAAGCGTAATTGGTATATCTACCCTGGCATTGCCTAGTTGTGTCGTGTCACCTACCCTATCGCGCCTTGTACGAGTCCGGCTTTCTTCCGTAGCCCATGTGGTATCCTCTGGTGGCCTCCCGATCAGGAGGGACTATGATATTGGATGGACTACTGGGACTATTACGTGTTAAGGTGGAAAATGTAAAGCCTTAACGCTATTTAAAAGTAAGTTTATTTTACTAATAGACACTATTATAATAGCGAAATATACTACATAGTAAATAGTTTAACGGATCCTTAGGAGATGTAAATCCCGAGCATCTCTTGAGTTACTGCACTCATATTTATTTATGTTGATTTAACTTACATAAGATCTTTTAGTTCTGACTCGAGTGTTTTGTCTTTTTAATTCGCTCGGGTCAGTCCGAGCATTTCACGATCGAAGACTTTATTTCTGGAGGACGAAGACTTCATTATTATTATATTATATTGTTCCACTACACACTGTATTCCGCTGCATCGATTTTCAATCGTTGGTATGTGCAACTCTGATATATATTGTATAAGTAAAATGAAATATTTTGTAAACAGCTTCATGAACTGTATATTTGATTATTATATTTTATCCTTCCGCTGTGAGATTCTGTTTTGTTTTATTTCTTTCTTGTTTTCTTATTTACCCCATAACTTTCCACCCTTCCGTATGGTTTGAATTGATACGTGTGTCGATTTAAAGCATGTGATAAGGCAGAACGTTACAATAATTAACTCATATCACGTGCCATACTGACTAAACCCCACCCAACTATTTTAAAAAAATGAAAACCAAACCTATCTTCACTGGTGAATACATCGACAAATTTTGAACAGAGAAGGAGATGCTGATTTTTGAAGGTGGGATGGAGGATGGTTATTTTCATTTTTGAAAGAACAGAGAAGTAAAGAAGAAGAGATTGGTGCCTGCAATCAAGTTCCTCTGTGTACAAGTTTTCAACTAATAGTAAGCCTATAATTTTCATTTCCAAGAAAATATAAATAAGAATATGATTTTTAAAACATTTTTTTAACCATGATTTTAATATTCAAAGTGATTAATTTGTAGGTCGTTATAATTATTCAACCATGTAATTATTTTTTATCACTATTAATTTATAGATATTTTACCCTTCAATAATTCTGACTACACCGTGGTGTTCTATTAGTTTATAAGAACTAGCCATTGAAATCCATGGGTTAAACGGACTTCGTATGGGTGCAATAGGATTTTTCAAAGTTTTGAACTATTTATTACCAATAAATTTACTAAAAATGGATTAAACTTCCACTTATCCTAAAGCCTAATACCCAAAATCAAACACCAAACTCCTCCTTCCCAAATCGTATCCCTATTTCAAATCAAAATCCCCAAATTGCTTTACCTCCTAAAATCCCGAACCCATTACAACATGCACCACTGTGCACGTGCACGTCGAACTCCGACCCCTCGAACGTCGATCCACCACCGTCCACAAGTCCCGCAACTCGAGCTGATTTAAATCCACCCATTCCCTTGAACTTGGTCCTTCCAATGGAATCTGACCGTCCTCCCCTAAACATTTGAACGCTCACCCAAGCATAATGCATGAATGCGACCATTAACCTCCTCCTTCGACCACCATTGGACAAAGCCTCCAACGCATATCAAATTGCCACATACCCTAGCAACTCCAACCGCCACCCCATCCAAAGTGATGCACGTCTGTAACGACCCGTATTTTAACTAGTTTAAATTTTGAAATTTAGATGATTATTGGATCAATATGAGTAGAAATATAAATATAAGGATCGATAACATTAATTTATTGAATAATTCAATTGGCTTAAATTTAATATAGAAGATTGGTTGAATAATTGAATTACGAATTTAATACGAGCAAGAATAGTATCAGAAATTGATTCAAATTTCTTTTTAAATACGAATGAAGATTTTTAATTCTTAAAAGTGTATTAAAATGTGAATAATTTAAAATTTGGAATTTTGTACATTAAATATCGTATATTTTCAAAATAATAATGATTTTATTTTTATTTATAGCCCAAAACACGTCTATTCCAGCAAGTCAAACCCACGTCCCTTTTTCATTGCGTATATCGCTCCCTCCCCCTTTTTCTTCTAATCGAGATTTGCAGAAAAAAAGAGGCTGATCAAACTAATAAAAAGGGAGACCTGATCATACTAAAAAAAATCAAATCAAATTCAATTATTCGAAGATCGTGAGGGGCAGTGAGCGTCGATCTTCATTTGCCGCAAGCAGGCTTAGCCGAAGCACGATGGTCGAGAGTCGCGGCCACCTGGAGGCTGATTGTAGGATCGTGCTTACGATGCAGATTTGGTGATTAGGGTTTTAAGGAAGATCGAGATTCGCGACAGTTGTTGGAGGCACGCTCGCACGCGACATCTGGAAGGAAGGTAGCTTAAGGTGTTCGGTCGAAGGGCGTTCATGCGGTAGGGCAACGTTGTGCTTGGTGGCTCGTGAGCGCGAGCTAGTGGGAGAGCGAAGGCGACAGTGCATGGTTCTGTGTGAATGGATTAAGGCGATGATGTGCAGTTGCGATTTGTTGGCGACGAGCGTGTGCAAGCTGGAGGGATGGAGGCGAGGTATTGGACGATGACATAGCTAGGATTCAGCTGTAAGAGGTTAGGGTCGTTTTTTTTCCTTTGTAAATTAAGTTGTTAATTAGGGTTTTAATTATATCGTCATTAATTAATTCGTAATTTGTGCATACGAGATCTGTTCAAGTGCAACGAGTTTCAGGAGATTCGTATCAACATTGTCTACATCTTGGAGTGGCAGTGAAATTTATTTGAAGCTGGAAATTATTTTCAGTTTCAAATAGAAAAGGTGAGTGTTTTTATACGCTCGTGATTTGCTAAATTATTTTTATGTTAGTTAAACTGAATGCTTAAGTGATTTAAATTTATTAGTAGCTGTTAATAAATTTATCTAACATCTAAATTGACATCCAAAATTTATTGATAGAATTTGAATTGACAATTAAATTGATTTAGAATTAAATTGCTAGTAAAATTCCTAATTTTTGATAATTAGTTTAATTGTTGATGCATTGGCTGTTATGGATATTGGTTGCAAATGGATGTTACTGGTTGATATGTGTTTGATTGGATGTTGAACTACTATTTTTATATATTCTGCTGTTATCCTGTATGTTATTTACGGCATATACTGTAAACTGAATTATTTCGAATAAATTAGGAAATAGGTTGAAAAGATATATACCTATGGCATATATTTGAATTTAAGTAATATGTCCATCCTTGAAATTAAATTAAAATAATTATCCACCTGGCCATAAGGTTAGAAAATTATATACGGACACCAGGTTGGTTAAATTAAATGATTTTAAAAGTTGTTTTGAAATTATTTAAATGAATTGATTTTTAGAATAAAATCAAATTTATGGAAATTGAACTATTTTGAAATGAGAGCTCGAAATGTTGGAATTTAAACGTGATAAACGAGATTGTTTAATTAATCAAAGTTTAAATTTTAAGTTATAAATGAAATACGTTGTAAATTTCAGAAATGGATTTGTTTTAAAAGATTGGTTTTTTATTCGATATTTGAATATTTCTAAGAAAAATTGATGCGAAATGATATTTAAATTTGAGTTGAAAATTGGAAGCTTGGATTTAAAAAAAATGGTATTGGAAGTAAATTTGATTTAAGTGTTTAAATCGATAGTTTGAAACCGAATTTGGAATTGGAACTGAGATTGGAAATTTATTTGAAATTAAAATCAATTGAAATTGGAAGTGGGAATTTATTTGAAATTGGAAATTTATAGTAATTTGGAACTGAAATTAATTTGAAATTGGGATTTAAATTTATTTGGGAAATAGAAATTGAAAGTGAAAGGAATTTGTGAATTTAAATCGAAATTGATATGGGATCGAAATTTATTTGAGTTGAAATCGGAATTAAATCGATTAAATCGAAATGGAATTTGAAATTGTTTTGGGTAGGAAATTGGGAAGTTAACCGGTTTGACTTTGGAATTATTTTAATTAATATTTTAGTATAAATGTTTTTAAATCTATATTCTTTAAATATTTCAATTATTTTGATTTTCCAAACAATTTTTCCATATAAACTATTTTATATTCAAATTTATTTTCGATTAAACTATTTAGATATTTTCTCTTATACTATTTTAACTATTTAACTAATTTAAAACTATTCTCTAAAGTCCAAACTGGTTAAAGGGTGGAATTGCTTATTTTAAATCTTGGATTTAAATGCGAATTGGGTTAAAGTGAATTATAATCAAAAACTGTAATTCGAATCAAGTTTTGAAGTAAAATCGATATATCGTGTTGAATTTACATTTTGAGTAAATACGATGATTTCGAAATGGATATGATTTTTGAGTAAATATGATAATTTCGGAATAGATTTGATTTTTGGGAAGCTAATATGATATTTTGATATCAAACACGAATTGTTTTGAAATGTAAAAGAACCAACCGACGTGTCAAATGATGATTGGCTGTTAAAGAGACCAGGGCCTCTTATTGGCATACTCTCTGTCAATATTGGGACCACTTTAGCAACCGTGTAAGCGGTGGATGATATCCAGAATGTAGTGGTTGAATTGGCGACGTTTACTGGAATGAAGTAAGAAAACGATGATGGATTGCTTTGACATTCGTGTCATAATTGAAATGACTAAAATAGGAGCCTATGTCTGGCCATTGAGGTTAGCTACCTCTAGCGACGTTGATCCCTCGTATTACTATTTTGGTTTCGGATTCGATGGGTGCACCTTATTTGTCGTTTGGATTGATTGTCCCGGTCGGCCACGGATGGGTTACGACCAGCCATAAAGGGTAAACTGGTAGAATCCTACCATGGGCATTTCCTCACGTGCCTTGCCATATTTATCCCTATACGAGCCCATTACGATTTAGGTATAAAACTGTAAAAATGTGTTAAGGTGGATCAATGTAAAGCCTTAACGCTATTTTGATATTTATCTTGCTAATAGACATTATCTATTATAGCGTATACTATTATATATAAATAGTTTAACGGATCCTTAAAAGATGGAAAATCCCGTAACATCTCTTAAGTTATTATGCTCATATTGTGATATTGATTTGACTGACATAAGAGTATTTTAGTCCTGACTCGAGTGTTTTGT
Organism: Allium cepa; assembly: GCA_030765085.1. Lineage (NCBI taxonomy): Eukaryota > Viridiplantae > Streptophyta > Magnoliopsida > Asparagales > Amaryllidaceae > Allium > Allium cepa. Next base: position 645,000,648 of record CM060939.1, on the reverse strand, counting down.
TTTTTTCATTACGCTCGGGTCAGTCCTGAGGTTTTCAGTGTGTTGAAGACTATTCTCTGGGGACGAAGATGAAGTTTTGGTATGTTACTATTATTATTACCCCGCTCACGCTATTCTGTTGTATTGATTATTTATTCCTGATGTGTAGATATAACTCTGATAAGTGTGTTTAGATTATAATCAGATGTATAGTTTTGAATTGTTTATTTGATAATTATATTTTATCGTTTCCGTTGTGAGGTTCTATGTTTTGTTTTCTTCTTCTCTTCTTATGTTTCTTACTTAACCACATTGATTATCTACGTTTCGGATTGTTTTAATCTGATATGTGTGGATTATTGTCGATTAAACCCTTCCGAAATGTGGGTCGTCGCAACGTCTGCCGCCACCATAACCCAAAAAAGTCAAACCCAAAATTTAAGAGACCAAACCTTAACTCGATTTCGTTCGGCCACCACCGACCGCCGCACTACCTCCAACCGCACCTACGCCTCTGCCTAGTTCAAAGTGTCTTTCTAATCAGCACCATTCGACCCCAAGCCCCCTATAACGCTGGAATCTATTAGATGACCAAATTTTGATTATTTAGCTACCACGACATAACCACACCACTTAATATCCTACGGTTAGCCTTAAAAATCATGATTTCCAGCTATGAACATGACTGTATACTTTGTTCATTGATTCGTGCTAGATGGAAAATAGTTGACACTCGACCTCTTACTGTAATTAACTCATATCTCCTGCCAAGATCAACTATACCTCACCTGACTATTTTTGTAAAAAACTACAGACTAAACCTAATAACTTCACTGTTGAACACATTGACAAAATTTTGAACGGGGAGGGAGATGTTGACTTTTGAAGGTGAGATGGAAGATAGTTATTTTCATTTTTCAAAAGAACAGAGGAGTAAAGAAGAAGAGAATGTATCCTATGATCAAGTTCCACTATGTACAAGTTTTCATTCATAGGTAAGCCTATAATTTTCATTTTCAAGCAAATATAAATAAGACTATGACTTTTAAAATAATTATTTAAACTTGATTTCGTTATTAAAATCAAACTATTAACACATGCACAACATTCCTTATTTTATCAAAATATACTTAAATAAAGAATGAATTCCCCACCTACCACATGATTAGAAGTGCTTCAAATTTTAGTCTTTGAGTGAAGTAAATATATTTTTAGTTTTATAAAGATGCAAGATTTATAAAATGTATGAAGTATGAAAAATGAAATATATGATAAGAAGAGTGTTTGTGTGTATAAGATAGAATAAAAGCAAAGAAGGCTAAAGACAAATTTACCCTTAAATCAAAATTTCAACCTTGCCATCATTTCCTAAAACATCAAAGTACAAAGCATTAGAAAATATGTTGGATTCTAGAGTAATTGTGACGCCTCACCTCTATACTCACAATAACAAAGGTTATTATAAGGAATAACATCTTCTATTGCGAAGAGTAAGGCTTGTTAGAAGCGACAATCCGTAATTTATGCCTTAGACGAGTATTGATTACATCGATAGGAGTTATGTAAATTACACCCAACGATATGTATTCAATCCAAATCTAAAACGAAACTACGGTGGATTAAGAAGAATTCAGGATAACTCATAATAACAACAACAAAGATAAGTATAATCACATCAGAATAGAAATATCAGATATAGTGGAAGACAAGTCTGGATACATGCTACAACAATCGATGATTCACATGAACCAAATGTACATATACATAGACATCAACATACATGAGATGAGAGTCAATACACCAAAAGTAACACCTCGAACCCAAAACAAAAGATGAGGTGAAATCCCAAAAGCTGAAGCAGCACCTGAATCATAGATAGCGATCACCTTGAAATAACTCGGTCTGACCCGAGTATTATTTAAAAGAAAATAATAAACGGATCAATCTAATCTAAACTCAGAGATAAGTTTATGAAAACAACACTTAAGCAAATTAATTATAATCTCGAATGACACTATTCGTCAAAAATAATCAACATAGTTTAAATGAAGAAATCTCATTAAACACCATCAAAATCAACTCTCAAATTCATAATTGAATTCAAAACAGCAATACGCAAAATTCTAGAAATCAAAATTAGATAGCTAGAAAAATCAGCATAAAAGTGGATTGATCCCAGCAAATGGCTAGTCTAAGCTACGCCGCACGTGCATCTTATATGGCCGAAGCCTACCAAGTACTATCATCATAATATTTGGCGCCCATCTTATGACCCGAATCCAACAAATACCCCAAAGGTCTAGTACTGGTAATTGACCAGAAGGTCCATCATAGTGGCTTGAAAGCCCAACAAAGTCATCAAAATCATCAAACAGCGGCTCCACGACATATATTTCAATTAACGAGTACGGAATTAACCGAATTAGTAAAAGCGTGGTTCCATATTCCGCACTTTTGCTAAATTGTTTAAATCTCTTCATCTTTTCCTTGAAAGTGCAAAATTGTGTATATTTATATAAATAAAAATTTACATTCTCAAATGGACAAGTTCGGAATTAACCGAATTAGTAAAAGTAGTGGTTCATAGTCCTTAATTTTACTGAAGCGTTTAAATCGGTTCCTCATTCTTTTGAAAGCGTAAACTATAAAAACTTTGGAAATAATTTTATTTTAAATTGAATTTTTTTTAAACACGTGATTAAAACAGCAACATCAATAGCAATTTCGACAAGGAAATTGCGCTTCACAAAACCCCGTAAAAAGGGATATAAATATCAGCGTTGCGAGTTTTCTTGGTTGCAAGATAGCCGCTTAAAAATTCACTTTAAATTGACGGTTACTGAAGTCAAAACAATAGTAATTTTTTATTCGTCAAAAACTCATCAAAACAACACACTTCAAAAATATAACACCGGAGTAAAAATATGTTATAAAAATAAAGGCAACAAAATTCGTTTCAAAACCAAACACCGGTTCAAATGAGTTAAACAATGGTTTACACTACTATATATGCATCAAAATATGGCACTGCCTGGGCTTAGTAACGTGCAACACATCCTTGTACGCACTTAATAATTATAGACAAAAACAAATGATAACAACAAATCGAATAATCACGAATCGATAGAAATTGGAATCTCAAGAAAAATAGGCTAAATAGGCAAAACAGACTACATACTAGCAGGTCAGTCAACTGGCCCATTGAGAACAGTCGACTGGCCAATTGCCTGGAAAACTCTCGGGTTCCAGGTCAGTCGACTGGACTCACAGGGTCAGTCTACTGTTCCCTGTTTTCCAACTTTTCCAGCCTACACAAATGAAGAGCAAACTCAACCAATTCACGACCGGACGAGCAATGGCGCTAGGGGTTCATGCCAATCGACAACCCAGCTCAATAGGCTCTTCGATACACCACCAAAAGCATGATCAAACATCAAACTTATGATTTTTAAATATTTGGCTTCAAACACCAAAAATTGAAATATTCACAAAACCAATCCAAATCAAAAGCAATTGCACATGAATAAGTGTTAGGAATTCATACCTAACAATCAAAGATAGTTATAGACATAGATGTGAGATAAAAATCTCACCTTTAACTCAAAAACCAAAGAAGAAGAAGCTATAGAGCAAGGCTAGGACAATCACTCTTCAATTCCAACCCAACGAGCTTAAATCTAAGCTTAAAAGAGAATCATTTTCTAAGTTAGGTTTAGGAATTTCTGAAATTGAAGAGAGAGAGAGTTGGAGAAGGAGAAGAGGATGCTTACCAATAGCTTCTCTTGAATTATGGAGCAAGAATTTGATTTTGCAAATGGAACTAGGGCTTAGGATTTCCTAATTCTGTCTCTCTTCCCCCATTTCTGAAGAAGCTAGAGTACTAGGAAATGTTATGAAGTAATGAAGAGGAAAGGGGGTGGAGCAAGGTTCTTATGTTGGGACATTGGGCTGAAACCCAAACTCAAACCCAAAGTGGAAAAGGTAGCAAAATTCTACAAACTTCAAACATATTGAAGTTTATACTCAAAAAGATCGCAAACACCATTTTGGACTCAATAGAGGTGGTTTCGAGCCCCAATTTGACAGTTTGCAAAAAGTAGCTTTTCGGACTATAATCCGACAAACGATGTTATAACTAAATAAAAATATTTAAATATACAGTCGATAAATATGCGGGTTGTTACGGACTCCCCTCCTTAAAGAAATTGCGTCTACGCAATTCCTAGAGACGATATTTGTAACAACTACATAATTACATCGCCCAAAAAGAAAAGGAAATAAGCTTGAGATGCAGGGATATTCTCACAATTGCTAAGCAAAGATAGAAAACCCGAATATGATCGCTCGGTGAACTCTCTGGTTTCCCAAGTACAGTCATTGAGATTAGCGGACCATTGAACTTTAATAAGCGGCACGTCCTTGTTTCGAAGGTGTCTCACCTCCAAGGCGAGTACGCGAATAGGCTATTGTACAATAGATAAGTTTGGTGAGACCTCAAGCTCTTGCAAATCAGGAGAAGCGATAATAGAATCCGATTCTCGAAGACACTTCCGAAGTTGAGAGATGTGAAACACGTCGTGAATGCCAGATAGATGAGCAGGAAGTGCAACTCTATAAGCCACAGGGCCAATACGTTCAGTAATAGAAAATGGTCCTATAAAACGAGGAGCCAATTTCCCAGTCGTACTGAAGCGCATAACCCCTTTCAAGGGAGAAACACGAATAAAGACGAGATCACCAACTGAGAACTCGAGAGGCTTCCTACGGTTGTCCGCATAGGATTTCTGGCGGCTCTGCACCTCTTTCATTCTCTGACAAATAAGATCAATCTTCTCAGAAGAATCACGAACAGAATCTGGGCCAAAAATAAGCTTCTCACCAGATTCCAACCAACAAGAAGGTGATCGATATGGCCTTCCTTATAAGGCTTCGAAAGGAGCCATACCAATACTGGACTAAAAACTATTGTTGTAGGAGAACTCTACCAGAGGTAGGTGATCCTTCCAACTACCACCGAAATCAAGAATAAAAATACGGAGGAGATCTTCCTGGATACGATTCACCCGTTCAGTCTGTCCATTAGACTGCGGATAATAAGCTGTGCTAAAATTAAGCTTTATTCCCAAAGCTTGCTGAAGACTCTACCGGAAATGACTCGTGAATAAAGGATCACGGTCACTCACAATAGAACTAGGAACACCGTGAAGTCTCACGATTTCCTTGACATATAACTTAGCCAAATGAGAAGCAGTCCTATTAGACTTAATAGTAACAAAATGAGCAGACTTAGTGAAGCGATCAACAACAACCCAAATTCTAGAATAGCCCGATCTCGAACAAGGTAGGCCGTCAATGAAATCCGTAGAAATTTGATCCCATTTCCATAATGGAGTCTCAAGAGGCTGCAAAAGACCACTAGGACGCTGGTGTTCCGCTTTAATAAGTTGACAAGTCATGCAACGACTCACATAACTTGCAACATCACGCTTCATACCTTCCCAAAAGTATAAGCGTTTCATGTCGGCGTACATCTTACTACTGCCTGGATGGATAGTATACTTAGAATGATGACAGTCCTCAAGAATGTCATTTCTAAGATTAGGAACATTAGGCACAATCAACCTTCCCTTTTTTCGAATACAACCATGAATATTAATATCGAAATCCTTTAGATTATCACTTCGAGGTTCCGATTTACAACTCTGAATAGGATAAGGGATATCTGGATCTTGCTTCTGGGCATTGGCAATACGATCCAACAAACTAGGACGAGCTTCCATGCTAAATAAAAGCATGAGAAAATCAAAAACTAAAGGACAATCTCTAATTCACAATGAGATAAAGTTTCCAATATATTCCACTCTGCTAGCATCATCGAAACAATAACTTGCTGCTTGCGACTAAGCGCATCAGCAACTCGATTACCTTTACCAGGGGTATACTGAATATCAAAATCATATGAAGCAAGAAATTCGAGCCAACGTTGTTGCCTCATATTAAGTTCCTTCTAAGTGAAGAGATATTTTAGAGATTTGTGGTCAGTGAAGAGAACAAAGTGCTCGCCCAATAAATAATGTCGCCAAATCTTTAGAGCAAAGACTATAGCGGCTAACTCCAAATCATGGGTAACATAACGAATCTCATTAGGCTTTAGTTATCTAGAAGCATAGGCAACTACTCTATCTTTTTGCATGAGAACAACATCGAGTCCATAACCACTGGCATCGGTATAAACACAAGATCATGATTCCCTTCGGGAACCACTAAGATAGAAGCATGAGTAAGGAGATCTTTTAACTTCTTGAAAGAAATCTCACTTATCAGACCAAATGAAAGGAACAGCTTTTCTCGTAAGAGTAGTAAGCGGTAAAGCAATACGAGAAAAGTCCTTAATGAACCGGCGATAATAACCCGCCAATCCAAGGGAACTACGGATCTCAGTATCGTTCTCGGGCCTCTTCTAATTCTAAATAGATTCGATCTTGGAAGGATCGACAGAGATACCGTCGGAAGAAACAATATGACCGAGAAACTTCACCTTATTCTCCCAGAAGCAACACTTGGAGAATTTGGCATAAAGCTGATGCTGGCGAAGAGTACTCAAAACAAACTCCAAATGCTGAATATGATTGGCTTCAGATTTGGAATAAACAAGAATATCATCTATGAAAACCAAGACGAACTTATCGAGATATTCCCGAAATATCTGATTCATAAGATCAACAAAATACACTGGAGCGTTTGTCAAACCGAACGGCATAACAAGCCATTCATAAGAACCATAACGAGTATGGAATGCGGTAAGAGGGATGATATCTTCCGCCACTCGTAACTGGTGAAAACCGGTAGCAAGATCGAGTTGGGAGAAAAGCTTAGCGCCACTTAATTGATCGAACATGCCATTGATCTTAAGTAACGGATAACTATTTTTTGTAGTGAGCTCGTTAAGCTTGCGATAATCAAATGCAAAGCCTAAGAGTGCCATCTGGCTTCTTAACAAAGCCAACAGTGGTGCCCCAAGGAGATGAGCTAGAACGAATAAATCGCTTGGCTTCCAATTCAGATAATTGTTGCTTGAGTTTCTCATTTTCCCTAGTAGACATCCTCATGGGAGGACGACTGGCAGGATGAGCACAGAGATAAGATCAATATGGAACTCAATTGCCCTCTTCGGTGGAAAACTCGAAATAGGCTCAAAGACATCAGAAAAATCACATACAACCAGAATATTATCTAGGACATTCTCTGATTCGAAGGAAGAAATGAGAGCATTCGAAGCACGATCCATGTCTCGAAATACAATGGATAACTACTCGATAGCATCGGGATGCTTGAGATACAAAGTTCTTTCGGGACATAGGATTTGAACTTCATAACGGACGAGCCAATCCATTCCAAAATCATATCAAAACCAAGATGATCCATAACATGCAGATTCGCATGAAAGGAGAAACCACATAGAATAATCTCAACATCAACACATAACAAACCAAGAGTAGCGGATCCACCAATAGGATTCACAATCCTCAAAGGGTCGCAAAGACTAACAACATCCAAATGAATAACATCAACAAGCTCCTTTAACATGAATGAATGTGATGCACCCGTATCGAAAAGAACTCTAATAGAATGGCCATGAAATAAAATAAAACCATCCAAACTAGAAGGAGGAATACCTTTGGGCTGAGAAGAATCACCAGAAACTTTAGCAACATTAAGCTTCGCAGATTTGAAACCCTTAGGAGCAATAGGACAATCAGAAACCCAATGACCCTCTTTTTTGCAATAGCAGCAAATGCGAGGCTTAGGACAACTACGAAGAAGATAATCCAGAGAATCACAATTATAGAACACCCTCTGAATAAAAGGTGCACTACTAAGCTGAGAACTAGAGGTTGCTTGCTTCTTCTTCTTGTTGGAAGAAGAATTAGGCCTATGAAATGGAAACCTCTTCTTATTGAGGTTCTTAGAAACCTCAACCTCATCACAACTATAACGTTCCTTTTCAACAGCTTTAAGGCAAAGTGCCAAATCAACAAGTTCCTCAAAAGAGAGCTTATGCTGAAGCAAAAGAACTTTCTTCAAATACTTCTTCAAACCTTCTAAAAATCTAAGATTCTTCTTACGCGGAGTGTTAATGAACTCAACTCCGTATTTGGACAAGGCCTCGAAAGATGCAAAATCAGATACAGAGGAATTTCCTTATGTCAACTCAAGGAAACTACGAGCAAGATTAGCCTTTTCTGATTCAGGAACGAACTTAAGTTCGAATCGTTCCTTAAACTGAATCCACAAGAGAGAGGACTCATCAACTTCCACAATCAAAAGCTCATGCCAATCAAGTGCATTCTCTTGCAACATGCTAGATTCCACGAGAACGCGATGATGATCAGAAAGATCCATCTGAGAAAATATGCGCTCACAAGTGCGCAACCAAGTCTGAACCTCCAATACACTTTCTGATCCCTTGAAAGGCTTACCTCCAAGGTGGGAATAGTCACTACACATGCGGGCGAAGGCAGACTTGTGATTAGGAGCTGTGGGAGTAGCATCAGAAGCCTGAGTACCCCGAAATAGCTCCATAAACTAATCACCTAACATATAGACTTCATCCGGATGAGAATCACTAGGCGGACCAGCAGTAGAACGCTTCCCTCTACCTCTTCCAGCTATAGGCTAAGAGAACAAGAGAAGATAAGGATTAGTTAAAACAATACAAGATTTATGAGGAATTTAACAAATGGAATACTACGGAAATATGAGATTTATTCCAAGACATATTCCAACTTGTTACAGAGGATAAAAGTTTAAGAACAACGAAGGAATGGATTAGAAAGGCACGAATAAAACCCTCGAATATTTGTAACACATTTTCCATTCTGCTTCTATTATGTGTTTATTATAATTTGTTCTGAACCTGGCTCTAATACCAAGCTGTGATGCCCCACATCTATACTCACAATAACAAAGGCTGTTATAAGAAATAACATCTGCTATTGCGAAGAATAAGGCTTGTTAGAAGTGACCATCCGTAAGTTATGCCTTAGACGAGTATTGATTATATCGATAGGAGTTGTGTAAATTACTCCCAACGATATATATTCAATCCAAATCTAAAACGAAACTACAGTGGCTTAAGAAGAATTCAGGAAAACTCATAATAACAACAACACCGATAAGTATAATCACATGAGAACAGAAATATCAAATATAGCGAAGACAAGTCTGGATACATGCTATAACAATCGATGGTTCACATGAACCAAATGTACATATACATAGACATCAACATAGATGAGATGAGAGTCAATACACCAAAAGTAACACCTCGAAGCCTAAACAAAAGATGAGGTGAAATCCCAAAAGCTAAAGCAGCAACTGAATCAGAGATAGCGATCACCCTGAAATAACTCGGTCTGACCCATATTATTTAAAGAAAATAATAAACGGATCGGTCTAATCTAAACTCAGAGATAAGTGTATGATAAACAAAACTTAAGCAAATTAATTATAAGCTCGAATGAGACTATTCATCATAAATAATCAACATAGTTTAAATGTAGAAATCTCATTAAACACCATCAAAATCAACTCTCAAATTCATAATTGAATTCAAAACAGTAATACGCAAAAATCTAGAAATCAAAATTAGATAGCTAGAAAAATTAGTATAAAAGTGGATCGATCCCAGCATATGGCGAGTCTAAGCTACGCCCCACGTGCATCTCATATGGCCAAAGCCTACCAAGTACTCTCATCATAATATTTGGCGCCCATCTTATGACCCGAAGGTCCAACAAATGACCTGAAGGTCTAGTACTGGTAATTGACCCGAAGGTCCATCATAGTGGCTCGAAAGCCTAAAAAAATCATCAAACAACAACTCTACGACATATATTTCAATTAACGAGTCCGGAATTAACCGAATTAGTAAAAGCTTGGTTCCATATTCCGCACTTTTGCTAAATCGTTTAAATCTCTTCATCGTTTCCCTTGAAAGTGCAAATTGTGCATTTTTATATAAATAAAAATTTACGTTCTCAAATGGACAAGTCCGGAATTAACTGAATTAGTAAAAGTAAGGGTTCATAGTCCTTAATTTTGCTGCAGCGTTTAAATCGATTCCTCATTCTTTTGAAAGCGTAAACTGTAAAATTTTTGGAAACAATTTTATTTTAAAATAATTGTTTTAAACACGTGATTAAAACAGCAGCATCAATAGCAATTTCGACAAGGAAATTGCGCTTCACAAAACCCCGTAAAAACGGATATAAACATCAACGTTGCAGGTTTTCTTGGTTGCAAGATAGCCGCTTGAAAATTCACTTTAAATTGACGGTTACTGAAGTCAAAACAATAGTAATTTTTATTCGTCAAAAACTCATCAAAACAACACACTTCAAAAATATAATACCGGAGTAAAAATATGTTATAAAAATAACGGCAACAAAACTCGTTTCAAAACCAAACACCGGTTCAAAATGAGTTAAACATTGGTTTACACTACTATATATGCATCAAAATATGGCACTGCCTAGGCTTAGTAATGTGCAACACATCCTTGTACGCACTTAAAAATTATAGACAAAAATAAATGATAACAACAAATCGGATAATCACGAATCGATAGAAATTGGAATCTCAAGCAAAATAGGCTAAATAGGCAAAATAGACTGCATACTAGCAGGTCAGTCGACTGGCCCACTGAGAACAGTCGGCTGGCCAATTTCTTGGAAAACTCTCGGGTTCCAGGCCAGTCGACTGGACTTAGAGGGTCAGTCGACTGATGCATGTTTTCCAGGTTTTCCAGCCTACATAAATGAAGAGCAAACTCAATCAATTTGCGACTGGACGAGCAATGGCGCTAGGGGTTTATGCCAATCGACAATGCAGCTCAATAGGCTCTTTGATACACCACCAAAAGCATGATCAAACATCAAAGTTATGATTTTTAAAGATTTAGCTTCAAACACCAAAAATTGAAATATTCACAAAACCAATCCGAATCAAAAGCAATTGCACATGAATAAGTGTTAGGAATTCATACCTAACAATCAAAGATAGTTATAGACATAGATGTGAGATAAAAATCTCACTTTTAACTCAAAAACCAAAGAAGAAGAAGAAGAAGCTATAGAGCAAGGCAAGGACAATCACTCTTCAATTCCAATCCAAGGAGCTTAAATCTAAGCTTAAAAGAGAACCATCTCCTAAGTTAGGTTTAGGAATTTCTGAAATTGAAGAGAGAAAGAGTAGGAGAAGGAGAAGAGGATGCTTACCAATAGCTTCTCTTGAATTATGGAGCCAGAATTTGAGTTTGCAAATGGAACAAGGGCTTAGGATTTCCTAATTCTTTCTCTCTCCCCCCATTTTTGAACAAGCTAGAGTACTAGGAAATGTTATGAAGTAAAGAAGAGAAAAGGGGGTGAAGCAAGGGTCTTATGTTGGGATATTGGGCTGAAACCCAAACTTAAACCCAAAGTGGAAAAGCAGAAAAATTATACAAACTCCAAACATATCGAAGTTTATATTCAAAAAGATCGCAAACACCATTTTGGACTCAATGGAGGTGGTTTGGAGCCCCAATTTGACAGTTTGCAAAAAAATAGCTTTTCGGACTATAACCCGACGAGCGATGTTTATAACTAAATAAAAATATTTAAATATACAATCGATAAATATGCAGGTTGTTACAGTAATCTTATAACTTTGTTAATTAATACACTTAAGGAATGGAAAACATTTTTTCAATTTCAAATCTAAAATATATTTTTATACTTATATTTCATATAATTTTTTATTCATTCTTCATTTCATAATAAAATATTTAGACATTTAAATGTTGTTTAATGTATATGCAAATCTATTTTCTATTGTTTGTCGTTAGATAAAAAGCTGAAAATCCAAAAATGGGGTTTCGGTAACATTTTCGATTTTCCATCCAACTACATATTTATGTAAAAAAAAATTCAAATATCAATCTTCGATAATTAATTTCAAATTAAAAGAGATTTGTTTAATTATTAAAACCATTAATTGAATATTTAAAATAATTAAATATTCACAAATCAAAGTGATAAAATTCAAGGTCGTTACATAAGTGCTCCATTACATTAAAATATCCGGGAGGAAAATATTTTCTTTAGTTTGTAGAGCAGTATATGGATATCCTCTTCAAGTTTATGTATACGCTCAACTTTGAACCTAGTCGAACAAGCTCTTTATAAAACAAACTTAGTTCTGTTATAACACTCCATACTTTTATAGGAAATAGTTCTTTGGAAACAATGGTAATAAATTTTCCATCATCGCATGGCAATGGTGACTTTTCATCAATCTCGGTTTATTATTTTTAAAGTCAGTACATCTATGGATATTAGAAAAAAATCCCATCAAAACATCTTGGTCCTTCCATTCACTTTAACACAAGTTTTACTTGTTTGCTGTCTAGCTTATTGCATGCTTTGGACTTTTTTTACTATCAGTAAGCTTCATATGAAGTTTGGGACATTTACATAATTATGCTATGTCATGTCTTGAACTTGATTCGTCCTTAGTTTTCCCCTTAGCATTCAATAATGTATTAAACACATTAACAAACATGATTTTTTCATTGTTCTTCACGTTAATATTATGTCAAAGTAAGAGACCTTTCCAATAAGATAACTCTCAAAATATACTTTATTTGCACCAATTATTAATTATCGATTTACTTGGAATTTTATTTCGTACTCTAATTTCATGTATCTTCGGATATTTGTTAACAAGTTCACATATTTCTTGCTTGAAAAAAACATTGGTCACTGACTAATCTCAGCTATGAAGTTTTTTATCTCTTCTAAAAGTATGATGAACATGGAGAAAACATCAATGACAATCAAACTATGTAATTTTCCTTCTATTTGGTAATGAAAATACTTGTGTTTCTTCCATGCAATAAGGTTAAGCTAGACGACCAACCGTACTCCAACCTGCAAGTAATGCATAAGCCGAAAAATCACCAATTGTCCATAACAAATATGCAAACATACAAAAATTCTTCTTTTAGAAACATTATATGTATTAAACACTTCATGCTATAATATTTTCAAATCATCAACCAATGACTGCAAATAATCATTGATTCCTCATGTCGGATCATTAGAACCAGGGATGTAAATAGTGAGAAATATAAGGAGCTTTCATACACATCCACGGAGGTAGATTATAAGGTGGAACGATAATAGGCCAATATGAATATTTACTACCAAACTAAGAGAATGGTGAAAATACATCCGTATATAGACCAAGGCTGACATTACGGCTCTCTACAACAAAAGTGGGATAAGTTTTATCAAAATATTTCCATACTTCTCAATTAGATAGATGTATCAAAGTTCAAGCTCTTTCTCCGTTCTCACACTATGCCATCTCATAAGAGATGCAGTAGCAAAAGACGCATATAACCTTTGATGTGTAGGAGTGATGAGTAAATAATGCATTCTCTTGTATGGAACTTTCTTTCCTTTCTTTTTTCCTAATTTATATATTCCTTATTACGTATTTTGCATTTCCTAAGGTTATGTCATCTTTCCAATACAACATGCATCCATATATATATATTGGTATGTAGACTAAAAGGGGACATAAGTTTTTTCACTTTATAATGACTATACACATAAGATTATTAGGTAGCATATGTCGTTTTGCAGCTTGTACAATTGCTATAAATCTAGCTTATGTAAAACTGAATTTTGATTTCATAGTAATGTATTCGGCAGTTACTGATAATTCGGTTCTGCTTTTACAACCACCCTACAACTGTAACAACCATCCTTTTCAATTCTTAAAAGTTGACACTAATACATCATTGGTATTCATGTGTTGAACATTCAAGTGCCAGAAAGATGGATCATTTGGGGTGAAAGAAAGAAAAGACATGATAGAATCTCATAAAAGTGACGAGTAATGTATAATATACCAGTGATCTTCACAAAAGAAAAACTGAACTATAATATACATACATCAATCAAAGTACAATTATCCTATCATCTCCCCCTGGACAGTTATAACAATTTATCTTGATAATTCTGAAAAATACAACAAGAAACAAACAGCAGAAGATAAAAGAAAATACGGGAGTACGTCATGATGGCATCCAGCACGTCACCTAATGCTCCAAAGTGTCCAACTAAATCTGAAAACTTTACTCGGGCTGACCCGAGCATTTTAAGAAAAATAACATTCGAATCAGTCTGGTAAAACCAGCATGAGAAACACAATCAAATCTATTCTTAATGTTTTATAAAAACTTTCAAAATAAAGGTATCTTGTAAGAACACGTCGCACATAAACACAGATTGGTTATTACCATACAATAACCAAACCATTTTTATTATAAAAATGCAGTGATATTATAATGTCTATAAGGGGAAATAAATATATAAAATAGATGAAATGCTTGCATCTCACATTTTAGCATAGTCGAGAACAACTAATTCCGTAGTGGAATGTATTGGAGATTGGATTTCCATCAATGACAAGGCTACTGGGGTATCGTCTGCCACAGTACACTTCTAGAAAAAATATAACAAGGGCCTTACATGGACCCTTTTACAACACAGAGCTGGCCTACCTCGAGCATGACGTGCCGGATTGCATCATGTCCCGGGAACAAGGCTCCAAAACAATGTGCACCAGCCATGGCCCCAATCTTTAAGCGCATACCAAATCCATAATTATTGATTCTAGATCGAGTAATGGCTGCTTCTGATGGTACCAAACCACATACCTCTGTTGCATATCCCCTATTTTATTCACTACTGGGTTGTGAGGCTTATGAGGTCATGATTACCTATTTCTTCTCTTAGCAAATCCCATTTGAAATGCTTATACTGCCCTCCAAGCACAATGCGATGTAAACATTCATCAATACAAGTTGTTCAAGTTATGCACATACTAAAGGCAATACATTCATTTTGGAATCACCCCTAGGATTAGTCGCAAGTAGCCCTTGCACATCAAAGAGCTCCATCTTTGATCCTATCATCTTCAAGATGTCTTCAATATGGTGCTTAAATTGGTTTTAAGTGGTTTTCGGATAATTCATATTTATACGATCATGATCTCTTCAAACCGACATTCGATATTTTCAGTAAACTCAACGCCAGTTCTTTCGGAAATGATTAGGCAATACATAAAAGCGGAGATCACCTTCTACCTATTTAAGTGCATGGATTTGCTTATCACGTGTCCTAAGAGAACAAAACGAGATTAATACGCACAATATAGCATCATTAAAGATTACTATGCCATATAACCCCCATATTTCACCTAGATATTTCAGGAGTTATATTTTGGCCAAGATTTGATAGTCGGTTATTTAACTATCAAATATAAAGCAATCAATTATAGATTTAATTCCATATGGGATCTACTAAGCGTCTATATATAAATCTTTCAATCACTAAAATCTCTTTCGGTTACTTGATTCAAAATACCTTCACAAAAGGTATATTCAGAAACCCATTATACAATTTACAATACTTATGAAAACATTCATATACTTATCTTAGTTTTATAGGTATATTTCGAACCATTATATTTTCAATACTTAGAACATATCCATATACTTATCCCGATGGCATAAGTATATTAAAAAAAACTTAAGTGGGATTTCCTCTATTCTTAAATCATATTTATATAAGCCAACACAAATATTAATTAAAATATTTCTTACAATAAACTAAACCACTATCCTTTGGTTTTAAGTATAAAAAGAAAAGTTTCCATACAACCGTAATTAAGAAGGATCAATTAACAAAATCAAATCTCATTTATTTTATAAAATCCCCGTACTATATGCCCATTGCATGCATCAAATCCTTTTCTAAATCTCCAAATTAATTTATAAAACTTCTTTTATAAATCTCTTAAATGATTTGTAAACTCTTTATAAAACTTCTTTACCAAATATCGCTTAAAATCTCCCTTTCAAAATATCATTTGTAAATCTCCTTAAATAAAACCTTTTTACTGAATAAAACTCTTTTTATGTAACAATTTATCATTTATAAACACCTTTATTCAATTAATTAATTGCTTTTAAACATCATAAATAAATAATTTACTTTAAATAACATTAATTGGATAAGTAATTAACATTAAATACTTCATTAATCAAAAAAATTATTAACTTTAAACAAAACAAAACCAATTAACTGACAACATCAATAATATAATTAAATAATTTAATTTTTTAAAATAATTAATTAACTTACTTTAAAACATCATTTACAAACATTTAATCTCAAATTGTTACACAGTTGAAGTTATTTAAATCCATAACTTTACAAATTCAAAAAGAGGCCAAGTGACTATAATGGTACTAAGTCAAGTTACCATTTAATTCAATTTGACCTTTTAAGTCACATAACTAGTCTATACATTGGTAACATTTATGTAAATAAAATGAATTATTAACAACACATAGTTAATGTGTCATTTATTCTACATAAAACAACTGACATAAAATAAAATTTCCAAATTAATTTAATAGTACAACAGAGATTTTTTTCTGCTAAAAAGATGTCATCAATAATCTACCCTATTTAATTATAGCAGAATAAGGATTTATTTTGCTAGACATATGTCATCAATAATCCATTCCATTTTTGTTTGGCTGGTTAAAGACATAGACAAAGAGAATCCCTTTTATTTAAACCATTCTTTGAAAAAGAAGGCGCCTTTTAAGCAAACCGATCCTTGAAAATAAATAATTTACAATAAAACCTTTATTTAAAAATAATTAAATCTTAATTAAAACTCAAATCAATTAATAACTAATTAATATTTAACTTTGCCTTATTAATAATTAATTAACAATTAAACCTTGATTAATTAGCAGTTAATCAATAATTAAACCTTACTTAAATAATAATTAATTAAAAAATTAACCTTTTCTTAATTAATAATTAATTAACCCTTACTTAATTAACTAACTATAATTGTCTTACATAATTAAAAATTAAGTATTAGTTACCTTATCTTAATCAATTAATTTTAAAAAAAATCATTAATTCCTTAATAAATTAATTAATTAAATAGATATTAAACCCTTATTTAATAATTAATAATTAACTTTTAATACTTAAAAGATGTTTGAAAATACTTTCCAAAAATAATAAGAGTGAAAACACTTTTAGTTTTTAAAAGTGTTTGTTTTTACGAACTCCATGTGTAGCGATCGCTATGGATACCATAACCTTTTAAACTAGTACTGCATATTCAATACCCTTTTAGAGTTTAACTTTTTGTTTGAGTTACTTAAAAACTTGTATTGGGGTTTTGGAAACTAAATATAAATTTTAAAATTCAAAAACCTTTCTAGGAAAACACGTAAGTAAAAATAAGTTTAATATAAAGGATCTCGATGTCGCAAGCAACTTTAAGTACTAACTTCATTTTAGCATACAAGAACTAAAATATAAGCTTATACACTTAGACACATGTCAACCATCGTACACAAAGTAAAACTTATTGCTTTCGATCATCTCTCAACATCCAAATTATATTTTTAGATTCAAAATCAGACAGTATATACAGTCTCAAATAAATAAAACACCAGACACAATATATTTTTCAACCGAGCTCAATACAACTATTCGCAATAAGATAAAGTTTAAAAATTATTTAAAAATGTGAGATTTACTCACCAAAAACTCATGAACTAACTCGAACTTCACTATATTTCAAATACGACCAAGATCTTGGATTCTCCTTTGTGAAAATTGGATGGAGGTCTAAAAGGGACATATAGGTTCGTCCATAGGCTTAATGGGCTTAGCCATGCTTTTTAGAGGGAGGTTGGGATGGTTTTGGAAAGAAGAAGGTGTAGGAATGGAAGGAAGGGCGTTTAAATAAGTTTTAAGAATTTTAAAGTGGAAAATGAGAAAGATTTTTAAACTTTGAAAACTATGGAATCCATTAAGAGTTTTTAAAAATTTAGAAAGGAAGATTAAATATAAAAAAAAAGAATTGAAATGAAAACGAGATAGAGAGAGAGAGAGAGAGAGAATTAGAAATTCTTTTTATGCAAAATAGATTAAGAAAATTACTAAAATGTCGTTTAAGTACATACCCTCCATTTAACCTTGGCCACATCACCACACTCCTCTTATCCTCTTTCATATGCAAAGAACCACTACTCACCCTTTCATCCAACATGTAAACTTCTCCGTTCTACTATGATTTTACATTTTTTAATGTGATGTTACATCTTTTCACATCATTTCTTCTTTATATTTATTTTAAAATTCAAATTTAAAAAGAAAAGTCCTTTTTACTTAAGCAAATAAAATTTTACTTATTTTAACTTTACCATTTCATACGTTGTTTATGTAAATGTGTGTTTATATATTCTATAGTACACAACATTTTATGACAATTTTAGTTAATGAAAAAGAGAAAATCCAAAAAAAAATTCGGTCACATTTTTTGTTTTTTTATCGAACTACCTATTTTGGTAAACAAAATTCAAAAATGATTTTCTATCAATAGTTATAAATTAAAAGAGGTTTATTTAATTGTTAAAACCATTAATTGAATATTTAAAATAAATTAAATATTCACAAATCAAAGTAATAAAATTCTGGGTCGTTACATTCTCCCACCTTAAAAGAAATTCAACCTCAGAATTTCACAACATGAGTACCTAATACTATTCATAAGTCCATATGATGTTCATAGTTCAACCGTTTGCCAAATCTGATCACATCTCTACTGAAATACATAACTTCAGTTTCGAGCTAGTATTACTTACCTAATTCTCTAGTGCAGACTCCGATCAAGCTTCTTGATTAAAACCTCCGTTCTTCTTACATAGAAATATACTATGATATAAAACTTTGGTTCCGAATCAAGAACCCTTGCCCGGTATTCACCATTAAGAATTGAGTGATAAATCCTTATTTGGAACCGTGTGAAACAAGTCCTGTACTCGAATTATGAATCAAAAACTATGTGAGAAAGAGAAGTAATCTACGTTCAACTTACATACTTATTCCAAAATCATTTTTGACATAAAACTATATATTTAACCATAGAAATGCATACATATAGCTCGAGTAACCCCAAAATGATACTAAAGAACTAGGTACTACCAAATAGTATCATATATTCCCTAACCAAGAAGGGTAATACTTAAGAGAAGTGTTTACCATCTAAATGCATCTCTTTCCCATTTTTAGTCATTTTTAGGCCACTCGAACCAGTTAACTCAAAATACTCCTTTTAAATTTCCAAAGTTCTTTTTTTGTAACAATACTTCACATATTTCCAAACACATAGTTTTAAAAAAATATCTATTACAAACTTCTTTAGCTATTTTCGAATTTGAACTCATTTTGATCATATAATGATAAAGAGAATAATTTACTAAGTGCACTATGACATTCCTTAAGCAAATATTTGATCATTACTTAGAAGTTTTATTCATATCATCACAAAATAAAGCGGACTCATTCCCCATACCAATCCAAAGAAAATGTACTTTACTTAAAAAAATCTCCTTTCCAAAATATTTATGCTAGTAAAACTTTCAAGAAATACTACTATTACAATTGTTTTAAACCTTGGAAACCACTTTTCAAAAGCATTGGGATTTAAGTCCTCAAATTTTCTACTTAAATTCTTTTTGTTTATAAACCACATTTTTATAAATAATTTTTTTAAATCAACTTCTTCTATAAAATCATTCCTAAATCTAAAATATTCAAGCTTACTTTTAATAGATATCTTTTATTAAAATCCAATTTTAATCCCACATTAACATCAAAACGCCTTACAGTCAAACTATATTATCATTGAATATTATCATTTCCTCTGAAATGTGACAAGTATTCTAGTTTACTTTTGTTAAATTTTTAACCTTAAAATGTTGATTTTGGAAATATAAAATTATGAGTTTAATTTAAAAGTAATTTCTAAAATTTTATTTATAGTTTTATTTCCTAAAACATATAAATAAGATTTTAAATAGTTAAATAAAAAGTGTAATTTATTTTAAACTATATAAAATAAATTTTTATTTAATATATAATATTTTAAAAAGGTTCATTTAATCTATATTTAAATATATTTTTATAACTTTAATAAACAAAAAGGTTAGAAAGGTACATTGGAATTTTTTTTAACTTAAACTGGTTATTAATTGGATTTAAATAAAGATTCATTCAAAACTTAATGATTTTTGGAAATGATTTATAACTTTTTTTTAATAAAGGTGATTAAATAAATACTTTAAAATTTAAATAGAATTGAAATTGAATATTCGTTTTGATGTAAATGCGTATTTGAGATTATATTTAAATATTTATGAAGTAATTCTATAAATGACCACGGTGTGAAATAAGCGTTTGATTATTAAAGAGTCCGGGATCGGAAATTGTCATACTCTCTGCCAATACCGAAAACCACTTTAACAATTGTGTACGCGGTAGAGATTCCAGAATGAAGGAGGATGGTTTGGGGAACGATTCTGTATGGTATTTACATAGCCCTGACTCCCGTGAATCAGCTTGATGTGGCTAAAACATGAGTTATACCGGGCCAAGTGGGGTTGCACCCCCTATCGGACACATTTCTTCGAAACCTTATCTATTGCTTTTGTGAATCGATTTGGTGTGCACACCTTTGATTTGGGAGTGTGTCTCGAGGTGGGCAGTAGTAGTAGCTGCTATGCGTTACCACCAGTCCGGGAGCGCAAACGGTAGAATCCTACCCTGGCATTGCCTCGTGTACCTTGCCGCATGCCTTATCGCGCCTTCTACGGGTTTGGTTTATACCATACCTATGGAGTGCCCTCTAATAGACCTCCAGTTTATGGAGGAATTACGGTACTGTATAGACAATGAGAATATATAAAATATGTTAAGGACGATATGGGTAACGCCTTAATGTTATTTTGATATTTTACTTTACTATAGATAGTATTATTTAGCGTATTGTACTATGTATGTTGATAGTTTATCAGATCCTTGAAGAATGGAATCCCAACATCTTTTAAGTTATATTGCATCTCACTTGACATTTCACTTGAGTTTGATTTACTGACATAAGAATGTTAATCCTGACTCGAGTGTTTTGTAGTTTGCTTTACTCTCGGGTCAGCCTAAGTGTCACAGCTTTTGAAACTCAACTTTTGGAGCTTGGAGTTCACTTGGAAGACCTATCTTATCCATTTTGTTATTTCTGTATTTTCAGATGTATGTTTCAGACTGGTCATTTGCTTTTGTGTTAGAGACTTCTGTGTACTGGGATTCCTATTGTATTCTGTTTTGGACTTGTTATTTCTGTAGTAGCTTCATGAACTACTAGTTATTTTACTCCGCTGCTTGTTGCTGTAAACTTTGTGTCTGTGATTCTGTGATTGATTTATTTACTGTATATATGCTAAGTTTTGCCAATTTAAATTAACAATCTATTATTTGGAACAATTCAAGTCCAACATGTATGGATGATTGTCGATTTGAATGGTTCGAAATAGGGTGTCATTAGAGATCATTTGGTGTGAAAGAAATAAAATGCATAACATAATCTCACAAATGTGATGGGTAACATATAATATACCAATGATTTTTTAAAAAGAAAAAATAAACTTTAATATACATACATCAATTAGAGTACAACTATCCTATCATTAGCCCTTGGACAATTATAACAACATATCTTTACAACTTCTAACAAATACAACAAGAAAAAAAAATGGAAGATAAAAGAAAATACGGGAGTATGTTTTGGAGGCATCCAACTCATTTCCTGAAGCTCCATATTGTCCAGCTGAATTGGAAAAATATACTCGAGCTGACCCGAGCATTATAAGAAAAGTAACGTCTGGATCAGTCTAAAACTAGTGTGAGAAACATAATCAAATGGATTCTTAATGTTTTATAAAACCTTTCAAAATAAAGGTACCTCATAAGACCACGTCGTAAGTAAACATGGATGGGTTTCTACGTTATGATAACCAAATCATTTTTATTATAAAAATCCAATGATGTTATAATAATGTTTAGATGGGAAATAAATATATAAAATAGCTAAAATGGTTGCATATCACATTTCAACATAGTTAGGCACAACTAAGCCCATAAAGGCATGTATTGGTGATTGGATTTCCATCAATGACAAGGCTACTAGGGTTCTACTTCCCACAGTACACCTCTAGAAAAATGCATTGAGAGCCTCACATTGACACCCTACCAATATAGAGCTGGTTTGCCCCTCGAATAGGACAAGCAGGATTACATCATTCCCCAGGACCAAGGCCTTGAAATAGTGTGCACCATCCAGGCCCCACTATTTAAACGTATACCAAATCCATAAACATCGATTCTAGATCAAGGAATGACTGCTCTTAATGGTAGAGAACCATATAACTTTGTTGCATATCCACTATTTCTGTCATTACCGGGCTGTAAGGCTTGTGAGGTTATGATTACCTTTTTCCTTTCTTAGCAAATACCACTTAGAATGCTAACACTGCCCTCTAAGCACAATGTAATTCCAGCATTCATCTGTACAAGTTGTTTAGGATATGAACAAACCGAAGGTACTACTTCTATTACATCCATTTTGGAATCACCCTCGGGATTAGTAGCAAGTAGCCCTTGCACTTCGAAGAGCTCCATCTTCGATCCAGTCATCCTCAAGATGTCTTCAATATGACGCTTGAGTTTGTTTGAAGTGGTTTTCAGATAATTCGTACTTATTCAATCCCCGTCTCTTCAAATCGACATTCGATAGTTTATAGTAAACTCAAAACTGGTTCTTTCGAAAATAATTAGACAATACATAAGAGCGAAGATAAAGCTCCTAACCGTGTTAGTGGACGGGTTTCCTTATTACTTATCCTAAGAGAACAAAACGAGGTATACACACAGTATAACATCATCGAAGATAACTATGCCATATAACCGCCTTGTTTTTCTTAGGTATTTCCAAAGTTATATTTTGGCCAAGATTTGATAGTTGGTTATTTGCTTATCAAATAATAAGCCTCTACAAATAAATCTTTCAATTATTAAAATCTCTTTCAGTTATTTGATTCAAAATACTTTCACAAAAGATATATTCACAAACCCCTTATACTCTATTCAATACTTGGAAAAACATTTATATACTTATCTAAGTGGTATAAGTATATTTCAAACCATTGTATTTTCAATACTTTGAGAATATTCATATACTTATCTCAATGGTATTAGTATATTAACAAAACTTGAGGGATATTTCCTCTTTTCCAAAATCATATTTTTGTGGGCCAAAACAAATATTATTTAAATTATTTCTTTCTATAAACCAAACCGCCATCCATCAGTGTTAAGTATGAAAATAATGTTTCCATACCACCATAATAAAGAATGGTTGATTATCAAAATCATATCCCCATTCCATACTTCAAATCCATTTCTAAATCTCCAAATTAATTTATAAAACTTCTTTTATAAATCTCTTAAATGATTTGTAAACTCCTTATAAAACTTCTTTACCAAATATCGCTTAAAATCTTCCTTTCAAAATATCATTCGTAAATCTCCTTAAATAAATCCTTTGTACTAAGTGAAACACTTTTTATAAAACAATTTATCATTTATAAACACACTTATTCAATTACTTGATTACTTTTAAAAATCATAAACAAAAAATTAATTTACTTTAAACAACACCGGTAACATAAGTAATTAACTTTAGATACATCGTTAATTAAAAAACTAACCGACTTTAACAAAAACTATAGCAATTAACTCATAACATTAATAATATAATTAAATAACTTAATACATCATTAATAGTATAGTTAAATAACTTTAAACATATTTATTAAAATAATTAAATAACCCACTTTAAAAAATCTATTGTAAACACTTAACT
Organism: Allium cepa; assembly: GCA_030765085.1. Classification (NCBI taxonomy): domain Eukaryota; kingdom Viridiplantae; phylum Streptophyta; class Magnoliopsida; order Asparagales; family Amaryllidaceae; genus Allium; species Allium cepa. The sequence continues at coordinate 644,976,759 of CM060939.1, read as the reverse complement.
CCAAATGGTTACATAATTGAGGTTATCAAAATCCATAGCTTTACAAATTCAAAAGGAGGCTTAGTGACCACAATGATACAAAATCTAGTTGCCATTTAATTCAATTTCACTTTCAAGTCACATAACTGGTATTCACATAGGTGACATGTATGTAAATCAATTCCATAATTAACCATCCATAGTTAATGTGTCATTTATCCCATATAATACAACTGGCATAAAATTGAATGTCAAAATTAATTTAATAACAAAATAGAGATTTATTCTGCTAAACATATGTCGTTAATAATCTATCGCATTTGATTATAGCATAATAGAGATTTATTTTGCTACATATATGTCATCAATAATCTATTCCACTTTTATTTAGCTACATAAAGAATCAAACAAAGAGAATCCCTTGTATTTAAACCATTCTTTGAAAAAGAAGCTACTTTTTAAACAAATCGATATTTGAAAATAAAATAATTTAAAATAAAACCTTTATATAAAAATAATTAAATATTAATTAAAATTAACTTAATTAATAATCAATTAATAATTGACTGTGCCTAATTAATAATTAATTAATAATTAAACCATGATTAATTAGCAATTAATCAATAATTAAACCTTACTTAAATAATAATTAATTAAGGAATTAACCTTTTCTTAATTTATAACTAATTAACCCTTACTTAATTAACTAATTATAATTATCTTCCTAATTAAAAATACCTAATTAATTACCTTTACCTAATTAATTAATTAATTTAAATGATCATTAATTCCTCGATATGTTAGTTAATTATATAATAACTAAAACCCCTAATTACTAATTAATAATTAACTTTTAGTACTTGAAAAAATACTTTTCAAAAGTAACAAGAGTGAAAACACTCCTAGTTATCAAAAAGTATTTGTTTTTACGAACCGCTTCAATATCGATTATCGCTATGGATACCATAACCTTTTAAGCTAGTATTGCATATTCAACACCCTTTAAGACTTTAACTTTTTGTTTAACTTACTTAAAAAGTTGTAAGGGGTTTTAAAAACTGAAAATAAAGTTTAAAACTCATCAACTTTTCTAGGAAAACACCTAAATAAAAATAAGTTTAAAATAAAGGATTTCGATGTTGCAAACAAGCAACTTTAAGTGCCAACTTCATTTTAGCATACACTAATGCATAAGCTCAAACACATATACACATATCAACCATCATATACAAAGTAAAAATCATTACTTTCCATCATCTCTCAACATCCACATTATATTTCCACCCTCACAACTAAACAATTTATATAGTCCCAAATATTTAAAGCACCAAGCACAATATATTTTCAACTAAAATCAACACAACTATTAGCAATAACATAAAGTTTAAAATTTGTTTAAAAATGTGACCTTTACTCGCCAAAAACTCGTGAATCAATCCTAACTTCCACTATATTTTGAATATGACCTAAATCTTGGATTTTTCTTAATAAAAATTAGTTTTGGGAGTCTTAAATGGGAATGTGGGTTCGACCATAGGCTTAGTAGGCTTGGCCATGCTTTGTAGGGAGTTTGGGCTAGTTTTTGTAAAGAGGAAGGTGTAGGAAAGGAAGGAAACATGTTTAAATAAATTTTTAAGAATTTAAAAGTAAAAAAAAGAGAAGGATTTTTAAACTTTGAAAACTATGAAAGTCATTAAAGGGTTTTTAAAAACTAAGAAAGGAAGATGAAGTTTGGAAAATAAGAATTGAAATGAAAATGAGGGAGAGAGAAAAATAAGAAATTGCGTTTATTCAAAATAAAATACGTAGATTACTAAAATGCCCTTTAAATATATATCCTCCATTTAACCTTTGCCACATCACCACACTACTTCTCCTATCCTCTTCCACATGCATGGAACCACCACCACCCTTTTATCCAACTTTTAAACCACTCCTTTGTTCTATGATGTTACATTTTATATTGTGACATTACATCTTTTCTTCTTTCAAAATTAAAATGTAAAAAAATAAGTAAAATTCTTCCTTTTTATTTAAGTAAATAAAATTTTACTTATAATAACTTTACCATTTAATTTGTTGTATACATAAACGTGTGTTTATATAATCTAGATTACAAATGTTTTCCGACAAATTTTAGTTGATGAAAATTCGATAATCCAAAAAACAATTTCCAGTCACATTTTCTGTTTTTCATCGAACAACCTTTTTCGGTAAACAAAATTCAAAAATGAATTTTCTGTCATTAGTTATAAATTAAAAGAGGGTTATTTAATTATAAAAACCATTAATTGAATAATTAAAATAAATTAAATATTCACAAATCAAAGTGATAAAATTCCTTGTATTTACAACACCAGTCTCTTAGCAGCATCCAATAAATCATAAATTCTTTTGCTCCCACAGTCAGTTCTTCTTCAACATTTATGTCTTTATCATCAACTTGAATGATAAGGAACATTGATCGTGTTGTATCTTCCACCATATCTTCTGTTAGATTCACCATAACATAATCGTTATTCACCTTATCCTCTAACACTACAGGATTACGTACAAAAAGTTCTCCATAATGATCCCACAAATAAAAATCTACTTGAAAACCAACTTGACACAAATGTACTATAACCATATATGGTTTACAATGCTTCAAATGTTTGCAGTTACTATGAGTACAACGAACATCTATGTTATTTCCATTATTAGATTTAGCAAATTTAATATATACATGTACACCGTTGTAGAAATATTCCTTCACTGAAACCTTCATACTAGTTTGGTTTTCATACATCCAACTACAATCTTTCAAAAAATTGAATTTTTTTCCTAGTTTAAAAATATATGTTAGAGATTTCGACAGCACTTCCCTTCTTTGTATTGTACGCATAACTTTGCATCTAAGGGGTATGTTGTATTTTCTAAAATAATTGCAAAAATAAAGCCTTTTGAGACTAAAGGTTTTGTTCTTGTTGTTATTGTATTTGTTAAGACAACGTTTACCATTTATTTTTAAATTAACATCATATTTATCAAAGTTGCTAATGCATAGAAAGGCGCAAAACTTAGGCTTTTTTGAGCCTTGGGGTTTTTTGGGTGCTTTTTATACAATTTTGATCAACTATTTTATCAACTACAAATTAATTTTTAAACCATATTTTATTATTCAGTTAACTACTTAATTTTTTATTTAATTATTTTGTAAACAAAAATTTAAATTCAGCAATAGGGCACCTCAAACTGCAAAAAGGCACACTCAAACTATAAAATGAGACACGACGTGTGCCTAATCTTTTTTGAGCCTAGGTGCACCTAGTCTTGTGCCTATATAACATTGATATATATCACTTCATATTCACAAATTTAATTTAATTAAATATTTGTTTCAAAACTAATTTATTATTTAAATTTACATCCAAAACACATACACTTATTAACATAATAAATGTATATTAATCAACATATAAATTTATGCACTAAGAATAATTAATCACTAAAAATACCTTTATTTTATAACTTCCACTAACACTTATAATAACACTTCGACTAATTAATATAAAATTATGTTTAAACATAGGCTTATGTTTTGCATATTCACTATGTAAGCATATATATATATATATATATATATATATATATATTAGCCCTAAAATTATTATAAACTATAATAAAAAATCACATACACTGATGAACATACATATTAATTAATAATTATACACTAATTTTTGGATTTTATGTAATCCTGATTTAAAAGTAAACAATTAAATCCAAATTAATCTCCTCAAATCTACAAATACACTAATTAGCAACACCTATACCCAATAATCATCATATTATACATATATTCACATCAAATTAGGCAAAATTCGAACTTAGGGTTTTAAATTACTAAATTAGGGAAGAAATGGAGAATACAGTGACTTGTGGCGTCCTGTGATGACTACGACCAGTAACGGTAGCTTTTGGGTGGTAGGTGGCTGGACACAATTTTTTAAAATAGTTTTTTCGTTTTTGGTATATGAAAAAAAAGAGCAAGCAAAGTATGTAGAATAAAAACACTACTGGAATGGAAGAGTTGTATTAAACTGTAATATTTGTATCCTTTGCTTATGTTGAAACTAAGTTTGTCAAATTTGCTTGCCTAATAAAGTTTAATAAATTACTCCTGTATAATTCTTTTTGATAAAAAAAAGTGGGTCAACCATAGGCTCATAAATTACCCCTGTATTAAACGGTAATATTTAGATCAATTTTATTTAGAAAAACACTGACATTACATATTGAGTTTTGCACAACATGGAAATCCAATGCCACTAGCTATTCAGGTGCATTTGTCTATACTCGTACAACTATAGGCTCGATTTAGATTTTATTCTATCAGTCAAATGAAAAGTGGGCCCCACTACTGATATATCAGCTAATGCAGTACAATATAAAGTATCAGGACAGCTGCTTTATAAGCAACTATTGCTAGATTTTTTTGGTTACAAAATATGGCTACTTGAAGGTTTTTTTTTGAAAGTTGTGTTTTATCCAGTTTGAAAGTTTTGGAGAGGCACGATCAAAAATTGTATATGTAAGCCAAATTGTTTAGTATTGTGAAACTATATGAGAATACTACTGTATTGGGGATATGCAAAATGCTTAGTGTCGTTATTGGCACCTTCAGTCACCATATGACGAACAATAAATGTCTGTCTTATTGTATTTTTAGAAATTTTGGTAAATGGGTTTATAAACACCTCTCGAGAAGTCACAAAAACACATTAATTTTTCTTTATCAATCCCTACTTCCAAATAAATGGCTTCGTCGTCTAGCAATTCAGGCCATCATGGTCGCTTGAACCTTATGCTCAGTGTCATCCGAGGTAGAACAGATTCACAAAGAAAGCAATAGAATACTCAGCTGTCCGCTCTCCGGTTGGACAGAAAGGTCTAAGAAGGGCAATCACTCGTTCTTAAAATAAAACAAGCTTCTTAAGACCAAAATGTCGGACGGAAAAAGGGAGAGAGCTCCCTGTTCCTTGTTCTTCAGTAGCTGGATTCTCCGATAGACCCGCACATTGAATCGAGATTTTATAGTAAAAAAGAGTTGTCAATGGGTATTTACATGTAGTTCAAACTTACATGTGAACATAAGATAATTTTTCCATTTTTTAACACATCTTTAATAATAATTGGCTTGGAAGCACAATCTTTTGGTCCGACCGTGAAATTCCCAAAATACCCCTATATATAATTTTAGATATTAAATTGTTATTTCATATGATCTCCCAATAAATAGGAGATAAAATCTCCCTCCAGTTATCTTTGACGTATTCAAACGTAAATGTTGATTTCAATTATTCAGAATAGAATTGCTCAAATGTAATTATAATTAGACTTCAGAGAGCGAGTCAAATATACATGGCTGCATTAGAATATGTAATGCAAGATCTTTCTAGATAGATTAAGAAATCTATAAATCTTTATTAATAGTTGAAAACTAAAATCATAATTTTTTGGTCTAACTATGAAATTTCAAAAATACCCTTCTATGCAAACAAGAGTTTATGAATTCGAATCTCATCGTGAACAGATATTAGCATCTATCTTCAAATGAAAAATTTAAAACATAAACAAGGTTACAAGTTCAAACCCTATGCCAACGAAAAAATTACATTTTTTTATTATTTTCAGTTTATTTTTATTAAACTACATAAGACTTTCAAATTCAATAATTTAATAAAGAGCTTATATGCACATGCGTTGCATGTGCCAAAATATCTCTTGATAATCTTTATTAATAGTTGTTTTGGAAGAGCAAACTTTTGATCCGACTGCAAACTTCCGAAAATACCATTTACTTATCTATAATTCAACTTTTATCTATATATGTTATCGAATCGTCGAATCTAATAAATAAACTCAATTTACAAATTCAACACGTGCCTTTACAAATATTAATAAACATTAGTATCACTTGAAAATAGAATATGATAAGTAGACTTTTTACAAATTCAAAACGCTCAAATATAATCAAATCTTAATGTCACTTTAAAATATGATATAACAAACGAAATTACTTTACAAATTCTTTCTTTATTAACTAATAAAAGAAATATAAATTCAAACTATCAAAAAAATTAGATACTGAAATTTAAAAATAAATCTTTATTAATAGTTGCATTGAAAGTGCAATCTTTTGGCCCGACCGCGAAGTTCCAAAATTATCCTTTATATGTATTTCTTTAGTAATAGTTATAATATATGTGCTGCTGTCACACGCTTTTGGCGTCAGTATGTACTAACAAAAATACCTCTGCACATATATTATTAAACTTTAACGTCGCTTAAAAATAAGATCTGACAATTAAGCTTTATTTACAAATTCAAAATTATCTCTACAAATATTTACCAAGTCTTAATATCACTTAAAAATGGGATCTAACAAATAAACTATTTTACAAAATCGGTTTTTATTAATTAGTAATGTAAATAAAAATTTAAACTAATAAAAAATTGTACATTGCAACTTAGAAGTAAAAATTCAAATTAACTACATTTGATTCAACACAAAAATATGACTAAATATTTGTGAAAGCCATTTTCTTTTGAACGTATTAAACAGATACAATTTGTACAAGAACGGTTCAGATGCCTTCATAACGCGCGAAGCGCGTGCTGTAACGCTCGTTTAAATAATTTACATATGTAACAAGGAGGTGGTGGACTGAGACTTCATTGTTGGAGATAGATGTTTTATCTTCTTGTAATGCAATTCAATAATACAATAACAATAGTTGTTTCTTGTTTTCGTTTTAGACCTAAAAAATTAATCTTTGCTTATAAACTCTGAGGCAATACATATCGGTTAGAAGTTTAACCAAAGAAACAAAGATTGTTTATGCGATCAAATGTATGGTGCTTCCAAGCATGCTATTTAACATTTTTGGCTTTATTTTCATCTATAACATAATTAAGCTGGATGATTTTTCTCAACTTGAATGAATAAACTTACAACATCAATATATATTTCCATACATTGCATGATTCAAAACTAGATAAAACCTATTAGATTTTAGTATAGCATAGTACAACTGAGTTCCCATGCTTTTACAACTCACAGGATGTTTCGACTTCTTTCACAAGTCAAATTTTTTTGATGCCATTCCTAAGACATCTTTCCTTTTTATGTTAATTCTTCTAATTGCATTCCTCTGACATTATTTTCTGATACCATTTTAGTAAATGTTGAAAAAAATAGGATTTTCCTAAGCCATTCTTCGTTTTTCTTATGCATGCCTGCAACAACTTTAATCTGATACTGTATCATTTTTTTTCTCTCTCTCAAGGACAAATCAGTACATCACAATATAATCAATCTAGCATTGCTAGAAGGAAAATAATAACAATTTATGATCGTGCGTACATACTAGCATAGAACATTATCAATATCAAACCCATTACCCAAATCAAACAAGTCTGAATGACATATTATCTCATTCGAATAGTACGATCAAAAGTTCTAACACGTTCACCACAAGGAACAATAAAATTCCAACGGAACCTTCGAACGGTCATCGATGGCTCCATCATATCATTTTTGAGGGCTTCCGACTGCATGGCTGCACTGATAATAACAGAATAATAGCAACATAGATAATAGCAAAGTAAAAAAGCAGAATAGAACAACACAGATTTACCCAACTTTGAAAAAATCCTGCCTACGTGCAGCCTCTAAGTTTTCTACTAGAAATTAAGTAGTCAGATGCTTACACACGTAAACTCGCAACACCCTCTATTGACTAACCAACGCTCAAAACCCTGCCATAACTCAGCCATTAAGTTGCGTATTCTCGAACTACACCACCATAGTTCGTCCCCTTGTCACAGGACTAGACTTTACAGTAGTTTAAAAGAGAAATACAAATTAAAAACAATTGAACACAAAAACCCTAAATTTAAATATTAAGCCCAAATAAGAAAACTAGCCCAAAGAAGAATTAAAAAAAGAATCCCTTTTTATGGCCATAATCCTATGTTTTTATTTCTTCGGCCTTTAATTCTTTGAGTTAAAAAATGGCCGCTTCGTCCTGTTTCCTTCTTTCTAAAATCAGGGTTTCTAGAAGTTGTTGAAGTCGCCGACTTAAGTTGTTGATTAAAGGATGAACTATATACAGTGCGCTTTGTCAATCAATTTGTCCCTTTGATTCACAAACGGCTACTTCAATTCGATCGAGTTCGAACTAAAATGGTATGTGATTTATTGCTTTTTGCTTTACTTGTTATCTTCCTTGAACTCGATTATTCGTATGCCAGTGATGGTTGGGTTTAAATAGGATTCGAATTCCTATAATTTCGTTCTAATATATTTACTTGAATTCGTCAGCTGATTTTTCTCGGCCACTGACATTTTATTAAGTGCTTGAGATTTCCCTGACTTGTTCAATTCGTATAATTCTATGTTTACTTGATTATCACGGCATTGATTTTGAACTTGCTCGATCCCTTGGTTACCATGTCTTTGAATTCTCTGGTACTTTGAATTTATGTTGACTTCAGTCACTTGATTTTGTAAAAATATTTTGAGATGAGAATTTTACTTCAACTTTGCATTTGCTTCGGGAATTGACTTTGTCCATTTGATTGCTGTTTCATGACTGAACTCGTCTGCATTTTGGTTGATGGTCATGTACACGTTGTTTCACTATTGGTCCATTACATTTGAAACAGTGCTGGTCTTGTTTGAATGCTTGACTACTATCGCTGTTGCATATGTATATAAGTGTGAATCATTGTTCTTGCATTTCATGTGAACTGAGCATTTCGACTTGTATTCAGTTGCATGCTGTCTCATTATTTCCAGTTGATTCTGCTTTGTTGTTTTGATACATGACCTTATGCATATGTATATTGTAGAATACATGTATATATGTATGTTTTCATATAACCTGGTTTTATGTCGCAGCTGGATTTTTGTTTTATTTTGAGTTGAGCCAGTTGAACTGTAGTCATGCATTCCATTCATCTTATGTTGTTGTGCACTTTTGTTTTAATGACTTGAGTTTTAGTTCTTGTTTGCTTTGAGTTGTTGCTTCGAGTTGCACTGAGTACATGTCCATGTATGAACCTTCATTGACATTTAAGTTGATCTGGTCACACTACATATATGTAGTTTACCGCTTCATGTACTTCAATTTTATTTGGGTCTCATTCTTGTTTGGTTGTGGCTTTGTAATTGTAGTCTGGTTGTCACTGCTGTGTGGTTCGATGCACTTGAATATGCCTTCATTAGTTCATTGGTCCGTTGTATGGTGCATTTGTGTCATCACTATTCATCCATGCTTATGTTGTTTTTGGTTTTGTTGCATCCATTCTTCACTTTGATATTGCAGTCTGAGATTGTATTCATATCAATTGAAAGTATGGTCATGTGTGTGCATAGGTTCGAGTACTTTCATGGTTTTTATTCATACTGTTTCGATTTTCATATCCATTTCCTTATATCTGAACCTTTTGTACTTGAATGTTGATCATCTTGTAGCCGGGTGTGGATTTTTTCATTTGATTCATGTACATAGTATTCATTATTTTATCAGGTTGTACACTTTATTATTGCTTGAATTTGTAGCCTTTGGTATTTGTTCGACTTCATGTAGTCTGCACCTCTGTTGTCTTCACTGGTTCATTCTTGAATTGTTGTTGGTGCACTTGATATACAGTTGCTTCGAGCTAGTTTGCACTTGCTTCCATGTTGCCGGGCTTGCTTTGTTCTGGTTGAAGTTGTTGATTCATGTGTATACTTGTTTGACTCCTTTATGTGATGTTCCCCACTTTCTATACTTGTTCATTTTTGATTTTCGATTGGTCGAGTTGTTGTTTTTTTCTTGACCATTTTATTGAACTTGTACATTTGGATTGCACCAATGTTGAATCCAGCTTATAGCTCGGGTTTGACCTTATGCTCGTGTCGTGACTTTATTTGTATTGCGCTTGAGTTGAACCTAGATTTTGATTCAATTTGACTTTGTGCTCACTTGTCCCTGTAGATTTATCAAGTGTATGTCGGTGCGTATGACCTTGTGGTATGTACAGTGATACACTGTGCATGTCACAGGTCGTTCGTGTATGATGAATTCAAAATAAAATGATGACGAACAACCCAAATAACCGAGGCATATAATATTTTCAAAAACACATTTTATTTTACACTGCAAAAATATTTCTTTTTTAATTTTACCGCGTCAGTGTTTACATTGCAGATAATTCAGATGTTGGATTTAGGCTGGAGCAGAGTCGAAGATAAAATACGAGTGAATGAGTGATATGTAGTAAGGTGAACAATGTAAAGTAAAAATTGTGATGTAATCGAAATTGTATTGTAATCAAAGATTGTATATATATAGTGAGAGCTCAAATTTGTACTATTCAAAATTGTAATAAAATATTTGTTTGATTAAAATATCTATTTGAATTTAAATTCTGTGTTATTTATTTTATTCAGCAAATATTTATTTAGTTATGTGAAAATAGAATAATACAATACCAAATACATTTAAATGAATATATATATATGTGTGTGTGTGTGTGTGTGTGTGTGTTTATTATCATCAAACAAAAATCATATATTAGCATATTCAACAGTAACCATAATTGGGTAATAATTTGGGGATTTAATAAAACAAAGTTTGTCATAAATACAAGGGAAGTCTTGTGTTCAATTAATTACTTTATTGTTTTGCTTAAGCTTTGTCAGATTAACTATTAATTTCATGTTCAATACCACCTAAAGGTTCCTACCGACAAGGTCGACAACACTTCTGATTCAATTAGTGACTGCAACCTTCCGAAGCCTTCAACCTTACAGCTTAAACCTTTCGACAAGGTTAGAAGTGTTTATGCTGTAAAATATCAATAACCTTTCGAAGGTATAACCCAAGTGATCCAACCTTTTGACATGATCAAAGACTGTCCTTTGAGTATAAATGTCTAGGTTTACACGGCTTATTCCATAAGGAGCCGTTCCCATACCTTTTGACAAAGATAAAAATACACCTTATAATTAATCTAACCTTTCGACAAGATCGAAAGCTTCTGCATATCTTCAAAGGAGTCTAATACCCTACTTAAACCTAAAGAAGGCAATCATCCTAACCTTTCGATGAGATAAAATCCGACCTCTGGAGGATAAATTCAAGGGAATTCAATGTAAACCAAGAAAGAAACCCTTGAAGAGAATTTCACAATAACTCAATAAAGCCGGAAGGTTTCATAACCAAGCACCTAAACCTTTCGATGGTGACGTAAGGTCTGATTCAAAAGGTATTTATAAGTGAAAATACAAAGGCAATCCCTGAGGATATCAATCCCTTCGTTCAAATAAGACTAATCACAGTACTTGGAATAACTTTGGGGTGTTGACTATAAATTTGGTTAACACCTGCTAACAAAGACTGAAGTGTCCTTTCCAAATTACTCTTTTTGTGTCACTATATATCTTATGAACTCTTGGATGAACACTTAACCTATATTTATGGCATTCTGACAAAACCTCCTGCCTCAGCCTACCCATATTTGGGAAGCACAATCGTCCGTTCATCCTTAAGATACCTCGACCATCCATGTCAAAGTCCAAACATCTACCTCCCTTGAGTCCTTGAACTAATCTTTCCAGTATCTCATCCTTTCTCTAATTCCTTACAATCTTTTCCAGAAGTGTTGGGGTAACATCCAAGAGAGTGAAAACAACATTCCTGCTTAAGGCATCCACCACCACACTAGCCTTACCTAGCGTATAAAGAATATCCAAGTCATAACCCACCATAAACTCTAACCATCTCTGTTGCCTCAGGTTCAGATCATTTTGAGTGAAAATATACTTGAAGGATTTAAGATCCATAAAGGGATCGAATTTTTCACCTAATTAAAGAAAGAAAATTTACTCCTAAAATCCCTAAAGGTTATAAAGAAACTAAGAGGAAAAGAAGGATCCTTACCCAACAAGTTGTGTCTCCACATTTTCAATGCAAAGAAGACAACTGCCAACTCCAGGTCTTGCGTGATATATTTCTTCTCGTGCGGCTTCAACTTCCTGCCTGCATACGCAATCACTTTACCATGTTGCATCAGAACAAACCAACTCCCACTCCATACGTATCCATGTAAACTTTGAATCCACTATTTCCATTTAGAACAACCAAAAATGGTGCACTGGTCAATCCCTTCTTAAATTCCAAAAACGCCTCTTCACACTTAGGGGTCCAAACAAACTTCTCCTCCTTCTTAGTCATCTTAGTCAAAAGGAAGGAAATCTTAGAATAATCTTGAATAAACCTCCTATAATATCCAACCAACCATAAGAAACTACAAACCTCGGTAGCAGTTCGCGGTTGCTTATGTTTCTGACCAGCCTCCACTTCCATTGGGTCCACTGATATATCTTCTTCCATGACAATATGTACTAAGAATCTCACTTCCGATTTCTAAAAATGGCACAGAGAAAATTTTGACTACGGGACATGTCTGACATATCTCCCAATGTTTCCAACACCACTTCCAAATGGTGTTTATGTTCTTCCTTAGATTTTGAGTAGATAAGGATGTTGTCGATAAAACCTAACACAAACTTTATTAAAAATATCTCAGAAAACATAGTTCATGAGATCTACAAAATATGAAGGTGCATTGGATACCTGAAAGGCATAACCAATCATTCAAAGAATTAATCAGGGCCCTTAAAAGGATAAACGGTATATTATCTTCAACAACCTCAATTGATGGAATCTAATAGCTAGATCCTTTTGAGAAAATACCATATCTCCATGAAGTTGATCAGAAAGGTTATTGATGCAGGGTAAGGGAACTTGCTCCTAATGGTCAGCTTATTCAGCTCCCTATAATCCACACGCAACCTTAAAGATCCATTAGACTTAGCTGTAAATACCACAACAAATCCCCAAATTAAACGACTTTCTCTAATCAATCCTCTCCTTAACAGGTCCTGGGTTTGACTTACCAACTCCTCTCTCTCCCTCGGTGCTATCCTTTGCTTAGGTTGAACTACATGACTTACAACCGGGACTAAATCAATGTGAAAATCTATCTCACGGTGCGAGCGTAAAATTATAACCTCTTCGAAAACATCAGGAAAATTCTTAACAACTTTAATAGACCTTAGGTTTTCTTGGGATGCCTCTAGGGCATACAAGAAACTGCACAAATTAATACCGGGATCTGACATGTTACTTTAGCAATTCTACCCAAATTGGTTATTAATGATACGGTTCTTTTATTGCAATCTAAATAGCTCCATATTTCAATAACTAATCCATACCAAGAATAATGTCAAACCCTTCAAATTCAAAAACATACGAGTTACAAGAAAAATTATGAGAAAGGTAGAAAATTGGCACATCCTCACAAATCATATTCAAATGGGTTACACCACCCATGGGGTTCGACACAAACATATTATTTTCTACTGTACTAGCAATAAGATGAAATTTACCAACTGATTCACAAGAGATAAAAATATAAGAGGCACCAGTATCAAAAAATATTCTAACAAAAATACCGTTAATCAGTAAGGTATCTCCAAGGATGCATTTTCCCTTCAGATCCATTGAATTCGACGGTTCATTCTTAATGGCGTACGCCTTGGGCTACTACACCTTCTTCATAATTGGGCAGTCCTTTACCATATGCCCGGGCTGATGGCAACTAAAACAGAGAGTCTTCTAACCATCGGAGATATGGGTCCACCTTGCTGCTATGGAACTTCATGATTCAGACAATACCTGGCAATATATCCTCTCTGCTTGCAAATATAACAACCACTATCCTTGGGCTTGCCTCCTTGACTTCCTTCTTATTTCTCTTTTCCTTGATTCTTCCAATTAGGATTGAACTTCCTCTTGTCAGAACCATTACCACTTGTATTTCTGCTTGGTGCTACTGGAGTAGACTTCTTTTTTTATAGGGCCTCATATCTCAGAGCCATGTCAATTATATCCGTTAACATGAGTAGTCATTTTCTCATGGTACTCTTCCCACATACCCAAAACAAACATCTCGTTGAACTTCATCTCATACTCTGCTACTGACTGATCCCCTTGCTTCAAGTGTATAGAGTTTCGGTACATCCGAGTCCTTCTTGTTGTTGGAAAGAATTGGTCTTCAAAAGCTCCTTTAAATTGGGCCCATGAAAACTCATCTTCAAGGATATTTGTAGTGAGGGAGTCCCACCAAGCTGCTGCTCCCTCTTGTAGTTGCCATATCGCTAAAATCCTTTTTAACTCATCTTACAACCCAAGACCATTAAAAATCTTCTTGCAAGATCACAACCAAGCTTGCACTTCCATGATAGACTTAGTCCCCTTAAATGGTTTTCCTCGGAGGTTAATGTAATCCTTGCATAAGGTTGTGAAATTCAATCTTAGATGCTCGGGTGTTGCCTCTTTTGTAATCCGAACCCCTGCGGGATTTGGGGTTCGACTATTTGCAGTTGTGGTACTACCTGCTTCCTTACCTCGTCTACCTCTATTACTCTTTTATTACAGCGTGGCATAGTAAGATAATACTTAGAATACTTGGACAAGATAAACCTTGATGGAAGGGTACTAATCAAACCAATCAAGCTGATCTATCATATATATATATATATGTATACGAATAAAATTACAAATGTGCACTTCTGAGTTGACACTAACCCAAAGCCTAAGTGTTCGGTCAACCAAGGCTTCGATGCAGAATTGTAACGACCGTCTTTCTTGCACCTAAAGAGGATCCATTAAGGGTAGAAGAAAAAGAAGGACAAGAAGAAACTACACAGTCAAAGAATCTCATAAGGAATCAGAACAACATATAATAGATAACATAGGATATTACATAGACATTTCCATAATGTTTAATACAACAGAGTCATTACATTACAACTTTCACCCAGACAGTTATAACTACTTGTCCATACAAAATACATGAATTATACGCAAAGCACAGCGAGATAAGATAACAATTAGCTAACAGTAAAGCCATCTGCTCCAGCTAATTCAAAATTCTTTCGTAAGAAACCTGGATTACTTGGCTACTCATTAAAATTTGAGAACCCAAGAGTTTTAGGAAAAAGGAATAAAATTCCAGGTTAGACATGGTTCTGATGTGTGTGAAATTCAAACAACTTAATTTTACTTTTATAAAACATTTTAAAAAATAAAGGTAACTCGTAAGACCACACCACAACATAAACACGGACGAGATTTTACCCTACGATAACAAAAAAACTTTATATAGAAATCTAGTAATGTTATGGTAATGTCTAGGGTTTTCAAGTAAAATTGAACATAGCTGAAATGCTTGCATCTCACATTTCAAAATATTTAGGTAGAACTAAATCCATTCGGCACTTATTAGAGAATGGATTCCACATAATGACTGGGCTACTAGATACCACCCATCACGATGCATATTTAGATAAAATAACATCGAGGAGTTTGCTTGGATCCCAAGCCAACACAAGACAGGCCTACCCTTTGTTGGATAGTACAGAGTAAGATTACCCTTGGTTGGGATTAGCAACCGTACCAAAGCATACAAGAATTGATAGTAGTGACTCTGAATAGGGATAATCTTACCCTAATGGGGGCGACCCACTTAGACTTGCGCATCTCCCTTGTCATTCCCGATTGATGAGGCCCAAGTCTATGTTTACCTTTATTATAGCATTGTCACATGGAATGCTAACATAACATTCTAGATGTTGACACAATTTCAACACTTATCCATACAATTCGTTTAGGAGATGAATGAACCGAAGGCATGATCTTCACTACATCCCTTTTGGAAACGCCCTTAAGATTAGTAGCAAACAGCCCTTACACTTCCAAGTCTACAACTTGGACCTTGCATTTACTATCTACAGTTTAAATGTTTACATTAATTAGATAAGGTTTTCAGATTAATAACCGATCCCGATCTCTCTAAAACAACGTTCGATAATTTTAAAAGGTCAAGTTATTTATAGTGGACTATCCCGCTATTAGGGCTTAAAGACTTAAATATGGACATAAGTTCCATATGCTTAGATTATCATGACCAGCTTATCGAAATTAACCCCGCAGTATTCATCATGTTCTCGAAGCGTCGTGTTTGCGATAAGTACAAACTGATTTACTTTCAATAAAACGTGTCACTATTTCATTACAACTATTTTAATTCATTTGACTACTTAATAGCATGGACAAGAGATCCTTGGTTTCAAAATAGTTCACTTAAACAAGGAAATTGGTTAAAATAATTAAATGGTAGGGTTTTGAAAGAAACTTTAAAATAAATAAACTTAACTAAATCATATATTTAAAATACAATTAAACCATAATTAAACCAAAATTAAATAGTCTAATTTTATTTAAAATTAAACCTTAATTATACTTTAATTAAGTAGCGTTTATTTAAGAAATTAAACCATAATTAAATGGGTAATTTACCCTTAATCGAACAATAATTTATTAAATAATTAAATTTAATTTAAAAATTAATTAAATAATAAAATCGATTAAATAAAAATTATTCTTTTATCTTAGTTAATCTCTTTTTAAAACTTAATGAAAAATAATTAGTTTAGCCAATAATTTGTTAAACTCTAATTACTTAACCTAATTACTTAATTAATTAATTGATTAATTAATAATTATTCTAATTAATTAATTAAGTTATTAAATAAATAAAACTTAAATTTTGACTTACTTAGTTGAGTTTGAGATAAGTTTTCAAAACAATTTAATAGAAATCACTTTAAAACTTGAAATCATAAATTTTTCCAAACTACATTCATAGCGACTACCGCTATAAGCGCAGTTTGTTAGAAGTAATTTCTAGATGGAAATCTCACTTAACTCTAGGTACCACATGTTTGAAAACACAATTGTAAGAGTTTCAAAAACTTAAACAAAAGGTAAAAACTTGGAAAAATATTTTCAAAAATCCAAAACTAGAAGTTGCTTTCGTTTTCAAATTGGATATTAGTCCTTTGCGACTTTTTAAGGCACAAGTTTTTACAACTATTACACAACGTACTTGTTTTTGTTCCACAAGCAATACAACCATCATATCATAAACTAATATCACCAATCCATATCTATATACATATCCAAACATATTAATATACTATCCAAATCACAAAACTATACCAACAAACAACTTGCAATCATATATCATCTAGACAACATGATATTTTCAACATGACAAACATTATAACTTCATAAAATATGGACCATTTAAAAAAAGTTTTTTTATTTTCCATAAATATTAGTTTTACTCACCGAAAAATTTCTAAATCAAAGCGAACTTTTGCCAACATTTGAAAACACTTTAAAAACTTTGCAAATTTGGAACTTTTGGATGCTTGGACACTTTAATTAGGCTCGACCTAGGTCTTGTAGGGCATGACTATGATTAGTTTGGACTCGGCTATGTGGTCTTAATTGGTTGTTTGCTTGAGTTTTGAAAGAGAAAGTGTTGTAGGAGATGTAGAAGTGGTTTTGTGAATTAAAGGAGGGATTTTTGCATAAGGAAGTGATTTTTTTTCAAATTTATGAAGAGGAAGCCGTGGATTCTTTAGCTCAAGCTTTTATGAAATTTGCGGTGAGTAAGGAGGTTTTAAACATGAAAATATAAAGTGTGTATATGGCTTACGATTTAATTTAAATAATACAAAATGATTTATATTAAAATATACATAAGCGTGTATGGCCATTCACTTACCGCCCCTAAAATCCATCCATTCTACCCCTTACTTTCAACTATTCATGCCATATCATGTGGATTAGTTTTTAAAAATGTGTATTTTATATGTATATACACTTTTATTTATAAAAATTATTTCTTTTATCCTTATATATTAATATCTTAAGGAGGAAACGTATACATGCATATGTACATGTACACCGCATGTTTAAAATAGTTTGTAAAGTGTGCATGTGTGTTTAACATAGTGTTATGACATTTAAAACTAGTACACAATGAACAATCGATATTCGAAAAATAGTTTCTAGTCATATTTTTTTATCTATCTATGAACTATATATGTAGGTAAACAAATTTTGAAAATGATTTTATCACCATTAATTATTTAAAATAGCTTATTTATTAATAAAATCCTATTTATTGATTATTTAAAATATAATTAAATATTTATTTAAATAGCAATTAAATTCTGGGTCGTTACGGTACATTTTGCTAATATTAACCAAAAAATAGTAAGTCAAAGTTCACTTTCAAGTAGCTGCATACCATTTTTTAATGAGTCATAATTATTTATTTTTTCTTAAATGAGTATATTCACTAATAGATTATTTTTCTTAAATAAGACGTCATAGTTGTTTTTCATGTAGCTTGAAATTCATATTTTGATAGTAGTTCCCTAAAATGCTCAAAATTATGTTATACCAATAGAAAATGGTTAAAAGTACGAAGAAGAGAACAAACAAGAAACTTGAAATAAAAAAGGTTCGAAGAGTCAAAATATGCATCCAATGGGTCTAATGCAATTGTTGTGCATATTAAGCTACCTTTGGAAAACATGGATGAGTCAATTGCATGCACAAATATGCAAATTGATGAAATCCTGAAACTGCAGTGGAAATTGATAGAACAATCGAAGACATAGATGAAATCTAGGTTTTGAAAAAGTGGACCGAAGGCCTAACTAAAGTGAAAATGACTTCCTTCAGATGTTGCCAGTGGAATTGAAGTTGAGTTTAATTCACCGAGTATGTAGGTAGGAAAAGGGTTGGTGAAATTATCTTCTTATTTAGAGCCACTTGCTCCTAAGCAAGTTCCATTTACACTTGATGGATGGAGGCTGCTTAATGATGTTTTGAAAGTACTTCTATTGGAATCCGTTTAGGTAATTTTACCTGTTCTTATTTAATATTGTAGCAAACTTTCTGGCACAATCTTCTTTGTAGAATTTAGCCATCTAATTTTTAAATTATCAATTGAGTATAAAATGTCATGCACAACCTAGAGTTTGTTATTACATGCTAATAGAGATCGACATTTTTAATGTTGATTAGGTATTGTGGTGAATTGAAATTCATTGGTCAACCTGATAGCAATTTCTTAGAGTTTTCTCGATCATTAGAATGTAGTTGGTAGTAAGAGCCATATCTTAATACATAACAGCGACGAGAATAACAAGTTTTTGTATTTGGAATTTTTTATGCATTTCACACATATTAATTTGTAATTTAAATAAAAAACAGACAAGGAAGCATATGGTTATGATGTGGTTGTTGATGTAGGGCCTGAGTGTGTAGAATATAAATCAGTCCTTCATAGCCGAGAAATGTGACTCACTTATATCACTTCTGAGCATATGACTCGCTATGCTGAACTTGGAAACATTTAAATGTGCCCTTTTTCGGCTCACTTATATCACTTTCGCTCTCTTATAACTTGAGAAACATTTAAATGCACCCATTTTAGTGTCCGCTGCAGAGTTTCTTTTGTATATTGTTATTTAATTATTTTGATTAGCATTTTGATGATTGTTATAAGGTAAATTTAAAATTGATGAGGAATGGCAAAAGACTCCTGTTTTTCAGAAAATGGGAGGTGTTCGAAAAGAAAATTCATCAAAAAGATATTACAAGCAAAAACCAAGAAGGAATAACTTCAACTAAAACTAGAAAACATTAGAAGTATAACGGAATAGAAGCTGTTTATTAAGTTGAAAATGAGTAAAGAGTTTAAGGTACTTGTAGTGTAATTTTTATCATTTATTATATGAAATATATGCATACATAAAATGCGAATTAACTAATCAATGTGATAAAATTTGTATTCTAATTACGAAGTGAAAATTTTAAATCCGTGAAGGAAAAACAAACGCACATACATGTAGTCGTCGAGGAATGACTTGATTAATTGAAGATCTAGTGAGAAAAATATTTGATTTATTAACTATGATTTTTTTAATGTTATGTTTCTTTTAATGCAGAAAGAGGAAGTATTTGTTCCTTTTATATTTCTAGAGCTGATGTTTGGATTAAATCTCGCATGCGAAAAAATGGTGAACTAGTGAACAGGCATCTACTGTAAGTACTACATGTACTTAATTTTTTGTAAATGATATAATTTTGAATTATATATGAAATGTAATTTTTCATCACTTTTGTAGGAGAAAATAAAAGATGTTGAATGTGAATCACAATCCAGCTTAACATGTAAATTCAAAGAAGATGCTCTCTCACTAGTGTTGGGACAAGATAGACTGGGACGACTACAAGGAATGGGAAGGGGTATAACCATAACCAAGACAGTTTTCCTATAACTCTAAATAAGCAAATAGCTCAATGTCAACATAGAGTTTCAAAGATAGAGTGGTTTATTCACATATTAATGAAACTTCGGGTACAATTTCAAATTATATTTTAACAAGTTGCAAATAGTCCATTCTTATTTTGGGGCTTTAATTACATTAAATTTTACATGGCTAAGGCTCTAGTTAAAAAGTAAATATTAATTGGAAAAATAGCTTAACTGAAAGCTCAATATTGAGTTCCAACTTTATATATATCATGTATAAATATATAATTAGTTCTTAGTTAAAATATTAATTGGACAAATAGCTCAGCATTGAGTTCCAATTGTCGAATGCAGTCTACTGTCTACTTTGAATGAAATTATGCTATGTCGAATGTAGTTTATTGAGTTAGCGCCTTAATTTTCTTAATATTTATTTGAATACGTCTATTGCTATGTCGAATGTAGTCTACTAAGTCAGAACCGAGTTAATATTTATTTGAGCCTCATTTCAAGAGTTATCCTACCATCATTATGTTACTGCATAATTATGTTATATTGTGGTCTATTGACTTAGCGTCTTAATTTCCTTAACATTTATTCCATAATACTGTCCTCCATACATAACATCTTTATTGTTTTGAAAAGCTAAATTATTGCATATTCCATAACTAGGTAAATTCATAAATGTATTTGGATTTTTCTACACTAAGGCCTTATGCATGTGATTTAGATGGAGATTGAATGTATAGCGGTGTTATACTTTATGATAGTTAATGCGGACCCTTCCTTTATTTGTTATACGATATGAATATCGCATATGTCATGAACTTGTCAATAAATATCTATAAGTTAAATATTCTTCGAATTGTTGAACTTCTTTATGTGTGGAATAAATACATAATATTTTAGACATAAACATATTTAAAGATTGCATCTCTGAAGTGTAGAGATAATATGGTATTATGTGCCTACTTGAATCTATCTCACCTAGCAAATTTTAAATACTTGAACTATCATGTGTAACTTTGAAAACGGTCTTCCGTATATCGTATCTAAATTTGGTTTGAAAAGTCTTTTATTAATAACAACTGGTATTTGAAAGTGCATTTTGTTAATTGGAAAATTATAGCAAACAAAAGAACAGCGATCAGTTATTATACTTAATTGAATGCTTTTATAGTTGTGCTCATGAACTGGTAATAAAAAGTAGTACACTAATATTATGTTACCAGTATTTTATGTTGACATTATTCACCATTTTGTTAACACTTATATGATATTTAATAAAATGGAGAATTAATATTTGGTTGATCTCTATTTTAGCAAACTGAAGAATGACTAGAGAACAGTTTTACTTAATTCTTAATTTTTGCCAGGTTAGTGTTTTATATATGCGAATGGATGGATGCTCAAGACATGCAAACTAATGATATTCAAAAGATGTCATTTAATAAATAATCCCTTTTATTTTTGTTTTTTCTTCTTCTAAATAATGAATTTTACCGCAAGAAAACATACTATACTCAAGTTTAAAAGTTCACTACAAGGTAAAATTCATTGTAAAAATTTGGGTAAAACTGTTTTGTCTTCACTATAAAAATTTACAAGTTCACTGCAAGTTTAATTTCTTTAATTTCCAATATTATTGATTTGGCATGGTAAAGAAAGTAATGGAGAAGGGAGCATATCTCAAATGGTAAAAATATTACACAAAGGTTGCAATATCTTACAAAATTTGATATTTAAATCAATAGTTATGTATATGATTTTGTTTACATTAATTATAGAGTAAGCATGATCAAATAGGCGACAACTGTAATTTACATCATTGGCATGGGAATGATGATGAAGTTGTTGCCGAAGGAAAATTTGTGTCAAGCGATACGAAAGATCTTTTCACTGGAGTACCTTTAGGTCTGAATGCTATGAAAATTTTGATAGTCCATGCATTTTATGGAGATCTTTGCCTGTTTTGGTATATACAGGAGACGCCAAGGATGAGATGGTAGCATGACCAATTGATAGGGTTCTTATCTACATAAGAGAGAACTCTGGAAAAGAAAATGAGGTATGATGTAAAATATAAGCTCTCTACTCATTTCGCCAAATGTTAATTCAAATGTAGCATTATTACCTCTTAAGATACTATTCCAAATTCAAATTCATAGTAGGATTTAAATGAATTATATAAGGTATTAATAACATGGATTTTCTCCTAATCGTGTTTAGTTAATGAGCTTTGATTATAATTTTAAGATTTTAGTGTTAGAGTTATTTCGACTTGAAATTTTAGCGCTCCTTTATATATTGTTAGTTTTAAAAACAAATTGTTAGTAGTCTTATTGTACTATAACTTTGTAATCTTGATCTTGTGTCTTACTACCAAATATCCTTTCGACCTTGCCGAAACCAGATTGAATGGAAGACAAAGAAGAGCGAAAGAAAGAAGCTCTAGCAAGACCTTTCGAAAGAGTCGAAGGGATGCTACAGCCAAAGTCCACAAGTATCACAACCTTTCGAAGGGGTCAAAGGGATCAAAATCACCCTTTGCTTTAGTGACCACCTTTCGAAGCACGTGCTTCCAAATGCATGAAAAACTTTTGACTAAGTTAAAGCAGCACCTTTCGAAGACAAAGAATGACAACTCTTTATATGCACGCAAAACCTTTCGAAACCAAAGGTTTTGCCTTCATTCAAACCACTCAGAAACATGCCTTGGTCAAAACAACCCTGTCGAAAGCAAAACCAAGCCTTTCGAACTGGTCGAAACCATTAATATCTGGGGAAGTGTCCGCATCAAGTCACAAGCAAGAGTTCGGAAGCTATTAATAGCATCAAAACCAATAGCATTTCAAAACATTCGAAATCCCTAAAGATAGCCTATTGATAGAGTCGAAAGCTCCTACAAAGCAACATAAAGAAGAAAGGTGCAACCATCCCTTTTGACATAGAAGCATTAAAGACCATCAAGAGCATTGTAGAGGGATGCGCAAGTGTTAAAGGAATCGAAAACATTCTAAAGACAACTCTGAGGGCACCTTTCGACCAGGTCGAAAGTTGCTGACCCACATCTATAAATTAGACCCAAGGGGTCCGGTTTTAGGATCCAAACTTATTCATTCCATACGTGTATTTATTTAATTCTCAAAAGATGTAACCTTTAATTTGTAAATAGAATTAAGGAAAAATGATCAGTAAAAGCTTCGTCGAATCAATAAAGTGAAGATTTTGATATTTTTTATTACATTACTGTTCGGAGGCTTTATTTATTCTAAACTATTTTTTCAGGTATCGATCAGGTCGCAAGGTGCCTTCAAGTTGATGGAAACCACTGCTTTTCAACATAGCTTTACCCCACACCACTATATATCTAAGACTTAGCTTCCAATAAGGTCGAAACCTCGAACCCAGCTGAATTTTCCTTATATTCCAAACCTAAAACCTAAGCCATTAAACAACCTAGCCTTCGACAGGGTTGAAACTCATCAAGTCAAACCTTACCCCCTGAATTCTTCGAGCCATCCTTTTGTGTTTCGTAACAGCTTTGAAACCAAGGCTTTCGAAGGGATAATCATACTATCTTAGTAAGCTTGAAAGGCTGATAAGAAAGGAAATTAAGTGTTTTGACTAGGTTGAAAGCTTGATACAAGAAATTTTTCGCTATAGCAACTTATTCGAAGGGTAACCAAAGAGAATAGACATATTCTAGTCTCCTCAAATTAACTAAAGGAAACTAAAAGGGATCAACCTTCATCCCCAACTCTACTACGGGGTATTGATAAGTTTTCTTATTAACATTTTTAGCACTAGAAGGAGGGTCAAAACCTCCGACTCTATTGAACACCCTTTTAGAATCTCGATTTTCATCATTTTGATTGTGACAGCTATATAGATCAATATTTGTATGTACTAGCCACTTTTGCAGGAGATTCGTTGCAAATTTGTATTTAGAATAATTTGAAGCTGATAGTCTTTTGTTTAAAGTCTGTATACTATTTAAAAATATGTTAAAATCTCTCCTAAATGGTGTGTGTATATATATAAACATACACACACATGCTCAAACATGCACAAGAGGCTGAAAACAGCCAGCTGAATGGACTCATTCAGCCGTTTGTTTGCGAAAACATTTTTATTGTTTCACAATATTCAGCCGGCTAAATGAGTTAATTTTGCCGACTGCTTTAGGCAAAAATTTGATATTTGTTAAAGGCAGCCATACTTTTACAAACAATTCAGCCGGTTTATCCATTTGAACGGACGGCTGAATATTGTCCAAAAAGAATTTTTTCAGATTCAGAGGGCTGAATCTCTGAGAACAGCCGTCTGAATCAGTTCAAAAAAGAACTATTTCCTTGCGGGAAGGAATTCAGACGGCTGTTTATAGTAAAACAACCGGTTGAATCCTTTCTGAAGTTTTTTTAACTAGGCCCTACATCTTAAATACCAACTTTACCATTACTTTTCACCTACCTATAAATTCATCTTTTCAATTTTTACCTCTTCACTTCAGAGCCCTAGGTCAATTATTCCATATTCTTATCTTTTACTTTTAATTTTTTTAACTCAAATGGCTCCTAGATCAAAACACACTAGGGAATCCTCCTCCAGTCCTTCCAAAGACCAAATTCATCAATGGCTTTGGAATGATATTGTTGTTTCCCTCTACATTCTATGAAAAATTCCAACATTTTTGAAGGGGCTTTCATGAAGTTCTCGGATTTCGTAGCTTATCGAATTAGAGAAATGGCCGAGCAATTCCACTTTGATAATCTCATAGGTTATGCTCCAAATAATATTAGAATTAACCATCTTTTGATTTAACTTTTTCTTGCAAATCTGAATCTAGACCACCATAATCCTCAAAATTGAGAAGATTGTATTTGGTCAATAGTTTGTGGTACTAAAATATTTTTGCCTTTGCAAAGATTAGGAAATATTTCAAATTTCCCTATCAAGGTGTTGATATAGATGATATAGAAGTTGATTTGGATCATAGAGATGAAGTTTCACATCGTTTCTTGTCCGATCACCATACCAATTTAAGTGCATTAAAATCTAGTGCCTTAAGGCCACAAGCACGCCTTATTCACCGTGCTTTCATTCGCTCCTTAAAACCTCGAACGGGAAGTTATGAAAAAGTGTATTAGAGAGATTTTCAAGCCCTCTGTTCAATCTAGACCAACCAACAAGTAAATTGGGGCAAAATCATTTCAGATGAATTTCAAGACATCACAATCTAAAGGAAATATAAGACCATCCATTATGGCGCTTATATTACTAGTATCCTTCTCAACTTTGGCATTCTAATGCCCGACTCTGAGTATTCAAGCATTAGTGAGTTAGGCGCAAAAACCTTAGGATTGATGGGTCTTTCTTCCTTGCCTCCTCCACATTAAATCATTTCCTTTCAAGAATGCTCTCACATTGTTCAACGAGGTATTCCACAACCTTGTGACACTAGTATTGCCTCCTCTTCGCATACCCAACATGAAGAAGAAGAGGACGATGACTCCATTCAAATTGTTGGCTCGAAAACTTCCTCCAGACAAGCTATCATCACCCTCACTAGAAATCAATCAAAACTTCATTGGGAAATTAAATCTCTTGAAAGGAAGATGGAGAAGAAATTCAACTCCATAAAAGGATTTCTTAATAAGATATGGGATAAAATCTCTTGTTCGGGTTATACATCCATCGAAGCTTACAACCCATATCCCTTCCAATGGTCGTCTTCGAGTTCGGTAAATGATGATAATAAGCCCTTTACCTCTATCTAGTTTTATTATAATCTATGAACTTTATTTTCAGCTTGTAATATTGTTTCAAAACTTCTATGGTTCTCTTTTAGTTATCTATATAATGCTGTATGGATATTTTGATTTTATTTTCGTATTGACATCTCAAGTATGTGTTTTAATATATGATCTGCAATGTTTACGTGCATTTATTTTATATCCTTCTTTTTGTCGATGAAAAAGTGGGAGAAAGTTAGCTTAAATTATTGTGCATACTAACAAGGGGAGGAGTAGCAGTATTCATGTAAGTATTTATGTAAATATATTATTTATATATAGATGTCATTATCAAAAAGGAGGAGAATGTTATGTTAGTCCGTGAGATGATGGTTTTGATGACAACAACCTTAGAACAGATTATAAAATATAGATACTAACATTATAAGTTTAGATATATATGTATATGCAGGATTTAACCATGCGGGTACCAAGAATGAAGACTGTATACTATAGAGATTCAAGATATCAAGATTGAAGACTCATGAGTATCAAGATTATCAAGAGTTCAAGAATTCAAGTAATTTATTCTTAATTAGAAAATTTTGTTAAAACTCCTATAAAAGCACTGGCATCTTAAAATCCAATTTATTCGTGGAATGGACTCCACTTCGAGCTTGTTAAAGGGATGGAACCCTAAGTAGGATGGAACCTACGAAAAATCTAGTGGAACATTATTTTGTATCTGTTAACCTTTTATTCAAAATGATTTTTCAAAATTATATCTTGTTTTCAAAATGATTTCAAAACCTTCCTTTTAAAAGCATCAAAAACATCTATCCTGATTTTAAATAATTTTGGCCTCAAAATCATCTTTAAATTCAAAGTCAAATAACTCCTGATTTTAAACTATCTTTTAATATAATATATTTAACTTTTAAATATTCATACTTAGATTTAAATATAAAATTATAGTTAAATTCTATATATATATTATTCTCTTCATTTACTTATGAATTTTAACTATAGTCAAGTATATTTATAAAGTTTAAAATAGTTTTAATATAAGATAAAGGGTATTCTCAAAGAAAATCAAATCGTCAAAAAATGCTTTGGGATGTCGACATACTCATGGTGACCATGTCGACATGGTGTCAGTTGAGTTCAAAATTTCTATTTCGAAAGAAGTGTCTATTCGCCATAACTCTTCACGAATGGACATGACTGTTGTTCTACTATATATAGGGGCCAGTTTCAACGAATTTTATATCATATTTTTTGGTTTTTCACTCCTCTTCTTCTTCTTCCACTTTTGTTAATACATATTCTTACCATTACTCTGCCCAAATCTACATTGAATCAAACTCGATCATTCGTAGTTTGATTCTCTATCACTATCTTAACAAGATCCTCCGTGCTATTCAAAGTTATAGGCTTTTTGTAATCAACTTAGCAAGAAAGGTGTGATTGTAGCCTTGAAAATCAATCAAGCGTGATAAGGTGCGATTGTAGCCTTGGAAAATCAATTGGGTGAACTTGTTGCCCGTAAAATCAAGTGGGTGAACTTGTAACGACCCGTATTTTACGTGTCGATAGATCGTAGAATTTACAGGTCGTTAGTGTTGTTTATGTTGTCTCTAGCCTGAGTCGTATAGAAAGTTAATTCGTGTGTTAAATATTGAGTCGTTAACGAGTCAACAGGTTAAGGGTTAGACCGACTCATAGCGGTTAACGAGTTACGACTCATGGGTTGGTGAGTTAGTGGGAGTTTTTAAGTCGTAAACGACTTAGGAGATTACGACCTAGCAGTTAAGATGAGTTATCGAGTTATAGGAGTTGCCGAGTTATAGAGGTTAGGAGTTATGGGTTTCTGACCGACCTAAGAGATGGCCGAGATAAGGAGTTGGCGACCTAAGAGTTAGCGAGTTAGAGGAGCAGCGACCTACGAGTTTGTGGGTTAGTAGAGATAGTGAGTCACCGAGCTAAGGGTTAACAACCTAAGGGGTTAGGTCGTATACTAGTTAGGTCGCGACATAGTTAATCCGCGTTCGTTTTAGGTCGTAAGGTCATCTGGGCCGTTGATTTTGTTAGGTCGCAAGGCGGGGTTGAGAGATAGGTCGTAACCCAGTAAGTCGCGGCAAGTGTTAGGTCGTAGACGACCTAAGTTAGGATGCTGTGGGCCTTGGGTTGTACTAGAATTGAGTCGTAACTCGTGAGGCTGTTAAGTCGTATGAAAGCTTGAGTCGTAGGTCGTAACCTAATAGGTCGCGGCATAGCGGATCCTCGTTCGTTTTAGGTCGCGTAGCATCTGGACCGTTGGATTGTTATACCATGTTAAGTCGTTAGCGACTTAGTGATAAGTCGTAACTCGTGTTGCTCGATAGGTCGTGACTAAGTTAGGTTGTAAGTCGACCAGGCGACTTAGGAAAGGTTGCCGCTGTGTGAGAGTGTTAGGCCGTATGTTTTAGGTCATTACCGACTTATGTTAAGTCGTGTGAGTGCCTTAGGGTTAGGTCGTGTGAGTGCCTTAGCTGTTAGGTCGTTAGGTCGTGACCGACCTAAGAGCGACCGACCTAAAAACGTACGACCTAAAAATCAGCCTATAAATAGAGGAGTTTGGCTCACTTTTTGACACCGGTTTTTGAAGCGACGAAGTGCTGCCATTTTGAGAGCTCGACTACAGAATTTCTTCATCTTCTTTTCTCCACTCCAATCTAGTTCTAACATCCATCCAAGATCGAAGATCGAGATCGAAGATCCAAGAGCCAAAGTTGAAGATTTTCATCCAACCAAGCTAGATTTCATCGTTTCAAGCGGGATTTCGACGAATCAAGCTTGAATCTTCGCTGTCCAGATCTGAAGTGATTAGTTTTTGAGGTGTTTGGGTGATTCGGTGAGTGGTAGTTATCTCTCACACGGATCCAAAGGAGTATATTGGAGTGGTGGTTCGTTTATGTGTTAAAGATAGTGATTTCTCGCATTTCTCTTAAGTCTGCATGTAGATCCATTGTTTATGAAGATGTTTACCTATGCAAGTTCATTGATCGAGTTATAGGAACAAAACCCATGTTTTATATTTGATAGATCTATGCAAGAAATCCATAATTCATGTATGATAGACTTTCACTCATTTATTTACGAAATTGCCATTATAGTTAATATTGCTTATTAGATCTTGTTTGAATGATTGATTGTTTGAATGTATGATTGATTTGATTGTTTCAAGTTAGCTAGTAGTTGATTTGGAACAAGATGGTCGAAGATGATTCAAAAGCTAAGTGGAAAGGCTCTTGAATGGTGAAAGCTGCTTGTGGCATATGAAGCGGATGAGGAAGCTCATATGGATGGATTCGAGGACTTTGCGATGATACGAGGAAGCAAAGTATGATGATGATGAACTTTGCCGGGATATGATGAGGCGAAGCATGATATGGACTTTGCTAAGATGCGATGAAGCAAAGTATGATATGAGATAGTCTTGGTCTAGTCCAGGCGGGATCATTCCAAGCATGATGTTAACTCGGTGATATGGTTCGAGTTTTGATGGATAATGGATGGCTCGAGAGGCGCTTGAGCTAGTATGGGAATAGTCGTCGAGGAGGATGACTAGGAGGCTAAGACTTCATCGTTGTTGAAGGTTCTAGCATGCTCAAAGCAAGAGTACGTTGGGCGGCATTGATATCCCAGGCACGGG
Source organism: Allium cepa (assembly GCA_030765085.1). Lineage (NCBI taxonomy): Eukaryota > Viridiplantae > Streptophyta > Magnoliopsida > Asparagales > Amaryllidaceae > Allium > Allium cepa. Next base: position 644,947,071 of record CM060939.1, on the reverse strand, counting down.
TCACGATGACGTGCTAGTACTCTGGGCAGCATTGATATCCTAGGCACGGGTCACGATGACGTGCGGAGTTATGTCTAGAACCGGGGTTACCATTAACCCTTGACTGACGGATGAAAGAATGTGCCGTTCATTCAACTAACGATGAAATCAAGGCAATGATAACAGTGATAGCCAGAGTCATGGATGTTGGTTATATCATCATTCGGTCTCAAGAGCGGTGTTTTCTGGGTGCTTATCTGATCTTGGTTTAGGCCTTGGGGGTTTGTATTTGGAAAACATCGACCTTGACTCGAGTGATTATTACTTTACTTTAATTATCTGCTTTGCTATGCTTGCTTCTCCTTAGTGTGTGTCTGGAGGCTATCACTGTAGAAAGAGGTGGAGTGGGATGATTTGGGTTCCTATTCCTTTTATCCCTTATGCTCTTTTGGTATGTTTGATAGTTGATTTACTGCTCACTAAGACTCTGTCTGACTCAAGGTTTTATGTCTCCTCTTATTACCTTGGGCTGTTCATCCATGTTTGGGATGGGCAGACTAGGTGACAGGTGACAGGTGCTGATCTTAGTGGCTCACGCTAATGATGACAAAGACGAGCAGGAGGCTTTGCATATTATTTTCATATTCTATGTACTGGATATTCCGCTGTTTGTTGATTACTCTGAGTGCTATGTAGTGAGGCTTCTTGTATTCATGATTCAGACCATGTATAAAGCTATTATGATTAGATGATGATATTCTGTTCTATGGGAGCTTCACTATATTATATTTCCCTATTGTATTTTATCCATGCGCTGTGAGTTTTACGATAGAGTCTGCGATGTTTATTCTACCCTTGACTATCGTCCATGGCTGCCTGGCACACTTTCAGCGCATTATTTCCTTGTTTTGGTGCGGGGGTCATGGGCGGTCATCACAGAACTTGTAGCCTGGGAAATCAAGTATCTCTACCAAAAGGACTGTGATTCTGGAGGGTGTACCTCGTAGCCTTGAAATCAAGGGTGTAGCTATAAAGATTGCTTTTGAAAGGAAATCCGTACTTGTGTTGTGGGACTGGATGTAGGGTAACACCGCACCAGTATAAAATCCGGTGTGTTCTTTCCTTTACTGCGTTTTATTTTATTTCTGCATCTGTGTTTATTTCTATGATCATATCTGTGTCTGTATATTGCACACATCTGTGTTTAAAATTAACATAAACTCAAAAGGATTTAATAATTCTTTCATTCACCCCACTCTAGTGAATCCTAGCCTTAAGATCCGTAATCCGCATTTCTCACATGTTAGAATCTTGATTTTCATCATTTTGATTGTGACAATTATATAAATCAATATTCGTTTGTACTAATCACTTATGTAGGAGATTCGTTGCAAATTCATATTCAGAATATTTTGAAGCTGATAGTCTTTTGTTTAGAGTCTGTATACTATTTAGAAATATGTTAAAATCTCTCCTAAATGGTGTATATATATAAACATACACAAACATGCTCAAACATGCACAAGAGGCCGAAAATAGCCGACTAAATGGAGTCATTCAGCCATATGTTTGCTGAAACAATTTTATTGTTTCACAATATTCTGCCGGCTGATTGAGTTAATTCAACCGGCTGTTTTAGGCCAAAATTTGCATATTTCCTTGTTGGTTTCGATTTTAAAAAATTCAGAAGGCTGAATTATTATTTCAGCCAACTGAATATTTACAACGGCTATTTTTTATGAAAAGACACTTCTCTTCATCGAAGAGAAATATCTCCAAAACAAAAGTTGCGTCTATTTTATTCATTGTTTTTCTTCATTTAATTTTGCAACTCTTTATACTTTATTAATATATTTCAGAATTCAACAAAAAATTTACTAAACTGATTTTAATATTCTTGAATTCTTATCTTTTAATCTTTTTTCAATTTGCACTCTAATTGCATACAAACTCTGATCGTTGATCACCCCATCTTCCACATTCTTCAAGCACATTACACTATATATCATAAAGGAGAAGATTGTACTTAATTGACTTATCAGTGATATCTAAAAGAGCACACTATAGTTAGATACTTTTGTCTAGTTTCAAAGAAGTCCTGTTCGGTTGCTCAGGCGGTAGAAGTCCTATCCGGTTGCTTAGGCGGTAGAAGTCATATTCGGTTGCTTAGGCGGTGTAAACCTATTCCTCCAGGTTAAGTAACGGTTGCTAATTTAATTTCAGAAGGAGTGCGGGACTGGGTGTAGAATAGGAGTTTGAACTAGTATAAAAATCTCTGATGCCATCTACTTTACTGCTTTAATTATTTACTTACTTAATTATTATTCCACCCAAGTAGTTTATCCATATTACATGATCCTATAAAATAGTCACTTTCACACCCAACACATCATACCTCTTGCCCAACTTTATTCCAAGCTCTTCCATTCTAGGATTTACTTCATCATGGCCAAAAGAATCAAAAAATTTGAAAGGATCCCTGGAACCACACTTAATTGGATTCTCCTTAGAGACAACTAATGATAAGAATCTCCAAGAAGAACAGCTGTTAAGGATGAAGGCTTTAAGAATCATAACGGATAAGAAAGTTGAAGCCTATAATCCATTTAAATGGAGTTTTAAAACCTTTTTATGTTGGTCCCACCCCAATCTTTGCTTTAGGAGAAAAGAAAACAGGGAGTGACAATTTATTTGACCAAATAAGAAAAACAATTCAGCACTATACCAAAGGCGCAATCTTTGAAGAAGGAATAATGTCTGACTACAACTCCTTTGCACACAAATGGGGTCAAGTCATAAGTGGGACAATACCTAAACCAGAACCCCAAAGTGTTTTGAAGAGAAAAGTAATTATCAAACGGGAAACCCCTGGTCCAAGTAATAAAAGATTTAGAAGCCATCCTCAAGAAGCAAGTTTCAAGTCAAGACTTCATAAAGAGTGCAACCTATCAACACCCATAGAGTGTGTCTATTTGCTAATAGAGGATAAGCTCAATTATTGCCATCACAGAAAAAGAGATCAAAATATGAATGGAATCTAGGAAGATCCTATTGACATTTCCATATGATGAATGGACACGAGACTAACCACTCTAGAGCCTTGTAAGGGAAGATAATCATCTTTTTCCATCGAGGAAAAATCTATAAATTTGTAAAGAGATTATGAATAAAGTTAATAAAAAATTACTTTTCTAAGAAGGATCTATATGGTTGGGAGTGAAATGCTCCTCTTATATGGACGTTACCTTAAACGGTCAAAGCCTCTGTCAGCCTCGAGTTAGCCAAGACAGAGCACCTGCTAGAGGGAGGAGTGTAAGCCTTTATCCGTACCACACTATGGCCATGTTAGAGCATAGACAAGCCCTTGGCTGCTCCTCTAGTCAAGTCAAAGAACCTCCTATAGGGAGGAGTGTAAACCTTTATATACACCATGATATGGCCAGGTTAAAGCATCGACAAGCCCTTGTCCATGACACTCTATGACCAGGGTAGGGCACAACCAGGAGGGAGGAGTGTAAGCCTTTATCTATGCCATGGTATGGCTAGGTCAAAGTATTGACAAGACCATAGACGTGCCTTTGGTTAGGTCAAGGCCCCTCCTGGAGGGAGGTTGGGTAAGTCCTTAGTTCCAGCCTCTAAGAATGAACTAACCAAGAGCCCCAAACAACAATGGACTAAGACGTCCAAGCCCAAGAAGAGGCTCGCCAAACAATGGACTAAGACGTCCAAGCCCAAGAAGAGGCTTACCAAAGCAGCATATCTCCAAAGGACTAAGATGTCCAAGCCAAAGAAGTGACATATCTGATTGTGGACTAAGACGTCTAAGCTCGATAAGCAGCCAATCAAATTGCAACCATGTTCAAGGCCTAATGGGTCTATACATGTTATAAAAGACAGAATTTAAGGGGAAGAACAAAACTTCTCTTATTAATACCTAAATTTGGGTTTTGGGTCACTCATTTTTGAACTTTATTCATTATTACCCGAACCTGGATTTCGGGTCTTTATCAATCATTTACAGTCTTTATCATGCCTAAATTTGGGTTTGGAGACTGCTATTTAACTTCACTATGCCTTAATTTTGGGATTGAGATTTCAATTATACATTACTGATTATCCACTACAAATGCCCAAATAATGGGACAAAGATGTAACATCCTTCTACTTGGAGGTTCAAAACTAACGGCAACGGCTACTGCGGTCATCTATAGTTATTAATCCTCGACGACCAAATACAGCGATATTAGATACATTGATACAAAGAAATAGAAGAATATGGAAAAAAAATTAAACATCAAATAAATTCCATATTCCATTTCAAAATATTTCAAATGGATTACATTATCCTAGTTCGCAACCCACGTTTAGATTTAACGTTTGATCAGAGATATAATAAGGCACTAAACAATTTGCCTTTACAATCAAACACACGACATAAATAGAAGAACTCTAATAACAAGCTTGCCTCCTGCACATCTTCGGAAGCTTTATTCGTCTAAAAGAACATCTAAAAACCTTAAATTCTCAATCTAATCAAAATCAATTGAGTACTCGAGAGTTTAAGGTGAAACAAAAACTTCAAGTCAGACATAAAGCCTAGTATGGATAATAATCTACCATCTTAAACCATTTGGATACCTAGTGAGACCACGCCGCTTAGCGAAATGGGTTTTCCCCTCACTAGTATCCTAAAACATTTATAAAACCATATATTGTGCTCCTGCACCAATAATGGTTAAAACCATAGTATTTCAAAATGTTATGATGATATGCACAATAATTTAAATCTGGATTTCCCATCCACATTTATTCTGACCATCGTCTCAATTATAGTTTTGAGGATTACTATTAACCTTTTAAATGTTTATGGACTATCTATCCAATTTCATAGTTTTCTTAGGAACACTAAGAACCAATTAGTAACTCCAATATCATTTTACATATCCTAGTTTTCATGCGCTAACTAGGTACCTATTGACTATCTGCCGATTAATCCAGATATAGTTTTCATGGGCTAACTATAAATCTACTGGCCCCTGCCAATATCAAATCATAGTTTTCATTGGCTGATTATAAAACTATTGGCCCCTTCCAATATCACAGAGTTTTCATGGGCTTACTGTAAACCTATTGGCCCTTGCCAATACCTTTAATTAAGATTTTAACATCTCTTAAGTTATATTCACTACTAGGTCAACCTAATTGGTTATTCTGCCCTTTCACCAAGATGTAGTTATGTGTTTATAACAATGTGAAAAAATATGTGAAGGAGGAAACATAGCAACAAAATAATACCACACCTGTGGTTTATTATCCTTGAAATCCTTTATATATATATATATATATATATATATATATATATATATATATATCTTGGTTAAATCCTTTGACCTTTTAACTCAAGGAAAACTTCTTCATTTCAAAACGCTTTGTTTATTTGTTTATGCCATGGCTATTACTCTAACTTCAGATTGATTATATGTTTTGAAGCACAAAAACATCTCTTTTGGAACCCCTGGATAGCCTCCTTCGAAAGCAAAGACTTCTTTTCAAAACATAGTGTACGTACCTTTTGAAGCCCATGGTAAATATTCACTTTCGAAACTAATTATACCTTTTGATGGTATCAAATCATGTTTTAAAATATAGAGCTTCGAAATGAAAGTACCCTTTTCGAAAGCATTGGATTTACTCTTTAAAAACAACATGTGGGTCAAAATGGTTGTATACGAAAGTGTCTCTTTCGAAACCAATAAAAAACTCAAATTGGGAAAATTTTGATGGTGTCAGAACCATCAAGTCGAAAGCAAAAACCTTTAAAAATTAGAACTTTGAATAACAGAGTCAAAACCCCATTTCGACTCCATCACCTTCGAAACCTTCAACTGCTTTCGAAAGCAACTAGAAAGCGGCTTAACTTAGGTAAAAGCAAAGACGACCTTTCTAAGGTTTTGATGACCTCAATTCATCGGAATGAAAATATCGGCTAGGTTTCGACTAGGTCGGAACCTACCCTTTCGAAAGCTTTGGTTTAAAGGAAAATGGCACACCTTCGAAAGCTAATACATGACAACCTTCTTCGAAAGCTATTTATAAAATCCTTTTGAAAGCATATGTTTCAACTGTATCGAAAGCCTAAATTAAAATAAGGCAAAACTTTAAGTTTTGAAAACAAAGTAGGCTTCGACCCCATCGGAAGCTTACCTTTCGACACCAAATCTTCCGCCTTCCTTCCATCCACTATATAAAAAATTTCCATGACATTTTAAAATCAATAACCTATGTCTTTGCCCCTAAAACCATACGAAGTTTGCATATTAATAAATTGTTTAAATCAAACAATCCATAACTTTAGCACATCATCATCATCATCCAAATATCATAGAATCAAAATAAACATTTAAATCCAAAATCATTGGATTATAAAAACCAAACAGAAATGGAATGAATTATCATTCACCTTAGATTTGATAAGGAACTTGATATTTGTTGTTGCTTAATCCTCCCTAGCTTTGATCCTTAGCTTTGGATTAAAATTTCTTCTTTTACTTCTTTGGTAATGGTCGGCTTTAGTTTAGGTTTCTGATTTTTTCATTTATGAAAGTGGGAATGAAATGCGAATGGAGATATGGCCATGTAAAATGGAAAGGCTATTTACTAATATGCCTATGTGTTATTTAATTAACCAATAAAACAATTTAAAAACCATTTATCTTATGGTTAAGCACGATGCTAAGTTTATATATATATGATTTATTCAAATCTCGATCTCTTTATCATCATTTTTCTATTTAATTTACCTAACTAAATCATCTGAATAATGTTATAAAAAATTAGGGATATTATAGGCTCCCCCTTAGAGAATTTCGTCCTTGGAATTCAGTAAGGACTAAACATAGCAATCATCTGTAACAGCTCATAACAATCATACTAGCCTATCTGACTAGAAACTATCTATATAAATCTAATATAGATATACCCTCAAAGTAAATCAGGATAAGTATCTCTAATCCTGTACTTTGTTCCCCAAGCATAGTCCTTCTCGTTGTTGCTCCACTAAACATTTATCGAGCTGACTTTCTTGTTCCTTAGTCTTTTCTCATTTCTAGCTACAACCCGAACTGGTTGTCCAACAATAGTCAAATTAGTCTCTACTACTAGGTCATCCAAATCTTTCAAAGGAATAGTTGTCTTTGGATCATGCACACACTGACAAAGATGGGGCACATGAAATACATTATGGACACCTGCCATACTGCACGGCAATCCTACTCTGTAGGCGAGCTTTCCAATCCTCCCTAAAATCTGGAATGGACCAACATATCTCGGGGCTAACTTCCCCCACTTTCCAAATCGTACCACGCCCTTCATAGGTGATACCTTAGTGAAAACCTTTTCTCCAACTAAGAATTACTAAATCTTTTCGAGTTTATGATAATCTGAACACAGATGTATGCAATATTCAGACACAGATATGATCACAGAAACAAATACAGATGCATAAATAAAGTAAAAGCAGTAAAGGAAAGAACACACCGGATTTTATACTTATTCGGAGTTACCCTACATCCAGTCCCGCACACAAGTACGAATTTCCTTTCAAAAGCAATCTTTAAAATCACACCCTTGATTTCAAGGCAATGAGGTACACCCTCCAGAATCACAATCCTCTGGGTAGAGATACTTGATTTCTCAGACAAAAGTTCACCCAATTGATTTCCCCAAGGCTACAGTCACACCTTATCTCGCTTGATTGATTTCCAAGGCTACAGTCACACCTTTTCTCGCTAAATTGATTACAAAGAAGTCTATAACTCTGAATAGCACTAAGAATCTTGTTGAGAAAGTGATAGAGAATCAAACCAGAGATAATCTAGTTAGATTCAATGTTGATTTCGGTAGAGTAATGGAAAGAATGTGTATAAAGAAATGTGGTCGAAGAAGAGGAGTGAAAAACCAGAAAATATGAATGAAAATTCGTTGAAAACAGCCTCTATTTATAGAAGAACAACAATCACGTCCATTCGTGAAAGGTTACGGCGAATAGAAACTTCTTTTGAAATTCAAATTTTTGAAACCAATTGACACTATGTCGACATGGGGTAATTGGGCATGTCGACATCCCAAAGAAATTTTGGTGATTTGTTTTTCTTCAAAAAGAACGTCTATCTTATATTAAAACTATTTTAAACTTTATAAATATACTTAACTGTAGTTAAAATTCACAAGTAAATATGTAGAATAATATATATATATATATATATAATTTTATATTTAAATCTAAGTATAAATATTAAAAGTTAAATATATTATTGTTAAAGATAGTTTAAAACTAAGGATAATTTGATTTTGAAATTAAAGATTATTTTAAGGCTAAAAGTATTTAAAATCGAGATAGATGTTTTTGATTCTTTTAAAAAGAAAGGCTTCGAAATCATTTTGAAATAAGATAACTTTGTAAAATCATTTGAATAAAAGTTAGCGGATACAAAACAATGTTCCACTCGATTTTTCGTAGGTTACATCCTACCTAGGGTTCCATCCCTTTAAGGGCTCGAAGTGGATTCCATTCCACGAATAAATTGGATTTTAAGATGTCGGTGCTTTTCTAGGAGTTTTAACGAAATTCCTAATTAAAATTACTTATACTTGAAATCTTGAACTCTTGATAATCTTGATATTCTTGATACTCATGAGTCTTTAATCTTGATATCTTGAATCTCTATACTGTGCAGTCTTCATTCTTGGTACCTGCATGGTTAAATCCTGCATATACATATATTTTCTAAACTATAATGTTTGTATTTATATTTTATAATCCTATTCTAAGGTTGTTGTCATCAAAACCATCATCCCATGGACTAACAATCTCCCCCTTTTTGATGATGACAACCTTTGTTTATAAAATATTACTTCTATCCTAATAACTCCCCCTTAAACTAATAACTCCACCTTAATCTATGCTATATGCCTAACTACCCTATTTTATATTTCTCCCCCTTTGTCATCAACAAAAACTAACTTTGAACTATATAATCTTCAAACTATATAACTCCCCCTCATTCTTGTACTAAAGTACCAGCATTGATAAACTATACAATGAAGTATATAGTAGATAGATTAAGGTAAAATTATACTGATAGACATGATAATTAATTAAAGATTATATACACATGATTATATACACATCAATGTATATTTGTATAGCAAACATCAAACCAAATTAAAACATCAATTCACTCCAAGTATCAATCCAAACCAAATCAAGTCAAATCAAACAAACAATTCAAACAATGCAATAAAATCAAACATTACGAGGAACATCCACCCAACCTTCTTCTCCAAATATAGGGTCTGCTTTAATGGAATCCTAATTTTTATTGTCATTGGTGAGAGAGACTGGAGGATGTGCTTCGTTATCATCCTTGTGCAGGGAGGAAATCATCCATCGTATCGCATCGAAATGCCTTTCTTGCTCCTTGATCATCTGCATTTGACTCAACTCTAAGTGTCGCTAGTTACGAAGAATGAACGAAAGAATATTCTTGAACGAATTAAGAGTTTCTTCAAGATTTTGGGATAAATTATGAATTGGATTGGCAATATTTAAGTTTGTGAGAAGAGTGAGGGACAAAGTAGATAGGAAATAATATTGAGTGATGAATTCTGGAAGAAATTGGTATTTATAGGTGTAGAAATTCGTTTGAAATGAATAGACATATGGTAGTTATTAAAATTCCATATTCAAAATGAAATGTCATTTCTGACCAGTACATGTCGACATGGTCATGGGAGGATGTCGACATGGTGCAGTGAATTCTGACGACTTATTTTGATTTTGTGAAAAATTATGCGTACATATATTTATATAATATTACTAACATTTATTCTGGAGATAAGATAAGCTAGATAACGAAAAAGAAATTCCATTTCATTTCATACTAAGACGATACAACGATTAAACACAAAGAACTACATGAACTTTCAAATTAAAACAAACTAAAACTAATACAACATGAAATGAAATGGTAAAACTAGTTAGAGGATGATGAAGATGAAGATAATCCAAGCTTCTTGTTGACTTTGGAAATAAACTTGTTCATCTTGGATGAAATTTCATCCAACTTCTTACTAACAGATCGTTTAAGAATCCATTGATTCTCAACAATGGTCTTTTGGTTTTTGAGAAGGGTTTTGTTGGATGTATTAGGAGGATAGTTGATGCTTTCCAAAGAGGTTTCACCTTCTTCTTCTTCTTCTTCTTCAATTTCCATTTCATCCCCTTCTTCTTCTTCTTCCTCTTCTTCCATCTCCTCATGAGCAAAACACTCTTCCTTTTCGACAAGAGTCTCATAAGGTTGAAAAACAAATGGAATCTTCATAAGCAAAATGTTGGAATGATTGAAAACTTTTCTAAAAACAAATTCTTCTCATTTGAAATCCACTCCAAAATAGTTAAAATTCCGAGTGTGATAAATTCCATGATACAAAGTATTCTCACTCATTTCAAGATTTTTGGGACGAAGTTCACCCAAACTAACTTGCGCCCATTAACATCATAATTTCCAAAAATAGCAAAAAGTGCTTTGCAAACTTTTGAAGTAGGATTGTTAAAATTATCCGATCTTGGGGTCAAAGTGTGTTGTAAAAGAAGATTGACAATTCTAGCTTTTGGTCGAAAATTTCGATTTTTAAATTCAAAATCATCATTTCCTTCAAAAATGTGAGGAAACGTCTCACGATCATTTTCATCAATATTAAAACTAGAAAGATCCATTCCCATACTCTTACAATTGAGAATGGTATCCAAAAGATCACAATTTAAAACAATTCGAGTGACTTTGACACTACTCCAAATTTCATCCTCTTTTCCATTATAAAATCCACGGTTTAAATTTGCATAGAAAATTTTGACAAGATTTGGATAGCAAACAAAATCATTTTGAGAAGCATCAATAAGACTAAGAACATGATTGTTTGTAAAAAGAGAATCAATTTCATAAGTAGAAAAATCTTGAAATAAAGCAAACTTTCCATGGTGGACTTTTCTGTAGTTAGCATAGTTGATATATGCTTGTATAGCCTCCAGATCATTGTATAGTTGCTCTTTTATCTTTGTAGAAATTCTCATGGTGGAGGGGTTGCTTGAAGAAGCCATTAGAGTAGAGAGTAGAGAGCTTGAAGTTTTGAAGAGAGAGTTTGAGTTTGAAAATGAGAGTGAAAAGAAGTGATAAAAGATAGTGAATAAATAGATTCTTAAAGGACATGTTCTCTGGTCAAAAGATGCCTTTTCAGAGAATCGAATGAAGTGAAAAGGTGGACAGAAATTCAACCATTTGAATTCAAATTTGAATTTCAAACTTCTGTACCCATGTCGACATCATAATAGGGACCATGTCGACATGCGCCTGTGAATTTCTATGATTTATTTTTCTTAAATATTCTAATATATATATATATACACTTATTATTTTTAATGTGTATATATATATCTGGAATAATTCTGAAATTATTGTATAATCCATAAACTAATATGATATTATTAAAAATAATAATAAAATAATAGTAAAAAAATTTAAAATTCAAATAACACACTAATTCAAAATCAATCAATCAAGCATCCAATTCTAAGCAAGCAATTTCAACCAATTGTATTGTAAATGTGTACTTTTTTCTGAGTCCATTTCTTTGAATTCCTTGGAGTCGTGAACTGCCATGAAACACAAATTTGAATTATCTGTCTTCTGATCATCATCGCTTGAGGATGAGTCTAAGTCATCTAGAGTAGCAGTAAATACACGCTTCCGTTTTTTTACTGAATCATTATTTATAGGAGGATTTTGCCTATATGGATGCGGATAGTCTCTTTTGATATGGCATGTTTCATCACAGTTGAAACATTTGACATTGTCTGGCACTACATTCTGATTTCCAGAGTTCTTATAGTTGTTTCCCTTGAGATTATTCATCTTTCTGTATTTCAGGAATTTTCTAAAATTTCTGGTCATAAAGGCTATCTCTTCATCATTATCGTTGTTTGAGTCTGATCCATCGGTCAATGCATTGAACGCCATTGATTTCTTTTCAGATGCTTTGCTTTCTCTTCTCCCAATCATTTGGACTTCAAAAGACATTAGATTTCCAATTAATTCTTCTATCTTTAAGGTACTGATGTTATTTGCCTCTTCGATCGCAAGTGTCTTTTGTTCCCATTCTGGAGTAAGAGAATTTAAAAAATTTCTGACTTGATCTTCTTTAGAAAATTCATTTCCCAAGGATATTAGAGAGTGCACAATATCCTAAACTCTACTATACATATCTGAAATAGACTTATTAGAATTAATTTTAAATAATTGAAACTGATTTGTGAGCATGGAAATTTTGATATGTTTAACTTTGCTTGTTCCATCGTGAGTAACTTGCAAAGTTTTCCAGAATTCATGTGTAGACTTACAAACTGAAACTCTATTAAATTCATTCCTATCGAGTGAACAAAACAGAATATTCATTGCTTTAGAATTATTTTGTGCAACGGTCTTTTGCTCAGCGGTCCACTATGCAAAATCAGTTGTGGGTTCAGAATATTCAGTTTGTGTAATATTCCAAGTGTCTAGTCCTACAGATTGTAAATACATTTTCATCCTACATACCCAATATGCATAGTTACTGCCATTAAAAAGTGGTGGTCTGACAGCAGACTGACCTTCTACAAATGAACTAGTGACAAGGATACTAGTTTTAGTAACAGTACAAGTGTTGGTAGCCATTTTGAAATTTTTTCAAAATTCAGATCATGAAACTTTTGAGAACCTTACTCTGATACCAAATGTGAGAAATGCGGATTACGGATCTTAAGGCTAGGATTAACACTAGAGGGGGGTGAATAGTGTTTGTAAAGAATTACTAAATCTTTTTGAGTTTATGTTAATTTGAACACAGATGTATGCAATATTCAGACACAGATATGATCACCGAAACAAACACAGATGCAGAAATAAAGTAAAAGCAGTAAAGGAAAGAACATACCGGATTTTATACTGGTTCAGAGTTACCCTACATCCAGTCCCGCACACAAGTATGGATTTCCTTTCAATAGCAGTCTTTACAATTACACCCTCAATTCCAAGACAATGAGGTACACCCTCCAGAATCACAATCCTCTGGGTAGAGATACTTGATTTCCCGAGCAACAAGTTCACCCAATTGATTTCCCAAGGCTACAATCATACTTTTTCTCGCTAAATTGATTATAAAGATGTCTATAACTCTGAATAACACTAAGAATCTTGTTGAGATAGTGATAGAGAATCAAATCAGAGATAATCTATTTTGATTCAATGTTGATTTCGGTAGAGTAATGGAAAGAATGTGTATAAAGAAATGTGGAAGAAGAAGAGGGGTGAAAAACCAGAAAATATGAATGAAAATTCGTTGAAAATAGCTATTTATAGAGGAACAACAGCCATGTCCATTCATGAAAGGTTATGAGGAATAGACACTTCTTTTGAAATTTAAATTTTTGAAACCAACTGACACTATGTCGACATAGGGTACTTGGGCATGTCGACATCCCAAAGGAAATTTTGGTGATTTGTTTTTCTTCAAAAATAACTTCTATCTTATATTAAAACTATTTTAAACTATATAAATATACTTAACTGTAGTTAAAATTCATAAGTAAATATAGAGAATGATATATATATAGAATTTTACTATAATTTTATATTTAAATCTAAGTATATTAAAAGTTAAATATATTATTGTTAAAGATAGTTTAAAACTAAGGATAATTTGATTTTGAAATTAAAGATTATTTTGAGGCTAAAAGTATTTAAAATCGGGATAGATGTTTTTGATTCTTTTAAAAAGAAAGGCTTTGCAATCATTTTGAAAATAAGATAACTTTGTAAAATCATTTGAATAAAAGTTAGCGGATATAAAACAATGTTCCACAAGATTTTTCGTAGGTTACATCCTACGTAGGGTTCCATCCCTTTAAGGGTTCGAAGTGGATTCCATTCCACGAATAAATTGGATTTTAAGATGCCCGTGCTTTTCTAGGAGTTTTAACAAAATTCCTAATTAAAATTACTTATACTTGAAATCTTGAACTCTTGATAATCTTGATATTCTTGATACTCACGAGTTTTTAATCTTGATATCTTGAATCTCTATACTGTGCAGTCTTCATTCTTGGTACGTGCATGGTTAAATCCTGCATATACATATATTTCTAAACTATAATGTTAGCACTTATATTTTATAATCCTATTCTAAGGTTGTTATCATCAAAACCATCATCTCACGGACTAACTGTTTGGACTAAGACTAACCTGTCTCCATTCTCCAACCAACATATTAGTGATTTGCACGGTCTTCCATACAAAGCTTCAAACGGTGTCGTTTCTATATTAATCTAATAACTATTATCATTGGAAAACTCAACCAAATGTAGTTGGTCCTCCCAAGATCCACCAAAATCAAATACACAAGCTCTTAATAAATCCTTGAGTACCTTATTGACTCTCTCTGTATGTCCATCCGTCTGAGGGTGATATGCAGTACTCATATTAAGCTTCGTACCCATCTCTTCCTATAGACTCATCCTGAATTCACTAGTGAACAGGGCATCTCTGTCACTGACTATACAAATGAGACTCCATGTAGTCTAACTATGTTCTTCAGGAAAAACTTAACTAAATTAGGTTCCGTCCTGGTTGACTTAATTAGAATGAAATGGACACTCTTGGTCAATATGTCCATTATAACCCATATACTTTCATTACCTCTATTTGACCTTGGCAACCTGTCTATAAAATCCATAGATATCGAATCCTATTCCCAAATTGAAATATCTAAAGGTTAAAGCAACTCGCTCAGCTTTTGATGTTTAGCTTTCACTTGTTGACAGTTTGCACACTACCTGACCCACAAGCCAACATCCCTCTTTATGCCTTTCCAAAGAAGCTCCTCTTCATATCCTGATACATCTTGGTTCCCTAGGATGAATTGTAAACTTGGATCGATGGCATTCCCCAAGAACCACTTTCCTCAAGTCCTCCACATTTGGAACACATAACCATCCCTTCTTTCTCAACCATCTTCTTTGTTCAAGGCTAAAATTCTTTTAGTCATCGATCTCTGTTCCAATCTGCAGTCTTTTGATCTTTTCAGCTAATACTGGATCGTCTTTCTACTTAGAAGCATTTTTCTCAATCAATATTGGTCGAACTTCTAAATACGATAATCTGGCAGAACATTGACTAGAACCAGCAGTTGGTCTTATCTGCACATCACAATTGACTGGAATTTTTAAACCTTTCCACTCTGCCAACATAGCTAACACCACATTCTGATGTTTTCTACTAAGAACATATACTACCTTATTACGTTGTCCTGGTGTGTACTCTATACCAAAATCATAAGCTATCAAAAACTCCAGCCACCTCCGCTGTCTCATGTTCAACTCTTTCTGAGAAAACAAATACCGTAAAGACTTATGATCGGTATAAAGCTCAAACCTCCCTCCAACAGATAATGTCTCCAAATCTTCAATGCAAAGATCATTGCTGCCAACTCCAAATCATGAGTAGGATATCTTACTTTATATGGTCTAAGCTGCCTTGATGCGTAGGCAATAACCTTACCTTTTTCATCAATACTGCTCCTAATCCAGTTCCACATGCATCAGTATGCACCACTAACCCTTGGTTTCCGTCTGGAACTACTAACACGGGTGCATTAATTAACAAATGGTTTAACTTAAGGAATGCTTCCTCACATTTGTTAGACTAAATAAATTTCACCTCCTTTCTGGTTAGCTTAGTTAAGGGTGCGGCTAGCCGTGAGAAATCCTTAATGAATCTTCGATAATTGCCAGCAAGTCCAAGAAAACTTCTGATCTCATTCACCGTCTCTGGTCTCCTCCAATTATTCACAGCTTCGATCTTATCAGTATTGACTGACAATCCTTTCTTTGAAACCATATAACCAAGAAATTTAACTTCTTTCTTCCAAAAATGACACTTGGTAAACTTCGCCTGTAGCTGATTCTTCCTTAGCGTCTTAAGCACCACTCTAAGATGAACTTCATGCTCTCCCTCATCCTTTGAGTATAATAGAATGTCATCTAAAAATACCAGAACAAACCTATCCAAGTACTCATTGGAAAACTCGGTTCATCAAGTCCACAAAGAGAGCAAGTGCATTCGAGAATTCAAATGGCATCACCAACCACTTATATGAACCATATCTAGTCCAAAATGCTGTCAAAGGAATACTGTCCTCTGCCATTCTTAACTGATGGAAACCAATCGCTAAATCCAATTAGGAAAACACTCTAGCTCCATTCAACTGATCAAACATATCATCTGTTCTTAGCAAATGTTACTTATTTTTAATTATCCTTTCGTTCAACTTGCGGTAGTCAATACACATCCTTAACGACCCATCCGGTTTCTTTACGAACAATGCTGCTGCTCCCTAACGTGAACTGCTTACTCTAATAAAATTCCTTCTAGATCCACTAGCTGCACCTTCAATTCCTTCATCTCAGTTGGCGTCATCCCGCTAGGCGGTCTACTCACAGGTTCTGCTCCGGGCACAAGATCTATTCTAAACTCAATAGCTCTTTCAGGTAGTAATCCAGTGACTGGCTTAAAGACATCTACAAACTCACTTTGGTACCAAAACCAGACATAATTCATCTCATATCCCTATAGCATAAAGCAAAGCACTGACACTCTGGTCAGTATTATCTAGTGAGAATATCAATCGGTTATGACTATCAGGGTGTCTCAGTGATATCTCTCTATCTTGGAAAAATATTCTAACCTCATACCCACCCAACCAATCCATTCCCAAAATGATTCCAAAATCTATGAAATCAATAACATACAAACCGCATGCAAATTTATGACCTGACAAATTAAGTTCTAACTGGTCACATCTCAACCCTAGAATTGCACACCCTCCTATTGGATACGCAACCCTTAAGGAAGTAACTTGGTAGATGGGTTCTAAGCATAATCTATCAACCACTGAGATATAAATGAATATGATGCAAAGGTATCCAAAAGTACTCTAATAGGAATACTCTAAATCAAAAGTGTACCTACCATCACAGTCTTTCCCTTATCTGCTACAGCTGGCCCAGCTGATCCAATAGCAAAGATCTTTCCTTTGTCCTTCCTAACTGGCTCTAGATATTGATTCTTGTAATACCCAACTTAATCGCAGTTGAAGCACTTCACATTCTTCTTATTGGCAGTTTTCTTCCCATTTCCTAACCGACACTCATTCGCAAAGTGACCCATCGTAGCTTCTTTCTTTTTTAAGAACTTTCTCTTCTTCCCTTGAGAACCCCGAGCTTCCACCGTTTTCTCCTTAGCCTAATCAGCTAGTAACTCCTCATGGCGAATGGCCATCTCCACCACCACATTACACGGATTACGAACATGTATCATGGTCATTCTAGCTAGCTTAGGCCTCAACCCATGAATGAACCTCATATTCCTTCTGATGTCAGTATCTATAACAGCATATTCATATCGAAACAGTTCTTCAAACTTAGTAGCATACTCGACTACTAACATCTCTCCCTAAACAAAATCCATAAAATTCCTCATCGGCTTAGACTTAGCAAACTCATATACAAACTTATGCTCAAAATCTCGTCTTAAAATCAATCCATGTTATGTGTTCTTCCAGCAATCCAGCGGTAAAACTATTCCACCAGTGTAGTGCTGATCCCTACAACTGTTTAGAGGCCAGCCTTCTCTTTTGTTCATCATTCTGACCCAAATAAGTAAATATACGCTAACAATCCAACAGCCAATTATGAACCTCTGTAGCACTTTCAGTTCACAAGTATTACTTTCCATCCAAACTGGTGTAATATCTACTCAGCAAAGCAATATTCCCAACTGGAGCCAAGGGTTAGCTCCTTCTACATTTCCAGCAACACCAGCTACGGCTCTAGCTTGCATCAAACTAGCAAGAAATTGATATATCGCCTCCATATCTTCTGGTGAATTTCCATACCCACATTGGCTTCAGGATTTTGGTCGCCTTCCTCCTTAAGTTTTTGCCCCCCAAAACATGCCTTATTATCGAAAGGCATGTTTTAAATTGCCGTAAGTCCAAAATTCAAAGTCCATAATCCATTGATCATCATATCATCCAACCTAGAGTCCAATCCATTATCAATCCAATTCCTTGATCTCTCTAGACCATTAGTGAAATTCATGACTATTCCAAGTCAATATCAAATTCTGAATCCATCCCAAATCCGTTAACCAAATCCATGATCTCTCTGGATCATTTTATCCAAGTCCGTGACCACTTCGAGTCCTGTATCCTAATCCAAGACCTCGCTGGTTCCATATCCAAAATCGGGACCTCTCCGGGTCCATATCCAAATCTGGGACCTCTAAGGGTCCATATCTGAATCCTTACACCACGCTGGGTCATTTTATCCTACTCCAGCCTCAACTCTCCATTCGAGGGCTTATCCATGGTTATCCTTCTCTGGCCTCGACTCTCCGGTCAAGGGATTAATTCATGGGGTATCCTACTTCGACCTCGATCCCCAACCGAGGACTTTATCCATGAATATCCTTCTCCGGCCTCGACTCTATAGTCGAGGACATAATTCGTGGAATGTTCTACTCCGACCTCGATACCCAGTCGAGGACTTATCCATGTTCGAGTCCATCCGGCCACTCTTCGGTGAAGGGACTAGTAACTCGCGGTTATTTCCCTGTCTCTCCGGTCGAGGCTGTAACCGTGACCTGTGTTATTTATTTCGTGATCCAAATCCGATCATTCCAGAGTTCAGTTGGTAAAATATGAAATAAAAGCCCATATAACCAAAAAACTAAATAGCCATAGTACTAAAAGAAAAATCAAAGTTTGCAATAAATGGAAATAATAAGATATCATAAACCCGAGCACCACGGTTCATCGTCATCTCAGTGCATGCCTAGGGATCGTCTTAACTGCATTACTTCAGGGTTTATTACTTATTCCATGCCAAAAATCCAATCCGCTAATAATAAGCTGACGATGATGCCTTGATCCAGTACCTTCTTCGTTCGAGGTGGGCGATGGCTGCTTCTGTTCCACTGCAAGTGCTTGATTCCTTATATATTATTGCAAATGACCATTCCTCACATGTCCTTCAACAATATCCTTCAAATTCCTGCAGTCCTTTGTGTTGTGCCCATCCAGCTCATGGAATAGGCAATGCTTTTCGAATGCCCGCTCGTATTCGGAGGGTTCCCTTTTTTGCTAGTTTTTGATACAAGAGGCACCCTCGAGTATTAAATAGATCCTTTCCAAAGTTTCAGGAAAATCCATGTAAGAAGAGAATTTTGGTTCTCTCCATTGCCTTTTAGAGATATTACTACCATCATTCATTCTTCGTTTGCCTTTATCGTTCTTGTTTACATCTCCTGATGATTCTCCATTATGCACGACATTCACCTCGGGTTTGTTTTCTCGTGCGCCTTCCTATCGTAGGAACCTTTCTGCTTCATGGTAAAACTCCCTTAAATCTATAGGCGGATCCCGTGCTAGAAAATTCCTGAACTCTATGCCATAAGCAATGCCAGATAAAGCTGCCATCAAAGCCGTGGATGGATCTGGATGATCCATCATGCCACTGCAGCATTAGACCATGTTAGATAACTCCTCAGGAATTCTCCGGCCCTCCGCTTCGGTGTTCTCAAACTCATCACATTTTTAGGTCTTGTGGTGTGAACTCTAAACTGCCTCATAAACCTTTTGGTCAATTCTGTCCCTGTTCCAATAGAGCTGCTATCCTGTTGTCTGAACCATAATGTTGTTATATATGTCAAATATAGAGGGAAGCACCGTGCCATGACCTCCTCTGATGCCCTCAGCACTACCATATGCCTCATATACCTTGTCAGATGAACAATGAGATCCGTCCTTCCATCATATGTCTCCAGCATTGGTACTTTAAAATTCGTTGGATTGCTATCTTGCCTAATCGTAAGAGCGAAGGGGATCCTATTCACATCCTCCAAATCTTTATTTACCAATCCTCCTCTCATAGCCCGTTTGACCATTCCTGCTAACCTATCGTTGTCAACAAGTGGTAGTCTTTGTCTATTGTCTCCAACCCGCCTCCTAAGTCCACGAGGGAATCCTGAAACCTGCCCTTCTGGATAAAGATCCATATACCGATCAATGCCAAACTGCATAGCATTGCCTAGTATCCTGCCTTGAATCGAGCCAATATGATCAGTTGGCCGTGCCTCTGTGGAACAATCATGGGTAGCTTCTGATGGTTCCGCTCTATCCCGCATCTTGTTTGCTTTGTTTCCTTGGTTTTGATTTTGGACTTCCTCTGTTCCTGCTACTCCAACTCCATGATCCGCATTTCCAGTATTCCATGCAATTTCATTCCCTAGGTTTTGCATTCCATCCTGTCCAAGCTGTTGGTGTATGTTTTGCATTATTTCCTCCTTCCTCTTCAGCATTCTTTCCTGCATAACATCCATCATCATTTCCATCTCATCTCTGAATGAGGTTTGATTATCTCCTGAGGAAGCCTCCTGACTTCCTTTATGATGGCTCCTCTCTGTTCTCTGTCTCCTTGTTGATTGCCTAGCCATTACTTCCTAAGTTCGAGTTTCCAAGCTTTCATATCCAAGATCCAAACTTCCAATTCCCTAAGTGCTAGCTTTCTCAGTGAAAGCACCAAAATGTTGGCATCAAAATTGGACATCAACACCCAGTTATAAGTGAAAGCACCAATATCTAGTCACAGAAAGAAAATATGTAGAGAATATAATATGAAGAATCGGCAAATTAAAAAGAAAGCAAGTAAAAAACAGATAAGATTTATAGTAGTTCGACTAACTTCAGCCTACCTCCACTCTGAAAAAATCCTTTTTATTATATTGAAATTTAATTACAGATATAATCCAGAATTCCAAAAAAATTAGCAAAGTAGCCTCCAGGTAGAAGATGAAGAGAAGTAGAATGAAGATGGAGAAGCCCCCTTTCTGAAGCCAAACCTGTTGTATTTATAGGTGAAACTCTGGCTATAGGGCCTCCTCACCTACATGGGCCCACCATAATGATCGCCGCACCCAACTCGTCCATCCTACGCCGGCTCAAAGTTGATCGTATGCCCACCCGACGCAAACTTCACGCTGACTCGAAGCAAAGCCAATGCCGATCTGAAGTAGTCCTTCTCAATGGCGACCCTAAATAATACAGCTTCTAGCCTATGTCAACCCGAAGCAATGCCTGTACTGACCTGAAGTTGATGATATGCCGACCCGAAGCAATGCCTGTACCGACCCCAAGTTGATGATATACCAACCCGAAGCAAACTTCACGCCGACCCGAAGCAAAATCAATGTCGATCCGAAGTAGTCCTTCTTAATGCTGACCCAAAGTAATACAGCCTCTAGCGTATACTGACCTGAAGCAATGCCTATGCCGACCTGAAGTTGATGATATGCCGACCCGAAGCAAAGCCAATGTCGTTCCGAAGTATAGCCAACGCCGACCCATAGCAGCTCCCTATGCCTACCCGAAGTTACTTCTACGCCGACCCGAAGCAAATGTCGATCCGACTCGAAGCACTTCCCATGGTGACCCAAAGTAAATCCTTTGTCGACCCAACCTATGCCTTTCTCTAAGTCCTGCATCGTTCATCCATCGACTGTGCTGAATCCTGGCTTCATACTATTATCCGTGTTGATTATCCATCTATCCATTTGAACCAAATATATAATATTCCAGCCTCGATAATTATGAAGTCTATTGGGTTAAATCCGCCTGTATACTCCTTTCCAAAAGGTGGGTTAACATTAGCATTAGTCAGTCAACCCAGGTTTCTCTTGGGTAGTGGGTCGAGAATTTCCATTAATGTGTTCCTCCATTAGGATTTTCTTTCCGTTTCCTACTTTCATATCTCCTTTCTCGTAAATCTACATCGAGCCTTAGTAAGATAAACAACAACGGTCTAAGAGAATAGGGATACATACATATATATACACACACACACACACATATATGTCAAATACAAGTATGTTATTGTAGCGTAAACCCAAACCCCAATCTTATTATCTGATTCATTGGATTTTGATTGAAAAATCTTTTAGGTTTAAGTATCTTTTAAAGTTTCATAAACAATGCACTGATACCAACTTGTAACATCCCCCTATTTGGAGGCCTAAAACTAACGGCTATGTATGCTATAGTCATCCATAGTTATTAATTCTCGATGACCAAATACAGTGATATTAGATATATTGATACATAGAAACACAAGAATATGGAAAAAATTTAACCAACAAACAAATTCCACATTCCATTTCAAAATATTTCAAATTGATTACATAATCCCAGTTCGCAACCCACGTTAAAATAACATATAATAATTATAATATAGACGAAGAGCGACATCTGAAGATGACCCATTGGTTGATCAAAGTATATAATAAGGAACTAAACAATTTGCCTTTATAATCAAACACACAACAGAAATAAAAGAACTCTAATAACAAGCTTGCCTCCTGCACATCTTTGAAAGTTTTATTCATCCAAAAGAACACCTGAAAACCTTAACTTTCAATCTACTCAAAGTTAATTAAGTACCCAAGAGTTTAAAGGGAAAAAACTTCGAGTCGGAAATAAAGCCTGGTATGAATAATAATCTATTATCCCAAACCATTTGGATATCTAGTGAGACCACGCCACTTAGTGGAATGAGTTTTCCCCTTACTAGTATCCTAAAACATTTATAAAACCATATACTGTGCTCCTTCATCCACAATGGTTAAAAATATAGTATTTCAAAATGTTTTGATGATATGCACAATAAATTAAATCTAGATTTTCCATCCCTATTTATTATGATTATCTATCTCAATTAAAGTTTTATGAGCTACTATTAACCTTTTAAATGTTTATGGACTATATGTCCAATTTCATAGTTTTCATGAGATCACTAAGAACCTATTGGTAACTCCAATATCATTTTACATATCCCAAATTCTCATGGGCTAACTAGGAACCTATTGACTATGTGTCAATATCTTAATCTGGATATAGTTTTCATAGGCTAACTACAAACCTACTGGCCCCTGCCAGTATCAAATCATAGTTTTCATGGGCTGACTACGAACCTATTGGCCCCTGCCAATATCATACAGTTTTCATGGGCTTAATGTAAACCTATTGGTCCCTACCAATATCTTTAATTAAGACTTTAACATCTGTTAAGTTATATTCACTACTGGGTCAACCTAAATGGTTATTTTTCCCTTTCCCCAAAATACAATTATGAGTTAATAATAATGTCAATAAATATATGAAGAAGTGAACATAACAACAAAATAATACCAACACCTATGGTTTATTATCCTTGAAATCCTATATATATATATATATATATATTGTGTATATGTGTATGTGTGTGTTTGTCTAACTGTCTATGTTTGTATGTATGTACGTACGTACGTATGTATGTATGTATCTTGGTTAAACCCTTTAACCTTTTAAATCAAGGAAGACTTCTTCATTTTAAAAAACTTTGTTTATTTGTTTATGCCATGGCTATTACTTTAAAATGAGATTGGGTTTATATTTTGAAGTCATAAAAACATCTCTTTCAAAACCTCTAGATAGCCTTCTTCGAAAGCAAAGACTTCTCTTCAAATCATAGTATACAAACATTTCGAAGCCCTTGGTAAATATTCTCTTTTGAAACTAACTATACCTTTCGATGGTATGAAATCATCTTTTAAATATAGAGCTTTGAAACAAATGAATGTACCCCTTTCGAAAGCATTAGGTTTACTCTTTAAAAACAAGATTTGGGTCAAAATGATAAGTATCTCTTTTGAAACTATTAAAAATTCAAATTGGGGAAAATTTGATGGTGTCGGAACCATCAATCGAAAGCAAAAACCATCAAAATTAAAACTTTGAAGGATAGAGTCAAAACATCCTTCAACTCCATCACATTCGAAACCATCAACCCCTTCTGAATGCAATTATGAAGCGACTTAACTTAGGTAAAAGCAAAGACGACCTTTCAAAGGTATTGATGGCTCTAATTCTTCGAAAGGAAAATAGCGGCTAGGTTTCGATTAGGTCGGAATCAACACTTTCAAAAGCTTTTATTTAAAGGAAAATGCCACCCCTTCGGAAGTTAATATATGACAACCTTCTTTGAAATCTATTTATAATACCCTTACGAAAGCATATATCTCAACCGTGTTGAAGCTTAAAGTGAAAATAAGGAAAAACTTTAACTTTTCAAAACAAAGTAGGGTTTCGACCCCATCGGAAGCTTACCATTCGACACCAAGACTTCTGCCTTCCTTCCAATCCACTAGGTACCATTTAGATTAGATGATGCTTTGTGTATTGGATTCGACTATGTAGGTTTCGACTAGGTAGTTTTCCACTAGGATGGAGCAGAACCAATGGAGTCGAAAGGTGCTTACTATCTGAGGCGGAGCACCTTTTTCTAAGTTAAAGGTTGAATTGTTGCAACTTTTAGTAATTACTTTATAACGACTTGCCAATTTATAAAATATTGATCTGCTGTCATAAAAACTTTTCAAATACTTTACATTTAAAACAGCCGCATTTATATAAGATCCAAACCATAAATATGTAATGTTTAAGCCCTTCCATATGTCAAAACTAATTATTTCTGAAAAGTCATTCTTTTAAAATAATTTATTTTCCTTAGTAAATCAATTGGGAAAAATCCCCAAAAATCACAAAAAATCGATTTCATCATGTAATTCAAACATATTAAATTTTTTAACCCAATTTCTTCCTGTAACATTCAAAATTATTTTTAAACCCAATTACATCATATTATCCAGAAAAATTCACAATAAAATTTCCCTAGCCTAAAAAATTATGAAAATTAAAACCATCACCAAAATCATGTTTTACTTAACATAAAAACTTTCCACGGCATTTTAAAATCAGTAACTCGCGTTTTTGCCCCTAAAACCATACGAATTTTGCATATAAATAAATTATTTAAATCAAACAGTCCATTACTTTAACACATCATCATCCAAATAACATAAAATCAAGATAAACACTTAAATCCGAAATCATAGGCTTACAAAAACAAAAAATAGATGGAATGAATTATTATTCACCTTAGATTTGATAATTATTCACCTTAGATTTGATAAGAAATTTGAGATCTGATGTTGCTTAGTCCTCCCTAGCTTTGATCCTTAGCTTTGGATTAAAATTTCTTCTTTTCCTTCCTTGGTAATGGCCAGTTTTAGTTTAGATTTCTGATTTTTCATTTATGAAAGTGGAAATGAAAGGTGAATGGACAATTATAAAAGTATATGGCCATGTAAAATGGAAAGACTATTTACTAATAAGACCACGTGTAGTTCAATTAAACAATAAACCAATTAAAAGCACATTTATCTTATGGTTAAGCATGGCGCCAAGTTTATATATATGGTTTATTCAAATCTCAATCTCCTTATGATCATTATTTTATTTAATTTATCTGATTAAATCTTCTGAATAATGTTATAAAAAATTAGGGATGTTATGAAAGACTTTTATCAAGAAGATCATTATTAGGAATTTCCGGTTGTCATCCACTAATACACGATCTGGGTTTCGGATTTCAGAACTTTCTAATTCTATTCTTAAACACCCAAATATGGGATATTGGATTTCTACTACGAATTTTCAGATAATGATTACTTAATCATATTCAACTCTCTTATAACTATCTCCAAAGGATAATTCTCTAATAAATTTATACTCTTTATTGAGGATAAGATTTCTGCCAACAAACTTCAAATATTCCAGCAATATGGTTAAAGTTAAAGCCTTCATTATTTCTCCTTATGACCAAAGATGGGTTTCAAGACCTTTAATTAGATATGATTACTGGTTATTTATTACCATACGATTGAAAAATGACATGATAATCTTCTCAAATTATATAGATAGACATTCATATAAATTTCAAGCTAACAATAGGAAATATTATTTGCTGCATACTTTTCAGGGACATCAGAACAGTAAAGAAGATCGAATAATCTAGCAAATACAGAAGTTGTGATATGAGCTATCATACAAATGTTTTAGAAATAACATTACAAGAAAGGCTTACAAACCAGGAGATATGGACAAAATTTACATGATTTACATAATTTATGAAATTATTTAAAAGTGTACAGAACAAATATATACATTTCATAAATATGAATCTTTCATAAGACTTGAGTAGCCTTGTTCAAGTTTTTAGCGATTGAAGGATCTACAATGTGACGGATAACGATACAAAGAACGTCTTTAAGTTTGTTTTCTTTTTCCTTATCCTATCCGCATCATCAATTACATCAATATTAGTTTTCAAAGCATGATTGAATGCCCTATTTGCGCCTCTAAGGGTTTTATTTTCACTTTCCAATTCAGCAATGCGCTTTGAAAGGAAATATTTGTCCCGTTCGAGTTCTTGAATTCTAACAGCATATTTGTTTATGAATTTAACTTTTTACTGTTCGTCAAAATACTTCACTATTTTGAATTTAACTTTCCTACACCACTTGCTAATACCTTCTTGTCTAGGCCAAGAGGAGGATTAGTCATAGTAGGGAATTTCTAAATAGCGAGGGAAGCAGACCTTATAGATTTAGCAACAGATGGGGTAGCATGAGGAATTGGTAAATCAGTGCTCAAGATATTATTTACCACAAAAAATTCCAACAATTCGCACTGAGCTTGACAATCCTTCAATTTCATCTCCAAATCGCTTATTTGTTGGAAAAAAACTTGCGTTTTATGTCCGAAGTCAATTGAAGGATTCGATTTAACTTGATGCTTCAGGCGGAAATTATTTCATATTTACTATTAACGTTTCCTTCTAAATTTGCAATCTGTTCCTTAAGATTTCGAACAATCATTTTCTGAAAAACAAATCTTTTATGCCATATTAAAACTTTGATATTGCCATGAAAACGAGCAGTAAAGTATCTTCAAGATGTTTATTCTTTTCAAGTTCTACTAATGGCTTAGCTTATGATTAACAAAGCAAGATGCTGAATCTAATAAGAGAGGTATTGCGGATAACTGTAACTCCTATTTAAATAAAAAGAAAAAGAATGAAGTCAAAACCAGAATGATCACTCTTTATTACTGCAGTAAAAGATTACAATTCAAGTAACAATGAAACTAAAAGATACATTAGACATTTTTTATATTTAAAGATGAGAAATAGCATTTCTAACTTTATTCAATGAATTGGTAGAAAGAATAACTAATAGTCAAAAGGAATGTTAGGTCCTTTTGGAGTAATCGTCGATTTGATATAGTCCCATTCCCCGACTGAAGGACTATCGCGACCACAAATTAGTTTAGTATGATATGTCCGGATCTCCTTAATTAGCTTTTCTTTCTCATCACAACGAAAATTGAAGTGGAGAAAAGATGTCACATGTAAAGTTTTTGTAAGTCTTCGAAAAAATAGTATCTCGCTAATTTTGAAGATTTTAAAATTGATCCCTTTTCGAGATAAAATTTTCTCAATTAACATATTAACTTAGGTGATCTCAAGAAACAAGACTGGCTGGGGAACATTCTCTCTATGATAACATAATAAATTGTAGCTAAGTATAAAAAGGAAAACTAAGATAAAAAATTACAAATCAATACTATTACATATTCATAATTATTCATCCGGTTCATACAAAAATTATTTTTTCAATAATTCAGAAATAAATCTATCCTTATAATATTTGAGTTTGTTAGAAGGTAAATGTTGGGAAATTGATCTAACTCGTGGCAAGTTCCAACATGCTCCGAAATACGGGTCAGATCCAAATTCTTCCATGTACCTGCTGTGTAGATGTCTAAGTAGACCCCTACTAAAATCACCTTAATATGAGAAATCAACGGTTTGGTGTCTACAATAGGCCTTGTATAAGAAATTAACCAAAACATCTCTCTCCTCGATCAACATCCAAAAGAGGGTAGTCAACTCCTGGTTCGCTTTCAAAAGAGCGTCATATTGAAGTGGCACTCTCCTCAGCCGTGAAGCAGCTTCTTCATGTTTAAAGGATGATAACACTGCTGCAATTCTATTAAGTCTATTATATTTATCAGAAAGAATATTATGCTCCTTCTATCTCTTTTCTAACTCCCTATGTAAACTATTTATCTCTGCTAGTTTCTTTCAAGCTTGGTTTTACATGGGTGAAAAGATTTCTTCCTTATCTAAAATAAGTGGTTGACATTATTATCTTTGAAATGAAATATGTTTAAACAGAGAATCCCAAAGCTGAGATACTGGGAATGATGCTTGGAAAACCTGCTCTTTCTCTTTTGGCGCTTAAACATTAACAAAAGCAGGCTCTTCTTGAGGAACAGAGGGTGCGCAAGATTTAGGCGGGACTGCTTATGAGGACAGGGATCCTTTTCAGAAGCCCTTGTAATGTCATCCCCATCTTTGTCAAAAGCCTCAGTGTGGCTACTTCGATCGCTGCATGAACCTTGACCGTCATTGATGTTATCATCATTACCATCATTATCATCGTCATTTTCATCGTCATCGTCACCCTCTTCTTCGACGTCCTCATCCTTATTGCCATCATCTTCGGAGTCGGATTCGACTTATAAGGAAGGAACTTCAAAGGAAAGAATTTTGGAGGCTTCAATCTCCTTCCTATCAGCAATATCAATTCCCTGCTCCATCTATTTGATCTTGCCCATAACCCTATCGACAAGAGCAGGGTCAAGCAAAGGATAGCTTAATTCGGGGCATTTATCGATATTGTTGACGTAAAAGAGCATCAAAGCTTCTTCAAAAGAATTCACCACAATATCTTCAAGAGATGTGTCAAGAAATTGTGACACTCATCGCTTTGCATCAGAGATGGTGTCAACCGAAAATTTTAAAGAAGCTTTACTCTTTTTCAACTTGTCATTTAGAGAAGCCTATTTTTATTCCATTTGGATCTTTTTATCCTCGGATTCTTTTAAAGTTATTTTCATTGCTAAGTTCTCATCGGCGAGGAGTTGGCGAGCTTTGCTTTCCTCAGAAATAATCCGACTGGGCAAAATAAGCTCTCAATCACTCCAGCTCAATCATACTTCATTTTTCTCGAAGGATAAAGTGGAAACTTGATTCTTTAGGTCGGAAATTTCCTTATGAAGCTTAGATGTTTTGGCAGAATATTTTTATGCATGTTCTTGCAAAGAGAGCCAACTCTTGGAAATCTAAAAGAAAAAGTACAGCATATAAAGAAGAACAGTAATAATAAAGACAATTGAAGTGAAGCTTATCAAAAGTTGTTGTTCGATTAAAGAGCGATAGTGACCCGCCAAATTAAAAATAGAAGATGGCCGGCGCATGGAAGCAAAGATGAAGAGTTCGGGATAGATCGGACTATCTCCTCAAACTTATTGAGGATATAGGAGATGACGACCTAGAAGGAATGAGATTTTGAAAATGGGTTGAAATCTCCAAAGCCTTTCGCATCTGCTCAATCGCACTTGGAGAGCTTGGGAAGATGATGTAGGTAAGTGAATCAACTGTCATGGGAGTCATTTTGGGTTGATCAAGAGGAGCTTCAATAGTTGGACTTTCCATACCTTTATCAATATTTAAAGACTCCTCCTCCTCTCGAAGTCGAGAATTGGGAACTTCAACTATTTTTTCTATCCTTAGAGGTGGTTCCACCACAGTCGATTTGACCAATTTTCTCTTGACGGCCATCTTTGCCTTAGCGAGAGACTAAGTAAAGGATGGCACACGAGAAGTTGAAGAGGAAGGAACCAGACCACTGGCAGGTTTTTCAACCTGAGGAGAAGCTGTAGAGAATTCAAATAGATTATAAGTCAGTAGAATAATTTGAAAAGCGGCACATCAATAGATAACAAGTACATCGTTTATAACTTACCAGAGTGGTCAAGTTGGATAGAAGGCATTAGGGAGACATTTTTGGGATCTCCAAGAGAAAGGAAGCATTTAATTTGAGATGTATGTTGGAACAAAGGGGGTTGGCCAAGAATCCTTTGATCGGTAGGAAAGAGAGAATACTTCTTTAAGTTTGTAGGATTCAGCGGTATCAATCGTTTCCTAATCCTACTTCAAGCTGCATCTAGTGACTCCACCATTCTCTTATCCTCTTCACCTAGTTCATTAGCAGGACCACCTGACAGAAAACATAGATCAACAAAGAAAAATGACTAGATGGAAGGAAAATAATAAAAGTTAAGCTTACGAAGAGAAGAGAAGATCCCGCTAACATTAGAGAAGCATCGAACAAAAAAGAACTGATTCTCCCAGTCTTTGAACTAGTTTACTCCCTCGGATATCAGTTTCGTGGAAAGATTTGCCCTTAAGATTTGGTTGTTAAAATTGCCGAGCTTAACCAACTGGATAAGGTGATTTAGTACTTCAGCATTTAAGGATGGAATGCCAGACTCCAGTGCCATAAACTCCAAAGATAAGAGATAAGTGTATATGTTAGGAGATAGCTGAATCAGAGCAATTCTGAGATAAGCTATATAATTATAAGAAAATTCAAAAAAGGAAGGAATCCTCTATGCCAGATGTATATTGCAGTGTAAGCAAAGAGCCCTTCAGGAGGGCAATTGATGGTGTCATTTCAGTAGGTGGAATGGCTTCAACTCCGTTGATCCCAAAGTCATTGAGTATTACATCCACTTCATCTTGAGTGGATATCAAGGAACGCTTGGAAGTAGCTTCAACCTTCTTTGAGGAACTCATGATTGTGCCAGGTGAAAACGTTTCAGTTATAAATTACAGTTAGTTAGTAAATTAACATTCTTCCGAGGATTATTAGATACCTGTTACAGTAATTTGAACACCAAACAAAACATGAAACTTCATATTTCTTAAGAGAATATTAAAGTTAAAAAATGAGATTTATCGAGCTTTCGACAGAGTCGAAAGGACAATAGAAGTTAACACTAGAAAAAACACCCTTCAACAATGTCAAAAACCCAAGTATAAACGCCTACCAAGCTTTCGACAGAGTCGAAAGGGAGGGCTGAAACATATGTCCAACCAACACTCTTCAACAATGTTGAAAGCTCAATAGAAGCTTTCTTATTAGAAGGAATAGTTAAAACCTACATAAAAATTTAAACAAAGTATACACTGCCAATATTCAATAAACAAGGGAAAGGACCCTTCGAAACTACTGAAACCTACAATCTTTGTTTTACTAGGGGAACATAAGTGTTGTCAAAACCTTATGTACCGATTAAGTCGAAAGGTTTTAAGTTGAAATTGTATTGTAAAAAAATAAAAGGACTTGGAACATTTCGAAAATATTAGGGAACGATGATTATAGAAGGTTTCGACCCGTTAGTTACAGAAGGTTTCGACGGAATCGAAAGGAATGCAAGGTTGCAAAAGTAAACCAACAACTTAATTTCAACTGAAACAACAGGTTTCGACTAAGTTGAAATGTTTTGCTTCATTTGCGACTTATACAAAGTATGCTTTCTTCGATCCAATTTATAAAATATATCTATTTCCAGCTTAAACAAATTTAAAGTAAGTCTATATTAATAGCTGCAAAACCAACGGGAGAAAATTTATGCTTTTGAAAATGTAAGTTACGATGCAATAACCAACCTCTTTGAAAGGTATTAGGGCCGAAAGCACAAAATTACCCTGAAGTGGTCGGTTTCGTATGAACTAAATAACCTTTTGATAAGGTCAATTCAGTAAGACACTAGATTACCTTTCGACCCCATCGAAAGGGGCAGAAAAATTGAAATAGTAAAATGTCGCCTCAATCCCTTTTAGAGGAGATGGGTAGAAGGGTAAAATCCTAGTGCCAAATTTTTGGTTCGTACAACTCAAAACTTCTAGAGAAAGTAAACAGAAACTCCTTCTTCCCTAAATCCAATCTAAACCCAAAAATTTAAAAGATTAATAAGCAAGAGGATTCAAATGAGAATCAATCACTTAAAATCTTTAAATCTTTGAGGTAAAGAAAACTTTTCCCTAAAAATAACAATAACAATAAAATCTTGATCGGGAGGGTTTAAAATGAAAATTAATAAGAAAAGTAAACCAAATCGAACCATAAAACTGAATCCAAGGATGCTCTTAAGCAAAAAAAAAAAAAACTTAAACAGTTTCGAGTAAATCAAAACCAAAATTCGAAATCCCAACTGTAAAAGTTTGTGAAATTGAGATTTACTTTAAAGTAAAAGAAAGAAGAAAAATATTTAAGAAATGAGAAAACATGAGCTTACTTTAGATCAGGATTTTTGATGGAGGAAAATAAATATTATCCGGAAGTTTGAGGACTTTGATTTTGCTTGAAGATTATTTAGTTTGCTGGTAAATGGAAGAAGAGCAGGGGAGGAATGATTTATAAAAAAAGTCAGCAAAGATGGTGAGCAGTTCAATTAAATTTAAATGAATGGTTCAGAATTATGCTGGAATACCAAAAGGCTGGAAACATTTAGGGTTTCAAAATGACTGACTTAGAAAGCCAAGAGCAACCCTTCACAAGGGGTGGCAAACGTTACTACCAAATATCCTTTCGACCTTGTCGAAACCAGATTGAATGGAAGAAAAAGAAGAACAAGAGAAAGAAGCTTCAGCAAGACCTTTCGAATGAGTCGAAGGGATGCTACAGCCAAAGTCCAGAAGTACCACAACCTTTCGAAGTGGTCGAAAGGATCGAAAGCACCATTTTTCTTCAATGAGCACCTTTCGAAGCAGGTGCTTCTGCATGCATGAAAACCTTTCGAATAAGTTAAGTACACCTTTCAAAGAGAAAGTATGACTACTCTTTATATGTGCTCCAAACCTTTTGAAACCAAAGGTTTCTCCTTAATCCAAACCACTTAAAAACATGCCCTGGTCAGAACAACCCTTTCGAAAGCTAAACCAAGCCTTTCGAGCCGGTCGCTGCCATTAATATCTTGGGAAAGGTCCGCATCAAGTCACAAGCAAGAGTTTGGAAGCTATTAACGGCGTCGAAACCATTAGCATTTCAACACCTTCGAAACCACAAGAGATAGCTTATTGACAAAGTCGAAAGCTCCTACAAGGCGACATAAAAAAGAAAGGCGCAACCATCCCTTTTGACAAAGACGAAAGCATTCAAGCCTATTGGAGAGCATTGCAGAGGGATGCCCAAGTGTTAAAGGAATTAAAAACATTCTAAAGGCAATTCTGATGCCACCTTTCAACCAGGTCAAAAGCATTAGTCGAAAGGTGCTAACCCGCATCTATAAATAAGATCTAAGGGGTCTGGTTTTGGGGATGCTAACTCGTTCATTCCATTCTTAATTCTATAAACCCTAATTTGTAAATCAAGTTAGGGAAAATTGATTAGTAAAACCTTCGTTAAATCAATAAAGGGAAGATTTCAATATTTTTTATTACATTACTGTTTGGAGAATTTACTTGTTCTAAATTGTTTTTTTCAGGTATCGATCACGTCGAGATGTGCCTTCTGAGTTGATCGAAACAATTGCTTTTCCCGATGATTCAAATCTTTTACCCCAAACCACCGTATATCTAAGACCTAGCTTTCAATAAGGTTGATACCTCGAACCCAGCTGAATTTTCCTCAAATTCCAGACCTACAACCTTAGCCACTAAACAACGTAGCCTTCGACGGCGACGAAACTCATCAAGTCAAACCTTACCCCCAGATCCGTAGAGCTATCCTTTTCTATTCCGCAACTGCTTCGAAAGGAAGGCTTTCGAAGGGAGATCTCAGTAAGCTGGAAAGGCTAAAAATAAGGGAAATTAAGGGTTTCGACCAGGTCGAAAGGTTTGTAGAAGAAAGTTTTCTCTATAACAACCTATTCGAAATGGAAACCAAAGAGAATACCCACGTTCTAGTCTCCTTAACTTTATTAAAGGAAACTAAAAGGGAACAACCTTCATCCTCAACTCTACTTCCAGTTGTTGACAAGTTTTCTTGTTAATATTGTGGAAACAATCATATGTGATTATTTGTTGCTAAAATTATTAAATCACATTTATAGAGATAAGTAAAGTGATGTAAACTTTATTATATGTGTGTGTGTGTGTGTGTATATATATATGTATGTATGTATGTATAGCTTCAAATTAATATAAAAGTGCCTTAAATAACTTTGAAAAATATGCAGCTTTATCCCATTGTGATTCTAATTAATTATCATGTAGCTACTCTGTTTATCTTATATGCATTTGTATATTTTTATATTTTCTACTTCTGTTAAATAACTATAAATTTTTTTCTTTGATAGATCAAAACCAATAGCATAGAAAACAAATGCAAGTTGTATGATTAGGATGGAAGCAAAGAATTGGTTGTCAAAGAACGAGTGTACTCAAGTGATTCAAATTAGTTTATTAATGTGTTCCTCCTGGGCTAGAAGTCGAGATATTTGGGTGGACAATCTGAAAAAAGAATACAACATTTTGTGTATGCCCATAGTAGACATGGCATGTATTGAAGAAGCCGTTGGTAAAAAAATAGCATGGTCAGAAATCAAAATTTGTTTTTGAAAACAGTACAATCCTACTCCAGTGAGCATTGTTCCAACATCTCTTACAGTAATATGTTTTTATTGCTAATATCTCTCTATAAGACTTTTGATAATGTATCGGCATATTTTTTGTTATATGATGGAGTGCAAATTTCATGGTGAATACCAAAAACGTATTAGCATATTTTTGTTAACTAAAGGGTTGACAGTTGACATCATGGCAAATTTTGCTCTCACGTGCATCATAATATTTATTTATATTCCAAAAATTTCTATATGTACTATTAGCTCAAATTTCCTTTTACTTTCAGCTAGTATAAACTCCAACATTTCTAGTTATAAATTTACATAGTGCAACTTGATTTCAAATTATATTTAGTCTAAACTCCAATAATAGAATCAAAATATGTAGCTCATGAACAAAATTCGTTGCTTTTGCGGTAATGCATATGCTATTTGTAACCATAGAAAAGGGACTTGCTGAATTACATTTAAGAAACCAAACAGCCAAATCTTTCAGATACTGTTAAGTAATTATTAAATAACGTATGAAGCTAAAATGTAAACCTGTGACATAACTTTTTTAGTAGTTGCAAGCCAGATATGTTATTTTAAATTTGGATTTGATCGGTAATTTTTAAATTTCATCGTTATAAGTAAGTGATGATTTTTGATGCAAAAAAGCACAAGATGATGCATTCTTTAAGTTTTTGAAGCTCATTTTGGCATGGTATAACAAGCATATGAAAAGTTTTTGGTAGCATATTTTGGCATGGTGTAGTAAGCACATGAAAAGTTTTTGGTTGTACATTCTGTCGTGAATATTTGGTGCGAACTTGCTTTCTAGATATTGTGCCTTTGTTTAATGTGGTATGAATTTGGTTTATAAATAATATCTTTATTTATGAATCTATGTAAACTTTGTTCATGGATATTGTGTTCAACTTAATTTTTGGAAATGATTGATGATTATGCTTTTATATGATAGATTTAGTTTGATTTGTATATGTTATGCACCTTATTCGGTTGAAATATAATAAAATGTAAATATTGCAATGGTACAGCCTGTCATAGCTGCTGTAAAAATAGTAGGAACAAATGACAACATTTAAACTATGTTGTCAGTTCTTTGAAAAGATATGCATATTGCTACGACAGCATAAAAAAATGCTGTGAAAAATAAAACCTTTAGAAACTGCTAATAAAAAGACGTTACAGAGTAAGTGATGTGATATAAGTAAATAATAGCATTTATAGGTTGCTATCGAAAGGTCAAACAAAAATGGATACACTTTTGACTGCACATTTAGAATGCTTTAACAAGTTAACAACAACACTTTTAAACGCAGATGAAAATGTAAAATAATACGTAAATAAATTTACAGCAACATTTTAACGCTGTCTAAATTTTAAAACAGCAACAAAAAACGCGGTCGAAATTTTATTAACAGCAGGAAAAGAACGCTGTATAATAGTGTTCTAATGGCGTTTATTTTTTTTTTTGTTAGAAATTTTGTATCTACGACTGCACGTCATTATACAACCTTTCTAGCTACACTGTTATAACATGATACAATGATTTTCAAACGCTGTTAAAAGATGGTTTTGGTGTAGTTGCACAAAAAATATCGTATACAAAGAAATATTTATCTTTACCGTTCCTTAATTTTGAAATATACGTGTAATCTTTCCGTTTGAATTCATATAGATTTGAATAAATAGAAAATACTTAATTATCGACACGGATTTGCACTGTAAGAGCAAGAATTGCAAGAAAATGGGAGTCAACCAACACGAATACTAATGAAAAATTTGAAATGGACTTCCAATTCCTTGACAAGCAGGTATGCTTAATATAATTTCATACTCTACAACACATATATTTTCCATACTGTAAATATCACTGATAGCAAATTGAGTGCAGTTTAAACTAGGTCTATTTTTGTAAAATGATATAAACGACCTACTACACAAGTTCTGACCATCTTTTGATCCAACTTACATTTTTACTCTCAAAAAAGTTATATTATGAGTATTAAATAAATTTTAGCAACCTTTACTGATAGTCAGATGTTTTTACAGCTTCACCAATTTCGAACAAATAAAGTTTTATTTGTTTCCACTTCGTGCTACAGATGCTGTAGTTAATTAGTATTTTTAGTTTTTTTACTTCAACAAATATTTTAATTTTACTTTTGTTCTCAGTGGAAAATTAGTGCACTTAATTAAAACCACTGTCACGTTAACAGTTGGATAAAACTTTATGAAATTTATGTAAAACTTCCTTGAACTTAGGTAGGCAATGTAACTTTTACCTGCATATAATATATCACTAGTGTGAACCCGTGCTACGCATACGGATCGTAGCTAAATTTTGATTTTTGATCATCAATGAATCCACATTTCTATCATTGTGATGATAAATATGCAGAACAATTCCCGGCTTGTTTCAAACATCACATTAAATAACTTTCCCTACGTCTGCTATTCACTAAACACAAATATAACAATAATAATAATTTCATTGGAAAGAACTATTACATACACAGTTGAAAATGATGCCCGAAAGAAAATTGTATTTGGAAATAAATCATGACGTCAAAATCTACACTTCAGTCCAACAAAAAAGTAATAAACAACCAAAAGTTATACAGAGATAAGCAAGTCAAGGATTGTGAACCATAAGTTATTCACGTGATGATTTTGTCCTTGCATTAATGATGATGATGATAATCCCTATTGTGTTTCCCTGCAAAAAGGTGAAAATAAATTCATATGCTAATGATGACGATAAAACCTATAGTGTTTCCCTACAAATCTGTGAAAATATAATATAAGTATAATCTTTTTAAACAAAAAAAACATGTAAAGCCGTAAACATTCTTCAAATATATATACATGTATATACACACACATAATATAATGTGTTTTTTCCTTATTACCACTGTTTAGTTACTATTTTTGTTTCCACTCCACGATCAAATTTTGTAGGTTTAACTTGTATGGTAAATGATGAAATTTTTATTCATTGAATACATATGAAATTAGATATAGAAAATTTCAGTTATAATAGCAATTTGTAAAATTCTGAATATACAGGCTATGATTGCATTTCATAAAGAATTTAATTATATTGAGTCAAAATTACAACATAAGTTAGCGTTTAAATTTATTTTCTCCCATAAGAAACTGGATCCATATTTTTTGCACCAATGACAAAAATTTGTTTATAATTCAGTGCACTTGAATTTCAAAATTAATGATTAAAAACTGATGCTTTGAATTTTAAGAGCTGAAGTATACAATAGGTGCAAACGCTCTGAATTTTTATCTTATATTCCATTAAAAAGTGGATCTAAATTTATATGGCACTATTTCACAAATTATAGATTTTTATGCGGTATGATTGGAATTATTGTCCACGTGGTCATTGATGAGTAAAAACATCATCATCATATTGTGTATAATATTTTGAGTTTAAGAACTAACGAAATCACCGTAAAATAAACCAATTGCCACACAATGTTCATAAGGGGTACAAACTCGTGCTTCGCAAACAGATTAGTTGCAAAGTTAATAAGCTAATATAAAAATAGTAACATAGTAATGGTTAGTTGTATAATGAAAACATGAGCATTATTACTTGCACAGCAATTAATTTTACCAGTTGCAAGTATATACTGTTTAGTCTCGTGCGTTGGAAGAGAAAGGTTGAAGACATTAATAGGCATAGCTTTTCATTTTGGACTGTAGTCCTAGAAAATCATGTCAAAAACAGGCGTAGAGAAAAAAATGTAATTAGAACGATTGGTTAATATCTAAATGCATAGAAAGGAATCTAACATAAACAAAGGCGGAATCGATAGAGCTTACCTCAAATACAACAGTCATGTGAATCCTTTTTAATAAAAAAGGTATAAGTCAAACTAATTAAAGTGCTGGTGGAATAACATATGATCTTATGTAACCTGAATTCACAGAAAATGCTGCAGTCATGATATCATTTTATGAAATTATGCTGCCATGATGTCATTTTATGCACGTATTCTTTATCGGTTATACTAACAAAGCATGTCTTGTTAGACTTAGGAAAATAATATAAAACTTCCTTTAAATGTAAATTCATTGTGAAAAATAATAATTTAGCGAAAACAATTTATTTCAATTTGAAACAGATGTATAAGAATTGTGCATAATCAGATTAGTAAAAAGCAACAGTATTTGTTAGCATGCATATTCTGACCATTAAACCTTTGAGAACAACAAATTGGCATGGGTAATTTGTGGACTGGAGGAAGTCTTTGTGTAGTTGAAGTTGAGTTTACTAAACTGGCATACATTCATGACCATTTCTTCAAGCTTATAAGAAATTATTCCAAATGTGGATTCCACAACATAAATTTGTGGAAAATAAGAATGCCGATTAAATGTACAGGCTATTTTTCTGTATTATAAAACGGCATACACAATAACACATTAATGAGCCAATGTTCCAATAAAAAAAAAGCAGAACTAATAGGAAAAAATGACATTGAAACAACAAATTTAAGAACTGTAAATCTCAAAATCATAACAGGGAAGGAAATGCTTGGTACATGAAGGAAGTATGAAATGCTCAATATAAAGGAAAAACCTAAAAGGTCTTTCTACCAACATTACAAAAGTTCATGTTTTGTTTCAACGTTGTAGCGACGACAAATGTAAAGAAACTACATTATGCACTATAACATTTAAAAACAAATAACAGTTGTATCTATACATTTTTAACCCATGATAATGAAAATCAGACCAAGGTTCATATATTTATTAGCACTACTTCTTTTCATGGTCATCTGCCTTCCAGTTGCATATTTGCGTCGAACAAAACCCCTCAATGACCAAAAGTATTTAATGTGGAAAACTATGAAGCTGGAAATTGTAATGCTCAAAATTAAAGAGCTATGAAACCTCTAGAAGATTTTTATAAAAAAAATCAGATCATACCAAAAAAAAGCTGAAATTTATTAAATGAAAATTGCAAAGCTAGAAACAAATATTGGAAGAGTTTCAAATCTATGAATTTTCATATTAGCCAAAAAACCTGCAATCGATAAATTTTAATTAGCATGCAAAGAATTCTTATTTATAATTTGAAATTTGTAGCCCCCAAAATGCTTAAAGGTAAATGAACTTAAAACTAAGTTTTAAGGCTTACGAACAATTTATGTAGTTCCAAGAACTTATACAAACCAAACTATAAAATCTAAAGGAAAAAAAATCTAAGTTGAAAAGTTTCTAAAAAGAAGAAAAAAATATTGAAATGTCTGAAATCAACTTATACAGTTTGAAATTTCAAATTCAGGAAAATAGGCACAAGGAAAAAGTTACAAAAAAATTTAGTCTCAGGAACGGTAAGTTTATTTTTTAGTCTGAATGACACTTTATAGTGTAAACAGAGAATGATAGTTACATCTATCATTCTGTTATTTACACTACAAAGTGTCCTTTAGACTAAAAAACAAACTTGTTGTCTCTGAGACTAAATTTTTTTGCAACTTCTTCCCCATGTCTAAAAACCCCTTTCAAATTTATTTAAATATTAAAGGAAAAAATCGGTAATTTTGAAGTCCGTACCTTTTAATTTGAACCATAAAACTCTATATTTCAATCTTCCAGACATCTTAATGGAAGATGTTAACATTATGACGGAAAATTTATACATAATAGTTTTAACCGATCAACCTTCATCGTCCACAAATTTTGTTAAAGAATTTGCTTCTAAAATTTATGTTTAATAGTGTAGAATTTGAAATCTACATAATATAAAACTAAATTTCTAACATGAGAAACACAAAAGTTAAAAGTACATTAAAGGAAATATATAATTTAGAACTTCATAACACTAATTCATATTATTTATTTGTATACGAAGGGAGGTGAAAAATACCATAATGAGGTCACCTAGATAGTGTATTTTCTTTTTTCAACAGAGAAATATGGATCAAAATTTATAATGTTAACCTAAATCTGATCATTGTATTTCATTAAAAAAGCATTTGATCATAGAATTTGGTAAATTTTGGGACAATAGTGATTGAGTACATACATGGTAGCCAAATTAAGCAAGACGAATTGGTGCATATATTGAACCAATTGTCAGAGGTTATGTCTAAATTACATCATAGTAAATAATAGGAATTGCAATCTATACATTCAGATTGAGAGTGATGTTTCAGCACTGTAACTACTTATCATTCTTGATCATTGCTTGGGAATAGCCAGGTATAGAGCGAAACCTGCGTATAGAACAAAGTACATGAAAATCTAAGCAATATTTGTTGACGTATGGAGTTGAAAAGAGCACTATTTGGATTATAAGCTAAATCGTTCAGCACTGTTGTATGTTGGCAAAGAGTTAAAACATGGCTGTTGAGCACGAAATGCAGTTTTCAGCTAAACTTGAGAAAGATCATTGAGGAAAAGAGTAAAAGATGAAGAAAGACATGTCCCAATTAGATGCTAATTACTGTAAGAGGCAGATATTTTTAGTTTATATAAATGTAGTAAGATGTGTAGCGACTTTTGTAATAAATGTTGCACATTAATTTGCAGGGTAAAATGAACAACTTGAAGCATTAATATGCAGAATGTCGGAGGCATAATCATTTTATAACAGTGAGCATTATTAAAGACCTATGCTTATTCGACCAAAAATTAATCTCGTTGTTGATGTAAATTAAGTACACCTATAGACACATCGGCATACCATATACCAACTTATGTATTTGATAGGGTATCAAGTTCAAGAATCAAGAGAAACAAATAAATTTTAATTTTTTAGGCAAATGAAAAAGCATTCCCTTTTTTAATCAGCCTGCGCAAGTGTCTTGTGAAGGTTTTTTAAGTAATCAGGGGATAATAATTTTAATTTCATGCGTTTAGTACCTATGAAAATTAGAAATAGTTGTTACTATGCTATAGGTGTTTTTATTCCATATCCGAAGCAGGCCAAACCGGGAATTATAAAATTTGTTAAGGTGACATTGGTTGTAATGAAATATCTTTTTAAAAAATAGTTTAATTGGTCTGTGTGGCTCCAAATTAGTGAAATAGTTGTTCAGTATAACTGTTTTTATTCCATATGAGAACCAAAACAAAGAAATGGGAAATAAATTGGTAAGGTGACTTTGTTATTACTGGTATACCTACAAAAATGGTTTGATTGGTTTCAAGTAGAGGAAACATATGTCTACTATGATTTAGTACTGCCTGTATGTCTATAATCGGTAGAAAAACCTAGATATTCAGTATGATTATAGATTGAATGTTAGTTGTAAACTTGTATCTAACCAAAATGTTAAAATGAAGGCGTAGAAGGTAGCTTGAGCAAAGAGTTGATTAGGTGTTGTACAACTGTTGTGTAGCAAAAAGGTTTTAGTTGGGTCTTCAATAA
The DNA here is from genome assembly GCA_030765085.1 of Allium cepa. NCBI lineage: Eukaryota > Viridiplantae > Streptophyta > Magnoliopsida > Asparagales > Amaryllidaceae > Allium > Allium cepa. Next base: position 644,905,127 of record CM060939.1, on the reverse strand, counting down.
CAAACTAATATGGCAACCTGCTAATGCAAAAAATGACGCAGTACTGAAAAAGTGGATGAATGTCAGGTTAACAGGTCGTAGTCACATGGCACCCAAGTCAAAGCAAGAGTAAATTTTGCCTGTATTAAGCTTACGATAAGAAGTGATGAATCAAGCACTACATAACCCTTAATAAGAACAACAACATATATGTTACAAAAGGTGAAGCGTTGCAGTTGCTGTTGAGTTCAGTGCAAAATGTGGTAAAATTTAGAAATAGAAGGAAAGATTTATGCCTTAGAGATAAGTGAAGAAGGGATCAATGAGATAATTTTTGTTGTGCAGAGTGTGGAAACATGAATTTAGGTAAAACAAAAAAGACAGAATTATGTCATATTGTGCACATATAAACTTTTATGGAGTGAGATCATGTAGGGGCATGCATGAAATGTTTACTAAATTCACGGTGGGAAAAAGTACAACAGATTAAAAACTATTTACCCGATCTATTTATGCAACTGATAAACCATTGAATGTAAATCAATAAATATATGTGGACGCACCTATGCTAGCAACTTAGTGGCTGCAGACTTGGGTCACCAGAGAATGGTCTGTTTTTGAACTTGTATAAGCTAAGCACGATGAGTAAACTTTCGCTGTCAATGCATACACCACCAATTGAATTGTCTTCTCGTACGGTAACCTGCAGAGAAGTAAGAATTTGTTTTAGTATATGCATCTTGACTGCAGAATTTTGTTCGGTGAAGTTGATTACCTTGTTAACATTGTTCCATAGCTACTCATCATGGTGTGGTGTGGTTGAAGTGGTGATGTCCTGATAATATCCATAATTTAAAACATTAATATTTAAAAAAAAAATCCTCTCCCAAACTCCTACATGTTTATATTAGGAATGGTAAGTAGGTCATAAAAAATATCCACATAATCATGAGAAACATATCTAATACCGAGGCATTTTATTTACTCAAATTGAAAGTAAATTCAAAATAGTACTTGTTAAAAGGAGTAGATGTATCACACTCAATTTTCCTCTAAAACATTGTCCGTTTTATGGATAAATACGTCGGTGTGTTCTCTAGGTCATTCTCCCCTTTCTAAGATTGGTAAGCATCATCATGTTGTCTTTTTTTGTATATACATGTGTTAAATATTAAGAAAGAAATTACTTGAAAAGGGAAAAGATAACTGAGAAGAAAGTGATGTTTAACACATGTGGAAAATATTGATTTAAGTTGAAGATCAAACCAATTAAATTAAAAATAAGAATATATAACTTAACTTAGAACCATGCTAACAAAAAACTTAGCAGTGAAAAATGAATTTTGGAAAAACCCAAGCGTCTTTCCTTCAATTAAGGAAATGGTTGAAAAGCCCTTGCGAGTAAGTATCACAGCTTTCCTTGACATACAGACTTGAAATATGTCAATGAGGTTAAACCATAGTTATCATATTACTCTTTATAAACTTGAGTTTAAGAAAATAGACTATTGATCGTACTTAATAGTTAGTCGATAAGGATTAATCAAAGTGGACGCTCTTTATATCATCAAAAACTATAGTAAGTAAGCGTATGAAAATCATTTATATCATTTAAAAGAATATATTATTTCATGATAAGAATATGATATAATCAAACTTAAGATCCTCCCTGACTACTTTAGCATCCATAACTATGAACATTATTTATATATTTGCAGTAGAAAACAAAGAGATTTTCGTGTGTGGCTACATAGTTGACTATATCTATTTATATCCCCCAGTTACACAAGTCATAATATTCATACATTACGTTTGAATGCATAAGGAATGGGTGCACCAAAACATTCCTAACTTTATTGTCACCATTGATCTTAGAATAGAAGTGGCCTCTCCTTGATAGTGAAGCATGGGTTCAATTAGTTATGCTTTCACTTAAAACGTGACCCAATTTATTAGCCTGAATTATTTGCCATTTATCTTCACTTACTTGAAATAATAAATTACACAGAGGTGGTACTGTGTTGATTACAAATCCTAATGTTATGTGGTTATATTTTTCCCATCATAAAAATTACATTTTCCATGTATCCTTGTTAACACAACCTTATTCATTTTTATGAATACTTCTAAAACTTTGTTATGTCAGTTAATCTAGAAGTTAAACTGCATATAACTTCATTGAACAAACTCATTAATAGAGTTTAAATCTACAAAATGATTATCTTTCATATTTTAACTAAACTACGAAGCACCTTGTTATAGTGAAAAACTAACAATATATGAAGGACTATGAAATATTGTCATATATGCATAATCCACATACTATAAGGTGAAAAGTACAGATATAGTTTAACCATCGGTTATAGTTAAGAATGTAAATCTCAAATTGCTCGATTTTTTCGACAAAAGAATGAAGTTTCAAATCAATAAAATATATGCTGATCTTGAAGGAAAGAATTCATTAAGAATGATTTTTTTCAAAGGTGAATGATATTTGCAATACAGAAAAAAGAATAATTACCAATAAACTTTCTAGAATGTTTTCGGTACTTACAGGTGCTAACATGTTTATAAATAAGGATACAAAATATAAATTACATATCCATCATTCTTCTAAAACTCGGTTAAAATCAAGTTTTGTATGTTTTCATTTTAGTTTTTCCTATATTTGAATTATTTTAATGCAATAATAATAATATAAAAATACATTTTTCTTACCAGCACATCCTTTCATTTTTTATGATCTCTTAGAACCTCGTTATCATTTGTTTTCAATAATACACTACTTTTGAAAGCTAACACGATATAGTATTCAGATACTAATATTATGCATACAATATTTTCTTAATTACACTCAAATAACAAAGAGACCTCTTAACTTCGATATCACATAATACGCAGAGTGCGGAAAGTAGATAACCGATTGGAGAAGAAACTAACCCGGTGATTTAGTGAAACTAAGACATGAAAACAAAGCATCTTTGTTATAAAATTTCACAAATAAAAAACCTGCTTTGTTAAAAAACTTCATTTTTTCCCTACTTAGTTTGGATTTACACAAAGCCTCTCTTTGCTTCATAACACGAAAACATGAGTACTCAAAAATTTTGTAAGTGGAACCTAAGATATCCGGTTAAAAAAAGGAATGGTTTATTTTTATTCTTAATTTCAGTAATATTATCAAAAAAGAAAAAAAATCCGAGCAAAACTACGAATTTCATCCAAGGAACTGTGTAAGAAAATCATATGATTGAGTGATCATTTCAACAAAGTTATCAATTGGTTAAACTTGATAAAGGATATCATCTTTTCACTTCACTTGGTGTTTAATGTTTAAATGATAAAATACCAAAGTAATCCCACTCGACTTCTCAAATAATATTATGTAAGATTAACAACCAAGAAATAGTACTATTCTTGAATGAATATGACATATTTTGTATAAGTACTGCCTTGGTAGAAAGGCTGAACAGATAGGAACAAAATGACATCACAATGCTTTGTAAAACTGATGCATTGTAATGACAGTAAGTACGTCACTGGAAACAGTAATTATGATGTAAAACTGATGTCATTTCGTTCCTATCAGTTGTTGTTACCATATTACCGCTATCTTTTATCGATAAAGCATGACAGCAAATTGTCACTACAGAAAGGATTAAAGATATTAGAAATATAAAAAACCATGAAATAAAATCATAATCTATCTATTAACATAACTAAATTATACCATAACTAACAGCAAGCACTAATATCTATCGTTCTTGTTTATGGTTCTAGATACATTCCCAGGTATATTAAAAAAAACAATTCAGCAAATATATTATATGTTTTTCAGTAGAAATACAAATTTTTTACATGGTAGCAAAATGACAGTTTTGCCAGGTTGAACAAAATGAAATGTCTAATTTCCCTTCCACAATCCAGGTTTAACACACAAATTTGAACCTTTAAAAGGTCCTTCGCATAACAGCTTATTGATGGGTGTGATAAGCAATACTATTTAAATATTAAGTATCATTTTCAGAGAAAAAATGTACTTATATTATATTAGGTCGCAAAGAGAAGTACATACCATAGGGTTAGATGCATTTTCTGTTTTGCACAACATTATAAGTTTTGCACAACATTAGGGATAATTAATTATGACTACTGCAGCATAACTAAAAAAAATGAAGTCTTTAAGAATATATATATATATATATATATATATATATATATGAAAATAGCTACGATAAGTACTAATCATGGGTTTTTCCCAACATATATACTAAAAGGATGATGCTTTCTATTTAATATCTCTTAGGTATTTAAAAGTACAGTAGAAAATGAGAATGCTTTAAAGCGGCAAGTTATATATCCCATTTCACCTATAGTTTTCTATAATGACATAAATTAATGGTAATACATTGCAGAAAAAATGCAGGCGTTGACTATAAAGGAAGGATGAAAACATTATTGTGAGAAGTATGCAAATGCCATCTGCTAACACTTTAAAACAGGCATAAAGATGTAGAGGAAGAAAAGGAAAAAGAAAGAAAGAAAAACGTAGATACCATCCGATACTCTTTGATTGCACTTTGTATCAATGTAGAATGCGATTCACAAACTGACATGTAAAAAAATGCTGAGTGAATTCTTCAACATTAACCATTTGAGGTAATTATAGTTCAAGTATAACCCCTAACACAAAACATGTTACAACGATAGTAGACAATAAATATTACATATCTTGTGCAAAAAGAGACACCAGAATATGTGTTCCCTTAAACTACCCATACTTATGCAGTTTTACCGGTTTAGTGCATGCCTCGATAGTCAAAATATAGATCAGATTATATCATATAAACTATAAATCAAGCCATAATCGTGCTTGTACCTGTACATTTTCAAACATGCAGAACTATGTAAATATCCATACAAAATGCAGATCTTGACTTTGAAAAGTTATTGATAAACTCATTTTGATGGTTATTTTTTCTTTTGAAACATCACTCCAAAAAACATACACATAAAATTCAAAGATAGATCTTCCTTATTGAGAAAAGCCTTTAGCATAAAAAATTCAAAATTGTATCCAGATATCCAAGAACCCACCAAACTATAACACTCGTATTTTTGAGCTCTGAGAAACATTAATGCTCAATCTACAAAATATTGTTATACTTTAAAACTGAAGAAAGACTAAAGTAGAGCATCGAACTGGAAGGTAGACTTTCAATTTACTCTCTGTCTGGCATTATTTGAATTACAATGGTATTATTAAATAATAATACGTACAAGTGATGAAAATTTGATGTTAGCACTTGTTTAAACAAATGAACTAATAAGAAGGATCCTTTTACCATTTTGTAGATGCAATGATTCAAATCCATATAGTTATATCGATGGTCATGAACGTGCTTCTTTTCCTTGTCTCCAAATATTACAGTAAATGGATGTTCCAGTACACCATGACATATTATAAGTCAATCAAGAAATTTAGTAAATAAAGATAAAGAAAATACTAATTCAATTAGCTAACATTGACAAATACTCTAATAAAAATGAATCTAAGCAGCGAATCTAATCTTAATAACTTACTATTCAAAATCGATACCAGAAATCACTATCACTATCTCCTTGCCGGTAATTTGCATTCATTTACCTGCATAAATTTTGTTAGATTGTTATAGTAAAATTAAACTTACATTTGGTTTCAACCATTTCTGCAAAACGGCGAAGGAAGCAACATAAGAATCGAAAGCCATGTTTCTGACACAACAAACGGACAACCCTAGTCGAAGCGAAAATGAAAAAAAAACAGGGACGTAACTAACGCAACATGGTGAGGAGAAGGAAGGAACAATAAGCACTTACATAGGGAGAAGATCTAGCAGTCGCGCAGAAAATAGCCTGTCGAACCAATTCCGACCACTCGGAATTCGGAGGTGAGATCGATAAGAAGCGTGTATTAAGGAGGATGAAGTGGATAAGCGTCATACCGAGCGGGCCGCCTTCATTTAGGTCTGGCGAAATGGAGGACGGTGAACACACGGTCTAAGAGGGGGGAATAGAAAGGCGAAAGCAAGAGGTAAAGAAAAAGGTACCGCGTCGTTTCGTTGTCAAATTTGAGGGAGGCTTCAGCGCTCTACAAATCAAACTGACTAATAATAATAATATAATAGTATAGATGTCTTATTTACGGTAGCTGAGGGCGTGCATTTCAAGGCGACTATGCATAAAATGCAGCTGAATCCTCTTACATTTTGGTTTCACATGGGTAATAATAATAATAAAAAAGCTTTAATAAAAATAACTTGTCATGCTCCTCTCTTCAACAAAATTTTCCCTCCCTCAGCTTTGCTGACTGATGTGCATAAATTTTTCTACATGAAATTATAGTAGTAATCAAATATGCTTCAACACATTGGTTGATACTTGGATATATTCTCATTTAGAATCCAAAATCATAAGTGCTCACGTATTTTCCATAATACTAATGTGCTAATACGTAAGCAAGGGTTCCTCCTGTTGATCTTTAACTAACGTTCCTTCTACATTATCACTATCTTTTTCTGAATATATCCACTGACACTATAAGTGCTCACATATTTTCCATAAAACTAATGTGCTAATACTTTAAGTGCATACCCAAACTCAATGCAATAGTAATTTCAGGGGCGTTCAACCATTCTATTTATTCAATTAATATTCAAAATTTGATCGTATTTCATTTGTTCAGGTTAATGAACTGAGCAGTTGTTGAAAAAAATTTGCACGTAATCAGTGGTATATTGACACATATATGAATATTCTTTCACCGTCCAACTTGCACCAGAAAACTATACAGTAATTCCTGAATATATTATTTAATAAAGATAGCTAAAGAAACTTTTTCTCCGAAACAACCGATACCTTACCTTATCCCTAATTTAATTAAAAAATCAAAGCTATTCTGAAAATTATTAAAGAATTTCATAAAAGTAGTGCAGAAGATTTGTTGAAAAGAATATTAAATCTAGGGTTTTCTTCTGCCATGTGAGATATCAATCTCTCTCTCAAACCCATTCCCAATCCCCCTCTCTCTTGTCCATCTCCTCAAGATAGGCCACCCGAAGCTCATATCAGAAAGCCGAGTAATGTCATCATTGATAAGGAGGATTTTCAATTGGTTCAATCAAGATCACAAAGGAAAATATCAGCCTAGATATACTCAGAATCGGTCTCAGATTAGTAAAAATCAGAGGAAAACAGAGAATCAGAAGACCGAATTTTCTAGGGACAAGACCAGGATGGTCCAAATTGATAAACCGCCAGCAAAGTTCCATCTGAATAAAGAACTTGGGCAGAAATCATGGGCTGATATTGTCTCAGAACAATCTAAAGAACCAAAGGATGAGGATTGCAGTCTTGAAACCATTTCACATATTCAAATCAACAACAAGAAATATGGTGTTGTTAAAGAGGCAGTATGTAAGAGAGCTGTGGAGTGCTGGAATAACTCAGTTCTGGTGTATGTTGTTAGCAGTAAACCATACTTTGTGTTCTTCAAAGAATATATTAAAAGAGTTTGGAAGCCAAAAGGTGAATTTGAAATCTTTTCCAGAGAAAATGGTTTTTTTCTGATAAAATTTTATGATTCTCAAGACTGCAACTCCATAATTCAGAATGGTCCATATTTCTATAACGGCAAGCTCATCATCATGAGAAGATGGACTGAATCTTTGAAGATGGACAGAGATCTTCTGTCTACCATGCCAATATGGGTTAGATTACCCAGCGTTAATCTCAAATTATGCGACAGAGAGGCGTTTAGCATTATTGGAAAACCCATTAAAATGGACGCAGCAACCACCATGAAGTCGAGATTGAATTACGCTCGAATTCTTGTGGAAGTTTTTGCGACGGATGAACTTCCAGATGAGATTTGTTTAAATCTTTATAATGGAGAAAACATTATACAAAAGGTTGAATATGAATGGGTTCCACCGAAGTGTAGCATCTGTATGTGCTTCGGTCACACTAAGGAACAGTGCAACTCGAATGAGAAGTGGATCCGCAAAAAGAAAGATAAAGATACAATGAGTATTCAAGAAAATAGTTCTGAAAGAATTCAAGAAAAGAGTAATAATAAAAGCATAATATCTCAGTCAAAATCTCAAATGGGTGTAGATCGAATCTATCAAGATGATTTCATCTCCGATCAAGAAAATAATATCAAAGAGCTCACTGATCAAAATGATCAGATCATGGCGCAGGAAGTTCATCAACAGAATGATAGTGAGAATACATCAAACGATCTTGATCCGACAAACAGAAAGAAGGGGGAAAATTTACAGGTCTTTAACTCTGAAACCCCCCATATCTCAGAGTCATGTTTAAATACAGGCCAGAATAATACAAAAATTGTCAACAAAACTCATCAGAACTCAAGATTGAGTCAAGAAACCAATCTTGAGAAGGGATCTTCGTCTACAACTGTTGCAGATGTTGAGAGTAATGGCTACTCAACATTGCCTTGCAATGGTGATCCTCCTCCAGAGCAGGCTGCAATCTCTGATTGTAATGAATCAGAATTACCTCGCACAGCTTCGTTTGATATCTCTCTAATCAAGGTTCCTGATTCTGCACAAATGGAAGAAGATAATTCTGAAAAGAGGGACAGCTATGAAGAATTTGACATATCTGAACTACATATTGCAAAAACAAAAGCATCAGGTACGTTAAAGGGGAGTAAAGAGAAAAAAGCCTTTAAGCAAAAATATATATCAATCAACCCAGAGTGGGAACAAATGTCTACCAGGTTGAAGGCTAAAGGTGCTGACAATAAAAGGAGAGGTAAAAGTACAGTGGTGACAGGTACCATTTAATTCTTATTTCTCTTATATATATTATATATATGTCAATTCTTGTATGGAATGTTAGGGGAATGAATTCCCCTGCTAAACAATCTGATATCCTCTATATGATCAATATATACAAGCCTACTATAATTGCTCTTATTGAGAACAAAATGAATGATGAGAATTTTGAAAAATTCTGTCTAAAAATGTCTAGTAATTGGAAAGCTATTCATAATAATGACTGTGGCTGTAAAGGCCGAATTATTACTATTTGGGATTCTTCTGTCTGGACTAATATAAACATTAATAAAGATAGTCAATTCATAGACTGTAAATTTAAGAACATTGGTGGTTTCCACCTGCAAGTTACTGCTGTCTATGGTAGTAATTTTGAAACTGAAAGAAATGCTCTATGGTATAAACTTAAATCCTTAAGTTACATATATGATTTCCCCTGGATTGTGTTAGGTGATTTTAATACTGTTTTTCATGTTAATGAGAAATTTGGTGGTGTTAAAATCCCTTATAACAAACTGGATAGAGTCAATAAATTTTTGATAGAATCTGGTCTTATTGAGCCAAATATCAGTGGTAATAAATATACTTGGAAATCTGGTTTAGCTAAAAATATTCATTGCAAACTTGATAGAATTTTATATAACAAAGAATTTGCTAATAGTTTTCCTGATAATATCTGTTATACTTTGGAACAAAATTTAAGTGATCACACCCCTTTAATGATCAATTTGGTTGTTAATAAAGGTGGTAACAGTAAAGCTTATCCCTTTAGATTTAAAAATAGCTGGGTTTTAGAAGATGATTACAAAACATTAATGGAAAAATGCCATAAATTTTCTTGTGATGGCTCTAAGCAATTTCAGTTTTATATGTTTCTGAAATTCTCTAAAAATAATCTTAAAAATTGGAATAAAAGCAAAAATGTTAATAAAAATAAGATTGTTAATTTGAGAAATGAAGGTAAATTCTTACAAATGAATATAGATAATAAGCCTGATGACATTAATGAAATTAACAAATTCTTCCAAAATCAAAAGGACTTGTCCAATGTAATGTATAAGGAGTCTGTTGATGCCAGACAGAAAGCAAAGACTGACTGGCTCACTTTGGGTGATGATTGCACTAAATTCTTTTATGCTAAAATGAGTAACATGAAACATATTAATAATATAGGGTGCATAATTGACAAAGATGGAAATTTAGCAAATTCTTTTGAAAAAGTGTCCACTGAAGCTATTAATTTCTATAAGGAGCTATATTTCTCTAATATGAATAATCAGGAGTTTCCTGATATTATATGTAAGAATATTTTAAATAGCAGTGCCTCTGAAATCCTTCTAGCCCCTGTGGATTTGGCTGAAATTAAACATATTGTTTTTAATGCTGGGGATAACAAAAGTCCAGGTCCTGATGGTTTTAATGCCAAATTTTTCAAAAATAACTGGGACTTCATTAAACAACAGATCCTTGATGTTGTAAATGAATTTATGGATAATGGTAAAATTCTGAAAAGTATAAATCATACATTTATTACCCTTATCCCTAAGAAAAAAAATCCCACTGATATTGGTGACTACAGACCTATATCATGCTGTAACTTCATTTACAAAATTATTGCTAGTGTTCTTAGCAATAGAATTAAAGTTTTTCTGTCATTTATTATATCAGAAAATCAGAGTGCTTTTGTTCCTGGTAGGCTAATATATGAAAACTCCCTTTTAGCTCATGAGATGGTCAGGAAATTTAACACTAAACAGGGAGATAATGTTTGTGTTAAAATTGATCTTCAAAAAGCATATGATAAAGTTAACAGACATTTTGTTTATCATATTATGAAATGTATGGGGTTTCCAATTAAGTTTTGTGATTTAGTGCTTGAATGTATCAATACTCCTACTTTCTCTATTCTAATTCAAGGCAAGGCTGAAGGTTTTATTAAATCTAATAGGGGTATAAGGCAAGGGGACCCCCTTTCACCTTATCTTTTTGCTATTGTGATGGAATACTTTTCTATCCTTATTGAAATAGAGAGCATCAAGGGCAAAATTCAACCTATAAATAGAATCCAGCCATGTGTTAATCATCTGATATATGCAGATGATCTTATGGTGTTTTTAAAAGCCAATAAAGATAATGCAGACTCTTTAAAATCCATTTTTGATAAATTAAAAAATCATGCTGGTCTTCAACTTAATGTTAATAAATGTAAGGCTTATTTCAGTAAGGCATGTAAGTTTAAAAGAGATTTTTTAAATGTATTACAAATTGAAGAGGGATCTCTTCCAATTAAATATTTAGGTCTGCCTCTTTCTACAAATATGATTAAGGATTCAGATTGTGTTATTCTTATTGATAAAATTCAGGATAAAATGGAGACTTGGTCGAGTAAATTACTCTCCATTGCTGGTAGACTTGAACTTATTAAAACTGTGATTTATGCTATCATTTTATACTGGCTGCAAACATTTCAAATTCCAGCTACAACTGTTAAAAAACTGGAAAGTAGATGTGCTGAATTTTTGTGGAAAGGTAAATATCACAAAATTAGTTGGGATAAAGTTTGCAGACCAAAAAATGAGGGGGGTCTTGGTATTAGAAATTTTAAGGACTTGGGTACTACTTGTCATTTAAAATTACTATGGAGATTCATTAGCTCTGAATCTTTGTGGGCTAGATGGATGAGATCCAAGTACTTAAAAAATGATAATTTATGGACTACTGTTCATAGGAGTAACCAATCAAATACTTGGAAACAAATTTTAAACAGTAGGGATATTGGTAAATCATTACTTGAAAGAAAATTTAAAAATGGTAAAGATACTAGCTTATGGTTTGATCCTTGGTTCAGAAATGAGTCTTTTATAAATAGGGTTGGTTGGAATAGCCTTGTTATATGTGGTGGTTCCAATAACAAAGTTTCTGATATCATAATTAATAATCAATGACAACCACAAATTCACCCCATTACTAACCCCCATAAAAATGACATCTGCAATATTCAACTTGATAATGATGCAGACAATGATTACTGGGAATGGAAAGCTAATCACAGAGGGAAGTTTTCTTTTAAAGAAACTTGGAATTTTACTAGAATCAAATTCCCAACTGAAGAGTGGTATAGCTGCATTTGGAATAGAGTGAATTGCCCCAAGATGGCATTTTGTACTTATTTTGCAATTAAAAATAGATTGCCAACTTGGGACAGATTAAATAAATGGGGAAACAAAACGAATTCACTCTGTTCCCTATGCAACTTGTGTAATGAAAGTGCTAATCATTTATTTTTTGAATGCAGCTACTCATACTACATATGGAATCAAATCAGGGACTCTCTTAAAATTGCTGACAATAGACATATGGATCTTATGAACATCATCAAAGTTATCAACAACAAATTCAGAGATAGAACTAAAGAAACAGATTATGCTCACATTCTTCTGACTACGGCTGTGTTCAATTTATGGAAAGAAAGAAATTCTCGTGTGCATAACAAGGGTAGCAGAAGTAAAGAGCAAGTGTGGTTAACTATTAATACGGATAGTAAGATTATCTTGCAAAAATCTAAGAAAGTTCTGAAAAATCAAACCAAGTTTGCTTCCCTTGCATAAGATTGAAGATTGGAAGCTGGTAGCAAACATTTAGAAAGATATCTTTTGCAACCGAAATGTATGCAGACCAGCATCCAAAATGATAACCGTCATGAGACTATCGGTATTGTTGACGAAGCTTGCCTCCTCGAGTCGTTGAGGTATAGCACTAATTCTGCCATCAATCCCTCCAATATCGAAGGCAATTTGGGTAATAACACCAGTTTGAGGAATGCATCGTCAGATCTAAGTCATTCTGACTTTAGATCTAACAATTTTGAGGACATCAGAAAGCACTGCTTGAATAACCACGAGAATATGGGTGACAGTAACAAAGCTCTGATTTTTTTGTCAGATCTAGGTCATAATGACTCTAGATCTAACAAAAATTCTTATTTCAACAGCAATCGATCTTCGTTCAGCAATTTTAACAGAGAGAAAGGCTGGAGAAATAGCTTCAATGAAGCTCTTTCGTATTGGGAGCGTGGGGAAAGTAGCGGTATGAGGGCTGATTATAAAGCGACATAGTTGATTTGCTGCCATTTTCGGTTTCTTTTTTTTTTTTCTGCTTTGGTTGATAATATGGGTTGAAGGAGGCGCTAGGGTTTTTTTGTTATGTTTTTTTTTTTGGTGGCTTCGGGCAATTGTTTGTACCCGTTTCTTTTGTTCTGTTGGGCCTGGGCTTGGCCATTTTAACTCTATTAAAAAAAAAAAAAAGATAGCTAAAGAAACTACATTTACAGAAGTTTTGCTGGACAATGTGAACATCCCACTAATCAAATCTTCATTCGCGACTTACAAAAAATTATCGAAAAGGAAAGGTGAATTACTAAGCCTGACGGGTATGTAAAATCAAATAAATTTACATTACAATGATATTAGGGCTATATAACAAATAATTTCACATTTATACTTTCAACTGTGTATGGAGTACCTAAACTCTCTGAGAAAAAAGAATGGGTTAAATACAATGGGAACAAGTCATAGATTGGATAACTACACATTCAATTGAACAAATGCATACGCTAACACTCCACTTAAATCTGTCTACAATACCGTTTTGTTAGTGAAACAACTGGCGTGAAACAGTTGGGGGCGAATAGATAGTTTATGCAACATATACATATTTACATGTAATTTTAGTGCATATCTTTTGAAATTACATACGCGTGCATAATTTAAATACTGATTAAATTGTACTAAATTCAAATTTATATGTAATCTGTCTATTTCACACTATTTATCTAAAACTTTTGTTATTGTGGCCGTATACTTCTTTAATAATTTATTGCCTCATTGACTGAAATTATTGGCAGGAACTATTGAACTTTCATATAAGAGTTTGGAAAATTAGTTTCTATAGATATAGTACATGATTATGTATCAATACTAAGGCTTAATGTAGATGATAGTTATCGGTTATTTACATGTCCGGTAATTGTCTGATCAGGTAGTAAAAAATTTATTTAGTTCATAATTTTGTTAGAAATTTCATATCTTTATGGCTATGTTGGGCTATAGGCAAAATCCATATTAAATGTGGCAGAACCATACCAGCATTAAATTTAGCATTTAGTGAATTCAATAAATTTTATAATCATAGATGTCAGAAGAAAAATGCCTAATATTCATAATTCTCAAGTGAACATGCTTCTCTGAGAATAAGCAACGATCAGGAAAAGGACGTTTAAGTTTTTAACTGTATGAAAGATATTTGATCGGCCAAATGCATCAGGCATATTTGATTTAGTAGTGAACATAGCAAAATATTAGTTTCCTAGTAATAGTAGAGGAGTTAACTATGGCAGAGATTAAAAGAAAACATGCATACAACATTTACTATTACTTCTTACTTCCAACATGTCTCACATTACGGTCACCTTTAGTTCTAGCATAGGATGATATCGCTGCGTGCTATGCAAGTATTGTGACAACCCGTATTTTTAACCATCTAAAAATATTGAATTAAAGAATGATTTTGAATAAAAGTTTCTAAAAATTAAAATTTAAAGATTAGAAATGTATTCTAAGTATAATTTGAAAAGATAAATAATTAAGTTTGTTTATGTCTTTCTGTTTTCAATTTTAATTACCAGTTAATATTTTAGTGAATATTATTATTTTTCGGTATATAAATATTTTTACATAAAAATGTTTTAGAAATTTTTCGTAGAAAAAAGTCAAAGTTCATTTCGTCAAATTCTGATTTTTCTGACTTCGTTTATTGCAATTTGAAGTCAATTGTATGTTTCGATTCAGTGTAATTAGCGGCAATGGTGAGTTCTGACGTGTTGCAGCATAGATTTAAACTAATCTTATTGTTTGTCTTTCCTCATCGATCGCAACGGTATTTTTATTTATGTACTTTGATGTTTGGTTCGAAGTACGGGGGTTTGAAACTTGGATAATATGGTAATCTATAATTTAAATCGAAAATAATGGTATATTCTGTACGTGTGTATGCTTGGAATTGTTCTGTGATCCAATTTAATAGTTTAGCGTATGATACTTTTCTTTGTAATCCTTGGTATCCACTCATCCCTCTCTGTGACATTCTCCCTCTCAATTTTTTTTTTTTGCCTACACGTAATTTTTCAACAAATGTTTCTTCGCCTGTGCCGTTATTTTTCACGCGTACCCTCTCTCCACGCGCCTTCACCTCCTCTTTTTCGAAAAACCTTTGCCCCATGCTCCTCTGCCCAAATGTCTCCACCACCCTTATCCAAGCTAGAGCAGCCACCGCCCTTCAGCCACCTTCTCCTCACTCCAGCCATGCCCGGATCTCCTCCAAGCACTACAACCTGCCACCAGCTCGACTCCACCATCCAGATCTGCCACTAATGCCGAGCCGCGCCCCAGCCCAACCTGGCATGTCAAGGCCCGCAGCCCTCCTACCTGCAACCCTACACACACGCACCAAGGCCCATACACACCTGACAATCTTGCAACAATCCCCACCCCAGCATACTGTCACTGCTCCATCAACAACAACCCACTAGATATAGTATTTTTCTCCACTAATCCATAGTCGTTGTGATGTTAGTCTCCGTTGATTTGCGTTTGAAGTGTTGTGTTGGATCCAGATTTAAAGTATTCGTGCATAGTAGGATCCACAGTCGTATCGCCGTCTCTGTGTTGGTCAAGTGTTCGGTTTCGCATATTATTATGAGTGTTTTTTATAACTCTCACCAGCTAAATATTTTAATGCAAGTTTAACTCTACATCTTTTGATAATTATATATATTTGTTGTGACATGCGTAGTTAGTTAATAATTGCAAGTTTAACCCATTAATATTCTAATAATTGTTGATGTATACACACACATAGTTAATTTTAGATAAAAATTAAATTGCATGTTGAATGATTGATATGATTGTACTGTAATGTTTGTAATTTAATATTTTATGTCACTCCAACTTATTGTTTATTATAACATCATGTAATGACCCGGAAATTCAACCACTTCAGTCTCAAAAATCTCAACTTTTGAAAATTAAATGAATATTGAAAATATGATTTTATAACCTTGTTAAACACTTTATAATTAATAACTAATGTTAGAAAACTTATTTTTGAAATTTGTTTATAAAAATATATTCTTTAAAAAAATACTGAAAATGAGACCAGATAACGTTTTCTGAAAAATCAATATTTTATTAAATAAAAGCCGTTGAAATAATTGTAGAGAATAGGCTATCATATGAAAATATTAATTAGGACTGGAAATATACTTAAAACTAATGGTTATTAATTAGCTAAAAGGCTTCTTTGGCAAGATTTAAGGGAAGTAAGGTGTGGACCCTTGATTTAATGAGATTTGAAAAGAGTGATTTAGGGGAAGTAAAATGTTAAAAGAATATGGTTGCCCATCACTCTTTGGCAGCCCATTTTGACAGCCCATTTGGGGTAAAAGAAGTCATTTACCCACTTCCTAAACTTATATACAAGCACCCTTAGCAACCTTACATTCACTTCTCTAAAGTTATTTGCACCCATATTTCACATGATATTGAGTAAAATTACATAAGAATTTTTAGTTCTAACTCGAATGCATTGTTTCCTTTACGTTCGGATCAGCCTTGATATTTCAGTGATTCAGAGACTTTGTTCTTGAAGCTGAAGAAGGAGTTTGGATGATCATATTTACTAGTGTTATTTTGCTACATTATTTTGGTATGTTTATTAAAGGTATAACTTTGACTATACTTTAAAAATGAAATCAAATGTAAATTGTAAAACAGCTTCAGCTGTTTATGTAATTATTATGTTTTGTTATTCCACTGTGAGATTCCATGTATTTGTTCTTTTATATTCTTTAAATCAAAACCTCATTTTTAATCTGTCTTTTGCACCATTTGAGTTTGATCTATGTGTTTATTATCAATTTAAATCGTTCAAAATGGTGGGTCCACTACAACAGAAATATCCTTTCGCAACTGTCAAAAACAGTTGTAATAAGTCTATTACAATAGGCACTCGTCGGTCGTTATATCATGAGTTGTAATAAAGTTGAAGATTTTTACAACTGTCTCTACCAGTTGAAAAAATTTTTTAACAACTACCTTTAGCAGTTGTAGATAAATCTATCGCAAGTGCTTTTAGCAGTTGTAGTACAGTTTATCGCAAGTGCTAATAGCAATTGCAACAGTATCTTTTGAAATTATTTTGGTAGTTGTGACAGATTTATTTACAATTTCTTTCTTTTAAATCTAGAATTTTAGTTTTACCTATCATCAACTTGCAACATAAACATAATGTCAAGTGCGTTAATATGTGCAAGTACAAAAGTAGCAAAGAAGAAATAGCATACTCATAACAAAATGTTTATGCTCATAACAAATTTCAATAAGAACAACAATCCCAGATTAAACCAACATTTTTCATTCCAACAATAAAATCAAAACAAAATATCAACCAACATAATAAAATCAGTACCATATATGTACATTAAAAAGAAGGCCTGCCACCACACTTACGACCAATTCTTCCTTCCCACTTCAGATTTGAGAAATTCAATGTGCCTCGCTACTGATTTTTCAAACTCCAGCAAAACTTTAGACACTGCTCCATCGTCCTCCAGGTCATCTAACATAGTAAAGCATTCTTAGTACCAAAGTAGTCCAGAAAATTTGACACCTTATGGGCATATGATTCTACAATACTCAAGTGGAGCTGGACATTTCTGCAATTCCTGCCCTTGAAATTGAATGTCCTGCAATACAAAACCAATATATAAAATAAGAAATGTCACAAATGAGAGAATGAAAGGTACAACAGTGAAAAGATAATATATATCTGTGTAAAAGGGCATTGTTGTAATTTTCAGTTACAGCTGTTTTATATAAATACTCAGCATAGTTTGTAACAAAGATGGTGAAAAACCGAAAGAAATAAAACAAATATTTTCAATCTTAACTTGGTATCAGAGCTTTCATTGCCTCACGGCTATACACCTCGCCAAGACAGTTCATCAGAAAAGAATCATCACCTAAACCGCTTAGTGGCTGTGTTTTTGTTTTTTTGATTTCTCATCAGAAAAGCTTCATCATCTGAGAAGTTTGCCAAGATCAAGAAAGTATCAGTTCTGTTCCAACCAAATTGTGTGTGCCTCGCCATAAGTCCATCAGAACCTGGCTGCACACTAATCATATCTAATCTGCTCATTTGCATCAAGATTTGCTCCATCTCAAAAATCCTGAAACTAAATCATGGCAGACGATATCTATAATCCAACTAATGTCTCCCCAAGTACTTTTGGTCAAAGATTCATCCACTTCTTCACCATCAAGAAGGGAAAATCAGACACAGCGGAGGCCAGAACCTGTGCAAGATTTAATAAGAACCATAATAAGTCCACAAAGTCAGTTGATAACAGTACAATTAGATGAAGGAAACTATCTGCTATGGAAGTTTCAGGTTGAAATAGCATTAAAAGGTTATGATCTGGAAGAGTACATCCATGGAACCAACACTACTCCACCTAAATTTACAGTAGATAATGATGGAAAGTTGATCAACAATAAAGACTATGCAGCACATCCAAGACAAGGTCATTTATTAAGTTCTTGGATTCTATCATCCATCAGTAAAGAGATTTTGCCACAAGTCACTGGTTGTAAAACATCAAATGAAATCTGGACAATCATTGAGCAAGTATTCAATTCGCAATCAGCAGCAAAAATCATGTATTATAAAAGGCAGATGCAAAACATTAGAAAAGATAATATGAGTATGAGAGAATATCTAGCCAAAATCAAGAACTACCGTGATCTTTTAGAGGCTGCTGGTCATAAAGTTTCTGATACATAACAGATTCTAACTATTATGAATGGTCTAGATAATGAATATGAAGCTGTTATATCTGTAATGTCATCTTAAGAAGTTATTCCCTCTACGCAATCTGTTCATTATACCTTACTCACGCATGAGGGAAGAATTGAACACAAGAAAGCATTTGATGCAGACTTGTCAATTAACTATGCAGGAAATACAAGAAATAGAACTCATGACAGAAATAGTGAAGCAAGAAACAACCAAGGATCAAGAAATGATCAAAACTATCAAAGAAATCAGACAAGAATATCAAGAAAAAGGGACGGCAGATGGAGTAATAATAATAATAGACCAAAATGTCAAATTTGTGGAAAATTAGGGTACACTGCAATCAGATGCTATTTCAGGTTTGATGCCAATTACAGTGCAACCCAAAACTCGACAAATCAGAGAAACAATGGTATCAATGCAAACATGGCAAGTATGTAGCATGAAAATAGAAGCACTGTAGAGGATCAGAAAATACATAACTTGAATGTGTCATAATCTGGAAGGTCAGAAGACTACTGCAATGAATATTGGTACCCAGATTCTGGAGCAACACATCATATTACCAGCAATCTTCAGAACCTAAACATTGGCGGCAAAGAATATAAAGGTACTCAATCTATTTGTATGGAAAATGGTTATAGCATCAATATTACACACACTGGTAATGCACAACTTAGGGGACAAAGAATATTGAATCTTAATAATTTATTCAGAGTCCCCAAAATAAAGAAAAGCCTTATCAATGTGTCAAAATTTGCACAGGATAATGATATATACTTTGAATTCTATTCCAAATACTGCTTAGTTAAAGATATTCAGACAAAGCAAATATTATTGCAGGGTAATACTCACAATGGGCTATACAGATTCAATCTTTCAACTCAAATGATAAATGTTCAAACAATTCAAGAAATTGTTGCTACTTAGCTGAAAATGAATCAAGTCAATATGAAAAAAGTTTATTTGATGTTTGGCACTGTAAATTGGGACATCCAAGTATAAAGATTGTAAAGAAAGTACCGTCTGATAACAATATAAAGGTTGATAGTATACCTTCCTCTTATGTCTGCACTTACTGTCATATGGGAAAGAGCCACAAATTGGCCTTTCCAAAATCACAATCTGAGTTTAATAGGCCACTGCAACTTGTTGCATCATATCTTTAGGGTCCAGCACCTATAAACTCAGATTATGGTTTTAAATATTATATATCGTTTGTAGATGCTTATTCCAGATACACCTAGATCTATTTTCTGAAATCCAAATCAGAAGTGCAAAAATGTTGTTATCCATTTCATAAAACTGGTGGAAAGACAAACAGGTCAGTAAGTAAAGGTAATGCAGACAGATGGAGGTACAGAGTATAAGTCATTAAAAGAATACTTTCAAGTGAAAGGAATAGTACATAGAATGACTTGTCCCTATACTTCCGAACAAAATGGGTTAGTTGAGAGGAAACATAGACATATAGTAGAAACTGGTCTCACATTACTTGCTCAAGCTTCACTACCAATGAAGTTTTGGCCTGATGCCTTTGGAACTGCAATCTATCTAATCAATAGACTACCCACAAAGGTAAAGCAGGACAAAACACCTATGAAAGTCTTGCTTAATGAGAGACTAGATTATCAAAATCTTAGAACATTTGGATGTTTATGTTTCCCTCATCTAAGACCATACGATTCTCATAAACTAAACTTTAGATCTACACTATGCACCTTTCTAGGGTATGGTGTAAATCAGAAAGGATATGAATCCTTAGATGGCAGTGGAAAATTATTCATCTCAAGACATGTTGTGTTCAATGAACATGTGTTTCCATTTGCAAGACAATATGTAAAAACTAATCAGAAGCTATATAATCCGAGTGTATCCATACCACCCATACTTGTGCATGATAACCATCAGAGATCATCTCACATTCAGGAGAAAGAGACAAGTTCAGATACTCAATATATACAACACAACAGTGAGTCAAGTCAAACTCAATCTAAGTAGACACAAGAAAATAATAAACCTTCAACAGTCTCAAGCAATCATCAAACTAGCAGCAGAGATAACAACTATGATCAAAATACAGAGCAAATTTCAATCACTCATCAGCAATCAGAAGTCAGGGGACATCCAATGATAACAAGATCCAAGAGTGGAATCTTTAAACCTAAACTATATGCTACATGTACAACAGATGAAGAACGAGAGACTCTTGAACAAGCTCTCAGCAATGAAAATTGGAAAAATGCAATGCAAGAGGAGTACAGTGCACTGATGAAAAACAGAACTTGGAATCTTGTACCACCACCAAATCATAAAGGCGTAATTGGATGTAAGTGGACTTACAAGTTAAAGAAAAATCCAGATGGAACTATACAAGGATATAAAGCAAAGCTAGTTGCAAAAGGTTATACTCAACAATGTGTTTTTGATTTCAACGAGACATTTTCACCAGTGGTAAAGCCAACTACAATAAAGGTAATTCTAACCATAGATCTACATAAAGGATGGGATGTCAGGCGATTAGATGTAAACAATGCTTTTCTAAATGGCGTACTTCAAGAAGAGGTCTACATGCAACAGCCACCGGGTTTCATTCAACCATAGAATAATACAATGGTATGCAAGTTAAATAAAGCTATATATGGACTAAAACAAGCCCCAAGAGTATGGTTCGACAAATTAAGGGCAACTCTTGTGAAAATGGATTATCAACAAGCCAAGTCTGACATATCACTATTCATCAAAAACCACAACAGTGAATCGACATATATCTTAGTCCATGTTGATGACTTCATCATTACAGGGGATAGTAAAGAAGAAATCAACTATGTAATTCATTAACTTAACAAGTAGTTCACCACAAAAGATCTGGGCATACTCAATTACTTCTTAGGTATAGAAGTTAACAAATTATCAGAGATAGAAATACATCTATGTCAAAGGAAGTACATAAAGGAAATACCCATCAAAGCAAAAATGCAGAAAGCAAAGCCCATGCCAACATCCATGATTAGTAAATTGCATTTATCAAGGCACAAGGGTGACACAATAACTTTTGACAAAGAATATAGAAGTACCGTTGGAGCTCTATAATATGTAACCATCACCAGACCAGAGATATCTTTTAGTGTCAACAAAGTATGTCAGTACATGCATCAGCCTCTAGATGAACATTGGAAGGCAGTAAAAAGAATTTTGAGATATCCAAATGGTAGTCTAGACTATGGATTAACTATGAAATCAAGCAAACAGTTAGTAATTGATGGCTACGCTAATGTTGACTAGGAATCAGACCTTGATGATCGCAGATCAACATCAGGGTATTGTATCTACCTGGGGGAAACCCCTATCTCATGGTGCTCAAAGAAGCAGCATACGGTATCCAAATCAAGTACAGAATCTGAATACCGCAGTCTTTCCAGCAGCACAGCAGAAGTGATTTAGGTTGAATCCCTCCTCAGTGAACTACAAATTCATACTAGCAAAAGAACAGTGATTTGGTGCGACAATTAAAGTGCTGTGTCATTATCAGCAAATCCAATATTGCATACAAGGACAAAACACATGGAACTAGATCCGTACTTCATGGAGGAACAAGTAAATCAAAACAAAATAAAAATAAATCATATACCTGCTCCTTACCAAAGGGCTGATATACTTACGAAGGCTTTATCTGCCTAAAATTTCTATCGATTCAGAGATGAGTTGAAAGTCAAAAGTCTCAGCAGCAAAACCAACATCATCACCTCATATCAGAAGCCAAATCGATCTATCATAATCAGCAACATCTTGAATTAAAAGGAAAAACATATTGTATCAAAGGACAGGACATCTCGAAATGATAACTCAGCGAACACAATGTGACAATAGAAGCCAAATCAGAGTTCAATCTCAAATGATTCTACAAATTAGCAGCTAGAGATATATAGATCTGAGAGCTACTTCAGATCCGCAGATCCTTATGAACTTATTTTCCCAGATTAACCAGATCTATCACTGCCGATGAAAGACGAATCTTTTCTCAACTTAAGAACTCGATCGACTCTTGCAACAGAAGATTTTGGCAATCTATTATTTTTAGAGAGCATAGCAGTGGAGATTGGTGTTTCAGGGTTTGAATGAGGAAACCCTAGATCGATTTGAAGGGGGAAAATGAGAGAATGAAAGATACAGCAGTGAAAAGAGAATATATATCTGTGTAAAAGGGCATTATTGTAATTTTCAGTTATAACTGTTTTGTATAAATACTCAGCATAGTTTGTAACGGAGATAGTGAAAAACAGAAAGCAATCAAACACATATTTTCAATTTCTTAACTATCACAAATATATTAACATTGGTATCTATAAACAAATTCTGAATCAGAAATGAAACTAGAATTAAGTTTACATCAAATATCACAAAATTTATTGTAACATGGTAAACATCTCTATCAAACATTACTAAGTCGATTAGTGAATCAAATTCCACAACAATTATAGGAAATTAGGTAAGATCTGTAAAAAGATTTCTATACATAATAATTAAATCCACTCTCACCCTACACATGTCCATCATATGAACAATCTCGGCTAATTTTACCCCTGAAATAATGTAGAGTTGAATGAATTGCTTTGCCAAAGCGAAAAAATAGCAATCATAAGGCAGTAGAAAGTCTCTGAGGAACCAAAATCCTAGTGAGATATTCATTTTAACAACTAAATTTGGCACAAGGTACAAGGTACAGTATACAAAACTAATTAAAACCCTCTCCAACTAGATGTATAAGGATCACATAAATTTTAGTCATCAACGAGAGGCAACAAATTTGACAACTTAGATGCTAACCGAGACTTAAACTAGATAAAGTATTCCAATAAGTCCAAATATGATGTAGACAAGCTACCCTGGAATTGAAACTCTCCAAAAATGAAGTTTCTTCTATAGATTAATTTCTCTTACCTTGGTTTGAAGCAATACTATTTTAGATTGATTTTAGACATTTTATTTTAGGCTACCGTTGGATTTCTTTATGTAAGTTGGGGAAATGAAGATGAAAAGTTTGGAGATGAATTAATGGTTTGAAATGATAATTACTGTACCAATTAAGGGCTAGCAGAAATTTACTTAAATGGGCTCTGGACTGGTTTGGTTAATTTGCGAAAATCTATCTCAGTTTGTGAAACTCTTATTTCGGCAATAAATTTCTCTCCGTAACTCTAAATGTAGCAAGTCTATTATTCTTTTGCAAGCCTCAGAATTCTCAGATTGTGAAGATCTAAATATAATTATTACAAATATAGCATTATGTGGAATTATGGATTGTTGACTAAGGAATCATAGTCACCACGGTACAGAAACTAATAATTCAGTAAGCAAAATTGGATTCGACTTGTTATATGCAACATAATAAAAAACCATAAATTATTTCATGAATACCATATCTTGAAACCGAGAATGGTATGAGGTAATGATATGATAATAACAATGCAGCTGAATAATTCATAGAGCCAAGAATGTTTTTTCAAAGGTGTATAGACTACCTTATCCTCAAGCCATTGCATGCAAAGAGCACCAAATTTATCATCAAAGAAATCGACATCTGACCTAGCAGAATTGCAAGCAATGGAATATACTCAATGATAGCCCACCGGACTCGCCAATGTCCATCTTCTACTAGCTCAACAATGGCAGGTGATAACAATTGAGAAAGAAGATCAACTCCAATGACCTGTCACAACATATGTAACTGGAAACTGCTGTAGATTCATGAATAACTTATCAGGAGTTTACCGGCCTGCCGGGTTCTCCTGGGTTTTCAAAAAAAATGAATGACTTTCAACTTACCAAACAAATTACATCACTGAGGTAATGCTTACCAGTGCACTATAATTAAGCATACGTTATAAAAAAACTTTAAAAGAACTTAGCTGTAAACAGGAGATAGCTCTAATGCCTACAACATATGTCAATTGCCAATTTTATATTTATTAAAATTGACATAAAAATTTCTTTTAAACCGCAAGAAGTACATCTTCTTTGTTTCTTTCTAGGCTATTGATACATTTTGTCTCTAGATACAAGATGCATTAAACAAGTGGATATCGCAGTTCAACAGAAAGACCTTTCAATTAGATCAATTAAAACTGGAAAATATTTCAATTATATATAAACATGAAACTATTTCAATTAAATAAATAAATAAGTTTAAAAAATGATCATTTATATATATATCGACCAAAATTCAAAACCATGGTCACAAGAAAAAGGGAAAAAGCATGTAAAGGAAATGGTTGGAGTGAATAAAAAATCAATCACAAAGTACAAGTTTTACAAATGCAGAATTCATGAAGATTACCTGACAAAAGTCATTGCTTCCCACAATGCATTTTATGATTCACACTTCGCGTACATAATGTCTTTAAGAAATTTAGGCATGGTCTTAAGAGATTATGGGCAAAGTTAAAAACATCAACTTACCACATCCTCGGTCACGTTTCTGGTAGCACAAACACATCACTAGAAAGGAACAAGCTTCAGATCCAAGCATATTTTTGTGACTCCGAACATGGCATGGTACTTCAGATTTAGTCATCGGCCTTAGCCTTTCCTAATGCCGGCAACTCGATCATCGGCGACGTGAGACGATAACAAGGGTAGCAATGCAATCTTTAATCGACAGAAGCAGCGGATCTCGACTTCGGGCAGTTGCGCAGTCTTTAGGGGAAGCATTAGCAAGTGGTGGAACATCCAAAACATCACCGACAACTTGGCAAACACCACCTCCACTAGGAATGGTGGCAGTAATCGTTTAGGAGACGGACTTAATTTTTACGCAGTGAAGTGTTTGTTTTGGGGCAATGGACTTTTTGAGGAAGAACGAATTTTAGATTTGCTGCCTAGTAAGAGAATATTGTTTTTTAGTCCATATGACGTGAATTATTTGGCTCCAAATTTTAGATTTTCCGCCCAAATTTTAAGTAATTTTCCCACATGCCCGCTCAAATTTCAAGCAGCTTTTGCACTTGCCGCATAAATTTTATAAAACCAAATTCTTTTGAAATTTTTAAAGATAGAAGTCCTCCTTCGTGGACACTTGAAGGGCACCACATTTCTTGAATGAATAATCGGCTGGATTGGCCTTTAGCAAAAATAGAAAAATACGTCCAACGTAAAAGAGTTACTTCTGACGTATAAAATTACGTCAACGGATTGAGAAAAGAGTTTCACCGCTTCAAATTGGAGAGTTCTGACATAACGTAAAAGATACGTCCAGCATAACTCATTTACATTGAACGTAATTTTTTACTATGATTTTTGTTTTAATTTTTTAAATATGATTTAAGTTCGATGTATGGTTTTTTTATTTTAAGTTTGTTAGTTTTATGATTTATTTAATATTTATATTAAAATATTATATGAATTGCTTGAAATTTTTTGTTAATATATTAAATATTACTTCTTAATTATTAATTATAACTTATTACTTATTAATTTTTAGTTATTACTTGTTGATTTTTAATTATTGATTACTGATTATTGATTCTTAGTTATTAATTATTAATAAATGATTATTAAATATTTAAAATTAGTTACTATAATTAATTATTAATTACTAATTATTAACAATTATATCATATTTCAAAATAGTTGTTAATATTTAATATTTATTTATAATAATATTTAATAGTAGTTATTAATAATAAATTAGCAATTTTTATTTATTTATTATTATTATTTTATTAAATAACATTTATTTATTTATTACATATTCATTATTAATTATTGATTATCTATTTATCTATTTATTTAATTATTAATTATTAGATATTGTTAATGATTACTAATTATTAAATTTTAATTATTATTATTTAGTTATTAATTATTTACTAACTTACTATTATTTAATTGTAATTATTAATTAGTTACTTATTATTACAATGCCCAAACCAACAAGGCTATAATATACCTCTATTACAACTGGCAACCAAAAAACTTATTAAAAATATGCATTTATTACAACTGAAAAAAAAGGTTGTAATATGCCTTTATTACAATTGGCAACAAAAAAGTGTTATTGAAAATATGCATTTATTACAACTGGCAAGAAAAATCAATAATAAGCTTATATTACAACTGACAAAAAAAGGGCTATTGAAAATAGGCATCTATTACAACTGGCCAAAAAGGTTGTAATGAGCCTCTATTACAACTGGCAACAAAAAAGAGTAGTTGAAAATTGACATCTATTACAACTAGCAAAAATAAAAGGTTGTAATAGGCATCTATTACAACTGGAAAAAAAGGTTATTGAAAATAAGTTTATTACAACTTTCATTAATAAAACGTTCTAAAAAGTCTTTATTACAACTAACATTTTATGACAGTTGTAAAAATATAGTTGTAATATGGTCTTTTTGTTGTAGTGGTCGTCATAATTGGTTGTATATATATGAGAGCGCGTATTTGTTAGTATTATAAAAATGTTTTATATTGAGTTAATTTATTTTGTGAGTGATTTATAAATTCTAGTCGGTATATGGGATGCCATGGTATGGATATGGATTTCTAAATACTTAAATAGGGCACATCAACACAGTATTGTTTTTAAAGTTGGGCAAATGAAATAATTTTACCTAGGACTATATTTTATATAAAAAGGAATAATTTTTCATAGATTGATATGGTTATTTATGATGTGTGTATATGTTAGAAAATGATAATATTTTATTATTTATTATTATTTAAATAGTTGTGCTCGGCCAGTTTATGAACATTTACTATTGTATGTTGATTTTTGAATTGTGTTTTACCAGATTATAAGTAATTTACCTTTGTACAAGATAGGAAAGGTAGATCATAATTTAAAGGAACATTAAAAATGAACACCTAGTGAATTAAGTTTCATAGTTTGATTATAAGGCATTCAGTAATAATGTTGGGTTAAAATTTAATTTCAATAAAAGTTTTTAGTATAATTATAAACAAAGTAAGGTATTCTTAAAATAAACACAAGTGTAATAGTTTATATTAGAACGTGACTTATATAAATGTGGTTTATAAACGTAGTCTATAAATAAAAAGGATTTAAACTGAAAATTTGAGAACATAAATCCCAGCGTTTTAGAAATTGGTTTTCTAAGATTTTGGAAAATAATATTAGTATTATATAAAATAAACCATTAAGAAATTGGTTTATGAATTTGATATCATAGTACTTAGTAATGTTTACGAAATATTTGATACCACTTTGGAAATGATTTTTGGTTAGTCTGAAAGACATGAGATAGAAAATACTGAACTCACTTCTGTAGCTGGAAAATAATTTTTCTAATGACTGCAGCATCATCAGCATATATTTTTGGGTTTCAAAGTGGAGGATCCTATTATAGTAGCTATGCTACAACTGTTTAGGTAAAATATATTTTTGTTTTAAATTTCAAAAGTATGATTTGATATATAAGGATTATAAGAATGATTTGAAATGAATCCAAGTATGTGGGTGTTAATTTTTTGGTTAAGATATATTATAGATGCATATATCATATGCATCTGGGTAGTTTGGTTGTGCATCTTATTTGATCCGTTGATTAGTAGTTTTCAATCATTGAAATAAAATAGATTTTTTGGAAATTTTGGACAGTCGAAAACTTTTAAATTATATAGGAATTAAAACTAAGTAATTTTGTAAAATTATAAAAGTTGAATTTTTATAACCTTAGTCTGAAAAGACAATAAGTAAAAAAAGTTTAAGATTTTGTTAAACGTCTTTGTTAAGTGGAACATTCGATGTTATTAGGCCAACTAATACACGTCTTTAGCTTAGGGTTGTCTAAGAAAAGTGAACTCTAGTTATGAATTTGGATATTAGAGCCCGACTCTTCCTAGCCACTTGCCTAACCTGGCAGATGAAGAAGTCTAAAAGATTGACTTAGTAATAAGATCCAAACTGTCTTGGACCTTCATCACAATCTTAAAAAGTTAAAACATGTTTTAAATTTTTTTAATATCTATGTCGAGCAAATGAATAAGATTGTTTCTATGTACTCTTAGGATGTAGTAAGTACTATATAAGTACAAACTTAAGTCTTTGAATGTTTTAAAGTGAAATTGTGTTTCAAGAAATGTTTATAAATGAAGCAAATTTTTTATAGAATAGTTTATAGACTTAGTTTTTTTTTTGAAACGTGTTATAAATAATTAGGGTAGTAAAAGAGAATACTATATAAATAAACAAATATGAACTTAAGAAATCGACATGATTTATAAATAAAGTCACGCCATTGTAAATTGTCTATAAAATAAAAGGAAGTTTGCAAAAAAAAATTATAATTATGATTATAGCTTTCGGAGA
Source organism: Allium cepa (assembly GCA_030765085.1). Classification (NCBI taxonomy): domain Eukaryota; kingdom Viridiplantae; phylum Streptophyta; class Magnoliopsida; order Asparagales; family Amaryllidaceae; genus Allium; species Allium cepa. The sequence continues at coordinate 644,876,063 of CM060939.1, read as the reverse complement.
TAATTATAAACTTAATATTTTATAAAAGAAGATAAACCTTTATAAAATGTTGATAAACTTAAGAAAATATTTTAGGAAATGATTCACAAATAAATTTAGTATTAAATATGAAACACTATATATGAAAATAAACGTGATTTGAAATGTAGAGAAACGATTCATTTGTGATTTTAATATTAATTGAGAAATAATTCATGTAAATAAATATTAATTAATAGGAGATAATATTTATGTAAATAAAAGGGATTTATAATAAATGTGAATTAAGAAGTATTTGTAATAATAATGAAACTATTTGGAATAGATACATAAGTCTACGTAGATCGTTTTATTTGCATAAATGATTCGATCCAGATTCGAGTACATGATTTCGAGGTGAATTACAGAGATCCAAGTTATGATTTTTCACTCGATTCTTGATGGCGAACACTAGATACATATTTTTGATTTGATTTTGAAGTATTTTATCATAGTATATGGCTATGCAAGGAGAATAGATGTATCTAATCATGGAATCTTATTGGAGTTCGCATTAGGGATGTCGAATAAGCGATACTAGTTTGGAAGTAAAATGGTTTCACTTTAAAATAATGATGGTTATTTTAAAGGTAACCTATATAGTTTATAATAAAATGGTTTCATTTTTAAAGAAGATGGAAATATTTCCAAATTAATATTTTTAAAATGTTTTATTCAAAATGTTATAAATAAAAGAATAGAATTACAAATGTTATGTTATAAATAAAAGAATGATTTTATAAATGGTATTTTATGGATTAAAAAATAGATATATAAATGATATTTTGTAAAAGGGAAATGATATCATTTTTAATAAATTGAAAAATAAATCACATTTGTGGATTTATAGTGATACATAAAATGATCAATTTATGAGGGTTATTTGATCCTATTTGAAAATGGAGATTTGTGTTAAGTACAAAAGGAAATTTATAAGGAGTTTTACAAAAAGGAGATATATAATTATATTTGGAGATTTATAAAAGGAGTTTATAATTATACTTTGAGATTTATAAATGATGATTACAAATGATATTTTATAAAGGAGATTTATAATGGATATATTATAAGGGAGATTTATAAATGAAGTCTTAGAGAGGAATTTATAAATGGAGTTTGTAATTATAAAAGAGTTTATATAAAAGAATTTTATAAAAGAAAATGAGATTTGATTTCTGTAAATGATCATTTTAAAATTATGGTTGTATGGAAAGTTTTCTTTTCATAGTTAACCCCAAATTTCAAGGTATGGAAACTCATCTCTATCTTGAGAATTAAAAATGTGGACCGAGACAAGGGTAATTTTTTAACTTGTCTAGTCTTATTGTTAATCGAGAGATGGTACTGTTTGAAATTGGGAAGTGGTGTTAAGTATATCTGGTATAATTTATATACGACCCGTTTACTTAAACCAAAAGTTTTTTTGGTTTATTGTTATCAATGTTGCAAACGGCATTTGGTTTTAACCCATTTAAGTCTGATTTTGGAAATGTTGCGTTTTGTCAATATCCTTGTACTGTTGAGATATGTATATGGGTATATTTCCTAAGTATTGAAAAGGGGCATTTCATTATAAGGACAAAATTTGCAGTCCAATTAGTTTCTAGGACACACATCTACAGAAATTAATTTCAAGGCCAAAATCAGAAGAATAATTACTTTTAAGGACAAAGTCAGCTGTCCAATTACTTTCAAGGACATAATTTCATAGGTTTTTAGGCCTTAGAAACTAATTCTTTTGTATTTTGTCCTTAAAAGTAATTATTTCAGTTATGTGTCCTAGAAACTAATTGCACTTGCTAAAGAGGCCCTCGTGGTTAATTTCCACTATTGAAAATGTAGTGTTTTATGAATATACTTATACTATTGATATAAGTATGTGGAAAAGCTTTCTAATTATAAAAAGTAAAATGTTTTATGAATATACTTACACGGTTGAGATTAATATACTAATACTTTTCAAGTGTTGAAAAGAGTAAAGAGGATTTGTGAATATATCTTTGTAAAAGTATGTTAATACAAGAATTTACAACGTGGTTTTAATTAATGAAATGATTAATTACATAGGCTTAGTGGTTGCTTTGTGCTTAACCATGCTTGGGTAAATTTCTGGTTGAATTGTTTATTTATGTTATAGTTAAATCACGGACTATCAAAACTTAGCCAATTTTAAAACCAACGTGGTAGATTCGAAGGGACCAAGATCGAACATATTATCCAAAAACCACTTCAAACCAGCATAAGCCTTAGAATTGGAGACATTTTGAAGATGATCAAAGAAAGAGTCTTAAAGTGTAAAGGCTACTTGCTACTAATCTTGAGGGTGATTCCAAAAAGGATGTAGTAAAAGTAGTGCCTTCGGTTTTTTCAAATCTTGAATAGCTTGTATGGATGAATGCTAGTGTTGTATTATTGCTTGGAGGGCAGTGTTAACATTCCATGTGGGGTCTGCTAAAAAGGTAAAACGTAACCTTAAGTCTTACAACCGAGAATGACTAAAATTTGGGATATGATTCAAGGCTATGTGGGCGCACCTATTTGGGTATGGGCATCGCTGTTTTAGACGACTGTTTATCGATTTGGTATGTGCATGAGAGCTCTCGGGAAAAGGTTGCAAAGCGACCGGGGTGATGACATATTCGGTATTGTACGTAAGGGGCAGGCCGATCCTGATTTAAAGAGGGTCCACGCGAGGCCCTCGAGGTGTACCACGGCAGGCGGTACCCCAGTAGACTTATCATTGTATGGAACCTATTCTTTAATAATTGTCTTGCGAACTTAGTTGTACCTAACTATGCTAAAACTTGAGATGCAAGCATTTTGGCTATGTTGAATATTTATTTAAACCCTCGATATGATTATAATATCATAAGATTTCCTATAAAATGATTTTTTTTGTTATAAGGTAAAAATCTGTTCATGTTTATATGTGGTGGGGTCTTATGAGATACTTTTATTTTGAAAGGTTTAATGACATTAAAATCTACAAGATATGTGTTTCTTATACTGGTTTACCGCTATCCGGGCGTTATTTTTTTATAATGCGCAAGTCAGACATAGCATATTTTTAGATTTAGTTTTGAATGCTTGGAGCTTCAATGGACAAGCTGGATGCCTCTACGACGTATTCACGTATATTTTATTTCCACTGCATTGGTAGTTCTACTTTTATCAGCATTTGTGAGAACATGTTATTATAACTCTCTAGACTGATGATTGGTTAGTTTACTCTGATTGATGTAAGTATATTACAATTTTCTTTTGTAAAGATCTATTGTATTTTATATATTACTCATCACGACGTGAGATTCTGTATTGTCCTTTCTTTCTTTTCCCTTAAAAATCTATCTTTTTGACACTTGGATGCTCGACACTTGAATATCATGGATCTATTAGTGTCGACTTTTAAGGATTGAAAAGGCATGTTATTACAAGTGGTATCAGAGCTTAGGTTGAGCGAATACCTAAGCTTTGGTGGGGTAGACTAATTAGAGATAGGGTAGTAACACCTTAGAATGAATTTGAGTGTATTATATACGAGAGCTTATTTTTTAGTGCTATAAAAATGTTTTGTATTATTTTGATTTATCTATTGAGCGGTTTATGAATTTTGGTCTATACAAAAGGTACAGTTGTATCGACGGGGGTTTATAAACACTTGAAAAACGTAAATCACATGGTACTATTTTTAAATTTGGTAAATGAAATAATTTAACCATGAATTATGTTATATATATAAAAGAACAATTTCAAAAAATTAATGTAGTAATCTATGGCATGTTTGTTTATTAGGAAATGATAATATTCGATTATTATCATTTATTATTTGATTAGTCGTGCTCATCTAGTTAGGAGCATTGGAAATTGTTATTTTGGTTATTTGTGCTCAACTAGTTTATGAGCATTGATTGTTTAGTTAAATTAAATATGAACGTTTTGTGAATTAAGTTCCACAGTTTGACTCTAAGGCTTTCGGTGATAATGTTCGGTTCAAATTTAATTTTAATAAAGGTCGTTTCTTACAATCTAAGTAAGGATATACATGCGTGAAATGTTTTTATATAAGAAAATGAAATTTTATAAGTATGATTTATGTTATTTGGCATTTTGATCCAGTTATATCCGAACTGACTGGACAAGTTAGACTCTACTATCATTAAGGCCCATAAGTCCAGAGCGATGATTATAAGATCAAAAAGTCAAGTACAGATGGTAATATGAATCCATGGTCGAATGGAATCTAGAGATATGCTATACAGAACATTATAAGTATGGAATATAATTCGATATAGAAAAGAGATAAGCTATAATTTCTCTCAATTATAGGGATTGACCAATTTCAGCCAAATAACTATAATTCAATGGCAAACAATCAATATCTCGAAATCCATAAGTCCAACACATATGAAAATTTAGAAATAAGATGTAGGAAGCCTACTCTAGTGATCACACCTCAGAAGGACTAAGCAAGAGGGATCGAGTCTCTTTCCTTTATAGTAGCCGACCAGAATCAGGATGCATCACATGTTGCAACATAACTCAAGTTCTACTAATCTAATTGGCATGAAACCTGGAGGCTAGGCATAACACAACATGGAGAAGCTCCCGTAGAGATCACACCCTAAAATTCTTCCAAAATAAGGACTAATCCTGATCCTAATTTCTTGGAATTTGAGCCATGCGATCGCTCTTGTGGGGCCATATGGTTTTGGAGATCCTTCTGTCGAATTTTCAGGGAGATATTTCGACATCTTCCTCTATAATTACAGGCTTGATTGTTCATTTTTATGACCTCTACGCTGCTAGTTTCTTTGTATTCTACTGTAACTAAGGATTTTCATCTGATCCCTTTTGTACTTAGTTTACAAAGTGATTAATAAAGCTATCTATTCCAAGTGGACTTAGGCAAACAACGGTGAACCACTATAAATCGTTATGTTCCCGTTAATGCTTTGATTTACTGTTATTTAATTTCCTATTTCTTATGTTTTCATTTTATATTCTTCACTTATTTCTCTATGAAATCTCTACTGGGTGTTTGTACCAATTTTTGGTGCAAACATTTTGGTGCTTTCACCGAGAAGAAAGATTCTTTGCTTTGTTTGGATCCTTTTGCCGCTACTGGATTGATAGATCCCTGGAAGAGATCTAGAATTATCTTCAAGTAGTTTATCCATTCTATTCAGATTTACCAAAGTCCAAAGAAAACTATCAACAATGGTAGGAACAACAGATCTACCTCTCAAAACGCAGAAGGAAACGAGAACACTAGTATCCTTCAAGGAGGCTCGAGCAATCTACTAGTAGATATGAATGCGTCCAATCCAGTTGATGTCCAAAATCCGGTTGATTCCATCACAACAGCTGATTTCCAAAATCTGATGAGAGAGCTAGTGGATAGCCGTCGATAATCGAACCAGTAGATTTAGGCCAATATCAATCAAATGAATCAACTTAGGGAGCAACAGGGTAGGAAAGCTAGGAGAGAGCCAACCTCATATTCTATATCGAAAAGTTCTAGTTCATCGGATGATTATCACAGAAGTAGGCATCGCAGAACTGAAGGATATCATGCAAAAACTTCTAAACATCAACGAACAACCCTACATGGATTGCCAGGACCGATCGAGCCTGATCCCTCTATAGGGTCGGTGCCCATCCCTCCTCTAAAGAATGGAATATCCCTTCCCCTAGTAGAGCATGAGCTAGAGTCGCCGTGGTTGATTTGGATACTAGAGTTCAGGTGGATGCAGACCAATTACCTTCTTAGAATGACGATGAAGTGAATGCATGTGATATAGATCAAGAGGATATTGAGCCAAGAAGGCGTGGAACGGCCCATAGACATCGATAGACCATTCACGTGAGGTGGAGCATGACTACCGCTTGGCTCCAACTATCCAAATGCCAAACTTGTTGACTATGGTTATACAGCTGGTAAGGGAGAGCCAAGGCTAGATCAATAATGATTGGGGGATCTCGAGAAGCCACACATCCAAGGAGGTTTAGCATGCCGTCGATGCCTGCTTATAAGGGAAAAACCAACCCCAAACAGCTCATCATGAGATATGAATGGCTGATGGATTCCATACTAGCTGATGTTGCAACAAAATACAGATATTTTTCTATTACTCTCTCTGGCATAACAATGGTGTGGTTTACGAGATTACCCCATGGTCAATTTCTATATTTGATGATTTAGCAACAAAATTTGTGGAGTGGTTCCGTATGCATGCAAGTCACCCCAAAGATGTAAATTCCATATCCAATGTGATCTAGGCTCCAGGAGAATCGCTTAAAGACTATTTGGAGAGATTTTATACAGTCATCACAAAATTTGGTGATTTGAATGACCATTTAATACCGATGGAGGTAACAAGAGTGATTGAACCAGAATCTGACTTTGGCAATTGGTTAGTTGGAAAACCACCTGCAACGTTGGAGCGTTTCTATGCAAAAGCAGCTTAATATTTTAGGAAAAAGAAAGCTAGATGCTCTAGGAAGAATATTATGGGACCATGTGGAGAGACAGTGCAGAGTAACATTGCCGTGAAACAGTCTGGAGAGAGTTCCAGAAAAGTTCAAGTAAATGTTCAAAATAAACCACATCAATAAAAGAAAAGTGGTGATCAGACCGTGAGGGATTCCGAAAGAGGAAAGCCTAGGATTCTAATGTATGACACCTACACACCACTGAATATATCTCTAGAGAATTTCTACTTGTCTACATGCAATACCATGTAGTATAGGAAGCCACCTCTGAAAGAATTGACGAAGAAGAAGAAATAAACTGGAAAATATTGTCGATTCCATGGATGCTATGGTCATGACACAAATGAATATAGGCATCTCCAAGATGTTATCGAGAAACTGATTTGGGAAAGAAAATAACATTAGTTAGTTAAAGTCTCGTTGGATGGCGGGTAGGGGACATTCGACCCCAACCGTGGATAAGCTCCGCATAGGGCTGAGGAGCCTGCACAGATCGATGAAAGGTTAGTGATCAATAGTCCAAGGACCGCATCCAGCTGATAAGAGCTCGCACAAAATAGAGCGTTATGCTAGCGCAATTAAGCATGGGAATTTTTAGTGTTATTCAAGTACTAAAGATGGAGCTCCGGGAAAATAGCAGCGTACAATGACTGTATTTAGAAATAGAGATGCAGGCAAGGTGTAGGCACCGACGATCGATCCAATGGTCGTTTCGGCCATGATCGGCCCCGCTTTATTAAGGAGGATCTTGGTTGGCTATGGTAGTTCCATGAATATAATTTTCAGAAAGGCTTTCGATCAGATGAGGATGGAAGCCAAGGACTTGAAACCATCTAAAGCCTAGATTCATGGCTTTAACGGTGCTGTGACCGAAGCTGTTTGTTATGTCGAATTGCCCATGGATTTGGAAGATGGTGACCGCAGGAGCGCTGATGTTGCCATTTGTTGTTTTGGATGTTTGACTCTCTATACAATGCTTTTTTGAGCCAACCAACCGTAGCTGAATTCTAATCAGCCCTGATCAGGCGACTGGGCATGCCTGCTATGTGGCTGAATTGAGGGGCGCTCAATAGATGGAGAAAGGTAAGGGTGTGGATTAAGTCTCTCCGCATCCAAACCACCAAAGATTGACAACCAGTGCTTGGGCCTTGGCTTGGGCGCCACAGTCAGTTCTATAAAGACATAGATTTGAGCGATGATAAGGAAGAGCCTAAAGAGACCAAGGCTGCACCATTAAGCTGACGATTAATATCACGGTCAGCCACAATGACCCATCATGGATCCTAAAGATTGGATCACAGTCAACCCCTCGATGATGAAAGAACTTACTGATTTTCTCCAAGCAAATCTTGACGTGTTCACTTGGACTCACTCTGACATATATGGGATTTCGCATGCTACCGTGAGCCATTCATTAAATATTGACCTGAGGCATGTCTCGATGAAACAGAAAAGATGTGGCATGGATCTGGAGATATCTGCTAACTCTTAAAGAGGAAGTGGATAAGCTCAAAAGCAATGGGTTTATTTGCAATACCCTCTACCCTAAATGGGTGTCTAATCCTGTACTTATGAGAAAGGCAAATGGAAATTAGTGGACATGTATTGATTACTCGAACTTAAACAAGGCATGTTCAAATGATAGTTTTCCCCTTCCAAGGATTAACTAGCTGGTAGATTCAACCACACGACAAGAGTAGCTATCTTCCATGGATGCGTACTCTAGATATAACCAAATCCCAATGCACATCCCCAACCAAGAGCACACCAGCTTCATTACCGACGTCGGATTGTATTAGATATGGTCATGCTTTGGATTGAAGAATGCTGGAGCAACTTATCAGCACTTGGTCAACGGAATGTTTAAAGAACAGATTAAAATGATGAAGGAGGTATACATGGATGATATGCTCGTGAAGTCATGATGATCAAGCAACCAAATTAAGACGTAGCAGAAATGTTTGACATCCTCTGATATTACAAAGGAAGATCAATCCTCTGGAATGTTCTTTTGGCATTTCATCGGGAAAGCTCTTGGGTTTCATTGTTAGTGCTAGTGGAATCGAAGCTAATCCTGAAAATTTTTGGGAAATTTGTAACATTCAGGTGCCAAAGACCATCAAACAAGTACAGAGCCTAAATGGAAAGGTTACCGCACTAAGTCGATTTATTTCTAGAGCCACCAATAAATGCATTCCTTTCTTTTATTTGATTAGGAGAGAGAAAATGAATTTAAATGGACATAAAATCTGAAGACGCATTTCAAGGTTAAGTGAACCACTTAGAGAGGCCTCTCATTTTGTCAAAGCTAGGGGATCATGAAGACTTGTATATCTACTTGGTGGTGTTGGTACATGCTATAAGTGCCACACTGCTTCGCGAGGAGAATCGAATCTAGAAACCGGTCTATTATGTTAGTAAGTGATTAACAAGAGCTAAAAGGAACTACCCGAAGATACAAAAATGAGCGTACTGCTTGTTGATTATTTCAAGAAAGCTCTGCCCCCATTTTCAAGCTCATCCCATTAATGTTTACACTGATCAACCGTTACAACAGGTCCTATAGCAACCAGAGACGTATGGAAGGTTATTCAAGTGGAACATCGAACTGATTCAATTTGACATTACTTATCTTCCTCGAAGAGGCATTCACGGATAGGCATTGACGAACTTTATAGTAGAATACACTGCACAAGATGTTCTCCCAAAGCGACGGAGCCCCTACCATTCAGTGGAAAATGTGTACGGATGGAGCATCCAATGATCACTGTTCTGGAGACGAAATCATGCTAGTAACCCCAGAGAATCGATCAATTTTCTATGCTTTAAAGCCTGACTTCCCTGCAATGAACAACGAAGATGATATGAAGCTCTGATTATTAGACTCAAATTTGTTAGAGAACTGGGGATAAAATCTCTTAAAATCTTTTGCGATTCCCAGTTGGTGGTATATCAAGTCAGGGGAGATAACTAGGCTAAAGGAAAATGAATCGCCCCGTACCTTATCCAAGTCCAAGAGCTATTAACTGGCTTTGAGTATTACGCCATCACACACATTTCTCGAGATTAAAACAAAGAGACTAACTCATTGACAAAGTTTGCTAGCCCTGGGGATGCGAAGAAAATGGACTTGATTCCAATCAAAGTACTAGATGCTCCGAGCATAACCAGATGGAAATCGATTGAGTACTAGAGACGGAGCTTGAAAAGGAGTCATGGATAACTTCGTTTAAAGACTATTTTCTATAGGGAGTCCTACCCGACGGTGGAATGAAAGGCAACATGTCCTCTGCAACGCTTCGCTTTATATCATTCAGGAAGGATTCATGTATAGAAAAGGTTTATTTGTTCTCCTGCTTTGGTGTATCGCTCATGATGAAATAAAATAATTCCTAAAGGAAGTTCTTGAAGGGGAATGTGGCAATCCACTGGGAGGCAAATCCTAATAAAGAAAATACTCTGTAATGGGTATTACTGACAGACTACCAACCGAGATGCTATCGATTATGCTAAACAATGCGAAAAGTGCCAGATGTATATAAAGTTTCAAGAGTTCCATCGACGGCAATCGCATAAATGGTTAGTCCATGCCCATTTTCCATATAGGGGATAGATATTATTGGTTCCTTACCAACCTCAAAAGGAGGTGCAAAGTACGTCATCATAGCAGTTAATTACTTCATCAAATGGGCCGAAGCGGAACCTTTAGCCACGATCACAACAAAGAAAGTACTCAACTTCATTGTCCAAAACATCATTTGTCGTTTAGGCCTTCCATGAACCACTATAAGTAATAATGGAACCTAATTCGACAGTGCTAAATTCAAAGACTTCTGCCGTCGACATCATATTGAAAAGAGATTTGTAGTAGCTTCCCACCCTCGAGCAAATGGACAAGTTGAAGATGTGAACAAAATCGTAAAGTCCATTTTGAAGAAACGTTTGGAAAAGGCTAAAGGCAAGTGGGTGGAGGAACTCCCAACATCATTATGTGCTTACCAAACCACACACAAGTCTGCGACTGGCCATACTCTATTTGCTCTTGCTTATGGCTCCAAAGCTGTCATTCCTGTTGAACTCGAAGTCCCTTCTCATCAAGTAACCTACTACGATCCTAGAATGAATAAATATCTCCTCTTGGAATCTCTATAATTTTTAGATGAGAAGCGTGAAGAAGTTGATATGTAGGCAGTTGCATATTAATACCAAGTTGCCTGATATAACAACACTAAAGTCCGACCTGGAACCTTTGAAATCTGCGATCATATCTTGAAATGGGTTTATCCTACCCCGTCACACATGAATCCTACTTGAGAAGGACCATATGTAATTGTACAAAGGCTTGGAGAGGAAATTTTCAAGCTAGCGACTGTTGATGGCTTCACACTTCTAAGGGCATGGAATAGTGAGCATTTATGATGCTATTTCACTTAGTTTATTTCTTTCATTTAGTTGTATTCAAATTCTGAATTTGCTTTAGCATTTGATTTTCCATATATGTAATAAGACAAATCATGTCATTCCTTTTCATTTGGCAAATAAAGTTTGAAATTTCCTTCATATTATGAATGTTATAGCATTACATATTAACGGTGCCTTACTAACTAATATTAACATGCCCGAGCGGGTTCCTAGAGCTAGGAGCTAGCCAATGACATAAGTCGCGATTGAACTAAGAAAATGAGCATGGTCTGACCATTCATTTGATGATTCTTGCTCATAACCCAATGGACGGAATACCTAACTGGGAATGGATGTGACTTGACCATTTGATAACCAAATTAATCTTATTAAGCGTTCGGATAGACATGAACCAAAAGCGATCATGATACGATCGCTCGCTAAGTTAAACCTTGGACTTGGGGATAAATCAAATAATTAAGGAAAATATGGTCCAACTATTTTCGAAAATAACTCTAAGTCCCCAGAGTATGGACTAGAGCATAAACATGAATTGAGTTTGATCCGATGGCCTACCAACTAACACTTATCCCTAAAGTGCAAATATTAGTATAAAAAAATAGATGAGTGTGGTTCGACCACTCACTACTCCATAAACTCTGACCTGAAATCGATAGGAGGAGTATAACCTCGCTAAGGATGGGGTTCTACTATCCATTATCTAATTTCGCTATCCCGAGGCTGGGTGCAGGAGTATAATCACTCAAACTGCTAAATTCGACAATGTAACATAGGGCTCGAGCCTAGTGTTTGGTACAACTTGAGGCCACGACCACATGAGGCCTTGAGTGAAAATTAATGGACGATTATCTAAATTAACACGCAAAGAATTACAAGTACATTGAATGGAAAAGAAATAGCTCAACTACTAAAACAAAATTCACATAAGTGTATAATAGAAAATAAAGGACTTTTATTTACACATTAAACTTGAAAATTTTGATACAAATTTATCCAAAAGCGAGGGCTGTACCTACACAATCACGGCCAGTGAAAGAAAAATAGCTTTACAAGCTATACACAAACTAAGCCGAAGTGATGGTTATTTCTTTTGCCACTTCTTTCTTTTGGATTTCTTGGAAATGGCACTACCGGAGCCTCCGCATGTCCTTCTCTTCGATCCTTTACCACATTTGGCAAGAGAGCTTTCAGAGGCTGGAGGGAGTTCTTTGACAACCGACCCACCAGGTGGTGGGACGAGATTTGGATCATCAACATCCACATCAACGGGTTCAGCTTTAGCTTTTTTCTTTAATGACTCCTCTCTCTTGGTGCGCTCCTTCAAGCTGAGATCATCAATCTGTTCGGAGACACCAATGATCACAACGTCATTTGATACATCTGGTAGAGGTTGGTCATCGTCTTTTTCATCATAAAGTGCGCCAATAACTTAAGCATCAGGCCTTGGAATGTCGGTAGCCACTGAAATTTCAGTAAATGTTGATTATTGCTCTACAGCGGCACCGCTTTTTGGAGTTTAGTTGGGACCTGAAAGACATGTAGATTCATGGAAACAAGAAAATAAGCCCATAAGTGCTAGGCATGAGAAGCAAAATCTCTTAAATAATAGAGAGTAAAGTTGGATACCTATGTCTGGTTGACTCTCAGTTGTCGCCGGAGTGCTCCACTCTTGAATAGGAGTCAAAATCTTTGATTGATGACCGGGTTTGTCTAGATCATAGCTCAAATCCTCCCCAGGCCATGTGAAACTAATGCTCTAGCTATTTGAAGTAAAGGAGGACCTTTGGGATCTGACTCTGAAGCTTCAGTAATGTTTTACCCTTTACCAATGGGTGCTAAAATATCAAAGTATCAAAGCCTTGTTATAGCAAGATCTAAAGGTTCATTCCCATATAGAATCTCTTATACCAGTTTCTCCTCATCTAAATTAGCTTCGCCAAGGGATTTCTTCCTCATTTCAATGATATATTCCCAACCCTTAAAATGTCCACTTGAGGTAGCCCTCTCCAAGAAAACTAAAGTCACGATGGATTAGAACTTTAGCATTATATTCGACAATTAAAGGATTGAACATGTCCTTAATCTCATTCCAACCAGCCCCTTTAGCATCTTCCAGTTGGACCTCTATTTGTTCTATAACTTCATTACAACTAGCTTCCTTTACCTTTTCCTTGAGGACTTCAATTTGAGCGAGCTACTCATTAAGTTTAATTTTCAATTCCTGGGTTTCGATGGCCTCTTCACAATACCTTTGAGACTCCTCCTAAGCTTCGAGTTTTTCCTCCTTATCTTTCTTAAGGAGCTTTTGGAGTTCCTCAACATGGCAAGCTAGAGTGTTTTTCTCTTTTTGTAGTGTGTCCTTTTCCAAAGCAAGCACACCGCTATAGCGGCATCCAGCTCTTTTTATGAGCTATGTCCAGATGACTAATCACCTCAGATATTTCTTTGGCACTCTTCTCTACCACAGCTAGTTTTAATTCCAACTCTATGATCTCATCATCTTGGTGTTTAGTTATGTCTTTATCATGAACTACCTCTAGCTTAAGGCGATAGATTTCATGCCGCCATTCGATTAACACCTCAAAGATTTTTTTGGCTAAATGTTGGAATGCTTCATGCTGCACAAAAACATCATTAATACATGCAAATGAACTCTCTTTAGCACTTCTTGGAATTGTATGGATAGAAGAAAGAAATTCCAGCTCATCAAAGCATATTTTTGGGAAATTAACCTTAAGTTCGGCTAATCTTTCCACAGTAGAGGCTTTAAGAATAGTAGTAGCCAAAGCTGGATCAGAAGTAGTAATTGGGTGTTTGCTGGACCTACGATCATGAGGCTGTCAGGAACCCCATGAACCAGAATAATGCTCGGGCGACACAGCAGTTTGGAGTGCATAGGAACGGGTCTAATCACCGCTATATACATGAAGATTGGGTTGAAATTCCTAATGAGATGATTGAGATTGGAACTTGTGTTTGGAAGATGAAGTCCCCCTTGAACGATGACTTCTTTCCCAACTATCATCTCTTTCTCGGCGCCTGCTCGATTATGAACCACGACTGGATCCATACTATGTTGAGGAGCCCCACCAGCAATCGAAGGCATTGGGATGAGACATAGCACTTGTGAATCAAACAAGAGTGTATAAGTGACCATCAAATAAAAAGTAAACGAAAATTGTGCAATGAAGTGTGTGTGATTGTGAGTGTCCTAATGCCCCCCGATGGACCAGTCACCATAGCCTTGCTCATAGGAGTGTTTTCCCCCTTTACTAGTGGGAGGAATGTCATCTTCGATCCCGGTGAGAGAATTGAGCCCTCCAATACCAATGCTGGGGAAGTCAAATGTCATGATATCGTCAGAGATCGAGAGATTTGAGAACTATTCCATTGAACTTTCTAAATGCTAAGAGGAGGACTCTTCTTCCATAGAGATGATGATGAATTCGGGCTCTTCGGTAGTTTTTCTCCTAAGGATTTTATAAGCGAGCTTTTTTCTCTTATTATTGGCACATGAGATTGAGCGCCTTGTGATGGTTTGACCGCAGATGCATTGCCTGGACCAGCGTCGCCATGCTTGTTAGTTTCATCGCCTCTAATTTCACCCTCTTCAGCATCGTCTTGAGCCCCCTTGACTAGGGGCATGACAGGGCTATTATTGCCACCTTCTTATTCTATACCATTCCTTGGTGGTGCAATCCTTCCTAGAAGACCGATACTGCAACCTTTTGTTAACAATCCAAAAGGAGATAACCACTCATCGGTTACAAGGGATCTGATGTCCATGTCCTTAACGGGAGTGGTGCAAATTGCAGAAACCATCCTTAGATAACTATCACCTTCAGGCTATGGATGGAAACCTGTAAATTTTTAAAGTATTTGTTAGTTTAGGATAGGCTTGGGCTAAAGGATTTTGATAATAAAGTGAAGGCAAAAATTTCTTCCTTCCAACTATCGCCTAGCGAAGCCCGACAGACAACGAACATAGAATCATTCATGTTTAAAGATGCTGAGCATGTTCCAAGCATCAGTCAGAACTTGACAGTTGGGCGAAGGCTTGAGGGAAGCGTAAGAAAGGCTTCCGTCCGTCGTTTAACATTATAGATAAAATGATGTCTGTAGGAGATGGTGGGCAAAACAGAACATCCATAAATAACAAGAAAGTGCCATGAAGAAAAGCATAGCTATCCGGATGCAGCTGAGCATGAGCTATTCCTAGATAGTTTAACATCTCTCGAATAAATAATTAAAAAAGCGGTGCACATTTGGCCCAAAACATAAATTTATTGCATCTCGTATACCCCTCTTGGGGCAAATAAGCACTATCGTTCACAGAAGGGACTAGAACATCTCTAAATGGAATCCCATGTTTAGAGCATAGTCTACGGAGAGCGACCTCACCAATTCTGAAGGCCTTGGAATCCATCGGGTTATCAAGAAATACAACACCCTCTATAGTGTCAGGGGCAAGGTTTATCTCCTCCACTGAATGGATGGGAATATTAAAGAAAAGGTCGACCAACGGGTCTGAAATCTTTGGTTGCTTAGCTTGGTTTTCAAGGTGAATTCTATAGGATACAGTCGCAGAACTTAACTCAGCTCTGGGAACGTTATATTATGAAGGTTGTCCAAAAGGCATTGTGGGTAAACGTCCTGAATATTTGGATCCTATGTCAAATAAACTCAATAGATAATCGAGATTAGAAAATTTTATCTATCCATCATGCTAAGTGTAAACTAGTATGGTGCAATGTTGTGTAGTGTAGAGATAAACAGTTAAAAATTAAGAGAAAAAGTAGGCGACGAGACTTTGGATTCCAACCAAAATGACCTTCAACGCTGACCGTCTTAACTAGCATTTGGATTGATTGGTTGTATAAGCTTTGGGATCTACCATCGACATATCGAAATGTAAAGTCCATTATTGAAGTCCATATGTTATGTTTTAGTTCATATTCTAAGTCCTAGGTGTCTAGTTGTTCAATTTCGAGTTCGATATTGGATATGCAAGTCTTGTTGTTCATTATCGTCAATGTTCAAGTTCATTAAGATGGGATTGGTTCTAATTGTTCATGCAAGTGAATTTGGATTGGTTTGCCCAAGTGTTCAAGTTAAATTCAGGGCTCAAAATGGGCTAAGTCCCTATAGCCGATCCCTTTGTACAACCGATCCTTCTCATGAAGCCCACAACCGATCCCTCTCAAAAAACCTATAATTAATCCCTCCTCAAACACTCCACCACCGTCCCTATGCGTAGACCAATACAACTTGATCCCTTAGTTGAGTACACCAACACCAATCCCTCCTTCCTCCACAAACAACCTATCCCTCATCCATCAATGCAACCGACCCCTATATTTAATCATTTTCACATTTCCCTCAAACTTCAATGCCAATTCCTTTACTTTACCATTTTCATAAACTTCCATCCCATTTATAAAAATATCTGACCCCTCTTCACACCTAACCATGGCCAATCTCTCTCAACTCTAATGCTCCCAATCCCTCTACTTAAAAAACTTCCACGTAATTTCCTCGCTCTTTACCTTCTCCTCTCCTACCACCTCATCGAACCCAACATTGCCGCCATTCTGTTCTCCTTCACTTAATTCAATTCAACCTATGCTCGAAACAGAAAACTCAACCGAACCCATCATCTTGTCACAAATTAAAGATTAAATGCAATTAAACCTACCTAAGTGTTTAGGATACGAGATGCTCAAGGGAAGATGCTATATTTTAATTCAAATTGAGGATAGAGTGGTGGTCTAGAGAAAGAGAGGATGGAAAGTCTAAGGATGGAGGCAATATTTGATTTAAAGAGAAGTGATCAAGGTTTAAGTTGGAAGGGGAGGGTTCGAAGGTGAGCTCGAAAGTAGCAAGAAAGGGAGAGAAATGAGTTAAAGTGAGTGATGGAGAAGAAAGTGTTAGTGTATATATATATATACGAGACTAGAGTGATCGACCTGCCTTAGCGTCTCTACAAAGCCAAAAAGACTAAATCCCATACGTATGAAGGGATCATGTATGATCCTCGTCTTGGGGATCCACTCCGATCCCTACAAATATTTTTAAAAAAAGAGAGAAGTTGGGAGAAAAAGGGATCGGCTAAAGGAGAATTCTGATCCCCATTATAAGAAAAGGGAAAAGAAAGAGGGGATCGACTAGAGGAAAGTCGATCCTTATAAACATAAAAGAAAGAGAGAGAAAGATGAGATCGGTTACAAACCCTATGTGCATGCAAACATGTACCTAAACACTATATAAAACAAATAAATATGAAAAACAATGGAATTGCATTTAATTTAATGAAAATTGGTGATGACCCGTGAGCATGCAAACGCGACCAAGAGCCAACGATAAGAATGTGTACCTGATCGTACACCTTTATATTCAAAAAATTCAAATTTTGAAATCGAAAGAAATTGAATTCAAAGGTGAAGCTTTCAAGGTTGAGACTGGATCAGATAGCCAAGCTTACTAGTCTCGTAGAACCAAACATAGATATCAACTGATGGTATAATCCTAAATTTATTCTATTGGAAATCGACCAAGCGTCATGACGAACAAAGAGAGATACACCACTTTGGGAATATAATTCGATGGAAAGATATCACTACACCATACCAGCCGTTTCGCAACCCCCAAAGTCGTAAACTTTGCAACGGCTCTAAGCCGTTGCTATTAAGCAACGGTTAAAGGCCTTTGCAAAATCTTATAATACGGCTCATAGCCGTTCTAAACTTTGGAACGGTTCTTACCCGAACTACATTTTAGTACAGCCTTCCATACCCCCCGTTCCCAACTAGCTACGCCCTTTACTTTCATTATCCAATTCGATCAAAAAAGGAAAAAAAGCGATAATATTTTCAGATCCATCTCGAATTCGCCAGCTCGAATTTCCATTGACTCCAGATATCCAGATCCAAATTTCGTCCATCATCACATGTAATATCAGATCTGAAGAAATAGTAATTCCAGAAAAAGTCTTGATTTTCAATTCAGGTAACCGTGATTTTTATGTTATTTTAGAAATAGTGTGTTATTAATAAACGCACAGCCTGATTCTCTTTTGATTTCTCCCTTTCTCGATGTCGTTGCTCACAGTCGATTTGTAATCGTTGAGCAGTATTTCTTTTAGGGCTTGCGTTAACTATAGAGGACAGAGAGATATGTTACTGACACCTCTATATATGAACGTGCTATTTACAGAATTGTATGGATTGGTCTTAGCATAACTGAAGAACTTCATTGGCACGGTCTTCCCTTCATTTTCTTCTAGTACTAGTACTTAAGTCTAATGCAATTATTGCAGAATGAATATTTAAGCTTCAATTACAGCCATCCTAATTTTGTTCGCTAGCATTGATGCATTTTCCGTCAAATGTAAAGTATTTTATATTGTACTCGTTTTGGAGTATTAGTACTTTCCCCGTAGGCGTGATAATTTTCTATGAAGTCATGTTTATGTTCTGCTTCTTTTTCAGAAAAAGAGTCAACAATGTTCAATTTTTTATGTCAGGTTTATAGTTTAGTTGAAAGTCTGGCAGCTACTCTGATAAAATTAGCTTGCTACTATTTTTCTTTCAATGTGTTTTTTAATAATAATTTTCACTAAAACAATGTTCGACGACAGACCAAATCGACATCTCGCTCACGCCTCCCGGTTGGCCCTGTTTGCTACCAGGTTTTTTGGCGGGAATGGGAGAGCCTTCGCTATCGCTCATGACTTGTATTGTAGTCTCTGTAGTCGAGTCGGCCTGCCTCCTTCATTCGTAAATGTACCAAAAACCTTATAATTTTTTGTTATATATTGTAATCTTTTTATAGTATTTCTACTTTTCATTATTTTGAAACATTAACTTTTATGATATTATTCATTTTATAATATGTATACACACACTCTCTATTACTTTTTATAAATAATATATAATTATTACTGATATATTTTTTAAGCTTAAATTTGTGTACGATTTTTATGAAGCGAAATAGACCGCCAAAATAGATATTCTTAACACAAAATGAATGAAGAAATTTAATAAAAAGTGAATGCGCTTTTGTGGTGTGAAATTGGTACTGGAAGTTAAATAATTATTTGTACGAATTTATATTTATATTTATTTCAAACAATTTTAGGTATTTTTGAATCGATATTAATAATAGATATAAAATCATAAATTATGTATAAATATGTAAAAAAAAGAAGGGAAAATTATGCTATGAAAATAAATGCTGGTACATTTTATTATATAAACGATAAATTTGAAAATAAGAGCACATCACATCTATTTTGATCTAACCTACCGCATAATATAGTTCAACATAAATTTAAGTTTGTTCTCCATATTCAACATGGAACAACCAGTTGATAATTTATCAATTCGTGCGCAAATACTATTGCAAGCTTCCACTCCAAAAATCGTAGGGAGGCGACCAAAATCTAAGAAAATGTTCAACAATTTGTTTGAATAATTGGAATTCCGATCGTTGTCTTATAGGGCAGAGGATATCTCCCTTGTCTTGCCTGAGACAATGTAATGAAGTCAAAAACCTACATGGAATAATAGCGGTAGGATTGAAAAGCAGCTCAAGATTTCTCCTATTAAGACTATTGTATTATTATTTGGGGTAAAGTAGGCTGGAGGTTTTTGGAAGAGTGTTGTAAACATACATGGCTTTCTTTATCGCATCGTTATACTCTTATCAAACTAATCTGAATTCAGGGGATAAGGTTTCTAAAGCGGTGAAATCCTAATGCATAAAGCAGACCAAGTATATCTTATTACTTTAAAACAAGTAATGAGTTTATTTGAAATTTATAAAGGAATAATAGCTATAATAAAAAAAATCTAATCTAGGACTTATTCATACTTAACTCGATAAATACAGCCTACTTACTTGATAATGACCCACTAAAAAAGATGAATCTACAACCTATTTTGTCCTTACCTGTAGAAAACTTCAACGTGGAAATGTTTAGTGAAAATGTCAATGATCTGATCTTTAGCTTGTAGAACTCCAAAGTAATTTCATAACTTTTGATAAGCTTACGTATAAAAGGATATTTGATATAATATTCCTACTTTTGCTTATGAACATCGGATTTATCTTCTAGAGCAATAACTAACTTATTGTTAGAAAAAAATAGTTGTTGGAGAGTTTTGCTTTTGATGTAGTCCATCTATTATCCACCGTAACCAAATAGCTTGAAATGCGTGAGAGGAAGTTGCGATATATTCTGCTTCCAATGATGATAACACATGTAATGATCCAGAATTGCGGCCGCTTCATATTTAAATATCTAAATTATTTAAATATTTGAGTCGAAGAGTAAATATTATTAAAATGGTTTAATAACTTTGTTAACCCCCTTTTAAATTATAACTAATAATGGTAAGTTTGTTTTAGAAAAACATTTGCAAAAATAAATGCTTCGAAAAAATATCGATAATATGCCCAAAAATCGTTTTATCGATAAACAATATTTTTCCATGTTAAAATTGTTTAAACTTCTTTTACATATACCAAAAACATAGGAAATCATTAATATGAAATAAATTTATTTTTCTAAAATAAAAGATTGATGATGTCATGGATGATGTTTATATAGATATTTGTGTGTGAGGGTAAAGTAGTTATTTTGCTAAAGAAAGTGAGGTGTAATGTAAAAAAAAAGCATGCAACGCATATGGAAATGAGGATCTTTTGGCTGGTTAAAGGGGATAAAGGAGAGGATTTTTATCTAAAACCTAGTGTCCACATAACCTAATAAAATTAGCTTGCTACTATTTTTCTTTCAATGTGTTTTATGTCAAGTTTGAGGTTTTTTTACTAAAACCTAGTGTCCACATAAATCAAATCCAGTGATGTCCAAGAATAAAATTCGCGTTAAACTTGCATATTTAAAGAAAACTGGGACTTGCGGCACATAACTGATGTTTTACTTTATGGATTTGCTCATAAAATAACATACCCGACTAATTAAAGCAGATTAGACATCAGGCACCTAATATACGCTTACAGACATGCCAGGTGCAATGCACATAAATGGTGTAGCCCATTGCTTGGTGCACATGACTAGGGATAAAAACAATAACATAACATACAAGTGTTGGGAGCCAGTAATTAACTACAACTGATTTTGTGCAATGATTTAATATCGAAATGTCCTTGATCATTATAAATGAATTTTAACATCATTAATAGGCCATAATCAAAATTATCATCTAAAACAATAGTAGAAAATATATTCAGCTGACTCAATATCCTTAAACAATGACTCATGTTCTGTAAGAGGTATAATTATTCTTTAATTTGCTCGTACTTTCAAGTTTATAAAATGTTGTATATATTTTAGTTGGCAGATCATATGTCTTCAAGTATAGATAAAGAGTGCATGAAAGAAGCCGATCAAAGAACCCCACGATATATGGAAGGAGTGCAGAAGTTATCGATTTTGTTGTAGAAAATAGTGGTAATAAGGAATTCTATTCTTGTCCTTGCACACAGTGCAAAAATATGAAAATGAAAATTAAATTAGATGAAATTCATTTTCATCTGCTTAGATGAGGAATTGTCTAATCATATACTGTTTGGCATTTTCATGGGGAAGAATCAGCAATGAACCAAAAACAACCTGTTAGTCAGGCCATAAGTACCAATGACTCTAAACTTCCTAAGATGGAAGATCCGGTCAATGATGCTGATAGATTTCATCAATTTCAAACTACAAGTTTGTTTCTAAATAATATTGGTGATTCGCCTACGGTTGATGTTGATTGGCAGGCCAATCAAAGCAAGAAGTATAAATCACTTTTTGATAATGCAAAAGAGCCATTGTATCCTTCATGTCCAAAAGGGATAACAAAATTGTATTTCTTCGTCAAGATGAATAACTTGAAAACCCACTATGGCTTTTCCGACAATGGTGTGACTGCACTCCTAGAATTCATAAAGGAATTACTTCCTGAAGGTAACACACTACCAACAAAGTATCACGACATGAAGAAGATGATTAAGCAAGTTGGTTTGGATTACAAAACTTATGATGCATGCATTAATGACTGCATTTTGTATTAGAAGGATGATGCAAATAGAGTTTTTTGTCTAGTTTGCAAACAACCAAGATATAAAACAACATTCAACAAAGAGAAAAGAGATGCCAAAGTACCTCAAAAGACGTTGAGACATTTCCCTCTCATTCCTAGGCTGAGGAGGTTGCATACTATACCATGGATAGCAGATGCTATGACTTGGCATGGTCGTGCCTAGTCTAATTCAGACGTAATGCGTCACCCATGTGATACTTCTCAATGGCAAGCTACAAATTCTTTTGACAAAACATTTTCTTTCAATCATGAATGTCACGCTTGGATTAGCAATGGATGGTTTCAATCCACATGCATCTCTAAGTAACCGTTATAGTTGTTGGCCAGTAGTTATAGTATCATATAATCTTCCTCCATCCATGTGCATGAAAAGAGAGTTTTCAATGTTGACATTCTTGATTTCTGGACCAAAACAACCAGGAAAGGATATTGATGTTTATTTGCAACCGTTGATAAACGAGTTACGACTGTTATGGGAAGGAGTCACTGCATTTGACTAATTTAATAATTCTGAGTTTACAATGAGAGCTAAGTTGTTGTGGGCAATTCATGATCAACCTGCACTTGGGACTTTATCGGGATGCACAGCTCATGGCTATTTTGCATGTCCTACATGTGGGGAAGACACTTGTTCTTACTATCTTCGTGCAAGTAAGAAGATGTGTTACATGGGACATCGAAGATTTCTTCCTTTCAAACATAAGTTTCGAGACGAAAAAACAAACTTTGATAACAAATTAGAAATCGGTCAAAAATGGCCATTGACTGGTTATCAAGTTGAAGAGAAGTTAGCTAATATCAAGATGAAATTTGGTAAAGACAAACTAGAAATCGGTCGAAAACAAAAAAAGAAAACCGATGAAGATGAAGTTGAGAATGTTCCTGCATGGTATAGGAGGTCCATCCCCTTTGATTTTCCATATTGGAAAGCAAATTTGGTCCGACATAATATTGATGTTATGCATACAGAGAAGAATGTCACTGGGCATCTCATTAGCACAATTATGGGTCATAGAGACAAGTCAAAAGACGGCATCAATGCACGTAAGGATTTGAAAAACATGGGTATAAAACAAAAATTGTGGGTGAGCGAAGATCCTGAAAGAAATAAAGTAACCATACCAGATGCAACTTTCACCTTGAGCAAAGACAAAAGGCTACGATTTTGCACCATTTTGAAAAGCCTAAAAGTTCCTAGTGAATTCTCTTCCAACTTCAATAACAATGTGAACATCAATCCTCCTGAACTAACAAATATGAAGTCTAATGATTACCACGTCATAATGCAGCAATTACTTCCGGTATTGCTTCCGCATTCTTATCCATGACATAAGGATCTACGTAATGATGTACATCGTATAAGTCTATTTTCTAACATTTTATGCTCAAAGGTGATCAACAGAGAACATCTTTTAAAAGCAAAGATTGTTTGGTAGAAGCAATTTGTATGTTTGAAAAATATTTTCCACCTGCATTTTTTGACATCAGCATCCATCTTATGGTTCATTTAGCCGATGAAGCATTGATCTGCGGACCTTTTAGATATATGTGGATGTATCCTTATGAACGGTAATTTACTAGTCTTAGTTTTTTTCATCATCATTCGATTTTAATAGGTACTAGTTATTTGTAATCGATTTACATTCATAGGTTGATGAAAACATATAAAGGATACGTCCGCAACAAAAGATATATTGAAGGATGTATTGCAGAAGGATATATCGTACAGAAAGCTAGTCTTTACTGCATGGAGTATATGCCAAGAGGAGGCGATGGCACACATAAACATACTCGTGAGGCTTTCTTAGACGAGGATGATGAGTTTGCTGGTGAGATGCCTCTAGATAATGGTAAAGACATAACCTTAACCTCGGTGCAGTTTGAACAAGTTCGTAGATGGGTCCTCAATAAGTATGATGGATTGGATGAATGGGAGAAGTAAGTTCACAAATAACTCCCGAATCTCCACCATTGTAAGTATATAAATGTTTTGAAATGTATTTTTTGCAGAAGGTATAACATCTATGTGAAAAGTGCTAAATCTCAATCTCGAAATGTGGTTTCATCCGTGGAAGATTGTCAAAGTTTTACTCTATGGTTACGTGACGAGGTATATATTAAAGCTTATTTAATATTTAACGCGTACTTAAAGGTATCATACACCTTATTAATCATACTTTTCACATATTTTATTTTATTTAGTTGGTGAAAACAAACGATGTTGATTCAACTCTTTGGCGCCTTGTGAATGGGACGAAGTTTAAGGCGTGCAGTTATATGAAGTACCAAGTAAATGGGTTTACATTTTCCCTGAAAAATTACGAAGAGCGGATGGTAACACAAGACAGCGGGTATGTATGAGAGCAATCACAAAATTTAGAGCCAGTGGGAAAGATAAAATTATAAAGAAGCTGAAACAATGTATTATGGAGTTATTCAGGAGATAATTGAGTTGGATTATATAGACTTCAAACAAACGGTTTTTACTGTGATTGGTTAAAGGTTGAAGACAAGGTCAATGGTTGCAAGATTGATCATGTTTCAAACTTGATTATAGTTAATTTAGGGAAATTGAAGACCAAAGATAGGATGAACGATGGGCCATTTATTCTTGCGTCAGAGGCGAGTCAAGTGTTCTACTCAAAAGATTTAAAAAATAGCGGATGGTTTGTGGTTTTACACACACCTAAGCGGTTGACTGCAATCGTGGATGATCTTGAGTTTCCTCCCATCTATCAATCAGCCTTTGTAATAAAAAATTAAAAGATCTTACCAAATGCATATGTTAATATAAGATGTATTTCTTAATTTAATCGAGTTGAATTTCAAATGTGGCCGAATTTAGAATTTTTTGATTATGAATTTAGAATTTTTCATGTATCACTATTTAATTATTATTCTAAATTTTAGAAATTTGTTTGCTTGCGTATGATGATGGAAAAAATTGGCTGCGTTTGAATTAATGTGTAAATCCAAATATTAGTGCTGTTTGAATTACCCCAGAGGTCCAAAATCCAGCGTGAAAATAAAGATCCGCGATTCATATCAGTACCCATATAGAAATTGGTTCTGGTAACATAACCAATTCATTTGAAGATTAAAACAGCAATAAAGCAGTATTGGTAAAATATTATTTGTCATAACCATGTTATGTATTAAATGTCAGTCACGGAAATAAAACAATATATCATCTTATTTACATTATCTACATTCCATATTTTAAAGATTCTGGCACATGTAAACAATATATCACAGAAATAAAACAATGTATCACCTTATTTTCAGAGAGATGTTTTTGGCTCTGATGGTTAAAACCCCTATTTCATTTGCTTATATATTTGTCTATATCACGTTTAACAAGTTCCATTAAGTTCCCACCGCTTTAGTTATAAAACTGAGGTAATGGCCTCAGTTGATAAGCTAATTAGCATTCTTTTTGAAGTTATCCCATTTTAGACACCATTTAACATGTCATGGCATGAAAATTATATTATCCTTGTAAATATTTGATCAAAATTTTCCAGCATGTACAGCTAGTCGAGCAGATGAAATCTCATTTAGAAGTTGTAAGATAATTTAACTCTTAATCAATAATCCATTTACCAAAATATAGCTTTTTTGGGATTTTCTTACTATGTTGTAGAACGTTGCACATAAATGAAGGTAAGATACCTGTAACTGATGAACTTCCAAATAGTTAAATGATCGACCAGTGGGAATCTATGCACTACAAGAAAGCTTAAACATTTTCTTAAACCTTATGGTTATTTCATTTTTTATACATAATTTGCATTATTTCATTTATTTTTCCTTATCATAAACTTTTTTGAGGAACAAATTATTTTGTGAATTTCATACATTTTTTATTCTAATTTTATATTGCATAAGTAATATGTGGCCTCTGTGGTAGGTGGATAATGGATGCACTGAACATTTATTGCCATCATTGTATAAAGATGACTAGAATGTCCTTATTGCATACTTTCTTGGTGTGGTTGGTCATATTTATTCATTCCTTTTATTTGTTGTGTATATCTTTTGTTTTACTCAAATATTTTAGTGTAACAAAAATTTATTTGAGGTGGAAATATTAAAAAATTTATTTTGTAATTGTTTCACTTGTTCATTAGTAACTTACATTTCTAAATTTATTCTGACGTCATATCTTTAAGTGATAATTTACGCCGCATCCTACTTGACTTTGAGGGGCATCTAACAAACTAGTATGTTAGAAAATATTATTTCCATAACATATGTTGTGAACTATTATGTTGTGAACTCATATATGTTTCTTTCTGAATACTTGCAGCAACAATGTCAGAAGCCGCAAAAACGTCGATCCATTTAATCGCGCATTCGCCATCTTCACAACCCAAAAAAGTTGAGACAAATGCATATGGTGTTCCAGTTTCTGATAATGCTGGGAAAATAGGCAGTAGACTTGGTAAATTGGTACGAATTCATGTGCAGATATCATATGAAAGTTGGGATAAAATACCCAACAAATGTAAAGATGACGTTTGGGCTGAATTGCGGGTAAGTCATTCTCTCTTTTTTTCCAATAATTCTTTACTGCAAACTGATATTTTACTATGCTAAACAATCAAGTTATAAAAATAAACATCCCTTCATGTACCTCCATATTTGTCTAATAAGCCTACATTTGCTATTTTTGCTTCAAGTACCTTCATATACTTAACAGTTTTTCTACCGACCCAAAATAGTTATATATATATATATATATATATATATATAGTGTCTGTATAATTTATAGTTTGTACTTGAGCCCTTCGACATCGCACAAGTGTAACATTTTATATATATAGAATTTTGCTTGTGCAATATGATATTTCGCGGATATAAAAGTTGAAATTGTGAAAATGAGACATATTTTTATAACAAGTTTTGAACGAGACCTAAAATTGAATTAGGTTTTTTTCTTGGTTCAATAAATAAAATTTGTTCTTTGGTTGGACTTGTTAAGTTATAAATGCAACCACCTACAAATTCAATTGCTAGATTACATCTGCAATTATACAAATTTATAGTATCTATTAGCATGGTTATATGTAAAATTTGCTCCATGAGGTGACAAAATCCATAACTTAAACTGATATCGAAATATGGGATGAAATGCCGAATGTATGAAAGCTCGTCTTTTAGTTTTAACAAAGTCTTCTAACAGAGCCAAAGATTAGTATCCATGATTCAGTTTATATAGACATCAACCATATTATCACCCCTACCGCATCCAGCACTTCGTGTGTTCAAACTGCAGCACTTCACATTTTTCATTTAACTTGAATGATCCATACGGTCAGAACAAGAACTCACAATCGTACATACCAGCCTCCTAGTATGTTAACAGTTTTTATGTACTTTCTTTTTAACGTATTTTTTATCTTCAATATATACAGACATTTTATGAGCTAGAGTCGGATACAAAAGAGTTGTATTTTAAAAAATATGCGAAACATTTAGAAGATACAAAAGTGAAACGAGGACAGGGTACTACGACAAATTTGATAATGATGAAGCTAGAAGGAAAAGCTGTCCGCCAAAAGTTAGCGTAGAAGATTGGGACGGATTCTTGAAAAATGAAGCAAAACCCGGCACACGCGAAAGAACAGAACTAGGCAAAGAAATAGATCACAATATAATTATACTCATCATAGTGGCCGTACAAGTCACTCCGTAGTAGAACCTAAAATGGTACATTTTTAATTTTTTGTTATTTCGTTGCATTTTATCATTTCGTTGCATCATTAGTTTTCTTGTGTAGACTAGAATATATGTAAAGTTGCGGACTTTGTACTATCATGTTTATCAATCATTGCAGTGTTATTGCTCGTTGTTCATATTTGTTGCCTATGAGATAACTGGGCTATGTTAGCCTCAATTTAAAACTGAGTTACACAAAATAAGTTAAAGCATTTACAAACATTTTTATTAAATTCTGCAAGTTCTTCCCTTTAAGTAATCTTTAATATGGCATGAGCAAGCTTTTGGCACTAGAAATGACAAAATTGTTTACATATGACCAGAATAGTAGTAGTAGTATTAGCCTATTAGGCCCTTCAACCATTCAAACTAACATAATTTACATATGGTCAGGATTATACCGACACCTCTGTCTCTCAAATAACTAGTATATACTCAAACATTGGTTGAAAAAAGAAATAAGGTAGGATAAAAACGAAGCTATAATTTATAGTAGTTACAATACATACATATGTATGTGCGCACGTGCACATGTATGTATGTGTATGTTTGTATGCATGTATACACAAAGACACACATGAATCAACAATTGCTATAATTTGTTATGATTATACACACATGCATCAATAACTATTATTATAAATTGTTATGTATCCTCTATAAATAAATTATAAAAGGCAATTCCCTCTTCCTCCTTATGTATCCCTTCTGCTCACAAGCAAAAGCTTGGAGAAGTATATTGCAAAAGAAGTAAAATATTTGAGAAGATCCAAAATAATCAAAACTGTAAATTAGGCAGACTGAGTTGGTCTGCCTAGTTTCTAAATGGTTTTGGTGTAACCATTCTTTAAATTGTTTCTAAATGGTTTCAAGCAAGTTGATAAGTTCAGCTGTTTACAAGCATATAAGCCATGCTTGCCTCGGTTTTAAAATAAGGCAACTGCAGCCTCAGTTTTAAATTAAGGCCATTGTGCCTCGATTTTAAATTAAGACTTCCTCAGTTTAAACTGAGGTTGTTATGCCCCAGTTTAAAACTGAGGCCATGTTGCCTCAGTTATGAACCGAGGCAATGCCCGCCTCCATTTAAAACATAGGCTATTTAAAACTTCATATTAAAGTTGCTGTTAAGAAAAATTGATGTTTCGGTTGCAGGCAAATGAAAATCCAAGAAAAGAAATCATACGCCATGAAGTGTGGGAGAAAACCCATACAAAAAAGGATGGTACCATATCGGATTCAAATTCTTTGTACTTTGTAAGTTAAATAATATATTGTTTTAGATGATAAATTAAAAATGATTTACTATTATGACACATATGTTGTTTTAGATGATAAATTAAAAATGATTTACTATTATGACACATATGTATACATGGTTTATCGGCCTATAACTTACATGCACGTAATATCTCAAGTATTATCATATTTTAGGGTAAAATTGCAAAAGCAAGGGAAACAATCAATGATGACGAGGAAGAAGATATGCCATTGGATGAAGACATCTTATCACAAGCGTTAGGAAAAGATAAAAGGGGCCGGACTTGAAGTGCTGGAACTATAATACCAAATACACAAGTTAAAGCATCTGTTATTCCATGTAAACAACTCAGAAGGAGTAAACAGGACTCAAATAGAATGGAAACAAGGATGGAGAAGGTGGAGGGTTCATTGGAGAATGCGAAGGGGACATTGAACACATTGGTTGACATATTAAAAGGATATGGGAAACAAATGCCAGACATTGCTTCCAATGAAGGAGGAAGTGGTGGGACACATCATGAAAGTGTTGGGAGAACGTCGAATAATGACGATGCTGCTAACCCGCTTATTTCGCATGTTCAGGAAAATAAAAAATGTGAAGTGTTGAACTTTGATCTAGAAGTCATTGCAACAGGTTTTGTATGCAGAGATTTGACGGCATCCATCATACATGGAAAACCTGTACCTCCTACACATGAGAAGTTGATTGTGGATAATATACTATTACCAGATGTGACCACAGCCAAACAAAATCATCCTCTTGTTATGACCTTTGGTGATGTTGGAATCAGTGGTTATGTGTGTCATCCAAAGAGTTCAATTCGATATCTTTAGACGCAGGAGCAAGTATATATTATTATTATCCAATAAATTCAATCTGAATGGAAATGTATATATGTTCTCTGATCTGTTCTTAATATCAGAATCCTCCCATCTTAATATCAAAACTGAAAATTCTACAAAATCGGATAATTCTCTGATCTGTTCTTTGTTTCAGGTTTTTAACATTTGTTTCAGGTTGAAGATGCTTTCTCTGTGTACCTTTCTGATTTAGAAAAGCTTGATCCGTGAAGTAACACAAAATTTACTTTGCTTCCCATTCTCAGATATTTCGTTGCGGGCTTGTTTACTCCTCTTTGTGTTTATACAGACCTCATGATGCATCTATAGTAAAAAAACATATTGATAAAACTAACATAGGTAATATCTTCACAATCCAATTAATTACGAATTTAAGAAACATAGCCAACCGGTAAAAGTATTGTTTTGCATCACATTTCAACACTGAAAATCAACATGCATTTCCTTTTGCATTTCATTTGCGCTATTTTACATTTGCACTGTTCTTCAAAAAAGCTTCTGTTGATTTCCTTTTTTATGTCATTTGCACTATTCTTTCACTCATTTGAAGATTGCACTGTTCCTCACCATTAAAAAAATTTGAACTGCATTGCACACTGCATTTCTCAGTTTGCATTTTTCATCACTCTTTTTAATCTCGGTTCTTTGTTGCATTTGTTTATAACTTGTTCATTTCCATAACATTAAAAAAAAAATACATTTGCACATTGCATTTACATCACACATTTACATCACAGTTTTCTTTCCTATTGCACTATTTTTTGTTCACATTACTCTGTATTTTCTGTCTTCTCTATTTATTATTGCCAGTCAATACCTTATTCATCTCCACATTCATCAAACATCCACTGCAATATCATCTTCTCTAAAAGCAACCTGACCACCATTTCCCTAGCCTATACGCCCACTCTAAACCCACATCAGACCCTGCCATTACACCATTATCTCCACAACCAAGCCCTTCATCGGGCAATCACTACCTCTCCGCAAACAACCACTATAACCATACAACTCATACATTTCAAACACTTCACAAACACTCTACTCCATTGTAACCAACTTCCACTATCATCTACTGTCAAAACCACATACTCCACTGTTAGGGAGTTGCAAATTTGGGTTTAGGCAATTGGGTATCGCTGTTTGCGGTGATTGGAAAGGAGAGAATGGATGTTGCGGTGCTTGATGGAGGTAGTTGTTGATGAAAGGAGGTTACAATTTGATATAGTTGTTGTTTCAACAAACAAGGTAATGACGTGAAATAGAGGTTGATGACTAGAGTGTTTCTGGAGTTCGTGGATTGTAAGGAGTGATTGGGTTAAGTGGAGGCTTGAGCGTTGTTATAGTTAAAGTGGATGGTGTTTGTACAGGCAGTGAATGATCGAGACAATGTGGCTGTTGTATGACAATAGATGTTGATGGAAGGGACTTGGTTGTGCACGGTGTGAAGGTGGAAATGTAGCTCTAGTGATGGTGAAGACAATGTATGCTTTTGTGATGGATTAAGGAATGGGGCTGCTTGGCACTGCTGTTTTCTGGTGTAACAGTGGTAGAGTGTTAGAGTTTATTTGGTACGTGGATGGTGAGGTTTGAGACAGAGCAGTTTGGTGATACCCAAGCACCGCAACATCCACTGTATCACAAACTCCATCTCTATTTCAATACCACGGCCCTCACCAAACTACACCACTACAACCATCTCCTACTCCATCGAACTGCACAACCAATTCAACTTCAATTTCATCACTGCCATAACATCACCTAATCACCAAATATCACTGCCCACATTCTATCAGAAGAACTTCCTACTCCTCTCCCCTGCATCAGTCAATCGCCTGAAAACAACGATTCATCATTCTCCCCTGAAAATAGCCGCACTCCTCCTTCCATTCCAACAACAACAAAAAAAACCACAAACACAAGTACTGTTCCGATCAATCCAATGACTCAATTTCATTTATTGAAACACATTTCAGTTGGAGTCTATGTTGTTCTATAATTGTTACATTAGCTCATTCATAGTGCTTATTCATGGCCGCTTTTCATAATTACAACTCCCAACATGTTAAGCCTATTTTAGATCGCTTTGGTTATGCATTTCTTGCTGCTAGTCCCTAAGTAAGACTTTGAAGAATTGTCTTGCTCTATCTCAACCTTACATGGTCATGCTCACAAGTCATATTTCAGCTTACTACTCACATGGCCAGTGTGCTTTTCAGTTACTTTGAACTGGTTTTCTAGCATCCTTGTTCTTGATATGCTATTATCCTTATTCATAAATTGTATGCTACACGCGACTCTTGATTTCTTTAATTAGTTTCCCACTAGTTTTGCGCTTATTTCTACAGCTCCAAGACCAAACATCTCCTTTTTCAAGTGTACATGACTGTTTCATCTCACCGTATCCTTTCAGTAGTTGTTGTAGATCCTTGTTTAACTGCGTTCGTCTGGTAGTTCTTATTGCAACCATTCATTGCTAGAATTTTGTACTGGTAGGACTATATTATCATCAGCAGGAACATGTGTTCCACTATTCCATACTTGACATGAATTTATGATAGATACCATGAGCAAAACATAGATTTTGGAATAATAGCCATCCTCTTTTGAGTTTGATTCTGCCATTTTAGTTCAGTTTGACCATATTTCTAGCGTGGGTTTAATGCACTTGTTTTTGTCTCTGGTACATTTTTTGTACAAAATATGCAAGAATGTGTTACTTGATTGACCATATTTCTAGTGTGGGTTTAATGCACTTGTTTTTCTGCTATTTTAGCTGAACTTCATTGTTTAAATAAATAAGAAGTTAGACAAACATATGATATTTGACCTCTTTATAAACAAACATCAATTTCTTGTTTTGTGCAGGCATGAAACTTAAGCTGGTAGGAGCATTAGACGATTGGAGGAAGACATTATGTACCGTATGTATTGTACGATGCATGTAGTATTATGTAATGATGCCGTTGTTGTACTATGTATGTTATGTATACTTGTTGAACTATATAGTGGTATGTGTTGATGTTGAACATTATAATTCAAACATTTGTTATGTTTGGTTTTTGTGTTGAATCTATGAAAAATATTTGGTTTAATAATCTTTCTTTTGTGATAGTGTTAAATTTGCAAATTTTTGTATTAATTATGATAATGAAATGACTGTCACTTGTGCAAAGAAGAAATTTTGAATTTTAAAAATAAAGTAAAAATAGTAATTAGGAACGGATTAAAGCCGTCGCTAATATTTAAAACATCAGTTATACGTCTACATTTAACAACAGATAAAAGCCGTTGCAAAATAAAACCTGGAACGGCTGTAAGCCGTTGCTAAACAATATTATGCAACGACCCTTAGCCGTTGCAAAATATATTTTGCAACGGATTTGAGCCGTTGCGAAATTTTTACCACTGCCCATTTCGTAACGGCTCAAAGCCTTTGCAAATTATTTTGCAATGGCTTAAAGCCATTGCGAAATGAGGATTCTGGTGTAGTGTATCGACTATTCAGAAAATAGGATGGAGTTCATATCGATGACTCTAACTTACTTCGATTCAAAGCACGTCATATTCAGCACAAGATATGCTTTGAAGGCAAGTGTTATCTGGCATTTTGACCCAGTTATATACAAATTGATTGAACAAATTAGAATTGACTATCATTAAGGCCAATAAGTCCAGAGTTGTAGGATGTAGAAGTCAAGTACAGATGGTAATATAAAGCCATGGTCAAATCGGATCAAGAGATATGCTATACAGAATGTTCTAAGTATGGAATATAATTCAATGTAGAAAAGGGATCGGCTATAATTCCTCTCAATCATAGGGTTCGGCCTATTTCAACCAAATAAGTGCAACTCAATGGAAAACAATCGATATCTCGAAATCCATAAGTCCAACACATATGAAACTTGGAAACAAGATGTGCGGACCCTAGAGAGCCTACCCTAGGGATCGCACCTCAAAAGGACTATGCAAGTGGGATCGGCCCTCTACCCACCATAGGGGTCGGCCAGAATTAGGATGCATAACATGTTGCAACAATAATCGAGCAATAACTCAAGTTCTACTAATTTAATTGGCATGAAACTTGGAGGCTAGGTATAATATAATATGGAAAAGCTCCTATAGGGAGCGCACCCCAAAATTCCTCCAAAATAGGGATCAGTCCTGACCTCTATTTCATAGAATTTGGCCCATGCGATCCCACTTGTGGGTCCATATGGTTTTGGAGATCCTTCTACAAAAATTTTAGGGAGATATTTCGCCATCTTCCTCTATAAATACATGCTTGATTGTTCATTTTTGGGACTTTTATACTACTGGTTGCTTTGTACTCTCCTATAACTAAGGATTTTCATCTGACCCATATTGTATTCAGTTTACAACATGATAAATAAAGTTATCTGTTCAAAGTGGATGGAGATAAACAATGCCGAACCACTGTAAATCGTGGCGTTCTCGTTCATTCTTTGATCTTTTGTTATTTAATTGCTTGTTTCCTCTGTTTTCATTTTATATTCTTTACTGATTTTTCTACAAAAACTCTATTGGGTGTTTGTACCAATTTCTGATGCAAACAGTTTATAAATATGATTTACAAACAAAAAGGGATTTAAATTGAGAATTTGAGAACTTAAATCCCGGTTATTTTGAAAATTGTTTTTCATATTTTGAAGAAAATAATGACAACATAATTTAAAAGTATTTATTAATAGAAATATTTTAAAAAGAATTTTAAAAGAGATAAGAAAGCACTAAACTCACTTATGTCACTGGCAAGTAATTCAGATGATGACTACAGCATCATCGGCATTCATTTTCAAGTTCCTAAGCGAGGGATTGCTGCAATAGTAGTTTTGCTTCAAAGCAGCTTTTGGTAAAACAATTATTTTTTCAATTCCAAAAGTATGATTTGATATAAAAAGGGGGATATGTATATTATTATTTCAAAAATGATTTGAAATAAATCCTGGATGTTTAGTTTTGAAGTTTTCAGTTAAGTTATTATATGGACTTATGTATTCTATGCATTATGGTAGTTTGGTTTGTATATCTCATTTTGATATGTTGTTGGGTGGCTTTCCTCTTCTAAAATAAAATGGAATTTTCGGCGATTTTGGACAGTATGAAACTTCTGGATTGATGAAGAAATTTGAAGGTAGGTGTATTTGTAAAAATATAAAAGTTGAGTTTTTATAACTCTTGAATTGGAAAGATAGTAAGTTATAACCAATTTTAAATTTTTTGAACATCCTAAATAAATAAATAAACTCTGATATTGTATATATACTCTTAGGATGTAGAAGAGTAATATATGAAGTTGAACTTGTGTTATGAAATGTTAATAGACTTAAGTAACAGTTTTATGAAATGATTCATATATGATTTTAGTATTAAAGAAATATACTCTAACTAAAAACGAGTGTGATTTAAAATGAAAAGTAATTGGTATAATTACGAAAATAATGAAATAAATATGTAATTTGTACGTAGATCATTTTATTTGCATAACTGTTCTTGATCTAGATTCGAGAACATAATTTCGAGGCGATTTACACTGGTCCGATATAGCCCGATTCTTGACGGTGAACACTTGATATGGATTGTTGATTTGATTTTGAAGTTTTGTATCATTGTATATGGCGATATAAGGAGAACAGAGAATTTTAATCAAGTAACCTGATCGGAGTCCGCACTAGCGAAGTCAAGTGAGCAATACTAATTCAAAAGTGAAATTTATTTGATCGAGCGAATGAATAGATATGATATTGCGTATGGATGGCAAGTGTATATCATACGGGCTTTATTTTAATTGTATGCTTTTGACATTAAGAAATGCAAGCTATATGGTTTGATGGCATTTGTAAGTGAGATTTAGGTATATGGAAGCAAAGGCTACCTTGCTGCTTTTGGTTTCATGAGTAAAGTTTAATTGCTTGACAAATAGGCACAGGTTTATTGCTCAACGGGTGTGTTTGTCATGTGTCATACACACTCTATAAGACAAATAATAAGCATATATTGGTGTTGATGTTTTTATTCCCAAATGTAGGAGGCTTTTGGGCTTTTGTTTTCTTTTGTTGATTTTGGATCGGATGTGGGGAGTTGTAATTTTCTGAATCGAGCAGCGCAAAGGAGTGTTGCCAAAATTTCTCATAACTTTAGAAACTTTAAAGTTTAATAACTCATTTTAGAGGTAAATGATTTTAAAAGCTAAGGATTATGAGGCGCTTTTCTTCCTTTAGAAATTTTGGGGACGAAATTCTATTAAGAAGGGAGAATGTAATGGCCCGAAATTTTTAACGTTTCGAATAGGAATATTTAATTTATTTAAATATTCAAATTTGATTCGAATTTAATAAATAATAAGAAAATTAATTGTTAGTAAAAAAAATCCCTCGATTTTTATGTACGTATTTTTAATTCAATTTATAGGATTTTCCTTAATTTTTAATTAGGAAAATATTTAAATTATCATTTGACGTATTTTTCCAGCAAACGATGGTATTTTTGAAATTTTATAGATAAGCTAACCAGTGTATATTATTACTGTTTGGAGATCTTGTCTCATTTTCGTGCATGATTATAGTTTTTATTTTGTCGTTTGAGGCCCGTATGCGAACAAATTGCTGTGTAGCGGGATGCCAAAAATTGAATAATAAACCAAACATCAAACCCTAAGACAGTTCAATACTCATGACTTTTTTCCATTTTCTCCTTCTTCTTTTTTCACTTTTCCCCCTCTTTGTTTATTACAGTAAAATGCAAAATCAACTTTACATATTTAAAAATCAAAATCTAACAATTATTCAACGAAAAAATATAAAGCAAGATTTTTTGAGTTCTTATTGGTGAGATCTTCGAATTAGTGTAGTCGATGTATGGTGATGATTAGGGAGGAGAAATGAGGAAGGCCGAAGTTAGGGTTTCATATTGACAGCGATTTAGAGCAAGCTAGGGTGAGGCAAGGATGGATTCATGTTTCTCTTGGCTAGACTAAGCAGTGGTAGCGGTTTGGTGAAGCTCAATAAACGTTTGGAGAAGATTGCTTGTAGCATTTGGCGAGGTGCCAGGTCATGATTAGGTGGGGGCCAAGCTTGTCGATTTTGGGATAGGCACGTGAATATCGTGAAGAGAGATGCAGCAGCGAAGACCGTTCATCGAATGGTGAAGCTTAGCTCTGTATCACTTTGAAGACGTGCATGAGATTGGGTGTGCGTGGATAGTTCGAGGTAGTGGGAAAGGTTGTTTTCGAGAAAAAGGTTTAGGGGTAATTAATTTTAAACATGTAACTAGTGTTAGTTTTTAATTTAATTTAAATCAAAATTTTATAAAATGAATAACTTTCTCATGCTTTGTTCAATCGAGATGCGATCTTTTGCATTGCGCTCGTAGGAGTGATATCTACTCACTGGAGCTGATTTCGTCAAGTTTGGAGAAAATAGAATTTTGAGCTAAAATCGAACGCTGTTCGATTATAGATCAAACCAAAATGCTCAAGAATCAACTGGAGTTTCGGTGAGTTAAACTCATCTTTTGGATAATCAATATGATATATGATAGATATAAATTATTGTTTCCATATTTGAATGGTTTATTGGTTTGGTTGAATTTCCACTTTAGAAAGTGAATGTCAGATAAATTGAAATATAGCAAATATTGTAGAGAAATCCGGATTTCTCATTATTATGATTTTTTATTTCAGTTATATACATGTTGATTTTAGTTCCATTTATATATCTTTATATAAATTGTTGAATGCTAAAAGTTGGTAGTTTGGCTATATTGAATGTGATATCGACATATGTTAATGATTGAATCTTTTCAGTGATAATGGTAGTAGCAGCATTGCTTAAGTGCTATGGTAGCCATTGAGCTCATTGTAATATTTGAAATTATTATTATTTGTTGTTTTGATATGGAAAATGGTTATGATTCGAAGAATAATTTTGAATCTGACTTTTTGGATTTTCTGTAATGTTTTATTTAAAAATGGGTCTTGAACTTCTCTATTTTATTTCACCTTTTTTTAATCTTTTCTGATTTATTTGGAAATGTTTTAAAAGTATTTTGAGAAGTATTTTTTATAGAAAAAAAGTTATTATAGTAATGAAGGTTATTTTAAAGGGTAAATAAAGAAAATTTATTTGTTTTATAATAAAGTGATTTTATTTTTAAAGAAGATGGAAGTATTTTGAAATAAATATTTGTGAAACATTTTATTTAAAATGTTATAACTAAAAGAACAGATTTACAAATGTTATTTTATGAATAAAAGAATAATTTTATAGACAAAAATAATAGATTTATAGATGATATTTCACAAAAGGAAAATTATATCATTTTGATCATTTGAAAAATAAATCACATTTGTGGATTTATAGTGGTACATGAATGATCAATTTATGAATGGTATTTGGTCCTATTTCCAAAATGAAGATTTGTGTTAACTATAAAAGGAATTTTATAAGGAATTTTATAAAAAGGAGTTTTAGAAATATATTTGGAGATTTATAAAAGGAGTTTAGAATTATATTTTGAGATTTATAGAAGAAGATTATCAATGATATTTTATAGACGAGACTTATAAGGGATATTATTTAAAGGGAGATTTATAAATGACGTCTTAGAAAGGAATTTATAAATGGAGTTTGTAAGTATAAAAGAGTTTTATAAAAAGGAATTTTATAAAAGAAACTAAAATTTGATTTCTATAAATGATAATTTTAAAATTATGGTGGTATGGAAAGTATTCTTCCCATACTTAACACCAAATTCCAAAGTATGGAAACTCGTTTCTATCTTGAAAATTAAGAATGTATAACGAGATAAGGATAATTTTCTAAATTGTCTGATCTCATTGTTAATCGATGGATGGTACTGTCTGAAATCGAGAAGTGGTGTTAAGTATATTTGGTCTAATTTCAATATGATCCAGTTTACTTATACTAAAAGTATTTTGGGTTTATTGTTACCAATGTTGCAAATGCCATTCGTTTTTAACCCAATTAAGTTTGGTTTTGGAAATGTAGTGTTTTGTGAATATACTTATATTGTTGAGACAAATATATCGGTACAGTTCTTAAGTATTAGAAATGTAGTGTTTTGTTAATATACTTATACCGTTGATATAAGTATATGGAAAAGCTTTCTAACTATTGAAAGTAAAATGTTTTGCAAATTTACTTGTACAGTTGAGGTTAGTATAGCAATATATTGAAAAGAGTAAAGAGGGTTTGTGAATATACCTTTGTAAAAGTATGTTCATATAAGAATTTACAAAGGGTTTTAATTAATGGAAGGATTAGTTAAAGAGGCTTAATGATTGCTTTATGCTTAACTATGCTTGGTTAAATCTCTGGTTGAATTGTTTGTTTATTTGATGGTTAAATAACCTACTATCAAACCTTGGTCAGTTTAAAACTATCGTTATCGGTTAGGAGAGATTGGAATCATATATATATATATATATATCGAAAACCACTTCGAACCGACATTAGCATTCGAATTGGAGACATCTTGAAGATGATCGAAGAAGGAGTTCTTTGAAGTGCAAGAGCTACTTGCTAATCCTGAGAATAATTCCAAAAGGATGTATTAGAAGTAGTGTCTTTGATTTGGTCATATCCTGAACAACTTATATTGATGAATGCTCACATTGCATTGTTTCCTGGAGAGCGTTTTAGAATTCCAAGTGGGGTTTGCTAAAAATGAGAAATGTAGCCTCAAGCCTCACAAATGGGAATGATTAAAACATAGGATATGCTTCAAGGCTATGTGAGTCGCACCCATTTGGGTATGGAAATCACCCTTCCAGATCACTATTTATGGATTTGGTATGGGCATGAGAGCTCTTGGATTAAGGTTGCAAAGCTATTGGGATGATGACATATTCAGTACTATCCAGTAAGGGGTAGGCCGGTCCTGATTTGTAAGGGTCCATGTAAGGTCCTCGGTGCATTCTCTATAGGTGCGCTGTGGTAGACGATGCCCCAGTAGTCTTGTCATTATATAGAACCATTCTCCAGTAGGCGCCTTATGGACTTGGTTGTGCCTAACTATGCTAAAGCGTGAGATGTAAGCATTTCAGTTCTGTTATATATTTATATTAAACCCTAGACATTTTTAATAATAGTTGTAATACCTTTGATGTCACACTTTCTTGGTGTCAGCATGAACTAACAAAAATGCTCTTCTACAGTATTAACAAATCTTAATATTCCTTAAAAATAAAATCCAACAGTTAAAATTGCCCGACATTAACAAATCTTAATATCCCTTAAAAATATGGTCTAACAGATAAACTTCTTTAAAAATTCAGAATGTCCATCTACACTTAAAAATAGGATCTAACATATAAATATTTTTTCTTTATTATAACTACAAATTCGTTGTTTATTTAATTAATAATACAAATAAAATTCAAACTAACAAAAAAGTTAGATGTTGTAACTTAGAGATAAAAGTTTTAATTAACTACACATTATTTCAACGTAAAAACATGGCTAAATATTTGTGCAAACCATTTTTTCTGAAACGTGTTAATCATGCATAATATGTAGAAAAATGATTCATGCGCCAGACACATGCCATTATCAGGCGCAAAAGCGCATGCCCTAACGCTTTATTTTAATAACACAAGATTTCCTATAAAAAAAATTGGTTATCGTAAGATAAAAACTTGTCCGTATTTATGTGCGGTACGGTCTTCGAAGATACTTTCATTTTTGAAAGGTTTTACAACATTAAAATCCACATGATGTGTGTTTCTCATGCTGGTTTACTAGTCTGATCCGGGCATTATTTTCTTATAATGTTTGGGTCAGATCGAGCATATTTTTAGTAGCTTTGGATGCTTTGAAGCTTCAAGAGACGAGCTGGATGTCTCCAAGACGCATTTATGTATATTTTATTTTCGCTACATTGGTCGTTTTATTTTTATCAGCTTTTGTGAGGACATGTTGTTATAACTGTTCGAGCTGATGATTAGTTAGTTTTCTCTGATTGATGTATGTATATTACAGTTTTCTTTTGTAAAGATCTGTTTTTTTTGTGTGTGTGTGTGTGTGTGTGTGTGTGTTACTCGTCACGATACGAGATTATGTTCTGTCTTTTCTTTCTTTTTCCCCGACAATCTATATTTCCGGCACTTGGATGCTCGACACGTGGATACCGTGAATGTATTGATATCGACTTTTAAGGGTTGAAAAGGCGGGTCGTTACAAATTTCCTTTAAGAAAAATACGTTTTAGAACATAAATCATATTTTTTTTCCACATAAAGCATGTTTAAACATTTTAATTTATTACATATCTGATATCTCTTCATGAAACCGAAGTGACCGTTCATTCTTTTCATCTTAGTCGTGCTAATATTATTACCATATTTAAACTTTCGCTTTCTCTTTCAAATGATTAAATCGTTCAAAGGAGAAAACCTTTACTTCAAGACTATGTCGGATTTCATTACAGAAATTCATTCGGCCATCTTCAACATTTAAAGATGCGAACAAGTTGCACTTAGTAAATTGATCAAACTGACATCTCAAAGATCGAAATCTAAGGTTTGTTTACAATTCTCGGTCTAGTGTTGTTTCTAAGACAACATGATTATTATTGTATTATCATACTGAACACGTGATCATGCACTATGGTTTATTTGCTCATTTCAATTGAAACATTTTCATCAAGATTTCTTATAATACGAATACGACCATTCAACATACAACTTTTGTATGCGATCGAATATGAATCAAATATATATACCCTTATATTAGTTTTATTAAATTGCGCAAGATCTTTTTCTTTATCGTTTGTGTAAATAAAATTTTATTTATACAAAATTAAATTTAGTATTTGGATCAATAGAAGAAATTCAAAATATTTTGATTTAATTAATTTGATTAAAATATTTACTTATTGTTAATGTTTAAAATAAATTATTAATAATTGAATTTAAAATAAATTTACTAATTTTTTTAGTTTTCATTCAATATGTTACGACATTAATATTCACGGTATGAATATCACAATAATATATACATATAACCTATAGTAGGGGTTCGTGGTGAAAATTGACTGTTTTGTCATACGATCAACAAGATGTATGATATTATATAATTTTGTAACTGTAAATTTTTATGCAATCTACATCGTAAGATTGCGTAGTCTACGCTTTAAATATTTGCGGTCCACACTGTAATTATTTATTTTATAAGTAGTTGCATTTTTAAACGGTAAATACTTACAATTCAAACAGTAAATATGTTCTGTTTAGAATACATACATATATTCATAACAAAACATTAGCAATGAGTATTCCTTGATATCTTTAGTCATATATATATATATATACATGTGTGTGTGTGTTTTTTCTCTCTCTCCGTTAATAGCATAGTTGAGACTTGAGCGTTGTATGGAGTTCACCAATTTTGACTTTAGGAAAGCGCTCCTGTGTTTATTGTTTAACAATATCTAGAAGAACCAGCATTGTCATCCTAGTCCTAGTTTATCATCAAAACTCACGATTTCGTTCAACAAGACCCAACAACTTCACACATTTTAAGCACACCCATCCTTCCGCCATCACTCAGTCAACTCCTCCTCCTCTACCTTTCCTTGGGTAACTACTGCTCTTTCCTTCCATTTTCATTCATGGATCCGTCAATTTGGAGCAAGTTACCCGAAGATCTCCTCTACAAAATCATCTCCTTCCTCCCCCTCAAATCCATCTCCTCCCTCCGTCCCACCTCCAAAAAATTCAACTCCCTTCTCTCCTCTCCCCACTTCCTTTCTCTCCTCGACTCCTCCTCTTCTTCTTCTTCCTCATTCCTAATCCTCTCTCACCCCCAGCTCTCCCACCGCTTCCTCTCCCTCTACAATTGCTCCTCCGATCAATGGCGGAACCTCCCTCTCTCTTCCCCTTCTTCCTCTCTCCTCTCTTCCTCTTCCGGCCTCCTCCTATTCTCTAACTCCTCCTCCTCTTTCCTCGTTGTGAACCTGCTCACCAACTGTTCGATCAATGTCCGATCCCCCACCTTCCCGATCTCTTCCGTTTCCTTGCTCTCCTCCCGTTCCAATTCGCCGCACGGGTTTAAAATATTCGTACCCGATTCAAACTCCGATGCCGTTCACATCTACGATTCCAAGAAAAAATCATGGGCTGAATTTCCAGGACTGCCCTCCGTTACCCACAATTCAAATTCGCATCAGATCGGAGTGTCCTATCGCGGATCTCTCCTTTTCACAACACCCGAACCGTTTTCAGTCGTTGGATTCAATTCAGATACAGGAAACTGGGGCCAGAACGTAAAAGCAGAGCTTCCGATGGAGCTTACGTTTGTTAAGTTGGTGAGCAGCGGTGAGAAGCTGTATTTGGTGGGCGGGGTTGGAAGGGATGGAATATCTAGAAGCGTGAGAGTTTGGGTGTTGAACGAGGAAGAAGAGGTGTGGGAAGAGATCGGGTATTTACCGGAGTTGATGTGCAGAAAGTTCGGGTCGGTTTGCTACCACAACTATTCGCATGTGTATTGCGTATGGCATGAAGGGATGATATGCGTGTGCTGTATGACATGGCCGGAGGTGCTGTTCTTTAAGGTCGGGAGGGGCAGTTGGCATTGGTTGAGTAAGTGTCCCTATTTGCTTGATAAGTGGAGT
Organism: Allium cepa; assembly: GCA_030765085.1. Lineage (NCBI taxonomy): Eukaryota > Viridiplantae > Streptophyta > Magnoliopsida > Asparagales > Amaryllidaceae > Allium > Allium cepa. Next base: position 644,832,526 of record CM060939.1, on the reverse strand, counting down.
TGTGGGTTCAGCTGGTTTTCATTTGTGCCTGATCTTTATGCTCTTGTTTGACTTATTTTTTTTTTTTCGCCGTCCCTTCCTTCATAACCAGTGTTAGATCCGTGAGAAGTTTTTATTAATTTAATATGAAGGAGGAAATCTGCTGTGAATTTGAAAGTAGTTGGATTGGGTATTTGTTTACAAATTTAATTGTGTATGTGCATTTGAGTATATCTATATACAGAGTGTTTTGTGTTTTAATTCTCTAAAGCATTTATGCAATTACTAGAAGAAAACTTATTATCGCTAGTACTGATTAATAGTGCTTCAAAACAAATTGCTACTATTGATCATTTAGAAAATACATAAATACTAGCAAATTGTTCCCGTCTATAATTTGCTAAAATTTTATAAAAACTTTCTCTGCCCATTCGTGCTTCTTTTGCTTAATACTCCAAACATTTCAATAAACCTTATCCTCTTAGATTTCCTTCAGAAATAACACTCAGATGAAATCTTTTTCATTCTAAAATTAAAATTGTGATTCTCTTCTTTAGTAAAATAAAGTTTAAGGTTTCAAATTTTGAATGGGAAAAGGCACACAATCATCATTGGAATTTGATCCTTAACGAAATCAAGGTCAACTTTGTCCCAACTTCGAAAATTTTCGTGAAAACCCTTCTTAGACATTGTTAGATCCATTTTCCCAAATAGGAAATAAATCAGGGATCCTTGAAATTCATATTTAAAATATCAAATCTGAATACTATATTGTCATGAATCTAAAATCAGTAATCCTAAAGCTTAAAGCGAAGCGGCATGAGCTTCTTCTCCGGTCTCCATCTTGTTCCTCACCTACATCCTCTCCTTCTCCATCCTCTCTTCAGCATCCTTCACTCTGAATCCATGATCCAAAAATTCGACACTTACTTCAATTATGGAACCACTCTTTAATTTACTACCAATGGTTCTACGGATTCTGGAACTAGTTCCATTTCGAATCTCATCCGCTTTGTCATATTATAGGAGGCACTCTATATCATGGACTCATGGTCGCTGCAGCCTTTATTTACTAAAATTTTAGATTTTTGCACATATACAAGAGGTTGGCGTCCTGACTGCTCCATTTTTTGTGGGGAATACCACTTCATTAATGTCTATAAAGAAGTATTACTGATTTGTTACTCTTATTATTTCTGATTTGTATTTAATACAATATGATAGATGTGTTTCATTCAATGAAACGACATGGATTAATATTTAAAGCAGAGAAGTATCTTAATGCAATGACCAAAATTTTTAAGTTTTGGTTGAAGTTAGTTGTTTACGGTCATAATAATATAACCGGTTTTCTGATAGATGAAAAGATTCTAAATTCTTTGCTCTTGATCTTTGTATTCATAGGCACGAAGTTGGTTAGTCTACTGCAAATTTAGAGATAGAACATATTGAATGATTGTTCTTAGGTTAGAGGTAGTGGAGAGCATATTTGCAACTACCTTGATTTAGCCAACTCCAAATTTATAACTGTCAAAACTATAGTTCCGATCAATAACATTATGTTAATATATTTTGATCGAAATGCTGTCAAGGGCTTGCAACCATTATTTTTCGATTGTTCTCTTTCTTTTTAAATTTTTTATGCTCTCTCCATTTTGGTCATTTCTATTTCCCTATGCTGATTTTGGTTTTTTGGACTTCTGAGTAGGAACAAGTTGAACAATCGACTTTAAAAGTTATCAACACTTCCTGAAAATTAGTCTAGCAAACTTCAGTTTATACAAAGATAAATATTTGGAAAAGTTCTTAGTGATTTTATTGTTGTAAAAATAAGATGCAAATAAATTGATGAACAACAAATATATAATGGTTCGATCTTACAAAAATATATCCACTCTACATATTTCTTTCTTTTACAAATAGTAGTCTTTAACAACTAAAAAACTAAGATATCTATGAATATTCAAATGATTCTATCCATTTTCCATAGTGAGGCACTGGGTATTACAATGGTGAGAACATGGTCATATTCCCATGTTTATGATAACTATTTGCTAATATGGTTCACTCTTCAGTTATGTGTTCCAAATGCACTAATATACCATTTTGGGTAATCTATCCATGATCTAGAAAGGTTGCTTGAGTGATGACTCAAACTCATGACTTTTTATCTTCTAGATTCATATCTTGGTTTCTCATATATGGTTGATATGATTTGGTTCTATCATCATGGAATTGATCCATCGCATAAAGATGTTAAGGTTCATTTGGTGTGGGCTTTGTTAGGTTAAACACCAGAGCTAAAAATAACTCCAGAACTAATGAATGAAGTCATGGCAAAGTTGAACAAAGGAGCAAGTGTAAGTTTCCCCGTGTATATGTGCACGCACGCATGTGTGCATGCGTTTGTGCGCATGCGTGAGCGCATGTGTGTATATATATATAATAAAGTGGAAATTGGGTCGAAGGGCTTCTCATTTTAAGGTAATAAGTTATAAGAACAATACTTCTAAATAATTAGTTTTAAGGACAATTTATACGAAAATAATAAATTCATTTATCTTTTTAAGTTATATAGTAAAATGATAGATTCATTTATCATTATTTTCGTATAACTGAAAATAATAACTTTATTTATTACGAGCATTACGGCACGCGCTTTGCGCGTGATGAATGTACCTGAATTGTTTTTGTACAAATTGTATTTGTTTAATACGTTTTAAAAAAATGTTTTCCACAAATATTTAGCCATATATTTGTGTTAAATCATACGTAATTAATTTGAATTTGAATTTTTAAGTTGCAATATCTATTTTTTTGTTAGTTTAAAATTTTATTTATAGTACTAATTTATAAAAAAAAAATTTGTAAAGTGGTTTATTCGTTAGATTCTATTTTTAAGTGATATGAAAACTGGTCCTATTTTTAAGTAATATGAAGACTTGGTAAATATTTATAGAAGAAAATTTGAATTTAAAGGAGGCTTAATTTTCAGATCCTATAGAGGCAATTTTGGAAGTTCACGGTCGGATCAAAAGTTTGCGGTTCCAAGCCAACTATTAATAAAGATAATATGAATTATTTTGTATTTGTACGATCGTAAAACATTGAATAACCAGCATAAATTTTTCTATTTTCTTTTTTTGTTTTACAAAAGCATCTACTACGGTGTTTTATTAATTTCAGTCAAACCTACAACGAGTACCATATTGAAAAAAATGAGTTCTATTGTTGGAAACAAAATACGAAAATGTCTACATTTTTCTTAACAAAATTAAAATTTTACAGGAAAAATATTGATTTTTCTTTCAAAAATATATGATTCTGAAACATGTTTTAACTTTCCAAAATATTGTTTATTCCTACAATAAATATTTTATTTTATTTCAATTTAAACATCGAACTAACTAGGTACACACACATATATGGAGAGAACCAATAAAATAATATTAGGGAGGTCAAATGAGAGGTTAAAGAAAGATGCTGGAGAAACCAAATCTTTAATGGTTATTGTTTTTTCTTTTCCTACACTAATTGATTTTGTAAGCCAAGAATGGGCAAAACCTGCCTGATAATCAGTTTGATATAGTCTAATTTGTAAACAAAAACAAATCTGTACGCAAGCAGCAGAATTTATTGAAAATTTTCAGATGCTGTAAAACGGTTTTTTTTTTTTTAACATGATGAAGTTATCTTATGGTACATAAGATACAATATTGGTCCATTAAAAACAAATATCAAAAATCAATTTCTTCCAGCAAGAACACAATCGTGTTCATCTTCCAAAGTAATCACGGGAACTGATATTTTAAAAAATAAAATAAAAAAAATAAATCATTTTTGGGTAACTATATTCCGTGCTTGATCGCTGTAGTTTCAGTCTACTTTATATTCAGATTACTACATCGTTGATTGACTTAACTACTGCCCAAAAAAGGGTTGTTTATTATATTTTTCCTAACTCCATGTGAGTGATTATTTGGGATAATGAGCTGCTGCAAGAATAGAAATGGGTATGTGTATGATTAAATATCCCAAGAAAACAACTGTAGATATGATTATGTGAAATTATAAAAGATATGACCCCAAAAGGTTAAATTCATGTTAAACAAGTTTACCTCAAATTAAGAAGCTCAAGTGGAAAGCACGTCTACCATGGAAACTTAAGTTGACTTTACGATATAATATAGCGTGCTGTTTTTGAAATCCAAATTATGCTTTTGACTACCATGAAATTTTAAATGGAAATCAATTTTTTCCTATGCTACGTAACACCAAATTCAATTTTTTAATTCGACTCTAAAATGCCGTGTCTTTGCTTTTCAACCGCCATTCTCTTTCAATGGCTGTTCTCCTTCATACAGTTCTTATGTTTGATGCCTAAAGTTTCCTGAATGTTATTTTAAATAAATAAAAAAGAATATCTGCACTTAAAAAATAAATGATTAGTAGATTCTGATTCACTTAACATAGTGGACATAATAAATTAACAGAATAACCCCATTCACTCATTATGTCTTTTGTTGGTAGCCTGTTATTGATTGCAAAATAAGTACGTATTGTCGTTTTAGGATTATTGACCCTGTTTTATATACATTCATGTCAGTCCACAGTTGGATGTTTATTCCTAATACACTAGTGTGAACCCGTGCTTCGCATACGAACCGCACTCAACCTCTTATCATCATAACATGTTTAAATGATTTATACGGTTCATTAATTAAGAAATAGTGATATTTTTTTTTATCAATTTTCAAATAAGTTTGCATTTTGTCTAAAACTTGTGTATAAATCTTTGAAAACAGTAATGCAGATAGTACTGATGCTTGATAAACAATTGTAAAATATCGAGAAAAAATGATTTCAAAGATAAAATTTCCACACAATACACGTATAAGTTATACACATATAAATTTATTGTGTGCATCAGCTGTATTATATGTAACTTCATTTGGTGAGATACCTTTATCAATCATTTCCTTTAATACTTGATGTCATTGATTCCATTTGCTGCTTTAGTAATAACTATCTATAAGACCAGTACATGTAACAACATTTAGTTTACACTTGACCATTGATCCAAAAATACCAAAAGCAACGTTGACATGATTCATAAGAACGCAAGTGTTGTTGATGATCCCATAACCGACTATGTCTAAGAACATATTATGCAGCATCATATTATTGTAGAATGATAAGAATAGAGGATAAAGAGATTTATTTCTATTTTGAACGATTCTTGTGAAAAATATGCTAAATCTAAAGTATACATATTTTATGCCTGAAGTGTTGGAACTAACAACCATTATTTAACAATATTTATTTTTATGTGAAGAATATCATTGTATTTTTTTTATAGTCGAAGCAAATTCAATATAATAAGAAGCATATAATTGTATTTAATGCTTTTGAGCTTTCTGGTTCCATTTCTAATTTCATCTAACATTGTTGCTGTATTTTGGTAAGGTTGGATTTCACCAGACTTGGCTGCAATTTGTGAAAGTAGAATCAGAGGCTAGAAAATTTCAAAATAATCAATGACATAGATTAGTTAAAAGAAATAAAGTCAAACAGATTTAATAACTTCAATAATACGAATAATCTGAAAAACTATGATTTTAAAAAATTAATTTTTAGATATCAACAATGGATATCATTGGAAATCGTATTAAATTTGAGATTTAATAGTAAAATCGATCCTTAAATCTAATTAATGTAGAAAAAGTTATCACATTTCAAAGTTTGGAATAGAGAAATTAAAAACGTGACTGTTCAGTTTCCAAAATATGCAGAAGACCTGTGTGCTCCTGAAATCTAACTCAATAATAATATTATAGTATAGATTCCTATGTCTGTTTAAAAGAGAAATTTTCTCCTCTGTTTGTTGTTCATTCCCAATAGTCTGTATTTGCATCAGTGTCAATTGCGTTTACGTATGCTTTCTTTGTGTGGATTAGTGATTGGATGCACTTGAGGTTGTCATTTATTTTCACAAATTGCCATAGACACTGCAGCATCAGTTTCCTCAAAAATAACTTAGTTACTCCACCTCACTCTATTAATAAAAAATTAATGTTGAAACCAAGGATCAAACCAAAAACTAAATTTTTTTTCCATTTTAAAAATTCTTTCTAACATTAATTTTCCTTGGTTTCTACAATTTATAATCTGTTTCCAAGTATTTGACTGGTTATTTTTTAGCAAAATATTCCAAAAATTATTACTGTTTTTAAGATACTTATTTTTCATATATTTTTCCCATAAGGATTCTTCTTTTAAACATCTCCAAAATAATTTTAAATGACAAGTAAAACTGAGATCATTCATATTTCTAATTCTCATGCCTCCTTTCTTTGGTCTACACATTTTTTCCCAACCTATTTTATGAAATTCTTCTCTCCAAAGAAAATCAGCACATCGTTTCCACTTTTATTAATTGATGTTGTAGGGATGTTGAAAGAGTGGGCTATGCGGTAGGATCGTGTAATATGGAATAACGAAATAGTCTAGGTAGATAAAGTAGGTAAATGCAAGGAGACACCAGAATTTTATACTGGTTCGGACCTCTCGTCCTACGTCCAGTCCCTAAGCTTCTCTTAGGAATTTCACTAACTAACACCCTCACTTCACCTGGAGGAATAGGTTTACAACTTACCCGAACAACCGAACGGGATTTCTTGCCTCAACTACCGAAGAGGACTTTAACCCAATTACTAAAATACAATATTCGACTTGTTGTGTTCTTGTCAACACTAATGAGTCTAATGTAGTACAATATTCCTATAATCTTATCCTCGAGAGTATGCAATGTGTTTGTAAAGATTTAGGAATGTTAATTACTATGAATCAAAAGAATGTTATAAACAAAAACAATGATTCAAGCAATAGATTAGTGATTGCTTTGAGAATATCTAGAAAATATGAACAAGAGAATAGTAAGATTAAATCAAGAGAATTCGGTTAATTAAATGTTGTTTGAATCATGAATATATACTTGTAGAAGAGATGCATATGTTGTTAAAGGTTGCAAACAAGAGATGCTTCCATTTCCATTGATGAATGGTCACAACTCTTGGGAAGAAGAAGGTGTCTTTTCAGAGAAAATTCGCAGGTTTAAATTCAGTTGACTGAGCAGGAGATTCAGTCGACTGAAAATATGAAAAAAAAAATTCAGGAAAAAATTCAGTCGACTGTGCAGGAAATTCAGTCGACTGAAACTGTGCATGTGTATAAATTTGTTCCAGTTTCAGTCGACTGACTGTTCCTGTTCAGTCGTCTGAACTCTGCTGTTGAATAAAAAACAGTAGTAGCTCATTTGGTTAGAGTACATGCCTTCCAAACTAGTGATCCGGGTTCGAGCCCCGCTCCATGCATTTTTTGAAAACTTGATTTTGATTAAAATATGCATGCAAGTTTATTTGAATGTGAATGATGATTCTTGAGGAAAGATTTTAACAAAGCACTTACTAGACTCTATATACATATTTGATGACTCTTGTTAAAATATATAACTATATGAACCATACTTTGAGTCGTTGAGTCAGGATGATGTCGTAGTCGTAGATTCGTGAATTTTTGTCAGCAATCAAAACCTATGATCCAACATTCTCCCCATTTTTGATGATGACAACTCCATTTTCTATGAACGAATCTTTGACAATCTTTGTTGATCATATCTCTCTCATTGAATATCTTCCTGTAATTGTGCTATCGATTTCTCCCCCTGAATCTATGCTATATATTCCTATTTAATCTTTTTCCCCCTTAATCTGTGCTTGCATGGTTTATTCCTGCAAATTGTGTTAGAGAGCAATATCTTTCTCCCCCTTTGTCATCGACAAAAACGAGAGTTTATATGATGATATAAAATATATTTTACATAAGTGTTAACATAGAGCAATATAAAACAAAATAACTACTACTTATAATGTAAGGTATCAGAAAAAAATTAACATTTAAAGCATGCGATACCCAAGGTTCTTATAATTTCCTAATTTTTAGGAAACCATACCCATTTGGGTGTGGTTGAACCTTTATAAATATAATTTTCATTATTAACTATCATATCAAAATAATCATTAATGTATTTTTCTCTATTTTTCCAATTAACAGGAACCCATATACTTAGATAATTTTTATTCATATTTTCTGTTAATGATTTTGTACTTCTAAAGAAATTATCAACATTATAGGTCATAGTAGTATTTGAATTTCTATAAAAATTGGATTTAGGCTTTACTCGAAATTTAGTACTAGCACTATCATTTTTACTATACATGAAAGCATATTTAGTGTTATTTCTACGATCAGTTTTATTATATCCTAAACCACTTTTATCATTGAGAGCTTTTGAATTCTTAACATAACCTAATCCCTTCTTATTTGAAGCAGGTTGAGAATTTTCAATAATCCTGGATAAATTTTCTCTCCCTTTATTAAAATTGGAAATATTTTTAGTAATGTCATCAAGCTTAGTTTTGAGACTAGTGTTATCTAACTCAACAATTTTAATTTTTGTTTTTAACTCATGATTCTCAGAAGCTAGAGCATTATTCTTTTCTTTTTGAGCTTCTATTTCTTGACATAATAGAGCGAGTTGAGAATTGTCAAAGAGTGAATCTTGAATTTTCTCAAGTTCTTCTTCTAATATTTTCTTCTCGTCTTTAAGCATATCTCTTTCGAATTCTGCTTTCTTCTGATTTTCTAGAGCTTCCTTATATTTTCTTTTGAGACTTTTTAAAGTGTCTAGAAGTTCTGAATTTATTTCTATGATATCATCAAAAGTTAGATCACTAACCTCATTATCTTTTTCCATGAAGCATTTGTTTGTTTGCTCCTTTGATTTTTCTTTATTGCTCTTCCTCTTCTTATTGCCTTGACTAGATCTCTTTGTAGCCATTTATTCTAGGATGTTGTTACGATCTCTAGAATACCAGGCTCTGATACCAATTGAAAGAGTGGGCTATGCGGTAGGATCGTGTAATATGGAATAATGAAATAGTCTAGGTAGATAAAGTAGGTAAATGCAAGGAGACACCAGGATTTTATACTGGTTCGGACCTCTCGTCCTACGTCCAGTCCCTAAGCTCCTCTTAGGAATTTCACTAACTAACACCCTCACTTCACCTGGAGGAATAGGTTTACAACTTACCCGAACAACCGAACGGGATTTCTTGCCTCAACTACCGAAGAGGACTTCAACCCAATTACTAAAATACAATATTCGACTTGTTGTGTTCTTGTCAACACTAATGAGTCTAATGTAGTACAATATTCCTATAATCTTATCCTCGAGAGTATGCAATGTGTTTGTGAAGATTTAGGAATGTTAATTGCTATGAATCAAAAGAATGTTATAAACAAAAACAATGATTCAAGCAATAGATTAGTGATTGCTTTGAGAATATATATGAACAAGAGAATAGTAAGATTAAATCAAGAGAATTCGGTTAATTAAATGTTGTTTGAATCATGTATATATACTTGTAGAAGAGATGCATATGTTGTTAAAGGTTGCAAACAAGAGATGCTTCCATTTCCATTGATGAATGGTCGCAACTCTTGGGAAGAAGAAGGTGTCTTTTCAGAGAAAATTCGCAGGTTTAAATTCAGTTGACTGAGCAGGAGATTCAGTCGACTGAAAATATAAAAAAAAAAATTTCAGGAAAAAATTCAGTCGACTGTGCAGGAAATTCAGTCGACTGAAACTGTGCATGTGTATAAATTTGTTCCAGTTTCAGTCGACTGACTGTTCCTGTTCAGTCGACTGAACTCTGCTGTTAAACAAAAAACAGCAGTAGCTCATTTGGTTAGAGTACATGCTTTCCAAACTAGTGACTCGGGTTCGAGCCCCGCTCCATGCATTTTTTGAAAACTTGATTTTGATTAAAATATGCATGCAAGTTTATTTGAATGTGAATGATGATTCTTGAGGAAAGATTTTAACAAAGCACTTACTAGACTCTATATACATATTTGATGACTCTTGTTAAAATATATATAACTATATGAACCATACTTTGAGTCGTTGAGTCAGGATGATGTCGTAGTCGTAGATTCGTGAATTTTTGTCAGCAATCAAAACCTAACAGATGTGATAGGTCTGTAACCAATATATTATAATAGCATAAACCAATATTTGAGTAAGCTTAATTCTACCTGCAACTGATAATAATTTGCTCGACCAAGTTTCCATTCTTTCTTGTACTTTTTCCACCAAAATGTTGTGATTGCTATCTTTAATTTGATTATCAAATAAAGGTAGACGTAAGTACTTTATTGGAAGGTTACCTTCACTTACATGTAATACCCTGAGTACCTCTTTTCCACACATGTAATTTTTACTGAAGTAAGCCTTACTTTTGTATTCATTAATTTGCAGCCCTGCATACTTATGTAAACACTCGAAAATACCATTAATTGCAAGTACATTGGATCTATTAGCTTTAACAAACAACATTAAATCATTAGCATATATCAAATGAGTAATAATAGGTTGTACTTTGTCAATTGGATTAACAATACATTTAATGGTTTCCGTTTCCATCAAAATGGGGAAATACACCATTACCATGGTAAAGAGATATGAAGATAAAGGGTTCTCCTTGCATAATTCCTCTATTACTTTTAATAAAACCCCCGGTTTACCTTGAATCAAAATGGAAAAAGTTGGGGTATTTATGCATTCATACACCAAATCACAAAACTTATCTGGAAAACCCTTATTAGGTATTATATGATGTATGAATTTTTTATTTACTCTATCATATGTTTTTTGTAAATCTATCTTTAGATAAATATTGTCACCAACTTTCCTATTGAAATTACGCACCATCTCACGGGCCAGCAATGGATTTTCATGTGTAAACCTACCCGAAACAAAGGCGCTTTGATTTTTAAATATTAAAAATGGCAAAAAATCTTTAATTCCATTGTTTTTCACTATTGCTATAATTTTGTAAATGGATTTGCAACCTGATATAAGTCTATAGTCTCCATTGTGAGATGGATTTTTGTTTTTGGTAATTAATGTAATAAAAGTATGATTTATGCTTTTTAGCATATTACCTTCGTTAAAAAATTCTCTTACTACACTAATAACTTGACCTTTAATCATATCCCAGTGAGTTTTATAAAATTTTGCATTAAAACCATCAGGCCCAATACTTTCGTTATCACTTGCTTTAAACACTATATATTTGGTTTTCTCCTCCTCAACTATAGCAAATAAAATCTCTTATGTCACTGAATTGATTTTAGTTTTGAAAATGATCTTAGGAAACTTGATTTCAGCCTCCTCTATATTATTCAAACTTTAAAAATAGGCCGCTGCTTCTTGAATAATTTTATTATAGTCATTAGTTAAAATTCCATTAATATCAAAAAAATTGCCTATATTATTTATATGCTTTCTACTGCTCGTTTTACCATGAATTTTTTTAGTACAATCATCCTTCCGAGTAAGCCAATCCACTTTGGCTTTTTGATTTTGATTCACTGTATTTCTATATAATTCCATAGAAAGGCGGCTTTGATTAGAAAAAAACTCTTTTACACTATTAATATCTTCAGGGTTTTTATCTATTATGTCTTATAAAATTTTACCCTCTTTCCTTAGTTCTCCTATACACATTTTATGTTGCTTTTTGTCTTTATTCCAGTTTTTAAGATTAAATTTAATATTCTTAAGCATTTTAGTGAACTGATACTGATGCGTATCTTTAGAAAAATTGAAGCACTCATTCATTGTTTCTTTAGACTCACTGTTAAGAGACCATCCATTTTTATATTTAAAATGAACATTTCTTTTAGTTAAACTATTGCATCATGAAACGGTCTAACCAATAAAGCGTGTGGTCACTTGTATATTGCTCTAAAGTGTTATATAAATAATTAGGAAATATTATAGAATATTTTTTATCTATTAAAATTCTATCTAGTTTACAATGAATATTCTTTTAAGTAACAGGCCTCCAAGTATATCTATTACCATTCATTAAAGGTTCAATTAACCCAGTTTCAATTAAAAATTTATTGATTCTATCCAGTTTAGAAAATGGTATATTATTTCCCCCAAACTTTTCATATGAATACATCACAGTGTTAAAAAAATACCGGTTACCCGAGTACTAGCACCTCTTATGTTCTTAAAATTACGGTCTGTAAACTGTAAGTCTTTATTTGTATTGTTTTTAATCCAAATATACGAATCCCAAATCATAAAAGATTTTCCTTTACCACCACAATCATTATTGTTAACTGTTTTCTAGTAACTTGATAATCTCCTACAGATTTTTTCAATATTCTCATCATTCATTTTATCTTCCTTTAGAGCTACGATTGACGGTTTATAGACTCTTAACATATTCATTATGTCAGTTTGTTTACCTAGGGAATTCATCCCTCTAACATTCCATGCAAAGTTTGACATATAACAAAAATATTAAAGGGAGTTTTTGATTTTCACATCTAACATTGATGCACTTTTGCTTCTTTTCTTGCACTCTGCCCCTTTCACTTTAAGCTTTGTGGCCATTTGGTCTCATTCTTCATTTTCAATTATGTATTTCCGCTTAAAGTTTTCTTTCTCTTTGCTCCTTCATCTAATCCCCTTCTTATTAATATGCAGCTCTAAAATATCAAATTTTTTAGATGTGCGAGGCAGTCCCAAGTCGATGCAACCCCAGTCCTTAGTATTTGGACAGTTTTCTGATCAAGGGATTATCTTCATGGCTTCAGAGCTATTTTTATAGTTTAACTTAATATCTTCATTCACACTTGTACCATTAATGTCTGTAACTAAACCAGAATTTGAAACCTAAGGGATTTCTATTTCTACCACCTCTTTATTTTTATGATACCCATTGCATTGTTGTGTACTACCTCTGCTGCCTAATTCTTTTGACCATTTTCTAAACGAGGACCTTCCTTAGCCATGAATGATCTTCTTGACCAGTGAGCTCTTGAGTGTTTTCTTAGCCTGAGATGATACCTTGTTGGTTAGTCAGAGCAGTTGATTCATATATTATTTCAACATTTTCTTTTTTCTTTTCTGAAACTAGGTTCTTATCAGCTGCATCTGGATCCGTTTCTTAATTTCTTCGAGCAGTGTTCTGACTTTGCTGACTCCATGATTTTAGTACCCATGTTTTTTTTGAGTTACACTACTCTTTAATGTGTTTGAAGCATTTGCAAATAGTATACTTTGGGAGAATCTATTCATAAATGACTTTTTGTATGATGTTTTCCCCATTATGCAAACTTAACTAAATTTCTTCAGGAAGTTTATCTTTCGCTTCTATCAGAAGCCGAGCATAATTTATTATTATTTTCATTATAGTTGCTGCATCCATTTAATGGGTTTTTGAATTAAACTTGCCATGACACTAAACGCCTCTTTGTCCATAACTGTAGATTGACACTCGGTAGTCTGACCCATATATGCATTGTTGTTTGTAGATCTTTGTCCAACTTTAACTTATTAGATCACTTTCTCATAATGATGAGATTGCCATCATATAAATATGCTCTATTTTTTAACACAGATTCATAGTCTTTTTCTTTTTTGAATTTAATCAAGAAGAAGCCATTCTCTCTTGATTACATTTCAAACTCGCATAATGGCTTCCACACTCTTTAGATATACTATCTAAAGTACAAGAGTATGGTTTGGCACCCATCACATACGCAAGTATGGAATTACTCCAACATTCATCAATCCTTTCTTCTAACTGCCTCTTTAACTGGACCATACTTTTTGTTACTTATCCTTATAGGCATAATGTATTCAAGATTGCAGTCTTCTTATTTTTGTTCCTTAGCAACAATATCTGCCCAAGATTTTGGCCCTTGAGTCCTATTCAAAGAGATGTCAGCCAGTTTCCTACTTTGTTTGATATCTGATCTACCCTTATTCAGAGGTGGAAAAGAAGGCCGTGGACTTTCTTTCCCCAACACGCTGCCTTTTGCTTGAGCTAGCAGCAACTGCTGGTTTTTCTTGGCCTTCCGTCTTCTGTTGGTTCCATTCTGAACTAACTGGAACCCATCAATTGAGAAATGCGGATTACGGATCTTAAGGCTAGGATTAACACTAGAGGGGGGTAGGGGATGAATAGTGTTAATAAAGAATTACTAAATCTTTTTGAATTTATGTTAATTTAGACACCGATGTATGAAATATACAGATACAGATATGATCACAGAAACAAACGCAGATGCAGAAATAAAATAAAAGCAGTAAAGGAAAGAACACACCGGATTTTATACTGGTTCGGAGTTACCCTACATCCATTCCTGCAACACAAGTACGGATTTCCTTTCAAAAGAAATTGTACAATTACACCCTCGGTTTCAAGGCTACGAGGTACACCCTCTAGAATTTCTATCCTCTAGGTAGAGATACTTGATTTTCGAGCCACAAGTTTACCCAGTTGATTTACCAAGGCTACAATCACACCTTTTCTCTCTTGATTGATTTCCAAGGCTACGATCACACATTTTCTCGCTTAATAGATTACAAAGAATTCTTTAACTCCGAATAGCACTGAGAACCTTGTAGAGATAGTGATAGAGAATCAAACTAGAAATAATCGAGTTCGATTCAATGTTGATTTCGTCATAGTAATGGTAAGAATATGTATTAAGAAATGTGGAAGAAGAAGAGGAGTGAAAAACCAGAAAATATGACATAAAATTTGTTGAAACTAACACCAATTTATAGAAGAACAACAGCCATGTCCATTCATGAAGAGTTATGGCGAATAGACACTTCTTTTGAGATTTAAATTTTGAACTCAACTGGCACCATGTCGACATGGGGTACTTGGGTATGTCGACATCCCAAAGGATTTTTTGGTGTTTTGATTTTCTTTGAAAATAACTTTTATTTTATATTTAAAACTATTTTAAACTTTATAAATATACTTGACTATAGTTAAATTCATAAGTAAATATAAAGAATAATATATATAGAATTTAACTATAATTTTATATTTAAATCTTAAGTATAAATATTTAAAAGTTAAATATATTATATTAAAAGATAGTTTAAAATCAAGAGTAATTTGACTTTGAAATTAAAGATAATTTTGAGGCTAAAATTATTTAGAATTAGGATAGAGGGTTTTGAATCTTTTAAATGGAAAGTTTTGAAAAACAATTTGAAAACATGATATAATTTTGAAAAATCATTTTGAATAAAAAGTTAGCAGATACAAAATAATGTTCCACTAGATTTTTTATAGGTTCCATCCTACTTAGGGTTCCATCCCTTTAACAGGCTCGAAGTGGATTCCATTCCACGAATAAATTGCATTTTAAGATGCCAGTGCTTTTCTATGAGTTTTAACAAAATTCCTAATAAAAATACTTAACCTTGAAATCTTGAACTCTTGATAATCTTGATACTCATGAGTCTTCTATCTCGATATCTCGAATCTCTATACTGTACAGTCTTCATTCTTGGTACCTGCATGGTTAAATCCTTCATATACATATATATCTAAACTTATAATGTTAGTATTTATATTTTATAATCTATTCTAAGGTTGTTGTCATCTAAACAATCATCTCACGGACTAACAATCTCCCCCTTTTTGATGATGACCACCTTTGTTTATAAAATATTATTTCTATCCTAACAACTCCCCCTAAAACTAATAAACTCCCCCTTAATTTATGCCTAACTATCCTATTTTATATTTCTCCCCCTTTGTCATCAACAAAAAACTCACTCCCCCTCATTCTTGGGCTTCAGTACCTGCGTTGATAAACTATACAACGGAATATATAATATATAGTTTAAGAAATAATTATACCTATGAACATGATAACTAATCAAAGACTATATACATTTCAATGTATATATATGTGTTTTATACAACAAACTTCAAACCAACATCAAGAAATCAATCCACACAGAGTATCAATCCAGACCAAATCAATCAAAGCAAACAAATGAAAATCAAACATTACGTGGAACTTCCACCCATCTTTCTTCTCCAAATATAAGGTCTGTTTTAATTGCATCCCAATTTTCATTGTCGTTGCTGAAAGAGACAGGAGGATGTGCTTCGTTATCATCCATGTGCAGAGAGGAGATCATCCATCGTATCGCATCGAAGTGCCTTTCTTGTTCCTTGATCATCAGCATTTGACTCAATTCTAAGCGACGCTGGTTACGTAGAATAAACGAGAGAATATTTTTGAACGAATTAAGGGTTTCTTCAAGATTTTCGGATAGATTGTGAATAGGATTAGCCATAGTTGAATTTGTGAAAGAAATGAAGGATATAGATGATAAGAAATAAATTTCAGTGAAGAATTCTGCAAGAAACAGGTATTCGTAGGTGTAGAAATTCATTTGAAATGAATAGACATTTGATAGTTATTCAAATTTCAAATTCAAAATCAATTGTCATTTCTGACCAGTACATGTCGACATGGTCATATAGGGGATATCGATATGGGTTAGTGAAAAATTATGACTAATTTGATTTTGTGAATAATTGTGTGTATATATATATTTATATAATATACTAAAATTTATTCTGGAGATAAGATAAGGTAGATAACAGAAAGGAAATTTCATTTCATTGCATACTACGATAATACAACGATTAAATGCACAACAAACTACATGAACAATCAAAATAAAGCAAACTAAAACAAATACAACAAGATACGAAAAGATAAAACAGTTAGAGAATGATGATGATGAAGATAGTCCAAGTTTCTTGCTGACTTTGGAAATAAACTTGTTCATCTTGATGAAATTTTGTCCAACTTCTTACTAACGGATCTTTTAAGAATCCGTTGATTCTCAACAATCGTCTTTTGGTTTTTGAGAAGGGTTTTGGTGGATGGATTAGGAGGATAGTCAATTCTTTCCAAAGAGGTTTCACCTTCTTCTTCTTCTTCGTCTTCAATTTCCATTTCATTCCCTTCTTCTTCTTCTTCGTCCTCTTCCTCTACTTCCATTTTCTAATGAGCCAATCGCTCTTCTTTTTCGGCAAGGGACTCATAAGGTTGAAAAACAAAAGGAATTTTCATAAGCGAAATGTTGGAATGATTGAAAACTTTTCTAGAAACATATTCTTCGCCTTTGAAATCCACTCCAAAATAGTTAAAAATCCGAGTGAGATAAATTCCATGGTATAAAGTATTCTCACCCATTTCAAGATTTTTAGGACGAAGTTCATCCAAAATAACTTGCGTCCAATTTATGTCATAATTTCCAAAAATAGCAAAAAAATCTTTGCAAACTTTTGAAGTAGGATTGTTAAAATTCCCCGATCTTGGGGTTAAAGTATGTTGCAAAAGAAGATTGACAATTCTTGCCTTTGGACAGAAATTTCGATTTTTGAATTCAAAAATATCAATCCCTTCGAAAATGTGATGAAATGTCTCACGATCATTTTCATCGATTTTAAAATTAGAAAGATACATTCCCGTACACTTGCAATTGAGAATGGTACCCGAAAAATCACAATTCAAAACAATTCTAGTGCTTTTGACACTACTCCAAATTTCATGCTCATTTCCATGATAAAATCCACGGTTTAAATTAGCATAGAAAATTTTGACAAGATTTGGATAGCAAACAAAATCATTTTGAGAAGCATCAATAAGACTAAGAACTCCATTGTTTGCAAAAAGAGAATCAAGTTCATAAGAAGAAAAATCTTGAAAAATAGCAAATTTTCTGGAATGGACTTTGGCATAGTTAGCATAATTGATGTATGCTTTTATTGCCTCCGGATCATTGAATAATTGCTCTTTGATTTTTCTGAAAATTCTCATGGTGGAAGGGTTGCTTGAAAAAGTCATTAAAGTAGAGGGTAAAGAGCTTGAAGTTATGAAGAGAGAGTTTGAATTTGAAAATGAGAGTGAAAAGATATGATAAAAGATAGTGAATAAATAGATTCTTAAAGGACATATTCTCTGGTCAAAAGGTAGCTTTTCAGAGAATTGAATGAAGTGAAAAGGTGGAGGGAAATTCAAACCTTTGAATTCAAATTTTGAAATTCAAATTCAGGTACCCATGTCGACATCATGGTAGGGACTATGTCGACATGTGCCTTTGAATTTTCATGAATTGATTATTCCTAAGTTCTCTAATATATATATATATATATATATATAAATATTATTATTATTTTTAATGCTTATATATATATCTGAAATATTATTAAACTTCAAGTATATTTTAGAAAATATTATTATACTATTAAAAAATAATAAAAATAATAATAAATTAATGAAATAATAATAAAAAATAGAAAACAAATTTTAAAATTCAAACAACATAACAATTCAAAATCAATCAATCAAACAATCAAGCAACTAATTCTAAGCAAGCAATTTCAACCAATTGTATTGTAAACATGTACCTTTTTCTGAGTCCGTTTCTTTGAATTCGTCGGAGTCATGAACAACTGTGAAACAAAAATTCGAATTATCTATCTTCTGATCATCATCACTTGAGGACGAGTCTGAGTCATCTAGGGTAGCTGTAAATGCACGCTTCCGTTTCTTTGCTGGATCATTTTTCATAGAAGAATTTTGCCTATCTAGATACGGATAGTCTCTTTTGAAATGGCTTGGTTTATCATAATTGTAACATTTGTCATTATTTGGCACTACATTCTAATTTTCAGAATTCTTATAGTTGTTTCTCTTGAGATTATTCATCTTTCCGTATTTTAGGAATTTCCTAAAATTTCTGGTCAAAAAGACTATCTCTTCATCATTATCGCTGTTTGAGTCTGATCCATCGGTCAATGCATTAAATGCCATTGATTTCTTTTCATATGCTTTACTTTCTCTTCTCCCGATCATTTGAACTTCATACAACATTAGATTTCCAATTAATTCTGCTATCTTTAAAGTACTGATGTCATTTGCCTCTTCCATCGCAAGTGTCTTTTGATCCCATTCTAGAGTTAGAGAATTTAAAATCTTTCTGACTTGATCTTCTTCAGAAAATTCCTTTCCCAAAGATATAAGAAAATGCACAATATCCTGAAATCTACTAACATATCCGAAATAGACTCATTAGGATTCATTTTAAATAATTGCAACTGATTTATAAGCATGGAAATTTTGGTCTGTTTAATTTTGCTTGTTCCTTCGTGAGTAAGTTGCAAAGTTTTCCAAATTTCATGTGCAAAATTAAAAACTGACACTCTATTGAATTCATTTCTATCTAATGAACAAAACAGAATATTCATTGCCTCAGAATTATTTTGTGCAACAGTCTTTTGCTCAGCAGTTCACTTTGCAAAATTAGTTATGGGTTCAGAATATTCAGTTTGTGTGATATTCCAAGTGTCTAATCCTATAGATTGTAAATATATTTTCATCCTACATGCCCAATATGCATAGTTTCTGTCATTAAAAAGTGGTGGTCTGACAGTAGATTGACCCTCTACAAATGAACTAGTGACATGGATACTAGTGTTAGTAACAGTACCAGCGTTGGTAGCCATTTTGAAAACTTTTCAAAAATTAGATTATGAAACTTTGAAAACCTTTCTCCGATACCAATTGTGAGAAATGCGGATTACGGATCTTAAGGCTAGGATTAACACTAGAGGGGAGGGGGGTGAATAGTGTTAATAAAGAATTACTAAATCTTTTTGAATTTATGTTAATTTAGACACCGATGTATGCAATATACACCTACAGATATGATCGCAGAAACAAACACAGATGTAGAAATAAAATAAAAGCAGTAAAGGAAAGAACACACCGAATTTTATACTCGTTCGGAGTTACCCTACATCCAGTCCCGCAACACAAGTACAGATTTCCTTTCAAAAGCAATTGCATAATCACACCCTCGGTTTCAAGGCTACGAGGTACACCCTCCAGAATTTCTATCCTCTGGGTAGAGATACTTGATTTTCGAGCCACAAGTTTACCCAATTGATTTACCAAGGCTATAATCACACCTTTTCTCTCTTGATTGATTTCCAAGGCTACAATCACACTTTTTCTCGCTTAACAGATTACAAAGAAGTTTATAACTCTGAATAGCACTGAGAACCTTGTAGAGATAGTGATAGAGAATCAAACTAGAAATAATCGAGTTCGATTCAATGTTGATTTCGTCAGAGTAATGGTAAGGATATGTATTAAGAAATGTGGAAGAAGAAGAGGAGTGAAAAACCAGAAAATCTGATATAAAATTCGTTGAAACTAACCCCAATTTATAGAAGAACAACAGACATGTCCATTCATGAAGAGTTATGGCGAATAGACACTTGTTTTGAAATTTAATTTTTGAACTCAACTGACACCATGTCGACATGGGGTACTTGGGCATGTTGACATCCCAAAGGATTTTCTGGTGTTTTGATTTTCTTTGAAAATAACTTTTATTTTATATTTAAAACTATTTTAAACTTTATAAATATACTTGACTATAGTTAAAATTCATAAGTAAATATAAAGAATAATATATATAGAATTTAACTATAATTTTATATTTAAATCTTAAGTATAAATATTTAAAAGTTAAATATATTATATTAAAAGATAGTTTAAAATCAGGAGTAATTTGACTTTGAAATTAAAGATAATTTTGAGGCTAAAATTATTTAAAATTAGGATAGAGGGTTTTGAATCTTTTAAAATGAAAGCTTTGAAAAACATTTTGAAAACAGGATATAATTTTGAAAAATCATTTTGAATAAAAAATTAGTGGATACAAAACAATGTTCCACTAGATTTTCGTAGGTTCCATCCTACTTAGGTTTTCATCCCTTTAACAGACTCGAAGTGGATTCCATTCCACGAATAAATTGCATTTTAATATGCCAGTGCTTTTCTATGAGTTTTAACAAAATTCCTAATAAAAATACTTAACCTTGAAATCTTGAACTCTTGATAATCTTGATACTCATGAGTCTTCTATCTCGATATCTTGAATCTCTAAACTGCACAGTCTTCATTCTTGGTACCTGCATGGTTAAATCCTGCATATACATATATATCTAAACTTATAATATCTGTATTTATATTTTATAATCTATTCTAGGATTGTTTTCTTCAAAACCATCATCTCAAGGACTAACACATCATTATCGATGATGACACCCATGATGGCTTTTTGATGTTAGAAGATTGACTAGAATCAGGTTGTCCAATAAGTTCGGATGATTCGAGAATTTTAGAGGAATTTGAGAGAGGAATTTGGTTTTCACCAATGGCTAATATACTATAAGATACTCATAGGCTGAGGATTCATTCCTCGTCCTTTTTCTCAAAATATATTTTGTTAGAAGATTATCTTTATATGCACATGTTCAACATAATTTGTCTTGCTTTGTTGATGTTTCATAGGAAGACTACAAAATGATTTGAAGTGGATAAAGCATATTATTTAGTAAAGGGACATGAGGTTCACTGTAAATTGTTTACTTTCTATAAATGGATAAATAACCATCTCTAAATCAAATTCATATGCTTATAAAATATAACATCACATTTTTATATACCATAAAAAAGGCATTACGATACAAAGTGAAAGAAGTATAGTATTAACTTAAAATGCATGTTAAATATAATTCTCTTTACTTAAAAAGTAAATATAAAGTATGATGGGAATGTTACAATCTTAACTAATAACCCGTAATGCATTATTTTACCATACAGTAATAACACGCCAAGTTTCTACCTAAGATACTACTTACTATCTCAATATTTTGGATAAGTCCAAAATCAAGAAAAATTCACACACATTATAATGTTCAGCGTCTTTAACCCTCCAATCTTTTCAAGGTTTGAGCTTATGGTAAGTATTCATTAGCTATTATAAGATGGAGATACCCAATTCCTTACTAGAATATACCTTGTGCAGTTCATACACCTCTCCTCTTTTTGCACTGGACAAACTAGATTCGGATCCAAATAAGCAAAAAACTAACCATTAGATCATTTAAAAAAGGGATTTAAACGGGAAAGCTTTCTCCATTTCAAATAAAACAGCAAAGTCTTCTTTGTTTTATTTAAACCATGAAAGCTTTGCCGTTTGAATCCCTACACTTAAAATATGCTGCCAAGACTCTTTCTTCTTCTTCCTTTTCTCATTTTAAATTTTCAGTAATAAAAAAACAGAACTCTACCCCCATTTCATCAAAATGTTACCTGTAATGACCCTAATTTCCAGTAACATTGTTTAAGATATTTAATTAGCAAAATAAAATAAAATAATGTGATGATTAGAGGATTGAGATTTGTGATTAATAAGGGGTAGCTGCGCCATATTAACAAATGAACTAAAGACGAGTTAAAATGAAATAGAGTATGTGTAAAATAGGAATGAGACATAACCATATACCCTAAACCCTTATATATCTCATACCACATGTTAATTTCATAATCCAAAATTTAAAATAGAGGCCGACCATCATTAGAAGATAAAGGAGGATGAAAAGCTAAACGAACATTTTTACTTAAAGATCCCTTTTATTTAGCTTGGGATTAAATCATCGTGGTTCTTGTATGAATCTGAGGTTTTAATTGATTTATAGGGTCTTAACAAGAGAATTCCTATCAACATTAAAACAAAGGTCGACCCGCATTACGCACAAAAAACAAAAAATTAATCCATATTTAACCATTCAAATCTCGAACTCCTTAATCTCAAAGCTAAGGTAAATAATGACTACATCTCATATTTTTCTTGTTTTCGGTTATGTAATGAAATCCAAATTATTTTGAAAAGTTATTTGCCATGTTTTTAATTGTAGAAATGGAGATATATGCTTGTTGATGATTTATGATAATTCATATAGGTTTATGATATATTTTAGGTTGACAGACCAATTATATGACATCCAAATTCCTAGCGATATTAAATTCAGATCATAAATGATAATTTAGAGATGATTTTCAATTTTCATAATTTTCTAAATTAATGTGGATTTAATATTAATTTTCAAGTTAAGAAAATGATTATTGGGGTTTAAAATTATTTACGGCTAAATAATATATGTCTTGGGTCTAAATTTATATATGTTGGAAAACATATCAAAAATGATTTATTGGAATTTTTGTAGAATTTTCCTAAGAGTTTAATGAATATATAAAATCATGTAAGGTATGGGACTTGAGTGTTTTATATATTTATAAAAGGAGAAGGGGTATTTTAAATAAATTAAATTGTTTATTTCTAAAATATCAATAGCACTTTTAGAATAGAAATTAGCAGCTAATAATATTTTGACAAACACGGCAGGTTATTTGAAAAGATTACTTTAAAAATCTAAAAATCAGTTTAACATGCTTTTACATTTTTCACCACTTTTGGCACCCTACTTCCAACGCCTGACTTTTGCCTCCTTCTCATTCGAAACCAATGCGCTTGGTAATAATACTTGGTACATAGCGAATTGAACTAAGACGGAAAGTATGAAGTTGAAGTATGGGGTTCCGAAGGGATCAATGCGTATCTTTGTTTTTAAAAGAGAATGCGCCTTCTTTGCTTTCGACTCAATTAGCTTTCGACTTAGTTGGCTTTCGAATAAATCAAATTTTTTAAGAGAAAGGTTTCGAAATGGATGGCGCCTTTGTTTTAAGAAAATGCTTTCGAAGGGGTGGAATCCCTAGCCGTCGCTTTCTACCTTTCGAAGCAAATGGTTTTGGAAGGTATACTTTGTTTTAAAATCCAAGCCACTTCTCCAATGCTTTAAAAGGGTTAGTTTCGACACCATCACTTCTCTACTTAGGAAATGCTTTCGAAAGAGTGCTTTCGACTTAAATGTTTTATGATCCTTTTGTTCTGTTGAAAGTAGAACCCAAAGATTTCGAAGAAGATAGTTTTAAAAGGTTTCGAAAGGTTTTCCACATATTTACTTAAACCCAAATGGTTTCGAAAGGTTTGGTGTTTTAATGCCTTCGAAAGGCTTTAATGAAGGTTTCGAAGGGTGGTTCCCTTGTGATTTCGAAAGGTTTGAAAGGAAAGGTTTTTTAATGTTTTCGAAAAGCAATGTTTAAGTGTTTTAAAGATAGGATGTCTAAGATTTTATAGCTTTCGAGGGAAAGGTTTTCAATGGTTTCGAAAGGTTTATATAAATGGTTTTGAAAGGAATGTTTTGGCTTTTCAGCCTAGATTATAAAGGGTTTACATGGTTTCGAAAGGGATGCGTTCAATGGGATCGAAAGGGGTACTTTCAAAGGTTTAAAATATATTCGTCAACAAAGATTTGTGTAAAGTGTATATATATATATATATATAACATGGAAAGTTGGTTTGAGTAAACTATAGAATTTATTTTCCATGTTTAAAGTATGATTTAAAGGTTTAAATCAATTTGGAAAGAAAAGGTTTTCAAGAAAAATTTAAGGGAAGATTACCCTAAATAAAATGACTCAACATTTGTATAGCAAATAAGACCGGTATAGGGTCGTACCCTATAGATTACCTATTTTCCCCTAGCTAATTTAGTCCAAAATTCCGTTGTGTAGGGCTCTATCATAGGCAAGACCAAAATGATATTACATACAGAATTGAATATATTTGTACAGAGGTAGGTTATTAGTGAGCCCGTAAAACCATTTGGATCAGTTGACCTGCAGAAAGTAAGTTAGAGAGAGACCATTCAGAAGAGGAGTATCTAACAGATGTTAGATTATTTTGTTATATTATCTGGTAGGCCCAAGTCAGCCAAAGGTTAGTAGTTAGCCAAACAAAACTATAGTGTTCAGACAGATAGTACATATTTTACCTGATATGTATATTTACATGATAATGCTTTACAGTTTTAACTAGTTTTGGTTGCAGGATTATGATATTCCAAAGATATGCTTTAAAAGGATATTAGTGAGGGAAATTCATTCTGCTAAGCGACGTTGTCTCACTTAATATCAAATGACGAGATGTATCATATTATTCACACCAGGCTTTATGTCTGACTCGAAGTTTATGTTTTCTCCTTAAACTCTTGGGTGCTCAAAGTTATTTTGAGTAGGCCGATGTTTGAAGATTTACTGGTTTTAGTAGGTTGACGAGTAAAGCTTTCGAGGATGAGCAGGAGGCTGATGGCTAGCTATGTAGGAGTTGTTTTGTTTGTTTTATTCCACTGTGTTCTATTAAGTCAGTTATGACTATTTATTACTCTGGTCATCAAAGGGTCATCTTCATATGTCGCTCTTAGCATATTTTGTAATAATTATATTTGATCTGAACTTGGAAAACGATTGGGATTATGGAATATGAAACATATTTTGAAAAACGTAATCAGAAAAAGTTGTTTTTGAAATCTTTGATTTTGTTTCATATTCATATGCTTATAATATTATGGATACCATTAACATTACCGTATTTGGTCACTGGAAGTTAATACTATGGATGACTACAACACCTGTAGCACTTAGCTTCAAGCCTCTAGATGGGGATATTACCGCTTGGTAGCAATGCATAGGTTTATGAAAAAAATTAACCTAAAATGATTTTTCAAAACATAATCCTAAGGAATTAAAGATGAGATTGGGATATGGGATAGCGCTATAGCAACGTACTTGTATTTGCTATATATCAGTATACGCTACATCTTTATTCTCTTATCTCTCTTAGGCAATTCTTTTGTATTTCACGAGGCTTGAATATAGATATGGATGCTAGAAGTGGAAGAGTTAATCTTCGGGAAGCACCATAACAAATGGAAATGCCATACCAAATACTAGGAGAAACCCAGGTCAGGCACAAGTGGGAAATGTTGGTGTTGGAGTTCCGCAAGTTGACATGGGAGCAATGTAGCAGTTCTTTTACAACATGATGTAGGCAGGTGTTACTGCTTGAGTAGTTGGAGGAGGAGTTCAGGAAGCTCCAATGGTCAGAAACTACGCTATTCTGAGTAAAGACTATGTTAGGCTTGATGTCACGACCCGTCTTTCTATCTCCAGAAAAACGCATCATGAATTAAGAAAGAAAAGGATAGAAGAAGAAAAGATAAGAAAGAAGAAACTCAACAACAACAGATACTCACAGCGGAACGAATGAATTATAATATATCACATAAAATATTACATAGTATCATATACGTCAGAGTTACACAACTTATACAACACATATTAGACATTTATAACATCTGTCTAACTATACAACTCAAGATATCACAAGATACAGACACAACGTAAACACAGCGGAGCCATTATATATCTACACGTTGAAGCCTCCTGCTCCAAATCTCCTCCAGAATTCGTCAAGCTAACCTGAATCCCTCGACTACTCATACATAATATGAGTACCCAAAAGTTTAATAAAACAGAAAATAAAAACTCGGGTCAGACAGGGGTATGGTGTGAGTAAATAGGTTAAAATTGCTTAACTTTAGAAAATCCTTTGAAAAGAAAATGTATCACGTAAGACTTCCCACACATAAACATGGAAAAGTTTTTACCTTACGCTAACCAAAACATTTGATAGGAAATCCAGTGATATTATAATAGCGTCTAGGGTTTTCAAGTAAATAAGAAATAGTCGAAATTGTTACATCTATTAAATTCCTGCTACTAGCCACAAAAGTGGGTAATACAATCAAAACCATAGGGTCTCATAGGAAGAATGAGTTTTCATCAATAGCAGGGCTACTAGGGTACCGCCCGTCACAGTACGTGGCCTAGATCACCGTACCGAGGAGCCACCCTAACTCCCCTGCAACACAAGACCGGGACCATCCCTTACTGGATAGTCTCGAGTAAGATCACCCCATGGTTGGCACGACCAACCACCCACTAAGCCGAAATAAAAAGGGACATTTAGACAGGGATGACCTTACTATGAAATGGATGCTACCCACCTAGCCTTGCTGCACCTCCCCTGTTTTAGCCATTCCCGGTTGATGAGGCTTGAGGCTGCGATTACCTTAATAGAACACATCTACCTTAGAATGCTCATCGTCCATCTGACGATGTTCTAAAAGCATTCAATCCATACAAGTTCGTTTCAGATTCGAACGAAACTGAAGGCACTATCTCATTGCACTCATTTCGGAATCACCCTCAGAGTCAACAACCATAGCCCTTGCACTTTGAATCACCAGCTCGAACCTGAAAGTACTATTTTCATCAAACTCATCTCGGAATCACCCTCAGAGTTATACTGACGAATAGTTCTTACACTTTGAGTCTTCACTAAGCTCTTCTCTTGGATTCACGACCTAACGTTTAATTTGGATCGATGTGGTTTTCGGATATCCAAATATGGAAACCCGATCCCGGTCTTACCGAAATCCAAACGCCATTTTAATGTCCAAGTTGTTTAAGGGTTTTAAACACTTTAAACTTATATACAGGATAACATAAATAGATAGATGAATCACATTATCATAATAGATAATTCATATCAACCAATTATCTCACAAAGCAGCACATATCACTTATCAGAGATATCTTACCCAAATCACGCAACATCATTCAAACATCCAATATTAGTCATCCAATATCAATCAATCCAATATTAATCCATTATTCCATAAGCAGGTTTGATTAACTCTTAATCAATTGGATTACCTTAATCCTTCTTCATTAATTAATTACAAATTAATTTATTAATCATCTCTTAATGATCTTCCTTAATTAATCTTCCTTGATTAATTATCCTTTAATTACATTCAAGTAATTAGCCTTTAATTCTTTAATTAATTCCACAAATTAATTATCCTTAACCATATACAGTAATTAACCTTTAATAACTATCATTAATTACAGTAATTAATGATCCTTCATTTGCTTCCCTTAATTAATCAACTATGATTATTTGCATTAATCCTCAATTAATTACAATTAACTAATCACACTTTAATTAATCACTTTTATTAATCAGTCTTGATTAATTCATTAATTATATTAACTAATGATCCTTATTAATTTAATTAACCCTTTAATAATTAATTTGTAATTAACCATCTTATTAATTAGTCTTAATTAATCATAAACAGTAATTAACAAACTTGTAATTACTCATCTTAATTAATTAACCTCTTAATTAATTATATTAATCCTTTAATTAATTATACTGATTAATTAATCTTTAGTCACTTCATTAAGAAATTATTAATTAATTAAATTAATTAATAATCCTTCATTAGTTACCTTATTGATTAATAATATTTTAATTAATTACATTTAGTAATTAATCTTAAATTAATCACATTTATTAATTAATTTATCACATTAATTATTTAATTAAAATTAACTAAGTAATTAACCCATAATTGCTTTCACAAATAATTATCCTCTAATTACTTTTGTTAGTTAATTACTCTCTTAATTAATTACCTTAACAAGTAATTAATCACATCATTAATTAACCTTAATTCTTTAATTAATTACTCTTAAATTAATTAACTTCAAATCAATTATATTAATTAATTCTTAAATTAATATCATCAAGTGATTAATCCTTAATCACTTCACTTAATTACTTCCATGAGAAATTTTCCACTATTACTTCCACAAGTAATTTCTCTAATTAATTACTTTAAGTAATTATACATCAATTACTTCATTAAGTAATTTTACTCAATTAATTATAAAGTGATTATCTTAAATTAATCAGACTAATTAATTAATCTAAAATTAATTACATTAATTAATTAACTAATTAATCATCACTTAATCTCTAATTAATTCATTAACTATCCATTAATTACTTTATTAAGTAATTATTCTTAATTACAAATAGTAATTAAGCTTAAATTTATTTTATTAATTAATTATTCTTAATTAATTTCTACTTAACTAATTAAGAATACACTTTGCATTTATATTAAATATTTACTCAAATCATTTACTTCATTAAAACCAATTTAAAAATCAATTTAAAATATGATTTTTACTTTTAAAATAAAACAATTCAAACACTTAATTAATATACTCAAATTTTTGAAAACCCTTTTCAATCATAGTTAATTGAATTAAACAAATATTAACCTTTGGAAACTCAGTTATCATATTCTTTAATCTTATCTATTTAAAAAATATACATTTGAAATATAGTTTAAACATTACTTAAAATTTACTTAAAAACTTTGATTTAATATTTTAAAATTGAAAATACTCCTTTTAAATTAAAATTCAAAATTTAATTAAGTTAATTACTTTCAAAAGCAATCATCTTAAACATTTTAAATTTGAAAATAAATTCAATTAACACTTTAATAGTTTGATCAACATTTATTTCAAAACAACAGGTTTTAGATTTTGTAAATTTATTTTCTTTTATAAAATTCATTTTATAATTTAAAGCTTGATTTTTATTTATTTCAAACAATAAGTTTGATTTGCAAACTTTATATCTTTTATAGTACTTAATCAGATAAGCATACGACCAAAAACTCGAGTTCGAACTTTACAACAACACGAGCCTGCGCCGAGACAAACTCCAGCCACCTCTACTTCTAGTCGACACCATAAAAACGCGAGAAACACTCGGAGACAACCTCGTCTTCCCCAACTCCATTTTTCCCAGTGCACAACTGTACACGCGTGTACGAGCGCGTCCAAACCACTCTCCTCCGACCATCTTCCTGATCATCGACCAACTAAACAAGACCTCGACAACCTGTCCCTCAACCCAGAATCAAATCGAAATTCGACCGTTAGCTCGAAAATCTGAAGCAACATAATCCCTAAAAACCCATCGCCTCTGATGATCGCGCCCACTAGAAACTCCAGTAAGCCTTCCAAACCACCGAAGCATCATCGCGCCACCTTCCCACAACACGCGAACACCTCCGGTCACGTATCGATGTCGTAAAACCCACTGGAACGACGGCTTCTTTAACAGGAAACTAAACCCTACTATGATCAATTCAGTTCAAATCGGCTATAGGAAAAATTCAAAAGTATTTTTCCCTTCATCAACATTACAAAAGCTAGCTTCGACCAAGAGTTCAACTCCAATCATCGAGTTGATCATCGGCAATTCATCAAATTGCTGAAACCGTTCAACTCAAAATTTCCAACAGATTATCGAACTAAAAATCATGAAATTAATGTTAAAATTCATGATTTCCCATCACGAATTCATTCATGCAATCCAAACTAAAATTTGAGTTTATTTATTTTTGACACAAATGTACATATTACTGTTATTTCAAAATTTTGAGATAAATATTAATTATAAATTATTGGAATATGTTTTTATAATGGTATTACACCAATTCAATCATCTTCCATTAGCAAATCAAAACTAAATATTGATTGTATGTTGAGATTTTGGATTAATTGAATGATCAAAACTTGTAAACGACAGAGCATATTTATACAGTCACCATACATACATATCATCTTTGTATACAAACATGCAATCATCTTCACAACACATTTGCAACTAAACTACTGTATAAATCATCACACATGTCTAGGTTTAATAACAGGTTCAAATCTGTTTTTAAAAGAAAAATTAACTCACCTTTTTGAAAAGGCAGAGAGCAGGTCTACATCTTTTTTTTTCAGGCTTTGAAATTTTTGTCTGGAAAATGGCTTTGATTGCTTTGCTGATGAAAACCTTTGCTGTTCTTCAATTTTAGTTGCAGTAGGTTTGGTTGATATGAAGAACTTGTTTGCAGATTTTAATTTCAGATTAGATTTTGCTTTTTGTTTCAAATTTCAGGTTTGAGAATAGTTTCTAGTTTGCTATTAAATTTGTGAAAGAATGAAGGAAGAAAAAGAAAAGAAATTGAGTCGAAGAAAATTTTGAATTGAAAGTGGAAAACAAGTTTCTCTTCAAACTATATTTTTTATATAAATTTAAACTCTAAATGGAAGAAAATATTGCCACTTGTTCATTAATTTAAACAAATGTCAAAAGCTAGCTTGAATGATTCACAAGTGTTAACCTTTTTTTTTATTAATTCATTTAAGTCACATACATGCATTTGTGAAGTATATTTATATGCATATGAAATGTTTTTATATAAATAAGCCTATGAATTTTAATAAATATACAAGTGTGATATTTTGTGAACATTTGTTTATAAATAGCTTATATTTTTAAATCAAATAAATGTATTATGTGTTTCCTTATAAATTGTGAAATATGAATTTGTATTCATATTTATGTAAAATGTGAATTTAGTAATTTATTTATTTATTACTTATGTATGTTTACAAACTACTCTAATTTAAGAGATTATTTAAAAAGAAAGTTTATTTATAACTTTGTTTATATACATAACCATTTTAATTTAAGCACTTTTAGAGAAAACAAAATAAAACTTTGATTAAATCTTATTTAAACTATCACATTTAAAAATAAATAATTATCTTATACTGTGAAAATAATTGAATTAATCTTAAATAAGCTTTTGAAAATATTAAATTTAAAACAATGCTTCAAATTACAATATATTCATACATATATATGTTATCAATAGATTATATAAAATTTCAAAACAACTTCAAATTATAACATATACATACATTTCTATTACAATTTGAAAATACATCTTTTATTTAAAACAAAAGATCTTCCTATTCATAATATATATATATATATATATATATATATATATCAAATATATATTTATAAATAGAATATAATTTTATTAGTTTTGAAAAATAATTCTTATCAATTTTAAATTGTTAGAAAGATATTGATCAATATTGCCAGATTAAATATTTATTAACCTTTAAAAGATTAAATTTACCAAATTAAATTAAAATCATAAAGGAAAATTATCAAATCAATTTAATTATTAATACAGATTATTAAATTGATATTACCTAAAATTCCAGGTCATCACATTCCTCCCCCCTTAAAAGAATTTCGTCCTCGAAATTTAAAAGCAAAGATAATTTAATAACCCAGCAAAGATTTTAATCTCAAACAGCAAGCATACCTATTATCCAGTTATTAACAACCATAGCAATCAATCAAACAAACAAACCCAACTAATTATCCTGACACTAACCAGGATAGATCTTACTAACACTATCTAGAGTTTCCCAAGTATAAACCACTGGGAGACTTGCTCTAAAGAAGCTCAACTAACTACACCACTATAATCCGGAGCTCGTCTCTTCTCTAGATCCACCAATCTGAACAGAACATCAAACTGTACTCAATTCTAGCTCAACTTCCAAAATCCAACTGAACTGCAGATTCTACAACCAATGATGAATCATACACGTACTCCCTCAGAGATACGTGAAATACAATGAATTCCAGCTATCCAAACTGGCAATTCAATCTTATAAACTAAAGAACTTATCCTATCAAAATCACAAATAAGAAATCCCAAATGCCTCAAAACTATCCATCCAATCTTATCCAATTACTACTCTTAACCAGAGAAATCTTAACAACAACGAAGTCTCCAACTTCGAATTCCAAACTCCTTATCTCATATCTGCATAACTCAACTGACAAACCCGGGCTGCCCATTTCCTTGATCAGCTCAACCTATGCTGATGCTTCCAAAAACAAATAGACCAAAGCAAATCAGTTTCTGGATCCTATCCAACAGAAAAGACTTCCAAGATCCGCCGAAATCCAGAACACAAGCTTTATTTCCTAAGAAATAGTAAACTGTACTTGCTTCCTTCATCGCACAGCGTTACCTCGCTTTCGCTGCACAACTCTGATCCTGAAATAGATGAAAATACTGTTGATGAACACGAGTACAAGCTTATCCAATATATCTGGGAAACTTTGTTCATCAAATTCATAAAATCTTAGTGACCCTCTAACTTGGTCACACATCCTTACAACAGAAATCCAACTCAAAAACTAGATCTGACCAACCTAAATTCCAAAAATTTCTAAGCTGCTACACCGAGTCTTCTTTCTCCAAGAACCATCCTACTACCAGGCTAACCACCAGTATCGCTTCTAGAACCAAATCGATATGGAACTCAACTCCAGATGCAGACAAACTTCTGATTACTTCAGTAGTTCCTACCTCCACATGAGAACCATCAGTCTCAAACAAAAGATTGCCCAAGATAAATTTCCATTAATCGCAAGTCACTTTTGCGATTCTACCTAGTTCGGATTCCAAAGAAACTGTCCTCTCTTTACCAACTAGAACAGTCTTAAGCTTTTCCAATAAGGTTAATTCTTCAAGAAAACTTTCACCATCTTCCCGGACTGCTGAAAGAAGAACACAAAGATTCCTGAACCGTCGGAGAAATGGACCACACTGCTGCTTCCAAACTAAACTCTACCTCGATGATACTGCAAAGCCAAAAAATCTTCTTGTCGGCTCACAAACACCTCCGAGCTGAAACTGCTACCACAGCTAACCAAAGACTTGTAATCCAAAGGCTCCTCGAACCCCAAAACCATCAACTAACTGCACACATGACTCCTCGAGATGGACAGACATCCCAAAAGAAACTCGGGCTCCAAACCAAGCATCAACATCTCGCTCTCCTTAAGGGATGATAATGAGACCATGCCGAAGCGAAGCAACTCATAGACCTTAGTCTCATATTCCAAAACAGCCAACCTCCTTGCTAGAGATCCAAATAACTTCTACATAGACGAATCTTCCCTGCGGCAGGTAAAGACCGCTCCTCAACTACTTCTATAACTACGTCAATGGAAAACATCTTTGGAATACCCATGGATTCTGCATCTCACCACGCAGTTGTCAAAATACCATCACTTGCTCCTTCACTTCCGTTAGATCCAAACTTACACTTCCAAGATGGACCCGAATCTTTAAAAGATTTCCTTCGAAGATCGGAGAAATCCTAACTCCAAGCTGCAAAGCTCACTCGAGACGGTATTAGGCCTACAGTCTCGACAAATACACATCCAACCTCAAATATATGGCCTCTTCCATTAGTGGTAGTCGTGTTACACACACACCACTTGCTCCATCTACCTTTCAAACTTATGTTGGGAAAACCCGAACAGATTACCCAACATATTAGGCAGATATATATATAGTTATATATAAAAATTACAAGTACGCTCTCTCAAGAAAGACACCACTCCAGAGCCTAGGTATTCGCTCAACCTAATGCTCTGATACCAACTATCATGACCCATCTTTCTATCTCCAGAAAAAGGCATAATGATTAAGAAAGAAAGGGATAGAAGAAGAAAAGATAAGAAAGAAGAAACTCAACAACAACACATACTCACAGCGGAACGAATGAAATATAATATATCACATAAAATATTACATAGTATCATATACATCAGAGTTACATAACTTATACAACACATATTAGACGATTATAACATTTGTCTAACTATACAACTCAAGATATCACAAGATACAGACACAACATAAACACAGCGGAGACATTATATATCTACACGCTGAAGCCTCCTACTCCAAATCTCCTCCAGCATTCGTCAAGCTAACCTGAATCTCTCGACTACTCATACATAATATGAGTACCCAAGATTTTAATAAAATAGAAAATAAACACTCGGGTCAGAAAGGGGTCTGGTGTGAGTAAACGGGTTAAAATTTCTTAACTTTAGAAAATCCTTTGAAAAGAAAAGGTATCACGTAAGACTTCCCACACATAAACATGGAAGAGTTTTTACCTTACGCTAACCAAAACATTTGATAGGAAATCCAGTGATATTATAATAGTGTCTAGGGTTTTCAAGTAAATAAGAAATAGCCGAAATTGTTACATCTATTAAACTCCAGCTACTAGCCATAAAAGTTGGTAATACAATCAAAACCGTTGGGTCTCGTAGGAAGAATGGGTTTCCATCAATGGCAGGGCTACTAGGGTACCGCCAGTCACAGTACGTGGCCTAGATCACCGTATCGGGGAGCCACCCTAACTCCCCTGCAACACAAGACCGGGACCATCCCTTACTGGACAGTCCCGAGTAAGATCACCCCGTGGTTGGCGCGACCAACCACCCACTAAGCCGAATTAAAAAGGGACATTTAGACAGGAATAACCTCACCCTGAAATGGGTGCTACCCACCTAGCCTTGCTGCACCTCCCCTAATTTAGCCATTCCTAGATGATGAGGCTTGAGGCTGCGACTACCTTAATAGAACACATCTATCTTAGAATGCTCATCGTCCACCTGACGATGTTCTAAAAGCATTCAATCCATAAAAGTTCGTTCTGGGTTTGAACGAAACCGAAGGCACTATCTCATTGCACTCATTTCGACGACCATAGCCCTTTCATTCTGAATCACCATCTCGAACCTGAAAGTACTATTTCCGTCAAACTCATCTCGGAATCACCCTCAGAGTTATACTGGCGAATAGTTCTTACACTTCGAGTCTTCACTAAGCTCTTCTCTTGGATTCACAACCTAACGTTTAATTTGGATCGATGTGGCTTTCGGATATCCAAATATGGAAACCCGATCCCGGTCTAACCGAAATCCAAACGCCATTTTAATGTCCAAGTTGTTTAAGGGTTTTAAACACTTTAAACTTATATATAGGATAACATAAACAAATACATGAATCACATTATCACAATAGATAATTCATATCAACCAATTATCTCACAAAGCATCACATATCACTTATCAGAGATATCACACCCAAATCATCCAACATCATTCAAACATCCAATATCAGTCATCCAACATCAATCAATCAAATATTAATCCTGTTGAATATGCGCTTATATGTTTTTGTTTGAGGATAATAAACATATATATTCATTTAAATGTATTTGGTAACGTACTATTTTGTTTTTCATAGATTAAATAAATATTTGTTGAATAAAATAAATTACACAGAATTTGAATTTGAATTCAAACAGAACAAGTTACACAGATTTTGAATTCAAACAGAAATTTTATTCAAACAAATATTTATTACAATCTTGAATAGTACAAATTCATGCTCTCACTATACATATACATTTTTGATTACATCACGATTACATCACAAATATTTTTACATTGACAACCTCACTACATATCACTCACACTCGTATTTTGTCTTCAACTGCATTCCAGTTTGAATCCAGCATCTGAGCAATCTGCAAAAATATTCACTAACGCAGTAAAATTGAAAAGGAAATAATTTTGCAATATAAAATGAAATATGATTTTTGAAAATATGGTTTGCCTCAGTTATTTGGGTTGTTCGTCATCATTCACACTTGAATTCATCACAAAGTCATGCACATAGATATTACAGGGACAGGTAATTATAAGTGGCTGCAATACACACGTGTACATTCATACACGTGTGCACTGCCTCGCCAACTCGTGTGCACAGCCAACAAGAGCAAGTGTGCAAGTGCAAATCCCAAAGACCACAAAGAAATCTCAAAAATCAACATGCAAAGCCATCAAGAATCAGTGCACAATGACAAGTATGGTAGTAAAACTCAAGCAAGTGCATAAGCAACATGGCAGCAGACCAAAGTGCAACCAGATGAACCAGTCAAGTCATCAAGTTCAAGTCAGACCACTGTAATAAAGGCAACATGTCCAGTTACAACTTCAACAAACAAGGTAATGCACTATGCAATGTACAACAAGTCCAGAAGCCCAAATATAATAGTGAATACAAGAACAAGTTGAGATGAACAATGCAAGAACAAAGTCGAACCAACAGCAACTGCATAGGAATGCAGTAACAAACAGAAGGAATGACCAGAACACAATGTGACAGCAAATGAATGCAATTCTAAGTGATATAACAACAGAGACCAAGTTCAAGGCAGTAGTGTACATGAATACAACTCGACTAAAAAAGCCATCAAGTATACATTACTGCAAGCTCAAGTGATAAAACATGTGTCTAGACAACAACACAATGAATACAACTAAAATAGATTTGAAGAAATGCATGTCACCAAGTTCAACAACATCAAAGACAAAACAAGTTCAGCTATGCAAATGAAACACAGTGGCAACACTGGAAGCACACGAGCTAATGAAGACTGCAATATCAAGTTCATATGCAAAGTGCAATAGAAGATACATGAATACCATTACAGTGATCTCAATATAGCAAAGACCAGAAGTACAGCAAGACCAAACTGCATAAGTGACCATGCAAACTGACTCGAACCAATACAGTGACAATATGCAGCACACCAGAGGTCTCAACAGGAAAATCAAGATCAACTAATCAAACAATGCATTCAAAGTGCAAACCGGTTCATGTATGCATCAGTGGCCCAACACAGAAACACAATGAAAATCAGAGAAAGGATGAAGACAACAAGAAGTGAATCAAGTGACACAGCAGTCTTTGAACAAGAAAACCAGTGACATGAATGCAGTGTACATGAATGCATCAATAAACCAAACTGCAAGACCTCAAGTGACATGGTGAAGCAGTATAAAACCAAAGTTACAAGCATACAAAATACTCAATGCATGTAATAATGTGCATAGGCCAGAAACAACAGCTCAATGCACATGAAACCAAAGGCCGAGCAATTGATATATGGTGATGTAGTCAACAACTACACAACTGCAAGTACAGGTTTCAATATAAAAGAAATAATTCCAGCCCAAAGTCAATGCCGAGAAATAATAAATGATCAGGTCAAAATAAAGCATGAATCACATGAACAAGTTCGAGCATTATAAAGAAACAAAGTACAAATGAACGAAGTTCAACAGTACAGAGAATTCGAATTCATGACAGTGAGTCAAATTCGTATCTTTGTTTTTTGAAATGGTCAGAGAATTAAAAAGGGAAAGATTCCGCCTTTTTATTCAAGAAGAATCGAACGCATGAAAATCAAAGTCGTGAGCAACAAGTTGAAATTATATTAGGAAAGCCGTGTGTATCAAGTTGTAATAAAATTAGGAAAGTGATGAAGTCTCGAATTCATATAAATACCAAACCCAAGTTCATCATCGGCCATTGAGTTAAATCGAGTTCAATCGAAGCAAGCAAACAAACGAGCAACAAAAGAAATTACATACCGAAATCATCAACA
The DNA here is from genome assembly GCA_030765085.1 of Allium cepa. NCBI lineage: Eukaryota > Viridiplantae > Streptophyta > Magnoliopsida > Asparagales > Amaryllidaceae > Allium > Allium cepa. The sequence goes on along the minus strand of CM060939.1, from coordinate 644,794,678 downwards.
ACTCGATCATCAGAGAACGAGCTAGCAACAAGCATCAATTATCAGAGAACAAGCGACGCAACAATCGATCATCAGAAATCGAAGACGAGCAAGAGCCGAAAGCCCTAATTTTCAAAAGAGCCAAAGCCCTTATTTCAGAAAGACAACGAAGTCACCATTATTCTCACAAGCAAAGGAACGGGCCAAGCAAAAGAAAAAGGAATGGGCAAATTCAATTGGGCCGGCATGTTAAAGGGGCTTTAGTTATTTAGGGTTTTAATTAAAGGGGTTTTCTTATTTTTTAATTGAGAAAAATTACACATTCAAGTCCGTATTTTAATTTTTGCTCCTGGTTGTATTTTTGAAGTTGTTTTTACTTTTCGAGTCAAAGAATTTGTAAATCACCACCTAGGGTTTAGGTAGTGTCAGATTTTCTAGTTAGAATTAGTTCAGTGAGCAGGGTGTGCGAGTTTGCAAAGCTCTATAGGCGGGAGCAGTGTTTGCGAGTAAGCGAAACTCTATAGGCGGGAGCAGGGTGTGCGAGTCTAGTAGAGTGTTTGTGTGCGGGAGCAAAAGGGTGTGCGAGTCTAGTAGAGTGTTTGTAAGCGTGATACTGTTTAATTCTAATAGAAATCTGGGAATGCAGCAGTAGACAGGGGTTGCCGAAGCTGGGTAAATTTTGTGTGTGATTTACTTTTCAGCATATTTATTTCAGCAGTTTATTTCTGTGTTTAAATCGAGAAAATTTGCTATAACCCTATTCACCCCCCCTCTAGGGTTAATCTAGATCCTACAAGTGGTATCAAAGCCTGGTATTTTATCTTTAACTCTAGAGTCATGAATTCATCAAATAATGCTTTTTCTGAGGGGAAATCTATTGTTAGGCCACCCATGTTTAACGGGAATGATTATGCTTATTGGAAAGTTAGGATGAGTATTTATCTTAGTTCCGTTGATTATGATGTTTGGGATATTATTGAAACTGGCTATAAATCTCCCACTATAACTGTTGGTGGTACTGAGATTCCTAAACCTAAGGATAGGTGGGATGCTAACGATAAGAGATTAAAAACTACAAATGCCAAAGCAATGAACGCTTTGATCTGTGCTCTTGATAAAAATGAATTTAATAGAATTTCTCATTGTACAACAGCACAGGAAATTTGGCACACTTTGGAGGTGACACACGAAGGAACTTCTCAAGTCAAGGTGTCTCGTCTAGCCCTATTCAGCAATGAATATGAAAACTTTGTGATGGACAAAGGCGAGAGCATAAAGGACATGTTTGGATGCTTTTCAACTTTGGTATACAACGCTAGAGCGCTTGGGAAGGTATTCACTGAGGTAGAGCTTGTGCGGAAGATACTTCGAGTCTTACCGATGAACTTTGAGGCAAAATTCACGGCAATCCAAGAATCAAAAGATTTGAGTAAACTAAGCATGGAGGAGTTGATTGGTAACTTGATGACATATGAGCTTGAGTTAAAAGAAAAGGAAGAACGCAACAACTCCGAACCAAAGAAGAAGACGATTGCCTTAAAGAGCAAAGAAGAAAGCGATGAAGAAGGAGAAGATCCAATTGAAGAGCTTGCAATGGCTGTCAATAATCTTAGAAAATGGTCGAGATTCAAGCCACGCAAGAAGAAAACAAGTCGTAATAGGCCAAAAGATTCTGACAATTCTGATAATGAACCGACGTGCTTTAACTGCAAGAAGCCCGGACACTTCATACAAAAATGATCACTTCTCAAAAACAACAAAGGAAAGAAAAAGACGAAGAAGGTATTTGCAGCGACTTGGGATGATGAAGAAGGAGAGGAAGTTTCGGATAGCAGCTCAGAGGAGGTTAACTTGTGTCTTATGGCGAAATCAGAATCAAAAGCAAGCTCTGAGGAATCTAGTGAGGAAGGTGAGTATTCCTATAGAGATCTTGTTTTTATGTGTCTTGATTTCACTAAAGTAGTTGATGCTCTTAAATCTAAAATTGAAAAACTGAAAACTGATAGGAGAGAACTTGCTCGTGAAAATTTTATGTTAGAAACTGAACTTGAAAATATTCAAAACCTAGAATGTAAAAGATGTAAAGTTTTAGATTCAGAATTGACAAGACTTAAGAATAACTCTGAGAATTTTGAAAAAGAAAACTTGAGTCTTAAGGAAATCATTGACACTAGGAAAAAGGATTTTATAAATCGATGCACCTCACTTGTCACTGAAAACACAACACTAAAAACCAAAGTCCAAAATCTTGAGAAATCTTTGAATAACTTTTCAAGAGGCGAAAAATCTTTCAACATGCTATTGGGAAATCAAATTTTTGCTAACAACAGAAAAGGACTATGTTTTGGGAAAACACAAGTTGAGGATAATGCAAAAGGGAAGAGTGTCTTTGATAGATGTGAAATAATTGGACATCGTGTTGAAAATTGTAGTCATAGGAACAAGAACACAAAATTTATACAAGTTTGGGTTCCTAAAAATTCTACAAACAAATTTCATGTCTATTGGAACAAGAATAAAAGGATTAAACAAGTTTGGGTTCCAAAGGGTTTGTTTATTCATAATGCTTTTTCCACTAACAATCATGGACCTAGAAATAGGTCACAAAAATCTTTCGTCGTGTAGGTATGGTGGCAGGCTAAGGAACAACAACGGTGTTCTCTGGATTTTGGCTGTTCCAGAAACACAACGGGCAACAAAGCAAAGTTCCTTAGCCTAGTATAAAGGTGACAGAATCACAATGGGCAATCACGAAAAATTATCGTAAAGGTAAAACAGGTGAAGGCGTACTTATCTGATCGATATATTAATTGTGATAATCTGCACCATATTCTGAATTAAATTGGCCAAAATTGTGATAATGATGTGATGATGACTTTAATTCTGACTTATTCTTAATTGATATGATTTTTCTTTTGACTTGTTCTTATTTATGTCCTTGATTTGTGCTTAAATGATGACCAATCCGATTTTCAACTTTGAACTAATCCATATAAATTTGTTTGGTCAAATGATGATATTTTATTGATCTTTGATTACTCATGCTACATGTAGATATATTTGTTTTGACATTTTGGTCATTGCTTGTAAATTTGCACGATTTCAAATTTCATGTAGGATTTTTAGAAATTGTTGAAACTTCAAGAAATTGTTTTTTGAAATAATTATGATGTTGATTGACTGTTGATTACTCATGAATATAACTGTTTATCCTACGGTTTCTGAAATTAACACTATGATATTTGTTTGAGTGTTAACATGGCTTCATTTCAAATTTCATTCTGAGATAGTTTGTTAATCTGGTCTTTGACATCCAACGAGTGAATATTGAGTGAAATTTAAATTCAGATGCAGATTACACTGGTAATATAGTTGATAGAAAAATTACTAGTGTAACGTGATTAATTTTTGAAACATTCATTTGCTACATCATTTTTCATAGAAAATATCTGCATATTTTTCATTTTAAATAATTTTCATTTAGCAGAATTTTTTCTCTCATATAACCCCTTCGAGAAAATAATTGTTTGACCATATTTTCAGATTAGTCATTTTTATTTGATTTTAAATGACAAATTTTGACTGATCCGACTCCCTACTAATTATCAAAGAGATAAATAGTGATTGAAAAAGTGATAAGTGTTGATATTTAACATACATTACTCAAGAGAGTATATTTGGAAAATTTCTTTAGGAATTAAAACAAGAATTATAAAACTTTTTGTTGGGTAAAGATTTCATGACCATTTCTATATCTATCATTATTTCTATCGACCATGGTTTATCAAATATTCAATATAGTTTGTCGATATGTGGTACTATAATCAGGAATCATTTGTTTTTCATGTCATATTTTTTTTAAAAATAAATAAATAAATATCCAAAGTATTCACTCTCATTTAAAAGTCCTCACGGTTATGCATGGGTGAATTACTTGGGTTTTTGATTATGTGCTTCCATGCTCATTTAAAAGTCCTTATGGTTATGCATGTATGGAACGCATATCAAAATTAATTGATTTAATAGACAAGTTGATTCTAATCTCATTTAAAAGTCCTCACGGTCATGCGTGGTTAGAAGATACTTGATTTCATTTTTAAAATTAAATTGGAATACTACTAATCTCATTTAAAAGTCCTAACGGTTATGCATGATTAGTAGATATTCAAATTTATGATATAAATGTACCACAAGTTGATACAATTGTATGATTTTATATTAGAACATCATTTCCATCATTCATTCTAAAAGTGGAATATGCGCCTAACAAGGGTAGTTATGGTTTTTGTTTGATTCTTATTGAAGCTTACTATTTATATTCAATTTGAGTTTAATGTTGGATTAATATTGATCACTTAATCTCTATTTTCTCTAACACTATTATTCTTTTGCTGATAACAAAAGGAGGAGAGAAAAGTTAAGATTTTGTCAAATAGAATCAAGCAAAGGTCAAATAATTTTCCATTTGCATCTAGGCTTATTTGAATATTTCTATTTGTATGCATATATGTAGGGGGAGCATCGTGTAGAGAGGAAGCATTTAAATAGGGGGAGCAATTAGAGTATATCATTGATCAAATACATTTAACACATGTACAAAATCTTAAATATATGTTTGTTATCATCAAAATGGGGAGATTGTTGAATATGCGCTTATATGTTTTTGTTTGATGATAATAAACATATATATTCATTTAAATGTATTTGGTAATGTACTATTTTGTTTTTCATAGATTAAATAAATATTTGTTGAATAAAATAAATTACACAGAATTTGAATTTGAATTCAAACAGAACAAGTTACACAGATTTTGAATTCAAACAGAAATTTTATTCAAACAAATATTTATTACAATCTTGAATAGTACAAATTCATGCTCTCACTATACATATACATTTTTGATTACATCACGATTACATCACAAATATTTTTACATTGATAACCTCACTACATATCACTCACACTCGTATTTTGTCTTCAACTGCATTCCAGTTTGAATCCAGCATCTGAGCAATCTGCAAAAATATTCACTAACGCAGTAAAATTGAAAATGAAATATTTTTGTAATATAAAATGAAATATGGTTTTTGAAAATATGGTTTGCCTCAGTTATTTGGGTTGTTCGTCATCATTCACACTTGAATTCATCACAAAGTCATGCACATAGATATTACAGGGACATGTAATCATAAGTGGCTGCAATACACACGTGTACATTCATACACGTGTGCACTGCCTCGCCAACTCGTGTGCGCAGCCAACAAGAGCAAGTGTGCAAGTGCAAATCCCAAAGACCACAAAGAAATCTCAAAAATCAACATGCAAAGCCATCAAGAATCAGTGCACAATGACAAGTATGGTAGTAAAACTCAAGTAAGTGCACAAGCAACATGGCAGCAGACCAAAGTGCAACCAGACGAACCAGTCAAGTCATCAAGTTCAAGTCAGACCACTGTAATAAAGGCAACATGTCCAGTTACAACTTCAACAAACAAGGCAATGCACTATGCAATGTACAACAAGCCCAGAAGCCCAAATATAACAGTGAATACAAGAACAAGTTGAGATGAACAATGCAAGAACAAAGTCGAACCAACAGCAACTGCATAGGAATGCAGTAGCAAACAGAAGGAATGACCAGAACACAATGTGACAGCAAATGAATGCAATTCGAAGTGATATAACAACATAGACCAAGTTCAAGGCAGTAGTGTACATGAATACAACTCGACTACAAAAGCCATCAAGTATACATTACTGCAAGCTTAAGTGATAAAACACGTGTCTAGACAACAACACAATGAATACAACTAAAAGCAGATTTGAAGAAATGCATGTCACCAAGTTCAACAACATCAAATACAACACAAGTTCAGCTATGCAAATGAAACACAGTGGCAACACTGGAAGCACACGAGCTAATGAAGACTGCAATATCAAGTTCATATGCAAAGTGCAATAGCAGATACATGAATACCATTACAGTGATCTCTATATAGCAAAGACCAGAAGTACAGCAAGACCAAACTGCATAAGTGACCATGCAAACTGACTCGAACCAATACAGTGACAATATGCAGCATACCAGAGGTCTCAACAGGAAAATCAAGATCAACTAATCAAACAATGCATTCAAAGTGCAAACCAGTTCATGTATTCATCAGTGGCCTAACACAGAAACACAATGAAAATTAGAGAAAGGATGAAGACAACATGAAGTGAATCAAGTGACACAGCAGTCTTTGAACAAGAAAACCAGTGACATGAATGCAGTGTACATGAATGCATCAATAAACCAAACTGCAAGACCTCAAGTGACATGGTGAAGCAGTATAAAACCAAAGTTACAAGCATACAAAATACTCAATGCATGCAACAATGTGCACAGGCCAGAAACAACAGCTCAATGCACATGAAACCAAAGGCCGAGCAATTGATATATGGTGATGTAGTCAACAACTACACAACTGCAAGTACAGGTTTCAATATCAAAGAAACAATTCCAGCCCAAAGTCAGTGCCGAGAAACAATAATTGATCAGGTCAAAATAAAGCATGAATCACATGAACAAGTTCGAGCATTATAAAGAAACAAAGTACAAATGAACGAAGTTCAACAGTACAGAGAATTCGAATTCATGACAGTGAGTCAAATTCGTATCTTTGTTTTTTGAAATGGTCAGAGATTAAAAAGGGAAAGTTTCTGCCTTTTTATTCAAGAAGAATCGAACGCATGAAAATCAAAGCCGTGAGCAACAAGTTGAAATTATATCAGGAAAGCCGTGTGTATCAAGTTGTAATAAAATTAGGAAAGTGATGAAGTCTCGAATTCATATAAATACCAAACCCAAGTTCATCACCGGCCATTGAGTTAAATCGAGTTCAATCGAAGCAAGCAAACAAACGAGCAACAAAAGAAATTACATACCGAAATCATCAACAACTCGATCATCAGAAAACGAGCTAGCAACGAGCATCAATTATCAGAGAACAAGCGACACAACAATCGATCATCAGAAATCGAGGACGAGCAAGAGCCGAAAGCCCTAATTTTCAAAAGAGCCAAAGCCCTAATTTCAGAAAGACAACGTAGTCACCATTATTCTCACAAGCAATGGAACGGGCCAAGCAAAAGAAAAAGGAATGGGCAAATTCAATTGGGCCGGCGTGTTAAAGGGGCTTTAGTTATTTAGGGTTTTAATTAAAGGGGTTTTCTTATTTTTTAATTGAGCAAAAATTACGCATTCAAGTCCGTATTTTAATTTTTGCTCCTGGTTGTATTTTTGAAGTTGTTTTTCTTTTCGAGTCAAAGAATTTGTAAATCACCACCTAGGGTTTAGGTAGTGTCAGATTGTCTAGTTAGAATTAGTTCAATGAGCAGGGTGTGCGAGTTTGCAAAGCTCTATAGGCGGGAGCAGTGTTTGCAAGTAAGCGAAACTCTATAGGCGGGAGCAGGGTGTGCGAGTCTAGTAGAGTATTTGTGAGCGGGAGCAAAAGGGTCTGCGAGTCTAGTAGAGTGTTTGTAAGCGTGATACTGTTTAATTCTAATAGAAATCTGGGAATGCAACAGTAGGCAGGGGTTGCCGAAGCTGGATAAATTTTGTGTGTGATTTACTTTTCAGCATATTTATTTCTGTGTTTAAATCGAGAAAATTTGCTATAACCCTATTCACCCCCCCTCTAGGGTTAATCTAGATCCTACAAATCCATCATTCCATAAGCAGGTTTGATTAACTCTTAATCAATTAGATTACCTTAATCCTTCTTCATTAATTAATTACAGATTAATTTATTAATCATCTCTTAATGATCTTCCTTAATTAATTTTTCTTGATTAATTATCCTTTAATTACATTCAAGTAATTAGCCTCTAATTCTTTAATTAATTCCACAAATTAATTATCCTTAACCATATACAGTAATTAACCTTTAATGAATATCGTTAATTACAGTAATTAATGATCCTTCATTTGCTTCCCTTAATTAATCAACTATGATTATTTGCATTAATCCTCAATTAATTACAATTAACTAATCACACTTTAATTAATCACTTTTATTAATCAGTCTTGATTAATTCATTAATTATATTAACTAATGATCCTTATTAATTAATTAACCTTTCAATAATTAATTTGTAATTAACCATCTTATTAATTAGTCTTAATTAATCACAAACCGTAATTAACAAACTTGTAATTACTTATCTTAATTAATTAACTTCTTAATTAATTATATTAATCCTTTGATTAATTATACTGATTAATTAATCTTTAACTACTTCATTAAGAAATTATTAATTAATTAAATTAATTAATAATCCTCCATTAATTACCTTATTGATTAATCATATTTTAATTAATTACATCTAGTATTTAATCTTAAATTAATCACATTGATGAATTAATTTATCACATTAATTATTTAATTAAAATTAACTAAGTAATTAACCCATAATTGCTTTCATAAGTAATTATCCTCTAATTACTTTCGTTAGTTAATTACTCTCTTAATTAATTACCTTAACAAGTAATTAATCCTATCATTAATTAACCTTAATTCTTTAATTAATTACTCTTAAATTAATTAGCTTCAAATCAATTATATTAATTAATTCTTAAATTAATATCATCAAGTGATTAACCCTTAATTATTTCACTTAATTACTTCCATGAGAAATTTTCCACTAATTACTTTCATAAGTAATTTCTCTAATTAATTACTTTAAGTAATTATACATCAATTACTTCATTAAGTAATTTTACTCAATTAGTTATAAAATGATTATCTTAAATTAATCAAACTAATTAGTTAATCTAAAATTAATTACATTAATTAATTAACTAATTAATCATCACTTAATCTCTAACTAATTCATTACTATCCACAGATTACTTTATCAAGTAATTATTCTTAATTACAAGTAGTAATTAAGCTTAAATTTATTTTATTAATTAATTATTCTTAATTAATTTCTACTTAACTAATTAAGAATAAACTTTGCATTTATATTAAATATTTACTCAAATGATTTACTTCATTAAAACCAATTTAAAATCAATTTAAAATATGATTTTTACTTTTAAATAAAACAATTTAAACACTTAATTAATATACTCAATTTTTTTGAAATTCAATCATATTTAATTGAATTAAACAAATATTAATCTTTGGAAACTCAATTATCATATTCTTTAATATTATCTATTTAAAAAATATAAATTTGAAATAAAGTTTAAACATTACTTAAAATTTACTTAAAAACTTTGGTTTAATATTTTAAAATTGAAAATACTCCTTTTAAATTAAAATTCAAAATTTAATTAAGTTAATTACTTTTAAAAGCAATAATCTTAAACATTTTAAATTTGAAAATTAATTCAATTAACACTTTAATAGTTTGATTAACATTTATTTCAAAACAACAAGTTTTAAATTTTGTAAATTTATTTTCTTTTATAAAACTCGTTTTATAATTTAAAGCTTGATTTTTGTTTATTTCAAACAATAAGTTTGATTTGCAAACTTTATATCTTTTATAGTACTTAATCAGATAAGCATACGACCAAAAACTCGAGTTCGAACTTTACAACAACACGAGCCTGCGCCGAGACAAACTCCAGCCTCCTCTACTTCGAGTCGACACCATGAAAACGCGAGAAACACTCCGAGACAGCCTCGTCTTCCCCAACTCCATTTTTCCCAGTGCACAACCGTACACGCGTGTACATGCATGTCCAAACCACCTCCTCCGACCATCTTCCTGATCGTCGACCAACCATACAAGACCTCAACAACCTGTCCCTCAACCCAGAATCAAAAATCCGAACTCAAATCGAAATTCGACCCTTAGCTCAAAAATCTGAAGCAACATAATCCCCAAAAACCCATCGCCTCTAATGATCGCGCCCACCGAAAACTCTAGTAACCCCTCCAAATCACCGAAGCATCATTGCGCCACCTTCCCACAACACGCGAACACCTCCGGTCACGTATCGATGCCGCAAAACCCATTGGAGCGATGACTTCTCTAACAGGAAACTAAACCTTACTACGATCAGTTCATATCAAATCGGCCATAGGAAAAATTCAAAAGTATTTTTCCCTTCATCAATATTACAAAAGCTAGCTTCGACCAAGAATTCAACTCCAATCACCAAGTTGATCATCGGCAATTCTTCAAGTTGCCGAAACCGTTTAACTCAAAATTTCCAATAGATTATCGAATTAAAAATCATGAAATTAGTGTTAAAATTCATGTTTCCCATCACGAATTCATTCATGCAATCCAAACTAAAATTTGAGTTTATTGATTTTTGACACAAATGTACATATTACCGTTGTTTCAAAAATTTGAGATAAATATTAATTATGAATTACTGGAATATGTTTTTATAATGGTATTACACCAATTCAATCATCTTCCATTCGCAAATTAAAACTAAATATTGACTGTATGTTGAGATTTTGGATTAACTGAATGATCAAAACCTATAAACAACAGAGCATATTTATACAGTCACCATACATACATATCATCTTTGTATACAAACATGCAATCATCTTCACAACACATTTGCAACTAAACTACTGTATAAATCATCATACATGTCTAGGTTTAATAACAGGTTCAAATCTGTTTTTAAAATGAAGATTTACTCACCTTTTTGAAAAGGCAGAGAGCAGGTCTACATCTTTTTTTTTCAGGCTTTGAAATTTTTGTCTGGAAAATGCCTTTGATTGCTTTGCTGATGAAAACCTTTGCATGCTCATAAATCTTTGATTTAAGTGTTGAAACTGATGTTGTTCTTCCATTTTAGTCGCAGTAGGTTTAGTTGATATGAAGAACTTGTTTGTAGATTTTAATTTCAGATTTGATTTTGCTTTTGATTTCAAATTTCAGGTTTGAGAATAGTTTCTGGTTTGCTATTAAATTTCTGAAAGAATGAAGGAAGAAAAAGAAAAGAAATTGAGAAGAAGAAAATTTTGAATTGAAAGTGGAAAACAAGTTTCTCTTCAAACTATATGTTTTTTATAAATTTAAACTCTAAATGGAAGAAAATGTTGCCACTTGTTCATTAGTTTAAACAGATGTCAAAAGCTAGCTTGAATGATTCACAAGTGTTAACCTTTTTTTATTAATTCATTTAAGTCACATACATGCATTTATGAAGTATATTTATATGCATATGAAATGTTTTTATATAAATAAGCCTTTGAATTTTAATAAATATACAAGTGTGATATTTTGTAAACATTTGTTTATAAATAGCTTATATTTTTAAATCAAATAAGTATTATGTGTTTCCTTATAAATTGTGAAATAGGAATTTGTACTCATATTTATGTAAAATGTGAATTTAGTAATTTATTTATTTATTACGTATGTTTACAAACTATTCTAATTTAAGAGATTATTTTAAAAAGAAAGTTTATTTATAACTTTATATATATACATAACCATTTTAATTTAAGCACTTTTAAAGAAAACAAAATAAAACTTTGATTAAATCTTATATAAACTATCATATTTAAAAATAAATAATTATCTTATACTGTGGAAATAATTGAATTAATCTTAAATTAGCTTTTGAAAAATATTAAATTTAAAACAAAGCTTCAAAATACAATATATTCATATATATATATATATTATAAATAGATTATATTAAATTTCAAAACAACTTCAAATTATAACATATACATACATATATATTGCAATTTGAAAATACATCTTTTATTTAAAACAAAAGATCTTCCTATTCACAATATATATATATATATATATATCAAATATATATATATTATAAATAGAATATAATTTTATTAGTTTTGAAAAATAATTCTTATCGATTTTAAATTGTTAGAAAGATACTGATCAATATTGCCAGATTAAATATTTATTGACCTTTGAAAGATTAAATTTACCAAATTAAATTAAAATTATAAAGGAAAATTATCAAATCAATTTAATTATTAATACACATTATTAAATTGATATTGGCTAAAATTCCGGATTGTCACACTTGAAGGAAAGCCATTTATTAAAACTGAAGATGTTGTTTAGATGGAGAACTGGTTGCTGCATTATGAGAGGATCTTTGCAGACTTGGGGCTCAACGATGAGCAAAAGAGGAAGCTTGCATCAAGATAGCTTCAGGGATCAGCTTTATTCTGGTGGAATAGTGTGGTAGTTAGAGTGAATGAAGAAACGATGACGTGGGTTGAGTTTAATAGGAGGTTCGAGGAGAGGTTCATGTCTGTGATGACAAAGTCTACCTTGATTAGAAAGTTTGTTGAATTGGAACAGGGGGAGATGACTGTGTTGAAGTATGCTGAAAGGTTTGATGAGTTGGCTAGGTATGGATATGCCACAGTGGATGCTGTGATGAAAGGAAATGAGACATTCATAAGGGGGTGAAGCTTGAGTTGGCAAGGGCAACATTACCTCATATTAGGGATTCTTGTGATGTTGTAGTAGAGATAGCATTGAGACATGAGAAGATACTTGCTTCTCTGGAGAGGAATAAGGCAAATGAGGTCCAGGTAGGGTAGGGTCAGGAAAGGATGTTCTTTCATAAGATGGGTGCTCATAGAGGTGGAGTCGTGAAGAAAGGAAAGTCGGAGGTTGTTTGCTTCAAGTTTGATAAGAAGAGACATTTTGCTAATGAATGTCGTATTGGAAAGGCGAAGGAAGTGATTGGGAAGAAGAATATTAGATGCTTCAACTACGATCAGATTGATCATTACAAGAACCAGTGCAAAGGGCCTGCTACGGATGGAAGGGGCGAAGTAGCTGCAGTGGAGCTAGTTACTTCGAGGCCAACATTAGAGGAAAAAGGAAAAGCAACATTGGGAGGTACACTTCAGATCCATGATATGTCTGTTAACATTCTATTTGATACCAGTGAATCGCATTCTTTTGTAACTCATTTTTCGGTAGCTAAGCTTAACCTAGAACCCTCATACTTAGTTACTTCCTTAAGGGTTGCAAATCCGATAGGAGGGTATGCGACGTATGGAATGAAGTGTGACCACTCAGGTTTTGATTTGTTAGGTCATACCTTTGTTTGCGGTTTGCGTGTATTTGACTTTGCAGAGTTCGGAATTATTTTGGGTGTGGATTGGTTAAGTAAGTACGATGCTAGCATATTTGACCATGATAGAAAAATATCATGAAAATATTAATTACACACGTTGACTATAGTGATCGGATTGTATATACCGTAGGAAGCCCCAGTTGTGAAATGAATGCATTATTGGGTATTGTGGAGTTAGAGGACGAGTTGAATCGAGTTTTCATGGTTAGAGAATTCATAGATGTCTTCGAGCTGGTAAGCCATTGAGTTCGAATAGATTTGGTGCCTGGAGAAGAACCAGTGAGTAGGCCACCAAGCAGGATGACTCCTACCGAGATGAGGGAATTGAAGGAGTAGTTGTTAGATTTGAAAGGCAAGAATTTTATCAGGCTAAGTAGTTCACCTTGGGGAGCACCCGTAGTGTTTGCCAAGAAGCTGGACGGATCGTTGAGGTTATGAATCGATTATCGTAAGTTGAATGAAAAGAAGATAAAGAATCGATATATGTTGCCTAGAATTGATGATTTGTTTGATCTGGAGCCAAGGTATTTTCTAAGTTGGATTTCACAACAGGTTTCCATCAGCTTAGACTAGCATAGAATAGTATTCCTTTGACGTCGTTTAGAACTAGATATGATTGTATGAATGGTTAGCGATGCCTTTGGACTAATTAATGCACCAGCATTTTTTTGGACTTGATGAACTGAATCTTCTAAAAGCACTTAGATAGGTTCATGTTGGTTTTTATAATGATATTTTGATATACTCTAAGGATGAAAGGGAACATGAAGTTCATCTTGGAGTGGTGCTTGAGACGCCGGGACAAAATTAGTTGAAGGCAAAGTTTTCGAAGTGTCATTTCTGAAAGAAGGAAGCGAAGTATCTTGGTCATGCAGTCTTAGAGAAAGGGTTGTATATAGATCCGACTAAGATTAAAGCAATAAATAATTAGAAGAGTCCCGAGACAGTGATTGAGGTAAAGAGTTTTCTTGGAATTACTTGATATTATAGGAGGTTCATCAAAGATTTTTCATGAATAGTAGCACCAATGACTAAGCTAACACGAAAGGATGTGAAGTTTGTCTGGATCGATAAGTGTGGGGAAGCATTCCAGAAGCTAAAACACTTGTTGGCTAATGCACCTGTATTGGTCATTCCAGAAGGTAATTAGGATTTGGTAGTATATATAGATGCGTATGGAACTGGATTAGGAGATGTGTTAATGTAGAGAGGTAAATTGATTACCTATGCTTCTCGAAAGTTTAGACTACATGAAGTTAGATATCCTACGCATGATTTGGAACCGACTGTAGTGATTTTTGCATTGAAAGTGTGGAGATATTACCTTTTGAGAGAGAGGTCTGAGCTTTGTACGGATTATATGTCGTTGAAGTATTTGTCCTCTCATAAGGAGCTGAACATAAGATAGTGGAATTTATAGCTGCATATGACTTTGGTATTGAACACACACTAGGGAAAGGCATTAAGATCGTGGGCACACTTAGCAAAAAGCATAAGAATGCAGTGTTGGCGACGATAATTGAGTGGAAAGACTTGGAAGAGTTGACAACATGTAGAGTACCGTGGAGATCCGAAGCTAGATCTAGTAAGGAAATTGCTATGTTTTGTTTAAAAGTTCAACCAGCAGTGATTGAAAAGATTGCGTTTAAACAGATGGAGGATTCGATATTAGTTGAATGGATCAAGAAGTTAAGGGAAGGAACGGAGGGCGATAACTTGAAGAATTTTAGTCTTAACCAGAATGGGTGGTTGTGAAATAAAGGAAGGTTGTGTGTTCCGAATATGGGAAGCATTAGGAAGGAAGTTTTGGAGGAATGCCAACGTTCGAAGTTCACTATTCATCCAGGAGGCACTAAGATGAATCATGACATGAAGAGGAGTTTCTTTTGGGAAGGTATAAAGAGGGATGTAAGCTTTTGGGTAAAGCAGTGTCTGAACTGCCAATAGGTAAAAGCCAAACATCAGAAGCCAAGTGGGTTGCTTTAGCCATTGAATATTCCGGTATGAAAGTGGGATTCTATTTCTATGGATTTTACAAATGTGTTACCAAGGTCTAATAGTGGAAATGAAAGTATATGGGCCATAGTGGACAGATTAACCAAGAATGCCCATTTCATTCCAGTTTAGGAAACTAGGACGACACTTGTTCTAGCTAAGTTATCTATGAAAATGTAGTTAGACTGCATGGAATTCCTATTAACATAGTAAGTGATAGAGATTCCTTGTTCACTCGTGAGTTCTGGAAGAGTCTACATGAGATTTTAGGAACCACACTCAAGATGAGTAACGCTTAATATCCATAGACCGATGAGCAAACAGAAAGGGTTAATTAAGTCTTGGAGGATCTGTTAAAAGCTTGTGTGATAGATTTTGGAGGATCATGGAAAGACCATCTACACTTAGTCGAGTTTTCATATAACAAAAGTAACCAGGCTAGTATAGGATAACACCATTTGATGCTTGGTATGTAAGGCCATGCATATCTCCAGTTTGTTGATTAGAGACCGGGGATAAGTTGATTCTTGGTCTAGATTTGGTTAGAGAAGCTGCACAGAAGATTGAGTTAATTTGAGCTACAATGAAGGATACTCAATCTAGGCAAAAGAATTATGCAGATAGAAGATAGTAAGACCTAGAGTTCTCAATTAAAGATCCTGTGTTTGTTAAGGTAACACTGATGAAGGATGTGATTAGATTCAAAAAATCAGGACCGAGATTCGTTGGACCATTTCCTATTGTAGAGAGCATCTGGAAACTCGCATATTGATTAAGTTTACCGAATAGTTTGGTAGGAGTCCATGATATTTTCTATGTTTCTCATCTAATGAAGTGCATCAAAGACCCTGAGTCTATTATAGCACCGACTATGTTAGATGACTTGGTAGTAGAACCAGACTTGACTATAGTTAGAAAGCCAGTTTGGATAGTTGCAAGAGATGAGTAGAGGCTTAGAAACAAGACAGCCAAATTAGTGAAAGTTCAACGGAGCGACGATGAGAGTGACTGTACTTGTGAGACCGAAAGAAGGATTAGAGACGCTTATCCTAGTTTGTTTGATGGTATATTTTACCTTTGTGATTGATTTATTGTATATCTTATCGTAATTTCAAGGACAAAATTCTTTAAGGAGGGGAGTCTGTAATGAACCTAATTTTTAGCAACATTATTTAGGACATTTATTTAGCTAAATTAAATAATGTGATGATTAGAGGATTAGATTTGTGATTAATAAGGGGTAGCCATGCTATGTTAATAAATGAACTAAAGATGAGTTAAAGGGTAAAATAGGAATGGGACATAACCATATACCATAAAACTTTATGTATGCCATACTGCACATTCCTTTCATAATTCAAAATTTAAAATAAAGGCCAGCCACCACTGGAAGATAAAGGAGGAAGAAAAGCTAAAGGAAGAAGCAATGCAACATCGAACCATCGAAATCTCAAACTCCTTAATCTCAAAGCTAATGTGAATAATGACTACATCTGATATTTTTCTTGTTTTTGGTTTTGTGGTGAAATATGTATTATTTTGCAAAGTTATTTGCCATGTTTTTTATTATAGAAATGGAGATATATGCATGTTGATGATTTATGATAATTCGTATAGGTTTTATGATATGTTTTAGGTTGAAAAACCTATTATATGGCATCCAAATGCCTAGCAATTTTAGATTTAGATCAGAAATGATATTTTAGAGATGGGTTTTAATTTTTAACATTTTCTAAATTAATCTGGATATATTATTAATTTTCTAGTTAAGAAAATGATTATTGGGGTTTAAAATTATTTATGGCTAAATAATGTATGCCTTAGGTCTGAAATTTTTATATGTTGGAAAACATATTAAAAATAATTTACAAATTTTTTTATAGAATTTTCCGTGTTTTAATGAATATATAAAATTATTTAAGGTATGAGACTTAAATATTTTATATATCTATAAAAGGAGAAGGGGTATTTGGTAAATAAATTAAATCGTTTATTTCTAAAATATTAGCAGCATTTTTAGAAAAGAAATTAGCAGCCAATAATATTTTGACAAAAAGAGCAAGGTATTTGAAAAGATTACTTTAGAAAGCTAAAAATCAATTTAAACATGCTTTTTACATTTTTCGCCATTTTTGGCACCCTTCTTTCGACGCCTTACTTCCGCCTCCTTCTCAGTCGAAACCAATGCATCCGGTATTAATACTTGGTACGTAGCGATTTGGACTAAGGCGGAAGGTATGAAGTTGAAGTATGGGGTTCCGAAGGGATCGAACAGTGTCTTCGATTTTAAAAGAGAATGCGCCTTCTTTGCTTTCAACTTAATTAGCTTTTGACTGAATTGAATGTTTTAAAGGAAAGGTTTCAAAATGGGTTGCACCTTTGTTTTAAGAAAATTCTTTCGAAGGGGTCGAACCCCTAGCTACCGCTTTCTACCTTTCGAAGCAAATGGTTTCGGAAGGTATATTTGTTTTAAAATCCAAGCCACTTCTCCAAAGCTTTCGAAGGGTTGGTTTCGACACCATCGCTTCTTTACTTGGTAAATGCTTTCGAAAGAATGCTTTTGACTTAAATGTTTTATTACCCTTTTGTTCAGTTGAAGGTGGAACCCAAAGGTTTCAAAGAAGATAGTTTTAAAAGGTTTCGAAAGGTTTTCCACATATTTTACTTGAACCCAAATGGTTTCAAAAGGTTTGGTCTTTTAATGCCTTTGAAAGGTTTTAATGAAGGTTTCGAAGGGGAGATTCCCCAATGATTTCGAAAGGTTTGAAATGATAGGTTTTCCAATGTTTTCGAAAGACAATGTTTAAATGTTTTAAAGGTAAGGTGTCTAAGGTTTTATAGCTTTCGAGGGTAAGGTTTTTCAATGGTTTCGAAAAGTATATATGAATTGTTTGGAGAGGAATGTTTTGGCCTTTCGGCCTTGATTATAAAGGGTTTGCTTGGTTTCAAAAGGGATACATTCAATGGGATTGATAGGGGTACTTTCAAAGGTTTAAAATGTTTTCATCAACAAAGATTTGTATAAAGTATATACCTAACACGACAAAGTAGTTTGAGTAAAGCATCGAATTTATTTTCCTTGTTTAAAATATGATTTAAAGGTTTAAATCAATTTGAGAAGAAAAGGTTTTTAAGGAAAATTCAAGGGAAGATTACCCTAAGTAAAATGACTCGGACCTTTGTATACTAGATGAGACTGGTATAGGATCATGTCATATAAATTAGCTATTAGCCCCTAGCTAATTTAGTTCAAAATCCGTTGTGTAGGGGTTTGTCATAGGCAAAACTAAAATGATGTTACACACAGAAATGAATATATTTGTACAGAGATAGGTTATTGGTGAGCCGTGAAACCATTAGGATTAGTTGACCTAAAGAAAATAAGTTAGGGACAGATCATCCAAAGAAGGAGTATCTAACAGATGTTGGATTATTTATTTGTATTATCTTGTAGGCCCAAGTTAGCTAAATGTTGGTATTTAGCCAAACAAAACTATTATGTTCATACAAACAGTCCATTGTTATCTTATATGTATGTTTACATGATTATGCTTTACAGTTTTAACCTGTTTTGGTTGTAGAATTATGATTTGCAAAAAATATGTTTTAAAAGGATATTAGTGAGGGAAAATCCATTCCGCTAAGCGGCATGGTCTCACTTAATATCGAATAATCGAGATGTATAATATTATTCACACCAGGCTTCATGTCTGACTCAAAGTTTATGTTTTCCCTGAAACTCTTTGGTGCTTAAAGTTGTTTTGAGTAGGCCAAGGATTGAGGATTTATAAGTTTTAGTAGTTTGACGAATAAAGCTTCCGAGGACGAACATAAGGGTGATGGATAGCTATATAGGAGTTGTTTTGTTTGTTTTATTTCGTTTTGTTGTATTAAGTCAGCTATGACTGTTTAGTACTCTGGTAATCTAAGAGGGTATCATTATTTGTCTCTTGGTGTATTTTGTAATAATTATATTTGATCTGAACCTTGGAAACGATTGGATTATGTAATGGAATATAAAACATGTTGTGTGAAATGCAATCGGAAAAGTTGTTTTTGAAATCTGTGTTTTTATTTCATATTCACATGCTTCTGATTTTATGGATACAATTAACGTTACCGTATTTGGTCATTAAAAGTTAATACCGCGGACGACTGAAGCACCTATAATGCTTAGCTTTAGGCCTCCAAATAGGGGATGCTATATTACCTTAAACCCATAAACGAATCAAAAACACACAAATTAAACCTTGTTTTGCAATTTACATGTGTTGAAACTTCTAGATTGCTTGAAAATTTTAAGAAAAAAAATCGTGCATGGGAAAGCAGTAACGGTGGTGGCGGTAATCACCGTGGAGAAGAGAATGTGATTGTCCCATTTGGATACAAGCCTAGAATAGAAGAGCTACTTGAAGGCGTTGAAAATGCCGACAAGGAGGGTAGAAGCGAAGGCAGTCATAAAGGTCAAAGGGTTGGAAGCCACCAAAGCAGTCGAGCTGGCCTGAGTCATAAGAGAATGGGGAAAGTTTCTAGAGGAGTTGCTGAGCTGAATGGTTTTGAGTATCAAAACTTACATGCGCATAAGATTTTTATAGGTTTTTGGGTACTTCCAATGGAGAAGTAGATGCCAATACGTAGGCCGGCTTGGCTGTAAGTATCTTTTTTATCTGTTATAGTTAAAATAAATTATCATTTTATTATATATATTTAGGGTTTCATTTAACTAAAACAGTCACAGAATATTCGTTTCCTTTTTTCATTGGCTAATACCCTAAAATACTTTTACAAGCATTTGGCAAATATTCCTACAGTTGTAGCATTTCTGCATGAGTTTGGATTTCTACATTTCTTAGGTAATTTAATCAATCGTTTTATTTAAAAAATATTCCTTCAATTTATTATAGTTAATTTAACTTGTTATGTAATTTAATATTCTAGGGATAAATGTTATTAAAAGCGATATTCAGTTATGTGATGCTGTTGCTCTTTAGTGGTGTAAAACTACCAATACATCTAATTTTTTTTCGGTGAGTAAGGGATTCACTTAGACTTTTATATGCTCGGCGGTATTAGCATATGAATGACTAGTTTTCCATCTCTTCCATATGACGATAGGTGGCATGATCCTATGCTTGTTCATCACCATTTTCCACATTTAAGCACTTCATCGACATCTTGTCAGAGCATCAATGCTACCGTGCAATGACAATTTCCATGGACAACATATTAACGACGTATTCACCTGAGCATGATTCGAAACTTGCTCGACTGTTTGTACTGTATCTTATAAGAAACTTTTTTTTCGAGTATCAATGTAGTAGTATGCAAGTTGCATATATTGAGACCGTGTTAGGTTTGGACTTTGATTGCACTATCATATATGATGTGGGTACTCCTATACTTGCGTACCTTTATACGCTTGGATGCACAGTATGTTGTCTTTGATTTACAGGTTTCATTGTTTGGTCTCTAAGAGTTGTTACAATAATGGTATTTTGAGTATTCTAGGAACTTCTAATTAATGATAGTAACTTGGATGCTTCTAGTTTCTTCCCTCGATTATTATTCTTGTGTGCGAATAATAGGAGGACTGGGAATAACAACTCCTGTCATGTATATTCAGTTGTCCATAACCAGATTGATTTAAGGATATATAAAGGGAAGATGATATGGCATTCATTTGATAGTAGTTCGACTCGATGGAGCTTAAGTTTATGATGTTAGCTAGGATACTCAACATGTGGAGATTTCCACTAGTATCATATCATATAGTGTTTGATTCATACTAGTATCTCGGTTAGAGGTATTGGAGATAGTTACATAACCATTATGTCATTCCTGATGATCCATACCCTCATATGTATAGTTGTATGGTTTATGATTCAGATTAACTTACTACTATAGGAGAGGTAGGTTGGTGGCTAGTAGACAGATTTGTTATTACTTGTCCATCATACATGGATTTTTCTTGTAGATTTGACATAGCATTTGGTGATACAATTACTCATGCAACTTTGGTAGATTTAGTAGGGCCAGCTGCTTTATGTCATGTGATAACACCCTTGG
This sequence comes from Allium cepa, assembly GCA_030765085.1. NCBI lineage: Eukaryota > Viridiplantae > Streptophyta > Magnoliopsida > Asparagales > Amaryllidaceae > Allium > Allium cepa. The sequence continues at coordinate 644,773,538 of CM060939.1, read as the reverse complement.
TTGTCGAGGATCTGACTCGGCCTAGTCAGGGTATCGTTTGCTAAATCACATGTTTCTTGCTAGTCAATTTGGTTGGACTATGGCAGCACTACACCATCAGGAGCCGGCCGTTATGTTGACGTGTTTCACCCTTCTACATACAACCAGTACTTGGATCCTACCCAGAAATCGTATGGTGATCTATTCAACTTGCAAACAGGACTCTGCCATATTGGATATATAGAGCACATGCATAGTACTGATTATTACGAGTATGCATTACATCGATCAACAGAGCAAACGGTGGAGCATTAAAGCAGTTTTATCGATTTTAGGCAAAGATATCTGCATGGGCACAGTCACAACCATAGGCTGAGCTAGAGGCAGAGTGTTATAGATATTCTGGTTATGGTCTGTACTTTGAGCTCTTATCTAGAATAGATGATAATGATGAGTCATGCCACCGTTGTATACCCATCAACGTATGGATGACTAACCAGTGTTTTATGTATCTTTATTTATATGCCCATGGTGTATATTTCAGTGCTTAAGTCATAGTTTTTGTACTGATCCTGATTTATGTTATATTTAGGTTTGTGCACTGTATATGCATTATGATTGATGTTATATTCGTTATCTCATTCTTTTCATTTTGATTCATGTTATATTCATCGTTTATGCAGTTTGATTCATGTTATATTCAATGTATTCATGGTTTATGCACCACGAGTGATGTTATATTCATTATTACTTATGTGTTTTACTCTAATTCATTTTTGTTTGTAAGATTTTTTGTCTTACACCACTCAAAATGATGATGAAGCAATTATCATACTAATTACCTCAATGATTTTGAATTAGCAAAGTTATGTGATATAAAATTTGCCATTAAGTAATAATTATGTCGTTAAATGCTTACACAATTAGGTAGTTGCACAGTAACTGTTTATTAAAAAGTAAAATCCAACTAAAATTTAATTCTAATACAAATAAGGTAAGATATGGTATTAAAAGTTGGTAGGTAAATAACAAAAAATGCAGCAAATAGTAAAGAACATAAGTAATTTATGTGATTTGGATGTTGAGGAATCCTACGTCCAAAAGGGGATTTCTCTTTCTTCCTTTATAATTTTTTGTTATAGGTTTCCATGGCAGTGGGTATAATAAATTCTTTTGATTTAAACCTTAAAGGTATCAAAAAGTAGAAAAGGTAAAAAAAAAGTCCCTTTCTTGCTACAATGCTTTTTCTATATATAATATGCAGATGCATGCAGATCGCTACAATCTATTTCTTGCGATTGTGCTTCAGCCTTGGATTCTACTAGGTGTCATATATCCACATTGTCTGTCTGATGCACCCAGATTACTGATGTTTCTTTGATGGGAAGTTTGAGATAAAGGCGGGAGCTTCTGAAACTAGAGTTGAAATATATGAAATTGGAGTGGGAATATTTGAAATTGTGGAAGGAGACTTCAAGTTTGAATTGGCTTTTCATATGAGTCCTTGGGAGGATAATAAGAGTTACTCATTGGTTTTGAGGTATTATCGACATATTTGGAGTAAGACTATATTAATTAATGTGTGATACTTGTATAATGCTACGGTGCTTGCTTGATACATAAATGTGATAATCCTGAGCCGCTTTAGGCTAAGGGTGCATGATTTGCTTAACCTAGGAGTTAATCTAATACATGTACCAATGTGATATGTGTTGATTGCAATCTAAGCTGACTGTGACTTGAGTTGCCCCTGATGCTAATATGCACGAGTTATTGACAAGGGAGATTTATACGTTTGTTGTCTACCTGTATGTGTAGACCTGCGTTGAATCATTATTTGAGTAGCCCTATGTGCAGCCCTTTTGAATGCTTTTTTGACTCCTTGTGGTAAGTCTACTTAGGTAGCCCTCAGCATGTGGGGTGTAGAATCGCTTCTGAAGGTGTAAACAAAAATATAAGTTGTAGGGATTTTAGTAGCGCAGTTCGATTGTCCATGTATTTTGGTTTTCGAACATCTTTCTAATCGGGATGTGTTGTACTTTGACATCTCCAAACCAGTTTCTAACGTTGATGCACAATATCTAGCCTTGCTTTGGTCCTGTGTATTACAGCTATGGATTGTTTCCCTGCTTTCTTTGACTATGTCAATATTTGGGTTTAGTACAATATAAAATATTAAAGTTAAGGGATGCGCGCATACCTGATAGCTCTATGGCTCATCTTATGAGCATAATATTTTGTTTTGTTGTGACTTCCTACCCTCTGGGTGCAGTTCTTATGGTTGGGTCAAGTGTCATGACCATAGGCTGTTTTTTATGTAGTATTAGTTGGATTGTTTTGAATTTTTCTTTTTTCATCTTAACTTTTATTGTGAGGGAAGCTCTCTCGGCTCTATATCTTATTTGATTCCTATTTAATATAGTTTGAGAAATACAGTTGTAACACATGCTCCTCAAGTCTGCATCGATTGCATGTCGATGTGACTTGTCTTTACTTATACATAGTCTTTGCATCCTATGAGTTATTTTCTGGATGTTGCTTTTTACATAAGCTTTTCCGTGTGCTTGGCATGATCTGCTTCATTGTTTGGGGGTAGGCCATTGTTGTTCATATGCTGTATGGTCTGCACAACTATCAAACGATGGTTGTAAGCAATGAAAAGCTGTCTAATTTTAGTTTAGCATTACCGTTGCACTTTCGAGATTGTCGTTGTTGTTCATATGCTGCGTTGTCAGTACAACTATTGAACAATGATGGAAAGTTATGAAAAGTCATTTGTTTTTAATTTAGCATTACCATTCTTATTTCTAAGATTGCTATTGTCATTCATATGTTCTGTTATTAGTACAACTATTGAATGATGATGGCGAGCTGCGAAAAGTCATTTGTTCGTATGCTTGGCATGGTCTTCCACACTTTTTGGAGGAGGACCGAGGTTTGACAGTGAAGTTAGATTGCGTATTGTAGTCCTTTAAATCATATGCATGGTTTTTTATACTGGTTCTAGCTGTCTAGTATCGATACGTTCAATGTGCTATATTAACAGAATCAACATAAAGGGGTTTCTGTATTGGTTCAGGTTGCCCAATATCCCTACATCCAGTTAGTTGGCTAAAGAAGTTAAGCTACGTTGTTAGTAGCTCTGTTTTGATACTATTTCAAGAAGTCTAATTTCCCTACGTCCAGAATGATTATTTAGTTATGTCAGAGAATGGCATAAAGAGATTTTCATACTAGTTCGGGCCATCTAATATCCCTATGTCCAATTCATTGTATTGTTACATTTTATAATCATTATAATGTACATTATATGAGCAATGTAGATTAAATAAAGTAAGTTCTGAGGTGCTCTGAGTTCCAAATCCTCAGAACTAGGTGGCCATTGGGTCTTGATAGTCAATACGCTCCATTCGCTAAAACATCTGCTATAACTGACATACCTTCCCAACTTGTACCTATTGCTCCATTCATTGGGTCCTTTGCATTGGCCGTTACTCTTTGCAGCACCAAGTTCCCTTTGTAGAAGTTTCTTTCGTTGAGCCTAGTGTTATAACTTTCTGTCATCCTTTGCCGACATGGCAGCTGAAACTACTGCCGCCTCATCTCTTCATTACTGAATGAGATCTAAAGCACTTTCCTTCAGTATCTTATTCTTTTCTGCTATATATAATATTTTCTATGTGATGGCATTCTACTTTTATAGGAAGAATGACCTCGTATCCACAGGTTAGCAAAAAAGTGTATGGCCGGTTTGAGATCCGATTGAAGTTCGGTAGGCCCACTGCACTAAAGATAGCTCTTCAGCTCACTTTCCTTTAGCTTTATACAACTTTTTCTTAAATAGCTTCTTGATGGTTTTGTTTGCAGCATCTATATTCCTATTTTCTTATTGGCGAGCGACTGAAGGGAAACTTTTTTTTATGATATTCTTCTCATGAAGCTTTGTAAACTCTTTACTTTCAAACTAGGAGCCATTGTCAGAAATGATATTGTGGAGGATTCCATACCTAATGATTTCTTTCCTCACTAAAAAATTGACTATCTTCTTTTCCTTGATCTTGGCTAGGGGTTTTTCCTTTGCCCACTTGGTGAAGTAGTCTACCGCTACTGTGGCATATTTAGCTCCTACCTTTGACATTGGAAGTTGTCTTATTAGAACTGTGCTCTATACATCGAACGACCATGGGCTTGTAGAGCTCATGGGATAACTGTTTGAGGATACTTGCAAATCGTTTGCCTTTTTCAGACTTTTTTACGAATACTTTTGCATCCTGAAGTGCCTTAGGCTAACAGTAACCATACCTTTACTTTCTTTGCCAATTTGTTTCCCTCTAAGTGTTCTCTGCATTGGCCCACACATTCTTCCTTCATGACCCGTACCCCCCTTTTCTTTGGAAACACACCTAAGATAGGGGGTTGAAAAACCTTTCTTTTATATTGTGCCATCAAAGAAGGGGTAGATCAGAGCTAGGTATTTTATAATACAGGCTTCATTTTGGTTTGAGGGTAAGATTTAGCAGGAATTGTTTGATGGGAGTCATATTCTAGCTATTCTCCTCAGTTTCTTGGGCAAGGGTTTAAGTGAGGGCTGCTTTCGATTTTTCACTGTCTCTTGATCACGTATTTAGGCTTGAGTCAGGACCAGTATTTAATTTGATTCTATTTTACTTGGCTCTGCTTGGTGCCCAACTGGTACTACCTCCATTTCAGCAGACACCTTGGTACTATCAAGTTTTGCTAAGAAGTCAACGATGAGTCATTTTCATCTGGAATTTGTTCTATCCCAAACTATTTGAACTACTTTAGTACCTACTTAGACAGTTCCTAATATTTGGCTAAGGTTGGTTCCTTTGCTTGGCAAATACCCTGCACATAGTTTACAAACAATTTGGAATCACTTTGAATTTTAATATGGGTTACCTTCATTACCTGGGATTCTTAGGCTTACGAGGAGAGCCTCATATTCTTCCACGTTGTTGCTTTCTTTAAAATCGAGCTACACCGCTTCATACAGCTTCTACCCATTTGGAGTGATCAGTATATACCCAATTTCTACCCCATGTTCATTCGACGCTCCATTACGAAAAGCTGCCAGAACTACAAGGTGTTTGTTTTCCTCTGATTGTGGTTTAGCTGGGAAGGTGCACTCAGCAATGAAATATACAAGTGTCTCACCTTTGATTGCCTTTTTAGGACAATAGGTGATGTTGTACTGACTAAGATCCATCATCCACTTTAATAGGCGGCCTTATGTCTCTGGCTTCTAAAGTATCTACTTGAGGGGTTTGTCTCTGAGGACTTTGATGGGATGTGCCTAGGAATAGGGCCACAACTTCTTTGTTATAAGGAGCAGGTTGTAAGCCAGCTTTTCAACGACTGAGTAGTTTAGCTCTGCTCCTGAAATTCGCTCAGCACTAATAGCTTTATTCATTACCACTAAATAAGTGTACAAGTTCTCACTTGTCATCGATTTTATAATATAGAAGCACTGAACAGATGATCCTTTAGGTTTTGAAATGCAGCTTTGCACTCCTTGATCAATTCAAAGTTTCGCCCTTTCTTCACTTGGTCGAAGGATGGGATGCAATTATCTGTTGCTTTGGATATAAATCTACTAAATGCTGCTACCCTGTCATTTAGACTCATTATATCATTTGGCTTCACTAGGATTTTCATTCCCCTTATGGCCTCAATCTTATTAGAATTTGCATTAATGCTATGTACGTTCAGTATATACCCCAGGAATTGCCTAGCTGGATGATGAAGGTTCATGTCAGAGTGTTCAACTTCATATTGTATTGCCTTATGACTTCAAATGTCTACTCTAATTCTTGGATTGGCTTGATGTTGCCTTAGACGTAATCAATATGTCGTCCACATGTACCACAATGTTTTTTCAATCTGTTCCTCAAACATCATATTAATCATGCTCTGGTAGGTTGCCCTTGCATGTTTGAGCCCAAATGGCATGACCTTGTTGCAACATAATCCTTTATCTATCATAAGACTAGTATGCTCCTAATCTAGCTTAAACATGGCTATCTGATTGTACCCTGAGTATGCATCCTTAAACGAGAGCATTTCGTGCCCACTAGTCACATCTACTAACTAATCAATTCTAGGAAAGGGAAAACTACCTTTGAACAAGACTTATTTAGGTTGCTAAAGTCGTTGCAAGTTGTCTATTTTTCGTTAGGCTTTCTTACAAGTCCTGGGTTGGCAATCAACTTTGGGTAGTATTCCTAATGAATTCATTCCCTGTCAACTTCTTAATTTTCTTATATAAAGCATTATACCATTTCTAGTCTAGAGTTTTGCGCTTTTGTCTTACTGGATGGGTACCAGGATCAATGTTGAGTGCATGACAGATAATGGCTGGATCTATTCCTACCACGCCTGAGTGTGTCCATGCTAATACATCTATTGATTTTTTCAAGAAGTCTATCATTTTATTATAAGCATCTGCACTGAGATTCTTTTTAATTTTGAGAATATTCGTAGGGACTCCGAAATCTATTCATATGTCTTCAAGATCATCTATTGGCTCTTTCTCTTTCATTGACGCCCCTAAACTCAGGTCTTTCTCACTTTTCATTTCTTCTTCTAGTGATGAGTTCACTGATGATGTCTGTTTCTAGGCTTTTTTAGAGAAGTATCATGCATAACTTGAATTATACTCATCAGTGCCGATCATGCACATATGTATTCTTTCTTTTTCTTAGATTTTGGGGATGTTGGATTATTTGCTTCAGCGCTAGTTTGGGTATCTACTACCGGCATAGATTTATGAAACGGTTTGTCTTATTTTTAATTATTATCATCACAAATATTAAAAGAGATGCCAGAATAATTTTAAATAATTTTATTTCCAAAAGTAAGGCTTACATTATATAAATCTCTAACTTAAAATTGTTCGCTTCTTATTGACCCTATTCCTGCTAGAGTTTAAGAAGGTATTTTTGAGAGACGATTGCTCCCATGCCAATCAAAAAAGGCCTTCCTAGGAAGGCATACTACGATAAGGGCTGGTCAATGATTAAGAAACTTGCATAGAATGACTTGTGCAGTGGGGATGTTCCGGCAGTAACAAGCAAGTGCACTAATCCTACTAGGCCGATAGGTTTTAGGATTTCTAGTGGAAGCCTCGTTGATCATATGTAGATAGACTTGACGATAACATTGACGAGCTCCCATAACTAATGAAAACTTTCTTCATACTGTAGTTTGACATCTACATTCTAATAATGAGTGGGCCTTAGTAAGGGGAAGACAACTCCTGCCGCATTAGCTACCATGAACATAATATTTGGAGAAGGCTTTTGGTTGACATGGAAGATTAACTTCTATTGGACTCTCACCTTTTGCATGTACCCTTCTTGTTCCTTCTTACTTAGACATGTAGGGTGTGGCCCTCCATGGATTGATGCTATTAAGTTCGAGAGGTTCCCAACTTGGTTCTCATTCGAGTCAGAGTCAGATATCCTATTCCTCCTTCCCCATTATTCTTCTTAAAATTGCCTAGATATCATTTTGGATCAGTCTCTCTATTTCTTTCTTCAAATATTGACATTTATCAATATGATGGCCATTGGCTCAGTGGAAGAGACGATATGTCCATCCTGGTTTTGTTTTGGTTTCTTCTCTTTATTGGGTATGTTGTAAGCAAGTTCTACTCTGGTCATCTCGTATATCTGACCAGGAGTATGAGTGAGGGGGTTTTCTGCTTTGAAGCTAAGTTCCTTTTGTCTTTTTTCTAGTAGATGATATCTCTCTGCCCCTCTTCTTACTATAGTTAGGGGCAGAAGACTTCTGAATCTATGTAGTGGAACTAGATTCTTCCATTCGAATGTACCCACTCCTGTTTTATAGAAAGCCTTCTTGCTATGACATAGCCTTATGATGTTCTTTTTCCAAATTGAGGTCCCCCTTCTGACCTCGGCATGGGCTGCATTCAGTAATGCTCCTTCATCGCTTACTACAATCTTGAGAGCCGCATACTTGAAATGCTGAATAAAATTGCATCTCTCATTCTCTCCTTGCGTAATGCAAGACATCGTGTTTACATCACAGGGCTTCTCTTCTTGAATTAAACTATCTTAAATTCAATATATAGCTATCGCCAAGAATAGACCTCTGCTGACCCAAATCTCCTAAACCATCTAACCGAGGCTCCAACTAAGTAAACAAATAAGTTTACATCTAGTCATCCTTTTTAATTTCAGAATGTCCATGTGGTATTGAAATGTATAGAGCTGATCATTTGGATTTGTAGTTCCATCGAATTTGTCAATCGACATGGCCTTGAAGTTATCAGGGAAGTCTGCTTTAATGATAGTCTTGCTGAATGAAGAATTTACTTCCTCCTTAAATTCTTACCAGTTCTCTATTGCTAGAGTTTAGCTAATTGCTCTACATGAGATTTTAATTATCAAATTTTGTCTTTCTAGGTTCTGACTATGATGATTCGTCCTTATATAGTGAGGTGATGTTAACTTCTCCCAAAGCAAATTGAGTTTGTTTACTAAACAGTAGAGGGTTGATATTTGCTGGTTTTGTCTTTATTTGTAGATTTGCTTGAATCTTGACCTTTAGCTTGGTATCAGTTTTTAGACCAGCGGTACATGTAACAACCTAGAATTTTTAATGCTTCGAATTTGAATATTTAATTTATTTAAATATTTGGATTTGATTCAAATCAATTTTGGATAAACCGACTTGGTTATTAATGAAATATTTTTAAATGAATTTATATGATTTTCCCATAAATTTTAATAAGTAAGATATTTAAACTATCGTTTAATGTATTTTATGGCAAACAGTATTTTTGAAGTTTCATAAGGTAAGATAATCAGTATTTTTTTAGATCGTGTTACATTGTTGTGTGCAATCATATTTTTATTTCTGCCATTTATGGTTTGTACACGAACGTGATATTGTGTCAGCGGAGTACCACAAAACTTGCTTTTCAAAAAAATGTCAAATCATATCAAAAACAAATTTTTTTCAACAAGCCTTAACAACGACTTGCTCTTGATTTCCCTTTTTGATAAGATGGGCAGTTTGAATTTTTGATTTTGGTTTACTTAAGTCTGAAGCAATGAGTTGGTTTGGGTATAAGGGCACACATCGTCATCTTAGTTCGTTTTTCATTTCATATCACTTTATTTCATTTTTCTTCTCCTTATTCATTTTTCTTTCCTATAAATGAAAACCTTATCCCCTCCCAAACTTTAAAATTTTACAACTCTCGAACCGTTCAAAATTAGCCAAAATGCCCAACCGCAAGTTGCTCGTTATCCTCTCTGCTAGTTTCAAAAAATAGTCGCTCGACATTTCATCAAGTGTGGTGGTGGAAATCATTTGATATCCATCGCTGCTCAAATATTGATGTGATTTCGATGAGCACAAAATGGAGATTGGAGTGTATGGCCGTGTTCGCCTCTACAAGAGGTGATTTTTAGAGCTAGCCATTGGATTTTAGAAGGTCGAGGTCGGCCATGTGGCTCGGTGATCGTTTTTCGATCATAAATTAATTTCTAAAAACCAACGATCGAGAGAATCAACTGAGGGTGCTAGAAGCAGCATGGGGTCGAGGCAGAGTTGTGGGTGCGGTCGGAGCTGGTGCAGTGGTCTGTGCTGGATAGGATAGGTTGAGCTAGGGTTTTGGGGCTTAGTTTTGATGGGTTGATTTCTTGGCTGCTATTGATGATCACGACCATCAAGTTGACTATGGGTCAGGGGAGAAGTGTGGCGTTGAGTAGCGATCACGATGACATATGAAGAGTACAACACTACGGTATAACTTATTGATAATTTAATGAAGCATAAAATATTGATAAAATAATAGTGGTGAATTTAATTACGTTGATTTTAATAATAACGCCGTTAAATTAATTATTATTTGTTCGAGATATCTATTTGGTAGAATAAGACATCTTTTTCTATAATTAAATTGAATAGATTATTTTCGATAAAATCAAACATCGTTATGCTATAATTAAATTGAATAGATTATTTTGGACATTTATTGAGTAGAATAAATAGCCGTTATGTGCTTGCAAAGTAAAATAATGATTTTTAAAGTTAATTATACGTGGATTAATAAATTTTGGATAAATAATGAATTAACTGTTAATTGTTAATTGTTGAGCGCTAGAAGCTTGGTAGCCTGACTGTATTGGATGCGACATTGATAAATGTTAAAAGTCGAACCTTTTTAATAATAAAGTCAGTGATAGCAGTGGTTAACGACTATAGTAGCTACTGTCCTTGTTATAGTATTTTGAAAAAAAAAAATATGGTTTGCTGTTTTGATTTGGAAATGGTTTTGATTAGAGGAATGATTTTAAATATAATTTTTATAAATTTTAATGGCATTTTATTAAAAAATGGTTTTTTAATCTTCTTTATTTTTCTTCAATCTTTTTGATATTATCTTCTAATTTATATGTAAATGTTTTAAAAGTATTTTGTAGAGCATTTATTTTTATATAAAAATTATTATAATAGTGAATGTTTATGTTAAAAGAAAACAAAGGGATTTTTATTTTATTTTAAACTGATTTTGATTTTAAAGAGAAGACAAAAATATATTAGAGTACATATTTGTGAAACATTTATACAAAATATTTTATAAAAGAATAGATTTATAAATGATATTTTATAAAAGGAAAATGATACCATTTTGATAAAATTGGAAAATAAATCACATTTGTGAATTTATAGTGATATATGAAATGATCGTTTTTATAAAGTGTAGTTGGTCCTATTTTGGAAGTAAAGATTTGTGTTCATTATAAAAGGAGTTTTATAGTTATATTTGGAGATTTATAAAAGAATTTTTATAATTATATTTAGGGATTAATAAAAGAAATTCTATAGTCATTCTTGGAAATTTTATAAGAGGAGATTTATAAAAAATATTTTATAAAAGGAGATTTACAAATAAAATTTTATAAAGGAATTTATTAATGGAGTTTGTAAATATAATAAAAATTTATGATAAGGAATTTACAAAGGAAACGTGGTTTGAATGTTAACTGATCATTTTAAATTATAGTGGTATGGAAAGTATTCATTTCATGCTTGATACCAAATTCTGAGGTATGGAAACTCATTTCTATCTTGAGAATTAAGAATGTGTGTCAAGGCAAGGATGGTTTTCTAATTTGCCCTATTTCATTAAAGATAGTACTATTTGAAATTAGGAAGTGATGTTTAGTATATTTGGTCCAATTCCCATACGATTCGTTTACTTACACCAAAAGGAAAGTGTTTTAGGTTTATTTTTATAAGTTTTTTAAATAACATTTTTTAACCCAAATAAGTACGATGTTGGAAAATGAAATCATTCTTAAGGTTTGTGAATATACATATACCATTGAGATAAGTATATGGTATATTTTCTAAGTTTTGGAAATGTAGTGTTTTGTGAATATACTTATACTTTTGATATAAATATATGGAAAAGTTTTTTAGGTTTTGAAAGTGAAATTTTATGTGATATATCAATATTTTTCAAGTATTGAAAGGAGTAGAGAGGGGTCGTGAATATATATTTGTAAAAGAATTCTAATACAAGGATCTATAAAGTGGTTTTAATTAATGAAAAGATTAATTAAAGAGGCTTATTGGTTGCTTATGTGCTTAACCATGTTTGATTTAATCTTTGATTGGATAGTTTGTTTATTCGATAGTTAAATAACCGACTATCAATTCTTGGCCAGTTTTTAAACTATCATTATCGGTTTGGAGAGACCGAGATTAGATATATTATTTGAAAACCACTTCGGACCAGCATTAGCACTCGAATTGGAGATATCTTAAAGATGGTCGGGTATTGAGTTCTATGAAGTGCAATGGCTACTTGCTACTTATTCCATGGTTGTAATAGAAGTAGTGCCTTTGGTTAATTAAGTCTGGAACAACTAGTCTGGATGAATGCGGGCATTATATTGTTGCCTTCAGTATTTCAAGTGGGATTTGCTAAAAAGGTAAAACTTAGCCTCAGACCTCATAACCGGTAATGAGTAAAGCAGGGACGTGTCGCAAGGCTAAGTGGGTCGCTCTAATTAGGGTATGATCATCGCCTGATCTATGTATTTATGAACTTATGTATGATGTTAGCTCAGTATGGTTATTGGCCAATAACTTAGGAGTTATCATATTTGGTACTATCCAGAAAGGGGTAAGTCTGTCCTAAGTAGCAGAGGTGCAATTAAAGCAGTTGTGATACATTTTCTTTAGAGGAGTACTGTACGAAAGGTATGCCCTTATCTTGCCATGTTTGGAATCCATTCTCCAATACGTGCCTCTCGGACATGATTGTATACTATGTACACTGGAATGCAATTAACGTAAACATTTCAACTATAATTCAATATTTGTTTAAACCTTAGATATTATTATAATATCACAAGATTTCTTATAAAACGGTTTGATTATCGTAAGGGAAAAATGTAATGCCACACCTTTATGCCCTATTTAACAAAGGATATTAATAAATAATATCGTCTGCTAATGTGGAGAATAAGGCTATTTAGGAGCGACCATCCATAATATTGCTTTGCACGAGTATCAAATAGGTTGGATATATAATTGAACTTTTTCTACGTAGAGGAATTCAACATATACAATATAGGCACAAATCAATAGTATAATAGTTTATTATGATTTAGAACAATATAAAACATCAAAAACATAGAATCACATATTGTATCGATAAATGTAATATAAGTCATATCATACAACATAAAGTGAGTCAATAAAGAAGTTGTCTAGGCTCACATATACACCTATACACAATTAAGGCATAGCCCAAACTACAAAATGAGTCTACATCTAAAATAAGATACATCCATACATAAGACAGCATCTCAAAATGGACTAATGACACATATAGATAGCTAGCATATACTTCTAACCAAGCTAGTCCACGTCGAAAGCCAGAAGTCCCTTCATTTGTCAAGTCTCAATCTCACCCGAATATTAAAATAACACCGGGTCATATTATCTCTTATTATAAAAAAGTGAGTCCATAATAGTAGAAGTAATAATAATAATAACAACAACATGCTTAAATAAACATAAAGGACGAATGTCATAAATCATGCTTCTCTAATCTACTAATACTTTATATAAAGCTTCTTAACTTAAAGTTAACTATGCTCCTTCACAATAGGACATCAAAATTATAATAGCGATCAAAAAGTATCATAGAAATTCGCAACCATATATGCAAGAAAAGTTAAGTACTTCGCAATCTAATGTCATCGTCGCGTACTTCATACGTAATTGAATAAGCACTTCGCTAGTTTATTATCATCGGCATGTGCTTCACACGTAAATAAATAAGCACTTCGCTGGTCGACTATAAGACAAGCGTATCGTAAGTCAATACCAGATATGTGCACATCGCTCATCATCATCAATAGCTAGCCCTAATAGAAGAACACTTCGCATGTCCACATAAATACGAGCACATCGCAAGTCATAACTCATTTGTATATGAGTATCATCGAATAGCCAAAAAGCCCATAAAATCTACATAAGATGGATCAACCAAAGAGGAGTCTAAAACTCGGTGAAATAAGTGGTATATACTTCTTTTAAGTAATCAATCAAGTAACAACCGCATGTCCCATATCCAGTCTGGTTTACTCAAATGTTTCTATAATTAGTGAATTCCATTCAATAAGTGTGATATACTACCAATTAGTAGCTGGATATGTATCACGCAATGTCCCATAACCACTTAATGTTACTTAATTATTTACTAAGTGATTATAAAAGCCTACTCATGCAAAATAAACGTTCATTCAAATTAGTCTGAGAATTAATCGGTAAAACAAACATGAGTGTTTAATACTACTCATTTTATTAAACCATTTAAATTGATTTCTCATCTGATCGACGCCGTGCAATTTTATAAAGATAATTTACTTTGACATCCTTTTTGAAACTATCATTTTATTAACCATAATATATACATTTATATTAGAAAGCCATTATAAATTTATACATTAGTATTTCTAATACACTTTTAAACCCATTGTTCTAAACCAATTCAAAATCATTGATAATATAATTAAATATCTTTAATATTTATTTAAATAGATTTCAAATATCCTTTATATAAAATATATATTCATACTTGAAATGATTTGGAAAGCAGTTTGATTTAGAAATCGTTCCATTGGAAAAACTATTTGGAATTGTGAAAATAAACCTGTGTGCAGTGTCATGTGTAACTTCATGTATAGTAATATTTTTATGGAACTATATCATTAAAATGAATTCGCCAATTCAACAATTTAAAACTTGAGAACATGCATCTAAATTATCGCAAACAAGGCATTAGAAATATAACACAACACATCAAAGATCATTCAGGCAAACGGGATGGGGCTTTAGGAGGTCACACGGCATGACTTGGAACATGTTCTAGGCCGTGACCTATGCACCAGTCCACATGGACTGGTGGACCGGTGGCACTACCTGGAACGTGTTACAAGCAATGACCGTGGCTCCCAGATGGTCTGCTTCCGGTGATTTTTCTGGAGATGGATGTTTTTGACTTAAGGATTATCAATTTTAGAGGCATTCAAGAATACCGACATCATCAATTGGATACGGTATGAGATTACAAGTCTAGGGTTTTAGCTAATAGAGCATAAAGCAATAAGATATGCAATTATTACATCCAAATTTGAGATTAATTCAATCAACAATTCATCCTAACAACAAAATCAGTAAACAACTACGAAATAAAGATAGTGTTGAGTTCTAAACTCACCTTTTTTCTTGAATTAGATAGAGAATAAATAGTAGCACTATGATTTCAACCAAACCCTATAAGTATTTCATCAAAACAGCAAAAGAAACTAAATTCAACAAATGTAAATTAAAATGAAATCTCCAAATAGAAAGAGAAAAGTGTTTTTATTCTCTTATATGAATTAATTGCTTCACAATAATCTAATTGCAAGATAAGCAAAGTTGAAGTAGGAGAAATTAGGATTCAGGTATGAGAAAAGAGTAGTAGAGAGACTGATTTCTTACTATAAACGAACTAAGGAGTGACAAACAACATACAGATTGTTTTCCATTAGTATTTCTTCTTTCTTTTAAATATATTTAAGCCTAGATTTGGCTTATTAGCTCACAAAAGAAATAAATTCTTATTTTACACTTGGTCGGGCCTTTGATAAAAATTCTCTATTGTCTATTTAATTAATTAAGTCATAATAAACAAAAATGAGAATATTTACATCTTATATTTTAGTTCTAAAATCCTCCAATTTAAACTTGTTTATTCCTTTCAACTTCTCAATTAACAAATGGCTTTAAAAAATAATTAACTAGGTATTTAAAACCATAGATTAAAATGAATCAAAAATATAACTTCTTGAATATAATTAAATTATGAAACTCTATATTTATTCTTAAAATAATTTTTTATATTTTAAATCTTCTTTTATAACAAAAATAAAAGATACAAATTAAATTCTCTTTTTTAATGATAGCATTTATTTATAAATTCCTAAAATATTCACTTCATATATTAATTCATTAATATTATCAAATTCTAAAGAATCAATCTATCATTCATAAAAGTCAAACATCTTATTTAGATTTATAACTTTAAGTCATTATTATTTTTAGTTAATCATCTAAATTTAATAGTCGTTACAGACTTCTCCCTTAAAGAGATTACGTCCCAACAATTTCATATTCGAAAAAGTCTATAACATAGTTAAAGTTTTGTAATACATCTTTACTAAAATTTAAAATACAATCATCGCACAACATATAAAATAAAATCATCCAAGTACATAAACAACCTGCTATTCTTTTAAACATAATGCATTCCTTCATCAATATTATGTTATAAATAACCCAAAATAAAATTTTAAAATACTTTTTGTATCCCTTTTTCATTATTAACCTAAGAAAATAATATGCATACTCAATTATTATTGGCAACTTCAATTTTTTCCCAAACTAAAAACTCTTCTATTTTCTAAATCCTTCAAAAAATCACTATTTAACAAATAATAGAAAGTATAATCTGACAAAAATTATAAAACAAAAGTTTTTACTTACTATTATAGCTCTTTAGAAAGCACGAGTTTACTAAAATACGATCAATGGTTTAAAAGTTGATTAAAATAAATTCTGGTTTCAGCATAGAAAATTCCAATAGGGTAGAGTTATAGCTCTGTGAAAAGCATGGGTTTGACCTAGAAAATTGAAAAATCATGGAAAATGGTCAAAAAAGAAGTTCTTCCTTATGAAATTATCTTTCTTCTCCAAAAAGTTCGAAAAATGGATTTACCAATCAAATGATATGTCATTTTTACTCCAGCACTTTTTAAAGAAATTTTCATCAATTACTCTACTTGAAAATTTTAATTTATCCCAAATTGAAATTTAAAATTACAAGCCTTCTTAATTACAATTCTAAATTTTATTTCAAAATCTCATTACTAGAAAGCCAAAGATTATGAAAATTAGATTTTTATTACTAACTTCTCAAAAGCAAATTTCATAAGTTATAAATTTAATAATTGCTTCACATATAACAAACGCAATTCTTAATCAACATCCTTCTTAACAATATTTCCTTATAAAATAATATATATGTTATCCCGCCTTTTAGCAAGGCTGTGATACCAAAAGACTAACTAGAAACCAAAGACAGTTCGCCCCGAAGTTTGGTTGTACGTAGGTTCGCTATGAATATCATTGAATTTTTTAAGAGTCCAGATCCAACTACAATTGGCAAGACATGACAAACGAAACTATCCAAGCCAACATTCCAAATTTCAAGTCAATCAGAGTTCATATGGTCAAGATATGATCGATACAACTCGAGTGATCAAGCCGTTTGTGTCCGTCAAAAGACCATGTTCGAATCAATTTGTTCAAACCCATTTGGAACTACACAATTCATATCCATCGGGGGAATATGCTTCGTACGCATCGATTGTTTTGACTCCACCAACATCTCCATTTTGAATCGATCGACAGTTTTCTTATTGGTATCCACCGAAGATGGCCTTCTTCGTATCCATCAGGAAGCAGGCCCACTGCGGATCGATCGGCTGCTGCCCATTTCGTATCCATCGGCGACAACACAAGTATCTAGTTGATGTCGGTCAAACGTCGTACACACACTTTGTACCGATCGACCGCAGATTGATACGAAGTAGATGCTTTTCGTCGATACAAAAAAAACCAAGCAACCGTTGATACGAACAGAGTCGTGGCAATCGATTCGAATGGAATAGCTTCAATTGACTCGAACATGCACAAGTCAAACCGATACAGACAAGGTGCGAATGTTGGAGAGGCTCATTCAACTCGGCATGAACTTTTGATTGATCCTAAAATCAAGCGCCACGTTATCTTGCAGGCGCGTGATCAACATCGACTCGAATCGATCGATACGAAGATATCGATTCGATCTAAAATGGCCTACCAAAAACTCAAGTTTGCATCGATCATATCTCGCAATCCACAAGTCCAAATGCAATGAAATTTTTACTGGAGCTTACGTACAACCCAAAGAACTTTCTGCCAAATTTTGACTTGATTATATCAAATCTTGATCGATATGAAATTCTTTCGGATCGATCACGAATCGAGTCAAAATTATGTGAGATCGATCGTGTGGGTCTACTCATATGCTAGAAGGAGTCTCCCGAGATTTGAGCGAGATATTTGCATCCTACGTCTATAAATATCATCCCATGGATATAGAAAAGGGATCTTTTTGGCTCTTTGACGTCCAAACTCTGCCGTAACCATTTACATACCTCAAGGCTGCTGTTATACTCGAATTTTATCACTGTAATCCACTGTAATCCTTTGCAATTAGCCAGTGAATAGCAATAAAGTCATCAACTTCAAAGTGGATGTAGGCCGGATCGCCGAACCACTATAAATCTTTATTTTTTACTGCTTTCTTCTTAACATTCTGAGTGTTCTTCTTTTTTAATTCTTTACATACTTGTTATTTGTGATCTGTGATTGTGAACAGGTGCTTTCATCGAAAATTGAGTGTTTGTGACCACTTTTGGTGCAAACATTTTGGTGCTTTCATTGAGAAGTAGCTAACTCAGATTACCGCTTGGGTATTAAATTTGAAGGCTTAAGGATTCAGATTTGAAAAAATATGACAAGGAAATCAAGTAGAAGACAAAGAGCAGAGAGAAGTCAGCATGAAGGGAGTCAGGAGGCTTCCTCAGAAGCGAACCAAGCCTTGCCTTCATCACTAGAGATGAGATGGAGATGGTGATGGGAGTTATGCATGAAGAGCATCTGAAAAGACAAGAAGAGATGATGCATAATATGCTATGATAAGCTGGATAAAATGAAGTGCAGAATGCAGCTTCAGGAGATACTACGGATTAGAAACATGGAACAACTAGAGTTCAGGATAGAGCAGGACCATCAGTAGTGGTCCAAAGCTAGGGTGCACTAACCGAGAGCGAGTTGATCCAACCTCAGGCCGGATACCAGGTGGATCTATTCGACATGGTGTTGATAGGGAAATGGAAGCTCATCTAGGAGAACGGATTCAGGAATTCCCTCGTGAACTTATGGGGTAGATCGGAGGCAACGGGCAAGGAACACTATGTGGCAACAATGACAGACCGGCGGAGATGGTCAGACGAGCCATGAGAGTCGGACTAGTGAATAGAGATATGGAGGATGTGAACAGGATCCCCTTCGCTCCCACAATTAGACGGGCTAGGAACCCACCAGAATTCAAGCTACCAACACTGGAGACGTACGATGGGAGAATGGATCCTGCAGTTCATCTGACATGATACATGAGGCATATGGAGGTGTTGGGGGCAACATAGGAGGTCATGGCCCGGTGTTTCCCATTGTATTTGACAGACATTGCAGCACTATGGTTTAGACAACTGGAAAGTGGATCTATTGGAACATGGACTGATTTGACTGAGAAGTTTATGAGGCAATTCAAGGTTCACATTTCGAGATCCAAGAATGTAATGAGTTTGGCAGCACTGAAGCAAAGAACCGAGGAATCTTTGAGGAGCTTTCTGACACGATTCAATGCAGTGGCGACATCGGTGGATCGACCAGACCATCCATGGTTTTGATGGAAGCTGTATCTGGCATAGCTGATATCACAGAATTCAAGAATTAGTTGAAAAGGGATCCCCATATGGATCTAGGGAATTTTATCATGAGGCTGAAGAGTTTTAAAGATTAGAGGATGCAAATGCTGAAAGAGAGGAAGGAGAAGGAGTCGATGTCTATGCAGTCAAGGGCGGAAATCTTCCCAAAAACGATTCAGGAATTGATAAAGGCAAACGGAAGGCCAAGGATAATGATGATGGACCAACGCGACCACGAAAGGAACCGAGATTCACCTTTTATACGGCGTTGAATGAGACTTTGGAGCGAATCTACCAGGATATCGGGGGCAGATTCTTTATCGAAAGACAATGGGGGGATCTAACCAGCAATGAAAGAAGATCAAACAAGTATTGCTTATTCCAAAGTGGCAAACTCCATACCAACGCGATTAAGTCATTTACACATGTATAGGACCACGAACGATTCTCAGGCATGCTCTAATACGACTACCAATGGCGTCGGTGTAGATGTTTGCACTTTGACGTCTCTATTTTGCTTTTGTTTTCTATTTCTCGTGTTAGAACTTGATTTTTTTTAATATTTATATTGAAAGACTCATTTGAATGGATATTTGGTCTTAATAATTTTGAAACGGCCAAGTCACTTACACATGTATGAGATCGCGAACGGTCCCCAGGCATGCTCTAAGATGGCGATAAACCGCCATAACAAACAATTCAGAAATTCACTCGAATGTGAAAATCTGACATTAATGATACAACCCCCCTTCGGGAACACACAACACTCCTCGAACGGCACCCGACCATGAACGGTCACAGTTCGCCTCGAACGACACCGACCGCGAATGGTCACAATTCGCCTCGAGCGGCAACCGCCGTGAACGGTCATAATTCACCTCAAACAGCACCCGATCGCGAACGATCTCAACTAGCCTCGAACGACGTCCGACCTCGAACGGTCACATACTACCTCGAATGACATACGATCCCAAACAATCGTCATTCGTAGTCAGGTAAGATAATCAACCACTTTCACAGGTCATCACTAGGATATGAGCATCCAACTTATGACATTCCAAAACATACCTTCTTATCACAAGACATGTTTTGGGGGACAAATGTTATCCCGCCTTTTAGCAAGGCCGTGATACCAAAAGATTAACTTGAAACCAATGATAGTTCGTCCCGAAGGTTGGTTGCATGCAGGTTCGCTATGATTATCGATGAATTTGGTCCGAGTCCGGATCAAGCTACAATTAACGAGACATGACAAACAAAGCTATCTATGCCAACATTCTAAATTTTAAGTCAACTGGAGTTCATATGGTTGAGATATGATCGATACAAATCGAGTGATCAAGCCGTTCGTATCCGTCAAAAGACCACAATTCATATCCACCAGGGGAATATGCTTCGTTCGTATCGATCGATTCGACTCCACCAACATCTCCATTTCGAATCGATCGACAGCTGTCTTGTTCGTATCCACCGAAGATGGCCTTCTTTGTATCTATTAGGAAGCAGGCCCACTTTGGATCGATCTGCTGCTGCCTATTTCGTATCCATCGGTGACAACACAAGTATGTAGTTCGTGCAGGTTAAGCATCGTACACACTTCGTATCGATTGACCGCAGATCGACATGAAGTAGACACTTTTCATCGATATGAACAAAAACCAAGCAACCGATCGATACGAACAGAGTCGCGGCAATCGATACGAATGGAATGGCTTCAATCGACTCGAACATGCCCAAGTCAAACCGATGCGAACAAGGTGCGAATGGTAGAGAGGCTAGGTTAACTTAGCATGAACTTCGAATCGATCCTAAAATCAAGCGCCATGTTAACTTGCAGGCGCGTGATCAACATCAACTCGAACCGATCGATACGAAGACATAGATTTGAACTAAAATGGCTTACTAAAAACTCGAGTTTGGCATCAATCATATCTCGCAATCCACAAGTCCAAATGCTATGAAATTTTTACTGAAGCTTACATGCAACCCAAAGAACATTCCTGCCAAATTTCAACTCGATCGGATCAAATCTTAATCGATACGAAACTTTCGTATCGATCACGAATCGAGTCTAAACTATGTGGGATCGATTGCGTGGGCCCACTCATGTGCTAGAAGGAGTCTCCTAAGATTTGAGCGAGATATTTGCATCCTACGTCTATAAATAGAATCCCAAGGCCTACAAAAAAGGGATCTTTTTGGCTCTTTGATGTCCAGACTCTGCCGGAACCATTTACATACTTCAAGGCTGCTGTTGTACTTGAATTTTATCACTGTAATCTTTGTAATCCTTTGTAATCAGCAAGTAAATAGTAATAAAGTAATCAACTTCAAAGTGGATAGGCTGGATTGCCGAACCATTATAAATCCTGTGTTTTTTACTACTTTCTTCTTACCATTATGAGTGTTCTTCATTTTTAATTCCCTGCTACTTGTTATTTATGATATGTGATTGTGAACGGGTGTTTTCATTGACGATTGGTTGTTTGTGACCAATTTTGATGCAAACAATATACTACTAGATGCTAAATAAATTTAGATTTTTACCACATCTAGTTTAATCATTTAGGAAATCCCTATCGATCCGTGTTCACGTGCATCGACCAAGATTCTTAAATACTCAATGGATAATTCAACACTAAACAAATTCTTAATGTTTTTAATTACTATATTAAACAATTCCCATGCTAAATTTTCGTCATCAACCATATATTTTTTTACATGAAAATATTTATATTTTGAAATCATACATGCACTTAGCTCATCTACTTTTAGCAAACCAAATACTTCATTCATTCGTTTAATTTTTGGTATGCATTAAATTACTTAAGTACTCCCATTTAAAATATATCATGCACACACTTTACTTATTATCCAAATACAAACCAATAAAGCAAAACGTGCATTCATAAAAAACAATCAACTGATCATTAATAGTGGAAGACTGTCTACTAGTTCCCCTACGCAACAATATTTTATTTTCAAAAATAATGATATTTGATTTCAAATCATTTACTAAATATTCCATCAGAACTCCATTTAATATCTTCTTTCCAAATAACCATATTGCTCGTAATGTTTTCCTTTTAAAATATTAATATTATTCAAAGATACTTGCTTTTAAGATTTATCACAAGCGTATACATGTATGCATACTTTTCCCCATAAAATTTTTACTTCCAAAATTTATAAATCTCTGAACTCTCGTATAAATGAAAATATATTAGTAAATGAAACCATTCATGGATGCCTACAACATTCAACCACATACAATTAGATAACTAATTTTTTCAAATGCGTCTCAATGATTATTTCCAATAATCATTTATATTTGTATTCTAAATAGGAAATAAATCCTAGTTTTTATCCGACATCTCCAAGGAATGGGACTCTTAAGTTTGTCTAGACTAAGACTCGTGTTTCTTATATTCTACATTGTTTGGAACCTTTTCTTTGAACCAACTTAACGCCCCATCTTCATGCCCTCGTTAACAAAGAATATTAATAAAGGGCATCGTCTGGTAATGTGAAGAATAACCTGTTTAGGAGCGACCATCCATAATATTTCTTTGGCCGAGTATCAGATATGTTGAATACATAAATGAATTCTTTCTATAAAGAGGAATTCAACGTGTATGATCGAACACAAAATAAAAAAATAGTGGTTTATTATAATTTAGAACAATATAAAACATCATAGATACAGAATCACATATCGCATCGCTAAATATAATAGAGGACATATCATATAACATAAAGTAAGTCAACAAAGAAGTGGTTTAGAATCACATACATACATACACAACTAAGGCAAAGCCCAAATACAAAATCGGTCCACATGTAAAATAAGATACATCCATACACAAGACAACATCTCAAATTGAATCGATGACACATATTGATAACTAGCGTAAACTTCTACCCTAGCTAGCCCGCGTCTAAAGCAAAAAGTCCATGCACCTATCAGGTCTCGGTCAGTCCCGAGCACTAAAATAACACTCAGGTCAGACTATCTCTAATTATCATAGAAAACCGAGTCTATAATAACAATAATATGCTTGCATAAATATCAAGGATGAATGTAATAAATTGCACTTCACTAACCTACTAATACTTCGTATAAAGCTTGTTAACTTAAAGTTAACTATACTCATTCACAGTAAGACATCAAGTGATAATAGCCATCAAAATAATCATAGAAGTTCGTAACTATATATGCAAGCAAAATACAAGCACTTCACAACTCAGTAATCATCGTCATGAACTTCATATGAAACTAAATAGGAACTTTGCCAGTTTATTATCATTGGTGTGCGCCTTACACGTAAATAAATAATTGCTTCGTTAATTTACTATATGACAAGCGCATTGCAAGTCAACACCAGATACGAGCACAACGCTCATCGTCATCAATAAGTTGCTTATGGACAAATACTTCGCATTTCCACATAAATATGAGAACATCGCAAGTCATAACTCATTTGTATACGAGTAACATAAGATGGCCTGAAAGCCCATAAAATCCATTAAAATAGATTACCCAAGGACAAGTCTAAAACTCGATGAAAAAAGTGTTTTATACTTCATATAAGTAATCACTCAAGTAATGATTGAATGTCCCATTACCACTTGGGTTTACTCAAATGTTTACTATAAGTTAGTAAACTCCACTCGATAAGTGCGATATACTACCAATTAGTAACTAGATAAGTATCACGCACTGCCCCATAATCAATTAGCGTTACTTAATTATTTACTAAGTGATTGTAAAATCCAACTCATGCAAAATAAATGTTCATTCGAACAAGTCCGAGAATTAACTAGTAAAACAAATGATAACACTCTATACCACTCGTTTTACCGAACTTTTTAAATTGATTATCAATCGATGTCATGCAGTTTTATAAAGATAATTTACTTTGACGTCCTTCTTGCAAATATCACTTTATAAACTAGAATATATTCTTATATATTAGAAAGCCTTTATAAATTTGTACATTGGTATTTATAAATACCCTTGCAGTCCATTGTTCTAAATCAATTTAAAATCAATGATATTATATTTAAATATCATTCATATGTATTTAAATATATTTAAAATTTCATTTACATAAAAAATATATTCATACTTGAAATGATTTGGAACGGTTTGGTTTAGAAAACATTCTATTGAAAATACTAGTTGGAATTGAGAAATAAAATTGTATGTAATGTCATGTGTAAGTTCATGTATCCATAATAATATTTCTATGGAATTATACCATCAAAATGAATTAATCAATTCAACAGTTTAAAAATTGAGAACATGCATCCAAATCATCACAAACTAGGCACTAGAAATAGAACAAAAGACATCAAAGATTAATCGAGCAAACAAGCAGTCGGAATGGGGTTTCTAGAGGTCGTACGGCCAGACCTAGAACATGTTTTAGGCTATGCATTTTGCACCGGTCTACATGGATAGGTGGATCGGTGGCAATGCCTGGAATCTATTCCAAGTAATGATGGCAGCTCCCAGATGGTCTATTTTCGACGATTTTTTTGATGATGGATGATTTGATTTTAAGGTTACCAATTTTAGAGGCACTCAATCATGTAAACATCTTGAATCAGATACTATATGAGATTACAAGTCTAGGGTTTCAGCTAACAGAGAATAATGCAACAAGATATTCAATTATCACAACCAAATTTGAGATCAACTCAATCAACAATTCATCCCAATAACCAAATCAGTAAATAAATTCAGAATAGATATTGTTGTGCGGTCTAAACTCCCCTTTCTTCTTGAATTAGATAGTGAATAAACAACAATACTATGATTTCAACCAAACACAAGAAGTATTTCATCAAAACAGCAATGGAAACCAAATTCAATAAATATAAACTGAAATAAAATCTCTAAATAGGAAGAGAATAGGGTTTTGATTCTCTTACCCAAATTAATTGATTTACAATAATCTAATTGCAAGATAAGCTAGGTTGAATTTGGAGAAATTGAGATCAAGATTTGAGAAAAGAGAAGGAGTAGAGACTCTCGTTTCTTACTGTAAACGAACCAAGGAAAGAAAACAACGTATGGATTGTTTTCTGTAAGTATTTCTTCTTTCTATTAAATCAACTTAGGCTTAGATTTTTCTTATTAGTTCACAAAAAATATAAATTCTTATTTTACACTTGGTTGGGCCTTAAATAAAAGTTCTCTATTGTCTAATTAATTAATCGAGCCACACGACAACCAAAAATTAGAATATTTGCATCTTATATTTTAGTTCTAAAATTCTACTATTTGAATTTGTTTATTCCTTTTAACTTCTCAATTAACAAATGGCTTTAAGAAATAATTAACCAGATATTTAAAACCATAGATTTTAATGAATCAAAAATATATCTTCTTGAAATAATTAAATTATGAACCTCTACTAATTTTTAAAAGAATTTTATAGATTTTATCTTTAATAACAACAATAAAGGATATAAATCAAATTCTCTATTTTCGAATGAATGTATTTATTTATAAACTCCAAAAATATTCATTTCATTCATTAATTCAAAAATATAATCAAACTTTAGAATGCACATTCTAAAGAATCCATTTATCATTCATAAAAGTCAAACTTTTTCCTCAAATTTATAATTTTTTAAACATTATCTTATTTTTGTTATTCATCTAAATTTTAGGGTTTTTACATTAAAACCTATCCGTTTTTCTATGCAGCATGGTCTTTTAAGATACCTCTGTTTTGAAATGATTCATAACACTAAAATTCTATATGATTTATGTTTCTCACACTGGTTTATTAGATCGATCCAGGCTTTATTTTCTAATAATGCTTAGTTCAAGCCAAACATTTCTCCCAGATTTAGTTCGGATTCTTTGGAGCTTCAAGAGACAAGCTGGAACCCTCCAAGGCGTATTTTACGTATCTTTATTTCTGTTGCATTTTATATTTATCAGCATTTGTGAGGACAGCCTGTTATAACTATCCAGGTTGATGATAGAAAGTTACTCTAATTGATGTATGTATATTACAATTTTCTTTTGTAAAGATCTGTTGTATATTATACACTACTTGTCACGTTATGAGATTATGTTCTATCTTTTCCTTCTTTCACCCTCATAAAATCTGTCTTTTTGGCACTTGGAAGCTTAATATGTGAATATCATGGAGGTATTAATATCCACTTTTGGAGGTTGGAAAGGCGGGTCGTTAGAATATACAGTTAAAGCCTCGCTAAAGCCTAACAAACTCCTCGCTATAGCACTCTTCAGCCGCTACCCTTTTTTAATATAGCGCTATCAAACGGTAGATCTGTTTTGAGCCCTGCTATTTTTTTCTACACATGCTAAATGAAGGATTTTTACCACTCACTATCACAACATTAATATAAATGGTTGATTTGGTTAGTTCTCTTTTAAACCACATCAACAAAGTTAGGGTAAATACCTAATTTTAAATCATAAATGTTCAATATAAATTAGAAATCTATTATAGTCACCAAATCCGGATTACATAAATCATGACATTCTTTGGTTTTGTCATATAAAAGTAAACAATATTCCTTTTTCTACACAAATAATGTAAGAATGAGAATAATTTAACTTCAAATTTTTGTTTTTATATCCAATAACACCTTTTGCACCTCTACTATTTTCCGATGTATCCTCGCTTCATCCCCGTTATAAATTTTAGTATCTCCACTACTATGGAACTGCTAAGCTCTTTAACTACATAGGGTCAGCATCATCATTCCTATCTCTAGGAGTTCCGTTATCATTCCCCTATTGAATAGTAAGCGTAGTAAGTGAATAAAGGTGGTGAACTGTGGACCAAGGTGGAGAGGATGGTCTTAAAACAGTATGTTGGGTAGCAATTTTCTCTATAGCCCTTCCATAAATTGGTTAATTTGGTTTTTTAAGGATTGGAATGCGATCAGGAGATGGTTTACGAGGACTTCAGTCAGAGCCGTCACTTCACTTTAAAGTTATAAGTGGCCTATCGATGGTCTATGAAGCCAGGAGTAAATGATCTTGAATAGAAGAGATGGGTGAATTGGTAGGATTCATGTTGCGTA
Organism: Allium cepa; assembly: GCA_030765085.1. Lineage (NCBI taxonomy): Eukaryota > Viridiplantae > Streptophyta > Magnoliopsida > Asparagales > Amaryllidaceae > Allium > Allium cepa. Next base: position 644,746,329 of record CM060939.1, on the reverse strand, counting down.
AGGGAAATTCACGTTTGTTGGAAATCAAGAAAGGGAAATGGAGGTTCAAGCCTTCCTTCTAGCGCTAAAGATACTGGTATGATTTTTTCTTGTAACACTCAATCCGATAATGAAGTAATTATCATACTAATTACATTAATTATTTTGAATTAACAAAGTTAAGTAATATTAATTTTGTCGTTAAGCAGTAATTATGTCGTTGATGCTTACAAAATTAGGTAGTTGCACTTTAACCGTTTGTTAAAATTTCTAATCCAAATAATATTTAATTTTGATACAAATAAGGTAAGATTTGATAATCAAAATTGGATAGGTAAATTACAAAAAAATGCAGGAAATAGTAGAGAACACAAGGAATTTACGTGGTTTAGAAGTTAAGGAATCCTATATCTATGGGGAAATTTCTCTTTCTTCCTTTATATTTTTCTGGTACGAGTTCATTGCAATGAGTACAATAAACCTTAAAGGTATCAAAAAGTGGAAAAGGTAGAAAAAGTTCATTTCTTACTAGATCGCCTTTTCTATTTATAATATGGAGATGTAGGTGTATCACTACAATCCTTTTCTTGTCGTTGTACTTTAGCCTTTGGATCCTGCCAAATGTAATCTATCCACGTCATTTGTTTGATGCACTCAGATTACTAATGTGTTTTTGGCGGGAAGTTTGAGATGAAGGTGGAAACTTATGAAATTGGAGCAGGAATATTTGAAATTGTAGCAGAAGACTTCAAATTTGAAATGACATTACACGCGAGTCCTTAGGAGGACAATAAGAGTTACTCGTTAGTTTTGAGGTACTATTGATATATTTGGAGTGTGGTAGTACTGATTGATGTGCGATACTTGCATGATGCTACAATGCTTGCTTCATACTTTGGTGCGATAACCTTGAGCTATTTTAGGCTTCAGGGTGCATGCTTTGCTTAACCTAGGAGATAGTTTAATACATATGTGAATCTGATCTGAGCTATAGCAATCTGAGCTGACTGTGATCTTAGTTGTCTGATGCTAATATGCATAAGTTATTAACAAGGGGGATTATATCTTTGCTGTCTACTTATAATTGTGGATATGCATTAAATAGTTATTTGAGTAGCCCTATGTGGTGCCCTTTGGAATGTTTTTTAGACTCCGTGCGGTACTGCTTAGGTAGCCTTCAACATATGTGGTGAAAATTCTCTTTCGAAAGTGTTAATAAAGTATAAGTTTTGGGGATTTTGGTAGGCAGTTCGATTGTCCATGTATTTTGGTTTGTGAACATCTTTTTGATTGGGATGTGTTGTACTTTGACATCTTTAAAGCATCTTCTAACGTCGCTGTGTAGTATCTAGCCTTGCTTTGGTCCTTTAACATAGTTTGAGAAATACGGGTGTAACAATTTTATATTCATTGTTTATGCATTTTGATTCATGTTATATTTATTTTTATTCATGGTTTATGCACTTTTCTTCACGGTTTATGCACTTTGCTTCATGGATTAAATTAGTATTCATTGATGATTATGTTCAAAGTTATTCATGGGTTATTAGACTTTGCTTAATTGGTTATAATTCAGAGTTGTCTTATCTTGTATCAAAGCAATTTTTCCATGTATCATTCAGTGACTTGACCCGCCTCCCACTGTAGCTGTGTTGTGTAGATATTGTTCATTGAGTTTTCTTCTCTCACGCTGTAGCAATTTCGGTAGATATCATTCAATGACTTGTCTCATCACCTACAGTAGCTATTTTGTGTAACTTTTGTCACTGACTTGTCTTTATATCATAGCCATGTTGTGCTTATGTTTATCTGATATTCATTTTTCTATGCACCTTATTATTATAAATAACATCCTCCTAACATTAAGTTATACAAAAAAACTTCTTCCAGTTCAGATATATACACTAATAAGGTGGACTACAACCACACTTCTTTGCCTTCTTCATGCTCATACGAAGGTCCATTAAATCATGAATTCCCTCCAAATCCTTCGTCTACTTAACCATCGATGGAGTGGTATGTTGATATGTAGGAAATGCACTACTAAGACCTAAGGGGCATAAGAGAGAGGAACAATAGCATTGGTTAAGAGAAAAAAGAAGAAGACTCAGAGAATAATGTAGAATTCAGTGTAGAAGCAAGTAAAGAGGACATGAACTTCATAACCAACGGAATCAAAGAGAATAGGAGGTCAATTCTCCTTTGATCTTTGTGTCTATTAGTTACAATTCTTAGAACTGGGCTAGCCCATAGCAAAAGAAAAAATGTTATTTTCAAAATTTCTTACCATTTTGGATTTATATTGGGCTTATAATGTCTAATTTATTTTGAACATTTCTAAATTTCTTTCAAAAAATCATTATTTTATTTAAATTTATAATATAGTTTTATATTATGTAATTAATATTATATTATATATACGTGTATCACATACACATATATGTGTATGTACATCTGTAACATAGAAATTAATGCAAGGTATAACATGCCTGTGTATAAGTGTTGGGATTATGTATTCACAATTACGAACATATATATATATATATATATATATATATATATATATATATATTATTTTGAAATAATTTGTAAATATATAAATAAACAAATATACATAGTATGTATATTATGTCTGTGTATATATCCTAATATATATCATTCAACAAATTTGAAATTATTACAAAATATTATAAATTTAGGGACTACTTTCACCCTTACTTTCCAAATTCAATTATACGTAATAATACATTAAAGTTAAGAAATCACAAAATATGTAGACATGGTTTTCAAAGTCATTACATGTATGTATTTAAGCCTACAACTCCAAATTTACTTTTAGGCATATAAGGAATAGATTTACAATAATATAAATCCAATATTGTATAAAAATATATAATTTCTCACTCACCTTTAAGCTTTCAAATCTCCAAATCTAAATTCAATTATTCCTATTTTTCTTTGAAAAAAATTAATTGGCAGCGTCACCGGAAAGGCATTTGTATTTGGCGGACAAGTCATTATACTCTTTTAGTTGCCTTTCAAATTCCCTACTCGGTTAGTGCTCCTTATTCACGCTCTTTTCATAAAAACTCTCGTGATAGCGTTTGTTCTTTTTCCTTAACTAAAATAGTCAGCTTATAAATTAAGAGCTAAGCAAGATCGGCATTTAAATAAATAACTTCATACCGTAGAGGCCGGAACTTGAGAAATGGGAGTTTGAGTTTTCCCTTTTGGTTGATGGCAGGGGAGCGCTGTATTTTGGAGTAGAATCCTTCATTGAAACATCCTGAGGATTTGGGAATTTGATATTGCTCGCATCACAAACATATAAATCTTATTTAAGATCACCCATTCCATCTCCCCCATTTATTGGTCTTTCAAGGCCCTTTCCATCACCATCACCACCGTTGTCATCATTGTTATGATCGTCATTATCATCATCATTATTATGGTCATCAACATCCCCTATGCGATTATATTTTGTCTCCTTATCAATTAGAGGACCATCAAAGGTCAGCAATATTTTAGCATCGACCTTTTCCTCAATAGGTAATTCTTTTTGAAGAGACTTCTTATCTTTCCATAGCTTAGGACTAAACTTTCTTTTAAACTTTTCATTCGAATCTAGGAGCGACGGAAAGTCTAAGTATGTGCACCTTCGAATGTTATCAACCTATGCTACAAATAAGGCATCGTTGTAGCACTTCTCTATCATCTTTAGGGGAGCATTATTAAGGGAAGAGATGATTTTCTCCTTAGCGTCGCTGATAATATTATTCGAGTAGGCCAAGACATCGGTTTTCCTTTGTAGCTTGTCCTTTAAGGATTCGTTCTTATCAGCTAGGCTAGCCATTTTTTTATTTTCCTTCTCAAGATCTGCTTTGAGTTTGTTAGCCTTTTCAAGGTCATATTTAAAAAATTTCAACTCTTCTTCCAATGATTATTTAGCATTCATTTCCTCGTCTAGAAAGGAAGTGATATTATCTCTTTCAGGAATAGCATCATCCCATGCCATGGCGACATCAATTATACTATCATCAAGCAAAGAGATGCTCAATCACTTTGTTGGTAGGTCCACAAGATGCCTCATGAAGGAGGAACACACGCTTGGCCACCTAAAATGTGTGGCAAACATAAGTTAATACAAAGTTAAAAGATTAGAATAGTCAAATGAAAAAAAGAATGCATGCCAATAGAAGTTTCTTAAGGATGACATTAAAATGGTCTTTTGAGTAAACTGAAGACTGTGGTGGTGTAAGTAATGTAAATGAAGGAGACTGAGTGACCAGGTGGAGAAGATCCTCAAAACTTATAATAGGAGACTGAGCCTAAACCTTCAAAGGAAGATGATCATCTGAAGAAGGAAACAGACCAAGATCAATCCATAAGTGATTGATGGCTGTTGCAGAAGTATAAAAGGTGATATTTGGGAGGGACTCGGGGGCCTGGGCCTCTTTTGTTTGCTTCTGGGATTTATCTAAATTTTCAGCATGCGAGCTCGAGTCGATGGTCACATATTCCTTCTCGTCCACACAAAAGGAGTGAAGTCGCCCATAAGCTTGAGCCATTTACTTAGCGAAGGAGATGGAATTTCAGCATAGGTGTCATTGCCCACTTTTTTTCTAGTGCTTCAATTACTTTGGGGATGAAATCCTCGATGGAAATAGGTTTGCTCAACTAAGATGAGGTGAGAACTTCATCTTTATTTTTCCTCTGTTTAGGAGCATCGTCTTTAACTTCTATTTCTTTAAAAGCAACATCAATATCAAAAGATCTTAAAACAAAGAAAAGAGTTTATAAGATAATAACATTGAGAATTCCATATTGGTTATAATACAAACTTACCAATGGTCTCAAGTTGAAACAGAGAGGAAGTAGATAAAATATTTAGGTTAGTGATAACTAATAAACATTTCCCTTAGGCATTCCCTTTCATCATCGGAGGCTCCTTAAGTATTATATTATTGTCTTCAATCAACGAGCATCGGAAAAGATTCACTTTCATCTGAAGTGTGAGTCTCTCGCCCATGCTTTATGATGCCAAAGTTAGATATTTGATTGTTTCACGATCAAAGAGACTAAACTGTTGAGAAGCCGAATTTAGAGAAAAAAAATCCATCATAAGAGGGTGATAAATATAACATAAGCAATAATGAATAAAAACTTTCTTATAATGGAGAAGGTTCTCCTAACTCCAGAATAGCATTTGACATAGGAAAACTAAATTTCCCATTCCTTGGTCTTGTTGATGGCACTGATATTCAAGCTTTTCGCAAGAGGACGAATGAGATATAGTGGATTACCCTACCGCTCACCTATTTTTGTAGGGCTAGTTATGGTATAAAGAATCTCAGCATTAAGAGAGGGAAGCTTGGTCCTCATGGCAAGAATTTCCAAGAAAGTCAAATAAGTTTATGAACTTGGAGATAATTGAATTAGAGTGATGTTTAGGTGCTCTAGGAATATCAAGAGAAAGTCAAGGAAAGGAAGGTATCATGAGTGCCATATGTGTATTGGAGTGAAGGTGAAAAGCCTTCTGGAGGGTTTTCAATTCTGCCAGAAGGAACCGATAGGAATAACTTATATGCCTATGTTACCGAACTATTTGAGAATGGAGTCTACTTTTTATTGGGTAGTAATATACGACTTGTTAAGAAGATGATCCCCCTTATTTGCAAATAAAGAAGCTTTTAGGCCCTTAATGGAGTTATTAATTACCTTCTAGACTGTCTTCTTGCCTTCCAGTTGCCTTCCAGTAATATTATTCCAAATCAAAAATTACTAGATGTTTTGTGAAATTTGGAACGATCACGATATAAAATAGTCTATTGATGCAAAAACCAAAGGTAGCACATTAATTACGAACTACCTAAGTATGACGTAAAAATGTTAAAGTATAAAGTCCATTATAATATTTACAACAAGTCAATGACCATAGCATAGTCAATGTTGAACTCATAACTTTTAGGTCGATTAAGAGTATACAAATAAATGTTATACTTATGGTAAGAAAGGAACCCTATAGGTTTTTACAAGAAACTTAAAGTAAGAATTATCATAAGAATATCCAAAGTATTATGTTACATCAGTAAGTCTATGTTGGATGGGTGAATTAATGTCGAATGACATAGTAGTTACGCTATACAATTACAAAGTAATGCTGCAACCTTGGTCAATGTCAAAATAATACGATAATCGACATCAATGAGTAAGATCAACATGGTTCAATAATATTTTTATAAGTGACCCATAAATTTACTACAACAGCTATGATGTAAAATAACAACGTCAAAAAATATTAAACTAAATCGTTTAAAATGGTTACCACAAAAGAGCAATAACATATGGTTATTGTCGTCGTATAATAACCTCATAAGTCAATGCCAAATTTAAATGACTTCTAGTTAATGCCAACATGATAGAAACCTCATTATAATCTAAACTGGTTATTGCATCTTTATGTATTAACAGCATAAGGATCTTGCGCTATTAATTCTCTAAACCACAGGATTGGTTATTGAAATAATAAGCAAAGAAAATACCTAATTAATACCGAACATCATAGAGATGTCGTAAAACATTAGGTTTGATATAAAATAAAGCAATGTTGGGTTTCAGGTCTAGTAGGCTATCTGTTTTATTGTTAAATTAGAAACTCCCAAGCATCTGAATCAATGTCATTGCTCTATAATCGACCCACCAAATTCTTTAGCGGTATAAAATTCAAGGTTAATTCTATAAACTTAACCAACCATTAATTTAACCAATAGTACAAAGTTTAACAACAAAATTAAACATGAAAACTTATAATCTAGAATCTATATGTTGATTTGAAATCGAAATACCCAAATAAAACCCAAATGATGATTCATATATAAAGCTCTCTAATTCCGAATAATTGATGACATTAAAATCGAAAATTGAACCCCAATAATAGCTCAAATGTTTAAAATATTAGATTTTGAATGATTTTATGAATTTGAAAATTTCTTTTGCTTGAGATTGAACATAGGTAAAAGAGGAAGAATGAAACGACTTGACTATTTATAGTGGAAGAGAAAACAAGCAGCTACCATTGGATCAATTTTAAATGTACGATTAGATCTGCAAAGAATACCAATAGACGCTATAAAGCAAATGACGAAGATATTAAGCTGAAAATTCAATGTATCCTTCATGCTAGGGGGAAATGTTATTATCATTATTGATTTCGAAGTATGAGGGCATATTGACAACAAGAGTGCCGAGATAAATTATTGCAGCCAAGAGAGGTTATCAATTCAATATGGAATATTAAATGACACTAGCATGCATGACATCAATGTCTCATACCATTAATGTTACCCTTCAACAAAGGCCTTTAAATTATGTCGCATTCATGAGACAATGTCGAAGGTCCATAATGGTGCCTCATATCATCGATGGCGCGTCCCGCATCTCACTAGTGGATGACATCGTACAAAGCCAATATTTCACCACGGTCGGAATTGATGTCATGCACCATTGATATTGTATATCATAACTCATCAATATCACAGTGGCACAAGTCCTCATCCATGTCGCACCTTATTGATGATGTGCTCTAATTAATGTCGGACTCCATTCATGAAGGTATAATGGATGTCACATCTAGTTAATATTGCCTTAGGTTGATACCACATCTCCTCAGTGTTGTTTCCTTCTGAAGTCGCTCTTTATTGATGTCGCTCATCACCAATGCCACCTCTTATCAATGCCGTCTTCATTAATGCTGTCTATTATCATGCCACTTATTATCAATACTGCCTGTTATCGATGTTGTCTGTTATTAATGGCGCTTATTATTAATATCACGCCTTGATGATGCCATGTTCCATCATACACTAGAGTATTCCATAAGTCATCAAATCAAAGCAATATCCTTAGCTTCATCGAGATGAACCTCAATGCCATAAAACATGCATGTCGCATAACATCCATGCAGCGTCTTGCCACCCCTATAAATACTGACCTAGGGGAATGAAGGAAGGATGAATCATTCTTTTCTCAACTTCTTACATTTTAAACTTTGTAACCTAAATTTATTTAGGGATTTTGCTAATTGTAATACTCGAACTTTGTACACATATGGCTATATACATTCAACTATTTCATAGCATATGAATAAAAATTTCATGACTTATGGCTTGTATCGAGTTCTAAAGCACTTGTGATTTTTAATCATAACTTGCTTCGAATTCTTAAACATTCGCAGTCTCTTCTCCTATTGGTATAAGATTGTTCCATATTCATGGCTTCAACATTAATTTAAGCATAGTTTCGACATGAATAATTTATGATATCACTATGGCTTAAATGTATTAAGCCTGTATACTTTGCCAACACACATTGAGCTCTATAAGGATCAATCAAGTCCACTTTCTTCACACATTTAAGGGTTGATGAAGAAATTCGTTAACATTGACCATTACCAAATTCAGTAAGTCCATAATGATATGGTTTTGACAAAGAGAATTGGTGTAAGTACAAGTCATAATCAGGTAACACTTAACAAAGTAAAACTGGGTTTTACCTAAACCAAGTAAACGATAAATTTGGCCAAAATGCCACACACCTATTAAGTGAGGTGTGAATGGTAATATTCAAATAGTTCAATATTAACCATTGACCAAAGTTACACCTGACGAGTCACATAACCGAAACGATAAGTTCCCCTTTGATCGAATGATATAATTAATTTATAATTGTTAAATATAATTATGGTACATAATATTTATGAAATATTTTTTGTAAATTTGATTTTTATTTAATAAATGAATATTAATCACATTTACAAAGTTATAAACACATTAATTGATATACGATATCGATAAGCATTTTAAATTAGATTTAAAATGCAAATTATTCATTTGGGCTCAAATAGGTTTAAGACCCATCGTGTAGGCTGATTGGATCGGCTGCAACATGGGTTATACATTGCTTAAAATATGGGTTAAAGGGGAATAAAGATGGACGGTTAAGATAGAAGGAGATTGAGTAAAAGATATGATCCTAAAATCTCCCCTTTCCTTTCTCTATCTAGAGATCTCTTCCTCCATTTGATAGGGATCTTTTTGAAGCCTCCGTCCTATTCCTTTTGTTCGCCACCTTTTACCTTCCATATCTCTGGTCTCTCAAGCTTAAATCAATTATTTTAGCTACTACCTGATAGCCGGTAGTCAACGGTTCAAGGACCAGCGCTCTGTTGGATCAAAAATCGTTTTTAGAAGCTTATAACATCATTTCAGGATGCCAGGGCTTTGCCTACAAGGTATGTTTTTAACTAACTACAAACATTAATTTATATTATAAGCTCATTATGACATGCATACATACATTTATTTATATATAATGTTAGTTAGGTGAAGATTCCAATATGTAGATTTATTTTCACAATTTAGATTGGTTTTATGTATCTGTGTGTGTATGTGTGTGTGTGTTTATAATTTTTTTTAGTGATAATTCATCCTTATACACTATAACTTAGAATTGAAAAACATTTTTTGATTATTTAAATGATTTAATATATAATATATACATATATTTACATAATTTATAATTTAAATACAATATTATAATTATGTAAAATATGAAAACAAAATTTTATATATGATGTTTAATAATTATATTATTTTTGATGGAAAAAACTTATTTAGATATATTATTTTTGAACAATATCTAAATCAAGTTTTGATATAAATAATTATATAAATTTATACATATATTATAAAATATATTTAAAATTTTTGGAAATCATATTAAGATATATTGATTTCATGGCAGAAATTAGAATTTTTTATTTTCAAATACTAAACTAAATAAGAAATTTAAAAATTGGATTTTTAGTTGTTTAAATTATAAAAATTATTTAATAAAATTGCAAAATTTTAAAAATTTTGTCTAAATTTGCTGAAAGTTTAAAATTTAAATTTAGATTCAAATAAAATATTGTTCCTAAATTTTTAATAATTTTTATCGGATTTGTTAATACATATATATATATATATTATATATATTAAAATTAAGAAATCAAAATATTCCTGATCCATGATGTCAATCTTGTTAATGCTGCACGCAATCAATCATGTTAACTCATCTATATTTTTCACAAAGTCAATAGTATGATCTCTAATGGCATCTCCATATCTCCCTCTCCTTCCATTCCCTCTGTATCCACTCAATTTGCCATTAAGAGCGTACCGATCAAGGTGCATTTATATAGAATCCTTTTATGTCTTGGACCCTTATTGAAATCACTTGGCTATCTTGTCACCTAGCAAAGTTAATATGTTATGATGAGAACAACGAAAGATGAAGAAATTTGTATATGCCAAGTGTTTGATAGAAGTTAAGCCGGATAAAAAGCTTCCTGATTTTATTTGTGTTGGGGATGATTCTTGTCCTAATTTGTTAGTTGAATATTCCTAGAAACCTTTGATTTGTATTTAATGCAAGATATTTGATCATGCTATAACTAATTGTGAAGATAATAAAGGTAGCAACAATGTTATAGAGAAGAATAAGGTTAATTGTGATGGTTCGGGAAACTTGAAAGTGAATGCTGATTAGAATGTATCTTTTAATGGTGAAGAGAATGTTTCTAATGTTGATTCTCACTTCGTTGAGGTTAAGAGGAAGCAAAAATCTCGACAAAAAGTAGGGACTATGGAGGAAAGTTAAGGAAGCTTTAGTAATTTCAAGCTAGAACATAAATGTCGATCTTGATGAAAATTTGGTTAATACTGGCAATGGTGAGGTGGTTGGGATTTTCCACTTCTACAAAACACGTCATTTGCTTCGATTGCTTACCCCTATTGCTTTGGTTCAACAACTAAAGCAAATGAAGAAGACGTAATAGGTAAGAACCCGTTGCTTTGTTTTTGAACCGAAGCAACACGAGTCATTTGCTTCGGTTGGCAATTGATTGAGTCTTTTGCTTCGGTTGTTTACCCCTTGTTGCTTCGGTCCAACAACCGAAGCAAATGTCTATTTATAGGCAAAATATTGATACCATTTTAGGTTTTCGAAATTCGAAATGCATTTAATAAATTCATATTTACAATAAATTTAGTACATACACATATATTAAAAAATAGCTATGGATACAATTATTGGTAAAGTCACCAATTCAAGAATTAACTAATTTAGAATCAGCTGCTCTTTATGACTACGGATCTGCATATGATTTCTGATCTACACCTAATAGAGTAAGTGCATGTTGTGCACAATGATACTACTGCATACCTTTTATGGAAATTTAGATCGAACAACATCGTGTGCTGATGCTACTCATGTTATCACCAAACCTTCTACATGTTCACTATACTAATGATGACCATTTTGCCATCTTCTGCTGTATATCCTCTGCATCATTTTTCTGCTTCACAACCATTTTACCTCATGATACCCACTACTTTCATCACATGTTAATGTGGTCCCATGTTGCTACAGTCCATTCATGGGCAATTCCTGAATTATTTGCATATATAACAATAGAAAACTGAGATCCAATTATGTAAAACATACACCTAAAAGAAAGTTGTATTATTCATATTTAATTATGCAAATAAAAAATATCCAAAAAATAATTGACAGATATCACCTGAGATATAACAAATAAGAACTTTCATTAATATGCCAATACATAATACTAGGATCTGTGCATCGATTTATTTAGCAAGAAATGTCGAAACATCACCAAAGCCTATCGGGGTCGATGCAATGGAACTTCAAGCCTTGTTTCCCACATCATTACTAATGTTTGTCTCTTTTATATATTTCTCCAACCCTTAACCTTCAGTTTTTAAAAATACCTATAATCTGAATTATGTTTTAAAATAACAAACAAATATAATTTGCTAATATTTATTACATATCTGTGATCATACTATGGAAACCAGCTGACTGGAGTAGTAAGGTTAAGAGCATCAACTGATTATCTTGTTCCTAATACTAGTATTGCATCTATAAACCCACTATTCAAATGTAATAATATATAAGCTTGTGGATAATTTCTAAACAAAAAATGTAATAAACTTAATTTTACAATGCATCATCAATTAACTCTTTATAAATCGGAGCAAGAACTTTAGTGAACCACTCCAATATATTCCCACAATGTCATTGATAAATTCATTATAATAAAAAAACAGTCCACAATGTTACTTAAATTAAATTCCAATATATACAAATCACAAAGTTACTTGCATGTGTCCCACGTGTACTTGATTCCAGTAACGTTTACATTTTAAGATTTTTCGCACTTCAGGGCAATTATAGTATTTCTTAAAATAGTGTTAAGGACGATTCTAGTAAGCCCCTATCGAAAAATGTTGAATTTATATGTAGAGACATTTAAGTTCGACGTTTAATGCAAACTGACAGAAAACACATTAGAAGCTTGATGTAAGTGTGATCATGTACTGCTTCTCTCAGCAGTTAGATTACAAATGTATGTAAATGCATAATTTGTTTTGCAAACCAAATATTTCCATAAATGATCGAAGATTTAATTTTATAGGAGGCTAAGTCTCCAGTAGCACTTAATCAACAGATTAGAAAACTGCAATAAGAAATAGCACGTAATGCCTATTTCTTTTTACTTTGTTACACAATGTCATATATGCTTATACAACTTTGCTAAAAATTTCTCAATACTAAATCTTTTGCTAGTTGTAGAAATATTTACTTGATTTTGATTTGTAGTAAATAATATAAAGGATCTTAACATTATTTGTTCCAAAGCACAAGCATTGAACTAATACTTATAGAATCATGCACAGACTCTGTCATGATTGCTTGTTCTTCCAACCTTTTCAACGTAACTTCAACCTTAGCTATTGCTTCATCTGCGACCTTTCGAAGTTGCACTACGAAATTTTCCTAAGCAAAAAGTATATAATTTTGTCATACAACTATATTTTAAGAAAGTTGTATGTGTTCTCTAAATGTAAGCACTGACAACCACCTAATAGTATTGGACATGAATAACAACTATATTGTTCATAATCTAATACTCACATTCATTTCATCATTTCTTTTTCTCTCTTCAATTGACAAGGTGTGCACTAGCCATTGAAAACATTTTTTTCGAAATCCATTTATGTCTTTAAATGCCAGCTGGTTAAATGTATTAGTTAGCTTAAATACGAGAACCATTGGCTCTTAATAGATGTACTGACAAGGTGCTCGGAAACAACATCAAAAGAATCAGATGGTGTTTCTATTAGAGAATTAGTAGCTGAATTCCATAACGTAATTGAAAATCTTGGAATTCTTTTAAAAGAATAATCATCTTTAGAGTTTAATGGAGCAACATAATTAGATAGAGATATAAAAAATGGGAACTAAACATATAACACTATATGCGAATCTTTACTGCTTATTTAATAAACAAATAAACTTATTTAGGGAAAGCCTACAAAGTTGTATATCATTAATACTCAAATATGCATGTTTAGTAGGCATTACAAATAAAATAAAAATTGACGAGAACGATGGAAAATTTAGGCTGTGAAAACGAAATGTGAGCCAAGAATGTTCTAATGATTAAAATCATGCTAGTTAGAAAGGCAAAGTGCAAGGTTACTTATTTTCGGAGATCATTAATCTCCTATTGTGCAATGATATAGCTACTTTGATGCATTTTCATTTGAACCTGAATGTATGGTTTTAGCACAGTTGTAGTGAAATTAATAATAGAGTTAAAGTGACATACCTTTAACCTCCTAACCGAATCCTTAAGACTGCCATATCTAATAGTGCATCCTGTAATTTTTGATCCAACAAACCATATGCTTCTAACATTGTCTCATGCTCGGCTGATAAAAATAGTGGATATCCCACCAGCTGAGAGAAAAAATAAGGGAAAAACCACATTAATATTAGTTCATGCAGATAAAACTCACCTCGTTCTTTAAAAATCATTCTCATGTTGTCGCTTGAATGGAATCGCTGTTGCAATTGAGTCGCCATCGTTGGTCGGAGTCTATAGTTGCTAGTAGTATTAATTGTGTGCTGTGCTAGCACTACCACTTTTGCCTCTTTTGAGCCATGAATGGAAGTGATCACGATAATTTATATTCCCTTGTTTCAAAATTTCTTCAAAATTATACAATTATTTACCTCTAATATGGAACACGATAAATTTCTGTTCAAAATTCTATCCTAAAATGGACGAGCATATTTTCTAGGTAGTGGACATAAACTTAACAATAAGAGAAGCTTAGCTAACATGATATATTTGATATTTAATTTTATTATAGAATGGAAATGCATATAATAGATACTACATTATGTGCAAATACTTTGATTTGTGAGCATACATGATTTAACTTTGTATCGACAAATTCAATTTATGACTTTTTCCTTGATCAATTCAAAGCCTCACCAATTCCAACCTTATATGACTCAGCATTGTTCTCATAAAATTTGAGTCGCCGATTGAAATAAGTTCCCTCATCGCTTCATGTCTAGAAATGATAGTTAACACTCTCTTGATTTGAAGTACACTCTGAAATTATTGCTAATGTTGATGTCAAAATCTAGAGCTGCTATCGCCATTTGGATTTTTGAATTTGCAGTTAATGACCAAATTGAGACAATTAGAGGAGAGACAACTAATTATCATGGACTGCAAGTCATTTTGAAGTATTATCTATTTTTGAAATACGCTGGCTACCCAATGCGAAGATTTGCAAGACTTTATGAATTTCATCGATGAGAATTGCCTGAAAGCTATGTTGTGTAAGATCTAAGACTTCATTGCCTATCTAAATAATCGCCTGAAGCGTTGTTCACTGCCTGATATGGTGACTAGCACATGTCGTTGTCAATTGAGGATGATTCCACTTGGTTGCTGAGAGCAACATTATTGTGTTTAGACCTGATCAACACTACTCGAAATTTTAAGATAAATTTGAAATGCTCTTGTAGATGAAGTTTTGAATCTAGAAACACACTCTGTTTGCTCATCGGTTGGATGAGATTGCGTGTTTAGAACATTGGTATCATGCAGGGTTGATATGTGATGATTTGAGATTGAAAGGACTTTGGTTTTCAGTTTTGGGTTTGTGAAGAGTTATTGTAGGGAAAATAACATAGTTGAAAATTTAGCGGTGGCACAAAAAATTTGGATTTGGAGCCAAATGCACAAAGCCAAAATAAGACTTATATGAAATGTTTTAAAGGTGAACCCCTACAATCAATTGCTTCAATTATGTTAACAATCGAAGCAAATGATATTATTTGCTTCGGTTGCTAATACAACCAAGGAAAATAACCTTATTTGCTTCGATGCGTTTGCTTTAGTTGTAAACAGCAATCAAAGTAAATTGCATTTTTGCATTTCCTAATGCTTTGCATGTACCAATTTCTTCGGTTGTTAAGGCCAACTGAAGCAAATGATACTATTTGCTTTGGTTGTTAATAAAACCGAAGAAAATGAGGCAATGCAACAAAATAGTTATTTACTAATGTCCAAAGATTATAGGAATGATATTGTTTCTAAAGAGGATGTGATAGTTAATCATGCAATTGATAGTTTTGATCTATTGATAGGTCAAGTGAGCATATAATTGATTCGGTAATTCTGTCTGTTGCATCAGACCCAAATTCAATTGTTTGTGGTCTTAATAGGCACCTGCTTTATTCATTAGACTAATTTCATTATATTCAAAACAGACTTGTATTGCCATATGACATTGAAGAATGGAATTTCTATGTAAAACTATAACCGATCCTTGTATAAATTCTTCCAGTTCCTCTTCCATCATACCTAATTCCTCTCTTTGTGATCAGTCCCATCAAACCTTGATTTTTCCTACTCATCACGTCCCAATTTGCCATAATATCTCCTTGCAATCTTCTGTGTTCTGCATTGACATGCACACTAACGTGCATAGTGACTTGCACAACATTGAATCATCTCCCAAAGTTATTATCTCTCCTTCTCTTAACCGTTTGCAACATTCGACTTACCTTCCATCCAATCCAATCTCTACCCTTCTAACTTCTCCTTATTCTTCCTTATGATATCTTCTCTACAACAAAATTTTTCTTCTTCCATCCCTTTTAGTTCCAATGCTTCTACTTCCTTTAAGAATACGAGTGGAAGATCTAAGAAAATTCACTCTCAGTTGTCCCTTCCTACTGACCTTTGTAAGGCCATTTCTTACAATATGGATCAATCTTCTTTGTGTCAATCAAGTATAGAAAAATTTACCTCTCGTAGTACTAAAACAGGTCAGTTACTAACTCTCTAATTTCCTCATGATTGAAAAAATTGGATATTTGAATATTAGGTGTGCTAATTCCATTTCAAAGCAATTTGAAATCAAGAACTTAATTCACTTTCATAATATCCAATTAATGATCATTACTGAAATAAAACACAATTATTCATCAACTTTTAATGTTGCTTCTGTTATTGCTTCAGCATGGTATGTTATTCACAATTTGGCTTAAACTCCTTAGGTAGATTATTTATTCTCTGGAATCCTATTATTTTCTCTGTTTCATTTGTTCTCTTGCACAGGTAACACATTCATTCTAAAATCTCCCATTCTGCCAATAGCCTACCTTTTTCCTTACTTTATTTTATGCAGAAAATAATAAATCTCATTGGAAATTCTCCTTGATTTAATCTCTTCTTTGAACCCTAGTATCTCCCTATTGTTATACTTAGGAGACGGGAATTATATGCAATATTCAAATGAAAAGTATGGAGGTACTCCTTTATCACTCATTGTCACTGAGCCTCTTAACAGTGCAATTCACTCCTATGAACATATTCCCATCGATCCAACCGAGCGTTTTTTCACCTAGAATAACAATAACAGATCAGGGTTAGGACCCTATGCAGACTCGATAAAGCTTTCCACAACATCCATTCCTTATCATTATGGCCTAACCTTATCACTTATATTCTCCCAACCTTTACTCTTTGATCACTCTCCCCTTATTTTGGCTTGGGGCTAAATTGTTATTAAAGGCCATCCGTCAATTTCATTTTTTTAATATTTGATTTATTCATCCCAATTTCTTTAACATTGTCGTAGATAGCTGTTAGAATAAAGTTGTTGGGAATCCTATGTTTATTGTGCAGGTTAAATTTAGAAAGCTTAAAGTTAAAATAAAGGATAGGGCGTCTTCTACTTTTAGTGGCGGGTCTAAAATTTCTTCTACTATTAGGAGCAAGCTTCTCTTGATGTAATTTGATCTTTTATCTAACCCTATGGATGCTACTTTGTCAAATAAGGAACATAGATTAAATTATAGTCTTTTAAAGGCCCTTATTGAGGAAAATAAAATGATTAGACAAAAATTAAAATCCAAATGGCAAATTCATGGAGATAAAAGCACTACATATTTTCATAACTCCCCGAGAATAAAACTTGCTACTTTAAACATTATTGAAATAAAACATGCTACTTCAAACATAATTTCCTATTTTCATAACTCTTATTTCCTTCTCTTCTATAACTCAACTCAACCTTCTTAGTATTTCTGATAACGATCGATTCTCGTTAATTAAAGAAGTTTCCTCAGATGAAATTGAGCAAATAATTTTCAGCATGAACTCTTCTAGTTCTCCTGGGCCTGATGGGTTTGATGCTCTTTTTTAAGTTTCTTGGGATATTATTGGTTTATATATTGTCAAAACCGTTAAGAATTTTTTCAAACATAATAAAATATTGTCTGTTTTTAATTCTATTAAGCTAGCCCTGATCATTAAGATACCTTAGCCAATAAGCGTATCTGATTTTAGGCCTATTACTTGCTGTAACGTAATATCCAAATGCATTTTGAAAATTTTGGCTGCTACAGTGAAAACTGTTTTATCTCGTGTTATTTCCTCTAATCAGAATGCTTTTCTTTCTTCTAGAAATATCATTTATAACATTCTTCTTTGTGAAGAATTAATTAGGAGTTATAGAAAGATTATTTCTCCTAGATGTGATACAACGTTTGATATCTAAAAGGCATATGACATAGTTCAATGGAAGTCGATCATCTATATTTTGCAGGTAATGAACTTCCCAATTCCTTTTCTAGCATGATTGTACACTTGCTTATCTACAGTTAAGTACTCTATAAGTTTGAATGTAACTATTTTTGGATATTTTTCTGGAACCCAGGGTATAAGACAAAGGGAATCTTTGTCCCCTTACCTCCTAATTTCTGTTATGGAATTGCTTACTTCAATGATTAACAAGGTTTCCTTTATGAAAACCATAGAATTGGACCCTATGTGCAAATATCCTAGAATATCTACCTTTGTGTTTGTTGATGATTTAATGCTTTTTTACTAAGCCTTACATTAACCCAATTACTAATACCATAGCTACTTTGGATAATTTTGTAGCATGATTGGATTATCCACGAACAAGAATAAGTAAAAAAAATTAATTGCTGGTGTCTCTGATGCTCAAAAGGAAAATATTATTCTCTTGTCAACTTTGGTTACTATAAGCGACAATAAAATTTATCTTGGTGCTCTTTTTCTACTGCAAGGGTAAATCTAGTCAAGGCTTGCCCTTGTATGATAAAATTACGGATAAGCTTCCTAAATGGCCTGTTTCCAAACCGTCTATGGCTGGTAGGTTGATTATTGTGAAATTTTCCATTTCAACGTGCCTTTATTATGCTAGAAGTTTTATTCTCCTTACTAAAATCATTAGTATGATCAATTCTCTAAACCACTTTCTTTGGCATGTCAATTAATATTTTAAAAAGCTCATCCCTATCTCTTTCAAGTCTAATGCAACCCCCTTTGATAGAGGTGGTTTGAGTATTATGAATCTTAAATGTTGGTATAAAGCAGCCTTTCCAACTCTTACTAGTAATCTTACAAAAAATAACGACAATCTTTAGACTAATTGGACAAGAAATAATCTCATAGAAAATCTGCATTTCTGGTCTATGCCTATTCTTATTTATTATAGCAGGATTTTGAGAAGCTTATTAAACCTTAGGCCTATCTTTCTTCCATTGTTTCTGAGAACTGTGAAGAACCCTCACTTGACTTGGCATGATCCATGGCTAGTTAAATATACCATTTTCTCTTCTGTTCTGGACTACAACTTGCGTAGTCTAACTGGAATCCATAAAAATGTCAATGATACTCTTTTTTATAATGATGAAACAATTAACCTTCCTTCTTCATGATCAACTGTAGTGAGATCTTGTTGGTCTTTGATTGACTACAAAGTGTTTAGTAATGATCAATTTTCATCTATGCGGTGTTACATGGCCCACTCTATTTCTACAGCGAAGAATATTTATAATTTCTATCAATTGCTTGTTTTTCCATGGCATGCTCAAATTCGGACCCTTGAAAACATTGTGTTGTGGAAAATTATCAAAAATGGTCAACACACTCAACGTAATTTAGTTCTTAAAGGCATGCGTCAAAATTCAATCAGCGTTCTCTGCTACATTCATCCTGAAAATACTTCTCACTTGTTTTTCTCTTGTGACTATTCTATGTATATTTGGATGAGAATCCTTAGGCATTTAAAGTTGCATAGCCTGTTTGTTGATTCAAAACTGGAAATGGTTTAACATCTGTTGACCCCAAAAATGGACCAACGCCCTGGTTTGGATTTGAAAGCACCATCCCTGTTTTGATAGGGCAATATCACATATAATAGGTATAGAAATATAACAATAAAAGAAAGAAGATAGAGAATTTTTATAGGAGTTCGACTGTTAATGAAGGCTACGTCCATTTTATAATTTTATAATCTAACTGCTATTACAAAAGCTGCTTGATTACAAAACTTTGGCAAATTCCTAGTTGAATGGGATCTCTAGAGTTAGAATCCACCAGAGAATTATGGTATATTCCTTCTGAGATTGTTGTGAGGGAGGTTAGAAGTGAAGAATGATCCCCACAGAGCTTCAGCAATCAGCCTCCAGTAGCCCCCTTAATGTTGCAGGAGGCGTGCTATTTATACAGGTTGGAGGGTTATTGGGCTTGGCCCATCATAATCAGTTTTCAGATGAAGCACGTGTGACCTAGGAATATTCGGTTTGGCAAAGTTGGCAAGCTTGCAAGCAAACCATGGGCCATGGGTCGCTGGCGACCGATTGTCTATGGGTCGCTAGTGACCCATAGACTTTGCTTATTTTGCCCACCAAATTCTACCTCCTTTAGTCGTATTTCATAAGTTGTTCATTCGCAGTTTTGAAAAAGTTCATGGGTTGCTAATGATTCGACCACAGGGGATTATCCTAGATTCCAAAATTGGAGTTGTCTTTACAGGCATTCATCATTATTGTCATATGCCGATAGCAAGTCACTAGCTGCTTACATCCAAACACTTGTTAGACTACAAGGATGTTGGTCTCTTGGTTTTGTTGACTCCAGTCGTTACCTTAACCATATAGCTTGGTCCTTGTCAAACTCTTGTCATAACATTTCTGGTTAGTTCTTGAATCATCCTGCCACTTAAGGTTGTTTTGTTTTCTATCGGTATCTGCTAGGATAAAACCTGGATTACATTTTCCCCCTAGGGCATGTCTTCATTGTAAACAAGGCATGCTCTGAAAGGTATCATTTTGCATATCCATCTACCGACTCTCAAGTGGTTGCACCGGAGCTCTACGCATAGATTAACCCAATGTCATTTGTTATTTTCTTTTTGTTTTAGCTATTGTTTCTTGCCTCAACCTGTCATGTTTTTGCTTGTAGTTTGCCGGCATTTCTTAGAGTGATGAACAGTTGGGATTGACCGAATTTGAAGTAACTGGATGGAGCTTTCTTTTTCAAGCATACAAATGTAAAATGTATGTAAATTTCTATTACATATTTATATTACTATCATATTATTATTATATATATATATATATATGGGTCGCCAGCGATCTATGGAGGGATAGGTCACTAGCGACCTAACAGAATGAAGCTCCAAGGTCGGGTCACGTGCGACCCATGTAAGGTCGAGTCATTGGCGACCCGAATACTTAGTGAGATTTTTTTCCATTGAACTTGCCTACTTATATTCCTTTAGCGGACCTTAGCTAGTCACTTGACCCGATTCATTTTCATTCCTTTAGGCGATCACTTCTATTCCTTCAAGAAACCGTGTATTCCAAGGTTTCAGCCACCGATTCAACTCAAGTGCTCTAGGGAATTAGCTGCTTCGTTTGATCCATTCGCCGCCGCCGACCTGCCATTCATTCGAGCCTAACCCTAACCGACCCACTTTGTTCAAGTTTAAGGTGTAAATGATCCATCATCTTGTCATACTCGAGCCTATCCTTCACTAGCTTGTCCATAACCTAGTTCGCAGATTGCCCATCTTAATTCATGATCTTTCTTGTTCCATCAAGCTAATTTGAGGTGGATTCGCTCGGTGAGTTGTTGATTGCTATGTTGGTATGATGGTTTAATGCCCAGCCTTAGCTCATGACGTTGACTGCAAAATTTCGTTCTGATTGTAGTTCTTTGGAGAAATATAGGAAATCACGTCTTGAGTCATCTTTTGGAATGACATTGGGTTTTGGCCTAAGGCTCGACGCGTTTTTCTATCTTTGACCATCAAACCAGAATTGGCTTGTCACTAGTTTGTGGACGTTACCTGCATAATGCTTCATCAGTTGACCTTAATTCTTCTACGAATTTGGGCTTATCTCATTTTTCCCATTACATGATTGGTTCCCTGTAATGGGAAGAGTTTTCCACATCGCTTTGGATGATAGATCTATTATCGATCACAGACCATTAATGTGTAAGCATGCGAGTAGTATAACTAGAAGTTGAAAGAAAAATTCTATGGGATTCTTCTCTCCTTCCATTACAGGCAAACTATCTACATAGGATAGGCCATCAGCGACACTTTGGACCCTGAGTTTTCCTCATATAGATAGCACACTTCACTTGCCCCAGTTCATACTTGAAATCTGACATGCTAATCTCAGGCTAACGTTGCATCGAAGTTTAACTGTGATAGGGGAAGGATAGATTTGCCAATAGAATTACCTGACCTTTTACGGACGCGATTTCTATCATATAGAATGAAACGGCCATCCACACATCGCGAGCCAAGTGGATTAAGTCCGGTGCTTTATGAAGCTGAATCGTCATCTACATCGCAAGCCGAGTTTGGTCAACTAGCTCTGGTTGGGCCGACTGTGGATCGCATGCCTCCCAACTTTCAAGTTTTACTCAGTCAGCCTGAAAAATCCCCATCGGTGATCTTCTCCAAGGTTCTCCATAACATTTGTTTACAGCAAGGGATTCCGGAAGAGGACGTGCGCCTTCTAGAGAAAGATGATTTTGCTCACATGCCTCCCCAGGGGATCACAGCTTGTCATCGGTTCATGTATTTGAATGGAGTCATGCTCCTTCAATAATTTTCTTCACGAAACGCTCTCAAACTTAGGGATTGCCCCCATTCCAGTTTCATCTAAATGGTTATGACATCCGCACTTGCCTTTATATCCTCTTTAAGTAGATGTTTCACCACGCTTCGAGTTTCAACTAGTTGCAGTAGTTCTTGGATTTCAAGAGAAGCGACGATTGCCACTCTCCGATCATAATTTAGGCCCAACGGAATTGAAATATCATCTTGCATCTACAAAGAAACTTATCACAATTCAAGACCATTAGGGGCCCTGAGGGATTTATTCATCGATGGACGATGGGGGTAAGTTTTCATATTCTTCGCTTGCCGAGTTTTGAAGTGACGTGGTAGAGTCTCTAACTGATCGCTTGCTCTTCGAAGTTATCCCAAGGCTAAATAAGGACACGACACTTAGTGAAATCTGCCAAACTCTGAAAGCTATTGATGCTGAGGAACGAAGCACTAAAGCTTTGATTGCTGATGAGAACTTTCTCCTTTCATACTGTTAGCTCCAGGCAGATCTATTGCTCAGTTTGTAGCTCCCTCTCCCGGCCAAGCCCGAGATCGTACAAGACCTTCTTCTTTACAGGATTCTGATGAGGGTCATGAAATAGGTGGCTCCTCCGAAAGCTTGCCCGATGAGACTCATGACGAGGGTATCACAACTGGTGTTAGTGGTTCTACTAGAATGTCCCCAATCTAAGAGGTACTGGAATTCGAGCCCATGCAGAGAGAAGGAAAGCTGTGATGGACTCGGAGAAGGAGGATGGGGAGTTTGAAAGCAGCAGTGATGAAATCACAGCCAATAATTATTATTTCTTAGAGTTCGAAGGTAAAAAATTCTAATTCGTGTGACGAGACACCAGGCACGAGTCTTGTTCTTCCAAATTCACCCCCTTCCAATACTGATGATAAAAAAAGACCATTGGAAGCTAGAAAACATCAAGTTCCTCCGGTAAGGTTATCGAGGTAGATTTTGGAGATATCGGCGATGTATTCATTGACTTTGATGCCCTTATGAAGGAAGAATTCAAATTTTATGTTACATTCCCCTATTCTGCCAATATTGCTTATCCATCAGTCCGACTCTGCCAATGACAAACGAAGTTAGCCCTATTTCCCCGCCTTAAGTCGTTCGCTCCGGTTTGTGACGACACCTTAGGCCCATATTAGGAATGCATGACATGACACACTAGGATTGCACTTATATTTATTTTCTATTCTCTCATATGTTTGCTCAATTCCTTGTGTATTTCTGAAAATTTTCATGTATGCTTTATTTCAGGTATGACGAGAAGGTGCGCTCTATACGACGACTTCGAGGATTACACCAATTCACAATGATACTCGAGCATTCCTTTGGCTACCACCAAGTCCGAGAGTCGAAAGAAGAATATTGGCGGATGAAAGAGACAAGCTTTGCTCGCACAAGGGCGGTTACGAGAAAAGTGGCCTCATGATGAAAGGGTAGAATTGTCAAAGAAGTCAAAGTTTGAACACTGCTCACATCCTTTCAAGCCCGTTCTTAAGCAAATTTCGATAGGACAAGAGGTTCCTATTTCTTCTGCCCCCACCCCGCCTTCAACGCATGTTTCATCTTTTTCTATTATTGCTACTGCCCCTGTCCCTTCTCATTCCCATCGGAGATCGGCTTAAATTCTTCCCATAGGCCCGTCTAAGCTTGAAGTAGCTCCTCCATGCTGGTCCCTGAGGAGCGCTAAATTTGACATGTATATTCATCCTGTTAGCAGGGATTCTTATCGCCATGCCTCTAAGCTATTCAAGATGACTTGGAACAAGTGAAGAAGTGGGAGAAGCTTTGCAAGCATTTAGCAAACACCAATAGGAACAATTACTAGGAGATTCTCTCCTTTGAAGCTGAAAAAGACGATTTTGAAAAGGCGTTGAATGATCAGGGACTAAAATCAAGTAGTTGGAGGAGGAGAAAGAGACTACACTTTGGGATAGAAAAAGGGCCGTCGGCTTAATGTAGGAGATGAAAAATGCGCATGAGAGAGTTGAAATCGTTTGGAGAGAAGAAATCAAGAAGTCTCTTGTGGAAGAAGCTAAGTTTAAGGAAGATGTAGCTGCTTGCAACGTTATTAGTGAAGCCCATAGGAAGACAATTGCCGACCACAATCTGATTGTTGAAGGGCATAATAAAATAATTTTCGATTAAGACAAGACAATTGAAAAGTTATAGGGGATAATTGTAGAGTTACAAGATTGGGTCACCCAACTTGGCACTGACAAAACTATTGTTGAGATGGAGAAGGCTATGGTGACAACGAATTATCTGGAGCTCCAGCATATATTTGATTGGAAGATGGAGAAACTAAACTCGACCATCTTGAATTTCTACATCAACTCTATAATACATCAGTGGAGCCTTTCTTATCTTGGCCCGAAGTTCCCACGCACTCTTGCCCTCGTTTAGGAGGAAATCCTTTTTTGTTTTACCGAGAATGGAGGTATATATTCGAATCAGGATTTTCGGGATGCCAATACTAATGAGGAATCCGAGAAGGCGCTGCTTGAAGGCCAAAAATTTCTTTAAGTTGAACGAGAGATGGAAACCGCCGAAGCGGCTTTGATGGTTTCCATCGATGTACCTGCCAAGCCTTTAATCTCCGATGTAGGTGAGCCTTTTGAGAAGGTCCATAATCAGTCGATGCGCACGGCGCTCGATGTTGTTCCTTATATGGTAGATCCCTCCAAAGAAGGCAAAGGAGATGAGTTCAAAGTTGCCGTTCACGATCCTTCCTCCAGTGCAGGTAATGCTCATGCCTCTCCCGCATTCGGGGACCATCATCTTACGGCATAGGAGCAAGAGGAGTTTAACGCTATTTTTTTGATCTTATAGGTCTTTCTACTCATTCTGTCGACGTTGCCTATCTTCGGGCAATGCAAGGAACTTGAATCTGGAGTCCCTCGACATTGCCTATCTTCGAGCAATGCGAGAAACTTGAATTTGGAGTTTCTTGGCGTTGCCTATCTCCAGACAATGCAAGGAACTTGCTTTTAGAGTTCCTCGGAGTCACCTATCTTCGGGCGATGCAAGAAACTTGAATCCGGAGTTCCTTGGCATTGCCTATCTTAGAACAGAACGAGGAACTTTCTTCTGGAGTTCCTCAGCTTCGCCTATCTCTGGGCAATGCGAGAAACTCGAATCTCGGGCTTCTCAGCATTGCCTATCTTCGGGCAACGCAAGAAACTTGCATCTTGAGTTCCTCGACGTCACGTATCTATGGGCGATGTGAGAAACTAAAATCTGGGGCTTCTCGGCGTTGCCTGTCTTTGGCAACACGGGAAACTTGCGTCTTCAGTTCCTTTCCATCTCCTATCTCCGGGCGAAGCGAGAAACTCAAATTTTGGGCTTCTCGGTGTTGCCTATCTCCGGGCAACGCGAGGAACTTGTGTCGTGAGTTTCTTTGCATCGCCTATCTCCAGGCGATGCGAGAAACTCTAATCTGGGGCTTCTCGGTGTTGCCTATCATCGAGCAACGTGATTAACTTGCGTCTTGAGTTCCTTGGCATCACATATCTCCGGGTGATAAAAGAAACTCGAATATGGAGTTCCATGGCGTTGCATATCTCCAAGCAACATGAGGAACTTACGTTTGGAGTTCCTTGGCGGCGCATATCTATGAACGATGCAAGAAACTTGAATCCGAGGTTCCTCAGAGTTTCCTATCTCCTGGCAATGCAAGAAACTTGCGTTTTGAGTTCCTTAGCGTCGCCTTTTTCCGGACAATGCGAGAAACTTGAATCTGGGGCTTCTCGACATTGCTTATCACGGACAGTGTGAGAAACTTACGTCTTGAGTTCCTCGGCATCGGCTATCTCCAGGCGATGCGAGAAATTGAATATAGGGCTTCTCGGTGTTGGCTATCTTCGGACAACGCAAGAAACTTGCGTCTTGAGTTCCTTGGTGTCGCCTATCTTTGGGCGAGGTAAGGAACTCGAATCCAGGGCTTCTCGGCGTTGCTTGTCTCTGGGTAATATGAGAAACTTGCGTCTTGAGTTCCTCGGTCTCGCCTATCTCCAGACGATGCAAGAAAATTGAATTTGGGGCTCCTTGGCATTGCCTATCTTTGGGAAACGTGAGAAACTTGCGTCTTGAGTTCCTCGACATCGCCTATCTCCGGGTGGTGGGAGAACTCGAATCTGGGGCTTCTCGGTGTTTGCTATCCTCGGACAATGCGAGAAACTTACATCTTGAGTTCGTTGGCATCGCCAATCTCTGGACGATGCAAGAAACTCGAATCTAGGGTTCCTCGACGTCGCTTATCTTCGAGCAAAGCAAGAAACTTGAGCCCGGGGCCCTCCTGATGCAGCTACGGTGGCATCATTTTTTAGAGGGCCAGGATTGAGTTCTATCGATCGGACGGTTTTAGTCGGTTCACTTCCGCGGGCTTGTCGGGTACTTATTATGCACACAATTTGAATGTTTCAAAAAGCATAGTTTATTATGAGGCATGGTAGTTTCTTCGCCTATTTACAATTCTATCGGCATTTCCGTAATGGCTTATTTGTTGAAAATTAGAAAATATATAAAGTTTCTTTAAATTGAAATACAGGCAGAACGATTCACTGTTCCAGGCTCTAGGGACCGCGATCCCGTTAACGGTCGTCAATTTGAAGGTCCTATCACTAAGCTTTTGTTGAATGGCGAATGGTCCTTCCCAATTCGGTCCAAAGGCTCCCAAGACCGGGCAAACTCGCTTGCGCACGAGATCGCCGACTTTGAAGGTTTGACTGTGAACTTTGGACTTGTAGTATTGTGCGACCCTTTTTTGGTAAGCTGCAATTCTCAACTCTGCTTCCTCTCTCTTTTCATCGACCATGTATAGATTCGAGTAGGAGTTGCTCGTTTTGTTTTTTGTTCGACAGGAATCATCGCCTCTACCCCATATGCCAGTGCGAATGGGGTATAGCCAGTTGTAACTTTGTGTGTTGTTTTGTAAGCCCATATTGTGAGTGGAAGCTCATCAACCCAGTTTTCCTTTGCTTTTGTCAATCGCCTTTTGATGGTGGATTTAAGGATCTTGTTTATTGCCTCTACTTGCCCGTTTGCTTGCAGATGAGCCATTGTGGAAAAGTTCTTTTCATTCCGGAAGCACCTTTAGAATTCTTTGAACTCGGTGCTTTCAAACTATGTTTCATTATCAGTGATGATTTTTTGTGGCATACCAAACCTCCAAATGATGTTTTTAGTAATAAAGTTAATAACTTTCTTTGTGGCTATGGTGGCCAGTGATTCTGCTTTGACCCATTTTGCGAAATAATCAGTGGCC
This sequence comes from Allium cepa, assembly GCA_030765085.1. Taxonomy (NCBI): domain Eukaryota; kingdom Viridiplantae; phylum Streptophyta; class Magnoliopsida; order Asparagales; family Amaryllidaceae; genus Allium; species Allium cepa. Next base: position 644,718,686 of record CM060939.1, on the reverse strand, counting down.
ACAGTAGCATATTTGGCTCCCCATTTTGCCATCCGAAGAACGCCAATCAAATCAATCCCTCATATCGCAAATGGCCATGGGCTGATCATTTGCGTCAATTCTGTTGATGGAGTTCTTTTGATCTTGCTGAATCTCTGACAGCGATCGCATCTCCAGGCATGATCTGCGGCATCGCACTTTACCATTGGGTAGGAGTACCCATACTAAAAAACTTTCTTTGCCAGTGTCTGCCTCTCAGTGTGGTCTCCGCATTCGCCTTCGTGTACTTGTTCTAGGATTCGGTGTGCTTCATCATCGGTCACACACCAAAGAAGAGGGTCGAGATTCCCCTACGATAGAGTATTCCATCCTGTATCACGAACCACGACGCCTTCTTGAATAATTTCTTCTGCTAGTTTTGGTCTGCTGAAAGAGTTCCTGCCAGAAGATAATCTTTTATTAGTGTCATCACGTGTTTGTTTCCACAGTAGTCTCGAAAATCCATTCTACATCCTTCGTTAATGCTTGGATTGGTTAGAGTTTCGACTGGGACCACTCCCAGTAACTGGGCTTCTCTGGAGCTTGCCTATTTGGCCAAAATGTCTACCTTGGTGTTTTGCTCCTGTGGTATGTGGGTTATAGTGTAGTGTTCGATGTCGCTTAGTATCTCTTCCACGTTGGAGAGATATGGGGCAAGATTTTTGTCACGCGCCTGATGCTTTCCTTTCACTTGACATACAACCAGCTGGGAGACGCTATATATATGAACGGACTTTATTTTGAGTTCCTTCCATACTTTCAGCCCTATGATCAGTGCTTCATATTTCGCCTCATCAATGGTTGCTGGGAATTCCAAACATAGAGCATAGCTAATGGCTCGCCCCTTAGGGGTCTTGATCACTACCCCTACGCCCAAACAGGAGTTGTTCGATGCTCCGTCGACATACAGCTTCCTTTGTGCGTCCATTTGCGACTGAACTTCCTCTTCATCGTCCCTTATGGTGAACTCAGCAATGAAATCGGCCAGAGCTTGCCCATTGATTGCCTTCCTTAGGTGGCAAGTGATATCATACTAACTCAATTTTGTGTTCCACTTAAACAATCATCCAGACATCTCCGGTCGGTATAAAACTTGTTTTAATGGCTAGTTGGCTAATAATTCAGTTGAACAAGCTTGGAAATATGGTTGTAATTTCGGGGCGTAATCAAAAGGCAATTTGCTAGCCTCTCTAATTTTGGGTAGTTCTTCTCAGCTCCGATGAATCGCTTACTAATGTAGTAACACAGGTCATTGGATTCTCCCTTCTTCCCACACAAGAGTCGCGCTCCATGCGTGTGGGGAAAATGCCAAGTATTGAATAAGTCTTCTCCAGCAACTGGTTTCGATAAGACAGGGGGAGTTTCCATGTATCACAGCCGTTCTTCGAAGGCTGTTTGACAAACTTTGCTACATTTAAAGTTTTACTTACCTTCTTTAATGCGTCGAAGAATCATATACACTTATCTGTAGCTTTTGAGATAAAATGACTTAGTGCTGCAACTTTTCCATTCAAACTTTGAAGTTCTCTCTTTTCTTAGGTGCTTGGACTTCACGCAACACTGTTATTTGTTCCAAGTTTGCTTCGATGGCCTAGGAACTCACTATGAACCCAAAGAACTTCTTGAAAGCCACCCCGAAATGACATTTAAGTGGGTTAAACTTCATTCCATATTTACAGTGTATCTTAGACATTTCAACAAGATTATCTAGGTGGTCAGTGGCTACTCAGGATTTGACTAACATGTCTTCCACGTAAACTTCCATGGTTTTCTCGATCTGGCGCTTGAACATAGTATTCATTAGTCTTACGTGGCCCCGCGTTCTTCAGACTGAATGGCATTACTCAATAGTAGTATAATCCTAAATCGACTGGTATTTTCTTGATCTAGTTCACATATTAGGATCTGGTTATAGCTCGAATACACATCCATAAATGATATCAATTCATGTCCCGTTGTCCCATCCACTAGCCGATCGATTATGGGGAGCAGGAAGCTATCTTTTGGGCATGCTTTGTTGAGGTCTAAAAAATCAACACAGGTTCGCCATTTTCTGTTAGATTTCCTGACTAGTACCAAATTTGATACCCATTCGGGGTAAGTTGCATCTGGATAAAGCCGTTGGCCATTAGTTTATCCAACTCTTCTCTCAGTTCCTTGGACCGCTTAGAGCCAAAGTTGTGCCTTTTTATTTAACTTGAGTGAATTTGGTGTCAATGTTGAGAGCATGACAGGCAATTTCGACCGATACTCAACACATATCGGCATGCGTCCAGGAAAATATATCCAAGTTGGCATAGAGGAACTTGGTCAACCTGGACCGCTTCTTATTTCCAACCCGCGATCCAACTCTCAGGACCCATATGGGTTTATCAATACTAACTAGGACAGACATCTTTAGCTCAGCTGGTGCCGCCCAATCCTCCCCTAGGCTCTTCTTCCTATGGTCCAAAGCCTTGTTGAATCGGCTATGGTCCCCAAGCCAGGGGCGGTTTTGTAGTTTCTATTCGGAGGGTTAAGGGATATGAAGGGCTTTCCCCACATCCTTTCCTTTCTCCTTTCTTATAGACTCGCAAAATTCCATAATATAACATTCTCGAGCAAAGTTTTGGTTTCCTTTTACTATTCCGATCACATGCTTGGTAGGGAATTTCATCATGGGCCACCATTGAGCCAAAGCTATCTTGAAGTCGGCTAACGCGGGCCACTCTAGAAATGCATTATACACTGACATCTCATCCACAATTATGAAAGTTTGAATGAGGGTAACTCGTCATTCTCCCTCTCCGAGTTCTACATGTAGGTCAATGGTTCCCACCGGCTGTTTGGGCTCTTTGGGTAAACCCTTGAATTTTCGTTTGGGATGCAGATACGCTTTTCATACCTATCTTCAACTGATTGAAAGTACATTGGAAAAGAATGTTTGTCGAACTTCCACCATCAACCAATACCCATCGAACCAGCCTGATTCCTACTGTTATAACCATTGGATCAAGAGTTGGAGCCTCAATTCCCTCGGTGTCATAGTCGTTAAATGTTATATCATTGCTCAGCACCTTCTGCTGCTTGACTAGAGTTTCACCATCTGTTGTTCAACACGATCCCTCCGGGGTATGTTTTAGTGAGCTTGCATACCTCTTCATCTCCCCCAACTCCTTTGAGCAGGATGCGGGCCCTTATATATTATTTTGATAATGAGCTTTGGTCAGTCTGTTTCGAATCTTGGTCGCTAGTTCCAACCTGATTTCCTTGCTCACTAGGTGCTTGAGGGACTATAGTATGACTGAGTTTTCGTGGCCCTTTTACATATTGCTAAGCTTGTTGTCGTGGATTAATCCTTCCATGAGGTCATGGCGGCACTCGTTCGTATTGTGACCATGTATCTCATGGGCAGAGTTTCCCTAAGCGTTTCTACTGTTCTGTTGCCGGGTTTCCTATACTGTTCAGTTTCTTGTGTTGCGAGATAAATATTTTCTGGAGTACCATTCAGGGGGTATATTCTCCTAGTCTAAACTCTCTAAACCTTTTGTTGCAACCACCACCGTTTTCCTTGTCAGAATTATGATTTCCCCTCTTCTGGTTTCGGTTCTTCCCTATGACCCCTTGGCTATTCCTAGGGTTGCGTGTGCTTTGATTAGCCGTCATGCCATTCTGTTCGGTGCTTGTCTATTGTGTTCCGACAACCTTACTTTCTAGCTTCTGCACCTCTTCCAACCTTAAGTACTACTTACTCTGTAGTTGAAACCTTTCCTATTGGTAGGTTGCTTCATCTTGATCCACTTCCCGAACTCCGTCCCTGGATGAATAACGCGGACTAGGGCCATAAAAACCATGTCTTCATTAGGATTGCTCACCTCCATCACCGCTGCATTGAATCTGCTCATAAACAATCTCAATGATTCATTGCACCCTTGAACTGGTCCGGATGGAGACGTGATGTCCTTTGGTTGTGGGTTACGAAGTCTGAACTGGTCAAGGAATTTTGTTGCAAGTTGATGAAAGGTAGAGATAGATTTTGTGGGAAGTCCGATGAACAACATGGATGCAACGCCTTCTGGAAAAATGGGAAAACATTGGCAGTGTATGGCTTCTGGGGTGTTGACTTCATCCATATACCAACTATACTTGTACAAATGGGGATTTGGATTCTTAGTTCCATCGTAGGAAGGAATGGTTGACATAGTGAATTTTTCTAGGTATCTTTCATTCAAGATCTCATCGGTAAAAAGGGTCCAACTTGGGGCAATCCCCACTCATCATCCTTTTGATTTTTACTCTCATCCATTAATCGCTTAACTATGTCTGCTATATACGCCTCTAATGTCCGACAGTCCTAGGGGGGCAATCAGTCACTGCATGAAGTGTTTGGTTAGGCAAATGATCTTGGCTAATGGGTTGATGCCTAGGCGCTCCTAACTTCAGGAAAGCCATTCCCGCAGGGCCCAGTTGGCTTGCATTTGGTCTAAATGGAGTGGTCTGGATGTTTCTATCATCGTCAAATGCATCGGCATTCTCCTCTACCTGATTATCTTATTCTCCGCCTTTGGAATCAGAGAGGTTCACTACTACATCCTCCAGTAGAGTTTTGGCTCCTTGATTCAAATTCAAGTTTGGTCTCTTGCGTCAAGTGGGTATTCTCATTCTCTTCCAAATTACACCTCATTGTTTCCCTTCTCAATGGCTCCTTTCCATTTCTCCTATGCAAGCCAAAAACAGAGGAGTTTTCCTACTTTATGCAGTAGCTGGTTTAGGGATGGTTTTTTTTTAAGCAGGGTTTGATTGAAGATTTATCAAAGCGTTGAGTTTTTGCATTAGAGCCTTTTGACTATCTTCCATTCTTCGGTTGATTTTTTCAGCCATCTTATTCAACTCATCCTTGGTAACGAATTCATGCTGACCAGAGGACCCTTATGCTTGACTCCTTAAGCTAGCAGCATTCACTTCAGCCTGTTGGATAATAACACCTTCTACGACTATCGATGCTTCTATGGACCTTCCAAAGGCCTACCTTTTCCTTCTGGGAGCCATTGACTTTTTAAAATAGTAGGATCCTTAAGCAAAGATTAGTGACCTAACTTATGGATCTATGCAATCTAAAGTAGATAGATAGATGTGATTCTAGGTAGAAAGTGGAGATCTAACTTCTGGATCTATGCAATCCAAAGTAGATAGCTAGATCTTGGTCTTGGGTTGCAGTTCTCAGTAAAGGCACCAAAATATTGACCCAAAAAGTGGACCAATATCCTAGTTTGGATTTGAAAGCACCAGCCATGTTTTGATAATGTAATATCACAAATAACTAGTATAGAAATAGAACAGTAAAAGAAAGAAGATAGAGAATTTTTATAATGGTTCGGCTGTTAACGAAGCCCACATCCACTTTATATTTTTATTATAAGCTAACTACTATTGCAAAAGTTGCTTGATTACAAAGCTTTGACTAATTCCTAGCTGAATTGGATCTCTAGAGTTAGAATCCATAGGAGAATCATGGTATATTCCTTCTGAGATAGTTGTGAGGGAGGTTAGAAGTGAAGATTAATCCTCGTAGAGCTTTAGCAATCATCCTCCAGAAGCCCCCATTATGTTACAAGAGGCATGCTACTTATAAAGGTTGGAGGGTTCTTGGGCCTAGTCCATCATGATCAGTTTTCAGATAAGTACAGGCGACCTAGGAGTATTTGGTTTGGAAAAGTTAGCAAACTCCATGGGTCGCCAGCGACCCATGGCCTATGGGTCGCCTGCCTAGCCCAACATTGTTTAATTAAATTAATTAATTAAAGATTATAAATTAAATAAATCAATTAAAGGTTAAATAAACAAATTAAATAATATACACATGTACGATATATGTATTATACTATAAATGCTATAATATATAATAAATATTAAATATAAATGTTATATTAATATAAAATTAGTTAAAATATTAATTGATTAATTAAATATTATTAAATAAATAAGTAAATAAATAAAAGGTTAATTAAATTAATTAATTAATATACATGTATATATAATATATGTATTATAATATTAATATTATAGTATATAATAATTAAATATAAATGTTATAATAAACTAAAATTGATTAAAATGTTAATGCATTAAAATTAACTAAATAAGATTTAATTAAAATAATATTATACATAAGAGTACTACATAAGTAATAGGAAATATAAAATTTATATAATAATAAAATTTATATAAATGAATGTATAAACTAAAGGTGGAACATTAAGAAACGTTAAATATACTTCAGGAAAAATACCTGCATAAATGTATGTTTACTATTATTTCCTTATGAGAGTATTTCATAAGAAATACATTATTCCATAAGTGAATATCACTCAATATAATATACTAAAGATTATGAATCTTTAATATAATGTTGTCTTTACAATATATATTAGTAAATAACTTACATAGTTCTTAGTTATAGAGCAAACTCAAGCTAGGGATGTTATGTGTTATTACTAATATATTGAATAGATGAGGTAAAATAACTATATGTATTTGTTGAGCAAAATCAAGTTACATATATTATACTTAAATCGTCGAGATATGGTAGGTACAAGCGAATAATTTCGTGTCGATTTATTGAGCAAACTAAAGGTCAAAGGAAGATTAGGACAAGGTACAATGGGTTAGGAGTTGTATTTGATACAACCAATAAGAAGTTATCCATGGTATGTGGACCAATGATTTGTTAAGTTTTCCTCAAGGTCAGGATCCCAAGGCATACAAGTAATAACGTCCACTAGTGAAGTCAGAAGACTTCTATGTTCGACTTAGGGTTTAGTGAAGCATAAAAGACATACGGAAGCCTTATTAAAAAATGAAATGATAACATTTAACATTTCTAATATCACAAAATATTCTATATAATGTTATAATAATCCATATTGATAGATTTGTGCATTTAATACGATTTATAAAATGTTTGCCATTTAAAATATATAATTGAACTTAATTGACGATTAACAAATAGAAATATAATATATACTTGCTAATAAATGCTTATTGCATGGTAAGCATTATCTGCCTTTTGACCCAGCTACTGCCATAATATATAACAAGTTGGATTCGACGGTAGTAAGGCAAGCAGCCCAAAAAGGTGATCATGGAGTCTGGAGATCAAGCACAGAGAACAATATGAAGCAATGATCAAGTGAGACCAACAAATAGATTCTCTAGAATATTTTAAGCAAGGATTAGTGCCTTTGCTTGGTAGGGGATAAGATCATATCACTATGGCAATGAACAAACAAAACCCGCAGTTCAATTCAACGGAAATGGATTGATATCTCCAAAAACACAAAGGCAACTATGCAACTAACTTTGAAAACAGGAAGCTAGCATGGAGGGGGACCCATCAGAGCGATCGCATGATGCCACATGTCCATTTGGACCGAATGGGGCCTATCCTCTATATTTAGGAGTTGGGTCATGAATTTTTTTAGGTGGCCTCATCTAGATCTTGAGATTCTATCGGCTAATTTTCAGAAACATATTTGGTCGTCTACCCCTAGAAATACAGAGTCCATTATTCATTTGAAGGGGCTTTACACTATTATTTTACTTACGCTCTTTTATAATCAAGGTTCAATCTAATTCGATCCTCCCGTACTAAAAAGAGCGATTAATAAATTAATTTCATCAAAGTGGATGTAGGCAATCTTTACCGAACCACTATAAATCTGCTTGTTTCCTCTATTTTAATTTTTGCTGTTCACTTTATTTCACTGCATAAAATATATTGGGTGTTTGTGCCAACTTTTGGTGTAAATATTTCGGAGCTTTCACTAAGAAAGAATTCTCAGCTTGATTGGATCTCATATTCTACTCGTGGATTCCCATATTCACGAGTTAGATATGGATTTCTATCGATAAGTTTTCATTTCTTCTCAGATTTGAAGAAGATCTAAAAGGAAGCTATTAGCGATGGCCGAAGGAAAGTCTACTACTTCCCATGCTGTTAAAGGTAATGGAGATACCAGAATTCAACATGTTGACTAGAATGTACAACTAGCGGCTACTAATGCCTTAGTCCTCCTGATTACATCACTAAAGCCGACTCTGAAGACCTGACGAAGGAACTGTTAGATGTCGTCATTAGTTCAATCAGCAAATCCAGACCAGTATCAACCTATTGAACCAGTTGAAAAACCAACATAGGAAGACAAGGAAGGATTTTGCTCCAAACTTGGGATCAGAGAGCTCCTCTTCATTTGATGACTATCATAGGAAAAAATAACCCAAGGCAGATGCTTATGATGCTTAGACATTGAGGAGAAACTATGTGTTTGATTACCGTTGGATGATACTGATCGGAACCGAACCGTCTAGCGGGATCGGCACCGGATGCTCAAACTTGGTGGGCAGTCTTTATGCTGCTGGTGGAGCTAGCTGCGGATGCACCATAGTCGATCAAGGCATTGGAACTAAGGCAAATGTTATTGAACTACGGTAGAGAGATGGTAATAGGTTAACTGCTCAGGAGGCACCAATCTCCAGATGTCGGACTTAACGGCTATAGTGAGACAGCTTGTGAAAAAAAGTCAAGGCTCGACCAACGATGATTGTGGAGTTTCTAGGAGTCATACTTCATTCACAGGCAATACCTTACACACAAAGTATCCATGGAGGTTTAATATGCCTACGATGCCTGCTTATGCAGGAAAAACCAACCCCAGGCAGTATCTCATGAAGTACGAGTGGCATATTGAATCTGTATGAGCCACCGGCGTAGTCAAATGCAGATGTTTTCCCATTTTTCTGAAAGGGGTTGCAACCAGATGGTTCATCAAGCTACCACCGCGGTCAACTTCTATGTTCGATGAGTTAGCAAGGAAGTTCGTAGAGAGCAATTTTGCATGCACGCGGCTCACCCCATAGATGTCATGTCCCTCTCCAACTTGATCCAGGCTCCGTGGAAGTCATCGAAAGATTATCTAGTAAGGTTTAATTGGTTGTTACATAAGTCTGTAATCCAGAAGATGATGCAATACGATGGCACTGACTAATGGAGTTGATCTTGATTTTGATTTTGGCGATCAGTTAGTAGGAAAGCCTCTTTCTATGTTGGACTGTTTTTACACGAAGGCAGCTCAGTACTTATAGATGGAGGAGGAGAAGCAGACCAAGAAGAGAGATATTTTGAGTTAGAGTCCTGAAGGAGTACAAAGTAATGTGGTGGTGAAACACTCTGGAGAGAGTTTCGGGAAAGTTGAAATTAATGTTTAAAACAAAGAAAATGAGAAAAAGAGAGGCGGTGATAGGATTCATGATCGAAGATGGGATGCTGAAAGAGGGAAGCCAGGGATCCTAACATTTGACATCTATAAACTATGAACGCGTTATTATAGAACATCTATTTATCGACTTGTGACACTATGTAGTATAGAAAACAACATCCGAAAGAACTGACAGAGAAGCAGAAACAAACAAGGAAGTACTGTAGGTTCCATGAAAGTTATGGTCATACCATGGATGAGTGCCACTACCTCCGTGATGTCATTGAAAAGTTGACTCGTAAAAGAAAATAGCAACAATAAGTTAAAGTCCTGCCTAGTGCTGAATAACCAAGACGGATAGGAGGAAAGTTAGTCATTAACACTATTATTAGAGGACCACATCCAACTGATAAAAGCTGGAACGAGATGGAACGTTACATGAGCACTATAAGATATGTTGATATTGAATGCTGCTCGAGCGCGGAGGACTGTGCTCCGACAATGCAATAGAGAAATATAACCGACGATATCTTGTTTTGAAGTAAAGATGTAGATAGGGTGAAAGCCCCTATAATTGATCCAGTGGTGATCTCAGCCATGATCGACCCCGCCTTGGTGAGAAATATTTTTAATTGACTGCATAAATTCTATAAATATCATTTTTAAGAAGGCTTACAACCAGATACTGTTGGAGGCCAAAGACTTGAAATCGTACAAATCCCGTATTTATGGCTTTAACGGTATTACTACTGAAGTAGTAGGCTACGTTAAGCTACGGTGGAGTTAGGAGACGACAACCATAGGAGAGTGCGAGTGTTGCCGCTCGTTGTGACGGAAGTGAACTCTTTGTCCAATGCTTCCTTGGGCTGACCAATCCTTGCTGAATTCAGGGCAGATATCGCCCCACTGGTGCTTAACACTAAATTCTCGATAGAGAATGGCATGGGAGTTATTCATGGAGATTAGGTAGTTAGTTGTGCCTATTATGTTGCTGAGTTGAAGGATGCTCAATGAAAGGAAAAGAATGTGGAGATGCCTCTCTGCATCAAAACTAACGAAGTTTAGCAATCAACGTCCGAGCCTTAGGAAGTGGACCTAAAAACCCAAGGCTGCACCCACTGAGCCGACAACCAAAATTATAGTCAACCACAACGATCGATCATGGGTCCTAAAGATCCAATCACAACACAATGCAATATTGATGAGGGAATTAGCTGGCTTTCTCCTAGCGAATCTTGATGTGTTCGGTTTACCTATTCTGACATGTGTACGATCTTGCCGATCATTCTGAGCCATGCATTGAATATTGACACAAGGCATGTCCCGGTGAAAAAAAAACTTAGCGTGGATCTAGAGAGATCTAATATACTTAAGGAGGAGGCGGATAAAATCAAGAACAACGGGTTTATATACGACTTCCTCTACCCGAATTAGGTTCTAATCCTGTACTTGTGGGAATGGCTAATGGAAATTGGAAGACGTGCATTGACTACTCACATCTGAACAAAGCATGCCCAAAGGACAGCTTTCCACTTCCAAGGATCGACCAGCTAGTGGACTCGATCGTTGGACATGAACTGTTTTCATTTATGGATGCGTACTCCAGTTGCAACCAGATCCCAATGCACATCTCAGACTAGGTACACAGCAGCTTCATTATTGATCTAGGGCTATACAGCTATGTTGTAATGCCCTTTGGACCGAAGAACGTTGTAATTCCTTTCAAAGACCGGTTAAGCGGATGTTTAGTAATCAGATCAGATGACTAATGGAAGTATATGTGGAAGATGTGTTCGTGAAGTCACGACAATAAGGAGACCACATCAATGTTTTATGGGAGATGTTCAATATTCTTAGAAAATATGGAATGAAACTCAATCCCTTGAAATGTTCTTTTGGCGTTGTGGCAGGGTGGTAATTGGGTTTCATCGTTAACTCTCACGGAATCGTGGCCAATCCCTAGAAGATTGATGGGATAAGAGTTATCCAAACACCTAAGATGATTAAGCATGCGTAAAGCCTAAATGGGAAGGTCATCGCCCTGAGTCGGTTCATCTCTAGAGCCATCGATAAGTGTATTCCCTTCTTTGACTTGATTAAAAGAGGGAAAAGTAACTTTGCATGAATGTGGGATTGTGTTGACGCATTTTAAGATCTGTTACAACACATAGAGAGGCTTCCCATCTTATCCAAGCCACTGGATCATAAAAACTTGTACATCTATTTAGCAGTGTTGGTACATGCCGTAACTATCGCACTGCTACATGAAGAGAATCGGATCCAAAGGCTAGTATACTATGTTAGCAAGCGATTGATAGGTGCTCCAAGAAATTGCCCAAAATAGGAGAAGCTCGCATATTTCCTGTTGATTGCATCGAGGAACCTCCACCCTTATTTTCAGTCTCACCCTATCAATGTCTTCACTGACCAGCCATTACGATAAGTCCTACAACGACCTGATATGTTTGGAAGCTTACTAAAATGGAACATCGAATTGAGCTAGTTAGATATCACTTATCTCCCATGGAGAGCCATCCAGGGACATGTATTTGTGGATTTTATAGCAAAATTCACTGCACAAAAGGAAACTTCGGAGAGCAGTAATGAGCCTACCATCTAGTGGAAGATGTACGCTGATGGAGTATCTAATGATCGGTGTTTTGGCAAAGAAGTCATACAGTCACTCCTGAGGAATGCTAAATTTTCTAGCCCATAAATTTGACTTTCCTATGACAAATAGCGAAGCTGAATATGCGATTTTGACTGTCGGGCTCAAACTTGCTAAGGAGCTAGGAGTACAAGGTTTGGAAATTTTCATTGGTTCCCAATTAGTCATGCACCAAGTCAGAGGAGAATATCAAGCCAATGGAGCGTGACTTTTTCCTTACCTCAATTGGGTTCAAGAGCTATTAACAGATCGTGAGCATTACGCTATCACACACATCCCCAGAGAACATAATAAGAAAGCCCACTCACTGGCCAAACTAGCTAGTTCCAGGGACGCATAACGAATGGGCTCGGTCCTAGTTGAAGTACTTAATGTTTCGAGCATTGACCAATTAGAGATTGATTGGGTCCATGAGATGAAGCCTAAGATGGAGTTATGGATGACTTCAATAAAAGATTATTTATAGAGGAGAATCCTGTTTGTACCAAAATCGGGCACAACACTCATCGGATGTAATTGAAGAGATTAGAATGCAAAAATTATAGGGAAAATAAGGCTAATCTAACAATCGCACGAATAAGAGCATGAACAAATAGAAGAAGACAAACATTTATAGTGGTTCAGCATTGTAGCCTACGTCCACTTTGAAGAGTTATTCATGCTTCTCAACTAAATTACAATGATATAATAGTTAGTACTTAAGTTACAATGGGTTTCAGCAGAGTAACAACATAGAAGCTTCCTAAAAAGTCCCTTTTCTAGATGCATATGGCTACTATTTATAGGCATAGGCTGAAAATATCTCGCCTAGATCTTGGAGGACTTCTTCTCTCACGTGGTGGGGACGCGAGATCGAGTTAAGGTGATTTCGATTCGATCTAAGAGCGATACCAATGGAATTCGTATCAATCAAGAATTGATCCTTTTTGTCTAAAATTGATTTGGTACATTCTTGACATTATAGGTAACCTCCTTTGAAAATTTGGTGGCATTTGGACTTGTAGATCTCGGGTTATGATCGATGCAAGTTTAAATTTGTTGAAGGTTGTCGAGTTCGCATCGCTTCTGTTTACATCGCTTCTAGGCATGTGATGGCCGATGACGCGGCAATAACTTTTAGGATTGATCGAATATTCGTGCCAAGCAACCGAGTCTTTCCTTCTTCACGTGTCTTCTTCGTAGCGCCCTTATTCATGTGCTTCGTGTCCATGCCATTCGCATCCATTGTCAGGGCTTTGTTCGTATCACTTTTAAACTTGTCCCATTCGTATCGCTTCCTTCGATTCTCATTCGCATCGGTATTCCCAGGCGCTGCTTCGCATCGATCAACAAGGATGCCATTCGTATCGATCCATCACGTATCATTCACATAAATCCCTGGCCGATCGATATGAATAGCATGTATAGGTGGATCAATACGAATAAGTTAGTGGGCGTTGGACGTGAAGCAGGGTCAATACAGATTTATAGGAAGTGAGGCATGTTTGATGGATTTGAACTAATGAATGTTTGATGGATACGAACGATACTTCCTTTCATGGATACAAATAGTGCTAGTTTTTCTTGATGGATTCGAATGAAATCGATATGAAGGAGGTGGGATGATGGATAGGAATGAGAGCATTGCCAGATTTGCATCGATCATATCTTAAGCATACGAACTCCGATTGACTTGAAATTTGAAACGCTAGCTTTCATAGCTTTGATTGTCATGTCAAGTTAATTGTATCTCATCCGGACTTGGATAAAATTTTCCAGCACCCATAGTGGACCTACGTATAACTGGCTTTCGGGATGAACTGTCTTTGGTTTCGGTCAATCCCTTGGTGTCACGGCCTTGCCAAAAGACAGGATAACATTTGCCCCTCAAAGTACATCTTGTGTGAACATGTCGTGCTTTGAAAAGATGCCATATTCATTCTGAAAAGTTCTATCTGATTCTTTAAATAGTTGCTATCTTTTCGTTAAAGGATGTAACCTTTTGTTGATCTTCAGTGATGTAGATGTCGAATTGTTGATTGTCAATGATCACTTAGTGTATTGTTGTAACTTAGTGTTGAGCGCTAGCGATTTTTTGTTCACTGTTTTGATTATCATCAAGTGAGCATTCAATCTCTGTTAACTTTGAAAATCGAATGTTAGTTCATCATGCATGCATATATGTAAACGTGACTCTTGTTCATGTTTGTAAGTTGACGAGCCATTGTCAAATTCTTCAGTTTTTGTTTGGATATGTGAAATTCGAGTTGTAACAACGTTCGATGATTTTTTTAAGTCCTTCCTTTGTATCGATCCTCTCCTAGATCGAACTGAGATTTGGAATATATGCTTCATATCAATGGATACGTAATATTAGGCCTCGGATTGATGGATACAAGAGAAATGCTTTGTATCGATGGAGTTGAATAATCTAGACATAATCATGCAGTGATGCTTCATAGAGGATATGCCATTTCTCATTCCTTTATTCAAGAAGAATCCCTATTATGGATAATCTTTGATAGGAATTGTGCATGACTCTTTCTAGATCCATCTCTAAGATCTAGTTGATCTTCGTATGTTAATGCTTCAAATAATAAGTATTTCAACTGGTACAAAGTATTTTTTCCATACATCCCAGAACTGGCTAGCTTGGCCAGTGACTTGGCTTTTTCATTTTTTCTCTGATGATGTGTGTAATGGTGTAATTCTTGTAGTCCACCAGTAGCTTTTGGATCCAGCTAAGATAAGGAGCAAGACGTTGCCCCCTAGTCCGATAATCCTCCTTGTCTCATCATACAACTAATCAGAAATCATATAAGATATGTAAAGTTTCCACTTTTAGTTTTCTTATAAGTTTGAGCATGGTGACCAAGGCTTCATACTTAGCTTCGTTATTTGTTTCTGTGAAGTTGAGTTTCAGGGTGTAGCTTATCGATCGTCCCTTGGGAGTCATTAGCACAACTTCGACGCTAGAAAATAGATTATTGAAGATTCCATCTATGTACATTCTCCGTCGGTTAGATAGTTCTCCACTGCACCTCATATAGTCATCAAAAGTATTGAATTCAGATAAAAGCATGCTAATTGTTTGGCCAAGGATAGCTCTTCAATGGAGATGAGTGATATCAAATTGGCTTGGCTCGATACTCCATTTGAGTAACTTTTCAGACATCTAAGGTTGCTATTGGACCTATCGTAACGGCTGGTTGATATAGACGTTAACGGCATGAGCTTGTCAATAGCTAGCTTTCATCATATACTGGTCTTTAGTTTCACTTTTGTTCACATAGCAATGCAATGCTTATGGCTTGTGTTGACATGGTCCAATTGATGTATAAATCTTCGTGATTCAATAGCTCGGATAAAATTCTCTAAGCGATATATTAGAGCTAAAATTGCATCAACGCAGTTGCTAGTCCATTCAAAAGTTATCTTCCCACTCTTGGTCAGGTTGAAGGAAAGAATACACTTGTAGATGTCATTAGAGTTGAATCAGCTTAGGATGGTAATCTTTCGACTTAGCTCTATACTTGTTTGGTTCCCTCGGTGCATGGATGACTCTAATCTTCGGAATTTTCTGACACTAGCCTCAATCCCACGAGAATTGATGAGGGAACTCAAGAATTTTTCTTACACAATGCAAAAAGAGAATTTCAAAGGATTAAGTTTCATTCTGCAGTTGTTGGAGAGCACTGAATATCTATGCCAAGTCATCGACGCTGTCGTTTGATAGTCGTGATCTCATGGGCATACAAACCGCATAAAATCTCATTGATTGGTTTATTTGATTTTTGAGAAATCTATTAACCGTCCTTTAGTAACAAGCACCAGTGCTCTTAAGTTTGCATCCGAATATTGCAACATAGCACTATAGACCCAGGTCAATAATGAAACTGTTGTATTCCTGGTTTAGGACATGTTTCGGTATCTGATTGAGTTTGCATCCATGGAATTGAGTAATTCATATCCGACGGTTGAGTTCATATGATGGTTGATCCTTGGAAGTGGAAAGTTATGCTTTGTCATTCCCTTGCAAATCTGAGTAACTGATGTATGTCTGCCACCCTTTGTTTGTTTTTCCTATAAGCAAAGGATTGGAAATTCATGTTGGGTACAGGAAGTCATGGATAAACCCATTAGTTTTGAATAACTTGACTCCTCTTTAAGTGCAGCAGATCTCTTTGGCTCTATATCGCATCGTTTTTAGTCACCGAGGCATGACATATATCGACATTTACTGCAGGGTTCTCAATGGTTGGTGAGAGTCCATATATATATATATATATATGTACGTATATATGAGATCAACTCCAAGCGAAGACATCAAGATTCACCTAAAGTAAAACAGTTAACTCTTTCATCACCATTTTGTTGAGTTGTGGTCTACTCTTTAGTACTCGTGATGGACTGTAGGCACTTCATGTGCTTATTTGCAATGGTTAATGATTAGCCTTATAACCATGTTGAATCAAAGGCTTAGTGAAGTTTAGCCTTGTATTGCGTGCTGCTGCATAGCTGGCTCCAGCTATGAGTTTGAATCTACTTGTGTATCCGAGTGATGCGCTTTCCATTCAATGTACTCACTATCCATTGCTCGTTATGAGGGACAGAATGATGATCTGTTGTCCATAAGACCGAGTATTGATCCGATGATTCTATCTCTAGGCATCCTTTTAGCCGCAAACTAGAGTTGTTATGAATATCAAGCATGGGTCATAGGTTTAATTTATCATAGTCAACTCTTGGATAATCACTCTTTTACGCCCAGTTACGGGTTGGCGGATGCATTACACGGACGATTGAGTCCCATCCCAGTCATATATACACTATATTTCAAGCTTTAAGAACCAGAGTTGATTGATGAATGGTTGAATCATATTCATCTTATCTTCTTGCTCGTGCCACCAAGTATGGGGAATATCTCAATAAGTGGCAAGGTAGGTGATGTCCGCTTCAATTTCATATTCTGTACCGTTGAACCATGGGATCGTGTTAACCGATGGAGGGCTGAGTTGTGCCCATCCTACAATATGTTCTAGTTCTTTCCTCTATGTAGAATACTTTGTTGCTTCATCGACATCCAAACATGAGCTAAGTTCTGGAAGCTCAATCGCATTCACTTTTGTGATAACCCGGATTTGGTCATCTAATAATTGAACAATTATCTGATTTTATTTGGCTATAGATATAAAGCTTCGATAATTAAAATATATCTAGATGTATATAATGGATTCGGACTAAAATAAATGCCGATATCTGAATAGATATTTTAAATAGTTGGAAATGATAAATTTTATAATAAAACAACAAAGATAAAAATAGTATGCAAACTTTATAAGTTGAAATTTATAAGTATATATATAGGTTTATAAGTGTATATATATGAATATATATATAAATATATATTGCCTTGGGAAGTTGAATATTTGAAAGTTATTAAAGTGAGGATATCTATAATATTAACATTTACATAAGATAATTATAATATATATATATATATATATATATATATATATGTAAGTATATCTATTGTAATTAGAAGCTTTGTTATGAATTCAAAATATAAAAAATTTCAAAATACTTAAGATCAATATTATTAAATTTAAAAGTATGATAATTTAAATTTAACTGCATACCGTAAATTGTATTTTAAAATCATAAATTTGAGGGATTGGAATTACGGGTAGTGGTAGTGGAGTTTGAGGGATTGGAATTATGGGTAGTGGTAGTGGAGGAGCGGACCAGCTCAACAGAAATGGTGGACGAACCTTCAGTTCACCTTGCGATAGAGAATCGTCGATTTAGGGTTTAATGGTGGTGCTTGTTCGTCGTTTTTGTCAAGGTATTTACAACATTGGTGATGGACCAGTTTCGATCGCGATGGAAGGAAATCGAGGCAGAAGGAGTGGCGTAGCTTCTGATTGATGGGCGAGGGATTTCATGGTCGAGATCAACGACGATGGTGGGATTTTCGATCAAGGGCTTTTGTTCCTGTTTGACTTTATAGGCTCGTTTTCGTTTTTGAGCTTGATGCTCAGGGTGAATGGTCGGAATCGTTGGTGTCTGTAACCGTCGACTTATCAAGGATGGTGGTGATGGTCAGAGATGCTCCGACCATCTGTGCACGTGTACGAGCGTTTCTCGTATCAATTTTTAGCTGGGTTCGTGGTTATCGGGTGCGATAGTAATGGCCTCGGGATCGATCTCGTGTATGTGAGGTTTTGTCTCGAGTTTGTTTTGTGTTATGCGCGAGTAGTTCTGGTTTAAGTACATTTTAGAACTTAAACAAGTAAAAAAAGAAGAAGGGGGAAGGTTAAGCTCGGGATTGAGGCTGAGTAACCCTACGTTTGTCTCGGGTATTTATAAAAATTTTAAATTTAATAAAAAAGGATTTAAAATTTTAAATGAATCCAGTTTAAAATATTTCTTGAATCTAATTCTTTATTAAATAAATGATCTATCTTGATTTAAGAATGGGTAAGATTTGTTTAACTTAAAGTATCAAGATAAATGATTTATCTTAAAAGTAATTAAGGACATGGATAATTAATGATTAATTAAATTAATGAAGTGATTAAAGGGAAATCAATTAATTAATAATCTTGGATTAATTTAATTATTGTTAATGATTAAAGGATAGTTGGTTATTGTAAATAATTTAACTAGATAAAGAATTTTCCCTAATTAAGATCTTTTTAGACATAAGGGGTTAAGAAATTATTTAATTAATTTTAAATGATTAGTTAAATAATTAATTAAAGAAGTTAATTATTAATTAATTAAGATAATCACTTATGAATTAATTAAGTGTAATTACTTGGTAAAATAATTAAGGAATAATTACTGAATATAATAAGGTAAAGGGTAATTATTTCATAAAGAAATTTTAGGATCATTACTTTATGAAAGTAATTAAATGGAAGTGATTAAGGGTTAACCACTTAGTGTTATTAATTAAATAATTAATTAATAAAATTAATTAAATGGTTAAGGTTAATTAATAATTACTTGTTAAGGTAATTAATTAAAAAAAGTAATTAATTAATGAAAGTAATTAAGATGATCATTAATTAAGGAAATAATTTTAATTTTAATTTATAATTAAAGGATAATTAATCTATAATGAAGGTTTAATTACTAACTATAATTAAAGAGCAATTAATCAAGTGTAATTAAAAAGGATAATCAAGGCACAATTACTTAGTGTAATTAAAGGATAATTAATTTAGATGATTAATTTAAATGAAATCAAAGGTTAATTACTTATTGAAATTAAAGAATAATTGATCTAGGAAGATTAATTAAGGTAGATAATTGAGTGATGATTTATTTAATCAATTTGTAATTAATTAATGATAAGTAGGTTGGATTAACAGAAATCAAAGTGATTAATAAAATGGATCAAACTTTGTTTATGGAGGAGTAATAAATATTGGATGAGTTAATGATATTGTATGATAAATGATATTGGATGATTGGAATGTGTTATCTCTGATATGAGATATGTGATGCTATGTGATATAATATGTTTGGTTTAAACTATGGTAATGGGGTATCTACTGATAACGAATTACTATGTGAAGGTGACACCCTTTATTTAAAGCTTTGAAAGGTATTTCACTTGAATAACTTGGTTTAAGATGACATTGGATTCGAAATGATCGGAGTTAGGTATTAATTAATACCCGAAACCACTTTGATTCTTTCTAAATTGGTTTTTGAAATAAATAGGCTGGAATGGAATGATTTAAGTGAATTGGACCATTAAATCTAAGTTTTGGTACTTAGAAATTGATGTGAGAAATAAGTGATATCTATAACAAATTGTGAATTTGTAAATTGATACAAGTTACCCTAGGTTTTATATAAGTTTTATGCTGTAGTATTCCATGTTAGATGGGTTTACTCACGCTGGTTTCCAGCCTGACCCGGGTGTTACTTTGATGTAATGCTCGGGGCAGATCGAGTATTACAGATTTTCAGATAAGGACGTTCTGGAGCTCAGAAGGCGAGTTGGATGGCATGAACATATGGAATGTTTCCGATGTATTATATTGTTATCTGAGACATATTGATTGTATATGTCCAGTATTTGTATATATGTTGTAACTTTGATGTATTAAAGTGGAATTTGACAAGTACAGTTTTCATTGTAAACTGATATTATTGATATTATATTTTATCCACTGCGAATATGAGATGTTGGTGTTTCTGTTCTTCTTTTTCTTTTATATCTCTCTTCTTTTCCCTAACTATCCGCAATTTTCTGGATCGAAAACTGCGGGTCGTTTCATTTGGTATCAGAGCTGAAGGTTAAGCGAGAACCTTGGCTCTTTTGGGATTACTCATTATGGATAGGGTCAATGGTACCCTAGAATGAGTTGAGTGTATATATATATGAGAGCGTACTTGTTACTTTCTTATATAAAGATTTTAAATGATTTTATATAAGAATATATTTTGATATATAAAGCAATATTTCTTTCTAATAAATATTAGGGTAATTGGTTGTTAAATTGTTGGGATTAAATTAAGTGGTAACAAAATACAACCAAATTGAAATTGAATAAAGATAAGTTTGAAATGGATTCAAACTGAAATTAAAATCTTGAATTTGGGAAGAAGCAAGAAGAAGATAATAATGAATTGGTCCAGATATGATAATGTTGGTTATTATCATAAATGATTGTTGTATTTAGTAATAGAATGTGTATTAATGAGTAAGCAAAATGAAATTAGGGAAGTATGACTTATTAATTGGAATTAAAGATGATCTAAATTGTGAAGTTCTAAATCTGGACCCAAAATTTGAAAACTTGTCAAAATAATAAAGAAATAATAGATAATGTTATTTAATGTATTTGAATGAACGGTCCTATTTCAAATAAGAGTTGTTTGAAAATTTAAAGGAATTTGTTTTGAATTTTTTTAAAAAAACCCAAAGAGTGGTTTAAAATTTAAGGATAACTTGGTGTGTAAAGGAAATAATATGTATGAGGAATATACATAATATTAAAGGTGATTTGAAATAAACTCTAAGGTTGAGTTTTAAATTTTCCTTGGGATGTGATGTGAAACCTAAAGTGAAGTAAGTTTTTAAACTTAAATGTAAACATTATTAATCCGAAGGTTAAAATTTGAATGGGAATTCAAATTGTGTAAAGTTGACTGGATTAAGTAAATTGAAGTTAAATAAGTTTGAATGAACAACCTGATTTGGAAATTTCAAGATTAAATTTGAGATTTGAATTGGGTGTTTATGTGATCACAAAATGGATTTGAGATTTGAATGATTAAGATAAAACTTCAATGGTTTGGTTTCAAAATTGAAATTTGATGATAAATTGAATTTGAAAGATTCAGTTGTTTAAAAAGGAATTGAATTATTAGTTGAACTTTGAAATAGGTTAAAAATGAAATTTGGACTCGGAATTAAATGGTTTAAAGATATAAGTTGATTTGATTAAAAGGATTAAATCAACATCTAAAAATTTAACTCGAATTTATATAATTCGGGATGGTTTAAATTTGAAATTTGAATTAAATTGAATTCGTTCAAATTGAATTTGATTTCAATTAATTGAAATTGTGATTGAAGATAGATAATTTTAAATATTCAAATTGAAAATTTGAATTGGATTAATTTGAGATGAAATTGAAGTTGAATGAGTTCAAATTCAAATGGGAGTTGGGATTAATTCAATTGGAGTTGATTTGAAATTGAAATGGGTTCAATTTGAAATTAATCCAAATTGATTTGAATAATTTGGAATTGTGATTGAAGTTGAATAGGTCTAAAATTCAATTGGAATTTGATTTGAAAATTTGAAAGAAATTGAGAATTAATTCTACTTGAATTGGGGATAAATCAATTTCAATGGAAATTGAAGTTATTTAAATTGGAATTGAGTCAATTTAAATGGAAGTGGAAATTTAAATGGAGTTGATGAAAGTGGAGGTTGGGAATTGAACAGTTTGACTCTGGACTATTTTCAAAATAAATTGTTTTAATATAAATCTATTTTTCCAAACTATTCACTATACAACTTTTCTTTTTAAACCTAAACTATCTTATAATTGTTTTACGATTACTTTTGGAACTATTTAACAATTTTTCAATTGTTTTATTAACTAGTTACTATTTTTCAACTTCTTTATAACTAATTACTATTTTACAATTATTTTGCAATTATTTCAAATTTCTATAATTATTTCACCATTTTCCAAGTATTTTACAATTACTTAATTATTTTACAGCTATTTTACAAATTAATAATTAATTTTCAACTAATTATCTATTTTAAAAAATTTCAAGCTATTTTCTAAATTTAAACTAGATAGAGATCGAACAGTTTATTATTAGATACCCAATTGAGATAAGAATTGAGGTGATAATCCAAATAGGGTTGAAACAAATGTGAATAGGTGAATATAAATTAAAGTGAATGTGAATAAAAAGGGAGATTAATTTGGTTAATAATCAATGAAGATAAATACGTGTGATGTACGTATATTATTCTATTCGCATAATGATTTGATTCAGATTCGAGCACAGAATTTCGAGATAATTATATCGATCCGAGTTGGGATTTTTCACTCGATTTTCGACGGCGAACCTGGATAAGGATTGTTGATTGGTTCCGGATATTCTCTATCATTGTTATGGCTATGTAAGGAGAATGACGGTTTCTGATCAAGAAACCGGATCTGAGTCCGCACTAGGAAGTCGGGTGGATGATACTAGTTCGGAAGTGAAATTGTATGATCGAGTGAGCGATCAGATTAGTATAGCGTACGAATGTTATGTGTACATCGTACGGGTTTGAATGAAATTGATAATGGAAATCGGTGGATAAGAAATGTGAAATGGTTTTTGAAATGAAAGGTATATTTTGTGAAATATATGATGAAGTAAAGTGGATATTGGATATTTCTATGGTAAAATATACTTTATGATAAGTAATATGGTAAATGGTTTTGGAAAGAGTAATTGAATTTGAATATATGATTTGGAATAAACAAAGTTATATATCTTTGTTTTATAAGATAAATCTTCCCTTGTTGAATCTTTTGCCAGAAGAAAAGGGTTTTGAAAGTTTTTAAAGTATAAAAAGGGAATTTATACAAGTTTGAAGTGATCCAAAGATTTTTAAAAGTTATATATATTTATATATATATATATGTAAAGGATCTTATGAGAATGATTTTGAGAAAAGGTTTTTGGAACCTATGGACTTTGGAAAAGCTTTTGATTTTCGGGTAAAATCAATATTGGAATTTGAAAAGCCTAGTTTGATAATTATTGATTTTGGGATAATCAATTTTGTGTAAAGGAGCTTTATATGAGATCATACTAGGTGTATGATTTGGAAGATACTACATGTGTATAGTATAAAATGTTTTGAAAATGGCTCTGGAGAAAAAGGCGCTCCCTTGTAATGAACTTCTCAGGAGTACCATAGGCTGGTACTGCCTTTAGCCTCTAAGGGGGAGGTTCTAAAGTTGATCCTGTGAGGAGTCTGGACAAAACTAGTTCCAGAGGATTATGTGTAGTGTGTAGTGAAAGTCGAGGGCGCTAATGCCAACAGGGGCATTTGGGTTATGCTGTGACGATAGTGTAACTCGATGTCACTGCGATCTACTGCAGACCATATCGAAAGTCGTGTGTGCCGCTGAGAGCCAACAGTCTATGTTTGATTTTATATCGGTAGACTGTGACATTATGGTAACATAGCGAAAGTCGTGTGTGCCACTAAGAGCCAACAGTCTGCTTTTGATTTTACATCGGTAGACTGCGACCTATGTGGGGGTGGAGAAGTTTCATTTTTGGCAGCGAAAATCAAGGGCGTTGATGCCTACAGTCACATGGACTTTTGCTGTGATGGCAACGTAATCCTGGAATGTAATGCGATCTGTTGTGGGTTCCATGGCGTAATCGAATGGCACGGTGTGCCTACAGTTACATGGACTTTTGCTGCGATGGCAACGTAACCCAGGATGTAACTGCAACCATGGATGGGGGTGATGATTTCCAGAGCATTCTCACCAATGATATTCCTCTGTTTTCAAAAATGTTTCTATATTTTCAATAAAATTATTTTCCAAGTATTTTCACTGGATATTAAAAACGGGTTTACTAAGTACTTATAGATTTTCAGTCTTAGCCCTGATCAACGTATGACCGAATTTCTGTAAGAATGAGGATAGACAGGTTGAAATATCGAGTTATAAAAAGTATTTTTATAAAACTATTTTTGGTAATACTATATAGATTTTAAAGGTTTTTTAAAAAAAAATCTTAAATAAAAGATTTTTTAGTTAAGATGTTCAAAGAAGTAATTTATATAATAATAAGTATTTCCATAAATTTTGGCTTCGTTCCTTTTTGGGAACGAAAAGATTCAAAGAGGGGAGGAATGTGATAACCCAAATTTGGTCATATGATAATTGAATAATTATCTTATTTTATTTGGTTATACATTTAAAGCTTGATAATTAAAATATATCTCGATGTATATAATGGATTCGAACAATAATAAATGCTGATATCTGAATAGATATTTTAAATAGTTGGAAATGATAAACTTTATAATAAAATAACAAAGATAAAAATAGTATGCAAACTTTATAAGTCGAAATTTATAAGTATATATAGGTTTATAAGTGTATATATATGAATATATATATATATTGTCTTGGGAAGTTGAATATTTGAAAGTTCTAAAAGTGAGAATATCTATAATATTAACATTTACATAAGATAATTATAATATATATATGTATGTATACATATTGTAATTAGAAGCTTTGTTATGAATTCAAAATACAAAAAAAAAATCAAAATACTTAAGATCAATTTTATTAAATTTAAAAGCATGATAGTTTAAGTTGGATTTAAATAAAAGATTAAAATCGTTTCTTTTCTTTTTTTATACTTGAAATATAAAACAAAAGACATAAGTATTAAACATTTGTAAGAAAATAAATTGATGAATTAACACTTGTAGCTAAGATTATATGCATAGTCGACAAGTGGCATTAGTTCCTTTAATTAAAATTGTATAGATTAAATGTTTATAGAATCAGGCTGCAAAGATTCATTCCACTTTCTCAAAACCATTCTCCTTCTTCATCTTTCATTTTTCAATACAAATCAAAGGGGCTAAAATTAAACAAAGCAACAAGTATCTCAAATCTCAACCTGAATCATCAAGCAAATCAAAACAAATTCATCCCAGATTTAAGGCAAGGAGCATCTCACAACAAAGAAATATAAAAGATCAAAAGCTGGTGCCTGTATCATAAACTAGCTGAAACAAACCAAAGAAAATGCAACAGTAAAATTTGAAATACCTGCAACAAGATAAAACAAATTGAAAGTTGAAAGCAAATCAAGTTATAATTCAAGACCAAGTTTCAATCAACTATCAGATTTCAGGCTTTCTCTGCTTTGCATGTGCAGGTGAGTAACGATTTATTTAAAAGATTTAAAACTTTTTTAAATCCTGGAACATGCAATATTTACTTTAAAGTGAAATATGATATGAGTTTGCCTGAAGGTTTAAAAGAAGAAATGCATAAGTATATGTAAGTCAATGTAGTTATATTTGTCTGGAAACAAAAGTCGCTCTGTTCTACAGGTTTATATTTATTCAATTATCAAACCCCTCTTTCCCTGATCATCGTTAGGCTTTGATTTACTAATATAATCTGTTGTTATGATAAGATCTATTTTTTTAAAATAAATTTTAAGTTAAATATGGAAGTAGTTTTATCTGGAAGACAAATAACAGTAAAACTTAACCATATCAAAAAAATTCAATCTCAAAGATTAAATATTTCAACTACATACCCTAAATTGTATTTGAAAATCATGAATTTTAAAAATAAAATTAGGAATTTTAAGATTATAATTCTTGAAAGATGGAAGGATGAACGAAATTCATATCTGGGGCAATTTCTGGTGGTCAGTGAAGTTTGAGGGATTGGAATTACGGCGAGTGGTAGTGGAGGAGTGGACGAGCTCAACAAAAATGGTGGGCGAATCTTTAGTTCACCGTTGCGATAGAGAATCGTCGATTTAGGGTTTAATGGTGGTGCTTGTTCGTCGTTTTTGTCGAGGTATTTACGGCGTTGGTGATGGACTAGTTTCGATTGCGATGGGAGGAAATCGAGGCATAAGGAGTGGCGTAGCTTCTGATTGATGGGCGAGGGATCTCATGGTCGAGATTAAAGACGATGGTGGGATTTTCGATCAAGGGCTTTTGTTCATGTTTGACTTTATAAGCTTCTTTTCGATTTTGAGCTTGATGCCCAGGTTGAATGGTCGGAATCGTTAGTGTGTGTAACTGTCGACTTATCAGGGATGGTGGTGATGGTCGGAGATGCTCCGACCATTTGTGCACGTGTACGAGCATTTCTCGTATCAGTTTTTAGCTGGGTTCATGGTTCTCGGGTGCGATGGTAATGGCCTCGGGATCGATCTCGTGTTTGTGAGGTTTTGTCTCGAGTTTTTTTTGTGTTGTGCGTGAGTAGTTTTGGTTTAAGTACAGTTTAGAACTTAAACAAGTAAAAAAAAGAAGGAGGATGGTTGAGCTCGGGATTAAGGCTGAGTAACCCTATGTTTGTCTCGGGTATTTATAACAATTTTAAATTTAATAAAACAAAGATTTAAATTTTTAATGAATCTGGTTTAAAATATTTCTTGAATCTAATTCTTTATTAAATAAATGATCTATCTTGATTTAAGAAAGGGTAAGATTTGTTTAACTTAAAGTATCAAGATAAATGATTTATCTTAAAAGTAATTAAGGAATTGGGTAATTAATGATTAATTAAATTAATGAAGTGATCAAAGGGAAATCAATTAATTAATGATCTTGGATTAATTTAATTATTGTTAATGATTAAAGGATAGTTGGTTATCGTAAATAATCTAATTAGATAAAGAATTTTCCTTAATTAAGATCTTTTTAAACATAAGGGGTTAAGAAGTTATTTAATTAATTTTAAATGATTAGTTAAATAATTAATTAAAGAAATTAATTAGTGATTAATTAAGATAATCACTTATGAATTAATTAAGTATAATTACCTGGTGAAGTAATTAAGGAATAATTACTGAATGTAATGAGGTAAAGGGTAATTATTTCATAAAGAAATTTTAGGATCATTACTTTGTGAAAGTAATTAAATGGAAGTGATTAAGGGTTAATCACTTAGTGTTATTAATTAAAGAATTAATTAATAAAATTAATTAAAGGGTTAAGGTTAATTAATAATTACTTGTTAACGTAATTAATTAATGAAAGTAATTAAGATGATCATTAATTAAGGAAATAATTTAAAGATCAATTTATAATTAAAGGATAATTAATCTATAATGAAGGTTTAATTACTAACTATAATTAAAGAGCAATTAATCAAGAGTGATTAATTAAAAAGGATAATCAAGGCAAAATTACTTAGTGTAATTAAAGAATAATTAATTAAGATGATTAATTTAAATGAAACCAAAGGTTAATTACTTATTGAAATTAAAGAAAAATTAATCTAGGATGATTAATTAAGGTAGATAATTGAGTGATGATTTATTTAATCAATTTGTAATTAATTAATGATAAGTAGGTTGGATTAATAGAAATCAAAGTGATTAGTTAAAATGGATCAAACTTTGTTTATGGAGGAGTAATAAATATTGGATGAGTTAATGATATTGTATGATAAATGATATTGGATGATTGGAATGTGTTATCTCTGATATGAGATATGTGACGCTATGTGATATAATATGTTTGGTTTAAACTATGGTACTTGGGTATCTACTGATAATGAATTACCGTGTGAAGGTGACGCCCTGTATTTAAAGCTTTGAAAGGTATTTCACTTGAATAACTTGGTTTAAGATGACATTGGATTTGAAAAGACTGGAGTTGGGTATTAATTAATACCGAAACCACTTCGATTCTTTATAAATTGGTTTGTGAAATAAATAGGCTGGAATAGAATGATTTAAGTGAATTGGACCATTAAATCTAAGTTTTGGTACTTAGAAATTGATGTGAGAAGTAAGTGATATCTATAATAAATTGTGAATTTGTAAATTGATGCAAGTTACCCCGGGTTTTATATAAGTTTTATGCTTTTGTACTCCATGTTAGATGGGTTTACTCACGCTGGTTTCCAACCTGACTCGGGTGTTACTTTGATGTAATGCTCGGGTCAGACCGAGTATTACAGATTTTCAGGTAAGGATGTTCAGGAGCTTAGGAGGTGAGTTGGATGGCACGAACATATGGAGTGTTTCCGCTATATTATATTGTTATCTGAGACATATTGATTGTATATGTCTAGTGTTTGTATATATATTGTAACTCTGATGTATTAAAGTGGAATTTGACAAGTACAATTTTCATTTTAAACTGATATTATTGATATTATAATTTATCCGTTGCGACTGTGAGATGTTGGTGTTTCTGTTCTTCTTTTTCTTCTATCTCTCTTCTCTTTTCCCTAACTATCTGAAATTTTCTGGATCGAAAATTACAGGTCTTTTCAACTTTGCTGCTTATGTCGCCATACTCTGAGAAAAAACGAAAGAGTGAATCGTCCAGTCAGATCCAATGCAGGATTGATTCTTTCCTTGTCGAATCCAGGGTAAGAATTGATGCACGCACATTTAGGTTGCACTTGTTGTAAATTGCTCGTTTAGTCAGATCGTGGTAAGAGTAAAAGAATGAAAGGTCGCATTGCATTCTTTTGGAGTTGGGCAATCAACCACATCCATTTTGATTTACGTTCTCCCATTAGATCTAGGGAGAATGTCAACTCAAATGCGGTCATGTCATGCTCATCTGACCTTATATTCTTCCTGACGGATCGAAGGAAGGTGACGGAGGACGAATGGTCAAGTCACACTCATTCCTGGTTTAATCTTCTATCCATGCTCTATTGGTCAAAGGTATTCGATAGGAGTTTGGGTCACATCGAATTGTTGTCAAGAGGATTGATATTAACCGTCGATTCAACGACATGATGTAGAATGCTCGAACCTCATTTTCTATGGATCCAGTGATATGATATAATAGGTGCAGATCGATATTGCCTATCGATCCGACGGTATATTATAATCAGTTTCCACTAATTTCGAGCATCAGTTTGATTGGCTAGCATTAAGGCCTCCTTGTAGTCGTTGCCTCAAGTCGTAAAGGATGCTAAGCTAGAGATGCAGCGAGTCCTCTTTCTCTTCTTTCAGTGATTTTTTCTTCTGCCCCCAGTCTTGGTTTAGCAGAGTTAGTTTGTGGATTGTCTAATTGCATCTGTAGTGGGTTTATACTCCTCCCGTTGACTTTAGTTCGGAGTTGGCAAATGAATGGTCGAATCACATTCGTTCATTTGTCTATGCTTGTAGCCGCACCTTGGGGATCAGAGTCAGTTAAAGGGCCATTAATCGCACCTATTTGATGTTTATACCCCTATCCGCACTCTGGGGACTACGAATTTTAACAGAAAATGGTCGGTCCACATTTTCCTTGATTAATTCCTCTAGCACTAGTCAATGGTGAAAGTCGAAGTGTAGTCGGTTACATTGTGACAAATTTGAGGTTTCTCCTACTGAATTGTAGGAAGGAATTGATTGGTGGATGGTTGGGTCACACCCGTCCGTGTTGCATGCACAATCCAATCCATTAGATCACAGGCAAAAGTTAGCAGATGAACGGTCATGTCACGTTCATTTACGGTTGGATGGTTGTACTTTCAATTTAGAATAGGACATTTAGCTAGGTCCGTTTTGCGAATTTGTGTCTCCCTGTCAAATCAAGGAAGAAATTTTGTCTTGTAGGGTTGGACTGCATCCCAATAAAATTATGTTATGGGTCTCGTGTCGGGGACAAGAGCTGATGCATGGGTGGTCGTATCATGCCCGCTTAGTGCTGGATGGTCGGATCGCATCTGATTTCATGTGATAAGTGTGCCCCCATGTCAGGGGAAGAGTTAGAAAGCAGACGGTCGAACCTTGTTCGCTTTTGTACTATAGAACTTGCTGAGGAATTAGAGTGGATAGACGGGGAGTCGAATCGCATCCCTACTGGTATTTATATTCCAAAACATGCTTTGAGGAATGGAGTTGGTTGAGGAATGTCAGTCACACCCATTTGGTGTTTATACTCCAGTTCGCGCTTTCAGAACCATAGTTAGTTGATGTGTGGTCATTCGCACCCAGTTGGTGTTTATACTCCAGTCCACACTTTGGGACATAGAGTTATTTGATGTTATACTCCAGTCCACACTTTGGGGACTTAGAGTTAGTTGATGTTTATACTCCAGTTCGCACTTTGGAAATCTAGAGTTAGTTGACGTTCATACTCTAGTTCGCACTCTGCGAATCGAGCTAGTTGATGCGTGGTCAGTCACACCAATTTGGTGTTTACACTCCAGTCCACGCTCTCGGGACCCGAGTTAGTTGATGGGTGGTCAGTCATGCCCATTCTAGTTAATGTTTATACTCCAGTTCGCACTTCGAGAATCTGGAGTTGGCCGACAGATGGTCAGCCACATCTGTTTAGGATTTAAAATTTTGTTCACACTCCAGAAACAAGAAGTAGATCAGGTACGTGGACTGTTGTATCACGTCCACCCTGGCAAGCGAATTTGTTAGATGGATGGATCCACCCTCCTCCAGCTTGTACGTATAAAGGCGAGGTCGTTAGATTGATGGATCCATCCTCCTCAGGTATAGGTTGAACATGGGCGAAGTCAGTAGGTGGACAGATCCATCCTTATGGATCCCGTGTTCATAAGTTTATGCTCCAGCTCGCACTTTGGGAGCTGGAGTTAGTAAGAGGATTGCCGTGTATCAATCCCTTTTGGCTGCAGTTTGATGGCTTATCTCTGAGCTCAGGGTTTCACTTAGAAAGTGATCGATAGGATCCCGATTACTTTCCATTTATCTAAATGAAGGATGAGATTTAGTTTATGGACGGTTGGATCGCGTCCATGTTCATTTGGATTCCACTTTTGTCAAGCCTAAGGAGTAAGATTAGTGTTCTGGCAAGCTTTGAGCTCGATCAGAGGAGAGGATGGTCGAACTACATCCACTTTGAGTTGTGTATTTTCCCTTAAGTCAGGTGTAAGAATTGGAGAGCAGACGGTTAAGTCACATCCACTTTATACTTTGCGTACTTTCGATCGAGCTTAGGAAGAGAGTTGAAATGATGGCTTATGATGGTTATTGAGTAGGCAGTTAATCGCTGATGACTTTAAATTGAGGGTTAGTCCCTGGTGAAGTCGTTTTAAGGCATGATTGTTTGCCGAATGACAGACGCAAACTAGAGAGTGAAAGGTCAAATCAAATCCACTTTTAACTTTTGTTCTCAAATAACCCCAAGTGTCTAATGTAGATTTGATGTATGGATGGTCACATCATGTTCACCCCTGGTGTGTTTCCGATCT
This sequence comes from Allium cepa, assembly GCA_030765085.1. NCBI lineage: Eukaryota > Viridiplantae > Streptophyta > Magnoliopsida > Asparagales > Amaryllidaceae > Allium > Allium cepa. The sequence continues at coordinate 644,687,333 of CM060939.1, read as the reverse complement.
TATTGGGCATAGAAGAAGCATAATTATTTTGGCAACCTTCAAGTATGAGATGGAAAGTGCATTGTTGGGACATATAACTCCAAGTCTTTCTCAGATCTCCTAATTAAATTGCATAGGCAGATGAGTGGATGGTCAGTTGCACCCACTTTGTACTGGATTCCTGACCATGACAGTCTCTCTCGCTTTGATGCCCTGGCCCCAATTTAGGAGCATATAGTTGATGATGAGTGGTTAAATCATGCTCGTCATAATGATACCTCAATGACTTGACTATAGTCCACGGAGGTTGTTTGGCACCGAACCTTGAGTACTTGGTTACCGACGCCATTTGTAGGTAGTTTAATTCAAGTCGGTCATACTTCACAACATAAATGAAATTGAAATAGAAATAATTCAAAAGAGATCAGATCAAATCTCATCAATAAGTGAAGCAGCGTCGCATGCTCGCTTTTGCACATTAGTCCAGCCCTTCTTAGCAAGAAGTCTAAAGCAAGTGGTTCAGTTTGATCAAAGTTCTTGATCGATAGGGGTCATGAGTTCCTTGCCCTTCGCTTTATGGGGCTTACACATATTATCAGGGCTATCCTTTCCGAATTAGCCTTATGGCACTGGGGTCCATAGTAGCCATATAAAAAAGAGGATTTTTTTTCGATCTAGATTATGGAATAAGTTCCCTCATTATCTCTTCATGTTGATCCTTCATCTGGTTCATTAACTCAATGATGGCCTGGATATGTAGGTGAGTTGGCTGCTATCCACCAGTTCTCTTATCAAAATCTAGAAATAAGCACTTGTGATGAATCCATTTATGGGTATTGGCATAAACTGGTTGTGGTCTTTGATCAATTCGTTGGGGGTCTACTTCTTTATTCCCTTCAATGATATAAAAATAGAACCAGTATGTCTAACAATGACTGACGGTCTTCTTTGAAAAATGAGGGAAGACATCTGCGTTTGATGGCATTCATCACTTTCGGTGTAATCCATATGTTCCTTTGAGGTAGTGTCGGGGGTTGTATTTCCACAGTATACTGACAGTCAGCATGTTGAATTTTCACTAGAAAATATATAGGTAGGATGGTTTCAATGAATATGTCTCGACTGGGGAAGATTCTCCAATCGTCATTATGATCAGGTCCATTTTATGGATGCGGGGTCTGGTAATGCTGGTGAATGATGCACGTATGACTATCCAACATTTGAGTAGTTGATAACGCCGATTGGACGACAAGTTAGTTAAGATGGGCTGATAGATTGGTGATTGTCCCAAACTTTCATCCGGATAGGAGACCGATATAGGATATTAAAGATGTCCTGTTGAGGTTGTTTGCCATGCTTTTAGTCGTATAGACATGGTGTGATTAAGATACGAGCATTTGAAGATGGTCTTGTGGTGACCAGCTATGCTTTTAGTTGGCAGAGTAGACAGTGTAGGGCAGTCGTCAAATTAGCCATCGTACCATAATTGTCAATTCAGGAGTTCAAAAGCTGGTCAATTGGCGGAAGTAGCAGTCCACTTTAGAAGCATGATATGTCAACCAACTCCAGTTCTTGGCATATTAGTTAGGTTCTCCAGCCTCTGGGAGCACCAGTTGAGTAGTATTTCTTTACCCATTCCTTGATTGCAATTTAGCATTTGCTACTTTAGTCCCCTGTGTCCCGTTCAGTCATGGAAAAATCAGGAGCATGGATGGAATGTTCCTTCATTAAGTTGAGCCTTGAATTCACCATGCGGGTACTTTGCGCTGCGACTAGGGTTCTGGAGGAAACAATATGAAAATATATTTTAGCCTCTTTTTCGAAAAATTAGATCATACCTAATTTTTTTTTGAAATTTCATATCATTCAAAGCAATGTTTGAACGATACAAATGCTAGTGAAATTGAACGATCCAAAAATCGAACGTTTGGAACAATACAAAAGGCACACAGTTGGATCGATATGAAGTGGTATCTGAGGATCGATACGAATGCACATGGCTGGATCAACATGAAGTGGTATTTGAGGATCAATACGAATTGGACGCAGCTGGATGGATACGAAGTGCATTTGAGTATCGATACGAATTTGTCGCAGTTGGATCGATACCAAGTGTATTTGAGTACCGATACGAATTGGATGCTGCAGGATCTGTACGAAGTGTATTTGAGTATCGAAATGAATTGGACACATCTAGATCGATATGAAGTGTATTTGAATATTGATACGAATTGGACATCGCTGGATCGATACGAAGTGTATCGGAGGATCGATACGAATTAGACACGGTTGGATCGATACGAAGTGTTTTCGAGGATCGATGCGAAATGGACGCGTCTAGAACGATACAAAGTATATCCGAGGATCGATACAAATTGGACGTAGCTAGATCGATACGAAGTGTGTTTAAGTATCGATACGAATTGGAAGTGTATTTGAGTATCGATACGAATTGGACGCCGCTGGATCGATACAAAGTGTATGTGAGTATCGATACGAATTGGATGCGTCTGGATCAATACGAAGTGTATTTGAGTAATGATATGAATTAGACGCCGTTGGATTGATACGAAGTGTATCTAAGTATCGATGCGAATTGGACCCGTCTGGATCGATATGAAGTGTATATGAGGATCGCTACGAATTGGACGCATCTGGATCGTTACGAAGCGTATCAAAGGATCGATACGAATTGGACCTAGCTCGATCGATACGAAGTGTACCCGAGGAATGATATGAATTGGACGTAGCTGGATCGACACGAAGTGTATTTGAGTATCAATATGAATTGGACCCAGTTGGATCGATACGAAGGTATGGATAGGAAAATCATATTATTTTGATGGATACGAAAATATGGATCCAAAAATCATCATATTTTATGTATATGAATATATGGGTATGAAAATCATCATATTTTCTGGATATGAAAATATGGATATGAAAGTCATCATATCTTATACAAAAATATAGATACAAAAATCATCATATTTTCTGGTTACGAAAATATGGATACGAAAATCATCATATTTTCTGGTTACGAAAATATGGATACGAAAATCATGCTGAATGTAGTTCTTCTTAGATCTGGAGCAATCTGAATAGAATAAAAGGAACAATTGGACGACAGGTCTGGATCTTCTCCTTAGATTTTACAATCCAACGACAGTAGTAGATCCAATGAAGCGGAGAAAAGCATGCACAAATAGAAGAAGCAAGCGTTTATAGTGGTTCGGCATTGTAGCCTACGTCCACTTTGAAGAGATTGTTGTTTATTCATTGTTCTATACCGCATTACAACGATATAATAGCCAGTACTTAAGTTGCAATAGAGTTTAGTAGAGTGATGGCATTGAAGCTTCCCCCAAAAGTCCCTTTTCTGAATGCATATGGCTGCTATTTATAGGTGTAGGCTTAAAATATCTCGCACAAATCTTGGAGGACTTCTTCTCTCACATGGGTGGGCCCACGGGATTGAGTTCAGGTGAATTTGACTCGATCTAGGAACGATACCAATGAAATTTGTATGGATCAAGAATTGATCCTTTTTGGCTGAAATTGATCTAGTACATTCTTGACGTTGTAGGCAAGCTCCTGTGAAAATTTTGTGGCATTTGGAATTGCAGATCTTGATTTATGATCGATGCATGTTTGAATTTGTTGAAGGCCGTCGAGTTTGCATCGCTTCTATTCGCATCACTTCTAGGCCCGCAATGAGCGACGACGCGGCGCTAATTTTTAGGATTGATCCACTTTCCATGCCGAGTGACCGAGCCTTTCCTTCTTCACGTGTCTCCTTTGTATCGCTCTTATTCATGTGCTCCATATCCATGCCGTTTGTATGCATTGTCAGGGCTTCGTTCGTATTGCCTTTAAATTTGTCCCGTTCGTATTACTTCCTTCAATTTTCATTCGCATCGATATTCCCAAGGGCTGGTTTGCATCGATCAACAAGTATGCCATTCGTATCGGTCCATCGCGCATCGATCCATGATCGAACGATACAAATAGCATGTATAGGTGGATCGATACGAATAAGTTAGTGGACGATGGATGCGAAGCAGGGTGCATACGGACCGATATGTAGCGAGGCATGTTTGATGGATCTGAACTCATGAATGTTTGATGGATATGAACGATACTTCCTTTCATGGATACAAATAGTGCTAGTTTTTTTGATGGATTCGAACGAAATCGATACGAAGGAGGTAGAGTGAAGGAGGTGGAATGATGGATACGAATGAGAGCATTGCTTGATTTGCATCGATCATATATTGAGCATACGAACTCCGATTGAATTGAAATTTGGAATGTTGGCATAACCTCGTGAAACTGCATTCCAAATTTCAAGTCGGTTGGAGTTAATATGCTCGGGTTATGGGCAAAGCAAGGATTTATATGGATCAATCGGGAACGATCCATAAAATAGCTCAAATCAATGATCGATTAATATCTCAAAATCCACAAGGCTAATTCACTTAAAACTTTTAGGGCCTCCATTTATTGAGGGGTGGATCCCACAAAACAATCATAGGTCAAAATTCCCAAGTTCAGTAAATACCAATCATTTTATGCCGTTGTTCCGAACGATCGGCGCAGTGCATCAAGAACCCCAAATACGACCAAGATTAATCATATCTCACAATCTATAACTCAGAATGACTTCATACTTTAGGTGCAAGGTCTAAAACCATGTGGGACCCTCCAAAAATGATTGCATGGAAATTAGAAGCAAAAATAACGATCGATATAATTTATACGATCATATGAAAATATCGAGTCAAGACCACTGATCGTTATGATGGCCTCTATGGACCTGGAGAGCCTTATTCTGAAATCTTACCGAAATATCTCATCTTCTCACCCTATAAACACAGACCCATTGGTTCATTTTTGGGATCTTCCACCCTGCTTGTTACTCTCGTATCCATTGTAATCAAGTGCTAGCATTGTTCTACTGTTGTAGTAGGATTCACAAGAGAGTAATAAAGGATGATCCTCAAAGTGGACGTAGGCATACAATGTCGAACCACTATAAGCCTCTATATCTTTGATTACTGCTTATTCTCTACTGCTTACTTATTCATTTACTCATTTTAATTTTTTTTATTCATTTACTTCTTTACAAAAGTTATTCTTTGGTGTTTGTAACCATTTTTGGTGTAAATATTTTGGTGCTTTCACTGAGAAACTTGATTCTCAATTTATTAGGATCCCTTCATTGCTACTGGATTGCATAACTCACCTGAAGGAGATCCACAGTTACCTTAAGGAAGTTTGCTCGTTCTATCAGATTTTCAAAAATCAAAGCAGAGCTATCAACAATGGTGGGGAACACTAGATCTACTTCTCAGAACATGGAAGGAAATGAAAACATTAGTATCCAACAAGGCGGCCAGAGCAGTCAACCAATGGATTTAAATGATGAACCACTTAAAGTCCAGAATCCAACCAATTCTATTACAAGAGCCGAGTTTCTGAATCTAATGATAGAGCTAATGAATAGTTGTCAAGAATTAAATAAGCGAATTCAGGCCAATTTAAACCTAATGAACCAACTCAGTTAGCAACGGTGAGGAAAAGTCGGGAAGGACCCTACCCCTTACTTGGCATCAGAGAGTTCTAGTTCATCGGATGTGTTTATAGGCATAGGCCTTGCAGAATAGACGGATATAACATAGAAAATTCAGGTTGTCAACAGGCAGACCATCATGGTCCACCAGGAACGATTAGTGCTTTTCCCTCCACTAGAGAAGGAAACTTGCTTATGCATGCTCGGATTCAAATTGGAGCTTTCATGGTCGATTTGGATGATGGAGTTTGGTTAAATAAAGACCAAATACTTCCGCAGAATAAAAATGAAGTGAATATAAGAGACACATAACAGGAAGATGTTGAACCACAATGGCATGGAATGACCCATAGACTTCGATCAGACCATTCACATGAGGCTGGACACGACCATCGCTTGGCACCAACTATCCAAACGTCAGACTCATCAGCTATTGTTAGGCAGTAAGCAAGGGAGACCCAAGGCTTGACTAATGATGACTAGAGGATCTTGAGAAGCCATACTCATTCACTGCTAATTTCCTATATGTAGATTGTCCTAAGAGGTTCAACATGCCATCAATGCCTGCATATAATAGATAATCGATCCAGGTATCACATCATGAGATATGAAGGGCTGACGGACTTTACACGAGCAGATGATGCAACCAGTTGTAGATATTTTCCCATTACTCTCTTTGGGATGGCAACAATGTGGTTTACAAGGCTACCCCCATGATAGATCTTTAGATTCGATGATTTGGAAAAAAAGTTTGTGAAGCAGTTTCAAATGCATGCAACTCGCCCCAAGGATGTAATGTCCTTTTCTAGTGTGATCTAGGATCCAAGAAAATCATTGAAAGATTATTTTGAGGGATTCCGCACAGATGTTACAAAAATCAGCAATTCGAAAGACCATGCAATATTGATGGCCTTGACAAAAGGGATTGATCTAGAATCTGATTACGGCGATTGGCTAGCCGACGAACCACCTGTAATGTTGGAATGCTTTTATGCAAAGGCGACTAAACATTTGAGGAAGGACGAAGCTTGATCCTCAAAGAAGAAGAATTTCACGGGACCTAGTGGAGAGGGAGTATAGATTAATATTATTGTAAAGCTGCCTGACAAAAGCTCTAGAAAAGTTCAAGTGAATATCTAGAACAAACTAAATCAACAAAAGGAAGGCGGAGATAGGAGCCGAGAATGAAAGAGAGATTATAGAAGAGGAAAGCCTAGCATTCTGATCTACAATACTTACATGCCATTGAATATGTCCTGGAGAATGTCTGTTTGTATACCTGTAATACTAAGCAGTATAAGAAGCCACCTCTAAAAGAATCAACAGAGAAGTAGAAACAAAACGGGAAATATTTCGGTTTCATGGATGCTATTGGCACAACACCAACGAATGCAGGAATCTACAAGATGTTATTGAAAATTTGATTTGGGAAAGAATGTTACAATAGTTTGTAACAACCTTGTAGGATGTCGGGAAGGGGACTTTTGACCCAAACCGAGGACAAGCATCACATAGGGCTGAGGGGCCTGCATGGACCAGTGGAAGATTGGTAATCAATACAATAGTAGGAGGATTGCATTCAGTTGATAAAAGTTGGCACGAGATGGAGCCTATGCTAGTGTGATTATGCATGTGGATTTTGAATGTTGTTTAAATACGAAGGATGGAACACCAGAAAAATAGTAACGTACAATGGCGAGTGATATCTTGTTTAGAAATAGAGATGTGGCCAAGGTGGAGGCTCCAATGATTGACCCAATGGTCATTTTAGCCATGATCAACCCCATTTCTGTGAGAAGGATACTGATTGACCATGGAAGTTCTCCAATCATAATTTTCAAAAAAAGCTTATGATAAGATGAGGATGGAAGCAATGGACTTGAAACCGGTCTAAAGCCGACATTCATAGCTTAAAAGGTGCTGCAACTAAATCTGTTGGTAATGTGGAATTACCTATGGAGTTGGGTGAATGTGGTCATAGGAGAGTGCGGATTTTGCCTTTTGGTTTTTTGGACGTTGACTCTCCATATAATGCTTTTTTAGGCCGTCTGACCCTAAAAAATCTCCAAGTTGCTCTTACCCCTTGGGGTTTAACTGCGAAGCTCCAAATAGATAACGGTGTTGGAGTTGTTCATAGTGATTAGGCAATTAGACATGGCTGTTATGTAGTAGAATTGAGGGATGCTCAATGGAGGGAGAAAGGTAAGGGCGTGGACAAGTCATTCCGCATCCAAGCCTCTGAAGATTGACAACTAGTGCCTGAGCCTTACTTTGCGCCACTGTTTGTTGTATAAAGATATAGATCCGAGAGATGACATAAAGGAGCCTAAAGAGACCAAGGCTACACCGGCTGAGTTGACAATTAACATTACAATTAACCATGATGACCCATCATGGGTTCTAAAGATCTTACAACTTAGCCCCCTAATGATGAAAGAACTTGCTGGATTCTCCAAGTGAATTTAGACCTGGTAAATTGGACCTACTTTGATATGTGTGGGATCTCGCCTGCCATTGCGAGCCATGCATTGAATATCGACCCGAGGTATTTCTCGATGAAACAATGAAGACATGGCATGGATTTAGAGAGATCTGTCGCTCTTAAAGAAAAGGTGGATAGACTCAAAGACAATGGGTTTATTCATGATGCCCTTTAGCCTGAATGGGCATCTAATCTTGTACTTATGAGAAAGAAAAACGGCAAATGGAGAGCATGCATTGAATACTCAAACTTGAACAAGGCATTCCCAAAAGATAGTCCTCTACTTTAATGGATCGACTAGTTGGTAGACGAAAACATGGACACGAATTGCTATCTTTCACGGATGTGTACTTAGGATGTAACCAAAACCTGATGCATATTCCCAATCAAGAGAACACCAGCTTCATTACCGGTGTTGGGTTATATTTCTATATAGTGATGTAGTTTGGGCTAAAGAATGCAGAAGCAACCTACCAGCGCCAGTTAATGGAATGTTTAAAGATTAAATCAAAAAATGGAGGCATATGTGGATGATATGCTTGTGAAGTCACGACAGTCTAGCGGGCCATTAGAGACTTGGCAGAAATGTTCAACATCCTTCGACATTAAAAGACGAAGATTAACCTTCTAAAATGTTCCTTTGTCATTGCATTAGGAAAGTTCTTAGGTTGCATAGTTAATGCCTATGGAATAGACGTTAACCCTAAGAAGATCCATGTTATTTGCAATATCCAAGCATAAAAGACCATTAAACAAGTACAGAGTCTGAATAGAAGGTTGCTGCCTTAAGATAATTCATTTTCAGAGCTATTGATAAATGCATTCCTTTCTTTGAGTTGATTAGAAGAGGAAAAATGAATTTCGAATGGACATAGGATTGTAAAGACGCATTCCAAGCTTTGGTGAATCATGTAGAGAAACCCCCCATCTTATCAAAGCCAGTGGATCAAGAAGATATACATCTACTTAGCCATGCCGATTTACGCTATAAGTGCTGCATTGCTTTGCGAGGAGAATCAATTCCAGAGACCAATCTATTATGTTAGCAAGCTATTGATAGGAGCTGAGAGGAACTATTTGAAGATAGAGAAACCGGCATACTGTTAGCCGATCGCATCACAAAAGCTCCGCCCTTACTTTCAGGCACAACCTATTAATGTTTGCATAGTCCAGCCTTTATGACAGGTCGTTAGCGACCTGAGACGACTGGAAGGTTACTGAAGTGGAATATCAAACTTAGCTAAATTGATATCACTTATCTTCCTTGGAAGATTATCCAAGGTCATCCACTGGCATATTTATAGTAGAATTTACTATGCATGACGATTTCCAAAGAGCAGTGAAATCCCTACCGTACAGTGGAAGTTGTATACAGATGGAGCATCCAACGATCATTGTTCTGGAGCTGGGATTGTGCTTGTAAATCCCAAAGATCGGTCAATTTGTTATGCTTTAAATCTTGACTTCCCTGCGACAAAGAACGAATCCGAGTGTGATTTTCTGTTTGCTGGACTTAAACTCGCTAGGAAACCGAGAATAAAGTCTTTTGGAATCTTTTGCGACTCATAATTGGTACCATAGCAAGTTAGGGGAGATTACCAAGCTAGAGGGTAGTGACTTGCTCCATACCTAATCAGAGTCCCAGATTAAATTTTAGTGTTATGACATTACACATATTCCTCGTGATCAAAATAGAGAGGTTGATTCATTAAAAAAGTTAGCTAGGACTGGGGATGCACAACAGATGGGCTTGCTTCCAATCGTGGTATTAAATGCTCCAAGCATAAGAATGATGGAAGTTGACCGTGTATTCGAGATGGAGCCTGAGAAGGAATCGTGGATGACTCTAATTAAAGTTCATTTTCACAAGGAGTTCTTCCTCAACGAAGGAGTGGAAAGCGACAAATCCGTCGCAAAGCTTCACGGTATATTATACAAGAAGGAGTTATGTATAGAAAGGGATTCCCTATTCCCCTTCTCTAGCGTATTGCTCATGATGAAATAAAACGAGTCCTAAAGGAAGTTCATTAAGGGGAATGTGGTGATCACAATGGAGGAAAACCCTAGTAAAGAAAATACTCCCATAGGGATATTATTCGCCGACTGCCAATCGAGATGTTGCCGGTTATGTCAGGCGGTGCGACAAGTGCCAAATAAAAGCAAGATTTCCAAGAGCTCCACCAATAGAAATTACACAAGTGATCAGCCCATAGCCATTTCCCATGTGGGTTATAGATATTATCAATTCCTTACCAATCTCTAAAGGTGGTCAAAATACGTTATTGTCACAGTTGATTACTTCACCAAATGGGCTGAAGCGGAATCTTTTGCCATGATTGAAACTAAGAAAGTAATCAAATTCATTGTCTAAAATATCATATGTCATTTTGATCTTTCACGAACTATTGTAACAGATAATGGGACTCAATTCAACAGTGCTTAATTCAAAGACTTCCACCGTCGGCATCGTATTGAAAAGAGATTTGTGGCAGTTGCTCACCCTCAAGTGAATGGATAAGTGGAAGCTATGAACAAAATCAAAAAATCCATTCTGAAGAAGCATTTGGAAAGGACTAGAGGTAAGTGGGTGGATGAACTCCGGATAACATTATAGGCTTACAAGACCACCCACAAGTCCGTGACTGGCCATACTCCATTCGCCCTCACTTACAGCTCCGAGGCTATTATTGTCATTGAGCTCGAAGTTCCTTTTCATCGACTGACTTACTATAATACCAGAATAAATAAAGGCCTCCTCTTAGAATCTCTAGACTTATAGATGTGAAGAATGGAAAAGCTGATTTGAGGGTAGCTGCACACCATCACCGAGTTGCCTGATACTACAAAACTAAAGTCCGATCTAGAACCTTTGAAGTTGGCGATCTTACTTAAAATAGGTTTTTCTACGCCAACGCATTTAAGTCTGGCCTGGGAAGGACTGTATGTCATTGAGAAGAGGCTTGAAGAGGGAGCTTTTAAGCTTGCGACTGTTTGTGGAATCACACTCCGGAGGATGCGGAATAGCAAGCATTTACGATGTTATTTCATTTAGTTTTTTCTTTTTCACTTAGTTGTATTTAATTGTAGGATTTTCTTTAGTAGTTTTTTTTTCAAATATGTAGTAAGGCAAATTACATTTCTTTCCATTCGACAATAGTTTTCCATCATATCTATGACTTGCTATTGCAGTACATATTAGTTGTGATATACAACCGACTAAATCCCATTGTCCAAAGGGGCCGACATAAATCTAAAGCGATTAAGATTTGATTGATCATTTGTTGAGTAAAACCCCATACTTATGGGTAGAATTATTGACCAAAGAGAACTGAACTCTATAATTTTCCAAATAGCTCATGTCCCCATAGCATGGATATGAGTATAAATGCTAGATGGGTGCAACTAAACACCTATGAAATAACGCATGTTCCCATAGTACGAATATGAGTATAGATGATAAATGAGTGTGATCCAATAGCCCACTAACTAACTTTTATCACCACAGTGCGGATATGAGTATAAATAAATGAACGAGTGCGGTTCGACCACCCGATATTGCATAAAATCCGATCTAAAAACGATAGGAGGAGTATAAACTTGCTAATAATGGAGTTCAGCCATTCACTATCTAACTCCATTAAACTAAGACTCGGGGTAGGATTATAATTACTCAAACCATTGAATCTGATGGTGTAACACTAAGGCTTGAGCCCAGTGTTTGATACAACTCGAGGCCATGACTTCAGGGCCTCTTAGGATGGATAAGTCAGATCGATATTTGACCCAACGAGCAATGAATCACAAATATATTAAATAGAGAACATAATAGCTCGATAATTCAAAAAAGCATGTACGAGAATTCTACACAAGAATAAAAGAATGCTTATTCACACTAAACTTGTGTTCATAATATAAGTTTATCCAAAATGAGAAGTAAAAGTAGGGGTTGTACCCAAACAAGAATGACCAACAAAAAGAAAACAGTAGCCATCCAAGCTATTTATACATCACATTAACCCAATGATTATTTCTTGCATTTCCTCTCTTTCTTTGTTTTTTGGGAGTGGCTCCATCCGAACTGTAATTTGATCCTCTCTTCGATCCTCTTCCGCCTCAAATTTCCTTCGAAGAAACATCTTCAGTTATGTGGACCAAGGCGACATCATCTTCAGAAGCAGGAGGGATCAAGGCATTCCAAAAATTGAAAATAGGAGGGACTTCATCTCGGTGAATTGCCCCGCCAGGTAGGATTATTTAGAGCAGGATAGGAATTGGCTCATTGAAATCCATATCAACAGGCTCAACTTTTCTCTTTCTTTTTCAAAATCTTCCTTCTCAACATGCTCTTTCATGATGAGCTCATCAGTAGGTTAGAAGAGCCCATGATTATGATATCCTCGTCAAAACAAATTTCATGGTATGGTTCGCCTCCTTCCTTGAACAATGCCTCCATGAATTGATCATCAATAATGAAGAATTCTTCTTGAGCATCCTCCTCAGCGGCTGAAGTTGTAGCTTTAATGGATTCTGCCACTACCACTTGTCATCCCAGTTGAGGCTCTTACGAGGGAGGAGGAAGAATAGCTGACAGATTTAAAGCTGAGAAATAATATGTGAAAAGATTAGAAATATCAACTAATAACACCCCAACTTTTTGAAAGACGGAAGATGTCAACGAAATACCTTCCTCTATGTGGCTCCCAAGTGGAGCCGAAGTACCCTCAAAATTGAGTTGGAAAATAGAGAAGGTTGAGGCTTGTCTGGATCATACCCGAGGATGGTTGAAGAATCTGCCATGAAACTAAGGATAGCCTGGGACCCTGTGGGAAATTCAGTTGTAACATCGAATTGTGCCAACTCGGATCCTTCACCCACTTCATGTAAAGAGGCAGCAGCAGATTCTTTCTGAATTGTAAGCTAAGTACCATGCGATATTTTGGATTCATCACCCAAAAGCATTTCACCTTCAAGTCTGGACAAGTCGATTTCCTTAATTTTAAGGAGTCTTTTTTCCTCTACAATAAGAAATTCTCATGCACGCCAGAGCTAGTAAGGATAATCATCACCAAGCCATGTTAGATTTCAATGTTTGAGAGCATTGGCATTGTAAAAAATAAGAAATGGGTTGATCTCGTGCATTATGCCCTCCCTAAGCTTATCCTTGGCAGCTTCTACTTCGCACTGAATGCGGGCATCAACATCTTTAGCCCTTTTAACTAACATATCTCTCTTAAGTCTAACATTCACCAATTCATCACATGCATCTTAAGCAATTTTCTAAGCATTATCTTTCTCCTTGTTTGCATACTCAAGCTTAGCCTTGAGTTCCACTATCTCCTTCAAGTTGCAGATTCATTATTTCAAGCTGTATCTCTCTCAAATGCTATTTCTTAATTTCGACGATGTAACACTCGGATTATATCTAGATGATTGGACTTTGTCTTCTACATTGATTTGAGGGTAGCATTAGCTTTTCCCTTGGCCTCTGCATGAGAAGTCCTAGAAGCCTCTAACTCGTTTGTCAAAGTATCGATAATTCTTTTATTTTGAGCTTCCTGGCGTTTTAACTTTTCAATTTCCACTGCATGCTGAAAAGATACTTTCGACATTTTCTCTGCTACCTTCATCCATTCATAATACCGCTTGTGGATATCAGTGACATAATCAATAGTCATTTTTTGGACATGTTCTGAGACCTTCTTCATATTAGGAGGGGAAAAACCCCTTCAAGGTATAGGTTTGGAAACTCTTCTCAAAGTTGTGCCCTTCAAGAAACTGGATCGATCACAGGATCTTCGATAGCGATTTCTACTTAAGTGCTTTCCTTGTCGAGCATGTGAGCTATAACATGTTCAGTGGGGTGACGACGATTACTAAACCATTGATAATAGAAAGGAACTAAGGGCTGTGGAGGAACTGAAATAGATGGGAGCAACAAAAAGGATTGATGGGTGGGTCCCAACGGTAGGTTGGCTTATTAGAACCCTTTGGAGGAAGGGACCTAGATATTTATCGACGCTTACCTTAAGATGGCTTATCCCTATCACCCTACCTTGATGACCACAGTCCCGACCGGTGTGATAACTAGAGTCATAATACTCTCGACTGCTACCTTTATGGTATAAGTTAAAGCGTGAACTAAAGGATTGGTGGAGTCTATCCCGAAGGGAGTCGAATATGTTCCTTTTCTTCACCAGCATTCCTGCAAAGGTAAACAAAGTTAATCAACTTTAAGCATTAAAGGACATAGGTCGAGGACAACGCAATGTGCAAGTGTTTGCAAGTGTTCTTGTATTTCCCCCGACAAACCAAATGCAGAAGCTTTGCTCGTTGAAGTAATTTCCCCTTTAGAAGTTGTAATTTCAGTGCCAGTTTTGGTGGGAGATTCTGACCCATCAATACTACGTCAATGAAGTGGAAAGTATCAAGGTCATGCAGTATAAGCAGACCAAACAAAGAATCAAGTGGTATACTTGAATGCTCAAGAATTGAGAAGAGGATTGATCTTGGACAATCTTAGGAGTCATCGACGACTTACATTGATCAGAAAGGCGACTTTTGGGAACTTTGTAGACGAATGTTTTCTTTTTTCTTCTATCGAGGGCCGAAGGCTATGAGGTCTGCGAGGATCTAACTTCGACTCCAAGGTTAGATTTGTCATTATTATAGCTGGCCACATCGCCTTTATCACCTTTGAATTTAGTATTAGTGAATTCCTAAGAATCCATAGCTAGGGACATGATGGAATCGATTTGGTTGCCCCTTTGGCAGGCTGCAGCCCATGGTCTTACTCGTACAGTTTGAGCAACTTTTGTTAGCCCTATGTATTAGAACCTTACATATTAATGTTTTGGTCATGACAACTGTATAAATATAGATTATGTGAACCAACCAAATTTGTAGGAGAAGGTACTTTTCTACTCGACAATAGATAGAAGACCAAAAATTTAAAGAGAAGTCTAAAAGTTTATAATTGGTTTGTCTATAGTCTAGTTAGTAGTTAATAATTGTTAAAATCTCTCCGAAGTGGTATATGCACGCACATATGGATTTATATTACTTTTAAAATCATATATAAAACTTAGAAATTAATTATAAAAAGTTATTAAGAAAAAAAATTTCAATCAGAAGTTTATATGGCAGAAAACACCTGTTCAGTCGATTGAACAGGGGTGTGTAGTCAACCGAAACATGCACAGGTGCAAAAATTATTTTGAAGGTTCGGTCGACCAAACACCCTCATTCAGCCGGCTGAAACAGGCGTCTTTTCAAAATAAATTTAAATTTAATATTTTTTGAATGTTCAAATGACTGAATTTCTTTCCTTAGTTGACTGAATATTCATAACGGCTATTTTCTATGCGATCACAATCTTTCAACGAACAGAAACAACTTGTAATCAAACTATTGCTTCCGTATCTCTTGGCCAAAACTTTTCATGAATGATTACATCATTTTAAATCTATATATAGCCTTGAATTTAGTTGTTTCAATAACTTAATTCTCTAATTCTATTCTATATTCTTGCTATCTAAATTCTTCCATTTTCTTTCATAAATGCATTCAAATCACCTACACACTCAAGAACAGATTTATTTGTGCTTGAATTTATTTCCAATCTTCACGTACTACATTATATATAACAAAGTAGAAGATTATAGGAAGGGTGTACTCTAAGACATATCCGTGCTATCTATATAGCATAATCAGTCAAGAAAACTTATTGTATTATCAAAGTCTTGTTCTGTTGCTCAAATGGCTGAAGTCCTATTCGGTTGTCTAGGCGATAGAAGTTCAGTTGGGTTTCTCAGGTAGTTTAATACATGCTTCTTCGGGTTAAGTGAGGGTTGATGGTTAAATTGAAGAAGTAGTCCAGGACTGGACATAGAACGAGAGTTCGAACCAGTATAAAAATTTCTAATGTCATTTACTTTACTGTTTCCTTTTGATATCTATGTTCCGCACTAGTAGATAACTTAGATTATATTCCATATTATGATCCGTAGCATCACTTTCATTTGATCAGAGCAAGGCCATCTTATAACCGAAACACAATTATTTGATACATAGATTAATATAGAACATAACACCAACACAAGTTTTATTGAAGGTCAATCCACTGCACGACCACCTTTATTTAATGGTTTTAACTATAATTACTAGTCAACTAAAATGAGAATTTTTATGCAAGCAAATGGATATGATACTTGGATTATTACTCAAAATGAATACACTATAGCCACTACACACTTTGCATAATGGTCAATACACAAAAGATGGATGCTACATCGAATACAAAAGCTATGAATATGATATTTTGTGCCTTAGAGAAAAATGAATTTAATAGAGTTAGCATGTGTACAACTGCTTATCAAATTTGTAGAACTCTTAAAATCACACATGAAGGAACTAACAAAGTTAAACAAAGAAAGATTTTTATGCTTGAAAAACAGTTCCAAAATTTCAAAATGAGACCAAATGAAACAATAAATGACATGTATTCTAGATTTCAAGATATACATCATTCACTATTGGCATTAGCAGAAAATTTTTCAGATTTTGATATTGTTTCTAAAACTTAAACTCTTTAACGAATGAATGGGAATGAAAAATCTTAATTATTGAAGAAGCTAATCGCATTTTTACCATCAAACCTGAAGAGTAAATTGGAAATCTTATGTCATATGAAGTGAATTTGTAGGCTAAGCAAAATCAAGCACATGAAAAAAAAGAATATTGCATCTAATGCTGAACAAGAAGATTTAGATTCAGATGAATTTGACATGACATTGATCGCAAAGAATTTCAAAAAGATTCAAAAATTAAGAAAGAACAAGAAGTTTGGAAACAATAAGAGAGATAACTCCAGCAAACTGCCAGTCTCAAATCTCGAATGCTATGAATGTCATAAGAAAGGTCACATAAAGAAAGACCATCCTGATAGAAAGAAAGACAGATTTAAGAATAAGAAGGACAAGTGCAAAACAAAGCAGGCACTCTCAATTACGTGGGATGATTTGGAATCGTCTTCATTATCAGACAGTGACACAAACAATGATTCTAAACAAGCTAACGTCTATTTTATTGATTCAACCAACGATGCAAGTGATTTATCTTTTGATGATCTAATTGATATGAATTCAAAACTGTTACATAAACTCAAATAAGTTAAAAGAAAGTACAAAGATGCACTAGAAAAATTAAATAGAACTGAAATAGAAGTTGATACGCTAAGAGATGAAAAGAAAATTTTAGAAGAACTTGTTAATATATAAGAATCTTTGTCTAATGTTTCTTCTCAACTCACTATGCTAACTAATGAAGTAGAAGTGCAAAAAGAAAAGAATATGATATTTGCTTCAGAAAATCATGATCTAAAATTAAATGTTATAATTATTGAATTTAAAAATACTAATCTCAATACTGAGTTAGAGAATATTACTAAAAAATGTAACTAATTTAATAAAGGAAGAGAGAATCCTTCTAAACTTATTAGTAATTCTCAAACTACTTCTAATAAGAATGGATTAGGATGTAAAAATTCTTCAAAGATAATTTCAAAGAAGAATACTACATCTTATTAGAATTTCAATTTGTATAATAATTTTGTAAAAGCAATAACAAAGCCAACGGTTGTTACTTAAAAGAAAGAAATTGGTAAAACAAATACTATAAAAATTTGTGTACCAAAAACTAATGATAATTTAATCGAAAGTAAGGGTATAAAATCTTTTATAACTTCAGTTCATAAAAATAATGATTTTACTTATGAAGGGAAATTTAAACCCTCTTGATTTTGGCTTCCTAAGATCTAACTCTTAGGACCCTAATAAAAATTTAGGTACCAATGTCATTATATTTTTTTTGCAAGTACCGACTAAGAAAAGAGAAAAGTGGATACTAGACAGTGTTTGCTCAAACATATGACAGGAAATAAAGATATGCCGACCAGTATTATCTACTCGGATGGTGGATTTGTCACATTTGGAGATAATTCTAATGCTATATCATCACTAAAGGCAATTTGAGCAATGATGGTACATCTAACTTACCTCTTAGTATAAATGTTTAACTAGTTAAAAACTTGAAGCATAATTTACTAAGTATAAGTCAATTATGTGATAAAGGTTTTAATATAATTTTTTTCTGAAAATAAATGCAATATTTTTTATCACAATAATAACCTTATTTTTGAAGGAACCAGAGAAAGAAATATTTGCATATTAAATATGAAATTCAATCAGAACAAATATGTTTTTAGTAGCCAAAGATAATGATCCTTGGTTATGGCACAAAAGATTTTCTCTTGAATTTTAAAGCTATTAATAGATTATCTAAGAATAATTTAGTTAGAGGTTTACCAAAGATGAAATTTAAAGTAAAAAATATTTGTGATGCATGTCAATTAGGAAAATTAACTAAATCTTCTTTTAAATCAATGAAAGTGATTTCCATATTATAACCTCTTGAGTTATTACATTTGGACCTTTTTAAACCAACTCAAACTCAATCTATAAACTATAATAGATATGTTTTTGTAATAATAGATGGTTTTTCAAGATATACCTGGACAATATTTTTAAAAAATAAAAGTGAAACTTTGAAAACTTCGAAACATTTGCTTAAAGAATTCAAAATATTAAGAATTTAAAAATTAAAAATATTAGAAGTGATCACGATGGTGAATTCAAAAATGAATCTTTTGAAAATTACTATACTAAGAAAGGAATTGTTCGCAACTTTTCACTTCTTAGAACTCCATAACAAAAGGGATTTGTAGAAAGGAAAAATAGAACTTTTCAAGAATGTGCTAGAACATTATTAAATGGAAGTACTCTACCAAAATATTTTTGGGCAGAAGCTATAGCAACTGCTTGTTATATTTTGAATAGAGTTTCCATTAGACGATTAACTAAACATACTTCTTATGAGTTTTTCAATGGAAGAAAACCTAACATATCATATTTAAGAGTTTTTGGTTCAAAATGTTTTCCATTAAATACAAAAGTTAAGCTTGGCAAATTCGATCTAAAATCTAATGAAGGAATATTCATTGGTTATTTGAAATGAAGCAAAGCTTACAGAATTTGTAATAAAAGAACTAAAGTAATCAAAGAAATACTCCATATGTCATTCGATGAAAATTTCAAAGTTAACCATAAAATAAAAGACGAAGAAATTATTTCTAAATCAAACGAATTAGATGATGATCTTGATAATACTGGAAATTATATTGACAACAATTTACAAAATGATAATAACATAAGTTCCCCACCAAGACTTCTAAGAAATCACCCTACTAAAAATATAATTGGAGAAATTCATACCAATGTAAGAACTTGAAATCAACTAAATCAAATGGGTCACATAGCTTTTCTTTCAAATATAGAACCAAAAAATTCTAAAGAAGCATTAACAGATGACTACTTGATTACAGTTATGAAGAAGAATTAGATCAATTTGAACATAATGAAGTTTGGGACTTTCCTAGACCAAGTAATCAAGTGGTTATCGGTACAATATGGGTTTATAAAAACAAAGTTGACGAGCAAGGAAATATTATTAGAAATAATGCAAGACTAGTTGCTCAAGGTTATAATAAAAAAGAAGGAATAACTGTGATAAAGCATTCGCACCTGTAGCTCATCTAGAAGCTATATGTATATTATTAGCATTTGCACGTTTTAATAATTTTAAAATTTATTAAACAGATGTAAAAAAGTGCTTTCTTAAATGGTTTAATAAAAGAAAATGTATGTGTAGAACAACCTTCTTTATTCACACATGAAAAAAATCCAGATCATGTTTACAAATTAAAAAAGGCTTTGTATGGTTTAAAATAGGCACCTTTTGCTTGGTATGACCATCTTAAAAGTTAATTAATTAATTCTGGTTTTAAAATTAGAAAATTGGATCAAACTCTATTTATAAAATAGGATAAAATCAATATTTTAATAATTCAAATCTTTATAGATGACATTATTTTTGGTTCCATTAAAATAATTATGTGAAGAATTTTCATAAATTATGATAAGAGAATTTGAAATGTCTCACATGGGAGAGCTTTCATATTTTCTTGACTTACAAATTAAGCAATTAAAATTGGAATTTTTATTAATCAAGAAAAATATTGTAATAATCTCATAAAATGATTTGGTATGGAAAATACTTCTGCTAAAGCCTACTCCTATGAGTACTACATTACATCTTGATAGAGATGAAAATGACAAAAGTGTTGACCAAAAAATACATCGTAGTATGATTGGTTCATTACTATATTTAAATGCTAGTAGATCAGACATAACGATGAGTGTTTGCTTATGTGCACGATTTCAAGCAAATCCCAACGAATCACATTTGCGGGCAGTGAAGCGAATTTTGCGATACTTAAGCAAAACTAAAGACTATGATCTCTTTTATCCAAAAGGATGTCCTTTTGAATTAGAATCATATAGTTATGCTAATTTTGGAGGATGTCGAATGGATCAAAAAATGGTACTTGTCATTTTACTGCACAATCATTAGTATCTTGGTTCAGTAAGAAACAAAATTGCGTTTCACTTTCGATGCGTAAAGCAGAATACATCTTGCTGCTTTAGCATATGCTCAAGTAATCTGCATGCAACAAACACAACAGGATATTGGAGTAAATCTTTCAAAGTCAACAAGTATTGTAATAATACAAGTGCAATAAATTTATCTAAAAATCCAATAAGTCATTCTAGAACTAAACACATAGATATAAAACCTCACTTTCTCAGAGATAATATAGAAAAAGGCAGTATTTGATTTCAGTTTACTGAATTTTGATTTCAGTCTACTGAAAATTCTTGAGAACTTGAAAATTTCCAAATTTTGGTCGATTGATTCTATATTTTAAGTCGATTGAATTAGGCGATTTTTAGGAAAAAAAAATTCGGGTTGAAAAACTGAGTATTTCAACTGACAACCCCTTGCATTTAATCGATTGAATTGCTCAGTTATGATTTTTAAAAAATAATAGGTCACAACTACCAATTTGCCTTTTCACTAGCCATATAAATACATCTCCACCATTCCAAAACCCTACTTTATTTTCAGCAAGCAAACCGTAGCGCCCATTTTGTTCAATCAATATTTTCTACTTCAAATATACCCAAATCAAATGGCTCCAAGAACAAAAATACCCTGTCAATCATCCGTCGGATCATCCAAAAACCAAATTAGGTCTTGGCTCCACAACAAAACTATCGTCTCCTATTATAATGCCATGCGGAGCTCTAGAATCTTCGATGGTTCATTTGTCAAGTATTCGGTTTTCAATACATAATCCGAGAAACTACGGAGGCAAGTCGTCTTGAGAGCTTGCTTAGTTTTGACGCCAACAACATCAGGATCTACCCTCTCCTAATCAAATTCTTCTTTGCTAATATGAACTTGGATCACCAAGATCCAAGAAACGAGGACAATTGCACTTGGACACTTGTCTGTGGCATCAGAACCTACCATCCTCTCCAATGCCTTGGCTATCTTCTTCGTTGTCCCTACGAAGGCGTCGACATCAATGACGTTGAAGTAGATATGGACAACTAGGATGAGGTCTCTCATCGTTTCCTCTTCGACGACATGACTGTTCTCAAATCCGTCGCCTTGTGACCAAAGGCACGGATCCTTCATCGTTCTCTCTTCTGCTTAATCCAACGTTGTACCGGAAGCTAGTAGAAAATCTACAAGCATGACTTCCAAATGCTCTATGCAATCTGCTCCTCATAATACATCAATTAGGCCAAAGTTATTCTTGATGAGTTTCTCATGGTCAACCACAAGAGGAGCTTAGAAACTATCTTCTACGGAGCTTACATTATGTGGATTCTCATGAACTTTGGCCTTACCATCCCCGATGCCAATTTCATCAGTGAGATTTACACTAAGACGTTAAGTCTTACGGGCTTGCCAAAACGCCAACCACCTCAAGAAATAATTAGCTTCCAACAATGGGCGGAAAATCGGGTTCAAGAGATTCTGCAACCCCATGAGACTCATATCGGTTCCTCCTCCCAACCTTCGCACCAAGTTGAAGAAGAAGACAAAATCATAGAGCTCCATGGCGACTTTCCTCTAAAGCAAGGTTTAATCACTATAGCTAGAAATCAAAGAAAGCTAAATTGATGTTTGCTCAACGTCGAGAAAACCATTTTTGTGACCAACAAGAAACTTAACTCCATCAAGGGCTTCTTAAATAAAATTTGGGAAAAATCTCTTGCATCGGCTATACTTCCACAAGTATAGCCGAAAACCCTCCTGCAATTTTCTCTTGGACAACATCCAAGGAGGATAAAGAAGAAGAGGAAGACGAAGAATCTAATAGCGAGGAAGTTCAGTCAATTTTTTATGCTTATGCATGTTTTTCTATTTTTGTTGTTTGTTACGTTGTATTCACGAACAATTATTATGTAGGTTGTTTGCTTTAAATCAGTGTTGTTTTGTTACGCAATATGGTGTTTAAATTCTTTTGTTATTGATTCAAGTCATTCTTGTTTACTTTCTTAAGTAATATTTGTGAGAAATGTGGATTACGTATCTTAAGGCTATGATTAACACTAGAGGGGGGGTGAATAGTGTTCATAAAGAATTACTAAATCATTTTGAGCTTGTGTTAATTTAGACACCGATGTATGCAATATACAGATACAGATATGACCAAAGAAACAAACACAGATGCAGAAATAAAATAAAAGCAGTAAAGGAAAGAACACACTGGATTTTATACTAGTTCGGAGTTACCCTATATCCAGTCCCGCAACACAAGTACGGATTTCCTTTCAAAAGCAAATGTACAATTACACCCTCGGTTTCAAGGCTACGAGGTACACCCTCCAGAATTTCTATCCTCTGGGTAGAGATACTTGATTTCCGGGCCACAAGTTTACCCAATTGATTTACCAAGGCTACAATCACACCTTTTCTCTCTTGATTGATTTCCAAGGCTACAATCACATCTTTTCTCGCTTAATAGATTACAAAGAAGTCTATAACTCTGAATAGCACTGAGAACCTTATAGAGATAGTGATTGAGAATCAAACTAGAAGAAATCGAGTTTGATTCAATCATGATTTCGGCAGAGTAATGGTAAGAATATGTATTAAGAAATGTAGAAGAAGAAGAGGAGTGAAAAACCAGAAAATATGATATAAAATTCGTTGAAACTAACCCCTATTTATAGAGGAACAACAACCATGTCCATTCATGAAGAGTTATGGAGAATAGACACTTCTTTTGAAATTTAAATTTTGAACTCAACTGACACCATATCGACATGGGGTACTTGGGCATGTCGATATCCCAAAGGATTTTTTTGTGTTTTGATTTTCTTTGAAAATAACTTTTATTTTATATTTAAAACTTTTTTAAACTTTATAAATATACTTGACTATAGTTAAAATTCATAAGTAAATATAGAGAATAATATATATAGAATTTAACTATAGTTTTATATTTAAATCTTAAGTATAAATATTTAAAAGTTAAATATATTATGTTAAAAGATAGTTTAAAATATGGAGTAATTTGACTTTGAAATTAAAGAAAATTTTGAGGCTAAAATTATTTAAAATTAGGATAGAGGGTTGTGAATCTTTCAAAAGGAAAGTTTTGAAAAACATTTTGAAAACATGATTTAATTTTGAAAATCATTTTGAATAAAAAGTTAGCGGATACAAAATAATGTTCCACTAGATTTTTTGTAGGTTCCATCCTACTTAGGGTTCCATCCCTTTAACAGGCTCGAAGTGGATTCCATTCCACGAATGAATTGCATTTTAAGATACCAGTGCTTTTCTATGAGTTTTAACAAAATTCCTAATAAAAACACTTAACTTTGAAATCTTGAACTCTTGATAATCTTGATACTCATGAGTCTTCTATCTCGGTATCTTGAATCTCTATACTGTACAGTCTTCATTCTTGGTACCTTCAGGGTTAAATCCTGCATATATATATATATATATACCTAAACTTACAATATTAGTATTTATATTTCATAATCTATTCTAAGGTTGTTTTCATCAAAACCATCATCTCACGGACTAACAATCTCTTCCTTTTTGATGATGACAACCTTTGTTTATAAAATATTATTTCTATCCTAATAACTCCCCCTTAATCTATGCCTAACTACACTATTTTATATTTCTCCCCCTTTGTCATCAACAAAAACTAACTCCAAACTATATAACTCCCCCTTGATCTGATACTATATGACATGTGATTATAATGATAGTGTTATCATATATAATCAACACTTAACTCTAAAAACTAAAACTTAATCCTAAATTACTAACTATCATAACTAAAAATCTATGATAATACTTACAATAGTTAGAAATCAAATCTAAGGAAATAAATTATTTATTAAGTATATTTCAACACATTTATCAAAACCAATCATATCAGACAAGTCAAACAAATCAATCAAGTCAAACAAGTCAATCAAATCAAACAAGTCAATCATAATATACCAAACAAATCAAAAACTAATAATCCTATATTATAAGGCAATACTACAAACTCCTTCTAAACAAAATACACTTATGTAATGCAGTATGAAATGTATGACATATGCAATGTAGCATGAGATAATATGCAAAATGAAGTGCAACTTGTGATGCAAATAATTATGATATGCATTGTAATTTATGATGTAAAAATGAGATATGAAATAGGATGCATAATGATATGTAATATGAAACAAAATGATAATGAAGTAATAATAATAATATGCAGAATGCTATGATGATATATATACCACGGTAAGTGACATCCAGATTATAGGATAAACATGAGTAATAAGTAATATCTAATTGACAAGCATATATATATATATATATATATATATTTATTATAAATTACTTCAATCAAACAAAGGTAATACACACCAATTACTAGACTTAAGTTAAGGAAACTAATGAATAAGACTGAAAGAGTAGGAAAGAAAAAAGCTTAAAGGTAATACATGATATTAAAATTACAACATATTTATGAAAGGTAGTAATCAAACTCATTATCAAAATTAAATTGCAAAGAAATATGGACCTAGCTATATATATATATATATATATATATATATGATTAAATATATTTTTATAAAAATTAATAGCCTACTTATTTAATTTAAAATAATTATTTTAACTTGGTTGTTTTTATTTTTTTATTTTTAGGAATCCAAACTTCCATGTTTATAAAATACCTAACTTACTAATTAAAACCTTTATATAAAATTTTTATTGATTAGAATATTTAGAAACATGTTTAAACATCTTTTAAATTTAAAAGATATCATAATGAAATATTAAATAAAATGATAAAGATTGAAAAACTAAAATAAACATGTATTATATTAAGGCCTCTTATTTTTTTTTTTTTTTTTTAACTAATTATAAAGAATATATTTAAACATGAATTTTAAAATATTCCAATATAAGTTAGAAAATAACTTTTAAAAGAATAGAGAAAAATTCTTAATTTAAATATTATTTTTAAATAGTTTAAAGTTTCATAATGAAAAAAATAGTATTTAAAGAATGCTATAAAAAGTTTTTGTAGTAAAAAATATTCGAAAGTTTATAAAACTGAAACTGTAGCTTTTACCAGATACTGTGTAAAGTTTCTGAAACTCTACAGCGTTTCAAAGCACAGAAATGCTATAAAAACGAATTTGCAGTACTTACAAAACATTACAGAAGAAACGAAGTATTTTAGAAATGCTATCTAAAATTCCGGTCATGTGATGTGGTGCTATCTTATTTATTGACAAAATATATAAACTGAGCCTTATTCTAACATTCTAAATCCGTTCTATTAATTTCTTAAAGATATAAAATTAGTATCTTAAAAGAAATAGAGTATGAAAAGTAAAAATAACATTAGACAAGTTGAAATTATGAATGAAGGTATGCTTTTCTACTTAGTATAGTTGTAATAAATTAATTGTAGATTTTATTTTAAAGAAAACACATTTTAAAATACTTTTAAAAAAATTAGACTTGTACATCAATATTTATAATATGGTGTGTTGATATATGGACCAATATGTCAAAACTTATAAAAGAGATAAATTTCTATACCAAAATAAATGCATAGATATATATTCCTAAATGCAACAATATAGATGAAATAATAGTAAAGCGTACCATTTTTTTCACTCCATCTTTCTAACTTTGTTGTTCTTCCATTTTCATGAGTCACACATTTATATCTTTGAGAATTTGATGACGAGATCCGCTCTATTGCAACGGGCTTGTTTTTCTGATCATCGTAGTATATTCATTTGCTGAATTTGGAGGCCGTATGAGAAAGATATAGATGATTTAGTAGATCGACCAACTTGGCGCCAAAACATTGAATTTGAATTTTGAATGAATGGACACTTCTACCACTATAAATAGGCCCAACGGTCACCACTTTTCATTTTAATTGCTCTTCTTCTTCTTCTTCTTCTCTTTTTTCTGTATACTATCAAACTTCTAGAGGGAACATCTTCTTTGTTTCTTAACGGAATTGAATGAAACCAGCGGCAAATCGAAGAGAAAGGCAAGGGCTACGATCTAGTAATAGTTTGTTGTCGAATTTGGATGGTATTGTGATGCAACAAGCCGAACAGTAGCAGAAATGTAGAAGATCCCGTACACAGTTTTTTGGTTTTGGATAGCCAACTTCAAACCGTCATATTTCACTCAATTTTGATCGGAATTTGATGATCCACCCATCAAAACGACCGCGAGAACAAGAACTGCAATCTGGGTAAAAAGTGGAAACAAAATACTCAAATATCTGGATGCAATTTTAAGAATGCCTTTGACAGTTTTGCCTTCTTTTTATCTTTGTTCACCAAAACTTCATTTGACCACAACTTGGTCATTTCTTGACGGATTCGCACGAATTCAATGGCATTTTGAAGCAGATGGAGAGAAATACAGTATCAAATCAAGTTGTAGATGAGAACAAAAAGTTTTGAATTGATCTGGTACCCCTTTCTTTGTCGATTTCCATTATATATCCATTTGTTCTTCTTGATTATGAATGATTTATCTGGTATCTTTTAACCAACAGTCATTAGACATAATTCTTCTCCTGCAAAACAACATAACCTTTGAAAGAATCAAGTGGCTTTTCAAAATAATTAAATATAGTTTTAAACAAAAATATCATGATGATTCTGTGACATATTCATATGAAAATAGTGTTAATAAAGTCCTGAAAATAGCCATTTTAAAAACTTTTTCAAATTTCAGGTTATGAAAACTTTGAAAACCTTGCTCTAATACCAATAGTGAGAAATGCGGATTATGGATCTTAAGGCTAGGATTAACACTAGAGACGAGGTGAATAGTGTTAATAAATAATTACTAAATCTTTTTGAATTTATGTTAATTTAGACACCGATGTATGCAATATACAGATATAGATATGATCACAGAAACAAACACAAATGCAGAAATAAAATAAAAGAAATAAAGGAAAGAACCCACCAGATTTTATACTGGTTCAGAGTAACCCAACATCCAGTCCCGCAACACAAGTACGGATTTCCTTTCAAAAGCAATTGTACAATTACACCCTCGGTTTCAAGGCTACGAGGTACACCCTCCAGAATTTCTATGCTCTAGGTAGAGATACTTGATTTCCGGGCCACAAGTTCACCCAATTGATTTACCAAGGCTACAATCACACCTTTTCTATCTTGATTGATTTCCAAGACTACAATCACACCTTTTCTCGCTTAATAAATTACAAAGAAGTCTATAACTCTGAATAGCACTGAGAACCTTGTAGAGATAGTGATAGAGAATCAAAGTAGAAGTAATCGAGTTTGATTCAATGTTGATTTCGGCAGAGTAATGGTAAGAATATGTATTACGAAATGTAGAAGAAGAAGAGGAGTGAAAAACCAGAAAGTATGATATAAAATTCGTTGAAACTAACCCTTATTTATAGAGGAACAACAACCATGTCCATTCATGAAGAGTTATGGCGAATAGACACTTCTTTTGAAATTTAAATTTTGAACTCAACTGACACCATATCGACATGGGGTACTTGGGCATGTCGACATCCCAAAGGATTTTTTGGTGTTTTGATTTTCTTTGAAAATAACTTTTATTTTATATTTAAAACTATTTTAAACTTTATAAATATACTTGACTATAGTTAAAATTCATAAGTAAATATAGAGAATAATATATATAGAATTTAACTATAATTTTATATTTATATCTTAAGTATAAATATTTAAAATTAAATATATTATATTATATTATATTAAAAGATAGTTTAAAATCAGGAGTAATTTGACTTTGAAATTAAAGTTAATTTTGAGGCTAAAATTATTTAAAATTAGAATAGTGGGTTTTGAATCTTTTAAAAGGAAAGTTTTGAAAAACATTTTGAAAACACGATATAATTTTGAAAAATCATTTTGAACGAAAAGTTAGCGGATAAAAAACAATGTTTCACTAGATTTTTCGTAGGTTCCATCCTACTTAGGGTTCCATCACTTTAACAAGCTCGAAGTGGATTTCATTCCACGAATGAATTGGATTTTAAGATGCCAGTACTTTTCTATGAGTTTTAACAAAATTTGTAATAAAAATACTTAATCTTGAAATCTTGAACTCTTGATAATCTTGACACTCATGAGTCTTCTATCTCAATATCTTGAATCTCTATACTGTACAGTCTTCATTCTTGGTACCTGCATATACATATATATCTAAACTTGCAATGTTAGTATTTATATTTTATAATCTATTCTATGGTTGTTGTCATCAAAACCATCATCTCACAGACTAACAATATTCGTCTATATTCTCATAGTTATACTATTGATAATCCTTTTTTTCGATGACAAAGGAGGAGAAATATGCAGATAAGCAGGTAATTTATTAATTCAGGAGGAGTTTTAATTGCTTTTATAAATTTTATAAACGTTTAAACTTACATAGTTTTCATAGTAAAAAAGGGGGAGAATTTTAGAACCTTATATTTTGATGTTTTTGTAATGGCCCGTTTTTCGACACCCTTTAAATCGACAATAAAGCACACATGTCCAACTCATATTGTACGAATAAGCGGATCATTAAGGATAGAAAGAAAACCAAGAAAGAATCGAGTCTCACATGAATGGAATAACATATATTATTTCAACAATAATCTTTACAGCGGAAAATTTTAAAATACAGTATCAGAGTCTAACCTAGATTCAGCTTGGACAGTTATAAACATATGTCCTTGCAATTGCTGGCATACAACAAACAAAATACATTAAGTATAGCGAATAGTAGAATATGTCCAAACGATGACGAAGATTTCCAGCTCTCCTCTGGAAACTCCAACCGTCTTCAACTAAACCTGAAACTTACTCGGATCTGACCCGAGTATTAAAAATACTCGGATCAGGCTTGATAAACCAGCGTGAGACACCCGAAATTTAAATGGCTATATTATCAAAACCTTTGAAAAGAAGGGTATCTCATAGGACCACTCCCACACATAAACACAGACGGATTTTCACCTTATGATAACCAAAACGCTTCTATACATCAAAACCTTTGATATTATTTCTAATGACATCTCTTTGAAAACACTTTTCAAATAATCTTATTCAGATAAGGTATCAACATCTGGACTAAGTCTAACGAAATATATCTGGACTGGGTCAATGGAATATACCGAACGAAATATATAATACCAAAAAGGGGTAGCCGAAATATTTGCAAGTCATTACAGCTATTGTGGGAATACAATCAAAACCGTAAATCTCGTATTGGGATTGGATTTCCAACATAATAGGAACTAGTGGAAAGATCAATCTGTATCCACGGCTTACGTCCATGACTCAGACGCCGTTATACAACAACCCAAATTGCTAAAAGTGGATGCAATCTGCGAATAACATCCAAGGACTTGGATTTCGCGCATCCTTGCCATGAGGCCCAAACATATCTAGTACTTGGGGCTCAGAACATCTGATAACCCAAATCACTACTATCTGAAATGTGAGCATACATCTGACCACATAGAATCCCATCATAACCGGGGTGTGAGGCTCTTGAGGCTATGCTCAATTTCTTCAAAGCCACGCTTTTTATACAAAACCACGCTTTGATCATAACAAGTTCCACTTTGAATGCCATATTGTCATTCCAAGTCACACGACTGATTTTTAGAAAAGTACAAGTTCCTGAGCTCATATGTCTTGGAAAAGGGTGTTAAGCTAAGAGAAGTTGTCTTCTCCTCCATCAACTGATACGTTTATAGAAACCACTCAAATGTGATTTAGAATATAATATCAGACAAACATCCATACAAGTTTGCTCTAGGACATAACGAAATCGAAGGCAGTTTCCTTGGCCATTAATGGCGAGAAACCCTTGCAATCCAAAAAATCTCCGCAACGAGGAGACCACTACTATAAATAACTCTATAATGGAAGCTACCCAGAGCATGTTCAACAAGTAGTCTTCATGTGATAAAGATCCACGGTCTTCAATAATCATCATCTTCAACACGTCTTTACTTTCGAGTGTATATATTGGTTCGGAGTGGTTTTCGGGTAGGAATCAACCAAATTCGACTCCGGTTCCTTTGAAGCCAATCATCGCTTTAAAAAGATGTTAAGTTCATATGTGGATATCAATCATCAATCAATTACTTCATCTTTTAAATCAAATATCTTTCTTAGATATGATCTTTTCAAGTTATTCCATTTTCTTTTCAAATGTATATGGAATCATTAAGCCTTATTTATCAAATCATTTAGTTTATTTAACCTTTCTTAAATCCTAGAATAATTTCAAATCATTTCTCTTTTACTTAGAAAAACCTTTCTAAATCATTTATTAAATCTTAATCAGAGATTTCTTATATTCAACTTATAACTTTAACTTAGGGAAAATATACCCAAATCATTCATTAAATCTAAATCAAAGATTTTCTTCTTAACTTCAAATCATATTCTT
The DNA here is from genome assembly GCA_030765085.1 of Allium cepa. Taxonomy (NCBI): domain Eukaryota; kingdom Viridiplantae; phylum Streptophyta; class Magnoliopsida; order Asparagales; family Amaryllidaceae; genus Allium; species Allium cepa. Next base: position 644,656,305 of record CM060939.1, on the reverse strand, counting down.
GCAAATCAAAGATTTTCATAATAGAGCACTATAGCCATCTTAGATATGGTAAATTTCATCTCCAGGGACTTATGGAAAGTTTGACCTCCAGAGACTAATGGAAAGTAATCCTACAACATGAATATCTTTATCTTTTAACTTGGAAAAACTTAAATATGATCTTTTAGAGCATCCGGGCTTTCCTTTCGATCTATTCCACCTCTCACCTAAAAAGAGAAAACATAGGCCAGGTAAATTTAGGGCACTGCTTGCTCCATCCCTAAGCTTAGTTAAACACCTTGTTTCATCTTCCTAGATCTCACAGGCGGGACAAATGTACTAGTCGTTTCCGCATACTCAGTTTGTTATTACATTTAATATTCTTCACTTTTTATTTAAGTGGTATAATAATTCATCCTAATGATTTATTCAAACTCTTATTAAAACTTTCAAATCATCTTTACACTACTTAATTAGTCCTTTAAAGTCATTCATAAAAGATTTAAGAAAAAATTGTTAAGTTTAAACTCATATTCAAAAGGTGCTGTAGAAAATGCTATATAAGCTTATTTGATTTAAACAACTTTTTAATATTTGAAAATTCATATTTTCCACTCCAAATCTCTTTTAAGCCATTTTAATAGATTTACCAAATTTATTTCATATTTTTAATCATTTAAAAATATCATTTATAAAGAAATCCCGTTTTAGATTCCGAACTGCAAACCGCGATGTTTTTAGAAAATTGTTTCGAACATATTTCAAAATCTACTTGATGAAATTTTGATTTTATTTTTTCAATTGAAAAATATTATTATTTTGGACCAAAGAACTTTTATTTCGAAGAAATCCGACTTATAAATCATTCTCTACACTAGTTTGAAGTTACAGGTCAAAATTTACGAATTACCGCTACGCGACGGGCTTGATTTTGATGAATTTTATGAATTGCTTCAGAACTTGTCTGAAACACTTCCAATTTGTTTTAAACCATATTTAAACTATTTTAACTTATTTAAACTCATTAAGAGGCTAAATAACTTCCATACACATATTTATATGGATTCAATTTCCATTGAATTAACTATGGTTAATTTTTAATCATTTCTCTTATCATTTATCAAACAAGTTATCAACCACATAAACAATAATAAAATCAACCAAATTTGCAGCTAAGTGATCAAACATTTAATCATCCAACATATTTAAACTTTTCAATCATTATACTTGAAATAACTTATAGACTAATTAGTAAATAAGAGTACTCATCTTTAACTAAATTGTTCACTTCCTACCAACTTTCATATCAACAACACTTTGCTTAAACTTCAACTAATCAACTTCTACTACATTTCTTTTGCTTTGTGTCATCGACCTCTTCTTTCAAACTTTTGAAAATCCGACAGAGCTTCCGCAACACCTTGAATTTGCTCCTAGCTCCCTGGAATGAAATCGACGGCACTTCCTTCTCTTTTTCTTGCTCCGGAGCTTCATGACTTGCACTCCTTCTTCCATAAGTTTGGCCTCCTCCTATTCTTCCTCTTTCTCCATTATTTCTTCACTTCTTAAATGCTAAACCATGTTTAAATGGTATTCTAAGGTCTTGGACAAGGTGTTTGGAGTTAATTTGATATGGTTTTGAAAAGGTTAGTAAGCATTTGGAAGAGAAGAAGAAGCCATTAAAGAGGTAGAGGAAAGTTTGAAAAAGGAAGAAGAAGAAGAACAATGAAAAGTGTGAAAAAAAGTAAGAAAGTGGTTGTTATTTATATAAAATGAAATAAAGTGGTAAATTATCAAAATATCCCTTTACCAAATTACCAAAACAACCTTACTTACATCTTAAGTAATCTTATTTTTTTCAACACTTAAAATCATATTTTTACATCATTACTTTATGTCATTTTCACTTAGACATTAAGTAAAGTAAGTAATAATTATGTTTCTTTGATTTGATGTTTTACCTTTTGCTTTGAAATGACATTTTTGTCTTTTTATGCTTAGTTTTTCTTAATTATTTTCTAGAAGTTTCTAACATTGTTTAGTAAAAGTAAACTTGATTAATGAATTAATTAATACTTATACTATTTGAATATATGTTTCTATATAAGAAAATAAAGGCGAAACGTCGTTGCGACAACTTTTAATCGACAAAACGTCGTTTTTCGACAAAGTGTTTTACGGACACATTTTGATGTTTTAGTTAAACTATTTATTTATGTGAACCAAATTTTAAAATGAACTTTTTACTTCTTTAAATAAATTAAAACATGTCTCTTTATATTTTAAAATCATATTTAAATAATATCGGAATCTCTAATTTTACAGTGTATGCAAAACTGACAAAATGCGACAAAATTTGGTTATTTTTGTAAAACGATTATTAACATACTTATAAGTATTTTAATATTATTTTATTATCTTTATTAGATGTTTTCAATGATATTTATCTTTTTAAATAAACATTTAAACCTATTTATTTAAGCATTTATTTATTTTTAACAAAACTTGACTCTTGTTGATTTGTTCTGAAATCCAAATTTATACATTTTAAATTATCAACTATAAGAATAAATAGTTTCTCCATTATTATCTACTATATTTAATTTATTTATTTAATTTTCAAACCTTTTTAAATTTAAAACAAACGAAATCTCTCATTTCGAAGTAGCGAAATTACGGGTCGTTACATTCTTCCCTACTTAGAAGCATTTCGTCCTCGAAATTACTCAAACAAATTGCCTAAAACTTTCATCTTAAAATTAATTCTATATAATATGCACAAATCATCCGTTTGAAATATCTTATTCGATCTACTATTCGAATACAAAACTTTACTTTCGAACTAGTATCGATCTCCTGATCCTCTAATGTGGACTTTATCAGGCTCTTTGCTCAGAAACCTTTGCTTTCTTTGCATAGCTCTCAACTATGATAGAAAACTCAAGTATCTAATCAGTAATCCTCATCAATGTTCGCCATCAAAAATCGAGTGATAAATCCTTTTTCGAATCGGTGTAAACACCTCAAAGTTCTGTACTCAAATCATAGATCAAAATGTGTGTGACGAAATGATCTACATATATGCATTTACTTACTTTCAAAAACTTTTCATAAACTTTTATCTTACGTTTATACATTTTATAAAGGTACTTATTTGTATAATCCTTTTAATTATTTATTCCAAATATTTTTATTGAAGGAAAATATTCTAAAGAAACCATTTTTCACTCAAAAGATTATTTATCTTTGAAAAAGTTTTCCCACAATCTTTTAACTCAGTATATTTCCTTTAACACTAATATTATTTAAGAATCATTTCGTAAAACTATCACTTAAGCTTATTACATCTTATAACTTATGTAAATCAATCACATTTTAAAGACTTAAGTCCAATTCTTAATTAATGCTAGAATTCATTAATAAAACATTTTCTAGGTTATAATTTCCCTTTTTTGTTTGTAATCACATTTACAAATTATACTTATCCAATTTCATTTACTCAGAATATTTCACAATCTTTTGCTAAAGTATTCATAAATTTCTTAGCTCTGAGTAGATATGATTCAAAAAAATTCGACTGTCCAAAATCATCGAGAATTTTGTTTTATCTTATCAATTAGCGATCCTAATTCATTTTGGTTTAAACACTTTTATAAAGATTACTAATCAATGATTCACATTATTTCTTCAACTTAAGGAAATTATATAGATCGAGGAACTCCAAAACAATCTAAGGAACTGGGTATTACCAACGGTACCATATATCCTCTTAACAAGAAGAGTAATACTTAAGAGAAGTGCTTACCATCCGAACACATCTCTTGCCCATTTTTAGTTTATTTTCGAGCCAATCGAATTAGTTATCATAAAATACCTTTTTATATTTGAAATAATGCCATTTTCAAAATCCTTTAGATATTACTTTGTAAAACCTATCTTATAAATTCATTTTATCTTATATTAATTAACTTCATTTAAATTACCACAATTGTTTTAAATTACTCGAATTTAAATTATTATTCTTTTTATATTTATCTTTTTACACAATCATTTATTCTTGATCTTATGTGTTCATTCCTTAGACAAATCTTATTATTAAATACCTTATAGTCAAATCGTGAAACTTAATTCACAAGGTATTTGTACTTGAGCTTTTAAATCAGACAATTGATCAATTTATTATTTTGGCATAGGTATTAAAGATCTAAATTACCATATCAGATTACATACTTATCGATTATCTTTATGAAACATCTTTTAGTCAAATTATGAAATTCTAATCACCAGATGTTCATATTTAAATTTCACTAATCCTGATTTCTAACTTTACAACTTTTCAAAAAATATACTTTATATTCAAGATATAATCCAAGGTAAAATTATTTCATTTACCAATTTTTCCAAAATCAGTGTGTCGGTTCGCCTTGTTTAAATGTTTAGGAACCCTCATCGATAACGGTGATCAGGCGCATCGATCAGAATCCATAAATCACTCAATAGATAAATCAACACAAAACATTTTTATTAGTCACTAACAAGTACGTACTCATATATAACACACTCGAATTCATTCTAGGATGTTATTAACCCTATCTCTAATGAGTCTTTACCCAACCAAAGCCAAGGTTCTCGCTTAACCTTCAGCTCTGATACCAAATGTAATGATCTAGGATTTTCAACCATCGACAACGACCACTTTCCACCGTAGCTTACACTGGCACCTCACGCTTTTCTTTTACGCCAGCCACTCGACTGAACCAACCCTTCGATACTCGATCTCAAGGACACGTAGGAGTAAGAGTCATCCGTCCGCTACCTAACAAGAAGCAAGAACCCCCTATCACGTACGAAACTCACTAAGCAAAGCGGATAATAAAATATGTCTATACGATGATGAAGATCTCCAGTTCTCCTCTGGAAACTCCAACTGTCTTCAACTAAATCTGAAACTTACTCGGATCTGACCCGAGTATTAAAAATACCCGGATCAGGCTTGATAAACCAGCGTGAGATACCCGAAATTTAAATGACTTTATTATCAAAACCTTTGGAAAGAAGGGTATCTCATAAGACCACGCCCACACATAAACACAGACGGGTTTTTACCTTATGATAACCAAAACACTTTTATATATCAAAACCTTTGATATTATTTCTAATGACATCTCTTTGAAAACACTTTTCAAATAAACTTATTCAAATAAGGTATCAATATTTGGACTAAGTCTAACAAAATATATCCGGACCGGGTCAATGGAATATACCGAACGGAATACATAATACCAAAAAGGGGTAGCCGAAATGTTTGCAAGTCATTACAACTATTTTGGAAATACAATCAAAACCATAAATATCGTATTGCGATTGGATTTCCGACATGATAGGAAACTAGTGGAAAGATCAATCTGTATCCATGGCTTACATCCATGACTCAAATGCCGTTATACAACAACACAAATGGCTAAAAATGGATGCAATATGTGAATAACATCCAAGGACTCGGATTTCGCGCATCCTGCCATGAGACCCAAACGTATCTGGTACTTGGGGCTCAGAATATCTGATAACCCAAATCACTACTATCCGAAATGCGAGCATACATCTGACCACATAGAATCCCATCATAACCGGATTGTGAGGCTCGTGAGGCTACGCTTAATTTCTTCAAAGCCACCCTTTTTATACAAAACCACACTTTGATCATAACAATTTCCACTTTGAATACCACATTGTCATTCCACGTCACATGACTGATTTCTAGTAAAGTATAATTTCCTGAGCTCGTATGTCTCGGGAAAAGGAAGCTAAGAGAAGTTGCCTTCTTCGCCATCAACCGATACGTTTATAAAACCACTCATATGTGATTTAGATTATAATGTCGGACAAACATTCATACAAGTTCGTTTTAGGACTGAACGAAACCAAAGGCACTTTACTCGGCCATTACTAGGCGAGAAGCCCATGCAATTCAAAAAATCTTTACAACAAAGAGATCACTACTATAAATAACTCTATAATGGGAGCTACCCTGAGCATGTTCAACAAGCAGTCTTCACGCTAAAAAGATCCACGGTCTTCAATAATCATCATCTTCAACATGTCTTCACTTTCGAACATATACGTTGGTTCGAAGTGGTTTTCGGATATGAATCAACCAAATTCGACTCTGGTTCCTTTGAAGCCAATCATCGCTTTAAAAAGATGTTAAGTTCATACGTGGACATCAATCATCAATCAATTACTTCATCTTTTAAATCAAATATCTTTCTTAGACATGGTCTTTTCAAGTTATTCCATTTTCTTTTCAAATGTATATGGAATCATTAAGCCTTATTTATCAAATCATTTGGTTTATTTAACCTTTCTTAAATCCTGGAATAATTTCATATCATTTCTCTTTTACGTAGAAAACCTTTCTAAATCATTCATTAAATCTTAATCAAAGATTTCTTATATTCAAGTTATAACTTTAACTTAGGGAAAATATTCCCAAATCGTTCATTAAATATAAATCAAAGATTTTCTTCTTAACTTCAAATCATATTCTTGCAAATCGAAGATTTTCATAATAGAGCACTATTGCCACCTTAGATATGGTAATTTTCACTTCCAGGGACTAATGGAAAGTTTCACCTTTAGGGACTAATGGAAAGTAATCCTACATCATGAATATCTTTGTCTTTTAACTTGGAAAAACTTAAATATGATCTTTTAGAGCTCCGGGCATTCCTTTCAATCTATTCCACCCCTCGCCTAAAAAGAGAAAACATAGGCCATGTAAGTTCAGGGTACTGCTTGCTTCATACCTAACCTTAGTTAAACACCTTGTTTTATCTTCCCAAATCTCACAGGCGGAACAAATGTACTAGTCGTTTCCGTATACTCAGTTTTTTATTACATTTAATATTCTTCACTTTTTGTTTAAGTGGTATAAACAATTCGTCTTAACAATTTATTCAAACTCTTGTTAAAACTTCCAAATCATCTTTACATTACTTAATTATTCCTTTAAAGTCATTCACAAAAGATTTAGGAAAGAATTATTAAGTTTAAACTCATATTCAAAAGGTTATAGAATTCACAGCATAAAAGTGCTGTAAAAAATGCTATATAAGCTTATTTGATTTAAACAACTTTTTAATATTTGAAAATTCATATTTTCCATTCCAAATCTCTTTTAAACCATTTTAATAGATTTATCAAATTTATTTAATATTTTTAATCATTTAAAATTATCATTTATAAAGAAATCCGTTTTAGATTCCGAACTGCAAAACCGCGATGTTTTTAGAAAATTATTTTGGACATATTTCAAAATCTACTTAATGAAAATTTGATTTTATTTCTTCATTTGAAAACTATTATTATTTTGGACCAAAGAATTTTTATTTCGAAGAAATCTGACTTATAAATCATTCTCTACACTAGTTTGAAGTTACATGTCAAAATTTACGAATTGCCGCTCCGCGACGAGCTTGATTTTTACGAATTTTATGAATTGCTTCGGAACTTGTCGAAACACTTCAAATTTGTTTTAAACTATTTTAACTTATTTGAAATCATTAAGAGGCTACATAACTTCCATACACATATTTATATGGATTTAATTTCCATTGAATTGACTTGGTTAATTTCTAATCACTTCTCTTATCATTTATCAAACAAGCTATCAACCACATAAAAAATCATAAAATCAACCAATTTTGCAACTAAGTTATCAAATATTTCATCATCCAATATATTTAAACTTTTCAATCATTATACTTGAAATAACTTATGGATTAATTAGTAAATAAGAGTACTCACCTTTAACCAAATTGTTCACTTCCTACCAACATTCATATTAACAACACTTCGCTTAAACGTCAACTAATCAACTTCTACTCCATTTATTTTTCTTTGTGCCATTGACCTCTTCTTTCAAACTCCCGAAAATCCGACCGAGCTTCCGCAATACCTTAATTTTGCTCCTAGCTTCTTGGAATGAAATCGGCGGCACTTCCTTCTCTTTTTCTTGCTCCGGACTCCATGACTTGCTTTCCTTCTTTCATAAGTTCGGCCTCCTCCTATTCTTCCTCTTCCTCCATCATTTCTCCACTTCTTAGATGCTAAACCATGTTTAAATGATATTCTAAGGTCTTTGGCAACGTTTGGTGGTGTTTGGAGTTAATTTGATATGGTTTTGAAAAAATTAGTAAGCATTTGAAAGAGAAGAAGAAGCCATTAAAGAGGTAGAGAAAAGCTTGAAAAAAGAAGAAGAATGAAAAGTGTGAAAAAAGTAAGAAAGTGGTTGTTATTTATAGAAAAAGAAATAAAGTGAAAAATTACCAAAATATCCCTTTACCAAATTACCAAAATAACCTTACTTACATCTTAAGTAACTTTATTTTTTTCAACGCTTAACATCATATTTCAAATCATTACTTTATGTCATTTTCACTTAGATATTAAGTAAAGTAAGAAATAATTATGTTTCTTTGATTTGATGTTTTACATTTTGCTTTGAAATGATATTTTTGTCTTTTGTGCTTACTTTTTCTTAATTGTTTTCTAGAAGTTTCTAACCTTATTTAGTAAATGTAAACTTGATTAGTGAATTAATTAATGCTTATACTATTTGAATATATGTTCCTGTATAAGAAAATAAAGGTGCACGACGTTGCGACAACTTTGAATCAACAAAACGTTGTTTTTCGATAAAATGTTTTATGGTTACATTTTGACGTTTTAGTTAAACTATTTATTTATGTAAACCAAATTTTAAAATGAACTTTTTACTTCTTTAAATAAATTAAAACATGTCTCTTTGTATTTTAAAATCATATTTAAATAATATTAAAATCTCTAATTTTACGGTGTATGCAAAACTGACAAAATGCGACAAAATTTGGTTATTTTTGTAAAACGGTTATTAGCATACTTATAAGTATCTTAATATACTTTTATTAGATGTTTTCAATGATATTTATCTTTTTAAATAAGCATTTGAACCTATTTATTTAAGCATTTATTTATTTTTAACAAAACTTGACTCTTGTTGATTTGTTCTAAAATCCAAATTTATACATTTTAATTTATCAACTATAAAAATAAATAATTTCTCCATTATTATCTATTATATTTAACTTATTTATTTAAGTTATAAACCTTTTTAAATTTAAAACAAACGAAATCTCTCATTTTCGAAGTAGCGAAATTACGGATCGTTACAGTATTGATCATGACAACTGTATAACTATAGATTATATGAACTAAACAACTTTGCAGGAGAAGATACTATTCTACTTGAAGATAGATTGAAGACCAAAGAATTCAAAAAGAAGTCTCAAAGTTTATAATTGGTTTGTCTATAGTCTAATTAGTAGTTAATAATTGTTAAAATCTCTCCTAAGTGGTATATGCACACACACATATGCTTTTAAATTACTTTAAAAATCATATACACAAATTAGAAATTAATTATAAAAAGTTACTAAGCAAAAATCTTCTAACTAGAAGTTTTCAGTCGACTGAATAGGAGTGTGTAGTCGGCTGAAACATGCACATGTGAATAAATTATTTTAAAGGTTCATTCAACTAAACACTCTCATTCAGTCGACTCAAATGGTGTCTTTTCAAAATAAATTTAAAATTAATTTTTTTTCTAATGTTCAGATGACCGAATTTCTTTCCTCGGTCAACTGAATTTTCATAATGACTATTTTTTGAACGGTCACCATCTTCCAACAAACATAAACAACTTTTAATCAAAGAGTCGTTTCTGTATGTCTCGGCCAAAGCTTTTCACGAATGATTACATCTTTTTAACTCTATATATAGCCTTGAATTCATTTGTTTCAATAACTTAATTCTCTGATTCTATTCTATATTCTTGTTATTTAAATTCTTCCTTTTGCTTTCACGAACGCTTTAAAATTACTTGAACATTCAAGCACAAATTTATTTGTGATAAAATTACTTCCAATCTTCATGTATTACACTATATACCACAAAGGAGAAGAATATAGGAAGGGTGTGCTCTAAAGACATATCCATGCTATCTACCGTGCATAATCAGTTAAGAAAACCTATTGTATTGTTGAATTCCTGTTTGGTTGCTCAGGCGGTAGAAGTCCTATTTGCTTATCTAGGCAATAGAAGTCCTGTTCAATTGCTTAGGCACCATAATACCTGTTCCTTCGGGTTAAGTGAGGATTGATAGTTAAATTCTAGAAGGAGTCTGGGACTGGACGTAGAACATGAGTTTGAACCAGTATAAAAATCCCTGGTGTCATTTATTTTACTTTTCACTTTTTATATCTATATTCCGCACCAGTAGATAACTTAGATTATATTCCATATTACAATCCATAGTAGTACTTTCACTATGCTGAAGATCTCCTCTATCAAACAAAAAGTAATAAGGCGTTTTTCCATAAGATGATATTCGATGTTCCTATCTTCACTCGGTGCATTTTTGAGAGCCATGACTGCCTCCTCGTAAAGATTACCGCTGCGTCGTGTCAATGTGCCTGTAAAAAAATTTGCTTAGTCAGAAGTATGGGCTAAATATTGATTTTCCATGCTATTATAAAGACGTGAATAACACTTATGTCTTTTCAGCCATTGTTGAGCAAAACCGGGAGGACATCGAACAAAGAACCACTCGCTTTCGAAAGTGCTTAATTTATTCTATGCGCCAGTTAGAATCTGACACTTCTTCGCTGACTAAAGAAATGTAAATGAAAAACTCCCTATCTATAGCGTAAAGGGAATATGAACCAAATGTCGTCGATGGTCGGAGGACGATACAAGAATTCCATAAATACCATATAAATACAATTGAGAAGAGCATAGCCATTTGGATGAAGCTAAGCTGGAGTTATCCTTTGACTATGGAGAATTTCTCGGATGTATAAGTTAAATGGCGAGATGCATCCAGCCCAGTACATGAATTTATTGCACATTGTATGTCCTTTTGGAGGTCTATGAGCCCTATCATTATGACAGAACCAATACATCATCAAAGGGAATTACATGCCTTACGCAGATTCAGCGAATAACATCTTCTTTAATTTTAAAGGCTATGGAATTAGCAGGATATTCCAGAATAACTACATCCTCCAGAGTGTCAGGAGCAAGATTAACAACTTCGGGTGGAAGAATGGGATCTGCATTAGAAAAATCAAATCGGGATTTCTGGTTGTTCTAAATGCTGACCAGAGGATGGATTATCAGACTCGGTTGCAGAACTTGATTCCACGTCAAGATTATCCTGATAAAAAGATAGTCCAGCTGGCATAGCTGCAAGACACCTAGAACGTCTAGAACCCATTACTATTAAACTAAGTAAAAATCATGATTAGACAAAGTAACTTGTACCCACCTATGCATAGTGAGTGCTAACGTGGTGCAGTGAAGTGCTGTACAATATAGTAATAAGTTCATGGAATTAAAATTGAAAAAGACAAGACTTCGAGGTTCAACGGGAGAGACCATCATTCCCGACTGTCTCAATCGTTTCTCTATGTCATTAGAGAATGATGAAGTTTGAGTTTCACGATCAATTGTCAGCAGATAAAAGTTCATTTTTTATATTCAAGTCACTGATGAGCTCCAAGAGAACAATCAAATGCATTGGTTCATGTCAAAGTTCAAATGTCATATATTACCGAATATGTAGTTCAAGTCCTATACAAGTCATATAAATTCACTTAAATGTGCAGTGCCAAAGCTCATCATTGGATTCAAGTCTATTTGATTAAGTTCCACTTTTAAGGTTCATGTGTAGATGATCGATCATTCATTTTAGCATCACTGATCATTCCTCATGCTTCACTACCAATCGTTCAATTCAATTCTCTTAAACCGATCGTTCTAGCCTCACTCCCATCAAACAACCCTAAGTCTTGTCCCATCGATCGTTTCTCATCGACTCATTTCCACCAACTACTCCATACAGGTCATTCCTTAGAACTCACCAAGTCCAAAAGTTCAGCCGCAACTCTAAATCCACCAACTTCAAAGCACCACCAATCATTTAGAGACGATTGTTAAACACCCGAATGACAACACCACTCCATAATGACATATACATCATTACCATCACCCACTCTGAAGTCATCTAAGTCCAAAGCTCTACTGATTGTCCAAGGACGATCGTCATGCATCGATCTGCATCATTTTCCATGCTCACCAACTCCATCTTCCCCAATTTACACCCTCTCAAACTTTATATTAAAAGACTCCACCAAGTAAACTAGCTAACACGAGATTCAAGGCGTCTGAAGTCTCATCCTTGAACCATAATGAAAATTCTGGCCATCCTACCTAAGTGTGAGATCCGACAAAAGAAGATAGATTCGAATTCAATTCGAGATGAGAACTGGGAGCTAGAGCGATGATGGATCAAGAAGGGGTGGGATTGACTTTGAAAATCAGATCGTTTTTGGATCGGTAGAGGAAGGAGGTGGGGCAGCTTGTTTTTTCTTTTTCTATTTTAAGTCAAAACAATACGAAAATGAAGGGGTAGAGATGGAGGTGGCCAAGAAGTAATGTATTTATATGAAGAAGTAGGTTGACCCGTTATGGCCCTAATGCAGAGCCGATCGTTCCTTAAGCACAGTCATGAAGATCATTTTCTACACTGATTGTTTTAAAACGATCCAAAATTCTACAAGCCTAGAAACGATCGGACAAGATTATAAAAATGGTTAAGTATGAAAGATTCTATAGGAAGAGCACATAGATATCGTTCAACCCATAAGACATACCTATCATTCAAACTAGGATTCCTACCAATTGTTCCAAGAACAATATAAAACTCCTTTATATGAACTAATGATCGATAATGATCATTTAAAATATATATATTTATATAGAAAATGACAATGATCGTACAAGGACGATCATAAATAGATGAGTATGAAAATCCATTCAATGACAACTATCGTTCTTGGTCATTTGTTTATAAAAAAATGATCGTCCAAAACAATCCAAACTTTTATTCAATGATAAACTATAGTCGTGGTCATTTACAAAAAACACGAAATAACTTTAAAACTGAACAACGACAAGTGGACGTGCAATCATGATCGACGGTCAGGTATGAACACATATACGGACCAAAAACGTTCTAAAGTTCAATTTTTTTAAAATCGATAAAAGTTGAATATTCACCTAAAATCGGCTGGAGAAAAGTTAAAACCTAATTGCTAAAGCTTAGAAATTACCAAAACCAAAACAAGATGATCATCAACAAGCCATTATCTCGTATTTATACTACTGGAATCAACAGATCATCACTAGGAATAAGGGAACTGCGAACGTCAACAAGAAAATGACTCAATGGAAAGGTAACGTTCACTCAATGAACTAAATGGAATCCTTTTTCAACAATTGAAGTGTGCAACTTTTTCAAAGCATTCATGTTTGAAGAAGATGTACTTTGGAGAGTAAATGTTATCTCATCTTTTGGCTAGGTCATGTATCATAAACTTGGCTAGAAATGATGGTTGCAAGCCATGATAATCAGTTGTATACAATACTATGACGATGGTCGAGCAGATCCAATTCGGGACCCAATCGAGGTGCAACCAATATGGAGTGGCAGACAAAACCTCATGAAGCTACATTCCAAATTTCAATTTGATTGGAGTTCATGTGCTCGAGTTACTAAAAAAGCAAGGATTTACATGGATCGGTCGAGAACGATCCATAAAACAACTCAAATCAGTAAAGATCGATCGATATCTCAAAATCCACAAGTCCAATTCACTTGAAACATTCTGGGCATCAGTATATTGAAGGGTGGTGCCACACAAAATGATCGTAGGTCAAAACTTTCAGGTTTAATAAATACCATTTGTTCTTAGTGATAGGTGTAGTTCATCAAGCAACCCAATATGACCAAAATTGATATGTATCTAACAATCTACAACTTAGAATGACTTCATATTTTAGAAGCAAGATCTAGATGCATGTGGAAGCTACCACAAACAATCACATGGTAATTGGAAGAAGAAATAACGATCGGTATAATTTGTACATTTTTTTATTTTGTTAGTAAGCATTTAAATTTTCTAACTTTGGAATACAATTTAAAAAATAAAGAAAAAATTGTATTTCTTAGTTTGGATATGTTTGGCTTCATATTGTTCAAAGCAAAAGTAAGAAATTGTACAAAATATATAAACTTATTTTCTTTTCGTTACAATTTTCTAACATCGTATTTTTGGCCTTTTTGTTAGTAAATTTGGTTTCTCTTTGTTGTTTTGAATAAACAATTCTTGGGTTTTCTAAGGAAACAATGACATGCTGCTGTAATATTTACTGCCTAATTCAAGGAAGAAAGGTGAGTTTAGAACTCACAACTATCTCTATTTTGAATTTATTTACTGAATTAGGTGTTGGATGAATTGTTGTTGAATTAATCTCAATGTGGTTGTGATATTTGCATATTTTGTTGCCATAGCTTCTAATAGTTGAAACCCTATTTTCAGTTTACTAAAACTCACCTCTTATGATCATGATTTGCGATAAATTTTTATGTTTGTATGCTTACATGGACGATAAATCAGAACCCTAAGATTCAAGATGATTAAAAGCGGAAAAATAGGGACGAACGGAGCAATCAAAGGCCACTACGCAACATAGGGATCAACCCAGGCACTGCGATCGATTGACAGGTCCACACGATTGATGCCCCGGTCATGACCTTTGCTCAGCCCAAGGTCACATTATTTTGACCCTTGATTGCTCTGATTCACCCGTTCAATTGCCCGTTTGACTTTTAGATGTTAATTGCTCTTTTGCTTTGATGTTTTTCAATGATTTTGGCATCATTTGAAGTTTGGTTGTGATGGATTGCCTATGCATTTTTGACTGCTTAAGCTCAGCTTTGATGACCTTATTTGCAAGGTATTCTTGCTCTATGTTTTGTTGCCAAATCCACAATTAAATTGCATTGGTTTGCAAAGTTATTTATAATGGAAATATCATTCAAAAATAAATTGTTTTCTATTTATATATATATATATATATATATATATATATGGAGAATATGCAAATTTTTGACATGAGTGATTTTAGAAAACATATTATACATATGTACACACTTTCAATTTTAAATTGGAATGTGAAGGAGTTTTATATAAGTATAGATATGAATTAAATCATATTTTCTATCATATACATATGTATATATATTATAAATCTTCTAAATTATCTTTTAAAGAATAACCATTTTATTATAAAAACATGCTATCTTGCTTGGATAAGAAATCGAATTGCATGGTCTAGTAAAACAAGTGGTATGAAATGCTTGCGTTCATCTCACCAGTGAATTCTTGGACTTGTTCAAATGAATATTTATTTGCGTGAGTGGTGTTTACTAGCTTTTAGTAATCATTTGAGCATTGTCAAGTGGTTATGGGACATTAGCCTACACTTATGATCGTTGATTAAAAGTGGATAACACTTTCTATGGGTTTTTAGAATCGTTCTTGGGTGATTAGTTTGGGTGGATTAAATAGGTTTTCAAGCCCATCTTATGATACTCATTTTCTAATGAATTATAATTTGTGAAGTCAGCCTCTTGTGTTGGCAAGCAAAGCGCATATATATTTTGTTGACTTGTGAAATACTATTCTATTGGTTGCATAGATGGATGTGATTATCAATACTCTTATTGTACTGGTTGCTTGACTTTGATCAATGTTGTAAATGAGTAAAAACTTAACTATAAAATCATGAATCATTAAATAAAGTATTATTATGTAACTGATGTACATTTATGGATATTATCCTTGACATTTATGCAAGTTTATCATTATCAGTATCTCGCCTTTTGTGATAATTAGAGATAGTCTGACTCGGATGTTATTTTAATGCTTGAGTCACACTGAGAATTGATAGGTACAAGGACTTGGCGACCTTGGATGTGAGCTAGCTTAAGAGGTCTATTTTGATGTTGTTTAGATTTTCGATGTACCATTTGATTCAAGGTTATATGCTTGATCTATGCTTGTATACGTTGTAGACCTTTGTGGTTATGTATATATTTAAGACCTATCATTATTATAGATGTAAATGTATATAATTATAAGTCTAGTGTTTTCTTTTGTAGACTCATACTTTTGAGAAGTTATTGATGTATATCATTTCCGTTGCGATATTTGATTTTGTGTTGTATATTTGTTATGTGTTGTTCTGAACTAGATTAAACTATTATATTATTGTTTTACGCCTGGATTAGATATGTTGAATTACCATTTGTAAGAAAAGGAAAGAAAAAAAATATAGTTACATTATTCAATATGTTTTATACTCATCCAAATCAATTTTGCATATGGTTGCTCCTAACCAACATTATTCTCCGTGTTTCTCCATAATATTACTTGTAATATTCTTGAATAATATCGGTATAAAGGTAGGATTTTACGGTTATAATTAAACAAGGTTCCGAACAACATACAATATAAGGAATACGATTCTTGGCCTAGATAGACTTAGAGTCTCGTCTTTTGGGTGTGTCGGGTAGAGTTTAGGATTTATTTCCTATTAAGGATATGAGTACAATGATTATTAAAAGTAATCATTAGGATGTAATTGTGAAAATTTTGAATTACTTTATAAATTATTTTTATAAAATGTTTTTAAAAGTTTAGTCTTGTATAGTAGTATCCTCATTTTTTAGTGATCGGAGTTAAGCAGTGGAAATCAATAGACTATTTCTGCTGAGTTCAGTAGTTTGATGTTCATTTATGTTTGATTGCAAGATGTGTGCATGGATGAATCGATGTATTCTTAAATTTCTATTAATAGAAATTCAATTATATAAATATATATAGACTGATAAAGGAATATTTAAAAAACATTTCTTGTCAAATTGCCCGTTGAGTGCGTTAAGGATTCTGATTGATGCACCTAATCAACATTATTGATAGGGATTCCTAAACACTTTGACAAAACAGTTAGACATAGTACTTTATTTTTAATATTATACAAAGGTTTAACAGAAATTATAAATAATAATTAAAAATAAGATAACATTTTAAATGAGTTAAATATTTTTTGAAATGGGATAAATGTTTTGAAAAATATATTTGCATGAATATGTAATAAATTTTTGGAAAGAAAAGTTGTTTTAGTTAAAGCATGAACATGTGTATGTGTGTGTATGCGAATATGAAGATTTTAAAAGAAGGTACCTTGAAGATTAATAATATTTTCAAAGGAAGATATTACATGGAGTTTTAATAATATTATTTGGATGATTTAGAAATTAATAAAATTAGAATATTTTGTGGAAGTGCATTTTTGGAAAAAAATTAAGATTGGAAATTTTTATGTATGTATGTATATGGGTTTAATAAATTTTGGAATTTCAAAGTAAAGAATTATGGAAAAGGAAGTTTAATAAATAGATGATTGGAATTTAAAAGAATAAATCTTTTATTTTAATTGGTATATAAATAACATAAGAAGTTAATATATTGTTGGAAGTATATAGAGTTAGAAAATTATTTGGGAGAAAAGATTAATCCTAAAGCAAATCATTTATATTTTGAAAGGAATTTTGGAGTTTTAAACTATAGACATTTTTGAGAGCCTTAGTAGGGAGTACCAATGATTGACTTAGTATTACCAATTGGTTTAAATGCTCTCGAGTAACACTTCATCGAATATTGTATAACTCATTGAAGGAATGTTTAAGTGGTATTTACTAGCCTATTAGCGAATATTTGAATTCCACCGGGTAGTATAGGATGCCTTGGTTAAATTCTTGTGATTGCTATTAGTAAGTATTTAACACTTTTATTCTCTTTTGGTGTTCAGTGGGATCGATGGATACTTAAGGGAATATAGTTCAGGTTTTCTAATATAAGGATATAACTTATACTAAACTAAAAATTTTATAATTATGAAAGGGAGACATCAAAGTGTAAAATAAAAAATAAAAATCTTTCGGTTTGATTACTATATGTAACTTCTTATTAGAATTTAGTTTTCTAGTTTATAAACCTTAAATGAAGAAATCTGAATTGAATGGCATTAATGAAGACTCATGGTTGAATATTTTTGATTTCCATGTTATGCAAAATAATTCCTTGTAATGATGTCTGGTTGCAAATTATTACTTCTACGAAACACGAACTACAATTAAATGACTTAATGATCCTAGATTGTCATGGGACAATCATGATCACCTTATCGGTTAATTATATGACTTGCTATATAGAATATTTGAGTAAGTGAAGTTACCGACTTGTAGTAAATGATCAAGTAAACCCCAGTGGTTATGGGATGCTCAGGCATTACTCAAATGATTATTATTAGAAGGTGTTTAACATTTTTGTGACGATGTGTGAAGTGCATGTCTTTGACTTGCGAAGAGCAATCAATTATGATAGGCCATGGTTCCAGACTTGCGAAGTGCAATCATTTATGTTAGACTTGCGACAAGAAGGTAGACTTGCGAAGTGCAGCCATCTATGTTAGACTTGCGAAGTGCAGTTAACTATGTTAGACTTGCAATGTGCAGCCATCTATGTTAGACTTGCGATGTGTAGGTAGACTTGCGAAGTGCAGGCAACTATGTTAGACTTGCGAAGTGCAGATAGACTTCCGAAATCCGATCATCTATGTTAGACTTGCAAAGAGCAGTCTTTTGTTATAGACCTTAGCCCTAGACTTGAGAGGTGCAGTCATTTGTATAGGAAAGTAAAGTACTTGCCTTTAAACATTCGACAAGCAAAGCGCTGTCCTTTGCAATAGTTTGCAAAGTGCATGCCATAATTGATATGATGGATTTATAACTTGCTTTCATGCTATTTATTTGTGATGATATGAGTTAATTGTTAACTTGAGCATGATGGATGTTGATTATGATTATTGTGTGATTTTAAGTTACGATAAATCCATAAGAATGCTTTAGAATGAAGTACAATTTATGAAGTGCAAAATTAAATCTTTGCTTCAAAATGGTACCATTTGTGAAGCATGAATTTTTGGAGAAATCAATTTTTGGAGAAGATTAAGTAAAGACCATTTGAGATATTGATTTAAAAGAAGGGGATTTTAATAAAAAGACTTAATTATTTGAAATTGATTGAAGAAATCTAATTCTTAGAATTCTTTGGATAAATATATACTTTGGATGTTTTAATCTTTTAAAATAGATTCATAATATTTTATTTGAGTATAAACACAAGAATCTACTTGTATATTGCTTGATTATTTTGTTGCTTAGGGTGTTAACCCAAAAAATGGATCAATACCCTAATATGATTGTGAAAGTACCATTCTTGTTTATCAAAACAATTTAGTGCAAAACACTCTCCAAATTGTCAAAAAGATAGAATAAGTAATGAAAAACAAAATTATTGTAGTGGTTGGCTGTTAACGAAGCCTATGTCCACTTTATAGATTTTATTGATGAATTGACTGTTGACAACAAGTATAAGTTGTTTACAATACCCATAACTAAAGGAAGAATGATTAAACTACCAATGATGAAGACAAAAGGAAGGATCTCAGTTGTTCTATGCCAACCATCATGAGGACGAAAAAGATTGAACAATCTTTATAGCCGTGTTTCTCCAGTGATCAAAGCTACTCGCGCTTTTTCTGTTGAAGATAGGATGGTTTTTGTAGGATTTAGAAAGCACATAGATTGGAATCATGGTTTAGGGTGATTTTGAACTAACTTATGGATGGCACCCATCCAATTGGATCGGATCGGTACCGATCCAAAATGTTGTGCAATTATTGCACAACTCTCACTTTGTCAACTTCCTTTCTTGAATGTGAGGTTCCCAATATGATTTCATAGCTTATTGATTTTCTTTGACGATGGTTCACTTGTAAATTAGATTGAACTATAATCCATATTGGATAACTCTTGACTTTTTCAATTTGGATGCTCGGAACGTTATCAAACTTAGTAGATAAGTTTAGTAGAGCATTAGGAATACATTCCATATGGATTAGAGAATCCACAAGTCAATAATTTGGATGGATATCGATTCAATTGGATCAGAACGGCGCTGATCCAAATACTTGGTGTATTTTTGGTTCAAACTTTCGGGCTTTCTTTGTCATGTACTTTTAGGTCTTTCGGTTAAGTTTTGAGTCGTTTTGGCTCGGTTTGACTGTTCTAATTCCTTCTGAATTCTATTGGGTTAAAAACCGGTTTACATTTTTTCCTAGAGCATGCTTTTGTTGGAAACAAGGCATGCTCTAGAATTATTTATCTTTCGGATTTCATTTCATGGAGCTTTATTGGTCATATCCAATTCCTTGAGTAGCTACCTATGAGATTTTGACTAACTATCCATTCCTTAGTGGAAATCTTCATTAGTTGTGGTTATAGAGTGATCTTGACTTGATAACTTTTGGAATGAATACAAACATCAAGCTGGGCAAACAAGGAAAGTTTGAGGTCATTTAGGGAAAATAAACTGGATCGGATCAACACCGATCTAAGTACTTTGGAAAATTTTCCGCCTTTCTCTTTTTTTATTATATCTAATTGGGATCAGATCTCCATTCTTTCATTTTACATTTTCAAGCCCAGCTTATCTAAAGAAAACCAAACATTCACCGATCCACCTTCTGCCATCATCGAAGCGCCGTCGCTGTCGATCCTTACTCCTAGCACCACCTACTGCCATGATATTGCTTGCCTTAAGGCACTGCCGATCTAAAGCATCTAGTTTGAGCCAACTTGAATTGATGACCTCATCACTTTTCTCAATTCAAAGGTCGGTGAAGTGGATTTTTATGTGATCTTACATAATTGATAAATGGTGGGGTTATGTTGATGATGGATGCAGTGGAAGATTCGAGCTGATTGTGATTTTGTGGAAGAAGATATTAAACTGAATCCGAAGTTCTTCATGGAATGAAGCCAGGGTTTTGCCCTGATGCTCGACATGTTTTGCTATCTTCATGCACAAAATCAGAATTAACTTTTACCATGTTTCATAGTCGATTTTAGCATGACATCTTGTGGTTTACGGATTGATTTTGGTTTTTATAGGAGGTGATATTAACTTAGGATAGCGTCTTGCATGCAGCTTAGGTTGTTATCACTTTTCAAGAAACTAAAATTGATGTATACTGATTATTTTCTTCCCGAATCGGACTCATCGATATATAGTTGCTCGCACTGCTTTGGTCTTATCATTGCATAGTCGGTGTACCATGGAGTAGGAAAAGCTTTCCATTTCACTTTGAATGAGGGATCCTTTACCGATCGTTGATCGATAATAGATAAGTGTAGAGACGGATTGCTTTTTCCAATGTGAGTGAGCCATCTAGATGGAATGGTCCGTTCACAGCATTTAGGATGCCAAGCTCATTTTCACATGGATTACACATCATACACTCACGATTAATATTTGGAATCCAATCGTTGATTAGTACACATCAATTACCTTCCGAATCCCAAGTCTCAACTAGGTTAGGTGTTTATAATTTAACTATTAGGCGTGCATGATCATTTTGAACATAAGCTTTCTTATATAGAATGACGCGCAAATCCTCCCAGTGCAAATTAGTTTAAGGAAGCTCACTTATTTCTAATCCAGAGTCTTCGTCGATCCTGGCTAGACTTGCTACTTTAAAGATTCCAGGCAATATGGCCATTTGATCCCAGTTACCCCATTGTCGACCATTCTCTCCCTAACTTCAGGGTTTTGCTTGATCCTATGGAGAAAGCCTCTTTGATCCTTACACATAGGGCATTGTGAAGCATTTTCTCATAATACCGCATCTTGGAGGACGATGTGCTTCTACTGTCTAGAGGGAATTCGCTCATAGGCCACCTTTCGAATACATGGCTTGCCATCACTACATGTATATATATGGTGTAGTGCCGGTATTTAATCACTTTCTTATGACGACTTTTCAGAACATAGGGTTGGCTCCATTCAAAATCCTCCCAAATGGTTATGCCATGCTAACTTGATTGTATATTCTATTCATACGAACAACTAAACAAGCCCCGAGCTTTGCTGAGCTGCAGTATCTCTTGTTATTTAAAAAGAAGGAGGTTAACATGTCACTCGTTTATACTGAGTAGCAATGTAGTTGAAAGCTTATATACGATCTTCCTAGCAAGATTCCCTCATTCAAAAATCAATTCTTTTTTGCCAAGTGTCCTGAGGGATTTACCCATCTATCGACCACAGACAGTAAGTTTCTTTCACCATGCATGGAATTTCCTTTATCTGCTAAGAAAGTCTTTTGAATGATCATCTCTTCTTCTGTAGTTCTCTCGAAGATTAACAAAGATCTGACACTAGGACTCGTTCTCAACACCCTAAAAATGGTCGATGCTTGAAAGCGCATGATCAGGTTTTGGCTTACAGATGAAAATCTTCACCGGTGTGGGCTCTTACATCTTGGGAGGTTTGTTGGATCATTAGCACCCCTTCTCACTTCAAAACTCAGACTCACTCGGTTTTATCTTCCGATGATTCTAATGAATGTGATGATGATGATGACGAGAAGGAAGAAAGTGACTCATCTAACCAGTTGGAGAAAACTTCTGTAGAGGCCCATGTTCAAGTGTGGGTTGACAGTTTGCCTAAGATGCCTTTCATCCTCGACAAGAAAGAAGAGGAGTTTGTTCATCGGATGGGGAAAGCTTAGTTGATTAAGGGGAAGGAGAAAGGAGAGGTCGAGGAGGGCTCCCTTTAATCGAAGAAGAAATAAATAGCGATATAGATACCGACAAAGCCGATGTCGATTTAGGTGACAAGGCCCTGGAGTTGAGTCTCAAACATACTCCCTCACCTCCTTGGAAAGAATGTATTGAAGAAGCTCCTCCCAAGAACGAGCACATTCCCATCCCTTTACCGAAGGGCACCGATTTTGACTTAGAAGATGCGAAGGATATTTCTATAGATATGATTGCCCTGATGGGTGACATCACTACCTATGGGTTTCCTTCCTAGCCTACTCAAATCATTCCTACAGAAATGGATGTCCCGACGTTGGTTGGCAATCGATCTGATTTGTGTATTCAGCCGGGGTAGTTAAACTGTAGCACATGCATCACTAGGATCACACATTTCACTGTTATTCTCTTAGGATATTTTAATCCATCATATGCCCTTTTTTGAAGTCTTTTTGTTATTCGCCGAAGGGATCACGTCTCGTGGCTTCTACAATGATCTTAACCGAGTACTTGAGTCTCGGCATTTGCAAAGGTATTAATTTGGATACTACGCCTCCTACGGAACTGACAAAGAGAGAAGGATGAGGGAAGATAATAAGGCAGAAGAAAGCCATTGAGCTGAGAAGAATCAAGATCACAACAAAGGAAGCACCCATAAGGAAAGGAAAATCTCAATTGAACGGATAGACCCATCCAAGAAGTGGAAGAAATATCAAGAACATGTACTTGCTATGCAGCTTCCTACTTCTACTTGGATCGTCGTTCTCGCTTTCGAAGTCGTGACCTCTTCTACTTACGCTACTGTAGCTACTTCTATCCCAATTTCGAGGAGTGCCCTTTACTTTCTCCCTGCTGTCCACCGCTCTTGCAGGCTGCATTTCCTAACTTTTTCTCAAGGAGGCTATTTTTGATATACCCAACATGAATTTGATTCGTGTAGAATTTTATTCACCCATCTCTACGCGATTCAGAGTGGTTGTAGCAAGCCGAAGGGTGGGAGAAATTATGCAAGCAGTTTCTACTATTACTCAAAATAACTACTAGAAGATTCTCTCATTCGAGCCTAAAAAAGATGAATACAAGAAGCAGCTTGGGACCATGATTCAAAGATTGAAAGATTGAAGAAGGAGAGGGATGACGCCTTGAAGAGGGAAATTTAGAGTGCTTTTTTAAACAAGGAGTTGGAGGAGTCTACTGTTTGAAACATAATCATACTCAGAGACGAAATAAAGAAGTGCCACACCGATGCAGCAACTCTAAAAGAAAAACTAAAGGCAAGCGAGACGATGGTCGAGGCGGAGAAGAAAATTATCGTCAATCAATCCCAAGAAGTTGCCACTCTACATGCACAAATTTTGACTTTTGATACCGAGAAAAATCAAATGGCAATATCTAGCAAGCACGGAGGCCAACCTTTCAAAGATCTAATATACTTCTGCTAAGAAAACAGAAGGCTTGGATGCTACCATTTTAGGCATTTATGTTAATTCCCTGCGTCATCGGAGTAGCCTTAGGTACTTGGGTCCTCGCACTCCCAATGTAGTTTAGGAAGAAGTTCTGGAATGGTTTTGAGACATGGGCAACGGTTACACCAATGAGGAGCTATTTCAAGCCTATTTGAATGAAGAATCCCACCTAGATCTAGTGGAAGGCCAGAATATCTTAATGCTATAAAAGGAGCATGAAACCATTAATGTCACAGCCACCACCAAGGCTGCTACTGAACATTTTCCTTCAGGCTCGGGGGAGCAGTCTTTGAATCTTCATACCTTTGAGAGGATCTTTGCCACTTCTCTATATTCATGCAACTGTCGAGCAAAGGCAACGACAAAGGCTTCGAAAGTCGTTGCACTTGAAAAAAACCCCATGGTAGTCTTATCTCTTCCGTGCTTGAAGATTTTCAATTCATGCCTATTGAAATTGCTGAGACAGCCGCCATTTATTCTGATGTTATAGATCAACCTTCTTTCCCCGCTGAATTGCTTTCTTATCATGATGTCGGGTCCGACGCTATTTTAAGTGCGTCAACCATCATCTCCACTTCTGGCTCGCTACCTAGTTTGAGCAAATTACGGCGCTGCATGGTTTGGACGACCCCTCTGTTTCTCAAAAGAGAGCTTGGCAGCTGGTGATATATGAGAGAAAGCAGACCAAGACAGCCAACCAGATATAGCAGAGGCTGAGTAGCCGAAGACCGAGTAACAGATGCTCGGGGTAAAAAAGGAGAAGTTTGAAGCATAAAAGAGGTTATCAAAGGGCTCTCACAGATCCTGCAAGCATAAAGGGAATGGTGGGTTTGGCAGCGGCCATGCTTCGGAGTGTGAGATTTCCTCGGGAAAGGATAAGCTTAAGAAATTACAAATTAGTGGCGGGAAAGGCGACCTGGGAAGTGGTGAGAAGACGTCTTGATTTGTCTTTTTCTCCTTGTTTTTTATCTCCTTTCGTACAAGGGCGAAGTTTGCACTTAGCATTTTCTTATTGTTTTCATAGTGATATTTTATATTTTTTCTATTTTTGGCTGATTTTGTATGGTCACAACACCTGCTGTATGTTGTTGTATAAGTAATATAATGTTTACATTTTGATTGTAACTTTATTTTTCCACTTATCTATGTTTCATGCACTTATGCCAATTTTCTTTATCACTATTTTATCTAAACCTATAATCAATGCCAAGATTCTTTGTTTTTAGTGACAAAACTGTGAAGTATTTGATTTTTGGTTGAGTATTGGTGTGTGCGCCTCACAGTTCATGGGGCTATTTTCTTCAAACATTTGACATGAGACTAGGTGCTCTCTGTGACCTTTCGGATGCCCCTAGTCAAATCTATATTGCAACCCCTATCTTTTGGAATTTCTGGTTGAAATATTCATAAAGCTCTTTTAGCGGCCTCACGGTGAGAATTTTACACACTCTAGTGATTTTTGTACTTAAGTGATTGATGACGTCGGTTTCTTAATTTATTTTTTAAGCTACTTCGTCGTGGTGTAGAAATTCAGGCCATCGCGCACACATATCACTACATAAGGCGCTATTTTCTTGTCTTCAGAGGTGACATGTGATTTTTGCAATGTATGAATTCCTTATTTTGGGTGCAATTTTGTTGATCAAAGTAGTACCGCATGGCTTACGAAAAACGCATAGTGAGATCGAGGTTTGCATGGTCGCAGTTTCACGAACCATGAAGAGATGAGTGGCTTACGAGATGCACGACTTACGTAGTCGTGCTTGCTTGCTTGTGATTCAACAATCCAAGAAGTCGTGCAAGGCTTACGAAATGTGCGGCTTTGGTAGTTAAGCTTGCTTGGATGTGATTCCATGATCCACGAATTGGTGCGTGGCTTACGAAATGCACGGCGTTGATTTGGGTCTTCCAGTTGTCACAGGAGCAACATTGGTTCTTAGAAGGCAGGGATCGGCTTCCGCCGATCCAATGGTTTGAGTTGATTTGCTTTCGTCGACCCAGTGAGTAGGTATGGCTACTTGAATGTAGTTCCAATATCTTAAGCAATGATTGGATGATTTTGAATCGATTTGACCGCGTCAATTCAGTAAGTTACTTTTATAAACATGGTTTTATTAGTTCAGAAAGCAAAAAGATTTAAAAGTTAGGAAAGTTCGGCCTATTTACAATGCCCCCGGTACTCCAAGATGGCTTATATATAAGAAATAGGAAATACATAAGATAGTCTTAGATAAAGTAATGACGCAGCGATTCACTATTCCATCAACTGTTGTTAGCTTGAATATGCCAGCCCCCGTCTTCTGACCCATTATAAAGGGTCCTTTCCTGTTTGGCCCAAATGCTCCTGGTACAAGGTAGACCCACTTAAGGACAAGATCTCCCATTTCTAAGGTATGGTTATGAACATTGGAGAAGAAGTACCGTGTGACCCTTTTCTGGTGAGCGGTTGTCCTTAATTCAACTTCTTCCCTCTCTTATTGACCATATCAAGCGACTCAAGTAGAAGCTACTCATTCTGCTTTTGGTCAAATTTTTGTCTTTGATGAGAAAAGACTTCTTGCTCAATTGGGATTATTGCTTCTGAATCATATGCCAGGGTGAACGGAGAGTACCCAGTTGTAGGTTTGTGCGCTGTCCTATAAGCCCATAGTGCGAGTGGAAGTTTACGTCACAATTTACTTTCCGCCTTAGTAAGCCACTTTTTGATGGTTGAATTAATGATCTTGTTTAATGCTTCAACTTGCCCGTCTGTTTATGGATGTGCGATAGTAGAAAAGCTTTTCTCGATTCGGAAGTGTTTGCAATAGTCTTTGAACTCAGAGCTTTCGAATTGAGTCCCGTTATCTATGATGATTTTCTATGATATACTAGACCTGCAAATAATGTTTTTAGTAACAAAGTTAATAACTTTCTTTTTGGTAATACTGGCCAGTGGTTCTGCTTCGACCCATTTGCTAAAATAGTCAAAAGCAATGATAACATATTTGGCTCCTCCTTTAACCATTGGTAATACACCAATCATATCGATTCACCAGATTGCGAATGGCCATGGGATGACCATCTATGTTAGCTCCATCGAAGGAGTTCTTTCGATCTTGTTGAATATTTGGCATTGCTTGCACTATCTGATGTTGTCTGGTGCATCGCGTTTTACAGTTGGCTAAAAATAACCATAACGGAGAAATTTCTTTCCAAGGTTATGCCCCCCAGTATGATCTTTGCAGTCGCCTTCATGAACTTCTCTTAGGATCATTCGAGTTCCATCAATGGTCACACATCTGAGCAAGGGGGTGTTGAATCCCCTTTGGTAGAGTATCCCTTCCTGTATTATGAATCATTGTGCCTTTTGGAGAAGCATTTTCTGCGGATTCCTATCTATGAAGAGAGTTCTCATAAGCAAGTAGTCCTTGATAGGCAGCATCCATTTTTTTGGTTCTTTGGTTGTCTCAAAAATCCAGTCAATATCCATTTCGCATATGCTTAGAGTGGCCTGGGTTTCAACCTGGACTAGCCCAAATGACTGAGTTTCTCCGAAACTGGCCAGTTTGGCTAGATAGTCCACCTTAGTGTTCTGTTTCCTTAGGACATGAGTTATGGTGTTATGCTCAACGTCGTTTAGTAGTTCTTGCACTTTAGATAGGTACATGGAAAGGTTCTCCTCCCGGGCCTGGTATTCGCCTTTCACTGGACAAACTACTAGCTGAGATTCGCTATAGATATATATGGATTTTATCTCGAGTTCCTTCAAAATCTTTAGCCCAGCTATTAATGCTTTGTATTCTGCTTCGTTATTTGTTGTAGGGAATTCCAAGCATAAGGCATGGAAAATGAATCGTCCTTCAGAAGTCTCAATACTACCCCTTCTTACGAGCAGAAGTTGTTAAACACACCATCGATGAACAGTTTCCAACGTGTTTCCACTTCCGGAGTAATTTCTTCTTCATCATCGCATGTAGTAAATTCAGCGATGAAATTTGCCAATGCCTGCCCATTGACCACCCTTCGAGGATGATAAGGATTTCATATTAACTTAATTCGATATTCCATTTGATAAGCTGCCCAAAGGTCTCGGGGCGGTACAGTACTGGCTTTAAAGGTTGGTCTGTTAGTACTTTGATCGAGTGTGCCTGGAAATATGGTCGTAACTTTCTGCATGCGATCAAGAGGTAATAAGCAAGCTTTTCCTATTTTGGTTATTTTTCTCGGCTCCAGTAAACCATCTAGTGATGTAGTGTATGGGTCAATAGATCCTAGCTTCCTCATGTACAAGCGCAAAACTTAATGCACAAAGTGAGCCTGCTAATTAGATGAACAAGTCTACTCCATCCACCGACTTACTCTGTCGACCAGCTAAGATAGGATTGGTGGGGTTTCCATATGTTGATGCAACTCTTTGAATGTAGTTTGATCAGCCTAATTCCATCTAAAGTTCTTCTTTCCCTTCTTTAGTGCATTAAAGAACGATATACATTTATCGGTTGCTTTTGAGATGAGGCGGCCTAGTGCTGAACTTTTCCATTCAAGCTTCATAAATCCTTCATGTTCTTTGGGTCTTCGACTTCTCGTATAGCAGTAATTTGTTTTAAATTTGCTTCGATGCCTTTGGTGCTCACGATGAATACCAAGAACTTTCCAAAGGCTACATTGAAGTGACGTTGAAGTAGATTGAGTTTCATTCCATATTTGCAGAGTATTTAAAATATTTCGATGAGATTATCCAACTGATTTGTGGCTATACACAATTTAACTAACATTTCATCTATATAGATTTCCATAGTTTTCACAATCTGACGCTTGAACATCGCGTTCACTAGTCGTTGGCAGGTTGCCCTAGCATTCTTTAAGCTGAATGGCATCACTTTATAATAGTGTAACCTCAAATCGGTAATGAAACTGGTGTTTTCCTATTTGGGTTCGTACATCATAATCTGGTTGTATCCCTAGTTTACGTCCATAAACGATAGCAATTCATGTCCAGCCATCCCATCCACAAACTGATCAATCCTGGACAGAGGAAAGATGTCTTTTAGTCAAGCTCTATTTAGATATGAGTAGTTAACATAAGTTCGCCATTTCCCATTGGACTTATTGACTAAGACCAAGTTGGTTAACCATTCAGGGTGGGTTGCGTTGCAGATAAAACCATTCGCCATCAGTTTATTCACTTCTTCTCTTACCGCTTTGGCCGCTCGGGTCCTAGGCAGTGCCTTTTCTACTTTACTGGTGCATACTTAGGATCAAATTTAAGTGTGTGGCATGCTATCTCCAATGAGACCCAACACGTATCGGAATGTGTCCAAGCAAATAGATCCAGATTGGCACGAAGAAAATTTGACGAGTTCCATTCGCATCCTGTTTCCAAGATGTGATTCAATTTTCAGGACCTGTGTTGGGTCATCCATATCAACCGGGACAGACACCATCAATCCTATTGGTGCTACCCATTCCTCCCCCAAACTCTTCTTATTAGGGTCCAAAGCTTTATTGAATCAGCTATGGTCCCAATCCAATTGGGTCAGTTGTCGCTATATGATAGGTTCACGAATGTAGAGAGTTATCCCTACATTCTTCCACTTTTCTCTTCTTTTAGACTGGCGTAGTTCTACGATATAGCATTCTCAAGCAGCACTTTGTTCTTCTTTGATCTCCCTGACTCCGTTCTTTGTCAAAATTTCATAGTTAGACACTATTGAGTAAAGATACCCAAAAATTTGCCAAGGAGTGCCTCCCTAGGAAGGCATTGTAGGTGGAAATTTCATCTGTGATTACAAAGTTTTGGATGAGGGTGACTCTTTGGTCGTTTCTCGAAGTTCTAAGGGTAAATTAATTGTTCCAATAGGTTGTTTAGGTTCGCCGAAGAATCCCTAGATCTTTGTTCGGCGAGGAGATATATTTTTCATATTGATCTTCATCTAATCAAAGGTGCATTTGAAAAGAATATTCACAGAACTGCCACTATTTACCGTTACTCGTTGGACCATGGGGAGTCTGATTCCTATTGTCACGAATATAGGGTCGAGAGTTGGAGCTTCTATCCCGTTAAAGTCTTGGTTCTGGAGTAATACGTCATCATTCAGGGTTTTTGTTGCTTGGCAGGAGTTCCATCTTCGATCGTAAAACACAAATCTTTCTGATCATGCTTTAATGAGCTTGCATACTGCTGCATTTCTCCCTAACTCTTCTACATGGGAAAGGGTCCTCCAAATATTATTCCAATGATGAGTCTCTAGCCAGTCTATTCGTGTCCTCTCCACACATTCCAGCATGATTCCCTCGATCTTTAGGGGCTTGAGGTGCTACTGGTTGGTCAGGATTTAGTAGTTTCCTCGCATACTGCCGAAGTTGTTTTCTTGAATAAGCTCCTCAACTAAGTTCTTTAGGTGATGACATTCATTCATGTTGTGGCCTTTTATCTCATGGAAGCAGCGTACTTTCCGGAATGCTTTTTTTGCCCAGTTGCTTCCTTTTTAGGTGGCTTCTTATGCTCTTCCTTCCTTAGTCACAAGATAGATATTTTCTGGAGTATTGTTGAGCAGAGTGTATTAGTTGGGCCTCAAACCTTTAATCCTGTTACTTCCAATTTCACTTGTTGGAATTTTGATTTTTCCTTTTCTAATTTTTATCTTTCCCTACATTTCCTCCAGCGGTCCTAAAGGTATTTATTTCTTGGCTTGTTGCCATACCACTCTACTCAATGTTGGTTGGTTGTAAGTTAGCAGATTTCCTTTCTAATACCTATGCCTCTTCCAATCTCAAGTAATGGCTCGCCTTTTGGTTGAAGTTCTTCCTAGTGGTAAGTTTTTTCATTTTTATCCATTTTCCAAATTCAGTTTCAAGGTGGATAACTTGGACCAAGTCCATGAAAACCATATCCTCCTTTGGATTACTTACTTCAGTCGCTGTAAGGTTGAACCAATTCATGAAGGACTTCGGTGATTCATTACATCCCTCGAATAGGCTGGATAAGGACATCACATCTTTTTCCATGTGAAGCTTAAATTGATAAGGAATCTTGCTTGCTAGTTGATTGAAGGTGGAGATGGATCTTGGAGGACGCTTGGTGAACACATCGAAGCAATTCCTTCAGGAAAATCGGGAAACATCTACATCGAACGACATTTGAAGCATTTTCTCGATCCATGTACCAACAATACTAATACAAGTGGAGTTTTACATCTCTCATTCCATCGTAAGATGGAATAGTTGGCATAGTGAACTTTCACGCTCATTCAAAATGTCAACAGTGAAGGGAGTCAGACTTGGATCAGATCCCCATTCATTATCCCTTCTATCTGTACTTTCATCTGTTAGTCGCTTGACTATGTCCACGATATATGCCTTAGACGTTCGGTAATCTATGGGTTGACTGTCGGTGACTACACCAAGTATTTGATTTTGCAAATGATCTTGGTAAGCGGGCTGAAGCCTGGGCTCTCCTATCTTCGAGAGAGCTACTCCCTTAAAGTTCTATTGGCTTGCGGTTGGTCAGGTAAGTGTAGTTTGGATCTCCCTAGCGTTATTGAATGCATTGGTATTTCCTCCCAACTTATCGTCGTCCAGTCTTTCACCATCTTCTAAGTCGGAGAGATCCATTGCTATATCTTCCCATGGGGTTTTCACCTCGAGATTTAAATTTGTAGCTGGTAGCCACGTAATTGGTGGAGTGCTCGCGTATCCAGCCATATTAATTCCTATGACTACAACTATCACTCCTTTCTGCAGTAGCTTTCCGTTTCTCCTATTTAAACTAGGTACGATTTTCTTGTTCCATGGCAGTTGCGGGCTCTGTCATGGTTCTTGGAGCATCATGCGACTGCAAGGTTAATAGGGCATTTAATTTGTCCATAAGAGCACTTAGTTTTTTTCCATCTTGTGATTAATTTCATCAACCATTTTATTTAATTCATCTCTAGTGACAACTTCACGTTGAATAGAGAATCCCGACACATGATCTCCTGTGTTGGTGATGTTGACTTCAATTTGTTGAGGATTGACCTCTTCTCCAATAACTACAGATCCTATGGATCTTCTAAAAGTGGTTCTCCTTCTTTCTGATGCCATTGATTCTCAACAGTAGATCTTTTAAGCAAAGATCGAGGATCTAATTTTCGAACCTATTTGAACCAAAGTAGATAGCTAGATCTAAGACTAGAATTGGTTTTCTCATTGAAAGCACCAAAATTTTAACCCAAAAAAGGATCAACACCCAGATATGATTGTGAAAGCACCAGCCCTATTTACTAAATTAGAGAGAAACACTCTCTAAATTGCAGGAAAGACTGAATAAAGTAGAGAAACACATGATTTTTGTAGTGGTTCGGTTGTTAACAAAGCCTACGTCCACATTATATATTTTATTAATGGATTGACCGTTGATCCCAAATATAAATTGTTTACAATACTCATAATTGAACAAAGAAAGATCAGACCACCATTGATGAAAATGGAGGATCTCAATGTCTCATGGCAGCCATTGTGCGGAGAGGAAGGTTAAAGAATCTAGTAGCAAAGTCTCCCTAGTGATCAGAGCAGTCGGCTCCCTTTCTGTTGAAGATAGGATGGTATTTACAGAATTTACATAGCACTTGGATCAGAACCATAGTACTAGAAGCCTATAGTTATCCATATGAGGAGGAACGTAAAGTTTGGGGCAATTTTGAGCTAACTTTTTGGATTGGATCAATATCGATCCAATTGGATTGGATCGGTACCTATCCAAAACATTGTGCAATTTTTGAACAACTCTTACTTCATTGGCTTCCTCCCTTGCATGCAAGGTTCCCCATGTGATTTCATAGGTTGCTAACTTGCTTTGATGATGGTTCACCTATAAATTAGACTTAACTATAATCTGAATCTGATAAGTACTGACTTCTTCAATTCAGATGCTTGAACTGTTATCAAACTTGGTAGATAAGTTTTGGAGAGATGTAGGAATATAATGCATATGGATTAGAGAATCCACAAGTCAATAATTTGGATTGGTGCAGGTCCAATTGGATCAGATCGGATCGGTGCCAATTCAAATACTTGGTATATTTATGGTTCAAACTCTCGAGGCTTCTTTGTCACGTACTTTTATATCTTTTGGTCAAGTTTCGAGTCATTCTGGCTCAGTTCGAATGTTCTAAATCCTTTTGGATTCTATTGGGTTAAAAACTTGGTTAGCATGATGTTTGGTTGTTTTAGTGTAGTATATATTTTGACAAATAGAAATATTATTAGCAGTAATATATCTCTATTAATTATGGACTTTTCTCTAAATTAGAAATTGCAAGGATGAAATTTCTTTAAGGAGGAAGTCCGTAACAACCTTGATTTTTCAGTGTTGTTGAAATAAAATAAATAAAGATTTAAATTATAGAAATTATAATTTAAGTATTCTATTAGAAAAATGTTTGAAATTAAAATTTGAAAGGAGAATTTTAAAATGTGCATTTATTAGACAAGTAATATATGTAATTTATTGATATAAAATTCTTGTTTTATAATTTTGTTAAATATAAATTAGAATTTCTAAATAATGTGTAAAATTATTTTGATTAAAAATAAGTTAGTTGTCTTCAAATAACAATAACTGTTAAATTTTTCCCTTTTTATTAAAATTAATTATTGTCTAATTTTAAATATTAAAAAGTAGGCCGAATAATTGTTTAAATTCTATTTCTTTTTAATGAGAGGTAAGAGATTGAAACATATTTTAATATTTTGTATAGAATTTTAGAAGTAAAAATCAATAGGTAGAATAGTATTAAAGTTGAAAAAAAATTAGAAGTGTTTTAATTGAGTAATAATTAGAATTCGAGTTGAAATATAAACTCTAAAATGTTTAGTTTATTGGTAAAGCAATATATGGAATTTAATGTTGTAAAATTCTTATCTTTAAAACTTGTTAATAAAGAGATTAGAGTCTTTTAAATATTATGCAATTCATTTCGAACCCAAATTAAGTTAATTGTGTAAAATGTTAAAAATAATTTAGAAGCTATGTTATCTTTTGGCTATAGTTTAAACACTAAGTTTTTTGGTTTATGAAGCTATTAAGTTATTAAATAAAATATGAAGTAAATCATTTTGAGTTTATTAGTAGATCCACTTATTAAGAAACAAAGAATTTGTTTTACATCTTTTATATTGTTAATAAAAGAAGATTGGAAATTAATAAGCTCCTTTTTAAAATAAGTAGTGATTAATAATTTAAGAAATATATTCTGATTCACCTTGATCTATGGTTATAATCATTTTGTTAATTGTTTTACAAATCCATTCAATGGTAAGAATGTTCGAAATAATTATTTATTTCATTTTTGGTTATAAATATAGGTTTTAAAGTCGCTTGCATAATAAAAGAGGAATTGAAAAAGAATTGTTAAGTACATGATATTGTACATTTCTTTCTTTCTCACTTAGTTTAGTAAACTAAAACTTAGTGCCTTTCCTCTTCAGAAAAACCTAAAATCCAAATAGCCCAATTTGATTCAATTCTCTTGCAAGTAAACATCTTTGAAAGCAATTAAGTTTAGGTACAACGACCAAAACCTGTCCACTTCTTATTCGTGATTTTATTTCAGTTTATGTTAGTAAATTTGGTTTCTCTTTATTGTTTTGAATAAACAATTCTAGGTTTTATTTGGAAATAATAACATGATGCTGTTGTAAAGACTGGAATTTTTGACCCTCGAAAATCGACACTAATACATCCTAATGCCGCAAATCCAAATGTCAAAAAACCCAATAGTTAGGGGAAAAAGAAAATAAAGATAGAACAGAATTTCACAAGAATGGAATAACATATATTGTTTCAACAATAATCTTCAAAGCGAAAAAATTTGAATACAATACCAGAGTCTAACATAGATTCAAGCTGGACAGTTTTAAACCGTTTGTCCACACAAACGCTGAAAAATAAAAACAAATGCAATAGATGCAACGGATAATAGAATACGTCCATATGTAGATGAAGATATCCAATTCTCATCTGGAAACTCAAAGCATCTTCTACTAAACCTGAAACTAATCGGATCTAACTAGAGTATTAAAAAAATACCCAAATCAGGCTTGATAAACCACGTGAGATACTCGAAATTTTTAATGTATAGATTATGCTGGTGTCAATCAAAACCTTTGTAAAGAAGGGTATTTCATAAGACCAAGTCTTCTCATAAATACCCGGATTTTTACCTCATGATAACCAAAATACTTTATACTTAAACCACTGGATATTATTTCTAATTGTATAGCTTTGAAAATCCTTTCCAAGTAAATATATACAAACATAGCCGAAATTGTTACTATTGCTAAATTTCAACAGAGGGTAGTTGAATGTTTGTAAAGAACTACAGCTACTTTGGGACTACAATCAAAACCGTAAGGCTCGTATTTGGAATTGGATTTCTAACATGATAGGGAACTGGTGGTCTTTTCCTTCGATCCACACATAACAAACATACTCCCCACGGTGACTTTAGCACTTTTCTCAAGCTAACCACTTGGAACTACACTTGCTACACCAATATGGAATAGAGTATTACTCAAGGCTTTGCATAATCATTGTCATCCTCCATACCTTCTCATTTCATCATTTTAAGGCAATAGATGCCTTTCATTTCTCATAACTGACAGCCTGAAATATATCCTACAGACCACATAATATCCCATGTCATTCTTAGGACAAGAGGCTCATGAGGTTGAGTTCCATAAAGACATTTTTTTTCACAAATCCATGCTTTGATCATAACCAGTTCCACTTTGAATGCAACATTCCATTCCTCCGATTACTATTGACTTTCACGAATATACAACCATTGAGCTCGTATGCCTCAGAGAAGGGTGTTACACTAAGAGAAGTTGCCTTCTCCGCCATCAAATAGATGTATGTTTGTAAATTCAATCTTTGTGATCTTCTGATCTCAAAGATGCAATGTCATACATGCGTCCATGCAAGTTCTTTCTAGGACTGAACAAAACCGAAGGCACTCCTCCTACTACATCCTGTCGAGAATTATCCCTAGGATTAGTAGCGATTAATCCATAATTGAAGAGTTTCATAACAGAGCACTAATGCCATGATAAATATATGATGGTAAATTTCATTCTAAGGGACTAGTGCAAGCAGCCCTTCATCATGAAGATCCATGTCTTCAAAAATCATCATCTTCATCATGTATTCACTTCAAAACGTATACACTGTTTTGAAGTGGTTTTCACACAGGAATCATCCATATCCAATCCAGATTTCTTCGAAATAACCTCGATAAAAGGGCATTTATGATAATCACAAAACATTCAATTAATTAACATTTTTATTTAAATCAAATTTCTCTTAGAGATATACTTATTAAATCATTTTTTTAACTTTTTCATAGTATATGAAATCATTAAGCCTCATTTATTAAATCCTTTGGTTAACTAAAACCCTTTTGAAATCTTGAAGTAGTTCTAAATTGTTTCACTTTTTACCGACGAAAAACATTTCCAATTTATTTATTTAAATATCATACTGGAAACATTATTTTAGAGCATCCGAGCTTTCCCTTCGATCTGCCATTCCTCGGTCGGATTTTCTACGACACTCAAAAGTTATCTAGTCGTTTCCGCATACTCAATTTTAAACTTTTTAATCATTACTTAATCACTTATTTGAAAAAGTTCACAAAAAATTCGGGAAAGAATAATTAAGTTAAAACCATTATTTGCAAAAGTTATTATAAAGTGCTGCGAATAAGTGCAGCAAATATTGTTTTAAAAGCTTATTGGAAACAACTTTTCTATCATTTTGGAAATTTTGTTTATATAACTCAAATCTCTTTTAAACCATTTTACATGATTTATAAAATTTATTTCATATTATTAAACATTGAAAAATATTCATTTTAAATTAATTTCAAATTCAGGTTTTAAACTACAAAACTGCGATTTTTCTGAAAAGTTTTTTTTGCTTATTTTTGAACGTCTACGTAATGAAATTTTCATTTAAAAACTATGGATATAATAGTCTGAAAAACTCTTATCTCTAAGAATTCTAAGTTATGTTCCATTCTCTACACTTGTTTGAATTCTATGGCACGAAATCACGAACTATCGTTACGCGACGCACCTAGTTTTGACTTATTTTTCAATTTCTTATTGAACTTCATGGAAACACTTTGAAATGTTTTTAAAAAATTTCTAAACCATCTTAAACTTATTTTTGAACAATATTCTTATTTTCAAACCTATTTTCTATTTCATTTCATATTAAAATATTGTATTATTATAATATTCATTTCAACTTCTTTTAGATGTTTAAAACCAATAAGGGGATAAACAAATCCATACACATATTATTTATGTATTAAATTTCCATTTAACTGACCATGGTTAAATACTAATCATTTTTCTTATCATTTATCAAATAAAGTTATCAACCTTATCACAACCATATAAACAATCATAACATCAACCAAGTTATCATCTAATATCAAACATTTGATCATCCAGTATATTTAAAATTTAAAATCATTACACTTGAAATTATTTAGAGACTAATTAGTAAAGTATGAGTACTGACCTTTAAGAAAATCGTTTCACTTCCTACCATTCAATCCAACACTTCACTTAAACTTTTATTAACTTCAAATAATTATTATCTACTGCATTCCTCCTATCTTCATGGAACGAATTCGGCGGTACTTCTCTCTAATATTTTCACTTTGAAGCTTCTTGGACTCCTATCTTTCTTCCAAATAGGCTCGACCTAGAATTGTATGGGTGGTGGAGCTTGGCTTTATAATGACGGTGGTGGTCGTGTACTTAAAATAGAAAAAGGTGGAGTTTGGACTTGCTATCGAGGTGGAATACTATATTTTTGTTTTACTTTCTTTTTTATTATTTTCCCACCATTATTTTCCTAAGAAAAGAAGCCATTAAAAATCTAAGAAAGAAGAATAAATCTAAGAAAAGAATTAATGGAAGTGTGAATAAATGAAGCCAATAAAGTCCATATTCATAGCCTTGAATTCCTTGATCATCAAGGAATGTAAATAACAAAATTAACCCTCCTCCCATTACCATAATTTTTGGCCTTCACCCTCTTCTCATCTCCCCCATCACTTCACTCACTTCTTGTCTCATTACTTAATAGCTAAGGGATATATTTGGATGTATAAATGAACTTCAGGTGAGATTTGATTTGACTTGTGTTGGATTTGTTGAAAATATCTTCTTTAAGTACTTTTCTTTACTTAATTAAACACTTAGCTTAATTAATCCTTAGTTGATATAAGTGAGGTGTTTGCTTCTTTGTTAATGTGTAAATACAATAAATACTTAAGTTGCAAAAACGTTTACACAACTTATGTTGAACAAAATGTTGATTTTTGACAAAACATTTTCCGATCACATTTTCTGTTTCTAATCAAACTATTTATTTATGTAAAAAAACTTGAAATTAAATTTCTTATCATATTTAAAAAATTAAAGAAAGATAAATTGAGTTATAACATTATATTAAATAACACTAAAATCCATGTAAACTACGATGTCAATTGGCCGAAGTGCGACGAAGTTTGTCTACCTTTATAAAACAAGTGTGTGTGTGTGTGTGTGTATTTATAAAAAATATCCATCAATCATTATCATTTTATAGAAATTTAAAAGGAGGTATTTATCATTTAAAACAAAAATTGAATGTATATCCAATTTTATCGAAAACGGGCTTTTTTCAATTTTACTATGAAACTCCAAAATCTCTTATTTTTACAAACCAATTCTAAAAATAAGTTCCCCATTCTTATTTATCACATAAACCATAAATGATTAAGTTTAAAATTATATATTTGAATAGCTAAAGTTAATTAAATATTCCATTAAAAAGTGATAAAATTAAACGGTCGTTACATACTTCATCCTTAAAAGAATTTCATCCCTGAAACTAAACCAAAACCCAAAACCCGATAATACTTACTCAAAGCATTCTTTAAATTCAATTCTATATGATATATATATATATATATATATATATATATATATATATAGATCATTCATATGCAATATCTGATTCGATCTTTTATTTGACCCATAGCTTTACTTCTGAACAAATATTGATCCCCCAATCCTCTAGTGCAGACTCTGATCAGGCTCTTTGATCAGAAAACTTCACTTACATAGCTCTCAACGATGATAAAAAACTTAAGTATCCAACCATAAACTCTCATCAATGATTATCGTCAAGAATCTTAAATCCTTTTTCGGGGTGATGTAAATGCCTTAAAGTTCTGTACTCGAATATTAGATTAAAATCATGCGACGAAATGATCAACGTACCTCGTATGTACTTATTAACATTCAAAAATCTTTATGAAAACTTTTCATAATACATTAATCTTTTTTTTAAATGCTTCTTTATATATATAATCGCTCTAAATATTTATTTTCAAATATTTTTCTTAAAGGAAAATATTTCATCCCAAAGGAATCATTTCAATTTCAAAAGATAATTTACCTTTTATTTTCCAAAATATCAATCAACTTCTCTCATTATATTGTATTCCTTTCTAACCAACATCGATATTAATCTATCAAATAATAATTAAAATTTATCCTTTTAACTTAAGGAAAATTATATAGATCAAGTAACTTCAAAATAATACCAGGAATCGGGTATTACAACCAGTATCCTATATCTCCTTAACAAGAAGGGTGATACCTAAGAGAAGTGTTTACCATTCGAACATATCTCTTGCCTCTTTTTAATTATCATTGAGCCCCTCAAACTAAATTTCATTTGAGACATACTTAATTTTCAAATTTCTTGTTTGAAATTTATTTTCAAAAATCCATAAGAGATTATTTTGCTTATAAACCCATTTATAAATCCCTTTCATGAAATCATCATATATTAACTTACTTCCTTTTAAAAGTTCATAATTCCTTTCCAAAATCCCAAATAACAGATAGTGTTTGGTTTTTTATTTTTATTTTTGGATTTTTTTCATACAATAATGCACACGATGCATTTATATTGTCGAAAATGATCGATTTGGAAAACGAAGTTAACATACAAAATAGAAAACAACCTTTTTTTTTATTTTTTGCTTTTTGGGAAATAACACAAGCACGTGAAACGATTCATCTTCTGTCATCTCTCTATCCCTTTATCCTCTCGTCCATCTTTCTTTCATCCCTTTCGTCGTCCCTCCATTTTTTTCATATTTGAGATACATATTGAAAACCGAAAACACAAATTCGTTTTTAAACCAAACACTACCTTAGTTTCTCAAAACATATCTTTCATTCCATCTTTTTCAAAATTATTTTATTTGTGCAAAATATATTTTTATACTATAAGCTTATTTTATTATGTTTTATAGATTTATTAACCTTAAACCCATATTATTACCAAATATCTTATAGTCAAATTGTGAAACTTAATTCATACGATGTTCATTCAATCAAAATATGGTAATAATTGAATATTATCATTCCCTTAACCATAAACTAACATACAGATAAATATCTATATCATTCAGAAGATATTACTTTTGACTTAAAATATAATCCTTTTAAAACAGTGTGTTGGTTTTCCTTATTTAAGTGTTTAGAAATTCCTATTGATAATGGTGATCAGATGCATCGACCAGATTCTATAACCACTCAACAGATAAACAAATAAAACATTTTTATATCAAATAATAAATATACGCTCATATATATAATACTCTCAAACTCATTGTAGGGTGCTACTAACCCAATCTCTAATGAGTCGCTCATTTTAAGGTATTACTAACCCTATCTATAACGAGTTTTACCCCCACAAAAGCCTATGTGTTTGCTCAAACAAATCTGTAACCACCCGTAAATTTTCAATAATTAAATTTGTTAATTTAATAAGATTTATGATTTAATAAATGGAGGGAATAAAAATTTGAAATTTAATTATGAATGATAAGTTCAATTAAATGTAGCAATGTTAATTTAAGTCATTTATTAGCAATTATAATGAAAATTCAATCAACTGAAATGATTTAAGTATTATATATAAAGTAAATATAGGCAAATAAATGTAAATATGAAATTAGTTAATAAGAAATGGTAACATTTGTTGTAAGTAATAAACCTGTAAATGTAATTAATTGATTTTGGTAATTTAATATTGAGTGAAATATAAATTTGTGATGTATTAGTAAAATAATAACTAAAATGAAAGGTAACAGTGTCAATTAAAGTTAATTATTAGTAACTTGAAAGGGATTCCAACCAATTGAATTTATGTAAATGTTATAACTTGGTTATAAGCTTAATATAAGAAAACCAATGAAAATGTTTAATTATGTAATGAAATGGTATAATAAATAGTAATTGAATTAAATTAGAGTTATATAGCTAATTGTAACATTTGTTGAAGATAATGAACTTATAAATGTAACTAAAAGTTAATGGTAACAATTGTCATAAGTTACCTATTTGCGTAGTTCATAAAAGTTTAATTTGAAATCAATTGCAATTAATTTAATTAATTAGTACAGTTAATGATGATTAAATTGGTATTTAAGAATGTTAATTCAATAATATGTAATCAATGTAAATTCTATTCACAATATGGCAATTGATTGAATAAAAATAATTGAAATTCAAGTTGAGTTATTTATTGGATTTTAGCTGTAATAAATGGACTTACGTTAAAATTATGAAACTGAAAAAATATTAGTGTTCTAAGATAAAAACCTATGTAATTATACCAATAAGAT
The DNA here is from genome assembly GCA_030765085.1 of Allium cepa. Classification (NCBI taxonomy): domain Eukaryota; kingdom Viridiplantae; phylum Streptophyta; class Magnoliopsida; order Asparagales; family Amaryllidaceae; genus Allium; species Allium cepa. The sequence continues at coordinate 644,614,468 of CM060939.1, read as the reverse complement.
CATAATTGGTTGAATAACAAAGTTAAAGATTTAATAAATGGATATATTGAAATTTAAACTTATAATCACTGAATTATTTGAAAATTAAATTAAATACTATAATTCATGCAATACTGGATATTGAATCGAATATAGAAGTTTGTTTAAAAGATTCTAAATTACTAAGTAATCCAAAATGATAGAAATTATAAACTATAGGATATGATTTGAAAATTTTGATTTAATAAATTTAATATTATTTTGTTTAATCAACTTGAAATATAGCAATTTCGAAGAAACCAATTTCATCGCATCCCTAACAGTGAATTATTGTAGGATTTCAAGTTTCGCAACGATTGGACTTGTCGTTTGATCGTACGGACTCGAAATGCCTAAAAATTAATTTAATTGAAATCAATTTGAAATAAGCTGATTTTAACATAACTTCTTCATACGATGGACTTAGACCTAAAATCTATTCCATTGAGTTTAAAAATATGGAAAACATTTATTTTGATATATGGGTTGACCCATTTTCATTCCGGAGGCAGAATGGGCTTTCGGGTCGTTTATCGATTCCAATCCAAATCAATCTGGTCCATTCATTCTATTTATCTAATCTGCCTATAAATACCTCGTTATAAACCCTAATTGTTTCTCATTTCTCATTTCAGCATATACAATTCTCCGTGGCTCCTCCTTTCCAATGGCAGAAACAAACTCGAGTTCTCAAACTCTCAAATTCAATTTCAAAACCAAATCAAAAATTAAAACTCCTCCAACCCAAGCAAATTATATATCGATTTGAAGCTCCCGATGAGCTAAAGTCAATTTTGTAGTTCGTTTTTTGATCTATGTTTCTATGTGGCTGGAATTGGGTGGTTTATTTTCGGTCGTTCGTTTTGGCTTTTGTGATTTCGAAGGTGGATTTGCGTCGATAGGATGATCGGGTAGTTGTGCGGTGAAGATGGAGTCGAGCAAGCCTCGTAGTTCTGGTTACTGCATGGCCGTGATTTACAGTGTTTTTGCTTGGAAGTTCGTCGAAGACGGAGGCATTTGGAGGGGTCGCGCGGCCCCGCGAGCCACTATCTTGGTCTGCTTGAGATGGCTAGTGCAGCCACATCATCTGATCTGGGCGGATTTGCTCGTGGTGGCGCATTCGTAGACGAGATAGTGGCGGCATTTAGGGTTTCTCGAGCTGAATCATTTAATGCGGCTAGGGTTCCAGCGTAGCAAAACGAGGTGACGTATACTGTAATATTAATTATTTTATTTATTTTTATTTAAAATCTTTCAATCTTCTAACTCGAATAATTTTTGCATACAAGGTCCGTTTTACGTGCGGTTTTCTCCGCTAGGATCATATTGAAATTCTGGACATGTTGACACTGATTCGGATGAATTCGAAGACTATTCGAATGTGATATCCCAGAATTTTGGAAATTTCAATTTAATAACCTGTATTAAATTTTAGATTGATTTGATAATCTTTGTAATAAAATTTGAATTTAATTTAATAATCTAATTGAATAAATATTTAATTGATAGATTTTATCTTTTAAAAGCTAATAAATTGTTCTCTATTTATAGTGTATATAAAAAATGTATATATTGTAAATAGATAAGCCTTGTTTTAAATTTAATAAATAAATAAATCTTGTTTTCTAATATATATCTTGGTAAATTGGGAATTATGATTTATTTAAAGTTAAACTTTTAAAATCTATTTTATAAATAACTATATGTTTTAAATACTTAAGAAAAGTATTATTTTAAAAATATCTTTAGTTTAGATTTTTAATAAGATTTGCAAAATAATTTGTTTAACATTTTTTTAAAAAATATTGTTTAATAAACATAATTTGTAAATTAGCTTTGAAAGTTTAAAATTAATATATGAAACATCAATTCATTTAAATAATAAGTAATTTAAAATTTCCTTTATAAATTATATAAAATTGTCAAGTGTGTTATTTTCAAATAACAAAAATATGTATTGTTTTTATATATAAATATAATTGGTTTTATTCTTTAAAAATTATCAATATATATAACTAAGTATTAAAAAATAATTAATTAAGTTAAAAGCTTTTATTAACACTTAATAATAAATACTAATTACTCTTAGGACAAGTATAGTTAAATTATGTAACTAATGTAACAAATGTAAACTAATAATCATCTTAAGATGACATATGTAAAGATTTAATACAAGTGTCAATTTATTTTAGTTTTTCTTTTATTTTAATAAAATCAAATTTCAGCCTTTATAAATACATATGTTTTCTTATCTTCTTCTCCTTTTCTATTTTCATTTTCAAAAGCAAATTTGAATCAATACTTAATAAAACCAGAAACAAGAGCAAAGCTTGAAATTTCATCTTCATTATTAAAACCTGAAACATTAAAACCTGTAATCCACTTCCAGTATCAAGCCTGCATACCACTTTCAAATTTCTAGAAACAATAACTTGTCATCATCTTCAAAATCATTTCCCCTATAACACATTATCAAATCAGTAATCATTTTCCAGATCCGCTGATCAAATAAGCAAATCTGAGTCTGTTCTAAAGCAACTGCAAATTTCAAACCTGTAAATACATTTTCAAATCTGTTTTAAAGCCTGCATCTTCAAATCAAGGCAATTGCATCTTTCAAATAAGCAGACAATCCAGTTTCAAAACCAAAGCATGCATGTAGTTTTCATATTAGGAGCATTTCAGTTTAAAAGAGTGCAAAGTTTTAAAGAAAAGGGAATCCAGTTTTCAAGAAGCTTTTCGAATCAAATTGGAAGCTCTACCTTCATTTTTATCTGGTGAGTAACATTCCTTTAAAAGCTTAAACAATTGAATGATTTGGTTGCATGCTAGTTGTTTGAAATAAATATGTTTGTGTGTGTATATTGTTGATTTTCTTATGTATGATGTATGCATGTTTGTGGATATCTGCAAGACCCCTTTGTTCCAGTTTTAGTTTCTTGTTTGATTTAAATTCAAAGTCTCTTGATGTTGACTCTGTTAAAACTTAAGATTTAAATCATACTTGTTTGTTTCTCCACAAACTTTAGATTAGAATTTTGCTTAAGTTAAATAATAGTGAAATGTCTCTGAAAACTTAAAATAACTGAGCAAATTTGAATATAAGTGAAATTAAAACATGTTGATTCAATGTTTCAGGGTTAGAATCTAAAACATTATTCAAAATTTTGATTTTTAAAACTAAATTCACAATTTTTAGAATTAGATTAAGGATGCAGTTCTAATTGATCAGGAAATAGGAAAGTAGGGGATTTCTGGTGATCTCTGTGATTTTGGATGTTGTAATCTTCGGTGTAGATGGGGGAGTGAGCATAGATTAAAGGAAAAATGCCAGGAAGATTAATCAAATCATTTTGGAGGAGCACGAGGTTGATTTGAATTTGTAACCCTAGTTTTTAACTAGGTTAGTTGATTGGGTCGGCACGGCCTGTAGGAGCGATCGAGTTCAGCAAGTTTTTGAGGAACGATAGCATAGTAGTTGACGAGACTGTGGCCAGTGTTGCAGAGTTATTGGTGGTCGGAGGGTCGCAGACGAGGCGATGACAGGTATTGGTGATGGTTGTTGTTTTCTGTTCCAGGTTTTAAAATTTGAACTCAAATTCAAATTCGAGTTGTGGAGAGCGATATGATGATCGAGGTGGAGTGAGGAGTTGTTCGTCGATGAGGGAAGATCGTCGAATTTGGTCGGAATAGATCAAGATCATTGTGCAGGTGCACGGTGCTCATTTGTGGATGCTGTTGGTTTTTGAATTGAGCAGAAGATTGAACTCGAGTTTTACTCGTGTTTTTGGGTAGTTTACTCGAAGTAAGTAGATGGTTGCTCGAAGTTTTTAGCTTGTGGACTCGAAGCAAAACTGCATTGGCTCGGGTTATGATTTGGTGACAGGTTCCAAACATGTTCCAGTTTTATAATTGTAAACTGAAATTTAAATTGTAAAGCAATTATTTAAAACAAAGTTTAAACCTAAGTTTAAATCTGGAATTCAAGTTTATTTTGGCGTCTCAGATTTAAAAAAATAAAATAAAAAAGTTTTTTTAAATTCGAATTGTTAAACTACTTTGAAAATGTTTAAGTAGTTTGATTTAAAAAAAATATAAAATGTAAGTAGAGTGTTGAAATCTAAAGATTAATCTGGATTCAAATTTAAATATGTATTCCAGTTTTGAAATGAAGGAAAGTTTTTAAATTTAAAATAATTTAAACAATTTTGAATGTTTAAAGTGTCATTTAAATTGATTTGAATTTAAAAATGAATTTGGTTTTAAATTCTTTTAAACTTCTTTAATAAATGAGTATTTCTTTAACTTATGAAATAAAAGGTTTAGGAAATGTGTTTTAAACCTTGTTAAAGATAATTTGTATTCAATTTAAATCTTTAAATTTAAAATGAAATTTGAAAGTAAATTTAAAGCAAATTGTTTAAATGATTTGTTTAGTAAGAAATGTTTTAACTTAAAGTTAAATAGAATTTAATTGTAACGATCCGAAATTTTCGATCTCAAAAATTCCAGATAGTTATGAAAAAGAAGAAAGAGATAGAAGAATAAGAAGAACATAAACAACATCTCACATTCGCAGTGGATAAAATATAACAATAAATAATAACAGTTTACAAAAGAATACTATATATGTCGGTTACATTGATATACATCAGAATTTTACATATATAAAGTCACTGAATATTTACAATTATCAAGTCTCAGATTGACAATAATATAAATACAGCGGAATACTCTATACGATATTGCCATCCAGCTCGCCCCTTGACCTCCAGAACGTCCTAACCTGGAAATCTGTAATACTCGGTCTGACCCGAGCATTACATAAAAGTAACACCAGGTCAGGCTGGAAACCAGCGTGAGTAAATCCAACTAACATGGAATACCAAAGCAATCAATTTATATAAACCCGGGTAGCATATATCAATTCCTAAGTACCAAACTTAGATAAAATAATCCAATTCACTTAAATCGTTTTGTTTCAGCCTATTGATTACACACATCAATTTATTTTTACTCCGAAGTGGTTTCAGGTATTTCCTAATACTCGGTCCCGGTCTCCTCAAAAATCATCCCATCCTTACCCAAGTTATCCAAATGAAATGCACAACATTTCATATCTGAGATATCAACTCATTCAAAGCAACCAATACCAATCAATCATCCATACGCGAAACTTAATCATATACAAACCAATTCAATTGATTCTAATTGAAGTTCAAACTTAAATCACTTAGATTCCTTTATTCAATATTAATTAATTCCAAAACAATTAATCAATCATCCCTTCATAATTCATCTTGATTAATCACTCTAGATTAATTATCCTTCAATTACCTTCAAGTAATTATTCTTAATTAAATTCACGATATTAATTATTCTTAACCAAATCAATAAGTAATCCTAATTCCTTCATGAATTACTTAACTACTTCAATTATATAAATCCTTAATTACTCACATTAATTAATTACTTACAAGTCATTTATTATGGATTAATCAATCTTAATTAATCGGTCTTTGATTACATCATTAAATATCTAATTTAATTATATTAATTAAACCCACAAATTAATCATTGAAATCTTACTTACATTAATCTCCTGATAAATTCACCTTCAATTACTTCTACTAAGTACTTGCCTTCTCATCAATTTCACCAAGTAATTTAAATCTAAATTACTTCCATTTATTATCCATCCATTAGTTTATTTCATCCAGTACTTTCAAGTATCTCTAATTACCTCACCAAGAAATCCTACTTTATAAATTACATTAATTAATTATTCCTATCAAATTTAAAAATTGATTATCCTTAATTAATAAAATTAATTACCTTAAATTAATCACCTCAATAGATCATTTAATAACCCTTAATCATTGATTTTTCATTAGCTATATTCATTAACCAATCCTTAAAGTACTTCTCTAAGTACTTAACTTAAATTAATCACTTAATTACAATTTAATTTGTTATTTAATTCTTAAAACTATTTAACTTCTAATTACATCATCAATTATAGATCTTAACTAAATTTATCTTTAATTACTCGAATAACCAATTCTTAATCGTCGATTAAACATTCAAACTTGTTTAATTAACAATTTATAATGGTAACTGATTTACTGATCATTCCCAAACACCTTTAAAATATTTCTTTTCAAATTCATTTCAACTTAAATTTTGGTTTCTTTCAAATCCATAACAGCAAATCAGTTATATGGATCGACGATTACTCACCGTTGTTTTCCGATTACCATTTATAAATTTGGCTTACCAATAAATCATTTTAATCTAAAATTTAATTTATCTAATGATTAAAATTTTAAATTAACTTTGTATAGATGTTTCAATATCTAAACTCCCATTTCTATTTTACATGTGCTATAGGGTTAACGTTTGATTGTTGAGTGTTCAGTTATGACGCTCGCTAAATATTGTGGAATGCATTAAATTTTACAATGCTAATAACATATTGTTAAATATTGTAATCATACATTTCAGCAATCCATAACAGGACAAAATGTAGAAACAAAATATTCATACTTGAATGCCAAATCAAGTAATCAAACTAAAGAATACTCACTGTCTTGCCGACTATGAGATCACATTGCCTCGCGTTTCCTGATTTGATCGCAACCCCAAGCTCTAAACGACTGTCTTCCAAATCAAAGTCGAACAAAGCTGCGGCCTCGACACACGCGCCGCCAGCTGCCGCTGTCCAACCTCATTTGCTGACCATCGCCGCCTTGGCCCTAATCGAAGTCGACGACGAAACTCACTTCCCATTGTGAAACTCTACCTCGCGTCTACCACTTCATCGTGCGACCCAAACCCTACTTCGTATTCGAGTTCTTGATTCCCCTTGACAACGCGAAAACTCACGAGGTCCCCACCCCCTCACGTTCAAACGCGACCACTCTCTCCCCTTTATCACAAACTCGAGCCGAGCGTCTCGTCATCCACCACGATCTTCACTGAGTTGATGGCCACGATGATCTCTGTTTCTATTCTACGGTGAGGAGGGTGAGACGATTTGATTATTAGGATGGAGGCGCTTCGTTCTCTTCGGCCATTTTTTTAGCGATTTGATTTTTTTTTTTGAACAAAAAGAAGGGAGGAGCTCTGTTCCTTCTAGATATGAACGAAAAGACACAAAATATCTACCCCTTAATTTATTTTATTAACGGAGAAGCGTATGATGGAAGCCAAGGAAACGTATTAAAATTTAGAGTGGCTTCCTAAGTACGATTGTATATTATTAATTGTATTGTATTATCCTTTTTTTTCCAATGCGTTTCTCACACGTACAAGCAAACAGTAATTCCAAACACTACAAAAATTGAAATCCAATAATAACTAACTATTACGGATCCAATGGAACTGTTTTTCGTCGAATTCCGAGACCGTGTCTCGGAAGGCTATTTTTAAATTCCAATTTAAACGATATATTATTAAAATTGAACAAATTACCGTAATTAAATTTCAACCATTCTATTATCTTCAGTATCATCATTATAGATTTTATGAGCCTTCAAATTATTTTAAACAGGCTTAGAATCACAAATTCAATAATTTACCCAATTTTAATTATTAAATTCAATATTTAAACTATACAATTTAATGGTTTAATTATCAAGTAAATATTGATATCTTGAATTCAAGTTAAAATTAACTTTTAAATATTTTAAAATCAATTAACTATTCAAATTTAAATTGTTAGAAATTCCGGGTTATCACATTCCTCCCCCCTTAAAAGAATTTCGTCCCCGTAATTACTAATCAGGAAGAATGGACCATTACCCGTTTACCTTTTCCCAAAACTCACAATCAACATCCTATCAACTATCCTTTATTAAAGACCCACTAACATCTGAACCAACTTCCCAAAACCTTCTACAGTTTCAGACAATACCCTTTTGTTCAATCATTCAAATTTCAATTTAAAACCAAATTTTGAATTGCAAAAAATTTCTCAAAATTTTTCTAACTCTCTAAATTTCCGAAAATTTTTGCCAGCATCTCCTTTGCGCGGTTAGCTCGGTACAACTACAAAAGGCCTCTACGGGCTCCCAAATTCCAAAAGAAAACAAAATCCAAGTGGCTACATCAAAACCCAATCCAATTTCATCTAGAAATTTAAAATACATACCTTTTTATCAGGAAATACATATTTATCTTTTGGAATCAAATCCAATTTCTTTTCCCCTTTATTACCTGCATATCTTGTTAAGCAACAATATTCAATCGAAACTTTACAAATCAATTTATACATTCTCTTATATAGGTTTCATACCTATTTCAAATTAGTCTTTCCCATTTTCATATGAATTCAATTCATCTTTAATCTGAGCATTGAATTTTAACTTTCATTTATAACTGATTCATAATAGTTTCATCTACTAATTTACTTTAATTTTCAATTTGAAATTGTTTTGTCGTTGACAAAAAATTTCCCAAAAAGTTTCAAAAATTTTCCAACTCCCAAAATTTTCGGAAAATTTTGGCAGAGTCTCCTTTGTACGGAGGAGCTTTTGCAATTTGACAAGAGATATAAATATATATACATCGACCCACCCGATCGGAAAAAGCAAAAACAGTTCATATTTCCTAATTTTATTGCGTAGGCATACCTTATTTAGCATTTTAAGCAAGCATCTTATTTATTTAAGCAATTAGTGCAATCCAAATCCAGCCAAACGGCCTTCAGGTACCTGTACTTACTCAATATAAATATGTAAGTGCCATATAAGATAATCTATTTGCATCGCACATATTTTTAATGGCTAAACACAAGCATTTCACTTATATTCAATAGCTAAACACATATCTATCATAAGCAATAAGCACCAAAATGCTTCCCATAAGCTATTTATATAATCTTAAAGCTAATTCAATTGCTTTCAACCAATTTATAAACCATTTCATTTAATTTCAATGGTTTGCAACTCAATTTCTTACATTCCATTGATTTTGAACCCAAACGAGCTCATATTTACTTTAATTAATTTTAAAACCAATTTATTTAATCTCTCTCAACCCAAAGAATTTTAATTTCTTTTGTTTGCAACAACAACAATTGTTTTTATATATAATCGGCGATACTCGCTTAAAAGAGTATCCATTTCAGTTTATAATCTACTTTAAATTAATTTTCAACTCATTCTGAATTTAATTTCATTTCATTTCTAATTTATTTATCAACCGTACATTGCATTTTATCTCATCCCCACATTGGATTTATTTAAAACAATTTATTAAGCTTGGCACATTCAATACTTATAAATTAATAACCATTTCCCAAATTAATTCAATCCAAGTTTTTATTGAATGGGCTTTCACCCTTATTCGAAGCCACGCTTCCATAAATTTTTAAACTTAAGTTAATTTACTTTAATTTTTTCCAACATCAAAATTAAGTTTACTTTTATTTGATTCTCATTTAATCAACTTCCATTAAATTCAGTAAGCCCATCCATTTAAATTTTAATTTTAATTCATCTTCTCAATTTATCAAAACAATATCCAACCACATACTGAACTCATTTATACTTCAAATTAATATACCACCAAATTTAAGTTCAGTCTGATAATCCAATTCCAATCACAGCTTTGATTTAGTTTTTATTCAATCATACTTCATCCATTAATCATTTAACTTAATTAACCTGTTTTAAAATTTTCATTTACTTACTTAATTCGTTATCGAATTTATTTTCTTAATACAAGGTTACTCTCAATTTATTTCTATTCACTTGGGTTTTGTTTTGCACTCAAACCATTTCTATCATAATCACCTTTCTTATATCCAATTTACTTGCAAATTTCATTAAATATTATTCAAATCACACTTGAATTTTATTTGTAATTCAAACCATCACATTTTTCAATTCAACTCTATTTTATTTATTATGTTACAACATCTTCTCTTATTTAATTCATTATCAAATCTAAGTCGAATTCTATTTAAAATTCGAATTCATTTTCAAATGCCATTATTAACTTACAACCATTTGTTTACCCAAGTTAAATTTTATTAACATACACTATTAAATAATTTATTTAGCTGATTGGCTTACTTTCACTTTTAGTTTAATATTCGATTTCCTTTAATTATAAAGAATCACTTCATTAAATTTTCTCCAGTTTTAATTTTACAATTTCAGTTTGGATTTCCTTTGATTTTCCAAAATCCCAACACCTTTATTTCAAAATTTTAGAAAAGCTTTTAAAGTCACATAATACTATTGAAATAACTCTTTATAAAAATACTTTTTATAACTTGATGTCTCAACCAGTCCATCCTTGTTCTCACAGAAATTCAGTCATACGTTGATTAGGCATAGAACTGAAAATCTATAAGTACTTGGTAAACTCATTTTCAACACCTAGTGAAAATACTTGGAAAATAATTTTAGTGAAATATAGAAAACAGTTTTTAAAAATAGAGGAAATATCTTTGCTGAGGATGCTCTGGAAATCATCACCCCCATCCATGGTTGATGTTAACCCGATGGTTACATTGCCATCCCGACAAAATCCATAGATAACTGTAGGCTCCGCGCCCCTCGATTACACCATGGAACCCACGACAGATCGCAGCTACAACTGGGGTTACGTAGCTATCACGACAAAAACCCATATAACTGTAGGCAACAGCGCCATCGAATTTCGTTGCCAAAAATGAAACTTCTCCACTCCACTTGACCATAGATCGCAGTCTACCGATGTTGCGTTGTCTTCTCGGCAAAATCAAGTGTAGACCGTTGACACTCATCCTCCACACGATTTTCGCTATGGTTCCCACAGTAGATCGCATCGACACCGAGTTACACTGTCGTCACAGCATAACCCAAATGCCTCTGTAGGCATCAGCGCCCTCGACTTTCGCTACCCAATAATCCTTAGGAACTAGTTTTGTCCGGACTCCTCACGGGATCAACTTTAGAACCCCCCTTGGGGCTCAAGGCAGCACCACCCGGTGGCACTCATGAGAAGTTCATTTTAAGGGAGCACCTTTTTCCCCAGAGCCATCATCAAAACACTTTATACTATACACATATAGTATCTTCAAATCATACACCTAGTATGATGTCATACAAAGCTCATTTATACAAAATCGATTATCCCAAAATCGATAATTCTCAAACTAGGCTTTCCAAATTCTCATATTGATTTTACCCAAAAATCAAAAGCCTTTCCAAATCCAAAGGTTCTCAAAACCTTTTTAAAATCCTCATAAGATCCTTTATATATATACACACACACACATAGATATATATAATTTTTAAATCTTTGGATCATTTCAAACTTGTATAAAACCCTTTTATACTTCAAACACTTCCAAAAATATTTTCCTCTGGCTATAGATTTATCAAAGGGAGTTTTATTTCATATAACAAAGATATATAACTTTGTTTATTTAAAACAAATATTCAAATTTGACTTCTCTTTCCAACATCAATTTCGTTCAAATCCGTACGATGTACACATATCATCAGCACGCTATATCAACCTGATCGCACATTCGATCACACAATTTCACTTTCGAACTAGTATCGTCCACCCGACTTCCTAGTGCGGACTCAGATCTGCTTTCTTGATTAGAAACCGTCATTCTCCTTGCATAGCTATAACTATGACAGAGAATATCCAGAACCAATCAACAATCCATATCCTGGTTCACCGTCGAAAATCGAGTGAAAAATCCCAACTCGGATAGATAAACTATCTCGAAATTCTGTGCTCGAATCTGGATCAAATCACTATGCGAATAGAATAATATACGTACATCCTACGTATTTATTTCCATTGATTATTAACCAAATCAATTTCCTTTCTGTTCACATTTTCTTAAGTTCCCTTTCACTTATTTACAATTTCCTTAATCCCCATTTGGATTATCACTTTAATTCTTATCTCAGTTAGGTATTTAAATCAATAACACTTTGAACTCCGACCAGTTTGTATGCAGAAAATAGCTTGAAAATTTTAAAAATAGATAAGTAGTTGAAAAATAATTAATAGTTTGAAAAATAGCTTTAAAATAGGTGACTAATTGTAAAATAGTTGAAAAATAGTTAAATAGTTCCAGAAATTTTAGGTAATTGAAAAATAGTAATTTATTTGTAAAATAGTTGAAAAATAGTAATTAGTTTATAAAATAGTCGAAAAATAGTTAAATAGCCTCAAAATAATTGTAAAACAAGTATAAAATAATTTGTAAGAAACAAAGGTTGTATATATTTAATAGCTTAGAAAAATAAGTTTATATGAAAACAATTTATATTGAAAATAGTCAAGAGTCAACTGTTCACTTCCTCAACAATTCAATTTAAATCTCCATTTAAATTGACCCAATTCCAATTCAAATAACTCCAAATTCCATTTTACTTGATTTATTCCCAATTCAAGTTGAATCAATCTTGATTCCTTTCCCAATTTAAATAAAATTCCATTTGATTTTAATCTTGTTCAGCTTTAACCCATCCCGAATTATATAAATTCGAGTTGAATTCTCAAAGGTTGGTTTAAGTCTTTAAACCAAATTATCTTTTATTTAAAGTTTTTAAACAATTTAATTTCCAAGTTCAATTCTGAAAATTCCATTTTAAATTATCTTAACTTATGAATTTCAAGGTTCAAATAAGAGTTCAATACAATTTTATTTTAAAATTTTAATTTATTATTAAATTTTATCTCCCAGTTTGAAGCTAGTTCTTAAACAATTTTATTTTACAAACTCAATTATTCGAATTTATTTTATTTATACAATACCATTCTCAATTTAAAGATTTTTATTAACAATAGGATGATATCATCCAATTTATTTAAAAACGTCCATCTATTTTCAAATTTTAAATCTCAAACCCGTTTTGAGATCACACAAATCCCTATCCAAATCAACCATTTAACTTTCCAAGTTGAATTGCAATTTACTCAATCCAATTAACCTTACTCAATGTGAATTCCCGCTTTAAACTTCAAAATTCTTTCCCTCTTATAAGTTCAAAACGTGTATCACTTTGGGTTTTTACATCACACTTCAGGGAAAAATCAAACCTCAACCCCTTAGAGTTTATTTTAAATTATCTTTGATATCATGTATATCCATACATATATGCATATTTATTTCTTGGCCCTCCCAGCCATGTTTAAAATTATAAACCACCTTTGGTTTTAAACTCAAACCAAATTTCAAACAACCCATTGTTTGCAACAAGTCCCAGTTATCCAAATAATACTTATTTATTATTTTCCATTACTTTGAAACAAAATTTTCAAATTTTGAGATCAGATTTAGAATTTTAATTTCAATCCATTAAATTTTAATTTGATTGTATTTCTATTTCTACTAAATTTAATTCCAATTCAAGACTTCAATTTGGTTGTATTATATTACTTCTTAATTTAATTCCAATAATTTAACAACCAATCGTCTTAATATTTATTAGAAGGAAATATTGTTTTATATATCAAAATATTTTTTATAGAAAATCATTTAAAATCTTTATAAGCAAATAACAAGTACGCTCTCATATATATATATATATATATATATTCAACTCATTCTAGAGTACTACAAACTCTATTAAATGAGTAATCTCCACCAGAGCCAAGGTTCCCGCTTAACCTTTCTGCTCTGATACCAAATGTAACGACCCGAAATTTTCGATCCCGAAAATTCCAGATAGTCATGAAAAAGAAGAAAGAGATAGAAGAATAAGAAGAACAAAAACAACATCTCACATTCGCAGTAGTAAAATATAATAATAAATAATAATAGTTTACAAAAGAATACTATATCTGTCGGTTACATTAATATACATCAGAATTTTACATATATACAGTCACTGAATATCTACAATTATCAAGTCTCAGATTAACAATAATATAAATACAGCGGAATACTCTATACGATATAGCCATCCAGCTCGCCTCCTGAGCTCCAGAACGTCCTAACCTGGAAATCTGTAATACTCGGTCTGACCCGAGCATTACATTAAAGTAACACCCGGGTCAGGCTGGAAACAGCGTGAGTAAATCCAACTAACATGGAATACCAAAGCAATCAATTTATATAAACCTGGGTAACATATATCAATTCCTAAGTACCAAACTTAGATAAAATAATCCAATTCACTTAAATCGTTTTGTTTCAGCGTATTGATTTCACACATCAATTTATTTTTAATCCGAAGTGGTTTCGGGTATTTCCTAATACCCGATCTCGGTCTCCTCAAAAATCATCCCATCCTTACCCAAGTTATCCAAATGAAATGCACAACATTTCATATCAGAGATATCAACTCATTTAAAGCAACCAATAACAGTCAATCATCCATACGCAAAACTTAATCATATACAAACCAATTCAATTGATTCTAATTGAAGTTCAAACTTAAATCACTTAGATTCCTTTATTCCATATTAATTAATTCCAAAACAATTAATCAATCATCCCTTCACAATTCATCTTGATTAATCACTCTGGATTAATTATTCTTCAATTACCTTCAAGTAATTATTCTTAATTAAATTCACGATATTTATTATTCTTAACCAAATCAATAAGTAATCCTAATTCCTTCATGATTTACTTAACTACTTCAATTATATAAATCCTTAATTACTTACATTAATTAATTACTTACATTAATTAATTACTTACAAGTCATTTATTATGAATTAGTCAATCTTAATTAATCGGTCTTTGATTACATCATTAAATATCTAATTTAATTATATTAATTAAACCCACAATATTAATCGTTGAAATCTTACTTACATTAATCTCCTGATAAATTCACCTTCAATTACTTCTACTAAGTACTTACCTTCTCATCAATTTCACCAAGTAATTTAAATCTATATTACTTCCATTTATTATCCATCCATTAATTTATTTCATCCAGTACTTTCAAGTATCTCTAATTACCTCACCAAGAAATCCTACTTTATAAATTACATTAATTAATTATACCTATCAAATTTAAAAATTGATTATCCTTAATTAATTAATAAAATTAATTACCTTAAATTAATCACCTCAATAGATCATTTAATAACCCTTAATCATTGATCTTTCATTAGCTATATTCATTAACCAATCCTTAAAGTACTTCTCTAAGTGCTTAACTTAAATTAATCACTTAATTAAAATTTAATTTGTTATTTATTTCTTAAAACTATTTAACTTCTAATTACATCATCAATTATAGACCTTCACTAAATTTATCTTTAATTACTCGAATAACCAATTCTTAATCGTCGATTAACCATTCAAACTTATTTAATTAACAATTCATAATGGTAACTGATTTACTGATCATTCCCAAACACCTTTAAAATATTTCTTTTCAAATTCATTTCAACTTAAATTTTGTTTTCTTTCAAATCCATAACAGCAAATCAGTTATATGGATCGACGATTACTCACCTCAATTTTCCGATTACCATTTATAAATTTGGCTTACCAATAAATCATTTTAATCTAAAATTTAATTTATCTAATGATTAAAATTTTAAATTAACTTTGTATAGATGTTTCAATATCTAAACTCCCATTTCTGTTTTACATGTGCTATAGGGTTAACGTTTGGTTGTTGAGTGATCAGTTATGACACTTGCTAAATATTGTGGAATGCATTAAATTTTACAATGCTAATAACATATTGTTAAATATCGTAATCAGACATTTCAGCAATCCATAACAGGACAAAATGTAGAAACAAAATATTCATACTTGAATGCCAAATCAAGTAATCAAACTAAAGAATACTCACTGTCTTGCCGACTATGAGATCACATCCCCTCGCGTTTCCTGATTTGATCGCAACCCCAAGCTCTAAATGACTGTCTTCAAAATCAAAGTCGAACAAAGCTTCGGCCTCGACACACGCGCTGCCATCTACTGCTGTCCAACCCCATTTGCTGACCATCGCCGCCTCGGCCCTTATCGAAGTCGACGACGAAACTCACTTCCCATCGCGAAACCCTACCTCGCGTCTACCACTTCATCGTGCGACCCAAACCCTACTTCGTACTCGAGTTCCTAATTCCCCTTGATAACGCGAAAACTCACGAGGTCCCCACCCTCTCGCGTTCAAATGCGACCACTCTCTCCCCTTTATCACAAACTCGAGCCGAGCGTCTCGTCATCCACCACGATCTTCATTAAGTTGATGGCCACGATGATCTCTGTTTCTATTCTACGGTGAGGAGGGTTAGGCGATTTGATTATTAGGATAGAGGCGCTTCGTTCTCTTCGGCCATTTTTTTTAGCGATTTGATTTTTTTTTTGAACAAAAAGAAGGGAGGAGCTCTGTTCCTTCTAGATATGAACGAACAGACACAAAATATCTACCCCTTAATATATTTTATTAATGGAGAAGCGTATGATGGAAGCCAAGGAAACGTATTAAAATTTAGAGTGGCTTCTTAAGTACGATTGTATATTTTTAATTGTATTGTATTATCGTTTTTTTATTTCCAATGCGTTTCTCACCCGTACAAGCAAACAGTAATTCCAAACGCTAGAAAATTAAAATCCGATAATAACTAACTATTACGGATCCAGTGGAACTATTTTT
This sequence comes from Allium cepa, assembly GCA_030765085.1. Lineage (NCBI taxonomy): Eukaryota > Viridiplantae > Streptophyta > Magnoliopsida > Asparagales > Amaryllidaceae > Allium > Allium cepa. Next base: position 644,597,858 of record CM060939.1, on the reverse strand, counting down.
CGTCGAATTCTGAGACTGTGCCTAGGAAGGCTATTTTTAAATTCCAATTTAAACGATATATTATTAAAATTGAACAAGTTACCTTAAAATTAAATTTCAACCATTCTATTATCTTCAGTATCATCATTATAGATTTTATAAGCCTTCAAATTATTTTAAACAGGCTTAGAATCACAGATTCAATAATTTACCCAATTTCAATTATTAAATTAAATATTTAAACTATACAATTCAATGATTTAATTAACAAGTAAATGTTGATATCTTGAATTCAAGTTAAAATTAACTTTCAAATATTTTAAAATCAATTAACTATTCAAATTTAATTTGTTAGAAATTCCGGGTCATCACATTAATGATTTGGATTCATTAAATTATTAAGTTAATTGAAATGGATAATTAATTTAAATTAATTAATGTCTTGGATTAATTAAGTAAGTAATTAAAGGTTTAAATTACTTAATTAAGATTAATTAATTAAGTAATAATTAATCTGTAATTAAGGATTATTAATTAGAATATTAATTAATAATTAGAGATTAATTAATCAAGTAATTATGAATTAATTAAGTTACAGTCAACACTTAATTAATTAAATGATTAAAGGTTAATTAATTGGTTATTAAAGATTAATTAATTAGAAATTTAATAATGATTAATGTAAGTTTAATTACTTAAGGAAAATAATTAAAGGATTGTAAATAATTAAGGATGGTCATTAACTTATGATTATTTAACAATTAATTAATGTGATTAATTTTAATAATTAATTAGATTAATTAATTAAATGATAATCATTTGTGAAATTGTTTAAGTGTAATTACTTAATGGAAGAAATTAAGGAATTAATTACTTAATGTAATTAATGGAGTTTAATGTGATTAGTTAAAATTAATTAATTAAGTTTAATAAATTTTAACCACTTTATGATTTGATAATAATTACATAATGTAATTAATTACTTAGTGAAGTAATTAATGATAATTACTGGAGGTAATTAGTGGAAGATGATTTAAAATGGAAGTAATTTCAGTATTATTACTTGGGAAAATTAATCAAGGGATTAATTAAAGAAATTAATTAAGGAGTAATTTATTTATTTAATGGAATTAACGATAATTAATTACCGAATGTGATTAATCAGAGGTGATTTATAATTATGGTTTAATTGAGATTAATTACTTAATGTGATTTATTTAAATAAGTAATTAATTTAAATTTAATTAAGGATCATTTGTTTATATAATTAATGACGTAATTAAGATTTGATTAATTAATATTAATTAAACAATCATAAGTGATTAAGGGTAATTAATTAAGGATTAATGTAATTAATTATAGTTAATTAATTAATGAAGTAATTAAAGGTTAATTGCTGTTTTTGGTTAAGAGTAATTAATTTGTGAAATTAATTAAAAGATAATTACTTGAATGTAATTAAAGAATAATTAATCAAGGGTGATTAATTAAGGTGGATAATTAGAGAATAATTAATTAATTTGTAATTAATTAGTGGATATGTAAGCAAGATTTATATTGATGTAAGTAATTAATTTATTTCACTTTAAATTAATTAGAGATGGATGTAATTAATTTAATCAATTTTAATTAATTATAGATGGTGTGATTATAGATCATTGTTTATGTATGGATGGATGATATTGTTTGCCTTAAATGGTTTGAAATCTCAGATATGAGATAAGTAATGATGTGTGATATGGATGCTTTGGATTGCATTGTGATGATAATATGGATTATCTTTTGATAATGATAATATGGATTATCTGTCGTGATGAAAATGTCGATTATCTATTGTGGTATGTGAATTATCTATCTGTGTGTATATAGATAATGAAATTGAATTATAATGACCCTGACTCGACCTTCGAAAATCTGCATCGAATACGACACTCATATTCAAATGCCGCAGATCCAAACTTCGAATCTGGTTCGCCGGAGCTTATAACACATCAAGTATAACAACACAACGGAAGAAAGAAATGAATATCATATACAACTCCAATGAATACAATATCCAATGATACACAACAATGATAACAAAATGATACAAGAATATCAGAGACAATAAACAACAGCGGAAAACAAATAGCAAAAGAGATAACTCTAATCAGCAACAACAAATCTAACTCCAAAAGCACCAATCCAGCAATAGCTCTAACCACCATCAAGTTGCACCAAGCTAAGAAAGTCTCTTCCGTGAATCCAAGGACTCCAAAGAATGCCAAAGGGAATGCTGAAGGGTATCAAATTGATATCTACTATCTGACTATCTGAAAACCCCAACTCCAGACTGCCCGTGTGGAAAATTGTGGGCACCCAAAGTTTAGGAAGGGAACAATAAACTCCGGGTCAGTCATGTGACTGGTATGAGCAAACAAAAACATATTATCTTTCAATACAAACAAAAGAATTTAAATTTGAAATCCGCAATGCTTTTTCGAAAATGAAACTACCATCAGGCCTCCTGCCACACACACCATACAAACGCAGAATTGGAGGAGATTTCTCCTTATGATAGTCAAACATGCTTGATACGCGAAAACCATTTTGATATTATTAATAGTGCATAGTGGAAAACATTTTGAAAGTATAATATTAATCTTAGACAGCATACAACATTTCGTCGTATGCTTACTATAGCTACCATGTTCAATAGTAGGTTACCACCACATTCCATGGCAGGTTATACAACTAAAACCGTACTGGACGCGTATTGTTTCTTTGGATTTTTCAAAAAATGGTCAGGCCAAGGAACTTCCCATTGCCACATGGGTACGCCTCTTGAGAGACGACCCGAGAACCATCCCTCGGTTCTCTGCCAACAGAAGACCGGTGTACCCCCTGCCCGAGAGTATCACCTAAGATATTCCATTCCCGATCGTAACCAACCTTTATCCGGGCGCTCGATACCAACAACCACAAAGTAATGTATTTGCAGTAACCACATAGGTTAAATATCTGGGCTCCATACCATGATATCACCTCTATCCAGAAGAAATGGACATACCATAGGGGCGCGACCCATGAAACCTTGCTGCATCTTTCCTGTTTCGACCATTTCCGGGGTGTGAGGTCCTGATGCAGTCTCGTCCATAAAGCTACGCTTTTCACAAAGCCTTGCTTTGATCAATAAATGATCAGTAGCACTTCGTATGCCACATTACCAAATTGGGAATGTATCACTAGTAACAATCAACTACATAACCTCTGAACCCATACGTCTCACAAAAGGGTGTTAAGCTAAGAGAATAAATCTTCGCCACCAAACAGAAATGTATTTGATAGAAACTAGCTTTACATCTCAAAGTGTAACGTCAGATACACATCCATACAAGTTTGTTCCTGGTTCGAACAGAACAGAAGGCACTTCCGAAGAAGTCCTTGCAAATCCGGATAATTCCTAATCCCGGCCGGACTCCCCATCACAATGGGTGCTCAAATCTCTATACCGAGGATCAGCCAATGTAGAGACATTCGACTAGAAATCCTTTCGTTTTGAAAATATCCGGTCTTCACCATCGATCTTTAATCGCTATCCATAACATCGTATCACCATTCGGAATGGGTTATACGACACAAGGTCCTCTCCCGGCTAAACCGAATAATGAGTGCAATATTGAAAAAAAACATATGGATATGGAATCTCAGTTAAGCCACAACATATTATCTAAACTTTTCTTCCAAATGGTTAAACATATTACCATTTACAAATCTTTTAAAGAAAATGATTTATTTCAAAAACCTTCAATAGTTTAAACCATTTCCACACTTAAATCTTTTAAACAAAAGATTCATTTTTTTAAGACCTCTTTCAATTTAAAACAAGGTTCACCAATCCTTGACAAAGAGACAAAGATTCATTCATAGCCTTTCAAAATAATTCTATTTCAATTTGAATTAACTCATCCGGTCTTTAAATCAAAGACTCATTTCATAGCTTTCAAAAATCATTTCCAAAGATTAATTCATAACTTTCAAAACCATTCTATTTCAAACTTGAAATCTTTTCATCAAAATTTGGAAATTCTTTCCTTATATAAAGGTATTATTATTTGAAACCACTTGTTTCCGTTCCGGAAAACCCAATTATATTTGCACGAGTTAAGGCCTTTCAAATATAAACTTGGGTTAAATTCAAATTCTCAAAAACATACTTTTAAAATGGTTTTAAAAACCCATATAAACACATTTATAGTTTGTATAACCTTTTTCGTCATAATACCAAATATAGAATTTAATTTCAGATATTGAATTCCAATTTAAATCAAATTATTCAAATTTCAAATCTTTATTAAGTTATTCAAAATAACTTTCATTTTTTTAAAACACCTTTTTAAAAGTTTTTCACTTTAAACCCAAACCATTTCCAAAACCATTTGGATTTAAAATTCAAATTCAAAAACCATTTTAAAAATCTATGACTTAACCGATTTCCACGTGAAATCCATATTTGTGTGTGTATAGTGTGGTCCAGGGGTTTTACACAATGGTGCAACAACATCAATCACACCACAGATTCAATCATAACAATATCGATAATAGGTATGCCCTATAATGCTTATCTATATTCTTAGGATCACACATAGAAAAATACGAATGCATTATAAATAAATAAATTACATTCATCACAAAGCATCACATAACAGAGATGAAAAAGCAATTCACATCATTCAATAGAATACAACCATCCATACATAAGATTAATTGATCATTTGATTAATTTAAAACCAGATTAACCACTAATTCTGGTTGATTAACATTAATTAATTATAGTTTATGTTAATTAATTACCCTTTAATTATTTGTTAATTAACCTCAATTTATAAATTAAATAATCCTTTAACTATTAATTAATCAACCTTTGCTAATTAATTTTAAATCAAATTTGATTAACCAATTAATCAATCTTTAATCATTAGATAATTAACTCTTTATTTTATATAATTAACCTTTAATTATTCAATTATCCTTTAATTAATTATCTTTAATTAATTAACCCCTCAATTAATCATCGTTAATTCATTAAATGATTAGCCTTTTATTAATTGTGCCTAATTTATTATATTGATTGACTACTCCACAATTTATCATCATTTCTTACTCCTCTTTATAAATTAATCAAATAATTCAATTTTAAACCTTTAAGTTCACCCATAATCAAAACATCGTTTTAAAATAAACCATTTATCCCTTTAAAGTTTTATTTAAATAATCCTAAAAAATTAATTTATCATATGAACTAACTTAAAATCCTTAAGTTGATTCAACCATTACCTTTTTAATTAAATAAACTTGTGAATTTATTTTAAACAATCAGGCATTAAAACATTTTAACTTAATTTATAAAAGACTTTTACTTAACCTATAGCTATTATAAAACTTTTATTGTTATTAACTAAGAAAGATTTAAAATTCGATTTTATTAAAGTTCAAAAAAGCTGAAACACATTTTACCTGAGCCTGCTATTGAAATCACAAGGGAAACTCATTTTTTTCCCGAGCTAGATTCAAAATATACCGAGACAAACTTTTTTTTTGAGTCAATCCACTTTTCTTCTTTCTCTTTTAAATTTTGTTTAGGGTTTAATTTTCGAATCTGCCGCAAAACTCACTCACCTTTCCTCAAAATGAACTCGAGCCAATATCAATATTTCCCGACGTCATGCCCGAGTAATCCTTTTCTTCCCTCCCCAATTCGACATCACAGGGACTGGTGATATCGCGTGCACTTGCACGAACAATCCGACCACCTGCGATCGATACTTCGATCATCGGCAGGTCACACATCCCCCTGGAGTCGATACAACCACCTGACCACCTATAAACTCCCCTAAAACGAATTCGAGCTACTGACTTCAACTTGGCACCAACTGTCCATCAAAAAAAAGTCCTCGCATTCGCCAACCACGACCCCAGAAATGACGCGAACCTAGCCGAAGCTTCGCCACACTTCAAAGATCCGCCTCCCCCCATCATAATCGCCCAGAACATCATGTCGTCGACGCAATCTTCTCAAACCCAACGTCGACTAAATAAGGTCGTTAAACCCTTAATCGATTCATAACTCCAACCGTGCTGCATAAAAATTTTTTTTGTATTTTTCCCACAATCCCATACGTGCCAGCTTCCTTTACCTTGAATTCCATCTCCTACTACGACGTGGTTCACCGAAAACTGATCAAAATGTAGTTACCGTTCATCATGAAATTTCACTTGAAATTCGATCTTAAAAATCATGATTTCAATTTTAAAATTCATAGATTTTGCTAACAAACCAGTATATATACTTGAAAACATGAATTTTTCAAGTCAAGATTTTTGATAAAGTTTAAAATGTCACTGTTTTCCTCATTCTTGAAGTGAATTCACAATATAAAAGCTTGGATTTTCTTTTAACATGGATATTGTCCTATTTACATCATCATTTGTTTAATAACTATAACTCAAATTCGTATAGATTGTGAGATGTGAATTCTTGAAATAAATTTCTAGCCTGTAACCATGAGAACAGACATATTTGCCTATATACACATGGTTTAGTTCTCCTATATATATGTATATAGTATGCAAGTGAATTCAATAGCTAGGAAACATTCCATAACATCATAAATCACCAACATCAAAACAAGGGAAAACAAAAACAAAGATAAGTAAGTTTGCTCACCTGTTTGCACAGAGCAGAGAAGCAGAATTTAAACCTGGAACTAGAATTTGGTTTTGATCCTTGAACAGCAACTACTTAGCTTCAGTTGAAAGATCTGTTATTACCAAAACTAATGCTTTTGAAATTTTTTAGTTTTAATTTTCCTTTCCTTGATTGAAGACTTTGAATCTGCTACTTGATTGAATATGTTGAACCTTTACTTTACTTGAGTCTTTCTGGTTTTGGCCTTCCTTTTGCATAGCTTCAAGTTTTGATTTTTTTCTTTCTGATTTGTTTCTTAGTTTTGTGTTTGATTTCCTGGCTTATGTTTCTAGATTTGAAATCTGAGAAAGCATGCATTGTTTTCTTCTAATAAACTTTTATTAAATTTTATAAAAATAAATTGGCACTCGTATCATATATTTACACTTGTTAATACTAAGTTATATTAATCTTACACTTGTAATACTACTTGTCTCCTTATTTTACAAATGTCCAATGTTATTTAATATTGTGTTTAAACCCTTAACTTAAGTAAATTTATAATTTTATAATTTAAACCTTACATAATCTTAGTTTATAAATTTACAAGCCAATTTTAAGTATGTATGTTTTCTTATTTATTTTCAAAAGATAAATTCAATTACTTATATGTCTTTCACATCAAAATGCAATTTACAAAAATTATGTTAACGGGCACCTTGGCCAGGCTGCAAGATGACAGTTGAAGAAATTATCATTAGCACTAGACAAGATTCTGACCAAGAAGAGCCTGAGGATATACGGGTTTGATGAAGTCGACATGTTTTGGTAATCAAGAGCGTTCGGCATTAGAAGGACGCTCGGCATTGAGAAACATTCGATATTGTATATCATTCGGCATCTATGGAACGCTCGACAAATAGGAGCACTCGGCACCAAGAACGTTCGGCGTACGAGGAACGTTCGGCATCCATGGACGTTAGGCACTACAAGGTACGTTCGGCATGACTGGGCCAACTGGTATTAAAGAGCGTTCGGCTTTTGGAACGCTCGGCATTCATGCTTCACTCGGCATTCCTGGACTGTTTGGCATTCCAGCCTCGTTCGGCCTACACCCCTCACTCAACACCTCACCCCGTCCGGCACAAATCTCGCTCGGCCATCACCTATCGTTCGTCGTCCAGAGTCGTTGGGCACTAATGGGTGGTCAGCTTGTGGAGCGTCCGGCCTCGCTTTGTTCGGCATAAAGATGGAGGTTCGGCATTTGGTTGTTCGACATGTTTGGGTCGGCACACATGGCTTATTCCATTTGGACCGAGATATTCAGCCACCAGGCCCACCAGGGAAGTCCAACCCATCTTCTTCTATAAATAGAAGGGCAGAGGCACACTGAAAAGGGACCTTTTTCCGGGAACACTGGGGAGACTCTGCCATTTTTTTAATACTCTCCTCTTTTTAATAAAAACTTGTATTCAAGTGATTGATTTACGGATTGTATCTTTATTCAAGTAATTGAGAAAGCAATAAAGATCAAACTCAAAGTGGATGTAGGCAATTATGCCGAACCACTATAAATCTTCTGTTCTCGTTTTTATTGTTCTTTTGACATTGAATTACACTATTCTACTGTTTTAATATAATCATTATTCTCTCTCCATAACTCTACTCAAGGGTGTTAGTGACCAATTTTGGTACTAACATTTTGGTGCTTTCATTGAGAATTGAATTCTCGGCTTGATTGGATCTCATCATCTACTAGTGGATTTCCATATTCGCGAGATAGATCCTGTTGTTTACTAGAAAACTTCCTATTCTACTCAGATTTGAAAAAAAATCTAAAGGAAGCTGATAGCCGTAAGTTAATCAAGTGTTCATGTTCATGTTCATGTGAAAGGATTGGATTCACTGATGTACGCAAGATTTGGTGATTGGATGTCGAAGATTGCACACAAGTTGAATGAAGGCCGACCCTCCTCTGAAGGCAATTCACCCGATCGCCCTAGAGAAGGCGTATGCCGATCGCCTTAGAAAAGGCGTATGCCGACCGCTTCAGAAAATGTCTACACCGACCGCTTTAAGAAAGGCATGCGCCGATCGCTCCAGAAAAGGTCTATGCCAAATGATGTAGCAAAGGTGTATGCCGATCCTCCTTGGCCGAGCCACTCTCGGCCGATACATCTTGGCCGACCTACCTTAGCCGAGCCACTCTTGGCCGATCCGCCTTGGCCGAGCCACTTTGGCCGAACCAACTTCGCCGGGCCACTCTTGGCCGATCCATCTTGGCCGATCCACCTTGGCCGAGCCACTTTTGGCCGATCCACCTTGGTCGAGCCACTTTGGCCGAACCAACTTGCCCGACCAACCTTGGCCGACCCACCTTGGCCGACCTACCTTGGCCGACCCACCTTGGCCGACCCACCTTGGCCGACCAACTTTGGCCGACCAACCTTGGCCGATCCACCTTGGTCGAACAACTTTGGCCGACCCAACTTGACCGAGCCACACTTTGGCCGATCCATCTTGGCCTATCCACCTTGGCCGATCCAACTGGCCGAGCCACTCTTGGCCGATCCATCTTAAGTTACATCGGTCTCTTATACGACCCTTATTTTTTTAAAAAAAATTGGGTACGACCCAAATTTTCAAAAAAGGGGCTAAAAAATATTCTGGGGGAAACCCCCCCCCCCCCCCGGAACCCTAGCTGCAGCACAGTGCCTCAAGATAGTGAATTCAAAACTCAACTTAATAAAGGAACATTCTATCTACTTCCCTTACATCCCCTGATCGACCAGAGCATAGAGAATCTAGCGACAGCTTTTGAACGGTAACAAGGGAACAGACAAACAACGACAACTCAAACGATACTCTCAGAGGGATATCATACTGATCGCCCTTGAGGAGAATCGACCTCCATACATATTTTAGCAGCCAGTTAGATGGAGAGCCTCCTACGACCATGGATCGTCTCTAAGACAAAAATGAATCTAAACCAAAGTGTGGAGGAGCGGAACAGACTAAGAAAAATAACAATGAAGGCTCGTTGGCTAAGGATGTAGACCCTAGTAGCTGAAAATAGACCTCAAAATTCGGCTCATATGCTCTTTGAAAGATTCAATTGACAACCTCTACTTGAAGACTCACAACTCGGAGTGGTACTGGAAACCAACCTCGAGAGAGTACACCAAAGCCTTAAGAAAATCAGGGGAATGTTGTATATTCCCAAATGCTCACTGATCCTAACACAGGCAATTACAAAGACCTCCGAGGTGTGATCGAAAAGCTGATCTGGAAAGGAAAGCTTCAATAGTAAGTACAAGTCCTGCAGAATGGCGAGCAGCGAATATCCGATACCTATTAATATAGGGTATGATTATCAACTGGACTGCTGACGGCTGACATCCCTTTGAAAGAAGCCAGTGGCAAAGTCGAATAGCGAGCACACGATGCTGCTTCACTTATCAATGAGATTTATCCTAATCTTCTTTAAAATTTTTCCAAATATATTTCTATTTTAATTGTTCTATGAACTATGAATAACTTGAACTAAACTACTTTCAAAATGATGCAACTGACCAGGTACTCAGATTTGGTTGCCAATCAATCCACGCAGACCATGATCGGACATGTGGAGTTACATCCAGACGAGCATAATTCAATCGCTCATCATCAATCATGTGCCTTTAATTTGGGGCAAAGAACTAGAGATTGAAAGCTCATCACGATTAGAGCCCAAATACAAAGTCAACATGACTGACCATCCATTCATTGACCTCCATGTTTGACTTGGAGACCTGAACAAGGCTTGGAATGAGTATGGCCCGATCATCCACTCAAATCAAGTTATAGAACAAAGTTCGAAAAAATACAGATGCCTCTTCTGAAGCTCAGTGATGCCAAGATCTGTCTAGAGTGGACGTGATTTGATCATCTACACATTAAATCCTACCTTTAACACAAAAGGTTATTCGAAAGCCCGACTTGAAGTAGTTGTGGTGGACTGCCTACTCATTAAACATCCCTATCAATGCATAGGCACGACAGCACCTTGGAACATATGCAACTTATTTTGTCTACTCAACAATCTATTATCCTTATTTTCTAGAAGGAGATATAATTGTAAGAGATTTTGCTATCTAACCCAACATGGATGTGATCCAACCATATGTCATATGCCTCCTTCTTTGACTTGATTGGAAGAGCTATAATCACCAAGCGGACGAGAACCGATCGTCCAATTTTCAAATTTCGTCCCTCATGTTGGGACAGAATCCCTTCCATGAGCAAACGTGGTTCGATTGTTTATTCGACAGCATTAGCCTCGATATGGTGGATGAATACAAATTAAAGAGTGGAAATACGACTGCTCTCAACTTAAACCTCCAAGTCCTCAGAGTGCGGACTGGAGTACTCTAAGTCCCCAGAGTGCGGACTCGAGTATAAACGACTTAAACTCCAAGTTCCCAGAGCACGGACTGGAGTACTCTAAGTCTCCAGAGTGCGGACTCGAGTATAAACGACTTAAACTCCAAGTCCCCAGAGCGCGGACTAGAGTGCTCTATGTCCCCATGATGTGGATTCGAGTATAAACGACTTAAATCTCCAAGTCCCCAAAGTGCGGACTGGAGTACTCTAAGTCCCCAGAGTGCGGACTCGAGTATAAACGACTTAAACCTCTAAGTCCCCAGAGCGCGGACTGGAGTACTCTGAGTCCCCAGAGTGCGGACCAGCGTATAAACGACTCAAAATCTCCAAGTCCTTGGAGTGCGGACTGGAGTACTCCGAGTCCTCAGAATGCGGACTAGAGTATATGGACTCGGAGTATAAACGACTCAAAATCTCCAAGTCCCCAGAGTGCGGACTGGAGTACTCTAAGTCCCCAGAGTGCGGACTCGAGTATAAACGACTTAAACCTCTAAGTCCTCAGAGTGCGGACTGGAGTACTCTGAGTCCCCAGAGTGCAGACCAGAGTATAGAGGACTCAGAGTATAAACGACTCAAAATCTCCAAGTCCCCGGAGTGCGGACTGGAGTACTCTAAGTCCCCAGAGTGCGGACTCGAGTATAAACAACTTAAACCTCTAAGTCCCCAGAGTGCGGATTGGAGTATTCTAAGTCGCTAGAGTGCGGACTAGAGTATAAACGACTTAAATCTCCAAGTTCCCGAAGTGTGGACTGGAGTACTCTTAGTCCCCAGAGTGCGGAACAGGGTATAAACGACTTTAACCTCCAAGTCCCCAGAGCGTGGACTGGTGTACTCTGAGTCCCCAGAGTGCGGACCAGAGTATAAATGACTCAAAATCTCCAAGTCCTCGTAGTGCGGACTGGAGTATTCTGAGTCCCCAGAGTGCGGACCAGAGTATAAACGACTCAAAATATCCAAGTCCCCTAAGTGTGGACTGGACTAGTCTAAGTCCCCAGAGTGCGGACTCGAGTATAAACGACTTAAACCTCTAATCCCTAGAGTGCGGACTGGAGTACTCTGAGTCCCCAGAGTGCGGACTAGAGTATAAACGACTTAAATCTCCAAGTCTTCGGAGCGCGGACTAGAGTACTCTAAGTCCCCAGAGTGCGGACTAGAGTATAAAAGACTTAAATCTCCACGTCCCCATAGTGCGGACTGGAGTACTTTAAGTCCCCAGAGTGTGGATTCGAGTATAAACGACTTAAATCTCCAAGTCCCCAAAGTGCGGATTGGAGTACTCTAAGTCCCCAGAGTGCGGACTCGAGTATAAACGACTTAAACCTCCAAGTCCCTAGAGGGCGGACTGGAGTATCCTAAGTCCCCAGAGTGCGGACTCGAGTATAAACGACCTAAGAACCTCCGAGTCCTCAGAGTGTGGACCGGAGTACTCTAAGTCCCCAGAGTGTAGACTCGAGTATAAACCACTTGAATCTCTAACTCCCTAGAGTGCGGACTCGAATATAAGCAATTCGGGTCTCCAAGCTCCTTGAATATGAACTATGACACATATGACTTGAATTTGTCAAATCCCTGACATACGGGCGAGAAAGTATTCTAAGTGCTCGAAGCACAGAATGGATGTTCAACAACTCCCGAAGAGTTTTCGAGTTATATGAAGATGGACCGAGAAGTCTATGTTATCACAACTGCTTGGATTAAAATCACAATCACAAAGAAAACTGAGCAATAGGAGTCTTTTGTAAGACAGAAAAAGGAACTAAACTTTATTCAGAAATAAGTTTCTGTTACAACCCCTCCAAAGTTCGGAGTTGACATTGTATTTACAAGGACTAAGGAAATAGATGAAAATAATTACATGACTTAAACTAACTCTCGTCGAACGAGGATAGTAATCACTTCTTGTGCTTCTTCAACTTCTTTCCAGATGGGTCCTCTCCAGAGCATTTACCCTTGGAACTCTTCTTTGATAGAGGGGTAGCAACTGAAGAAGTACGGGGAACTTCCATGGGCTTGGACCCACCAAGAAGGATGACCTTCAACGGCTTGTTGAAATGATCGTCCAAGTCCACAACTCGGGGCTCGACTTTGACCTTAACCGTCTCGTCCTTCTCTTTTTCGAGCCACTCCTTCATGCTCAATTCGGATGTGTGCTCAGAGGCGCCTGTAATTTCTACTTCATAACCCCCGTCGGTAGGAGAGGAGGTTTCAGACTTGTCTTCATCAAGTGCTCCAATCACCTGAGCGTGGACGGGAGTACTCTAAGTCCCCAGAGTGTGGACTAGATTATAAATGACTTAAACCTCCAAGTCCTTAGAGTGCAGACTGGAGTACTCTAAGTCCCCAGAATGCGGACTCGAGTATAAATGACCAAAACTCCTCTACGTCCCTAGAGTGCGGACTACGGTACTCTCAGTCCGCAGAGCACGAACTAGATTATAGACGACTTGGGAAGAATCTCTAAATCCCAGAAGCGAACTAGATTACTCTACGTTCCCACAGTGCGAACTGGAGTATAAACGAGTTGACGAAAATCTCTATGTCTCGAACTGTGGACTAAAGCATAAACCGTTCGACAAATCTCTAAGTCCCCGGAGCGTGGACCGAAGCATGAATACAAATTGGGCGCGAGTCAACCGGGGGGAGAATAACACTAAGTTGCCAGAATGCAGAGTGGTGTATAAACATCGACAAATAGATGAGTGGATTCCTACCATTCTCTATTCCGCAAACTTCGGTCGAAAGTCGAAAGGAGGATTATTAACTCGCTAAGGATGGAGCTCGACAATCCAACTAGTGGCCTGGCTAAATCAATGCTGGGAGCAGGGGTACAAATCACTAAAAGCTGAATACTACAGCTTACTATAGCTCTAGCTTGGCGTTCTTTATAACTTAAGGCAACGACTACATGGAGGCCTTAATACAGAACCAATCTAAACGGCATCCAATGCTACGAGCAACCGACTATATCATACCTCATATCGAGGGTCAATACCGATCCGCAATAAGCACATACGAATGTGAATGGGATGTTCCTTGAAAAACTATAACCTCCAGAGTGTGGGAAGGAAAATAAACCATGAAGATTTTGTCAAAAATTATCCAGCACCCTCCTTCGATCCATTAGGAGGAGTATGAAACTGGTGGGCATGACCCGACTGCATTTATAGCCAACTTTACCTCGAGATCTGATTACAGGACATGAACCAAAGTGGACGTGGATGACCGTCCAGTGTCCGAATTATGCCCTAAAACTGATGGGGCATCGAAGTATTCCTCTTGGAATGAAAAACCACGATAAAATCCAAGATAGGTGAGACCCCGTCTCCCATCGATTGACCTGATCCCCGATCCAACGGGAAAGAGAGTAACGCTAAAGTGCGCATGGCTGACCTTCCTACTTATCGGTATATATGCCCCAAACCTTGGGGCATGAGCTAGAAGCAACATGAATGTGAATCGACTATTCATCGATCAACTCTATGTTTTTGAAGTTTAGGTGGGAATATAAACATAGCTAGGATGAGAATCAACCATCCATGCGGAACATTTATCAACCCGAGATTGGGAGCAGATGTGTGGTCATCCAAAGACTGGCTGCGATAGCTCAATATTGAAACTTGTATATAATGTTTACAACTACTCAAGGCTACGACCGAAAGAATGCCTGTGGATAGAATCATTAAATCGATACCTAAGCTAGTGGGCAACCAACTGTCACTCCAACCCGAGGCATGCGGATCATGAATGTTGCTCGAATATAGAAGATGGAACCCCTGCAAAACAACAACGCATGATGACAGACGATATAGTGTTTAGGAGTCGAGATGCGGACAAGGTGGACAGCTCCGTCCGCATCCAAAACACTGACAATTGACAAGTAGTGCCCGAGCCTTGGCACGGGTAGCATCCTCGGATCTATAGAGAAATACGTCCGAGAGATGATGATGGGGGACCTAGGGAAATGAAGGCCGCACCGATTGAGCTGACGATTGATATACCAGTCAGCCGGGATGACCCATCATTGGTCGAGGATCTTACTGATTTCCTCTGAGTGAACCTAGACATTTTCACTTTGACACATTCTGATATGTGCGGGATTTCTCCCGCTATTGAGAGTCATATGTTGAACATAGACCCAAAATACGTCCCTGTAAAACAAAAAAGGAGAGGCACGGACCCGGAGAGGTCCGCTGCTCCTAGAAAGGAGGTGGACAAACTCAAAGCCAATGGGTTCGTCCGCGACGCCCTCTATCATGAATGGGTTTCTAACCCCATGCTTATGAGGAAAGCAAACGAGAAGTGGAGAACTTGTGTTGATTACTCTGATCTTAATAAAGCATGCCCGAAGGATGGTTTCCCTTTACCTAGAATCGACCAGCTCATCAACTCTATGGTCGGACGCGAATTATTGTCTTAGATGGATGCGTATTCGGGATTCAATCAGATCTCGATGCACATTCCAGACCAAGAGCACACCAGTTTTGTCACAGATGTGGGGCTATATTACTACGTAGTAATGCCGTTTGGATTGAAAAACGCGGGAGTAACTTATCAACGTCTGGTGAATTGACTATTTAAAGACTAGATTGGTGGAGCGATCGAAGTCTATGTGCATGACATGCTCGTGAAGTCACGGCAGTCAAACGACCACATCCGAGACCAAGCGGAGATGTTTGATATACTCAGGCATTATGGAATGAAAATCAATACTTTGAAGTGTTCATTTGGCGTAGCGTCGGGAAAGTTTTTGGGTTTCATCGCCAATGCGCGGAGAATCGAAGCTAACCCGGAGAAGACTCAAGCTACCCGAGACATACAAGTGCCCTGAACTATAAAGCAGGTGCAAAGCTTAAATGGAAAGGTTGCTGCGCTGGGTCGATTCATATCCAGAGCTATAGACAAGTGTATTCCTTTCTTCGATGTGATAAAGAAAGGATAGACGAATTTTGAGTGGACATCCGATTGTGAGGAAGAATTTCGAGCTCGAGTAAGGCATTTGGAGAGTCCCCCGGTGCTATTGAAACCAATAGACCACGAAATGTTGTATGTATACTTGGCAGTATCGCAGCATGCTATCAGTATGGCTTTGGTTGGCGAAGAGAATCGAGTTCAAAAGCCAGTTTACTATGTTAGTTTACCTACCTGCCACGAAGGGCCATACAGGGGCAAACACTAGCAAACTTCATTTCTGAATTCACTGAGTCAAACAACCCAAACAGCCACAATGTCATACCTCCCGTTTAATGGAAGATGTAACCGATGTGGCATCTGACGACCATTGTTCGGTGCTGGCATAGTTCTTGCGACTCTTGAAAACCGATCAGTTTGTTATGTTTTGAAGCTTGAATCCCAGCAACAAATAACAAAGCCAAGTGTGAAGCATTGACTGCTGGCATGAGACTTATCAAAGAACTGGGAATAAAATCGGTTGAAATCTTTTACGACTCGCAACTGGTGGTGTACCAAGTGCGGGGAGACTACCAAGCAAGGGGCATAGACTTGCCCCGTATTTGGTCCGAGTTTAGGAGTTGCTAGCGAATCTCGAGTACTATGATATTTCACATGTTTCACGTGAGCAAAATAGAGCAGCCGATTCTTTGGCAAAATTTGTAAGCACTGGCGATGCGTAGCAGATGGGATTATTTCCTGTTGAAACCTCACATACTCCGAGTATAAATATGATGAAGATAGATTTCGTTTTAGAAACCGAAATCGATAAGGAATCATGGATGACCCCATTTAAGTAATACCTGCTACATGGGGTCTTACCCGAAAGAAGGAGCGAAAGACGACAAGTCATTCGTAAGGCTCCGCGGTATGTAATGGAGAGCGGAATAATGTATCAAAGGAGATTCTCGACCCCCTTACTCCGGTGCATAGCCCATGATGAGATAAAACAAATCTTGAAGGAAGTCTATGAAGAAAAATGCGGCGATAACATTTGGGGGAAAACCATGACAAAGAAAATACTCTGCTTCAAGTATTACTAGCCAACTATCAATCCAGATGCTGTTGATCATGCTAGACAATGCGAAAAGTGCAAGATGTTTGCAAAAATCCAGGAACCCCACCGATGAAAGTTACTCAAATGGCTACTCCATAGTCGTTTACCACTTGAGGCCATTGACTCTTACCAATCCAAAAGGTAGTGCGAAATACGCCATCATAGCAGTTGATTGTTTCATCAAATGGGCTGATGAAGAACTTTTAACCATGACCAAGATGAAGAAAATAATCAACTTTATTATCCATAACATCATCCGCCCTTATGACCCTCCATGATCTATTATAACTGCAAATGGACAGGTTGAAGATGTGAACAAAATCATAAAGTCAGTACTGAAAAGAGGTTTGGAAAAGGCTAAGGGTAAATGGGCGGATGAACTCCCAATAGAATTATGGGTTTATAGAGATACCCATGGGTCCGTGACTGGCCGTACTCCATTCACCCTTACTTACCATTCTTAGATCGTCATCCATGTAAAACTTGAAGTTCGCTCTCGTCAAGTGGCTGATTACAACCCTTATTTCACAGAAAATACAAATAAGGAATCACAATTGAATTGCTATTAAACTAGATGGAATTGGCAATGACTTATGAGCATATAAAATGCATCCAAGAGCCAATGGCAAGAACATGTACCCGAACATGCATGTGTACATCCGTAAAAGTTCGACTTCTTGAAATCAACATAAATTGAATTCTCGCCTGGGGTTATTAAGAAAAGACTAGATCAGATAGCCGAAGCTTACTAGCACTGTAGAATCAAACATGGATTGCCACTGATGAACTACAACCCTGGATTTATAGCATCGGTAATCGACAAAGCATCATGATGACCAAAGAAGGATACGACACCTTGGAAGGATAAAATTAAAGGATAATGACTGTTCAAGGAACACGATGGATTTCTTTCTAGAGACAAGGAATACTCGCTGATTCAAAGCATGTTGCGTTGCTTCACACGTAACACTTTGGGGGGCAAGTGTTAACCGGCACCTTGGCCTGACTACAAGACGATAGTTGAAGAAATTATCATTAGCACTAGACAAGATTCTGACCAAGAAGAGCCTGAGGATATACGGGTTTGATGCAATCGACATGTTTTGGTAATCAAGAGCGTTCAACATTAGAAGGACGCTCGGCATTGAAAAATGTTCGATATTGTATATCGTTCAGCATCTATGGAACGCTCGGCATATAGGAGAACTCGGCACCAAGAACCTTCGGCGTACGAGGAACTTTCGACATCCATGGACATTCGGCACTACAAGGTACGTTCGGCATGACTGGGTCAACTAGTATTAAAGAGCGTTCGGCTTCTGGAACGCTCGGCATTCATGCTTCACTCGGCATTCCTGGACTGTTTGGCATTCTAGCCTCGTTCGGCCTGCACCCCTCACTCAACACCTCACCCCGTTCGGCACAAATCTCGTTCGGCCATCACCTATCGTTCGTCGTCCAGAGTCGTTCGGCACCAATGGGTGGTTAGCATGTAGAGCGTCCGGCCTCACTTCGTTCGGCATAAAGATGGAGGTTCGGCATTTGGCTGTTCGACATGTTTGGGTCGGCACATAGGGCATATTCCATTTGGACCGAGATATTCAGCCACCAGACCCACCATGGAAGTCCAACCCATCTTCGTCTATAAATAGAAGGGTAGGGGCACACTGAAAAGGGACCTTTTTCCGGGAACACTGGGGAGACTGCCATTTTTTATACTCTCCTCTTTTTAATAAAAACTTGTATTCAAATGATTGATCTATGGATTGTATCTGTATTCAAGTAATTGAGAAAGCAATAAAGATCAAACTCAAAGTGGATGTAGGCAATTACGCCGAACCACTATAAATCTGGTGTTCTCGTTTTTATTGTTCTTTTGACATAAAATTACACTATTCTTCTGTTTTAATTTAATATCTTCATTAATCTCTCTACATAACTCTACTCAAGGGTGTTGGTGACCAATTTTGGTGCTAACAAATTAAGAACCGAGATTAGTTTCAAATATATAGAATTTTAAATTTATGTTTAGACCTTCTTTTTTTAATTTATTTACAAATCATGTTTTTAGCCCATATTTGATTTCAATTTATAAAACATATTTATCTATGTTATATTTAAAAAATATATGTTACGTAGTTTTAAATCTTATACTTTTAAAAAAAAATTCATATCAAAGATTGAATATTTATGTACATACAAAACTAACTATTAAATCTTGTTTATATTTTACAACCCAATTCTAATTCATGTATTAATTTTCAAAAGATATATACCTATATATGTAAGTTTTAAAGCCTTCATTTGAAATTATATAATTTATAAAGGAAAATGAATTGAAAATAATTTATAAATAATCATACATATATAATTCTTAATTAATAAAGATTTTTAAATCTAATTTATTTATTATATCATATATTTATATACACATATTAAAATTAGAAAACAAATTTTATTTCCAATATAATTATTAAATTTCCAAATTAAAATTCCTGTTTACAATACATACCCTATTTAACTTTGAAATATCACATTCATTTACATCTATTTACATATACAAAAATACATTCTTATTTGTTTAGGAAATTCTCAATTTAATTCACAATTAGATTTATAATTAATATATTATTAAAAATATTTATTTTTTGAATTTTAAATCTCA
Organism: Allium cepa; assembly: GCA_030765085.1. Taxonomy (NCBI): domain Eukaryota; kingdom Viridiplantae; phylum Streptophyta; class Magnoliopsida; order Asparagales; family Amaryllidaceae; genus Allium; species Allium cepa. The sequence continues at coordinate 644,578,121 of CM060939.1, read as the reverse complement.
CAATTCAATTTAAAATAAAATTTTATATACAGATATCTAGTTAAATTTGAAAAAATTCTTATTTATTCAAAATTTGATTCCAAAAATTAAATTAATTATCAAATTATTTTAACTAAATTTTCAGGGATGCTACAGATTCCCCCCTTAGAAAATTTCGTCCTCGAAATTTGAAAGTAGGGAGGCAACAAGGGATGGATACACAAAGATAGAGAAATAGTTTCCAAATCAAATTGGGTATCTATTCTGCATTTGGCTTACCAAATCAGAATATCACTAATAATTATGAGAACGAACTCATTCAATACAAGACACTCGGGTCATCAGATCTACGAAGTATGTAGAGATATTGATTAGTTCAAAGGATAACTTACCCCTTGTAGAATAACCGGGGACCCAACAGAATAAACAGATATATGGATGCAATCCCAAAACTTTTAGTTTAAACAACCAAAATATACCTATCAACCATAGCAACCAAAGCAAACAATTCATCCAAACAAACAATTCTAGTCCGTCTGGAGTTAATGTCCTATGCAAATATATCAAAGCTTCTTCCAGGAGCTACAAGGAAACTATCAAAGAATTGGAAAGAGATAAAGAACAAAAGAGATTGATAGAGAAAGTTATTTCCGCTATTGCAGGTTACTAACCATTTGTAGTGGTACTCCTTGTCCCATATCTCGTCCTCTTCTTGCACTCATACTCACTATCAGTGGATAGTAAGAGAATTTACTGAGGCATTCAGACGGATATGTTAGGGATATACTCAATCTAGGGTATACTTCACCCTATCTCTAATGAGTTACCTAATGTGTTATACACCTGAGCTAAAGTTTCAACCTTCAGCTCTGATACCAATTATAACGACCTTGACTCGACCTTTGAAAATCGGCATCGAATACGACACTCATATTCACATGCCGCAGATCCAAACGTCGAATCTGGTTCGCCGAAGCTTATAACACATCAAGTATAATAACACAGCGGAAGAAAGAAATGAATATCATATACAACTCCAATGAATACAGTATCCAATGATACACAACAATGATATCAAAATGATACAAGAATATCAGAGACAATAAACAACAGCGGAAAACAAATAGCTAAAGAGATAACTCTAATCAGCAACAGCAACTCTAACTCCAAAAGCACCAATCCAGCAAAAGATCGAACCACCATCAAGTTGCACCAAGCTAAGAAAGTCTTGTCCGTGAACCCGAAGACTCCGAAGAATGCCAAAGGGAATGCTGAAGGGCATCAAATCGATATCTACTATCTGAAAACCTCAACTCCAGACTGCCCGTGTGGAAAATTGTGGGCACTCAGAGTTTAGGAAGGGAACAATAGACTTCGGGTCAGTCATGGGACTGGTATGAGCAAATAAAAACATTTTATCTTTTAAAACAAACAAAAGAATTTAAATTTGAAATCTGCAATGCTTTTTGGAAAATGAAACTACCATAAGGCCTCCCGCCACACACACCATGCAAACGTAGAATTGGAGGAGATTTCTCCTTATGATAATCAAACATGCTTGATACGCTAAAACCATTTTGATATTATTGTTATTAGTGCATAGTGGAAAACATTTTGAAAGTATAATATTAATCTTAGCCAACATACAACATTTCGTCGTATGCCTACTATAGCTACCATGTTCAATAGTAGGTTACCACCACATTCCATGGCAGGTTAAACAACTAAAACCATACTGGACGCGTATTGCTTCTTTGGATTTTCCAAAAAATGGTAAGGCCAAGGAACTTCCCATTGCCACATGGGTACGCCTCTGGAGGGATGCCCCGAGAACCAACCATCAGTTCTCTGCCAACACAAGGCCGGTGTACCCACGCCCAGGAGTATCACCTAAGATATTCCATTCCCGATCGTGACCAACCTTTATCCGAGCGCTCGATACCAACAACCACAAAGTAGTGTATTTGCAGTAACCACATAGGTTAAATATATGGGCTCCATACCATGATATCACCTCTATCCAGAAGAAATGGACATACCCTAGGTGTGCGACCCATGAAACCTTGCTGCATCTTTCCTGTTTCGACCATTTGTAGGGTGTGAGGTCCTGATGCAGTCTCGTCCACAAAGCTATGCTTTTCACAAAGCCTTGCTTTGATCAACAAATGATCAACAGCACTTCGTATGCCACATTACCAAATTGGGAATGTATCACTAGTAACCATCAACTACATAACCTCTAAACTCGTACGTCTCAGAGAAGGGTGTTAAGCTAATAGAATAAATCTCCGCCACCAAACAGAAATGTATTTGGTAGAAACTAGCTTTACATGTCAAAGTGTAACGTCAGACACACATCCATACAAGTCTGTTCCGGGTTCGAACAGAACCGAAGGCACTTTCGAAGAAGTCCTTGCAAATCCGAATAATTCCTAATCACGTCCGGACTCCTCATCACAATGGGTGCTCAAATCTCTATACTGGGGATCAGCCAATGTAGAGACATTCGACAAGAAATCCTTTCGTTTTCGAAAATCCAATCTTCACCACCGGTCTTTAATCGCTATCCATAACGTCATATCATTATCCAGAATGGGTTATACGACACAAGATCCTCTCTCGGCTAAACCGAATAATGAGCGGAATATTAAAAAAAATATAGATATGTAATCTCAGTTAAGTCATAACTTATTATCTAAACTTTTCTTTCAAATGGTTATACAAATTACCATTTACAAATCTTTTAAACAAAAAGATTTATTTCAAAAACCTTTAATAGTTTAAACCATTTCCACACTTAAATTTTTTAAACAAAAGATTCATTTTTTAGGACCCCTTTCAATTTAAAACAAGGTTCACCAATCCTTGACAAAGATTCATTCATAGCCTTTCAAAACAATTCTATTTCAATTTGGATTAACTCATCCGGTCTTTAAATCAAAGACTCATTTCATAGCTTTCAAAAATCATTTCCAAAGATTCATTCATAACTTTCAAAACCATTCTATTTCAAACTTGAAATCTTCATTAAAATTTGGAAATCCTTTCCTTATATAAAAGCTATTATCATTTGAAACCACTTGTTTCTGTTCCGGAAAACCCGATTATATTTATACGAGTTAAGGCCTTTCAAATATAAACTTGGGTTAAATTCAAATTCTCAAAACCATACTTTTAAAATGGTTTTAAAAACCATATAAACACATTTATAGTTTGTATAACCTTTTTACGTCATAATACCAAATATAGAATTTAATTTCAGATATTGAATTCCAATTTAAATCAAATTATTCAAATTTCAATTCTTTATTAAGTTATTCAAAATATCTTTCATTTTTTTAAAACACCTTTTTAGACGTTTTTCACTTTAAACCCAAACATTTCCAAAACCATTTGGATTTAAAATTCAAATTCAAAAACCATTTTAAAAATCTGTGACTTAACTGATTTCTACGTGCAATCCATATTTCTGTGTGTATAGTGTGGTTTAGGGGTTTTACACAATGGTGCAACAACATCAATCACACCACAGATTCAATCATAACAATATCGATAAGCAGTATATCCTATAACGCTTATCTATATTCATAGGATCACAGATAGAAAAATATGAATGCATTATAAATAAATAAATTACATTCATCACAAAGCATCACACAACAGAGATGATAAAGCAATTCACAGCATTCAATAGAATACAACCATCCATACATAAGATTAATTAATCATTTGATTAATTTAAAACTAGATTAACTACTAATTCTGGTTGATTAACATTAATTAATTACAGTTTATGTTGATTAATTACCCTTTATTATTTGTTAATTAACCTCAATTTATAAATTAATTAATCCTTTAACTATTAGTTAATCATCCTTAATTAATGAATTAATTAACCTTTACTAATTAATTTTAAATCAAATTTGATTAACAAATTAATCGATCTTTAATCATTAGATAATTAACTCTTTATTTTAAATAATTAACCTTTAATTATTCAATTATCCTTTAATTAGTTATCTTTAATTAATTAATTAGCCCCTCAATTAGTCATCGTTAAATCATTAAATGATTATCCTTTTATTAATTGTGCCTAATTTATTATATTGATTGACTACTCCAAAATTTATCATCATTTCTTAATCCTCTTCATAAATTAATCAAATAATTCAATTTTAAACCTTTAAGTTCACCCATAATCAAAACATCGTTTTAAAATAAACCATTTATCCCTTTAAAGTTTTATTTAAATAATCTTTGAAAATTAAGTTATCATATGAACTAACTTAAAATCCTTAAGTTGATTCAACCCATTGTCTTTTTAATTAAATAAACTTGTGAATTTATTTTAAACAATCAGGCATTAAAACATTTTAACTTAATTTATAAAAGACTTCAACTTATTCTATAGCTAGTATAAATCTTTTATTGTTATTAACTAAGAAAGATTTAAAATTCGATTTTATTAAAGTTCAAAAAAACTGAAATACATTTTATCCAAGCCTGCTATTGAAATCCCGAGGGAAACTCACCTTTTTCCCAAGCTAGATTCAAAATATACCCGATACAAACTTTCTTTTTCTTTTTTTGAGTCAATCCACTTTTATTCTTTCTCTTTTAAATTTTGTTTTGGGTTTAATTTTCGAATCTGCTGCAAAACTCACTCACCTTTCCCCAAAACGAACTCGAACCAATATCGATATTTCCCAATGTCATCCCCGGGTAATCCTTTTCTTCCCTCCCCAATTCAACATCACCGGAAATGGTGATATCGCGTGCACTTGCACGAATAATCCGACCACCTGCGATCGATACTTCGATTATTGGCAGGTCACACATTCCCCTGGAGTCGACACAACCACTTGACCACCTATGAACTCCCCCGAAATGAATTCGAGCTAATGATTTCAACTTGGCACCTACTGTCCATCGAAAAAAATGCCTCCCATTCGCCAACCACGACCCCAGAAATGACGCGAGCCTAGCCGAAGCTTCGCCACACTTCGACGATCCACCTTCCCCCATCGCGATCGCCCAGAACATCATGTCAACGACGCAATATTCTCAAACCCAACGTCGACTAAATAAGGTCATTAAACCCTAAATCGATTCTTAATCCAACCGTGCTGCATAAAAAAAAATTCTTGCATTTTTCCCACGATCCCATACGTGCCAGCTTCGTTCACCCTGAATTTCATCGCCCACTACGACGTGGTTCACCGGAAACTGCTCAAAATGTAGTTACCGTTCATCATGAAATTTCACTTGAAATTCGAGCTTAAAAATCATGATTTTAATTTCAAAATTCATAGATTTTGCTAACAAACCAATATATATACTTGAAAACACGAATTTTTCAAGTCAAGATTTTTGTTAAAGTTTAAAATGTCACTGTTTTCCTCATTCTTGAAGTGAATTCACAATATAAAAGCTTGGATTTCTTTTTAACATGGATATTGTCCTATTTAAATCATCTTATGTTTAATAACTATAACTCAAATTCGTATAGATTGTGAGATATGAATTCTTGAAATAAATTTCTAGCCTGTAACCATGAGAACAGACATATATGCCTGTATACACATGATTTAGCTCTCCTATATATATATATATATATATATATATATATATATAGTATGTGAGTGAATTCAACAGCTAGGCAACATTCCATAACATCATAAATCAAAAACATCAAAACAAGGAAAAACAAAAACAAAGATAAGTAAGTTTGCTCACCTGTTTGCACAGGGCAGAGAGGCAGAATTTAAACCTGGAATTGGAAATTGGTTTTGATCCTTGAACAACAACTACTTAGCTTCGGTTGAAAGATCTATTGTTACTAAAACTAATGCTTTTGATTTTTTTTAGTTTTAATTCTCCTTTCCCAGATTTGAAGACTTTGAATCTGCTAATTGATTGAATATGTTGAATCTTTGCTTTACTGAGTTGAGTCTTTCTGGTTTTGGCCTTTCTTTTGCATAGCTTCAAGTTTTGATTTTTTTTTTCTTTCTGATTTGTTTCTTAGTTTTGCGTTTGATTTTCTGGCTTATGCGTTCCAGATTTGAAACCTGAGAAAACATGCATTGTTTTCTTCTAATAAACTTCTATTAAATTTTATAAAAATAAATTGCCACTTGTATCATATATTTACACTTGTTAATACTAAGTTATATTAATCTAACACTTGTAATACTACTTGTCTCCTTATTTTACAAATGTCCAATGTTATTTAATATAGTGTTTAAACCCTTAACTTAAGTAAATTTATAATTTAATTTAAACCTTACTTAATCTTAGTTTATAAATTTACAAGCTAATTTTAAGTATGTATGCTTTCTTATTTATTTTCAAAAATATAATTTCAATTACTTACATGTTTTTCACATCAAAATGCACATTTACAAAAATTAAGAACCAAGATTGGTTTCGAATATATAGAAATTTTAAATTTATGTTTAGACATTCTTTTTTAAATTTATTTACAAATCATGTTTTTAGCCCTTATTTGATTTCAATTTATAAAACATATTCATCTATGTTATATCTACAAATATATGTTATGTAGTTTTAAATCTTATACTTTAAAAAAAATTCATATCAAAGCCTGAATATTTATGTACATATAAAACTAACTATTAAATCTTGTTTATATTTTACAACCCAGTTTTAATTTATGTATTAATTTTCAAAAGATATATACCTATACATGTAAGTTTTAAAGCCTTTATTTGAAATTATATAATTTATAAAGGAAAATGAATTGAAAACAATTTATAAATAATCATATATATATAATTCTTAATCAATAAAGCTTTTTAAATCTAATTTATTTATTATATCATATATTCATATACACATATTAAAATTAGAAAACAAATTTTATTTCCAATATAACTATTAAATTTTCAAATTAAAATTTCTATTTACAATACATACCCTATTTAACTTTGAAATATCACATTGATTTACATCTATTTACATATACAAAAATACATTCTTATTTTTTGGAAATTCTCAATTTAATTCACAATTAGATTTATAATTAATATATTATTAAAAATATTTATTTTTTTAGTTTTAAATCTCATAATCAATTTAAAATAAAATTTTATATACATATATCTGGTTAAATTTGGAAAAATTCTTATTTATTTAAAATTTGATTCCAAAAATTAAATTAATTATCAAATTATTTTAACTAAATTTTCAGGGATGTTACATGAATTGTTTTAAACTTTAAAACAACTTGGCCTTCAAAGATACGCTTTGGATTTCGATGAGACCAGGATCGGGTTTTCAAATTTGGATATCTGAAAACCACATCGATCCAAATTAACGATAGGTCGTGAATCTCAAGTGAAGAGTGAAGACTCGAGGTGTAAGGACTATATGTCGTTAAAACTCTGAGGGTGATTCCAATACGAGTTTAACGGGGTAGTACTTTCAGATTCAAAATGAAGATTCAGAGTGCAAGGGTTATCATCGTTAACTCTGAGGGTGATTACAAAATGAGTGTAACGAGATAAATGCCTTTGGTTTCGTTCGAACTCGGAACGAACTTGTATGGATTGAATGCTTTCGGAACATCGTCAGGTGGACGATGAGCATTCTAAGATAGATGTGTTCTATAAAGGTAATCGTAGTCTCAAGCCTCATCAACCGGGAATGGTAAATAGGGAAGGTGCAGCAAGGCTAAGTGGGTCATGCCCAAGTAGGATGAGATTTTCCTCTGTCTAGAGGTCCATTTTTATTCGGCTTAGTGGGCAGTTGGATATGCGCACCAACTGTGGGGTTGTCTTGTTCGGAACTGTCCAGTAAGGGATGGTTTCGGCCTTGTGTTGCGGGGGATTGGGAGTAATCCTCAGTACGTTGATCTAGGCCACGTACTATGACGGGCGGTACCCCTTCCATTGTATAGAATCCTAAATCCAATATTGCCAACGATTTTGATTGTATTACCCACTTTTGTGGCTAGTAGCTGGAATTTAATCATGCAACAATTTCGGCTATTTTTTATTTACTTGAAAACCCTAGACCTATTATAATATCACTGGATTTCCTATCAAATGTTTTGGTTAGTGTAAGGTAAAATCTTTTCCATGTTTATGTGTATGAAGTCTTACATGATACCTTTTCTTTTCAAAGTATTTTCAAAGTTAAGCAACCTTAACCTGTTACTCACACCAGACCCATGTCTGACCCGGAGTTTATTTTCTGTTTTTCTTAAACTCTTGGGTACTCAAATTTTTACGAGTAGCCAAGGGATTCAGGTTAGCTTTGATAAATTGTGGAGGAGCAATGGAGCAGGAGGCTTCAGCGTTGTAGATATATAGTGTTCTGCGGTGTTTGATTTCCCTAAGTGGTTTCCTTGTATTGTATAGAGTTGTAATAACTAGACAGGTGTTTATAACTGTCTAGAATGTGTTGTATTATCTGTATAACTCTAATAGATGATTGTATACTACGGAATACTTATATTGTTAATATAATTTATTCGTTCCGCTGTTGAGATTCTGATGTTGTTTCTTATTTCTTCTCTTTCTTTCTCTTTTCTATCCCTTTCTTTTTTATTAATGATGCATCTTTCTGTGGAATGAATGGCGGGTCGTTACAGTGGTATCAGAGCGCTAGGTTGAGTGAATGCCTAGGCTTAGGAGTGATTTCTTCTTGAGAGAGCGTATTTGTAATTTTGATATATATATATATATATGTATTCATTTATTTATACCTATCTGTTGGGTTACCTGTTCGGGTTTTCCAATATAAGTTATAAAGGTAGATGGGGTAGTGGTGTGTATAATGCGACTACCATTGGTTGGAGTTTGAATGTTTGAGGTTGGAAGTATGTCTATCGAGACTGTAGACCTAATACTGTCTCGAGTAAGTTGTGTAGTGGTGTAAGGATTTCACCAATCTCTGAAGGAAACCTGTTAAGGTTCAGAGTCTATCTTTGAAGTTGGATGAGTAGAGTTTGGATTTGTCGGCTGAGTAGAAGCGAGTAATGGTATCTTGATAACCTCAGGAAGTAGCAGCTGTGTGATGAGATGCAGTGATTATGGATGTGACTGAAGATATTTCTTTGGAACAAATTTTAGGAAGTGTGTCTGGTTCAGTGTTGTGGCTGAGTTCAGCAGGGTGTTTTTCTGTTTGGTTTGAGGTCCGAGTTTCTCGAAGAGCTTTGGATTAGGAAGTTTTTTGGCATCTGTGTCAGCAATGCAGCTCGGAGTGTTCTGTGGTGGCAGGAAGTTTTCTGCCTGAGTAGTTTTTCTGGAGGTGGAGTTCAGAAGCAGCAGATTGGATCCATTTATTCGATGGATTGGTTAGACCAGCGTAAGCTGTTCTATTTGGTAAAGAGATAACAATTTCTTTAGAAATTTATCTGGGTTGATCGCAAAAGTGACTTGCGATAGTTGAGTGTTCTCTTGGGTTATCAGAGTTTTTCCGGATGTCTTCAGAATAGTCAGAGGCTGTTCGCATCTGGAGTTTGAGTTTTCGTATCGACTAGGATTCCAGGAATGATTCCGGTGGTTCAGTTTAGTCGAAGGATGATTTTTAGAGATTGAATTGGTGTAGCAGCTCAGGGTTTTGGAGGAACTTCTGAGTATTTCTTTATGGATCTGTTGAACTATTTTTTGGGATGTGTTGTCTAGTTTGTGCTCGTGTTCTTCATCAGCATTTCTTGTACTTCGGATCAGAGTTGTGCAGTGGAAGCAGTTTGGAAGAGCATCTGTGTTGTCTTCTCTCAAGATAGGAGAAGTTTGTTTTCTTCTAAAGATTGTAAGTAGAGTTTGTGTTCTTGGTTTTGGTTGATCTTGAGGAGATCAAATGGGTTGTTTTTGGTTCTGTTTGTTTCTAGAGGCATCAGCAAGGGTTGAGCTGATCAGGAAGGATGTTAGTAGCCCAAGTTTGTCCGAAGATATTTGTGGATAAGAGACGAAAGAAATTTGGATTGTGGAGTCGAAGATTTGATTTTGGGATAAAGTTTTCTCCAATCAAAGGAACTATAAGTTTTGGGTAAGTTTGGGGAGCTAGCTCCGAGATGTTTTGGATCTTTTTTGTGTTCTTGTGAGGACAAGTGTTTAGTTTTCAGGATTGAACTGCCAGTGTGGATAACTGGGATTCGATGTATTTCACGTATCTCTAAGGGAGTACGTTATGGTCTACCTCTGGTTGTGGAACCAGCAATTCAGGAGGTTTGGTTATTGAGTCAGACTTGTCTATAGTTTGATATCCTGTTTAGTTTTGTAGATCTAGATGAGTAGGAGCTCTGTAGTTTCATAGTTTGATTGTTTGGATTCTGTAGAGCGAGTATCCCGGTATTTATACTTGGGAAACTCGAGGAAATTCTATCCAGAATTTTGTCTACATAGTTAGATTGTTTGATTTGATGAATTGGTTGCTATGGTTGTTAGCATATGATAATATATGCTTGTGTTTAGAAATTAAATCTTTAATGAGATTATTAAATTACATTTGTTTTAAATTTCGAGGATGAAATTCTTTTAAGGGGGAAGGAATGTGATATCCCGGAATTTTGGCATTATCAATTTAATAATCTGTATTAAATTTTAAATTGATTTGATAATCTTTGTAATAAAATTTGAATTTAATTTAATAATCTAATTGAATAAATATTTAATTGATAGATTTTATCTTTAAAAGCTAATAAATTGTTCTCTATTTATAGTGTATACAGAAAATGTATATATTGTAAATAGATAAGCCTTGTTTTAAATTTAATAAATAAATAAATCTTGTTTTCTAATATATATCTTGGTAAATTGGGAATTATGATTTATTTAAAGTTAAACTTTTTAAAGCTATTTTATAAATAACTATATGTCTTAAATACTTAAGAAAAGTATTATTTTGAAAATATCTTTAATTTAGATTTTTAAAAAGATTTGCAAATAATTTGTTTAACATTTTTAAAAAATATTATTTAATAAACATAATTTGTAAATTAGCAATGAAAGTTTAAAATTAATATATGAAACATCAATTCATTTAAATAATAAGTAATTTAAAATTTCCTTTATAAATTATATTGAATTGTCAAGTGTGTTATTTTCAAATAATAAATATATGTATTATTTTTATATATAAATATAATTGGTTTTATTCTTTAAAAATTATCTATACATATATAACTAAGTATTAAAAACTAATTAATTAAGTTAAAAGCTATTATTAACACTTAATAATAAATACTAATTACTCTTAGGACAAGTGTAGTTAAATTATGTAACTAATGTAACAAATGTAAACTAATAATCATCTTAAGATGACATATGTAAAGATTTAATACAAGTGTCAATTTATTTTAGTTTTTCTTTTATTTTAATAAAATATAATTTCAGCCTTTATAAATATATATGTTTTCTTATCTTCTTCTCTTTTTCTATTTTCATTTTCAAAAGCAAATTTGAATCAATACTTTATAAAACCAGAAACAAGAGCAAAGCTTGAAATTTCATCTTCATTATTAAAGATTGAAACATTAAAACCTGTAATCCACTTCCAATATCAAGCCTGCTTACCACTTTCATATTTCCAGAAACAATAACTTGTCGTCATCTTCAAAATCATTTCCCCTATAACACATTATCAAATCAGTAATCATTTTCCAGATCCTCTGATCAAATAAGCAAATCTAATTCTGTTCTAAAGCAACTGCAAATTTCAAACCTGTAAATACATTTTCAAATCTGTTTTAAAGCCTGCATCTTTAAATCATGGCAACTACATCTTTTAAATAAGCAGACAATCCAGTTTCAAAACCAAAGCATGCATGTAGTTTTCATATTAGGAGCATTTCAGTTTAAAAGAGTGCAAAGTTTTAAAGAAAAGGGAATCCAGTTTTCAAGAAGCTTTTCAAATCAAATTGGAAGCTCTGCCTTCATTTTTATCTGGTGAGTAACATTCCTTTAAAAGCTTAAACAATTGAATGATTTGGTTGCATGCTAGTTGTTTGAAATAAATATGTTTGTGTGTGTATATTGTTGAATTTCTTATGTATGATGTATGCATGTTTGTGGATATCTGTAAGACCCCTCCGTTCCAGTTTTAGTTTCTTGTTTGATTTAAATTCAAAGTCTCTTGATTTTGACTTAGTTAAAACTTAAGATTTAAGTCATACTTGTTTGTTTCTCCACAAACTTTAGATCAGAATTTTGCTTAAGTTAAATAATAGCGAAATGTCTCTGAAAACTTAAAATAACTGAGCAAATTTGAATATAAGTGAAATTCAAACATGTTGATTTAATGTTTCAGGGTTAGAATCTGAAACATTATTCAAAATTTTGATTTTTAAAACTAAATTCACAATTTTTAGAATTAGAATGAGGATGCAGTTCCAGTTGATCAGGAAATAGGAAAGTTGGGGATTTCTGGTGATCTCTGTGATTTTGGATGTTGTAATCTTCAGTGTTGATGGGGGAGTGAGCATAGATTAAAGGAAAAATGCCAGGAAGATTAATCAAATCATTTTGGAGTAGCGCGAGTTGATTTGAATTTGTAACCCTAGTTTTTAACTAGGTTGGTTGATTGGGTCGGCACGGCCTGTAGGAGCGATTGAGTTCAACAAGATTTTGGGGAACGATAGCATGGTAGTTGATGAGACTGTTGCCGGTGTTGTAGAGTTACTGGTGGTCGGAGGGTTGTGGACGAGGCGATGATAGGTTTTGGTGATGGTTGTTCTTTTCTGTTCCAGGTTTTGAACTCAAATTCAAATTCGAGTTGTGGAGAGCGATATGATGATCGGGGTAGAGTGAGGAGTTGTTCGTCGATGAGGGAAGATCATCGAATTTGGTCGAAATCGATCATGATCATTGTGCAGGTGCACGGTGCTTATTTGTGGATGCTGTTTGTTTTTGAATTGAGCAGAAGATTGAACTCGAGTTTTACTCGTGTTTTTGGGTAGTTTGCTCAAAGTAAGTAGATGGTTGCTCGAAGTTTTTAGCTTGCGGACTAGAAGCAAAGCCGCATTGGCTCGGGTTGTGATTTGATGACAGGTTGCAAACCTGTTTCAGTTTTAAAATTTTAAACTGAAATTTAAATCGTAAAGCAATAATTTAAAACAAAGTTTAAACCTAATTCTAAATCTGGAATTCGAGTTTATTTTGGCATCTCACATTTAAAAAATAAATAAAAAATAAAGTTTTTTTTTAAATTTAAATTGTTAAACTACTTTAAAAATGTTTAAGTAGTTTGATTTTAAAAAAAATATAAAATGTAAGTATAGTTTTGAAATCTAAAGATTAATCTGGATTCAAATTTAAATACGTATTCCGGTTTTGAAATGAAGGAAAGTTTTTAAATTTAAAATAATTTAAACAATTTTGAATGTTTAAAGTGTAATTTAAATTGATTTGAATTTAAAAATGAATTTGGTTTTAAATTCTTTTAAACTTCTTTATCAAAAGAGTATTTCTTTAACTTGTGAAATGAAAAGGTTTTAGAAATGTGTTTTAAACCTTGTTAAAGATAATTTGTATTCAGTTTAAATCTTTAAATTTAAAATGAAATTTGAAAGTAAATTTAAAGAAAATTGTTTAAATGCTTTGTTTAAGTAAGAAATGTTTTATCTTAAAGTTAAATAGAATTTAATGATTTGTATTCATTAAATTATTAAGTTAATTGAAATGGATAATTAATTTAAATTAATTAATGTCTTGGATTAATTAAGTAATTAAAGGTTTAAATTAATTAATTAAGATTAATTAATTAAGTAATAATTAATTTGTAATTAAGAATTATTAATTAGAATATTAATTAATAATTATAGATTAATTAATCAAGTAATTATGAATTAATTAAGTTACAGCTAACACTTAATTAATTAAACGATTAAAGGTTAATTAATTGGTTATTAAAGATTAATTAATTTGAAATTTAATAATGATTAATGTAAGTTTAATTACTTAAGAAAAGTAATTAAAGGATTGTTAATAGTTAAGGATGGTCATTAACTTAAGATTATTTAACAATTAATTAATGTGATTATTTTAATAATTAATTAGATTAATTAATTAAATGATAATCATTTATGAAATTGTTTAAGTGTAATTACTTAATGGAAGTAATTAAGGAATTAATTAATGTAATTAATGGATTTTAATGTAATTAGTTTAAATTAATTAATTAAATTTAATAAATTTTGATCACTTAATGATTTGATAATGATTACTTAATGTAATTAATTACTTAGTGAAGTAATTAATGATAATTACTGGAGGTAATTAGTGGAAGATGATTTAAAATGGAAGTAATTTGAGTATAATTACTTGGGGTAATTAATCAAGGGATTAATTAAAGAAATCAATTAAGGAGTAATTAATTTATTTAATGGAATTAAGGATAATTAATTACTGAATGTGATTAATCAAAGGTGATTAATAATTATGGTTTAATTAAGATTAATTTCTTAATGTAATTTATTTAAATAAGTAATTAATTTAAATTTAATTAAGGATCATTAATTTATATAATTAATGATGTAATTAAGATTTGATTAATTGAGATTAATTAATCAATGATAAGTGATTAAGGGTAATTAATTAATATAATTACTTAAGGATTAATGTAATTAATATAATTAATTAATGAATAAAGTAATTAAAGGTTAATTACTGTTTTTGGTTAAGAGTAATTAATTTGTGAAATTAATTAAAGGATAATTACTTGAATGAATTAAAGAATAATTAATCAAGGGTGATTAATTATGGTGGATAATTAGAGAATAATTAATTAATTAATTTGTAATTAATTAATGGATATGTAAGCAAGATTTATGTTGATGTAAGTAATTAATTTAAATCACTTTAAATTAATTAGAAATGGAAGTAATTAATTTAATTCATTTTAAATTAATTATAGATAGTGTGATTATAGATCATTGCTTTTGTATGGATGGATGATATTGTTTGCCTTGAATGGTTTGAAATCTCAGATATGAGATAAGTAATGCTGTGTGATATGGATGCTTTGGATTACATTGTGATGATAATATGGATTATCTTTTGATAATGATAATATGGATTATCTGTCGTGATGCAAATGTTGATTATCTATTGTGCTATGTGAATTATCTATCTGTGTGTATATAGATAATGAAATTGAATTGTTTTAAACTTTAAAACAACTTGGCCTTAAAAGATACGCTTTGGATTTCGATGAGACCAGGATCCGGTTTCCAGATTTGGATATCCGAAAACCACATCGATCCAAATTAACGATAGGTCGTGAATCTCAAGTGAAGAGTGAAGACTCGAGGTGTAAGGAGTATTCGTCGTTAAAACTCTGAGGGTGATTCCAATACGAGTTTAACGGGGTAGTACTTTCATATTCAAGATGGAGATTCAGAGTGCAAGGGTTATCATCGTTAACTCTGAGGGTGAATCCAAAATGAGTGTAAGGAGATAATGCCTTCGGTTTCGTTCGAACCCGGAACGAACTTGTATGGATTGAATGCTTTCAGAACATCGTCAGGTGGACGATGAGAATTCTAAGATAGATGTGTTCTATAGAGGTAATCGTAGCCTCAAGCCTCATCAACCGAGAATGGCTAAAACAAGGGAGGTACATCAAGGCTAAGTGGGTCATGCCTAAGTAGGACGATATTTTCCCCTGTCTAGAGGTCCCATTTTATTCGGCTCAGTGCGCAGTTGGATATGCGCACCAACTGCAGGGTTGTCTTGTTCGGGACTGTCCAGTAAGGGATGGTTCCGGCCTTGTGTTGCAGGGGATTGGGAGTAATCCTCGGTACGTTGATCTAGGCCACGTACTGTGACGGGCGGTACCCCAGTAGCCCTGCCATTATATGGAATGCTAAATCCAATAAGTGCCAACGGTTTTGATTGTATTACCCACTTTTGTGGCTAGTAGCTGGAATTTAATCATGTAACAATTTCGGATATTTTTTATTTGCTTGAAAACCCTAGTCCTATTATAATATCACTGGATTTCCTATCAAATGTTTTGGTTAGCGTAAGGTAAAAACTTTTCCATGTTTATGTGTGGTAAGTCTTACGTGATACCTTTTCTTTTCAAAAGATTTTCAAAGTTAAGCAACCTTAACCTATTACTCACATCAGACTCATGTCTGACCCGGAGTTTATTTTCTATTTTTCTTAAACTCTTGGGTACTCAAATTTTTACGAGTAGCCAAGGGATTCTGGTTAGCTTTGACGAATTGTGGAGGAGCAATGGAGCAGGAGGCTTCAGCATTGTAGATATATAGTGTTCCATAGTGTTTGATTTCTCTGAGTGGTTTCCTTGTATTGTATAGAGTTGTAATAACTAGACAGGTGTTTATAACTATCTAGAATGTGTTATATTATCTATGTAACTCTGATAAATGATTGTGTACTATGTAATACTTATATTGTTAATATAATTTATTCGTTCCGCTGTTGAGATTCTGATGTTGTTTCTTATTTCTTCTCTTTCTTTCTCTTTTCTATCTCTTTCTTTCTTATTAATGATGCGTCATTTTGTGGAATGAATAGCGGGTCATTACATTGAATTTTAGACTTAAATTGGATTTTAAATTCAAAGGTGAGTGTTTAACCCACTCACAACTTCTAAAACTTCTTATGTTTTTTAAATTAAATTTATGATGTGATTAGAAATTTATGTAAGGCTATTTGGTATATTTAAATCATCGTCATAGTTAATTTGAATTTATTTGAAATAAATCGTTATTTAAATTATTATTGAATTTAAATTTTCAGTTAATTACCTGTTATTGATTTTCAATTATCTATTGATATTTATTGATTGATTTGGATGATGATTGTGATGGATAATTGAATGTTGATATTGGACGAATGGATGTGGCATTTTATATCGTTATAATACTGCAAGTTCTCTATGGGTTGAAATAATACATACCTGAACAGTCTTATAGATAGGGGAAATCGTTATAGTTGAAATGATAAACCCGAACAGTTTTCATTGATTTGAAGATGTTGATTTTGGTGGTTTAAATGATATATATATATATATATATATATATATATATATATATTCGTACAAACTCTTGAATTTGGATTACGTATTGGAATTGAATTATTTAAAAGGTTTAAGTTAAACTTCGGAGTTGTTTTAGTTAAATGATTAAGATTGGTATTTCAAATCATTTGAAAGCTTTTACATAATTATATTCATGTTGTACACTTGATACGAGATGAAAACCCTGTAACATCTGTGAAACCATTGCACTAATATTTCTATTTGATTTATTTTGATTTGACTTACATAAGATCTTTTAGTTCTGACTCGAGTGTTTGTCTTTTCATTACGCTTGGGTCAGTCTGAACTTTTCTATGTATTGAAGTCTATTTTTTAGAGGACGAAGGCGAAGTTCAACATATTATTGCTATTTATTGTTCCACCACATTCCATGTTCCGCTACATTATTTATTTATTTATGATGGATGTATAACTTTGATTTGAATTTGTAAAAGTGTAATCAAATGTTATTTGTAAAATAGCTTCATGAACTGTTTATTTGATTATTACATTTTGTCATTCCGATGCAAGATTCTATATTTTAGTTTTCCTTCTTTTCTTTATTTTCTTATTTACCCCATTAACAATCCTCCCTTTTGAATGGCTTGAATTAGACATGTGTGGTTTATTCTTGATTTAAACCGTCTAAAAAGGTGTGTCGTTACAGTTGGTATTAGAGCTTTGGTTTAGACATACCTTAGCTTGTTGGAGTTAACTCATTAGAGTTAGGGTAGTAATACCCTAGAATGAGTTGTTTGAGTGTATATACGAGAGCGCATATTTGTTGTGTTATAAAAATGGTTTGTATAAGTTTTGAAATGAAATTATTTTTCCTAATATTATATGATATATATAAAGGAATAAGTTTTTATAACTAATATAGTTATTTGTAATGTGTTTGATTTATGAAATGGTAATATTTAGTTATTATCATTTATTGTTGATTAGTTGAGTTTTTTGTCAGTTTATAAGCATTGGCTAATTAGTGTTGATTTAATCTATGGACTAAACACTAGTTTAGTAATGGTGTATTAAAGAGAATAAAATGAATAGTTAGGATATTTGGTTATGAAATTGAAATGTTTGGTTATGAATATTATTGTTTGTTGAGTGGTAGTTTCAGCTATTGAGATAAATGGAATATCTTGATATTTTAGATAATCGAAACCTTTTGAATTAATATATGAGTTGAAACTTAGAAATTTTATTGAATTATACAGTTGAATTCGATAACCTTAATTTAAAAGCAAGTGAAATAAGGTTTAATTTCTTATATCTATGTTTAGTAAATGAATAGAATTATGGTATATATTCTTGGCATGTAATGCAATAATATACAAGTGTGAACTTTAATACTTGGGATGTTTGAACTAAAGTTGTGATTAAAGAAATGTTGTAAATGAGATTAAATTGGAAAAATATTTTTATAAACTTAATTAACATTTATGAAATGTGTCATAAATAAATTGAAAGGTAAAGGTAAAACTAAATAGGTTAAGCAAATATAAATTAAAAGTGAAATGATTATAAATAAAGCCATGACTTGTAAATCATTATGAAATAAATGGATGTTGCAATAAATAGTTGTAATTAAAGTTGTGATAACTTTAAGCTCGAATAATGTTTTATAAAATAATTAAGATTTTATAAATTGGTTATAAACTTAATAAAATTCCTTATGAAATGATATGCAAATAAATGTAGTATTAAATGAGAAATATTACATGTGAAATGAATGTAATTTCAATTGAAGAGAAATAAAAGCAATATTATAAGACTGAATATAGTAATGCTTTATATTAAATGAAGAAATTCTGTAAAATAAATATTAAAGTATGAAGTTATATTTGTGTTAATCAATGAGATTAAAAATGAATTTAATTGAAATCTAATTGTGATGAAACAAATTGGAATAATTAGATAAGTTGTAAGTATATCATTTTATTCACAAAATTAATTTGATCTGGATTTGAGTATATAAGTTCGAGGTGAATTACACCATTTCGTGTTAGGATTTTTCATTCGATTCTTGATGGCAAATATTTGATATGGATTTTTGTTTAATTCTAGAATTCTGTAACGACCCGCTATTTTGGTCCATTCAAATCGACAATAAAACCATACATATCCGACTTGAATAATTCAAAATACCGAATTGTTAATTAAAATTTGGAAAAACATAAAATATACAGTAAATAAATCAATCATAGATCACAGAGTAATATAATGCAGCATAGTAGATAAAGAATAGTAGTTCATGAAGCTACTATATACATCAAAGTTAGAAAAATACAACCGAATAGTTCAAATGCAATGAAGTCTCCAATGCAACATATGACTTCTCTGAACCAATCAACTGGAAAGGCTGGAATCTGAATCGATAGTTGGATTTCCAAATGATGCTCTGTACTCTAAAGGTGAGTCTCAAATGCTGTATCACTCAGTCTGACCCGAGCGTAAAGCAAAACACTCGAGTCAGGATCAACATTCTTATATCAATAAATCCAACTCAACTGAAATATCAACTGAAATACAAATAACTTAAAGGATGTTTGGGATAACCATCCTCTAAGGGTCCATGGAACTTTCTACAAGGTAGAAATGTACACTATAACACCGTGGTCATTTCAGCTTAATTTATACTTCAAAACCAAATATCATTTCACTTCAAATATCTCTATATTTCCCAAAATAGTATTTATATATATTAAATAATTTATACAATAAAGTATTTTCAATTTCCTCAACTTAACAAATCGTTCCAACATCAACCCGACCTTCCCATTCAAATTAAATTCAATCTCAATTTATCAATTTAAATTCAACTCAATTTCTAAAATAACAACTTAAATTTTATCGATCTCAAATTCGGATTTGTAATCACAAATACCCTTTTATATTTCCATATATTTCAAAACTTTAAGTATTCAACGTTTCATCTAAATTTTCATTCAATTTAGTTTTCTAAATAATAAATTCAAATTTAGTTCAACCTAAATTTTCATTTTAATTCAATTTAGTTGCTAAATACCAAATTCAACTATGTTGATTTCAAATACAGAACCAATCTCAACATAAACCATTTAAATTCCAATATAGTTCAAGGCTTTAATATTTAAATGTTCTATATAACAGTTTCACATTGATCTCGATTTAACCTCATTATTACTTAGTCTTGAAATACTTCCTTATTAGATTCAATATCATTTAAGTAACCTTAAATTACATTTTACTCAATATTTTCTTTAATTTATTTAAACGTGAAATATTCATTAAATAACTTAAATCAAAAATCCAGTTATAAAATCATTCCCTTTAAATTTCCCATTCAAAAATTTCAAATCGATTTAATTAAGTAAATCCTTATTTAAATACCATTTTTATAAACCCAAATTTATCTTCCAATCTTAATTATTCAATTTATTACAAGAGAATCTATTTGAAATATAGATTTACATAAATACTTAACCATATTATATGTATTAAATCAATCTAATTTAAATCAAATATTACTACTAAATCTATATATACAATTTTCATTTATATAATATCTTAAGAATCAAATATATTAAACCATATATTTCTTTCCAAAATTATAGAAATTATTTTCAAAATATTTATATGGACCAACGGTGTCTATATATATTTCATCGTATAGTCAAGTGCTACGGATATTCATCATTTCAGTTCATATACTAAATATATATGGGTGGATATCATTTCAACCCGTAATCCCAAATTCAATTAAATGAAAATGCTTGGGTTTATCATTTCAATCCATAATGATTTTCTCCTATTCTAAAGTCTGTTCGGGTATGTATCATTTCAACCCATAGTGATTTCTAAACTAAAGGGAACTTACAGAGTGATAACAGAAAATACAATAAAATAACAGGCATATATCATCAATAACAATATAATATAAACAATAGGATATGGTGTCCTATCCCGCAGGTGAACAGTTACAGATAATAGCATATATAACAAATTTAAATAACTACAGCAGCATATTTCAATTTTCGTTTCAATTGAAATCAAATTTAATGAATAAATAAATGTTAATCGTGAGTGATTGCTCACCTTTCGAGGCTAGAGAATATAGAAGGAGACACGGATACGCACACTGATATAGACACTGAAATTAAATTTCAAATCCAAGCAAAGAAAATTCGGAACGAATTCAACGATCAAAGTTGATTGGCTCGAATTGATGAAACGGATCAGATCAAAACTGGAACGATGAAGATAAATGGTATAAGCGAACTTTTATAACCACCTATAACTATATATACATATATGAAATTTATATTCTAAGTTCAAACATCATAAATTTAATTTACATGTTTTTCAAACATATAAATAAATAAATCAAGCTTACATTTTTTTTAAATCAACATATACTTAAAAAAAAAATATACTAACATCTTTATACCAAACTTATATAACTAGTATATATATTCTCAAACATATAAAATAAATGTTTAAATATGAATACCTAAAAGAAAACTTTTTTATATATATAACTATTTCTATATATATTAAATATTATATATATAATTTAAATCCATCCATATTTTCACATTCAATAACATATTATATTCAACCTATATAAATTTCCAAATTATATATGTGTATTAAAATAATTTATAAAGTAGAGTATTTATAGAATCATCTTAAATCCGAAATAGTATAAATATAATACTGTACATAGCCTATATCAACAAAAAAGAACAAAAGTTGACTATTGTTTCTAAAATATGAGCATAAACACAGACTGCTCATGTATAAACTGAACTAACTCTTATATAACCAGAAACATATTATAGTTATAAATATACATATATATTCATACGTGCTTAAAAAATTTCAAAACGTCAATAAAACTAACCACTGACTCACAACATCCTATACAACCAGTTGTATAACAAATATATGATATATACTCATCTTAAAATAGTAAAATATAGAATGACAAAACAAAGCAGCCTGGATATAATTTATATGTGACGCACCAGATGTTCAAAATACAGCTATCTTAAACTCATATAATATAAACTTTACATATATAATAACTTGTATTAACATATATCATAAAATTTTATATAAACCTTATAGTATATATATAACTTACTTTATATACTAAATAGAACCTATGCAAGTTAAAATATGTAAGCTAATATAGGCTGCGGCCGTTTTTTAAAAAAAAAATCAAAATACATTATATACTTAAACAACAATAAATTATGTACACGGTACATATTAAAAATTAACTTAGTCTTACTATACATATCATATAATAATAATATATATATAAAACAAAAACGATCTATATAAACAGACATAGTGAAGAATAACATATCAAACTTATGTAAACTTTATATATACACAAAATGTCATTTCTACTAACATATGTACACTGTCAAACTCATATATTACTAACATTTACATTGGAAAACTGACATAAATCATTTGTACCAAAAATCCTTTTTTTTCATAACATATTTTATAAACATAACATACCAAGCTGTTAACAAAACATATTTTGTATAAATATATACTCTGCCAAAATATATAATAATACTATAAAAGCTATATATTTTATATGCAGAAACCATATAGCCTGCATATACCTAACACAAACAACTAATATATGTAATAATTTGTACAACATAAACTTATCCAAATATGCAGAAATCATATATACATACCGAAAAATAAATATGTGTTATGAAATCTATTTCAAACTTACAAATAAAAACTTAAAATAACCAAGCAGATTATATATATACGCTCTAGAACCAACTCACCGGGATACTTGAAATCTTGTATAAAGTAAAATATACATATAAATCTATGTTTTAACAAACCTTTCGTATGCTTGAATATACATAAAGCTGCAAGTATAAGAAATAGATATAATATATAAAGAAATACTAACATATAAAGAATGAAAGAAGAGAGGAAACGGTTGTGGGTAATCGAGCATGCGGTGAACGCGTGGAGCAAAGAGGAATGAGGGGAACATTTTTTTCCAGAGAATGAAAAGAAGAGGGAGAGATATGCTTATCATGGGCAATATATATATGCGTTGTTCTTATATATATTTTCATATAGTTAGTACAAGATACGCTAAATTTATACAAAAAGTAACGTATTTAAATTTATATGTTACTTATTTATTCTCTACCTATTAATTTATACGTTACTTATTTATTCTCTACCTATTTATTTATACGTTACTTATTTATTCTCTACCTATTAATTTATACTATTTATTCTTTACCTATTAATTTATACTATTTATTCTCTACTTATTAATTTATACGTTTTATTCTCTACCTATTAATTTATACGTTTTATTCTCTACCTATTAATTTATACGTTACTTATTTATTCTCTACCTATTAATTTATACTATTTATTCTCTACCTATTAATTTATACTATTTATTCTCTACCTATTAATTTATACTTTACTTATTTATTCTCTACCTATTAATTTATACTATTTATTCTCTACCTATTAATTTATACGTTTTATTCTCTACCTATTAATTTCTACTATTTATTCTCTACCTATTAATTTATATGTTACTTCTTTATTCTCTACCTATTAATTTATTAAAAATTATTAAAAAAAATTTGGGTCGTTACACTCTCCCCTACTCAAAACTTTTCGTCCCCGAAAAGGAAGGAGGTAGAAGAATAGAACAACTAGAAATAAAAGTAGATTGAAAGACAGGGGTAAATAATTGATTTAACTATATAAATTTTACTTGAGATATTCATACTTTTCAAACCCATTTGTAAAACTTCTTGCTTCCTTTATAAATACCATTTATATGTTTAAAATAACACCTTTATAAGTATTGAAAACAATTATTTACATTATTAGTTATATTTAAAGAAGCTATTTGAAAACATTAAATCCATAACTCATGAAATTTTTAATTTATCTCAATATACTTTTCAAATATTATCAATAAGTTAATAATCATTTTCTTTAAATATGTTTCATTTAACTAATAACTTCCAAAATATTTATACCACTAAAATTTTCTATTAACCAATGTAGTATACATATAAGCAATATTTTAAAGATTATATTCAAAAAGGAAAGGAAGGTAGATTCTGGAAATGGAATATAGGTGAACAACTAAAGCTGAGAAGATAAGGTAGATTCAAAAAATAGAATCGGGCACAAATCGTAAATTTCAAACCATAAGAGTTTCAATCTCAAATATTAACACAAAATTTCTTTGTTGGGAAAAATACTTTTATAATAAATACCTTTATAATAATACTTTTATAATAAAATACTATTATATCGAAATATATTTTCCTTTCGAAAATACTTTTATAACTCGATGTTTTAACAAGTTTATCCTCGTTCTTGCAGACTCTGGCCATGCGTTGATCAGGCGCAAAGCTAGAATTCTTCAAGTACTTAGTAGACTTGTTTCAACACCTAGTGAAAATACTTGAAAAACCTTTAAAACAGATATGAAAAGTACAATCCAAATAAAACAACCAAACCAAAACCTTTATCCGACCATGGTTCGCAGATACACAATGGTTACGCCTGGATCCCCCATGAAACAATCCGTATCCGTAAGCTTTCTCGGCCCTGCGAGTTACGCCATGATGACTAGTAGAGTGCAAGATACACAATGATAGCGCCTGGGTCCCCCAGGAAACAATCTGTACCCCTAGGCTGTCTCAACCAGGCAGTTTCGCTACTATTCGCGACCAACACAGATTGCAGGATACACAATGGTTACGCTTGGATCCCACAGGAAACAATCCGTACCCCTAGGCCAGACTCAGCCAGGCAATTGCGCTATGCAGTCGCGAGAGAAAAAAACCATGGGTTACGCCACGGTGGGAACACTCGAGTATTACATCCGAAAAACAAAAAATCAGAGAGAATAATATCGATAGAATGAATCCACGATGTGGCCACAAAGCGGATATCAAGCAGAAGGCACTTTCCATATCTTTACTTCGAAAATATATATCATATAGTACCTTTTCAAATCACTTTCAAATATCATACTTATATAAAGTCCATATATATAGGATTCCATTTTCCCCAAATCGAATACTTTCCAAATTAATAGTAGATCAAATCATACTTATATAGACTTCGATTATATAAAATCTCTTTCCAAATTGAGTACCTTTCAAATCAATAGATTTCAAATCAACTTCATACTTATACAATCCATTTTATATAAATTCGACCACTCCCAAATCAAGTGCTTAATAATATAAGGTTCTCAAATTTCAAATCATTACAATATCAATTCAATTTCAAAATCATATATGATTTCACCAAATTTTCTTCTAAATTAAATATCTAAATTTCAAAGTTCCCAAAATAATAGGTTTCGAAAATTATCCCATTTTCCAAATTAAAATAATTCAAGTCAAACAAATTCATTTCCAAAATCACCATATAAGTACTGGTTTTTAATTCCAATTAAATTTCAAAACCAAATATTTTCCTAAAATCAATTATACTCAAAATGGTTTCCAAATTTAAAATTGTCCCTTTTTTAAAACTTTTAAACTATCTATTTCTATGTGAAATATCCAATTTACCTTTCTGAAAACCATTATTCAACTATTTTTTTTTCAAAACTAAATTTATATTCTTTATCAAACATTTTATACTCTTCGAAATTTCTTAGCTTTGAAAATTTAATCTCGATTTGGAAGTGTTTGAACATTCAAAATAGTTAGGGAAATCAAATTTTCGATTCAAGAGTTAAAAATCAACAATAAATCAATAAATCAATTATTAAATCCGAAACTCGAGGGCTGAACACCGTCTCATTTTAAATTGTTTCAAATATATACTTATATCTTTCTAAAATATCAAATTATACTTCGGAATTTGAAATCAAAGACGGTTTTACAAAATCACTTGCATAGCGAAGCTATTAAAGTGGCCTCTTCCCCACTCTGAAAATCGAAAATCAATGTCGATGATGCGTGCACTCATCACCGAAATTATTTTCCAGCGACATAAGTGAGTTCTGGACTTCTATTTTCTTGAAAACCTCTTTTTAATTTCTTCAAAATTATTGAAATTCGTTTGAACTCATTTGAAACATTTCTTATTCGGAAAAATACTTTTAAATCGTATTATTTTTATATATTTTCCAAAATCTTAAAACCAATTTCAAAATACCAGAATTCAATTCTCGAATTTCAAATTTAACACTACAGTTATCAATCATTTTTATATAAATCAATTTCTTATAATTTTTCAAAATTTCAAATCCTTTCAAAACCTTTTTATATAGAATAACATTTCTCATTTGCTTTATATATATATGTGTATAATCCTTATCGAAAACATTTTCACTTTTATATATATATATATATATATATATAAAATCATAGTTATCAAAATAAAATTTCGGTATAAACAATTTCAAAAATACAAACAAAACCCGATTTTCAAAGGATGATTCAAGATTGGATTTCAAAACAAAGATAGCGATTTAATTTAGAGGAACTCTAATCAATAGAATCCTGATTCGAAGATAGACTCGATCGAAGATGAGATAATTAAATTACAAAATAGAAGATGGATATACTTTTATAAATCGCGGGCGACCTTTACCGGTCAACCTTGATCCAAAAATTAGATCGGTGTAGAATTCTGAGGCAATTCGACATTTGATCGCCAGAGATATAGAATTCGGCATAAAAAGATATAGCAGCATCGTAAACCGAGGATACAGAAACCTTTGGCGAGTCAATGCCAATTGAAAAGGAGTTTTCACCCCCTTTACAAATCATTCAGTGGAGTTATGGAATACTTCGGAATCAAACGAATATAAATAAGGAGAGACAGAATGAATTTCGGAACCGAGGGACATTCCAAAATTCAAAGGAAATCGAGTAAATAGGAAGAGATTCAACTCGAGCGAAAGTGATTCTGTAAATAAATTTACTATATTTGCTAAGTTTTGCCTAGAGCCAAGCTATGATACCAACTGTAATGACCCGCTATTTTGGACCATTCAAATCGACAATAAAACCATACATATCCGACTTGAATAATTCAAAATACCGAATTGTTAATTAAAATTTGGAAAAACTTAAAATATACACTAAATAAATCAATCACAGATCACAGAGTAATATAATGCAGCGGAATAGATAAAGAATAGTAGTTCATGAAGCTACCATATACATCAGAGTTAGAAAAATACAACCGAATAGTTCAAATGCAGTGAAGCATCCAATGCAACATATGACTTCTTTGAACCAATCAACTGGAAAGGCTGGAATCTGAATCGATAGTTGGATTTCCAAATGAAGCTCCGAACTCCAAAGGTGAGTCTCAAATGCTGTATCACTCAGTCTGACCCGAGCGTAAAGCAAAACACGAAACACTCGAGTCAGGATTAACATTCTTATATCAATAAATCCAACTCAAGTGAAATATCAACTGAAATACAAATAACTTAAAGGATGTTTGGGATAACCATCCTATAAGGGTCCATGGAACTTTCTACATGGTAGAAATATACACTATAACACCGTGGTCATTTCAGCTTAATTTATACTTCAAAACCAAATATTATTTCACTTCAAATATCTCTATATTTCCCAAAATAGTATTTATATATATTAAATAATTTATACAATAAAATATTTTCAATTTCCTCAACTTAACAAATCGTTCCAACATCAACCCGACCTTCCCATGCAAATTAAATTCAATCTCAATTTATCAATTTAAATTCAACTCAATTTCTAAAATAACCACTTAAATTTTATCGACCTCAAATTCGAATTTATAATCACAAATACCCCTTTATATTTCCTTATATTTCAAAACTTTAAGTATTCAATGTTTCATCTAAATTTTCATTCAATTTAGTTTTCTAAATAATAAATTCAAATTTAGTTCAACCTAAATTTTCATTTTAATTCAATTTAGTTGCTAAATACCAAATTCAACTACGTTGATTTCAAATATAGATCCGAATCTCAACATAAACCATTTAAATTCCAATATAGTTCAAGGCTTTAATATTTAAATGTTCTATATAACAGTTTCATATAGATCTCGATTTAACCTCATTATTATTTAGTCTTGAAATACTCCCTTATTAGATTCAATATCATTTAAGTAACCTTAAATTACATTTTACTCGATATTTTCTTTAATTTACTTAAACGTGAAATATTCATTAAATCTCTTAAATCAAAAATCTAGTTATAAAATCATACCCTTTAAATTTCCCATTCAAAAATTTCAAATCGATTTAATTAAATAAATCCTTATTTAAATACCATTTTTGTAAACCCAAATTTATCTCCCAATCTTAATTATTCAATTTATTACAAGAGAATCTATTTGAAATATAGATTTACATAAATACTTAACCATATTATATGTATTAAATCAATCTAATTTAAATCAAATATTACTACTAAATCTATATATACAATTTCCATTTATATAATATCTTAAGAATCAAATTTATTAAACCATATATTTCTTTCCAAAATTATAGAAATTATTTTCAAAATATTTATATGGACCAACGGTGTATGTATATATTTCATCATATAGTCAAGTGCTACGGATATTTATCATTTCAATTCGTATACTAAATATATACGGGTGGATATCATTTCAACCCGTAATCCCAAATTCAATTAAATGAAAATCGCTTGGGTTTATCATTTCAACCCATAACGATTTTCTCCTATTCTAAAGACTGTTCGGGCATGTATCATTTCAACCCATAGTGATTTCTAAACTACAGGAAACTTACAGAGTGATAACAAAAAATACAATAAAATAACAGGCATATATCATCAATAACAATATAATATAAACAACAGGATATGGTGTCATATCCCGCAGGTGAACAGTTACAGATAATAGCATATATAACGAATTTAAATAACTACAGCAGCATATTTCAATTGTCGTTTCAATTGAAATCAAATTTAATGAATAAAAAAATGTTAATCGTGAGTGATTGCTCACCTTTCAAGGCTAGAGAATATAGAAGGAGACACGGATACGCACACTGATATAGACACTATAATTAAATTTCGAATCCAAGCAAAGCAAAATCGGCACGAATTCAACGATCAAAGCTGATTGGCTCGAATTGATGAAACAGATCAGATCAGAACTGGAACGATGAAGATAAATGGTATAAGAGAACT
Source organism: Allium cepa (assembly GCA_030765085.1). Taxonomy (NCBI): domain Eukaryota; kingdom Viridiplantae; phylum Streptophyta; class Magnoliopsida; order Asparagales; family Amaryllidaceae; genus Allium; species Allium cepa. The sequence continues at coordinate 644,548,920 of CM060939.1, read as the reverse complement.
TTTATACACCTATAACTATATATACACATATGAAATTTATATTCTAAGTTCAAACATCATAAATTTAATTTACATGTTTTTCAACATATAAATAAATAAATAAATCAAGCTTACATTTTTTTTTAAAATCAACATACACTTAATATATATATATATACTAACATCTTTATACCAAACTTATATAACTAGTAAATATATAAATTCTCAAACAGATAAAATAAATGTTTGAATATGAATACCTAAAAGAAAACATTTTTTATATATATAACTATTTCTATATATATTAAATATTATGTACATATAATTTAAATCCATCCATATTTTTAAATTCAATAACATATTATATTCAACCTATATAAATTTCCAAATTATATATGTATATTAAAATAATTTATAAAGTAGAGTATTTATAGAATCATCTTACATCCAAAATAGTATAAATATAATATTGTACATAACCTATATCAACCAAAAAGAACAAAAGCTGACTATTGTTTCTAAAATATGGGGATAAACACAGATTGCTCATGTATAAACTGAACTAACTCTTATATAACCAGAAACATATTATAGTTATAAATATACATATATATTCATACGTGCTTAAAAAATTTCAAAACATCAATAAAACTAAATACTGACTCACAACATCCTATACAACCAGTTGTATAACAAATATATGATATATACTCATCTTAAAATAGTAAAATATAGAATGACAAAATAAAGCAGCCTGGATATAATATATATATATATATATATATATATATATATATATATATATATATATATATATGTGACGCACCAGATGTTCAAAATACAGCTATCTTAAACTCATATAATATAAACTTTACATATATAATAACTCGTATTAACATATATCATAAAATTTTATATAAACCTTATAATATATAAATAACTTACTTTATATACTAAATATAACCTATGCAAGTTAAAATATGTAAGCTAATATAGGCTGCGACCATTTTATAAAAAAAAATCAAAATACATTATATACTTAAACAACAATAAATTATGTACACAGTACATATTAAAAATTAACTTAGTCTTACTATACATATCATATAATATAATATATATATATATATATAACAAAAACCGATTTATATAAACAGACATATTGAAGAATAACATATCAAACTTATGTAAACTTTATATATACACAAAGTGTCATTTCTACTAACATGTTTACACTGTCAAACTCATATATTACTAACATTTACATTGGAAAACTGACATAAACATTTATACCAAAAACCCTTTTTTTCATATCATATTTTATAAACATAACATACCAAGATATTAACAAAACATATTTTGTATAAATATTTACTCTGCCAAAATATATAATAATACTATAAAAGCTATATATTTTATATGCAGAAACCATATAGCCTGCATATACCTAACACAAACAACTAATATATATAATAATTTGTACAACATAAACTTATCCAAATATGCAGAAATCATATATACATGCCAAAAAATAAATATGTGTTATGAAAATCTATTTCAAACTTATAAATAAAAACTTAAAATAACCAAGCAGATTATATATATACGCTCTAAAACCAAATCACCAGGATACTTGAAATCTTGTATAAAGTAAAATATACATATAAATCTATTTTAACAAACCTTTCGTATGCTTGAATATATATAAAGCTGCAAGTATAAGAAATAGATATAATATATAAAGAAATACTTACATATAAAGAATGAAAGAAGAGAGGAAACGGCTGTGGGTAATCGAGCATGCGGTGAACGCGTGGAGCAAAGAGGAATGAGGGTAAGAGGTTTTTCCAGAGAATGAAAAGAAGAGGGAGAGATATGCTTATCATGGGCAATATATATATGCGTTGTTTTTATATATATTTTCATATAGTTAGTACAAGATACGCTAAATTTATACAAAAAGTAACGTTTCTAAATTTATACTTTACTTATTTATTCTCTACCTATTAATTTATACGTTACTTATTTATTCTCTACCTATTTATTTATACGTTACTTATTTATTCTCTACCTATTAATTTATACTATTTATTCTCTACCTATTAATTTATACTATTTATTCTCTACTTATTAATTTATACGTTTTATTCTCTACCTATTAATTTATACGTTTTATTCTCTACCTATTAATTTATACGTTACTTATTCTCTACCTATTAATTTATACGTTTTATTCTCTACCTATTAATTTATACGTTTTATTCTCTACTTATTAATTTATACGTTACTTATTTATTCTCTACCTATTAATTTATACTATTTATTCTCTACCTATTAATTTATACGTTTTATTCTCTACCTATTAATTTATACTATTTATTCTCTACCTACTAATTTATAGGTTACTTCTTTATTCTCTACCTTTTAATTTATTAAAAATTATTAAAAAAAATTGGGTCGTTACACTCTCCCCCACTCAAAACTTTTCGTCCCCGAAAAGGAAGGAGGTAGGAGAATAGAACAACCAGAAATAAAAGTAGATTTAAAGACAGGGGTAAATAATTGATTTAACTACATAAATTTTACTTGAGATATTCATACTTTTCAAAACCCATTTGTAAAACTTCTTGCTTCCTTTATAAATACCATTTATATGTAAATAACACCTTTATAAGTATTGAAAACTATTTGAAAACAATTATTTACAACATTAGTTATATTTAAAGAAGCTATTTAAAAACATTAAATCCATAACTCATGAAATTTTTAATTTATCTCAATATACTTTTCAAATATTATCAATAAACTAATAATCATTTTCTTTAAATATGTTTCATTTAACTAATAACTTCCAAAATATTTATACCACTAAAATTTTCTATTAACCAATGTAGTATACATATAAGCAATATTTTAAAGATTATATTCAAAAAGGAAAGGAAGGTAGATTCTGGAAATGGAATATAGGTGAACAACTAAAGCTGAGAAGATAAGGTAGATTCAAAGAATAGAATCGGGCACGAATCGTAAATTTCAAACCATAAGAGTTTCAATCTCAAATATTAACACAAAATTTCTTTGTTGGGAAAAATACTTTTATAATAAATACCTTTATAATAATACTCTTATAATAAAATACTATTATATCGAAATAGATTTTCCTTTCGAAAATACTTTTATAACTCGATGTTTTAACAAGTTTATCCTCGTTCTTGCAGACTCTGGCCATGCGTTGATCAGGCGCAAAGCTAGAATTCTTCAAGTACTTAGTAGACTTGTTTCAACACCTAGTGAAAATACTTGAAAAACCTTTAAAACAGATATGAAAAGTACAATCCAAACAAAACAACCAAACCAAAACCTTTATCCGACCATGGTTCGCAGATACACAATGGTTACGCCTGGATCCCACAGGAAACAATCCGTATCCGTAAGCTTTCTCGGCCCTGCGAGTTACGCCATGATGACTAGTAGAGTGAAGGATACACAATGGTAGCGCCCGGGTCCCCCAGGAAACAATCTGTACCCCTAGGTTGTCTCAGCCAGGCAGTTTCGCTACTATTCGCGACCTACACAAACTGCAGGATACACAATGGTTACGCCTGGATCCCTCAGGAAACAATCCATACCCCTGGGCCTGACTCAGCCAGGCAATTGCGCTATGCAGTCGCGAGAGAAAAAAACCATGGGTTATGCCACGGTGGGAACATTTGAGTATTACATCCGAAAAACAAAAAATCAGAGAGAATAATATCGATAGAATGAATCCACGATGTGGCCACAAACGGATATATGTAGAAGGCACTTTCCATATCTTTACTTCGAAAATATATATCAGATAGTACCTTTTCAAATCACTTTCAAATATCATACTTATATAAAGTCCATATATATAAGATTCCATTTTTCCCAAATCGAATACTTTCCAAATCAATAGTAGATCAAATCATACTTATATAGACTTCGATTATATAAAATCTCTTTCCAAATTGAGTCCCTTTCGAATCAATAGATTTCAAATCAACTTCATACTTATACAATCCATTTTATATAAGTTCGACCACTCCCAAATCAAGTGCTTAATAATATAAGGTTCTCGAATTTCAAATCATTTCAATATCAATTCAGTTTCAAAATCATATATGATTTCACCAAATTTTCTTCTAAATTAAATATCTAAATTTCAAAGTTCCCAAAATAATAGGTTTCGAATATTATCCCATTTTCCAAATTAAAATAATTCAAGTCAAACAAATTCATTTCCAAAATCACCATATAAGTACTGGTTTTTAATTCCAATTAAATTTCAAAACCAAATATTTTCCTAAAATCAATTATACTCAAAATGGTTTCCAAATTTAAAATTGTCCCTTTTTTAAAACTTTTAAACTATCTATTTCTATGTGAAATATCCAATTTACCTTTCTGAAAACCATTATTCAACTTTTTTTTTTCAAAACTAAATTTATATTCTTTATCAAACATTTTATACTCTTCGAAATTTCTTAGCTTTGAAAATTTAATCTCGATTTGGAAGTGTTTGAACATTCAAAATAGTTAGGGAAATCAAACTTTCGATTCAAGAGTTAAAAATCAACAATAAATCAATAAATCAATTATTAAATCCGAAACTCGATGACTGAACACCGTCTCATTTTAAATTGTTTCAAATATATACTTATATCTTTCTAAAATATCAAATTATACTTCGAAATTTGAAATCAAAAACGGTTTTACAAAATCACTTGCATAGCGAAGCTATTAAAGTGGCCTCTTCCCCACTCTGAAAATCGAAAATCAATGTCGATGATGCGTGCACTCATCACCGAAATTATTTTCCAGCGACATAAGTGTGTTCTGGACTTCTATTTTCTTGAAAACTTCTTTGAAATTTCTTCAAAATTATTGGAATTCATTTGAACTCATTTGAAACATTTCTTATTCGGAAAAATACTTTTAAATCGTATTATTTTTATATATTTTCCAAAATCTTAAAACCAATTTCAAAATACCGGAATTCAATTCTCGAATTTCAAATTTAACTCTACAGTTATAAATCATTTTTATATAAATCAATTTCTTATAATTTTTCAAAATTTCAAATCCTTTCAAAACCTTTTTATATAGAATAACATTTCTCATTTGCTTTATATATATATGTGTATAATCCTTATCGAAAACATTTTCACTTTTATATATATATATATATATATATATATATATATATATAAAATCATAGTTATCAAAATAAAATTTCGGTATAAACAATTTCAAAAATACAAACAAAACCCGATTTTCAAAGGATGATTCAAGATTGGATTTCAAAACAAAGATAGCGATTTAATTTAGAGGAACTCTAATCAATAGAATCCTGATTCGAAGATAGACTCGATCGAAGATGAGATAATTAAATTACAAAATAGAAGATGGATATACTTTTATAAATCGCGGGCGACGTTTACCGGTCAACCGTGATTCCAAAATTAGATCGGTGTAGAATTCTGAGGCAATTCGACATTCGATCGCCAGAGATATAGAATTCGACATAACAAGATATAGCAGCATCGTAAACCGAGGATATAGAAATCATCGGTGAGTCAATGCCAATTGAAAAGGAGTTTTCACCCCCTTTACAAATCATTCAGTGGAGTCATGGGATACTTTAGAATCAAACGAATATAAATAAGGAGAGACAGAATGAATTTCGGAACCGAGGGACATTCCAAAATTCAAAGGAAATCGAGTAAAAGGAATAGATTCAACTCGAGCGAAAGTGATTCTGTAAATAAATTTACTATATATGCTAAGTTTTGCCTAGAGCCAAGCTATGATACCAACTGTAATGACCCGCTATTTTGGACCATTCAAATCGACAATAAAACCATACATATCCGACTTGAATAATTCAAAATGCCGAATTGTTAATTAAAATTTCACAAAACTTAAAATATATAGTAAATAAATCAATCACAGATCACAAAGTAATATAATGCAACGGAATAGATAAAGAATAGTAGTTCATGAAGCTACCATATACATCAGAGTTAGAAAAATACAACCGAATAGTTCAAATGCAGTGAAGTCTCCAATGCAACATATGACTTCTCTGAACCAATCAACTAGAAAGGCTGGAATCTAAATCAATAGTTGGATTTCCAAATGAAGCTTCGAACTCCAAAGGTGAGTCTCAAATGCTGTATCACTCAGTCTGACCCGAGCGTAAAGCAAAACACGAAACACTCGAGTCAGGATTAACATTCTTATATCAATAAATCCAACTCAAGTGAAATATCAATTGAAATACAAATAACTTAAAGGATGTTTGGGAAAATCATCTGTAAGGGTCCATGGAACTTTCTACAAGGTAGAAATATACACTATAACACCGTGGTCATTTCAGCTTAATTTATACTTCAAAACCAAATATCATTTCACTTCAAATATCTCTATATTTCCCAAAATAGTATTTATATATATTAAATAATTTATACAATAAAGTATTTTTAATTTTCTCAACTTAACAAATCGTTCCAACATCAACCCGACCTTCCCATTCAAATTAAATTCAATCTCAATTTATCAATTTAAATTCAACTCAAATTTCTAAAATAACCACTTAAATTTTATCGATCTCAAATTCGAATTAATAATCACAAATACCCCTTTATATTTCCTTATATTTCAAAACTTTAAGTATTCAACGTTTCATCTAAATTTTCATTCAATTTAGTTTTCTAAATAATAAATTCAAATTTAGTTCAACCTAAATTTTCATTTTAATTCAATTTAGTTGCTAAATAACAAATTCAACTACGTTGATTTCAAATACAGATCCGAATCTCAACATAAACCATTTAAATTCCAATATAGTTCAAGGCTTTAATATTTAAATGTTCTATATAACAGTTTCATATAGATCTTGATTTAACCTCGTTATTATTTAGTCTTGAAATACTCCCTTATTAGATTCAATATCATTTAAGTAACCTTAAATTACATTTTACTCAATATTTTCTTTAATTTACTTAAATGTGAAATATTCATTAAATCACTTAAATCAAAAATCTAGTTATAAAATCATACCCTTTAAATTTCCCATTCAAAATTTCAAATCGATTTAATTAAATAAATCCTTATTTAAATACCATTTTTATAAACCCAAATTTATCTCTCAATCTTAATTATTCAATTTATTACAAGAGAATCTATTTGAAATATAGATTTACATAAATACTTAACCATATTATATGTATTAAATCAATCTAATTTAAATCAAATATTACTACTAAATCTATATATACAATTTTCATTTATATAATATCTTAAGAATCAAATTTATTAAACCATATATTTCTTTACAAAATTATAGAAATTATTTTCAAAATATTTATATGGACCAACGGTGTCTGTGTATATTTCATTATATAGTCAAGTGCTACGTGTATTTATCATTTCAATTCGTATACTAAATATATACGGGTGGATATCATTTCAACCCGTAATCCAAAATTCAATTAAATGAAAATCGCTTAGGTTTATCATTTCAATCCATAACGATTTTCTCCTTTTCTAAAGTCTGTTCGGGTATGTATCATTTCTACCCATAGTGATTTATAAACTACAGGAAACTTACAGAGTGATAACAGAAAATACAATAAAATAACAGGCATATATCATCAATAACAATATAATATAAACAACAGGATATGGTGTCATATCCCGCAGGTGAACAGTTACAGATAATAGCATATATAACAAATTTAAATAACTACAGCAGCATATTTCAATTGTCGTTTCAATTGAAATCAAATTTAATGAATAAAAAAAATGTTAATCGTGAGTGATTGCTCACCTTTCGAGGCTAGAGAATATAGAAGGAGACACGGATACGCACACTGATATAGACACTGAAATTAAATTTCAAATCCAAGCAAAGCAAAATCGGCACGAATTCAACGATCAAAGCTAATTGGCTCGAATTGATGAAACAGATCAGATCAGAACTGGAACGATGAAGATAAATGGTATAAGCAAACTTTTATAACCACCTATAACTATATATACACATATGAAATTTATATTCTAAGTTCAAACATCATAAATTTAATTTACATGTTTTTCAAAACATATAAATAAATAAATCAAGCTTACATTTTTTTTAAATCAACACTTAATATATATATATATACATATATATATATATAATCATCTTTATACCGAACTGATATAACTAGTATATATATATATGTATATATATATATATTCTTAAACAGATAAAATAAATGTTTGAATATGAATACCTAAAAGAAAACTTTTTTATATATATAACTATTTCTATATATATTAAATGTTATATATATATATATAATTTAAATCCATCCATATTTTTACATTCAATAACGTATTATATTCAACCTATATAAATTTCCAAATTATATATGTGTATTAAAATAATTTATAAAGTAGAGTATTTATAGAATCATCTTAAATCTGAAATAGTATAAATATAATACTGTATATAGCCTATATCAACCAAAAAGAACAAAAGTTGACTATTGTTTCTAAAATATAAGAATAAACACAGACTGCTCATGTATAAACTGAACTAACTCTTATATAACCAGAAACACATTATAGTTATAAATATACATATATATTCATACATGCTTAAAAATTTTCAAAACGTCAATAAAACTAACCACTGACTCACAACATCCTATACAACCAGTTGTATAACAAATATATGATATATACTCATCTTAAAATAGTAAAATATAGAATGACAAAACAATGCAGCCTGGATATAATATATATATATGTGACGCACCTGATGTTCAAAATACAGCTATCTTAAACTCATATAATATAAACTTTACATATATAATAACTTGTATTAACATATATCATAAAATTTTATATAAACCTTATAGTATATAAATAACTTACTTTATATACTAAATAGAACCTATGCAAGTTAAAATATGTAAGCTAATATAGGCTGCGGCCATTTTTAAAAAAAAATCAAAATACATTATATACTTAAACAACAATAAATTATGTACACGTACATATTAAAAATTAACTTAGTCTTACTATACATATCATATAATAATATATATCTATATATATATATATATAAAACAAAAACCGATTTATATCAACAGACATATTGAAGAATAACATATCAAACTTATGTAAACTTTATATATACACAAAATGTCATTTCTACTAACATGTATACACTGTCAGACTCATATATCACTAACATTTACATTGGAAAACTGACATAAACATTTATACCAAAAATCCTTTTTTTCATAACATATTTTAAAAACATAACATACCAAGCTGTTAACAAAACCTATTTTGCATAAATATTTACTCTGTCAAAATATATAATAATACTATAAAAGCTATATATTTTATATGCAGAAACCATATAGCCTGCATATACCTAACACAAACAACTAATATATATAATAATTTGTACAACATAAACTTATCCAAATATGCAGAAATCATATATACATACCGAAAAATAAACATGCGTTATGAAAATCTATTTCAAACTTATAAATAAAAATTTAAAATAACCAAGCAGGTTATATATACGCTCTAAAACCAACTCACCAGGATACTTGAAATCTTGTATAAAGTAAAACATACATATAAATCTATGTTTTAACAAACCTTTCGTATGCTTGAATATATATAAAGCTGCAAGTATAAGAAATAGATATAATATATAAAGAAATACTTACATATAAAGAATGAAAGAAGAGAGGAAACGGTTGTGGGTAATCGAGCATGCGGTGAACGCGTGGAGCAAAGAGGAACGGGGGGAAGAGTTTTTTCCAGAGAATGAAAAGAAGAGGGAGAGATATGCTTATCATGGGAAATATATATATGCTTTGTTCTTATATTATTTTTCATATAGTTAGTACAAGATACGCTAAATTTATACAAAAAGTAACGTATCTAAATTTATACGTTACTTATTTATTCTCTACCTATTAATTTATACGTTACTTATTTATTCTCTACCTATTAATTTATACTATTTATTCTCTACCTATTAATTTATACGTTACTTATTTATTCTCTACCTATTAATTTATACTATTTATTCTCTATCTATTAATTTATACGCTACTTATTTATTCTCTACCTATTAATTTATACTATTTATTCTCTACCTATTAATTTGTACGTTTATTCTCTACCTATTAATTTATACTATTTATTCTCTACCTATTAATTTATACGTTACTTATTTATTCTCTACCTATTAATTTATTAAAAATTATTAAAAAAATTGGGTCGTTACAAATTCTCTATCATGGTATATGGTTATGCAAGGAGAATGATGGTTTCTAGTCAAGAAACCATATCAAAGTTTCCATTAGGGAAATTGAATGGACAATACTAGTTCGAAAGAGAACTTGTGTGATCGAGCAAGCGATATCGAATGTGATTTTGCGAAACGATGACATATGTACATCTTATGTTCCAATATTATTGATATGCTTCGGCGTTGAAATTGAAAGTTGTTAGGTTGGATATATTTGCAATTAAAATTGCAATTTTCTTGTATGCAAAACTACTATTGATTTAAAACCATTTTTCATGACTATTTTCTTTTATTTTCTTATACAAACTATTAAATTATTTTATTTACAAACTATTTTATTTACAAAACTATTTTACAAACTATTTTATAAACAATTTTATTTACAAACTATTTTAGATACGAAGCTGTTTTACAAATTATTTTATAAATAATTTTATTTACAAACTATTTTCAATCTATTTTATTTACATAACTATTTTACAAATTATTTTATTTACAAACTATTTTACACAACTGTTTTATATACAAACTATTTTACAAAACTATTTTTATACAAAATATTCCAAATTCAAAAACTTTTATAAAGCAAAGATGTTCAATCCTGTAACGAGCCATAAATTTACCACTTTGAAAATGGAATATTTAATTTGTTTAAATATTCAAATGTAGAATTTTTAAACTTAAACAATCAAGTTTTATATGATAAATAAGAATGGTAAACTTATTTTTGATATCGAATAAAGAATTTGGATTTTCATTGTAAAACTAACAAAAGTCGGATTTCAATAAAGAAGATAAATATTCATTAAATTTGTTTAAAGAATAAATAATTCCTTTTAAATATATGTATATAATAGATTTTAAACTCATTTGATAATAATATTAATTTAATTTATAATGGTTTGATAAATAAATAAAACTTGATTTAGAAAAGTTGATAAATTTCTCGCATTTAGATAAATCGATGTCGTACTTTTATAAAGATTTAGATATAGTTTTATATTATTTTATAAGTCAAATATACCTGTTTTGATTATTTAAATATAATAACAAATCAATTTTGAAGCTTGGTTTAGATAAATAAATAGTTTAGCAAAAAAGTCAAAATGTGACCGTAAACGTTTTGTCAAAATTCAACGTTTTGTTCAAAATAAGTTGCCGCAACATTGTCACACCTTTGTTAAGTTGTTTTAACATATATATTATACATTACATGTTTACTTTTACTAAATAAGATTACAGAACTTTTAGAAGTCAATAGTAAAGACAGTAAGAATTAACAAAAGTAAGAAAAAGTAAACATCAAATCAATATCACATCAAACCAACATAATTATTATTTCACTTAGCTTAGTTCTTAAGGGCTTAAGAGATCAAGTAAGAAGTTATAGGTTGATGTTAAGATTTGAAAAAGAGGAGTTTGCTTTAGGTTGAAGTAAGATAAGTTTGGTAATTTGGTAAGAGGTTATTTTGGTAAATTACCACTTTTTTTCTATAAATACCCACCTCCTTCTTCATTTCCGTTCACATTTATTCTTCTTATTTTCTCAAGCTTCTTCATCTTCTTTCTCTTTTCCTAATGGCTTCCAAGCCATAGGAAAAAATTAGAAAGATATTATGATAAAATATTTACAATATATTCAAAAGAAATAAATGTTCATCCTCTTCAAATCAAACTCATTTTTTCTCCACATTTTATCTCTTCTTCTCTCGGCTATAACTTCTTCAGAATAGAACCAAAATACAGAATTTTTTTTTAAATCATGCATTTTTTCAGTGGTTATAACTTTTATATTGACCGCTTTGTCTCATTCTAAAAATAAACATGTTAAAAATCCACTTCTTTCCAGTGTATTTTCTGGCCCAGTTTTTAAGCTAGAGAATAAGCCATTTTATTTTGATTATAACTTGATCATAACAGATCCAAAGTAAGAAACAATTTTTTGAAACCATATAAAATTCCAATGGCTACAACTTTTATGTTGATCACTTTTTTCCATTATTGAGATTTGCTATACCAGAAACTCAATTCTTTAAAGTATATTTTCGGGCTTCATTTTTGTCAATCCTGCAATACATCTTCATCATTCTTGCATATCTCTACAAAACTAACCAAAATCAAGTGATTATTTTATTTAAATTTAAGGTAAAAGAATTTCCAACAACTTTTCAGTTAACAAGTTTTTCAAATGTTGAAAATAAAAGAGTCAAAAACAAGAGAGAAGATGACCTATTTTTGTGGTCTAATTTTGAGAATTCAAGTTCAAAGCTCTACCGCTTCTTCTCTATATTTTCGGCCATCCTCCATCTCAAGCCTCAGCCAAGCTATTAGAAGGAAGAGGGCGTTGTTTGCTGGTATTAAATGGAGTATGAATTAGTTATTGAAGTGTTGGTTGATTAGAATGCTGGTAGGAAGTTAATCGTTTTGGTTTATGGTGAGAAACTCTATTTAGCATCTATATATAAATATATGCATGTTTGATGTTGTGTTATGATTGCTATGGATGCTTATATATGCTTTAATCAGCAAGTATTGATTATTTGATATGATTGTTAAATTGTTTTACCAAGTCAAGTTAATACACGTCGATAAGCACAAAGAAAATTACTTTCCTTTCGAAAATGAAATGGTATATATGGAACTCTTAAACCTTTTGAAAATAGTTTTAAAATGAGTTAAAAATGTTTTATAAACATTTAAATATGTTTAAAGAAATAAAGGAAGAAATCAAAGTTTTATCTTGTATTTTAAACATGTCCAAAACAATTTTCAAGAAAATTCACGCTTTTGCAATAAATTGACCATAGTTTAAAACTGATATTTTAAATGTTTTAAAAATATGAAATAAATTATAATAATATTTTAAAATGTTTTAAAAGATATATAAGTTGATAAGATGGATTTCTAATTGATATAAAAGTCATTTTGAAGAATATAGCTTTTAAAGCGCTATTTGCACCACTTTTCGCAGTAGTTTGAAATAGCTTTTGAAATGCGGTTTTAAACTTAACAATTCTTCCCTATATATTCTGTGAATTATTTTAAAAGAATAATTAAGTGCGTTAAAGATGATTTGGAAGTTTTAAAGAAAGCTTTAATAATTGGGAAAGATGAATTGTTTATACCACTTAAACAATAAGTGAAGAAGAATGAATATAATAACAAACCGAATAATGCGGAAACGACTAGTACATTTGTCCCACAGTGAGACCGGGAAGATAAAACAAGGTGTTTAACTAAGGTTAGCAATAGGTGCAACCAGTGCCCTGAACATCTGTGGCCTATATTTTCTCTTGTTAGGCGAGGGGTGGAACACATCGAAAGGAAAGCCTAGATGCTCTAGAAGATCATAATTAAATTTTTTCTAAGATAAAAGAAAAGAAATAAATTCTTCGAATTTATTATAAATGGTCTATATATATGATTTTTAAAATTGATATTTTATAAATAAAAGTAATGGAATTATAAAAGTATTTTATAAATATTAAATACGATTATAATCAAATTTATATATGGGTTTGCAATTGAAATTTAGAAAAGAATTTATAATGGATTTTATAAATAATAAGATTTGAAAGGAATGATTTTGCAAATAAGAGTTTTATAAGTAATTAAATTATAATTGGATTTTGACATATAAGTGAGATATAAATGGAATTTGTTAGTAAAGAAATTTTGTATATAGAAGTTTATAAAATATAAATGGAATTTATAAACACCGTTGTGTAAATCTGAAATCAATTTAAATTGATAAGTTAAATGTGAAAGTTTGCAAAAGGAATTATATTCGCGATTTGGGAGAGTAAATAGTCCTTTGACTTAAATGGATGTTTTGGAAAATGATATTATAAAAAGGAAATATTTTTCCTAATTTGAAAGCTAAGAAAGAAAATCTTTGATTAAGATTTAATGAATGATTTGGAAAGGTTTTCCTAAGTAAAAGAGAAAATGATTTGGAATTATTCTAGGATTTGAGAAAGGTTTAAATAAACCAAATGTTTCGATAAATGAGGCTTAATGATTCCTTATACTCTTGAAAAAAAATGTAATAAATTAAAAAGAATATATCTAACAAAGATATTCTATAAAAGATGAACTAATTGATTGATGATTGATATCTATATATGAACTTAACATCTTTTAAATCGACAATTGGATTCGAAGGAACAAGGGTCGGATTTGGATAATTCCTATCCAAAAACCACTTCGAACCAATGTTTATGTTCGAATTTGAAGGCATGTTGAAGATGACGATTACTGAAGACCGTGGATCTTCATAGCGTGAGGACTGCTTGTCGACGTGCTTTGGGTAGCTCCCATTATAGAGTTATTTATAGCAGTGGTCTCCTCGTTGTGGACATTTTTTGTATTGCAAGGACTACTCACCACTAGTGGTAGTAGGAGAGTGCCTTTGGTTTGTCCTGTTCCTGGACAACTTGTCTGGACGTTTGTCTGACATTGCATTTCTAATGACTACGTATATCTGTTTTGCTTGATTATGTTCAGCATGATAGGGGATTCTCGCTTTTTGTTAGGTAGTGAACAGATGAGTCTTACCCCTACATGTCCCTAGTATGAAAGGATTGGTTATAGTCGAGGGGCTGGTCGTAAAAGCAAAATGCGAGGTATCAGTGTGAGCTGCAGTGGAGTTAACCACTGTCTGTAGACCGTGACATTTGGTATCAGAGCTGAAGGTTAAGTGAGAACCTTGGCTTTGGTAGGGTAAAGACTCATCAGAGATAGGGTTAGTAATATCCTAGGATGAGTAACTCATTAGAGATAGGTTTAGTAACATCTTAGAATGGGTTATGAGAGTATTATATATACGAGCTCATATTTGTTAATTTTATACAAAAAGATTTTGTTTTGAAAAATTGGTAAATGAAATATTTTACTTAGGATTATATTTTGATTACAAAGTATATATTTTGAAAAGTTGTATAGTTAGAAATCAAGATCTGTGAAATTTATATATGAACATCTTGTGATTAGAATTTCAAGATTTGACTATAAGATGTTTCATAAAGTTAACCATTAAGTAAGAAATCTGATAAGGTGATTAAGATCTTTAATACTTATTCCAAAATAATAAATTAAGAAATGATAATGTTAAGTTACTATCACAAATTGATAAATTGTTTAATTTAAAAGTTAAAGTACAAATATCATGTGAATTAAGTTTCATGATTTAACAATAAGGTGTTTTATAATAAGATTAGTTTAAGGAATGGACATATAAGATAAAAATTATATAATATAAAATGATTATGTAAAAGGAAAATATAAAAGGAATGAAGGTTTAAAATTCCAATAATTTAAAAGAATTATGGTAATTTAAATGAAGTTAATTAATATAAGATGAATTTATAAAAAGAATTTACAAAATAGGTTTTATAAACAGAAGTAATCTCTAAAGGATTTTGAAAAGGGTATTATTTAGGAGTTACTCGATCTATATAATTTTCTTAAGTTAAAGATATAATATGATCATTAATGGATAAATTAATTAGTAATGTTCATAAAAGTGTTTAAACCAGCGATAAATTTGGAACCACTAATTGATAAGATAAAGCGGGATTCTCGATGATTTTAGCGAGTCGAAATTTTTTGAATTACACCAAACTCAAAGCTAAGGAATTTATGGAATATTCTAGTAAAAGATAAACCATTGCGAAATGTTTAAGTAAATGAAATTTGATAAGTATAAATTATAAATGTGATTATAAATAAAAAGGATTTAAAAACGGAGAAATTTATAATAGCATTAAATCAGAAATAAATTTTGTAATTATGAATTTGAAATGATAGCAACCTACCACAAACTGTAATTCACCCGGGTATAAAACCGATTGGGAATTTGGGATGTGTATATATATACTATTAGGATATAAAAAGGTATTATACAAAACTAGATTTAAGTCATGAAATATTTATACACTTAAGTAAAATCATGACTCTTTAAAATATAATTATAACCTGGAAAAAGTTTTATGAATGAATTCTATCATTAATTAAGGATTTGGACTTAAGTTTTTAAAAGTGACGGATTTACATAGTTTTGTTCATAAGATATAATAAACTTAAGTAGTAGGTTTACGAAATGATTCATAAATAATACTAGTATTAAAGAAAAAATGCTAAAATAAAAAGAATGTGAAAAAAATAAAATAAAAAAAAGGATGTGAATAAAGAGAATTTGGTATAACTGAGAAAAAACCAATAGGAATAATTTGTACGTAAATCATTTCGTCACACAAATTTTGATCTAATATCTGACTACTGAACTTTAAGGTGTTTACACTGATCCGAAAAAGAATTTATCACTAGATTTCTTGACCATGTGCATTGATGATGTTTTTTGGTTAGTTACTCGAGTTTTCTATCATAGTTGAGAGCTATGCAAGGAAAGCAAGTGTATCTAATCTAAAAGCTTGATCAGAGTCTGCACTAGAGGATCAGGAGATTTATACTAGTTCAGAAATAAAGTTGTTGATTTAAATAGAAGATTAAATCAGATATTATATACGGATCATTTGGGTATATCTTATGAGTTTAAGTTTGTGAAATAATGATTTAGGTAAAAAATTGTGGGTTTAAGTTCATGGTAATTTCGAGGACGAAATTCTTTTAAGTAGGGGAGAATGTAACGACCCGTGAATTTACCACTTTGAAAATGGAATATTTAATTTATTTAATATTCAAATATAGAATTTTCAAACTTAAACAATCAAGTTTTATATGATAAATAAGAATGTAAACTTATTTTTGATATTTAATAAAGATTTTGGATTTCCATTGTAAAATTGACAAAAGTCGGATTCCAATAAAAAAGATAAATATTCATGAAATTTTTTTAAAGGATAAATAATTCCTTTTAAATATATATATAATCAATATCAAACTCATTTGATAATAATATTAATTTAATTTTTAATGGCATGACAAATATATAAAACTTGTTTTATAAAAGTTGACAAATTTCGTTGCATATAGATAAATCGTTGTCGTATTTTTATAAGAAGATTTGGATATTCTTTTATATTATTTTATGAGTCAAATATACCTTTTTAATTATTTAAATGTAATAACAAATCAATTTTGAAGTTTGGTTTACATAGATAAATAGTTTAACAAAACGTCAAAATGTGATCGTAAAACGTTTTGTCGAAAATCAACGTTTTGTTCAAAATAGGTTGCCACAACGTTAGCACACCTTTGTTAACATGTTTGGATATGTATATTATAAATTTTAATAACTAAACATGTTTACTTTTACTAAATAATATTAGAAAACTTCTACAAGTTATTAGTAAAAGTAAGTAAGAATTAACAAAAGTAAGAAAAAGTAAACATCAAATTAATATCACATCAAAATCAAAATAAATATTATTTTACTTAACTTAGTTCTTAAGGGATCAAGATGTAAAGTAAAAAGTTAAAGGATGATGCTATGTTTTGAAAAAGTGGATTTTGCTTTAGGTTTAAGTAAGGTTAGTTTGGTAATTTGGCAAGAGATTATTTTGGTAAACTGCCACTTTTTTCTTTTTCTATAAATACTCACCTCCTTCTTCACTTTCATTTACATTTCTTTTTCTTATTTTCTCAAGCTTCTTCATCTTCTTATTATTTCCTTTAATGGCTTCCAAGTCAGAGGAAAAAATTAGAAAGAGATAATGTCAAAATATTTACAAAATATTCATAAGAAATAAATGTTCATCCTCTTCAAATCAAACTTAATTTTTCTCCACATTTTACGTCTTCTTCTCTCGGCCATAAATTCATCAAAACTAAACCAAAATGCAAAATTCTTTTTTTTTCAAATCACGTATTTACCAGTGGTTACAACTTTTACGTTGACCTCTTTGTCTCATTCTAAAAATAACCATGTGAAAAATCTACTTTCCAGTCTATTTTCTGGCCCAGTTTTTAAGCCAAAGAGTAAGCCATTTTATTTTGATCATAACTTGATCATACCAGATCCAAATTAAGAATTTTTTTGAAAACATATAAAATTCTAATGGCTACAAATTTTTTGTTGATCATTTTTTTTAGTTTTGTGATTTGCTATACCTGAAACTCAATTCTTTAATGTGCTTTTCCGGACTTCATTTTTGTCAATCCGACAATATCTCTTCTTCATTCTATCATATCTTCCACAAAAAATCCAAAATCAAGTTATTCTTCTTTTCAAACTCAAGAGAAAAGAATTTGCAACAACTTTTCAGTTAACAAGTTTTTCAAACTTTGAGAGTAAGAGAGTCAAAAGCAAGAGATAAAATGACCTATGTTTTGGGTCTAATTTTGAGAATTCAAGTTCAAAGCCCTCTGCTTCTTCTCTATATTTTCGGCCAACCTCCATCTCAAGTCTCAATCAAGCTATTAGAAGGAAGAGGGTGTTGTTTGCTGGTATTTAATGGAGTAGGAATTAATTAGTGAAGTGTTGGTTGATTAGAATATTGGAAGGTAGTTAACCGCTTTGGTTTATGGTGGAAAACTCTATTTACATCTCTATTTTATACACACACACACACACACACACACACACACACATGTTTGATGTTGTGTTATGATTGCTATGGATGCTTATATATATACTTTTATCATCAAGTATTTATTATTTGATACGGTTGTTAAATTGTTTTACTAAGTCAAGTTAATACATGTCAATTAGCACAAAGGAAATTACTTTCCTTTTGAAAATGAAATTATGCATATGGGATGCTTAAACCTTTTGAAAATAGTTTTAAAATGAGTTAGAATTTTTTTATAAACATTTAAATATGTTTAAATAAATAAAGGAAGAAAATCAAGATTTTATCTTGTATCTTAAATATGCCCAAAACAATTTTTTAGAAAAATCACGCTTTTGCAGTAAAGTGGCCAAAGTTTAAAACTTATATTTTAAATGCTTTAAAAATATGAAATAAATTGTATAAATCTTTAAAATGTTTTAAAAGATAAATAAGTTGAAAAGATGGATTTCTAAATGATATAAAAGCCGTTTTGAAGAATATAGCTTTTAAATGCTATTTAGAACACTTTTCGTAGCATTTTGAAATACCTTTCGAAATGCAGTACTAAACTTAATATAACGATCCTGACTCGACCTTCGAAAATCGGCATCGAATACGACACTCATATTCAAATTTCGCAGATTCAAACGTCGAATCTGATTCGTCGGAGCTTATAACACCATTAAGTAAAACACAGCGGAAGGAAAAGAATATATCAATATATATATAACATTGATACAATGATAGATACAATAGAATGATACAACTGGATAATACAATGAATATCAATAACAGAGATACAAGAAATAGCAGTGGAAAGATAATGATAATATCAACAGCGGAACAATATCTCCAATATAGTCTTCAAAGAGAACTCTAGCATCAGTAATCTCCGTCTTCAAGGCGCTAACCCAGAAATAGCTCGAACTCCCAATAATGTTGCACAACGATAAGCAATGTCAGTCGTCCAAAGGCTGAACTAGCTTCAGATAATCTATTAAATCTGACTATACAAAAAACCTAACTCTAGACTGCCCGTGTGGAAAAATTATGGGCACCCAGAGTTTAGGAAAGGAATAATAAACTCCAGGTCAGTCATGGGACTGGTATGAGTAACATAAACAAATTATCTTTTAAAACAAACAACAAAATAATTTAAAATAAATCCTCAATGCTTTTAAGAAAATGAAACTACCATAAGGCCTCACGCCACACACACAATGGAAACGCAGAATTGGAAGAGATTTCTCCTTATGACAGTCAAACATGCTTGATACGAGAAAATTCTTTGATATTATTATTAGTGCATAGTGCAGAAAACATTTCGAAAGTATAATATTAATCTTAGCCAGCATAGACATTCCTAACTATGCCTACTATAGCTACAATCTAAATAGTGGGGCGCCACTATAAGTAAATGGCAGGTTATACAACTAAAACCGTACAGGGCGCATATTGTTTAGTTTGGATTTCCAACAAATGGTCAGGCTAAGGAACTTCCTACTGTCCATGGGTACGCCTTTGGCGGGATGTCCCGAGAACGTAACCAGCTCTCTGCCAACACAAGGTCGGGTTACCTCTATAACTAGGTAGCTACTGCACGAGCATGCCACCCCCGGTCCTTTGAGACCTTTATCCGAGGCGCCTCTAAACCACAAAGCAACAACCACACTGTAACGATCACGATTTTTCGTTGCCGAAAAACCAAAATGTTAGGGTTTAAGAAAAAGAAAGACAGAGAAAAAGAGAGAAAAAGATAGAAAAGATAGAAAATAGAGAGAATAGAGAATAGAAAATAGAACGGAAAGAAAACAACAGAACAACATCAGAATCTCACAATTCGCAGCGGAACAACATATAATAATAAATGAATAATCTTTAAACAAAGAACTATATCAGTTATTACATTTTATACATTACATTTCATTACATCATATCATCAGAGTGTACAACAACAACAACAAACAGTGCGGCGGAAAAGAAATACTATATACTAGTAATACGCCATGCCATCCAGCTTGCCTCCAGCAACTCCAGAATATCCAGAATATCCTGATAAACCTTACTCTTGACTGCCCGTGTGAAAATTGGTGGGCACCCAGAGTTTAGGAAGGAAAACAATAAACTCCGAGTCAGTCATGTGACTGGTGTGAGAACTCAAAACAGTTTATTTATCTTTGAAATCAAAATAGAGGAATATTTTTAAAGTCAATTCGCAATGCTTTTAAAAATGAGACTACCATAAGGCCTCCCGCACACACACATAATGCAAACGCAGAATCGGAGGAGATTTCTCCTTATGATAGTCAAAGATGCTTGATACGCATTTAAAAGAACATTTGATATTATTACTAGTGCATAGTGTAGAGAAAAATTCATTTCGAAAGTAGAATATAAATCTTAGCCAGCATAGACATTTCGAACTATGCCTACTATAGCTACCATCTAAACAGTGGTGACCACCATAAGTAAATGGCAGGTTCTACAACTAATACCGTACTGGGTTTCGTATTGGGAATTGGATTTCCAACGAATGATCAGGCCAAGGAACTTCCCATTGCCACATGAGAATGCCTCTGGATGGACATCCCCGAGAACCAAACCGGATCTCTACCAACACAAGGCCGGGTTACCCCTAACTGAGTAACAACTGACCGAATATGCCATCCCCCGGTCCTTTGGGACCTTTCACCGAGCGCTCGCAATCAATTCACACAATCATAAAGTGTTTTCAACATGAGTAAGTATCTGGGCTCCATACCATGATACCACCCTTTTCCAGAAGGAAATGCACACATCCTAAAGGGCGCTACCCCTCATAACCTTGCTGCATCTTTCCTGTTTTGACCATTCACGGGGTGTGAGGCTCGACGAAGTCACGTCCACAAAAACATACTTTATACAAAAGCCATGCTTTGGGTCAACAAATGATCATAGAAATGATCACCAAGATAGACGATCAAACAAATGATCCTATCACAAATAATCAACACAATGATCATTTAACAGCAACACTCAGCATGTCACATTACCAAATTGGGAATATATCGCTGATAACCTTCAACTACATAACCTCTGAGCTCGTACGTCTCAGAGAAGGGTGTTAAGCTAAAAGAATAAATTCTCTTCCACCAACAGAAATATATTTGAAAGAAATCTGCTTTATATCTCAATTTGTAATGTCAGACATACAATCCATACAAGTCTGTTCCGGGATCGAACAAAACCGAAGGCACTTACAAAGAAGTCCTTGCAATCCGGATATACACAATCCTGATCGGATTTCCCATCACTTAGGGAGTCTCTATACCGTTGCAACTCAGTGCAGAGACAATCGACAAGTCATCCTATCGCTCTCGCAAATACCAGGTCTTCAACACCGATCTTCAAATGCAATTCATAACGACATATCACATATTCGGAATGGGTTATACGACCCCATGGTCCTTTCCCGGTTAACCCGAATAGTGAGCGCTTATTCAAAAATAAGTGTGGCATTCAAATTCAAACAAATCACATCAATTACCCATTCAAAGGGAAATATTGATAGTCGGTTATTGAACTATCAATGGATATGCACAACATCACCAGATTCCAAATAATTTTCCAAATTATTTATTTTCCAAAATATCTTTACAAGATATATAATTCAATATCTCAAAAATAAATCAATATTTATTTTTAAACAAGTTCCCCTTTTTATTCATAAATTCCATAGTGAATTTATATTCCAAAATATCCATGCATATACGATTTCAATTATTCATTTCAATTTATCTTCAAAAAGATAAATTCTCAAAGTATTCACTTTATATTGGAAAACATTTCCATACTTATTTAATAAGTAATTCACAAATTTTATTTATTTTCAACACTTAGAAAATATTCAATATACTTAAATCAAGATTAAGTATATATTTCATTCTTTAAGGAAATCATTCTCTTAAACATATTTATTTGGGCCAAAACGAATGTTACGTAAAACATCGTTACGACAACCCAAAATCACTAGTATAGGGATTCGAAATTAAAATAGATATATAAATCCCAATACTATACAAAACATTTCCTTTCGGAAATCATTTACTATAACAACAGTGCTATAGTCCACCATTTCCTTCTATTTCTCGAGAACGTCTATTTCAACAATAAATGTTGAAATCTATGGTTTCGAATCTTAACATCTTTTGAAAACATCGTTAGATCATTTTAATTCTGTTTAAAATATCACATTCAAAACAATTTCTTTAACATATTATTCACTATTCAAAAACGTGAATATACTACGTTAATCAATTTCATCATTTCTATACATTTCATTTTAAAGGATTATTCACAGTCAAAAATGTGAATATAACTCCATTAATAGGTTTCAACAATTTACTTCTTAAAATAAGTCGTTTTCGAATTTATAAAACAACGTTTATAAACTCCATTTCTATTTATTTTATAACAACTTCCTTTTATAAATTCCTTTATTAATCTATTCGATTTATAACTCAATTATAAACTAAAGGTTCATATTATAAGTTAAATGCTTATAAAACGATTATTTTACAAAATCGTTTCTTTGAACTTCATAATTATAAATCTTATAACTTATAAGATTCAATTATTCATCCAAATATATTCTTTAAAAATTTCACAAAATTTATAAATCTTACTATTTATAAATTTCATTTATAACTTCACCATTTATAATTTTATAAATTCCATTCATTTACAAAATTCATTTTCACTTCATTCAAACACTTATAAAAACTCGTTTTATAATGTCAATATTTCAATTTATAAATATCCATTTATAAATCTCTTAATATAAATCAATTTATATTATTCTTTAAAACGTCTTTAATCTCCTTTATTATTTGACCATTTTGATTCATAAAGTAATTAAATTTTATAAATCCTATATTTAAACTTTTCACAATAGATTCTAAAATCCCAATTTAACTATTTTATAAAATCATTCATCCCATATTTTCAAAAATCAACCTTTAACTACATTTCTCAAAAACCATAATTTTTATAACATTAAAAATTATAACGTTTATTTATTTAAAATGAATCAATTCCAAACATATTTTATAAACGTTTTCTTTAAAAAAAATCACTTTAAAAATCATTTTAAAGTTCCAAAATTTGGTCCAATGATGCTACATACCAAATAGTCAATCACGACAACAACGATATCATATATCGATATGATAATCCATCAAATATCAAAATATCTGAAATCAAATAAATACTGTTGAGGAATCCAGTTGGATCCCTCCAACCTGTTTTCCTGCATCCACAAACATTAGCACAATACCAATTCCGCTCCAGTACGGAATTATCGCGGTATATGGGATTTAAAATATTATCCGCTTAATAGATGGCGCAATAGGGTCTCATCCGCTATACAAATGCGGGAAATCAATAACTCCAATATATACATATGCCAATATATATATATATATATATATATTGCTATTATATATAATACCAATTTCACTATTTATGAAATATTCGCGATATATGTTTTTAATAAATAACATCCGCTTACTAACGACGCATAATGTCTATTTTAACAATCAATAGATAACAATCATCATTCAAACATGCATTCAAATATTTTAAATCTAACTATTTAAAATAAAATCGAAACTGATTCGATTGAGTGAGAAGTTCTCACCTTGATTCCAATTTCGATTTAGCGATTTATTTCGAATAAAATTAAACGGACGTTTAATTTTACCCGAAATTCTAACTAACTCCAAACGACTCCAATCCAATTCCATCGCGTAGTGTTCGTCCATACGATTCCAACGCAACTGGTTTCGCGCGTTTTCGACCTCGTATGAAAAAGATACATCGTTTTTAAGATACACGAATTATAAATATAACTAATTTACATTTATATTACATTCTTAAACTCAAAGCAATCTGGGCCGTAGATCCAAGCCCCCCCCCCCCGATCTCCACCCTAGAACGCAAAACATCTTCCCCAGGTTATCATCGTTCGCGGTGATTAACCCATAGCCGACCTTCCTCTTCGAATTTTGCACGCCACCACGATGATTTCTAGCATGATCAGGTACCATCACCTTGTAGCCCTCACCCAACTCCATCAACGCCGAGAGTATGGCCAAGCTCGGCCCCTTTATGGCCTCGTTTTTCGTGTGTGACCGTGGCGGCTTCAAAGACGAATTGCCGTCGATTCATTTTGTTTTAAGCGATCTTGCCCGTTGGATCTGAAGATCATGTTGAGCTTGACATTTTTGTAGTTGAATGTTTTTCACGAAAGTTGATAGATTGGAAGAAAAGGAGGGAAGAAGGTTGAACGTTTTCAGCCATTGAAGCTTGAACTGGCGGGTAGGTTAAGCTTAGGGTTTAAAATTTTTTTATTTTTATTTTTAGACTTATGGGGGTATTTATAGGAAATTTTTCAATCACTATTCATCCGGGAATTCCAAACTCCAATTTACGCGCTGAAACTGACGTTCCTAGGGTTTATCCCGCGTTCCGGACACAATGGAACAGGTTTCGGAAGCTAATTCGGTCATCTGTGCGAGATATGGTAACAAACGATCGATTTAAATTAAACCGATTTAAATCGATTTCTAGGCGTTTTAATTTGTACCGGACAAACGGTAAATCCAATTGACATGAAATTTTAAACCATACAATAATATCACATTACGGATCCGATGAAACTGGTTTCGTCGAAATCCGACACTTTTTGAAAAATGGCTATTTTAACTCGCCAAATTAATATTAAAAATAATTCGATACGTTTCGAGCTGCCACGATCAAACGATAGCTCCGATTGACACGAAAATTGAAATCCGATAATAACTAACTATTACGGATCCAATGGAACTAGTTTCGTCCAATTCTGAGACTTTTCAAAAATTGGCTATTTTCACTAGTCGATTAAATATTAAAATATTCAATTTTCACAAATTAACTTTTAATTCGATTTTAAAAGTTCTAAAATATCATTCTAACTTCAACATGATAAAATAAAATTTTACAAATCATTTACAATCATATTTAACCCAATTTTCAATTATTTCCATAATTTAACATATTTAATTATCGATTTAATTATCCAATTAAATCCAATAATTCGAAATAAAATTTATTCGACTTATAAATTCACTTTTTTACATTTAAAATTAATTAAATATTCAAATTTAAATTAATAAAAATTCTGGGTCGTTACACAGTAAATGAGATTGAAGCCACCACATAGGTAAATATCTGGGCTCTATACTATGATACCCACGACCCTCATAACCTTGCCGCATCTTTCCTGTTTTGACCATTTCTAGGGTGTGAGGTCCCGATGCAGTCTCGTCCACAAAGCAACGCTTTACACTAAAGCCATGCTTTGATCACAAATGATCAACAAATAATCACCAACACACAGCAGCACTCAGCATGCCACACTACCAAATTAGGAATATATCGCTGATAACCTTCAACTACATAACCTCTGAGCTCGTACGCCTTAGAGAAGGGTGTTAAGCTAAGAGAATGAATTCTCCACCACCAACAGATACGTATTTGAAAGAAATTTGCTTTATATCTCAAAGTATAGTGTCAGAGATACAACCATACAAGTCTATTCCGGGTTTGAACAGAACATAAGGTACTTCCGAAGAAGCCCTTGCAAATCCGGGTATCCACAATCCCGATCAGACTTCCCGTCACTTAGGAAATCTCTATACCGGCGCGACTCAGTGCAGAGACAATCGATGGGTTATCCTTTCGTTTTCGAAAATACTCGGTCTTCACCATCGGTCTTCAAATGCTATCCATATCGGCGTATGATTATTCGATATGGGTCATATGACACAAGGTCCTCTCCCAGCTAAAACGAATAATGAGCGCAAAATTTACAAACATATGGATATGGGATTTCAGTTAAGTCACAACTTTAAAGAAACCCAAAACCTTTCTTCAAATGGTTAAACAAATTACCATTTTAAATATTTAAACAAAAAGATTTATTCCACAAAGTTCACCCAGTTTCACAAAGATCCATTCATAGATTTCCAAAACAATTTCTATTTCGATTGGTTTAACTCATTAAATCTTTAAATCAAAGACTTTTAGCTTTCAAACCGTTTCCATAACTTGGAAATCATTTTCGTTTCAAACTTGAAATTCCTTTTAACACAAATTGGACGTTCATTTCTTACGTGAAAGCTTTTATTATTTGAAAACAAACAGTTTTCGTTTCGAAAGAATCCAATTATATTTGCGCGAGTTAAAACCTTTGAATTTAAATTCCAATTCCCAAATTAATACCTTTAAAATGGTTTAACCCATATAAACTTATATAACATCTTTAGTCCCTAGTTTCAAATCATAGAATTCAGTTTCAAATTATAAATTTAATTTTAAATCAATTTGTTTAAACTTTAAGGCGTAATCAGGTTATTCAAAAATAAATTTTTATCTTTGAAATTCCAATTCAAAAACTTTTCACCTTAATCCCAATCCATTTCCAAAACTATTTGGATTCAAAACTCAAATTCAAAACTATTTCAAAAATCTGCAACTTAACCAATTTCCACATGCAATCCATATTTGTGTGTGTATAAGTGTAGTCCAGGGGTTTCACACAGTAGTGCAACATCATCAATCATCACAGATTCAATCATATCAATATTGATAAGCGGTATAATCCATAACGCATGCTTTCATTCACAGATTCACAGATAAAGTAAATTTATCAATTACAAAGATTTACTATTACGATTCGATGTGGGTTTCGTATAACCAACTGGAATCCGACTTCCTGTCGCATCGAAATTTAAATGTCGTTTACGGGAAAAAAGGGTTTTCACATACATACAGAAACAAATCACTGATCACAGTTCAGCACAAAGCAACTCACATCACACAGTATCACAATCAACAGAAATATCAATCCAATGCAAAATATTTGACAATTAACTTAAACTCAATTAATTACAATGCGTAATAAATTTCTTAATTACTTTCATGAAGTAATTATGCCGACACAATTTCATAAATGATTCTCATTAATTAATTAATTCTAATTAACTGTTAAGAATAATCACCTTAATTAATTATTTAAATAATCTTAGTTAATTGACCTTCATTAACTAATAGCAATTCTTTAATTACTTTGTTAAAGAAATTACTTAAATTAATCGTTATTGATTAAAATTGATTAACTATTAATAACTCATTAATTAATTGTAATTAGTTAATTAATTAAGTGTTAATTGTAACTTAAGGAATTCTTAAATACAATTTAATTATTCCTTAATTAAATTGACTTAACTTAACTTTAATTAATAAATTTAAACTTGTAATTACTAAGTTAACTAATACAAAACATTAATTATCCATTCTACTTAACTTAATAGTTAATGAATTACAAATTATTCAATCTTTGTTTACTTAAAAGTAAAACTCATATTTATTAATGATTTAATTAACACTCACAAATATATTTAAAAAACCTACTTCTAAATTTACTAAATTTTAATTTTTAGATTTAAAATGAATACCAATTTATCTTCAATAAAGTATAAAAACATTGTTTTTAAACTTCAACTTCACATGTTAAAGTCTCACTTTTGTTATAAAGGAATTTAAAAGAATTAAAATCAAATTCCCCTTAAGTTCACATATTAAAGTATACTTAAACATTTTAAACTTATTTAAACATTTAAATTTAAAAAACTTATTTTATTTCAGAATCTTAATTTCAAATTTAAACTTAAGTCCAGGTTTCTAGATTCTAATTAAGTCTTTGTTTCAATTCTTCCTTTACATTTCAAATTCCATTTTTTTTAAATTCAAATTCTTTTTAATCCTTTAAATACTTTAAAGTTATATAAACAAGTTTAAATTTTAAAACTTTATTTATCCCTAACTTACAACTAAACTGGAGTTTATAATTAAGCTTTGATTTTTAAAACAAATTTTAGACCATGCTTTAAAATTTAAAATTAAATTTTGAAATTTCAAAAGTACAGAACAGGTTCTGTATTAAAAACCTCGGCAAAGCATTGACCTGAGCCACTACCATGTTTCTTCGAGTCCAACACTAAACCACTTCGAGTAAATCGCTCGAGTTACTCGAGAAAATCTCGAGTTCACCTGCTTCATCCCTAACAATACAAATTCCAGATCACCAGAATAGCTACCCCGTGCATGTGTACCTTCACCAGAGCTCCCTCCGATCATCGATGATCACTCCGACACATCGCCCAGCCACGCAGCAACCAAACGATCACCTAAACATTTGCACGAGCCTCGAATCGAAATAGAGCATTCCAGTTAAGAACTGGAACCAAACCCCATGGCTAATCCACCTCGAACTCGCCTCTCCGACTGCCAGACGACGTGCAACTCTGACCACACGCTCCCCGACCATCCACGTTGCTTCATCCAAAGCCTTGTACCACTCGATCCACCATAGCCAGCGAGATGATACAATTCCAAACCTAGGCTGAAACTAGGGTTAAAAACTTACCTCCACCACCGCCGATGCCTCTCCAACATATCCACCATACAGATATTTTTTTCCTAGACCACCAGACCTTGCTTCATTTCCAGTAGCGATTCCGACCTTCCTAGATCCCTCGACCACCAGAAAATGATCAAAGACCAATTTCCAGTCATCTCCAAAATGCACACTTAACTCTAAACTAAAATTTATGATCTTCGTCTTAAAAATCATGATTTTACAATACTAATATAAATATAAAATCACAAATTCAAATTTACATGATTGATTTTAACCCATTTTTGACTTTTACAGCCTTCTATGAAAATTTTGAGACAATTTACTAATTAAAATTTCTGGAACTATTATTATAATTAACATCACACTATCATAATCATTTTTCATTCACAGATCTAAGCTTAAACTCTATTGGATTAGGAGGTATAAATTTTTGATTGGTGTGAACTTGAGACCGCATATTAAAGAATAGATTTATACCTATATGTTTACAGTCATATCACAGACATCCCACATGTAACGACCCGCCGCCCTGACCGCCCCCAGTCGGTAATTAAACCAACTAGAAACGTTCAAAATGATGGATTGTTGTTCAGTTTATAGAGTTTAAACAGAATCAGCCACAGAATCACAGAACAATCATATATTTCTCATAAATAATTTTTCTTACATATATCAGAGTTCGTACAATGCATTAAATTTTATACAGCGGAATATATCTTTTATTATTGAGTACAAGAAAATTTTTCCAGAAAAAACTTTAGTGGAGTGCTTTCCCCTCTCTCTCTAACTTCGCGGCCTGAAAATCTTCAAGCTGTAAAAATACTCGGTCTGACCCGAGTATTACATTCAAAAGAAAATAATACACGGATCAGTCTAATTCAAACTCAGTTATTAGTGCATAGAGGCAATAATAATCAATTGACAATTAGACGGCAGTCAAAGATAAATTCACCTATCCGATCCTTTTAACAAAGAAAATCGGATAACGGTGAATATAACACTTAAAAGTGTTACAACAATAAGTCAGCAGATTTAAATTTTCAACACAGATAGATAGAAGGATTACTGATGAAGAAAATTTAGATAACAACAAAATTGCCTAAACGGCAATTAACAACAAAATTGTCATTTTAAATCAAAACAATTCAAACAATTGAAATATCATTCAAAACATCAATGTCGATTGGCTGTAGTGCACGCACGCGTGCACTGCCTCGTCAATACAGTGTGGAAATACACAAAAGCTCTATGAAAGCTCATAGACAAACATAAGGTCAAAACCCATGAAGAAGTCGGGTTCAACTCAAATGAATTTAGGGAAAACTAAATCCCATTGCAACAATGCAACGCAAATCGACAAGAGTAAGACTGCATAAAAAAAACGAAACTGCAGTCACTAATAAATACAAGGGCAAACTGCAACAAGAATGCAGTCACCACAAGTACACAAAGCACGAAGGCTCGAATGACCCATTGCGCAAAGGCAGGGGTACAGATTAAAGAAAACAGCAGAATGAGGTGAGGGCACCAAAATGTAGCACCACAACACACAATATTTAGGCCACAAAACATCAGTACCAATCAAAGGCAACTGGAACCATGTATGCATATACATGTTATCATTAATCACAAAACGCAAAGGTCAAGTCACAACTATCATGACTCAACGCAAATGCAGCGATCAGGGGCAAACTGCAACAAGAATGCAGCCACCACAAGATCACGAGACTGCATCAAAAGAAAACTCAGATGCAAAACTTCAACAAATCAAAAATAGCATCAAAGCTCATAAGAATTTGACTCTTTGCAATACAAATAAAATTTCAGTCACCATAAGTATGCAAGGGTGTAAAGCAAACAATGCTATCAAGACTTCAAGTCCAGACCAACACAAACATTTCAAGGGGAAAACTGCAACAAGAATGCAGCCTCTACTTGGATACAAGGGCACAACAAATATTCGAGCCCAAGTCAATAAAATCCAAAAAAATGCAACCAAAAAGGAACTGCCATAAAACTGATCATAAGTATGGGACAGTAAGCACATAAATGCCAAGTGCAACTTCCAAACTAGGTCAAGCAAGTGCAACACAGTGACAAGCTCAACCAAGTCAAAAATACAGTGATGTACTTATTCACATGTGTAGTTATAGTGCAACAGGTCAAAGCAGCATGAGGTCAAGACATCTAAATAGTGCAACATGTCAGTTATAGTACTTATTTCAAAATCAATGACTCAAAATCATAAATACAGTGATGTGCAACATCAAGACTAAATGCCACTTGATAACCGAAAATGCTACATGAAGTCAAAAGGGCAAAAATGAAGACTACATGAAGTCATGCAACAGCAATACAAATGCAAGTATAAACATACAAACCACAAAACTGCACATGGTCATAGATTGGAGCTCAAGACCAGGCTATACAAGAATATAAGTGCAATGCAGACAAGCCAGAATGACAGTGTAACAGTGCTCAACATGAACCAGAATGGAACTGGACTCCAAAAGAATCCAGACTAAATACAGATGCCAGACCAAAAAAATACAAACTTGGAGTGGATGCAAGACGGTGGTCGAAGCAATACCAAATGCAACAGTATCAAACTCCAAAGATACAACAGTGAAGGAAACTGCATCACAGCACTATGAAAAAGATGCAGACAAATCATACAAACACACAAATGCAATGCTCAAGTGAAGGATGAAATGCAACTCAAGATTACAGAGTGCAGTCAATGGTCATACAACTATATACATACATGAATGTATGTATACAGATGATTAGCCCTGAAAGTACAGAGCAAACAGGGGATGAATACAACATGAAGCAGTGCAGACTACCATGATCAAAGTGCAACAGAGAAACATAAGATATATGTATACAAATGGTCAAGTGAAGCATTTGTGTCAAAGCAAACAAAATGCAAACTTTCAATGCAACGGCAATGTACCATATAATGCAGCTACAAGTACAACAGAGATGATGGCCAGAGACGAAGCTCACAAGGGCCAGAAGATCAAGGCAATAAATCATGGAAGAAATGCTCCAGAAAGTGGATGGAGTAAATAACATAACAGTAAAAGCATTTACTAGTTGAACAAGTCATAAGTCGACATTGTGGTGGTCAGCAAAACACAAATCGAAGCAATGTTAAATTAAAACGAAATCAAATGGCAGTAGTATGTTCATCTACGAAGGCCACAGTCAACAGAGACGAGCCGTGGCGGCCAGTTTATCAAGACCGAAGTCAAAGCAAGGACAAAATCACAAAGTTTAAATTTCCAGAAATTCGAACTATGAACCCAGAAAATTCATCACAGCAACTAATTTTAACAAATCAAAAGACCGAAGTCAACAAGCTTTCAAAATTGTGAGGATCAATAAATCGAGCAATCCAAAGTCGCGAAATTTAACAAGCAAGCAATCATTAAAACGTTGAATTAGATGTGAGTACCAAAGTACTCACCTTAGCTTTGTAGAGGCCGCGAGCGAGTTGAAGACGAACGAAGCATCGAACTCGAAGTTGTCGCCGGCGCCTTAAATTTTGAATAACCCTAATTTTTGTTGAAAGGGGGACGAAGAGGAACGGCCTAGCTTTGAAACAAGGAACGAACGAAACGAGATGAAGCCGCCATTAATTTTCTCTTTCGTGTGAATTCTGAAGTGATGGAGGAATGGGTATCGGCATGAATTGGGGTAAAGGGGTAGGGTATAAAAGAGAAAAGGAAGAACGTGTATTAGCGTGGGTTACGGCGTGATGAAAGGCGTGAATTTGGCTGATAGGTAAGGCAGTGTATACTTTTTTTTTATTTTTTTTATTATATTATTTTATATATTATTATATTTTTTTTATTTCAATTTAAATTAAATTTGTTTTGCAAAAATTTTCTTTAGTAAATATAGAAATGTTTGAAGTTCAACTATAAATATCAATTTATAAATTTACATAAAAATAATTCGTAAATCCAAACTATTTTTTCTAAGTCATTAGTTACAAATTTAAATACAAATTCAATATTCAAATTCAACTCCAAAGTCGAATTCAAATTTTTATTCAACTTTCTATAGATTAAAATTTAAAATTTAATCGCCAATTTATCCTGAAAATTTGAACTTCAAGTCAATCATCATTCGAATATTTAAAATTAATTAAATATTTTCATTTTTAAATTATTCAAAATTCTGGGTTGTTACAATCTTCCCTCCTTAAAAGAATTTCGTCCCGAAATTATAAGTTAGGAAAAAAACGATTGCTAAAATCTCACCGATATTTATGCCCAACACAATTTTACCAAGTTCTAACTTATAAATAAATATAGGATTCATTCCATTTATTTTATCTCAGCAGTTTTGTTCATCGATTTCAATAATCAAGACACAAAAGTCTTTTACCAAATTTTTGACTCACAAAACTCAGATTTTTTAAATTGAAATCTTTCATGCTAAATATTTGCATATTACATTTTTTTCAAAGTTGTGTGCTTTCAAGATATTTTAAAAAAATTCTTCCTTAATTCATTAAGTTAGAATTATGTAATTCTAATTTCAGATTATTGATTTTCTATTCAAAGTTTGAAAATACTTGATAACTCGAAGTTTAACAAGTCCATCGTCGTTCTTACAGACATTAGGCATACGCTGGCCAGGCGCAAGACTAAAAATCTCCAAGTACTAAATATACTTGCTTCAACTCCCAGTGAAAATACTTTTAAAAATTCTTTTAAAAATGGATATGGAAAGCACATTCCCCCATGGATCCCGGCGGTTACGCTACTATCCCAGTAGAATCGCTTGTAACCTTAGATTTCTCATCTCTCTTGAATTTCGCCATGGTTGTCGCCTTAGATCGCGGTCCACACGGCGGTTACGCTACTATCCCAGTAGAATCGCTCGTGGCCGTAGGCATCTCGCCCCTCGAATTACGCTTCGGTTTCTAGATCGCAGTTTACATGGCGGTTGCGCCACTATCCCAGTGGAATCGCTTGTAACTGTAGGCATCACGCCCCACGAATTACGCTAGCATCAATTCACCTAATCCCAAACACGATGATCCATCGTGGGGGATTTCAGTCAGTCCCAATGGACATTCCACTAATGGAAATTCTACGTAGCTACGATTTCCAATGGACACTCCATCGAGTTCCAATCACCTTCACAAATAATAAATGGAAGGTACATTTCCATATCCTAAGTTTTTAGAAAACATATGTCATATACATATAGTACTTCATTTCACATTTCGTACATATCATACCTATGTAAACCTACACAGGACTTTTCATAATAATGACTTTCCAAACTGATAGTTTTCGAATTATTATATTCACATATATAAGTTGCGAAAACTCAATTCACATTCATCACAAATAGAGGATTCCAAATTTTTTCATTTCACTTAAAATTTTCCTCTAAATCGATTTGAAAATTTAAGGTTATCTCAAACCTAATTCACATTCATAATCCAATTCATTATCGACTTCACATTCGATTTGGATTTCACGTTACATCGTCAATTCTCAACACATAATTGATGTCTATCGATATATAACCTCTAAGCTCGTACGTCTCAGAGAAGGGTGTTAAGCTAAAAGAATAAATTCTCCGCCACCACAGATATATATTTAATAGAGATCAATTGCTATGTCATCAATTCACAATGCTAGACATACAATCCAAATCGACTATCCAAAATTCAAAGCTCAACTTATATTGTTTTTGGGGTCAAAGTTAAACTCAATTTAACTCAAGATTCAATCTTTTTGGAAAATATTCAAGTTGAACTGATCGTTCAAATTTCCCAAAAATAATATCTTTACAAGATATATATAATTTTCCAACTTAACCATTTGAAACCAATTTCAAATATTCATTTTTCAATTTATCTTTAAAAGATAAAATTTCAAACCTATCATTTCATATTGGAAAACATTTCCTTACTTATTTAATAATAAGTAATTCACAAGTTCCTTTATTTTCAACTCGGAAAATATTCAATATACTTGAATCAAAATTAAGTATATATTCCATTCTTTAAGGAAATCATTCTTTTAAACACATTTATTTGAGTCAAAACGAATGTTACGTAAAACATCGTTACGACAACTCAAATCACTAGTATAGGGATTCGAATTTAAGATAGATATATAAATCCCAATACTATAAACAACATTTCCTTTCGGAAACCATTTACTATAACAACAGTGTTATAGTCCACCATTTCCTTATTTTTTTCGAAAACGTCTATTTCAACAATTGAATGTTGAAATCTATGTATTCGATACTTAATGCATTTTAAAACATCTTTAAAACCATTAACTTTTTCAATTTCAACTTAATTCATAGTTTGAATTCCTCATACTTTTCATAATATTAGTTTTTAAACCAATTTCAAACTTTTCAATATTAAGTTTTTCACTTAATTTAATTTTCCGCATGTTTAAATTCAAATTCATCACTGAATTTATTAAACATATAATGGATTATCATGTTGACAACTTCAAATTTGAAATTTAAATTCTATTTGAAATTTACATTTGCTTTCTATTTCAAAAATAATCAACTAGTCCTTTAGTAAGCCATTCATCAACTTGGTTCCATTAAATTCATATTTCCACATTAACCTCATTTCATAATATCACTTCCCTAAAACATATCTGTTTTATTCAATAATATATTCACTGTCCAAAATCGTGAATATACTTATTTAAATCAATTCAGTGTTTCTACACTTTTTATTTAAAAGATTATCCACTGTCCAAAATCGTGAATAATATTTCCAACCAACATTTACTATCACAATATTTAACTTAAAGGATAATTTGCTGTCCAAAATCACGAATATATCTCCTTTAATAACTTCTATTTTTCATTTATCAAATTCAATTGGTTTCGAATTTATAAACAATCTTTACTAATTCCATTTCTATTTATAAAACTTCGATTTATAAATCTCCTTTATTAATTCAATTCAATTTACATAACTCAATTATATACCAAAAGTCCATTTATAAGTTAAGTACTTATAATCCATTTATTTACTAAATCATTCTTCAAAACATTTGAAATCAATTTTCAAAAGAATTCAGAATCAAATTCCCAAGTTATAGTTTAATTATCCTCTTGGTTATAACTAAATTGAAATGTCATTTAATTTCACAATTATTATTTTGTAGAGATATTCAAAATATTCAATTTAAACCAATTCATTAATTCACTTCACTTATATTTTATTTTTCATAAATCTCAATAATTTGATAATGGATTTCGAATGAGAAACTATCGCAATCCTAAATTTAGAGAGGGGAATTTTCGAAAAAGATTTGAATTTTCAAAATACCTTTTATTTTTTCAAAGAAAACAATTTTATACTTCTTTAAATTTGAAAAACACTTTCTTTAAAGTGGTTCTAGTAACTATTCATATTAAACATCATAAACTGAGCTTTGTGTAAACCAAAGCTTTGATACCACTTTTGTAACGACCCGCCTCCCTGACCGCCCCCAGTCGGTAATTAAACCAACTAGAAACGTTCAAAATGACGGATTGTTGTTCAGTTTATAGAGTTTAAACAGAATCAGCCACAGAATCACAGAACAATCATATATTTCTCATAAATAATTTTTCTTACATATATCAGAGTTTGTACAATGCATTAAATTTTATACAGCGGAATATATCTTTTATTATTGAGTACAAGAAAAATTTTCCAGAAAAAACTTTAGTGGAGTGCTTTCCCCTCTCTCTAATTTCGCGGCCTGAAAATCTTCAAGCTGTAAAAATACTCGGTCTGACCCGAGTATTACATTCAAAAGAAAATAATACACGGATCAGTCTAATTCAAACTCAGTTATTAGTGCATAGAGGCAATAATAATCAATTGACAATTAGACGACAGTCAAAGATAAATTCACCTATCCGATCCTTTTAACAAAGAAAATCGGATAATGGTGAATATAACACTTAAAAGTGTTACAACAATAAGTCAGCAGATTTAAATTTTCAACACAGATAGATAGAAGGATTACTGATGAACAAAATTTAGATAACAACAAAATTGCCTAAACGGCAATTAACAACAAAATTGTCATTTTAAATCAAATCAATTCAAACAATTGAAATATCATTCAAAATATCAACGTCGATTGGCTGAAGTGCACGCACGCGTGCACTGCCTCGCCAATACAGTGTGGAAATACACAAAAGCTCTATGAAAGCTCATAGACAAACATAAGGTCAAAACCCATGAAGAAGTCGGGTTCAACTCAAATGAATTTAGGGAAAACTAAATCCCATTGCAACAATGCAACGCAAATCGACAAGAGTAAGACTGCATAAAAAAAACGAAACTGCAGTCACTAATAAATACAAGGGCAAACTGCAACAAGAATGCAGTCACCACAAGTACACAAAGCACGAAGGCTCGAATGACCCAATGCGCAAAGGCAGGGGTACAGATTATAGAAAACAGCAGAATGAGGTGAGGGCACCAAAATGTAGCACCACAACACACAATATTTAGGCCACAAAACATCAGTGCCAATCAAAGGCAACTGGCAACATGTATGCATATACATGTTATCATTAATCACAAAACGCAAAGGTCAAGTCACAACTATCATGACTCAACGCAAATGCAGTGAACAGGGGCAAACTGCAAAAAGAATGCAGCCACCACAAGATCACGAGACTGCATCAAAAGAAAACTTAGATGCAAAACTTCAACAAATCAAAAATAGCATCAAAGCACATAAGAATTTGACTCTGTGCAATACAAATAAAATTTCAGTCACCACAAGTATGCAAGGGCAACTGTAAAGCAAACAATGCTATCAAGACTTCAAGTCATTTCAAGGGGAAAACTGCAACAATAATGCAGCCTCTACTTGGATACAAGGGCACAGCAAATATTCGAGCCCAAGTCAATAAAATCCAAAAAAATGCAACCAAAAAGGAACTTCCATAAAACTGATCATAAGTATGGGACAGTAAGCACATAATTGCCAAGTGCAACTTCCAAACTAGGTCAAGCAAGTGCAACACAGTGACAAGCTCAACCAAGTCAAAAATACAGTGATGTACTTATTCACATGTGTAGTTATAGTGCAACAGGTCAAAGCAGCATGAGGTCAAGACATCTAAATAGTGCAACATGTCAGTTATAGTACTTATTTCAAAATCAATGACTCAAAATCATAAATACAGTGATGTGCAACATCAAGACTAAATGCCACTTGATAACCGAAAATGCTACATGAAGTCAAAAGGGCAAAAATGAAGACTACATGAAGTCATGCAACAGCAATACAAATGCAAGTATAAACATACAAACCACAAAACTGCACATGGTCATAGATTGGAGCTCAAGACCAGGCTATACAAGAATATAAGTGCAATGCAGACAAGCCAGAATGACAGTGTAACAGTGCTCAACATGAACCAGAATGGAACTGGACTCCAAAAGAATCCAGACTAAATACAGATGCCAGACCAAAACAATACAAACTTGGAGTGGATGCAAGACGGTGGTCGAAGAAATACCAAATGCAACAGTATCAAACTCCAAAGATACAACAGTGAAGGAAACTGCATCACAGCAGTATGAAAAAGATGCAGACAAATCATACAAACACACAAATGCAATGCTCAAGTGAAGGATGAAATGCAACTCAAGATTACAGAGTGCAGTCAATGGTCATACAACTATATACATACATGAATGTATGTATACAGATGATTAGCCCTGAAAGTACAGAGCAAACAGGGGATGAATACAACATGAAGCAGTGCAGACTACCATGATCAAAGTGCAACAGAGAAACATAAGATATATGTATACAAATGGTCAAGTGAAGCATTTGTGTCAAAGCAAACAAAATGCAAACTTTCAGTGCAACGGCAATGTACCATATAATGCAGCTACAAGTACAACAGAGATGATGGCCAGAGACGAAGCTCACAAGGGCCAGAAGATCAAGGCAATAAATCATGGAAGAAATGCTCCAGAAAGTGGATGGAGTAAATAACATAACAGTAAAAGCATTTACTAGTTGAACAAGTCATAAGTCGACATTGTGGTGGTCAGCAAAACACAAATCGAAGCAATGTTAAATTAAAACGAAATCAAATGGCAGTAGTATGTTCATCTACGAAGGCCACAGTCAACAGAGACGAGCCGTGGCGGCCAGTTTATCAAGACCGAAGTCAAAGCAAGGACAAAATCACAAAGTTTAAATTTCCAGAAATTCGAACTATGAACCCAGAAAATTCATCACAGCAACTAATTTTAACAAATCAAAAGACCGAAGTCAACAAGCTTTCAAAATTGTGAGGATCAATAAATCGAGCAATCCAAAGTCGCGAAATTTAACAAGCAAGCAATCATTAAAACGTTGAATTAGATGTGAGTACCAAAGTACTCACCTTAGCTTTGTAGAGGCCGCGAGCGAGTTGAAGACGAACGAAGCATCGAACTCGAAGTTGTCGCCGGCGCCTTAAATTTTGAATAACCCTAATTTTTGTTGAAAGGGGGACGAAGAGGAACGGCCTAGCTTTGAAACAAGGAACGAACGAAACGAGATGAAGCCGCCATTAATTTTCTCTTTCGTGTGAATTCTGAAGTGATGGAGGAATGGGTATCGGCATGAATTGGGGTAAAGGGGTAGGGTATAAAAGAGAAAAGGAAGAACGTGTATTAGCGTGGGTTACGGCGTGATGAAAGGCGTGAATTTGGCTGATAGGTAAGGCAGTGTATACTTTTTTTTTATTTTTTTTATTATATTATTTTATATATTATTATATTTTTTTTATTTCAATTTAAATTAAATTTGTTTTGCAAAAATTTTCTTTAGTAAATATAGAAATGTTTGAAGTTCAACTATAAATATCAATTTATAAATTTACATAAAAATAATTCGTAAATCCAAACTATTTTTTCTAAGTCATTAGTTACAAATTTAAATACAAATTCAATATTCAAATTCAACTCCAAAGTCGAATTCAAATTTTTATTCAACTTTCTATAGATTAAAATTTAAAATTTAATCGCCAATTTATCCTGAAAATTTGAACTTCAAGTCAATCATCATTCGAATATTTAAAATTAATTAAATATTTTCATTTTTAAATTATTCAAAATTCTGGGTTGTTACAATCTTCCCTCCTTAAAAGAATTTCGTCCCGAAATTATAAGTTAGGAAAAAAACGATTGCTAAAATCTCACCGATATTTATGCCCAACACAATTTTACCAAGTTCTAACTTATAAATAAATATAGGATTCATTCCATTTATTTTATCTCAGCAGTTTTGTTCATCGATTTCAATAATCAAGACACAAAAGTCTTTTACCAAATTTTTGACTCACAAAACTCAGATTTTTTAAATTGAAATCTTTCATGCTAAATATTTGCATATTACATTTTTTTCAAAGTTGTGTGCTTTCAAGATATTTTAAAAAAATTCTTCCTTAATTCATTAAGTTAGAATTATGTAATTCTAATTTCAGATTATTGATTTTCTATTCAAAGTTTGAAAATACTTGATAACTCGAAGTTTAACAAGTCCATCGTCGTTCTTACAGACATTAGGCATACGCTGGCCAGGCGCAAGACTAAAAATCTCCAAGTACTAAATATACTTGCTTCAACTCCCAGTGAAAATACTTTTAAAAATTCTTTTAAAAATGGATATGGAAAGCACATTCCCCCATGGATCCCGGCGGTTACGCTACTATCCCAGTAGAATCGCTTGTAACCTTAGATTTCTCATCTCTCTTGAATTTCGCCATGGTTGTCGCCTTAGATCGCGGTCCACACGGCGGTTACGCTACTATCCCAGTAGAATCGCTCGTGGCCGTAGGCATCTCGCCCCTCGAATTACGCTTCGGTTTCTAGATCGCAGTTTACATGGCGGTTGCGCCACTATCCCAGTGGAATCGCTTGTAACTGTAGGCATCACGCCCCACGAATTACGCTAGCATCAATTCACCTAATCCCAAACACGATGATCCATCGTGGGGGATTTCAGTCAGTCCCAATGGACATTCCACTAATGGAAATTCTACGTAGCTACGATTTCCAATGGACACTCCATCGAGTTCCAATCACCTTCACAAATAATAAATGGAAGGTACATTTCCATATCCTAAGTTTTTAGAAAACATATGTCATATACATATAGTACTTCATTTCACATTTCGTACATATCATACCTATGTAAACCTACACAGGACTTTTCATAATAATGACTTTCCAAACTGATAGTTTTCGAATTATTATATTCACATATATAAGTTGCGAAAACTCAATTCACATTCATCACAAATAGAGGATTCCAAATTTTTTCATTTCACTTAAAATTTTCCTCTAAATCGATTTGAAAATTTAAGGTTATCTCAAACCTAATTCACATTCATAATCCAATTCATTATCGACTTCACATTCGATTTGGATTTCACGTTACATCGTCAATTCTCAACACATAATTGATGTCTATCGATATATAACCTCTAAGCTCGTACGTCTCAGAGAAGGGTGTTAAGCTAAAAGAATAAATTCTCCGCCACCACAGATATATATTTAATAGAGATCAATTGCTATGTCATCAATTCACAATGCTAGACATACAATCCAAATCAACTATCCAAAATTCAAAGCTCAACTTATATTGTTTTTGGGGTCAAAGTTAAACTCAATTTAACTCAAGATTCAATCTTTTTGGAAAATATTCAAGTTGAACTGATCGTTCAAATTTCCCAAAAATAATATCTTTACAAGATATATATAATTTTCCAACTTAACCATTTGAAACCAATTTCAAATATTCATTTTTCAATTTATCTTTAAAAGATAAAATTTCAAACCTATCATTTCATATTGGAAAACATTTCCTTACTTATTTAATAATAAGTAATTCACAAGTTCCTTTATTTTCAACTCGGAAAATATTCAATATACTTGAATCAAAATTAAGTATATATTCCATTCTTTAAGGAAATCATTCTTTTAAACACATTTATTTGAGTCAAAACGAATGTTACGTAAAACATCGTTACGACAACTCAAATCACTAGTATAGGGATTCGAATTTAAGATAGATATATAAATCCCAATACTATAAACAACATTTCCTTTCGGAAACCATTTACTATA
Source organism: Allium cepa (assembly GCA_030765085.1). Taxonomy (NCBI): domain Eukaryota; kingdom Viridiplantae; phylum Streptophyta; class Magnoliopsida; order Asparagales; family Amaryllidaceae; genus Allium; species Allium cepa. The sequence continues at coordinate 644,506,423 of CM060939.1, read as the reverse complement.
ACAACAGTGTTATAGTCCACCATTTCCTTATTTTTTTCGAAAACGTCTATTTCAACAATTGAATGTTGAAATCTATGTATTCGATACTTAATGCATTTTAAAACATCTTTAAAACCATTGAATGTTTGAAGTTGAAATCTGTGTATTAGCGTGGGTTACGGCGTGATGAAAGGCGTGAATTTGGCTGATAGGTAAGGCAGTGTATACTTTTTATTTTTATTTTTTTATTATATTATTTTATATATTATTATATTTTTTTTATTTCAATTTAAATTAAATTTGTTTTGCAAAAATTTTCTTTACTAAATATAGAAACGTTTGAAGTTCAACTATAAATATCAATTTATAAATTTACATAAAAATAATTCGTAAATCCAAACTATTTTTTCTAAGTCATTAGTTACAAATTCAATATTCAAATTCAACTCCAAAGTCGAATTCAAATTTTTATTCAACTTTCTATAGATTTAAATTTTAAAATTTAATCGCCAATTTATCCTGAAAATTTGAACTTCAAGTCAATCATCATTCGAATATTTAAAATTAATTAAATATTTTCATTTTTAAATTGTTCAAAATTCTGGGTTGTTACACCACATATATATATTCATATCCATATACTAAGCAACCAATCTACTAAAATCATTCATCATATGCATCCATAACAACAAAATTTTTTAAAACTGTTTTTAAGTAAAAATGTTTACTCACCGTGAATGGAAGAACAGAGAGTTGCTTTATTTTGAATCAGCCTGTGAAAAAGCAAGCTAAAATCTTCCTCTTGATCTTTGATTTGATTTGTGCTCAATTGTTGTTTAATTTGAATTTTTTTTGTTTAAGTTTGGATGATATTTACTTCAGGTTTTCACAGCTTAGAATGAATGAAACTGAGATGAGAAGCTTGATATATAGAAAAGAAGTTTGCAGGTTTATAATTCTTGTTTGTACAACAGGGTGACAAATATATGGTTTTGTAAAATATAAGATCAGAGATAATTTTTTTCATTTGGCTAAGCAAGATTTTGGCTGAGTGATAAATATGGTGTGCTAAGATATTTTTTTGCATTAATTGTTGTTGTCTTGTTTTACAAGCTCAGGCTTATCTTCTTTTATTTATTTGTACATAGCTACTTAGATTTTTTTGTTTTGTAATCCTTCATATATATATGTTTACTTGTTTTATATTTGAGCATATCTTCTTTGCTGGTTTGTTTGACTAACATATCTTCTCACTTAATTTTGGTGCCTGAGATAATAAATATTATGTGCTAGCATTAATGATCTTTGTCTTCTTCTTTTTTCTTATGTCTTTTTATACAAGCCCTTCAATATACATGTTGACATACTTATCCCTTTTATTGCTCATACCTGAATATTTATATATTCTTCTCTGTTTTGTTTGTAGATATTTATTTTATCTTACTTTTATTTTCTTGCATACACAACTTGTCATGTTTTTGCTTTAGTATTCATGTTTTATCATCATCATTATTTTTTTTTTCCTAACTATACTTGAATATACATATATTTTTTCTTTTGTCTTATTACTTTATAGTATAAACGAATTTCTATTTTAATATGTTGTTTAAATTTTCCTAATGAAATCACTTTATATTTTAATTTATCTTATATATACCTATTTTTATTTCTAATTCAAATATGTAATTCTAACTCAAATGCTTATTGTCTTATTTTACATTTACATTCCTATATATATATATATATATATATATATTTAACTTTTAATGGAATCGTTTTTAAAACTTACTTATACCTTAATAAAATAAACACACATATGATATATTATAAAATATAGAATTTAACTTTAAACATCCTTTGAAAATTAGTTTATATCAATTTCAAAATAAAATTTCCAAAAGATTCATTTGTATAAATAAAGGCATATCTAATTTAATCATATCCAAAATCCAAATACAAATTTATTTTCTCAGATATTTAAATTTACATCCCAATTTCAAATTATGTTTTCGTTCTATTTTATACACATATTTATTTTCAAATATCCAAATTAATTCTCAATTAATTCATAATTTAACTAGAATCTTATATTAATTACCAATTAATTTCACCATTTTTATTCAAAAATTAAATTAATTATCAATTTAAACTTAGTAAAAATCCGGGATCGTTACAGATTCCCCCTTTAAAGAAATTTCGTCCTCGAAATTTGCAGGCACGAAAACAACAAAAATAGATACACAAAGATAGAGAAATAGTTTTCCAGGTCAGACTGGATATCTGTTCTGTATTTGGCTTACCAAATTATAATATCGACAGTATGAGAACAAACTCATACAATTTTTCACAAGATACTCGGGTCACCAGATCTACGAATATGCAGGGGCACTGGTTAGTTCATGTAACGACCCGTAATTTCGCTACTTCGAAAATGAGAGATTTCGTTTGTTTTAAAGTTAAAAAAGGTTTAAAACCTAAATAAACAAGTTATATATAGACAATGATAGAGAAGTTATTTATTCTTATAGATAATAAATTAAAAAGTATAAATTTGGATTTTAGAACAAATCAACAAAAGTTAAGTTTTGCTAAGTATAAATAAATGCTTAAATAAATAGGTCTAAATGTTTATTTAAAAATATAAATCTTATTGAAAACATCTAATAAAGATAATAAAAGTATATTAAAATACTTATAAGTATGTTAATAATTGTTTTACAAAAATAACCAAATTTTGTCGCATTTTGTCAGTTTTACATACACCGTAAAATTAGAGATTTTGGTATTATTTAAATATGATTTTAAAATATAAAGAGACTTGTTTTAATTTATTTAAAGAAGTAAAAAGTTCATTTTTAAATTTGGTTTACATAAATAAATAGTTTAACTAAAACGTCAAAATATGACCGTAAAATATTTTGTCGGAAAACGACGTTTTGTCGATTAAAAGTTGTCGCAACGTCGCCGCATCTTTATTTTCTTATATAGGAACATATATTCAAATAGTATAAGTATTAATTAATTTACTAATCAAGTTTACTTTTACTAAATAAGGTTAGAAACTTCTAGAAGCAATTAAGAAAAGTAAGTAAGAATTAAGAAAAGTAAGTAAGAAAAGTCAAAAGTAAACATCAAATCAATATCAAATCAAAGCCAACATAATTATGATATTCTTTACTTAATATCTAAGTGAAAATGACATAAAGTAATGATTTGAAATGTGATGTTAAGTGTTGAAAAAAAATAAGAATGCTTAAGAAGTAAGTAAGGGTATTTTGGTCTTTTTACAAAATATTATTTTAATCCAAAACTTTTTCTATAAATAAGACCACCATTCTTCCACTTTATTTTACACCATTTTCTATCTTCTTCTTCTTTCTTGAAGCTCTCTTTAATGGCTTCTTCTTCTCTTCCAAATCCTTACTAACTTTTTCAAAACCATATCAAATCAACTTCAAACACCACCAAACCTTGCCAAAGACCTTAGAATACCATTAGAACATGGTTTAGCATCTAAAAAGTGAAGAAACAAAGAGGAAGAGGAGGAGGAAGGTGTGGCCGAACCTATAGTGGAGGAGGAGCAAGTTGTGAAGCTTCGAAGCGAGAAAAAGGGAAGGAAGTGTTGTCGGAATCAAAAGGAAAGTCTACGGAAAAGATTTGGTGAAGATAAGAGAGTTTAAGTGAAGTGTTGTTTGTAAATGAATGTTGGTAGGAAGTTAATCTTTTGGTCAAAAGGTGAGTACTCTTATTTACTAATTAATCCATAAGTTATTTCAAGTATAATGATTTGAAAGTATAAACATGTTGAATGTTTGAATGTTTGATAACTTGGTTGCAAAATTGGTTGATTATATGATTGTTTATGTGATTGATAACTTGGTTTGATAAATGATAAGAGAAATGGTTAGTAAGCAAAGTTAATTACATGAGAATTAAAATCCATACAAATGTGTGTGGAAATATTTAGCCTCTTAATGATTTTAAATAAGTTAAAAGAGTTTAAATATGGTTTAAAAAGAATTCGAAGTGCTTCGGACAAGTTCCGAAGCAATTCTCAAAATTGGTCAAAACCGAGCTTGTCGCGTAGTGGCGGTTCGTAAATTTCGACCCGTAACTTCAAATTGATGTAGAGAATGATTTATAACTCGGATTTCTTCGAAATAAAAATTATTTGGTTTACAATGATAATAGTTTTCCAACGAAGAAAGAAAATCAAGATTTCGTCAAGTAGATTTTAAAATATGTCCAAAACAATTTTCTAAAAACATCGCGGTTTTGCAGTTCGGAATCCAAAACGGGATTTCTTTATAAATGATATTTTTAAAGTATTAAAAATATGAAATAAATTTGATAAATCTATTTAAATGATTTAAAAGAGATTTGGATTGGAAAATATGAATTATCGAATGTTTTAAAAGTTGTTTAAATCAAATAAGCTTATATAGCACTTTCCGCAGCACTTTTATGCTGTGAATTCTATAACTTTTGGAATATGAGTTTAAATGTAACGACGTTTCCCAGAATCAATTGTGAATGTTTTGGAAAGGATAATTAAGAATTTTGAAAAGATAATTTGGAATATTTATAAGCAATTCTAAAATAAAGCTGAAAATCTGAGTATGCGGAAACGACTAGTACATTTGTCCCACCTGTGAGATCTGGGAAGGTAAACAAGGTGTTTAACTAAGGTTAGGGATGGAGCAACCAGTGCCCTGAACTTACCTGGCCTATGTTTTCTCTTCTTAGGCGAGGGGTGGAATAGATCGAAAGGAAAGCCCGGATGCTCTAAAAAGATCATATTTAAATTTTTCTAAGATAAAAGAAAAGAAAACCCCTTCAAAATAATTTTCGAGATAAAATATATCGAAGATAAAAATAGTTAAAGACAAAGATATTCAAAATGTAGGATTACTTGCCACTAGTCCCTAGAGGTGAAACTTGCCATTAGTCCCTAGAGGTGAAACTTGCCATTAGTCCCTAGAGGTGAAACTTTCCATTAGTCCCTGGAGGTGAAATTTACCATATTTATGATGGCAATAGTGCTCTATTATGAAAATCTTTGATTAGCAAGAATATGATTTGAAGTTAAGAAAGAAATCTTTGATTTAGATTTAATGAATGATTTGGGAATATTTTCCCTAAGTTAAAAGTTATAACTAAAGTGTAAGAAATCTTTGATTGAGATTAAACGAATGATTTGGAAAGATTTTCCTAAGTAAAGAAGAAAATGATTTAGAATTATTCCAAGATTTAAGAAAGGTTTAAATAAATCAAATGATTGATAAATGAGGCTTAATGATTCCATATACATTTGAAATGAAAATGGAATAAATTGAAAAGATTATATCTGAGATAGATATTTGATTTGATAAAAGATGAAGTAATTGATTGATGATTGATATCCACTTATGAACTTAACATCTTTTAAAGCGATGATTGGTTTCGAAGGAACCGGAGTCGGATTTGATTAATTCCTATCCGAAAACCACTTCGAACCAATGTATACGTTCGAAAGTGAAGACATGTTGAAGATGATGATTATTGAAGACCGTGGATCTTTATAGCGTGAAGACTGCTTGTTGAACATGCTCTGGTTGGCCACCATTATAGAGTTATTTATAGCAGTGGTCTCCTCGTGATGGAGATTTTTTCGGATTGCAAGGGCTTCTCGCCTAGTAATGGCCGAGGAAAGTGCCTTCGGTTTCGTTCAGTCCTAGAACGAACTTGTATAGATGTTTGTCTGACATTGTATTCTAAATCACATTTGAGTGGTTTCTATAAATGTATATCAGTTGGTGGCGGAGAAGGCAACTTCTTTTAGCTTAACACCCTTTCCCGAGACATACGTGCTCAGGAAGTTATACTTTTCTAGAAATCAGTCGTGTGACGTGGAATGACAATGTGGCATTCAAAGTGGAACTTGTTATGAAAAAGCGTGGCTTTGTATGAAAAAAAAGCGTGGCTTTGTATGAAAAAAAGCGTGGCTTTGTTTGAATTGAGCGTAGCCTCGCGAGCCTCACACCCCGGTTATGATGGGATTCTATGTGGTCAGATGTATGCTCGCATTTCAGGTAGTAGTGATTTGGGTTATCAGATGTTCTGAGCCCTAGGTACCAGATGCATCTGGGCCTCATGGCAGGGATGTGCGAAGTCTGAGTCATTGGATGTTATTCGCAGATTGCATCCACTTTTAGCCATTTATGTTGTTGTATAACGGCGTCTGAGTCATGGACGTAAGCCGTGGATACAGATTGATCTTTCCACTAGTTTCCTATCATGTTGGAAATCCAAACCCAATACGGTACATACGGTTTTGATTGTATTCCCAAAATAGCTGTAATGACTTGCAAACATTTCAGCTACCCCCTTCTGGTATCATATATTCCGTTCGGTATATTCCGTTGACCCAGTCCGGATATATTCTGTTAGACTTAGTCCAGATATTGGTACCTTATTTGAATAAGTTTATTTGAAAAGTGTTTTCAAAAGAATGTCATTAAAAATAATATCAAGTGATTTTTGGTATGAAGCGTTTTGGTTATCATAAGGTAAAAACCCGTCCGTGTTTATGTATGGTCGTGGTCTTATGAGATACCATTCTTTTCAAAGGTTTTGATAATATAGTCATTTAAACTTCGAGTATCTCACGCTGTTTTATCAAGCCTGATCCGGGTATTTTTAATACTCGGGTCAGATCCGAGTAGTTTCAGGTTTAGTTGAAGACGGTTGGAGTTTCCAGAGGAGAACTGGAGATCTTCATCATCGTATGGACGTATTCTATCTTTATCCGCTTTGCTTAGTGTATTTTGTTTAATGTTTGTCAGCAATTGTAAGGACAGATGTTTATAACTGTCCAAGCTGAATTTAGGTTAGACTCTGATATTGTATTTAAAATTTTCCGCTGTAAAGATTATTATTGAAATAATATATGTTATTCCATTCGTGTGAGATTCTGTTCTGTCTTTATTTTCTTTCTACCCTTAATGATCCGCTTATTCGTGCAATTTGAGTTTGACATGTGTGGTTTATTGTCGATTCAAAGGGTATGGAAAAGTGGTTCGTTACATTTGGTATCAGAGCTGAAGGTTAAGCGAGAACCTTGGCTTTGGTTGGGTAAAGACTCATCAGAGATAGGGTTAGTAATACCCTAGGATGAGTAACTCATTAGGGATAGGGTTAGTAACACCCTAGAATGAGTTTGAGTGTATTATATATGAGCGCGTATTTGTTAGTAACTAATAAAATGTTTTGTGTTGATTTATCTATTGAGTGATTTATAGATTCTGATCGATGCGCTTGATCACCGTTATCGATGAGGGTTCCTAAACACTTAAACAAGGCGAACCGACACACTAATTTTGAAGAAAATGGTAAATGAAATAATTTTACCTAGGATTATATTTTGAATATAAAGTACATTTTTTTGAAAAGCTGTATAGTTAGAAATCAGGATTAGTGAAATTTAAATATGAACGTCTTGTGATTAGAATTTCACAGTTTGACTATAAGATGTTTCATAAAGATAATCGATAAGCAAGAAATCTGATAAGGTAATTAAGATCTTTAATACTTATTCTAAAATAACAAATTAAGAAATGATAATGTTAAGTTACTATCATAAATTGATCAATTGTTTGATTTAAAGGTTTAAGTACAAATACCTTGTGAATTAAGTTTCACGATTTGACTATAGGGTGTTTGATAGTAAGATTTGTTTAAGGAATGAGAATTTAAGTTCGAGTAAAACAATTGTGGTAATTTAAATGAAGATTAATTAATATAAGATAAAATGAATTTATAAGATAGGTTTTACAAAGTAATCTCTAAAGGATTTTGAAAATGGTATTATTTCAAATATAAAAAGAGGTGTTTTATGATAACTAATTCGATTGACTCAAAAATAAACTAAAAATGGGCAAGTGATGTGTTCGGATGGTAAGCACTTCTCTTAAGTATTACTCTTCTTGTGAAGAGGATATATGATATTATTGGTAGTACCCAGTTCCTTGGATTGTTTTGGAGTTACTCAATCTATATAATTTTCTTAAGTTAAAATAATGTGAATCATTAATTAGTAATCTTTATAAAAGTGTTTAAACTAAAGATAAATTGGAATCGCTAATTGATAAGATAAAAGCGGGATTCTCGACGATTTTGGACAGTCGAAAATTTCCGAATCACACCAAACTCAAATCTAAGAATTTGTGAAAACTTTTGTAAAAAGGTTGTGAAATATTCTGAGTAAATGAAATTGGATAAGTATAAATGTGATTATAAATAAAAAAGGGGAAGTTATAACCTAGAAAATGTTTTATTAATAAAGTCCAACATTAATTAAGAATTTGGACTTAAGTCTTTAAAAGTGATTGATTTGCATAAGTTATAAGATGTAATCAACTTAAGCGATAGTTTTATGAAATGATTCATAAATAATATTAGTGTTAAAAGAAATATACTAAGTTGAAGAATCGTGGGAAGAAAAATTATAATAGAGAAAAATCATCTTTTGGGTGAAAAATGGTTTCTTTGGAATATTTTCCTTTAATAAAAATATTTGGAAATAAATAATTAAAGGGATTATATAAAGAAGCACCTTTATAAAGTGTTTGAGCTTAAGATAAAAGTTTAGAAAGTTTTTTTGAGAGTTAATTAATACATATGTTATATGTAGATCATTTCGTCACACAAATGTTGATCTAATATTCGAGTTTGGAACTTTGAGGTGTTTACACCGATCCGAAAAAGGATTTATCACTCGATTCTTGACGACGAACATTGATTAGGGTTTATGGTTGGGTACTTGAGTTTTCTATCATAGTTTAGCACTATGCAAGGAAAGCAAAGGTTTTTGAGCAAAGAGCCTGATTAAAGTCCGCACTAGAGGATCGGGGGATCGATACTAGTTCGGAAATAAAGTTGTGTATTCGAATAGGAGATCGAATAAGATATTTTTATACGGATGATCTGTGTATATTATATGGAATTAAGTTTAAAAATAAATGTTTTAGGCAAACTTTTGTTTGGGCAATTTCGAGGACGAAATTCTTTTAAGTAGGGGAGAATGTAACGACCCGTAATTTCGCTACTTCGAAAATGAGAGATTTCGTTTGTTTTAAAGTTAAAAAAGGTTTAAAACCTAAATAAACAAGTTATATATAGACAATGATAGAGAAGTTATTTATTCTTATAGATAATAAATTAAAAAGTATAAATTTGGATTTTAGAACAAATCAACAAAAGTTAAGTTTTGCTAAGTATAAATAAATGCTTAAATAAATAGGTCTAAATGTTTATTTAAAAATATAAATCTTATTGAAAACATCTAATAAAGATAATAAAAGTATATTAAAATACTTATAAGTATGTTAATAATTGTTTTACAAAAATAACCAAATTTTGTCGCATTTTGTCAGTTTTACATACACCGTAAAATTAGAGATTTTGGTATTATTTAAATATGATTTTAAAATATAAAGAGACTTGTTTTAATTTATTTAAAGAAGTAAAAAGTTCATTTTTAAATTTGGTTTACATAAATAAATAGTTTAACTAAAACGTCAAAATATGACCGTAAAATATTTTGTCGGAAAACGACGTTTTGTCGATTAAAAGTTGTCGCAACGTCGCCGCATCTTTATTTTCTTATATAGGAACATATATTCAAATAGTATAAGTATTAATTAATTTACTAATCAAGTTTACTTTTACTAAATAAGGTTAGAAACTTCTAGAAGCAATTAAGAAAAGTAAGTAAGAATTAAGAAAAGTAAGTAAGAAAAGTCAAAAGTAAACATCAAATCAATATCAAATCAAAGCCAACATAATTATGATATTCTTTACTTAATATCTAAGTGAAAATGACATAAAGTAATGATTTGAAATGTGATGTTAAGTGTTGAAAAAAAATAAGAATGCTTAAGAAGTAAGTAAGGGTATTTTGGTCTTTTTACAAAATATTATTTTAATCCAAAACTTTTTCTATAAATAAGACCACCATTCTTCCACTTTATTTTACACCATTTTCTATCTTCTTCTTCTTTCTTGAAGCTCTCTTTAATGGCTTCTTCTTCTCTTCCAAATCCTTACTAACTTTTTCAAAACCATATCAAATCAACTCCAAACACCACCAAACCTTGCCAAAGACCTTAGAATACCATTAGAACATGGTTTAGCATCTAAAAAGTGAAGAAACAAAGAGGAAGAGGAGGAGGAAGGTGTGGCCGAACCTATAGTGGAGGAGGAGCAAGTTGTGAAGCTTCGAAGCGAGAAAAAGGGAAGGAAGTGTTGTCGGAATCAAAAGGAAAGTCTACGGAAAAGATTTGGTGAAGATAAGAGAGTTTAAGTGAAGTGTTGTTTGTAAATGAATGTTGGTAGGAAGTTAATCTTTTGGTCAAAAGGTGAGTACTCTTATTTACTAATTAATCCATAAGTTATTTCAAGTATAATGATTTGAAAGTATAAACATGTTGAATGTTTGAATGTTTGATAACTTGGTTGCAAAATTGGTTGATTATATGATTGTTTATGTGATTGATAACTTGGTTTGATAAATGATAAGAGAAATGGTTAGTAAGCAAAGTTAATTACATGAGAATTAAAATCCATACAAATGTGTGTGGAAATATTTAGCCTCTTAATGATTTTAAATAAGTTAAAAGAGTTTAAATATGGTTTAAAAAGAATTCGAAGTGCTTCGGACAAGTTCCGAAGCAATTCTCAAAATTGGTCAAAACCGAGCTTGTCGCGTAGTGGCGGTTCGTAAATTTCGACCCGTAACTTCAAATTGATGTAGAGAATGATTTATAACTCGGATTTCTTCGAAATAAAAATTATTTGGTTTACAATGATAATAGTTTTCCAACGAAGAAAGAAAATCAAGATTTCGTCAAGTAGATTTTAAAATATGTCCAAAACAATTTTCTAAAAACATCGCGGTTTTGCAGTTCGGAATCCAAAACGGGATTTCTTTATAAATGATATTTTTAAAGTATTAAAAATATGAAATAAATTTGATAAATCTATTTAAATGATTTAAAAGAGATTTGGATTGGAAAATATGAATTATCGAATGTTTTAAAAGTTGTTTAAATCAAATAAGCTTATATAGCACTTTCCGCAGCACTTTTATGCTGTGAATTCTATAACTTTTGGAATATGAGTTTAAATGTAACGACGTTTCCCAGAATCAATTGTGAATGTTTTGGAAAGGATAATTAAGAATTTTGAAAAGATAATTTGGAATATTTATAAGCAATTCTAAAATAAAGCTGAAAATCTGAGTATGCGGAAACGACTAGTACATTTGTCCCACCTGTGAGATCTGGGAAGGTAAACAAGGTGTTTAACTAAGGTTAGGGATGGAGCAACCAGTGCCCTGAACTTACCTGGCCTATGTTTTCTCTTCTTAGGCGAGGGGTGGAATAGATCGAAAGGAAAGCCCGGATGCTCTAAAAAGATCATATTTAAATTTTTCTAAGATAAAAGAAAAGAAAACCCCTTCAAAATAATTTTCGAGATAAAATATATCGAAGATAAAAATAGTTAAAGACAAAGATATTCAAAATGTAGGATTACTTGCCACTAGTCCCTAGAGGTGAAACTTGCCATTAGTCCCTAGAGGTGAAACTTGCCATTAGTCCCTAGAGGTGAAACTTTCCATTAGTCCCTGGAGGTGAAATTTACCATATTTATGATGGCAATAGTGCTCTATTATGAAAATCTTTGATTAGCAAGAATATGATTTGAAGTTAAGAAAGAAATCTTTGATTTAGATTTAATGAATGATTTGGGAATATTTTCCCTAAGTTAAAAGTTATAACTAAAGTGTAAGAAATCTTTGATTGAGATTAAACGAATGATTTGGAAAGATTTTCCTAAGTAAAGAAGAAAATGATTTAGAATTATTCCAAGATTTAAGAAAGGTTTAAATAAATCAAATGATTGATAAATGAGGCTTAATGATTCCATATACATTTGAAATGAAAATGGAATAAATTGAAAAGATTATATCTGAGATAGATATTTGATTTGATAAAAGATGAAGTAATTGATTGATGATTGATATCCACTTATGAACTTAACATCTTTTAAAGCGATGATTGGTTTCGAAGGAACCGGAGTCGGATTTGATTAATTCCTATCCGAAAACCACTTCGAACCAATGTATACGTTCGAAAGTGAAGACATGTTGAAGATGATGATTATTGAAGACCGTGGATCTTTATAGCGTGAAGACTGCTTGTTGAACATGCTCTGGTTGGCCACCATTATAGAGTTATTTATAGCAGTGGTCTCCTCGTGATGGAGATTTTTTCGGATTGCAAGGGCTTCTCGCCTAGTAATGGCCGAGGAAAGTGCCTTCGGTTTCGTTCAGTCCTAGAACGAACTTGTATAGATGTTTGTCTGACATTGTATTCTAAATCACATTTGAGTGGTTTCTATAAATGTATATCAGTTGGTGGCGGAGAAGGCAACTTCTTTTAGCTTAACACCCTTTCCCGAGACATACGTGCTCAGGAAGTTATACTTTTCTAGAAATCAGTCGTGTGACGTGGAATGACAATGTGGCATTCAAAGTGGAACTTGTTATGAAAAAGCGTGGCTTTGTATGAAAAAAAAGCGTGGCTTTGTATGAAAAAAAGCGTGGCTTTGTTTGAATTGAGCGTAGCCTCGCGAGCCTCACACCCCGGTTATGATGGGATTCTATGTGGTCAGATGTATGCTCGCATTTCAGGTAGTAGTGATTTGGGTTATCAGATGTTCTGAGCCCTAGGTACCAGATGCATCTGGGCCTCATGGCAGGGATGTGCGAAGTCTGAGTCATTGGATGTTATTCGCAGATTGCATCCACTTTTAGCCATTTATGTTGTTGTATAACGGCGTCTGAGTCATGGACGTAAGCCGTGGATACAGATTGATCTTTCCACTAGTTTCCTATCATGTTGGAAATCCAAACCCAATACGGTACATACGGTTTTGATTGTATTCCCAAAATAGCTGTAATGACTTGCAAACATTTCAGCTACCCCCTTCTGGTATCATATATTCCGTTCGGTATATTCCGTTGACCCAGTCCGGATATATTCTGTTAGACTTAGTCCAGATATTGGTACCTTATTTGAATAAGTTTATTTGAAAAGTGTTTTCAAAAGAATGTCATTAAAAATAATATCAAGTGATTTTTGGTATGAAGCGTTTTGGTTATCATAAGGTAAAAACCCGTCCGTGTTTATGTATGGTCGTGGTCTTATGAGATACCATTCTTTTCAAAGGTTTTGATAATATAGTCATTTAAACTTCGAGTATCTCACGCTGTTTTATCAAGCCTGATCCGGGTATTTTTAATACTCGGGTCAGATCCGAGTAGTTTCAGGTTTAGTTGAAGACGGTTGGAGTTTCCAGAGGAGAACTGGAGATCTTCATCATCGTATGGACGTATTCTATCTTTATCCGCTTTGCTTAGTGTATTTTGTTTAATGTTTGTCAGCAATTGTAAGGACAGATGTTTATAACTGTCCAAGCTGAATTTAGGTTAGACTCTGATATTGTATTTAAAATTTTCCGCTGTAAAGATTATTATTGAAATAATATATGTTATTCCATTCGTGTGAGATTCTGTTCTGTCTTTATTTTCTTTCTACCCTTAATGATCCGCTTATTCGTGCAATTTGAGTTTGACATGTGTGGTTTATTGTCGATTCAAAGGGTATGGAAAAGTGGTTCGTTACAGTTCGAAGGATAACTAACCATTCGTAGAATATATCGGACCCCAGAGAAGAGATAGATAGATTCAATCTCTACGATTTTTCAAACACAAGATATGGATTCCAACTCAAGTCAGAATACCCCCATAGTATATACCAACTTGTCCCTCTTCGAACTTCGATATTCACAAGAAATTACAATAGAATTTCAAATTTGGTTTTAAACGAAATCGTTTTATCGATTCAAATCAAATTTAGCTTCATATGCTATTAATCAATTTAACTCAATTTAAAATTTCCAATTCATTAAAGTTTAAAACGAAAAACCGATGAAAATACGAGGTAAGGAATTTCTACAACGATTCGAAGGGCCACCATCACACCGAGGCTTCTCCTTGCAGCTACCACGAAGCAAATAAAAGAATTTAAAATCGAATCAAAGGAAATTAATAGAAAAATTATTTCCACTGTCGTAGGGTATTGACCATTTGTAGTGGTGCTCCCCTGTCCCCTATGTCGTCCTTTTCTTGCACTCATACTCACTATCAATGGATAGTAAGAGAATTTACTGAGGCATTCAAACGTATATCTTAGGGATTACTCATTCTAGGGTATACTTCACCCTATCTCTAATGAGTTACTCAATGTGTTATACTCCTGAGCTAAAGTTTTAACCCTCAGCTCTGATACCAATTATAATGATCCTGACTCGACCTTCGAAAATTGGCACCGAATACGACACTCATATTCAAATGCTACAGATCCAAACGTCGAATCTGGTTCGCCGGAGCTTATAACACCATTAAGTACAACACAGCGGAAGGAAAAGAATATATCGATATATATATATATATATATATATATATATATATAACATTGATACAATGACAGATACAACAGAATGATACAACTGGATAATACAATGAATATCAATACTAACAGAGATACAAGAAATAGCAGAGGAAAGATAATGATAATACCAACAACGGAACAATATCTCCAATATAGTCTTCAAAGAGAACTCCAGTATCGGTAATCTCCGTCTTCAAGGCACTAACGCAGAAATAACTCGAACTCCTAATAACGTTGCACAACGATAAGCAAGGTCAGTCATCCAAAGGCAAAACTAGCTCTAGATAATCTATTAAACCTGACTATATGAAAAACCCAACTCTGGACTGCCTGTGTGGAAAAATTGTGGGCACCCAGAGTTTAGGCAAGGAACAATAAACTCCAGGTCAGTCATGGGACTGGTATGAGTGACAAAAACAGTTTATCTTTTAAAACAAACAACAAAAGAATTTAAAATAAATCCGCAATGCTTTTAAAAAAATGAAACTACCATAAGGCCTCCTGCCACACACACAATACAAACGCAGAATTGGAGGAGATTTCTCCTTATGATAGTAAAACATGCTTGACATGAGAAAATTCTTTGATATTATTATTAGTGCATAGTGTAGAAAACATTTTGAAAGTATAATATTAATCTTAGCCAGCATAGACATTCCGAACTATGCCTACTATAGCTACCATCTAAACAGTGGAGCGCCACATAAGTAAATGGCAGGTTATACAACTAAAACCGTACAGGGCGGGTATTGTTTAGTTGGATTTCCAACAAATGGTCAGGCTAAGGAACTTCCTACTGTCCATAGGTACGCCTCTGGCGGGAAATCCCGAGAAGTTAACCAGCTCTCTGCCAATACAAGGTCGGGTTACCTCTGTAACTAGGTAGCTACTACACGAGCATGCCACCCCCCGGTCCTTTGGGACCTTTATCTGAGGCGCCTCTAAACCACAAAGCAACAACCACACAGTAAATGAGATTGAAGCTACCACATAGGTAAACATTTGGGCTCCATACCATGATACCACCCTTTACCAGAAGGGAATGATACACCCTAAAGGGCGCGACCCTCATAACCTTGCCGCATCTTTCCTGTTTCGACCATATCCGGGGTGTGAGGTCCTGATGCAGTCTCGTCCACAAAGCTATGCTTTACACTAAATTCATGCTTTGATCACAAATGATCACCAACACACAACAGCACTCAACATGCTACACTACCAAATTGGGAATATATCACTGATAACCTTCAACTACATAACCTCTGAGCTCATACGTCTCAGAGAAGGGTGTTAATAAGAGAATGAATTCTCCACCACCAACAGATATGTATTTGAAAGAAATCTGTTTTCTATCTCAAAGTGTAGTGTCAGACATACAACCATACAAGTCTATTCCGGGTTCGAACAGAACCGAAGGTACTTCCGAAGAAGCCCTTGCAAATCCGGGTATCCACAATCCCGATTGGACTTCCCATCACTTAGGAAATCTCTATACCAGCGCGACTCAGTGCAGAGATAATCGACGGGTCATCTTTTCGTTTTCGAAAATACCCGGTCTTCACTACCGGTCTTCAAATACTATCCATATCGATGTATCATTATTCAGAATGGGTCATATGACACAAGGTCCTCTTCTGGCTAAACCGATTAATGAGCGCAATATTTAAAAACATATGGATATGGTATTTCAGTTAAGTCAAAACTTCAAAGAAACCCAAAACCTTTCTTCAATGGTTAAAAAAATTAACATTTTAAATCTTTAAATAAAAAGATTTATTCTACAAAGTTTACCCAGTTTCACAAAGATCCATTCATAGATTTCCAAAACAATTTCCATTTCGATTGGATTAACTCATTAAATATTTAAATCAAAGATTTAACTTATAACTTTTAAACCATTTCCATAACTTGGAAATCATTTTCATTTCAAACTTGAAATTCCCTTTAACACAAATTGGACGTTCATTTCTTACGTGAAAGCATTTATTATTTGAAAACAAACAGTTTTCATTTCGGAAGAATCCAATTATATTTGCACGAGTTAAAGCCTTTGAATTTAAATTCCAATTCCCAAATTAATACCTTTAAAATGGTTTAACCCATATAAACTTGTATAACATCTTTAGTCCCTAGTTTCAAATCATAGAATTCAGTTTCAAATTTTGAATTTAAATTTAAATCAATTTATTTAAACTTTATGGCGTAATTAGGTTATTCAAAAATAAATTTTTATCTTTGAAATTCCATTTCAAAAACTTTTCACCTTTAGTCCTAATCCATTTCCAAAACTATTTGGATTCAAAATTCAAATTCAAAACTATTTCAAAAATCTACGACTTAACCAATTTCCACGTGCAATCCATATTTGTGTGTGTATAAGTGTAGTCCAGGGGTTTCACATAATAGTACGACATCATCAATCATCACAGATTTAATATCACTATTGATAAGCGGTATAATCCATAATGCTTATTTTCGTTCACAGATTCACAGATAAAGTAAATTGATCAATCACAAAGATTTACTATTACGATTCGATATGGGTTTCGGATAACCAACTGGAATTCGACTCCCTGTCGCATCGAAATTTAAATGTCGTTTATGGGCAAAATAGGTTTTCACATACATACAGAAACAAATCACAGTTCAGCACAAAGCAACTCACATCACACGGTATCACAAACGCAACAGAAATATCAGTCCAATGCACAATATTTCACAATTAACTTAAACTCAATTTAGTTACAATGAGTAATTAATTTCTTAATTACTTTCATGAAGTAATTATGCTTACACAATATCGTAAATGATTATCATTAATTAATTAATTCTAATTAATTGTTAAGGTTAATCACATTAATTAATTATTTAAATAATCTTAGTTAACTGACCTTCATTAACTAATAACAATTCTTTAATTACTTTGTTAAAGAAATTACTTAAATTAATCATTATTAATTAAAATTGATTAACTATTAATAACTCATTAATTAATCCTAATTAGTTAATTAATTAAGTGTTAATTGTAACTTAAGGAATTCTTAAATACAATTTAATTATTCCTTAATTAAATTGACTTAACTTAACTTTAATTAATAAATTTAAACTTGTAATTACTAAGTTAATTAATACAAAACATTAATTATCAATTCTACTTAACTTCATAATTAATGAATTACAAATCATTCAATCTTTGTTTACTTAAAAGTAAAGCTCATATTTATTAATGATTTAATTAACACTCAAAATATATTGAAAACAACTTACTTCTAAATTTACTTTTAATTTCATTTCAATTTTTAGATTTAAAATGAATACCAATTTATCTTCAATAAAGTTTAAAACCATTGTTTTTAAACTTCAACTTCACATGTTAAATTCTCACTTTTGCTATAAAGGAATTTAAAAGAGTTAAAATCAAATTCCCCTTAAGTTCACATAATAAAGTATACTTAAACATTTTAAACTTATTTAAACATTTAAATTTATAAAACTTATTTTATTTCATAATCTTAATTTCAAATTTAAACTTAAGTCCAGGTTTTAAGATTCTGATTAAGTCTTTGTTTCAATTCTTCCTTTACATTTCAAATTCCACCTTTTTAAAATTCAAATTCTTTTTAATTCTTTAAATACTTTAAAGTTATATAAAATAGTTTAAATTTTAAAAACTTTATTTATCCCTAACTTAAGTTTCAGCTAAACTGGAGTTTATAATTAAACTTTGATTTTTAAAACTCATTTTAGACCTTGCTTTAAAATTTAAAATTTCAAAAGAACAAAACAAGTTCTGTTTTAAAAACCTGGGCAAAACATTGACTCGAGCCACTACCATGTTTCTTCGAGTAAATCACTCGAGTTACTCGAGAAAATCTCAAGTTCACCTGCTTCATCCCAAACTATACAAATTCCAGATCACCAGAACAGCTACCCCGTGCACGTGTACCGTCACCAGAGCTCCCTCCGATCATCGATGATCACTCCTACACATCGCCTAACCACGCAGCAACTCAAAACGATCACCTAAACATTTTCACGAGCCTGGAATCGAAATTGAGCATTCCAGCTAAGAACTGGAACCAAAACCCATGGCTAATCCACCTCGAACTCGCCTCTCTGACCACCAGACGACGTGCAACTCTGACCACACGTTCCCCGACCATCCACGCTGCTTCCCCCAAAGCCTTGTACCACTCGATCCACCAGAGCCAGCGAGATGATCCAATTCCAAACCTAGGCTGAAACTAGGGTTAAAAACTTCCCTCGACCACCGCCGATGCCTCTGCAACATATCCACCATACAGATATTTTTTCCTGGACCTCCAGACCTTGCTCCATCTCCAATCGCGATTCCGACCTCCCTAGATCCCTCGACCACCAGAAAATGATCGAAGACCAATTTCCAGTCATCTCCAAAATGAACACTTAACTCTAAACAAAAATTTATGATCTTCATCTTAAAAATCATGATTTTACAATACTAATCTAGATATAAAATCACAGCTTCAAATTTACATGATTGATTTGAACCCATTTTTGATTTTTACAGCCTTCTATAAAAATTTTGAGACAATTTACTAATAAAAATTTCTGGATCTATTTTTATAATTAACTTCACACTATCATAATCATTTTTCATTCATAGATCTAAGCTTAAACTCTTTTGGATTAGGAGGTATGTATTTTTGTTTGGTGTGAACTTGAGGCTGCATATTACAAAACAGATTTATACCTATATGTTTACAGTCATATCATAGACATCCCATACATATATATTCATATCCATATACTAAGCAACCAATCTACTAAAATCATTCATCACATGCATCTATGACAACAGATTTTTTTAAAACTGTTTTTAAGTAAAAAAGTTTACTCACTGTGAATGGAAGAACAGAGAGTTGCTTTATTTTGAATCGGTCGGTGAAAATGCAAGCTGAAATCTTCCTCTTGATCTCTGGTTTGATTTGTGCTCAATTGTTGTTTAAGTTGAATTTTTTTGTTTAAGTTTGAATGATATTTACTTCAGGTTTACAAAGCTTAGAATGAATGAAACTGAGATGAGAAGCTTGATATATAGAAAAGAAGTTTACAGGGTTATAATTCTTGTTTGTACAACAGGGTTACAAATATATGGTTTTGTAAAATATAAGATCAGAGATATATTTTTCATTTGGCTAAGCAAGATTTTGGCTGATAGATAAATATGGTGCGCTAAGATATTTTTTTGCATTAATTGTTGTTGTCTTGTTTTACAAGCTTAGGCTTATCTTCTTTCATTTATTTGTACATAGCTACTTAGATTTTTTTGTTTTGTAATACTTCATATATATGCTTACTTGTTTTATATTTGAGCATATCTTCTATGCTGGTTTGTTTGACTAGCAGATCTTCTCACTTAACTTTGGTGGCCGAGATAATAAATATTGTGTGCCAGCATTAATGATATTTGTCTTCTTTTTTTCTTATGTCTTCTTATACAAGCCCTTCAATATACATGTTGACATACTTATCCCTTTTATTGCTCATACTTGAATATTTATATGTTCTTCTCTGTTGTGTTTGTAGATATTTATTTTATCTTACTTTTATTTTCTTGCATACACAACTTGTCATGTTTTTCGCTTTAGTATTCATGTTTTATTATTATTATTATTATTATTATTTTCCTAACTATACTTGAATATACATATATTTTTTCTTTTGTCTTATTACTTTATAATATAAACAAATTTCTTTTTTAATATGTTGTTTAAATTTTCCTAACGAAATCACTTTATATTTCAATTTATCTTCTATATACCTATTTCTATTTCTAATTTAAATATGTATTTCTAACTCAAATGCTTATTGTTTTATTTTACATTTACATTCCTATATATATATATATATATATAGATATTTAACTTTTAATGGAATCATTTTTAAAACTTACTTATACCTTAATAAAATAAATGCACATATGATATATTATAAAATGTAGAATTTAACTTTAAACATCCTTTGAAAATTATTTCATATCAATTGCAAAATAAAATTTCCAAAAGATTTATTTGTATAAATAAAGGCATATCTAATTTAATCATATCCAAATACAAATTTATTTTCTAAGATATTTAAATTTACTTCCAATTCCATATTCTGTTTTCAATCTATTTTATATGCATATTTATTTTCAAATATCCAAATTAATTCTCAATTAATTCATAATTTAACAAGATTCTTATATTTATTACCAATTAATTTCACCACTTTTTATTCAAAAATTAAATTAATTATCAATTTGAACTTAGTAAAAATCCAGGATCGTTACGCTTAAGAATTATTTCCTATATATTTTTTGAATGATTTTAAAATAATAACTAAGTCATTTAAAGATGATTTGGAATTTTTAATGAGAGTTTGAATAAATGGGAAAGATGAATTGTTTATACCACTCAAACAATAAGTGAAGAAGATTGAATATAATAACAAACTGAGTAATGCAGAAACGACTAATACATTTGTCATGATTGTGAGATCTGGGAAGATAAAATAAGAGGTTTAACTAAGGTTAGTAATGAAGCAATAGTGCCTTGAACTTACCTAACATATATTTTCTCTTCTTAGGCAAGGGGTGGAACATATCGAAATAAAAGCCTGGATGCTCTAAAAGATCATAATTAAGTTTTTTATATATAAAAGAAATAAATTATTTGAATTTATTATAAATGGTCTATATATAAGATTTATAAAATTGATATTTTATAAGCAAAAGTAATGGAACTATGAAAGTGTTTTATAAATATTAAATGGGATTATAATCAAAGTTATATATGGGTTTGCGATTGAGATTTAGAAAAGAATTCATGATGGATTTTATAAATAATAAAATTTGAAAGGAAAGAATTTGTAAATAAGATTTTTATAAGTAATTAAATTATAATTGGATTTTAACTTATGAGTGAGATATAAATGGAATTTCTTAGCAAAGAAATTTTGTATATTGAAGTTTATAAAATATAAATGGAATTTATAAACACTATTTTGTAAATCTAAAATCAATTTAAATTAGTAAGTTAAATTTGAAAGTTTATTAAAGGAATTAAATTCGCGATTTTGGACAGTGAATAATCCTTTGAATTAAATGGTTGTTTTGGAAAGTGATATTATAAAAAGGGAATATTTTCTTTAATTTAAAAGTTAAGGAAGAAAATCTTTGATTAAGGTTTGATAAATGATTTGGAAAGGTTTTCCTAAGTAAAAGAGAGAATGATTTGGAATTATTTCAAGATTTAAGAAAGGTTTAAATAAACCAAATGATTTGATAAATGAGGCTTAATGATTCCTTATACTATTGAAAAGAAAATGGAATAAATTAAAAAAATATAACAAGGATATTTAATAAAAGGTGAACTAATTGTTTGATGATTGATATCCACATATGAACTTAACATCTTTTAAATCGATAATTGGCTTTGAGGGAACCGGGGTCGGATTTGGATTATTCCTATCTGAAAACCACTTCGAACCAATGTATACGTTCGAATATGAAGACATGTTGAAGATGATGATTATTGAAGACCGTGAATCTTCATAGCATGAGGACTGCTTGTTGACATGCTCTTGATAGCTCCCATTATAGAGATATTTATAGCAGTGGTCTCCTCGTTGTGGAGATACTTCGGATTGCAAGAACTACTTGTTGCTTATGGTAGTAGGAGAGTGCCTTCGGTTTGTCCTGTACCTGGACAACTTGTTTGGACGTTTGTCTAACATTGCATTTCTAATGATTACGTACATTGGTTTTTACAAACGCACATCAGTGGTGGCGGAGAATGCAACTTCTCTTAGCTTAACACCCTTCTTGAGAAGTACGAGCTCAAGGGTTGTATTTTTGTGGAAAGAAATTAGTAGTTAATGAAAATGGCAATGTGACATTCAAAGATATGATATATGCTATGTGAAAAGGTAATCATTACCTCAAGCCTCATCAAACCAGAAATGACCAAAACAGAATTAGATGCAGCAAGGCTAAGTGGTTCATTCCCAAGTAGGGTATGGTTATCCCCTTCTAGATATATTTCTTCCTGCTACGACGTTCGATATGTAAATTAATGTGGTTTGTATGCTATGAGGGCCCACGGATAAAGGTCGGTAACGACCGAAGGATGACGTATCCGATACTATCTAGTTATAGAGGTAGGCCGGTCTTGTGTTAGCAGAGGTTCCTTTGTGCTGTTCCTCGAGGCATCCATCTAAATGTGTACCCATTTCGGAAGGTAGATCTTTCACCTGGTCATTTGTATGAAAATCCATTCTCTCATAAGAACCTATGGTTTTGTTTGGAGAGCCTAGTATTGTGGAATTTAATAATGGTAATAATTGTGGCTAAGATTATTAAGTTTATTTGCAAATGATTTCAAAGAGATATCGTTAAATATAATATTAAATATTTTTATATAAAAGTGTTTTTAGTTATCATAAGGTAAAAACCCGTACGTGTTTATGTGCGGGTGTGGTTTTATGAGATACACTCTATTCTCACAGGATTTTATTCAAAGGATGATATATGATACTGTCATTTATATTTGACTTTCTCACGCTGGTTTATCAAGCTTGATCTGGGTATTTTCAATACTCAAGTCAGATCCAAGTAGTTTCTAGTTTAGTCGAAGACGGTTGGAGTTTCCAAAGAAGAGCTGAAGATATTCATCCACGTATGACATATTCTATTATCCGTTTTGCTTTGTTTGTTTTAGTTTGATGCTTGTCAGCAATTATAAGGACAGATGTTTATAACTATCCAAGCTAAATTAGGTTAGACTTTGATATATGTATTTAAAAGTTTTCCGTTGTAAAGATATTGTTCAATATTATATGTTATTCCATTCGTGTGAGATTCTGTTCTGTCTTATTTTCTTTATTACCCTTCATGTTTCGTACTTTCTTGCAATTTGAGTTAGACATGTGTGGTTTATTGTCGAATCAAAGGGTACGGAAAAATGGGTCGTGACAAATCCCATATGGCTTTTCATACAACAAAATTGATTTAGGAAATTTTTTGATTCTTGTATAAGATGGACTTTATATAAGTAAAAGTGATTTAGAAACTGTTGATTTTGAAAGGTATTTGATCTGAAGAGATAAGTCTTATATATAACGGAATTTATAAAAGAATGATTTGATATATTTGAGATTATTGACTTTGGGAAGTACTTTATCTGAAAATGAAATCTTATATATAATGGAATTTATATATAATGTGATAATTGAAGCTATGATTTTGAAAGGTTACTATATATGGTATATTATATTTTGAAGTAAGAGGTATGGGGAAGTACCCTCTGTAAAGAAGTATAGCATGACATGCTTCGACCCAGATGGACTTGGGGAATCCAGGAATGGATTCAACTGATAAACCTTATGGACTTGGGTGAATTCAGAAATGGATTCGAACTGATATGGTTGTCCGGACTTAAACTCATGAGTTCCTCGATTTTTTTTATGGGTAGATGGTTCTTTAGTTTACCATATGGAGGCGCTTTCGATATTGGGATCTGTTGTTTATGAATCGTCCAGGAAGGAAGTGCATCCATCGCATAAATCATTGAATCTACAGTGTACCACCGCAGCAGGGGTCGATGGTCCCTTGTTTATGAACTGGCCATGATATTTTTCTGGAATCTGGAAGGCGGAAGGATCTATTGGAAAGTTTTGTGTCCATTGCGTAAATACTGGATCAACAGTGGGCCACTGCTATCGTATTATCATCATTTGATGTTGGATTTTGAGTTATACTTCTGATACCTATTTTTTTAAGTGTTTTCACTGGATGTTGAAACAGGTCTACTAAGTACTTGGAGAATTCTATCCTTGCGCCTGATCAACGCATGGCCAGAGTCTGCAAGCGTAACATCCTGGTATTTTCAACCATTCGCATCCACACATGTCGGACTTGAATCGCTTAAAATATCATATTGTTAATTTATATTTGGCAAAACTCAGCATATACAGTAAATAAAGATCATAGAATCACAGATACATAGTAATATAATAATAATGCAGGGGAAATAAAAGAATAGTAGTTCATGAAGCTACTATATATATAACAGAATTAAAACAAGATACAACAGAAGTCTCGAATACATAGAATCTCAATACAATAGTCAAATAACAAAATTTGAATACATCACTATAATCAACTAAACATCTAAAAGTTGAATAGATGGTTGGATCTCCATGCGAAGCTCCAAACCCCAAAGGTGATTCTCGAATGCTGTATCACTTAGTCTGACCCAAGCGTAAAACAAAACACAAAACACTCAAGTCAGGATTAACATTCTTATATCAATAAATCCAACTCAAGTGAAGTATCAACTGAAATACAAGTAACTCGAAGGATGTTTGGGATAACCATCCTCTAAGTATCCGTTAAACTATCTACTCTATAGTAATATATGCTATTATAATAATGTCTAGAGTAAAGTAAACTATTAAAATAACATTAAGGCGTCACCCATATACCCCTTAACACATTTTTTATATTCCCATAGTCTATATAGTGCCGTAACTTCACATGAACTAGGCTTAATAGAGGGCACTCCATAGGTATGGTACAACATAAACTCGTATTGGTCTCGCTAAGGTAGGTGACATTACACAACTAGGCAATGTCAGGGTAGATATACCAATTACACTCCGAGGTTGGTGGTAACGCATAGAAGCTAATAGTGCCCACCTTGAAACATACTCCCAAATCAAAAAACAAGGGTGGCCACCGAATCAATCAGAAAGTCAGAATATAGTTTCGAAGGAATGTGCCCGATCGGAGGAATGACCTCACTTGGCTCGTCGATTGCTCCTGTTTTAGCCACCTTATTCCAACTCACGGGAGTCGGGTCCACGTATATACCTCATATAGGATAGTCGCCACCATCCTACTTCATTCTGGAATCTCCATCCCGTACACGATTGTTAAAGTGATTTTCGGTATTGGCAGAGAGTATGACTATATCCGATCCCGGTCTCTTTAATAACCAATCGTTATTATAATACCGCGGTAAAATAGTTATACTTCAAAACCTCAGTTATCATTTCCATTTGAAAACCCATATCAATACGATATCATTCTTCACATCAAATATATCCATTTCCAAAATCATAGCATTTCCAAAGTTATAACATTTTCGAAACCAAAATACTTGAAATTATAACACTTTGGAAATCATAACACTTTGAAATCATAATTCTTTGGAAAATCATAACTTGAAATCATACTTTCACCTCTTAAACAGTTTAGATATTAATAATAGTATATATGATAAAATAGTTTATAAAATAGTTTATATTAAAATAATTTATAATAAAATAGTTTATATAAAAACAGTTTATATTAAAAATAATTATATTAAAATAGTTTATATTAAAAATAATTTATTAAGTAAAATATATAAATAGTTTTGAATGAAATTTAAAAATACTTTATACAATAGAATAGCTTCCTCAAATTTCACTAATTGATTCAAATCAACTTGAATTCCAAAAACTCCATTAAATTCAATCTCAATTTATCAATTTGAACTCAACTCAGTTTCTAAATAAACTATTTCAAATTATATCGATTTCAAATACAGATTTGGACCACAAAATAAACCATTTAAATTTTAATATATTTCAAAGCTTTAAATATTCCACACTTTTAAAACTAAATTTGATAACTTCATATATAGCTTAATTTAACTTTATTTTTATTTAGGTTGAAACATTCACTTAATAAATCCAATATCATTTAAATAAAACCCCAAGTTACAAATAAACTAAATATTCCCTTCAATTTAGTAAACTTGAAATATTCATCCACATCACCTTAAACCAAAATCAAGTTATAAAATCATATCCTTTAAAAATCTCAAGTTATATAAGTTCCAAATCGATTTAATTAAATAAAATTCTTAATTAAATGCAATTTCAAATAAATTCAAATTTATCTTTCCAACCTTAACTTATAAAATCAATATAAAAATCTGTTTTAAAAATATAATTTTAAAATAAATACTTAAACATATTATATATTAGTTAAATCAAAGTTTATTAAATTAAATCTTATTATTAAACTTATTTTATAATAAAACTAATTTATACATATTTTAAAATAGTAAAATTAGAAGTAAATTCTTAAAATTTATAATTTAAAAACTAACTTAAAATTGTAAAATTTTCAAAGCATGTTAATTTAAAATCAATAATTTAACCTTTAAAAAAATACATTTATATACATATACACACACACACACATATATATCTTGAAATCAGCATTTAGTAAACCATGTATTTCTTTCCAATACCATAGAAATCATTTTCAAAACATTTATATATAGACCAACGGTGTCTGTATATAATTTTCTATCCTATGATCAAGTGATACGGATATTTATCATTTCAATCCGCAATTTAAATATATACGGGTATATATCATTTCAAACCGCAATCCCAAATTCGATTCAATGAAAATCGTTTCGGTTTATCGTTTCGACCCATAATGATTTTCTCATACTCTACAAATCGTTCGGGTATGTATCATTTCAACCCATAGTGAATTCTATACTAACAGGGAACTTGCAGAGTGAGAACACATATGATAATAATATAATAGACATATATCATCAATATAAATAAAGGTGTCAGATGCACAGGTGAATAGATACAGATAATAGCGTATATAAAGCAATGTAAATAACTAACAACAGCATATTTCAACTGTCGTTTCAATTGAAATCAAATTTAATAAATATAAGAACATTAATCGTGAGTGATTGCTCATCTTTCGAGGCTAGATAGATTTGATAAGGAAATGAGCAATGAATCCAAGCATGAATCTCAAAGCAAGGCAAGATTGAACTCGAATCGACGAATGTAGCCGATAAATAGGAATTGACGAAGTCAAATCAGAACTAGATCGATGAAGATAATTGGTATCAGTGAACTTGTAAAAATATAACTATATATAACTATATAAAAAATCATATTCTAAATCCCAAACACATATTAAATAAAATATATGTGTATTTCAGAAATAGTTGTTCTAAATTAAAACATATATATTAAAATCAACATATATACATCATATAATTTGAAATAACTACCTATATATATATAAATGAAAAATACTTAGATTATATTTGATATCTACCTATGTATATACTCAACTAGTTTATATAAATCTGCACAATAGATCATGTATAAATTTATGAAACTCATACAATAAAACCATCAAACCAAAAGAACAAACTTCTTCATTATAACATATACTTACATAAACTTATGTATTAAATTTATAAAATATACTATGACATATACATAAACAGACAGATCATAATTCTCAAAGTATACAACCACCATAACTGAAATAATTCCGATTCGAAATATATATACAAGATGATATATTATAAAACTTTCATACAATTCACACAACTAAAATACATATATCTTTTGACAATAAAATAAAACTTTTGTGACCTATATATATACATATATATATGTATGTATGTATGTATGTATGTATGTATGTATGTATGTATGTATGTATGTATATATATATATATATATATATATATATATATATAACCAACAGACTTATGTACTCCTTATATAACTTATACATCACAACCACTTTCATAAACTAAAGTACTCAAATATTATATATTTATGTTAAAATCACAATATATTCTAAACACATATTTCCCTAAGGAAATTCCATCTTCCAGAGAAAAAGATAAACATACGTAGAGCTTTATAATATCTGTAATTATATATATATATATGTGCCACTACAAACCTTTATACATACCTACTTTAATATACATACATACATACATATATAAATCCAAATAAAATGTAAAGATAAACATACTCATATATATCACAGGAGCTATAATTTATATATAAAACAATATAAGAAAACACATTTATATTTAAAAATCATATACAAACACATACAACCAAGCATAAACAACACACAAATATATGTATAAGAAATTTATAGAATCGAGCAAACTTATGTCTATTACATGTTTATATTACATATAATTTAAACATAGTTGAAAAACAAAGAAAAAATCATCAAGACTGAAACTTTTTCTCCTTTTCTTCGTTCTCCTCTCGATCACGTTTCTTTAATAGATAACAAATCGACGTGTTCTCCTATCTCAATGCTGTGCTCTTCTCTCTCTTTCGAACTTCGTGGCGAATTTCTGATTTCTCGCCCTGATTTAATCGAAGTTGAGGCGGTTGTTGGGGCTGTTGTTGGTGAATCGCCTGTCGTGGCTTATGTTTTTGGTTCTACTGTGTCGATTAAAGTTCGACACCGATGCTCCTTCGAAACCCTAGCTGCGGAACGGTTTTTTCTGGTATCGGGATGCTTTCTGGATCTAGCTCCTTGGTCTCCTCGACCCCCACTGGTCGCTGGTGTAGTGCGTTGTCGAGGAACTGGTTCTTCAGCTTGTGTTGTTGACGAGATGGTTTTTTCAGATCCGGTTGTACACTGCCCTTTGCTATGTTTCAAAGCTTCGTCCAATTAGTCATTCCAGTCTCTGGTGGAGCCGGTTGTTGTTGGTTCTGTTTTTTGTGGTTTGGTGCTGTTGTCTGTGCAAGATCTGCCCCCTCCGGTGGTTGGTCTGTCGAAGGTCAGGGAGGAGGACGGTATGGACTCCTCCTCGCCCCAGACTGATGGCGGTGTGGTTGTTGGTGGATTTGCCCCTTCAGTGTGGGCTTCTTGTCCTGTAGATGTTGCTAAGTTTGTGGGATCCGATCCTGGATGCCTACCGAAGGCGGTTACTGTCCCAATGTCTTTCAGGCTCTCCTGTTCTGGATGTTTCCTTGGTGCTGGTCACCGCTGCAATTCGGTATAGTCCGTGTCTTTGGTGTGCCTTGATGGAGGACGTGTAGCATCATCTTCGGCTGTAGGCATGGCCCGTACGGCCAGTGTTGATCGTCGGTCCTTAGTGATCGCGGCTCCCCTCTCTGCCTCGCCTTTGTTGGTAAGTCAGGTATGCTCTTCTCCTTGTTTGTAGCTTTCGTGTTCCTTTTGTTGGCTAAAGGTTGTTAGCTGCTGTTTGTTCGATGTTAGCCTCCCTTTTAGTTTTGTGTTGCTGCGTGGGGTTACCATCTCGGGCACCCTATTTTTGTACGCTTGGTGTTCTTCGGCTGGTTTTGGTCTTCTTGCTGCTCTCTCTGATCATTGGGATTTCATCCTCCCAATGGCCAGTTCGGGTTTGCAGGTTTTGTGGTTTGGATTTTTTGTTTGGTCCCTTCTATGGATCGTCGAGCCTGCTTTTATCTCGCTTGTAACTCTCCTTTTTGTGTTTCCTTTTTTATGGTTCTGTAGAGTCCGTAAGCTGTGTAGCCTCCGGAGGGCCTGGAGCGCTCGGAAGCTAGCTGGTCCTTGCGCCAGTCATAGTGGTGTATCTCATTTGGATAACCACACGACTGTCAAGGCTGAGAGCAGCCAGATACAGTTCCGCCTGTCGGGAAGTTCCATGGATTCGGCATCTCGTGTCATCTCCACTTTACTAGGTTGTCAATTCAATGACAACCCGGTACCCGGAGATATCCAACAGTATTTCGTGTTGCGGCTATGTCATTACACTACACTTTTTAGCTCGTTTCATGTTTTTCATGCTCCTGACCACCTCCAGGTTTGTCTTCCTACATCCCCACGCCCCTCTCCCCCTCTGCATGCGAACTCATTTCCAGATCGCAGCCGTCCTTCCCTTCTCAGCAAGGCCGATATTGCGGCCATTAATGGCCGACTATCTCGACTTGCTGACAATGTATCCCGTGCTCTTGGCTTTCTCCCACGTGATTCTGTTTCCGAGGGAGTCGATTTTGGGTGTCCTTTTGCTAGCCCTCCTTCTGTTTCTGATTCTCGTTCTCGGTCTCCTCGATTGCGACTTCGCGGTCGCAGATTGAGTCTGCTCCCCCTACTCCTCGTACCATTCGTACACGCTCTATGGCGGCGTCCGAGCAGATCGCTAGATCTACTCGATTCACTCTGTACCTCCGCTGAAGTAGATTGAGCGAGTCTGTTGGTCTGTTCTGATTTTCGTCATCCCTGATGGCTTCCTTCCTGTTCTGGAATATTCTTGGTGTGGGCAACTCCGAGTCTTCTGCTAGACTCAATCGGTTGGTCCGAAAGCACTCTATCGGACTCGTTTCTCTTCTTGAACCTCTCGTTGGTCACAACGAGATGTCCAAGACAGTGTTGTCCCTTGGTTTTGGAGGCGCCGTTGCCAACTCCTCCGGGAAGATTTGGATCCTTTGGTCCAAATCGTTTTCTGTTCGATCTATGTTTGACTCGGATCAAGTTCTTTCTATGGCCGGCTCTTCTCCTCTATTCCCCTCCTCCTTTCTTTTCTCTACGGTCTACGCCAAGTGCGATCGTCTTGAGCGCCTGACCTTATGGTCAGACCTCCTTTCTCTATCTGGCCTAGAATTTTCGGCTTCTGTTGTAGGGGGTGATTTCAACGTCATCGCCAGTCACTCCGAAAAGGTTGGAGGCGTAGTTTCCAACCGCAGGGCGATAGCAGACTTCAACTCCTTTATCGTTGCTTCTGGCCTATCAGAGTTCCCTTTAATCGGCTCTTCTTTTACATGGAGTAACAATCGGGATGGCCATAACCACATCTTATCCAGACTCGATAGAGTTTTTGGATCGGAAGGTTGGTTTTCCCTTCCCTTTACTTTCTTCATATCCCATCTTCATCGAGCTTTCTCCGACCACGCTCCGTTACTTATGGGTTGCTCCCCCACCTCCGCCTCCGGCCCTTCCTCTTTTTGTTTCCTTAGCATTTGGTCTTCCCATCATTCGTTTCATCAACTTGTGGCAGAAAACTGGGATTCCCCTATGATCGGCCCCCCTCTTTCTGCGTTCTCCCACAAACTAAAGCGTCTTAAGGCGTGTCTTAAGTCTTGGAACGTTAATGTTTTCCAGAATGTCTTCGATCGTGTCAGGGAGGCTGAGGAAGTTCTTTTTCTGTCTGAGGCCTCCTTTGACAAAGATCCTTCTGAGGCGAATAAGGTTGCTTGGGCGAAGGCTCAGGTGGCTTACTCGTCTGAACTTCGTGTTGAGCATGATTTTCTTCGTCAAAAGGCTAGAATCAAGTGGCTAGCGGATGGCGATTCCAACTCCCGGTTTTTCCACTCCTCGATCCGTAAGAAAAACTGCATCCTCTCTATTCGTGAGATTCAGCGTCCTGACCTCACGATGACTTCGTCTCTCGATGAAATCAAACAGATCATCGTTTCTCATTTCCAGTCCTTCTTGGGCGCTCCGTCCTCTTCATTCTCTGATCCCGCTCTTTTGGCCTTCATTCCTCGGCTTGTCCTGCCAACCGAAGGCGAGAACCTTGGCGCTCCTCCTTCTGTGGAAGAGATCCGTGCTTGTGTTTTCGCCCTAAGCAAGGACAACGCTAGTGGTCCGGATGGCTTCAACGGGTCTTTTTACCGCTCGTCGTGGTCCATCATCCAGGTAGACTTTTGTCTTGCCATTCATGCCTTCTTTGCTGGTGGCTGTCTTACTCAGGGTTGGACCTCTACGAACCTGGTGCTGATACCAAAATCTTCTTCTCCTCTGTCGTGCTCCGACTTTCGCCCCATCAGCCTTTGTAACTTTTCTAACAAGGTCATTTCCAAAATCCTCGCCTCTCGGTTAGCTCCTTATCTGGTTCGTCTTATCTCCCCCTCCCAAGCTGGCTTTGTCAAAGGCCGTCTTATTAATGACAATGTGCTTCTAGCTCAGGAGTTGATCTCTCAGCTGGATCGCAAGGTTAATGGGTCCAACCTAGTTCTGAAGTTGGACATGGCCAAGGCATATGACCGTATGTCTAGGTTCTTCATCATTAGGGTCATGCGGTCGTTCGGGTTCCCGGAAGACCTCATCGACTTGATCTAGAGGTTGGTTTCCAACTGCTGGTTCTCTGTTCTTATAAACGGTTCTCCGAACGATTTTTTCTGCAGTGGTAGGGGCATCCGTCAAGGAGACCCGTTGTCGCCCACTCTTTTCGTCCTTGCGGCTGAGGCTTTGATTCGTGGCCTTCACACTCTATCCGTGTATGGTCAAATCCAGCGCTTTGGTACCCCCCACCAATGCCCTCTGATCTCATCCTTGTCCTTCGCTAATGACTTGGTTATCTTCTCTAATGGTAACCGCCGATCGGTCCGTCGGTTACTGCTTTTCCTTCGTCAGTATGAGAGATGTTCTGGTCAATCGTTAATGCGAACAAGAGCTGCTTCGTTGGAGCTAAGGATTTGTCCCCAGCAAGGTCTCAATGGATTGAGACCTTCACGGGCTTCAAATCTTCATCGCTTCCTCCCCCTTATTTAGGCATCCAACTATATAGAGGAAGGAAGCTTTCGGCCCTTTTTGATCCCCTCATCGATAAGGTCAGGAGTAAGATTATATGTTGGAATTCTACTACGATATCCCAGGCAGGTAGATTGGTCCTCATCCAATCTGTCCTCGACTCTATTGGGATGCATGTTTTTGCCGCTATGGCACCAACCGATTCCTTCTTCCGAGCTTTCCGGTCTCTGGTTTCTGCATTCTTCTGGGGTCCACAGCTGGTGGCGCTCGCCACCATTGGGTTTCCTGGGACATTATCTGTCGCCCAAAAGCTGAAGGTGGTCTTGGCCTGAGGAATCCGAAGGATTTCTGTTTGGCTTTCGCCTGCAAGCTTTGGTTTCGTTTTCGACCAGAATGATTCCCTTTGGGCGACCTTCCTTCGAGCCAAATATCGCAATCTCGCGTCTTCCAACTTCTGGGGCACGCCTTCGTTT
This sequence comes from Allium cepa, assembly GCA_030765085.1. Classification (NCBI taxonomy): domain Eukaryota; kingdom Viridiplantae; phylum Streptophyta; class Magnoliopsida; order Asparagales; family Amaryllidaceae; genus Allium; species Allium cepa. Next base: position 644,473,076 of record CM060939.1, on the reverse strand, counting down.
GCCAGTGAAACCTGGAAACATATGCAACTGGTTAAACCTTTGTACGATCTTCATATAGGGGTAGGAGGATGGGATGGTGCCCATTTCTCTGTCGTTAGGGTGTGGGAGTCCTTAAGACCGCATAACCCCGTTCGCCCCGCTTTCGATCTTATCTGGGATCCTCGGTTGCCTTCTAAAGTCTCGTTGTTTATGTGGCGGACCTTGTAGAACGGTCTTCCAATTCACGAGAACCTCCAACGAATTGGTATTCCATTGGCTTCTCGTTGCTTGTGCTGCGGTAATGGGGCAATGGAGTCAGTTCGTCATCTTTTTTTCGCGGGCTATGTTGCTTATACTGTCTGGAACTTCTTCCGTAACTTCTTGGGTCTCCAAGGAGATTTCTCCTCTTCAGCTGCTACTCTTGGCTCCTGGTGGGGCTCTGCTTCGGGGAAGTCTCTTCGCTCGTCTCTTCGACGCATGCTTCCTTGCCTCATTTGCTGGCATATCTAGTGTTCTAGGAACAAGTGTTTCTTTGACGAAGTTCCTATGGATTCGTTTTCCATCATTCGGCGAGTAAGGCACGATGTTTATTGTGCTTTCCGTGCCAGGCCCTTCCGTCGACCCGCTGGATCTCGGGTTGAGCCTCTTTTAGCCTCTTTCTCCATCTCCACGACCCCCTCCAGCTCTAGGGCTGGAGTTGGGTAGGGAATCGTTTTCTCTCTCAGTCTCAGCCATCTCTTCCATAGTCTGTTCGCTTCCTTCCTGTCCTTCGTTCCCTCGAATTGGGTGTTCTTCTTCCCTTATCCTTGGTTGTGTCGTCCCGTCCCTCTATTGGTTTTCCTTTTAGCTGTTTTGGTCTTGGCTTTGTTTCTTTTGTTTCAGGTACCCGATAGTGCAGGTACACCAGCCGGTTGGACTTTCCCCCCTTTTCAGGCGTTGCCATGGTTCATCAGGTAAATTCTGGCATTTTAATTCCTTTTTTCACTTACTATGTTCCTAGTCGCGCAGGCTTTGGTAACCCGGATGGTCAGCTTTATCTTTCTGAGGTTGGGCATGGTGATTGATCGGTTTTGGTGGGAGGTCAGGCTCTCGGGTTTTCCTAGTTTCTCTATACATTGATATCAGGCGATGGACTTGCCGGAGCTTGATATCAAGGTACGTTGGGCGGTGGTTTTGCCGGAGCTCACCCAGAGAAAGTAGAAGAGTTTGCCACTTTTGTTTTAGCGGGTTTTGTCGTCTTTTTTTGAGAGTCTTGTTGCTGGTTGTTTTGGTTTCCGATCGGTCACCTGCGAGGCCTGTTGGCGGCTTCGTTTTATGATTTTATATTATCTTTCTCCCTTGAAAAAAAAAGAAATTTATAGAATGAGACACAACATATGTAAACTCTGTATATAGTACTATATTGTAAACTTATTTTTATAAATATATATGCAAACACACATTATTATTATTATAACATACATATATATATATTAACCATAAAAGAAATCCATAACTAACACTTTATAACTCGTATATACTCATGTATATATAACCAGCTGTAAATAAATATTATGTATATAAAATCAACTGCCACCGCAAACTCACATATAAAAAGAAGGTTGCATGCTTCGGGGTGACATCAGATGCACAGGCTATGAAGGAGGAGTGGCGGCTGACTTGCGTTAGAGGAAAGAAACGGTGGACCGGAGAGAGATGCGGTGAGGCGGTGCGCATGGATCAAGGGAGGCTACTCGCTACTAGCGCCACTCGACAGTTGGAGGTGCGGAGGGTGGCTTGCTGTGTAAAAGTGGGTGAAGGCAAGAGCGGAGGGCTGTTTGACGTAGGTTGGTTGATGGGAAAATTAGAGGGGAAGAACAAACCAGAAAGCAAGTTGGAGGCCATGAGCAAAAACAAGAGCAGGTGCGGCCAAATGAAGGGGCGAGTTACATATAACTTTATAATTTCCCTACTCTTTTTTTATTAAATGAACAAGGTAGGGAAGTGAAACAACCAGTACAGTTCGAAGAGTAAATGAATAGTTCAGCCAATAAAGAAGTGTAAACGTAATATCTTTATATAATTCATATTCCAAACTGACAGAAATAAAGGCACCGAGAGAACCATAATAATTTAAAATGTTGGGAATAACAATAGTTAAGGCTGAATTCAGGGAATATCAATAGCTGGCAGATAGTTACTTAACCTGAATGACCTGCGAAAGGACACAGAAGTCTAAAAAGACCCGAATGCAGAATCAATACGATGAACCGTTACACCGATTTCATCGCGTAACGGACGTCAAAATGCACAATCGAAAATACTATGGAGATCATCATGACGAGACGACCAGAATGGTATACAGTTATCGGCGGTACGATCATCCTATCAAAAGTCGATATTGGGTACCAAAAATACTGATAATTTGCTGAAAAATTAGATAAACGGAGTAATAGCAGTGCAGATTTGACAAAACAAAATATGACGTCTCACTCAGAAGATAATTTACAAATTTAGTGTGTAAAAATATTCAGGTTTGGAAAACATTTTATCTTCATCTAATTCGATTGATTTGAATTTAAATAAAATTATACAAGAAATAAAATTCCATATCAGATGAAAATTTACCATTTGCTATGTTGAAATTGACGTATTCCAAATATTAAATCTTTATTTCAAAATATTATTATTTAAATTCACAAAATTGAGTTAAATATATTATTAAAACAAATAAAATTATTCAAAATTTACATGTCATTACACTCTCCCCCACTCAAAACTTTTCATCCCCGAAAAGGAACGAGGTAGGAGAATAGAAACAACCAAAAGAAAATAAATCGAAAAACAAAATGAAACAATTAATTTAAAACCACATAGATTATTAATTTATATTGAACAATTGATTTTAAATTCAAGGTATTACATTTAGTTAATTTAATTTCAATTTATTAATATTTAATAGAAAAGGTTTCTTTCAAAACAAAATTTTATTTAATTTGTCTCATTTACTATTCAATCAACATATTAATCTATTTATCTCTATTAACATTTTTAGAATTAAAATTAAGTGTAAGGCATTTATTATGACCACTCAAATTTTATTTATAAAATCATTTTGTGTTGTAAATTATTCAATTACATACTCAACTTCTGAATGATTTAGGTAAGTTATGTATTGGAAAGTAATTGAGTATTATACAAATAAAATTTTATAATTCAATTTTTTTTTCAATTCCTAAATATTTATTCAATTTTTTGGATTCATTTTATAGTCAAACTCACCTTTTAACACAAATTTAAGAATCAAAATTTCCGTTTCACTTCATACCATTTAGAGATAAATATATATGTGTGTATATATATACACATACACTATACATATCAAATCAGAATCATATACCTATATATATATATATATATATTATAATTCAAATCATACTTAAGTAATTTGAATCAAATTCATTTTCCAAAAAAAAATTGTAGTAAAGCTATTGAGTGTTCTCTCGACTTCGAAACTCGAAAATGAATGTCGATGATGCCGCAGTCATCACCGAAATTATTTTCCAGCAACAAAATAGGATAATACTGATTTAAACATTTACAAATTCTTTGAAATAAATTTTCCTTGAAAATACTTTTAAATAATATACATTTTAAAACTTTAAAACTAAAGTTTAAAATCACTAGAAATTTAAATTGTCAAATTCTTAATTTAAATTCTTTAAACTCCAAATCAATTTCTATATCACGTTTATACTTTCATTTATCTATTCTGTGACAAAAGTCAATGGTTTAAAAACATTAATGAAAATAAAATATTATCTTCTCAAACAATCAATTCATTTAAATTTTTAATTTTCAAAAAATTTATACTTATATATAATATAATCACACAAAATTTATAAGTTTTGAAAACAAATTTGTGTCAGTTCACTCTGTTCAAGTGTTTTGGAATTCCTATCAATAATGTTGATCAGAGAATCGATCGAAACCCCAAATCAACATTAACAACCCGAATAACACATTATATTTTAAATATTAATAACAAATGCACTCCCTCACTCGATGATACATAAAGGATTTCAAAACAAAGATAGGGTTTCAAATTAGAGGGACCCTAATCAAGAGAATTCTAACTAGATGATAGGCTCGAAACAAATATAAGATGATTAAATTACAAAATAGGAAGATGGATAGACTTATACAAATCGCGGGCGACCTTAACCTGGTCAACCGTGACTTCAAAAATGAGATTGATGCAGGATTCTATGAAAATCGACCATTCGATCGCAAGAGATAGAATTCAGGCATAGCAAAAGATAGTAGCATCTAAAATGATGATGCAGAAATCTTCGGTGAATCAACGCAAGTTATAAAGGAGTTTCACCCCTTTATAATTCATGCAGTATAGCTATGGGATGCTTCAGAATCAAGAAAAATACGAACAGAGAGAGGAAAGAATGGCTTCCATAACGAAGGGAAGGTTCTAAAATTCAAAGGAAACCAAATCAAAGAGGAAGAGATTCAAGCTCAAACGAAAGTAATTCTATATATAAATTCACCACATATGCTAAGTTTGCCTAAAATCAGAGCGCTGATACCACATGTAACGACCCGATATTTTCAACCATCCGCATCCGCACATGTTAGACTTGAATCGCTCAAAATATCATATTGTTAATTTATATTTGGAAAAACTCAGCATATACAGTAAATAAAGATCACAGAATCACAGACACAAAGTAATATAACAATAATGCAGCGGAAACAAAAGAATAGTAGTTCATGAAGCTACTATATATATAATAAGGTTAAAACAAGATACAACAGAAGTCTCGAATACATAGAATCTCAATACAATAGTCAAATAAAAAAAATCTAAATACATCACCGGAATCAACTGGATATCTGAAAGCTGAATAGATAGTTGGTTCTCCAAGCGAAGCTCTAAACCCTAAAGGTGAGTCTCGAATGCTGTATCACTCAGCCCGACCCGAGCGTGAAGCAAAACACAAAACATTCGAGTTAGGATTAACATTCTTGTATCAATAAGTCCAACTCAAGTGAAATATCAACTGAATACAAGTAACTCGAAGGATGTTTAGGATAACAATCCTCTAAGGATTCGTTAAACTATTCACTATGTTGTAATATATGCTATTATAATAATGTCTAGAGTAAAGCAAATAATTAAAATAGCGTTAAGGCGTTATTCATATCCCCATTAACACATTTTTATATATTCCCATAGTCCATACAGTACCGTAACTTCCCGTAAACTGGGCTTATCAAAGGGCACTCTATAGGTATGGTACAAAACAAATTCATAGTGGTCTCACTAAGGTACGTGACACGGCACAACTAGGCAATGCCAGGGTAGACATACCAATTACACTTCCGGCTGGTGGTAACACATAACAGCTACTACCGCCCACCGGAACACACTCCCAAATCAAAAATCAAGGGTGGCCACCGAATCAATCACAAAGTTAGAATATAGTATCGAATGAATGTGCCTGATCGGAGGAATGACCTCACTTGGCCCGTCGATTGCTCATGTTTTAGCCACCTTATGCCAACTCATGGTGATCGGGTCCACGTATATACCTCATATAGGATCGTCGCCACCATCGTACTTCATTCTAGAACCTCCACCATGTACACGGTTGTTAAAGTGGTTTTCGGTATTGGTAGAGAGTATGACAATATCGGATCCCACTCTTTAACAACCAATCGTTATTATAACACCGCAGTCATTTCAAAATAGTATATACTTCAAATTCCAAAATATTATTTCCATTTCAAAAACCATATCAATACGATATCATTCTTCATGTCTATATCTATTTCCAAAATCATAGCATTTTCAAAGTTATAACACTTTCGAAACCAAAACACTTGAAATTATAACATTTTGGACATCACAACACTTTGAAATCATAATTCTTTGGAAAACCATAAATTGAAATCATACTTCCACTACTTAAATAGTTTAGATGTTAATAATAGTATATATGATAAAATAGTATATAAAATAAAATAGTTTATAAAATAAAATAGTTTATAAAATAAATAGTTTATATTAAAATAATTTATAATAAAATAGATTATATCAAAATATTTATATTAAAAATGTTATTTTAAAATAGTTTATATTAAAAATAATTTATCAAGTAAAATATATAAATAGTTTTAAATGAAATTTAAAATACTTTATATAATAAAATAGCTTCCTCAAATTTCACAAGTTGATTCAAATCAACTCGAATTCCAAAAATTCAATTAAAATCAATTTATCTATTTCGACTCAATTCAGTTTCTAAATAAACCATTTCAAATTATATCGATTTCAAATACAGATTTAGACCACAAACTAAACCATTAAATTTCAATATATTTCAAAGCTTTAAATATTCCACACTTTCAAAACTAAATTTGATAACTTCATATATAGCTTAATTTAACTTCATTTTTATTCAGTTATGAAACATTCACTTTATAAATCCAATATCATTTAAATAAAACCCCAAGTTACAAATAAACTAAATATTTCCTTTAATTTACTAAACTTGAAATATTCATCTAAATCATCTTAAACCAAAATCAAGTTATAAAATCATATCATATCAAATTCAATAAGTTCCAAATCGATTTAATTAAATAAAATTCTTAATTAAATGCAGTTTCATATAAATTCAAATTTATCTTTCCAACCTTAACTTATAAAATCATTACAAAAATATATTTTAAAAATATATTTTTAAAATAAATATTTAATCATATTATATATTAATTAAATCAAACTTTATTAAATTAAATCTTATTATTAAACTTATTTTATAATAAAACTAATTTGTAGATATTTTAAAATAGTAAAACTATAAATAAATTCTTAAAATTTATAATTTCAAAACTAACTTAAAATTGTAAAATTTTCAAAACATAAAAATTTAAAATCAAGAATTTAAACTTTTAAAAAAATTCATTTACACATATCTTGAAATCAATATTTATTAAACCATATATTTCTTTCCAAAACCATAGAAATCATTTTCAAAATATTTATATATAGGCCAACGGTGTCTGTACATAATTTTCTATCCTATGTCAAGGGATACAGATATTTATCATTTCAATCCGCAATTTAAATATATACAAGTATATATCATTTCAACCCGCAATCCCAAATTCAATTCAATGAAAATCCTTTGGTTTATCATTTCAACCCATAACAATTTTCTCCTATTCTACAGATCATTTGGGTATGTATCATTTCAACTCATGGTGAATTCTATACTAACAGAGAACTTGCAGAGTGAAAACATATATCATAATAACATAACAAGCATATATCATCAATATAAATAATAAATAATGGTGTCAGATGTCGCTGGTGAACAGATATAGATAATAGCATATATATATATATATATATAAGAATTTGATTAAAATTAAAATATAATTAACTAGGATTTTATTACAGTTGTAATTGACGCTAAATTTTGTGAAATTTTAATAGTGGATTTAACATGGAAATTTATTGTCATAGATTATTAATTTCTATGTAATCAAGAATTATAAAATGGTTAACTTTTAAATTTGAATTTAAAGGTGATTAAATCAATTTAATAATAATTTATTTAATTAACGTGAAAATTAGCCATTTTGGCCTCTATCTTGGATTTCGACAAAACCAGTTTCATCGGATCTGCAACAGTGAATTATTATAGGATTTCAACTTTCGTAGTGATCCGATTAGTCGTTTGATCGTGCGAGCTTGAAATGCATATAAATCAATTATGGAATTTAAATTAATATAATCTGATTTTAAAAGCTAACTTCTGTATACAATGGAATTAGGGTTTGAAACTAGTTCAACTGAGTTTAAAAATATCAAAAACCTATATTTTTGTATATGGGATGGCCTATTTTTGTTTCGACGATGAAACGGGCTTTTCGGGTCGTGTTATCGTTTCGACCCAATTCTATCTTTCCCTTCGTTCTCATCCATCCCTGCATATATATGTGTGTGTTTATATATGTATGTGTGTATATATGTGTGTGTATATTTATATCCTGGAACCCTAGTTGTCTATTCCAATTTTTGTACATATCTGTTCAATCATCTCCTCCTTTTCAATGGCAGAAAACCCTAAATCCCAATTCCAAACCCCTAATTTCAATTTCAAGTCAAATTTCAAAATCCAAACTCCTTAAACTATGTCATATAATATATCATTAGAAAGCTCTCAACGAGCACAATCTACATCTATAATTCGTTTTTGCAACCGAGGTTCGGTTTGGCTTGAAATCGTTGAAGAAGTCTCGGCCGTTGAAACTAGGGTTGTCGATTCAAAGGTGGATCTCACCTGTTTGACTATCAGGAGGCACTGCGGCATAGAGGTCATCAAGGGCTTTCGATCTATGGTGTTCATTTTTCATAGTTTGGTCGGTGTTCGCCATGATTGGGCTCCAAAGATTGAATGGAGGCGGGGTTATTGTAGACAACATGAGGTATCGTGGCGGGCAAGAGAGGTGCGGTATGGAAGGGGAGGCAAGCGGCGTTAACTTTTGGAGTCAAAGGCAAACCTAGTGGCAATGGTGAACGCCTATAGGGTCGCGGTTGGAATGATCCCGAGTTTGAACAATGCTGTAGGGTTTCGGCAGTGGTAAACATATTTAGCTAATTGCCATTAGATTATTTTATTATTTAAGTTTAAATTCCAACTTCCAACTGCCATAACTTTTACACACGAACTCAGATTTGAACGTGGTTTCTTCCATTACGATCATATCAAAATTGTTGATTACATAGAACTAGTTTGGTTAAATTCTAAGATTGTTGGATTTTTGAGTTTTATTTGGATTTTAAATTAACAATAAATCAAAGGTGAGTGATTTAACTCATTCACGAATACTAAACTTTCTTATGCTGGTTGAATTAAATTTATGATGTGATAAGAGATTTATTAATTTCTGTTTGGTATTTGAATTGTCATTTAAATTTTTATTTGAATTAAATTTCCATTTAAATTAATATTGAATTTAAATTGTTAGTTAAATACCTGCTAATGATAACGAGTTAATTGTTGTGATTTGTTGGCTGATTTGGATGTTGATTGTGATGGATGTTTATTTGTTGACATTTTTAGATGATTTGATGTTTATATCCTGTTAATCACTATGGGTTGAAATGTTACATACCGAAACGATCTTATAGATTAGGGAAAATCGTTATGGGTTGACATGATAAACCTGGGCGATTTTATTGATTTGAAAATTTTTGATTCAAGATATGGGTTGAAATGATATATACACAAAAAATTTAACTATATGGGCTGAAATGATACATACTCAATCATTGACCATATGGTAGAAAATTATATACGAACACCGTTGATCGGTTTAAATTATTTTCTAAATGGTAAAGAATGTTTAATTTATAAATTTTATTTAATGATTTTATTTAAAAATTGTATTTGGAAAATAATTTATATTATATGTTTTAAAGTTTCAAATTATAAGTTATTATATGGTTTAAAATGTAAATTTATGGTTTTAACTTATAATTTTATTTATTTCAAAATATATAACTTATATAGTTTAAAATTTAATTTAATAAAACATTTAATATAGTTTAAGGGATTTTTTAAATTTAATTCAATATAATTATAATATATATATTAAAATTAATTTAATATAATAGATATATTTTTGGTTTAAGTTAATAAATATAGAATTTTATATTAATTTTAATAGATAAAAGATTTTTGTAAAGGATTTTAGAATTTCGTAAAAATGGTTTTGTAAAGAATTTATAAAAGTTTTGTAAGAGAATTTATAATGGATTTTATGAAAAGGATATTACAAAAGATTTTTTATAAAGGATTTTTTAATGGTTTTATAACGGAGTTTATGTGAGTTTTAAAGGATTTTATAAAGGGTTTTATAAAAACTTGTATAAAAGGAATGGAAACATTTAAAAGAATTTGCGTAGAAGTTTATGAAAAAGGAAAGAGTTATAAAATATTTTGGAATTTATAAATAGCATTATAAATGGTTTTAAAGCATATAAATAGTTTATAAACGGTTTAAGAGAGATTTATAAATTATTTTCGAAATTGACTGAAAGAAATCTTTCTCGGTATTTATGAATATATTTGTACTTTTGGAATAAGTATAAAGGGATTAGGCACGTATTGAGAAAACGTACTTGGAAAGTTTTTGAAAAAATAATTGGTTTTTCAAAGGGTTTTTCAAATTGTTTTAAAAAATGTGTTTTGCCAACAAATTTCTTCGCTAACACCCAAACAGCGTAAAGAAAGAGGAATTGGTTAAGAGAAGGCTTGATTAACCCTTATAGACCACAATGAGTGTTGGTAAAAGTGACACTTGGTTGAGAAAGGGCTTAGATGAATAGGTTTAGTACATTCAAGTCCATAATGAAGTCATATTATTTATGTCGAAGCTATGCTCAAACCTATGGTGAAGTCATCAACCAATGTAGAATAATCTTATTAAAGTAGAGGTCGAGACTATAAATGTTTAAGAATTTTAAGCGAGTTATGATAAAAATCACAAGTGCTTTAGAATTCAAACAAAGTCATGAATCATGAAACCTTTATTCGTATGCTATGAAATAGTTGAATATATATAGCCTTATGTGTAAATGTCACGAGAACACAATTGCCACTAGAAATCCCGAAATCGATTTCGAGTTACAAAGTTTGACATGTAAGAAGTGAGAAAAGAATGATTCACCCTCCTCTTTTATGCCCTTATGTCTGGATTTATTGGGTTGGTAAGGTGGGCATGGTTGCTGTGTGGCACGCTTGGTCTTTGGCAACAAGCTTCATTTTGATGGTGCCTGGAATCTTGCATTGTTTTGATGGTTTACGTTATTCCTTAGTGAATTGATGAATTACGACATTAATAAGTGGCATCAAACTGGGTTGATGATCCTCAGTATTATAGTTACCTTATGATATTCTTTGATGTAGCATTGAAGAGTGATAATATATCATGCTGCAATAATATTGATGGCTTACATCATCTCACCCTATGTGTTTCCTTGGTTGATGAAGTGTGTCATCAATAAGGATCAATATTGGTGAAAAGTTGCATCACATGAGGTTCAGTACTGAATTCGTTTATAGGTCAACATTAGGGGGAGGAGGGCGGCATTGAAATAATTATCAAAGATATGTGGTATCAACCTAAGGCGATATTAACTCTTCTGTCTTCATGGATGAATTGCAACATTGATGGAACTCAATGTTAATGTGATGCGATATTGACTAGCAGGGCATAAAGTTTAGGTGACATTGTCCATTAGCCTTTGTTGATGTTAGGCAGCATTCATGGTATGCGACATTACCATATGCCCTAAACATTGATTTCACACTGATGATGTGCGGCATTCTGCCTTGTAATTAACCGGCGACATCAATCTCCATACAACTTTCTTGCTCCTATTAGTGACACGTGATATTACATGCTGCATTAATGACATGTGATGTCCTTAAGGTGCGGCATTGATAATATGTGGCATTAGTAATAGGCGGCATTGATGCCATGTCTGTCGGTTGTTTACAGTACCCCATATTGCATTGATGACCTCCTTTGGCTGCAAGACATTTTTGATCCTGGCACTCTTGTTGTCAACATGCCTTATGCCTTCGGGATCAATATCGGTAGTAACATTTTCCCTAGTATGAATGAAGCATTGAATTTTCAGGTCAATATCTTGATAATGGCAGTCGCCTATTGGTATTCTATTTGGATCAATCCATCCATTCAAATTTGATTTAACAACATCTGTTCGCCTTCTTCCTCTTATAAATTACCGAGATTTTTCCTCTTCTTCCTTTTTTACCCATGACTTAAAGCTCAAGCAAGCAAGTCTAAAATCCTAGAAATAATTTACAAATTCCAGCTTTTCAGTATTAAAGCAAAGATTAAGGGATGATTCTTGCTTTAATCGATTAAATTGATGAATTATATAAGGGAATCTACGTTCAAATTGGTTTTAGGTTTCTTATTTTTTGATTCCGATTCATCACTTAAGTTTAGATATTAGATTGCTAATCTCAAATCTTTTAGTTAAACTGATTGACTGCTACGCTTAACCTTGAATTACTATACCGCTGATAAATTTTAATAGTTTAATTCAAATTAGGTGACATTCGTTTAGATGCCTGGGAGCTTTTAGTTTAATGGCGAAGTGAATAGTTTATTACAGCCGAAAACTTGATGTTACCTTATTTTATTCCGAAATTAACGCTTTACAACATTACTACGACTTAAAAGTTAGGAATCATTATAATCTGAGATTCTTATGTCATTAATAACTGATTAGAGGTCCGACATTGGCTTAATAACCTAAGAGTTATTATATGGCAGGATTCTATCAAGTCAGCAATTAACCAAAGGTGCGGCATTAGCTAAAGTGGTTATCAGATGAATTTGGCATTCTCGCTGTGTATTGTTGTTTTCTTTCAGCAACAATTTTTAATATTCTTGTTCAAATTTTACACGATATTATTATCTCGCAATGTAATCATCGTAACAAAGTCATGGAGTATTTGCACATTTAGTATCTTTCATAAACACACACACACACACATATATGCTAAATTATTTTGGCATTGCGCATTGTTATGACATTATGTTGTTGCATTTGATAGCGCCCCTTATGCGACATTCGATGTCAATTTACCAATTCAACATGAACCATATTGACTTGGCATGATATTCAAGATATATTTAAGATAGTTTTTCATTTTATTTTTTTATTATATAACCAAATATTTGTTTTCTAGCCATAATTGTAACATTCACTTACATATTATTTTCTTGGATAAATATTTAAGCATTTTATGAATGTCAACATAGATTACTCTATGGTTATTGACTTGTCGTAAATATTATCGTGGACTTCAGATTATAATGTTTTATGCTATAACGTGGATAATTTTAATTGATGTGTTATCCTGTGTTTTAACATATAATAGCCTATGACAATTCTAAATTTAATAAAATATCTATATTTTTCTGATCTGGTATAATATCACCAAGCATGTAGATGGACGGCAAGAAAGTAGATAAGAAAGCAATCAAGAAGACTAGTAAGGGCCTTAAAGCTTCTCCATCTGTTAAGAAAGGGGATCGTCTTTTCAAACCATCATATATTACCACCTAAGAAGTGGATTCCATTCTCAAGAAATTTGGTATCATAGGCATAGAGCCAGGACTACCTGTCTTCTTGGTAGGATGGAGAATCCTCGAGAAGGGTTCTTTGCCTTCACACCAATTCACATATGTACCCACAATATGTTCCTTTTCCTAAAATTCTCTTGCGATTCCTGGAACACCTAAACATCACTCTAATCCTACTCTCCGAACTTGAACACTTATTTGAATTGCTTTGTAGTGACTTACAGTTCCGTACCCCTTAGAGTCGACCATAATTCACATCAGTTCAACTCAAATTGAATGAAAGAGCGAATAACTAGGGTAAAGAAGAAGAAAGAGATAGAAGAAAATTAAACAACAACACAGAATCTCACAATCGTAGCAGAACAAAATATAATATATAATACCATATTTTTACACAAAAGAATCTGTAATAGTTTATATACTTACAAATATCATAGCACAATAATCAATACATCAATTTGGACAATTATAATAATTTGTCCTCATACAGCAGAATTATAAATCAAGTCCGTAGATATGTCTCCATCATCCAACTCGCCTCCTGAGTTCCTTAGCATTTTATCACGAATCTGTAATACTCGGTCTGACCCAAGTATTATAATAAAATAACACCCAAGTCAGTCTGTGAGAAAACACGCTCAGTTTGAATTATTAGAGTTATTAAAATCCTTTGAAAAACAAAGGTATCTCATAAGACTGCATCACACATAAACACGATGGGTTTTTACCTTATGATAACCAAAACAATTTTTATCATCTGACATTATAGTAGTGTCTAAGTACAAATACTTGTTCAAATATCTGAAATTGTAACATTAGTCAAATTCCAGCATATAGGCTCTGCAAACAAAACCTTAAAGGCTCATATTGGAGAATGTATTCCATACAATGACTGAGCCTCTTGGGTACCGTCCATCACAGTCACCTCCAGAACAATGTACCGAGGACCTCATCGGGATCCCCTACTACGCAGACCGGCCTACCCCTAACCTGGATAGACCGAATACGTTATCACCCCGGGTGTTTCCACCTTCGAAATCGAGCGCTCTTTCTTCCATGCACAACCATTTCCAAAATATATATGTTTCTAAGGATATTTAGATAAGTGATTACATACCCTAATTAGGTACGGCCACTTAGCCTGCTACATTTCTTCTATTTTAATCATTCTCGGTTGATGAGGCTTGAGGCTAATTTTACCTTTCAAGAAATAATTCTACTTAGAATGTTCATCGTCCTCCAATAACGATGTTCTAATAGCATTCTTCCATACAAGTTGTCTAGGATCTGGACAAACCGAATCACCATCTCATCTTCACGGTATTCATTCCTAATGTTTAAACTAGATCGAAGTGGTTTTTGGATAAATAAATCCAATCTCGGTCTCTTAGAAACAATAAAAGAAATTGGTCAATATTGATAGTCGGTTATTTACTATCAATAAATTATCCAATAAAATATCCATGAGCAAGTCACAAGGCCTTATTATAATTTTTTTCCAAAATATTTATTTTCAAATATCTTCATAAGATATATCAACCCCTTCCAACATTTTGGAAACAATTCCAAATACATAAAATCGTAATAGGATATTTCCAAACCATCTCAACACTTAGAATATTTCCAAATACCATTTTTATAACATTTAGAAAAAATATTTCTATCCCAATCATTTCCCATTAAAAATATCTCCAAAACCTTCCTTTCAATATGTAGGAGATTATTTATATGTATATTTTCTATAAAAAGAATATCGTTTTAATATTAAACTTGGAAATAATTCATAAATATCTCATAAATCTCTGGAATTATTAATAAATTTCTTCTTACAATTTCCAAACTGATTATACTTATTTAAAATCTCATCTAACCATTTATACTTCTTTAATGAATTCAAATTCTTTTCGAAGTTATCGCATTTAAACCTTTGGAAATTTTCTTAAGTCTCTAGAATTCCATTTATAAGATTTCCCTTATAAAATCTCATCCTTTAATAAATCTAGTCTACACATCTCGAGAGAATTTATAAATAAATTCTCAATCATTTCAAAACTATATATATAATGCGTATTTTTAAAGAATACTAATTTATTTTTAAAACATGTTTAAATAATTATTTAAAATATTGAAAACACTTTTATAAACTTGAATAACTCATTTTTAGATAAACAAATAAATTTTCAAAGCTGATTTTTAAGTTTAGAATTTATTAATTAAATACTTAATATTTCAAAATCTACTTACCAAAGTATTTCAATCTCAACTAGTTTAAAATTTCATAGTTTAAATAATAAAATTTTCCTTATAAAAACAAACTTACTTCTTAAAGTTAAAAGTATATTTTTAAAACCTCAATAACTAATTCAATTTTATAGATTCCTCTCGATTCACATCATATCACTTCCATTTCGATCTCCTTTACCATTTTCGCTTTTCTAAAATAATATCCACTATTCTCCTTACCCTATTTCCATATTCTAATATAAATTCACCTATGAATTTTATATTCCCAATTTTGCAACTGATATCACTTACCTTATTACATCGTTTATAAATACTTATACTCCTTTGAGTTTTACTTGATGATAAAAACAATCTTATTTATAAAATACCATTTTATAAATCCATTTCTTTATAAATCTATTTATAGCTTCCAATCTATTTTCAATATCAACTTCAACTACTTTTTATATTGTCGGAATATCATTTATAAATTATTTTATATATTTCACTCTTAAAATCTCCATTAAATAATTCACAAAAGTTAAGTATAACCAAAATCAAATATATTTCTCTAACTCCGTTTCTTTAAAATATCTCCAAATTCCAACATAAATATTTTTATATCAAAAATTCTCTTTTATTCCCTAAATTTTAAAATATATTTATGGTATTAAAATTATCAAATTCAGACCAGTGCTACAATAGCATCCAAATAGTCCAATCACTACAATAATCTATAATAAATTTTTCTACACAATCCATATATCACAATATATTAAATTTAGATTTAATATTTTGACGAATCTAGTTGGTTCCTTTCAACTTGTTTTTCCTGCATCCATAGATATTAATAGAATATAAGAATACCAATCCCACTTCGAGGGGGATATGGCGGTATATCGGATCATCTGCTATTATATGGGGCATATAGGGTCTCATCCGCTAAAATGTGCGGGAATATCACTCCAAATACTGGTATATATACTACTATATATATAATATGATATCGTTCAACATATAGCAAATTCAACCAAACATCCAGAATTAATTTTTACTATTTAAAATTTTATAATCTGGCAATCCAAAAGGAGTGAGATTTACTTACTTTGATTTTTAGTTTGACGAACATTCGGTTTTAAATTTATAAAATTCCAACCGACCCTGACAAATCCCAAACTAATTCCCATATTGATATTTCACAGCAACAAACCAAATACAACTTGTTTTCATTTATTTTGGACCTCGTATGAATGAATTACGAGTTTTATTAACAATTCGAGATTATATATATATTTATTAAATAACTTAATAAAAATCAAATTAAACTAATTACCATTATAAACAGCAAACCTCCTCCTCACTGCTCCACCATGTCGTCCAACCATCTAGCTCGGCCTCTTCCTAACATCTCGCCTACCAAACTCGAGAAATCGAATGCTAATTTACTCCAGCACATCTTCCATTGCACGCGCAACTAAGCCTTACCCCTCTTTCGCTCGCGAATATCCTCTGCCTTTGCCCAAACCCTAACAGCATCGCCACCCCTACACTCCAGTAGCCCGTAACTGCCTTCGATTTTCCTCGATGAACTCAACCACGACTTCGACCATCACTAACATTTCCAACCCATTGGCATCATCCTAAGTCGAGTGCGAGCATCGCAGCTGCCTCCCCATCACCGATCGACGACGAGCCTCCATGCCTCGTGCACATGCTCCTCGCCCTCGCTAAACCCCTTCCTTTATTCCTCATGCGCGTAGACAATGCTGACGCGCTCCTCCCTGATCGATGCGGCTCCACGTTTCATCGATTGTGTCTCTCATTTTATTTTGTATTTTATGAGAACGGGATTCCTTTTTTCTAAGTGAACGATTCGTTTCGATTTCGTTCGAAAGCTCTAAAGAGAAAAGGAAGGGAGATGTCATGTTTTTAAATGGGATGGAAGGCGGGGAGACATGATTTACAGGTTTAAGGAAAAAGAGTAGGTCCATGTCCTAAGAAATCGGGTGACTTGATTCGATTTCACCTATATTTTTATTCATTTATTTCCAAATTATCTCGAATTTCTAATGCGTAATTACAAACTCATGTTAATGGATCCAGCCTAACTTACCTAATGTTATACCCTTATGCCAAATGCAATGGAAAAGGTTTCGAGTCCTAATTTGCTCGTACGGAGAAGATAGCTTTTTAAATCGACTATATAAATTTAATCCAATTAAATTATTTCTTGGCGTTTATATTCCTTATGATCAAACAATAACTCCAAATGCTACAAATTTTAAATCTGATAATAATACACTATTATGGATCCAACGGAACTACTTTCGTCGAACTATAAGACTGTGCCCCGGATCGCCATTTTAACGCGTCGATTTAACCGACGATTTCAAAAATTAATGAAATTAGTTCAAATTTTCAATTTTTAAAAACTTATTAACTAAATTATAATTGAAATAGAATTTATATCAACATTAAAAATCATTCTGGTTTCATATTCAAGTGCAATTCACAAGATTTTTAATTATTAACTCAGTAATTAATTTTATTAATTAAATCAAATGGAACTCAAGTTTTTATTACACTATTTTTGCTCGATAAACTTCATACTAAAATTCAATTCACGTTTCAAACCTAAACATTTAAATAACTTAAATGTTCAAAATCAGCGACCAAAAATCTGGGTCGTTACATTCCTTCCCCTTAAAAGAATTTCATCTCCGAAATTTCTAAGGTAGGAAAAATGTTCCAAACCTATTAACTTCTCAAAATCCACTTAGTTAAAATTCGATATTCACTTTTCTAATCTTTTAATTTCATCCAAAACAATTAGTTTTCAATTCTAATTCCAAAATCTTTTATTCCAATTACAATTCGAAATCGAATTTTCATTAACAAAAATTTCTAAAAAAATTTCAAAAACTTTCTATCACCCTAAATTTTCGAATTTTTTTAGCAGAGTCTCCTTTGTACGAAGGACTTTTTGCAATAAGACAAGAGAGATAAATATATATACATCGACCCACAGAGTCGGAAAACAAAATATATATATATATATATATATATATATATATCAATATTTATATTGAGATATTTAATCCGAAAACATACATTATTTTAGCATTATTAAGCGAGCGACTTAATTTATTTGTAGTTTGCGTGACAAAAAGTCAAGCAAACAGCTCCATATACCTATACTTACTCAATCTAAATACGTAAGCACCAAAAACATGAAAATTTTCTAACATTTCATTTATTTAGGTAGCTAAACGCATAAATTTCATAATAATGCATTCTAACATATAATCATAAGCAATTATAAGGTTCCAACACCAATTTAATTACTTTCAGTCAATCCATGTCACGTTTCAATGATGTACAACTCACTTTATGTGCATTCAGTTCATTTTTATTTCAAACAAACTCATATCCATTCCAAATTGATTAAAAAAAATCAATTTATTCACATTCTATTTATCCATAGAATTTTATTTACTTTCTTTTGCGTCGAACAATATTTTTTCTATGCAAATTCAGCGCTATTCATTTAATAAAATAATCATTTAAGCTTATAACTATTTTAATTTGATTCCAAATCAATTTATATCTAATTTTGTTCCATTTCAAATTTATTTTCAATCAATTCAATTGCATTCCATTTATATCCATTTAGATTATCCCAACCCATTTTATTTAAATTAATTCCATGGCAATTTACCTATGAATCATTTCATAAATTTATTATAGCCAAGCTTCTATCCAAGATTACTAACTTAAGTTAATTCATTTATTTCAATCATTTTAACCGCACAACTTAAGTTCATTTTCATTTGCAATCAAATTCCATTTCCTTTTTAGATTTCCTAATCAATCCCCTTTTCATTCCATTTACTAGTTAATTCAATTAGTTCATTAATTTAATTCACTTTAAATTTTAATTTCATACTCCAATTTATTCTCGGATTCATAATATCAAGGCCATATTCAATTTATTTATACTCCTACTGAATTTATCTATAACTTGAGTTATCACCATTTCAAACTATTCCCAATTTATTTATTCACAATTCCGGATTTTCACTTTAAATTTTTATTCCACTCAAATTTTATAACTTATGGTTATATAATTATTTCACAATTTAAAATTTATATTTACTTCAATTCGATATTATTTCTAATCAAATTCAAATTTTATAACTTATAGTTATATAGTCACTTTATAATCCACATTTTCATACTTAATTCAATTCCATATAATTTAAATCCAGTTCACCTTCTTTTTTTAAATTCCAATTCCTTTTAACCAACATTTCAAAACCAAATTCGAGTTATTCATACTTAAACTAAATTTCACTCCAAACAAAATTTATTTTTAATCTATTCAATTTCATTATATATTCCAATTACTTCGCTTAAGTTAACTCCCATTTCCTTAAGACACTATATTAGTTCAATCCAAATCCAGTCAATTAAATTTCAAAAATTTAATTTATCTAACTTAACTTAAGTTGAATTCCATTCCAACCTTCTCACTTCAAATTTTATCCAAGCTTAATTTTTTTCACACTTCCTTTCTTATAAATATCATCTTCCATAGGATTCCAGAATTTTAAATCACCTGGTGTTCATTTCAAATCACTTTGAAATCAAAAAATACATATATTATCTTTTCGATTTAATGAACCACTTCCTTCGAATGTCAAAATCAACCTGATTTTATCAAGAACAATTCCCTTAGGAATATGCAAGCAACACTTGTTCCAAACAAAAATATCCATACCAAATTATTACGGTAGCATCCATCACTTAGAAACTCGAAAATGAACACCGATGATGTCACGATCGTCTACGGAACTAATTTCCAGCGACCGAAGTGAGTTTAGTGCTATGACATCTTTAAAATCCATTAATACAATTTTTCTTCACAAATTCTTTCAGAGAAATAAGGCTATTTCATTTTCACAACACTACGAAAAATATTTTTCCCAACTTACAGAATTCCAAAATTTCCAAATACTTATTTCAAATCCTTTTAAAACATTTCTCAAAGCTTCTAGAGTTTTAAACTTTCAAATTCTGGTTTGAATCCATTTTTAGTTTTTTATTCACTTGTATAATTCATTCTTGTACAATCTCCTTTTGGTTATACATAACCATTCAATTTTTATAATATTATTTTGACTATATAATAACAACCATGCACATCACTATAATAATTTTCAGAAATTTTTCTCTTTTATGTCGAAATATAGTTTTGGTGAAATTATTTCATTTACCCGCTACAAAATAATATTGTGTCTGTTTACCGTGTTTAAATGTTTAGAAACACTTATCAATTTAGTGGCGTCCCACTATTCGACAAGAATTTATATACTACTCAACAGACAGATTAACATAATACATAACCATTTATATTCACTAACAAATGCGCACTCATATCTGTTATTACACTCAACTCATTCTAGAATACTACCGACCCTTTCTCTGATGAGTAAACCCCACCATAGCCAAGGTTCTCGCTTAACCTTCAACTCTGATACCAAATGTAGCGACCCACTGTTTCGTATCCCTTTGAGTCGACCATAATTCACATCAGTTCAACTCAAATGGAACGAAAGAGTAAATAAGTAAGGTAAAGAAGAAGAAAGAGATAGAAGAAAATTAAATAACAACACAGAATCTCACAATCGTAGCGGAACAAAATATAATATATAATAACATATTTTTACACAAAAGAATCTGGAACAGTTTATATACTTACAAAAAACAGAGTACAACAATCAATACATCAATCTGGACAATTATAATAACTTTTCCTCATATAGTTGAAATATAAATCAAGTATGGAGATACATCTCTGTCATCTAGCTCTTCTCCTGAGCTCTATAGCATTCTATTCTGAATTTATAATACTTGGTCTGACCCGAGCATTATAATAAAATAATACCAGAGTCAATTTGGAAAACCAGCGTGAGAAAACACTCTCAATTTGAATTATCAGAGTCATCAAAATTCTATGAAAAACAAAGGTATATCATACGACCACGCCACACATAAAATCGACGGGTTTTTGCCTTACGATAACTAATTTTTTTTATCAAAATCATTTGATACTATAACAGTGTCTAAGCACAAATACTTAGTCAAATAGCTGAAATTGTTATATTAATTAAATTCCAACATACTAGGTTCTACAAACAAAACCATAAAGGCTCGTATTGGAGAATGGATTTGATACATTGACTGAGCCATTGGGGTACCGCCCATCATAGTACACCTTTAGAATAATGTACCGAGAACCTCGTCGGAATCCCCTGCTACCCAAGACTGTTCTATCCCTAATCTGGATAGAACGAATATGTCATCACCCCGGGTGTTCCCACCCTCAAAATCGTGTCCTCCTTCTTTCATGCACAACCATATCCAAAGTATATATGTTTCTGAGGATATCTAGAATGGTGATAACATACGCTAATTGTGTGCGATCCACTTAGCTTTGCTGCATCTCCCTTATTTTAGTCATTCTTGGTTGATCAAGCTTGAGGCTAACGTTACCTTTCAAGAAACAATTCTACTTAGAATGCTCATCATCCTCTAATGAAGATGTTCTGATAACATTCGTTCATACAAGTTGTCCAGGGTCTGGAGAAACCGAATCACAGTTTTCATCGTCTTAACGATAATCATTCTTAACGTTCAAACCAGATCGAAGTGATTTCTGGATAATTAAATCCGATCATGTTCTCTTCGAAACGATTAATGAAATTGGCCAATATTGATAGTCGGTTATTTACTATAAATAAAACATCCACGAGCAGTCACTAGGCCTTATAAGAAAATTTCCCAAAGTATTTATTTTCAAAATATCTTCATAAGATATATCAATCCTTCCAACATTTTGAAAACAATTCCATGTACTTAAAACCATAGCAGGATATTTCAAAACCATCTCGACACTTAGAAATATTTCCAAATACCATTTTTATAACACTTAGAAAAAATATTTCTATCCCAATCATTTCCCATTAAAAATATCTCCAAAACCTTCCTTTCAATAATTAGTAGATTATTTATATGTACTTTTTCCAAATAAAATATCGTTTTAATATTAAACTTGGAAATAATTCATAACTCATCAAATAAATCTCTGGAATTATTAATAAATTTTTCTTACAACTTCCAAACTGATTACACTTATTTATAATCTCATCTAACCATATATACTTCTTTAATGAATTCAAATTCTTTTCGAAGTTATCGCATTTAAACCTTTGGAAATTTTCTAAAATCCCTAGGGTTCCATATATAGGATTCTTTTATAAAATCTCATCCTTTAATAAACCCCGTCTACACATCTCGAGAGAAATTACAAATGAATTTTCAATCATTTCGAAACTATATATATAATGAGTATGTTTAAAGAATCATAATTTTTTTTTAAAATATGCTTAAGTTATTATTTAAAATATTGAAAACACTTATATATACTTTAATAACTCATTTTTAAATAAACAAACAAATTTTCAAATCTCATTTTAAAAGTTAGAATTTATTAAATAAATACATAATATTTGAAAATCTACCTACCGAAGTATTTTTATCTCAACTAGTTTAAAATTTCATAGTTTAAATAATAAAACTATCCTTTTGAAAACAAACTTACTTTTTAAAATTAAAGTATATTTTTAAAACCTCAATAACCAATCAATTTTATTGATTCCTCTCGATTCACATCACTTCCATTTCAATCTCCTTAACCGTTTCCACTTTTCAAAAATAGTATCCACTATTTTCCTCACCCCATTTCCATATTCTAATATAAATTCACCAATGAATTTTATATTCCAAATTTGGCAACTGATATTGTAACGACCCTAGATTTTAATTTAATTTAAATTGATAATTAAAAGAAATTTTGAATAAAAAATTATAAAATTTAAATATAAATGGAAGCAAGATTCAGTTGCAACCCTGTTATAAATAGAATGCTCTGTTCACTCTGGAAACAATACGGTGAGTAACTTCACTTTTAAAGAAATTCAAGTAGGTAGATTTGTTTGCATACTATTTAATCTAAAACAAATATGAATTATATGATACCTGCTGCGTACATATTCATGTATGGTATACATTTTGCTTCAGAGTATTCTCTGCCTATACCTTCCAGTATTCAAGTTTGGTTTAAAACAATTCAATCCTTATGATCTTGTCTCTGTTTAAATTCAAGTTTCGAATGAAACTTGTTTGCTTAATCATAAACTCTAGTTTTAAAAATTTGTTTAAGTGGAAATAATGTGTATGGCCTCTGAAAATAAATTTACAACAGTGTAAACTTAAACAAGTTAAAATTTAAACTTTTCAAATTCTGAATTCAGGTATGTAATCTGGATTCATGTGCTATAACACGATTTTTAAAGAGAAAATTATAATTTTTAGATAAAGGGTCGAAGAGTAGTTCGTATTTGTTTGAAAATTGGGTTTTGATCAATTGCGGTTGATCGGAGTGTAGATGGTGGTCAAGGCTTCTCGTGGAGGTGGAGGGGCCTACGATGATGGTGGGAAAAATGCTCGGTGACACTCATGATCACTGGGGCGACAGCGGTGTAGGGAATTTGTTTGTAAACCTAGTTTTCGTCATGGCTGTATGTTTGATTCGTTCTTCCTCCATGATGCATCGAGTGAGAAGCGACTGTGGGAGATGGTGGTAGGGTCGATGACGAAGTGATGGCCGAAGTTTCGTACGTTCCGGTGGTCAGAGGAGTGGATGCGAGGCGTTGACAGGTTGCGAGGTTGATGGGTTCTTTCTGTTCCAGGTTTTCAAGTTTTTATCTCGATTTCGATTTTTGAGTTTGGGAGGGGGTACGATGATCTTGATCAGGCACGTGGGTGATAGACGACGTGTAGGGGTCATCAGAGTTGAACGGAGGCGGCCGATGCTCTGGTGCATGTGCACGGTGCACGGCAAAAAGGGCAGGGAATTGAGTTCGAGTTGTTTTGTTTGGGGTCAATGGTTGGTTACAGGATGTTGTTTTTTTTTCTTGTCTACAGGTTTTCAAAAACCTGTTACATTTTTTTTTTTTATTTAAAATAAAATTTAAAAGCCAGTTTAAATGGGAAGCAAAAGTTTTAAAGCAAGTTTAAATCTAGTTTTAAGTTTAGTTTAAAATAAACTTTGAATTTAAAAGTTTTAAACATAAATTTGATTTTTAAATCAAATTTGTAAATGTTTACAAGGTGGGTTTTCAGATTTTAAATCTGATTTTAGAATTTAAAATAAAATCTGAAAACAAGACTTGAATATGGCTTCGAGTTTAAAATCTGGAATTTGAACCAGTTTTTAAATTATATGTGTTTTAAAACAAGTATAAACCAAATAGTTTTTTTTTAAAAAAAAAAAAAAGTAAATTTGTTATCAAACCAATAACTAAACTTGGTATTCAATAATTTGAATCTGTAGGTTAAATAGTGGTGGATTTTAAAGGCTTAATTTTAAAATAAAATTAAGTAAATCAGTTTAAAGGCTTACATAAGTTCATATGTAATTTATAAATGTTCTTTACATTTATTTTAAGATTATAAATAGAAATTTAAATTTGATTAATATTTAGATATGTAAGCATTTTGAATCATAAATTCAAAATGAAATTTGAGTCTAAATTCAAAAGTGTAATGTTTTACACTTAAAATATTGATGAGGTCATTAATAAGGAAATTAATTATCTTAGAGATAATTAAGGTAATTAAAATGATTTGATTAATAAGGTAATTAAAGAATGATTTATTTAATTTAGAAATAAGTAATTTAGATTAATTAATTAGAAATGATTAATAAAGATTTAATCTAAGAAATTTTCTTAAGAAGGTAATTAATGAAATATTATTAGTTAATAAAGATAATTAACTAAAGATTATCAAGTATTGATTAAAGTGATAAATATTAATAATTAAATGGATTAATTAATTTAGAAAATCAATTATAAATTGTTAAATGTAATTACTTAATGAAAGTAATTAAGGAGTAATCACTTACTGTAATTAATTTTAGATATTTTGATTAACTAAAATATTTGATAAATAAATTAATATCAAATGGTTTGAAATTTATTAAATAATCAAGATTGGATAATTAATTCATAAGTAATTGATTAAATTGGAAATGAATTGAATTAATCAGGTTTAAACGATTAGTTTATCCTGCTTATAAAGGATTATTGAATGCTTGACCTTACTTATGAATGATTGTATCGTATGAAATGCCTTGAATTGATTGTTCTGTCTGATCTGTGACATTTTGTTTTGTGGATTGTGCTATGTATAATTTATTCATTTACTGATGATACATCTGTATATTATCTGTGAATCTGTGAATGGACGATGAGCGTTATGTTTATATCGCTTATCAACTATATTTCTGTGTTTTAATCTGTGATGATTGATGATGTGGCACTTTTATTGTGTTAAACCCCTGGATCGCACCAGTCTTGGTTATCTTGGTGCATCGTTATTGGGAGTTCGAGCTATTGCTGGATTGATTCTTGGAAATGGAGTTGCAGTTCTGGAGTTCTTCCTTGAAGACTATCTTAGAGTTATTTGTTTCGCTGTTAGATGTTATCTTTTTTTCTTTTCCGCTGCTATTTTATTGTATCATATCTCTGATGTATATTGATATCTATTGGATCATCTGTTGTATCAGATATTGTATCAAAGCTGTATATCAATGTATTATTCTTTTTATTCCGCTGTGTTATTTACTTAATGTTGTTATAAGCTCCGGCGAATCGGATTTGAACAATCGAATCTATGGCATTCGAGTACGATTTGAAGTATGGATGTCGATTTTCGAGCGGGCAAAATCCGTCTCGTTACATTTGGTATCAGAGCTAAGGTGAAACTTTAGCTCAGGAGTGTAACACATTAAGTAACTCATTAGAGATAGGGTGAAGTAAATCCTAGAACGAGTAATCCTTAAGATATTCGTTTGAATGCCTCAGTAAATTCTCTTACTATCCACTAATAGTAAGTATGAGTGCAAGAAGAGAATGAGATAGGGGACAGGGCAATACGACTATAATTAGTCAAAACTCTGTAACAACAGTGGAAATAACTTTCTCTATCAATCTCCTTTGATTCGTTTCCAAATTCTTTTGATTTCTTCGTACCAGCTACAAGAAGAAGTTCGGTGCGTTGATGCTCTACGAATCGATGTAGAAATTCTTTCTTCATATTTCATCAATTTCTTTTCAGTTTTTGGATTTAAACTTTAATGAATTTGAAATTGGAAATTTTAAATGAATTGGAAATTTTAAAATTGAGTTAAAATTGATTAATAGCATATGAAAGATAATTTGAATTGTATTGATAAAACGATTTCGTTTAAAACCAAAATTTGAAATTCTATTGTAATTTCTTGTGAATACAAAAGTCCGAAGAGGGACGAATTAGTATATATTTTGAGATATTCCGACTTGAGCTTGAAATTCATATCTTATGTTTGAGGAATTATAGGAGATCGTATCTGTCTATCTTTGTGTTGTTTTCGTGCCTGCGAATTTCGAGGACGAAATTCTTTTAAGGGGGGAAGTTTGTAACGACCCTAGATTTTAATTTAATTTAAATTGATAATTAAAAGAAATTTTGAATAAAAAATTATAAAATTTAAATATAAATGGAAGCAAGATTCAGTTGCAACCCTGTTATAAATAGAATGCTCTGTTCACTCTGGAAACAATACGGTGAGTAACTTCACTTTTAAAGAAATTCAAGTAGGTAGATTTGTTTGCATACTATTTAATCTAAAACAAATATGAATTATATGATACCTGCTGCGTACATATTCATGTATGGTATACATTTTGCTTCAGAGTATTCTCTACCTATACCTTCCAGTATTCAAGTTTGGTTTAAAACAATTCAATCCTTATGATCTTGTCTCTGTTTAAATTCAAGTTTCGAATGAAACTTGTTTGCTTAATCATAAACTCTAGTTTTAAAAATTTGTTTAAGTGGAAATAATGTGTATGGCCTCTGAAAATAAATTTACAACAGTGTAAACTTAAACAAGTTAAAATTTAAACTTTTCAAATTCTGAATTCAGGTATGTAATCTGGATTCATGTGCTATAACACGATTTTTAAAGAGAAAATTATAATTTTTAGATAAAGGGTCGAAGAGTAGTTCGTATTTGTTTGAAAATTGGGTTTTGATCAATTGCGGTTGATCGGAGTGTAGATGGTGGTCAAGGCTTCTCGTGGAGGTGGAGGGGCCTACGATGATGGTGGGAAAAATGCTCGGTGACACTCATGATCACTGGGGCGACAGCGGTGTAGGGAATTTGTTTGTAAACCTAGTTTTCGTCATGG
The DNA here is from genome assembly GCA_030765085.1 of Allium cepa. Classification (NCBI taxonomy): domain Eukaryota; kingdom Viridiplantae; phylum Streptophyta; class Magnoliopsida; order Asparagales; family Amaryllidaceae; genus Allium; species Allium cepa. Next base: position 644,445,318 of record CM060939.1, on the reverse strand, counting down.
CTGTATGTTTGATTCGTTCTTCCTCCATGATGCATCGAGTGAGAAGCGACTGTGGGAGATGGTGGTAGGGTCGATGACGAAGTGATGGCCGAAGTTTCGTACGTTCCGGTGGTCAGAGGAGTGGATGCGAGGCGTTGACAGGTTGCGAGGTTGATGGGTTCTTTCTGTTCCAGGTTTTCAAGTTTTTATCTCGATTTCGATTTTTGAGTTTGGGAGGGGGTACGATGATCTTGATCAGGCACGTGGGTGATAGACGACGTGTAGGGGTCATCAGAGTTGAACGGAGGCGGCCGATGCTCTGGTGCATGTGCACGGTGCACGGCAAAAAGGGCAGGGAATTGAGTTCGAGTTGTTTTGTTTGGGGTCAATGGTTGGTTACAGGATGTTGTTTTTTTTTCTTGTCTACAGGTTTTCAAAAACCTGTTACATTTTTTTTTTTTATTTAAAATAAAATTTAAAAGCCAGTTTAAATGGGAAGCAAAAGTTTTAAAGCAAGTTTAAATCTAGTTTTAAGTTTAGTTTCAAATAAACTTTGAATTTAAAAGTTTTAAACATAAATTTGATTTTTAAATCAAATTTGTAAATGTTTACAAGGTGGGTTTTCAGATTTTAAATCTGATTTTAGAATTTAAAATAAAATCTGAAAACAAGACTTGAATATGGCTTCGAGTTTAAAATCTGGAATTTGAACCAGTTTTTAAATTATATGTGTTTTAAAACAAGTATAAACCAAATAGTTTTTTTTTTAAAAAAAAAAGTAAATTTGTTATCAAACCAATAACTAAACTTGGTATTCAATAATTTGAATCTGTAGGTTAAATAGTGGTGGATTTTAAAGGCTTAATTTTAAAATAAAATTAAGTAAATCAGTTTAAAGGCTTACATAAGTTCATATGTAATTTATAAATGTTCTTTACATTTATTTTAAGATTATAAATAGAAATTTAAATTTGATTAATATTTAGATATGTAAGCATTTTGAATCATAAATTCAAAATGAAATTTGAGTCTAAATTCAAAAGTGTAATGTTTTACACTTAAAATATTGATGAGGTCATTAATAAGGAAATTAATTATCTTAGAGATAATTAAGGTAATTAAAATGATTTGATTAATAAGGTAATTAAAGAATGATTTATTTAATTTAGAAATAAGTAATTTAGATTAATTAATTAGAAATGATTAATAAAGATTTAATCTAAGAAATTTTCTTAAGAAGGTAATTAATGAAATATTATTAGTTAATAAAGATAATTAACTAAAGATTATCAAGTATTGATTAAAGTGATAAATATTAATAATTAAATGGATTAATTAATTTAGAAAATCAATTATAAATTGTTAAATGTAATTACTTAATGAAAGTAATTAAGGAGTAATCACTTACTGTAATTAATTTTAGATATTTTGATTAACTAAAATATTTGATAAATAAATTAATATCAAATGGTTTGAAATTTATTAAATAATCAAGATTGGATAATTAATTCATAAGTAATTGATTAAATTGGAAATGAATTGAATTAATCAGGTTTAAACGATTAGTTTATCCTGCTTATAAAGGATTATTGAATGCTTGACCTTACTTATGAATGATTGTATCGTATGAAATGCCTTGAATTGATTGTTCTGTCTGATCTGTGACATTTTGTTTTGTGGATTGTGCTATGTATAATTTATTCATTTACTGATGATACATCTGTATATTATCTGTGAATCTGTGAATGGACGATGAGCGTTATGTTTATATCGCTTATCAACTATATTTCTGTGTTTTAATCTGTGATGATTGATGATGTGGCACTTTTATTGTGTTAAACCCCTGGATCGCACCAGTCTTGGTTATCTTGGTGCATCGTTATTGGGAGTTCGAGCTATTGCTGGATTGATTCTTGGAAATGGAGTTGCAGTTCTGGAGTTCTTCCTTGAAGACTATCTTAGAGTTATTTGTTTCGCTGCTAGATGTTATCTATTTTTCTTTTCCGCTGCTATTTTATTGTATCATATCTCTGATGTATATTGATATCTATTGGATCATCTGTTGTATCAGATATTGTATCAAAGCTGTATATCAATGTATTATTCTTTTTATTCCGCTGTGTTATTTACTTAATGTTGTTATAAGCTCCGGCGAATCGGATTTGAACAATCGAATCTATGGCATTCGAGTACGATTTGAAGTATGGATGTCGATTTTCGAGCGGGCAAAATCCGTCTCGTTACAGATATCACTTACCTTATTTATAAACATCGTTTATAATTTTTTATACTCCTTTGAGTTTTACTTGATTATAAAAACAATCTTATTTATAAAATACCGTTTTATAAATCCATTTCTTTATAAATCTATTTATATTCCAATCTATTTTCAATATCGACTTCAACTCCTTTTTATATTTCTAGAATATCATTTACAACTTCTTTTATACAATTCATTCTTAAAATCTCTATTTGATAATTCACAATAGTTAAGTATAACCAGAATCAAATATATTTCTCTAACTCCATTTCTTTAAAATAAACCCCAATTCCAATATAAATATTTTTGTATCAACAATTCCTTTTAATTCCTTAAATTATAAAAATATATTTATGTTATTTAAAATACAAAAATTCAAGCCAGTGCTACAATAGAATCCAAATATTCCAATCACTACAATAATCTATAATAGATTTTTCTACACAATCCATATATCACAATGTATGAAATTAAAATCAATATTTTGAGGAATCCAGTTGGATCCCTCTAACCTATTTTTCCTGCATCCACGGATGTTAATACAACATGAAAATACCAATCCCACTTCGACGGGGATATTGCGGTATATAGAGTCATCCATTATTATGTGGGGCGTGTAGAGTCTCATCCGCTAAAATGTACGGGAATATCACTCCGGATACTAATGCGTATATACACTACTATATACATAATATGATATCATTCAACAGATAATCAATTCAACCAAACATACAGAATTAATTTTTACTATTTAAAATTTTAAAATCTAGTGGCCCAGAAAGAGTGAGATTAACTCACCTTATTTTTAATTTGCCGAACATCCAATTTTAAATTTCCCAAAATTCCACCAGACCTTGAAAAATCACAAACTAATTCCCATATTGATATTTCGTAGCTACAAACAAAATACCTCTGTTTTCATTTATTTTGGACCTCGTACAAATGAATTACATGTTTTATTAAAAATTCGAGATTATAGAAATTTATTAAATAACTTAATAAAAAATCAAATTAAACTAATTACCATTATAGATAGTAAACTACCTCCTCACTGCTCCACCATTCTACCCAACCATCTAGCTTGGACTCTTCCTAACATCTTGCCTGCCAAACTCGAGAAATTGGATGCCAATTTCCTCCAGCACATCCTCTATCACACGCGCAACTGAGCCTTACCCCCCTTCTCGCTCGTGAGTTCTCAACCTTCGCCCAAACCCTAACAGTGTTGCCACCCCTACACTTAAGTAGCCCATAACTGCCTTCGATTTGCCTCGATGAACTCAACCATGACTTCGACCATCACTGCCATTTCTAACTTATGGCCATCATCCTAAGTCATGAGCGAGCGACGCAACTGCCTCCACATAACTGATCGACGTCGAGCGTCCATGCCTCGTGCGCGTGCTCCTTCCCCTCGCAAAATCCCCACTTTCATCCCTCATGCATGTAGACAACGCCATCGTGCTCCACCCAATTGATGCGGCTCCTTGTTTCATCGATCACGTTCCTTATTTTATTTTTTTATTTTTTTGAGAACTAGTTTCCCTTTTCTAAGTGGACGAATTAGTTCGATTTCATTCGAAAACTCTGAAGAGAAAAGGAAAGGAGAAGTCATATTATTAAAAAAGGGAAGGAAGGAAGGGAGACGTGATTTACATGTTTAAGGTAAAAGGGTAGGTCTGCGTCTTCAGAAATTGGGTGACTTGATTTGATTTTACCGATACTTTTATTTAATTATTTCCAAATTATCTCGAATTTTCACTGCGCAATTAGGATCTCCTATTAAGGCATGACGCCTAGCGTTCCTAATATTATATTCCCCATTTCGAACGCAATGGAAAAGGTTTCGAGTCCTAATTCGATCGTATGGAGAAGATAGCTTTTTAAATCGACTATTTAAATTTAATTAAATTTAATTATTTCTAGGCGTTCATGTTCTGTACAATTATACGATAATTCCAAATGTTACAAAATTTGAAATATAATAATACACTATTACAGATTCAATGAAACTGGTTTCATCAAAATTCCGAGACTGTGTCCCGTATCGCTATTTTAACGCGTTGATTTAATCGACAATTTCAAAAATTAACGATATTAGTTGAAATTTTCAATTTTTAGAAACTTATTGACTAAATTCTAATTCAAATAGAATTTATATCAACATTAGAAATCATTTTGGTTTTATAATTCAACTCCAATTCAATTATTTAAAAGCTTTTTAATTATTAACTCAACAATTAATTTTGTTAACTAAATCGCTGTATTTGGAACTTAACTTTTTATTACACTATTTTTTCTCGATGGACTTCATATTAAAATTCCATTCACTTTTTGAAACTCAACATTTAAATAAATTAAATGTTCAAAATCAAGGACCAAAAATCTGGATCGTTACATGCTTAGAAATTCTTACTATAGAGGCTAAATTCCTTCTCTAAGTGCTGAAATCCTCCATACTATAGCTAGCCCTATAAGAATAAGCGTGCTTTTGGATAATCCATTATATCTCATTTGTCCTCTTCCAAAAAGCTTAATTATCAATCCTATTAATAAGACGAAGGAATGGGAAATCCAGTTTTTCCGTGTCAAATGCTATGCGTGGATTAAGGAAACTTTCTCTGTTATCTGTAAGTTCTTATTTTCTATCATTCATGTCATATATGTTATTCTCTTATAATAAAGGTTTTCTTTTAGATCCACCTCTTAAGCTGTTAAGCCCCTTATATAACGACACATCGAACCCCTGACTCTAGCATCCAAGAGTATGGGTGATAGGCTTACACTTTTAACGGAAGTGAACCTCTATCAACACTCATTGATTTTGAACAATCATATAATACTTGGAAAACCTTCAATTATGAAAGGAAATGCTTAAAGGAAGTGATCATTAGTTATCAGCAACTGAGACACTTTCTCTTCCTCTTCTCCAGTTCAACTCGAACCTACCGGCAGGTTTTTAATATAATTAGTATGAAATTTCTAATCTCATTGTCTTATTGACTTCTTTATTTATTTAAGGCTCTTTTCTTTTATTTTTTCTTCTAAAGAGAAGGAAGTTAAAATGATATTCCCAAAGAGAAAGGAGGCAAAGATGATGTTATCGCCCTGCCTCAACTAAGCAAACCTATTTCCACTAAGGATTTCGTTGCCAATGCAATTAAGGATATAAAAAGGAAAGCGAGCGATGATGCTCCTGCTAATATTCCATCTTCTCCCCCTAGAAAAAGGGAAAAACTCATAGGTGATTTTACACTTGTTATTGCGGATGAGAAAATACATGTGACTATTGATTCGAGCCTTGATATGGAAAATTTAAATAAAGCTTAGAAGCAAACAAAAGAGGCCCATATTTTCGAGTCCCTCCTCAATATCTCCTTTCCTAATTTTCTCCATTAGCCATCAGTCGTCTATGTGCTGATCTCGATCGATTTCTTTCTCCAAACGATCCTCTCCCTTTAGAGGTTCAGTCCTAGTCCCCTGTCAAAAGTTTTGAGCCATGATGTTCCCTAAATTTAGTATTGACCTTAAGCAGCTTCTATTGGTATGCACTCTTTTCTATTTCATTACTCCAATTTTTGACTTTATATATACTATTTTGATTTATGTTTGTCATAAATTTTAGGTGACTAATCATATGTTCTTTCTTCGTAGGGCTTCTCAAGGGCCCTTTAGTGAGGTGACCAAACTTAAGGAGGAAAACTTTTCGCTTATGAATAGTATAATTGATATTACTACAGTAAGGGATGAGGATGTCTCTGAGAAAGATAAAATCACTTCCTCTCTTGATGGGGAAAAGAATGCTAGATAATTTTTAGAGAAGGAAGTGAAAATTTTAAAGACAAATCTCGAAAGGCAGATCAAGCCGATAAGAATGAAAAGGCCAAAAGGAGAAAGCTGAATTAGTTGTTAAGAATAAATATCTAAACAAGCTATAAAGAAAAACTGACATCTTGGCCTATTCATATAATATTATTAGGGACGTCCAGGAACAAGTTGCCTGTTTCCTCAAAAATGCTTTCCTAAGTTTACCGAGAAGTGGTATGAGAATGCTTTGTTCATGGCATATGCTAATAACATTCAAAGATGCCCGTACTTAGACTTTCCATCCCTTCCAAATTGGAATAAAAAATACAAAAGAAATTTTAGTCTTATGCTAAGGAAAGATAAAAAGTCTCTTCAAGAAGAGGTTCTTGTTGAAGAAAAGGTTGACGCTAAAAAGTTACTAACCTTTGATGATCCCATACTTGATGAGGAGACAGGGTCTAATGGAGAAGAAGATAATGACGATGAAAATGATTATGATGATCATGATGATGATGATGGTGGTGGTGATGGAAACGGGAAGGGTCTTTCAGATCGAAAAGATGGGGGAAATGGATTAGTTGATGCTAAATTAGACTGGTCTGCTCATGATGCAGACTTTACCAAATTCCCTGATCCCCAAACCACAACAAAGAAGGACTCTCCCACAAAAGATAACGCTTTCCCCAGTCGTCAGCCAAAGGAGAAAAATCAAACTTCCACTTCTCAAATATCGGCTTCCCATATATGGATTTCTCCATTTAAAAGTTTAAGAATACCTTCTTCACTTTCAATTAATAAGCTTACTATTTTAGTCAAGGAATAAACAACAAACTCTATTACAAAATCCTTTATGAAAAGAGCATGAACAAGGCTGACTGAATGGGGATACTGAAAGGCTAATTAAAGAATATAATGACTTGTCTGACAAATATGAGTGCCTTTCCAGTGATGCTGCGGGCTAAAGTTTTTTAAGGAAAAATAGGCTGCCACTCACTTGAAAAGAGCTCAGCTTCATCGGGACAAAATTATGAAAGAAGATGTGTAATTGATGATTCTCTTTTGGATGTTGATCGATGACAAAAATTCTTGATAAAGTTTCTCATAAGGTTTATTTCAGGGGTAAGTTTGTTAACCTTTTTTATTTCGGCGAGAATAGTAGGGGTTCAATTAGGCATCTTCATAAAAGATATTTGGACGAACATGTGTCTGATTCTCATCTTAGGGATTGTTGGAACCTTCGCCAGGGTGACAACCATTCCACTTTCTCCTTACCCTCTTCACTCAGACAAAATTAAGGATAGCAAGGAGAGATTTATTTCTGAATTTTATAAGGAATCAATATTATATGAACCTAAATGATTATATGAATGTAATATCTAATTCAAGTAGCTTATAAACTTTATCGCTTTTATTTATTTATTCTTAGTTTATTTTCATATATTATATAGATTAAGGAATCCTCGAGTAGTCTGTTTTTGATGAAAAAAATTATCAAGTTAAAGAGAGATTTAAAGAAGAAGTCCTTAACTCTTAGAACATCTCAGTTAGCAAAACATTATTTTCTTAGAGATCTACAACAATTTTATACATTATTTCATTTCTTTGGTGAGGAGAAAGATAGTTTTCATAACAAAATTCAAACTAATCAAGCTAAATTGATATTTGGTCAAACCAGCCCTCCAATCCAAAAATGGGACTATCATCGACTTCCTCCAATTAATACCCCAAAGGGGATTAAAGATACTTTCAATTCTACCCTTACCATGTCTATTGGGTCACTTAAAAAGTCTAAAACTATTATCTTAAAACTTTAAGAATTAATTATATACGGTGCTGATGTAATTTTAAATTTGCTTAAGTTGTAATCCTTTATCGTTTAACGAGGAGAATTCTTTTTGTATATTAATTTTCTTTCCTATTTATATATTATAAAAAGCAACTGGGACTTTCATTTAGCAGCTCGAATATCTTTGCCTGACTTGATTCTATTTAAGACAGGCTTAGAATAGTACTTGAGAAGAAATGCTCTTTTCAAGGCCATTTAGCCTTACAATTTCTAGATAACCCTGATGCGCAAAATTGGCATGACAAATACTTAAAATCAAGGTCAACATTCAGAGATTTGAGGGAAATGATTTTTGATGTAGAAAAGCATATTAAAGAATGAGATGGAAGATAGAAACAATTGTCCGATCCGAACCCTCTGTCCAAAGTATCGAAGCTGACATGGATTACAACAGAAGGTAACAGATCTTAAGGTTGAATTATTAAAAGGTCAAATGAATTATCAATCTTTTGAACTTGTTATAAGTGGAGGCATTTCTAACCTTTCTACTCCTACGCCTTTGATTGGTTAAGAAAAGTTCTCTGCCTTATAAAACCTTTCTTTGGGCTTGGATGATAACAAAATTTCCAAATGTTGTCAAAAAATTAGATTTGAATGTGTGTAATTACTAAATGAATGGTAGAGGAATAAGGTTTCTACTCATCTTAATACTTGTGATGCTAAAGTTGAGAGCCTTGAGTGCAAAAGACACACTACCAAACAAGAGATTGAGAAAATGAAAGGTAAGATCAATATTTTGAAGGAAGCATATAAGACTCTCGACCATGTGTTGAATATTCAAATTGTATCGATTGACGATACGAATACTATTCGATGATAGAAGATAAAGCTTCAACAGTTTTTAATTGGCAATTCATTACATTACTAATTCTTCCTCGGTAGATCAAGGTTTAAGGAATTTGGCTCAAAACTTTGACTCATAGCTTATAGTCTTTTTAATTAGGTTATCTTGTTGCCCAATCTTTTGTTCCTATTGCTTTTGCACATAATACATTGAATTGTAAATAAACTTGTACTTAAATGAATGTTACCTTGAATGTACCATATATGTTTTCTTTTGAGTTTGCTGAATTAGATATATAACATGCTTTCCAATAACATAATATGCAGCCTTGATCTGAACACTGGTTTATCTTTGAAATTGTTTGATGATTGACATCCTACTTTAAGGCACGGACACTCTTCAACTTTGATATGGCTCATTATAGAATCATGAATGGAAGATTAGGGAACCATTTGCCAAAATTATGTCCCTTACATAGAAGACCAGAAATCCCTTCTGACAATAATCTGAATAGAAGAATAAAAAATCATATGACAATAATCTGGGCAGATGATCGGAAAACCATCTACCGGTAATCTGAATAGAAGACCAGAAAATCATCTGGCAATAATAGAAAACTAGAAAACCATATGGACATAATTTGAATATAAGATCAGAAAACCATCTGGTAATAATATAATACCAGAAAACCATTTGGCAATAATATCACTTGAATAAAAGACTTGAAATTATCTGACAGTAATAGGAATAGAAAACCAGAAAGTCCAACTGACAATTGAATATTGCTCTGTCTTTGCTTTAAAATACAATAGCTTATAGTCAGTCGATCTTACTCTAGAAGATTGCTTTTTCTTTGGAGCACTAATGGTTCGTTTTTGATAGATTTTCCTTTAGAAGAAAAACTCAATCCTTCTTTCAGATTGAGGTAGATTTGAATTTGATTGATCTTTCTCCAGAAGAGAGCTTAATCCTTCTTTCAAATTGAATTAGATTGGAATTTGATTGATCTTCCTCTAGAAGATAGCATCGGTACTTCTTTGAAGATTAAGTTAGATTGGACTCGGTTCTTATTTTTGATTGAGAAGGATTGGAATTTAATTGATCTTCCTTTAGAAGATAGCCTCATTCCTTCTTTCGGATTGAGTTAGACTTGGATTGTCACAATCTTAGGTTATGATTGAGTTAGAATGTACAAAAGACTAGTTCGGAGCTTTGGCCGGATACCAAAGGCTTATTCCATCTTTCCTCTAAAAAGAGCTTCAATCAGGCCTCATAAGCAATACTGAAGGCTTGCTCGGTGCTTTGGCTAGGTGCCAAAGTCTTGCTACATCCTCTCTCTCTCTCTCTCTCTCTCTCTCTCTCTCTCTAGGAGGTGCTTCGGTCTGTTCTTATAGAGGCGCAGAAGGCTTGTTCGGTGCTTCGTCCAGGTACTAAAGTCTTACTTCATCCTCCCTCTAGGAAGCGCTTCCGTCAGGCCGGATAGGCGGTACTAAAGGCTTTTACATGCTTTGGTCAAGCCATTTCTAGTCGTACCAATGGCTTACGTCTTTAATTTAGGAGAGTCATACTCCTTTTTATGATTGGTAAAGTAGATATACCTGAGAAAATTTTCTTTATTGTCAATTTCAATGTCTCTTTACAAACTCTTTAAGCTTTCCTTATCTTAAAAGATTATTAACCAAGATTCCTCATATTCTTCGGTCACTTCTTTTGTGAAGACCAATAGTTAAACTTGTCTTTGGTTAAGAGGTAGATATTTTCATAGGAAGTATTAAGAGAGTAATTCTCAGAAAGCCATGATATTTTAGAGAATGATCCTCCAGATTAGAATTTAAACCTTTTGTTTCTTATAACGTGCCCCTCATCTTCAATGGCCAATTTTCTTTTTAGTGAGTTTTTGCTTCATTCGTCTTGTGAGATCGATTAAGCACACTCCTCCACTTTCTAGTAAACCAATCAAAATATATTTCTATTTCCTTTTTGAAGATAGATCCTTAGCTTTGAATTGGATTTCCTTTTTCATTTTCATGAAGGTTCCCCTTTTTATGGAAGTACTATCTCTTTTGTGTTTCCTTCCTAGGGAAAAGATTGGTGTCGGCCGTATATGGAATGGATTCAAATTCCATTTTTCTGGTTTATAAGGAGCCACTTGTTTCTTCTTATCCTCCATTATCTATGGTGCTAGGAACCATAATACTTGCAATGTCCCTAATTTTTAGTAACATTATTTAGGATATTTAATTAGTTAAATTAAATAAAAAATGTAAGATGATTAGGGGAATTGAGGTTTGTGATCAATAGAAGGGTAGCCATGCCTATTTGAACTAATAAGCTAAGAAGATAAAAATTAATTAAGTTAGGGTAAGCAGACAAGGGAAATATACGACTTAGTATATTCTTATACTCTAAACCCTTAAACCATAATCATTTCACATGTTCATTCTCACAAACAAAAGCATATGAGGACGGTCACCATTAGGAAAGTAAAAAGAAGTTAAAGCTAAAATCAAGAGGAAGAACTTAAGCAACTTAATCAAAGATCAAATCTTAACTCCTTAATCTCGGGAAAAAGGTGAATAATAGGTTACATCTATTTTCATTGTTATCAGTTTTATAATGAATCCAAACTATTTAACAAAGGTTTTGCCATATTTTGATTGTTAAAAATGGATATATATGTTTGTTGATGATTTAGGTTATTTATTATGGATTTTATGATTGTTTTAATGTGAAAACCCTATTAAAGACATCTAAATGCTATGCTATTTTAGCATATGATCAAAAATGATATTTTAGAGATGGGCTCCAATTTTCATAATTTTCCAAATTAATGTGGATTTGATTTTAACTTTCTAATGAAGAAAATGGTTATTTGGGTTTAAAATTAACTACGGCTAATATGTATATGTTTAAGGTCAAAAATTATGCTAGAAAACTATTAAAAATGATTTATGGCAATTTTTATAGATTTTCCTAAGTATTTTAATAGATATATAAATTTATTTAAGGTAAGGACTTAAATGTTTTATAGATTTATAAAAGGAGAAAGGGCATTGTACGAATGTTTTAAATTATTTTCTTTTGAGATTATGGTAGCACATTTAGAAAAGAATTTATAAAATAAATTAACAACCAATCATATGTTGATAAATATGGCAGGTTATTTGAAAAGAGTTACTTTTAAAGTAAATGCAGTTTTTCCTACTATATCAGTTTTGCCACTTTCGACACTTAGCTTATGACTAAGTTTCTCCACCTTCATTCCATCGAAATCAATGCGTATGGTATCAAAGACTTGGTATGTAGCGAATTGGACTAGGGCGAAAAGTATGAAGTCAAAAAGAAGGGTTCCGAAGGGGTCAAAGCTCTACTTTTTTTAAATGAAAATGTGCCTGCGTTGTTTTGCTTTAAACCTGGTTTGCTTCCGACTAGCTCAGATTGTTTTAAAGGAATGGTATTGAAAGAGGTTGCACCATTTGTTTTAAGTAAATGCTTTCCAAGAGGGTCGAAACCCCTCGCTGCAGCATCTTACCCTTTGAAGCAATGCCTTCGAAAGGGTTTCTTTATTTCAAAACCCAAGCTTCTCCAATGCTTTCGAAGGGTTGGTTTTGATACCATCACTGCTTTACTTAGGAAATAGCTTTCAGAAGAGTGCTTTCAACTTAGTTACTTTATGACCCTTTTATCTATTGAAAGTTAAACCTAAAGGTTTTGATGGGAAAGGTTTTTAACTGGTTTCAAAAGGTTATTCCACATGTTTTACTTTAACCCAAATGCTTTTGAAATACTTGATTGTAGAAAAGAATTTGAATGCTTTTGAAAGGTTTTAAATAAATGCTTCGGAGGGGTGGTACCCCAATATTTTTGAAAGGTTTTAAGTGAATGGTTTCCAAAGGTTTTGAAATGTAGCTTTATAGTGTTTTGATAAGAGGACGTCATAGGTTTCAAAACTTAGAAAGAAAGGTTTTTTAAGGTTTTCGAAAGGTAAATTAAGAAAGGTTTCAAAAGGTGCGTTTTGGCCTTTGGCCTGAGGTTTTACTTGGTTTCGAAGGGGGTATTTTCAACGGGTTCGAAAGTGGTACTTTTAAAGGTGTAAATTTGTTCATCAACAAAGTTTTATGTAAACTATATATAACATGGCAAGGTGATTTGAATAAAGCATTGAATATATTTGCCTTGTTTAAAGTATGATTTAAAAGGGTTAAATCATTTTGAAAGAAAAGTTTTCAAAGAAATATGGGCAGATGGCCCTAAGTAAAATGACTCAGAATACCAAATGGGACTGGTATAGGGTCGTGCCCTATACATTAGCTATTAGACCCAAGCTAATTTAGTCCAAAATTTCAGTCTGTAAGGCTTTATCATAGGTAAGACTAAAATGATGCTACATACAAAAAGGAATATATAGAGTGAGAATAAGTTATTGGTGAGTTTGCGAAACCATAGGATTGGCCGACCTTGGAGAATTAAGGTAGGGATAGACCATCCAGAAAGGGAGCATCTAGCAGAAGTTAGATTATTTTTTATTTTGTCTTGTAGGCCTGAGTCAGCCAAAAATTAGTAGTTAACCAAACAAAACTACATTGTTCGGAAAGATAGTCCATTTGTGACCTGATTTATATGTTTACATGATATTGCTTTATTGTTTTAACCAGTTTTGGTTGCAGGATTAAGATTTGCAAACGATATATTCTAAAAGGATATTAGTGAGGGGATAACCATTCCGCTAAGCAGCATGGTCTCACTTAATATCAAATAACCAGATGTATAGTTATTATTCACACCAGGCTTTATGTCCGACTCGAAGTTCATGTTTTTCCCCGTAATCTCCCGGGTGCTCAAAATAAATTTGAATAAATTAATGGTTTGGGTTTACAGTTTAGTAGGTAGACGAATAAACCTTCTGGAGACGAGTTGAAGGATGATTCTAGCTATATTTAGGAGTTGTTTTATTTTTGTTGTGTTGTATTATTACAGTTATGACTCTTTAGTTCTCTGGTCAACAAAGGGGGCATCTTCATATGTCGCTCTTTGCATATTTTATAATAGTTATATTTGATTTGAACTTGGGAAATGTTTGGGATATGTAACTTGGATATGAAATGTTGTTTTGAAATGCAATCAGATTTTTTTTTAATTTGTGATGATTTTATTTCATATTCAAGTGCTTTTGATATTATGAATGTCATTAACATTACCATATTTGGTCACCAGAAGTTAATAATATGAATGACTGTAGCATCTATAGCGTTTAGCTTCAGGCCTCCAGATAAGGGAAGTTACAACTTGGTATCAGAGCATAGGTTTATGATATCTATAGCGCTACAGTAATGTACTTGTATTTGATATATATATATATATATATATATATATATATATATATATATAAACAACCGTTATAGCTGTATTTTCCTATCACTCTTAGGCTAGTCATCTAAACTTATGAGGCTTAAATATAGATATGGATGCTAGTGGTGGAAGAGTTAAATTTGGAGGGGAAAGCACTATAACTAATGAAAATGCCAGACCAAATACGTGGAGAAACCCAAGTTAGGCACAAGCTAGAAATGTGGGTGCTGGAGTCCCGCAAGTCGATATGGAAGCAATGTATCATTTCGTTGTCAACATGATGTAGTTGGTGTTGCTGCTGGAGTAGTTAGAAGAGGAGTTCAGGAAGCTCTGGTGGTGAATAACTATGCTATTCTGCGTAGAGATTTTGATCGGTTGGGAGGAAAGCCATTCATTGAAGTTGATGATGCGATCAAAGTAGAGAATTGTCTGTTTTATTGCGATATGATTTTTGCTGACTTAGGGCTCAATAATGAGCAGAATAGAAGGCTTGCTTCTAGGCAATTACACGAAGCAATGTTGTACTAGTGGACCATCGTTACAGTTGGAGTTAATAAAGAGATGATGACATAGGCTGAGTTTAAAAGGAGATTTAAGGAGAGGTTTATGATAGAAATTGCTATGTCTGCTTTGCTTAGTAATTTTGCTAAGTTGGAGCAGGGGGATATGACTATACTTTAGTATGCGAGAAGCTTTGAGAAGCTAGCAAGATATGGATATGCTATGGTTGATACTAATATTAAGAGAAATGAGAAGTTCATCAGGGGGTTGAAGCCTAAGCTTGCTAGGGATATGTTATCGCATATTAGGGGTCAATGTGATGTTGTTGTTGAGATGGCATTATGACACGAGGAGATGCTTGCTTTTCTGGAGAGAAATAAGGCAAAGGAAGTCCAGATGGTGTGGAGTTAAAAAAGAAAGTTTTTCCATAAGAAAGGAGCTTGAAAGGGTCGAGTTGCAAAGAAGAGAAAGTCGAAGGTTGTCTGCTTTAAGTGGGATAAGAAAAGAAATTTTGCTAATGAATGCCATTCTGGAGATGGGAAGAAGGTGATCGAGAAGAAAAATATCTGGTGCTTCAACCGCGATCAAATTAGACATTACATGGACCAATGCAAGGAGCCAGCCAAGAATGGGAAGGGCAAAATATATGCACTGGAACCCGCTACCTCGAGGCCAACAGTAGAGGAAAAATAAAAAGCTGTGTTGGAAGGTATGCTTTTGATTCATAGTATGTCAGTAAGCATTCTATTTGATACTGGTGCATCGTGTTCTTTTATATCTCGTTGTTTGGTAGATAAGCTTATCCTTGAACCCTCGTATTTATTTTTCCTTAAGGGTGGCAAATCCGATATGAGGGTATGCAACACTTGGAATAAAGTGTGACCAACTAGAATTTGATTTATTAGGTTATACTTTTGTTTGCAGTTTGCATGTGTTTGACTTTGTAGGGTTTGGAATTATTTTGGATATGGATCGGCAAAATAAATACTGTGCTAGGATACTTTGCCATGGTAGGAAAATATCACTTATACACCTTGACTGTAGTGATCGGATTGTACATATCGTAAAAAGCCCTAACTGTGAGGTGAATGCTTTGTTGGGTGTTATGGAGTTAGAGGATGATTTGAATCAAGTTTTAGAAATTCGTAGATGTCTTTGAACTTATAGTAGGATTGCCACCAAAATGAGCAATTGAGTTTCAGATAGATTTGGTACCTGAAGCAGAACCAGTGAGTAGACCACCAAGTAGGATGACACCTACCGAGATGAGGTAGTTGAAGGTGCAATTGGTGGATTTGGAAGGCATGAATTTTATTACGCCAAGTAGTTCACCTTGGGGAGAAGCCGCTGTATTTGTAAAGAAACCAGATGGATCGTTAAGATTATGCATTGATTATTGTAAGTTGAATGAGAAGGCGATAAAGAAATGATATCTGTTGCCTAGAATTGATGATTTGTTCAATCAGTTGAGTGGAACCAATGTATTTTCTTAGTTGGATTTAGCAACAGGTTTCCATCATCTTAGAGTAGTAGAGGATAGTATTCCTTTGAGGATGTTTGGAACTAGATATGGATTGCACGAATGGTTAGTGATGTCATTCGGACTAACTAATGCGTCAGCATTCTTTGTGGGTTTGATGAACCCAATTTTCAGTGAGCACTTGGATAGGTTCATATTGGTATTTAAGATGATTTTTTGATATACTCTAAGGATGAAAGAGAGCATGAAGTTCATCTTACAATGGTGCTTGAGACGTTGAGGCAGCATCAGCTAAAGATGAAATTTTCGAAGTGTCATTTCTGGAAGAAGGAAGTAAAATTTCTTAGTCATCTAGTCCTAAGGAAAGTGTTGTCTATAAATCCGACTATGTTTGAAGCAGCGAATAATTGAAAGAGTCTCGAGACACTGACCAAGATAAAGAATTTCTTGGATTATCAAGGTAATATCGGAGGTTCATTAGAATTTCTTGCAGATAGCAGCAATGCTGATCAAGCTAACGCGAAAATTTGGACCTATAAGTGTGAGGAATCATTCCAAAAGCTGAAATACTTATTGACTAATGTACCTGTGTTAGTTGCTCCAGAAGGGAATCAATACTTAGAGGTATATATATATATAGATGCATGTGGAATATGATTAGGAGGTGTGTTAATGCAAAGAGGTAAAGTGATTGTCTATGCATCTTGACAGCTTAGACCGCATGAGGTTAGGTACCTGACTCAGGATTTGGACTTGGCTACAGTGATTTTTGTGCTAAAACTGTGGAGAAATTACCTTTTGGAAGAAAGATTTGTGTTATATATGGATCATAAGCCGCTAAAGTATTTATTCTTTCAAAAGGAGTTGAATATGAGACAGTAGAGGTGGTTAGAACTTTTAGCCTCTTACGATTTTGAAATTGAGTACACACTGGGAAAAGGCAATAATTTTGCAGATGCACTTAGTAGGAAACATCAAAATGTAGTGTTGGCGTTGATAGCTGAGTGAAAAGATTTGGAAGCATTGATGATATATAGAATACATTGGAGATTTGAAGCTAGGTCTAGTAAGGAAACTGTTGTGTTGTCATGTTTAGAAGTATGACTAGTTATGATTGAAAGGATTGCTTGTAAATAGACGGTGGACCCAATATTAGTTGAACGGATTAGGATGTTAAGGAATGGAACGGAGAGTGATGACCTGAAGAATTTTAGTCTTGACCAGAATGGGTGGTTGAGAAAGAAAGGGAGATTGTGTGTATCGAATGTGGGAGACATTAGAATGGAAGTTTTGGAGCAATGCCATCGTTTGAAGTTCAATATTCGTCCCAAAGGAGCTAAGATGTATCAACACATGAAGATAAATTTCTTTTAAGGAAGGTATGAAGGGAGATGTAGGCTTATGGTTGAAGCTGTGTTTGAACTATGAACAGGTAAAGACCGAACATCAGAAGCCATGTGGCTTACTTCAGTCATTAGATGTTTCCGTATAGAAGTGGGATTATATTTCTATGGATTTTATATATGGGTAGCCAAAGTGAAATAGGGGAAATGAAAGTATATGGGTTACAATGGAGAGATTGGCCAAGATTTCCCATTTCATTCTAGTTAAGTCAACTAGGACGACATCTGTTTTAGCTAAGTTGTTTAAGAGGAATATATTTAGACTTCATGGAATTCGTAGTACCATAGTAAGTTACAAAGGTTTCTTGTTCACTAGTGAGTTCTGGAAATGTTTACAGGATACCATAGGTACCAAGCTCAAAATGGGTACTGCTTACCATCCACAGACTGATAGGAAAGCAGAAAGAGTTAACAAAGTCTAGAAAGATTTATTACGAGCTTGGGTGCTAGATTTTAGGGGATCATGGGAAGGCCATTTATACTTAGTCGAGTTTTCATATAATAACAATTATCAAGCTAGTATAGGGATAGCACCATTTGAAGCTTTGTATGGAAGACCGTGCGAATCTCATATTGTTGGTAAGAGATCGAGGATAGGTTGGTTCTTGTTCCAGATTTAGTTAGAGAAGCTGCAGAGAAGATCGAGTTGATTCAAGCTAGAATGAAGGAAGCTAAGTCCATGTAGAAACGTTATGCAGACAGAAGACGGTAAGGCTTATAATTCTCAGTTGACATCATGTTTTCATTAAGGTATCACCGATGAATGGTATAATTCGATTCAAAAAATTAAGGAAATTGGTACCGAGATTTGTAGGACCATTTCTTATTGCAGAAAGGATCGGGAAACTCGTATATAGAGTAGAATTACTGAAATATTTTGTAGGAGTCAATGAGGTATTTCATATTTCTCATCTGAGAAAGTGCGTTTGAGATCCAGAGACTACTATAACACCAACTGTGTTAGAGGACTTAGTGGAAGATCCAAATTTGACTATAGTTAGAAAGCCAGTTCGTATAGTCGTGAAAGATGAGAAGAGATTAAGGAACAAGACAGTTGGATTAGTTAAAGTCCAGCGGAGCGACGATGAGAGAGACTGTACACAGGAGACTCAGAGCTGGATTAGAGACGCTTATCCAGATTGTTCGATGGCATGTTTTACCTTTTTAACTGATCTGTTGAGTACTTATCGTAATTCCGAGGACGAAATTCTTTAAGGAGGGAAGTCTGTAACGACCCTAATTTTTAGTAACATTATTTAGGATATTGAATTAGTTAAATAAAATAAAATAATTAGGGGAATTGAGATTTATGATTAATAGAAGGGTAGTCGTGCCTATTTGAACTAATGAGCTAAGAAGATTAAAATGAATTAAGTTAGGGTAAGTAGACAAGGGTAATATAAGAATTATATGTTTTTATACCCTAAAGCCTTAAACCATAATCATTTTACAAGTTCATTCTCAGAAACGGAAGCTTAAGAGGCTGGCCACCATTAGGAAAGTAAGAAGAAGATAAAGATAAAATCAAGAAGAAGAAGCTTAAGCAATTTAATCAGAGACCAAATCTCAACTCCTTAATCTCAAGTAAAAGGAGAATAATAGGTTACATCTCATGTTTCTATTGTTATCAGTTTTATAATGAATCCGAACAATTTTGAAACGGTTTTTCCATGTTTTGATTGATGAAAATGGATATATATATATATATATATATATAAGTTTGTTGATGATTTAGGTTATTTCATATGGATTTTATGATAAATTTTAATGTGAAAGACCTATTAAATGACATCCAAATGCCTTGCAATTCTAATATATGATCAAAAATGATATCTTAGAGATCAGTTTCAATTTTCATAATTTTTTTAATTAATATGGATTTAATATTAATTTTCTAGTGAAGAAAACGGTTATATGGGTTTAAAATTAATTACGGATAATATGCATATGTTTTGGGTCAGAAATTAATCTATATTTGAAAATGTATTTAAAATGATTTGTGGGAATTTCTATAAATTTTTCTTAAATGTATTAATAGATATATAAAATTATTTAAGGTTTAAGGCTTAAATGTTTTATATATTTATAAAAGGAGAAAGGGCAATTTACAAATGTTTTAAATTATTTAATCTTGAATTTATTGCAACATTACTAGAAAGGAATTTAGAAAATAAATTAGCAACTAATCATATGTTGAAAAATAAGGAAGGTTAGTTGAAGAGAGTTACATTTTAAAGTAAAAATACAGTTTTTCCTACTTTATACATTTCGCCACTTTCGGTACCTAGCTTTTGACTAAGTTCCTCCACCTCAATTCCGTAGAAACGCATGGTATCAAAGACTTGGTACACAGCGAATTAGACTAGGGAAAAAGGTATGAAATCGAAATGAGGGGCTCCGAAGGAGTCGGAGCTCTACTTTGTTTTTGAATGGAAATGCACCTGCTTTGCTTTTGCTTTCGACTTTGTTATCTTCCAACTAGGTCAGATTGTTTTAAAGGAATGGTTTCGAAAGAGGTTGCACCATCTATTTTAAGTAAATGCTTTCAAATTAGGTTGAAACTACTTGGTGTCGCATCTTACCTTTCAAAGCAATGCCTTCGAAAGGATTTCTTTGTTTTAAAAGCCAAACCGCTTCTCCAATGCTTTTAACAGTTGGTTTCGACACCATCACTTCTTTACTTAGGAAATAGCTTTCGGATTAGTGCTTTCGACTTGGTTACTTCATAACCCTTTTATCTATTGAAAGTTAAACCCAAAGGTTTCAACGAGAACGATTTTTAACTAGTTTCAAAAGGCAATTCCACATGTTTTACTTGAACCTAAATGCTTTTGAAAGACTTGTTTGTAGAAAAGAATTTAAACGCTTTCAAAAGGTTTTAAATGAAGGTTTCGAAGGGGTGGTTCCCCAATATTTTCAAAAGGTTTTAAGTGGAAGGTTTCCAAAGGTTTCAAAATGTAACTTTATAGTGTTTTGATAAGAGGATGTCAAAGATTTCAAAACTTAGAAATAAAGGTTTTTTAAGGTTAGTTAAGAAAGGTTTCAAAAGATATGTTTTGGCCTTTGGACCTAAGGTTTTACTTAGTTTCGAAGGGGGTACTTTCAATGTGTTCAAAAGGCGTACTTTCATAGGTTTAAATGTGTCCATCAACAAAGTTTTGTGTAAAATATATATAACATGGCAAGGTGATTTAAGTAAGGCATAGAATATTTAAAGTATGATTTAAACGGGTTAAATCATTTTGAACGAAAGTTTTTCAAGGAAAATTTTATGGGCAGATGACCCTGTGTAAAAGGACTCAAATATTAGAACACCTAATGGGACTGGTATAGGGTCGCGCCCTATACATTAGCTATTAGTCGCTAGCTAATTTAGTCCAGAATTCCAGTGTATTGGGCTTTGTCATAGGTAAGACTAAAATGATGTTACAAACAGAAAGGAACATACAGAGTGAAGATAGGTTATTGGTAGGCTGCAAAACCATTAAGATCGGTCGACTTTGGAGAAGTAAGCTAGGGATAGACCATCCAAAAGAGGAGTATCGAGCAGAAGGTATATTATTTGTTTATTTTGTCTAGTAGGCCCGAGTCAGCCAAAGGTAAGCTATTAGCCAAACAAAACTATATTGTTCAGAAAGATAGTCCATTTGTTACCTGATTTATATGGTTACATGATATTGCTTTGTTGTTTTAACCAGTTTTAGTTATAAGATTAAGATTTGCAAAAGATATGTTTTAAAAGGATATTAGTGAGGGAAAACCTGTTCCGCTAAGCGTCGTGATCTCACATAATAACAAATAACCGAGATGTATAGTATTATTCACACCATGCTTTATGTCTGACTTGAATTTTATGTTTTTTTTCCTTAAACTCTCGGGTGCTCAAAATTAATTTGAGTAGATTGAGAGTTTGGGTTTATAGGTTTAGTAGGTGGACGAATAAAGCTTTCGGAGATCGGTAGGAGGATGATAGTAGCTATATTTAGGAGTTATTTTGTTTTATTTCTGCAGTGTTGTTTAAGTCAGGTATGACTTTTTAGTACTCTGGTCAACCAAGGGGGCATCTTCGTATGTCGCTCTTGACGTATTTTGTAATAGTTATATTTGATCTGAACTTGGGAAACATTTGGGATTATGTAATTTTGACAAGAAATATTGTTTTGAAATGTAATCAGAGAAATGTTTTAATCTAACATGATTTTATTTCATATTCAAGTGTTTTTGATATTATAGATATCATTAACATTACCATATTTAGTTACCGAAAGTTAATACTATGAATGATTGTACCTTTAGGCCTCCAAATAAGGGAAGTTACACTTGTTCTTCGTGATGCCGAGGATCACTTATAATTTGGCAGGTTGGCCTAATCATTGGAAATTCGAAGGACCCTTTTACAAAAACAGTCATTTCCAAATGAGGTTGAATAGGATCTGGATTAGGATATGTTTAGGAGAGATTAATACTTTAAACCCTATATATGTAGGCTAAGGGAGTTCCATTTTTGGGTTAGGAAGATTCAGACGTTCTAGCCCTCCTTATAGTGCAAAAATGTTAGCGAATTTCTTTGTTAACACCCAAAAAGTGTAAAGAAAGATGAATTTGGTTGAGAGAAGGCTTGATTAACCCTTGTAGACCTCAAGAAATTCTGGCTAAAGCGACACTTAGTGTAGAAATGGCTTAAGTGAATAGGTGTGGTACGTCCTAGTCCATAATGAAGTCATAAATTGTTTATGTTGAAGCTATGCTCAAACCCATGTTATAGCCATCAATCAATGTAGAACAATCTCATGCGAGCAGAGGTTGAGACAATGAATGTTTAAGAATTCGAAGCGAGTTATGATAAAAAATCACAAGTCCTTTGGAACTCAAAACAAGTCATGAATCATGAAATCTTTATTCGTATGTTGTGAAATAGTTGAATATATATAACATTATGTTCAAATGCAACAAGAATAAAATTGTTGCTAGAAATCCTCAAATCGATTTAAGGTTACAAAGTTTAGAATGTTAGAAGTGAGAAAAGAATGTTTCGTCCTCTCCTCCATGTCCCTAGATCTATATTTATAGGGGTGGTAAGGTGCGACATAGATGCCATGTGCCATGCTTGGTCTTTGGCATCGAGGTTCATCTTATTTATAGGGGTGGTAAGGTGCGACATAGATGCCATGTGCCATGCTTGGTCATTGGCATCGAGGTTCATCTCTACGGTGCCTGGTATCATGCTTTGTCCCGATGGTCGATGGCATTCCTTATTGCAGTGATGGATTATGACATTAATGGGTGACATCATACGGGATTGATGATCCTCAATATTATTGTCACTTTGTTATAATTTTTAATTCGAAATTGAAGAGTTGCGGCACCAATATGGTACGACATTGATAATATATGATGCTACAGTAATATTGGTGGCTTATGGCATGTTGCCCTATGTATTTTCTTGGTTCAAGAAGTGCGACATCAATAAGGATTGACATCGTTGATAGATGGCACCACATGGGGTTTGGTATTAAGGTCATTTGTAAGACAATATCAGAGGAAGCAACATTGAAATGATCATCGAAGATATATGGTACTAACCTAAGGCGATATTAACCCTTCTGTCTTCAAAGGTAAAATGCGACATTGATGGAATGTGGTATAAACGGGATCCTATATTGGTCAGATGCGGCATAAAGGTGAAGTGACTTTGTCCATTAGCCTTTGTTGATGTTAGGCGGCATTAATGGTATGCGGCATTACTGTATGCCCTCTACATTGATTTTCATATTGATGATGGGCGACACTCTGCCTTGTGGTTAACCTAACGATATCAATCTCCATACAACTTTCTTGCTCCTATTGGTGATGTGTGATATTACATGTTGCATTAATGACATGTAATATCCTTAAGGCATGACATTGATTATAGGTGGCATTTATGTCATGTGTGCTGGTGGTATGCAATATCCCATATCGCATTGATGACCTCCTTTGGCTGGAATATTTTCTGATCTCGACACCCTTGTTGGAAACATGCCCTTATGCCTTGGGGATCAATATCAGTACTAACATATATATATATATATGACTGCGTGTGTAGATAAAAGTTTCTAAAGATATTTCTAAATATTTTATCTATATATGTCAAATTTTTTTTATTCATTCCTATACTATCTACACGGAAAGTTGAAAAATAACTCCTAGACATAGATTGTGAGAAGAACAACTTTTAAGGGATTAGATGGACCTTTTAAATTTATTTTGGTAAGAAATGCTAATAGCAGTTTCTTATACCAACTAGTAATGACAAATAAGCTATGGATTTAAGGGTGAATGAAGAAGATTAGCAATATTAGACCTATATAATGAGAATAATAAAGATAAAGCGTAATAATGTGAAAAAAATGACTCACTAACCTTAAGGCGATGTCCCCAGTCAAAATGGAAAACCTATTGGTAGTAGTTGTAAGAACTCATATTTACTCAAGGGTGTGACTAAATTATTTCCATATTTAAGTAGGTACTATATTCAGAAATAAACTTGGTTTGATCGTCTTTGGAAAGAAGAACATAACCTTAAACATTTAAAGCCTTGTTAGGAAAATATAGGCTGGTGTAGTTTGGTTGCTATTGTTTTCTCCAATTTAAATAGTAAAACAGTGAAAATGTTGACTGGAAAATGCAAAACTGCAGACGTTTGATATTTTTAGAAGAGAAATAAGTTAGTTCATGGTTTTCTATCAAATAATCAGGCAAACTATAACAAATTTGTTTAAAAACAAAGATTAAAAGAACTTAAAAAAATGAGAATAAATTTTCAGTAACTGTCATAAAGTTTTTTTTTCCCTCTTAGGCACATTGTTATACCTACCTTTGATGTGCATTGTGCTTTTAAAATGGAACTTTAGAAGAAAAAATGCTAGTTTATGATTATATAAAGCAGTCGGACAAATTTTGTGAAATTTGTTAAGAAGTAAAAGTAAAGAAATGTGTGAGAAGTTATTTTTTTCAACAATTGTTTTAGAGCTTTTACTTTGTATTTTATGCACATTGTTGCACTTATCCCTATGTGTATTTTGTTTTTAATAATAGAACTTGAGAAAAATTTTGAAAATTCTGTAAGGCGCTACTTTTGAACTTCTTTTTTGATCAAGTAACTATTATATATTTGAAAATACTTCATAGTTATACTTTAAAATTGATAGAGAAAATAATAAAGTAATAATAATAGTAAGTTTGTAATCCTGCCTTTTGACTATGTAGTATTTGAATAGACATAAAAGATCAAATCAGATTAGCGAAGGATGAATAAAGAATCCAACGGCCTTGGGAATACCAAAATAAGATAAGAAAAAAAGGAATATAAAAAATGAGTGAAAAATGTTGAAAATTTGAAAGTTCAAGTTTTTGGAAAGGTTGGCTCAAAGAAAATCCACAAAATCTTCAGGCCAGACTCAAAGAAGGACAATCTTGGAAAAACTCCAAGCTCGACCTAGGGCAATGCATGCAAAACTCCAAGTTCGGAGTTGGTACCGAACCCCACTCTAGGGATCGGTACCGAGTCCTGAAAAATAAAGTCAAACATATAGAAAACTCAAGTTTGACTCCAAGCAAGCGAAGAAAAACTCAGAACACAAAAAATTTAGAAATTCTTCAGGTCGAACCCCAAGCTGACACTCAAATTTCTTCAGTCAGACTCTAAGCAAGTTCAACCAAGTCCAAAAAAATCCAAATCAAGACAACATAACAATAGGATTCCCAAAGTTTGGAATCGGTACCGACTCCTACTTAAGGATCGGTGCCGACTCCCAATTTCACCTTAGGTGGACCCTATATTTTGCCTATGTGCCTGAGGCGATGCCAAAAGCCTATTTCCAAAGTCGTTTTGTTGATTCAATGTGATTCTCCATTGATCTTTGTGAACACTTGAATCGACAACTTTTTCTATATGCCTACGCTATTAGGACTCTAAAACAAGCTAATATTGGCGCAAAAAACTATGAAATCATGAAGCTAACTACAAGATGATCCGAGGTAGAGAGTCGAAGACACCAAATTTGGCCATCTTGCGCATTGGTACCGATCCCTAAGATCAGTACGGACTCTCACTTGGGGATCGATACCGACTCCCAACTTTTTGCTGATCTGGCATCCTACTTCTAGGAGAATTAGTCTAAATCTTATGCAACAGCTACAAGATATTTGATGTGGTATTTTAGGCTCCCTACCTATATAAATAGGAAGACAAGGCTAATTTTTTAAGATCTTTTGACTTTGCCTCTAGTCTACTCTGCATTCTTGTAATTCCAAAATTTTAAGTGTCGGAGTTATACCGATTTCTAAGAACTTCCGCCATTAAGTCAGAAATAAGCAATAAAATAATTAAGTGGACGTAGGCTAGTGTTTGCTGAATTACTATAAAACTTTGTGTCTTATTTTCTCACCTGTATTACTTTGCTTTCTTCACTTTTATTCTCTACTACATTCATTTCGGTGTTTGGACCAGTTCAAACATTATGGAACGTCAGGTAAGGTAGACACTTGAACTCACTGATCTAAGAACTTGGATATTGAAGATGGTTAAACAATTCACTTGGAAGGCTGTAACTGTTTAAAATCAACAAGGGAATAGCTAGGAGGCATCCTTAGGATCTCACCTCCCATCAACCTATATGATCAGGGATGAGATGGAAAATATAATGAATGAACTCCTAGTAAGAATGATAGCACGACACGAAGAGATGATGGAGAAGTTCTTCAGAAGGATGAGACAAGCAGGAACGACTGGAGTTGTAGAAACACAGAATTAGAGAATGAAAGATGCAGCACGGATAACTGGAAATGGGGTAAAACAGCTTAGGGCAAACCCTGAGTCAAACTTAGGGATCGATGCCGATCCCCGAATAGGAGTCGGTACCTACTCCTATGGACTCGGGAGCACAGGTCATTCTTCCTTGAGAAGGAATGATAAACTTCCTAGGGTTGAAGCAGAGCGTTTGAACGTGAATCAGAATGCAAAAGCATGACAAAAGAAGTATGTACCAGAATTCGCAGGTGGAGTTAGAGACAGTCTAGAAATGCAAACTTTGGAATTCCCTTGGATGACAACAATAGGCTTGCTGAGATGGTGAGACGAGTTGCGAGTGGTGGATTTCCTAATCAGAGCATAGAAGATATGAATAGAACTCTGTTTACTCCAAACATCTAATATGCAAGGAATTGACTTTAATTTAAATTACCAGCATTGGAAGCATACAATAGGCATCATACTCTACAGTTCATTTGACGAGGTACATTCGACACATGGAGGTGCTACAAGACCAGGGAAAAAAATCCCTATCGAAGGCCAGTAAGGGGAGGGCCTACAGACAATGAAAGAAAGTCTGAAAAATACTGCCTATTCCATGAGCTAGATGGGCTCAATATGAATGACTGTAGGCATCTGCGGTATCGGATAGAGGAAAATGTTAGGGATAATCGGCTACAACAATATGTTGAAAATAGAACCGCGCTAATGGAACGGGAACAGTCATCAGCTGTAGTAAATAGAAATGGTCATGGTTTAGGGGCAAGGCTAGTCATCTCTTAATCGAATTATAGAGAATCGGGTTCGGTTCTCGCACTCTAATTTGCTTTTTAATAAACCATGCAATAATACCATCTACACACTTACTCAAGTATAGGATCCTAAATGGTCCCTAAGCATGATCCAAGCTGGATGCTAGATTGTAACGCATGGAGAGGCAGTAATCTTGATATTAGACTTTATGTTTTTATGTTTGAACTTTGATTTTGTTGGATGGACCTGCAATTATAAAACCTACATAAACGTGAAAACTCACATTTCTCGCTTTAAGTCTTGTTCGAAAAGATGGGATCGGAGTGCATGAAGTAAATCCCCTCAATAAAGAGTGAGTGGATAGGCTTGCTTATCATCAAGTCCCCTAACCAAAGATTGAGTTGATTAGGCTCGGCAAGGACCTCAAACGGCCATTAGCCTCAAACAGATACGAATTTAAATATTAGTCTCCAACGACCACCATTTTCCTCGAATGGCTATCGGTCTTGAACGGCCATCATCGGCCTCAAATGGCTATCGGTCTCGAATGACCACCATCCGCCTAGAATGGATATCGATCTCAAATGACCAGCATTCACCTCGAATGGCTATCGATCCTAAATGACCACCATCTGCCTCGAATGGCTATATCGACCTCAAATGGTCATCTGTCTTGAGTGACGTTAGTGGTCCTGAATGACTATTATCCGCCTCGAGCAACTACCGGTTCTGAATGACCATCACCTACCTCAAATGGCTTTATCAGTCTCTAATGACCACAAATTTGATTATAACCTTGAATGGCTATGGATTTAATTATCTACCATGAACGGTCAATTACCAATCCAGAGACATCACACATTAAACTAAATATAAAGCTTTCCATAGAAATCCTCGAGAGTGAAAACAAACTTACTTTTGATAAAAAGGATTTGAATGCCATATCATTAGAATTGAATTGAAAAAACCCGGATGAACATGGGATAATTTTTGATACGTAATAACTCATAATGAAGTTGGAGAGATAATAATGTAAATCCTGGATGAACGCTGGATGGTTCTGGCATGTGATGCAATGATTAGAACGAAATCAAAACTGTCATTAAGTATATATTACACTTAGATACAGCTTAGAATCTTAGGCTATAACGAGATTGGAATGACCCATTATTGACAAGAGAACCCTAAGGAACTGAATGATTCACCAAAATTGAGGTATCTGGAGAGCTCGACCATTGAAGATTGACAAAAAATTTGTTTTTGGACAAAGCACACCTTCCATTCGCAAGGCATGCTTTGGGAGGCAAGTATTATCTGACTTTCGACCAAGCAATATTTGAGTAGACTTAAAAGATCAAGTTGGATGAGGAAACGACGAATAAATGATCCAAGTACTTAGGAATAACATAAAAGGACAAGAAAAAAATATATAAAAATAAGCGAAAAAATTTAAAAATTTGGAAGGCTAAGTTTTTTTGGAAGGGTTACAACGAAGCAACCCACAAAATCCTCAAGTCTGACTGGAAGAGGGATAGCCTTGAAAAAACTCCTAGTGCAGCCTAGAGCAGCGCATGCAAAAACTCAAAGTCGGGAGTCGGTACAGACCCCCACTCTCAAAATCGGTACAAAGTCCCAAAAACATAAGTCAAACACATGGAAAAATTGAGTTTGACTTCAAAAAGGCGAAGGGAAACTAAAAACACGAAAATCTTAGAAAACCTTCAGGTTGATCTCTAATCACACACTCAAATTTCTTTGGTCGAACTCTATGCAAATTCAACAAAATTCAAAACAATCTAAATCAAGAAAACACAACAATAGTATACCCCAAGTTGGGAATCAGTACAGACTCCTACATGGGAATCGATATTGACTCCCAGTTCTGCCCTAGGTGGACCTCATCTTCTACCTACGTGCCTGACTTGATGCCAAAAACCTATTTTCAAAGTCGTTTTGTTGATTCAATGTGATTCTCCATTGCCCTCTATGAACACTTGAATTGCCAACTTTGTTCTTCTACAACTTTGCCATTTGGACTCTGAAACAAGATAACATTGGTGCAAAAAACTATGGAATCACGAAGCTAACTATAGGACTATGTGAGATGGAGAGTTGAAGACACCAAAGTTGTCCATATTGTGGATCTGTACCGACTCCCAACTTTCTATTGGTGTGGCATTCTACTTCTATGGAAAATTGATCCAAATCTTATGCAATGACTAGGAGATATTTGGTGCATGATTTTAGGCTCCCTACCTCTATAAATAAGAGGGTGTGGCACATTTTTCAAGATATTTTTGCCCTACCTCTACTCTACTCTATATTCTTGTAATTCTGAAATCTAAATGTGGAAGTTGTATCGAGTCCTAAGAACTTCTGCCCTTAAGTTAGAAATAATCAATAAAATCATTAAGTGGACATTGGCCAGAGTTTGTCTAACCACTATAAAACTTTGTTTTTTCTTTTACCATGTGTTTTACTTTACTTTCTTATCTTTTGTTCTCTACTACATCCATTTAGGTGTTTGAGCCATTTTTGGTTCAAACAAAGTTAATGATACGTTTTGCGAAAATTTATTATTTATGAAAGAAATTTTAAAATGTTGTGTAGGTATATTTTTACTTAGTTAGGTTAATCATTTTTTATTATTCAATTAAAGAAAAATATTATGATCTTAGCAAAAGCAAACACTTGCTAGAAATTAAAACAGAGATTTACATTGTAAAAACTTACTAGTTTTGTGGAAAAGAAAGTTAAAAATCAAAGGTTTTAATATAAAAAGGTAAAGTGATAATATTTTAACCATCACTTAAACTTTAATAGAAAAGAAATAGATTTAGAGTCAGATAAATAGGATTAAACTACTTGAAAGAGTTGGAATAATTGAGAGTAGGGTAAAAAAGGTAAAATGGGAATTTAATGACCTTTCTAATCAATGGTTAAAAGTAGTAAGTCAAACCTTTTGAAATAGTAAAGAGTAAACACCACCATGTATCTTCCCACCCAAGTATGGTTGGAATTGTAGGATCTATGCATCGGGAAATTTTAAAAGTATGATTTGGGTGAACATATTTCCATGCAAGGAAATAGTAGGCTAAGATGCTTTATTACGTCAAGGATGTTGTAGATGCAAAAAGTTTTTTAGTATAAAGGGTAAAAGGGCTAAGAAGGGTCCACTTCAATCCTCATAGAGAATGTTAAGTAACAAATAGGCATTTCTTTTATTGCATTAGGAAATCTAACTGGAACAGTAATTGTAGACTCGACACTATAGTAGCAAGGTTGATGCCATATAGGTAAGAATAGGATACTTGTAGGCTACAGACAATCCAGATATTATGTTGCTCCTTTGAAGGCTATGGGCGGACCAGATGGACATGAATAAGAAAGTATATCTTTTGGTTTATGTTATTTGTTTATATCAGTGTAGATTTGTTATACATATGCCTAATGTAGATCATAGAATTGTAGGGTTAAGTATAACATGTACTAGAGTATGGAAAATAAGGAGAGAAGTAGTTCCTAAACTAATGAGAACCTTCAAAAAGGAAATAGTATGATAAGTTCTACATTTGTAGACCTATATTACATGAGCAAATAAAAATGTAGAATTAATCATCGTAGCAAATTTTTGAATGATTCATACTGCATAATAAACACCAAATCAGAAGTTGTTGTAAAATGGAGTAGGATGTAAGTAGTATTTTAATTCATTAGCATGAAGTATGTAGTAATGCAAATTTCTATAAATTATCTAGTTTCAGTATAATAGTATATCATTTTAAATAACAAGGAATGTACCCCAAACGAAAGAAGTATACAAAATAGGGATGGTGACTATATTTTGTATTGTCTATTTTAGAAATAAATAAAAGAGATAATTTCATGTAATTCCAAGCATAGCACAATTCATCTTTTAGATCGTTTATGAAAAATTACAGTATTCACGTTTCAGAAAAAATGTAGTTCTAATGCATTGAAATGCAAAAGTCCCAAATTATAAACCAAAGTATTTGTTATTATGAAAATAGTATTAAAATGGCAATGGGTCACCTCATATTTGGCCGTCTCAACCATAGGATGTTTGTGGAGTGATAAGAGGCTATGTTTGGTAAAAGTTTCATTAGTGAGACGACGCCAAGGATTAGAAAGAGAAATTTTTTGGAAGTTCAAACTACAAATGGTATCTAAAGTAAGGTTTTGGTCAAGATAATGTAGTAATTGGTAAATTCAAGAATTTGGGTCTTACTCAAGAAAAATGTATTATTATAAGAATATATTGAATATGAAAATATAATTTTCATGTAAAAAAAGACCGAAAGTTTTTTGGTTAAGATTTAAATAAGGGGATAAATGATTTTTCTTAAACATCGCTCGGATTGGAGGAAGGTTATTATCTTAAGAAATTTTATGTAAGGCTGACGTATAAGACATGGACGTGTGTGTAGTAACCGCACATGGATGAAGTAACCCTTGAGGGGATACTATTTTGGTTAGAGTGATTTTGGATTATAACTCTAATGAATTTTAGGTACTTGTGAAAGTGTCTATGTGGATAGTCATGTTAGTTAAGCCAATTTTTCTAGAGAAGCTTAGATTATCTTTGAACTTAGGATATAGGTGAAATACCCTTTAGCTAGAGACTTTTGGATGATAGGAATGGATGTAAACGTGTCAATATGACATGTTATAAGTGACATATGTTAATGTATATAAATGAATGTTAATTGATGTAATTGGTTGCATTTCCACACACTAGGATAAACGACCATGTGGGCACACACACATATCATGTGCACATTATTTCTTGATTTATTGCTACAAATGGATGTTGCATATGGTTGTATGGTTGGACATGCATGTAGAATTACCAATTTATCATTAGGATTTTGCATACATTTGGATGTATAGAATGAGCATTCTCGCATAAATAGGAGGCCGACGGTATTAGTAGACTGACTACTCTTTTGCATTGGTTTAGGTTCATGTGCATTCCACATTGCATAAATACATAGTTGCATTAGAAATTGTTAAGGACTATGGTTGCCATAGATGATGGTTGAGTAGATAGATGTAGAATTTGGTTGTTGGTTGTAAGTTACATTTTTTTCATCCTTAGAGATTTTGGGAACGAACTCCTTTTAAGGAGAGAAGAATATGACACTGTAATACCCTTAATTTTTATTAACATTATTTAAGAGATTTAATTAGATAAATTTAATAGAATAATGTGATGATTAGAGTGATAAGGGAATTTAGATTTGAAAGTAAGTAAGATCGTAATCTATAAGGTTTTTTTTATAACTTAAACACATATTTGAATAAGGAAAGGGTAAAATACGAATAGATGGATCTTATAACCCATAAATCCTTATTTCATTTTGTTCATGTTTTCGTAAATCAAAAATCTAAAGAGCAAGCCGGCCATTAACCCTAACAAATAGAGAGCATGAAATCGAGTAGGGTTTCAAGAGTTAGCTATTGAAAGCAAAATTCAAATCTCAATCCATTATCAAAACAAGATGAATAATAAAACTTATCATCTATTTAATCTCTATTTTGATTCGGTTATAGGTAACACCTGAATCTCATGTATTCAATTGATCAAGTTATGACCTAATAATCATTGTTTGGATAGAATAATGGTTAATGGGAATTTTAGGAATTTATTAGATATGGTTTAATTCGATTTTGGGGTTAAATCCAAAGTTTTTACCCAACAAATGAATTAAAATTTAGATATGTGACATGAAACAACATTTCGGAGATGGGTTTTTAATTTGAGAGTTATCCAAATTGATAGGAATTTATTATGAATTTACTTAGGCTAAGTAGGCATAATTTCAGGTTTCATTTATTAATCATAATTAAATGTGGATTTTGGACTCAACTATTTTATCTATCAAAGGAAATATAATTTTCGAATTAATGTGAATTTTTTGGATTTTTCCCATGTAATTTTGAATCATAGAATTATTTATTCTAGAGTATGCATATAATAGTTTAATTAATTATCGTTAATAATTAATTATTCGAAACAATATTTTGGATCTTGGAAATAAGGTGCAGTAGATTTTTAGTAATGAACTTGATAATGTTTTTTAGCCAATGATATTTTGAAAAATTATGGAGGTTTGGTGAAAAGATACTACATTTTATAGCAAACTGTCAATTTTCAAATTAATTATTGTTCTTCCATTTCGACATTAGCCATGTCGAGCCATATCTCACCACACTTCATCATTGTCGACTTGGAACAAACCAATAGGCATGATGTCAACGAGTTTGGCATGGAGCTAATTGGATTGGAACCTCGTCGAGGTTATAGTAATAAAGATTAAGAGACGGTCCTCGAGGTGGGAATGTCGATGTGCATGATCCCACGTTTTATACTAAGAAGCATGCATGCCACATATACTACTTCGAGTTTCAACATCGCCGACCCAGATGGTCATCGAGCCTACCCCTTGCCACTTTTAACTCATCATTAAGTTACTCTGTGCCACTTTTAAAATTGATACCGACCCTTTTCAATGCCAATTTTAACTAGGCTTTGAGTTTTTAAATAGGTGGATAACTTATGTATCATGAGGATCAATGAATTCATTGTCATCGAAGCCCACATGCCACATGTTTAGTCATCGTGTTTTAACAGGTGAAAAAACTTATGCATTTACATCTACATGTCATGATGTCAATGTTGATCACACTAAGATGTTTTGAAAGCAATGAACCTTATATCATTTTCAATCATGGACACTACAATATAAAAAGGGTTTTACAAATAGCATTAGACTTTGGAAATACAAAGAGATGATTTCCTTGTTTGAATTATGCGTTAATGGTATTAACCATACACCATTAAGAAAATGATTACAAGGACTTTAATTATGGACGTGGATACTAATACACATCGAGCTTATAAATGGAGGAGAGCCATTTTTTACATAATTTTAACAATGAACTTTAAGACACTAAGGTATATCTTAATGAGCTTACATGAAATCTTTTAGGGTTACCAATGTATGTTGCCGTGAAATTTAAATAACTAGAAATAAATTAATTGAGGACACCAATAGAAATAAGTTGTACATGTGCATAGCATTGACTAATGATGAACATGTGGGTAGCATGGAGTAAAGTTAAACATGTGCGTAACATGGGATAAATAAAACATATGGATAGAATGAATTAAATGACCAAGCGGATGGTTCATAGTCATCCTAGGAAAACTATGGGATGTACGATGGATACTCTACGTCATACCAAAAATTGATAGTCTCGAATTGGTTAATTTAAGTGTTTATAGTCATCCTAGAAAAACTATGAGATGTGAGATGGATGGTCTGCATCAATTTAAATGATAAAATTTGAGATGAATAGTACACACTAGTTTAAGTAAACTAAAATATGGGAGGAGTAGTCTGCATGAATATAGGATGGGTGATCAATAATAACTTAGATGGATAGTCTACTAAATGGAGGATGGGTAATCCGGTACACATGACATGTTTACACTATCATATTATTTTATTATAACCATTGTTGATGCAGGAGCATAGTATATGATTAAGGCGTTTAATTGGGTGTCAGTGGGTGGAAACTCATTCCGCATGGCCGCGTGATCTCACCAGAGATCTATTAGTTTGAGATAATATATTATTATTCACACCAGACTTTTATTCTGATCCAAAGTTTTTGTTTTTCCCTTAAACACTCGGGTACTCATTTGAATCGGTTGGGAGTAAGGGCTTTTTAGATTCTCTTTAGACTAAAAAGCTTCTGGAGGTATGCAGAAGGCAATCTAGTTAGTATGAGCTATATATCTATTTCTGCTATGTTTTGATTCTGCTTTTGTGTTGAAATGGCAAGTTGTATTAAATGTTAGATATTTGACTCTGATCACACAAGGGGGCACCTTCATATGTCGCTCTTGGAATATGATGTAATAATTATATTTTCTCTGAACGTTATTTGCGAATTGGGTTTAAGTAATGAAATGGAAATCACATTGTGAAATGGAATGATAATTTTTTTTATAGTTGTGCTGAACTTTCCCTATTCATGTGTGTTTCTAGTATTACCAGAATGAATAACATAGCCCCATTTTGTCATCGGAAGTAAGTTACTATGGATGAGTGCAACATCCCTAACACTTAGTTTCGAGCTTTAAAATGAGGAATGTCATAAAAACCTCATAAATTTACATAAAATTTAATAAGGAAAATAAATTTAATTAAAACAAGGACTAAAAAAAGATTGAACGCCTAAAAATTTCAATGGTGGCAGTCGTCTGTGGAATATCCTATATTATAAGGCTCGAAACTAAGCGTTACAGATCCTGCAGTCATCTATAGTATAAATTTCTGGCCAAAAAATGTGGTCGTGTTAATGATATCCATAATATCAAAAGCACAAGAATATGAAATAAAAGCAAAATTTCGCATTTCATTTCATAGTCATAATTTTATATTCAGTACATAATCCCAAATGTTGCCCAGGTTCAAATAAAATATAGTTACTAAAAAAATACTCCAAGAGCAATATACAAAGATACTTCCTTTGGTGATAAGAGTTATTAAATAGACAAATACATCTGTTGTCAATATATTGTAAAAAAACAGACACAACACAACATATAACAGTGATAAATAGACACATACATAGCTAGCTTTGCCTCCTACACATCACGGAAAACTTTTTTCATCAAAACTACTTAACCTGTAAAGTCCTTACTCCCAACCTACCCAAATCAAATTTCGAGAACCTTAGAGTTTAAGAGGAAACAAAAACTTCGAGCCAAACAAAAGATTTGGTGTAAATAATAGTATGTCATTTTGGTTGGTAGATATGAAGCGAGACCATGCCGTTGAACAGAATAGGTTTTCCCCTCACTAATATCACTTTTTGAAATATATCTTTTGCAAATCAAAATCATAAAACCAAACTAGTTAAAATAAACAATATAACAATATAAATAATAATGTGCATGCATGCTATAAAGGTAATCATGACTATTTGTCAAATCAGTGGGTTATCCGTTCGAAAGTTTAATTTTTACAGGGTAACTACCAACCTACATGGCTGACTCGAGCATACCGGATATACCAAATTTTCTAACTGACCGTTAGAAGAAAACTTGATGGTCTATCCAAATACAACTATCCTACTGTTTACCTGACTATCTATTAACCTCATAGTTTTGTTAGGCCTACTATGAACCTAAAGGCTTTGCAGGCCAACTTATAACATGCCTTATCTTTATGTATTCCATTTTGTGTGTAAACCTACTTTATATCTTATCCTTGATAAAGCCGTATACACTGGAATTTTGGAATTATATCAATTAGGGGCTAACAGCTGAAGTATAAAGCATTAACCTACACCAGTCCCATCTTATTTTCTAATCTCTGAGTCAATTCATCCTATCATAGTCTACCCAAAAGTGATAAGAATAATAATTTCTTCATTAAAATTCTAGGCTAAATACCAATTTCTATTCCCTTGAAAACACTTTCTTTATATTTAACTTTGAAATCATACTTTAAAAATAAGGAATAAATAGGCCTTTAATTTATCCAAAATAATTATGCCATAGTATATGCTTTTATAAAACTTTATTGATGAAGTTCTAAGTTAATGGGGGCCTTTGCCCCTTAAACTTAAAAGGCCAAACTATAAACCTTGTTTAGTGATAAAGCTCGATGACCTCATCGCCACTAAGGGACTTCATCCCTCTTCCATATAAAAGTAAGTTAAAGTCTTTAACTTATAAAACATAAGGCCATAGGGCTGCTAATATGAACATCGCACTTCGTAGAGTTTTGACGTCGAAGAATATGAAACATAGTTTGCATTGTTTAATGTCTTAAAGCTTAAGGTCAACATAGTTAACTCTAGGCCACAAATAGCATAATGAAAAATAGGCGGCATCATTAGAGCCGAAGTGATAAAATACGGCATTTTATTAACGTCTTTGAAAACAGGTTATAAAGAATGAGGTCTATAGTCATTAAGGTCAAAGTAATAAAATGCGGTATCATGTATATCCAATATAAAACAGTGGCATCATCGCTTTTATAGAGGCCTCAATAGTGTCGAAGTACGTAAAATGCGGCGTCATTGCCTTACAGAAAATAAACGGCCTCATTAGTGATGAAGTTAATATAAGTTCTTCGAAAGCAATAGGATCATTGACATTATGGATATATGGCTCCATACCCTTATATATAATGTTGTACTAATGCATGCGGCAAGGTCGATGTTGATGATGAGGATGCCACTTCAAACCTCATCAACCCTAGCTGATTCACTACATACCAACACATGTTAATATCATGCACATCGCTATTAGTTGATGTCATATTCATAGCAGCGACGAAGAGGAATGACGACGTTGTCATTGCCGACATGGCATTTCCATAATTAATGTTAAAACTGTTTATTTACTAATAAAAGTAAGTTCTTTTCACCAACCCTTATTGTTTTTCAAAATCTTATTGGTTAACACTTTATCATAATTCTTTTTAAAAATCTACCAATTTCCAGAATTTGTAATTCCCAAAACAATTTGCAAACCATTAACTTATATTAATATTTTAATGTAAATATTAAAATTTTCTAGCACAATAATTTATATAAATCATAAGCTTATGGGAAAAAATCTCCAAAAATCATAGTAAATCTGATTTGCTATATTATTTATAAACATTTACAGCCAAAAACACAATTTACTTATTTTTAATAATTAAAACCTGAAATAAAGCATTTTCCAACCTTAGGAAATTCACCAAAGTTTCTCATTAAATCATAAATTATGAAATTAAGAAGCCACTTCCAATATAATTTTTTCAACATCATATCAAAATATTACGTCATTTGGGTATTATATGATAGGTTTTCTAACTCAAACATATCACTTAATTCATGCACAAATTCTATAAATTCACCAGTAAGCATATATTCATTCCAACTATCATAGCATAGAATAATATGAGCATAAAAAAAATTAGATATATGCTTAAAACCAAAAATAATTCTTAAACATGAGATGCATAACTATTATTCACCTCGAATGGTTAAAGAAGGTTGAGATTTCTATTTGATTTGATTCCCTAAAGTTTTGATCTTGTTTCCCTAACGTTACTTCCTTTGAAACCCTTGTTAATGACCGGCCTAATTCTTATCTTTTGTTTGCGCAAATGAAAGTGAGGCAGAAATGAGAATAGGAAGGTTGAAGTTAAGGAAATATGACCTTTTCCTATTTTACCCTCTTCATATATCCTCCTTCTTATTAATGTTCTAATTAATTCTGTTAGTTCATTAATTAAGGTTTGACACATACTAATTATCAAATCTCAGTCTCTTAAACCTTCTACATTATTTTATTTTACTTATCTAATGGAATCTCCTAAATAATGTTAATTAAGATTAGGGTTGTTACAGAGACCCCACCTAAAGAATTTCGTCCTTAAAATCAAGATAAGGTATATACATCAAAAGTAAAACTTAGATGTAAAATTTACCATAGACAAGTCATGATAAATATCCTTATTCCCACTCTTCATTTCCTAGGCATAATCTCTCTTGTCGTCATTTCACTGGACTTTTGCTAATCTGACTATCTTGTTTCTCAGTTTCTTCTCATCCTCGCTATAAAAGTCAGATCCGGTTCAATTACTAGATCTTCCAATGCATTCGGAGCAATAGTTGCCTCTAGATCATGCATATGCTTCCTTAGAGGAGAAATATAGAAAGCATCGTGGACTCCGGCCAAACTGCTCGGTAACTCTATCCTATAAGCAAGTTTCCCGATCATTTCCATTATAGAAAATGGTCCAACAAATCGGGGCGCTAATTTCCCTGACTTTCCAGATCTCACTACACCCTTCATCGATGATACTTTGACGGAAACACGATCTCCAACTAAGAACTCTAAGCCTTTTCATCTCTTATCTGCATAACTTTTCTACCCAGATTGAGCTTCCTTCATTCTAGCCAGAATCAGCTCAATGTTTTCATGGCTTCCCTTACCATATCCGGACTCAGAACTAATCTATCTCTAGTCTCTAACCAATATACGAGTGATTTACATGGCCTTCCATATAAAGCTTCATAAGGCGTTATTCATATACTAGTCTGATAACTATTATTACAGGAAAACTCAACCAAGTGCAAATGGTCTTCCCATTACCTACTAAAATCTAGCACACAACTCTAAACAAATCTTCGAGCACCTTTTTGACTCTTAATGTCTGTCCATCTGCCTATGGGTGATAAGTGGTACTTATCGTGAACTTGGTACTTGAAACCTCCTGTAGACTCTTTTGGAGTTCATTAGTGAACAAGGCATCTCTACAACTAACTATATAGCTAGGAACTCTATGCAGTCTAACAATGTTCTTCATAAATAACTTAACCAACACATGTGCCGTCCTGGTTGACTTAAAGGGAATTAAATGTGCACACTTTGTCAATCTACCACTATGATCCATATACTTTCATTTTCCCTGTTTGACCTTGGCAATCCATCAATAAAATCCATAGATATTGAATCCCATTTCCAAATTGGCATTTCTAAAGATTGAAGTAATCTACTTGGCTTTTAATGTTCGGCTTTCACTTATGGCAATTCAGAAACTATTTTACCCATAATCCTACATCCTTTTCATACTCTCGCAAAATAAATTTCTCTTTATATCATGATACATCTTAGTTCCTCTAGGGTGAATAGTAAACTTCAATCGATAATATTCCCTAAGAATTTCTTTCCTTAGGTCACCAATATCGGGAACACACAATCATCCCTTCTTTCTCAACCATATGTTCTTGTCAAGATAATAAGCCTCCAGATCATCAATCTCATCTACCTTCCAATATTCTAATTCTTTCGGCTAGCAATGGATCATCTCTTTGCTTAGAAGCAATTCTTTTGATCAATACAGATCAAACTTCCAAACAAGATAACTTTGCAGCACTCTGATTAGAACTGGCCGTTGGTCTTAACCGCACACTACAAGTAGTCAATGTTTTCAAATATTTCCATTCAGTCAACATAGCTAGCACCACATTTTGATGTTTCCTGCTAAGTACATCTGCAACTTTGTTTCCTTTCCCTCGTGTGTACTCAATTACAAAATCATAAGCAGCTAAAAACTCTAACCATCTCTTTTGTCTCGTATTCAAATCCTTCTAAGAGAATAAGTATCTTAAAGACCTGTGATTCATATATAACTCAAATCGTTCTCTAAAAAGGTAATGTCTACGTAACTTCAAAGCAAAAATTACGCTAGTCAACTCTAAATCATGAGTCAGATATCTAAATTTGTGCGGTCTAAGCTATCGAGAAGTGTAGGTAATCACTTTACCCCTTTGCATTAAAACAATTCCTAATCTTATTCCACATGCATTAGAATACACCATCAAATCTTGATTTCCATCCATAACAATTAACACAGGTGCATTGGTTATAAATGTTTCAGCTTATAAAATGCCTCCTCACATTTATTGGTCTAGACATACTTCACGTCCTTCATCGTTAGTTTAGTCATCAGTAATGTTATATGAGTGAAATCCTTGATGAATCTCTGGTAGTAGTCAGTTAGTCCTGGAAAACTCTTTATCCCAGTCACCGTCTCAGGTCTCTTCCAATTGTTAATTGCTTCTATCTTAGCTGGACGTACCGAAAACCCTTTTTTTGAGACTACATGTCCAAGAAACGTCACCTTCTTCTTTCATAAATGACACTTTGACTGATGCTGCCTCAGCGCCTCAAGCATTATTCTAAGATGAATCTCATGATCTTTTTCATCTTTAGAATATTTAGAAATGTCGTCTGTGAATACTAATACAAATCCGCCTAAGTGCTCTTAGAAAATTTGGTTCATTAAGTCTACGTAGAAAGCAGGTGCGTTAGTCAATCCGGATGACATTACTAGCCATTTATATGAGCCATATCTTGTTCTAAATGCCGTCAATGGAATACTATCTTTTTCCACCCTTAGCTGATGGAACCCTATTGCCAAACCCAATTGGGAAAACACTATGACTCCACTCAACTGGTCATATAAATCATCAATTCTCGATAGGGGATATAGGTTCTTTACCATTTTTCATTAAACTCATGATAATCAATACACAATCTTAACGGCCCATCCGGTTTTTCATAAACACTGTGGTAACTCCCCAACACGAACAGCTTGGTCTAATAAAATTCTTTCCTTTTAAGCCCATTAGCTATACCTATTAATCCTCCATCTCAGTAGGTGCCATTCTGCTAGGTGGTCTACTTATGGGTTCAACTCGAGAGTACAAGATCTATTCAAAATTCAATAGCTCGTTTCGACGGTAGTCATTTAATAGGCTCAAAAATATCTACAAATTCTATAATTATGGAAATTCGATTCAACTCATCTTCCTCCTCTATTGCACCCAATAATGCGCAAACATCAAAAATTGGATTCTCTACTAAGTATATAATAAGGTTGCTTATATTATGGTGTCTTAGTGATATTTTTCTTTCATGGAAAAATATACTAGCATCATATTTACTTAAACAATCCATACCCAAAATAATCCCAAATCCTAAAAATCAAACATACGCAAACTGCAGGCAAATATGACCTAATAATCCAAAATCTAAATGGTCGCATCTCTTCCCTAGAGTTACATACCCTACTATCGGATTCACAACCCTTAAAGACGTAACTAGGTATGAGGTTTTAGGTTAAGCTTATCTACCAACCAATGAGATATAAAAAATGTGATGCACTAGTATCAAACAATACTCAAATAAGTATACCATGAATCAAAAGTGTACCTCCCATCATAGCTTTCCCTTTCTCGCCAGCTGTTGGTCTTGAGGCAGCCGGTTCCAAAGAAAATAATTTTCCTTTTGCAGCCTTGGTCACTTCTGGAAACTTATTCTTGAAATGTCCCATTTCGTCGTAGTCAAAGCACTTAATGTTCTTCTTTCCAACGACTTCCTTTCCCTTACCGGTTCGGCATTCATGAGCATAAGAGCCCTTCTTGTCACACTTGTAATACACAACCTCAGACTTCCTTTTCTTGGCAACCCCGCCCTTCTGAGCTCCCTTCTTTTAGTAAAAATTTCTCTTTTGATTCTGTCCATGCAGACTCACTGTTGGTTTGTTATTACTGAACAAGGCAAGCACCTCTACATTTCACAAAGCCATCTTCGTGACTACATCTCATGGATTCCTTGGGATATGGTAAAGTTTCCCTAGCAAGCTCAATTCTCAATCCAAGAAAGAACTTGGCATTCCTTTTGATCACTGTATCCACAATAGCATACCCATATTAGGACAGTTCCTTAAATATGGTTATATACTCAAGCACTGTTATATCATTTTACACCAACTTAGCAAACTTTCTCAACAAAGTTGAATTAGCAATCTCAAACATTAATATTTCTTCAAACATCCTTCTGACCTTAGTCCAAGTCAAAGTTTCCTTTGCTATTCCAACAATAACACTGTTTCACGAGTATAATGCAGCTTCTTGCAATTGCCTGGATGCCAATCTTCTCTTTTTCTTGTCATTCAAACCCAAATCAGCAAATATTCTCTCACAATGAAGCAACTAATTCTCCACTTCAATTGCATCCTTTATTCCATTAAATGGCTTCCATCCAAGTTCTTGGATAGTCTCTACTCGAAACAACATAATTATCGACAATTGGAACTTCCTGATTAGCTCCTCCAGCATTTCCTCCAACTAATGCAACGATAGCTCCTGCTCTTGCATCATGTCGACAAAGAATATATTGCTCCCATATCAACCGTTAATGTTCCTGCACCTATGTTACCAGTTGTCCGTCAACCTGAATTTCTTCTAGTGTTGAGCCTGACATTTCCATTGGTAGTGGTGCTTCCTTCACCGAGATCCACTCTTTTGTTTCCTACCTCCATATCTTATTTCCTTAAATATGCACTTAATGATTAGTAATATATAGAAGAACGGTCTAAAAGGGAGAATAGAGATAAAGTGTATGCTTATATATAGCAAATATAGTTATGTTACCATAATGTTATCCTATACCCTTATCTCATTCTCTGATTTATTTGGACTATGTTCCCAAAACACTTTTCAAAGTTCAAAATTCTTTAGTTTTACTTAAACCGATGCTCCAATACCAAGTGGTAATATCCCCAATTTTGAGGCCCGAAACTAAGCACTACAGATGCTGCAGTAATCTATAGTATTTATTTCTGGTGACAAAATGTAGTCATGTTAACGGTATCCACAACATCATAAGCATAAGAATATAAAATAAAGCAAAATTTCACATTTCATTTCTTAGTCATAATTTCATATTTAGGACATAATCCCAAACGTTGCGCAGGTTTAGATAAAATATAATTATTACATAATACTTCAAGAGCGATAAATGAAGATGCACATTGGTGGATCAGAGTTACTAAATAGACAGATACACCTACATTCAATACATCATACAAAAATCATCATGCTATAGTGGAAAATAGTGATAAATAGCCTTCTACATAGCTACTTTGACTTCTGCACATCTCCGGAAGCTTTAGTTGCCAAACTTACTTAACCTGTAAAGCCCTTACTCCCAACCTACCCAAATAAAATTTTGAGCGACCGAGAGTTTAAGTGGAACACATAAACTTCGAGTTAAATCAAAAGCTTGATATGAATAATAATATGCCATCTCGGTTTGATAGATATTAAGTGAGACTATGCCGCTGAGTGGAACTGGTTTTCCCCTCACTAACAACCCTTCCTAAATTATATCTCTGCAAATCGAAGTCCTGCAACCAAACTAGTGAAAATAAACAATATAATAATATAAATAATAATGTGCATGCATGCTACGTAGGTAATCATGGCTATCCATCAAATCAATGGACCATCCGTTCCAATGTTTAGTTTTCACAGGGTAACTACCAACCTACATGGCTGACTTGGGCCTACTAGATATACCAAAATTTCTAATTGGCTATTAGAAGAAAACTATACAGTCTATGGGTATACAAAATTTTCTAACTGGCTATTGGAAGAAAATTGGGCAGTTTGTCCAAATTCACTTATCCTAGTGTTTACCTAACCATCTGTCAATTTCATAGTTTTGTTAGGCTTAGCATGAACCTAAAGATTTTGTAGGCCACCTTAAAACCTACCTTGTCTTTATGTATTCGTTTCTGTGCATAAACCTACTTCAGGTCTCACCCTTGACAAAGTCCTACACACTGGAATTTTGGACATATATCAAGAAGGGGCTAACTGTTGAAGTATAAGGCGCTACCCTACATCAGGCCCATTTGGTTTTCTAATCTCTAAGTCAATTCATCCTATCACAATTAAGTAATAAAAATAATAATTTCTTTAGTAAAATTCTGG
This sequence comes from Allium cepa, assembly GCA_030765085.1. Taxonomy (NCBI): domain Eukaryota; kingdom Viridiplantae; phylum Streptophyta; class Magnoliopsida; order Asparagales; family Amaryllidaceae; genus Allium; species Allium cepa. Next base: position 644,400,980 of record CM060939.1, on the reverse strand, counting down.
GATAAATACCCTTCTCTATTTCCTTGAAAGTACTTTATTTATAAATGATTTAACCCTTGAAATCATACTTTCAAAACAAGGAAAATATAGTCCTTTAATTATCCAACATAATTATGCCATGATATATGCTTTTATAAAACTTTATTAATGAAATTTGAAGTCAATGGGGGTCTTTGCCCCTTAAACATAGGCGATAAGGCCAAAACTATAAATCTTGTGCTGCGGTAAGGCTCAGTGATCTCATCGCCACTAAGGGTCTTCGTCCCTTTTCCATATAGAAGTAGTTTTTAACTTATAAAACATAAGGCCATAGGGCTGCTTATACGAACATCGCACTTTATAGAGTGTCGACATCATAGGATATGAAAAATAGTTTCCATAGTTTAAAGTCTTAAAGCTTAATGTCAACATAGTTAAATCTTAGTAGCAAATGCCTTAAAGAAAAGTAGGTGGCATCATTAGTGCCAAAGTGAAAAAAGCGGCACTATATTGTCGTCTTTAAAAACTGGTTATAAAGATTGAGGTCGATGGCCATTAAGGTCGAAGTAGTTAAACCTGGCATCATGTATAGCTGGTATAAAACAGTGTTGTCGTTGCTCTTATAGAAAACATGGCCTCAATAACATTAAAGTAGATGAAATGAGACATCATTGCCTTGTAGGAAATAAATTGCCTCACTAATGCCCAAGTCAATATAAGTACTTCGAAAAAATAGGGTCGGCCACATTATGGGTATGCAGCTCCATATATAAACGCAGTACTATTGCAGCGGCAAGGTCAACGTCAACGATGAGGATGCCGACTTCGAACCTCTTCAACACTAGCTGACTCACTACATACCAATACAGGTTGTTATCGTGCACATCGATGTCGGTTGACATCGAAGTCATAGCAGCGATGAAGTGGAATGATGATGTAGTCATTATCGATATGTCATTTTCGTAATTAATGATAAACCTGTTTATTTGCTAACAAAAAGTAAGTCCTTTTCCACCAACCTCTATTGTCTATCAAATCTTATTGGTTGTCAAATACTTTATCATAATTCATTTCATAAATCTGCCCATTATCAGAATTTATCATCCCTACAACAATTTGCAAACCATTAAATAAAAATACTAAGCTTTTCTAGTCTAATAAATTTATATAAAATCATTACCTCAAGGGAAAAATGTCCAAAAATCATAATAAATCCGATTTACTATATTCTTTAACATAAGGCCAAAAAAATAATTTATTTATTTTTAATAACTAAAACCCAAAAAAACCATTTCCAACCTTAGGAAATTCACCAAATACTCTCGTTAAATTAGAAAATTATGAAACTAGAAAAACCCACTTCTAAAATAATTTTTCCAACATCCTACCAAAATCTCAAATCATTTGGGTATTATATGATAGGTTTTATAACTCAAACATATCATTTAGTTTCATTAGTAAATTCTATAAATTCACCAATAAGCATATATTCATTCAAACTATCATAGCATGGCATAATATGAGCAATAAAAATCAGATTTATTCTTAAAACCAAAAAAATACTTAAACATGAGATGCATAACTACTATTCACTTTAAAGCTAAAGAAGGTTGAGAATTGTATTTGATTTGATTCCCCTAAGGTTTGATCTTGTTTCCGTAGTTTTACTTCCTTTCAAACCTTGTTAATGGCTGGCCTAACTCTTAACTTTTATTTATGTAAATGAAAGTGAGGGAGAAATGAGAATATGAAGGTTTAAGTTAAGAAAACATGCTCTTTTCCTATTTTTTCCTCCTCATATATCCTTCTTCTTATTAATGTTCTAATTAATTCCATTAGTCCATTAATTAAGGCTCCACTCATATTAATTATCAGATCTTAATCTCCTTAACCTTTTACATTATTTATTTAATTTATCCATATGAATCACCTAAATAATGTTAATTAATATTAGAGTTGTTATAGTTATTTTCTTTTCTTTTGCATAATTTAAGTGTCTTTTATGAAAATTTCTTAATCTATTACTTTACAATAAATATCGGTCAACACAAAAAATAAATATAAAAAGAACTTTTTCTCGTTAACATCTTATGCATTTTATACAAACAGAAACAGCTAATGCCTATAACCCAAACCTAAAAGAAACAAATGCTATAAAAAAAATAACAACTGCTACTACTAGCACCACCACCACCTATGGGCTGTAGGATGGCCCTGCTTCTCCATGGGAGCTCGTACCACTCCCGCAACCCCTAAATGATCAGAGCATGGCAGATATGCATCTAAGCTCGTGACTTTGGTGCTACTGCTCATGCTAAATCTCCTACAGATCGGCAACGATTTGGATCTAGGAATCTCGGATCATCCTATTCTTTGGGCCATGTGGCTCTGTAGCCTCTTGCTCCTGCTACACCTATCCTACCTCCTGTTGCGCTTCAAAATCTTTTGGTGTCTCTCTAATGCCCATCCTCTTGAGGGAACACCTATCTAATGGTGCAAGTGCATTCGTCTGCACTAACTCCCTTAGTAAGCCAACTCTGTAATATTAGAAAACGGGAGTGAAAAGATGACAGTATGGAATAGCTCCTCTATGTCCCTACTCCTGGGCCTATATAGTGGAACATTATTTCTATGGCCCAATTCACCAGATACCACCTATAACGGCGTAGGTTTCCTTCTGCACTAGGGGTAGATTTGGTCGAAAGTACCCGTCTTGGGGACGATATTGTGCTGAATAATGCTGGTGACCAAACAGGCTTGGTTCTGCATGTTGTTTGTTTGCTAGATGCCTATGCCCTTACGAAAGATCGACCAACTATATCTGGATTGGAGGTCTTGATGTCCTTCAGATCCACTCCTGCTGTGGAGATGTGCATAATCCCTCCAAACTGCTGGTGTGTGATCGAATCTCTTCTTCTTTCACTTGGGATGTGAAATTTTTTTCGTTCTCATTAAATGAATGTTCCAAATTAGCGTCAAATAGATGCATGCAATACGGATAGCATTTCCTCTCGAACAAATCATGGCTAAGGAATGGAAGTAATCTTGTAGCGGCTAATAAACCCTCCAAATCATAAACAGTGAAGTCTCCGAACTTCATCAGACGCCCTTGGAGAAAAGAAAAACTCGTCGTATCTTTTTATCCTTTGATCCTCTCTTTGTCATTTTGGAGCCATGCTAACTCATACGGGTTCAGACTTAGGTGGCGGAAAGAGAGACTACTACATGGAGGGGCCATGATTTGGTTTAGTGGGGTTTTTGATTGGAAACTGGGGGTTAATTCAAATGGAGCACTGCTAGTTTCTAAGGTGTTGGAGTCTTTTGGAAACATCGCTATTGGTATGGAGGTGTCGGAGATGGGTCATTGGCTTTTAAGAAGGAAAGAGGAGGAGTCAAGGATAAAAGATGAGGGGGATCGATGAAATGAAGTAGCGGATTGACTTGACATGACTTTGCATCCCATTCAAGGTTCAGGTCACGCTCAAAACCCGTTACCGATCGATCACATATTCATTGGGCGATCAATCACTGCCAGTCGACCTGTCGGTCCCAAGTGGTCGATTGATTCCGGCCTATTTTGGCCAGGTTGAACCTGGACCCGTTTCGGGCTAGGTCGAATCAAAACTATTAATTATGACTAATGCTGTTTCGTTCCATCTTTGTCTTTCTCCATCTTCATTTTTACCATTCTGAAAAATTCCTGTCAATCATAGCGGTGCATCTATCTACCAGTTTATTTTCAAGTTCTTTTATGCTTTCCCGTTCTTTCTACTCCATTTAAAACTAGCACCACTTCCTATTTCCCATCCACTATAAACGAACCTTTAAAACTTAAATTTATCATAATTAGAAAAATCGATGAGCTATACACATGCTTTATTTTCTTTTTATTTCAAAAGGAATATACCTTAACCTTTTTTTCTAAATATTTATTTTCTATAGATAGTTTCAAATTTCAACTGGAAATTCTAAATAAAATATAAAATGATAATTTATCTTGTGGAAAACTTTTGATATTTACTTACTTTTCAAAAATAGGATTTTTTTATTTTTTTAACACATCTCTTGTAAATCATTTCAAATATATAAATATATATATTTTCCTCAAGATTTTTTTTCTATTTTATTAAATTCTTTCATATGAAATCAGACTGAGAGTGGATTTTATTTATCCTTTCTTTTGAACTTTTCCTCTTTTCAACTTACTTTTCGACATATCTTCCTTCAGAATATATTAACAATCTGGCTATCATCTTAGGGTGATCAAACACACATTCCTCCAGGAACTAGCTTTATTCTTGCTTTTGGATATCTGCAACATATAGGTTCTTTACTTTTCATTTATTTGGACTTAATGTATAACACCAATCGGCAATTTTTTAGGGATCTATAACTATTGAGCAATCCAGGCCCAACAAGGGAGTCGAGTACCCTCAAGCTTTAGGGACCCTTCTATATGCTGCACTCATGCTTTTCTTAATTCAATGCCTTTCAATACAACCTATTTTCTATTGGATGATCGATATACGTATATATCTTCAACTTCATCTATTGTTCCAACTCATAGGCGCACTTTCCATCTTTTTAGAATATGGTTGCAACTGCTTATGTAGTTGGAATTTGTTGAGTTTGGCACGTAATATATATATATATTGGTAATAATACAAGTATCTAAATTCCTCTAATAGATTAACCTCTGCTTTGATACCAAAAGTAACGACCCTCACCTTAATTGGCTTGAATTTTTAATAAAACAAAAATCTAAGTTCATCGAAGTACGGATCATTGTTGGTATCCTATAAATAAACAAATGTATATCAAAGCACTAACGATAAAACTTATAGCAGAACAGTAAAGTATAATAAAATATATAACTACTGACAAAGGCTAATACCTTTAGTACCTAATTCTCTTGTCAATGCCGAGAATGTATAATAAATCCATTCTTCCACTATTCTCACCCTGTACATGTACCTGTCCCTCTAAGTCTACCAAGTAGGTTGTAATGAGGGAGGGGTTAGAATGACGTTTTGGTGATTGGTAAATTACATACTTTATACATAACACTAGTTTACATTGATTCTTTCCATGTTTTGTCTACTGTTTAAATTAGTTGTCTTGACTTCATATATGCATACGATATGCCCCACTTACTCGATATATACAATAACTCCATACATACATACATACATACATACATATAAGTACCTCAATCCCCCTTTGGACCATGATACTTTCCCACTAGTATCTGTAGCTCTGCACCTTGTTAGAATTCATCGTCAATGCAATACCACGTCCTCGCCACCGTGCATCCTATAGAACTCTTGTAGTGCCTAATAACGACATTACAAGCATTTAGCTATATTCTATCTCATTTTTAAAGACCTTCATTAAAAGATTAACTTGCTTTACCTCCTAACAGCAAACAAACAAACAATTGTGAGGTAGTGTATATCACAAACGTAGTCGACACTACTAGGAGGTGTAGCTCATTTAGGCATAACCCTTGTCTTTCCGCTAACCTCTCAGGACCGATGACGATCTCAACTTATATAAACAGCTTGAACTCCTTACGTATACAGTACCAACTCACTTTCATTGTGTTGAATCTGTGATCACCATCACATTTAGACTTCATAATTTAATCAAGGAAATGTCCATTTAGTTACTTAACATGTACCCTCTAAAAGGTTGAAGCAGACTCGACTTAGCCCTTTGACCCTTTCACCGGGGCGAACCATCCTGCTTGGTATATTTCCATCACATATACACAGATGTATACTTCCACAAGTCCTACAGTTGGATATATCCCACATCAGTACAATGTACAGAAAACTGCTGGTAGCCCCATATGGTAGGTAGAGTTCCGGTGTGTACCAATATTGAGCTTGCATTCCAACCCATATTAATGACTGTGTTATTTTTAGTTATTATAAATTATTAGCTCAATTCATCAATTCACGCCAACCATAAATGCATACTTGAGGCTACATAAATTTATTTAGTTACGATGCCTCTTATGTTCAACTGTTGGTATTTAAACCCCACTAGCTTCTTGCTTCATTTATGCAATTTAATGTCATTTAGCGCTAAGTTCTAATTTAATAGATTAAATAACCATTTCTGTTTAACTTTCATTTGATTTTATATATATATATATATATATATATATATCTTACTGTTCCTTTTCAACTATTACTATTTTTCTTTGATTACAATAATTCTCTTAGTTACCCATTTCATTGTTTTACACATTTTATTGATTATTTTTATTTTCTAACTTATCACATATATTAGATTTATAATTGAATTATTATCATTATCTCTACTTATAACACTTTTGTTTGTACTTAGGGATTTCTGCATTTTAATGCACAAGAATTACATTTTTCTAAATGAAAACGTTAATACTGTAATTTTACGTAAATTATCTAAGATAGGACTTGTGTTATATTTCGAATTACAAGAAATTATCTTTTCTGTTATTATTGAAATAAATGATATAAAATATGGTAAACATCCTTATTTTGCACATCTCCTTCTTTTAGGCATATTCCTTGTTATTCCAAATGATACATTTTTCTTCATATTTCTAAATCTAAATAATTTATAGAAATTCACATTGCAGCACACTTTATTTCAATGATTAAAATACTACTTATATCCTTAACCAGGTTATAATAACTTTCAATTTATATTTCCTAAATATATCATTCAACTAACAAACCTGAAATTATTATGCAATATTATAAATTAAGGGACTACTTTCACTCTTACTTTCCAGATTCAATCATATGCAATAATAAATTAAAGTTAACGATTAACAGAATATGTAAGCATGGTTTTCAAGTTTATTACATGTATTTATTTAAGCCTGCAACTCCAAAATTACTTTTAGGCATAAATGGGACATATTTACAATGATATAAATCCGGTAAGATGCAAAAATATATGATTTCCCACTCATGTTTAAGCTATCCCTAGATCTAAACCGTGTAATTCCCATTTGACTCTCTTTTTCTCCCTATCGAAATATGTATTACAAGCATATGCATATTTATTAGAAATTTAGATCCAAGAAGAGATTTGGAATTAAATTTAGATTTGGATTTACAATTAACCTTGGCTTTGGCAATTCAATTTGATTCTATTCTTCCCTTCAATTATTCTCCATTATTATCCACTTATATATTTGTATATAAATTATAGTTTATATCGATTTTAGAATTTGTGGAGAAGAGAAAATAGCAAAGCTTTGTCGTTGCTTCAAAAAATATGAGAAAAACAGTAAAGTAATAGACTTGTATTTATGTGGGTTTGAATCAGTGCCAGCTATTAGATTATATTTTATCAAATCCAGAATGCTTGGCCTAGGTTTATTTCACGGCCCGACATATAAGTGGTCGACCAGTCTTAATGAGTGGTCGTCCGGTTGCCAATTTTTATTATGTGTTAATTCGTTTCTTTTTTACATTATTTCTTACATTTTAGACCGATCTAATTTAAGGTTAATTTTTTCTTAAAAGCCAAGTAACCATTGATTGCAATTTACGTTAATTAATTACATTTATTTCCTTAATTACATATATAATTATTTTAGATTTGAATTCTTTAAACGATAAAAATGTTTTCATTTAAACTCCGAGCATAAAATTCTATAGAAAAAAATTGATCAGAAAATTGTCTTGAGCACAATCGTGCAAGTTTCATAGCCAAATTCTAACGTTTGAGGAATTTCTAATTTTGACGTTAACATTTATTAATTAATTTCTTTTTAATTAATTATTGTTCGCTTTACGGGATGTTAAATTTTTTTGGAGTACTAGGTTAATTAAATGATATCAATGTTTTAAAGCAATCTTACTTGTTCTCAAAAGTGGCTATTGGACTATCATTGGACGTTGAGCACATGGTTTGTAATGTCATGCATCAGATGGGATAATACCTCGTAGATGGGATACACCCGAAGTAGAAAAGAGTACTGCAAGGATATAAGGTCCCAAGCAACGATAAGGAAAAGTATTTCATAGAGAAATTCTACAGAACTTACAATTGAAGTTTTACAAGAAAGGTTTCAGATTCTACAAAATCATGCACGATTTCATGATGCACAAGTTTTTCCGAGATAGTGTACACATGTGTCATAATTTATAGCATGATCGTGTAGTCTGAAAGAGGTGGGTATTAGAATAAAAAACAATTATCTAGGCATGTTCAAGCGTTCAAATAGTAGATCTCAAAGAAACAATAACGAAATGGAATAATATATTTCAACGGTAAAACATATCAAGAATCAAGTAGCACATTTTGAATTACGTAACTAACTAATCGACCACCCATGCACGCATAAGGGAAGGAATGATTAGTAAAATATGTCTGAGTAGTTTATTTTCTGAGTGTTTGTAATATTCTATGTAAACTTGTTTCTGAGCTTGTAGAATGTGCCTAAGTAGTTTGCTTACTAAATTGTGTTAAAGTGTTTGTTGAGGTCTTTGTGAATTTATTTGTAAGTTTGTTTGCTAATCTGTTTAGTTCTTTATAAACTTATTTCCTAAGTTGCTTATAGAAATTGTTTATTGAACAATTCTTCACTAAATAGTGTGTTTTTTAGGTTGTAAAATGCTTTACAAGCAATGGTATATGAAGTTGTATATTTACTTCTTACTAATAGAACAATTTGTGATAGAACATAATACTAAGTTTGAAATAAAAATCATACAATAAAAATACAGACTTGGTCCAAACATCACATCTTGTAAAATCGATGCATGAGGAAGAGAAGTTATAAGATGATCCATTGAATTTTGACATTCTTTTGACTTGGTGTAGGATTATCCCAAAAAGAAGAGCACTATCAAAGACACTTATAAAACGGGCAAACAAGATGGAATAACCTATTAACTTGAAACATAAAATCTTGTAAAATCGTTTGCATAGGAAAGAGAAGTCATATGAAAATGTATTGGATCGTGACATTTCCTTGGCTTGGTGCAGAATTAAGCTTAAAAGAACACTACTAAAGATGCTTATAAAGTGGGTAAAGTGTATGGAATCCTTATTTACTCGAAACACCAAATTTTGTAAGATCGTTGCATTGGGAGTAGAAGTTACTATCAAATTTAGTTGATAATGGCATTTCCTTAGCGTCGGATTGCAAATAAATAAAATAGGTAAAATGAAAAACAAAATATACATATATTTTAGACGGCATAGAATTTTCCATTTATAAAAAAAAACGGTGCAGTCTTCGCCCTTTTGTTTAAATAGCAAAATCTTCACCGTTTTTAAGTTTTAAACGGTGATGTCTATGCCATTTTAACAACCAGTCCATTCTTCAGTTCAATAACCACCAAAACATCAAAAATTAGCCATGACTAGTTGTATAAGTCCTACCTGCTTGCATGGTGGCTAGTTCAGTTCACTTTTGCCACAATCACTACCAATTGTGCTCCAAGAGCAAAGCAAAACAAATATAGAATCTTATAAACATTAGTTTAGTTGTACAGGACTACTAGTGAGCACATGGTAGTTTATATCAGATTGTATATCCCTACAATAAAATATCAGTGGCAATGACTACTATGTAAATCTTGTCATTCTAAATAATACATATCTAGCTTGACTTTATAAGATAGGAGTGGCTTGCTAGCCCTTGGGGTAAGGAAATATGTTAAGGTTGCTGCTAATTAATAACGTAAATTCATCCCACACATTTTCACCGCATTGTTTCAAAATCTCGAAATTACCCTTTCCATTTCTACGTGATGCCACAGCCTCCAAACCATTCTACCCTATCTTTCCAAGATTAAAGAAAAGCCTAATGCAATATCCCATGCATTTTGACGTGCTAATAACATAAATTTGCCTTATTCGGAGGATTCTGTCCCTTCTTAATCTTCACCAACTGCTTGTCGATCTTTGCTGTGCAAGCCGATGATAATAGATCTTAGTTTATATTTTTAAGAATTGAGATATATTGGAGAGGAAGATATATTGACTGTTAATATATTTCAATTCATTTCTTGGATAGTACAGTACAGATCAACAGATGCTATTATATAGCATTCATTGCATACTCAAAAGTCGCTTAGAAAATAAAATGAAAGGACAATAACTTTTCAGGTGTATGACTTTGCATAAGATATCTTTTCATAGTCATGCAAATTGGTTTAGTTTTCCAACAATGCCTCCCCTAAACCAAGTTTGCTTTTGATTCCCAGCAAAGCAACATTTCTTTTGAAATCTTGTCCACCTACAGCCTTCGTGAATATGTTGGCAAGTTGATTATCACTTCTGCAGTATTCAAGATTGATTTCTCCATCATTTACAAGTTCTCTCAGGAAATGAAAACGAACTCGAATGTGCTTTGTTCTCCCATACAAGACTGGATTCTTTGAAACAGAAATGGTTGAAGTATTATCACAGTAAAGTGTTGTTGGACTAACTTGTTTGCACTTGATGCTTTCCAAAACATTTTTCAGCCATATAAGTTGACAAGCAGCTGAAGATGCAGCTATGTATTAAGCTTCTGTGGTGGAAAGTGCCACAACTTCTTGTTTTTTCGAACTCCATGAGACTGCACCAGTGCCTAAACTGAAAACATACCCTGAAGTGCTTCTTGAATTATCAATGCATCCTCCCAAATCACTATCAGTAAAACCAATCAATTTGACAGGAACCTGTGCTTCGTAGAAAATTCCATAATCTAGTGTTCCTTTTATATATCTTAAAATTCTTTTTGCTGCCTCCCAATGTTTTGAGCATGATTTCTCCATAAATCTACTGATTTGACTTACTGCAAACATAATATCAGGCCTTGTTGTAGTTAAATACATTAAACCTCCAACTAAACTACGGAACATGGTTGGGTTGATGATCTTTCCTTTCTCATCTTTACTGAGCTTTAGCCCTGCAATGCAAGGAGTAAGCACAGGATTGCAGTGCTCCATTTTAAATCTTTTAATAATTTCCTTGGCATAGCTCTCTTGAGAGATAAAACTTCCAGCACTCCCTTGTTGAACTTCTATTCCCAGAAAATGATGTAGCTCTCCCAAATCAGTCATGTCATATTCTTCCATCATTGAGAGTTTAAATTCCTTCAGCATCTTCAAATTATTTCCAGTAAAGACAAGATCATCGACATAAAGACTTACAATAATAAAACATCCATTAGAGCTTGATTTTATATATAAGGTGTGTTCATACGGACACCTTATAAAATCATGTCTCTCAAAATATTCATTAATTCTTCCATACCATGCAGGCGGGGATTGCTTCAACCCATACAATGCTTTCTTGAGCTTATATACTTTATGTTCTTCACCTTTCTTAATAAAGCCAGGCGGTTGATCAATATATATCTCTTCTTGAAGACGACCATTTAAAAAAGCGGACTTAACATCCATTTGATATAGCTTCCAACCATTTTGAGCAACGAGAGAAATAATGAGACAAACTGTATCAAGTCTAGAGACCGGTGCAAATATCTCATTGCAGTCTTCTTTTGCTTTTTGTTTGTACCCTTTTGCCACCAATCTTGCTTTGTGCTTGTTGGTGGAACCATCGGGATTCATTTTGGTTTTAAACACCCATTTTACACCAATTGGAGTCTTGTGTGATGGCAGTTCGGTAAGCTCCCAGGTGTTGTTTTTCTCAATTGCATTGATTTCTTCCTTCATAGCATGGATCCATTTTTCTTCCTTTATTGCTTCTTCAAAAGGAATGGTGTTTTCACCTGCAAAGAATGCAAAATATACTTGACTTTCTGCAGTAACTTCTTTTGTTGTCTCATAAAGTTCTTGTAGGCTTCTTGTCTTCTTTCTATGTGGGGACAGTGAGTCATGATTTGACTCTTTATTTTGATTAGTATTTTGCTGGAAAAAATCTTCTGCAACATCAGCATCTGTTTCATCTTCAACATTATCACCTTCTGGTATTTTTAGAATCTGCCAATTCAATGCATTAGTAAATTCTAAAAAATTATAAGTAGCTTTTTCATCAAAGTTAACATCCCTACTGATCACAATTTTTTTTGTCTCCGGATTGTATAGCTTATAAGCCTTGCTTCTTTCGCTATATCCAACAAAAATGCATTTTTCAGATTTGTCATCGAGCTTGCTTCTTAAAGCATCTGGAATGTATGAAAAAGCAATGCAACCAAAGGTCCTTAAATGATGAACACTTGGTTTTCTTCCATACCATGTTTCATGTGGGGTGGAGTTGTTTAAAATTTTTGTAGGAGACCTGTTGATTAAGTAGACGGCACATGAGACAGCTTCTGCCCAGAACTCAGCAGGCATGTTATTCTTCTTCATTAAGCATCTCGCCATTTCCATAACGGTTCTATTTTTTCTTTCGGCCACACCGTTTTGTTGCGGAGAATAGCGAGCTGACAACTCATGTCGGATACCATGTTCACGGCAGAACTCTTCAAACAAGTTTGACAAATATTCTCCTCCTCGATCACTTCTCAAATTTTTTATTTTGCAATTCGAAAAGTTTTCAACACTTGACTTGAAATCTTTGAAGGATCGAAGAGTCTCTGCTTTTTCTTTAACAAAATATACCCATGTTTTCTTGGTATAATCATCAATAAAAGGGGGAAAATAAAGATTACCTCCAAGAGATGGAATTTGGATAGGCCCGCATAAGTCTGTATGGACAAGCTCTAACGGAGAGTGAGAAATCCATTTTGATGTTGATGGAAATGAGTTTCTATGTTGCTTTCCGAATTGACATTCATCACAAACTTCGCTTGAAACTTGGATCTTGGGCAAGCCTTCAACAATTTTATTTTTTGACATCATCTTCAGACTTGTAAAATTGAGGTCACCAAATCTACATGCCAAAGTTTAGCAGTTTCCTCACTATACGTAAGAAAACAAGAACTATCTGAAATATCAAGTTTAAGAGGGTAAAGATTGCTTGAGGTCATTATAATTTTAGCAATCAACTGACTATTTTTTTTCATGATGCATAATTTGTTGCTGAAATGGATGTTAAAGCCCTTCTTCATCAAATGTCCAACACTGAGCAAATTGCTTTTCAAGCCGGGCACATAATAAACATCAGACATCCTCTCAACTTGTCCCCTCTTTGTTTTGAAACTGATTTCTCCCACGCCTTCAATTTTATAAGATTTAGCATCACCGATTGTCACATGTCCATAATTAGCTTCAACTAGTCTAGTAAATATGTATTTATTCCCAGTCATATGTCTACTTGCTCCACTATCTAAATACCAAATATTATCAACATCTCCATCTGCAGCAATTAATAGAGTCTCTTGTGAATCTTCAAAATTTTGTTTGTGCACATTACCAACCTCTTTGCTTTTCTTGAGTTCTGGATTTTTAACCCAACATTCATTTATTTTGTGTCCAGGTTTATGACAGTGAAAACATTCAACATAGTCTCTTTTACTTCTTCGTGAATTGATATCATGAGATCTTCCATGTCGAGTTCCATAGAAATTCCCCTTCAGATCTTCTCTCTTTGGCACTATAGCATCTTTTCCTCTTCCATAAGAACCATATCTCCAGTCTGTTCCTCTTCTTCGACCACGACCCCTTCCATACTGTGAGTTGTAGCTACTGCCTCCCGCATTTGTAACATGAGATTTCAACGCTTGATCATTAGAAATAGTAGCATGAGCACTTCTTTGATTTATTCGAAATTCATGAGCCTCCAAGCTTCCCTGTAGACTTTCTACAGACAAAGATGATAGGTTTTTTGATTCTTCAATCGCAACCACAATATGATCAAATTTACATGGCAAGCTTCGAAGGATTTTTTCTACTATTTTTTGTGTTTCCAGTATTTCACCATTAGATGTCATTTGGTTTGCAAGAGAATTTACTCTTGTAAAATATTCAGAAATCTTTTCGCTGTCTTTCATCTCCAGTTTCTCAAATTCTGCCCTTAAAGCTTGCAAACGAACTTTCTTCACTTGATCTTGACCTGAATAAGTGGTTCCAAGTATTTTCCATGCTTCCTTTGAGTTTTTCGCCTTACTTACCCTTTCATAAACTGGAATTTCTATGGCTTGAAAAATTTGAAAGAGAGCCTTCTTATCTTTTTGGTTCTGCTTTTTCAGAGTGTTTCTCTGTGCTTCTGATAATTGAGCTTCATTTTCTTGCTGTTCTACTCCATTTTCGACAACATCCCATAGGTCTTGAGACTCAAGACATAATTTCATTAAGCAGCTCCAGTAATCATACTTATCACCATTGAACTTTGGCACAATAGAAATAGGATTACTATTTGAAGTTGCCATAAAATTCAGGCTCTGATACCAGTTTGATAATAGATCTTAGTTTATATTTTTAAGAATTGAGATATATTGGAGAGGAAGATATATTGACTGTTAATATATTTCAATTCATTTCCTTGGATAGTACAGTACAGATCAACAGATGCTATTATATAGCATTCATTGCATACTCAAAAGTCGCTTAGAAAATAAAATGAAAGGACAATAACTTTTCAGGTGTATGACTTTGCATAAGATATCTTTTCATAGTCATGCAAATTGGTTTAGTTTTCCAACAGCCGATCTGAACCAACTTTTGCCCAGATTTTGAATTTGAGTCGACTTTTGCCACGTCTTCTTTCGTCGACGATGCTGACTACTCTTATACAAACTTGAACTTATTCGAATAGATTACTTGTAGATTAACTTATTACGTAAGTTAATTATTTTTTCAAATTTATTCTTACTTAGTAAGTGATGTTTACTTTAGGTTAGATTTATTTGTTGTAAACTTGTAACATATTTGTTACTTAGTCCTTGATCTGACTCTATAAGTAAAGGATTTGATGTTGTAAGTTTTTTAAATACATTTGGCTCTTATGAATGCAAATAGAATACTAACGTACAAATCAAGTGTTTCCATAAAAACAGTTGATCTTTTTGCATTACTTGATAGCCGAGAGCATTACCAATTTAAAATTATGCACCATAAAAACTGTTAGCATTAGTTGACAGCATAACCAATGGTTAACCTTACTTATAGTGAGTTAAAATTTACTGTATTTGAATACCAACCATTAGATGCATTTTCTACATTTGGTGGCTATTTAGTAAGCATTGTGGTATATATGAGTGAGGTGGGAGGTAGTTTGGAGTCTTTAAACTTGGAACTTTACAGGGTACAGTACAATGCAGATAAAATAACGAGGTGTGAACTAAAGCTATTTTGGTTAAAACAAATTACTTTAAAGAGGTGTAACAACATATATTTCATATATATAAATGTTAAAAACAATGGATGACCTTCTATTTTTGTTCCCGCCTTTTGCCATATTCCAAAAAGTCATGTAGTATTTTTCCAACAACTTCAATAATATTAAAATATATTTTTGTTTTACCTCATAATGTAAAAAACTTACATGCCTATGTAAAAATGAGAGATATAATATGTTAAATAGTTTATAAATTCTCTTAAACGATATTTTAATCAAATATATGTAAAATATTTATTCATTTAAAAATTTCAAATTTCATTACTTATAAAGCTCTTGCTAATAATTAGATACTAATGTTTAATATACTTTTCAAAAGTATTTGAATTTTTTTAAATTTCATAGACTGTTCCAAATAACTGATAATAGTTTATAAATTTTCAAAGATTGCTTAAAAAAACTGAAATTTCTGTGAGGATTCATGAAGAAAGATAGGGAAAACGAGGATCAATCATGATTTTTCTAATGTAAAAGTTGGATTAGCTTTGTTAATTGAAAATTGATATTACATTTTCTTTATATATTCAGTGCCTTTTGTTGTACGTATATCCTTGAATATCCAATTACAGTCCTAAAATGGCTTTCGCACAAAGATAAGTCAATTTTAGTAGTAGGGTGAGCTTTTCTATACATGCACTTATATTTGAATCAATTCAATAGCTTTTATTGGTTAACATTTAGTCTGGAAGTAACTTAGAAAATCTGCTTAGTTAATACTCACGTGCTCATGATCGATTTACAACACAGCCAACCTAAGTGTATGCTCAGTTTTATTTTGGACTCTTTTTCAAGCTCTTTACATGTTGGTCATTATTAATTTTTCATCTGAAATTTGTACTGTTTGATTCTATTTATTTGCTTATGTCTCGTATTGATTTCATGCTTACTGAATTCAATGAAAAAAATAACAAAATGTGGAAAAATAAGCTCTCTTCATTAAATTTTTTGCAGAGATAAAACAACAATTACTGCTTTAAAGGTAGGTTCCATCTTTACTACTAATAGAAGAATTCAATCAGTAGAGAACCATAGTGTCTTTTTTGATATTCCAAAAATGCACTTCCAGCTTTATTTTGTATGTCGAGTCGTATTCATTGTATGTCATGTCTTCCCTAAAAATTAGAAATCTTATCTCATCACCATTCATGTTTGTTTCACCGTTCGTGTTCCTTATAGCTGCTTCACCTCCAATGATGAAGCGTTCATCTTTGCTCTTGCCCAATCACTGCTACACCACTGCTTAGTACTATGGTTATAGGATTGAGGTTCTATGATTATTTTGTGTAATTTGTAGCTGAAGTTCATTGAGTCGGAGATGGGTAAGAAATGGAGAGAGGATTTAATGCTTTAGATAAGAGGACCTGACTCTGCTGCTACTTCCTTTTTACAACAGATGCAATCTCTTGATATTGCTCAACGAGTAATTTTTTGGGACTTCTAATAGACCTTATTTCATAGAGGAGTTTGTTTTAATTCTTCTAATTCTAATATATTTAGCGTTATCGTAACATGTCTTAGTTGTTTTCGGGTCAGTCTTGGATATTTTAATGCCTGGGACACACAATGTATTCTTAAAAGGACGAATTTATTGTATATTTCTCTAAATAAGGTTACAAGAATCATCAGTAGTAGAAATTAAAGCTCATAGCTCACACAATACAAGTATATAACTTTTTGTCGATGTGTATATAGCAAGGCCTCATTTAGGTTATTTTGAACTTTCATAATGTATAAATTCTACTCATTAAAACTAACACTTCCATTACGTAAAATATATCATGCGTTGCTTTGGTTGAACAATTTCGTAGTGTATATGTTGTTTTTGACTAATTTGCTGAACATCCTATTTGCAAGGTCTACAACTTTGATGACTGATGGACTAATATAAATAGACAAATTTTGTGTAATTATAAATATGCATGTATTCTGTGTATAAAAAAATATTGATCCGCATTATAATATCTTATTTCAATTCTATTATTCCGATAAGAAAATATGATGGAAATCTTGCTTATGTGTATTCTTCTTACGCCAGTATTTTAAAATACCACATACCGCCTTTTACTTTCTGTTCCCCTTTTATCTATCATCATTTGCCATATACATTCCAGCTATTGATTTTTCATCAGCAACCATTCATATGATATTATGGAGCCCATTGATTCATTATTTTGTTGTGATGAATACCTGTGATTTCTTGTGCAACATGGGGACGGGTAAGAAGAGGACAAGGAATTGAACTTCTAAGTAGACGTGTATTAATTACTTTTTTAACCATCCGCACATTATCAAAACCGCTTTTCATTACCCCGTAACACTATAAATCATTCCTAATTTGATTAAGGTCTACCCTAACTTTTTCATCCACTGTCCAATTAATTAAACTCTTCGTAAACCTTTTGTTCATGCATCTATAAAGCAAAATACTTAATTGAGTTATAACTTGGAAGGCCCTTTGATCTTACTTTATGCTTCGAGTGTGTGTCATGGTGGAAAGTTCAAATGCAGTCAAGTCTTGAAGGTTTACAAAAAGTAGATGACAATGGTGAGAGATTTGAGGATAGGATTTAATGCAGTATGAATGGGAATGAAGATAGGAGAGAATGGTGGGGGGAGTTACAACAAGAATTAGCAAACGTTAAGATATGAAGACATGAAAAACTTCCACAATAAAATTGGAAAAGAAATAAGTTTTCATCCACGCATGCATTTTATAGTTCGTACATCCATACATACATACATATATTTATATATGTATGTATACATATGTATGTATGTATATGTGTGTGTATCATTACACTTAACCTGACTCGAGTTACACATCTCGACAACCCTAGAACATGACTAAATCCAAACACATGTATTTTAGCCTGGTTAGCAGCTGTTTAAATCACTAAATAATAGTGTGTACGTGTGCATAAATGCACTATGCACACACTGACACCGACATCCACTTAGTTATGCCACGTCCAGCCTATCAACCTAAGCAACCACCTGCTTCTAGTCCACTTCCAGCACCACCAGATCGTCTCTGGTGAACTTTTCCAATGAGACCTACTTCCGGTAAGCCATGGAAGAATTTGATGGCATTTTCTGCCTTGTAACAGCGTACAATTGTTACAGTTCCCTCCCCTTTAAAACATGGACCTTGTCAAATGGTCCAAATTTGAAAATCTTCGAATTAATGGCCAGTAGTCCTCCAAAGTAGCTTCTTCCACTGATTTCTGCTTCCACTTAACCAAGGCATGAACCGCAACTTCATGATTCCTAGGAACTATGCTTTGGTCTATTATTCAGGTTCATTTACTATTTCCTCCTTAAAAGTAAGTGCATTCTCTTCACTAATCAATCCTTGCCCCCGAACTTTTTTTAAGCTATCACACGTGGAATACATGATGAATCTTAGCTTGGGAAAAAACCTTCAGTTTACAAGCAACTTCTCGTATCTTTTCTAACACTTAATAAGGGCTATAAAACTTTGGAGATAGTTTATGAGTCCTCTGATTTCTTACTGTAAATTTCTTGTAAGGTTGCAACTTAAGAAACACCCTATCTCCAACAGTTAAATGCCTTTCAGTCCTCCTCATATTAGAAAATTTCTTCATTCATTCTTGGGCCAACTTCAAACTACCCTTCAAGAATTGCAGCATTATATCTTTGGAACTCAACTCCTCCTCTGTTTGTTGTACTTTTGCAGCATTAAAGATGCATGTCAGTAGAGTAGGAGGATCAATGCTATATACTGCCTTGAATGGGGTTGTATTAGTGAAAGCCTTCCAGGTAGTATTATACCAAAATTCTACTAAGGTAAGCCATTTAGACCATTCTTGGGGTTTGTGACATACAAAACACCTCAAAAATCCCTCTATTATTTTATTTGTACTTCAATTTGTCCATCTGATTGCGGTGATAGGCAGAACTAACTTGAGCATAAATGCTTGTAGTTTAAACGATTCCTACAAAAATACACTTGTAAATAGAGTACCTATAGCACTGACTACGGACCTTTGCATTCCATGCAATCTAAATACTCCATAAAAAAGATATTGGCTACTTCCTTTGTTGTGTAAGAGTGAGATAAGGGAAAGAATTTTGCATATTTGGTTAACCCATCCACTACCACAAATATGACTGTGTACTTATAGCTCTTAGGCAAACAAGTAATAAAGTCCATAGAGATACTAGTCCACACCCTTTCTTGTATTGGCAAGAATTGCAGCAGGCCAGGGATGTTTGTATTCTCATTCTTACTCCTTTGGCAAATTTCACATTCCTCCATATACTATTCCACATCTCATTTTTTCTTCTTCCAATAAATTACTTGCCCGATCCTTTTAACTGTCTCCTTAACACCTGAATGGCAACCTAAAGGAGCGCAGTGGAATTCCAAGAGTAAGGTACTCACTAATTTTTTTATTTTTGTAGTGTATAACCATCTTGTTCTTATGAAAAAGTAAACCATCAACCACTTGATATTTATCAGTTCCTGTTTTGCCTTATTGAATCTCTTTGATTAGGCTTTGATAATAGGATGATTGAGTTAAGGTTTTCTTAAGGATTATCAACCAAGGACTTCGCACCATTGAAACTGCCATATTCTGATTTTCTGGACTTGCAACAAACTCACAATCTTCTTTTCTTGGTGAGGAGTCTGCGATTGTATTCTCCCTCCCACTTTTGTATTCCATTTTATAATTAGAACCATGAAGCTCGACCAACCACTTCCTTTGAATACCTATATGTAATATTTGTGAGAAAATATGCCTTAAACTCTGGTGATCTGTATTTATTATGAACTGTCTTCCCAACAAATACCGAGACCATTTTTTGCTGGCAAGTATCGATGCGAGCAACTCTTTCTCGTAGGTTGACAAAGCTAAATTCCTACCATGCAAAGCCTTTCTTAAATATGCTATAAGCTTTCCTTCTTATAGTAACGCAACCTCAAGTCCGCCCCCACTAGCATCACACTCTGTCACAAAAACTTTATTGAAATCAAGCATGGAGAGAACATGAGGGCTAACAAGGCATTGCTTAAGGTTTTCAAAGGCTTCACTTGTAGCTTCACCTCATTTAAAAGAATCCTTCCTCAATAGTTCAGTAAAGGATTTAGCTATTGTCCCATAATTCCTTATAAATCTTCTGTAATACCCGATAAGGCCTTAGATGTTGTGCGGAATTCAATTGATTCGCACAAACTCCAAAAACGCAGCGGAATGCTAATGCGCGGAAACAATCAAAAGAAGGATCTAGCTTGTCGATTAATTACCAACCACAAATTCAATGAAAAGTAATCACCAAACAAAAAAATACAGAAGAAAGGAGAACACAGAGATTTAACGTGGTTCGGCTAGATTGCCTACGTCCACGGACCCAACAACTATTCTTTATTTCACTGAAGAAAGAGTACAAAAGATGAGAGAGATTACAAAATTATAGGTAGCAAAGTGGAGAGACTAACCTATAATTACAAATTGAATAATCAATTTATCCAAAGACTTGTTTGCGCTCAAAACCCCTAATTGATTGACTGCAGAAATTAGGGTATACTGAAGAAGAGGATAATGGTGGATGCTTTCTCACACGCTCACACACATATGAAGAAGAACTTCCTTCATTTAAATAGGCATGAAAATAAAGGATGCTTGTAGATGAAGAAATTCCAGATTATGTGACAACCTTTCCAAATTATTTGATTTGATTCCAATGCACATAAATGACAAAAAATTTATGTTTCCATAAATTTCTATTGCTTAAATTAATCTCCATGTATAACCTTCTCTATCTTCATATAATAAATCTGACTAATTGATTGATTAACAATTAATTAGTTTCCATTTTCTAAAAGATACCACGCATATCTTTCCTCTTTATCATTTCATATACAGCCTAATTAATTGATTGACTGAATCAATTAATTATTTTCTTACCTTCTTTGGAAACATTTGAATCACATAAATTCAACACTCCACCTTGATTCAAATATAACTATCTCTCTACATCACAACATCGCGACAAATTGTTGGGTCTACGTCAACAAGTTCAATGTGAACTAGTTTGGACAATATTGCCCAAACAGAACTTCCAAATCTTTCCCAAGCACAAGAAAGATAGTATGCACATCAACAAACATAATGCATACGAGAAAGTACCAAAATTCTTCAACAAATCCGATGTTGGAGACGAACATGTAGATACTAATCTTCGAGAGACCAATGGAGATTTAACAGCGCGCTTCACCTTCTCCATTCCAAATTGAGTGAGGACATACTCAATATTATCTACTCCAATCTCCTCCACAAGAATTTTGCTAGACTTTCCTAAGTCAACATCAACAGACTCACCAACAAGCTCTACAACATTCAAAGCATAAGATGAAGAATCATCGCTACAAATATGCTTACAAATTGGGCCAACTGAACCAAAAGGCCTTTCCAGCAAGTGAGCTCCACCTAGAGTCTGAACCTCTGCAATCTTCTCATCAACCATGGTATCATCGGAAATACCAATATCTTTCTGAATATGGAAACAATCTGATGACTCCAAATGTGTTTGGCAATTTTCTGTCCTCCCAATGTCATCACTTGATAGAGGCTCCACCTTCAACAAAGACCTCTCATCAAATATCGCATGCCTGCTAGTCACAATTCTCCTAGTTGTTTTACACCACAACCTATACCTCTTCATTCCTTCTCTATAGCCTAACAAAATGTGCTTGCTTTCTCTAGGCTTCAACTTATCATGTCTCTCATCTTTTAAATAAGCTGAACAACCAAACACTTTAAGGAATGAATAATCAACAGGCTCTTTTTTCCATATCTCTTCTGCGATCTTCATATCTATGGCAATAGAAGGTGTGCGGTTGATGAGAAATACTGCCATAGATATCGCTTCTGTCCAAAATCCCACTTCTAGACCAGCAGTCGTTCTCAAGCTCGTAGCTCTCTCCCACAATATCCGACACATGCTCTTCGCCACTCCGTAACAATGTGACTCAACAGAAATAGAAAAATCTCTAATTACATTCTCGGACTCACAATAGTTAGTGAATTCTTGTGACATAAATTCACTACTATTTCCAAATTTGAGAACCTTCAAACGCTTCCTCGACTGCTTCTCTACCAAGGTCTTCCACTTACAAAATTGGGCAAATATTTTATCTTTGGCCTTTAAGAAATAGACCCAAACCTTACGTGAGAAATCATCCATAAATAAGACGAAGTAACAGGCTCCACCAAAAGATGCAACTGGGGTGAGTCCCCACACATAAGAATAAACATACTCTAGAAACTCTGTAGTTCTAGGTCTTCCAACATCAAATGTGACATGCTTCTTCTTTCTAAAAGAACAATCTCCACAAGAGCTAGACTTCGACTGACAAACACCATCAATCAACCCACGCTTCTTCAATACTTCAAGACTCTCCTCATCAACATGACCTAAACGAAGATGCCATAACTGAGTAGAATCTGAAATACTAGAATCAGTAGAAACTACCGACTCTTCTAAGACTGTCTCTCCATGAAGCACATAAATATCATTAACTCGCACCCCTTTCATCACTACCAAAGAACCCTTCGCCACTCTCAAATTCTCTCCATCTATTATTATCCTCATACCAAGTCTACTCAAAGCTCCAACTGATAACAAACTTCTACGCAGCATCGGAACATGTCTAACATCCGTGATAGTCCTAACAACACCATCATGCATGCTAAACCTCACACTTCCAACGCCCACAACATGACAAGATGTGTCATTTCCCATATGAACTGCTCCGCCATCAATTTTCTTGTAACTGGCAAAACAGCTCATATCTGGCGTCCTATGACAAGAGGCTCCAAAATCAATCACCCAACTTGTATGCTCTAAAGGTGAAATACTGGCTGAAAGTAATGATGTATTACTATCACTTCTATCCGCATCTGATCTAGCTGCTGGCAAAACTGAAGCTTTCTCCTTCTTCTCTCTCTTCTTTCTAAGAGCTGGACAATCCCATATGAAATGTCCCTTCTTCTTACAATAATGGCAAGCACCTCTTCTAGGACCCATGAAATGAGACCTACGCATATCTCTACCTCCAAGGTGCTTTTGGCTTTTATCTCTTCCTTTAGATGAACGAAGTTGTTGCTGAAGAACACCGTCATTAGTCTTCACCTTCCATGTCCCAAAAACTCCTTTTCTAACAAACTTGGTGATGCCATAATTTTTCATACCACTACTGAAAGAATTTGTCATTGATAACTAATCTAGAACAAGACAGCTAGCTCTGATACCAAACTGTTGTGCGGAAGTTCAATTGATTCGCACAAACTCCAAAAACGCATCGGAATGCTAATGCGCGGAAACAATCAAAAGAAGGATCTAGCTTGTCGATTAATTACCAACAACAAATTCAATGAAAAATAATCACCAAACAACAACAAAAAATACAGAAGAAAGGAGGACACGGAGATTTAACGTGGTTCGGCTAGATAGCCTACGTCCACGGACCCAACAACTATTCTTTATTTCACTGAAGAAAGAGAGTACAAAAGAGAGAGAGATTACAAAATTATGGGTAGCAAAGTGGAGAGACTAACCTATAATTACAAATTGAATAATCAATTTATCCAAAGACTTGTTTGCGCTCAAAACCCCTAATTGATTGACTGCAGAAATTAGGGTATACTGAAGAAGAGGATAATGGTGGATGCTTTCTCACACGCTCACACTCATATGAAGAAGAACTTCCTTCATTTAAATAGGCATGAAAATGAAGGATGCTTGGAGATGAAGAAAATTAACTTCCAGATTATGTGACAACCTTTCCAGATTACTTGATTTGATTCCAATGCACATAAATGACAAAAAATCTATGTTTCCATAAATTTCTATTGCTTAAATTAATCTCCATGTATAAACTTCTCTATCTTCATATAATAAATATGACTAATTGATTGATTAGCAATTAATTAGTTTCCATTCTCTAAAAGATACCACGCATATCTTTCCTCTTTATCATTTCATATACAGCCTAATTAATTGATTGACCGAATCAATTAATTATTTTCTTATCTTCTTTGGAAATATTTGAATCACATAAATTCAACACTCCACCTTGATTCAAATATAACAATCTCTCTGCATCACAACATCTCGACAAATTGTTGGGTCCACGTCAACAAGTTCAATGTGAACTAGTTTGGGCAATATTGCCCAAACAGAGCTTCCAAATCTTTCCCAAGCACAAGAAAGATAGTATGCACATCATCAAACATAATGCATACGAGAAAGTACCAAAATTCTTCAACAAATCCGATGTTGGAGACGAACATGTAGATACTAATCTTCGAGAGACCAATGGAGATTTAACAGCGCGCTTCACCTTCTCCATTCCAAATTGAGTGAGGACATACTCAATGTTATCTACTCCAATCTCCTCCACAAGAATTTTGCTAGACTTTCCTAAGTCAACATCAGCAGACTCACCAACAAGCTCCACAATATTCAAAGCATAAGATGAAGAATCATCGCTACAAATATGCTTACAAATAGGGCCAACTGAACCAAAAGGCCTTTCCAACAAGTGAGCTCCACCTAGAGTCTGAACCTCTGTAATCTTCTCATCAACCATGGTATCATCGGAAATACCAATATCTTTCTGAATATGGAAACAATCAGATGACTTCAAATGTGTTTGGCAATTTTCTGTCCTTCCAATGTCATCACTTGATAAGGGCTCCACCTTCAACAAAGAGCTCTCATCAAATATCGCATGTCTGCTAGTCACAATTCTCCGAGTTGTTTTACACCACAACCTATACCTCTTCACACCTTCTCTATAGCCTAACAAAATGTGCTTGCTTTCCCTAGGCTTCAACTTATCATGTCTCTCATCTTCTAAATAAGCTGAACAACCAAACACTTTAAGGAATGAATAATCAACATGTTCTCTTTTCCATATCTCTTCTGGGATCTTCATATCTATGGCAATAGAAGGTGTGCGGTTGATGAGAAATACTGCCATAGATATCGCTTCTGTCCAAAATCCCACTTCTAGACCAGCAGTCGTTCTCAAGCTCGTAGCTCTCTCCCACAATATCCGACACATGCTCTCCGCCACTCTGTAACAATGTGACTCAACAGAAATAGAAAAATCTCTAATTACATGCTCGGACTCACAATAGTTAGTGAATTCTTGTGACATAAATTCACTACTATTTCCAACTTTAAGAACCTTCAAACGCTTCCTCGACTGCTTCTCTACCAAGGTCTTCCACTTACAAAATTGGGCAAATATTTCATGTTTGGCCTTTAAGAAATAGACCCAAACCTTACGTGAGAAATCATCCATAAATAAGACGAAGTAACTGGCTCCACCAAAAGATGCAACTGGGGTGGGTCCTCGCACATAAGAATAAACATACTCTAGAAACTCTGTAGTTCTAGGTCTTCCAACATCAAATGTGACATGCTTCTTCTTTCCAAAAGAACAATCTCCACAAGAGCTAGACTTCGACTGACAAACACCATCAATCAACCCACGCTTCTTCAATACTTCAAGATTCTCCTCATCTACATGACCTAAACGAAGATGCCATAACTGAGTAGAATCTGAAATACTAGAATCAGTAGAAACTACCGAATCTTCTAAGACTGTCTCTCCATGAAGCACATAAATATCATTAACTCGCACCCCTTTCATCACTACCAAGGAACCCTTCGCCACTCTCAAATTCTCTCCATCTATTATTATCCTCATACCAAGTCTACTCAAAGCTCCAACTGATAACAAACTTCTACGCAGCATCGGAACATGTCTAACATCCGTGATAGTCCTAACAACACCATCATGCATCCTAAACCTCACACTTCCAACGCCCACAACATGACAAGATGTGTCATTACCCATATGAACTGCTCCGCCATCAATTTTCTTGTAACTGACAAAACAGCTCCTATCTGGCGTCATATGACAAGAGGCTCCAGAATCAATCACCCAACTTGTATGCTCTAAAGGTGAAATACTGGCTGAAAGTAATGATGTATTACTATCACTTATATCCACATCTGATCTAACTGCTGTCAAAACTGAAGCTTTCTCCTTCTTCTCTCTCTTCTTTCTAAGAGCTGGACAATCCAGTATGAAATGTCCCTTCTTCTTACAATAATAGCAAGCACCCCTTCTAGGACCCATGAAATGAGACCTACACATATCTCTACCTCTAAGGAGCTTTTGGCTTTTATCTCTTCCTTTAGATGAACGAAGTTGTTGCTGAAGAACACCATCATTAGTCTTCACCTTCCATGTCCCAAAAACTCCTTTTCTAACAAATTTGGTGATGCCATAATTTTTCATACCACTACTGAAAGAATTTTCCATTGACTAATCTAGAACAAAACAGCTAGCTCTGATACCAAACTGTTGTGCGGAAATTCAATTGATTCGCACAAACTCCAAAAACGCAGCGGAGTGCTAATGCGCGGGAACAATCAAAAGAAGGATCTAGCTTGTCGATTAATTACCAACCACAAATTCAATGAAAAGTAATCACCAAACAAAAAAATACAGAAGAAAGGAGAACACAGAGATTTAACGTGGTTCGGCTAGATTGCCTACGTCCACGGACCCAACAACTATTCTTTATTTCACTGAAGAAAGAGTACAAAAGATGAGAGAGATTACAAATTATAGGTAGCAAAGTGGAGAGACTAACCTATAATTACAAATTGAATAATCAATTTATCCAAAGACTTGTTTGCGCTCAAAACCCCTAATTGATTGACTGCAGAAATTAGGGTATACTGAAGAAGAGGATAATGGTGGATGCTTTCTCACACGCTCACACACATATGAAGAAGAACTTCCTTCATTTAAATAGGCATGAAAATGAAGGATGCTTGGAGATGAAGAAATTCCAGATTATGTGACAACATTTCCAAATTATTTGATTTGATTCCAATGCACATAAATGACAAAAAATTTATGTTTCCATAAATTTCTATTGCTTAAATTAATCTCCATGTATAACCTTCTCTATCTTCATATAATAAATCTGACTAATTGATTGATTAACAATTAATTAGTTTCCATTCTCTAAAAGATACCACGCATATCTTTCCTCTTTATCATTTCATATACAGCCTAATTAATTGATTGACTGAATCAATTAATTATTTTCTTACCTTCTTTGGAAACATTTGAATCACATAAATTCAACATTAGAATCTCCTCAATGCCTTGATGGTTTTGGGCAGTGGCCAGTCTCTAACTACCTGTACCTTGCTTTCATCAACTGCAATTCCTTGCATGGAAATAACATGCTCTAAGTATATAATTGATTCTTTGGAAAAGATACATCTGGATGGTTTGATAACCAAATGATGGTGCCGAAGGACCTGCAAAGTAAGCTTTAAACGCAATAATTGCTCAGACCATGTCTGACTATAAATTAAGATGTCATCAAAAAACACCAAAACAAACTATCTCAAATAGGGTTTAAATATTTGATTCATTAATACCTCGAAGGTGTAGGGTGCATTAGGGAGTCCAAAGGGCATGACCATAAATTCATAGTGCTCCTCACTTGTATTGAATGCAGTTTTGTGAATACGGTCCTCATTCATCCTAATTTGGTGATATCTTGATCTCAGTTCAAGTTTAGTAAAATATTTAGCTCCACATAGCTCATCAAATAAATCTTCAACTTGGGGTATTAGAAATTTTCCTTTGATTGTTTGGCTGTTGAGGCTTCTATAGTCAATGCATAATCTCTAACTTCTATTTTTTTTTCCTTACCAAAACTACTAGAGAAGAATAAGAGCTTGTACTAAGTCTTTTGATACCATCTTCTAGCATTTATTTGATGATCTTCTCTAACTCATTTTTGATGTGAAAAGAATGTCTGTAACGCCTAAGGTATACTCACTTTGAATCTTTAACCAATGGAATTTTATGATCACATAGTCTGGTAGGTGGTATGAAATTTTTAGAGTTCTAACTTCAGGGAATTGCTACAGGAGGGTTTGGACTTCTAGTGGTATGTGTTCATTATTAAAGGAAGGTCATTTGAAGTTTCTGGCTGCACATAATCATTGAGAATTAGAAATATTGTTTCTCCTTTTCAATTATACATCCACCAGCTTATATTCTTCATTACTTATCCCTTGCTTTACATAGGTTTTACCTTTATAATGAAACTTGACTTGCAGCTTGTCCAAGTTTAGGGTTACCTCCATTAATTCCTTCAACCATTGAGCTCCTAGTACAACCTGACGTCCTTTAAGTGGCAACAACAACAAGTCCACTGGCATAGTGAATCCTTGACATTTCAATAAAGCCTGTATACAAACTTTGATCCTTGCAATTTATCTCCATTGGCTACCACCACTTCATAGGTCATAGATTGATCAACCACAAATCCTATTTTACTAGCAAGAGAAGTGTTAATAAAACTGTGAGTTGATCCTGAGTGTATCAAGAATTGAATGGGTTTTCATTTAAGATTGCCTTCTAGCATAATTGTATTAGGGTAGAGACACTATATAGAGCATGTAATGAAATAGTGAAAGCCTCCTATAAATTACCAAATTCAAGATTATAAAGTGCTTCTTATTTCATTTCTTCTATTTCACCATCTACCCTTTCTTCATTCTCAGTTTCTTGGTCAGAAAGATTCATCACTCCTTCCACTATACGGATTTTTTTAGTCTTACACACATGCACACTGCACCATTTTTCATCATAGCCATAACATAAAATTTTCTTCCTTTTATCTATTATTTCCTCAAGGGTAAATCCCTTATTTCTGGCAAGTACATCTAGGGTATTTTTCTTGACAAGGTTTTGGTATATGGAGTTTCTTTGGGATTATTTTTAGCACAGGGAGTGGAATTGGAACGGTAGGTTAGTGTTTTGGTATTTTTCTTGGTACCATGGTATTTGTTCTCTAATATTTTTGCCAATTTCACGGCCTCCTAAAAACTGGTTGGTTCAAAAGCTTCAACATTAAACTTGATCTTCTGTTTAAGCCCATCCACGAACTTATCAAACACATAATCAAGATGTAAATGATTAAGAAGTACCTAATGATTCTCAAATTTGGTGAGCTAAGTTTGTGCTGTAGTAAGTTGTTTTTGGTTAGCAAAGGTTCCAAAGGGTTTCCTCAAATTTGGTGGTACAAACCCTACAATGATTTCTTCCTCGAAAATCTTCCACCGCATATAGTTTTTAACATTTCTTGATAACCACTTAAACCATTTTTGTGTATCTTGTTTGAGATGAAAGGAACATGTTTGTACCCATTCAATTTCAAGTGCTTGATGATATTTGAAAAGTAGCTCCACTTGCTTAATGTAACATCCCCTTACTTGGAGGCACAAAACTACCGGCTACAGATGGTGTAGTCATTCACAGTTCTTAATCTTCGGTGACCAAATATAACAGTGTTAGATACAGATCATAAAAATATGGAAAAAAAATTAAACATTCAAAAATACTTTCATATTCAAATCAAAATATTTTATTTTCATTAAATAATCCCAAATTACGTTAACCACATTCAGCAAAATATAGTTATTACAAATATGTCTAGAGCGACATATGAAGATGCCCTCTTGGTTAGAGTATATAATAAGCCTCATAAATCTGCCTTTACAAATAAACACAAAGTGGAAAAGAAAACACTAAATAACTATATGCCTCCTGCAATCTCCGCAAACTTTATTCGTCTAAGAAGAGAACCTAGAAACCTTAAATCTCAAACTACTCAAAATCAATTGAGTATGCGAGAGTTTAAAGGAAAAACAAATGCTTCGAGTCAGGCATAAAGCCTAGTATCAATAATGATCCATCATCTCAATTCTTTTTGAATATCTAGTGAGACTACACTGCTTAGCTGAATGAGTTTTCTCTTCACTAGTATCCAAAAACCTTTATAAAACCATATACTATGCTCCTGCATCCACAATGGTTAAAACATATATTTTCAAAATGTTATGATGATAGGCATACTTAAAAATATTCAAGATTTCTCGTTCCTGGTTTAATCTGACACCCTGCCATAATTATAATTTATAGGATCACTATTAACTTTTTTGGTTTCATGGGTTTACTAATCACGTTGTTATAATTAATAGACACTCTGTCTTATACATAGTTTTCATGGGATCACTAAGAACCTATAGGCTCCTACCGGTTAACTTAATTAATTCATGGGTCCTCCTAAACCTATTTGACTTTCCAATATCTAATTACCTTATCCCAGTTTTCATGGATTTACTAGGAACCTATGGATTTATCCAATAACTTACTCTACATCCTAGTTTTTGTAGTTTACCTAGGAACCTACTGATACATCCATTAACCACTTACTTATCCTAGTTTTCATGGGTTTACTAGGAACCAATTGATTGATGTCAATTCCTAATCCAAATATAGTTTTCATGGGTTCACTACAAACCAATTTTCCTCTGCCAACTACTCTTAATACATAGGTTTCATGGCTTTACTATGAACCTTTTGGTATGCAAACAAACTACCTTATCTTAGTTTTTAAGGAGTGTACTATGAACCTCTTGGTATGCACCAAAAACTACCTTATCATAGTTTTCATGGGTTTACTATGAAACTTTTGATATGCACAAAAACTACAAAGTTTAGGCATCCTATATTTTTGGGCACCCTAATTTCACTAGTACAAAAAGTGCATATTGCTTCGCCTCATTTGCATCGGTTGAAGTAAAAACTGATGCAAATAGAACTATTTGCATCGGTTCTATCTTAATAACTGATGCAATTGGTACGTGGAAAGCAATAGGTAATAAAAAAATCAAATTTGCATCAGTTCTCACCAACAACCGATGCAAATAATTTTAGTCGCATCAGTTTTAAAGTCAACCGATGCAACTACAAGTTGACGGCAATATGAAATTTAGGTGGGAAATAATGAAAAACTGGCTCCAAAGTTTAGTTTGGACAAATGTACTGCTTCCTCCTCAATAACCCACTCCCCAAAAAAAATAAAAAATACCGTGCCCTCCCCTTCTTTTCGTTTTCAAATTCGAACAAAAGAAGAAAAACGAAGCTTTTGAAAATTTTAATGGCGAAGATGGCAGCAAACTCAAAATCGATTTACAATAAGAAATCCACGGCCGAGCATCTCAAACAAATAAAAATCGAAATCAAAGCAGTTCGATAAAATTTCACTTCCCACCGATCTTCTTCACCCAATCCCCGAGCAGACTACCCCGTACCAAAATCTTTGTTCGTTTTAATTTTTCCGTACAGATCGGGACAGTTAATCATGTTGATGGATGGGTCTGCACAAGAGTGGAAAAAATGGAACATCATTTATCCAGTTACATAAATTCTAAAAAAAATGGTGGCTGATGGTCCGCAAATCAGTTTGGGAAAAGCTTGCGAGAATCCGACATGTAATGAAATCAAGGATTGTTGTAATTATCTTAAGATTGATTGCATAATTGAGGTATTTTAGCTCTTTATATCAATTTCGATTAATTTGAATTTGCGTCTCAGAAAACTGCGTTTGCGTAGCGTAAATGTATTTGCCAAATAAATGCACTTTACCATAGGGTATGTTCAGAAATTGCAGTATGAGAGCAATCGCAACCATATGCCAGGAGCAATTTCCCATTGCCATTCCCGATTCATTTTTAATAACATTTTCACGATTGATGATACGCTTATTGATATGTTTGATCAAGTGTTAGAAACATAAGACCCACTCTTTATCTAACATTGTAACTATAGGCTCCATCCTTTGCTGATTTGAGCAATTGAGTTGTCCATATCGTAATCCTAGAAAATTTATTTCTAATCAATTGCCGAAATACACCGCTTGTTCTTTGATCAGTTGTCAGTGACTGATAACAGAAATAAGTTATCAGTATCTCACATTGTAGTTGTGTGTTCCATATTGATTACTCAAGCAATAAATTAACAATCACATCAAATTGGTTGTTTCTTTTGCAATTGACTTGTTGGTGCATATGTCTTTATAGTTTATTGTATTTTTAAAAACTTTATTCAATGTATATGCTACAATTTATATGGGGTATACATATATTCAAAAACTCTTTATTTTGATGGTGAAATAATTATATAATAACAATGCCTTTGTTTTACACATTATTTGCAAGCATGGATGCTTTCCTTATATTTACTCTCTATAATTTTCTTTTATTTTTGCACACATGCAATTTCATATGGTTGTTAACTCAAACACATGCTAAATTTTTAAGGCATCTTTACAATCGAATAACTTTGGACAACCCCAAAATACAAACAAAGCATATCAGATATAGAATACAAATAATATTAACAAAGTAGCATTTAGATCAATATCAGAAACCATAACGTCATTTTTCAGTGCATCAATTTTCATATTAAAAATCAATATGATAAAGGACAATCATCTAAACTGATGAACACAATAAACTACTACAATATCCTATTTATTTTTGTAAAAAATAAGACTGTATTTGAATCTGAATTAGTAATGTTGATCTGTAAATATTTGTGCACCATCCTTATTATTGGCTTATTGATAGTTTTGAATGAAGAGTCCTACATTATGAATATAATGTGCCAGCTGAGTAAACCATGATTTTGCACCTATTTATTAGAGTTTTCATGTGTGTATCCAATAAGATTTTTGCTAGCCCACTTCTATTAATTATTAGTAAAGAAAAGAAGAAGGCATCAACAAATGATGTAAAAGTTTTGATAAAGCCTATTGGTCAAGTGGACTTTTCTAGTGTCATCTTAAAAGTGTAAGGTTTAAAAAATGGAACCACATTATCACCAGTTTTGTAGTACTATAGTAGGTAGCAGGATCCGCTGTGTCATTTAATTATTTTTTGAACATTTTATTGCCATAATTATGTGTGTGTTCTATTTAATTAAGGTAATTGCGGGTATATGTCTACAATATAATGTGCCAGCTGAGTAAACCATGATTTTGCACCAATTCTATCAGTATAATGGTTTGTTACAACAATGTCCATTTTATTATCATGTATTTTGGTTGAAAGTTTTCATTTCAAATTCTTGAATAGGTAGCTAGAAAAGAGTATTTTTTTAGCAAAGAAGAGATGGAACTACCTATCGTTTTGAACCTCGTCGCAACTGGATTAAAGGTATTCATGTTCTTGCTCAGTTGAATATTCTTTATTAACTTCAAGATATTTTTACGATTTATGTGCCTTTGATCCTGTTTACATGATTGATAATTAGTTGATGAATAACTAAACTACACATATCCTTTTCTATGATAATCATTTTTGATCTCTTTTGAATTTGTACTTGTGGTAGTTTAGTTTAATTTAATGAACTCTTCTGCTTGATAGAGTTGGACCACATGGAAGCTTGAGTTTTGTAGGATCTCAAAACACTTTTGAGTGTTTTTATTTTATTTTCAAGTATAAAATTATGAATGTGTAAATTAAACTGTATCTTAAAACCAGATTTGACTCATGATGATTGCTACATGGTTTGAGAAACTACTGTTATTGTTGCATTAGCTATGGTTTATCGGTATTAAGATACTTATACTTTAGTAGACGACTAATCATTCTGCTTTGTAATGTCTACGAATCTTAATTGTGTAGATGATTGATCGCTACTATAGGTAGTTGATTACCCTTGCTATGTAGTTTGTTTGCAGAAATAACTTACTGAATATGTCAGTTTTGAGGGGGTAGTTAACAATCTAACGTAACTTTTTATATTTCAGTAAGAAATTCATATTCATAACTTACTATAGATAGTTATTATTCCAGTTATGGGTCATGATGATAATCTGTTATTGTTTCAAGTCTCTTTGTTGATAGCAGATCGACTATTACGTATATAGTGTTATGCGGAATGATTTTAACTGCTATTATTGTAGTTTGTATTTTAAGACGGGTAATGAATTGAATTATGTGCATAATCCTTCAATCTCACAGATATCAACAGGAAGATTTTCAGTTTTTTCATTTTTTTCCTTAAACTATTCATTGTAAGTATGATTAAGGTACACATGTTTCCTAGAAAAGGGTTAAAACGTACACGTATTGGTATTCTTTTCCCAAATAATGAAGTATGCACTAGTATCGGTATTCTTTTCCTATATTGTCACAACCAAAGTATCGGCAGATTGTTTATCCAATTGTCATTAACCATGCCAGTATAGCCAATACCCTCAGCATTGTGTAAACACACTCTGCCTCATATGTTCCATTGCTGATGGTTCCAGTGTTGGTGATTTTTTACATTACATTTCTTGTCCTCATTTTATTTAATGGCATTTCATATGTATGCTCTTATTGCAATATTGCATTCAGTATGCAACATAGAGTTAAACAATATGCATTTTAATTAAGAGCATTATTCGAATACTATTTGACTATATTAATTTAGGTAGCTTTCAAGAAAGTGTTATTGTTTTGTTATTCTCGTATGAAATTTTCTTTCGTGTTCAGAGAGAAAAATATACCGCCGATGGCAGCACCAGCAGAATCGCCAACTTCATCAACATAATCAGTTTCTTCTTCAAAATCGCTAAGAACACACCCTTTCTAGTTGATCACTGTGTGAAGGCTGGGCCAGTATTTTATTGCATGAAGTTTATGTTCCTTGTGTGTTTTGAATGAATAATGCAGTGGCATTATTTATTATAATAGCCACATATAAATAATGTTTCAAATCTTAGATGGTACTATACTTTATCCACAGGACTTTAATTGGGAAACTACTCATAAATCCATTCTTTTATGCCCAGATGTGAGTTTTGGCAAGGAGTCCATTCCTGTCACTTGCGTGGTTGATGAAAATCTTAAAGATATGGTCAACAGTAGTTTTCTACCGTGGAATATTTTTAAATATACCACCAAACGGTTGGTTGAACCATGTCTTGGTCTTGATGTAGAGGTACACTTTTACACCTTTTGTGCATAAACTTGTGTGCTTCAAAAAATAAATATAAATAAATAATAAGATTAGTATTACATATAAAACAGTTCTATTGTTCAAAGCTTACCTTCTTATGTTATATTTTAATTTGTGATAGACTGTAAAACAAATAAGAAATATACTCTGTATTTTGTTGGTTACTGATAACGACATAGCATTTTTGACTTCCATGAATGTTACTTTGAACTTTTAGCCATCAAACTTACACCACGTGTTGATAGCAGTAAATAGAGAGGATGACCAGGTGTCAAAGTAAAACAAAATCCAATTCGGTATTGGGTTATAAAATTAAAGTCAACTGATTTTAGGAATCCACTATATTGAAAGCTAGGAGATATCACTTTGAAAACTAGTCTTTTTTCAAATCAATAACTATTTCAAATGGCCGTCTGACGGATTCGAACTGGTGGAAATAAATTAGTTTGTCTTACTTTAACACCATGCCTGTCACTTTCAGTTCAATCAGACTTATTTATTGAAGAGAGTTGAATAAATGTTTGTGTGATTTTCACCGCGTCAATGGATGTTTCAATTTCATTTCTACAGGACTCACAGTTAGGATGCACTTGTCCTGCAGTAAAATGCTCTCCTGAGAAATGTGATCATGTTTATTTATTTAGCAATGATTATGAAAATGCTGAAAATATCTATAACAAACCAATGCATGGAAGATTTCCATATGATGAGAAGGGTCCAATTATATTGCAGGTATTCCAATGCTTTATAATGAATATCTCTTATTTGTTATCATGCACAACTTTTTTGCATTTAATATTTGGAGCGGTTATTGTACCATCACTCAATGGTCAGGTAAGCTTTAGACTGATGATAATAGTATATTGGTTGCGTTGCAAGATTGTTAGTGGTGACTATCTACACTATGAACAAAATCATGTTGGGCTTTGTTTGATTTTTTTTAATTGCATTGTGGAGGTTCCTATATATTTTTTTAGTTGAAAGTTTAAAAAAGAAAAAGAAAAAAGAGGTGAAATGATGTGGTTGCTATCCAGATCATCAAAGTTAATAATTAAATAACTCATTTTTTGAGTTTGTATTCTGCAGGATCATTCTGGATATGCAGATTTCATCACGTAAGGAGTGACATAAGGATTGCAGTTGAATGGAGTGGTGGGTTACTGTGATAGGATGCAGTTGTTTAAGTGGTTTTCTGGTTGATGTTTGTAGCAGGGGCAATGTTGTAGGCAGTTTTGACTATGGCGATGGTAGGGTAGGTTGTTGATGGGATTGCAGGCAGTGAGGTTGTGGAGTGTCCAGAAAGATATGCAATGTTATGACTGTTGTTTTTATAAGCAATGACGTTGTGAGGTTGTGGAGTAATGGTTGTGATGTTGAAGAGAGTGATATGCAGGTAGCAGAAGTGAGTTTGATGTGGCAGTGGGGAATGTTGTAAAGTGAGGAAGCGACAATAGTGGATGAGTTTGTGGCAATGCAAGGTGGGGATCGGTGATGTTGTAGGAACAGTAATAAGTGTGCAGTTAAGTTTATATGCACAGTTGATATGCACAATTAATATGCACAGTTAAGTTTAGTTAGCAGAATTGTGGAAGTGGCAGTTTGGAAGTGGGCTGTGGGTAGTGTTGGAGACTGTGAGTTGAAAGTTTGTAAGAAATATAGTAGTAACTGGAAATGAAGCCGTAACTGGATGTGGCGGTGATATGGTAGTGGTTTGAAGCAATTTTTATGGTTGAGGATGGTATTGTATAGTATGATGAAGTGGTGAAGTAGTATAGTTGCTGTCAAAAGTGTGCACTATAGTGATGACAATTTTATGTAACAGGAAGGGGATTGTGTGAAGGTTTGTAACAGGGAGAGGCAGTTAAGATGCAGTTTGAAATGAAGTAGCAAGTAGAAGTTATGGAGTGTGGTTGGTTTAGGGATGACTAGTATGCACAGTTGTGAGGCAGATGGCACAGTTTGGTTGCAGAGAAGTGTGACTGAAAGTAGCTGTTGTATGTAGGGGTGCAGCAGGTTGAGTACATCAGCAGGTTACTATACACAGAAGTGTATGTTTTGAGGAGGAGCAGGGAGGTGTATGTTGATGTTGATGGTAGTATTTTTTGGGTTTGTACTCGGTAGGATCATTCAGCATATGCAGATTTCATCACGTAAGGAGTGACATAACGATACATTCTCTTCTCTGTATATATGTATTTTTGTGTGTCTACATATAACACGCTGCATTTATTGTTTACTACTGACTGTCTGATTATGTACTGTGGAATTTATTTATGTTTTTCATTCTTCTGTAGAATTATTAAATCTGATTATGTATTTGCCATCAAATTTAATTTTGAATGATAGTAATATTGCATGCAATAATTGTTTGTTATAATCAATAATATATATATAGTCTATTTGAGTACTGCAATAATGGTTTTGAGAATGTCTTTTTTGCATCAGGTATAAATAGCTGATGCAATAGAGGGATTAGTTTGCATCGGTTGTTATAGAAAACCGATGCAATAGAGGGATTGGTTGCATCGGTTTTCATTACAACCGATGCAACATAGGGGCTGTGTCCAAGTAACCAACCATGATATTTTGCATCAGTTGTTAGTAACAACCGATGAAAAAAGAACCTTTTTGCATCAGTTTCAAAACTGATGCAAAAATGTTAAGCCTGTTGCATCGGTTGCATATGCATCGGTTGTTGAACTGATGCAAAAGGGGGGTAAACAACCGATGCAAATGGCCTGTTTCGTAGTAGTGTTTCATTAATGCAATTCTACTCATTCAGGAGTTTAAGCAATCTATATTCACTATTGATTAATCTAGCTGGTTCTTCTACCCCTTTTCCCTAAAATACATTTATGGAACTATGAGAAAAAATGAACCAGACGACAGATATACTCGATTGTCTGAATGAATACCTATTATCGTCTATTTCCACGCCATCTCATTACATACCAGACCATAGATATGCACTGTCGTCCGATATGTACTAATACATCATAAGAAAAAAACCATACGTTCATAGATGTTATAGTATCATTTCTAAAATTTTCTATTATACAACATATAAATATCGACTGATATGAATATCCATTACACTTATGTTAGATTTGCAAAATGAAATAATGAATCACAATTTTATTTTAAAAAATATTTTATTTCAAATCAAATTCAGATACAATACAACTTTCACTATACTTACATTTTCAAATACAATATAACTTTCACTATTATTACATTTTTAAATATAATACAACTTTCACTATCACTTTCATCTATATAAGTTTTCTCCACACTCTCATATATAACATTTTTTTACCAGCACTCACTTACACTTGCTCGGGTTTATTTTTGAAATTGATCTTCATTTGCTTGCTCCAGCTTGTGTCCAGTCATCTCTTATACTTGTTAAAAAAACAACGCGGTAAAATGGAAAAGGAAACAAACCTAAATTGCAAAAATAAAGTTAAATTTGTGTATTAATATTGCCTCAGTTTATGGGTTTATTTTCTCTTCGTGTTTTGGACATGGCCGGACAAATATATACGTGCACGGACAACTTATGATATGCACAATGTATCACTATGAATATCACAAGGCCAAACATCGATTAAATCTTATGGACTAATGCAAAGGTCAAGCCCGAAGGCTCAACACAGTGCAAATGTGCACAAGGTCAAGCCCAAGCCTCATCGGGCTCAACTCAGGTGCACAAGAAAATGCACTCAAACCAAAAAATCAAACTAGAAATATACAAACTAGAAAATCAAACTAGAAAATCAAAATCAGATACACAATCGGGTATATACAGTGTCACAGCAATAGTTCTACTAATGAAGCAATTCAAAAGCAGCTCAAGTTAATTCAAAATATGGTACAAGTGTTTATATATAATAGTATGTACAAATATATAACGAGGACTTAAAAGTGTAGAAGTGTAGTTCAAAAAGCCATGTATAAGTGAAAACAAAGTACACTGCATATTTCATTTCAGTTCAAAATAGATTGCCAAACCATGAAGCATCAAAAGTATATGTGAGCAACACAGAAATACACATTTACACATGTTCAAAATACAAAAGATGCCAATATTTCACACATATATACATACATATGTATGTGTGTATACATGGAATTAATAAGCAAGAAGACTTCATATAGTAGTAACAAGCACACTCAGGTACCAAAATCAAAATGGTTCAGAAAAATAACTTCAACTATGCAAGAATTCAAGATAGTGCACATAAACAAGCTGAGACAAAACAACAAGTTCCATGGCACATAAAATGGTTCAGAAAAAATAAGTTCAACTCAAAATGGTTTCGAAATCAAAACGGTTCAGAAAATGCACATTGAGGTGCCAGTGCACATAGAAGCGGCTCACTTAGGTGTCAGCACACTCAAGGATGTATGCATTTATATATGTATACATAACTTCAATAATGGAATACACACACAAATATATATATATATATATATATATATATATACACGTACATATGGATGTAAGCATATATATATGTGCAAGGAAAGGATGTGTGTGTGTTAAACAAAACGAGGCAATGCAATCAGTTCAAGTGCAAGAAGCAATCTGACTTGGAGTTAATCAGTTCAAGAAGCAATCAGTTTAAGCATTTTCAAAACACATATATAAACTGGTTTAAGAAATCAGTTTAAGAAAGCCAAACTACATGTACCATATTATGCATATTCAAAACAGTTTAAGCACGTATATACAAGTTTAAACATACAAGTATATACAAGTTGATACAAGTATATACAGACAACTCACAAACCAGTTCACATATATAAGTATGTACAAGTATATATATACAAGTGTACACAAGTCAAAACAGTTCATATACATAAACCAGTTCATATACATAAACCAGTTCATATATTCAAGTGTATACAAGTCATAACAGTTTAAGCATGTGCATGCAAATATATATACAAGTGCACACATATATAAACCACAACAGGAATTGTCCAAACAGAACAAGTGCACACGTATATACATACATATGTATGTGTGTATATACATGGAAGTTCTATGTAATGAATTGATATAGTGAAATGCATGAAATCTCAAAATAGTTTAACCACAGTGCGCATGTATATACATACATATAGAACCATAAGCACATATTCACACAACTAAGCATGGTGCAAACATATATGTATATACATGTATACATAACTAGAAACACGCAAGAGACACTTCAAGCATCAACTAGTTCAACAACAACTAGCACTAATGCAACGGGTTAGCATCAACTAGTTAAACTGTGATGATTTAATACATTAAGTGCAAATTCCTTTTCAATCAAAAATTTGCAAGCCTCAAGGGACAAGCAAACCAAAAGCAAGCTTTAGAGCACAAGTAATATAAATATGCACATATGTATGCACATGTATATGTGTACAGAAATGTACCTTTAAAGATGCACACATGAAGCATCTATAATGGTACATACATGACATAATGTAGATAAATAGGAGATACAAATTAGCATTGAAAGGAAGAAATCACCAAAATCAAGCAAGGCATCAAAAGGAAGAAATCACCAAAATCGGGCAAGGTATCAAAAGGCAAGGCAAGTCAAGGCATAAAAAGGAAGAAATCAATTCATGCTATATCAAGAACCATTTATAAATTAGCATACGAAAGAATCATCGACCAAGATCAAGCAACAAGGTGCAAGCTCCACAAAATCAGAAAGTAAATTGCAAGCAAAACCAGGTGCAAGCTCAAGCAAACATCTTGATGGATACATAAATAGGTAGCATATAAATATGCAGATGTAGTAATTGAGAGCAAGGGCCCAAAAAGCAAATGCACACAGAACAGGTTCATGAACATAAGCATTTCAGCAAAGAAATTAGGAACTTCGAAATTGAAATCACAGGAAATAAATTAAAAAATGAATTTGTTAAAAATCAAAAAATTAAGGCCAAAGTCAGTAAAATCAATGTCCAAATTATCTTCGAAATAGATTTAGGAATTTCAAAATGAAACTATAGGGATTCAAAGCCTATAAGTTAACCCATATCATCATCGGCAAATTTTAATCTAGTTCGAGCATAAAATTTAAAGGGGAAAAATTTCTAAACATACCAAGTTGATAGCAATCAATTCGACAAGGAAATCAACCATGCAGTAATCACGGCTAATCGAAGTATGCGAGCATCTGAGAAGGAGTATCATTCGCACTTAAAATTCCAAGTGGCGGTTTTCCATGTAGAAATTCTATATCAAAACGAATAGGGAACAGAACCATCAATTTATTTAGAGTGAGAGAAAAGGGAAGAGGGAACGTGGTCGATTTTGTTCTTCCAATTTGGTTTTGAGAGTGAGATTATAGGGTATTGTTGATTTAGTTTTGAGAGGGAGAAAAGAGGGAATGTAAAAAATTGAGAGGGAAATAACTTAAGGATGCGACCATCAAAATTTCAGAGGGAAAATCCACCGAAATATTTTGAGGTAAAATATAGAGCCAATTTTTTGTTGACAACTTCAATCAGGCAACAGATATATTAAAGGGAAAATATGCGGCCACCAAAATATTTAGAGGGAAAATGTGGAGCCAAAACTATTTTTTTAATAACTTCAATCAAACGACACATAAGATGTTGTTTGAATGACAAGCACGAACATTAAGATTTCAGGAGCTATTCAAACAATAAAGTATATTTTCCATATGTTGTGTGAAATAGTGGAAAATGTTGGGACAATAGCAAATCAACCTTATGTTGTGTGATCGCCGTTGTCTGATTCACTTTGTGACATAATGTGGGTAATCATGTGAATATATTCATATATAAAGAAGCATAACAACAATTTAACAATACCACTCCTATGGGTTTAAAGTCCTTAAAATATATACATCATAACATAGTTAATACCTGTGATGACCCACCTTTCTATTCATAGAAAGGCATATCATCAAAAAGAAAAGAAAGGGATAGAAATAGAAAAGATTAGAGAGAAAGAATAACAACATCAGAATCTCAATGCGGAATGGAACAAAATATAATACATCACATAACTGTTACATAGTTTACATATATCAGAGTTACACATTATCATACACATGACAGTCATATGTGCATCTGTCACTACATACATCCCAAAATACAGCATACATCAACTAACACAGCGGAACTAGATAGATATATACATACGTCTGGAACTCCTACTCCAAGCTCCTCCAGAAACAAAAATCCAAAACCTATCACATGGCTACTTATAAAAATTTGAGTACCCAAAAGTTTATGAAAAACAAAAACAAACTCCGGGTCAGACATGGGTCTGGTATGAGTAAATGGTTTAAAGTGGCTTAACTTTGTAAAACATTTGAAAATAAAGGTATCACGTAAGACTTCCCACACATAAATACGTGTAAGTTTTTCCCTTACGCTAACTAAAACATTTTATAGGAAATCCAGCGATA
The DNA here is from genome assembly GCA_030765085.1 of Allium cepa. NCBI lineage: Eukaryota > Viridiplantae > Streptophyta > Magnoliopsida > Asparagales > Amaryllidaceae > Allium > Allium cepa. The sequence goes on along the minus strand of CM060939.1, from coordinate 644,358,374 downwards.
TTATAATAGTGGCAAGGGTTTTCAAGTAAAATACAGAAATAGCTGAAATGCTTACATCTCACATTCCAACATAGTTGGGCACAATCAAAACGTACGGATCTTATTGGAAATTGGATTCCATACAATGGCAGGGCTACTGGGGTACCACCCGTCACAGTACAAGGCCTAGATCACCGTAACAAGGATCACTCCCGACCCCCTACAACATAAGGCCGGAACCATTCCTTACTGAACAGTCCTGAACAAGACAGCCTCGCGGTTGTAGCTAGCAACCGCCCACACAGCCGAAATAAAAAGGGACATCTAGACAGGGGTTTATCTCGTCCTGCTTGGGTGCTACCCGCCTAACCTTGCTGCACATCCCCTGTTTTAGGCATTCCCGGTTGATGAGGCTTGAGGCTACGATTATCTTAATAGAACATATCTCCTAGAATGCTCATCGTCCACCTGACGATGTTCTGGAAGCATTCAATCCATACAAGTTCGTTCCGGGTTCGAACGAAACAAAGACATTATCTTGTTACACTCATTTTGGAATCACCCTCAGAGTCAACAACAATAACCCTTGCATTCTGAAACACCATCTCGATCTTCACTTGGAAATTCACGACCTAACATTTAATTTGGATCGATGTGGTTTTTGGATAATCATAATTAGCACCCGATCATGGTCTCATCGAAATCCAAACGCGATTTCAAAGGTCAAGTGTTTTAATAGTTTTAAACAGTTAAATTCAACAATTTGAATTCACATAGCATTTAGAACAGATAAGTCATACACAATCATCATAGATATATCAAGGCATATCATAGAACACCACAGAATATCACCAAATAAATATCACAAATCAGATATCCTACTTATACAACATTCATAAGTAAACATCTTTAATTATTATTGTAATTAATTTAATTTAAATCAATTACTTGAGAGTTAACCACTTAATCCTATTTAATTAATCATTAATTAATTAACTATTCCATTTCAAATCGTTTAATTAATTAATCATTTCTTAATCAATTTATTAAATCTTAATTACTTAATTAATTACCCCTTAATTATTAATTTATAACCTAATTATTAATTAATAAAACTTAATTACCCATTTATTAACCACTAATTACTTAATTAATCAATTATTAATTCTTAATTATATTACTTAATTAGTTAACTACTAATCGTACATTAATTAACTTTAAGTAGTTAACTACAAATTTATTTATTACTCAATGATCAGTAAACAATCTCTAATTACAATTATAATTTAATTATGCTTAATTGCTTTCCAAAATAATTAATTAATATTAATTATTCATCTTAATTAACATTTAAAAGACTTCTTTAAATTTTGAAAATCAATTTATTACTAACTACAATTTTAATGTTAATTAAATTTATACTTAACTTAAAGTAATTACTTAATTAAAATAAAAATTAAGAGTTAAAAACATTGTTAAGCATTAACTAAAATAATTAAACTTGTATTAAAGTCTTAACTCAAATTGTTAAACACTTATTAAGTTTACAATGCTTCAAACCTGTTGAAACACAATTTGCTTAACTTCATTTCTTTTTTTATAATGCCGCAGTTCTGAAATAAAAACCACCCGAGTACTCTTCCTGTTAACCTCGAGTAATACTTTGAGTTTCTCACCCATTCCCTCGAGACACTCTCTCTTCCTCACTCACTCCATCTTCTTCTTCTTTTTTAGTAAGTTTAAGTTAAGTTCAAACTTAAGTTATAGTACCAGTAAATCATGATCATGCACTCGATTATCACCTGAAGCGATCACCTCATTCGCTCGAGCTACGACTCGAGATGCTCATCCATCAACAACGCTGACACCGAAACCATGCTGTACACGTGCACGACGACGCGCCTTAGCTCCGACGAACTCCATCAGCTCAGGCAAGTCACAAAACTCTCAAATACTCGAAAACCAAACACGATTCTCCTCCAAACATTTCAAAATGAAATTTAGGCATTTCGCTCGAAAAACTGTAACACAACCCACTAACTTAAACTCCTCGCCACCGTCGCACAGACCAACGGAGATGCTCTACTTCCATCCACACCACGCCAATACTCTAAGCAACCATCCTCCAGAGTCTCGTGAAACTCGATCACGTACAGTAAACGAACATGCCTCGTTATAGACATGTCCAGAAACTCGAACAAAAACCCTAATTCGACCTCGTTTCTTTAATTCATGCAATGGAAAAAAATTTCTGATAATTTTCTCGAAATCAGTGATGTTTATACTTGCTTCAAACCAAATTTCAACATTTTAAATTGATTCGATTGTCTGAAAATGGGAAAAATGCATATTTTGTTTGAATACAAATTGCTGTTGGAATACTAATATAAAAATCTTCATTTTTGTTTTAAAAATCATAATTTGCAGTAAGAATTCAAGTTATGAACTTGAATTAACTTTTTTACAACAATCAAATTATTACTTGATTACTTGTAAAACAATATTACAGAAGTATTATTCCTCTAACATTCTTTAAATAGCTTTTAAAAATTCTGATTTAAGTTTAAACATCTTGTTTTGTTGAAAAATTAAAGCTTAACAATGATTAGAGAAAATAAATTTGAGTTTTGAAAAAAATATCCACCCTGTAACAAATAAACAGAGAAGTATAGAGCAACATAGAATTTTATACAAAACCAAAGCATATACAACCATATTATCAATGAATCTCCTGAACTGTTTTTAATTAAACTAAAAACTTTAAAATAGATGTTTACTCACTTGCAAGGGTTGCTGAACAGAGAACACTCTGATGTTATGAAAACTTGTAGTTGGAAACTTCCTTTGAATCTGTTTTTGTAAACTGCAGTTTAAATCTGCTCTTAAATTTCTATCTGTTTTTGTTTGAATGATTTTGAGCTTTGAAAAAAAATTGAAGATGCTTATTTCTTATTCTCAGGTATTGCTTAGGTTTTGAACGAACTGGAACAGCAAGATGCATACATATATATAGAAAAAAATAGATTGTACAAGGGAATGTTTTATCTGGTTAAGTGCTTTCCTTTTTTTGGTTCGATCAGATTTCTGTTTCTTCCTTTGAATAAATCAGGATTTTCTGAAATGAAAAGATTTGTAAAAAAAATTGAAATGACAAAATTTTGGCTTGAGATGATGGCATTTAATGCAGTGGTTTCCCTATTTGTTTACATACTTATTATATTTTTGTTGTATATAGATGTTTTGTTTTTATTAACTTCTAGCTTTCACAATTCATATACATATGTTTGTGTCAGGTTTTATTTTATACATTTGTTCTTACAAAATTTCAGCTTTTGTTGCAAGCATACCCTACCTACTTAATTCTTGTTTTCATTTTTATTTCTATTTGTATTTGAACTATCAATATTTAAATTATATTCACAAGTTTTACTTACATTTGTACTTATATTTTATATTGATAGAATTTGATTTTATTTTAAACATTTTTAAGAGATTTAATTTTAATTTTCCAAATCAAATTTTCCTTTTCAAAATAAAAATGTATATAAACAAATGGCAAATATTTCCAAAAGATTTATTCATTTTAAAATGATAAGTTTATATTTTATTTAATTGGATTAAATATTTATTAAAATAAAATTGCCAAAATCCCGGGTCGTTACATTCCTCCTCCCTTAAAAGTATTTCGTCCGCGAAATTTAAAACAAAAGATAATTCAAAAGTTCTTATACCAACCATTCAAACATACATATCATTCACACATTAACAAACAACCAAACAGTCTATCTTAACAAACATCACTGGCTATCTGGACACAAATCCGGACAAGCTTTCCTAAAACTATCCAAAGTTTCCCTGGTGCAATCTCTGGGATCCTCGCTCCACTGCACTTTGACGAGCTTCACTACCTTGCTCCTGAGTTGCCTCTCATCTTGATCAACAATCCAGACTGGATTACTGACCACAGTCAAATTCGGCTCGACCTTCAAATCTTCAAGGACTACTGGTTCCACAACTAATGATGGATCATGAAAATTTCCATAGATGGGATACATGAAATACATTATGAATTCCAGAAATCCGTTCTGGCAATTCAATTCTGTAAGCTACCACACCAATCCTTTCTGAAATCCGAAAGGGTCCAATATATCTCGGGGCAAGTTTTCCCATCTTTCCGAATCTAATAGCTCCTTTAATCGGGGAAACTTTGACAAAAACTAAATCACCAATCTCGAATTCCAATTTCTCCTTCTCTTATCTGCGTACTTCTTCTGACGGTCCAAAGCAGCTCTTATCCTTTTCTTGATAAGCTCTACTTTAGCAGAAGCTTCACGAATCAAATCTGGTCCAAACACAAGACGATCTTTCGACTCTATCCAACAGGATGTGGATCTACACCGTCTTCCATATAGAGCTTCATAAGGAGCCGTCTTAATACTCGCTTGGTAACTGTTATTATATGAGAATTCTACCAAATGAAGATGGTCTTCCCACGATTCACCAAAATCCAAAACACAAGCTCTAAGCATATCTTCTAGAATTCGATTCAGCCTCTCCGTCTGTCCATTTGTCTGAGGATGATAGGCTGTACTTAATCTCAAACTCGTTCCCATAGCTGATTATAGAGCCTTCCAGAATTTGCTGGTTAAGATAGGATCACGATCACTTACTATGCTAACAGGAACAACATGCAATTTAACTATCTCCCTCAAGAAAATCTTTGCTAGAGAAACTGCAGTACGAGTTGCCTTAACCGGTATAAAATGGGCACTCTTAGTTAACTGATCCACAATAACCCATATTCCTTCATATCCTTTCTTGGTTTTAGGCAAACCGTCGATGAAATCCATCGAAATCATCTCTCATTTCCATTCTGGGACTTCCAAAGTCTGCAACAAACCGGCTTACTTCTGCTGATTTCCTTTAACTTGCTGATAGATAGCACAACTATTAACGAAAGCAGCTACATCCCTCTTCATGCTCGGCCACCAGAAAACTCTTCTCATATCTTTATACATTTTAGAGATTCCTGGGTAAAAATTTAGCCTGGAGCGATGACACTCAGCTAAGACTCCATGCCTCAATCCATCTGTATTAGGCACACACAAACGACCATTAATCCTCAAAACACCTTGATCGTCCACCTCGAAATCCGAATATCGACCATCCTTGGTTCCAAGAATCAGTTCCTCAAAAGATCTATCGTCCATTTGCTTACTTATGTTTCTTTCCTGGAGAGATGGAACAATTTCCAAAAGAGGCAAAACAACATTCCTGTTAAGAGCATTAGCTACAACGTTCGCCTTTCCCGGAGTATATAGAATATCCAAATCATATGATGCCAGAAACTCGACCCAACGCTGCTGCCTCAGATTAAGATCCTTTGATAGAAAAGATATTTCAACGGTTTGTGATCCGTGAATAACTCAAACATCTCTCCCAAGGGATAGTGTCTCCAAATCTTCAAAGCAAAAATAATGGCTAACAACTCAAGATCGTGAGTAGCGTAGTTCCTTTCATGTGGCTTTAATTGCCGACTCGCATACGCAATTACTCTTCCATTCTGCATCAAAACTGCACCCAGTCCAACTATACATGCATCTGTATAAACTTCAAATTTGCTTTTCCCATCCGGAATAGCTAGCACTGGTGCACTGGTTAGCCTTGTCTTCAATTCTTGGAAAGCTTCTTCACACTGGGGTGTCCATTTGAACTTAGCTCCTTTCCTTGTCAACTTAGTCAGATGCGAAGAAATCTTGGAATAATCCTTGATAAACTTCCTGTAGTAGCCAGCCAATCCCAGAAAACCGTGAACTTCAGTCGGTGTCTTTAGTTGCTTCCATTCCAGAATAGTCTCAACCTTCGTAGGATCTATAGAGATACCTTCACCAGAAACATTGTTCGCCAAAAATTTGACTTTCGATTTCTAGAAATGGCACTTAGAGAATTTCACCTTCAAAACATGCCTCCTCAGTGTCTCCAACACTATTCTCAAACGCTTCTTGTGCTCTTCTTCAGATTCAGAATAGACCAGAATAACATCGATGAACACCATAAAAAACTTATTCAATACATCCCCAAAGACTCGATTCATCAGATCAACAAAGTAAGCAGGAGCGTTAGTTAACCCGAAAGGCATAGCCAACCATTCATAGAAACAATTTGGTGCCCTATATGCAGTCAAAGGGATACTGTCCTCAGCTACCCTCAACTGATGGAAACCTGAAGCTAAATCTAGTTGAGAAAAGGTAGAAGCTCCATTCAACTGGTCAAAAAGATCATCAATATGAGGAAAAGGATATTTATTTCAAATGGTCACTTTGTTCAATTCTCTATAATCAACACAGAACCTTAGTGATCCATCCGATTTAGTGACAAACACCGTAGCAGAACCCCAACAAGAAAAACTGGGCCTAATCAACCCCTTCTCCAAAAGATCCTGAGTCTGCTTAACTAACTCCTCTCTCTCTCTCTAGGAGCCATCCTCCTACTAGTCTGAATCACCGGCACTGCTCTTGGAATCAGATCAATGCGAAACTCTATCTCTCGATGTGGAGGCAAACACTTGACTTCCTCGAATACATCAGGGAAATCTTGAACCACATCGATATCTTCAACCATCTCTTGAGAAGTCTCAACTCCATGTAAAAGAATACTCAAGTGAATTCCAGAATCATCACACGTCACTCTGGCAATCCTACCCAAATCGGTTTCCAACGAAATTGTCCTCTCATCATAATTTAGAACAGCCTTATACTTATCGAGCCAATCCAGTCCCAATATAAGGTCAAATCCCTTAAAATTCATAACAAAAGGATCACAAGAAAAACTATAGAACAGATAGGAAATCCTTAAGTCCTTACAGATCATATCTAATCTGGTTACTCCTCCTATAGGATTAGATACAAAGATGGGGTAGTCTACAGTACTAGGGTTAAGAAAGAACTTCTCTACAGATTCCAGAGAAATAAAACTCAAAGAAGCACCCGAATCAAACAAACTTTAATATACTTGCCATTTAAAAGTAATGTAGCTTCCAATACTCCCTTGCCTTTAGACGAAGTAGACGGTGCACCTTCCAAAGAAAATACCTTATTCTGTAGAGCTTTATGAAGAAGCGGGCAATCCTTGATCATATGACCTGGTTGATGACAATTGAAGCATAGAGATCTCTGAACCAAAGCTGAACCCGGTCCACTTTAATGCAACTATTGCTGCTGTTTCTGAAATCCTTTCCTGGGACACTTATTCGCCAAGCGACCTTCTTGTTGACATTTATACCATTTGCGAGGTCCATTGTTGCTTCCAGCCTTCTTCTTGTTTGGTTTCCTCCAAATGATATTGAACTTCCTCTTATTCGGATTAGCAGAATTCCCTCCCGATGCTGCTATTGGTGCCAGTGATCGCTTGTTCATCAAATCCTCATATCTCAGTGCCATATCAATTAACTCAACAAAAGATCCTTTCAAATGCGCCGTCATCTTTTCATGAAATTTCGGCCTCAAACCTTGCATAAACATTTCGTTCTTTTTGAGTGAAGTATCATTGAGTCCTAGCCGTAGCAAGAAAGTTCATTAAATTTGGTCTCATACTCCGCTATAGGCATGCTTCCCTGCTTCAAATTCAGAAAATCCTGATACAGACGAGTTTTCCCTGCTGTTGACATGAATTTCTCCTCAAACAACTCCTTAAATCTTTCCCAAGAAATGTCTTCCTCGGAAATTTTTGCTACCATTGCATCCCACCAGGCTGCTGCGCCTCCCTGCAATTGCCATGAAGCCTTTTCCCTCTTCCGCTCATTAGACAACTTCATACTCTTAAAGATGCGCTCACAAGATCGTAGCCAAGCTTGGACCTCAATTATAGTCTCTGACCCTTTAAATGGTTTTCCTCCAAGATTGATGAAGTCCTTGCATAAAGCAGTAAAACTAACCTGAGGCGGTACTAGATCTACATCCTCACTGACAGTTTGACTTCGTCCATTATCAGTCGAGGTGCTGCCCCTACCTCTGCCTCTTCTTCCAGAACTCATGTTGACCACCTGGACAGGTAACTCAACAAATTTAGATAGGTATATAATTATATGAAAGTACAAATACGCACTCTTAAGATAGATATTATTCTAGAGCCTAGGAATTATCTCAACTTATGCTCTGATACCAACTATGACGACCCGCCTTTCTATTCACAGAAAGACGTATCATCAATAAGAAAAGAAAGGGATAGAAATAGAAAAGAATAGGAAGAAAGAATAACAATATCAGAATCTCACAGCGGAATGGAACAAAATATAATACATCACATAACTGTTACATAGTTTACTTATGCCAGAGTTACACATTATCATACACATGACAGTCATATGTACATCTGTCACGACATACATCCCAAAATACAACATACATCAACTAACATAGCAGAACTAGATAGATATATACCTACGTCTGGTACTCCTGCTCCAAGCTTCTCCAGAAACCAAAATCCAAAACCTATCACTTGGCCACTCATAAAAATTTGAGTACCCAAGAGTTTATGTAACACAAAAATAAACTCTGGGTCAGACATGGGTCTAGTATGGGTAAACGGTTTAAAGTGGCTCAACTTTGTAAAACATTTGAAAATAAAGGTATCACGTAAGACTTCCCACACATAAATACAGGTAAGCTTTCCCTTACTCTAAATTTTTTTTTATATAGGAAATCCAGTGATATTATAATAGTGTATACGGTTTTCAGGTAAAATACAGAAATAGCTGAAATGCTTACATCTCACATTCCAACATAGTTAGGCACAATCAAAATGTACGGCTCTTATTGGAAATTGGATTCCATACAATGGCAGGGCTAAGGGGGTACCGCCCGTCACAGTACGGGGCCTAGATCACCGTACCGAGGATCATTACCGACCCCCTACAACACAAGGCCGGAACCATTCCTTACTGAACAGTTCCGAACAAGATAACCCCACGGTTGTAGCTAGCAACCGCCCACACAGCCGAAATAAAAAGGGACATTTAGATAGGGGTATGTCTCGTCCTACTTGGGTGCTACCCACCTAACCTTGCTGCACATCCCCTGTTTTAGCCATTCCCGGTTGGTGAGGCTTGAGGCTGCGATTACCTTAATAGAACATATCTCTTAGAATGCTCATCGTCCACCTGACGATGTTCTGAAAGCATTCAATCCATACAAGTTTATTCCGGGTTCGAAAGAAACGGAAGGCATTATCTCGTTACACTCATTTTGGAATCACCCTCAGAGTCAACGACAATAACCCTTGCATTCTGAAACACCATCTCAATCTTCACTTGGAAATTCACAACCTAGCATTTAATTTAGATCGATGTGGTTTTGGGATAATTATAATTGACACCTGATCCCGGTCTCATCGAAATCCAAACGCCATTTTAAAGGTCAAGTTGTTTAATAGATTTAAACAGTTAAGTTCAACACTTTGAATTCACATAGCATTTAGAACAGATAAGTCATACACAATCATCATAGATATATCAAGGCATATCATAGAACACCACAGAATATCACCAAATAAATATAACATATCAGATGTCCTACTTATAAAACATTCATAAGTAAACATCTTTAATTCTTATTGTAATTAATTTAATTTAAATCAATTACTTGAGAGTTAATCACTTAATCCTATTTAATTAATCATTATTTAATTAACTATTCCATTTCAAATCATTTAATTAATTAGTCATTTCTAATCAATTTATTAAATCTTAAATACTTAATTAATTACCCCTTAATTATTAATTTATAACCTAATTATTAATTAATAAAACTTAATTCCCATTTATTAACCACTAATTACTTAATTAATTAATTAATTATTAACTCTTAATTAAATTACTTAATTAGTTAACTACTAATCATACATTAATTAACTTTAAGTAGTTAATTACAAATTTATTTATTACTTAATCATCAAGTAACCAATCTCTAATTAAAATTATAATTTAATTATTCTTAATTGCTTTCCAAAATAAATAATTAATATTAATTATTCATCTTAATTAACATTTAAAAGCCATCTTTAAATTTTGAAAATCAATTTATTACTAACTACAACTTTAATATTAATTAAATTTATACTTAACTTAAAGTAATTACTTAATTAAAATAAAAATTAAGAGTTAAAAACATTGTAAGCATTAACTAAAATAATTAAACTTGTATTAAAGTCTTAACTCAAATTATTAAACACTTATTAAGTTTACAATGCTTAAAACCTGTTGAAACACAATTTTCTTAACTTTATTTCTTTTTTTTATAATACTGCAGTTCTGAAATAAAAACCACCCGAGTACTCTTCCTGTTCAACACGAGTAATACTTCGACTTTCTCACCCATTCCCCCGAGACACTCTCTCTTCCTCACACACTCCATCTTCTTCTTCTTTTTCAGTAAGTTTAAGTTAAGTTTAAACTTAAGTTATAGTATCAGCAAATCATGATCACGCACTCGATTATCAAGCGAAGCGATCACCTCATTTACTCGAGCTACGACTCGAGACGCTCATCCATCAATGACGCTGACACCGAAACCACGCCGTACACGTGCACGGCGACGCGCCTTAGCTCCGACGAACTCCATCACCTCAGGCAAGTCACAAAACTCTCAAATACTCGAAAACCAAACACGATTCGCCACCAAACATTTTAAAATGAAATTAAGGCATTTCACTCGAAAAACTGTAACACAACCCACTAACTAAAATACCTCGCCACCGCCGCATAGACCACCGTAGACGCTCTACTTCCATCCACACCAAGTCAACACTCTAAGCAACCATCCTCCAGAGTATCGTGTAACTCGATCACGTAGAGTAGACGAACACGCCTCGTTACAGACATGTCCAGAAACTCGAACAAAAACCCTAATTCGACCTCATTTATTTAATTCATGCAATGGAAAAAAATTCTGATAATTTTCTCGAAATCAATGATGTTTATACTTGCTTCAAACCAAATTTCAACATTTTAAATTGATTCGATTGTCTGAAAATGGGAAAAATTCAAACTTTGTTCAAATACAAATTGCTTTTGGAATACTAATCTAAAAATCTTCATTTTATTTGTAAAAATCATAATTGCAGTAAGAATTCAAGTTATGAACTTGAATTAACTTTTTTACAACAATCAAATTTATCAAATTATTACTTGATTACCTGTAAAACAATATTACAGAAGTATTATTCCTCTAACATTCTTTGAACAACTTTCAAAAATTCTGATTTAAGTTTAATCATCTTGTTTTGCTGAAAATTTAAAGCTTAACAATGATTAGAAGAAAATAAATTTGAGTTTTGAAAAAAATATTCACCCTGTAACAAATAAACAGAGAAGTATAGAGCAACATAGAATTTTATTCAAACCAAAGCATATACAACCATATTATTAATGAATCTCCTGAACTGTTTTTAATTAAACTTAAAACATTAAAATTGATGTTTACTCACTTGCAAAGGTTGCTAAACAGAGAACACTCTGATGATATGGAAATTTGTAGTTGGAAACAGCCTTTGAATCTGTTTTTGTAAACTGCAGTTTGAATCTGCTCATGAATACGTGTCTGTTTTTGTTTGAATGATTTTGAGCTTTGAAAAAAATTGAAGATGCTTATTTCTTATTCTCAGGTATTGCTTAGGTTTTGATCGAACTGGAACAGCAAGATGCATACACATATATAGGAAAAAATAGATTGTACAAGGGAAGGTGTTATCTGGTCAAGTGCTTTCTTTTTTTTGGTTTGATCAGATTTTTATTTCTTCCTTTGACTAAATCAAGATTTTCTGAAATGAAAAGATTTGTAAAAAAAAAGTTTGAAATGACAAAATTTCGGCTTGAGATGGTGGCATTTAATACACTGGTTTCCCTATTTGTTTACATACTTATTATATTTTTGTTGTATATAGATATTTTGTTTTTATTAACTTCTAGCTTTCACAATTCATATACATATGTTTGTGTCTGGTTTTATTTTTTTACATTTGTTCTTACAAAATTTCAGCTTATGTTGCAAGCATACCCTACCTACTTAATTCTTGTTTTCATTTTTATTTCTATTTGTATTTTAACTATCAATATTTAAATTATATTCATAAGTTTTACTTACATTTATACTTATATTTTATATTGATAGAATTTGATTTTATTTTAAACATTTTTAAGAGATTTATTTTTAATTTTCCAAATCAAATTTTCCATTTCAAAATACAAATGTATATAAACAAATGGCAAATATTTCCAAAAGAATTCTTCATTTTGAAATGATAAGTTTATATTTTATTTAATTGGATTAAATATTTATTAAACTAATATTGCCAAAATCCCGGGCGTTACAATACCTTTAACTTATGTTTTTATCAAGGCAATACTTCTTCAAAATTTCATACTTAAAACCATTACAAAGCTCCTTTATACAAGCCGTGGGATTTCCTCTAAAAATTATAGTATGGGTTCTCAAACCTTTTTAAAACCAAACCTTTCGACATTGTCGAAAGGTCTACAAAACAACCTTTTGAACCAGTGGATTAAACCTTTCGAAAACTTAATTGATTCAAGTTAAAACTTACGGAAGGTCTGCTTTTAAAACCTTTCGAATACAAAGGAAGCAACCTTTCATCCTTGACAGAAGGTCTGCTTCGAAAGCTTAAAATATTTCATTTAAAACAATAGACCTCCGCCTGTTAAAGCAACTCCTTCGAAAGCTTGGGTTATACCTCAATAATATTACGAGGGTAAATCATCTAAGTCGAAAGCCTTGAAACCTTTCGTAAGCATGGGAGAAGCGGCTGGTTTTTAAAATAAGTAAACCTTTCGACTAAGCCGAAAGCTTCTGCTTTTGACCCCTCTGAAGGGTTTTAACAAAATAAAGGCAGCAGTTCTTTTCAAAATCTACTTTAAACAACCCTTTGAAACCATACCTAAACCTAGCCTTCCGAATGTGTCGGAAGGTCTTATATAAAAAAAGCTTATAAAAACCAAACCTTTTGTCTCTATCGAAAGGTCTTTAAAACAACCTTTTGAAAACCAAACCTTTCGACTGTGTCGGAAGCTTCAAAATAGTAATAATAAGTGGCAGTAACCTTTCGACTTTATCAAAAGGTTTAAAACATTTCTTTAAACATTAGACCTGGTTGAATGCTCTAATTCAAAAGCAAAGCAGGTGAAAACTTTAGTTTATAAGCAAACATATCCCAACCTCTTTGGCTATCCACCTTTTGACTAAGAACCCATCGACTCTATCCAATTTATTACGTACTAAGATGCTCAATACCATATGCATTGGTTTGGCCTTGTCGAAAGCTATAACCTTTCGACTTAGTCTAGAGGTCTGGGTTGGAAGGTTTTATAGTATAGAGAGATGAAACATGGATAAAGTATGATTTCTTTGTTTTTAACATAAATAAGTTAACTTTTCAACTAACCTTCCTTGGTTTGTCAAATTTTCATTGGTTAATAATTTATTTTCAGAAAAATGCTGCCACTAATTTTTGAATTTAATAATAATTTTATTATAAAGTGACCCTTCTCCTTAATTAAATATATAAAATATTTAAGTCCCATACCTTAAATAATTATATATATATTCAACAAAACACTTAGGAAAAATCCCTGTAAATCTATTTTAATATGTTTTCCAACATATAAAAACTTCACACACAAATAATCATTATTTTTTTCGTAAATAATTTATAACCCAGTAAATTATTTTATTCACTAGAAAATTTGTATAAAATCCATATGCAATTGGAAATTTATGAGAATTGAAACCCATCTCAATCATGTTTTCTATAACATAAAATTTTCCTACGGCATTTAAAAATCATATCATCTCGGTTTTACCCTAAAACCTTGTATGTCCCTTATTAAACACCCTTGTTTAAATACATATAAATGATAATCAAGCAAATCATTATTCGACATATCATGAAAACAAATTTATCATTAAATCCGAAACTATGTAAAAATCAAAATAGAGGTGTAGAAATTAATATTCACCTTGCTTGTGATAAGAAGATTAGAGACCGATTTTCCTCTAGCTTGAATCCTAAGCTTTCCTTAAATTTTCTTCTACTCTTCTAGTGGCCGGCCTTGCTTCTCACGGTTGCAAATATTTTTGTTTTGAGATAAAATAAACGTGCAAAACCTAATGAGAACAGCATAAGTGTAGGGTGAATCGCCATTTACCCTAATTCCCTTAGTTTAATTTCTTAACCATTTATTTAAGTTCAATAGTTTTAATAAGCATGGCCCCTCTAGTTTATTAATCAACCTTAATCTCCTAATCTACATTATTCTATTTAATTTATTCCAATTAAATCTCCTGAATAATGTCACTAAAGTTAGGGGTGATTTATTCTATTTAAATTTCCTGAATAATGTCATTAAAGTTAGGGGTGTTACAGGTTTCCCTCCTTAAGGAATTTCGTCCTCGAAATTCAGTAAGGACTAACTAGCAGACATAGAAATCATCTGTAACATCCCCTAACAACCATACTAGCCTATTTGACTAGCTACCAATCGATATAAATCCAATATAAACATACCATCAAAGCAGATCAGGACAAGCCTTTCAAATTCTGTCCTCCGTCTCCCGAGTACAGTCTTTCTCTTGTCACTCCACTGAACCTTTACGAGCTTGATAGTCTTGGTCCTTAAGCTGTTCTCATCTCTCTCTACAACCCGAACTGGTTGTCTAACAAAAGTCAAATCGTGCTCTACTATCAAGTCCTCCAACTCTATACGAAGAATAGTAGCATCTGAACCACGAACATACTTACAAATATGAGACACATGAAATACATTATGGACTTCTGCCAAACTGCTTGGTAACTCTACTCTATACACGAGCTTTCCAATTCTTTCTATAATCTGAAATGGATCAATATACCTCGGGGCCAACTTTCTTGATTTTCCAAATCATACTATACCCTTCTTCGGTAATACTTTAATGAAAACTTTATCTCCAACTGAGAACTCTTGGTCTTTATGCCTCTTATCTGCGTAACTCTTCTGCCTGGATTAAGCTTCCTTCATCCGTGCTGGATTAACTTAATCTTCTCTGACGCCTCTCTAACCAAATCCAAACCTAAGACCAATATGTCTCCAATCTCTAACCAACACGCCGGCGGTTTGCATACAAAGCTTCAAAAGGCACCATTCCTATACTAGCCTGATAACTATTATTATAGGAAAACTCAATCAGATGCAGGTGACCTTCCAAAAATCCACCAAATTCTAACACACAAGGTCTCAATAAATCTTTGAGTACCTTATTGACTCTCTCTGTCTGCCTATCTGTTTATGGGTCATATGTTGTACTGATCTTGAGCTTGGTCCCTAATACTTCTTGTAGACTCCTCCAAAATTTGCTAGTGAATAATGCATCTCTGTCACTGACTATGCTATTAGGAATCTCATGAAGTCTAAATATGTTCTTCATGAACAACTTTTTAAACAGGTGCCATTCAAGTTGAATTTACCAAAATGAAATGGGCACCCTTGTTCAACTTGTCCAATATAACCCATATGCTTTCATTTAATTTGTTTGACCTTGGCAACCCGTCTATAAAATCCATAGATATTGAATCACATTTTCAAACTGGAATATCTAAAGGATGAAGTAACCCACTTGGCTTCTGATGTTCGGCTTTCACTTGTTGACAGTTAATGCACTGCCTAGCCCACAATCCAACATCCCTCTTCATACCTTCTCAATAAAAGCTCCTCTTCATGTCTTGGTATATCATGGTCCCTCCAAGATGAATCGTAAATTTCAATCGATGGCATTCTTCTTGAAATTCTTTCCTAAAGTTCTCTACATCTAGAACACATAATCGTTCCTTCTTCCTCAACCATTCTCTTTGGTTAAGATTAAAATATTTTTATTCATCAATCTCTGATCCTTCCTCAACCCTTCTAATCCTCTTTTCTAAAATTGGATCTTCTCTCTGCTTAAAAGTATCCTTTCGATCAGCACTGGTCAAACTTCTAAACATGCTAACATGGCAGTACCTTGACTAGAACAAGCAGTATATCTCAACTACACCCTACAATAAGCTAAAGCTTCTATGTCCTTCCATTCTGCCAGCATTGCTAACACCACATTTTGATGTTTTCTACCGAGAGCATCTGCTTCCTTATTTCCTCTCCTCGGAGTATACTTTATACCGAAATCATAAGCAGTCAAAAACTCCAGTCATCTCTACTGCCTCATATTCAACTCCTTCTGAGAGAATAAATACTTCAATAACTTATGATCGGTATATAACTCAAATCTCTCTCCCAATAGATAATTCCTCCAAATATTCAAGGCAAAAATCAATGCAGCTAACTCCAAGTTATGAGTAGGATACCTTAACTTATGCGTTCTAAGCTGCTTAGATGCGTAAACGATAACTTTGCCTTTTCGCATCAATACTGCTCCCAATCTAGTGCCACATGCATCAGTGTAGACTACTAACCCTTGATTACCATGTGGAACTACTAAGACTAGCGCATCGAACAACAAATGCTTTAACTTAAGGAATGCTTCCTTACATTTGTCAAACTAAACAAACCTCACGTCCTTCCTGGTCAACTTAGTCAAAGGCACAGCTATGCACGAGAAATCATTGATGAATCTTCAGTAATAGCCAGCAAGTCCAAGAAAAATTCTAATCTCGGTTACCATCTTTTGTCTTTTCCAATTATTGACAGCCACGATCTTAATTGGATCAACTGACAATTCTTCCCCCGAAACCATAGGACCAAGAAGCATAACTTCTCTCTTCCAGAAATGACACTTGGAAAACTTCGCCTCGGCTCATTTTATCTCAGCATCTCTAACGCTACTTTAAGATGAATCAGTTGCTCTCTTTCATCTTTAGAGTACACCAAAATGTCATCTATGAACATCAACACAAACCTATCCAAGTGCTCTCTGAAAACTCGGTTCATTAAATCAACGAAGAAAGCAGGCACATTTGTCAATCCGAGTGGCGTTATAACCACTCATATGAACCATACCTAGTTTGGAACGTAGTCAAAGGAATATTGTCCTCCACCGCTCTCAAATCATGGAACTCCGTCGCCAAATCCAATTAGGATCCAATTTGGAAAATGCTCTGGCTTCACTCAATTTATCAAATAGATCATCTATCCTCGAAAGAGGGTACCTATTCTTAATTGCCTTTCGTTCAACTTACGATAGTCGATGCACATTCTTAACGACCCATATGTTTTCTTCACAAACACTGCAACTGCTCCTCAAAGTGAACTGCTTAGTCTGATAAAATTTCTTCCCTCAAGATCCACTAAATGCACCTTTAATTCCTTCATCTCCGTCGGTGTCATCCTACTAGGTAGTCTATTAACAGGTTCAACTCCCAGTACAAGGTCTATCTGAAATTCAATAGCTTGTTTCGGGGGTAATCCAGTGACTAGCTCAAATACATTTGCAAACTCACTAACCACATGAATCTGACTAAGCTCTTCTTTAGCCTCTAAGGCACTCAACAAATCACAAACATTCTTACTGGAATTCTCCACTGAGATAATGATTCGTTTCTGACTATCAGGCGCCTTGATCCTGGCAAAATATTCTAGCCTCATACTTACCTAACCAATCCATACCTAAACCAAAATCTACGAAATTATAAACATACAAACTGCATGCAAACTTATGTCCTAACAAATCAAATTCTAATTGCTCACATCTCATCCCAAGAATTACATACCCTCCTACTAAATTTGCATCCCTCAAGGACATAACAACATATATGGGTTCTATACATAACCTATCAACCAAATATTGAGATATAAATGAATGTGATGCACCGGTATCAAAAAGTACCCTCATAGGTATACTCTGAATCAAAAACATACCTTCCATCATAGTCTTTCATTTTTCTGTTGCAGTGGGTTTAGAAGAAGATGGTGGTCCAATAGCAAACACCTTTCCTCTATCCGCCCTGACTGGCTCTGGACACAAGTTCTTATAATGCCCAACTTGGTCACAGTTGAAGCATTTCACATTCTTCTTCTCCGTAGGTTTCATTTCTTTACGAGTTCTTCACTCATGGGAATAATAGCCCTTCTTATCACACTTATAACACACCATGTCAGCCTTTTCCTTCTTAGCTGCTTCTCCCTTTTGGGCTCCTTTCTTCTTAGAGAATTTACTTTTCTTCCCTAAGAAACCTAGGACTCAACTGGCTTCTCATTAGTTGAAACAATAAGCATCTCCTCATGGTGGATGGTCACGTCAACCATCACTTGATAAGGTTCTCTGATATGAGTCATACCCATCCTTCCTAGCTCTGGCTTCAAACCCCTAACGAATCTCTCATTCATCCTAAAATCCACATCGACCAAAGTATAACCATATTGAGATAGCTCATCAAACTTAGCAGCATACTCGATCATAGACATCTGTCCTTAGAAAAGATCCATGACTTCCTCATGAGCGCCGATTTGGCAACCTCAAACAAGAATCTCTGCTCAAACCTCCTCCTAAAATCAGCCCATGTGAACACTTCCTCCGGCACTCGGGCCATCACACCATTCCACCAATGGAGCGCCAACCCTTGCAAATGTCTAGAGGCTTTCCTTCACGCCTCTCCATCATTTAAGCCTAGATCAGTAAAGATCATTTCATAGTTCAACAACCAATTCTCTACTTCAACAGCATCTTCCGTCCCAGAATAAAGATTTCCTCCCAGACTAACATAGTCTCTACTCAGCTCAACATAGTTATAACTCGTTGGAACTAAAGGATTAGCTCCACCAATATTCCCTACAGCTCCTGCTTACAACAAATTAGCCAACAACTGATATGCCATCTCTGCATCTATCGATGGATTTCCAACACCTACATTGGCCTCAGCATTTTGATTAGCATTAGCCTGTCGACCTTGGTTTCTTCGAGTATTAGGCCAAGCATTTCCATTGGTTATGGTGCTTCCTCCACCGAGATTTCATTTTTCGTTTCCTGCCTCCATATCCTCTTTCTCGTATATCTGCGTATGACCCTTAATAAGATACAAAAGAATGGTCCAAGAGAAAAGGGAATACGTACTTAGATATATACCTATATATCAAATACAAATGCGTTAATATAGCGTTAACTCAAAACCCGATCATATTTTTAAATTCATTGTATTATGTTTGAAAAATCTTTTAGTTTTAACTTTTCTTTTAGAGTTTCATAAACGAGTGCTCTGATACCAACTTGTAACATCCTCCTACTTGGAGGCCCAAAACTAATGGCTACGGATGCTGCAGTCATCCACAATTATTAATCTTCGACGATCAAATATGGCGGTGTTAGATACATCCATACACAGATCACAAAAATATGGAAAAAAATTAACAATTCAAAAGAACTCTTCATATTCAAATTAAAACATTTCTTGTACATTAAATAATTCCAAATTACGTTAACCACGTTCAGCAAAATATAGTTATTACAAATATGCCAAGAGCGACATATGAAGGTGCCCTTTTGGTTGATCAGAGTATATAGTAAGGCTCATAAATCTGCCTTAAAAAAACAAACACACAGTGGAAAAGAAAACACAAAATAACTATCTTCCTCCTGCACGTCTCAGGAAGCTTTATTTGTCTAGGAAGAGAATCTAGAAACCTTAAATTTCAAAGTACTCAAAATCAATCGAGTACTCAAGAGTTTAAGGAGAAAACAAAAACTTCGAGTCAGACATAAAGCTTGGTATAATTTAACATATCAATCCTTCTGGATATCTAGTGAGACCATGCCACTTAACGGAACGAGTTTTCCTTTCACTAATATCCTAAAACCTTTATAAAACTATATATTATGCTCCTGCATCCATAGTGGTTAAAACATACATTTTCAAAATGTTATAATGATATGCATTCTTCAAAATATTATCAAGATTTCCCATTCCTAGTTTAATCTAACACCTGTTATAATTAAAGTTTCTTGGGTCACTATTAACCTTTTTGGTTTTCATGGGATTACTGATAACCTTGTCATAATTAATAGACGCTCTGTCTTATTCATAGTTTTTATGGGATCACTAAGAACCTATAGGCTTCTGCCAGTTAACTTAATCAATTCATGGGTCCTCTTGAACCTATTGGAATTTCCAATAACTAATCATCTTATCCTAGTTTTCATGGGTTTATTAGGAACCTATGGATTTATCCAGTAACTCACTCTACATCCTAGTTTTCATATGTTGACTAGGAACCTACTAATAGATCCATTGACCACTTACTTATCCTAGTTTTCATGGGTTTACTAGGAACCAATTGACCGATGTCAATTCATGATCCGAATATAGCTTTCATGGGTTCACTACAAACCAATTTGCCCCTGCCAACTACTCTTAATACATAGGTTTCATGGGTTTACTATGAACCTTTTGTATGCACCAAAAACTACCCTATCGTAGTTTTCACGGGTTTACTATGAACCTTTTGGTGTGCACCAAAAACTACATTATCATAGTTTTCATGGGTTTACCATAAACAATTTGGTATGCATCAAAAACTACCTTATCGTAATTTTCATGGGTTTGCTTTGAACCTTTTGGTGTGCACCAAAAACTACAAAATTTAGACATCCTATATTTTTGTCACCCTGACTTCATGGATGCAATTCTACTCATTCAGGAGTTTAAGCAATATATTCACTATTGAGTTAACGTGGCTGGCTCTTCTATCCCTTTTTTCCTAAAATATATCTAGGGTTATCATGTGAATATATCATATTTGAAAAAACAAAAAAACAATACCACTCATGTGGGTTTAAAGTCCTTGAAATACATACATGCAGACATACATACATACATACATATATATATATATATATATATATTAACTTATGTTTTTATCAAGGCAATACTTCTTTAAAATTTCATACTTAAAACCATTACAAAACTCCATTATACAAGCTACGGGTATTCCTTTAAAAATTGTAGTATGGGTTTTCAAACTTTTTAAAACCAAATCTTTCGACCTTGTCGAAAGGTCTATAAAAAACATTTTGAAACCAGTGGATTAAACCTTTCGAAAACTTACTGGATTCAAGTTAAAATGTATGGATGGTCCTCTTTTAAAACCTTTTAAATACAAAGGAAGCAACCTTTCGACCTTGACGGAAGGTCTGCTTCGAAAAATTAAAATATTTCATTCAAAAAAATAGACCTCCGCCTGTTAAAGCAACTCCTTCGAAAACTTAGGTTATACCTCAATTATAATGCAAGGGTAAATCGTCTAAGTCGAAAGCCTTGAAACCTTTTGAAAGCAGTGGGAGACGTAGCTGGTTTTAAAATAAGTAAACCTTTCGGCTAAGTTGAAAGCTTCTGCTTTTGACCCCTTCGAAGGGTTTTAACAAAACAAAAGCAGTTGTTCTTTTCAAAATCTCTTTGAAACAACCCTTCGAAACCAAACCTAAACCTAACCTTTCAACTATTTTGGAAGGTCTTATATAAAAACAGCTTATAAAAACCAAACCTTTTTCCCTTATCGAAAGGTCTATAAAACAACCTTTTGAAAACCAAACCTTTCGAATGTGTCCGAAGGTTCAAAAAAAACAATAATAAGTGGCAGTAACCTTTCAACTTTTTTGAAAGGCTTAAAACCTTTCTTTAAATATTTGACCTGATTGAAAGCATCCAAGTCGAAAGCTCTAATTCGAAAGCAAAGCAAGTGAAAACTTTAGTTTATAAACAAACATATCCCAACCTCTTTGGCCATCAACTTTTCGATTAAGAATCCTTAGACTTGTCCAATTCATTATGTACCAAGATGCTTGATACCATATGTGTTGGTTTGACATTGTCAAAAACTTTAACCTTTCGACTTAGTCAAGAGGTCTGGATTGAAAGGTTTTATACTATGGAGTGCTGAAACATGCTAAAAGTATGATTTCTTTGTTTTTAACTTAAAAAGATTAACTTTTCAACTTACCTGCCTTGGTTTGTCAAATTCTCATTGGTTAATAATTTCTTTTCAGAAAAATGCTACCACTAGTTTCATAATTTAATAATAATTTTATATTATAATGTGCCCATTTTCCTTAATTAAATATCTAAAGCATTTAAGTCCTGTACCTTAAATAATTTTATATGTTCAACAAAACACTTAGGAAAAATGTAGAAAAATCCTTGAAAATCTATTTTAATATGTTTTCCAACATATAAAAACTTCATACCCAAATAATCATTATTTTTGCCGTAAATAATTTATAACCCAATAAATCATTTTCTTCACTAGAAAATTTGCATAAAATCCATATGCACTCGGAAAATTATGAGAACTGAAACCTATCTCCCAAAATCATGTTTTCTATAACATAAAATTTTCCTATGGCATTTAGAAATCATTTCATCTCGGTTTTACCCTGAAACCATATATATCCCTTATTAAACACCTTTGTTTAAACACATATGAATCATAATCAAGCAAATCATCATTCAACATATCATAAAAATAGATTTTTCATTAAATACAAAACCATTTGATGTAAAATCAAAATAAAGATGTAGAAATTATTATTCACCTTTCTTGAGATAAGAAGATTAGATATTGTTTGAGATTGATTTTCCTCTAGCTTGAATCCGAAGCTTTCCTTAAATTTTCTTCTTCTCTTTTAATGTACGACCTTGCTTCTCACAATTGTAAATATTTTTGTTTTGAGATAAAATGACGTGAAAAACCTAATGAGAATAGCATAAAGGTGGGGTGTATGGCCATTTACCCTAATGCCCTTATGTTTAATTTCTTAACCATTTATTTTATTTCATTAGTTTTTTTAAGCATGCCCCCTGGTTTATAAATCAACCTCAATCTTCTTATCCACATTATTCTGTTTAATTTATTTTGATTAAACTCCTGAATAATGTCACTAAAATTAGGGGTGTTACGCTTAAGCCATTCCATAATCGTATTGTCTTCTAAATAGACTGGAAACTCAAGTTTAATAGTGGGATGTTGTAGGAGCCTGGGTGCGTGCAGTATGCTTGGAGAAGATTTTGAAGGTAGCACTAGGTTTTGGTCAAGAATTGCTTGGAGAAGATTTGGAAGGTAGCATCAGGTTTTGGTCAAGAATTGGATTGGGTTTAAGAGGTATTCTTAAAGAATTTCTTTGAAAGGGTGGCACTGAGGTTTGCTTCTTTATTTGTTGGTGATCTGTAGTGTGTTGTGAAGAGGAGGAGTTCTGTTTTTTTTTAATCCCTGCAACATTGGGATTAGAGTTTCAGAAAGCTAATCAATCTTATAATTTATCTTAACCGATTTATCTTCCAAGCTTTGATGCAATTCTTGATAGGAATTATGGAGTTCTTGATGGGAATTAAATAGTTTTTAATGGGAATTATGGAGTTCTTATTATGGTTCTTGCAGTTGAATCAATATAGTATGAGTCCTTTCATTGATGTGCACTTGCCTTTGCTATGGATCTTCATCTTCAATCTGGTCTGTCATCATGGTGGTTGTTGTCCGGATTGATAGGTTTATGAGGAAGGGATGTGGATTCCTCATTTGGCTTTGATACCAATTTGGCTTATTTTATGCTCTAGTGTGTGTCATCATGGAAAGTTGCAGGAAAATCTTGAAGGTTTACAGGGAGGAGATGACAAATGGTGAGAGATTCTAGGAGAGGACTTAATGTAGTATGAATAAGAGAGAAATAGGAGAGAATGGTATTGAGAGTAAAAGTAATAATTAGCAAGAATTGTGATGAGAAGACATGAGAAAGTTTCACAAAAAAATTGAAAAAAAACAAGTTTTTATTCATGCAGGCATTTTACAGTTAGTACATCCATATGTATGTCATTACACTTATAAGGCTCAAGTTACAAATCTCAACAACCTTAATACATGACTGAACCCAAACACACATATTTTAGCTTGGTCAGCAGTTGTTCAAACCCTCGTATAACAGTGTGAACATGTACATGTATGCACCATACACACACTAACATAGTCATATACCCTGCTATGCCACCTCCAGCCTATCATCGTAAGCCACCACCCGCTTCTAGTCTACTTCCAGCATCACCAGATCATCTCTGGTGAATTATTATAGTGGGCACCTACTTTCAGTAAGCCATTAAAGAATTTTATGGTGTTTTCTACCTTGTGACAGCCTGCATTTGTTACATTTGTAACATACCTCAAGGGCCAAATTTATAAATCAACTGCAAAATTGACGAATCATCGAATATTTTATCAAAATGATGTCAGAATTAAATGCGGTTATGGTTATTTTGAAGAACATTTATGTGCTATCGACCCATAATTTGGGCAACATACCATCTATAATGACAACTTCATTAACTGAACATATGGTTTCCAATTTGGGTAATTTTTAACCCTATCTGGTTGAGAATATATTCCAGTTGCCTTTTCTAATAGGTTGTTTTGCTATTTGTTACACCATCTTCTATTGAATATAGTAGAAAAGTCGGATGGAGATTATGACTGAAAGACTAGCACGATCTTGAATCGTCTCTCGATTTTTGTAATTCATCTACTGTTATTATTTCTTTTCTACGGACAATTGTGGATACATCAAACAATGATAGCTGGAGTGGTATGATTTTCCCCATTTGTTTCATTGTCCGTCAGCAGTTTGTTTTCATTATTGCTAGAAGCATAAATTGATGTAGGTAAACAATGTTAGTTTTTGGCATGTCAACGATGATGTCCATACACAATTGAACATATCACTGCTAAGTGATTGTAATTGAACATATCTACTATAATGGTTTTCATTTAGCTAGTAGTAGGTCAGTGATTAGTTTTTGATGCTAAATTTTGAGATAACTACGAGTTCATTGGTACATTCTTTGATCATTGTGGCCCTTGTAATTAAGCATTTTGTTAACTATTGTTGTCATGCAATTAAATTTTGCTGCTATTTAGTAAGGATATTCATAATTTTTTTTCATGGTAGTAGATAATATGAACTTAAAACAAAATTTAGAAAGGAAGAGGCTTTCTGTTTTACAACCAATCAACTTTTATGTGGTATATATAGACATTTTTATGTTTATTTCATTTCATATATACATTCATTTGAATAAAGGCATACATTTATGCCGCTTCATTTAATTTAAACAATTTTGAGCAATCAATCAAGTTGTTCAAGCACAAATTGAACTGCTGTAACTTAAATGGGAAAGTCTAAGAAGAGTAAGGTAAATAGTTTAGGTGGATGCTGATAGATAATTGGTCAAAAAACAAGGTTATGTCTAACATAAAACTTAAATACAGGTAAGAGAAATATATTTTTTGAAGACCTAAACTCCGAGAAAGTCAACCTTTAAGGTGAGCACCGCATGTCCTAATCACTGCACTACCTTGGGGTTAGGTAAGAGAAATATTATTGCTTCAATACAACTAGTTGACATATTCATGTTTTATGTGTATCCTCTTTTTTGTTACTAACCACCTAAATATGATTTTATGTTATTTACTCAATATTATTAGATAGGATAAAAATTTTCCATAGAGTTGAGAATGTAACATGATAAGTTTAAGATATTTTTGTATTGACGGCTCATAAGTTTTCTTGGGATGGTTGAATATAATTTTCAATTCAATCATAATTTGATTTTATTATCAATCTATGCTAAAAATAATTTTCTACATGTTGTATTTCATTTTTATATGTGTTTAAACACACAAGTTCTATATTATATTATTACATTTATCAGTTTTCTAGACTTCATTGTTGGGAATGGGTTAAATCGCCCATTAGAAACATAAGCACTCCAAACTGGGTACTTTAATTAATTAAAAGTATGGTGTTTTATTGTTAAACCTAGCTATTACGATTGGTTTAGACTATATGTGCATATGTGTATGTGTGTACACACACATGCATACACATACATAAACCAACACATGCACATGCGTACACACACATAAACCAACACACACACACACAAAAACATACATGTATATATAGTGTAAATTTGAATTTCTATGTACACATATTTGAACAATGGTCTTGTATATGTAATTAAAAGCTCCCAATTTTGATTAATAAACTAACTTTGGGCACAAAGTCGGTCGTTATAACTTATTTCTGTATGGGAAAACTCATGTAAAATAAATAGTTATTTTAGGTGGTTATTATTACTTAGGAGGCATGGACGAAAGGCATGACTAGCATGAATTTTTGATCATATAAATATGGATAAGAGCAATACATTTAATTATTGCTAGCATAAAAATATGTACCACGTATCAACCCTGAGGTAATTAATAAAGTTTTTGTCTAACCGATATAATTGGTTAGTGGTATCATATGTTACTTTGTTCAAACCACAATGAAAATATTCAACTCACCTTGCTAATTCATTTATATTATTATCAAATAATTGATATGTCTATAAATTACTATATTTTTCTAATTTTAAACTTCTTCGTCATGTATAATTAAAAAACTAATAGTGTTTAGTAAACATCAACATTTGTCAGTTAATGTTTTATATAACAAACTTGTTAGACACTGTCGGATCGAAGTCATTTATGTAAGCCCATTTTTGATGAATATTTAACATCATTTTTACACAAATATTCATTTTGTTACTATTTTTAAAATTGTTTTCATCTTTTAAGCTGATTTCCTGCAGTAGTAGTTTGCATACCAAAATTGTTGATGAAGAACCTCAGCGGATAATTTAACTATTTGCCATTAACCTTGAGTTAATTTTTTTGTAATATAATTGCTTGTGTCATATATTACTTTTCTCAAACCATTTTTGTTTGCAAAAAATGGACAAACACCTCCAATCAATTAGTTGTAGGGCTGTGAATATAGGGTGTATAACGCGGTTGTTATATTTGTATCATGATTAATTTTCAGAAAGTAGATCACATATTGGTTATGAAGATAGTAAATGGCAGTAAATTAAAGAACACAAAGATTTGTAATGGTTCAGCAAGAATATGCCTACATCTACTGTCCATTTCCGTTATCCTTTGTATAGATATTTGACACAGTGCCTGAAATATAAAATATAATGATCTATAGCTCAACAAAAGGTAAGATATTGCCCAAGGAAGTCTGTTTGGCTAGTCTCATTCAGCTACTCCTATTCGTCTATTCCCGCCTGCCTATTCTTATTCAGTTTTTCATGTTAGCCTACTCCTATTAGACTGTCCGTGCTAGGCAGTTCTTGTTAGGCTATTGTTGCTAGGCTGTTCCTATTAAACAGTTCCTACTAAACGGTTCGTGTGAGGCTGTTCCTGTTAGCCTATTCCTAGTTTTCTCTGACCTATCCACTACTATTGCTGTAAGATTGGCTCTCTAGAATCCCCTCCATTATTGTTGGATGCTTCTCCTATTTATAGGAGTAGAAGTGTAGGAAGGTCACGCCGATTATATAAGCAATTTCCCTATACAACATTCTTAGTTCGATTATTTTCAAATATAGAAGATACACTCAAGATTTTTCATGTATTCAAGATAATCTTTTCATGTATGCTCTATTCAGTTTGGTGGTTATTGCTCGGTGTTAGGTTGTTCGATGATGGTGCTTAGTTCAGTGGACATGCCAAGGGTCGACCTGATCTATGTTCGGTAGTAGCCTACCAAGCAGGAATTTGAGTTCGGCAGTTGGTGTTCGGTAATGATTTGTTTGGTGGTGCCATGGTTTGGTGGGTGGTTGATTCGGCAATGCTTTTGTTTAGTTGTGCCTTGGTTCGGCTATGCCTTTGTTTGGTGGTTCTCCAAGTGTCCAACACACATCCTTGTCAGGTAGCTTCATTACCGGACAAGAAATCTTTCCTTGTAGCCCTACCACCGGACAGGGATTCTTGTTTGATGGTTGGACCACCGGATAGGAATGTTTGTCTTGTAATTTGACTATCGAACAAGGATTCATGCTTGGTAGTTAAACCACCGGATAGGATGTTTTGTTTGGTAGTTTGACTACTAAATACGTGAGTATGGCATGCTTTCCCTTGCCTTTTCTCTCACTTCCACTTCCCTTACTTCAGGAGCTTCTTGCCTCTTTATTTTGTGGCACTTAATCAAAATGATGATGCTCCAGTGGTTTGCTTGTCTATCATTATTGCTCATCCATTTTGTCTTCATAGTTGTGCTTATTCATGAAGTGTTTATAGGTGTGAGGTTGAGTAGAAATCAACTAGATAGTAAATAGGTAGGCACTAAACAGTTTGATTCCCTACTGGACCATTCCTCCTTTTCTATAAAAATGACGTGCTTGCTAGGAATTGAACTTCCAACCTCTCTATTGGAAGCTCAATCACTTGAGATACATATATTTTTATGCCATAACTTTGTCATTTTAAGTCAGAATTAAATGAAACTTGGCCCAATAGCTTTGTATCCTTGAGTAGGGTACTCCATTGCCTTTGAATATTTCATTTGCTTGAAGTAGTTAGTAGCTTTCCAAGGTGGGGCGCGAGTCTATTATGTGGTAGACAAATTTTTTGACGATCATATCTTCCAATCTGTTGCTCCGATTGAGATATAGTTTTGACCCAGGTGCATTTTCTAAACTTAGAAATATTTTGCAAATGATTTCAGTATACTTTTAGACTGTGCTAAATTTGTCTTTAACACTTCACCTTACCTATATGATTGCATGATGAAGCCATTATTATGCACCCATTGAAGCCAAAAATAGATCAACACTCAAGATTGAGTTGTAGGGAACCTATATGATTTAGATCTAGCAGATGGTATTGAAAGTGAAAGAAAATAGAACAGAAAGACATAAGATTTTTATAACGGTTCGGCGATCTGTAACAAACCGGATTTTTGATGCTCGAAAATCGACATTAATATGTTCACAGTACAGCATGTCAAGCAATCGAGTGTCGAAAATACCACATTGTGAGGGATGAAGAAGAAAATGGTAGAATAAAATAGAACAACAATACAGAATCTCACAAACGCAGCGGAACAAAATATAATAGATAATAACATATTTTAATTATAAGAACTATACTGTTAATATACATACCATTATCAGAGTACAATAGATAACAAATCAATCTAGACAGTTTAATACCTTGTCCTCACAGAGCGGAAATACGAATCAAGTATGGAAAAATAAATCTTTGTCATCCAGCTCGTCTCCTGAGCTTCATAGCATCCTAATCTGAATCTGCAATACTCGGTCTGACCCAAATATTATAATAAAATAACACCCGAGTCTGTCTGGAAAACCAAACACACTCAATTGGAATTATTAAAGTTATCAAATCCTTTGAAAAACAAAGGTATCTCGTAAAACTACGCCACATATAAACACGACGAGTTTTCACCCTGCGATAACCAAAACATTTTATATCAAAATCATCTGATATTATAATAATGTCTAGGTACAAATACTTATTCAAATAGCCAAAATTGGTACATTAATTAAATTCCACCATACTATGCTCTACAACCAAAATCGTAAAGACACTATGGTGCCACCTATCACAGTACACATCTAGAAAAATGTACCAACGACCACGCCGGGATCCCTTGCAACACAAGACCGGACTACCTCTAACCTGGATAGACCGAATATGCTATCACCTCGGGTGTTCCTACCCTTTCTAAGTTCCTTCCATGCACTATAGTAATAATATTCGAGGATATCTAGAAATGTGATAAACATACCCTAATTGGGAGCGACCCACTTAGCCTTGCTGCATCTCCCCTGATTTTCAGTCATTCCTGGTTGATAAGGCTTGAGACTATGATTACCTTTCTAGAACAATTTCACTTAGAATGCTCATCGTTCTCCAATGACGATGTTTTGATATCCATTCGTAACGTTCAAACCGGATTGAAGTTATTTTCGGATTATTAAATCCTATCTCGGTCTCTTCGAAATGATTAACTAAATTGACCAATATTGATAGTAGGTTATTTAACTATCAAGTAACATCCATAAATAGTAACTATTCCATTATTTATAAATTTTCAAAAATTTATTTTCAAAATATATTTATAAGATATATATTTAAACTACTTCTAGTATTTCAACATTTGAAACCATTTCAAAATGCCTATATATTCAACGGTATATTTCCACCCATTCTAGTACTTATAATATTTTTACCACTTCATTTTATGTGCAACACTTAGGAATTATTCCATTTATTTCCTATTTCCTTTTTCTCAAAATCATTTACGATTTATTTATAAATTCCTTAACTTGTTTATGACGAATTCTATAAGTTTTGTAATTCTTTAAATAATTCCTTCAATATTTCCAAAGTTAAGTATACTTGCTTATAATTCCAATCTCCCTTTCTACTTCTTTTACGAATTCTATTTCATTTTTCGAAGTCTACTTTTATTTTACTTCTTCGAAAATTTTCTAATTTTTTTCCCAATTCCATTTTGAGAATTCTATTATAAATCCCATATATAGAATAACCCCATTTCCAGATTTCCGAGAAGATTTATAAGTAAATTCAAAACATTATAAAACTCTATATATATAATAAGTATTTAAAAGCATAATAATAATTTATTTTTAAGACATGTTCAAGTAATTATCTAAAATATCAAAACGCTTTTTATAACATCACCCTTCAAAGCTGATTTTAAATCTAGGATGTATTAAAATAAATGTTAAATATTTGGAAAAGAAAAAAAATCCACTTATCGAATTATTTCAATCTTAATTAGTTTAAAATCTCCTAGCTCATTAAATAAAAATTTCCTTTTCGGAACAAACTTAACTTCTTACATTGTAAAATCTCAATAAACAATTCAATTTATAAATTCCTCTCGATTTCCATCACATCGCTTCCATTTCGATCTCCTTGACTATTTCCATTTCAAAAATAGCAACCACTATTTTTTTCTCTTACCCTATTTCCATAGGCTAATATAAATTCTCCTTGTAAATTTATATTCCCAATTTATCGTCTAATATCGATTTTCTTTATTTATAAATATCGTCCATAAATTTTATGACTCCTTTGGGTTTCACCTTTTTGTAAAAATAATCTCATTTATATAATTCCATTTTATAAATCCACTTCTTATAAATTCCATTTTTTTTCAAAACTGTTTTTAATGTGGATTTCAACGCCTTTCCATATTTTTTAGGTTACCATTTTTGAAAGTCCATTATTTAAAATCCTTTACGAGAATTATTTTAAAATCTCTAAAAATATACCTATATTTTTTTTTTCAAATAGTTAAATACACACCAAAATCAACTGTTGTTTTTATCCAAATCAATTTCTTAAAAATAATCCAAACTCCGATATAGATATTTTTATATTCGAAATTCCTTTTTGATTCCTTCAAATTTAAAAATAGTATTTATGTTATTCGAAATAACAAAATTTAAGCCAATGCAACCATAAAATTCAATAATTCACGTCACAATAATAATCTATAACAGATTATTCTAACACATCACATATTACTATATATGAAAAACAATCAATATAAATTTTGAGGAATCCGGTTTGATCCCACCGACCTGTTTTTCCTGCATCAACAAATGTTAATACAACAAAAAATACCAATCCCAATTCCCGGGGGATATCGCAGTATATAGGGTCATCCGTAATTATGCAGGGTGCATAGTGTCTCATCCACTGAAATATGCGGGAATATCAATCCAACTACCAATATATATATATATATATGTATATATATATATATGCTATTATAGATATAACATCCAATAGATAATAAGTTATAACCAGCATTCAATAATTTATTTTAATTATTATAAACTAAATCTAGTAATCCAAAAAGAGTGAGAGTTACTCACCGAAATTCCTGTTATTTCTTTCACGTTGCGCTTTAATAAAAATTAACAGATATTTAATTTTAATTAAAATTCATGCTAATTCCAAATTATTCCAATCCACTACATAATGAAGAAAATGTTCATACGAGTACACTGCAACTCGTCGTGTTCGATTTCAACCTCCTATGAAATAGTTACCGATTTTATAAGCATTCGATATAATTTAAATTTTATATTACAGTAATAAACGAACTAATTACTTTTAAAATTAAAATCCCCTTCTTTCAAAAATCGAGCCGCTCATCCCAGTGAACTCCACACTATGGTCGATGCCTTTGACCGCTATTATCACCTCCTCCAGTCATCAAACTGCCATGGCATTACCATCTCTGACCTTCTCATCACCTTATATTCCCGACCAGCCCGTCACGACACTGTTCGCACCTTCCCTAGCCACCGTGGCCTCGGCAACTCCCACCTTCGCCCATACAGGTCACGAGACTAGCCACGAATTCGCACTTCCCAAAATACTGCCACTCGAATGCCCTCCACCTCCGCCTACATGTCGATCCGCCTAGTCTCCATGCAGCAACTCCCTCATCCTTTACATCGCCGTCCATGTTGTCGACAGTAACTCCCACTATGTCCCGATTAAGTTTCGACCGCTGGCTTCATGCCTCTCCTCCCTCGCGTGCGTGCATTTCCCCCAAACTCTACCTCACCATCGTATCATACGCGATTCTAATTTTATACCAGATTTTGTTACTGTTATTTTTTTATGAACAACGATTTGGATTTGAAAATGAAGAAAAATGGGGGTTTAAGGTATCGTGATTTTTGAATTGAAAGGAAATAAAAAAGGAATCGCGATTTAAAAGGAAGGAAAAGAGGTTGTGATCTAACTGAAAAGAAGGGGACGTGATTTAAACGTGAAGAAGAAGATTTGGGTACAGGATTGGTCGGCTAGGATTTGACTTAATTTTCATTTTATTTTTTCTTTTTTTTAAAACATTTAGATATTTTATTTGATCCTCTATCGAGGTGTGTTGCTAGGAGTTTATAGTGTTATACCCCTATTCCGAACATAATGGAAAAGGTTTTGAGTCCTAATTCGATCGCATGGAGAAGATAGTTTTTTGGACCCAGTTATTATATTGAATTTTCGATATTAAATTCAATGCGTTTATATTCAGTACGACCAAACCGTAAGTCCAAACATTACGAAATTTGAAATCCAATACTAATACACTATTATGGATCCAATGAAACTGGTTTCGTCGAATTCCAAGACTGTACCTCGGATCGCTATTTCAAGTCGTCGATTAAATCGACGATTTCCTAATTTTACAAAATCGCTTAAGATTTCAGTTTTAAAAACTTACCAACTCAATCATAATTCTAGTAGAATTTATATCAACATTCAAATCATTTTCGATTCATATTCTACTCCAAATTCAATTATTTAAACGATTTGTTACTATAAATTATACACTTAAATTTATCCAATAAATCTCTATATTTGGAACTTAAGTTTTATTCCACTAGTTTGATCCTTAAATCGCATATTAAAATTCTATTCGCATTTCAAAACTCAATATTTAAAATAAATTAAATATTCAAAATCAACGACCAAAAATCCAGGTCGTTACATTCCTCCCCCCTTAAAAGAATTTCATCCCCGAAATTGCTAAAGTAGGAAGATGCTCCAAACCTATTAACTTAACAAACTCACTTAGTTAAAACTTGTCATTCACTTTTCTAAGCCCTTTAGTCTTATCCAAAATGTTAGTTCCCATTTCTAAACCAAAATCTCTGATTTCATTTTCAATTTGAACATCAACTTTCAAAATTTTCAATTTTGTTTTCTAACTCGCTAAATTCCTGAAATTTTTGGGTAGAGTCCCCCTTATATGGAGAGCCTTTTTCAATACGACAAGCGAGATAAAAACATATACATCAATCTACCCGATTGAAAAACAAAATACGTATATCAATATTTATATTTTTGCTATATTTAATCCAGAAACATACCATATATTAGTGTTTTTAAGCAAGCGGCTTATTTAATATGCAATTACGCAACCCCACTCTAGCTAAGAACCTTCGGATACCTATATTTACTTAATTAAACCACGTAAGTACCAAAATATGAAAATTCAATAACATTGCATTCATTTAACCACTCAAACACATAATTTTCTGCTAACAACTATGTCATAGCATGAATTTATTAATAACCACAAGGTTCTAACATTCGATTTTTCATTTCAATCGATTTATATATCATGTTCATTCAATTCGAATGATTTACAACCAAATAATTTGCATTCAACTCATATTTATACAAACAATTTCATATCCATTTCAAACTTATAAAAATCAATTTACTCACTTTCTATTAATTCATAGAATTTTGTTTACTTCCGTTTATGATAAATGCCAATTTTTCTATGCAAATTCGGCGATATCCGTTTTATAAAATACCTATTTCAGTTTATAGCTATTTTAAATTGATTCCAAATCAATCTATATTTAATTCTATTCCATTTACTAATCAATTTAATTAGTTCATTCACTCACTCCACTTCAAAACTTTATTCCATACTCGAATTCATTCTTGAATTCATTTAAAATAACATTCAAGGACATATTCAATTTATTTACACTCACATTGAATTTATTTATAACTCAAGCCATTTTTATTTCAATCCAATTCCATTTTATTAGATCGCATCCAACATATATTTTATCAGCTTATATATATAAGTCTAATTTTGTTTAGTACTCAAGTTCTATATTCAACTTCAGTTTCATCCCACAATCCATGCTATTTAATCAAGTTAAATTCCATTCCCATAATCAATTAACTAATTAATTTATCTAGCTAGTTCACTTCCATTTCACAACTCAATAACTAATTTTTATTTCAAAAGTCACTTCACTTAATTTACATAAGCTCAAACTCATCTTATAATTCAAGTTTGGATTTTTATTTCTTTACTAGAACATCCAATTATTTTTATTTTGGTTTTTCTATTCTACTTTTCTAATTTTTATAAGTTACACAACTTTTTTTCTTACATTCCCCTCAGTTTTATACTCAAGTATATCCACATTTTATTTTAACTAAAGATTTACATAACTTTGCAGCTTAAACATATACTGATTCCATTTCCAAATTTTATAAGCTATTCAAATTTATTTATTCACAATCCCAAAATTTCACTTAAATTTTATTTCATTTAAGTTTTATAACTTACAGTTATATAGTCATTTAAACTTCACATTTATATATTTAATTCATTCAATATGGTTTCAAATCTAATCCAATTCAATTTAATTCAAATTTCAATTCACTTTAACCAATATTTCCGAGCCATATTTGAATTATTCATAGAAAATTTAATTTCATTCCAAAAAAATTTATTTTTATTTTCATTCAATTTAATCAAGTATGAGTTTAATTAAAATTTCAAAAAAAATCCGCACTTCTTTACTTATATTTATTTGTTCCATTCACTTACACATTTGTATACACATTATACTTAGTTAATTCATCACATTCTACTCATTTCATTTTATTTATTATAGTCACTTCATTTAATTTAATTTCTTTGACTTTTGCTTAAGTTAAATTGCAATTCCCATAAATTTTCTTTTACGAATTCAATTTATTTAACTTATAAGAGTTAAATTACAATCTCATACTGAAATTTCCAAATTATTTAACTTAGCCTGAGTTATTTTCAATTTTTTCAATCCATTTAAACCTACTTAATTTAAATTTCTAATTTCAAAATTCAAATTCCAAAAAAAATTTAAGCACCAGGTACTTATTTCAAACCACTTGAAATCAAATATATACATATATAACTCTTTGTTTTCAACAAGCCATTCCTTGGAATTTTAAACTCAAATTTGGTTTTATCCAAAATAAATTCTTTTGGAATTTCTAAAACAACATTTTATTTTCCAGCAAAAATATCTAAATCAATTATTTCGGTAGCAATCCATCACTTAGAGACTCAAAAATGAACACTGATGATGCGGCCTCCATCACCAGAGTTATTTTCCAACGACTGTAGTGAGTTCAATGCTTCATCAATTCCAAAATCCATTTAAAATAAATTCCATTTAAAAATATACCAATAATATCACCATTTCTCTTTCCAACCACTTCGGAAAACATTTTCAAAATTCTCCGAAATTTCAAAATTCCCATATACTTAGTTCAAACCCATTTTAAACATACCTCAAAGCTTCCGGAAATTTAATTTTCCAAATTCTGGTTTGATTCCATTTTAGTTATAGTCCATTTGTATAATTTATACTTATACAAATTTTCATTTGGCTGTAAAAACCATTTCCAATTCTATCTTATTTTGATTATATAATTATAACAAACATATCAATTCACTCTATAATAATTTCAAAAAATTATTTATTTTATATCAAAATATATGTTTGGGTAAAATTATTTCATTTACCTCCATTTGAAAACAATACTGTGTCGATTTTCTCTATTTAAGTGTTTAGAAACCCCTATCGATATAGTTGTACAAACTATGCCGACCAGAATTCACAAGCCACTCAATAAATCAACCAACATACTATTAAAAAAATGTATATTCGGTAACAAATACTTGCTCATATCTATTAATATTCTCAAACTCATTCTAGGGTACTACTGACCCTATCTCTAATGAGTAAAATCACCAGAGCCAAGGTTCTCGTACCTTTAGCTTTGATACCAATTGTAACAAACCGAATTTTTGACTCTCGAAAATCGACATTAATACGTTCATAGTATATCATGCAGGGCAATCGAGTGTCAGAAATACCAAATCATTAGGGATGAAGAAGAAAAAGGTAAAATAAAATAGAACAACAACATAGAATCTAACAAACACAGTGGAACAAATTATAATATATAATAACAAATTTTAAATACAAGAACTGTACTGCTAATATACTTACCATTATCAAAGTACAATAGACAATAAATCAATCGAGACAGTTTAATAACTTGTCCTCACATAGCGGAAATACAAATCAAGTACGGAAAAATATATCTTTGTCATCCAACTTGTCTCCTAAGCTCCATAGCATCCTAACTCGAATCTGTAGTACTCGGTCTGACCCGAGTTTATAATAAAATAACACCCGAGTCAATCTGGAAAACCAGCATGAGAAAACATACTCAATTTCAATTATTAAAGCTATAAAATTCTTTGACAAACCAAGGTATCTCGGAAGACCACAACACACATAAACAAGACGGGTTTTACCTTACAATAACCAAAATATTTTATCAAAATCATCTGATATTATAATAGTGTCTAGGTACAAATACTTGCTTAAATAGCCGAAATTGTTACATTAATTAAATTTTAACATACTATGCTCTACAACCAAAACCGTAAAGGCACATGTTGGAGAATGGATTCCATACGAATGACTAGGCATTGGGGTACCATCTATCACAACACACATCTAGAAAAATGTACCTAGGACCCTATCGGGATCCTCTGCAATACAAGACTGAAATACTCCTAACCTGGATAGCCGAATATGCTATCACCTCGGGTGTTCCCACTCTTTTCGAGTTTATTCCATGCACCATAGTAATAATATCCGAGGGTATCTAAAAAGGTGATAAACATATCCTAACTGAGAGCAACCCATTTAGCCTTGCTGCATCTCACCTAATTTTTAGTCATTCCCGGTTGATGAGGCTAGAGGCTGCGATTACCTTTCAAGAACAATTTCACTTAGAATGCTTATCATTCTCCAATGGCGATGTTCTGATTGCACTCGTCCATACAGTTTGTCCTGGGTCTAGACAAACCGAATCACCGTCTTTATTTATCTTCACGATATCCATCCGTAATGTTTAAACTGGATCGAAGTGGTTTTTGGATAATTAAATCCAATCCCTATCTCTTTAAAACAATTAACGAAAATGGCCAATATTGATAGTCGGTTATTTAACTATCAAATAATATCCATAAATAGTCATTAGGCAATTATTTATAAATTTTCTAAAATTTATTTTCAAAATAACTTTATAAGATATATATTTAAACTACTTCCAATATTCCATCATTTGAAACCATTTCAAATGCCTATATATTCAACGGAATATTTCCACCCATTCCAATACTTAGAATATTTTTGCCACTTCATCTTATGTTTAACACTTAGGAAGTATTTCATTTATTTCCTCTCTTCTCAAAAACATTTACAATTTATTTGTTAATTCCTTGACTAGTTTATAACGAATTCTATAAGTTTCGGAATTCTTTAATTAATTCCCTTCAATATTTCCAAAGTCAAATATACTTGCTTATAATTCCAATCTCTCTTTCTACTTCTTTTATGAATTCTATTTTATTTTTCGAAGTCTGCTTTTATTTAACTACTTTAGAAATTTTATTAATTTTTTTCCAATTCCATCTTGAGAATTATCTTATAAATCCCATATACAGAATAACCCCATTTCTAGATTTCCGAGAAGATTTACAAATATATATAAAACATTACCAAACTCTATGTATGTATATATATAAGCACTTAAAAGAATAATAATAATAATTTATTTTTAAGACATGTTCAAGTAATTATCTAAAATTCGAAACGCTTTTTATAGCATCACCCTTCAAAGCTAATTTTAAAGTTTAGGATTTATTAAAATAAACGCTAAATATTTGGAAAAGAAAAAAAATCCACTTACCGTATTATTTCAATCTTAACTAGATTAAAATCTCATAGATCAATAAATAAAATTTTCCTTTTCAAAACAAACTTAACTTCTTAAATTTTAAAAATATATTTTTAAAATCTCAATAACCAATTCAATTTATAAATTCCTCTCGATTTCCCTTACATCGCTTCCATTTCGATCTCCTTAACCATTTCTACTTTAAAAATAGTATCCGCTATTTTTTTCTCTCACCCTATTTCCATATTCTATATAAATTCTCCCTATAAGTCTATATTCCCAATTTATCATTTTATATCGATTACCTTTATTTATAAACATCGTTTATTAATTTTATAACTTCTTTGAGTTTCACCTTTTCATAAAAATAATGTCGTTTATAAAATTCCATTTTATAAGTCCGCTTCTTTACAAATTCCATTTTTTTTCTAATCTATTTTTAAATACCAATTTCAATGCCTTTTCATATTTTTCAAGCTATCATTTTTAAAAGTCCATTATTTAAAATCCTCTATGAGAATTATTTTAAAATCTCTAAAAGAATATGTATAAAAATTTTTAATAGTTAAATACACACCAAAATCAATTATTATCTTTATGCAAATCAATTTCTTAGTAATAATCCAAACTCTGATATAAATATTTTATATTTAAAATTCCTTTTTAATTCCCTCAAATTTAAAAGTAGTATTTATGGTATTCAAATACGAAAATTTAAGCCACTGTTACCATAGCATTTAATAATTCACATCACAACAATATTCTATAACAGATTATTCTAACACATCATATATTACTATATATGAAAAACAATCAATATAAATTTTGAGGAA
Source organism: Allium cepa (assembly GCA_030765085.1). Lineage (NCBI taxonomy): Eukaryota > Viridiplantae > Streptophyta > Magnoliopsida > Asparagales > Amaryllidaceae > Allium > Allium cepa. The sequence continues at coordinate 644,319,089 of CM060939.1, read as the reverse complement.
TCCGGTTGGATCCCGCCAACCTGTTTTTCCTGCATCAACAGATGGTAATACATCAAAAAATACCGATCCCACTCCGAGGGGGATATCGCGGTATACAGGGTCATCCGCAATTATGCAAGGCACATAGGGTCTCATCCGCTAAAATATGCGAGAATATCAATCCAACTACCAATATATATACTACTATATATATAACATCCAATAGATAATAAGTTATAAATCCAACAGCATTAAATAATTTATGTTAATTATTAAAAATTAAATCTAGCAATACCAAAGGAGTGAGGGTTACTTATTGAAATTCATGTTATTGCTTCCGCGTTCCGCTTTAATTAAAATTAACAGGCACTTAATTTTTATTAAAATTCCTACAAGTTTCAAGTTATTCCAATCCACTCCATAACGAAGAAAATGTTCATACGAGTGCACTGCAACTCATCATGCTCGATTTGTACCTCGTATGAGATAGTAATCGATTTTATAAGAATTCGATATAATTTAAATTTTATATTACAGTAGTTAACAAACTAATTACCTTTAAAATTCAAATCCCCTTCTTCTAAAAATCGAGCCGCTCATCCCAGTAAACTCCACACTATGGTCGATGCCTTTGACCACTATTACCACATCCTTCAATCATCGAACTGTCGTGCCGTTACCACCTCTGACCTTCTCATCACCTTCTCTTGCCAACCATCCCACCACAACATTGTTCGCACCTTCCCTAGCCACCGTGGCCTCGACAACTCCCACCTCCGACCATACAGGTAGCATGACCTGCCATGACTTCATTCTCCTAAAACATTTCCACCCGAATGCCCTCCACCTCTGCCTGCTTATCATGCCGCCCAATATCCATGCAGAAACTCCCCCTTCCTTTACATCGTTGTCGATGTCATCGACAGTAACTCCCACCAAGTCGCGATTAAGCTTCGGCCGCTGCCTTTGTGCCTCTCCTCGCTCACGCACGTGCATTTCCCACAAACTCTTCCTTGCCGTTATATCATACGCAATTCTATTTTTGTAAGAGATTTTGTTGCTCTTTTTTTTATAAACAGTGATTTGGATTTGAAAATAAAGAAAAAGGAGGGTCTAAGGCATCACGATTTTCAAATTGAAAGGAAATAAACACGGATGCACGATTTAAAAGGAGAAAAAGAGGTTGTAATTTAACTGAAGGGAAGAGGACATGATTTTAAACGTGAAGAAGAAGATTTGTGTACATGATTGGTCAGCGAGGATTTGGCTTAATTTTCATTTTATTTTATATTTTTTTCCTTTTTTTCCAAAACATTTAGATATTTTATTCGATACCCTATCGAGGCATGCTGCTAGGCATTTATAATTTTATATCCTTATTCCGAATATAATGGAAAAGATTTCGAGTCCTTATTCAATCGTATGGAGAAAATAACTTTTTGGACCCAATTATTGTATTGAAATTTCGATATGAAATTCAATGCATTTAGATCCCGTACGACCAAATGGTAAATCCAAGTACTACGAAATTTGAAATTTGATAATAATACACTATTACGGATCCAATGGAACCAGTTTCATCGAATTCCAAGACTGTGTCTCGGATCACTATTTTAAGTCGTCGATTAAATCGACGATTTCCTATTTTTGCGAAATCGCTTAAAATTTCAGTTTTAAAAACTGATTAACTCAATCATTATTCTAGTAGAATTTATATCAACATTAAAAATAATTTTTGATTCATATTCTACTCCAATTCAATTATTTAAACGATTTGCAGTTATTAATTCAATAAATAAATTTGTCCAATAAATCACTATATTTGGAAATTAAGTTTTACTCCACTTATTTGATCATTAAATCCCATATTAAAATTCTATTCACATTTCAAAAATCAATGTTTAAAATAAATTAAATGTTCAAAATCATCGACCGAAAATCCAGGTCGTCACATAATCTGTGGCCTTCGTCTACCTTATAGTTTCTATTAATTGATTTGATTTAGTTTGTATTGGATTATAGAGAATTAGAGAGGGCATAAGTCACTAGTACAGGAGTTTGACAAGTTCTTTGGATAAGAAATACCAAGAGTAGCTGCTAGGTGGCTGTTGGGTAGAGGTAAAAGATAAAGAAGAGGTGGAGCTTCCGCGTATGGAGTTAGCAAAAAACCGATCCTTCTTTAGTTGTAGTCAGGTTGGTATTTATAGGAAAACAGGAGTACTAGGCCAGAAGCCTGCTCGCACTGAGATCTAGGAGATAGCCTAACGCTGTACAAGAAAAATGGAAGCACCATGCCTTAAGGAGAATGGTTGGTATTGAACTAAATAGCTCAGCACCGAGCTATAAATACTGATGCATATTCAACGTCGACCCTTATTCTGCTCTACAGTTTTCATGCTAATGTGACTCGTGCTATTTTCATTGATTATTGGTTAATTCTAATAGTCTTCCCTCTATCGATTGAATTAACATGTTTTCTTGGATTTCTATTCATCAACCTTGGAATTTATCACCCAAACTCTTGGAAAAACACTTGATCATGAGATATTGGAGATGTATACGAGAAGTATGTATTTTGGAAGCTGATTTGGAGAGAAATTAGAGGTCAATACCGACTTATGCGATAGGTACCGTGCTATGTCTCCTACTCTAATCTCTCTTAAACTTCTCGCAGTTTTTTCACCACTCCTTTTAAGTGTGCTTCCACGTTTCCAAGTTGTTTCATCTTCATCTTGACATTCTAACTTTCGTTGACTTGTTCCTGGTTTAAAACCTGCTTAATACTTGTCTCTCAAAGTATGATTTTGTTAGAAACAACGCATGTTATGGATTGAGATAAATTCTAGACTGCTATTCTATAAACTCTAGTTGATTCTTCAAGTTCTGTCTCGAGACGTGTTTATAGCTTGATTGTTTTTCCTTTAACTTTTTTGTTTAGTCATAGTTGGAATTTTATTCTTCTGCATTGAAAACATTGTATGTGGTCCAGATCTTACTCATGCTTTGGGATAGTATAGATGTTTTCCTTCCATGCCTTTTGAAGAACAAAGGGGAAGTGTAAACTATGCATCATGGAACTGATAGGTTGGTATCGACCTATGTAGCTCGATACCGAGCTATATGCCATCACCTTATAAGTTCAACCTGCCATCGCCTGCCATCATCTTATTGATCTAACTAACTAGGACCACCGTCGACCAACTCCTGCTACTGCCATCACCTGCCATCATCTCCTGGAGCTGCTAGCGACCATTCATCAATGCCACCACCATTAGATCCACTGATTGTAAAGAACAGACCCTATCCAATTTTGATAACCTAGCACCGATGTAGTTGTGCATGACGTTTAAGTTGGCAATGACCGTTCTTGCCCTAACAAAGGTAGTGATAACGATTTGATTTTATTGATGGTAGTTTCGAAGGGATATGGTTGGAATTTTTATTTGATCGGTGGTGAAGCTACATTTTATCTCAATCAAATGCACGTGATTCCGAAGAAAAGTCCTGTTCTCCTCTTCAACTATCCCTCTTCAAAATTTGGCTAAGTCTCGATCGCTGACTGAATTCTAATGCGATGATTAATTCTAAAATCGGGTGTTGTAAATGATCTCATCGCACCGCTTTCCCCAATTTACACTTCTAGTGACCTTGAAAGAAAACTTTCCATGTCACCATGGATAGAGGCTCCATTATCGATTAGTCATCGATAATGGGTAAGTTTCGAAATATAATCTTAGAGGATGACATGGCTTATTCTTCTAGCACGAGCAAGCTATCTACATAAGATGGTCTGTTCATGGTGAATGAAATACTGGACTCACACTTCATAGATTAACAAACCGTACTTGCCTTGGTTGATGCTCAGAATCTAATTAGTCAACACAAGTCGACATCCTTTGGGTTCCTGGCATTGCTCACATCGGTTTATTATTCAAATTAAAACATACCTGACCTTGTTGAACCTCAAGTTTTATTTTTTCGAATGACTCGCCTATCACCTCGTCTCAAGTCTGGCAAAGGAACGTCTACTCCTCCTGAATCTGGGTCGTCCACAACTCCTGCTTTGCCACCTATCCCTATTGGGCCAGGTCATCCTAAGACCTCTGAATCTCAAAGCAAAATAGTTATGGTTGAGCAGGTGTTGGGTCCGCTACCTCTGGGATTTAGAATTTTGAACAACCCTTCAAAGGAAGCTTATTCAATCCTATCTGCCAAGTCACTCCAGAATATATGCCTTCAACACAGTATCCTTGAGGATGATGTCCGTCTACATATAAGGGCTGAATTCGCCCACAACCCCTTATCTGACTTCACAACATGTAATTGATACATGTGCTTATGCGATGTTGTCCCAATATTCAATCCTTTCTTTATGACGATGCTATAAGAAACAATAATGGTTCCATTCCACTTTCTTCCAAATGGATGTACTCTTTTTTGAGCTCTTTTTATGTCCTCCTTATGAGTAGATTCAATCCATCCTCGAGATTCAATGAGCTTACGTATCTCCTTCGATTCAGTAAAAGGAAGGATTCCTCATCTAATATGATGATTAAATCCCGAAGGGGATGTAGGGTGATTGAAATGCTCCACAGCAAGCATTCCTATTTCAAAAATGAGTATTTCTTCATGCGATGCCTAGTCAGATTCAACCGCCTCTGCTATCTGGATGTATGTTCCTTTTGCCTAATCTCTCCTATGTTGGAATTTCTAAGTTTCTAACTCAATATTCGTTTCATCGTAGGCATCCTTGCCCGAGATAAGAGTGATGAACATGAGAGAACACTCAATGATTTAACGGCAGTCAAAACCAACCAGTGCACCATTGCATTCCTTGTTACAAATGAAAATCTACGATAGTTTGGTCCGCTTCACCAGGACAGACTTGTCATTGCCGAGTCTCCAATGCAAAGCGGTGCCAGGGCTCATACCTGTTTCTCAACCCCTTCTCGTAGCTCCGACAGAAATATTCAAAGGGAAGTAGAGGGTCCTTCTGGCAAGGCATACGCAGAAAAGGTCTTTAAAAGTGTGACTGAGGAGTTTAGAGGAGAAGATGTCCCAAGCGATGGAGGCAAAGTAGCCAGAATGTATGAATCTTGGAGGAAGAAGAATAAGCTGCAATGAGAGAGGGCAAAGAGCCGATGGCAAAGGAGGAGGAAGGAGTGGACGCTAATTATGATAATGAATACAACGCTAGCGAGGAAGGGACGAATCATTTAATGAGTCGCCCGAGATGAGTCCTGACCTTTTCATCCCGTCTAGTCAGGAACAAATTGCCATAGAAGGTTCCGATATAGCCGAAGATCGTTCTTTATTACTTTCAGTGGAGATTTTTCCCCAATCTCACCCCATTGTTGACATATTAGTTGGCTTAAGGAACGTTGGTGAAATCAACTTCATCGTCAGGGACATTTTAGGGGATGTAAGTTTAGAATTCTTTCGCCAGTGAGCGTTGTACGCGAGACACCCACTTTAAATCCCTGCCAATATTGTTGGTAGAGTACATAAGGGATCATTGGCAGCATACACTTCACTAGGATCACATATACTCATTCTTGCATTGAATCTAGCTTCATTATTAACTTTTCTTTCTTTCTGTTTTAGATTCCATGAGTCGTGGATGTTATGAAATGTAATCCCGCTATGCGAGGGAATATAGAGGCTGAAATCCTGATCAAACCCTTAGCATCATTATGAATCTGAGGAAGAAAGGAGAAGGCGAAAAGACCACGAGTTCGATAAGGCTTGAAGGGCTGATGGAGAGCACGAAAGGGAGAGAGACTGGGAGAGAAAGAAGGGAGATGTTGACGGAGAGCTATCTCGTGACCCTACTAAGCACCTTTGAGTTTCCTCAAAGTATCATGGGCGTACTTCTATAAATATTCCACCTCATATAGAGACTCAAACTTCTTTTATCCAATAAGTTTTGGTCTCCCAAGCTATGGTTATGATCGTCCTTCCTACCTCCAGGGGCATCTCTACTCCCTCATTTACTCTTCTATTTAGTCCTCCATGTTTATCAACTACATTCCCCAATCTCTTTGTACGCAGTGTCAAATTTGATAAAGATATCTTAGACACACCAAAAGAGGTGGTGATGGAAAGTCTAAAGAATGTCCAAAATAGTGTCGATGAAGAGTATAAATGAAAGGAACTGTACACATCTCTTTTCGAGGCTAACAGGATAAACTATATGATCATCCATTCCTTCGAGTCTAAAAGAATCGCCTTCCAGCGAATGCGTAAGGAGCAAGAGGATGATTTGCTTTAAGGTTAAAAAGAGAGAGATCTCATATAGAAACAAATGCAAGCACCGATAGTTTGATGATAGAGTTAAATTGCGCTCATGACACACTAAAATGATATTATACAACGATCTAAAGCTCGGATGTGGAGGGTACCGAGTTAAAGAGGCAACTTGCTACTAAGGACTAGACCATCCTGGCCTAAGATTTAACTATTGCTGAGCAAGTAGATGAACTTGCTAGACTCCGCATCGGGAATCAATAGCTTATTGACGAAAAGAAGAAACTCTCTGAGGTTCTGGATGAGTTGTCCATGGCTAAGCTCGGTAGTGAATTTGAGATTGAAATGTCAATGCAAGAGCTCAAAGAGCTTCAAGATAAGAAGTCCAAGATTTTGGTCGAGCTTGATGCCAACATGATATATTTTATACAAAGTAGTCATGTTCAAAAACTTATGATGGTTGAAGAACGACTATCCCAAGATGCTTGGGTGGAAGTGCTACGCAGATCTATAGAGGATGGAGACAATCAATCCAAAGAGGAGCCGATGGCTGCATATCTTGACACTAAAGATATTTAGTTTCTTTCCATCGAAAATGCTATCATTGCTAAAGAGGTTACAGATGCTGCCAAAGCTCTTTCTGGCCCAAGCTCTTTGGGTCAAGGGGAAACATCTGCTTCCAAATCTCAACTATTGGCAGTGACTATCCATACTTGTATTGGAGTTAGCTCTGCATCTACTCGCGTTCTTCCAGCTTCATTAATGGGTACTCCCCATAAACAATACATTCCTCCCATCATGGTCCAACTAGGGATGCTTGGGACTGAAGCAGCTAAATTATCGTATCCTAGTGGTATCATGCTACAAGTGTCTCCTATTTCTTCTTTGAGATACTTTATTTCTCACAAGAATCCATCATTAAACTTTATTACTTTATTTGCCAACTTGTAGATTAACCTCACTGGCCTCCTTCATTTCCAGTTCAAAGATCAAAATGATATTTACTATGTAAACCATCATTTTTGCAGGGTTTTCTACATCTATTCCTATTTCCAATTCTGGCCCGAGTCCTGATTCCAAGATGTTCACTAATTTAGAGAGGTTGGAGGAATTTGATGGCTCTCACGATTAGGATACTTTCATCACCAGTGCTTCTGACCCGACTGAGCATAAAACAAATGGCCAAGAGGTTTAAGAAGGAAATTGAGAAGATCATAGAGAAGAAAGAGCTCAGGATCACCAAACTTGAATCCTCAAAGCTATTAAGTCTAAAGCAAAAATTTCCCGCATTCAAAATCAGGCCACCGAAGCGCATTGATGATTCTGCCTTCAAGTCCGAGGAGCCTGTATCCACTGCCGGTGAGGAGTTCGCTCACACAAAAGGCAAGTTTCCTCCTGGTGAGAAAACCAAAGCGAGGGAAAAGCTCAAGACCCATCTTCCTCCTGGTGAGAAAACCAAAGCGAGGGAAAAGATCAAGACCCATCTGGGTAAAATGGGCATATGCAGCCGAGGCGGGAAATAATGTGCTGATCAAGGGTTTGTTTTTTGTTTGTTATCAAGATTGAGTCTGTATTATGTTTTTTATGTCTGAAACATGCAGATATTGTGCGAGCACGGCCCCCGCTATTTGTCATGTACATAATATTTTTTAATAATAATGGAAGATTTTCTTTACCTTTGTAATCTCTCTTGTATACTCCCTTTGCATTTTATGTACTATGCTTAGTTACTTATATTGTATATATAGTAAGATTGCCTACATTGCAATTTCATGTACTATGTGCTTCTATTTTTATGCAATATGTTTATTTACCATAACTCTATGCATGTAAACAATATTCCTACAATTGCTTTAATATATTCTATTTCTTAGCTCTGTTTTTGATTTCCAGAATACTCTGTTTGGCATAACAAGTCATGTAATTTTAGGAAACTCTACGGCTTTTCATATATGGGCTCAGTCGGGTTCTTTTCGACCAAGTGTCGGTGGATTTTCCCTAGCCCAGAGGGCCATATGTTAGTTTTCAGGCATCAATGAGAGACTAGATGCACTAAGCAATTCATTTAATTACCTCCAATCTATTTTTTATGACAGTTTCTATCTCCAGGGACTATGGACTGCTGCTTGATTCCAAGCATTATAGTTTTAGTGCCACCAATTCCTTAGTAGCATTTTGAATTCTTCCAAGTTGACATCATCAACCAATGTCATTATGTATATATGTATCGAAAAAAGGCATCATCCTTATCTTTCTTCATAACAAATTCTTCCAAATCTAGTGTCGAGATCCCGGTCATGCATCGATTTCTATCTTTGAAAACTTATACATGAATGGCTCAACTTCGTGGACTTTTTCTTGACGTTTCTTATTTCCAAGCTTTGCCTAATTACATTTTTTACTGCCTATCATTGGGTGATGTCAAGTTCAAAAAGGTTTAACTCGACTTTCTAGTTGACTCGATCGTTCGAAACTTACTGATGTTGTCGGGGCAACGCTAATTTTCAAGATGTAGTAGCCGATTTGACCATCGACCAGGAGGTTTTGGGCCTTCCTGACATTGTTGGAGCATGTCAGTTCTTATAAGGCAGGAATTTATTTTTCCATCGATCCATTGGTTTGAGTTAACTTTCCCCTCGACTTGGCGGTTTGGACCTTCTTGACATTACTGAAGCAATTTCGGTTATCAGAAGGTTGGGATCAATTTTTCTCGTTGACTCAGTGGTTTTTAGCCGATATTCCCAGTTAAATCGGCGGTTTGAGTCAATTTTACCCATTGGTTCAAGGGTTTTGGGCCTTTTCGATGTTGTCAAAGCAGCGTCGGTTCTCAGATGGTAGGAATTTAATTTCCTGTTGATCTGACGTTTTGAGTCGATTTTTCACATTGGCTCGACGGTTTGGCTTGCAAGAACACATTTCCATTGGTTTAAGAAGCCAACTTTATTGATTAAATAGAAATAATGGCAAGCCCTGCCTATTTACAATGCCTATAGAGTCCCTAGATGGATTATTTGTGATAATAGGACATATAGGGATATCAAGTGTAGTAGTGCCACAGCGAGTCACTGTTCCAAGCATGCAGGCTGGGAACTCCATCTACTGTAGCTTGCTTGAATGTTCCATCTGCAAGCTTATGTTGATCATATATGGTGCTTCCTAGTTTGGGCCAAGCTCTCCTGTATTCGATAAAATCCATTTTAAGATGAGATCTCCCATTTCGATGCTATGGTTGTGAACATTTGCATTAAGGTGGTGTGCTACTCTTTTCTAATAAGAAGCGACCCTTAGTTCAGCTTCTTCTCGCTTCTCATCGATTTGATCGAGGGACTCGAGTAGTAGTTGTTAGTTCTGTCTCTGATTGAAGCGCCTTCTATGATAAGAGGGTACTTCCAGTTCCACTAGTATCATAGCTTCTAAGCCATATACCAAGGCGAACAGTGAGCGCTCGACCATAGATTTGTGCATTGTTACATAAGCCCATGGTGCGAGTGGAAGCTCATCAACCCAATTGCCTTTAGCTCTAGTCAGCTGCTTCTTTATGGCAGATTTAACAATTTTGTTCACTGCCTTCACTTTCCCGTTTGCTCGTGGGTGCATTACAGTAGAAAATCTCTTCTCAATCCGGTAAAGCTTACTAAAGTCCTTGAACTCGACGCACATAAACTGAGTCCCATTATCCATGATAATTTTCTATGGTACCTCACACTTGCAAATAATAATTTTCATTAAAAAATTAATTAATTTCTTAATAATATCATGGCAAGTGGTTTTGCTTCAACCGTTTCGTGAAACGGTCAACTGCAACAATACCGTATTTAGCTTCCCCTTTTGCTATTCATACAACAATACCGATTATATCAATTCCCCGGATTACAAACGGTCTGGGACTGACCGTTGGCATAATTTTTGAAGATGGGTATCTCAGAATCTTTAATAATCCTTGGAATCATCTTGCCATCTAGTGTAGTTTGTTGCATCTCGTTTAATTGTAGCTCAGAAATATCCATTGCATTGTGTCTCTTCACAAGCGTCTTCCCCCCGGTGTGATCGTCGCACTTGCCTTCTTAAATTTCTATGAAGCATTTCATAGCTTCTTCTTTGGTTATACAATTGATCAAGGAGGATGAGAATCCTCTCTTGTATAGCACTTCGTCCTGTATTATGAATTATGACGCCTTTCGATGAAGCTTCTTTTGTTCATTACTTTGGGGAGTATCCCTTTGAGCAAGTAGTCCTTTATCAACGTCAGCCACGACTCTCCATTTTCTTTAGTCTCCAGATCCCACCCAACATCCATCTGATATATGCTAGGAGCGGTTAGCACTTCTGTTGGAACCAATCTTATTAGTTGTGATTCTTCGAAACCGGCTAGCTTGGCTAAGGAATCGATCTTCGTATTTTCCTCTCCGAGATTATGAGATATCGTATAATGTTAAATAACTCCCAAGCTTTTAACAAGTAAGAGTAAGTTTTGCATCCTTAGCTTGACACTTCCTTTTCCTTAGCTTGATACTCCCATTTGACCTGGCAGACAACTAGTTGGGAGTCATTATAGGTATGCAAAGTCTTTATTCCCAAACCCTTCGCACCTTCAATCCCATTTAATGCATCGTATTCGGCTTCATTGTTGGTGGCAGGAAATTATGTCTTCAACGCATAACAGATTGATCGTCCTTTAGGAGTTTCATGCATAACTCCCGCTGCTTCGTAGAGTTCATTTAAGACGCAATCAATGAAAAATTTCCAAGAGGATATCATGACCATTATGTCCTCCTTCTCATCATCCCGAATAGTGAACTCGGCGATGTAGTCTGCCAGTGCCTATCCGTTAATTGTTCTCCTGAGATGATAAGTCGCATCATATTAGTTCAGCTTGACGTTCCACTTTGGATGCCATCTCGAAGTTTTTGGTCGATAGAGTACCTTTCAAGGTTGATCCGACAATTGCTTGATTGGGTATGCTTGGAAATTTAGATGCAGTTTCCTAGATGCTATTAGTAAGCAGTGTGCTAGCTTCTCCAACTTCGGGTAGTTCTTCTTAGCTCCGGTGAATTGCTTGCTAATGTAGTAGACAGGTCGTCGAACCCTAACTCCCTCTCATAGTAGCGCTACGCTTAATGCATAGGCAGATACTGCCTGATAAAAAATTATCCCTCGCCGTCCACCGGCTTGGACAAAACCAATGGTGTCTTCATATGTTGCAGTAATTTCTCAAAAGCAATATGGCATTCTTGATTCCATTTAAAGCACATTTTACCCTTCTTTAGTACAGCAAAGAATGGAATACCTTATATATTGCTCTAGAGAATCAACTTAATATGGCAGTCTTTCGATTTAAGCTTTGTAGTTCCTTCTTCGTGGTTGGGGTCCTGACATAGGCATCAACCTATTTTGAATTAGCCTCAATGCTCCATGCGTTTTGCAATAAAACCAAGAAACTTGCCTAAAGAGACTCCAAATGAATATTTACGTTGGTTCAATTTCATCCCATACTCATGAAGGATCTCAAACATCTTTGAGAGATCATCTAAATGGTTTCCAAATGCTTACGACTTCACTAGCGTGCCATCTACATACACTTACATCATTCGTCCGATTTAGTTTTTGAACATTATATTTACCAGCTTCTGGTAAGTAGTTCCAGCATTCTTCAGACCAAACGGTATTACACGATAGCAATATAGCTCTAACTCTATGATAAAGCTAGTGGTCTCCTAATCTGGTTCATGCATCATAATCTGATTGTACCCTAAGTAGGCATCCATGAACGAGAGCATTTCCTGCCCCACGGTTCCATCAACAAGCTGGTCAATTTTAGGCAACGAAAAGCTATCCTACGGGTAGGCACTGTCCAAATTTGAGTAGTCAATACAAGTTTTCCACATCCAATGTGATTTTTGGACCAGCATAGGGTTTGACACCCACTTAGGATATGTTTCATCCCAAGCAAAGCCGTCGGCCAATAACTTATCCACTTCTTCCTTTAATGCAGCAGATCACTTAGGACCAAGGCTGCATCTCTTTCACCTCACTGGCATGAACTTAGGATTAATGTTAAGTACGCAACGCACTATCTCCAATGACATCTCTTTCACATCTTGATTCTATGTTGCGAACCTACTTTCCGGACTCATGTTGGGTCACCTATGTCAACAGGGACGCTAAACTCTTCTTTCTATGGTCCGTAGCTTGTCGAATATGATTATGGTACCCTAGCCAAGGCCTTTTTAATTGCTATGCTTGCGGTTCCTGAATATGGAGAGTCTTCCCTACATTCTTTCCGTTTTCACGGCATTTAGCTTCACATAATTCCATGACATAGCATTCCCTTGTAGCACTTTGGTCCCTTCTTACCACTCCTATCCAATTCTCCATTGGGAATTTCATCATCAGACACAATGGAGCCAAAACGATTCTGAAATTGGCAAGAATCAATCGGTCCAAGAAAGCATTATAACTTAAATACCCATCAATAATCACGATGGTTTAGATGAGAACCACCCTCCGTTCTCCTTCCACGAGTACTATAAGTAGATCGATTGTTCCAACTGGCTATTTAGGTTCACCTGTAAATTCCTGAATCTTTATTTTACATGTAGTCCCATCCTTCATGCTAATCTTCATCTGGTCAAACATTTTCGAAACAGGATATTGACCGAACTTCCATTGTCAATCAAGACTCGATGCACAACTATCGATCCAATCCCAACTATTATCACCATTGGGTCAAGTGTTGGTTCTTCTAAAATATCAGTGTCCTGATTTTGGAACACAATGTCGCCAATAATTTTCTTCTATTGCTTAGCTGGAGTTTCGTCATATATGGCGTAGAAACTCTCGTGTGGTGCATGTTTTAAAGAACTAGCATATTGTTCCATCTCACTCGGTCCCTCAATAATGGCATTTGTAACTAGTCTCCCATCGATTTTCTTGGGTCCTTCTCCACTGGCTCCAAGTCCTTAAGCATTCGATGTTTGGGGTTCAGTGGGTTGACTAGGAACTTATGGTTTCTTCACATACTGCTGGAGTTTGTTGTTTCTTATCAATTCTTCAATTAAATCCTTCAGATGCCAAAATTAGCCCAGTAGTTTCATGGAAGCAGCAGGACTTCCCCGATCTCTTTTGTTGCTCGGTCGCTTCCCACTTAGGCTGTTTGTTATTCCGCTCAGTTCCCCGAATGGGAAGATAAATGTTTTCCAGACTGTCATTCAATGATGTATAGTTCACGGGTCTCATATTCCTTAGGCGTTTTCTATTCCTATCACCCCTACTAGCATTCTGACTCCTCTTCTTCTGGTTTGCCGCTTTCCCTGCATTTCTTGTAATAGCTCCACAACTATTACCACATTGCTTAACCCCAATGTTCCTCTGAACCACCTCCTTCGACTGCTCATCGATGGGAGTACCCTTAATCATATTTGCTTCTTCTAGTTTCAGAAACTGATTTTCCTTTCAGTGGAATTCCTTTGTGGTAGTTGGTTGCTTCATTTTTATCCACCTACCAAAATCCATGTCTGGGTGAACGCCCCGGACAAGTGCCATGGATACAAGATCTTCCTTCGGATTACAAACTTCTGTAACAGCGATGTTAGATCAGTTCGAGAAGGCTTTTAGTAACTCCTTGGGTGTAACATCCCGTATCTAGAGGCCAAAAGCTAAGAACTAATAAATGTTATAGCCATCTATATTATTAACTTCTTGCGACAAACTACGGGATGTTACAGCTTGGTATCAGAGCATAGGTTTATGAACTTTTTAACTAAAAATGATTTTCAAAACAAAAATCCAAAGGAATTAGAGTAAGATTGGGGTTTAAAAAAATGCAATAGTAATGTATTTGTATTTCTTATATATAAATATGCGCTTTATATCTATTCTCATGATTAGGATTATCTTTCTGTATCTCATGAGCTTTGAATACATATATAGATGGTAAAAGAAGCAAAGTTAAGGGAAGCACCAAAAGGAATGTTGTACTTAATGCTGGAAGAAACCAAGGTCAAGTAGAGAATGTAGGTGCAGAAGTCCCGCAGGTCAAAATGGAAACCATGTATCAATTTTTCAGAATATGATGCAAGTAGGAGTTGTATATGGTTAGGAGGAAATGCTATAGGAGCAGGGGTTTCAAAAGTTCCGGTAGTTAATCATTTTGCTATGATGAGCGGAGATTATGTTTAGCTTGTAGGGAAGTCATTTATGGGAACAGAGGATGCCATTGAGGTTGGGAATTGGCTGTTGCACAGCGGAAGAATGTTTACAGATTTGGGGCCCACTGATGAGCAAAAGAGGAGGTTGGAATCTAGACAGCTTCAGGGAGCTACACTGTTATGGTGGAACAGTGTGAATACGACGGTTAATGAGAAGGCAATGGCCTGGGAGGATTTCAAAAGGAGACTCCAAGAGAGGTTCATGTCTGTTCTGGCACAATCAGCTTTGATCAGGAAATTTGCTGAGTTGGTGCATGGTGAGATGTCTATTGTAGAGTATGCTAGAAAGTATTTAAAGAGTTGGCCCAGTATGGTTATGCTTTAGTGGATGTAGTGTTGAAGCGGAATGAGAAGTTCATCAGGGGATTGAAGCCAAAATTGGCTTGTGCTACTTTGTCTCACCTTAGGGATCCTTCTGATATTGTTGTGGAGACGGCCATGACGCAGGAGTAAGTCCTTAAGTCTCTAGAGAAGAGCAAGGACAAGGAGGTCCAGGTTGGGCAGGGCCGGAAGGGGAAATTCTTTTCAAGAAAGGTGCTAAGAAGGGTGGAGCAGCTAAGAAAGCAAAGCCTGAGATTGTCTGTTGTAAGTGTGACAAGAAGGGGCACTTTGCTAATGAGTGTCGCTCAGGGAAGGAAAAGGACGTGGCTAAGGGGAAGAATGTTAGGTGCTTCAAATGTTAGGATGTGCCATGAGGCCATAATTGCACCTTTTCTCTCTTGATTGATTTCCAAGGCTACAATCATACCTTTTCTCGCTAAATTGATTACAAAGAAGTCTATAACTCTAAATAGCACTGAGATCTTGTTGAGATAGTGATAGAGAATCAAACCAGAAAAGATCTAGTTAGATTCAATGTTGATTTCGGCAGAGTAATGGTAAGAATATGTATAGAGAAATGTGGAAGAAGAAAAGGAGTGAAAACCAAAAAAATATGAATACAAATTCATTCAAAACCACCCATATTTATAGTAGAATAACAGCCATGTCCATTCGTGAAGGTATATGACGAATAGACACTTCTCTGGAAATTCAAATTTTGAAATCAACTGCTTCCATGTCGACATGGGGTACTTGAGTATGTCGACATGCCAAAGGAAATTTTAGTGATTTGTTTTTCTTTGAAAATAACTTCTATTTTATATTAAAACTATTTTAAACTTTATAAATATACTTAACTACAGTTAAAATACATAAGTAAATATAGATAATAATATTTTGGTATATATAAGATTCTACTATAATATATTTAAATCTAAAAAATTAAATATATTATTATTAAAAGATAGTTTAAAACCAAGGATAATTTGATTTTGAAAATAAAGATTACTTTGAAGCTAAAAGTATTAAAACCAGGATAGATGGTTTTTATTCTTTTAAAAGGAAGATTTTGAAAACATTTTGAAAACAATATATAATTTTGTAAAACATTTTGAATAAAAGTTAGTGGATACAAAACATTGTTCCGCTAGATTTTTCGTAGGTTCCATCCTTCTTAGGGTTCCATCCTACTTAGGGTTTCATCCCTGTAACAGGCTCGAAGTGGATTCCATTCCACGAATAAATTGGATTTTAAGATGCCAATGCTTATCTAGGAGTTTTAACAAAATTCCTAATTAAATTACTTATCTTGAAATCTGGAACGCTTGATAATCTTGATACTCATGAGTCTTCAATCTTGATATCTTTAGTCTTGAATCTCTGTACTATACAGTCTTCATTCTTGGTACCCGCGTATACATATATATATCTAGACTATAATGTTAGTATTTATATTTTATAATCCTATTCTAAGGTTGTTGTCATCAAAACCATCATCTCAAGGACTAACAATCTCCCCCTTTTGATGATGGCAACCTTTGTTTATAAAATATTACTTCTATTCTAATAACTCCCAATAAAACTATTAACTCCCCCTTAATCTATGCCTAACTATCCTATTTTATACTTCTCACCCTTTGTCGTCAACAAAACTAATTCGAAACTATATAACTCCCCTTCATCAAATACTACGTGATTATAATGATAGTGTTATCATAAATAATCAACACTTAATTCTAAAACTAAAATTTAGTCCTAAACTACTAACTTTCCTAAGAATCTATGATAATACTTACAATAATGAGAAATCAAATATAAGCACACAAATTATTTATTAATTATATTGTTATATGTACATTTGCGTAAAGAACGTAGACAAAAACATACAACAATAAGAAAGAACAAAAAGAAACTAATGCGTGTCCTTGAAAATGGGAGATCTATGAACCGAACAATTTGGATAGTGGAAACAGAAATTTCCATGTTCGACAAGATTTCCATTTTTGTCAAAGCACACTTTGCCAACGCACATGACTTTGTCGTCATCTTCAGCGTGCTCTTCTTCCATGGATAATTCTTCTTCTTCTTCCTCGCTGTCCTCTTGCACTTGATCTCCTGAAGACTCTTCATCAATCAAGATCGGATTACCGTTTGTCCATTATAAATTTTTGCAAATTTCTAAGGATTTTTCCTTACCGTTCTTGTTCTTTTTTCGTTCTAAGTTGCACCACTTGAATTTTAGTCATTAGTTGCAGTGCATCCTTCAAAGAATCCTCCATTTTCATTACTCTTACAAGCGTAGTTTGTTGAAAAGGTCCAGAAGAAGGAGAAGGGAACGAAAAGGTTGAATTTTTGTTAGATTTGGAAGAGGAGGCTATAGTTTTATTGATTTCAGAAGATAGAACAGAAAGGAAATAGAAAGAGTGACAAAATTTTCGATAATAAGAAGAATATATTACCACTTATTTGAATTTTGGTGGGAAAAATTTCAAAAATAAAAATCTTATATGCTGACATGGGTATAGAGGGGATGTCGACATGGTGCTTGAAATTTTTAGTATTTGATTTATTTTGATTTAATTTTTAATTATACTTTGTTATTTGTATTTTATATTTCAGTTATTGAACATGTACCAAATTCTCTTCTCAATTTAGTAAATATAGATTCATGTAATGGTTTTGTTAAGGTATCAGCAATTTGATTCTCAGAATTGATATAATCGAGAGTAGTTACTTCCTTACTTATATTATCTCTGAGAAAATGGTGTCTGATATCAATATGTTTAGTTCGAGCATGATGAACAGTATTTTTGGATAAATTTGTTGCACTAGTATTGTCACAATAAATTGGTGATTTTGAGAATTTAAACCAAAATCTTTTAAAGTTTGTTGCATATATTACTTGAGAACAGGCTAAAGCAGCAGAAATATACTCTGCTTCAGTTGTTAATAAAGAAACTGTGTTTTGCTTCTTACTAAACCAGGAAATCAGAGAATGTCCGAAAAAGTGACAAGTTCCACTTGTACTTTTTTGCTCTGATTTACAACCAGCATAATCAGCATCATAGTAAGATATTAAGTCAAAAGAATCATTTTTAGGGTAAAATAAGCCATAATCAGTGGTGTGTTTAACATATCTTATGATACATTTTATGACTTTTAAGTGGGTCTCTTTAGGTTGCGATTGATATCTTACACAGAGAAAACACTATGCATGATATAAGGTCTACTAGCAGTGATATAGAGTAGTGATCTAATCATTCCTCTATATAATTTTTGATCTGCATCTTTCGAGAGATCTTCTTTAGTTAGGTACTCATTGGTTGCCATGGGAGTGGGTTTTCCACTTGCAGTAGACAAACCAAATTTACTAACTAGGTCTTTACCATATTTTTCTTGACTAACAAAGAAATCATTATCTAATTTTTTTTATTTGTAATCCTAGAAAGAAGTTTAATTCACCCATATGACTCATTTGAAACTCTTTTGTCATTATTTCATAAAATTCTTTATTCATTTCAAAATTATTGATCCAAAAATGATATCATCTACGTGAACTTGTACTAGTTGAATATCATTTTTACTTCTTTTAATAAAAAGAGTATTATCTGCTTTACCAATTTCAAAATTTGATTGTAATAAGTAAGATCTTAGTCTATCATACCAGGCTCTAGGAGCTTGTTTAGACCATATAGAGTTTTCTTAAGTTTGTAAAATGATTTGGCAATTTTTCATTTTCAAAAAGTGGTGGTTGTTCAACATATACTTCCTCTTTTACAAATCCATTTAAAAAGGCACTTTTAACATCCATTTGATATAATTTGAAATTATTATGATTTGCGAAAGCAAGTAGAATCCTAATGGCTTCTAATCTTGCTACGAGAGCAAAGGTTTCATCAAAATATATTCCTTCTTCTTGACAATAACCTTGAGCGACTAACCGGACTTTATTTCTAACAACCTCTCCTAGTTCATTCATTTTATTTTTATAAACCCATTTAGTTCCAATCTAGCTTTATTTTCAGGTCTAGGAACAAGTTCGCAAACATCATTTCTTATGAATTGATTTAGTTCCTCTTGCATAGCCAAAATCCATAAATCATTAGTTGATGCTTCTTTTGGATTTTTGGGTTCAATAGTTGATACAAAGGCTAATTGCTCATTTTACTTAGTTGATTTCTATTTTTAACAACAGATTACATATCTCCTAGTATATTTTCTATAGGATGATCTTTTAAAAGTTTAGTCTTTTTATTAGGATGATTACTTTCATTATTAGTTTCAGTTAACTCTTGATTTTGAGTGATTAAATCCTCTTCATCATTTGTATCTTCAAAAATTTTGCGACTTTCATCGAATGAAACATGCATTGTTTCTTCAATGGTGTTAGTTCTTAAATTAAACACTCTATACGCTCTACTTCTATTAGAATATCCGATAAAGATACCTTGTCGAATTTAGCATCAATTTTATCTAAGTTATCTTTTGTATTTAAAATAAAACATTTACTTTCAAAAATATTAAAATAAGATAACTTAGGTTTCTTTCTGTGAAGAAGTTCATAAGAGGTCTTATCAGTTAAAGGTCTAATTAAAATTCTATTTAAAATATAACAGGCGGTAGCAACTACTTCTGCCTAAAAATACTTTGGTAACTTACTATCTGAATGCATAGTTCTCGCACACACTTGAATCGTCCTATTTTTACGTTCTAATACCCCGTTTTGTTGTAGATTTCTTGGAAATGAATTTTTTTGAGTTATTCCCTTTTTATTGCAGAATTCCTCAAACTTTTCATTTTCAAATTCACCACCATGATCACTGTAGATGGTTATAATTTTTAGAGAAAGTTGATTTTGAATCCTTTTTTGTAAAGTTCTTAAAACATTCAAAAGTATCACTTATATGTTTCAAAAATATTGTCCATGTAAATCTAGAATAATCATCTAGAATTACAAAAACATATTTACTATGATTTATTGACAGAATTGACCAAATAAATCAAGGTGAAATAATTCAAGAGGTTTTAAGTTTGAAATCATATCTTTTAATTTAAAGAAACTTTTTCTAAGTTTTCCTAATTGACATGCATCACAGAGACTATCTACTTTAAAATTCATTTTAGGGTGACCTCTTACCAGATCATGTTTTGACATTCTAGATAAGAGTTTGAAATTCAAATTCCCAAATCTCTTATGCCAAATCCAAGGGTCACTTGTATTTGCTAAAAGACATAGGTTATCATTTGAAACTTTCATACTAAGAATGTAAATATTCTTTTTCCTAATTTCCTCAAATATTATGGTTGAATTATTATCTTCAATGTGACATTTATCCTTTTTAAATTTAATTTTATATCCTTTATCGAAAGTTGACTTATACTAAGCAGATTATATTTTAGATTCTTAACTAGCAAAACATTAGTAATAATAGGAGTTTCAGAGTTATCGACTTTGCTGATGCCAATCACATATCCTTTTGAGTTGTCTTCAAAATTAACCAGTCCTCCGTCTTTGTATATTATATCATTCAGCGTATCTAGATTACCAGTCATGTGTCTAGAGAATCCACTATCGAGTATCCATTTATTCTTTTTGATCTGCACAATTTGTCCGTTGTGGATTAATTCCTCAACCCCCATAAAGCATGTTTCCTGCACATCAAAAAATCTTAGTAGACAATTTGAATTTGAGTATTGATTATATGCAGATTCATGAGACAATAATGATCTGAATATTTCTAAACTAGAATTAACATAATTTTTAAACAAAGCCATTTTAAAAACTTTTTCAAAAATCAAACTATGAAACTTTGAAAACCTTGCTCTGATACCAAATGTGAGAGATGGGAATACGGATCTTAAGGCTAGGATTAACACTAGAGGGAAGGGGTGAATAGTATCTTTTAAGGAATTACTAAATCTTTTTGAGTTTTTGTTAATTTGAACACAAAAGTATACAATATTTAGACACAGATATGATCACAGAAACAAACACAGATGCAAAAATAAAGTAAAAGCAATAAAGGAAAGAACACACCGGATTTTATACTAGTTCAGAGTTACCCTACATCCAGTCCCGCACACAAGTACGAATTTCCTTTCAAAAGCAATTGTACAATTACACCCTCGATTTCAAGGCCACGAGGTACACCACTCCAGAATCATAATCCTCTGGGTAGAGATACTCGATTTCAGGGGCAATAACTTCATTAATTGATTTCTTAGGCTACAATCACACATTTTCTAACTTGATTGATTTCCAAGGCCACAATCGCACCTTTTCTCGCTTGATTGATTTCCAAGACTACAATCACACCTTTTCTCACTAAATTGATTTCAAAGAAGTCCATGACTCTGAATAGCACTGAGATCTTGTTGAGATAGTGATAGAGAATCAAACCAGAAATGATCTAGATAGATTCAATGTTGATTTCGGCAGAGTAATGGTAAGAATATGTATAATGTGGAAGAAGAAGAGGAGTGAAAAACAGAAAAATATGAATACAAATTCATTCAAAGCCACCCTTATTTATAGTAGAACAACAACCATGTCCATTCGTGAAGGGATATGACGAATAGACACTTCTTTTGAAATTCAAATTTTGAAATCAACTGCTACCATGTCGACATAGGGTACTTGAGTATGTCGACATGCCAAAAGAAATTTTGGTGATTTGTTTTTCTTTGAAAATAACTTCTATCTTATATTAAAACTATTTTAAACTTTATAAATATACTTAACTATAGTTAAAATACATAAGTAAATATAGAGAATAATATTTTGGTATATATAAAATTTTACTATAATTTTATATTTAAATCTAAAAAATTAAATATATTATTATTAAAAGATAGTTTAAAACCAAGGATAATTTGATTTTAAAAATAAAGATTATTTTGAGGCTAAAAGTATTAAAACTAGGATAGATGTTTTTTATTCTTTTAAAAGGAATATTTTGAAAACATTTTGAAAACAAGGTATAATTTGGTAAAACATTTTGAATAAAAGTTAGCGAATACAAAACAATGTTCCACAAGATTTTTCGTAGATTCCATCCTACTTTGGGTTTCATCCCTTTTACGGGCTCGAAGTGGATTCCATTCCACGAATAAATTAAATTTTAAGATGCCGATGCTTTTCTAAGAGTTTTAACAAAATTCCTAATTAAATTACTTATCTTGAAATCTTGAACTCTCGATAATCTTGATACTCATGAGTCTTCAATCTTGATATCTTCGGTCTTAAATCTCTATACTATACAGTCTTCATTCTTTGTAATGACCCGTAAATTTTGATAAATAAATTGGTTAATTTAATTAAGATTTTGTAATTAAATTCAGGAAGAAATAAAAAATTTATAATTTATATTGAAGTAAATGTTAAAAATGAAATGCAACCATGGAAATTAAAGCTAAGCATTAACAACTGAAATGAAATTATGATTAATTGAAGTAATGGGAATTGTTATACTAGGCTAAGGATTGAATATAAGAAAACAAATGGGAATATTGTGTTAACTAATTCAATGATATAATTTGTGGTAACTTAATGAATTCAATGTTATATTAACCGATGAAGTAATACATAATAAATGGAAAATCTATACAATCAATGTAGATATGTAATTATAATGTTTGTTATTGATAATAAACGTTACTTTAATGGTAATTAATAAAATAAAGGAAGTGTGAATGTAAGTTAAATACAATCGTAAATTTATTTATAAGGTAATAAATTGGTAAAAAAAGAATGGAATTAAGGTAAATTTGTTAATTGGATTTAAACCTAAATTTATGTGTACAATTGATAGAAGTACACATTTAGAAATGGAATATTTATTCAAATTAAGAGGTAAATAGGCATATATTATTGTAAGGGATAAAACTAATGTAATTAGGTATTAATGTAAGTGATGTATCAATAAAGGAAATTTGTAATTTGTTAATGAATTTTTATAATGGAAATGGAACGTAAACTAATAAATAATTAATTCAATGCAATCCCAATTAATTGAAACAACTATTTGAGTTATAATTGATGGTAAATAGAAATATTTGGTAAAAAAAATCAATATAAGAAAAGTAAGTGTAAATATTGGATTTATCAATGAATTAATAATGAATAAATAGTGATTGGGTAAAAGTCAATGTTCCATATGTAATTGTTTGGAAGTGATAACTTATAGAAATATGATTAAGGGTTAGTGGCAATGATTATTATAAAGTAATCATTTATGTAGTCCATTAAATCAAGTTTGTAATAAATTGCAATGAATCTCAATTTAAGGTTATATTTTTGTAATTAAGGAATTAATTGAAAATAATGCTAACTCTATTCATAATATGACCATTGGTTGATTTAAAGAATAGAAAGCAAGATTTATTAATTTAATTGAAGTGTAAAATTCAATAATTGGATTAATTGCAATTTAATGAAATTTAATATTAAATTTTGCGTTAATTGAGATTAAGATGAAATTTGGGAATAATAATGTAATAAACTATAAACCAATATTAATCTCATCCGTTGAATAATAACGAATTGAATAATAAGAGTGAAAATTAAATTAAATAGAATTTTTGGAAATTAAATTTATAATTTTGAATTAAATGAAATTGAGACAAATACTGAAATTGATAAATTTATCAACTCTAAATTGACATTTAAATTTGTTTAAATCGTTGTAAATGATTAAGAAAGCTAAACTAAATGGAATTGTCGATTATAGAATGGAAATTAAAAATTGGATTTAATTAATTAATTATTAATTTAATTAATGTAAAAAAAGCCATTTTGGCCGCTGACTCAGATTTCAACAAAACCAATTTCATCGAATCCGTATCGGTGAATTATTTTAGGATTTCAAGTTTCATAGCGATCGGGCTCGTCATTTGATCGTACGGGCTTGAAATGCCTTGAAATCAATGAAATTGAAATCAATTGAAATCAATTTGAAAAATTATTGATTTCAGCATAACTTCTTCATACGATGGAATTTGGACTTGAAACCTTTTCCGTTGTGTTTAAAATATTTTAAAACATCAATTTTGATATATGGGTTGACCCAATTTTGTTCCGGAGTCAGAACGGGCTTTTCGGGCCATTCATCGTTCAACACGTTTATAAATCTGGTCCATCTATTCTATTTTAGCTTTGTCTATAAATACTCTGTTATAAATCCTAGCCTACCTCTATTTCTCATTTCTGTACGTTCCATTTGCTCCTCTTTCCAATGACTGCAAACCCTAATTCCCAAATACAAATTCCAAATAAAATCCAAAACCAAAAACTCATACTCTCCAAACAATATCACATTTTATATCATCAGAAGGCTCTCGATGAGCACATCTCAATTCTACTGTTCGTTTTTGGATCTGGGTTTCTGGCTAACTGGAATTGGTCGATTTAATCACGACCGTCCATCAAGCCGTAATCATCTTCGTCTGATCGCCAACTGGAGGTTACCATCGCATAGAGATCGACGAGTGCTTCTCATCCATGGTGTTCGTTTGATGGATTTACGGCTAGATCGACTCGATAAATTCGATTAGGGTTTAAGATGTATTCGATAGCGGCTATCAGATTGGCGTCGATCGACTCGCCACATGGGTTGCCGGGGTGGCGAGATGCGGAGTTACGAAGGCGATCGTTTTGGCCGAGGTTATGGGGGCGCGACGTGCTTCCGATCTGTGGCGGTGCGATTCTTCTTTTGCGTGCGTGCGTGTTTTCCTCTAGAAGCAGTGAAGATGACGATGACGTGGAGGGTAATGTGTTTTGTTCTGTTTTATTTTATTTATTTTCAAATTAAAATCGCCTAACTTTAATTATGTATAACTTTTGCGTACGGACTCAAATTTACGTGCGGTTTCTTCTGTTAGGATCGTATTGAAATTCTGGATGTTTTGACGTTGGTTTGGAAGAATTATGATACTGTGAATTTTTGGGTTTAAATTGGATTTAAATTCAATTTAAATTCAAAAGGTGAGTGCGTTAACCCACTCACAACTTCTAAATTTTATGTTGATTAAATTGATTTATGATGTATTTAGAAATTTATTTAGAACTGTTTAGCATATTTTAAATCATCATCCCAGTTAAGTTAAATATATTTAATTAAATTATTATTTAATTTTTCATTTCATATTACTTGCCAGTTAAATTGTTATTTATTTGTTGCATATAAACTGCCAGTTAAACTGTTATTAATTTATTATGGAATTTAAACTACTAGTTGATACCTGTTATTTATTATCTGTTATATATTGATGCTATTGGTTGAATTGGATAATGATTGTTATAACTGATTGATGAGTGGTATTGGAAGAATGAATGTTGTATTTTATATTGTTATAACTGCAAGTTGTTATGGATTTTTTTATTGCATCCGGGATTGCGGTTTGAAATGATATATAACCGTATTTTTATTTTTAAATTATGGATTGAAATGATAAATATCCATGTCACTTGACCATATGGTAGAAAATTATATACAAACACCGTGGTCTATATATAAAATATTTTGAAAATGATTTCTATGGTTTGTAAAGAATATATATATATATATATATATATGATTTTATGGGATATTGATTCAGATATTGTATAAATGTTATTTTATGTACAGTTAAATTCTTTGTTTAAGCTATGTATAAAATTGGTTTTAAGCATAAAAGAAGTTTAAAAATAAAGTTTGATTTTTATTAAGATATAATATGGTTAAAGTATTTATTTAATTTATACTGTATATAGAGTTTATATTGACTTAAATACAATTAAGGTGGGAAGATAAATATAAAATTTAGTTGAATCAAATTATTTAAGAATTTTACTCAAATAAATTTGATTTGAAATTGAGAAAAATTTGAGATTTTTTGAAATTGAATTTATTTGAGAATTTAACTCAAAAAATGTTGATGTGGAATTCATTAAATTGGAAATTTTAAAAAGTATAATTATTATAACTTGATTTTGAGATCTAGGTGAAATAAATGATTATTTCAAGTATAAATGAATTGAAGGCAATATTAGTTATTTGAAATTTGATCCTTATTTAAATGATAAGGGGTTTATTATGTAAAATGTTTCAAAACTAAATAATAGAAAATTTAATTGTTGAATCGAAATTATTAAATTTATTTTTGAAATTTTGGAATATTTAAAGCCTTGAAATATATTAAAATTGAAATGTTTTATCGAAATTGAAATTGTTTCGAAGTTATGAATTCCAAAGTATTATGTTTAAAGAGTTATGTTTCAAAGTTATGGGTTTTAAGGTATTATTATTTGAAAGTGGTATGATTTTGGAAAAGTGTGTATATATAAATATTTGAAAAAAAAATGATATCATATTGATTTGTTTTTTAAACGGAAATGATATCTATTTATATGGTTTTGAAATAAATATTATATTCTGGTTTTGAAGTAAAATTATTTTTAAAGACCGCGGTGTTATAATAACGTTTGGTTGTTAAGGAGACCGGGATCGGAAGTTGTCATACTCTCTGCCAACTCCGAAAACCACTTTAACAACCGTGTACGTGGTGGAGATTCCAGAATGAAGTAGGATGGTGGCGGCGTTTCCTTTGAGGTAAATACGTGGACCCGACTCCCGTGAGTTGGCATAAGGTGGCTAAAACATGAGCGATTGACTGGCTAAGTGTAACAACTCTAGCTTTTTGCATATAATTTAAATTTGACTTTATTTTATTTTGAAATTATTTTAAACTTATTTTATTTCAAACATTTCATTTTTGAATTTAGATTTTGATTATTATATGAATTATAATTTCAAACTTGCATAAATTGAATATTTTACTGAAAAATGGATTTGTGGTCAAAACTGGTCAAACTTTGACTTTTAAATTTTAAATTTAAATATATGAATTCTTGAATTTTGTCTTTTATTATAAAAATATATTTAATATCATGAATATTGCTTTTCATTTCGTCGAAATTGGATTTAAATCGTGAAAGTTATACCCTTTACAATATTGTGTGTATATAGGGTTATTTAACAATATTCTTTGTTTTAATTCATATAAATGATATTTTTACTTGATAAATCTTATTCTAATTTGCATATTTATGTTATATTATGTATATTTTCACTTTTAAATATTTTTAAAGTGATGTTTGAATTTTCCAAAGCTTATTGAATTTATTTTCTATTTTTAAAGCCTAGTTTCTATTTTCTTTGCTATTTTCTTCATTTAAATTATATTTAAATTAAAATTTATATACTTATTTGTGAATGCATTTTATTTTTATGTTATTATCTTTGTTATAAATATTTTTACAAGTCCATATAAATTTTCCAATGTTCATTCTGTTTATTTTCCATTTTTCGAGGCTAGTTTGCCAATTTTGTGCTATTTTCTTATTTTTACCTTATATAGTTAATAATTATTTATTTATATTTTATATTTTGTTGCATTTTTCAAATCTCTACTGAAATTATGATTTTTCTCAGTGATTTAAACTTATATAAATAAATAAAGGTAATGTGGAAAGGTTTTGACTTATGGTTTCCAATGGCTCTTTATCTCCCACCTTTTCACATTTCAACCTTATTTTTCATTCAATTGGCCACATCTCCTCATTTCTTTAGCCGCCTTTTTTTCTTCTCATTCGTGTAAAACCTTTCTCTTCCCATCTGCAAAAAAATTCGGCCTCCGTCATGTCCATGAGTTTGGTAATTTTTTTTTTCCTTTTTCCATTGTTTTTCTACTTGTTTATATTGATTGTACTTGCCTTCTCTTCTACTTCAGGTTCGGCCCCATCACCCCAGCCACCATGGCTTCCTCCTCCACTACCTAAACCACCCACCACCTCCTATCCAGCCCCAAGCCACTGGCCATGCCCAATAGTTGATCAAACTCCACCTAAATCTACACAAACTTCACATATATGCACCATAGCCAACACCTATGCCTTCATCATCTTCAACCTTTCTTTGGCCGCCACCACTCCACCTCCACCACCCATGGATGAATTTAAACCCCCTTCCACACCATCCTCCATTCCACTACAGAGATGGTCATGCCTAGTCTTGCTTGGGCCGAGCCAATGTTGCCTTGAATTCGTAATATTTTGCATTGTAGTTGTAATCCTTGCACATATCTCATGCATCATCACTTTTGCTCCATCAAATACATGTTTGGCCGACCTCTTATGAAACCAAACCAGATCCTTGTCCTTGCTTTAGCCGTGCCTTTCTGACCTATATCTGAAGCATGTGATGTTGAAAGCAAGTGCAAG
Source organism: Allium cepa (assembly GCA_030765085.1). Taxonomy (NCBI): domain Eukaryota; kingdom Viridiplantae; phylum Streptophyta; class Magnoliopsida; order Asparagales; family Amaryllidaceae; genus Allium; species Allium cepa. Next base: position 644,291,078 of record CM060939.1, on the reverse strand, counting down.
GTCTTTGGAGATGATTTATGCATTCATTCCTATCATTTTTTATGTATATTTGTGTTGTTTTCACCACTACCCACCTTTACACCATTAACAACCAAGTGTAGGCCGACCGACCATACCAAACCAAAACCTGATCCAAATCTTGCCTTAGACCTGTAGTACACCTTATGGCTGAACTTGAAGGTTGTTGGAAGCAAGTGCAAAGCAATTTTGCTTTGATTCGTGCAGTTGATTCTATCTTATTCTATCGTATTTTGCATTAGAAAACTTATGTTATTATTATTGTTTTGTGTGACTTGTATTCAAGGGATTTGATACTTTGGCTCTTCCACTCATCTCTGTGTCATGTTATCGTGCTTGTGTGGTTCCCTTTCGTGCATTCATCATTGTGTCTCCAGCTCAAACCTGTGAGTTACTCTCACCTGACAATATGTACTTTTGAATCTGTAAAAATGCATAACCATATCACATCTGCTATGTTATGACTATATGATGTTCACCCATGCTTAAACACCTGTTATATCATATGTTACTGTTATATTATGTTGTTCTGTTAGTTTTATCAGTTTATCACACTACATGTTCCCTTTAGAGTAGAATCACTATGGGTTGAAATGATACATACCCGAACGGACTTTAGAATAGGGGAAAATCGTTATGGGATGAAATGATAGGCCTGAGCGATTTTCAATTTATTTGATTTACTTGGGACTGCGGGTTTGAAATGATAAAACCCGGATTTTCTTTCTAAATTACGGGTTTAAATGATATTACCCGCATCACTTTACCTAGCGTAGAAAATTATATACGGACCCATAGTTAAAATATGCTTTTCTAAAAATTTTAAAATATTTTAGAAATGTAAATATTACTATATTTTGATTTAAACTTAATAAAAAAATATTTCGTAAAGTATTATTGATTTTCTAGGAATTTATAAGTTAAATAAATTATGGAAAAGTTAGAAAATCTGAATGTAAGTTATTTTGGAAGTTTTGATTTAATTATAATTGGAAATTAAACTAAATATGAAATTATGATAAATTTATGATAAGTTGAATTTAAAATGAATTTAAAATGAATTTATAATATATTAATGATGTTTGAATAAAGTTAAAATGTGAAATGAATGATTGTTTAAGTTGAAATTTTGAAATATAACCAAAATGGGAACTTGTGAATTTGGCTTAAAAGTGAATTTTAAGTTAAGTAAATAAAATTGAAATTAAGTTATTTTTAAATTTTAAACTTAAGTGTTAAGTTGAAATTCAATTCAATGAATTTAAAATTTAATAAGTGAATTATTATTAAATCTTGATTTTTGAATGGAAATTTAACTTTACAAAATCATGAACTTAGGAAAAATTAAATGATGTTTATAAATGTGAAAATGTATGATTTTATAAGTTAAAAATGTTTTAAATAAAAATATAATTGGTTGTGAAATTATATTGAATATTTGAAGTTAATTAACTGCATTTTTGAAATGCTATTAATTGCAATGTAAATGATATTACAACATTTGTAAATGCTGTAGTTGATGATAATGAACTAAAAAGCTAAATTGAATTCAAGGCTATTATATAAATTTATGTAAGTGCTATGATTGTTGAATTTAACTAAGTTTATTTGAAATTTAAGTAAACCCTATTACAGTATTTTTACAATGTTGTCTTTTGTTAAATTGAACTGTTTTGAATGTAACTTTCCGTAGCGTTTTCTAAATGCTGCAAAAAGTGAATTTTCACTGTTTTGATAAACTTAAGTGAATAAATGAACTTTGAAAGTTGAAAATTTTGGAAATTTAATAATTTAATTATTATATATAATAACTTCATTTTTAATGATTTAAAATGATTTTTGAAATATAAACTATTTTGAAACGTGAATTGAAATGGTATTTTAAATTGAATGAAATGAATAATGATTGGAAATGAAGTTTTGTAAAGATATGATATTTTGATATATTAAAATGATTAGAAACGAAGTTTTATAAAGATATGATATTTTGATACATTAAAATGATTGGAAATGAAGTTTTGTAAAGATATGATATTTTGATATATTAAAATGATTTGAAAGGAATTTTTGTAAAGATATGATATTTTGATATATTAAAATGATTGAAAATGAAGTTTTGTAAAGATATGATATTTTGATATATTAAAATGATTTGAAATGAATGTGGTTTTGAAAAGATATGATATTTTGATATATTAAAATGAAATGAATGTGGTTTGAAAAGATATGATATTTTGATATATTAAAATGATTTGAAAGGAATTTTTGTAAAGATATGATATTTTGATATATTGAAATGATTTGACAGGAAGTTTTGGAAAGATACGATGTCTTTGAAATGGTTCGGAATTAATTTAATCTTTATTTTGATAAAGATTTGGATTTGAAATGATATTATATTTTGAAGTATAAATATTTTAAAAGTTATAACTGCGGGTTATAATAACGGTTGGTTGGCAAAGAGACTGGGATCGGATATCTGGCATACTCTATGTCGATACCGAAAACCACTTTGACAACCGTGTAAGCGGTTGAGATTCCAGAATGAAGTAGGATGATGGCGACGATCTTGAGTTATATTACGTGGACCCAACTCCCGTGAGTTGGCATAAGGTGGCTAAAACAGGAGCGATCTTAGGCCAAGTGAGGTCATTCCTCCAATCGGACACATTCCTTCGATACTATACTCTTACTTGTGATTGATTAGATGGCCATCCTCCGATTTTGACATGGGAGTGTGTTCTGAGGTGGGCGTATATGGCTGCTGCGTTACCACCAGCCCATGTGTGTAATTGGTATATCTACCCTGGCATTGCCTTGTGTGTCGTGTCACATACCATACCGTGCCTTTACTACGAGTTTGTTTTTCTCCCGTAGCCTGTGTGGTATCCTCTGACAATCAGCCGGTGTGGAGATGTCATGATATTGGGTGGACTGCTGGGACTATTATGTGTGAAGGGTGATATGGGTAGCCTAGAACGCTATTTAAAAGTACATTTATTTTACTGTAGACATTATTATAATAACGCAATATTACTACATAGTAAATAGTTTAATTGATCCTTAGGGGATGGGCGATCCCAGGCATCCTTTAAGTTACTTGTACTTTATTACAGTTCACTTGGGTTGGTTTACATTATATAAGTATATATTGTCCTGACTCGAGTGTTTGTATTTTATTTACGCTCGGGTCAGCCTGAGTTATTCATAAATTTGGATTCCACTTTCTGGAGATTGGAATCGTTGGAGATCATCTGCTTATATAGTTTTATCTATTCCAGTTCTGTTGTTCTATTCAGCTTGTGCTTGGTTATCATCTTGAGACGTCTATTGTACTTTATTTATTCTGTTGTATTTTATTTAGCTCTGATATATTTTCATAGTAGCTTCATGAACTACTATCTATTTTACTTCCGCTGCATTTCTTACTCTGTGTCTGTATTCTGTGATTTTTATTTACTGTATGTCCTGAGATTTTCCAAATTTTATTTACGACACGATATTTTGAGCAATTCAAGCCCGGCATGTGTGGATGCGAATGGTTGAAAATATCGGGTTGTTACAGTGGTATCAGAGCTTTAGTAGCTCTAGGAAAAACTCAGTATATAGGGTAAATGTATTTACAGAATCACTTTCATTCGAGTTTAAATCTCTTCCTTTTTGACTCGATCCCTTTGAATTTTGGTACGTTCCCTGCAATTCCAAAATTCATCCGTGTCCCTCATTATTCATCTCCTTTTGATTCAGGAGTATTCCATAACTCCACTTCGAATAAGGTTTATAGTGAATTGGCGGTCCCACCAATCACCAAAAAAAATCATTTGTAAAGGTGGAAACTCCTTTACAATTAGCATCAATTCACCAGAGATTTATATCTATCCTTGGTTTAGATGCTAATATCTTTTATTATTCCAAACTCTATCTATCGAAATAGAATGTTGATTTACCCTAGAAAATCCACATCGATCTTATTCTTTAAGTCACGGTTGACCCGGTTAAGGTTGCCCGTGATTTATTTAAGCTTATCCACCTCCCTATTTTGTTATTCAATCATCTTGTCTTTTTTTCAATATATCTTCCAAACATTTTTGAATTGTACTTGTAAATCAATATTAATGTTTTGTTTTATATTGTGTTGTTTGAGTTGTTATGTCGATTTGGGTTTCCGATTGATTCGTCTGATCAATGCTATCGATAGGATTTCTAAAACACTTTGACAGAACATACTGACACAATATTATTTTAAAATTTGATTAATGAAATAAATTTTAATATAAGTAAATTTATGGAACTTAATAAATTGATTTAAATTAATCATTTGAAATGATAATACTTGATTTATCATTTATTGTTCTATAAATGAATTTATAAATAGCTATTTATAAATTCATTTGGGAACGGAAATGAGTTAAAACAAGAAATTTGAGAATTTAATTTCCGATGGTTTCAAACCTTGTGCTTAAAGTTTTAAAAGGGGTATATTATTTAAAGTATTTTCTAATAGAAATTTGTTCCAAAAAATTTTAAAGTTTAAAATTAGTGCTCTTCTCTTTGTCGTTGGAAAATAACTTCGGTGATGACCGCGACATCATGGACATTCATTTTCGAGTTTCGAAGTGAAGAGACCGTTCTGTAGTCTTGCTACAACTTTGTTTTGGGAAATTTAATTGATTTGAATTTCTAAAATAAGACTGTATTTATAATATATATATATATATATATGATTTAAATTTGATTTGACATATTATGTATATATATTTATTTATCTCTAAATGGTTTGAATTAATCGAAAATTTTATTCTTAAACTTTATCTTAAAGAATCATTTCAATTATAAAAAGAAAATCAAAATTTTAGATAAATGATTCAAACTTGAGATGAGGGAATTAAAAAGTTTTATTTGTATAATTCTCAACTGCATTTAAATATAACTTACCCACATTATACAGAAGTTAACAATGTAATTGGATAATATGCAATATAAAAAAAGATTTTATAAATAATATTTGAATTTAAAATAAATATTATACACTTAAATTTTAGTTATAAAATGACTAACAGGAGTAAATAGAATAAAAGGTTAATTGAGTAATTTACAATATAAAATGATGTTAATGGAACTAACAATAAAGTAAAGCAGTTATAATAAGAGTAAGTATAATGGGCATTGATGATAAAATATATTGAGAGGAATAAATTTATCTTTAAGTAGGAACAAAGAAGAATCAAATTTATTAAGTACATTATGAGTATAATGAATGATTATTTTTCAAGTCCATGATCTTAGAAATTGTTAATTTAAGATGATTAGTAGATAAGATAATAAAACTTGAGATAGTTAAGATTTATTTAACTTGTGCAAAAAAAAAAATAGTTATTTATTTAAGTTGAAATTTCCATGGTTTCTAACTTATTATCTTATTTTGTTTTTCAAACTATCTTTTGGTTGTCCTTATTTTCCTTATCTTGCTTCAGGCTGGTATTGGCATTTTTCTATAATTTTTCTGTTTAAAAGTCTTTCTATAATCTTTGATAATCTCCACCTTGTTAAACTTACCTATAACAATATTTATCGGGTATAATTTCAATCTCCTTGTCGTCTTGTCTTAATTTTATTTCACTTTATCTTTTACTGTGCTTTACCGTACCTCATTCCTTTTCGGGGACGAAATGTTTTGAGTGGGGGAGAGCGTAACAACCCTAGATTTTTACATATAATTTAAATTTGACTTTATTTTATTTTGAAATTATTTTAAACTTGTTTTATTTCAAACGTTTTATTTTTTAATTTAAATTTTGATTATTATACGAATTATAATTTCAAACTTGTATAAATTGAATATTTTCCTGAAAAATGGATTTGTGGTCAAAACTGGTCAAACTTTGACTTTTAAATTTTAAATTTAAATATAAGAATTATTGAATTTTGTCTTTTATTATAAAAATATATTTAATATCATGAATATTGCTTTTCGTTTCGTCGAAATTGGATTTAAATTGTGAAAGTTGTACCATTTACAATATTGTGTGTATATTTAACAATATTCTTTCTTTTAATTTATATAAATGATATTTTACTTGATAAATCTTATTCTAATTTGTATATTTATGTTATATTATGTATATTTTGACTTTTAAATATTTTTAAAGTGATGTTTGAATTTTCCAAAGCTTATTGAATTTATTTTCTATTTTTAAAGCCTAGTTTCTATTTTCTTTGCTATTTTCTTCATTTAAATTATATTTAAATTAAAATTTATATATTTATTTGTGAATGCATTTTATTTTTATATTATTATCTTTTTTATAAATATTTTCACAAGTCCATATAAATTTCCAAAGTTCATTCTGTTTATTTTCCATTTTTCTAGGCTAGTTTGCAATTTTGTGCTATTTTCTTATTTTTTACCTTATATAATTAATAATTATTTATTTATATTTTATATTTTGTTGCATTTTCGAAATCTTTACTGAAATTATGATTTTTATCAGTAATTTAAACTTATATAAATAAATAAAGGTAATGTGAAAAGGTTTTGACTTTTGGTTTCCAATGGCTCTTTATCTCCCACCTTTTCACATTTCAACCTTACTTTTCATTCAATTGGCCACATCTCCTCATTTCTTCAGCCTCCTATTATTTTTTCTCATTCACGTAAAACATTTCTCTTCCCATCTGCAAAAAATTTTGGCCTCCATCATCTCCATGAGTTTGGTAAAAAAAAAAATCTTCTTGTTTTTCTACTTGTTTATGTTGATTGTACTTGCCTTCTCTTCTACTTTAGGTTCGGCCCCACCACTCCAGCCACCATGGTCGCCTACTCCACCACCTGAACCACCCACCACCTCCTCTCCAGCTCCAAGCCACTGGACACGCCCAATAGTTGATCAAACTCCACCTAAATCTACACAAACTTCACCTATATACACCATAGCCAACACCTATGCCTTCATCATCTTCAACCTTTCTTTGGCCGCCACCAACTCCACCTCCACCACCATGGATGACTTTAAACCCTCTGCCACACCATCCTCCAGCCCATTATAGAGATGGTCATGCCTGGTCTTGCTCAGGCCGAGCCAATGTTGCCTTGAATTCATGATATTTTGCATTGTAGTTGTAATCCTTGCACATATCTCATGCATCATCACTTTTGCTCCATCCCATACATGTTTGGCCGACCTCTTATGAACCCAAACCAGATCCTTGTCCTTGCTTTAGCCGTGCCTTTTTGACCTATATCTGAAGCATATGATGTTGAAAGCAAGTGCAAGGTCTTTGGAGATGATTTTTGCATTCATTCCTAGCATGGTTTATGTATATTTGTGTTGTTTTCACCACTACCCACCTTTGCACCATCAACAACCAAGTGTAGGCCAACCATACCGAACCAAAACCTGATCCAAATCTTGCCTTAGACCTGTAGTACACCTTATGGCTGAACTTGAAGGTTGTTGGAAGCAAGTGCAAAGCAATTTTGCTTTGATTCGTGCAGTTGATTCTATCTTATTCTTTCGTATTTTGCATTAGAAAACTTATGTTATTATTATTGTTTTGTGTGACTTGTATTCAAGGAATTTGGTACTTTGGCTCTTCCACTCATCTCTGTGTCATGTTATCGTGCTTGGGTGGTTCCCTTCCGTGCATTCATCATTGTGTTTCCAGCTCAAAACTGTGAGTTATTCTCACCTGACAATATGTACATATATAACTAGTAAATTGACCCCTTTTGAATCTGTAAAAACGCATAACCATATCACATCTGCTATGTTATGATTATATGATGTCCACCCATGCTTAAACACCTGTTATATCATATGTTAGTGTAACGACCCGTATTTTACGTGTCGAAAAATCGTAAAAATAGTCGCCATTAGGTCATTTGCATTGTTTGAGTCTACCAGAGTTAGCTCGTGTGGGAGCTTAGGTCGTGCTGTGGTTTGGGTCGGTGGAGCGAATTTGTGGTAGTTGTCGACTTAAGGTGGTTAGCGGCTTAAGGAGATGGGCCGACCTAAGAGCTAACGGTTTAGGGGAATAAGCGGCTTAGCAGAGTTAGAGGTATGGAGGTGAACCGACCTATAGAAGTAAGCAACCTATGGGAATTGACCGACCCAAGGAGTTTGCGACTTAAGAGTTAGTGGTATAGGAGAGTAGGTCATTCGGGTGACTCAGGGAATAACTTAGTGTAAGGTTAGGTCGTATGAGTGTTAGGTCGGCAGCAGTGTTGAGTCGTTAGGTAGTTAGGTCGGTTACATTTGTAAGCTGTTGAGTCGCGTGGGTACTTGAGTCGTTAGGTCGGCTAGGTGTTAGGTCGTCTAGGTGTTAGGTCGTTAGGTCGGCAACGGCTTAAGGGGGCGGACGACTTAAAAATCTGCCTATAAATAGAGGGGTTTGGTTTACTTTTTGGCATCGGATTTTGAAGCGACGAAGTGCTGCCATTTTTAGAGCTCCACTACAATACTTCTTCACTTCTTTTCTCTACTATGATCTAGTGCTTACATCCATCTAAGATCGAAGATTCAAGAGCCAAAGTTGAAGATCTCCATCCATCGAAGAGAGATTTCACCGTTTGAAGCGGAATTTTGTCGGATCAAGCTAGATCCTTTGCTGTCCAGATCTGTAGTTAGTTGCTTTTGAAGTGTTTGGGTGATTCGGTGAGTGGTGGTTATCTCTCACACGGACCCAAAGGAGTATATTGGATCGGTGGCTTGTTTGTGTGTTAAAGATAGTGATTTCATGCATTTCCCTTAAGTCTGCATGTAGATCCATCATTCATAAAGTTTGATATCCATTTTACTACATGTTAACCTATGCTAGTTCATTCATCAAGATATTACTTAAAATTCATGCTTGTTAGATTTGGACTCTTTATTTATGAAATTTCCATTATGGCTATAACTGTTTATTTAGATCTTGTTTGAATGATTGATTACGTGGATTAATGATTGATTTGATTGATTGCTATAAATTAGTTAATTGATGATTTGATTTGGACAAGTTGGTCGAAGATGATTCAAAAGCTAAGTGGAAAGGATCTTGAATAAGGAAAGCTGCTTGTGGCATATGAAGCGGATGAGAAAGCTCATATGGATAGATTTGATGATGATATTGAGATGGAACTTTGCTATGATACGAAGAAGCAAAGCATAATGTGAGATAGCCTTGGTTTAATCCAGATGGGATCATCCCAAGCATGTTGATAACTCGGTGATATGGTTCGAGTTTGTTGATAATGGTTGGCTTGAGAGGTAGCTTGGGCAAGTTTGAGAATAGTCGTCGAGGAGGATGACTAGAAGGCTTGGATTTCATCGTTATTGAAGGTTCTAGCAAACTCAAAGCAAGAGTACATGGGGCGCCCAAACGACTACAGGTAGGTGGTCGGGACACCCAAAAGACTATAGGTAGGTGGTCGAGTACTCTGGGCAGATTCGATAGACCTAGGCACGGGCTGCGACGACGTGCGGAGCTATGTCTAGAACCGGGGTTACCATTAGTCCTTGACTTACGGCTGAAAGAATGTGCCGGTCATTCAGTCAATGGTGATATCGAGGCAATGATAACAGTGATAGCCAGAGTCATGGATGCTTTGGTTGTATCGTCATTCGGTCTCAAGAGCGATGTTTTGTGGGTGCTTATCTGATCTTGGTTTAGGCCTTGGGGGTTTGTACTTGGAAAACATCGACCTTGATTTGAGTGATGATTGCTTTATTTTAATTGTCTGCTTTGTTATGGTTGTTTCTACTTAATGGGTCTGGGGACTATCACTGTAGAAAGAGGTGGAGTGGGATGGTTGGGTTCCTATTCCTTTTTACCCTTTTATGCTCTTTTGGTATGTTTGATCGTTGAGTTACTGCCCACTAGGACTTTTGTCTGACTCAAGGTTTTATGTTCAACTCTTATTTCCTTGGGCTGTTCATCCGTGTTGGGATGGGCAGACTAGGTAGCAGGTGACAGGTGCTGTTCTTAGTGACCAACGTTGTTGACAACGAGGACGAGCGGGAGGCTTTTGCATATTGTTTTCTTACTATATGCACTGGATGTTCCGCTGTTGTATGATTCTCTGAGTGATATGTAGTGAGGTTTGCTGTATTGACTTTTCAGATTGTTGTACCAAACTATTGTGAGTTTATACGATGAGATTCTGTTCTATGGAGCTTCATTATGTATACTTTCTATTATATTTTATCCATGCGCTGTGAGTAATACGATAGACTATTCTGTTTTACTTTATCCCTGACTATCGTCCATGGCTGTCCGACACACCTTTCAGCGCACCATTCCCTTCTTTAGTGCGGGAGTCATGGGCGGTCGTCACATTTGGTATCAGAGCTTTGGTTAATCCATTTTAGCCAACGCTCGCTGACGTAACTACGTATGAGAGACGTAATTTTATTTTTATGGATGATTGGTATATATAATATAGTAGCTTAGAAGGATTTGAACTCCTTATGTAGTTGTTTCTCAGGGTATATTAATCATTTCTTTGAGATATTAGTAATGAGTCGAAGAGGGAGACCAGCTGCTAGGGGAGGACGTGCTGTTGAGGGGGATGCTGATTATGCTTCTATGTTCGAGGCTATGATGACTTCGATCATGGGAAGAATGCCAGCTTCGGGGCCATCAGTAGATGTTGGAGTTCAAGTTCAAGCCCCAAGACCAGTGGCTTTTGCTAAGTTGTGTAAGGACTATACTGCACTTGGAGGAAAGGTTCTCTTGGGAACTGAATCAACCATTGAAGTTCAGAGATGGATTGATGCTTGTAGAAGGATTTTTGGTGATTTGGGAATTGAGGATGCAACTAAGAGAAAGCTTGCATAAAGACAGCTTCAAGGAAGAGCTTCTGATTGGTGGAATTCTATCACCATTGATACTCCGGAGGAAAAGATCACTTGGGAGCAATTCCAAGCTAGATTTGAGGCTAAGTTCATTTCTACAGCTCAGAAATCTGTTCTGTTTAAGAAGTTTGTGGAGCTCAAGCAAGGTGGAAGACCAGTTCTTGAGTATGTTTCTGAGTTTGAAGCTTTTTCCAAGTATGCTCGGTCATATATTGAATCTCCATACCAGAAGAATGAGAAGTTTGTGACAGGCTTAGACACTTATCTTGGGAGGCAGTTAGTGGATCATCTAGACGATCCATTTGAGAAGCTTGTGGAGAAAGCTCTCAGGCACGAGAGTTTGTTTCCTAAAGGAGAATCTGTTATTGTTGTAACAAAGGAAGAGTCTAAACCACAGCAAGGTGGAAACAAGAAGAGGAAACAACGACATGGTAAGGATGGTCGGAAAAAGAAGTTGAAGGGTGAAGTGACCTGCTACAATTGTCAGCAGAAGGGTCATCTCTCCAAAGATTGAAAGAATTCTAAGGTCCCAGGGAAGTGCTACAACTGTGATAAGCCGGGGCATATCAAGAAGAATTGTCCAAAACCGAGGAAGGACAAGCAGATTGTGCAAGCTTTTGCTTTGGGGGCTGTGCCATCATCTTTGAGAGCTCCTACTGTCAAAGAGAAAGGAAAGAGTGTGGTGGTTCAAGGTACTCTTTCCATTTGTGGTGTTCCAGTTAGAGTGTTATTTGATACTCGGGCGTCGCACTCCTTTGTTTGTAGTGAACTTGTAGGCCGGTTGGGTTTGGAACCGGATATTGTGGATAGACCATTAGTGGTGACTAATCCAGTTGGGGGTTCGTCTTGTTTGTGTATGGTATGCCGTGGTCTAGTTGTATCGAGTCATGATTGCTCTTTTGTTTGTGATTGTTTTGTTCTGAACTTTGCAGGGTTTGGAATTATTTTGGGTATGAACTGCTTAGGAAGTATGCGGCAAGGGTTGATTGTAAGAGGCTGGAGGTGACAGTCGAGAATGTGGAAGGGCGAAAGGTTGTGATACGATGTAAGCATGAAGAAGGCGTCTTCATGAGCTTCATGTATTTGCTAGTTGTTCCACGAGATGGACTGTCATCGGTTCCTATTGTGAATGGATTTGAGGATGTCTTTGACGAGGTCAAAGGGTTACCGCCGCAGAGGGAGATCGAGTTTCGTATCGATCTAGTTGAAGGAGCCAAACCCATTATGATGCCTCTTAGGCGGATGGCGCCTAGGGAACAGCAAGAGTTGAAGGTGCAAGTTGATGACCTTTTACAAAAAGGATTCATTCGGCGTAGTGTGTCCGAATGGGGTGCACCAGTTGTGTTTGCAACCAAAGCGGATGGATCGTTGAGGTTGTGTATGGATTATCGTGAGCTAAATAAAGTGACTAAGAAGAACAAGTATCCATTGCCGAGAATAGATGAATTGTTTGATCAGCTTCACGAAGCTAAGGTGTTTTCTCAGATGGATTTGGCAATGGGATTTCACCAGTTAAGAGTGGCTAGGGGTAGTGTGCCGAAGACTGCTTTCAGGACACCATCCGGTTTCTATGAGTGGCTGGTAATGCCATTTGGATTGACCAATGCACTAGCGTATTTTGTGGATCTTATGAATAGAGTATTCAGGGATCAGTTGAACAAATTTGTGCTTGTGTTTATGGATGATATTCTGATTTATTCAGAACTGAAGAAGAGCACAAGACACACTTGCGTATTGTTTTGGAAACTCTGAGAAAACATCAGCTGAGGGCTAAGTTTTCGAAGTGTCACTTCTGGAAGAGTGAAGTGAGGTTCTTAGGCCATATTATCTCTGGAAATGGAATAGCGGTTGATCCCGCCAAGGTGGCAGCAATCCAGGATTGGGTTAGACCTAAGAATGCATCCGATGTGAGAAGCTTTCTTAGATTAGCAGGATACTATCGTCGGTTTATTAGCTGCACCGTTAACAGGATTGACGAAAAAGAACCAAGTGTTCAGATGGGATGCTAAGTGTGAGCAAGCTTTCGGAATCCTGAAAGAGCGATTGACAAGTGCTCCTGTTTTGACTATTCCAAGTGGGAATGATGAGATGGTGGTTTACACCGATGCATGTGGTACTGGACTTGGAGCAGTGCTGATGCAAAAGGATACAGTTGTTGCGTATGCAAGTCGACAACTGAAGCCGCATGAAAGGAATTATCCGACTCATGATTTGGAGTTAGCAGCGATTATATTTGCTCTGAAGATGTGGAGACATTACCTATTGGGAGTCCGATTTGAGTTGTTTACAGATCATAAGTCATTGAAGTATCTTTTCTCCCAAAAGGATTTGAATCTTCGACGGCAACGATGGCTAGAATTTTTAGCATCATATGATTTTGATATAGCCTATACTCCGGGAAAAGGTAACGCAGTGGCAGATGCATTAAGTCGAAGACATGCAGGATTGGGAGCCATGTTTTCAGAATGGAAGAGTCTTGAGTTTTTGGCTGAATTTGACTTCAGGCCTAGATGTGAATTGGAACCTGAAATGTTGGCAAACTTATCGATAAGACCTTCTCTCGTGGAAAGAATTGGCGAAAGCCAAAAGCGAGACGATAAGCTTGTCAAGATTATCCGTGATTTGGAATCTGGATTGGATCCAGAGAAGGATAAAGCATTTGAGGTCGATCGGGAGGGTTGGCTTCGGAAACAAGGACGACTGGTTGTTCCCGATATAGATGAATTGAGGAATGAAGTTTTGAAGGAAAGTCATCACTCGAAGTTGGCAATTCATCCAGGTGGAAATAAGATGTATCGGGATATGAAGAGAACCTATTACTGGGAAGGTATGAAGAAAGATGTTGGAAATTTTATTTCCAAGTGCATGAACTGCCAGTTGGTAAAAGCCAAGCAGAAGAAGCCAAGTGGATTGCTTCAGCCATTAGAAGTTCCTACATGGAAGTGGGAGCAAATATCGATGGATTTTATCGATGGGTTACCTAGAACCAGAGCAGGAAATGAAGGGATTTGGGTAATCATAGATCGTTTGACTAAGAGTGCAAGATTTATTCCTGTTCGATCAACCAGGATTGCATCGAAGTTGGCTGAGTTGTATGTTAAGTGGATAGTTCGATTCCATGGTATTCCAAAGAGTATAGTGAGCGATCGAGACCCATTGTTCACTAGTGGATTTTGGAAGAGCTTCCAGGAAGTTTTGGGAACCGAGTTGTGTTTGGGTACAGCTTATCATCCCCAAACAGATGGTCAGACCGAGAGAGTCAACCGAGTTTTGGAAGATCTCCTCAGAGCATGTGTTTTGGATTTCGGGGGATCATGGGAAGATCATCTTCATTTGGTGGAATTTGCATATAATAATAGTTACCAGTCAAGTATTGGTATGGCATCGTATGAAGCATTGTATGGAAGACCGTGTAACTCTCCGACATGTTGGCTGGAAACAGGAGAAAAGTTGACACTTGGGCCAGAAATGATTCGACAGACTACGGATTGTATAGAGATCATTCGGCGACGAATGAAGGCAGCCCAAGACCGTCAGAAAAGTTATGCCGATAAGCGTTGTAAGGATTTGGAATTCGACGTAGGTGATATGGTTTTTGTGAAGATTTCTCCATTGAAGAATGTTATTCGATTCGGGAAGAAAGGGAAATTGACTCCGAGATTTGTTGGACCATTCCAGATCATCGAGCGAATGGGAAAGCTCGCTTATAAATTGGAATTACCAGAAAAGATGTCGGGTGTGCGCAATGTTTTTCACGTATCGTATTTACGGAGGTATGTGCATGACCCAAATACGGTGGTTTCTGCTGATAGCTATGAAGATTTGGAGGTTGATCCAGTAGTTAAGAGACCTCGTAAACCGCTTCGTGTTGTGGAGACTGACACGAAACAGCTTAGGAGGAAGGTAGTCAAGTTGCTCAAGATACAGTGGAGTGATGATGTTAACGACTGTACCTGGGAGGAGGAAGAGAGGATGAAGGCAGCTCATCCTGAACTCTTCAAGGTATGGCCCTAAAGTGTCGTGACATCTCATGAATTTGTAACTTGTTCTAGTTTTAGAATTCTGCATGCTAGGCTAGTAATTGGATGCATGGTTTGTTGATTGCTATGGATGGTAGGCATGCAGAATAGTTTTGATTGTTCTTGTTTGTTTGGAATTTCGGGGGCGAAATTCCTAAGGGGGAGAGAATGTAACGACCCGTATTTTACGTGTCGACAAATCATAAAAATAGTCACCATTAGGTCGTTTTCATTGTTTCAGTCTACCAGAGTTAGCTCGTGTAGGAGCTTAGGTCGTGTTGTGGTTTGGGTCGGTGGAGCGAATTTGTGGTAGTTGCCGACTTAAGGTGGTTAGCGGGTTAAGGAGATGGGCCGACCTAAGAGCTAGCGGTTTAGGAGAATAAGCGGCTTAGCAGAGTTAGAGGTATGGAGGTGAACCGACCTATAGAAGTAAGCAACCTATGGGAATTGACCGACCCAAGGAGTTTGCGACCTAAGAGTTAGTGGTATAGGAGAGTAGGTCATTCGGGTGACTTAGGGAATAACTTAGTGTAAGGTTAGGTCGCGAACGACTTAGTGATTAGGTCGTATGAGTGTTAGGTCGGCAGCAGTGTTGAGTCGTTAGGTAGTTAGGTCGGTTACATTTGTAAGCTGTTGAGTCGCGTGGGTACTTGAGTCGTTAGGTCGGCTAGGTGTTAGGTTGGCCATAGGGTTAGATCGTTAGGTCGTTAGGTCGGCAACAACTTAAGGGGGCGGACGACTTAAAAATCTGCCTATAAATAGAGGGGTTTGGTTTACTTTTTGGCATCGGATTTGAAGCGACGAAGTGCTGCCATTTTTAGAGCTCGACTACAATACTTCTTTACTTCTTTTCTCTAATATGATCTAGTGCTTACATCCATCTAAGATCGAAGATCCAAGAGCCAAAGTTGAAGATCTCCATCCATCGAAGAGAGATTTCACCGTTTGAAGTGGAATTTTGTCGGATCAAGCTAGATCCTTTGCTGTCCAGATCTGTAGTTAGTTGCTTTTGAAGTGTTTAGGTGATTCGGTGAGTGGTGGTTATCTCTCACACGGACCCAAAGGAGTATATTGGATCGGTGGCTTGTTTGTGTGTTAAAGATAGTGATTTCATGCATTTCCCTTAAGTCTGCATGTAGATCCATCAGTCATAAATTTGATATCCATTTTACTACATGTTAACCTATGCTAGTTCATTCATCAAGATATTACTTAAAATTCATGCTTGTTAGATTTGGACTCTTTATTTACGAAATTTCCATTATGGCTATAACTGTTTATTTAGATCTTGTTTGAATGATTGATTACTTGGATTAATGATTGATTTGATTGATTGCTATAAATTAGTTAATTGATGATTTGATTTGGACAAGTTGGTCGAAGATGATTCAAAAGCTAAGTGGAAAGGCTCTTGAATAAGGAAAGCTGCTTGTGGCATATGAAGCGGATGAGAAAGCTCATATGGATAGATTTGATGATGATATTGAGATGGGACTTTGCTATGATACGAAGAAGCAAAGCATAATGTGAGATAGCCTTGGTTTAATCCAGATGGGATCATCCCAAGCATGTTGATAACTCGGTGATATGGTTCGAGTTTGTTGATAATGGTTGGCTCGACAGGTAGCTTAGGCAAGTTTGAGAATAGTCGTCGAGGAGGATGACTATAAGGCTTGGATTTCATCGTTATTGAAGGTTCTAGAAAACTCAAAGGAAGAGTACATGGGGTGCCCAAACGACTACAGGTAGGTGGTCGGGGCACCCAAAAGACTACAGGTAGGTGGTCGAGTACTCTGGGCAGATTCGATAGACCTAGGCACGGGCTGCGACGACGTGCGGAGGTATGTCTAGAACCAGGGTTACCATTAGTCCTTGACTTACGGCTGAAAGAATTTGCCGGTCATTCAATCAACGGTGATATCGAGGCAATGATAACAGTGATAGCCAGAGTCATGGATGCTTTGGTTGTATCGCCATTCGGTCTCAAGAGCGATGTTTTGTGGGTGCTTATCTGATCTTGGTTTAGGCCTTGGGGGTTTGTACTTGGAAAACATCGACCTTGACTTGAGTGATGATTGCTTTATTTTAATTGTCTGCTTTGTTATGGTTGTTTCTGCTTAATGGGTCTGGGGACTATCACTGTAGAAAGAGGTGGAGTGGGATGGTTGGGTTCCTATTCCTTTTTACCCTTTTATGCTCTTTTGGTATGTTTGATAGTTGAGTTACTGCCCACTAGGACTTTTGTCTGACTCAAGGTTTTATGTTCAACTCTTATTTCCTTGGGCTGTTCATCCGTGTTGGGATGGGCAGACTAGGTAGCAGGTGACAGGTGTTGTTCTTAGTGACTAACGCTGTTGACAACGAGGACGAGCGGGAGGCTTTTGCATATTGTATTCTTACTATATGTATTGGATGTTCCGCTGTTGTATGATTCTCTGAGTGATATGTAGTGAGGTTTGCTGTATTGACTTTTCAGATTGTTGTACCAAACTATTGTGAGTTTATATGATGAGATTCTGTTCTATGGAGCTTCATTATGTATACTTTCTATTGTATTTTATCCATGCGCTGTGAGTAATACGATAGACTATTCTGTTTTACTTTATCCCTGACTAGCGTCCATGGCTGTCCGACACACCTTTCAGCGCACCATTCCCTTGTTTAGTGCGGGAGTCATGGGCGGTCGTCACAGTTACTGTCATATTATGATGTTTTGTTATTTTTATCAGTTTATTACACCACAAGTTCCCTTTAGAGTAGAATCACTATGGGTTGAAATGATACATACCCGAACGGACTTTAGAATAGGGGAAAATCGTTACGAGCTGAAATGATAGGCCTGAGCGATTTTCAATTTATTTCATTTACTTGGGAGTGCGGGTTTGAAATGATAGAACCCGGATTTTCTTTGTAAATTACGGGTTGAAATGATGTATTACCCGTATCACTTTACCTGGCGTAGAAAATTATATACAGACCCGTGGTTAAAATATGTTTTTCTAAAATTTTTAAAATATTTTAGAAATGTAAATATTACTATATTTTGATTTAAACTTAATAAAAAAATATTTTTTAAAGTATTATTGATATTCTAGGAATTTGTAAGTTAAATAAATTATGGAAAAGTTAGAAAATCTGAATGTAAGTTATTTTGGAAGTTTTGATTTAATTATAACTGGAAATTAAATTAAATATGAAATTATGATAAACTTATGATAATTTGAATTTAAAATGAATTTAAAATGATTTATAATATAATGATTTTTGAATAAAGTTAAAATGTGAAATGAATGATTATTTAAGTTGAAATTTTGAAATATAACCAAAATGGGATTTTTGAATTTGGCTTAAAAGTGAATTTTAAGTTAAGTAAATAAAATTAAAATTAAGTTATATTTTGAAATTTTAAACTTAATGTTAAGTTGAAATTTAATTCAATGAATTTAAAATTTAATGTTGAAATTTAATAAGTGAATTATTATTAAATCTTGATTTTTGAATGGAAATTTAACTTTATAAAATCATGAACTTAAGAAAAATTAAATGATGTTTATAAATGTGAAAATGTATAATTTTATAAGTTAAAAATGTTTTAAATAACAATATAATTGGTTGTGAAATTATATTGAATATTTGAAGTTAATTAAATGCATTTTTGAAATGCTATTAGTTGCAATGTAATTGATATTACAGCATTGTAAATGCTGCAGTTGATGATAATGAACTAAAAAGCTAAATTGAATTCAAGGCTATTATATCAATTTATGTAAGTGGTATAATTGAATTTAACTAAGTTTATTTGAAATTTAAGTAAACCATATTACAGTATTTTTAAAATGCTGTCTTTTGTTAAATTGAACTGTTTTGAATGTAACTTTCCGTAGCGTTTTCTAAATGCTGCGAAAGTGAATTTTCACTGTTTTGATAAACTTAAGTGAATAAATGAACTTTGAAAGTTGAAAATTTTGGAAATTTAATAATTTAATTATTAAATATAATAACTTCATTTTAATGATTTAAAATGATTTTTGAAATATAAATTGTTTTGAAATGTGAATTGAAATGGTATTTTAAATTGAATGAAATGAATAATGATTGGAAATGAAGTTATGTAAAGATATGATATTTTGATATATTAAAATGATTGGAAATGAAGTTTTATAAAGATATGATATTTTCATATATTAAAATGATTGGAAATGAAGTTTTGTAAACATATGATATTTTGATATATTAAAATAATTTGAAAGGAATTTTTGTAAAGATATGACATTTTGATATATTAAAATGATTTGAAGCGAATGTGGTTTTGAAAAGATATGATATTTTGATATATTAAAATGAAATGAATGTGGTTTGAAAAGATATGATATTTTGATATATTAAAATGATTTGAAAAGAATTTTTGTAAAGATATGATATTTTGATATATTGAAATGATTTGACAGGAAGTTTTGGAAAGACGATGTTTTTGAAATGGTTTGGAATTAATTTAATCTTTATTTTGATAAAGATTTGGATTTGAAATGATATTATATTTTGAAGTATAAATATTTTTTTTAAAGGTTATAACTGCGGGTTATAATAACGATTGGTTGGCAAAGAGACCGGGATCGGATATTTGGCATACTCTCTGTCGATACCGAAAACCACTTTGACAACCGTGTACGCGGTGGAGATTCCAAAATGAAGTAGGATGATGGCGACGATCTTGAGGTATAATACGTGGACCCAACTCCGTGAGTTGGCATAAGGTGGCTAAAACAGGAGCGATCTTGGGCCAAGTGAGGTCATTCCTCCGATCGGACACATTCCTTCGATACTATACTCTTACTTGTGATTGATTAGATGGACATCCTCCGATTTTGATATGGGAGTGTGTTCCGAGGTGGGCGTATGTGGCTGCTGCGTTACCACCATCCCATGTGCGTAATTGATATATCTACCCTAGCATTGCCTTGTGTGCCATGTCACCTACCATACTGAGCCTTTACTACGAGTTTGTTTTTCTCCCGTGGCCCGTGTGGTATCCTCTGACAGTCACCCGGTGTGGAGATGTCATGATATTGGATGGATTGCTGGGACTATTATATGTAAAGGGTGATATGGGTAGCCTAGAACGCTATTTAAAAAGTAAGTTTATTTTACTGTAGACATTATTATAATAGCGCAATATTACTACATAGTAAATAGTTTAACGGATCCTTAGAGGATGGGCGGTCCTAGGCATCCTTTAAGTTACTTGTACTTTATTACAGTTCACTTGAGTTGGTTTACATTATATAAGTATATATTGTCTTGACTCGAGTGTTTGTATTTTATTTACGCTCGGGTCAGCCCGAGTTATTCACAGATTTGGATTCCACTTTCTAGAGATTGGAATCGCTGGTAATCATCTGCTTATCTAGTTTTATCTATTCCAGTTCTGTTGTTCTATTCAGCTTGTACTTGGTTACTTGAGACTTCTGTTGTACTTTGTTGATTCTGTTGTATTTTATTTAACTCTGATATATTTTCATAGTAGCTTCATGAACTACTATCTCTTTTACTTCCGCTGCATTTCTTACTCTGTGTCTGTGTTCTGTGATTTTTATTTACTGTATGTCCCGTGATTTGCCAAATTTTATTTACAACGCGGTATTTTGAGCAATTCAAGTCCGGCATGTGTGGATGCGAATGGTTAAAAATATCAGGTTGTTACACTAAGAAGGTAGCACCTTTTATCGGACACATCCCTTTGGTATTATACTTTGACTTTTGGATTTATTCGGTGGCCGCTTTTGATTTCTTTGATTTGGTGGTGTGGCTCGAGGTGGGAGGTAATTGCGGCTATGCGTTACCACCGGCCCGGAAGCGTAATGGTATATCTACCCTGGCATTGCCTAGTTGTGTCGTGTCACCTACCCTTGCGCGCCTTATACGATTTTGTTTTGTACCATACCTATGGAGTGCCCTCTGACGACGCCCAGTACGGGGGATATTACGGTAGCGTATAGACTATGGGAATATTAAAGCGTGTTAAGAGGAATATTGGGTCCCTTCTTAACACTATTTAAAATTAAGTTTATTTCACTAGCGAAATATTACTACATAATAAATAGTTTAACGGATCCTTAGGAGATGTGAATCCCGAGCATCTCTTGAGTTACTGTACTCACGTTAGATACTGAATAGGAGATGTCAAATCCCGTAAACATATCCGATGCCGTTACACTCATATTATTTACCGTTGATTTAACTTACATAAGATCTTTTAGTTCTGGCTCGAGTGTTTTGTCTTTTCAATTCGCTCGGGTCAGCCTGAGCATTTCAGGATTTGGAAGACCGTATTCTGGAGGACGAAGACGAAGATTTATTATTATATATTATAGTTTTCCATTGCATTCATACTATTTCTGCTTCATAAATTATTATTCTATGGTATGTGTAACTCTGATATACATTGTATAAGTATAATCAAATATTTTGTAAACAGCTCCATGAACTGTATATTTGATTATTATATTTTTTCGTTCCGCTGCAAGATTCTATTTTGTTTTTCCTCCGCTTTTTCTTATTTACCCCATAACAATCTGTCCTTCTGTATGGTTTAAGTCCGACGTGTGTGGTTTATCGTCGATTTAAAGGGTGCGAAAAGGCGGGACGTTACATTCTTGGTACCTGCATGGTTAAATCCTGCATGTACATATATATCTAAACTATAATGTTAGTATTTATATTTTATAATCTTATTCTAAGGTTGTTGTCATCAAAACCATCATCTCAAGGACTAACAGCAAGAACTAGTGCAAGGACCCTGTTAGCGATGGTAATGGCAAGGTGTATGCATTCGGGCCTGTTGCTTCTAAGTCAACTGTCTAGAAGAGGGGAAAGGCAGTTCTGGGAGGAACGCTTTAGATTCATGGTATGTCTGTTAGCATTTATTTAATACTGGTGCATCAAATTCTTTTATATCTAAATGTTTGATAGATAAGTTTAACCTTGAACCCACATATTTAGTTACTTCCTTACGGGTTGCGAGTCCAATAGGAGGGTATGCAACTCTAGGGTTGAGATGTGAACAGTTTAAGTTTGACCTGTTATGTCATGATTTTGTGTGCAGCTTGCATGTATTTGATTTTGTGGGGTAAAGGATTATCCTTGGTATGGATTGCTTAAGTATGTACGATGCTAGGATATTTTGCCAGGATTGGAAGATATCTCATAGACACCCTGATAGCAGCAACCAAATTGTTTTTACCATAAAAGGTTGTAGTGTTGCAGTGTTTGCTTTATTGTGTGCTTTAGATTCAGATGATGAGTTGAGTTGAGTTTTCTTGGTTATAGAATTCGCAGATATGTTTGAGCCTTTAGTTGGATTGCCACCGAAGAAAGCCATTGAGTTTCAGATAAATTTGGTTCTGAGAGCAGAACCGGTAAGTAGGAACCAACCAGGATGACCCCTTTTGAGGTAAGGGAGTTGAAGGTGTAGTTGGTGGATTTGGAAGACAAGAGTTTTATCAGGCTGAGTAGTTCGCCTTGAGGCGCAGCGGCAGTGTTTGCTAAGAAGCCGGATGGATCGTTGAGCCTATATATCGATTACTACAAGTTGAATGAGAGGACGATAAAGAATCGATATCCATTTCCCAGGATTAACGATTTGTTCTACCAATTGAGTGGAGCAAAGGTATTTTCCCAGTTAGATTTGGCAACTTGTTTCCATCAGCTCAGAGTAGGAGAGGATAGTATACCTTTGATAGCATTCAGGACCAGATATGGATCGTACGAATGGTTAGTTATGTCGTTCGGACTGACGAATGAGCTAGCTTCTTTGCGGATTAGATCAACCAGATTTTTCGAGAGCACCTGGGGTTCGTGTTGGTTTTCATAAATGATATCAAGATATATTCTAAGGATGAAAGAGAGCATGAAGTTCATCCTAGAGTGGTGCTTAAGAGGCTGAGGCAGCATCAGCTGGAAGCGAAGTTTTTGACATGTCACTTCTGGAAGAAGGAGGTGAAGTTTTATGGCCATGTAGTCTTAGAGGAAACGTTGTCAGTAGATCCGACTAAGATCTAGGAAGTGAACAGTTAGAAAAGACCCAAGACAGTAACCGAGATAAAGAGTTTTCTTGGGTTGGTTGGTTATTATCGAAGATTCATTAAGAATTTCCCACGGATAGCAGCACCGATGATCAAGCTGACGAGGAAGGATGTGAAGTTTGTGTGGACAGATAAGTGTGAGTAAGCATTCTAGAGTTTGAAACACTTATTGACCCATTCACCAGTTTTCTTTGTTCCAGAGGAGAATCGGGATTTAGTTTATACCAATGCGTACGGGACAGGATTAGGAGCTGTGCTGATATAGAGAGGTAATGTGATTGCCTATGCTTCTAGAAAGCTTCGACCGTATGAGGTCAGATATCTGGTGCATGATTTAGAATTGGCTGTAGTGATTTTTTTCTTTGAAGGCATGGAGATATTAACTTTCAGGAGAAAGGCTCGAGCTATATATAGATCATAATTCGTTGAAGTATTTGTTCTCTCAGAAGGAGCTGAACATGGGACATCAGAGATGGTTAGAGTTCATAGCCGCTTATGATTTTTGGATTCAGTACACACCAGGGAAAGGCAACAAGGATGTAATTGCACTTAGTAGGAAGAATTAGAATGCAATATTAGCGATGATTGCTGAGTGGGAAGACTTAGAAGCGATAGCAGATTGTAGAGTGCAGCGAAGATCCGAGGCTAGGTCTAGTGGGAATACAGTTGTATTGTCATGTTTGAAAGTTCGACCAATGTTGATCGAGTGGATTGCTTCTAAGCTGATGGAAGATCTAGTGTTAGCTAAGCGGATCAGGAAGCTTACGGAAGGAACCAAGAGCGATGACTTGAAAGGTTTCCGTCTTTACCAGAATGGGTGGTTGAGAAAGAAAGGAAGATTATGTGTTTCGAGTGTGGGAATCATAAGGAAGGTGGTTGTAACGACCCGTATTTTTAACTGGTTTAAATTACAACATTTGATATAATTATTGAATAAAAAAGTAGTTAGAGATAAGATTTAATGAATTTTTATTGTAATTTATTTGAACGTTAAATTTTTTTAAGTTTAACATTGGAACTATTTAAATATTGGGAATGTGGATTTAATATGATTAAAAATGGTATCAGAAATTGATTTAAATTTTATATAAATATGAATGAAGATTGTTTATCTTTAAATTTGAAATTAAAAGTGAATAATTAGAAATTGGAAATTTTATATTATAATGGATGAGTAAATAACCATTTTGACCACCGTCTCGAGTTTCGACGAAACCAGTTTCATCGGATCTGTAATGGTGAATTATTGTAATATTTCAAGTTTCGTAGCAATCGGACTTGTCGTTTGGCCGTGCGAGCTTGAAACGCGTAGAAATTAAATCTCGAATTTAATTAAAATAATCGACTTTGAAAAGCTATCTTCCACATACAATCGATCTAGGCCTCGGAACTAGTTCCAATGCGTTCTAAATGGGGGGTAAAATATTATAAACGCTAGGCGGCACGCTTCATTTGAGATTAGGATTTACGCGGGCCACTTGGGCTAGATATTTTCAATATAATATAATTGTTTATTTCCTTCTAATTAGCTCGTTCAAACTCAATAACCCTTTTAGTCATGTATTCATCTACCCCCTCCTTTTCTTCAGATTTTTGAATGAGATTCAAAATAAAAAATTACAGATGGACTTCTTAAAAAAAAAAAAAAATCTCATTCTCATCACGGTCGAGAAAAAGAAAATGGCCACGACTGGATCGAAGGAAGGCGCGCGACAGGCGATGGAAACGAGGGCGACGCGACAAAGGCAGCGGCCGCAGGTATTGGGTGGCACCGTATTTAAGGTTTTGCCTCGATTTGGACACGCAATTAGGCATGAATGTAGGAAGTGGCGTTGGGCTAGGCGCGATCGAGATGGTCATTGCAGCAGCGTTCTAGGGCTTTTGGGATCGTGCGTGCATTGAGGTCGAGCTTGCTGAAGCAACGTGGTATCGGCTGGGTGGTAAGCAGCTTGGGGCGGTGGTGCTGAGGT
The DNA here is from genome assembly GCA_030765085.1 of Allium cepa. NCBI lineage: Eukaryota > Viridiplantae > Streptophyta > Magnoliopsida > Asparagales > Amaryllidaceae > Allium > Allium cepa. Next base: position 644,266,155 of record CM060939.1, on the reverse strand, counting down.
AATCACGGCCTTTGGCGATGTCTACAAGTGTGGGGCAGCAATTGTTAAAAAAAAGGATGACAAACTTGCGACCTGGGAACATAGTGACGGCGAAGTGAGGCATGAGATGTTGGTTAGGTAATTAACTTGATTTATTTTCATTAAGTTAATGTGAATGTTAATTTTATCGTATATTAATAAATTCATGTGTGCTCGTACGAGGTCCAATTCAGGCGAGAAAAATTGCATTACGACCGTACCATCGTCGTTTATAGCTCAAAGACAAACTGGAATTGCTTGAAGCTGAAAGGATTTTTAGTTTCAAAATGTGTTGAGTGTTTATATGCTCACAATTGACTGAAATAACTATTATATTAGTTAAATTATATCGTGAAGTGATTGGAATTTATTTATTATTGTTTGATAAGTTTAATTGATATTTAATTGACATCTAGATTAATTAAATTAATATGATGTAAATTGATCGTTAAATCGAATTAGAATTTGACTATTAGTTAAATTCTTGATTAATAAAAAATTGGTTGATTGTTGTGATTATTGATTGCTTGGGTGATTGATTGTGATGGATAAAATTGGTTGAAATTTGAATTATTGGAGGTTTAATTATTTTGATATATATCGTGTTATCACCATGTATATTGTTTACAGTGTATAAAACTGTAAATTGAATTACTTTGAATAAACTAAAAAATAGGTTGAAATGATATATATATATATATATATATATATATATATATTTAGACACACACATCCCTGAATTAAATTGGAGTAATTGATTCACTGGCCATAGGATAAAAAATTATATACAGACACCGGATTGGTTAAATTGATTGATTTTAAAATTTTGATTTGAAATTATTTAAACTGATTTTTTATTTTTAAGAAATAAAAATCGAATTTATGGAAATCGAATTATTTTCAAACTTGAACTTTAAACGTTGGAATTTAATTTAATAACAGGTTTGCTTTAAATAATTGAAGTGAGATTTTGAAGTTATAATCGAATATAATGTGAATTTTAGAAATTGAGTTGTTTTTAAAAGATTGGACTTTTATTCGAATTTTGAGTTTTGCTAAATAAAAAGGACATAAAACGATATTTTAAAATTGAGTTCAGAATTGAATTATATTTGAAGATTTGGATTTTGAATTGGAACGTAAATTAATTTGAATTAGAGTTGGAATTAATTTGGAATTGGAATTTAAATTAATTTGAAATTGGAAATTAAATTAATTTGAATTGGAGTTGAAAGTAATTTGGAATCGAAGAAAATTCGACTTGAAGTCGGTAGATTAATTCCAAATGGAAACCAAAACCGACTTGAATTGAAAATTTTGGAATGTGAACTGGTTTGACTTTGAAACTATTTTTTTAAATTAATTATTTTTAATATAAAGGGTTTAAAATCTATATTTTTAAATATTTAAATTATTTTGATTTTCCAAACTATTTTACTATATAAACCTTTTTAATACTCAAATTATTTTATATTAAATTATTTTAACTATTTTAAAAATATTTAAACTATTTTCTAAAAATTCAAACGGGTCAAAAAGGTGAAATGTTTATATTTAAATCTTGGATTTAAAATGTGAATGAGGTTAAATTGAAGTTATAACTTAAGCTGTAATTCGAAACGGTTTTGGAAACAAAATCGAGATATTAAGGCAAAAATGGATTTGGTATATTTTTGAGTAAATATGATAATTTCGAAATGGATTTTATTTTGAAGCGAATATAATATTTTGATATCAAGTATGAACTACTTTTGAAATGTAAAAGAACCAATAGTGTGTAAAATGACGCTTAGTTGTTAAAGAGACCGAGGCCTCTTATTGGAATACTCTCTATCAATATTGGATCCACTTTAACAATTGTGTACGCGTTGGATGATATACAGAATGTAGTGGTTGAATTGGGGATGTTTATTGGACTGAAATAAGAGAACAATGATGGATAGCCTTGACACTCGTGTCATAATTAAATGACTAAAACAGGAGCTTATATATGGCCATCGAGGTTAGCTACCTCTAGTGATGTTGATCGCTCATATTACTATTGTGATTTCGCATTCGATGGTACACCTTTTTGTTATTTGGAGTGATTGTCGCGGTCAGTCACAGATGGGTTACGACCATCTAGAAAGGGTAAACTGGTAGAATCCTACCTTGGGCATTACCTTACGTGCCATGTCATATTTATCCCTATAATGAGCCTATGACGGCTTTGGTTTAAACTGTAAAAACGTGTTAAGGTCAACCAACGTAAAGCCTTAACGCTATTTTGATATTTATTTTACTGATAGACATTATCTATTATAGCATATACCATTATATATAAATAGTTAAACGGATCCTTAGGAGGTGGAATATCCCGTAGCATCTCTTTAATTATTGTACTCATATTTGTGATATTGATTTGACATACATAGGAGTATTTTAGTCCTGACTCGAGTGTTTTGTCTTTTCATTATGGTTGGGTCAGTCTTGAGTTTTTTCCAGCATATTGAAGACTATTCTCTGGAGGACGAAGACGGAGGTTTGGTATATTATTATTATCATCCCATACATCATGCTATTCTACTGTATTGATTATTTATCCCTGATGTATATATACAACTCTGATAAATGTGTATAGATTAATCTAATGTATAGTAAACAACTTCATAAATTGTTTATTTGATTATTATATTTTATCGTTTCCACTGTGAGATTCTATGTTTTGTTTTCTTCTTCTCTTCTTATTTTTCTTATTTAACCCCATTGATTATCTACGTTTCGAATTGTTTAAGTCAGACATGCGTGGATTATTGTCGCTTTAAACCTTTTGAAATTTGGGTCGTCACAGTTGGTATCAAAGCGAGGTTTAACGATAACCTTGGCTGCGTGGGGTTTGACTCATTAGAGATAGGGTAGTAATACCTAAAATGAGTCAGTTTGATTGTATATATATGAGAGAGCGAACTTGTTAGTGTTATAAAATATTTTATATTGTGTTTACTATCCGTTGAGTTGTTTATGAATTATGGTCGATGTGCGGGACGTCGTGTCATCGATAGGGGATAGGGTTTTCTAAACACTTAAATAAGGCAAGTCAACATAATATTGTTTAAAAATCGGGTAATGAAATAATTTTACATAATTATATTTTATATATAAAATGATGATTCTTAATGAATGAGTTGTTTGAAGATAATAATAATTAATTATCATCGATTGTTGGTTGAATTAAAAATAAAACAAATACATAACAAACTTTATTTTATGAAGCATTGATAATTAACTTGAATTGAAATATAATTGCAATAAGAATTGATTAAAATGACCAAGTGTAAATTAATGAAATATTTTGTTAATAAGGTAAGAAAATTTGTATAAGTATATTTACAATATAGCTTATAAATAGATATGATTTTAAAAATTAAGAATTTTAGTATTTAAAATCCTTTTGTTTTCAAAATAGTTTTCGAATACTTTGAAATTTATATTAATATTATTTGAAAGAGTGTGAAAAAATATTTTGAAATTATTTTTGAAAGAAACGAAGCATTAAACTCGCTTGGTCGCTGGGAAATAATACAGGGGATGACTGCAGCATTGCCAGCATTCACTTTTGAGTTTTTGAGTGAAAATTGTTACCAATAGAAATTTATTTTTTATTAAAACAAGTTTGGTTGAAAAAATATATATTCTAAGTATGATTTAATAAGAGTGAAAATAGTTTTGTACTTAAAAATTGAAAATAGTATAAAAGAAATAAGTTTTTAACTTATAAATTTGAACAGGAAAGTAAATTTAAAATTTAAAATTGTTGAATATGTTTATTAAGCTAATAAAAGAAATTTGAATTCGAGAAATGAAATAAAAATTTACTTAAGAAATGTTAATTTAATCAACTTAGTGAAATGAAGTAAATAAAATATAGTTTAACTCATGAAAGCTTAAATAAAAATGAATTGCATTTGAAATGAAGTAGATAAAGTAATAAAATGAAATTTTGAACGAATAAATTGTGTAATTTATAGATTTGAGAATTAGCAAGATAAAAACAAATTTAAATTGGTAGAATATAAATGATAACGAACGGAAAAAAAGGGAGTTTAACTTAATACAGAATAAACTGAATTAGACTTAAATAAAACTAGAGAAATTAGTAAAGTGAATTATTTTCACTGGAGTTATAAAATGAATTAATAAATGAATAAGAACTTTAATTTTTGAAATAAAATGTAATTTAAGTGTGAAAAAATTGAATAAAAATAAATGAGTATAAAAAAAGAGTTTTAAATTTTTTAATGTGAGTAAATGATTTTAATTGTCTTCGTAGTTCAAGCTTATGTGTTTGTTAGTATTTGCAACTGATTAGTATTTTATAAGCATGTCTCCTGCATGCATGTAGCTATAAATAATTCAAGGCATTACTCATTTTGATGACTTTAATCAGGATTCAAAAATTTTATTTTGTCTTAAATACATTTATCATAGTAGAAGGGTTTTAAAGCATGCTAGATATCTAAACTTTTTGCATACTTGTTGAATATAGATAGTTTTGTAGACAATATATTATTAGAAGACAAGAGAACGAATTTTCACTTGTCTAATCATGGTTATGAATTTTCAGTATTTTTCTATATGAGTTAGTGATGATTTCATTATTTTCAACATGTATGTAAATTTAGTGTAACTTTATATACAGCTAACTGTTGGTTTAGCGATATGGCTGCCTTCGGTAGTAAATGAATCTAAGCTTGGTGATACATAAAAAAAATTAGCATTAAAAGTCCGCTCACCTCTTTGAAAATTCTTGGGTCTGCTCTTGCTTTCAATAACATGAATGCCTTATCATATCAGTTGAATAGTGCAGCACTTTAAAAATATATGGACCTGTAGTCACAGCAGTGTTGAGGCTTTACCTGGAACAAATTCTCTAAGATATTATGTATTTGGTGCTCCTATATTCTAGTATTTGTTTTATGCGACTAGACTTTTGCTTAAGTAATGGATGCTTGCTTATTATGTTATTTGTGAGTGCTGAGTAAATCAAGTACAGCTTGGATTGGCCACTTCACTAAATTTTTATTACAACAGATGTGACAATGAATTTAAAATCTAAACTTTCAGTTTCCCCAAATTTTTGGCCGGTTAAATATGTGATCCGTACTAGCGATTTCTTTGTATGAAACAGTTTAGATTTATGTGCTTGTGTATGTTAACAGCAAAATGAATTGGAGTTATAATTTTTTTACCTAAGTAAATCATTATATGAGTTTGAATTAATGAATCAAATAATGGAAGAAAAAAAATGAATGTTAATAGGTGAAATAATTAAAATTGAATAAATTAAATATGAATAAAGAAAATTTAACTAGATGTAAAGTGAGTAAATGGAATATATACAAATTGAAATGTTGACATTGAATAATAATATGGTTATGAATAAAACTTGTATGAATATGGTTATTTGGATGTTTCTGTTATTGTATGGTTATGTTGCTTAAATGGTTGTCGTATAGTTATATTATATATTTTGATTTCTCTTCCTATTGCATATTCTCATATATTATTGAGTGTTTAGTAGGTTTGGAAGAACGTATGCAAGTTTTTGGAGCTTGCCTGTGCATTTCGTTGCTTTTTCTTGCTTAATACGAGCGAACTCGCTTGTATTATTAATAATAAGGTACGTATCTCGGATTACATACCACGATTTTATATTTTTGCCCTTCGGGATGCCTCATCATTGGGATGAGATGTATATTTGATATATACTGGTTATATTTGTGTTATATATTGAATTGTAAAAAAATTCCGATTGATCCGCGCAAAGGAGGATCTGTAGAAATTTTCTGTAAATCTAGAGATTAGAAACTTTTTGAAGTTTAAAAATTTTATAAGCTGTTTTGATAACTAACTTGTAAATTTCGTAAGCCGATCGGAGTGGTGTAGTAGAAGCGTACAAATAGTTGTGCAAATAAGATTTTAAATGTTTTATAAGTTGATAGTCTTGAATAGAATATCATATGTCAAATTCCGTGCTTAACGCCTTTTCAAGGAGGAAATGTTTTGAGTGGGGGAGTATGTAATGACCCGTATTTTTAACCGGTTTAAATTACAAATTTTGATATAATTACTGAATAAAAAATAGTTAGAGATAAGATTTAATGACCTGGCACTCTAATTTATTTGATAATTAATTTTTTTTAGTTTAACACTGGAATTATCTAAATATTTGCTGGATTTAATATGATTAAAAATGGTATCAGAAATTGATTTAATTTTTATATAAATATGAATGAAGATCGTTTATCTTTAAAATTGAAATTAAAAGTGAATAATTAGAAATTGGAAATTTTATGTTATAATGAATGAGTAAATAGCCATATTGACCATCGTCTCGGATTTCGATGAAACCAGTTTCATCGGATATGTAATGGTGAATTATTGCAAGATTTCAAGTTTCGTAGCAATCGGACTAGTCGTTTGGCCGTACGAGCTTGAAACATGTAGAAATTAAATCTTGAATTTAATTAAAATAATCGACTTTGAAAAGCTCTCTTCCATATACAATCGAATTAGGCCTCGGGACTAGTTCCATTGCATTCGAAATGGAGGTAAAACGTTATAACGCTAGGTGGCATATTTCGTTCGATATTCGGATTTGCGCGAGCCATTCGAGCTAGATATTTTCAATATAATATAATTTTCATTTCCTTCTAATTAGCTCATTCAAACCCAATAAGCTCTTTAGCCGTGTATTCCTCTACGCCTCCTTTTCTTTAGATTTTTGAACGAGATCCAAATAAAAAAAATACATATCAACTTCTTGAAAATTAAACATAAATCTCGTTTTCATCACGATCGAGAAAAAGAAAATGGCCGCGACTAGATCGAAAGAAGGCGCGCGATAGGCGATGGGAACGAGGGCGACGCGACGAAGGCAGCAGCCGCGGGACTTGGGTGGCGCCGTATTTAGGGTTTTGCCTCGATTTGGGCACGCGATCAGGCATGAATGGAGGAAGTGGCGCTGAGCTAGGATCGTGCGTGCATTGAGGTCGAGCTTGCTGAAGCAACGTGGTCTCGGTTAGATGATCAGTGGCTTGGGGCGGTGATGCTGAGGAAATCTCGGCCTCTGGCGATGTCTATGAGTGTATGGAAGCAATTATTAAAAAAGAGGGGATGACAAACTTGCGGCCTAGGAACGTGGTGATGGTGAAATGAGGCATGAACGAGATGTTGGTTTGGTAATTAACTTGATTTATTTTCATTAAGTTAATGTGAATGTTAATTTTATCGTATGTTAACAAATTCATGTGTGCTCGTACAAGGTCCAATTCAGGCGAGAAAAATTGTGTTGCGACCATATCGTCGTCATCTATAGCTCAAAGTCAAATTGGAATTTGTTTGAAGCTAAAAGTATTTTCAGTTTCAAATTGAGGTGAGTGTTTATATGCTCACAATTGACTGAAATAACTTTCATCTTAGTTAAATTATATCGTGAAGTGATTGGAATTTATTTATTTTTGTGTGATAAGTTTAATTGACATCTGGATTAATTAAATTAATAGGATGTAAATTGATCGTTAAATCGAATTAGAATTTAACTGTTAATAGAATTTCTGATTAACAATAAATTAGTCAATTGTTGTGGTTATTGATTATTTGGGTGATTGATTGTGATGGATAAAATTGGTTGAAATTTGAATGGTTGGATGTATAATTATTTTGATATACATCATGTTATCACCCTATATATTGTTTACTATGTATAAAACTGTAAATTGAATTACTTAGAATAAATTAAGAAATAGGTTGAAATGATATATATATATATATATATATATATATATAGACACACATCCCTGAGTTAAATTGGAGTAACTGATTCATTGGGCCATAGGATAGAAAATTATACGGACACCTGATTGGTTAAATTAAATGATTTAAAATATTTAAATTGATTTTTGATTTTTAAGAAATAAAAATTGAATTTATGGAAATCGAATTATTTTCAAACTTGAAATCGAAATGTTGAAATTTAAATTTAATAACAGGGTTTGTTTTAAATAATTGAAGTGGGATTTCGAAGTTATAATCGAAATATAATGCGAATTTTAGAAATTGAAGTGTTTTATAGATTGGACTTTTATTCGAATTTTTAATTTTGCTAAGTAAAAGGGACATGAAATGATATTTCGAAATTGAGTTCAAAATTGAATTATATTTGAAGATTTGGATTTTAAATTGGAACTTAAATTAATTTGAATTAGAGTTGGAATTAATTTGGAATTGGAATTTAAATTAATTTGAAATTAGAATTTAAATTAATTTGAATTAGAGTTGAAATTCATTTGGAATCGAAGAAAATTCGACTTGAAGTCGGAATTGAATAGATTAATTCGAAATGGAAACCGAAACTGACTTGAGTTGAAAATTTTGGAAAGTGAACCGGTTTGACTTTGAAACTATTTTTTTAATTAATTATTTTTAGTAAAAGGGATTAAAAATCTATATTCTTTAAACATTTAAATTATTTTGGTTTTCCAAACTATTTTACTATATAAACCATTTTAATACTCAAACAATTTTATATTAAATTATTTTAGCTATTTATTTTTACTATTTTCTAAAAATTCAAACGGGTCAAAAAGGTGAAATGTTTATATTCAAATCTTGGATTTAAAATGCGAATGTGGCTAAATTGAAGTTATAACCTAAGTTGTAATTCGAAATGGTTTTGAAAACGAAATCGAGATATTAAGGCAAAAACAGATATGGTATATTTTTGAGTAAATATGATAGTTTCAAAATGGATTTGATTTTGAAGAGAATATGATATTTTTTATCAAGTACGAACTATTTTCGAAATGTAAAAGAACCTACCGATGTGTAAAATGACGCTTGGTTGTTAAAGAGAGCGAGGCCACTTATTGGCATACTCTCTGTCAATATTGGAATCATTTTAACAACTATGTTCGTATTAGATGATATCCACAGCAAGAGAACAATGATGGATAGTTTTGACACTCATGCCATAATTAAAATGACTAAAACCGGAGCCTATGTCTGTCTATTGAGGTTAACTACCTCTAGCGACGATGATCCCTCATATTACTATTGTGATTTCATATTCGATGGTGTACCTTTTTATCGTTTAGATTGATTGTCGCGGTCGGCCACGGAAGGGATACGCCCAGCCAGAAAGAGTAAACTGGTAGAATACTACCTTGGGCATTGCCTTACGTACCTTGTCATATTTATCCCTTTGATGATCCCCGTAACAATCCCAGTTTAAAAACGAATTTGAATTTGTAATTAAATTAAGGTTAATTAAATCAATTTTAACATCCCAAAATTTATTAAATTAATTTTGGTAACTTATTTGAACTTTTGGAATTGATGAAAAGTTTAAAAACAAATAAAATATGTGTTAATTTATATGAATAAAATTTCAGTTTCTTTTGATTGAAGTAATAAATGTTTTAAAAAAATCATTTGAATTTAAATCTTATATATATGTAAATATATATGTATATGTGCATATATGAGTGGATTTGAATTTATTTATATATTGAATTTGAGTATAAATTTTAAGTAAATGTTAAAAAATAATTTGAATTTATAAAAATATATCTATGTAATTTATTTGATATGTACTTAATTTCAAATCATTCTCTTTTAAATAACATGTGTTAATATAAAGCAAAACTATATTGTATGTATGTATATTATGCAAAACATGATTAGATTGTGTATGCAAGAAGATAAAAGCAAGGCTAAAGTAAATATTTGTATGAGAATTGTGTATGCAGGCAAGAAATGATAAAACAAAGTGTTTATAGATACAAAGAAGAAACAAACATAACTACAAACAAAGATGTACATACAAAATTCAAATGGATAAGATGTAAACTTAGAAGGGAGCATATGCATTTATTTTTATCTATTCTCAGCATAAAAAAAACCATTTCAATCGAAATAGCAAGAATCATTTCAGCCTCCAAACAAAATCTTTCTTGGTTAAAGAAGGAGGCAAGAAGAGAAAAAAAATCTGATCATAATATATATATATATATATATATATAACAAAGGAAGCTTGCACCAGTTATAACCTCCCCTGCACAACACTGTTTGCTCTATATATGTATCTTCTTATCCTATTCTAGTTCGTTCAAAATAAGCAAATCCAAAAATAAGAAGCAATGCAAAGATTCAAGTGTTCAAGTTTTTCAGCCTTAAAGAATTTTAGAAATCAAGCAAGACAAAGTTTTTCAAAAAAAAAATTCAAAACTATTTCAAAGCCTCCCAGTTCTTTTCAAACTCTCTGCTTTAAGGGTGAGTAAACAAACTATTACAATACTTAAGTACCATTAAATCTATGCATAGATTTATTGTGTTTTGTGTATATATATATATTCAAGTTTGTAGCTCTGTGTACATATTTGTGGTTGTTCTGTGTAATAGAAGATGTTTGTTCTTCTTTTTGTTTTGGGTTACAGCGGAAAACAAACAAGAAATTTAAATTCTTCTCATCTAACCATTACTGGGCTTAAGGCTTAAAACGAAATAAGTGTGTTTAAGCATATAATATGATCTAAAAATTGTTTCAAGCTCTATAGTGATGAATTGCCTTTGTAAACATAGTTTTACAGAGCAAATTTCAACTATATGGTAAATTCGAATGTCACGAATTATCATTTCGCTTATATACTCGAATTGTCATTAGAAAATAGGATTTTTAAAACAAAAATGGTGATTTTTAGTTGCTTGGACTAGGAGCAGTTCAGATTTGAACAAAATTTGTTTTTTTACAATTTCCTGATGATCGAACAAATATTTGATGATAAAATTTTGCTTGAAGCTTGCTTGGCCATTGATGATTTCAGGAAAATTGTCAAATGATTTTCCTATTGCAAGAATTGAGAGAACGAGGTCGATCTAGGGCTTAAGCTCGTATTTATGTATTAGACAGTAATCGAGTTGTTGCAGCATCCCTGATGGATCGAGTGTCACCGGTGCAAGCGGGATTGAAGATAGGGTTCATGGCGCAACTCTGGTCACGATGGCGAAGTTTCTGATGGTCGGTAATGGTGTCGGCGAGGCATTTTTTATTGATTGGTTTTGGATGCTTGTATGATCAAAACGCTTGAATTCGAACCAAGGTGATACAGAGTGTCCTAGGTGGTCGGCTAACTTGAGATGGTCGTAGTTGACTTGCCGACGGTGGCGAGATTGGTCGGAAGTGGTTCAGGTAACTGTTTATGTGCACAGTGCACCTTTAATTGTTTGGTGAAGATTTGGGTTAGGGAAGAAGTCACACACTCGGGTTTATGCTTGTGTTACTCGCGAGATTGACTCGCAGCAGAGATGAGAAAGGCGAACTCGAAGATGGGTTCGGGTTTAATCAGGGGCTGTCTTGGGTCTGAAGCTTTTAACAAAACGAGTCCTAAATTTTGAATAAAATAAGTTTTTAAACTTTATTCTTAAAAAAATTTGTTTATAATAAAAGTTTAATTAAATTTTGATTAGTAAAAGTTGTATAACTATTTAACTTAAAATTATTTAAGTTTGGGTTTCTAAATATATTTTGAAAAAAAAAATTAACAGTTTAAATTAAGAATCTGATTTAAGAGTTAATGGTTTATTCTAAACAATGTTGTTGATTTGAAATTAACATGAAGGTATTAAGTTAATTCGTATGTTGATGATAATCCATTTTTAAGATTATTTAAAATAAGATTTTAATGATAAAATGGTTTATTTTGAGATTATGATTTTGATTTTGATTTTCAATTAACTTAAAAAGGGTTAAGTTAAATTTTATGACATTAATTAAGATAAATGTGTTATTTTAAAAGATTATTAATTTTAATATCTAGTGATAATTACTTAATCAGAGTATAATTGAGTATAAATTAAAGATTGATTAATTTGTTTAGAGCTAAATTAACTTATGATTAATAATTAATTAATCAAGTGATAATTAATTCGTAATTCAATAATATAAGTGGTTAGGATAATCACTTATTGTAATAAATTAAGAATAATTAATTAAAGCTTAATTTAATAAATGAATAATGATAATTAATTGAGGAATAATTAATTAATAAAAGAGTAAGTAAATGATTAAAGATTAATTATTTAATGATTAAGGGTTAATCGATTTATTAATTAAAGTTAATTAATAAATGATTAAAGATTAATTAAAATTATTTGTAATTAATTAATGTTAATAAACCAGGGTTGGTAATTTACTAATCTAGTTTAATTAAGATATAATCAGGATGGAGTAATTAATTCATGAGTAATTAATATAATTGAATTAATTTAGGATTAAACAAGTAACTAGTCCTGCTTATAAATGATTATCGAATGCTTGGATGTTTGAATTGTATGAAATGTCTTGTATTGTTTAATATCTTTTGATGTGTGCTACTATGTGATATGAATTGTATGTTTAAGCTGTGATCTGTGACTCATTTATCTATGATGCATTTATATATCTATCTGGGAATCTGTGAATGATGATAAGCGTTATAGGATAATACCTCCTATCAAATATTACTGTGCTTGTATCGGTGATGATTGATGTTGTTGCACTATTGGGTAAAACCCCTGGACCACACTTATACACACACAAATATGGATTGCACATGGAAATTGGTTAAGTCCCAGATTTTTGAAATAGTTTTAAAATTAAATTTTTAAATCAAAATTGTTGTGGGAATGGATTGCGATTAAAGTAAAAAGTTTTTGAAAAGGAATTTCAAAGATTAAATTTATTTTTGAATAACTTGATTATGCCTTGAAGTTTAAATAATTTGATTTAAATTTAAATTCAAAATTTGAAACTGAATTCTACGTTTGAAACTAGGGATTAAAGATGTTATATAAGGTTAAACCATTTTTAGGGTATTGATTCAGGAATTTGAATTTAATTCAAGGGCTTTGACTCGTGCAAATAGAATTGGATTTTTCAGAAATGAGAACTGTTTAAAAGCTTCATATAAGAAATGGAGTTCCAATTTGTGTTAAAGGGATTCCAAATTTGAAATGAAAATGGTTTTCCAAGTAATGAATAAATCTTTGAAAACGGGTTTGAAAGCTATAAGTTAAATCCTTGCTATCAAGATTGGATGAGTTAATCCTAATCGAAATGGGAATTGTTTTGAAATCCGTAAATGGATCTTTGTGAAACTGGGTGAACTTTGTGAAATAAATCTTTTTGTTTAAAGATTTGAAATGGTAATTTGTTTAAACTATTTTAAGAAAGGATTTGGTTTTTTTTGAAGTTGTGACTTAACTGAAATCCAATATCCATATGTTTTAAATATTGCGCTCATTATTCGGTTTAGCTGGGAGAGGACCTTTTGTCATGTAACCCATTCTGAATAGTGATACGACGTTATGGATTACATTTGAAGACCGGTGTTGAAGACCGAGTATTTGCGAGAATGATAGGATAACCTATCGATTGTCTCTGCATCGAGTAGCTACAGTATAGAGATTCCCTAAGTGATGGGAAGTCCGATCGGGATTGTGAATACCCGGATTTGCAAGGGCTTCTTACGAAGTGCCTTCGGTTCTGTTCGACCACGGATCAGACTTGTATTGTTGTATGTCTGACACTACACTTTGAGATATAAAGCATATTTCTTTCAAATACATATCTGTTGGTGGTGGAGAATTTATTCTCTTAGCTTAACACCCTTCTCTGAGACGTACGAGCTCAGAGGTTATGTAGTTGAAGGTTATCAGCGATATACTCCCAATTTGGTAGTGTGGCATGCTAAGTGCTGCTGTGTGTTGATGATCATTTGTGATCAAAGCATGGATTTAGTGTAAAGCGATATACTCCCAATTTGGTAGTGTCGCTCCCTTTAGGGTGTGTTAATTCCTTTTGGAAAAGGATGGTATCATGGTATGGACCAGATACTTAACTCATGTGGTCACTGCAAATCTATTACATTGTGATTGCTTTGTGGTTGTTGTTTGAGGGGCGCCTCGGATAAAGGTCCCAAAGGACCAGGGGATGGCATGCTCGAGTAGTAATTACCTAGTTACAGAGGTAACCCGACCTTGTGTTTGCAGAGATCTGGTTAGGTTCTCGAGACGTCCCTCTAGAGGCGTACCCATGGACAGTAGAAAGTTCCTTAGCCTGACCATTTGTTGGAAATCCAATCATCCAATACGTGCCTCGTACAGTTTTAGTTGTAGAACCTGCCATTTACTTATGGTGGTCACCACCGTTTAGATGGTAGCTATAGTAGGGATAGTTCAAAATGTCTATGCTGGCTAAGATTAATATTATACTTTCGAATGTTTTCACACTATGCACTAGTAATAATATCAAAGAGTTTTCTCGTATTAAGCATATTTGACTATCATAAAAAGAAATCTCCTCCAATTATGCGATTGCATTGTGTGTGTGGCGGGAGGTCTTATGGTAGTTTCATTTTCCGAAAGCATACCGGATTTTCTTTTACAAATCTTGTTTGCTTTAATAGTTAAACCTGTTTTGTTTGCTCATACCAGTCCCATGACTGACCTGGAGTTTATTGTTCCCTTCCTAAACTCTAGGTGCCCACAATTTTCCCACACGGATAGTCTAGAGTTGGTTTTTTCAGATAGTCAGGTTTAGTAGATTATCTGGAGCTAGTTCAGTCTTTGGATCACGACTGTACTTGCTTGTCTTTATGCATCGTTATTGGGAGTTCGAGCTATTTCTTGATTGGTGTTTTGGAGATGGAGTTACAGTTCTGGATTCTATTCCTCTTTCTCTCTTGAAGACCATATTGGAGATATTGTTCCGCTGTTAGTGTTATCTTTTCTTTCTGCTGCTATTGTCTTGTATCATATCTCTGATGTATATTGATATTCATTGTATCATTCAGTTGGATCATATATTATATCAATGTCATATATCAAATGTATTATTTATTTCTTCCGTTGTGTTGTACTTAATGTGTTATAAGCTTCGGCGAACCAGATTCGACGTTTGGATCTGCGGCATTTGAATATGAGTGTCGTATTCGGTGCTGATTTTTGAAGGTCGAGTCCAGTCCGTCACATTTGGTATCAAAGCTGAAGGATGAAACTTTAGCTCAGGAGCATAATCATTAAGTAACTCATTAGAGATAGGGTGAAGTATACCCTAGAATGAGTATATCCCTAAGATATCCATTTGAATGCCTCGGTAAATCCTCTAACTATCCACTGATAGTAAGTATGAGTGCGAGAAGAGGACGAGATAGGGGACGGGTAGTACCACTATGAATGGTCAATTCCCTACAATAGCGGAAACAGCTTTCTCTATCAATCTCCTTTGGTTCGATTCCAAATTCTTTGATATCTTCATGACAGCTCCAGAAAGAAGTTTCAGTGTGATGGTGGCCCTACGAATCGTTGTAGAAAATCCTTACTTCGTGTCTTCATTTGTTTCTTATCAGTTTTTCCATCTAAACTTTAATGAATTTGAAATTGGAAATTTTAAATTAAGTTAAATTAATTAAGAAATATAAGGCTAAATTTGAATTGTATCAATAAACGATATCAGTTAAAAAACCAAATTTGAAATTCTATTGTAATTCCTTGTATAGATCGAAGTCCGAAGAGGGACAAGTTGGTATATACTTTGGGGTGTTCCGACCTAAGTTGGAATCCATATCTTATGTTTGAGAAATTATAGAAGACTGAATCTATCTATCTATTCTCTAGGGTCTGATATATTCTACGAATGGTTAGTTGCCCTTCGAACTAACCAGTGCCCTTGCATATTCGTAGACTGGTGGACCCGAGTATCTTGTGAAATAATTTTATGAGTTTGTTCTCATATTGTCGATATTCTGATGTGGTAAGCCAAATGCAGAATAAATATTCAGTTTGATCTGAAAAGATATTTTTCTATCTTTCATTTATCTTTGTTATCTCCTTGGCAAATATCGGGGACGAAATATCATAAGGGGGGAATCTGTAACGATCCAAGTTTAAAAACGAATATAAATTTGTAACTAAATTAAGGTTAATTAAATCAATTTTAACATCCCAAAATTTATTAAATTAATTTTGGTAACTTATTTGAACTTTTGGAATTGATGAAAAGTTTCAAAACAAATAAAATATGTGTTAATTTATATGAATAAAATTTCAATTTCTTTTGATTGAAGTAATAGATGTTTTAAAAAAAAACATTTGAATTTAAATCTTATATATATGTGAATATATATGTATATGTGCATATATGAGTGGATTTGAATTTATTTATATATTGAATTTGAATATAAATTTTAAGTAAATGTTAAAAAATAATTTGAATTTATAAAAATATATCTATGTAATTTATTTGATATGTACTTAATTTCAAATCATTCTCTTTTAAATAATATGTGTTAATATAAAGCAAAACTACATTGTATGTATATATATTATGCAAAACATGATTAGATTGTGTATGCAAGAAACTAAAAGCAAGGCTAAAGTAAATATTTATATGAGAATTGTGTATGCAGGCAAGAAATAATAAAACAAAGTGTTTATGTACATATAAAGAAGAAACAAAAATATCTACAAACAAAGATGTACAAACAAAATTCGAATGGATAAGATATAAACCTAGAAGGGAGCATATGCATTTATTTCTATCTATTCTCAGCACAAAAAAATCATTTCAGCCGAAATAGCAAGAATCATTTCTGCCTCCAAACAAAATCTTGCTTGGTCAAAGAAGGAGGCAGGAAGAGAAAAAAATCCGATCATAAATGTGTATATATATATATATAGCCTTCCCTGCACAACACTGTCTGCTCTATATATGTATTTTCTACAACGATTCGTAGGGCCACCATCACAACAAAGGAAGCTTACACCAGTTATAGCCTTCCCTGCACAACACTGTCTGCTCTATATATGTATCTTCTTATCCTATTCTAGTTCGTTCAAAACTAAGCAAATCTAGAAATAAGAAGCAATGCGAAGATTCAAGTGTTCAAGTTTTTCAGTCTTAAAGCATTTCAGAAATCAAGCAAGACAAAGTTTTTCAAAAAAAAAATTCAGAATAGTTTCAAAGCCTCCCCGTTCTTTTCAAACTCTCTGCTTTAAGGGTGAGTAAACAAACTATTTCAATATTTAAGTATCATTAAATCTGTGCATAGATATATCGTGTTTTGTGTATATATATATATTCAAGTTTGTAGCTCTGTGTACATATTTGTGATTGTTCTTTGTAATAGAAGATGTCTGTTCTTCTTTCTGTTTTGGGTTACAGGGGAAAACAAACAAGAAATTTAAATTCTTCTCATCTAACCGTTACCAGGCTTAAGGCTTAAAATGAAATAAGTGTGTTTAAGCATAAAGTATGATCTAAACATTGTTTCCAGCTCTATAATGATGAATTGCCTCTGTAAACTTAGTTTTACAAAGCAAATTTCAACTATATGGTAAATTCGAATGTCACAACTTATCATTTCGCTTATATAACTCGAATTGTCATTAGAAAATAGGATTTTTAAAATGTGATTTTTAGTTGCTTGGACTAGGAGCAGTTCAGAGTTGTAGAAAATTTGTTTTTTTTTACAATTTCCTAATGATCGAACAAATATTTGATGATAAAATTCTGCTTGAAGCTTGCTTGGTCATTGACGATTTCAGGAAAATTGTCAAATGATTTTCCTGTTGCAAAAATTGAGAGAATGAGATCGATCTAGGGCTTAAGCTCGTATTTATGTATTAGACAGTAGTCGAGTTACTGCAACATCCCTGATGGATCGAGTGTCACCGGTGCAAGCGGGATTGAAGCTAGGGTTCATGGCACAACTCTGGTCATGATGGAAAAGTTTCTGATGGTCAGTAACGGTGTCAGCGAGGCAATTTTTGTTGATTGTTTTTGGGTGCCTGTATGATCGAAACGCTTGAATTCGAACCATGGTGATATAGAGTGTTCTGGGTGGTCGGCTAACTTGAGATGGTCGTAGTTGACTTGCCGATGGTGGCGAGGTTAGTCGAAAGTGGTTCAGGTAAATGAGCATGTGCACAGTGCACCTTCAATTGTCTGGTGAAGATTTGGGTTGGGGAAGAAGTCATACACTCGGGTTCATGCTCGTGTTACTCGCGAGATTGACTCGAAGCAGAGATGAGAAAGGCGAACTCGAAGATGGGTTCGGGTTTAATCATGGGTTGTCTCAGGTCTGAAGCTTTTAACAAAACAAGTTCTGAATTTTGAATAATTAAGTTTTAAAACTTTATTCTTAAACAAATTAATTTATAATAAAAGTTTAATTAAATTTTGATTACTAAAAGTTATATAACTGTTTAACTTAAAATTATTTAAGTTTGGGTTTCTAAATTTATTTTGAAAAAAAAATTAATAGTTTAAATTAAGAATGTGACTTAAGAGTTAATGGTTTATTCTAAACAATGTTGTTGATTTGAAATTAACTTGAAAGTATTAAGTTAACTCGTATGTTGATGATAATCCATTTTTAAGATTATTTAAAATAAGAATTTAAAGTTAAAATGGTTTATTTTGAGATTATGATTTTGATTTTCAATTAACTTAAAAAGGGTGAAGTTAAATTTTATGAAATTAATTAAGAAAAATGTGTTATTTTAAAGATTATCAATTATAATATCTAGTGATAATTAATTAATCAGAGTATAATTGAGTATAAACTAAAGATTGATTAATTTGTTGAGAGCTAAATTAACTTATGATTAATAATTAATTAATCAAGTGATAATTAATTCATAATTCAATAATATAAGTGGTTAGGATAATCACTTATTGTAATAAATTAAGAATAATTAATTAAAGGTTAATTTAATTAATGAATAATGATCATTAATTAATAAAAGAGTAAGTAAATAACTAAAGATTAATTATTTAATGATTAAGGGTTAATCGATTTATTAATTAAAGTTAATTAATAAATGATTAAAGATTAATTAAAATGATTTGGAATTAATTAATGTTAATAAACTAGGGTTGGTAATTTACTAATCTAGTTAGATTAAGATATAATCAGGATGGAGTAATTAATTCATGAGCAATTAATTTAATTGAATTAATTTAGGATTAAACAAGTAATTAGTCCTGCTTATAAATGATTATCGAATGCTTGGATGTTTGAATTGTATGAAATGTCTTGTATTGTTTATTACCTTTTGATGTGTGCTATTATGTGATATGAATTGTATGTTTAAGCTGTGATCTGTGACTCATTTATCTGTGATGCATTTATATATCTATCTGGGAATCTATGAATGATGATAAGCGTTATATGATAATACCGCCTATCAAATATTACTGTGCTTGTATCTGTGATGATTGATGTTGTTGCACTATTGGATAAAACCCTGGACCACGCTTATACACACACAAATATGGATTGCACGTGGAAATTGGTTAAGTCGTAGATTTTTGAAATAGTTTTAAAATTGAATTTTTAAATCCAAATAGTTTTGGGAATGGATTGGGATTAAAGTAATAAGTTTTTGAAAATGAATTTCAAAGATAAATTTATTTTTGAATAACTTGATTATGCCTTGAAGTTTAAATAATTTGATTTAAATTTAAATTCAAAATTTGAAACTGAATTCTATGATTGAAACTAGGGATTAAAGATGTTATACAAGTTATATATAGGTTAAACCATTTTAAGGGTATTGATTTGGGAATTTGAATTTAATTCAAGGGCTTTAACTAGTGCAAATATAATTGGATTTTTCTGAAATGAGAACTGTTTGTTTTCAAAAAAAATAAAAGCTTCATATAAGAAATGGAGTCCCAATTTGTGTTAAAGGGATTCCAAATTTGAAATGAAAATGGTTTTCCATGTAATGAATAAATATTTGAAAACGGTTTTGAAAGCTATAAGTTAAATTCTTGTTATAAAGATTGGATGAGTTAATCCTCATCGAAATGGGAATTGTTTTGAAATCCGTAAATGGATCTTTGTGAAACTGGGTGAACTTTGTGAAATAAATCTTCTTGTTTAAAGATTTGAAATGGTAATTTGTTTAAACCATTTGAAGAAAGGTTTTGGTTTTTTTTGAAGTTGTGACTTAACCAAATCCAATATCCATATGTTTTAAATATTGCGCTCATTATTCGGTTTAGCCGGGAGAGGGCCTTATGTCATATAATCCATTCCGAATAGTGATACGACGTTATGGATTGCACTTGAAGACCGGTGTTGAAGACCAGGTATTTGCGATAATGATAGGATAACCTATCGATTGTCTCTGCACCGAGTAGCTACGGTATAGAGATTCCCTATGTGATGGGAAGTCCGATCGGGATTGTGAATACCCGGATTTGCAAGGGCTTCTTACGAAGTGCCTTCGGTTCTGTTCGAACCCGGAACAGACTTGTATGGTTGTATGTCTAACACTACACTTTGAGATATAAAGCAGATTTATTTCAAATACATATCTATTGGTGGTGGAGAATTTATTCTCTTAGCTTAACACCCTTCTCTAAGACGTACGAGCTCAGAGGTTATGTAGTTGAAGGTTATCAGTGATATTCGCCCAATTTGGTAGTGTGGCATGCTAACTGCTGCTATGTGTTGATGATCATATATTTATCATTTGTGATCAAAGCATGACTTTAGTGTAAAGCATAACTTTGTGGACGAGACCTCATCGGACCTCACACCCCGGAAATGGTCGAAACAGGAAAGTTGCGGCAAGGTTATGAGGGTCGCTCCCTTTTGGATGTGTCATTTCCTTCTGGGAAAGGGTGGTATCATGATATGAAGCTCAGATACTTAACTCATATGGTCACTGCAAATCTATTGCTTTGGGATTGCTTTGTGGTTGTTGGTTGAGAGGCGCCTCGGATAAAGGTCCCAAAGGACCGAGGGATGGCATGCTCGAGTAGTAGTTACCTAGTTACAGAGGTAACCCGGCCTTGTGTTGGTAGAGATCCGGTTAGGTTCTCGGGACGTCTCTCCAGAGGCGTACCCATGGATAGTAGGAAGTTCCTTAGCCTGACCATTTGTCAGAAATCCAATCATCCAATACATTCCTCGTACGGTTTTAGTTGTAGAACCTGCCATTTACTTATGGTGGTCACCACTGTTTAGATGGTAGCTATAGTAGGAATAGTTCGGAATGTCTATGCTGGCTAAGATTAATATTGTACTTTCGAATGTTTTTACACAATGCACTAGTAATAATATCAAAGAGTTTTCTCGTATTAAGCGTATTTGACTATCATAAGAAGAAATATCCTCCAATTCTGCGATTGCATTGTGTGTGTGGCGAGAGGTCTTATGGTAGTTTCATTTTCCGAAAGCATACCGGATTTTCTTTTATAAATCTTGTTTGTTTTAAAAGATAAACCTGTTTTGTTTGCTCATACCAATCCTATGACTGACCTGGAGTTTATTGTTCCCTTCCTAAACTCTGCGTGCCCACAATTTTCCCACAGGGGCAGTCTAGAGTTGGGTTTTTTTAGATAGTCAGGTTTAGTAGATTATCTAGAGCTGGTTCGGTCTTTGGATCACGACAGCACTTGCTTTTCTTTATGCATCGTTATTGGGAGTTTGAGCTATTTCTGGATTGGTGTTTTGGAGATGGAGTTACAGTTCTGGATTCTATTCCTCTTTCTCTCTTGAAGACCATATTGGAGATATTGTTCCGCTGTTAGTGTTATCTTTTCTTTCCGCTGCTATTGTCTTGTATCATATCTCTGATGTATATTGATATTCATTGTATCATTCAGTTGGATCAGATATTGTATCAATGTTGTATATCAAATGTATTATTTATTTCTTCCACTGTGTTGTACTTAATGTGTTATAAGATTCGGCGAACCAGATTCGACGTTTGGATCTGCGGCATTTGAATACGAGTGTCATATTCTATGTCGATTTTTGTAGGTCGAGTCCGGGCCATCACAAGCCCACTAGAGCTTTGGTTTAAACTTTAAAGATGTGTTAAGGTGGATCAATGTAAAGCCTTAATGCTATTTTGATATTTATTTTACTAATAGACATTATCAATTATAGCGTATACTATTATATATAAATAGTTAAATGGATCCTTAGGAGATGAAAAATCCCGTAACATCTCTTAAATTATTGCACTCATATTTGTGATATTGATTGGACTTACATAAAAGTATTTTTGTCCTGACTCGAGTGTTTTGTCTTTTCATTACGCTCGGGTCAGTCCTGAGTTTTTTTTTTGCATATTGAAGACTATTCTTCGGAGGACGAAGACAGACTTTTGGTATTATTATTATTGTCTCGTACATCATGCTATTCTACTGTATTGATTATTTATCCCTGATGTATATATACAACTCTGATAAATGTGTATAGATTAAAATCAAATGTATAGTAAATAACTTCATAAATTGTTTGTTTGATTACTATATCTACCGCTTCCGATGTGAGATTATGTGTTTAGTTTCCTCTTCTCTTCTTATATTTCGTATATAACCCCATTGATTACCTACATTTCGGATTGTTTAAGTCAGACATGTGTGGATTACTACCGATTTAAACCTTCCGAAATGTGGGTCGTCATAGTGGTCTTAGTAGAATGTCATCATTCGAAGTTCACTATACATCGCGGAGGTACCAAAGTGTATTAGGATATGAAGAGGAGTTTTTTCTAGGAAGGTATGAAGTACGTTATTGGTCTATGTGTAAGGCAGTGCTTGAATTGCCAGTAAGCAAAAGCCGAACACCAAAAACCAAGTGGTTTGTTGACAGATTGACCAAGAGTGCCCATTTCATTCCAGTTAAGTCAACCAGGATGGCACTTATTTTAGCGAAGTTGTTTGTGAAGAATGCGGTTATACTTCATAGAATTCCAAGCAGTATAGTTAGTGACAGAGATTCCTTGTTCACCAGCAAATTTTGAAAGAGTGTAAAGGAAGTTTTGGGAACCAAGCTTAAGATGAGTACCGCTTACCATCCATACATAGATGGGAAAACCGAAAGTGTAAACAAGATCCTTAAAGATCTATTAAAAATTTGTGTTCTAGATTCCGAGGGATCATGGGAGGACCATCCGCATCTAGTCGAATTTTCATATAACAACAGTTTTTAGACTAGTATTAGGATGGCAACGTTTGAAGCTTTGTACGGAAGGCCATGCAAATCTTCCGTATGTTGGTTGGAGACTGGAAATGGGTTGATTCTTGGTCTAGATCTGGTTAGAGAAGCTGCAGAAAAGATTGAGGTCATTCGGGCAAGAATGAAGGAGGCTCAATCTTGGTAGAAAAGTTATGCAGATGAGAGACAGAAAGATTTGGAATTCTCGATTGGAGACCAGGTGTTCGTCAAAGTGTCACCGATGAAGGGTGTGATTAGGTTTGGGAAATCAAGGAAGTTATCTCCTAGGTTAGTTGGACCTTTTCCTATCCTTGAGAGGATCAGAAAGCTTGCATATAGACTTGAGCTACCGAGCAGTTTGGCAGGCTTCTATGACGTTTTTCATGTTTCTCATCTCAAAAAAAGTGTTAGGGACCCGGTGACTGCTATTGCACCGACAATGCTCGATGATTTAGTGGTAGAATCGGACATGACCATAGTGAGGAAGCCAGTTCTCATTGTTGTGGGAGATGAGAAGAGGATTACAACCAAGACAGGTCGGATTAGTCAAAGTCCAGTGGAGCGACGATGATAGAGACTGTACTTGGGAGGTTGAGAGCAGGGTTAGAGATACTTAATCTAACCTGTTTAATGGTATGTTTTACTTTTCTGTTTGATTTTTGTATGCCTCATCATAATTTTGAGGACGAAATTCATTAGGGAGGGGAGTCTATAACACCCTAGATTTTTGGTGACATTATTATTTAGTTAGTTAAACTAAATAAAAAATGTGTTGATTAGGGGATTGAGATTTGGTTTTAAATATGATAGTTGTGCTATTAAAAATAAACAAATTGAAGAAGGGTTTTAAATGAATTAGAGGTGGGGTAATATAGGAAAGAGGTCATTCCTATATTTACTTCCTATAGCCCTGTATTACTTTGCACATTCATTTCATTCCAAAAATGTTATAATAGAGGCTGGCCACCATTAACAAGGAAAGGGGAAGAGGAAATTCGAAAAAACTAAAGGTAAAGCTAATTTAAATCAAATCCACTCAAATATTGTAACGAACCAGAATTTTAGTCATTCGAAATTAAGATATTTAATTGATTTTAAATATTCACAAGTAATTTTATAAGTTGAATAACTTAGATTTCGAATATAGTAATTTAATTGGATAATTAAATTGTTAATTTAATATTTGAAATTATGTAAATAATTGGAATTTGAATTATATGTGATCTAAAACGATTTACAAAGATGTACAAAATTATATTTGAATTAGAATGATGTTTGAGAACTTTTAAAATTGAACTAAAAGTTAAATTGCAGAAATTGAATATTTTAATATTTAATTGACGCGTAAAAATAGCCAATTTTCAAATAATCTCGAATTTCGACGAAACTAATTTCATTGGATCCGTAATGTTATATTTTTGTAAGATTTCAAATTTCGTGTCAATCGGACTTACGGTTTGTCCGAGGCAAGCTAAAGCACGTATAAATCTGTTTAAGTGAAATTTTAAATTTATGTAGTCAATTAGAAAACCTATCTTCCAAATACGATCGAATTTGCTCCCGATATATATTCCATTGTGTTTGGAATACAGGTGAAACATTATAAATGCCAAGCAACATGCTTTATTCCGAGTTAGAAAAATAATCGGATGAATAGCGTCGCAAATTTTCTGTAGAAGGCCACATTTTCTTCATATTTTCGAAACCCTAATTGAAGCTAGGGCAAGGCCACGTTTATTCTTCAATGTCCTAAAATCACTCTTCTTTCTCCTTAATCTCTCTCAATCCACTAGCTTTCACGTTTCAACTTCAACTACAAAGTGAGTACAACTCACTCTTTTTGACTCACTGATATTTTTAAATAAGTGAGAATAAATATTATTTATAATGATTGATGATCGTTTGGATGATATATTATCTATATATTGCTTTGTATTTTGATATACTCCTGCCTACTGGAGCAGATGAGACCCTGTACGTTCCTCTGTATGAGCGGATGACCCTTTATATGCGCATCTTCCTCAAAGCTGACATTCTACATATATTTCTAATATGTATATTTGTTGTAGGTGATAGATTGGAGGGACCCAACTAGATTCCTCACCACTGTTGATTTATTTACAAATATTGTGATATATTCTGTTATCATATGATATATGATGTTTAGGATGTTGTTATTGATGTATTTAGTGTTGTTGCAGCATTGGGCCTACTTTGGTAATTTTAAAATGTTAAAGTGCTGATTTTCAAATTAAAAAGAATTTTCAAGTGATTTTGGAAATAGATGTTTTATTAGTTTTGAATTGTTAAAGGAATGGATTTATTTTGAATAATAAATGTTATAATTTTTATGTTATAAAAAATATGATTTTTGTGAAATAATACTTAAGTATGATTTTTGGAGTTATATAAGTTTTAATAATGATTTATAAATTATTAAAAGAATAAGTTTATTTAAATTGAGATTTTTAGATTTATTACAAATGGTTAATATATAAGACTTATAAAATTGATATTTTATAAATAAAAATGAGGGAATCGTAAAGAAGTTTATAGGTGTTAAAATGAAGTTGTAATTGAATCTTATAAATGAATAAGGATTTGTAATTTGAGGAGTTATAAAAAGGATGAATTTGCAAATAAGATATTTATAAGGAAGTAACTTATAAATTGGATTTTTGGGCATGGAAATGAGATATATATATATATATATAGAATTGGTTAATAATGGTATTTTACAAATTAAAGTTTTATAAAATAGGAATATAAATGGAATTTATAAACATTGATTTATAAATCCGAAATCTATTGAATTTGATAAGTTAAATATGAAAGTTTAATAAAGGGATTTCATTCACGATTTTTGATAGGAATTATCCTTTTAAATTTAATGTGCAATAGTAATGAATTTGGTAAATGAATTATATTCATGATTTTGGACAGTGGATAATCTTTTAAATTACATAAATGTTTTGGGAAGTGATATTTTAAATGAAGTTAAATGATTTGAAGATGTTTCAAAATGTGTTATGTATCGAAATAATAGATTTCAACATTCATTGTTGAAATAGATGTGTTCGAGGAAAAAGGAAACGATGAACTATAACAATGTTGTTATAGTAAATGATTTCCGAAAGGAAATATTTTGTATGGTTATGGGATTTATATATCTATCTAATTTTCGAATCTCCATACTAGTTATTTTGGGTTGTCGTAACGATGATTTACGCAACATTCGTTTTAACCAAAAAAATGTGTTTTAAGAGAATGTTTTCCTTAAAGAATAAAATATATACTTAAGTCTGATTTATGTATATGGAATATTTTCTAAGTATTGAAAATAAAGGGAATTGTGAATTACTTATTATTAAATAAGTATATGGAAATATTTTCCAATATTGAAATGTTGAAATGGTTTTGAGATTATATCTTTTTAAAGATATTTTGAAGTGGATATTTGGCAAATGATGTAATTAATAAAAGACTAATTAAAGGGCCTAGTGATTGTTAATAGTGTTAGATATTTGTTTGTTTGCTTTGATAGTTTAATAACTGACTATCAAAATTGGCCATTTTAGTTCCTTGACTTGATGTGGGAACTATTTAGTCGTACACTTGGTACGTAGCCTTCTGTGTAGGCTTGATTATCGTTTGTGTTGAGGATGTTGATTCGTATTGTGCGGAGTATTACTCCAATCTATCGAGCTTCCTTCTTGGCCTGAAGGATAACAAGTTGAAAGTTGGAGACATGATAAGTCTATGAGATTTAGTTTCCGTGTGAGGTTTAGAAACGCTTTTGCATTGTTGGTGCAAAGAGATTGGGATCGGTTATCTGAAAACCACTTCGGACCAACATATATGCGTTCGATTATGCAGGTTATTGATGACATTGATATTCAGGATTTTCATAGTGGGGGACTGCTTGTTGATCATTTGGGTTTAAAATCCCAATATACATATAGTAGCAGTGGTCTCTTCATTATGAAATATCCAATGTAAGGACTATTCGCTACTAATACAAGGGATTTCCCAACAGGATGTGGTAGGAAAGTACCATCGGTTTGTCCTATTCTTGGACAAATTGTATGGATGTTTGTCTGACATTGCATTTCTAAAGATTGCATACATTGGTTTTTACCAACGTACATCAGTGGTGATGGAGAAGGCAACTTTTCTTAGCTTAACAATCTTCTTGAGATGTATGAGCTCAAGGGTCGTTTTTTTGTGTGGAAGGCAATTAGTAGTCAACGAAAATTGCCATGTGGCATTCAAAGTGATGTGATTGTTATTTGTGAAAGGTAAATCATCACCTTAGGCCTCATCAACCGAAAATGACCAAAACAGGGTTAGATGTGGCAAGGCTAAGTGGATCGCTTCCAAGTAGGGTATGATCATCCTCTTCTAGATATATCATTACATGCTATGACGTCATGTATCTGATTATTGTGGTTTGTATGCTATGAGGGCCCTCGGTAAAGATCGGTAACGATTGGAGGATGATATATTCGGTACCATATAGTTATAGAGGTGGGCTGGTCTTATGTTGGTAGAGGATCCTTTGTGATGGTCCTTGATACATTCCTCTAGAGATGTACTACCGGAAGGTAGTCCTTTCACTTGGTCACTTGTATGGAAATCCAAACTCCACTACGTGCATGCCATTTTATTTGTAGAACCTAGTATGGTAGAATTTAATAATGGCAACAATTTTGGCTATTTGAATATTATTTTTGCAATAGACACTAGTATAATATCAGATGATTTGATATGAAATGTTTTAGTTATCGTAAGGTAAAAACATATCCTTGTTTATGTGTGGACTTGCCTTACGAGATACTTTTGTTTTGATAAAGAAAAAGGTTTGGTAATTTAATAAATTCAGTTGAGTTTGTTTCTCATGTAGGTTTATCAGACAGATCCAGGCATTCTTCCGTTTCAATGCTCGGGTCAGACCAAGTATATTTACAGGTTCATATTTTGGTGCTTTTGGAGCTTCAGCAGGAGAGCTGGAGATCTTCATTTTCGTATACACGTATCTGTTTGTTTTGATTATCCACTGTGCTTAGTTGTTGTTTATTATCGACAATTATGAGGAAAGGTTATTATAATTGTCTAAGCTAATAACTATTGTTTGATCGTTGTACTTTGATTGATGTATGTATATATACAATTTCTGCTTTGTAATTATCATTGATATAATTTTATATATTTTTCGCTGCGATGTGAGATTTTGTATTATTCTGTTTGGTTCTATCATCTCCCTTTCTTCTCTTCTCTTCTTCTCTATTCTTTTCTTTCTCTTGACTTTCCGTCAGTCTGTGTTTTTTGGTCGGACATGTATGGATTATTGTCGATTCAAATGGTACGGTTTGTGGATCATCACATTTGGTATCAGAGCTTAGAACTCATATATTCCTAGGCCGTGATGTGTACTCAGTATAGACAGGGGTAGTAGCACCCTAGATTGAGTTTGACTGTATTATATATATGAGCACGTATTTGTTACTGATTATAAAATGTTTTATATTGTGTTTATTTATTCGTTGAGTTGTTTGTGAATTCTGGTCGGTATATGGGATGCCATGTTATCGATAGGAATTTCCAAACACTTAAACAAAGCAAGTTGACATAGTATTATTTTAAATTAGATAAATGAAATAATTTTACCTCGATTATATTTTATACATAAAGGAAAAAAAAATTCAGAATTATTATAGTGTATATAAATTGATTGTTTAGTTGATCAAAAATGTGAATATATAAAAGTTAATAAAAAAGCAGTTTGAATAATCTAAATAAAAGACAATAATTGAAAAAGAATGAAATTATATAAGCAAATGAATTATAAGTATGGAATTATAATTAAAATGATTTGCAATTGTCAAATAATCTTATATATAAGAAATGAAACTACATGGATATATTTATAAATATGAGTTGTAAATAAAAATGAATTTAGACCAATTACTTGAAAATTTGAATCACGCTTATTTTGAAAGTTGTTTTTCAAAATTAAAGAGATTATATTATTATAAATCTAAATAAGACAAATGAAGTTGGAATGATCTTATATAAGTGAAGTAATATAGTGAAATATATAAGTAAAAGATTTTATAAATGTGATTTATAAATAATAAAAAGAAATTTTAAAAGAATATAAAGCACCGAATTCACTACTATTGCTGGGAAATAATAAGAGTGATGACTACAGCATCATCAGTATCATTTTCGAGTTTCTATGTGATAGATTTGCTACCAATAGTAAATTGAAAATTTAAGTTTAGATGTGATAAACAAATTTGAATTTAAAATCCAAGTTGAAAGTGATAAATATAAGTGAAATAAATTTTGGACTTATAATATGAGATGAAGATTTTTAACTTTGGTAAAGTTGAAATAAATTTGAGTTAGCATAATAAGTATATGATTTGAAATTTAACTAAAGGAAGGTTAAACAAATTGAATCGGATTTTAACTGGATTATATAAGTTACTGAAATGATAATTTAACTTAAATGATAAGTGATTATATAATATGAATTTGGAAGTCTGAATAAATAGGTTATATAACTTATAAAGTGAGAAAATGTAAGTGAAACCAATTGTTAAAATGGTTAAACAATTTTGTTAAGCAAAACAAAATCAGAATTTGAATAAGTGATATGAAATTTGACTTAAGTTTAATAAAATAGAATTTGAAATAAATTAGTAGCGAACTTAAGTTCTTTACTGAAGATAAATGCAAGTGAAGATGAAATGAAACTTAACTTAAGTAGTGTTGAATAAAGTTGAATTTGATATCAAAATGGATTAATAAAGTTAATAATTGAATGAAAGTCAATTAGATATTAAATTAACTGAAATTAAACGTGTTAAACCCAATTGTATGTTAATCAGTTGAATGCAATTTAAATTAATTTGGTAATGTTGGATATACATTGGTTGTTAAATGGATGCTAGGTGATATAATAGAAATTCATTAAGTATTAATGAAGTTGAGTTAATGAAATTGGAAGATAAATAGTTGAATCCAAGTTGAAAGTTAAGTGAATTTAAATAGAATTGAATTTGATTTTAATTGGAGGTAAACAAACTTGAATGTGATTAGTGGATGTAAATTAATTAAATTCAAATAAATGAATGTTAGTGAAATCCAATGTAAATGAATCAGATGTGATTAAATTGAAATTCAATGAATATTAATAAGAAGTGAATGTATATTGATTTGGTTATGGATTTGTTGGATAGAGATTGGTTTGTTGGATGTTAGTTGTATGATAGTTGTTTGATAGTTGGATTTGTTGCTTATTGATTGCATTTGCTATATTGGCATACATAGTTGTTGTATTAGTATGTGTTGTCTATTAATGTGACGACCCGCCTTTCTACTACCAGAAAGACGTATCGTCAATTAAGAAAGAAAGGGATAGAAATAGAAAAGAAAGAGAAAGAAAGAACAATAACCACGGAATTCTCACAGCAGAATGGAATAAATATAATATATCACATAACTATTACATAATTTTATATATCAGAGCTATACAGATCATACAACACATACTAGACAGTTATAAACTCCTGTCTAGTTAACACAAGTCAATATACAATACAGAATAAACAGCTCAGAGATATCAACACAGCTGAACACCATATAAACATATATCTAAAACGTAGAAGCCTCTTGCTCCATTGCTCCTCCAAAATTCGTCAAATCAAACCTGAATCCCTTGGCTACCCATAAAAAGTTGGGTACCCGAGAGTTAATGAAAAACAAAAATAAACTCCGGGTCAGACATGGGTCTGGTATGAGTAAACGATTTAAGGTTGTTTAACTTTGAAAAACATTTGAAAATAAAGGTATCACGTAAGACTCCCCACAAATAAATACGGGTAAGTTTTTACCTTACGCTAACCAAAACATTTCATAGGAAATCCAGTGGTATTATAATAGTGTCTAGGGTTTTCAAGTAAATAGAAAATAGCCGAAATTGTTACATGATTAAATTCCAGCTACTAGCCACAAAAGTGGGTAATACAAACCAAAACCGTAGGGTCTCGTAGGGAAAATGGATTTCCAACAATGGAAGGGCTACTGGGGTACCGCCCGTCACAGTACGGGGCCTAGATCACCGTACCGAGGATTACTCCCTTCATCCCCTGCAACACAAGGCCGGAACCATTCCTTACTGAACAGTCCCGAGCAAGATAAACCCCGCGGTTGTAGCTAGCAACCGCCCACTAAGCCGAAATATAAAAAGGGACATCTAGACAGGTGAAATATCTTGTCCTGCTTGGGCATGACCTACCTAACCTTGCTGCATCTCCCCTGTTTTAGCCATTCCCGGTTGATGAGGCTTGAGGCTACGATTACCTTTATTGAACATATCTTAGAATGCTCATCGTACACCTGACGATGTGCTGAAAGCATTCAATCCATTCAAGTTCGTTCCGGGTTCGAACAAAACCGAAGGCATTATCTCGTTACACTCATTTTGGAATCACCCTCAGAAACAACAACGATAACCCTTGCATTCTGAATACACCATCTCGATCTTCATTTCAGGATTCACGACCTAACGTTTAAATTAGATCGATGTGGTTTTCGAAGAATCAAATTTGATTCTTCCGGTCCCGGTCTCATCGAATCCAAACGCCATTTTAAGGGCCAAGTTGTCTAATTAACTTAACAGTTTAAATAATTTAAATTTAACAATTGAATTAACATAGCATCTATCACAGATAAACATATACAAGCATCATAGGTATAACACAGCATATCACAGAATAACATAGAATATCAACACATAAATATCACAATCAGTTGTTCAATCACAACAGCCCATAAGCAGTCACCTTTAAATCTTATTTGTAATTAATTCAATTTAGAATTAATTACTTGAGAGTTAATCACTTAATTCTATTTAATTAATTATTTGTTTACTTACAATTAATTACATATTTTATTTCAAATTGTTTAATTATTTATTTCTTTATTAATCCTTAAATCTTAATTGTATAATTACTTTATTTTCTCACTATTACACAACATTTATAACTATTTGTAATTAATTACTTTAATTAATCATTTTAATGAATAGACTTAATTATTAATCAAACTTAAATTCCCATTGAAATACTTCTAATTACTTACTTACCCATTTATTTATTCTCAATTAAATTACTCGATTAAGTAACTAATAATCATTCATAAATTGACTTTACGTAATTAATTCCAAATTTACCCCTTTCTTAATTATAATTCGATCTCTGATTATATAGTAATTACTCTCAACCATTCTTCAAAAAAAAATTAATATTAATGATTCATCTTAATTAACATTTAAAAGAAATTTATTTTTCTCAACTTGAAAATCAATTCATTTTTAACTACACCACTAGATTAAGTGCTTAATTAAAATAATAAATTAAGTGTTTCAAAACATCGTTATATATTAAGTAAAAATCATCATAGCCTAAATCCATGTCTTCACCATACAAACATTTTATGAAACAAACTTTACTTAACAAAATCACTAATGCAAAGCTGCAACCTGTTAAACCCGAGACTCCCCTTCTTAAACCCGAGTGTTACTTCGGGATAAACAAGAAACCTCCCGAGACATAAACCCAGTACTCTCTTCTTCTTCATATTTTAATATATTTTTTTTAAACCTACCAGCATGTTTGTTTAAGCTTAGATTTTTACTCTCGCATTCAACCAGGGTTCAACTCGAAGGAAACAATGATAGACTCGAGCACGACACGGGATAACAGCCCACGACATCACTGACACGACAACCACCGCTCCAACGCCGCCGTGC
Organism: Allium cepa; assembly: GCA_030765085.1. Classification (NCBI taxonomy): domain Eukaryota; kingdom Viridiplantae; phylum Streptophyta; class Magnoliopsida; order Asparagales; family Amaryllidaceae; genus Allium; species Allium cepa. Next base: position 644,233,275 of record CM060939.1, on the reverse strand, counting down.
ACATGCACGGCAGCACGGCACTCCACCTGCGAACGCCATTCTGCCCAACAAACCCCAAATCTCGTGACAACACGAGATCTAAAACCAAAGCATTCCCAGACACTCGAAATCAAAATAATGCCCTTTGCTCGAAACCCAAACTCACTTCTGATAAAACAAATGGCCCCGCCACCGCCTCTCCACCCACCTGCAGTGCCCAAGATTTTACCCACACGACGTCATCACGTTAAACCACCATTCCACAAGATCTCGAGCCACTCGATCGCACGTAGGGACCATACGCGATTGTTTTACATAGAAGAATGAACTCCCTGTACAACCCTACTTCAGTCACGTACTAAATTTTCATTCAGTAGAAAAATAAATTCGTATTTTTCCCGAGTTAATGGATGTACCAACTTACTTCAATCCAAGTTTCATTATTTATCATTGATTAATTTTTGAGAAATTGATAAAATTGCAGTTTTTATTCACATTCGAACTGCTCATGAACTAGTAATGTATAAATCCTCATTTTTAATTTAAAAATCATAAATTTCATTAAGCTTTCGATTTATAAACCTGGATTAGATTTTTATAGCTTGAAACTTCAACATTTTGTTTGATAAAACAATATGAAAATCTACCATGATTCAGTTGAAAGCAAGAATTTGATTTTTCTGAATGGAATCAACCCATATGTACGCACAGTGAAGCACAATATACAGAATCATGTTCAAGATCAAACAGAGACAAATATCTTATAAAAAAAATCATTTTACTGCTTTTTAAATTTAACCACAAAGCTTTAGCTTTTGTTTACTCACCAAGACATGCTTGAGCAGAAAGAGATTGCCTGAAACTCTCTTCTTTCCTTTCCTCTGTTTCTTTTCTTTGCTTCCTTTTTTTTCTTCCTGTTCCTGAATTTTATATGTTTGCAAAGCCAGAACAATGTTCATCCTTTCTCCCTATTTGATTCTCAGGTATGCTTTTAGGTTTTAGCCCAGTTTTATAAACTAATATAAAGATATTGGTGGAGATATATATAGAAGTTTACTTAATAGAAGGTTGTAACTGGACGGTTTGTATTTGTCATGCCATTTTTTTCCTCTTATTGGATAAAGTAGTATTCACTGCAGTATGAAATGATAAAAGGATTTGGCTGCCTGTACTTGTTAAGCAAAAAGTTATGCTAATAAATGTTTATGTTTTTAATTATGATAACAAGTATTAAATGTTTTACTGATTGTTATATTGTTTGGTACAAAGATATTTATCATATTTCGGCTAGCCTATCTTGCAAGACACACATATTTTGTTTTATGTTAAAGTAAAACTTTGTTTTTCTTATTTGCTTACAACTAATAAATGCTTATGCTTCACTTATGCTAACAAGTAATGAATGTTTCAGTTTTCCTGTTTGTTTTGTACAAGCTACAGATTTTTTTTTTTATTAATTTGAAGTAAAGCTTTGCTTTTCTTATGAATAAAAATTTTCCTGCAGCACATAACTTTGTATTTAATTCATATCATTATGAATGTACAAAGGTATTTATATATCTTCTTTGAAGTTAGACCTGGCTTGTATATGAAGCTATATTGTATATGTAAACATTTATTTTATTACTTCTAGCCTAATTATATTATACTTGCAGGAATTACTATATTGTATTGTCACATGTATTGTCAGATACTATATTACACTTGCAGGAAGATGTTTTCCTTATGAATGAAAGTATGTTGTACTATGTATAAAGATTTTTGTTGTATGAAAAATACATTTGCAGATAGATATTTAGTTTTTGAGTGTGAAGTTTTGTTTATGAGAATATTTATTGTTTTGTATAAACACTTGTCTTATATTATGTTATAAATTGTTTTCATTTCATTTTACACTTTAAGTTTGGATTACACGTGAAGATATAAAAGAACAAATTTTTATTATTTGCTTGCTTATTTATTTATATTTGTATTTTATATTTTGACTATCAAAATTTACATTATATTCTTAAGTTTCACTTATATGTAATACTTATTTTTATATTTATCTCCAATTATAATTTATTCAAATTACATACATAAGTTTGACTCATATATTACATTTATACTCTATATTACTAGAATTTGATTTTAAACTCCAAACATTATTATTCATATGTAAATGTTTATCAAATGTTAGCAAAATGTAAAACTTTTAATTTAAACATATAAGATAAATTTTATTATAAATATTATTGAGATGCTTATTTCAAAGTGCCAAATCAATCTCCTTTTCAAAATACAGTTTATAGCAATAATCCCAAATCACATTTATTTTAATATGATCAAACTACTTTTTAGTTAGTTAATCTATATATATTAAAATAAACAGGGTCAAAAATCCAGGGTCGTTACAATTGATATCATTTTCTATATACATGTTTCTCATTGTTTTTTGAGTATTTAGTAGGTGCAAATGGCGCTTGCTTCGCATTTGAGATCACTTTCACGCTATATTAGCCGTATATGCTCGCTAATTATATATAAGGTACATATCTCGGATTACGTATCATATTCTTATACTTTTTCCCTACGGGATGCCTCATCCTCGAAGATGAGATGTATATTTGTGATGTGTGTTTACATATATATATATATATATATATATATATATATATATATTGTGATCCTACTACGATCGAACCGTGCAAAGGAGGCAATGGAGAATTTTTTTGAAAATTTAAGATGTTAAAAAAATTTTGGAAAAATATTTTGATAACTAAATTTTTGATATAGAGTTGAAAGTCTAATGATATTAGTTGGCTTTGAAAAGATAACTATGAACAGATTTGATAACTTAGAAAAGCTCTTGTAAAAATTTTAACGAATGGATTTCCGAAATGTTAAAATAAGTGATGTTGATGTCTAATTTGAACGAATTATTTTTGACAAATTTATGGATTTTGTGACTTTTTCTTACTCGATAATTTCGAGGACGAAATTCTTTTAAGTAGGGAGAATGTAACGACCCAGAATTGTAGTCATTCAAAATTCAGATATTTAATTGATTTTAAATATTCACAAGTAAATTTTATAAGTTGAATAACTTATATTTCGATTATAGTGATTTAATTGGATACTTAAATTGTTAATTTAATATTTGAAATTGTGTAAATAATTGGAATTTGAATTATATGTGAATAAAAATGATTTACAAAGTTGCATTGAATTATATTTGAATTAGAATGATGTTAGAGAACTTTTAAAATTGAATTAAAAGTTAAATTGCAGAAGTTGAATATTTTAATATTTAATTAACGTGTAAAAATAGCCTTTTTTCAAATAGTCTCGGATTTCAACGAAACTAGTTTCATTGGATCCGTAATGTTATATTATTGTAAGATTTCAAATTTCATGTCAATCGAACTTACGGTTTGTCCGAGGCAAGCTAAAACGTGTAGAAATATGTTTAACTGAAATTATAAATTTAAATAGTCAATTCAAAAATCTATCTTTCAAATACAATCGAATTGGCTCGCGATATATATTCCATTATGTTCGAATTAGGGGTAAAACATTATAAATGCCATGCGGCCCGCTTTTTTTCGTGTTCGAAAAATAATCGGATGAATAGTGTCGCAAATTTTCTATAAAAGGCCATGATTTCTTCATATTTTCAGAATCCTAATCGAAGCTAGGGCAAGCCGCCATTTATTCTTCAATAGATAAAAATCACTCTTCTTTTAACCTTATTCTCTCTCAATCCACTAGCTTTCACGTTTCGACTTCAACTACAAAGCGAGTACAACTCACTCTTTCTAACTCACTGATATTTTTATGTAAGTGAGAATAAATATTATTTATGACGATTGATGATTGTTTGGATGATATATGATATGTTATCTATATATTGATTAGTATTTGGATATATTCCTGCATATTGAAGCAGATCAGACCTATATGTTTCCGTGTATGAGCGGATGACCCTTTGTACGTGTGTCTGCCTCGAAGCGGACATTGTATATGTATTTCTAATATGTATATTTGTTACTGCTGATAGGTTGGAGGGATCCTACTGGATTCCTCACAATGTTGATTTATTTACAAATATTGTGATATATTCTGATATCATATGATATATGATGTTTTGGATGTCGTGATTGATGTGTATAGTGCTCTTGCACTATTGGGCCTATTTTGGTAATTTTAAAATGTTAAAGTAATGATTTTCAAATTAAAAAAGATTTTCAAGTGATTTTTGAAATAGGTGTTTTATTAATTTTGAATTGTTAAAGGAATGGATTTATTTTGAATAAATAAATGTTATAATTTTTATGTTATAAAAATTATGATTTTTGGAGTTATATAAGTTTTAATAATGATTTGTAAATTATTAGAAGAATAAGTTTATTTAAATTGAGATTTTTGTATTTATTATAAATGGTTAAATATAAGACTTATAAAATTGATATTTTATAAATAAAAATGATGGAATTGCAAAGGAGTTTTATAGGTGTTAAAATGAAGTTATAATTGAATCTTACAAGTGAATAAGGTTTGTAATTTGAGGAGTTATAAAAAGAATGAATTTGCAAATAAGATATTTATAACGAATTAACTTATAAATTGGATTTTTGCGCATGAAAATGATATATATATATATATAGAACTGGTTAATAATGGTATTTTATAAATTGAAGTTTTATAAAATAGGAATATAAATGGAATTTATAAACATTGATTTATACATCCGTAATCTATTGAATTTGATAAGTTAAATATGAAAGTGTAATAAAGTGATTTCATTCACGATTTTGGACAGTGGATTATCCTTTTAAATTTAATGTGCAATAGTAATGAATTAGGTAAATGAATTATATTCATGATTTTGGACAGTGAATATATTTTTTAAATTAAATAAATGTTTTGGGAAGTGAAATTTTAAATGAAGTCAAATGGTTTGAAGATGTTTTAAAATGTGTTATGTATAGAAACCATAGATTTTAACATTCATCATTGAAATATACGTTTTCGAAAAAAAAGGAAACGATGGACTATAACACTGTTGTTATAGTAAATGATTTCCGAAAGGAAATATTTTGTATAGTTATAGGATTTATTTATTTATCTAATTTTCGAATCCCTATACTAGTGACTTTGGGTTGTTATAACGATGTTGTACGCAACATTCATTTTGACCCAAATAAATGTGTTCTAAGAGAATTTTTCCTTAATGAATAAAATATATACTTAATCGTGATTTAAGTATATTGAGTATTTTCTAAGTGTTGAAAATAAAGGGAATTGTGAATTACTTATTATTAAATAAGTATATGGAAATGTTTTCCAATATTGAAATGTTGAAATGGTTTTGAGATTATATCTTTTTAAAGATAATTTGAAGTGAATATTTGGCAAATGATTTAATTAATAAAATATTAATTAAAGGGCCTAGTGATTGTTTATAGTGCTAAATATTTTTTTGTTTGCTTCGATAGTTAAATAACCGACTATCAAAATTGGCCATTTTAGTTCCTCTACTTGATGTGGGAACTATTTAGTCGTACACTTGGTATATAGCATTCTGTGTAGGCTTGATTACCATTTGTGTTGAGGATGTTAATTTGTATGATGCAGAGTATTACTCCAATCTATCGAGCTTCCTTACATGCTTGAAGGATAGCAAGTTGAAAGTTGGAGACGTGATAAGTCTATGATACTTATTTTCTATGTGAGGTTGAGAAACGCTTTTGCGTGGTTGGTGCGAAGAGACCGGGATCGGTTTATCCGAAAACCATTTTGGAACAACGTATACGCGTTCGATTGTGCAGGTTATTAATGATATTGATATTCAGGATTTTCATAGTAGGGGACTGCTTGTTGATCTTTTGGGTTAAAATCCCAATATACATATAGTAGTAGTGGTCTCTTCATTATGAAATATCCAATGCAAGGACAATTCGCTACTAATCCTAGGGATTTCCCGACAGAATGTGATAGGAAAGTACCTTTGGTTTGTCCTGTTCCTGGACAACTTGTATGGATGTTTGTCTGGCATTGGATTTCTAAAGATTATGTACATTGGTTTTTACAAACGTATATCAGTGGTGGCGGAGAAGGCAACTTCTCTTAGCTTAACAATCTCCTTGAGACGTCTGAGCTCGAGGGGTGTACTTTTGTGGAAGGCAATTAGTAGTCAACAGAAATGTCCATGTGGCATTCAAAGTGATGTGATTGTGATCAGTGAAAGTTAAATCGTTACCTGAGGCCTCATCAACCAGAAATGAACAAAATAGGGTTAGATGTGGCAAGACTAAGTGGGTCGCTCCCAAGTAGGGTATGATCATCCTCTTCTAGATATATCTTTACACGCTATGATGTGGTGTATTTGATTATTGTGGCTTGTATGCTATGACGGCCCTCAGTACAGGTCGATAACGACCGGAGGATGATATATTCAGTACCATCTAGTAATAGAGGTGGGCCGGTCTTGTGTTGGTAGAGGATCCTTTGTAATGGTGCTCGATGCATTCCTCTTGATATGTACTGCCGGAAGGTAGTCCCTTCACCTGGTTATTTGTATAGAAATCCAAACTCCACTATGTGCCTGCCATTTTATTTGTAGAGCCTAGTATGCTGGAATTTGGTAATGGTAATAATTTCAGCTATTTGAATATTGTTTGTGCAATAGACACTAGTATAATATCAGATGATTTGATATGAAATGTTTTAGTTATCATAAGGTAAAAACATGTCCATGTTTGTGTGTGAGCTTGTCTTACGAGATACTTTTGTTTTGATAAAGAAAAAGTTTGGTTATTTAATACATTCAGTTGAGTGTGTTTCTCACACTGGTTTACTAGGCTGATCTGGGCATTCTTCCGTTTCAATGCTCGGGTCAGACCGAGTATATTTACAGGTTTAGATTTGGTGCTTTTGGAGATTCAGCAGGAGAACTGGAGATCTTCATTTTTGTATACACGAATCTATTTGTTTTGATTATCCATTGTGCTTAGTTGTTGTTTATTATCGGCAATTGTAAGGATAGGTTATTATAACTGTCCAAGCTGATAACTATTGTTTAATTGTTGTACTCTGATTGATTTATGTACAAATACAGTTTTTTTATAAAGATCATTGACATGATATTATATGTTTTCTGCTGCGATGTGAGATTCTGCATTGTTTTGTTTTTTTATCTTCTCTATTTCTTCTCTTCTCTTCTTCTCTCTTTTTTTTTTCTCTTGACTTTCCATCAGTTTGTGCTTTTTTGGTCAGACATGTGTGGATTATTGTCGGTTCAAAGGGTACGGATTTGCGGGTCGTCACAAATATCAAGCTCTTTAATCTCTAAAGCAAAGGTGAATAATATTTACATCTCTAATTTTATTAGGTTTTGGTTTTAAGGGTAAATATGAATATTTTGCAATGATTTGCCATGCTTTTGAATGATAGAATGATTATTACTCTTGTTGATGATTTTTGTATGATCATATAGATTTTATGACATGTTTTGAGATGAAAATCCTATTAAACGACATCCAATTGTCTTGATAATTTTCATGAAGATCTAAAAATATATTTTATGGATGAGGTTCAATTTTTAGATTTTTCTAAATTTGTTTCAATTTAATATGAATTTTCTAATGAAGAAAATGGTATTATGGATTATAAAAATATTTATGGGAAAATAAATTATTATTTGGATTCGAAAATTTTATATGTTGTAAAACATATATAAAGTGATTTTCTGGATTTTTTTAGATTTTTCCAAAATGCTTTAATGGTTATATAAAATTATTTAAGGTATGAGACTTAAGTGTTTTATATAATTATAGAGGAGAATGGGCTTTTTCCAAAATGTTTAAATTTCCAAAGATGGAAGCACTTTTGAATATTAAAATTTGGAAACCAATCGGATTTAGATTAACAAGGCAGGTTAGGTATAAAAGGACAACTTTTCAAAGTACAAATAAACAGGTTTTTAACTGTTTTGTCTACTTCGGCACTTAGGTTCCACCGCTACTCCTCCCCTTCCGACACTGTTGAAACCAATGCGCATGGTTTTTGGCAAATGGTACATAATGAATTGGAAGAGGGTGAAAGGTATATGTTCGAAACCAAGGGGTTCCGAAAGAGGTAAAGCCAAATGGTTTAAAAGGAAAGGTTTTGATTGGGTTGCTTTCTTGTTTTAATTAAGTGCTTTCAACATGGTTGAAGCCTATGGCTACCACATTCTACCTTTCGATCTAGATGGTTTTGAAGGGACTCTTTTGTTTTCTAAAATTTGGCCACGTCTTCATTGCTTTCGAAGGGATGGTTTCGACACCATCACTTCATTGTTTAAGAAATGGTTTTGAATGAGTTACTTTCAAATGGTTTCGAAGTAGATGCTTTCAACTCTAATGTTTTCTAATCCTTTTACTCTACTTGAAGGCATATTCCAAATGTTTTAAATCGAAATGTTTTAGAGGGTTTCAAAGTAGTCAACTTCGAATGGTTTCGAAAGGTTTTCACTTATTTTAAATTGAAATCAAAGTGATTTCAAAAGAGTTTAGTTTAGATGCTTTCGAAAGGTTTTATGAATAGTTTCAGAAGGGGTGGTTCCCCAGTGTTTCGACAAGGTTGAAAAGGAAGGTTTTTCCTATGTTTTCAAAAGGCAGGGCTTAAATGGTTTCAAAAGGAGGATGTCTTAAATTTTAAAGCTTTTTAAAGGAAAGGCTTTTGTTGGTTTCGAAGGAGTTACGTTCAATGTTTTCGAAAAGGATACTTTCAATGGTTTTTAAAGGGCCTTTAAATGGTTTCGATCGGGTTATTTTCAATGGTATCGTAAGGGTTGTTTAAAGGTTTTAAATAAAGGTTTCGAGTATAATGAATAGGCATAATAGCTTAAGTGTTTATAAGTTATAAAAGGCTTTAACTTATTTAAAAAGGATAGATAATCCTTATTGACCATCATCAACATTATTGAGTAAAGTATATATAACATGGCATAGCTTAAAGTAAAGCTAAAAATATATTTTCCTTGTTTATGTATGATTTGACGGACTAAATCATTTTGAGAAAGGTTTTTAAGGAAAATTTAAAGGGTTGTTAACCCGAAGAAAATTCGAGCGGTTAGCTAATTTAAATTCGGATAGTTAGTCCATTTTGAAGGCAGTTGGCCAAGAGGACGGTTAGTCTAGTTAAGGGAAGTTAGCCAAGATTATGAATAGTTAGTTCATTGGTTAGCATAACAGATCTTGCTACTTCTTAAAGACAGTTAGTCCACCTTTTTACCTTTTTTATGGACAGATAGTCCATTATTTAGCACAAAGGATATTGCTATTTTGGTATAATCAGCTTTAGGACAGTTAGTCCAGAAGAGGTCAGTTAGCCTAGATTTCTGACAGTTAGTCTATTTATTTCCTATTTTTAGCATAACGGGTCTTGATTTATTATTATTACAGTCAGTTGATTAACCAGTTTAGTTGCAAGAAAGAATTTGCAAAATATATGTTTTGAAAAAGGATATTAGTGAGGGGAAACCCGATCCGCTAAGCGACGCGGTCTCACTTAATATCAGCAAACTGAGAGGTAACAGAATTATTCTACAGGCTTTATGTCCGACTCGATGTTTTTGTTTCCTCTTAAAGTCTCCGGTGCTCAAAATTGATATAGGTAGGTTGAGGGTTTAGGTTTTCAGGTTTTTGCAGTTTTGGCGCATAAAGCTTTCGGAGATGAGAAGATGGATGACGGATAGCTAATTTAGGAATTTAGTTCATTTTGTTTCCACCGTGTATTATGTTAGATATGACAATATTGCTTCGATCGTCCAAAGGGCATCGTCATATGTCGCTCTTGGTGTATTATTGTAAAATTATATCTGATCATTGCTTGTGATATGTTTTGGGATTTTGTAACATGGATATGATTTTGTTTGAATATAATCACTATAATTATTGTTTTTGGAAATCTATGATTTTGTTCATATTCAAGTGCTTCTGATATTATGGATACCATTAGCATTACCATATTTTGTCACCAGAAGTTAATACTATGGATGATTGCAGCATATGTAGCTCTTAACTTTTGGCCTTTAGATACGGGATGTTACATTGGGTCCTTGCGACAAGCCAAACAATGACATAACGTCCTTTGGTCATGTCGTGTAGGGCCTAAGTTTTACTAGAAATTTCTTTGCTGATTCCTCAAAAGTCGAAATAGACTTCGGTGCAAGCCTAGTAAATCATATGGAAGTGACTCCATCTAAAAAGATAGGGAAACACCTACAACGAATAACATCTGTAGCTTTAGCTCCATCTATATGTCATTCGTATTTAAGTAGTATTGTCTAGGACCATTTGTTCTAGTGTAGGATGGCATTGTTCGCATGATGAACTTTCGGGGATAATCTTCTTTCAGAACATTTTTTGTAAATGGAGTTCGACTTGGTGCCGAATACCAGTCTTCATTTTTCCTACCTCTGCTCTCCTCCACTAACCATTTGACCATGTCAACGATGTACTCCTTATTGGCATGGTAATTTGCAGGTCGACTATCGGGGCGACACAGAGTTTTTAACTCCGCAAATGATCTCGGCTTGCCATCTGTAGTCTAGGTTCTCCATTCTTTGGAAGAACAACTCCTGTAGAGTTCTGCTGGCATTCGATTGGTCTTGCAATGGAAATTTGAACTCTAGTTTTGCCATTTTGTCTATTAGAACCAGTACTCAACCCATCACGACCATCATCCAACTACATGTGATCATTAGACTCAGAACCACCAATGCATTTCCCTTTTGAACATCGTCAAGTGGGATATTTGGGTTGGTACCGAGTTGTTTTTGCTTAATAAAGAATTATCTTCTTATGGAGAGAGTGCTCATACTTCCTCCTATTACATTTCCTACAACTCAGGTAGTCACTTACTTCTACTTTTGATTTCCTTCTCTCCTGTTTAAGCCAGGGACCGAGAAGTTCTCTTATTCTATTGCAGGAGAAGTTTCTCTTGTAACTCTTCTTGTTATTAGTGGTTGCAAAGTTAGCAATGCATCCATCTTATCCAAGAGAGCTTTTTGAATATATTTAAACTTCTAGTTAAGTTCCTCGATTATTTGATCAAGCTCTTCTCTAATGACAACTTTCTGTTGAATTAAGGATCCAGGTAGTGGAACTCCATCGTTTACTCCCGTTTTGGTAAGCATTCCCTTTGTCACCACCAGCCACATCTCCTAAGGTTCTGCGGGATCTTCTTAGTGCCATGAATTCTGTTAACAACTCTTCAAGTTCTTCAAGCAAGTTTTTGGGATTTAACTTCTAGATCTATCCAATCCAAAGTAGAATTTCAGATCTAAGCTTTGATTCAATTCTCTCAGTGAAAGCACCAAAATGTTGATGCCAAAATTGAACCAACACCCAAGATTGAGTTGTAGGGAACCTATATGACTTGGATCTAGTAGAAAGTATTGAAAATAAAATAAAATAGAACAGAGAGACATAAGATTTTTATAGTGGTTCGATAATCTTTTGCATATGTTCACTTTAAAGCTTTTATTGATTGATTTGATAGAGTTTGTGTTGGATTACAAAGAATAAGAGAGTATAAGTCACCGGTACAGGGTTTTGACAAGTTCTATGGCTAAAAACTGCTATGAGTTGCTGCCTAGGTGACTACTGTGTAGAGGTAGGAGATAAAGAAGAGATAGAGCTTTCGTGTATGGAGTTAGCTGAAGACAGATCCTTCTTTAGTTGTAGTAGGTTGGTATTTATAGGGAAGTTGGGTACTGGGTTTGAAGTCTGCTCGCATTGAGGTGTAGGAGATAGCCTAATGTCATACAAGAAAGATCGAAACACCACGGACCAAGGAAATAGGTTGGTACCGACCTATATAGTTTGATACTAAGCTATAAACACTAGTGCAAATTCAACGTCGACTCTTGTTCTACTCTTCTATCTTCGTGTTGATGTGTCACGTACCATTTTCATTGATTATTGGTTGATTCTAGTATTCTTCCCTTTATCAATTAAGTTACATGCTTTCTTAGATTTCTTCTCATGTTCATTGGAATTGATCACTAAACTCTAGGAAACACACTTGATCACGAGCTATTGAGATGTATTGAGAAGTATGGAGTTTGGGAGCAGATAAGAGAGAAATTATAGGTCGGCACCGATTTGTAGCTCGACATTGAGTTATGTCTCTTGTTGTACTCTCTCTCAAACTTCCTGGAGTTGTTTCACTACTTCTTCGAAATGTGCTTCCAAGTTTTTGACTTGTTTCACCTTCTTCTTGATGTTCTAACTTTCATTGATTTGTTCTTGGTTAAAACCCCAGTTAACAGCACCTTTTGGCCGTTTCCGTGCACCTTGTTGCCTTTTTATACTCACTGTACTGTAGGTGAAAATGCCCACATTACTTGCCCCAAAAAGCATAATTTCGTAGAATACAAAGTATGCTTTATTTCATCCAATATCGTCTTACTTTCACATATGATGGTTATCTCAATCCTTAAATATCTATATCCTTATTCTCCTCTTTTGATAAGTTTTTCACTGCTAATATAGTGTGGAGCCCTTTTAACTCGTGGAAAGCTTGTTGATTGTTCAAGAAACGCTTTATCAGTATGAAATTCGCAGCCCATTCTTCTTGGTAGTATAATCATCTAGCATGATTCGCTACTGATTCTAAGCTCTATCTAGTAGCCTTTTGCTCCCTTTAGTTCAACCTCCTTGCCCCCGGGTCATGTTGGTCACGCACCATCTTATGAATATTCCAAGAATAATTAGGCGCTATAAGGAAAGGAACGTACAGTGGTTTCATGGTACGTGGACTTGACAATGTGTATTTTATGGCGTTGACTGCATTTTGGCCAATTAAGACTAGTGATGGCGATGTATTTTTCAACATTATCGCCAAGTTATTCCATTAATGACTCCTTTATCATTACCATACATATTTATATAAGTCAATCACTTAAATGTTTGGCCAGGTAAGTGGTTTCTGCTAAAGTCTTGAACGTGGGTAGTTCATGCGCTTGTGTTATGAAGTAAATCCTCTTTTGATGTTTATGCATTATTACATCTAACATTTATTTATGCCCACGTTCTCCTTTTCTTGGTGAATGGTCATGATATGTTTGTTCTACATGATTGCAAGGATTTTTTGTTTAGATAGCAACCTTTCTCGCTGCTACTATGCGAACTTGTATGGGATAAATCACCATTAAGTCAAGTAGGGTAAGCAGAATCCGTGACAGATGCTTTCTGTGGCCTATACTTTATAATTCCCATACCAACGCTTACACAAGCGCATATGTATTTTATAGAAATTTTAGATGAAATTATCATACTTGATTTGGATTAGTTGTTGCATTTGTGTTTGTGTAGTATCCATGCTTGGACATTAGCTTGTTAGCAAATTTTCCGTTGCTACCTTAGCACTTGTAAAGGATCAATCATTAACAAGTTTTGCAAGGTGAGCATACCGGTAAAGTGGTTCCTTATTATTTTGCTAGCTCTTATGGGAACTCTTCATTTGCCTCCAACAAATTTTCACAGGATCAATTGCTATCAACTTCGCTAAGGTGGGCGATCTATAGTGAAGTGTCATTGTAGTCTAGTCCCATGTATCCTTGTCTTGTTTTCATGCACTTTTATCATTATATATTGTTTATTATCACATACATATCCATGCATAATTTAAACAAGTTTGTCCTAATGTCAGTTTGTTGGTAGTTTTCATAGGTAATTCCAGCATTAACGGCTAGCACTGAGCCTTACAATTGATAGTCACATTTTACAACGAGTAAGCTTAGTTATCCGTTGTGGACAAATATCTAGAGTTGAATATCGAGGGTGAACCAAATAGGCGTCAGCCTATCCTAACCACTAGTAAGTTGGTTTTATATAGCCATCCCAAATGCTCGTAGCCAAACGTTAATGGTGGATACGAATTATGGTCACTCTGGTCCACTATTGTCAGCAAGAAATTCTAGCCAATCATCAATTGTGGACACCCAATTAAGGTCACTCTGGTCCGCAATTTCTAGCAAGAATCAATAATGGACACCCAATTAAAGTCAATATGGTCCGCTATTGATGGCAAGAAGCTTTAGTCGACCGTTAATGGTGGACCCCTTGTTAAGGTTGCTCTAATATGTAATTCCCAGCAAGAAGTTTAAGCCAATCATCAATAGTGGAAACCTAGTTAGGATCACTCTAGTCCTCCATTTTTGGGTAAGAAGTTTAATCCAATCGTTAATGGTGGACGTCCAGTTAGGATCACTCTTGCTTGCCATTACCGACTAAAGGTTGCGGCTAATCGTCAATAGTATACTACCCATTCTGCGATCACATCCTAATCTTGGGTAAATCTAATTCGCTGTTGCCATCTATGAACCGTCCAAGCTTTCTACGATGCATCAAAATTGGACATCCCCCAATATGCAGTGGTCTTGCCTATATAGTCCTAGAAATGGAGGACTTTATTTGACATAGGATGATTTCTTTTATGGGGACTTGGTAGCACTGATCATCTATCATTGTTCCACATACCCTATCCATGGGATTTGATAAGATTATGATGATTGATAATACACCTATCCATAATCATGTAGTTGCAATTGTCAATGCATAAAAAATGAAATAGAGGTTTTGAGAATTCTATGTTTTCCCAGATTGCGCTGTCCAAAATGATGAGAATGTAGGCTTGATTACTTATATCAATGTTAACAAAATATAGTCCTTTCCAAACCAGTTAGGTTCCCCTGACCAAGGGGAAATTCACTCTTGGGTAGATTTACTTCCTTGAGCGGGCGATGTTTTGCCCTATGGTTGTATTGTTTCACTGTTTTTTGCTAGAGTGACGGATTTTCAAAGCAGCCTCATCCTACTTTGCTTTAATCAGATACGAGGACATGTTTAGCAATTCCTTATTCTCCTCTAAGTCATAGTGGATTCTCTTATGAGATAAGACCTACAGTTTCGATAGGAAGCATTAATTATAATTCTTAGGCTAAAGAAAAAGGAGTATGTCCCACTGTAGTTTCATGAGATGTGCAATATGCATAAATTCTAATGGCACTTATCCATCTGAGCTCCCATATCATTTTCTAAATGCTCCATTATGAGCGTTTTGTGAACCTTTTGACTTCTTCAACCTATCTACTGACCAATGCACCGTAGAAAAGCTTTTCCTAATTCTGTGTTGCTAATAGAAGTTGGCAAATTTCTAGCTATCAAACTATCATTCATTATCCAATATCATCTGCAGTGGAACTCCATACACGATAAAGTAAGCCAAGGCCATTATTGCATACTCAGCTCCACCCATAGCTATTAGAAATTCTCCATTCGGATTGATGCCCATGATATTTCCTTTTCTATGGTCTGCCCCTCCAATATGGTCTTCTCGATTACCTTGTTGTATGTTACCCAAAATTTCCTTAACACTCTTGCAGTCGTGCACCTTAGCAACGAGTTAGTGAAAACTCTTACGTATAGGATGCCATCCTTTATGGTGTATCGAGTCATCTTACACATCACCTTCCTTACTTCATTCTGGTTTAAGGATGATGTGTTTAATAAAACCAATCCAAAAGTGATCCATTTTCTGAGCAAGCCAATTCTTCTAAATTGTTAACATCCTAATTTTCCTCTTGTACGATGTGCTTAACCATATGTCATCCTTTTTTTTAAGTAGAACGCTAACCATTAACATTTGACTTAGAACTCCAAAAATTCTTGATTCACATCTATTTGTAGGTCTCTATGAATACATAGTATCTCGATTACCAATTATTTTGTTATTTCCAATCCTGTTTTAGTGTATCGTACTCTGTCGTTCGATCTAGCCTACAAGGTAAGGGGTCTATCCAACCCATAGTGGTAAAGAACATCTATTCTTGCCCAGTCATTAGTATTTATTTCACTTCCATGTGTGTCACATTGTCATGTGGCATGGTGTTATTATGACTTAAATGTTTCTATCAAACATTATTCAAAATTCATTCATAAAATTATGTCATACTTTTGTATTTTTGTCCCCACATTATATAAAGGTATCCACTCTATAGTATCATGCTTCATATTCGTATGAAGGTGAGACTGTCTTTAGAGCTTTTCGAAAAGATTATTCTCTACCATATCTAGAGATGTCTGGTCCCACCTATGGAATGGATCAAAGTTACACTCTACTATCTCTAGAGGAGTTGAACCTAGCCACCTGTTATCTCTGAGGGAGTTTAACCCTACCTCCAGGATTAGGATGTTTATGCTCCACTAATTAATTACTCCATTCGTCATAATTTTCATGCGTATCTATCTTTAGATATCTAGTAGGTGAACATGCTTTGATGTCCATAGGAGGATCCAACACCATGCCCTTGAGCATGGTTTACACTCTTACTTTGCCTAAATTCAGTTCCATCAAGGGACCATAGTCTACAGTTTTCGGCAATCTCATTGGAGTCAATTAGGTTTTACTCCAAAGTTTATCTGCATGATTTGTCCATATTCGTTGGTCTCATGACCATAAATCTCATTGAATATGTTGTACTTGCCGGTCCCCATCTCTGCTATAATTGACTCTCTGGTTGCAACGACCCAAATATTTTTTGATGTTTTGAATGGGAATATTTAATTTATTTAAATATTCAAATTTGATTTGAATACAATATATAATAAAAAACCAAATTTTAATAAAACGAATCTCTTTCTAATAACGAATTTTAATTATTTTTAATCAATATTTCTATAATTTTAATTTGGAAAATATATAAACTATCATTTGACGTATTTTTCAACAAACGATGATATTTTTGAAATTTCAAAAAATGAGATAACTAGTGTATTTTATTATTATTTTGATATCATGTTACATTTTTACGCACGGCCATATTTTTGTTTTGTCATTCACTGTTTGTATGCAACGAAATTTTGTGCGGTGAAGTGTCGAAAATTGCAAAATAACGAAACTTCCACCTTAAGACTATTCTTCATTTTACATTTCCTCTTTTACTTTTCCTTTAGCCTCCCCTCTATTTTATTTTCATCATTATGTAAAAGAAAATCAAAGCTTCCTCATTTAAAAAAATTAAAATCAAATAAAATACTTCACTAAAAATCACCAAATCGGATCCAACGAGTATGTAATGATAAGGTCTTCGGATCCATATAGGCTATGGGTGGTGCGACATCGATTTTGGTTGCTTGACGCGAAAAGCATGGACTAGGGTTTGGTTTGGTTGATGTTCTAGGCAATGATAGGCTTTTGGGAAGGCTGCATCGTGTTTCTCATGTCGAAAAGCATCTAATGGCCAAGTTTGGTGGGCTTGTTGTAATTGTCGAATTTCTTTTTCGCTGAGTGTAGGTTGAGTGGGAGCGTGCATGAATGGATATATGATCATATGTCTACATGTGAGGGAGAAGATGATGAAAGGGAGGAGAAGTAGTTTTATGTGGGTAATAAAAATTTATTAAATAATTAATATAATTAATTATTTTAAATAATCTCTAAATCTTATAAAAATGAATATCTCTCACACACGATGTCCAATCGAGATGCAACATTTTGCATTGTGCTAGTAGGAGCGATATCTATGTATTGGAGTTGATTTAGTCAAGTTGGAGCAAACATAATATTGAGATAAAATTGAATGTCATTCGATTTTAGATCAAGCCGGAATGCTTAACCATCCACTGAAATTTTAGGGAGTTAACTCACCTTTGAATGAATACTACATATAATATATAGTAGAAATAAAGTATTGTTTTTACGCTTGAATGATTTATCGGTTCGATATGGTTGAATTTTCTCTTCGAAAAGTGAATGACATATAAAATAAATACAAGGAATTTTATTGAGGAATCTGGATTTTTGATTATTATTTCTTTTAATTATAGTTATATATTCACTGTATAGATTGTTAAATGTCAAAACTTGGTAGCTTGCCATAGTACATATGACATTGATATAATTTAAAAGTTGAACCTTTTAGTGGTAAAAGTAGTAATAACATTAGTTAAGTGCTACAGTATATATTGGCCTCATTATAGTATTTTGAAATACCGTATTTTGCTTTTTTATTCGAAAATGGTTTTGATTCATAGAATGATTTTAAATCTAAATTTTGAATTTTCTTTGATGCTTTATTTAAAATGGATTTTGAACTTCTCTATTTTACTTCAACTTTTTTTTGATAGCCTTTTCTAATTTATATGAAAATGTTTTAAAAGTATTTCGAGAAGTATTTATTATATAGAAAGGTTATTATAATAGTGAATGTTTATTTTAAAGGAAAACAAAGGGGAATTTATCTTTTATTATAAAGTGATTTTGTTTTTAAAAAAAGATATAAATATTTTGAAATAAATGTTTGTGAAACATTTTCATATAAAATGTTGTATAAGAAGACTAGATTTATAAATGGTATTTTTTAAATAAAAGGATAAATTTATAAAAGATATTATATAGAAGGAAAATTAATATAGTTTTGATAAATTAGAATAATAAATCACATTTATGAATTTATGGTGATATATGGAACGATCGTTTTATGGAAAACATATGAGATTAATATTTGTTGATTTATAAAAGGAGTTTTATTATTATATTTGGAAATTCGTAAAAGGAGTTTTATAATTATATTTGAAAATTAATAAAAAGAGTTTTATAATTGTATTTGAAGAATTGTAAAAGTAGTTTTATAATTATATATGGAGATTTATAAAAGTAGTTTTATAAAAAAGAATTATAAATGAAGTTTTATGAAGGAATTTATAAATGATATTTTATAAAGGAAATTTATAAAAAAGTTTTATAAGGAGACATGTAATGGGAGTTTGTAAATATAAATTAGATGTATAAAAAAAGAATTTTGTAAAAGAAAATGAGAATCGATTTCTAGAAATGTGCAATATAAAATTTTGATGATGTGGAAAGCATTTATTTTGTACTTAACGCCAAATTCCGAGGTATGGAAACTCATCTTTATCATGAGAATTAAGAAATTATGTCAAAACAATGATAGTTTTCTAACTTGTCTGATTGCATTGTTTATCAAGGGATAATACTTTTTGAAATCGGGAAATGGTGGTGGTCTAATTCACATATGATCCATTTTTTACACCAAAAGAAAAATGCTTTTGGGTTTGTTGTTATCAATCTTTTAAATGGTATTTGGTTTAACCCAAATAAACATGGTTTTGAAAGAAGAGTCTATCTTAAAGATTTTGTTAATATACTTATACCATTGAGATAAGTGTATGATTACATTATCTAAGTATTAAAAGTGTAGTGGTTTTTGAATATACTATACCAGCGTGATAATATACATGAATACTTTTCCTAGTACTGAAAAGAGTAGAGAGGGTTTGTGAATATATCTTTATAAAAGTATTTTAATATTAGAATATAGAAAGTGGTTTTAATTAATGAAACGATCAATTAAAGATGCTTAATGGTTGCTTATGTGCTTAACCATGCTTGGCTTTCATGTGAAATTTAATCTCTAATTTGATTGTTGGTTTATTCAATAGTAAAATAATTGAATACCGGATGTTGACCAATCTTAAAAACTATCATTTTTGGTTCGGAGAGACAAGATCAGATATGTTATCCGAAACCACTTCAACCGGCATAAGCGATCGAATTTAAGAGATTCTGAAGAAGATGATCAAAGACGAAGTTTTTTGAAGTGCAAGGATTGGTTGCTACTAATCCTAAGGATGTAGCAGAAGTAGTGTTTTCAGTTTGTTCAGACCCAAAACAACTTGTATGGATGAATTATGGCATTGCAGTGTTGCTTGGAGAGCAGTGTTAGCATTCCAATTGGGATTTGCTAAAAAGGTAAAATGTAGCCTCAAGTCTCATACCCCGTAATGACTAAACATGGGATATGCAGTTGGGCTATGCAGTTCGCGACCATTAAGGCAAGGTCATCACCTGATCTAGATTGATATTGGCCCATTTATGTGTGCTAGTGATTCAGTATAGTTACTGGTAGGCAACCGAGTGATTTCATATTTGGTACTATTCAGGAAGGGGTAAGTTGGTTCTGCGTTGGTAGGGGTGCAAAATGTTTTTGTGACCTCGATATTTTTTCTAGAGATGTACTCGAATAGGTGGTACCCCAATAGCCTTGTCATTGTATGGAATCCATTCTCCACTAAGTGCATTATGGACTTAGTTGTGCCCAAATATGTTGGAACTTGAAATGAAAGCATTCCAGCGATATTATATATTTATTTTAATCCCCAAACATTATTATAATATCATTGGATTTTCTATTTGAAATGATGTGATTATCTTAAGGTAAAAGTCCATTTATGTTTATATCGGCATGGTTTAATTAGATATCTTTATTTTTGAAAGGTTTTATAACATTAAAAATACATTTGATTAGTGTTTATCACACTGGTATACCAGGCTGATCTGGGCGCTATCCTCATATAATGCTCGGCTCATCCAGAGCCTATTTTCATATTTAGTTATGGATGCTTTGAAGCTTCAAGAGACGAGCTGGATGCCTCTAAGGCTTATTCGCATATTTTATTTTTCACTGCATTTCTTATTTGTATTATCAGCATTTGTGAGGATATTCTGTTATAACTATCTGGGCTAATGATAGATTAGTTTACTCTGACTAATGATTGTAAATTACAGTTTTCTATTATAAAGATCATGTATATATTATATATTATTCATCACGATGTGAAATTCTATTCCGTCTTTTCTTTCTTTCACCCCAACAACCTATCTTTTCGACACAGGAATTCTCGGCACGTGAATACAGTGGATGTATTAGTGTTTACTTTTGAGGGTCAAAAAGGTCGGTCGTTACATCTGGTATTAGAGCTTAGGTTGAGCAAACATCTAGGCTTTGGTGAGGTAAACTCGTTAGAGATAGAGTTAGTAATACCCTAGAGTTAGTTTGAGTGTGTTTATATATAAAAGCATGTATTCGTTAGTGCTACAAAAATTTTATATTGGTTGCTTTGTCTATTGAGTGGTTTATTAATTCTGGTCGATACAGAAGGAACAACTGTATTGATTGGTATTTCTAAACTCTTAAACCAAGCAAACAGATACAGTATTGTTTTTGATATTTGGTAAATGAAATAATTGCCTAGATTTTATATTTTATATACAAAAGAATATTTTTTATAAATTTATAGAGTTATTTATGACGTATTTGTTTGTTAAGAAATGATAATATTCAGTTACTATCATTTATTGTTTGATTATTTATGCTCAGCTAGTTGTAAGTCTTGACTATTGCCAGTTGTTTATTTCAATTTAAACAAAGATATATATGTGTGAAATGATTTTATATAAGAAGGTGAAATTATATACAAGTATGGTTTATAAATAAAATGGATTTAAAATTGAGAATTTGAGAAATTAAATCTCAGCGTTTTTTAGTATTGTTTTTCAAAGATTTGAGAAAATAATAATAGTATTATTTTAAATCTATTTATAAGTAGAAATATTTTTAAAAGTATTTTAAAAGAGATAGAAAGCAATGAACTCACCTATGTCGTTAGATACTAATTCTGGTGATGACTATAACATCATCATTGTTCATTTTTGAGTTTCTAGATGAAGGATTATAACGACTCGCCTTTCGTAATACCTAGAAGTCGACGCCTTAAAACATCGCTTACATTCAAGTATCAAAAAGACAAATTGTTGGGGTAAAAGTAAGAACAAAACACTAAACCAAGACATCGATAAGATCTCACATTGGAATGACAACATATAATAAACAAACATACATGAATAGAAATAGAATAATAATATATACCGCACTAGCGGAAGCAGCTGACCAATAAGTATCAGTATAGAATAGTCAGAAACATCAACTCCAAAAGAAAGGAGTTCTGAATAAATATTTGATACAATAGTCTCGTATATAAATAATAGGTCTTTCATGTACATTAAAATAACAAGTATATGTATCTCAAAACGTTGATAGCAAGCCTCTAAAATGCCCTAGCTGCGTACTCTGCTAGCGTATCCCCAAAAGCTCCTGATTCTTCTTGAACTAATCAATCGAGTACCAGAGAGTTGTCATGACATAAGCAGACAAAGACGAAAGCTCGAGTTGGACATAAGCTCTGGTGTGAGAGGAACTATCTTTAAATATTGTATACTAAAACTACATAAAAAAGACAGGAACAACAAAATCACAGCCAGCCCTCTCCATAAATAGACAGGAATAGACAAGTCAGCACAATATCTCATTGCACTACACTAGTCCAAAAACTACTAATAATATAGTACGTATACATCATGATCAAACCATAATCTCTAAGCCATGATCCCTATTGCTAGGATCGATAAGATACGACCCAATGCTTATGTTCCCTACAGCTAAAACCAAATAAGTACGCCTCAATGCATAATTTCACTACTGCCAAGACCAAATTATAGAAGACTCTCTATTGAGGAACTTTATGTCCAGCCCGCTCTCATCGAAATCGTAGATGACGTTCTATTTAGGAACTTCATGTCTCAACCCACTATCATCACAAATCATATATGACTCGCTAATGAGAAGCTCTGCATCTCAACCCGATATCATATAAAAACCTAGACGACTCGCTATCAGGAAACACTATGTCCTAGCCCGCTATCACTAAAGTCATGGATGAGTCGCTATAAGGGAACTCCATGTACCGGCCTGCTATCATCACAAATCGTATAGGATCGCCATTGACACTCCAGTTGCCAAGGCCTAAACCCCATAGAACGACTCTAAAAAAACCCCATGCTAATCCAAATTTCATTCCAAATCAAAAGTATAACCCCGGTGTCATAATACTCTTTTGGTATACCCTCTCAATCTACCTCAACATCAATGGTTTTTGGAATACTTCATAGAGTGGTTTCACGTGGCTCCCAAAATCAAATATTCCAAAACGTACCAAAATTTCTTAGAAGTTAGCCCTTGAAAAATGATGAATGCTAGTTCAAATGGCGCCTCAATATGAGTCTCTATGTGAAAGTTATCGCATTTTGTAATTTCGACCGGTCGATCATAAAACTCGAAACAACCGGCTGTCAGACGTCTGCAACATCTACCAGACATCTCAGATTTTAGGTCAGATATCTAAGATTTTGGTTCAAACATCTATCATATGTTACTATTTGCTCCCTAGTCTTATCAAGATGTTTGAGACTTTGAGTCAGATGTCTGGATGCTTGTTATGGCCAGAATCAACCTTCAAACATCCATACATTTTAATTCATAGGTCCAAATGACTCGGCGTTTCATTGGTTGCGATCATGTAAAAATTCTCTTAAATCTAGAGAGTTTAAATCATGGACTGATATAACTTGAATAATCCTCTATCCATGTGTATAGTTTGTATGTGCATCAATACATTCATTTGTGAACGCACATGTTAACGCAAACCGCATTAACTTACCAATTCACATTTTCGGACTTCACAAAGGCAATACTCAACCCAATATACTTTCACATAACTTAGCACATATGGCAGTCGCTATGGCAATGTGAGATTCCCACAATGAACTTATATTCAATAATACTTGTATATAACTAAACGATTGCAAAAGAGCTTCACCGGGGTGATTGTTCGGTCCGAAACTTTCCCACAAAATTTAGCACATCCGATGGGCACTATGGTTACAACAGATCACTCATAACATTATCGGATACACATATGGACATTCTTATATGCATATACAATCTATTATACAAATATTCACCTCTTATAAACACAACTCTCGTCACAATTCTAGCTCCAATACTAGAGTTGTTTTGATCGTTGCTTAACTCCGATATACATATATGCACATCCGCTCGTGCACATATACACATATGTATATCCAGTAGGCAATTCAACTATTTCTTGCTAGTAATATTTTTAATGGTAAGAGTGAAACATCTCTTTGTATCATTTAATAAATTGTCATACTAGCTTATAATCAATTTCTAGCGTTTAAAATACTTAATAACATCATAAAAAGAAATCAAGTATTCACCTTTCTACTATTTTATAGAATCCCATATCCATTTCATAAAATATATAATTAATTTATAAAACCATGGAACCATTTTATAAATACCGATTAAGACTTATAAGGTCTTTAATTACTTTAGTTAGGGATGTAGAACTCCTAAACCCTTTATTTAGCTTCTAAAATTTTTGCAAATCAATTCAAGTGGATTAATAAATATTTTGTAATGGCATGCACATCATTACACTACTTAATTAATCATAAATCAAAAAAATAACATCACAAACAATTACCTAATTTTCACAAATCAAATCTAGGGCTTACTAAATATTTTCAAAACATAGTATTAAAGTCTTAAACAATTAATTAGCTAAGGGAAACATGTTTATAACATGAATACATGGCTAAAATAAACCAATCATTCTCCAAATCAGTTCATATGATTCAATATTAAGCAATAAATGAAAATATGATGTATAACACATAAATTGATAAGGAATTCGTTCCACTCACCTTCTATTTTCCTAATCAAGCTCTATCACCAAAACCCATCTTTATGCTAACTTTGAAGTTAAGGTTTCTCTCCGAATTCCAATTCAAGCTAATTCCATCATGGGTTTTGTAGAGAATTAGAAGAGATGAATTATTGTGATTTTTATTTGAATTTAGGAATTTTATTCAGAGATGTTAGGGTTAAGGAATTAGAAGATGATTAAGAAACCATTAGAAAAAGCGGAGAAGCAATGAACATGAATTAGAGATAACGAAGGGAGGTAACCGCATATTGGCAACCAATAGGCTAAGCCCCAATTCTCTCTATCATGTACTATTCGTTACAAAAAATTCCAAACTCCAGACATATCGAACCCTATACTCATTCAAATTCGCAACATCGATCCAGACTCAATGGAAGTAATCTCAAGTCCTAATTCGACCTGATGAAAAAAGTCACATTTTAGACTTCTAATTCAATATGACTTAATATTTAAATTAACTATTTAAATATATCATCATTAAATATGTGAGTTGTTACATTTTCCTCTCCTTCAAATGATTTCATCCTTGAAATTTACATGAGTTTGAGAAAGTAATAGGATTTACCAAACTTCCTAAATCTCGATTTCGAAAAATTTCCAACATTACCTTCCCTTATGCTACCAGCACTGCAGATCTCCAATTTAGAATGTATCACACACTATGAAATATGTGATGACGTCCCTCATCCCATATTTCCCAAAAATTTCTACCTCCCTTAAGAAAGCTTCTTATTATCTAAAAGGCAATCTAAGAAAATAAACTTTGAAATGGCTATACATCAGCTCTCAAGTACCTAATTGTATTATACAAATAGGATTGTGCACTAAAAAAAAAATTCTAAAATATGTAACCATAGTGTATTAACCGATAGTTCTATATTCATACAGGATAACTAATTGGAGAGTAAGCTCAAGTGAGTCGGTATCGAAATATACCATTAACTCCGAGTCATATCAAAAGGTAGTGGACTCATATACATCCTATCTCACTGCATAATAGGCATAAATGATATGTGATCTATTCCAAATTGCTACGGAATACAAACCAATACGTGTCGTTACTAATGGGTGGAGTCAACAATGGACTTATCGCAATCCAATAATTCTAGATAAATAGGGCCAGTAAACTAACATACTCAGACACCAGTCTAGATCTAATAATAGATATGGCCACTAATACAAAGCTAATGATCTGCAAAGTCACCAACACAAGGTTAATAAAATGTATGATCACTAATATAAGATAATACTACACATGGTCACCAATATAAGATCGATATAATTTATATAACAATATGTACCCCGGATTAAACCCCTGAAGGTAGGAATCCATCATTACCAATCAAATGGAATGCACTTAATTATCTCATATAACTAAAATCTAGTCAATCAACGACTATATGTGACAAGAAACCATTAAACAATAACTAAGCAATAATAACTAGCATTTAAACTATCAAACATATAAGAAACTAAATCTACCAAAATAAAAAATAAGTAGCACCAAAGTCAACCAATAGTGACAACAAACATGATCAACCAGTAGCAACAATGGCAATGGACAATAGCAGCAATAAGCAAGTAGCAAACAATAGCAAGCAAACACAAGTAGTAGTAACAACAACAAGCAATAACAAGAAAAAAAATAAAAATACAAATAATGAAATATTTAAAAGAGTCTACACCAACATGCTCGGTAACCATCAAGAGTCAAACACGCATGGTGGACCATAAACTCTAACGAGTGCGTCCATCATTCAAGAGGAATAAACGTCTAAGTGGTGCAACTCCTTTTGTGAATATAACACACAAACGACTACTATACCTCTCAGCCACAAAGAGGAAAACTCTATACAATACGCAGGATCATCGAGTCTCAAAACTCTTAAATAAATCTGGTAGTCAATGCCTCAACTTTCCTCTTCTTCTGGACAGACTTATTCCCTAAAAGAGGAAATTATACTAATTGAATCATCATTAAAAATGAAGATTTGCAGTTGTTTGGGTTTTCTAAGGTTCAAACTCAAATCAACTGCACAATATTAATAAGGATAATATATTAAGTACATTACGGTGCTCCCCTAGGCAAGTGCCATCTCCTCACTTAGAAGATTATCTGAATTGCCAAAAAATTGGTGAAGAACTCCATCCCTGAACTATCCCACATAATAATTATTGCACTAAATTTTTATAATTTCCCAAAGGTCGTTCCAAGTTACAGATACTCATTCTGACCATTCGTTTTCTTGCAAGATTTCTTTGTTAAATTAGGGTCGACTGCCTAACTTCATCCATGTGAACTCTGATCCGATTCCTTGATCCGACTACTGAAATCTCCTGGTACGACCAATTTTTTTTTCAAAAATCTCTCAGTTCTCTTAAGAATCTGACACAAGTGCTCGTCTATCAGAATCAAGTGAAAAACCTTATCCTAGCTGGTCTAAATCACTTGAAACTCTATGTTTGAACTATAGGTTAATAATTTGCACATGACTGGACAAATCTATAGAAAATATTCCTTTCGGCATATGAGATTTCTCCCATCACCTAAGGTTTGTTGACACAAAGGAAAACAATTATAACAGAATGATTTTAGACAATCTCCTATGAGTCATGCACTCAGTATCTACTCATTACCGGGCATCCATCGAACCCTAACTAGATATAAATCCAAGTCACACTTCTCGACCAAACCCACTAAACTTGAAAGCTCGTGCAACAAGTTCGAATGGTAATACTTTGGTCGCTTCACATAAGTTTTGCAACTAAGGTGACTCATACAAGGTTTATGTCTACTAAAGAATTTACCTACAATGAAAGGTGTCAAGTTTAGCCTATCTATTGAGAAACTAGCAAAGAATAAATATATTAATCAAGTTTCAGATGGAACAGAAGCGAGTTTCAATATATAGAGCATACCTCATTACATAAGCTCCTTCCAATTTTCCTGAGCCGTAAGCTGCTAGGACCCAGTAATGCCCAAAAGGCACAAGTCATCATCACTTACACATCATTCGGAAATATGAGACATTCTTTTTTCAAGTGATCAAGCTAACTGCAAATGAAGCACTTGCGCTTCACTCTATCTGGATGACATTTTATAGAGAAA
This sequence comes from Allium cepa, assembly GCA_030765085.1. Taxonomy (NCBI): domain Eukaryota; kingdom Viridiplantae; phylum Streptophyta; class Magnoliopsida; order Asparagales; family Amaryllidaceae; genus Allium; species Allium cepa. The sequence goes on along the minus strand of CM060939.1, from coordinate 644,205,705 downwards.
TGCATGTCATATGCCATAGGAGTGACATACTAAACTAGCTATATGTCTTCAAACAAGCATGATCTTCCTTGTATCATGGTCATTCTTCCTTAATTGGAGTTTCAGTTGCTTTCTAATTTTGCTATTTCAAATGGTATCTCATGGGTATTCTCATAAAGGAGAGTCATCGCAATGAGATATTCGAAAGTGAACCATAATGGGTGTATGGCTAAGCAATGAAACCCCAACCTATGCTTAAGACACAAGGAAAATCTCTTCTCCCATAACAAAGGAGTACTGAAACCAACTCAAACTCCAAAAACAAAAAGGTTCAACTGGTAAACGCTCCTTCGCTGATAAGCTATCCTGCTCAGGATGGATGGAATACTCAAGCTATACGCTCTTTTGAACCTCTAAAATGAACTGAGAACTAAAAGCGTCGCCAGCAAAAATTCCAAATCATGAGTCTTCTTATCAGCTACAAAAACATTACATCCTACCTAACCAAAGTATCCCTTACCCAATTGCCGAGAAACAATCTCACTTACGGGAACATTCCCTAGACTTATATTGATGGAAGCCTGCTTTGTATGTGTCCAAGACCATGTATCAACAACAGTTTGAGGACCCAGATATGCTCCCCTCAAAGTCTAAGGAAATTTTAGCATTGCTTTGAATAATCTAAAGCTAGTGGAGCTAGAAATACTGACGCCCAAAGGGCAACACCACTTCCGGCACTAACCGCAATCTGCTAGAAATGTTCATGGGTAACGAAACATCTTTTGCGATAGCTAAATAGTATCTAAAAAAATCAGGCATCTTAGACTGCCCATCCATTGCCGCTTCTTTATTTCGTCTACTCATATGGATAGCCTGACGAAAATACCTTAACAACTAGTGGTAGAAACAACTGAAGTTCAGAAGATAAGTGGTGTATATAGTATTATATAGTAGAAAAAATACAAGTGCACTCTCTCAACGTATCCCATTTGACCAGATTGATTAACTTAAACTGGTCTACTTGGTCCAAGTGTTGAGCCTAAGCTCTAATGCGAATTGTAATGATCCACCCTTCATAATACCTAAAAGTCGGTGCCTAACAACATCGCCTACTTCATATATCACAAAAGACAGATTGTTGGGGTAAAAATTAGAACAAAACACTAAACCAATACATTGATAAGATCTCACATTGGAATGACAACATTTAATATATGAATATACATGAACAGAAATAGAATAACAGTACATAAGAGACTACACTAAAGGAAGCAACTAATAAATAAATATCAGTATAGAATAGTTAGAATACATCAACTCTAAATGCAAGGAGTTCTAAATAAATATCTGATGCAACAGTCTCATATATAAAAAACAGGTTTTTCATGTATAATAAAATAACAAGTATATGTATCTCAAAACATCGATATCTTTCCCCCGGAATGCTCCAATTGTGCACTCTGCTAGCATATTCTCAAAAGCGTCTGACTCCTGAACTACTCAATTAACTACCCGAGAGTTGTCATGACATAAGCAGACAAGATAAAAACTCTGGTCAGACATAAAACCTGGTATGAGGGGCTCAAAATATTGTATATTAAAACTATATACAAATAGACATGAATAAGAAAATCTCAACCGATACTCTCCACAAACATGGCTCAGGAGAAATCCAAACTACCTATAAACAAATACAGTAAATCCATCTCAAAATTAGGGGATCATACCACAACCTTATCTTCTCCTGTAATAACAAGTTAGCATACTATCTCATTGCACTACACTAGCCTAAAAACTACTAATAATATAGTACCAATACATCAGGATCAAACCATGATCCCAAAGCCACAATCCCTACTGCTAAGACCGATAAGATACTCCCCAACGTGTATAGTCCCTATGGTTAATACCGAATAGGTACGCCATAATGCGTACAGTCACTTCTGCTAAGACCAAATCATAAATGACTATCTACCATGGAATTTTATGTCTCGACCTGCTATCATCGAAATCATAGATAACTAGCTAGCAATGAACTCCACATCTCAACCCGCTATCATCACAAATCGTATATGACTCACTACTGAGAAACTTTAAGTCTTAGCCTGCTATTATATAAAAACCTAGATGACTCGCAACTGGGGAACTCTATGTCCTCACGCTATCATCAAAATCATGGATGACTCGCTACTGGGGAACTCCATGTCCAAGCCTGCTATCATCACAAATCGTATAGGATTCCTATACATAGCTCCAATCGTCGAGGCCTAAAACCCGCCGAACAACTCCAATAAAAATCCATACTAATCCAAACGTATTCCAAAAATGCATAACCCTAATGTCATAATACTCCCCTAGTATATCCTCCCGATCTAACTAAAAATCTATGGTTTTGGAATATGTGCTGGGTGTGGGTCCCGACCCCAAAATCAAAATGCTCTAAAATCTACCAAACTTTCCCCTATGTTAGCTCTCTAAACTGATGAAAACTAGTTCAAAAAAGTGCCTTAATCCAAGTCCGTATGCGAAAGTTATCTCAATTTAAAATTTCGATCGATCAATCGATAAAACACAAACAATTGGCTGTTAGCCTTCAGCAACATCTACCAGGCATTTGCGATTTTGGGACAAATGTCTACCATATTTTGTTATTTGTTCCTAGTTCTTATCTAGACATTAAAGAATTTGGGTTAGACATCTGGATGCGTGCTATGGGCGGAATCAACCTTCAAACATCCATAACTTTTGATCCGTAGCTCCAAAAGCTCACAGTTTCTTCCTTACGGTCGTGGCGAAATTAACTTCAATCTACAGGCTTCAATCATGAATTTAAACAAATCGAATTTTCCTCTATCTTTGCGTATAGCTTATATATGTGTTGATACACTTCTTTGTGCATGCCTATGCATACACGTTCACACAAATACACATTAACTTATCAATTCACATTTCTGTACTTCACGGGGAAATTACTCAACCCAGTAACCTTACGTAACTTAGAACACATGGTGGTTGCTATGGCTATATGAAATGCCCACAATGATCTTATATTCAATGATACTTCTATATAACTAAACAATTGCAAACAAGCTTCACTAGGGAAATTACTCAACTCGACACTTTCCTATGCAACTTAGTACATCCGGTGGTCGCTATGGTTACATGAAATCGCTCATAACATGACCATATACACAAGTGGACATTTCCATATGCATATGTAATCTATTACACATATATTCACCTCTTACAAACACAACTATCATCACAATTCTAACTACAAAACTAGAGTTGTTTCAATCGTTGCTTAACTTCGAATACATATGTATGTATACCTACTCATGCACATATACGCATACATATATCTAGTAGGAAATCCCACTATTGCTTGTTCAAATATTACTTGTTTTAATGATCTTTCTAATGATAAGAGTAAAAAAATCTCTTTATATCATTTTATAAATTCATAAACCATTTAAAAAAATGTCATACTAGCTTATAATCACTTTGTAGCATTTAAAATGCTTAATCACTTCATAAAAACAAATCTAGTATTCACCTTTTTACTATTTTACAAAACCCCATATACATTTGATAAAATATGTACTTCATTTATAAAATTATGGAACCAATTTATAAATACTAACCAAGACTTATAGGGTCTTTAGTTACTTTTGTGAGGGATGTGGAACTCCCAATCCCTTTAATTAGCTACTAACCTTTTTGCAGAACAACTAAAGTGTTTTAGTCAATATTTTCTAATGACATCCACATCATTACACTACTAATTAATCCCAAATCAAACAATAGCATCATAAATAATCTCCTAATTTTCCCAAAACAAAATTAAGGCTTACTAATTATTTTCAGAACATATTATTTGGGTCTTAAACAATTAATTGGCTAAGAGAAACATATTTATAGTGTGAGTACAAGTCTAAACTAACCTAAACATTCTCCAAACCACTTCGAATGATTCAACATTAAGCAATAAATGAAAATATGAAGTATAAAGCATAAAATGGTAAGGACAATCATCCCACTTACCTTCTCTTTCCCTAAATCAAGCTCTAACCATCGAAATCCATCTCTAAGCTAACTTTAATGTTCAGACGTCTCTATAAAATCCGACTCAAGCTAATTTCATCAAGGGTTTTATAGAAAATTGGAAGAGAAGAATCATTGTAATTTTTATTTGAATTTAGGAATTTTATTTAGAAGTGTTAGGGTTAAGGGATTAGAAGGTGACTAGGAGAATATTAGTAAACCATTAGAGAAAGAGGAGAAGAAATGAACGTGAATGAGAAATGAATGAGAGATAATAAAGAGAGTTAGCCACATATAAGGAACTAATGGGCTACGACCCAATTCTCTCCATCTGGCACTATTCATTCTCAATAATTTCGAACTCCAAACATATTGAACCTCATACTCATTCAAATTCGCAACATCGATTGGGACTCAGTGGAAGGGGTCTCAAGTCCTAATTCGACTGTATGCAAAAAGTCACCTTTTAAACTTTCAGTTCAATAACGACTTAACATTTAAATTAACTATTTAAATATATAATCATTATATATGGGATTTTTATGGGGACACTACCATATAATTTGCTATGGAGTTGTTTTGGTAAAACTTATTTGGATTTATTCCAAAAGTAAGGTTTGATATACAAAAGGAGATATGGATAATATTATTTCGAAATGACTTGAAATAAAAACCAGATGTTTTGTTTTGAAGTACTATTTAAGTTATTATATGGACTCGTGTATCTGATGTAATAGGATAGTTTGTTTTATGCATCTCATTATGATTTTTTGTTCGGTAATTTTCATTTTTCGAAATGAAATTGAATTTTTGGCAGATTTGGACAGTCGAAAACTTTCGAGTTAATTGAGAATTTGGAGCTAAATGTTGTTTTGAATATACAAGAAAGTAAATTTTGTAACTTATAAAATTGATAAATAGTAAGTTAAAGAAACTTTAAAAAATTTAAACATCCTGTTAAGTAAAAAAATATGAAATTGTATATATACTCTTAAGATGTAGAAGAGTGTTATATAAATGTGAACTTGAGTTATAAAAACGTAATAGACTTAATAATGGTTTTACGAAATGGTTTGTAAATGATTGTATTGTTAAATGAACTATAATATTGGTGTAAAAGAGTGTGAATTAAAAATAACATGGTCTAATGAAGAAACCAATTAGAGTAAACAGGTAAGTTGCAGTAGATCATTTTATTCGCATAATTGTTTCGATCTAGATTTGAGTGCATGATTTTAAGGTGATTTGCACCGATCCGAACAATGATTTTTCACTCGATTCTTGAGGATGAGTCTTGACATGGAATTTTGATAAGATTTTGAAGTTTTCTATCATAGTATGTAGCTATTATCAAGAATAGAGGTTACTAATCAAGGAACCTGATCGGAGTCCGCACTAGAAAGTTAAGTGAGCGATACTAATTTGGATGTGAAATTTATGCATTCGAGCCAGTGATCGGATTTTATATTACGTACGAATAACATATGTACATCGTATGGTCTTTAAAGTAATTATGTGCTTCTTATATTAAAAATGCAAGTTAAATGGTTTGATGGATTATAAGTGAGATTCAGGTATAAGGAGCAAAAGCTAGCTTGCTTGTAACGACCCGTAATTTATTACTTTTAAATGAAATGTTTAATTAATTTTAAATATTTAAATATATAATATCAAAATCAATAATCATGTTTTATATGATAAATAAGAATGATGAACTTATATCTAGAATTAAACAGAGATTTTAAAGTTTTGTCGTAAAATTGACAAAATTCGGTTTTCGATAAAATTTGATATACATTCGAATAATTATTCCTAATGGTAAATAATTCTTTTCTAAATGGTTATATAAACATAGTAATTTAATTTATAATGTTTTTATAAGCTATAAACTTATTATATAAAGGTTGATAAAATTTGTCGCATTTCGATAGATCGACATCATATTTTTACTTGGATTGTAATATTATTTAATATGGTTTTATAACTAAAATAAATGGACTTTAATTATTTAAAAAATTATAATTAACTTATTTTAAAGTGTAATTTAAATAAATAGTTTAACAAAAACGTCAAAATGTGACCATAAAACATTTTGTCGAAAATCAATGTATTTGTTCAAAATATGTTGTCGCAACGTTGTTTCACCTTTGTTAATATGTTTTAACATATGTATACACATATTCTAATAACAAAACATGTTCACTTTTTTATAAGTACCATTATAAAATTTTAGAATATCTTAGTAAAAGTAAGGTAATTAACAAAAGTAAAAAGCAAACATCAAATTAATCACATCCATATCCAACAAACCAATACTTTATTTTTTAATGCTTAAGTGATTAAAAAATAAAGTTTGGAAGTGAAAAGCAAAGTCAGGTATTGAAAAAATGGGGTTTACCTAATGGTTAAGGAAAGGGTATTTTGGTCTTTTTACCAAAAGATATTTTGTAAACTTTTTCTTCCTATAAATACACAAGCATACCCTCTTCATTTTCATTCATTCAAAATTCATCTCCTTCTTCATTGTCTTCTTATTCTTTCATGCTCCCTAATGGCTTCTTCTTCTCTTCTTATTCCTCTCTAACTTTTTAGAAAACTAAGTAAATCATGTCCATCTCCACCAAAACTCAACAAAGTTCTTATATCACTTAGAGAACATGGTTTAGCACCTAAAAGGGAAGGAATGATGAAGGAAGGGGGAGAAAAGACTTAGACTATAAGTTGATGATGCTAGGGGCGAAGGCCGAGAGCAAAATGGGGGGTGGAGGTGATGGCATGTGTATGGTAGTGGAAACCGTGGGCAATTAACTGAAGATTGGAGTTATGGCCTTGTGGTCGTGAGCTCTTGAAGTTTGGAGTTGTGGCCAAGAGAAAAGCAAGGCAGAGGGCTTGGCATTGAATATTGAAGCATGGATAGTAGTGGTCGATCACTTAGAAAGTAAGGGAAGTTGTTTGGTGATGTTAAGATGAAGTTATAAATGGTTAGTGAAGTATTCTAATGATTCGATTGTTGGAAGTTTGAGTTGGTTAAAGGTGAGTACTTATACTAATTAATCTTTAAAAATATTCCAAGTACAATGATATGAAAATTTAATATATTGGATGTTTAGTATGTTTGATAACTTGGATGATAATGTGTTTGCTTATATGGATGTTAAGATGGATGATAACTTGGTTGATAAATGATAATGAAAATGGTTAGTAACTAACCATAGTTAATTAAATGAGAATTAAGTCCATACAAATATGTGTATGGAAATTATTTAGCCTCTTAATGGTTTTAAATATCTAAAAAGCGTCAAAATGAATATGCTAACAATATTATATTATAAAATGAAATGACATGAAATATGAGTTTACTTATGAAAGTATTATTTAAAATGAGTTTAAAATGGCCTAGAAATGTTTTATAAACATTTAAAAGTGTCTCCACGAAGCTTGAGAAGAAATTGAAAAAAATTAAAAATAAGCGCGTCACGTAACGGTATTTCACACCGTAAAAGTTAAATCCTTCTATAGGATGGAATCGGAGTTGGATTTCTTTGCAGTAAGAATTTTCCAAAGTCTTATATGACTATATTTTTTGAATAAAAGAAAAGATTAAGATTTCATTTAATAGATTTTAAAATATGAACAAATCAAGTTTTCGGTAAAATCACGCTTTGACAGTTCAGTGGCCAAAGTAGAAAATGTTCTAAATATATATATTTTTAAAATGTTTAAAAATATGAAATAAATTTTATAAATCCTTTAAAATGTTTTGAAAGAGATTTGGGTTATAAAAATGAATTTCTAAATGATAGAAAATTCATTTTTATCAAATAAGCCTTTAAAGCACTATTCGTAGCACTTTTGCATCAATTTTTAATAACTTTTAAAATATGGCTTTGAACTTAAGTATTCTTTTCCAAATCTTTTATAAGTAATTTCAGAGAAATGAATAAGTGTTTTAAATTATGATTTGGAAGTTTTATAAAAGCATTTCTAAAAATGAAAGAAGTATGCGGAAATGACTGGTACATTTGTCCTACCTGTGAGATCTAAACGGTAAAACAGGGTGTGTAACTAGGGTTAGGAATGAAGCAACCAGTGCGCTAAACTTACCTAGCCTCTATTTTCTCTTTTAGATAAAGGGTGGAACAGATCGAAGGAAAATCCAGAACGCTCTAAAATAATGTTTTCCAATATGAGATCCAAATAAATGATTTGGAAATATTTTCCTAAATAAAATGTGAATTGGTTTGGGATTATAACAAGATTAAAAAGGTTTAAATTTACCAAATGATTTGATAAATGAGGCTTAATGATCTTATATACTGTTAAGAAGATAAATGGAATAATTTAAAATAATATGTCTCTCTGAGATATTTATGCATGAATAAAAAGATGAATTAATATGATTGATGATCACATATAAACTTAATATTATTTTAATTGATGATTGGTGTGAAGGATCTTGGGTCGGATTTGTGTAATTCCTACTTGAAAACCACTTAAACTAATGTATATGTTCAGAAGTGAAGACATGCTGAAGATGATGATTATTGACGACCAGTGATCTTCAGAATGTCGGAATAGCTGTCACGAGACCCAAGGGTTTACTCCATATTATATTTATACGGTAGTGGTGTCTACATTCTAAAAATCTTCATTATAATGAAGACCGAAGATCTTCATAGCGAAAGGACTGCTTGTTGACATTCTCTGGGTTGCTTCCAATATAGAGATGCTTAATATAGTGGTGGTCTTGTCGTGTTTTGAAATCTTCGTAATGCAAGCACAACTCGGTACTGATCCTAGGGGTGATTCCCAAAAAAAGGATGTGGTGGGAGGAGTGCCTGTTGTTTTATTCAGTCCTAGAACGAACTTGTATAGACGAATGTCTGACATTGCATTTCTAAGACCACGTTGACTTTTACAAATGTACATCTTCTTAGTGGTAGAGAAGGCAACTTTTCTTAGCTTAACACCCTTCTCTGAGATGTACGAGCTCAGAGGTTGTATGTTCATAGAAGTCAATAGTGATCGAAGTAATGGTAGTGTGGCATTCTAAGTGGAATGTGCTTTGTGGAAGAATAATGTGTGGCTTTGTGAAAGCAAAGTGTGGCTTTGTTAAAATTGAGCGTAGCCTCATGAGCCTCACATCCCGGATATGATACGGGTAATTATGTGGTCTGCAGGACATATATTTCATGCTATTGGTTGTATGAGCATGGAGAAGTCCAGTGGCATCTGGATCCATTAGGAATTTATTTTAGTATAGTGGCTTGCTTGTGAGAAGTGATAAGGCTACTGGATATTGGTAGTGTAGCAAGTGAGTTCCAAGTGGCTTGCTAGAGAAAAGCGATAAAGGCACCATGGGAACTATGTTTTCTATGTGTGGATTGAAGGAAAAGGCCACCAGTTCCGTATCATGTTGAAAATCCACTTCCAATACGAGCTTTATGGTTTAGATTGTGTTCCCAAAATAGTTATAATGCTTTGTAAACATTTTAGCTACCCCGTTGGTTTCATATATTCCATCCAGGTATATTCCATTGACCTAGTCTAGATATATTACCACAGACTTAGTTGGGTATTGATACTTTCATTGTGTATATATTTATTTGAAAAGTGTTTTTAAACTAATGTCATTAATAATAATATCAAATGTTTTGATATTAAGTATTTTGTTTATTGTAAGATAAAAACCCATCCGTATTTATGTGTGGACGTGGTCTTATGAGATACCGTTCTTTTCAAAGGTTTTGACTTACATCAGCATGATCTGTACATTTACAATTTTGAGTATCTCACGCTGGTTTATCAAGCCTGATTCAGATATTTTTAATACTCAAGCCATATGTATTTTATTATCTGCTGCATATACTGCATTCGTCTTGTTTAGTTGTCAACATTTGTGAGGATTGGGGTTTATAACGGTCCTGGATGAATCCAGGTTAGACTCTAATATTGTATTCAAAATTTTCCACTTTAAAGATTATTTATTGAAATGATATATGTTATTCCACTCCTATGGGATTTTGTTTACTTCTTATTTTCTTTTTCCCTAATAATCGGGCTTTCTGGCACTACCATTTTGCGACACGTAGATGTATTAATTTTGATTTTCGTGGATCGAAAATCCCCGGTCGTTACATTTGGTATCGGAGCTTAGATAGAGCGAACACTAGGCTTTGTTGGGGTAAAACTCATTATAGATAAGGTTAGCAATACCCTGGAATGAGTGGCTTATTAGAGTTAGGGTTAGTAACACCCTAGAATGAGTTTGAGAGTAATATATATATATAAGCGCGTATTCGTTATTTGATAAAAAATTATTTTATGTTGATTTATCTATTGAGTGGTTTATAGACTCTTGTCGATGCGTCTGATCACCGTTATTGACAGGGATTTCTGAACAATTAAACAAGGCAAATCGACACACCCATTGAAAAAGAGTATATTTTATATATACAAAAGTATAATATTAATGTGATATGGAAAACTTACAAGATGTTATCCTTTTGGAAAGTTCCAAGAGTAATGTCTTGATTTATGTAGTGATGAAAGGAATAATCTTCTAAGTGTCAATCATATGTTGGCTTGGGCGAATGGCATTGATCACTGGGTAAATTATTCTTCTTATCATTGTACAATCAAGAAAAGTTCAAATATGAATACGTACGAATCAAGTAATTAGGATAAGTCAAGAAATCAATGTTATGATACTTCTGATGAGAACTTAGTATACCATTTAGATTAGGATGTCTTATTTTATGCCGGGTGATGAGTTATGGACTAATCCTAAGCAAGCACAAAGAATACGTGCACATAAAGAGGCAAAAGAGAAATTAAAACTGGGATCTTATACATGCATCTTCTGTTCTAAAAACGATAAAGAAGGGAATTATGCAGTTCAATGTAAGGATAGGAGGATAAAAGGAAAGCAAAGGAAAATAAGAAAATAAAATCTTTCAGGGTTGATATATTCCGTTTCAAAGATACACGATTAATAAAAAGGAATTATAAGAACCCCTATCCTAGTCTTTTGAAAATTTAAAGGATTATATTTTAAGTAAAAGGGAATATCTTTATACTGATATAGATATTTATATGTGTCAGTTTAAGGTTAACAGAGTAATAATATTCAGGTATTACCATTTGTTTATTGAACGAACATCTTGTGAATTAAGTTTCACAATTTGACTATAAGATATTTGATAATAATATATGGTTAAGGTTAATAAATTTGTATAAAAAATAAATAATTAAGCATAGAGTATAAAAATGTATTTTACACAAGTAAAATATTTTTGGAAAAGATGGATATAAAAGATATGTTACATAAATTTTTAGAATTCTGGTATTTTGGGAAAAGAATTGTCAAAATTTAAATTCAATTAATGGAAGTAAGTTAATATAAGATGATTTTATGAAACGGATAATAAAATGGGTTTTATAAACAAAATAATCTCTAATGGATTTTTGAAAAGAAATTCAAAAAGTAAGAAAGTCTCAAATGATAGCTAGTTTGAGTAGCTCAAAGATAACTAAAAACAGACAAGAGATATGTTTGAATGGTAAACACTTCTCTTAAGTATTACCCTGCTCGTTAAAGGGATATAGAATACTATATTAGTACCCAGTTCCTTCATATTATTTTGGACTTACTCGATCTATGTGATTTTCCTTAAGTTAAATAGAAAATTATTATTTGATAGGTTAACATCAAGGTCAATTAAAAAGAAATATATTATAATGAGAGAAATTGATTGTAATTTTGGAAAATAAAAGGTAAACTATCTTTTAAAATCAAAACGATTCCTTTGGGATGAAATGTTTTCGTTTAAAGAAATTTTTTTGAAAATAAATATTTAATGTGATTATATCTCTTTATAAAAATGAAAGATAAAAGTTTTCATAAAGATTTATGAATATTCATAAGTACATATGAAGTATGTAGATCATTTCATCGCACCATTTTGATCTAAGATTCGAGTATAGAATTTTAGGTGCTCTCACCGATCCAAAAAGGATTTATCACTAGATTCTTGACGATGAATATTGATTAGGGTTTATGATTGGGTACTTGAGTTATCTATCATAGTTGAGGGCTATATAAGGGAAACGAAGGTTTCTGATCAAAGAGTCTGATCATATTCCGCACTAGAGGATTAGGGGTTCAATACTAGTTCGGAAGAAAAGTTATGCATTCAAATAAAAGAAAACAGCAAATATCGTGTAGGGATGATCTGTATATATCATACAAATTGAGTCTTAAGATTTTTTTGAGTAAGTATTATCGGGTTTTGGGCTTTAGTTTAAATTTTGGGGACGAAATTCTTTTAAGAGGGAAGTATGTAACAACCCGTAATTTTATCACTTTTAAATGGAATATTTTGTTAATTTTGAATATTTAAATATAGAATTTTCGAACTTAGCAATAATGTTTTATATGATAAATAAGAATGATAAACTTATTTTTAGAATTAAATAGAGATTTTGAAGTTTTGTCATAAAATTGACAAAAACCAATTTTCGATAAAATTTGGTATACATTCGAATAATTGTTGTTAACGGTAAATAATTATTTTTTAAATGTTTATATAATGATAGTAATTTGATTATAATAGTTTTATAAATTATAAACTTGTTTTATAAAGATTGACCGAATTTGTCGCATTCGGTAGATCGACGTCGCATTTTTATTTTGATTTTAATATTATTTAATAGTTTTATAATAAAATAAACTTGTTTTAATTATTTAAAAATGATAAGAAACTTATTTTAAAGTTTTCTTTTACATAAGTAAATGGTTTAACAAAAACGTCAAAGTGACCATAAAACCTTTCATCAAAAATCAACGTTTCTATTCAAAATAAGTTGCCGCAACGTTGTCGCACCTTTGTTAATATGTTTTAACATATGTATACACATATTTTAATAATAAAACATGTTTACTTTTCTAAGTACCATTAGAAAATTTTAGAATATCATTAGTAAAAGTAAGTAAGGTAATTAACAAAAGTAAAAAAGCAAACATCAAATCAATAACATCCAAATCCAACAATATCATCACTTTATTTTTTAATGCTTAAGTGATTAACACATAAAATTGTGAAGTGAAAGATGATGTTAAGTGTTGAAAAAATAAGGTTTACTTAATGGTTAAGGAAAGAGTATTTTGATCGTTTTACTTAAAGATATTATTTTAAACTTTTTCTTCCTATAAATACACATGCATACCATCTTCATTCTAATTAATTCAAAGCTCATACCCTTCTTCATTTTCTTCTTCTTCCATGCTTTCTAATGGCATCTTCCTCTCTTCTTCCTCCTCTCTAACTTTTTAGAAAACTATGTAAATTATGTCCAATCACCACCAAGACTCTACAAAGTTTTTATATCCCGTAGAGAACATGGTTTAGCACCTAAAAAAGGAAGCAATGATGAAGGAAGAGGGAGTAAGTCTTAGGCCTTGAGTTCATGGTGCTAGAGGGTGAGGCCGAGAGCAAAATGGTTGGTGGAGGTGATGGCATTTGTATGGTAGTGGAAACTATGGGCAATTAACTGAAGATCGGTGGAGTTATGGCCTTGTGGCCGTGAGCACTTGAAGTTTGGAGTTATGGCCGAGAGCAAAGGAAGGTAGAGATCTTGGAAATGAATCTTGAAGCATGGGTAGTGGTGGTCGATCGCTTAGAAAGGAAGGGAAGTTGTTTGGTGATATTAAGATAAAGTTTTAAATGGTTTAGTGAAGTATTGTAATGATTTGAATGTTGGAAGTTTGAGTTGGTTAAAGATAGTACTCATACTTTTACTAATTAATCGTTAAAAATATTCCAAGTATAATGATATGAAAAGTAAATATATTGGTTGTTTAATATGTTTGATAACTTGGATGATAATGTAGTTGCTTATATGGATGCTAAGATGGATGATAACTGGTTGATAAATGATAATGAAAATGGTTAGTAATTAACCATAGTTAATTAAATGAGAACTAAATCCATATAAATATGTTTATGGAAATTATTTAGCCTATTAATGATTTTAAATATCTAAAAAGTGTTAAAATGAATATGCTAATAATGTTATATTATAATATGAACTGAAATGAAATGAAATACAAGTTTGAAGTACGAAGAATATTGTTTAAAATTAGTTTAAAATGGTTTAGAAATGTTTTATAAACGTTTAAATATGTTTCCATGAAGTTTGAACAGAAATAGAAAAACAAGTCAAAAATAAGCGCGTTGAGTAACGACAGTTCGCGGTTTCACGCTGTAAAAGCTAAATCCTTTTACAGGATGGAATCGGAGTCAGATTTTTTTGCAATAAGAATTTTCCAAACTCTTATGAGTATAGTTTCCCCAAAAAAAGAAAAATATTGAGATTTCATTTAATATATTTTAAAATATGAGCAAATCAAGTTTTTGATAAAATCGCGCTTTGGCAGTTTGGGGGCCAAAGTAGCACATGTTCTAATATATATATTTTTAAAATGTTTGAAAATGTGAAATAAATTTGATAAATCATTCGGAATGTTGTTAAAATGATTTGAGTTACAAAAATGAATTTCTAAATGATAGAAAATTCGTTTTTACCAAATAAGCCTTTAAAGCATTATTTGCAGCACTTTTTAATAACTTTTTAAATATGGCTTTAAACTTAAATATTCTTTCACAAATCTTTTATAAGTGTTTTCAAAGAAATGAATATGTGTTTTAGATAATGATTTGGAAGTTTTATAAATCATTTCTAAAAATGAAAGGAGTATGCAGAAATGACTAGTACGTTTGTCCCACCTATGAGATCTATACGGTAAAATAAGGTGTGTAACTAAGGTAAGGAATGAAGCAACCAATGCCATGAGCTTACTTGGCCTCTGTTTTCTCTTTTAGATTAGGGGTGGAATAGATTGAAGGGAAAGTCCGCATGCTCTACAATATTGTTTTTCAATATGAGATTTAAATAAATGATTTAGAATCCTAAGTAAAATGTGAATTGATTTGGAATTATTCCATGTTCAAAAAGGTTTAAATTTACCAAATGATTTGATAAATGAGGCTTAATGATTCCATATACTGTCAAGAAGATAAATGGAATAATTTAAAATTATACGTCTCTTTGATATATTTAGGTATGAATTAAAAAGATGAATTAAATTGATTAATGATTGATAATCACATAGTGATCAAAGGAATGGCATTATGGCATTCTAAGTGGAATGTGCTTTGTGTAAGAATAAAGCATGGCTTTGTGAATAGCAAAGCATGTCTTTGTGAAAATTGTGCGTAGCCTCATGAGCCTCACATCCCGAAGATGATACGGGTAATTATGTGGTCTGCAGGACATATATTTCAAACTATCGGTTGTATAAGTATGGAGGAGTCCAGTGGATTTTGGATCCTCCAAGCATTTATTTTAATATAGTGGCTTGCTTGTGAGAAGCGATAAGGCTACCGAATACTAGCAGTGTAGCAAGTGCAGTTCCAAGTGGCTTGCTTGAGAAAAGCGATAAAGGCATCGCGAGACCTATGTTTGCCATGCATGGATCAAAGGAAAATGCCACTAGTTCCCTATCATGTTGGAAGTCCAATTCAAATAAGAGCTTTACAATTTTGATTGTATTCCTAAAATTGCTGTAATGCTTTGCAAATGTTTTAGCTACCCCTTTGGTATCATATATTCCATCCCGGTATATTCGGTTGACCTAGTCCGAATATATTACTACAGACTTAGGCCGAGTATTGATACTTTCATTGTGTATATATTTAATTGAAAAGTATTTTCAAATCAATGTCAATAAGAATAATGTCAAATGTTTTGATACAAAATTTTTTGGTTATCGTAAGATAAAAACCCATCTATATTTATGTGTGGACGTGATTGTATGAGCTATCCTTCTTTTCAAAGGTTTTGATTTAAATCAGCATGATCTATACATTCAAAATTTTGAGTATCTCACGCTTGTTTATCAAGCCCGATCCGGGTATTTTTAATACCCATGTCACATTCGAGTAGTTTCAGGTTTAGTTGAAGATGCTTGGAGTTTCAAAAGGAGAGTTGGAGATCTTCATCAGCATACGACTGTAGCTTTGTAAGGACAGGGGTTTATAACTATCATGGCCGATTCTAGGTTAGACTTTGTTATTGTATTCAAAATTTTCCATTGTAAAGATTATATATTGAAATAATATATGTTATTCCATTCATGTGAGATTCTGTTCTATTCTTATTTTCTTTTTCCCATAATAATCAGGCTTTCAGGCACTTCGATTTGCGGCGCAAGGATGTATTAGTGTTGATTTTCGAGGGTCGAAAATCCCCGATCGTTACATTACCGCTTTTAGGTTTCATGAGCAAAGCTTGTTTGCTCGACAAATAGATATGTGTTTATTGCTTAAAAACAGTGCTTGCTATGTGTCATACACAATCTATAAGGTATATCAAAAGTATACATCGTTGTTGTCTTGTCCTCGGATACGGGAGGTCCTAGATACGGGCTAATATCGATATTGTATTTTTTTAAGGCCAAGCCATGCAAAGGATATGTTGCCAAAATTTCCACAACATATAGGATTTTAAAAGATAAATTACTCATTCTAATCAATTGAATTTGAAAACTTAAGGGTTGGTGAAAATTTCTTTTTTTGGGAATTTCAAAGATTTTAAATTCTTTTAAGAGGGGAAGAATGTAACGACATCAAATTTTTAACATTTTGAATGGGAATATTTAATTTGTTTAAATACTCAAATTTGATTCAAATATAGTAAATAAGAAGAAAAACAATTTTTTAATAAAATGACTCGATTTTTTATGATTTATTTATTTATTTTAATTTATAGGACTTTTTCATATATTTTAGTTTGGAAAATATTTAAATTATCGTTTGGCATACTTTTCGACAAACGATAGTATTTTTAGAATTACATGGAATGAGATAACAAGTATATTTTATTATTGTTTTGAGATCGTGTTGCATTTTTATATGCGGTCGTATTTATTTTTGTCGTTCGTGGTTCATGTGCGAAAGAAATTTTGTGCGGCAAAGTGTCGGAAATACAAAATAAACAAACACCTATCCTAAGACTATTCTTCATTTTACTTTACCCTCTCTCATTTTTCTTTTTCCCTCCTCTCCCTCTATTTTCATCTTCCAGTGAAAAGAAAATCAGAGCTTCCTCATTTGAAAATTAAAATCAAATAAAATACTTCACTAGGAATCACCAAACAGATCCAGTGAGTTTGTATCGATAAGATATTCAGATCCATATAGGTGGTGGGTAGTATGATATTGATTTGGATTATTTCACGTGAAGAGCATGGACAAATGTTTAAGTTGGTTTGTGTTCAAGGCAATAGTAGGTTTCAAGGAGGGTTGCATTGCGTTTCTCGTGTCAAAGAGCATCCTGTGGCCAAGTTTGGTGGGTTGCGCTTCATTGTGGCAAATATTAATTTGAGGGAGGAGGTGGAGCAATGAATTGAGTGCTACGAGATGGGGTGGGATGCGGAGAGGAGGCGGCATGGAGTTTGCTGCAATTGTTGGATTTCATTTTCGTTGAGTGAAGGTTGGGTGGATGTATGCATGCACGGATGTGTGATCATGCATGTACAGGTGAGGGAAAAGGTAATTAGAAGGAGGAGAAGAAATTTTGTATGGGTAATTAAAATTTATTAATTAATTAATGTAATTATTTGTTTTAAATAATCTTGAAATCTTATAAATGAATATCTCTCTCATATGAGGTTCAATCGAGATGTGGTCTTTTATGTTGTGCTTGTAGGAGTAGTATTTACACGTTGGAGCTGATTTCCTCAAGTTTGAAGTAAGTGAAATTTTGAGCAAAAATCGAATGTCTGATTTTAGATCAAGCCAGAGCGCTTAAGTGTCCGTTGATATTTTTGTGAGTTAACTCGGCACTAAAAGAATATTATATGATATATATTAGCTATAAAAAAATTTATATACTTAAATGATTTATTAGTTTGATTTAGTTCAATTTTTGCTTTGAAAAGCGAATGACATATAAAATAAGATATATTGAATTTTGTAGTAGGATCCGCATTCCTCATTATTATTTATTTTAGTTATAGTCATACACCTATTGCATAAATTGTTAAATGTCAAACCCTACTAGTTGGCCATATTGGATGTGACATTGATATATGTTAAAATTTGAACCTTCTTAATGATAAAGATAGTAACGGCATTGGTTAAGTGCTAAGGTTGCATTGGCCGCGTTATAGTATTTTCAAATGCAATGGTTTGTTATTTGGATTTGAAAATGGTTTTGTTACTAAGAATGATTTTAAATCTGACTTTTGAATTTTCTGTCATATTTTATTTAAAATGGGTTTTGAACTTCTCTATTTTACTTCAACTTTTTTGTTAGTCTTTTCTAGTTTATGTGGAAATGTTTAAAAGTAATTCGAGAATATTTATTTTACAGTAAGGTCATTATCATAATGAAGGTTCATTTAAAGGAAAATAAATGGGAATTTATCATTTATTATAAAGTGGTTTTTTTCAAAAGAAGATAGAAATATTTTGGAATAAATATTTGTGAAACGTTTTTATGTAAAATGTTGTGTAAAAAGACTAGATTTATAGATGATTTTCTATAAAGAAAATGATAGATTTATAAATGATATCTCATAAGAGGAAAATTGATATTATTTTGATAAATTGAAATAATACATTACATTTGTGAATTTATGGTGATATATGGAATGATCGATTTATAGGAAGTATATAAGATTTATTTTTGGAGATTTATAAAAGGAGTTTTATAATTATATTTAGAAATTTATAAAAGGATTTTTAATTATATTTAGAAAATTATATAAGGTGGTTTATAATTGTATTTAGAGATTTGTAAAAGGAGTTTTAAAAATGGAAAGGAGTTTTATAAAGAGATTTATAAATGAGGTTTTACAAAGGAATTTATAAACGATATTTTACAAAGGAGATTTATAAAAGAAGTTGTGTAAGGTAATTTATAAAAGGAGTTCATAAATGTAAAAGAGATTTATAAAAAAGAACTTTATGAAAGAAAATGAGATTTTATTTTTTATAAAAAGCATATTAAAATTTGAGTGGTATAGAAAATATTCTTTTCATACTTAACACCAAAATATAAGCAATAGAAACTCGTCTATCTAGAGAATTAAGTTTGTATGTCGAGGCAAGAATAGTTTTCTAACTTGTCTGATTTCATTGTTAATTGAAGGATAGTACTGTCTGAAATCGAGAAGTAGTGGTAAGTATATTTGCCTTAATTTACAAACGATTCACTTACTTACACCAAAAGGAAAGTATTTTTAGGTTTAATGTTATCAATGTTTTAAATGACATTTGTGTTAACCCAAATAAGTATTGTTTTCAAAGTGGAATCTTTCTTAAAGATTTTGTGCATATGCTTATACCGTTGGGATAAGTATATGGTTACATTATCTAAGTATGAAATGCTTAGTGGTTTGTGAATATACTTATACCAGTGAGACAAGTAAATGAATACTTTTCCAAGTGTTTAAAAGAATAGAGTGAGTTTGTGAATATATCTTTGTTAAATTATTTTGGTACAAGAATTTACAAAGTGATTTTAATTAATGAAAGAATTAAATTAAAAGGCGTGGTGGTTGGTTAAGTGCTTAACATGCTTGGTTTCCATGTGAAATTAAATCTCAATTTGATTGTTTGTTTATTCGATGGTTAAATACCGACTATTAAATGTTAGCCAGTTTTAAAAACTCTCTTTTGATGGTTCACAGAGACTAGGATTGGGTATGTTATCTGAAAACCACTTCAAACCGGCATAAGAGTTCGAATTTGAGATATCTTAAAGATGATGATCGAAGATGAAGTTCTTTGAAATGCAAGGGTTGCTTGCTACTAATTCAAAGGATGCGGTAGAAGTAGTGCCTTTGTTTTGTTCAGACTTACAACAACTTATATAGATGAATGCTGGTATTGCATTTTTGCTTGGAGGGAAGTGTTAGCATTCCACATGGGATTTTTAAAAAGGTAAAACATCATACTTACGGTTTACTTAATTTCTACAATAAAATTTGACATGTACTCAGTTCAAAGTAATAAACATAGTGGTTTCTCAAAATCAAACAGTATATCATATAAATAATAGTCATAGATCACAGCGGATAATAAATCTCATATACATATAGAAACCGAGAGTCTACCAATAATAACACTCGACTCACATAATATACATCCTAAAAAAGTCTCTAACAAATATCCAACTCAAATATTCATCTCATAATCAAACACAAATTCCTAATTAAGATAAAATAAAAGTCAAAATGGTTTATCCCTCTGCTAGCCCAACCATCCAAAGGTCAACCTGTCTTGTAACTTGAAAAGTCTCAGCCTGACCTGAGCACTAAAATAATCCCAAGTCTGATTATCTCTAAATATCCAAAGGGTGAAAACAAGATATAACACAAGAATATATAATATATAAGTAAATCCAATTGTCCAAGGTATAACAAGTCACGAATTCATTTAACTCGGAATCCATGATAAGGTACCAGAATATACATATTTATTTCATAAACGTAGAATAGTAATAAAGTCCAAGTGATCTTAATCTGTACTAATCATAGTGGTCATTCATATCAATCGCAATGATTGAGCTCAGACTGTGGCAAAGAAACTAACAAAGCTATCACTCAAACCTATCTGATAACAAATATCACACCCATACTGTGAACATAGGACTACAATTGGTTTCAAGGACAGTCCATATCGATCAAGACAATCATGGCAACCATGACTCGAGGACTCTCGGTTATTCATCTTTATAAATTTATAATCATAAAGAAATCCATAAGTATGTCTACAAAGGATCTATCGGTCCCAAACACCAAAAGGAAATATACTCTAAAGTGCCAAATACTATTACTTTTACTAATCACTAGAACTTAACCAAAACATCCCATGATGCCTAGTGAAATTTCAGTATTTACAAGAAGTTAGTAAATCTAACTTGTTACGGAGACCACCAGAAAACCTAAACTATATTCTCTTAAGGATCTATCGGTCCTACCATACACCAAAAGGGAATACAACTCTAAAGTGTCAAATACTTCCTAATAGCAACTATAAGAATTTACCCCAGGGATCCCATGCTACCTGGTGAAATTAGAGTATTTGCTAATGGGCTAGTAAGTTCCACTCAAACATTATATTCAATGAGTTCTACTATATTCGACAAAGGATTATTTGAAATCATTTAAAGTAATCGATAATACTAAGTCAATTGTTAGTACTCCCCACATTATAAAACTAAGGCTCTCAAAAAAAATTCTTATAAGAGTTTATAATTTTAAAAATCCATATTTATATATATATACAATTATTCCAAATTACCCATTTAAAAGTTATTAGTTCCCAAACCATGGTCCAAAAGCAACTTATGTGTGTGTCTATATATATACTATAACGACCCGAATTTTTTGACGTTTGATTTGGAATATTTAAATGGTTTTAAATATCGAATTTGATTTATAGATTAATTTTGAATATGACAGATTTCTTTTATTTAATAAAATAAATTCTGGATTTAAATATAGCGATTTATTGGATAATTTAATTATTGAATTTAATAATTGAATATTGGTTAAATTATTGTATCTTGAGTTTAAAGCTCGATAAAAATAATTTAAAGGCTTGTAAAATTTATATTAATAACAATGAAGATAATAAAAGTTTTAATATTGAATTTAAGAGTGATTTGTTCAATTTTAAAAATAGCTTGTTTAAATTGATATTCAAAAATAGCCTTCCGAGACAGAGTCTCAAAATTTGACGAGACCAATTCTATTAGATCCGTAATATGGTATTATTGTTAGGTTTCAAATTTGTAGCATTTGGAGTTATAATTTGGTCGTACGGAGTGTAAACATATTAATCTTATATCGAAAATTCAAAATAATAATTGGGTCCAAAAAAGCTATCTTCTCCATACGATCGAATTAGGACTTGAAACCTCTTCCATTATGTTCGGAATAGGGGTATAACATTATAAACTCCTAGCGGCATGCCTCGATAGGAGATCAAAATTTGAAGTTGCTACAACGAGATATTTTATAATTAAATAAAATTTTATAGAAATCAAATCAAAAGTACTTTACCTTCTATAATACGCCACCATTCACCCTTAAATCACGTACTATTTCCTTTCACTCAGTTCGAAATCAAATCGAACCATCTCTGTTCCCTCTTTCCTTTCATAATCGTACAGAAAGAAAAAAGAGATTATAGCCGAACTTACTTCGTTTTAAAAAAAAGAAACGGCTATAATGAATATGAAGTTCAATAATCAAATCCTCTTTCTCAAACTTCAATCCCATACTGGTGAAAAAGAGAGGAGGGTAGGCGATTATCGCGATCGATGTGGGGATGAGTAGCATGGACGGGGTCGAGAGGAAGGATGTGGTATGATCTTAAAATCGCACGTAGGATTGGTTGGAGGCAGCAATGTCGGGAGTCGTGCTCGAGCATAACACGTTGCAAGTCGGAGGGAGGTCACAATTCCAATTGACAAGGGAGGGAAGGTCGAGAGCGAAGTCATATGTGGACAGAAGTGCAGTGTTCATGGACATGAAGCAATGGGCGAGCGCTAGGCGAAAGGGAGATAGTGTTCGAAATAGTGGAGAGGAGGGTTCGTACGAACCTAGTGCCGCAAGTGTTCTGGTGGCGCAAGGGAACTCAGGTAATGGACCGGGCAAGGTAGGCGACACTGTTCAAGTCGACAGTGATAATGTCGTGTGAACATGGAGGTATGACCCTTTGATTAATTTAACTTAAGAACTGTATTTGATTTAATTAATGAAAAAAAGGGAAAAAATTAAAATAGGAAAATTTTAAAAATGCCTAGGTTTTCAAAATTATTTAAATTTAAAATTTCTAGAATTTATGCAGATGATTTTTGTCAATGTATGTGGTTGCAAAAGAGAAATATAATTAGTTAAAAACAGTTTAAATTTTTAAGTTAACTTGAATTCAAAAAAAATTAATTATCTTGATGTTAATAGAATCTGTAATTTTCCTATACGAGGTATAAATCGAACGTGATCAACCATTTAAATTCATAGATGGAAAATCTACGTGATGGAGTTAAACTTGGAATGGATTGCAAATAAATCATGGTGAGAAAACACTCACAAATTTGGGTTACCAAAATTTAAAATTTTTAATAGTTGAAATTTAATTTTTGGATGCTAGTCGAATTTATAAAATTTATTATCTGTCGAATGTTATATATGTATAGTAGTACATATACTAATATTTGGAGTGATATTCCCGCACATTATAGCAGATGAGACTCTATGCGCCCGCATAATAGCGGATGACCCTACATACCGCGATATCCCCCTCGAAGTGGCATTGGTATTTATTTTATGTTGTATCAACATCTGTGGATGCAGGAAAATGGATTGGAGGGGTCCAATTGGATTCCTCAAATATATTGTTTATTTTTTGTATATAGTGATATATGATTACGTAGAATAATCTAGCACAGATTATTGTAGTGATTGAAATAATTAGATGCTATTGAAGCACTGGCCTAAATCTTGATAATTCAAATACTATAAATATATTTTTAAAATTTATTGAATTAAAGGAAATTTGATAATAAATAAATATATATGTAGATTGGAATTAGAGATTTAAAACACGAATTATACAAGAGAATTTATAAATGATATTATGAAAATATAAAAAGGAGTTCAAATCAATAATGAAAAAAAGATTGAAAGTATTAATGGAATTTACAAGAAATAAATTTATATAATGGATCTTTATAAATAAGATTTGTTTTTTTGAAGAAGTAAAACCGAAGGGGTTAAAGAATTGATAAACGATGTTTATAATGATGAAATTCGGTATCAAATGATAATTGGGAATATAAATTCATAGGAGGAATTTATATTAGAATATGGAAAAAGGGGTTGAGAAAAATGGAAGATTCTATTTTTGTAGGGGAAATGGTTAGGGAAGCGAAGATAAATTTATATGTTGTGAAATCGAGAGGAGGTATGAATTAAATTGGTTATTGAGGATTTAAAAATAAATTAATTTTAAGAAGTGAGTTTGTTTCAAAAGGAAAATATTATTATTTTAAAACTATGAAATTTTAAACAAGTTAAGACTGAAATACTTGGTAGGTAGACTTTTAAATATGAATTATTTATTTTAGTAAATTCAAACTTTTAAAATCAACTTTGGAAATTTATTTGTTTAACTAAAGATGAGTTATTAATGTTATAATAGTGTTTTAGACATTTTTAAACAATTACTTGAACATGTTATAAAAATAAATTATTAATATTTTAAATACTTATCATATATATATATATATATATATATAGTTTTAAATTAATTGAAAATTTGTTTTATAGATTCTCTTGAGATTCGAAAATGGGGCTTATCAAAGGATATGATTTTGAGGAGAAGAAATTTATTTGTGATTTCAGAGATTTTTGGGGTAAGTTACAGAATATTCTCTGGAACTTTATTATTGAAAGGATTTTGGAAAAATAAGACTTGTAATACTTTCTTAAGTATAGAAAATAGAAGTATGGAAATATTTCTAAGTGTTGAGATGTGAAAAGTGTCCTGTTATGGATTTAAGTATTTGAATTTTTTTTCAAATGTTGGGAGAAATTGATATATCTTTTAAAGATATTTTGAAAGTAACTATTTTGGGAAAAATTTATAGCAAGGGCAGATGATTGCTTATGGATGTTTAATTGATAGTTAAATAGCCGACTATCAATATTGGCCAATTTTGTTAGTCATTTCGTAGAGAGCGGTATCAGATTTAATTATTTGAAAACCACTTCGATCCTATTTGAATGTAACGAATGAATACCGTAATAATGATAAAGATGGTGATTCGGTTTGTCCAGATCCAGGGCAATTTGCATGGACGAGTGCTATGAGAACATCATCACTGGAGAACGATGAAAATTCTAAGTAAAACTGTGTTATTAAAAGGTAACGCTTAGCCTCGAGCCTCATCAACCGAGAAATGACAAAAACAAGGGAGATGCAGCAAGGCTAAGTGGGTCGCACCCAAGTATGGTAAGGTAACCCCTATTTAGAGTCCTTTTTGTTCGGCTTTGTGGTGCGGTTGCTGATCCCAACAGTTGGGTAATCTTATTCGATCTATCCAGGTTAGTCGTAGGTCGGTCTTGTGTAGTAGATGTTCCCGGCGTGGTCCTTGATACATTATTCTAAAGGTGTACAGGGGTGGGAGGTACCCCAGTGGCCCGGTCATTCGATGTAATCCATTCTCCAATAAGCGCCGTATGGTTTTGATTGTGCCCAACTATGTTGGAATGTGAAATGCAAGCATTTCAGTTATTTTCTATTTACTTTCTATAGACACTATTATAATACTAGATGATTTTGATATAAATTGTTTTGGTTATCATAAGGCAAAATCCCATCATGTTTATTTGTGATGTGGTCTTACGAGATACCTTTGTTTTCAAAGGATTTTGGAAAAGTTATTAATTCCAATTGAGTGTGTTTTCTCACACTGGTTTTCCAGAATGACTCTGGTGTTATTTTATTACAATGCTTGGGTCAGACCGATTATTACAGGTTCAGGGTAAATGCTACGGAGCTCGAGGGACTAGCTGGAGGATTTTCAAACGTATTTCCATACTTGACTTATACTCCGCTGTGTAAGGACAAGTTATATAACTGTCCAGTCTGATGTATTTATTGTTGTACTCTGATGATATATAAACTGTTACAGCTTCCTGTGCATAAAATCTGTTATTATATATTATATTTTGTTCCGCTGTGATTGTGAGATTCTATGTTGTTGTTTCTACTTCTTCTTCTATCTTTCTTCTTTACCGTAAAGATCCATATTTCCATCCAGTTTGAGTTGAGCTGAGATGAAATATTGTCGACTCAAAGGGGTACGGATTTGCTGGCCTTTACATTTAGTATCAGAGCTGAAGGTTTAGCGAGAACCTTGGCTCTGTTGGGGATTACTCACTAGAGATATAGTCAGTAGTACTCTAGAATGAGTTGAGTGTAATAATAGATATGAGCGCGTATTTTTTAGTGAATATAAATTTTTTTAATATTGTGTTGGCTTATTGGTTGAGTTGAATATAATTTTTTGTCGAATAGTGGGACGCCACTAAATCGATGGGAGTTTCTAAACACTTAAAAGCGATAAACTGACACGGTATGGCTTTGAAGCGGGTAAATGAAATAATTTTACCCAAACTATATTTTCATATAAAAAGAATAATTTTCTAAAATTATTACAGTGTCTTTGGAGTGTTTGGATGATAATGTTCTAATCAAAACAAGATTATAAATAGTTTATATAACCAAATAGATATTGCATAATTAGGGATTATACAACTGAATTAAAAAATAAAAATGAATACAAACCAGAAATTGGAAAATTAAAGCCCAGAGATTTTTGGAAGTGTTTTCAAAAGTATTTCACAGATAAATAATAGTACTATTATTTTGAACATATTTTTTGAAAGAAAATGTTTTAAAATGGATTTTGAAGATGTTATAGCACTGAACTCATTACAGTCAGTGGAAAATAATTCTAATGATGATGGCCGCACATTAGTGTTCATTTTCGAGTTTCTAAGTGATGGATTGCTGCCATGGTTGTTGTTTTTGGATTGTTTTGAAGAAAAACAAGTTTGATTTGAAAATTCCGAAGGAAATTTGTTTTGGATAAAAACTAGGGTTGGTTTAAAAATTTAAAAAGCGTGATTTAGGATATTGAGGTTTCAAAATGATTTGAAATAAATACCATGTGTTTAAAAACTCTGAAATCATTATTTAAATAATTTAGAGATCATCGGGAGATAAGTAATAAACATATAAATGGTGAATGATTTTGAAGAAAAATATGGCGTTTGAATTTTGGAATTAAGAAATAAAAGTGAAAAGGTTAAAAATGAAATTTAACATAGATTAATTTGAAATTAAATTTTTGAAATTTAATTAATGATAATTTGAATGAAATAAATTAGTGAAGTAGACTAGTTAAATGGATTAAATTGGAATGTGAATGAATTGAACTGGAAAATAAAATTAAATAGAATTCACTCAAGTTAAGTTGAATAAATTAAATTTTATAAATTTAATTGATTGGGTTTGAATTAAATTAAAATTGAATGAACTGAAATTCAACTTATGCTAAGTTAAATAAAATTGAGTTGAATTTGGATTAAATTTAAATAAAAATTGAATTGGAATAAATAAATTTCGATAGCTTATAAAAATTGAAGTTTATGGAATAAAAATATGCTTGGCTATAAATAAGTGTAAATCTCGAGTTAAATGTGAATATTTTCGAGTATAAAATTGGTGGAAAAGTGGAAAATAAGTTGTGTGACTTATAAAAAGATAAAAATTGAAATAGAAAAGGGCTGAGTTATAAATAAATCCAATTGAAGTATAAATAATTTGAATATGCCCTTGAATATTATTTTAATGAATTCGAGAATGAATTCGAATATGGGATTTAAAATTTAAGAGGATGAAGCGAATAAAATAATCAAATTAATTTGTAATTTGTATGGAATTTGATTGAATAAAATCGAAAAAAATAAGTGGAAATGGAACTTTTTCAATAGGAAAGGACTTAAGTTGTTGGTTAAGATGACTGAAATAAATAGCTTAAGTTGATATTTAATAGAAACATGGCTTCGAGAAAATTTTGTGAAATGGCCATTAAATAAAATAGCATGGAATGTTTCGAGCTAAATAAAATGGATTTAAAAGAAATGAAGGTGGGTATGAATGGAATGCAATAAATGAATTAACTGTGAATAATAAAAAAATGAAATAAAACTAAATATAAACTGATTGGAATAAATTTAAAATGGTTATAAATTAAATGGATATTCCATTTAATAATTGTCGTCGAATTTGCATGAAAAAAGTTGTTGTTTGACGTAGACGGAAGTAAATAAAATTCTATGAATAAATAGAATAAGAATAAATTGACTTTTAATCAATTTGGAATGGATAATAGTTTGTTTGGTTTGAAATAAATTAAATGCATGTAAAGTGAGTTGTAAATCATTCGAATTGAATGAAAATGATATATGGATTTGTTGAAAGCAATTAAATTAGTGTCGGGACCTTATAAATTGCCTATGAAAGTTGTTTAGCATGCATTGCTTATGAAATCTGCGTCTTTTAGCTATTTAAATAAGTGAAATATTAATAACTTCATGTTTTGGTACTTACGTGTTTAAATTGAGTAAGTACAGTTATTTAGAAGCCGTTTGGCTAGATTTTTGTTACGCTAAACGCATGTTAAATAGGCCGCTTGCTTAAAAACGTTAAATAAAGGTACGCATATGCAATGAAAGAATGAAAATATAAAAATTTATATATATATATATGTTTTTTTTCGAACGTGTAGGCCGATGTACATATATTTATCTCTTTTTTCACATTGCAAAAGGTCCTCCGTACAAGGGAGACTCTGCCGAAAAATTTCAAAAATTTAGGGTGTTAGAACAAATTTCGAAAATATTTGGAAAAATATTTGTTAACGGAAATCGATTTTGAATTATTAATCAAAATAAAGAGTTTTGTTTTAGGATGGAAAACTAATTGTTTTGAATGGAGGTAAAGCATTTGAAAAGTGAAATGTCGAGTTTTCACTGAGTGGGGTTTTTGTTAAGAAAATGGGTTTGAAGCATTTTCGGCCTTAGCAATTTTGGAGACGAGATTCTTTTAAGGGGAGAGGAATGTAATCACCCGGAATTTTCGACGTTAGATTTGGAATATTTAATGGTTTTAAATATTGAATTTGATTTATAGATTGATTTTGAATATGAAAGATTGGTCTTTATTTAATAAAATAATTTAGGATTTAAATATAGCGATTTATTGGATAATTAAATTATTGAATTTAATAATTGAACATTGGTTAAATTGTTGTATCTTGAGTTTTATGGTCAAGAAAAATAATTTAAAGGCTTGTAAAATTTATATTAATAATAATGAAGATAATAAAAATTTAAAATTGAACTTAAGAGTGATCTGTTCAATTTTAAAAATAGCTTGTTTAAATTGATATTTAAAAATAGCCTTCCAAAGCATAGTCTCGGAATTCGACGAGACCAGTTCCAATGGATTCGTAATATGGTATTATTATCGGATTTCAAATTTCGTAGCATTTGGAGTTATTGTTTGTTCGTACGGTGTGTGAACGCATTGAATCTTATATCGAAAATTTAATATAGTAATTGGGTCCAAAAAGCTATCTTCTCCATACGATAGAATTAGGACTCGGAACCTCTTCCATTATGTTCGGAATAGGGGTATAATACAATAAACACCCAATGGTATGCCTCAATAGGAGATCAAAATTTGAAGTTGTCATAACGAGATATTTTATAATTAAATAAAATTTTACAAAAATCAAAACAAAAATGCTTTACCTTTTGTAATACGCCACCATTCACCAATAAATCATGTACGTTTTCCTTTCACTAAGTTCGAAATCAAATCGAACCATCTCTGTTCCCACTTTACTTTCATCAATCGTTCAGAAAGAAAAAAGGGATAATAGCCGAACTTACTTCGTTCAAAAAAAAGAAATGGCCGTAATGAATATGAAATTCAAAAATCAAATCCCCTTTCTCAAACTTCAATCCCACGCAGTTGAAAACGAGAGGAGGGCAGGCGATTATCGCGATCGACGTAGGGATGAGTAGCATGGACGG
This sequence comes from Allium cepa, assembly GCA_030765085.1. Classification (NCBI taxonomy): domain Eukaryota; kingdom Viridiplantae; phylum Streptophyta; class Magnoliopsida; order Asparagales; family Amaryllidaceae; genus Allium; species Allium cepa. Next base: position 644,175,932 of record CM060939.1, on the reverse strand, counting down.
CGTCGAGGGGAAGGATGTGAAATAGTCTCGAAATAACGCACAAGATTGGTCGGAGGCGGCGGTGTCGCGTGTCATGCTTGAGCATGGCAGCATCACGCGTCGGAGGGAGGTCGCGATTCCGATTGACATGGGAGGGAAGGTCGAGAGCGAAGTCAGAAGTGGACCGAAGTACAGTGTCATGTGGACTTGAAGTGATGGGTGAGCGCGAGGCGAAGGAGAGATAGTGTTCGAAATGGTGGAGAGGAGGGTTCTCGTACGAACCTGGTGCCGCAAGTTTTCTAGTGGCATGAGGGAACTCAGATGATGGACGGGACGAGGTTGGCGGCTTCGTTCAAGTCGAAGTGGTAATATTTTGCACGAAGATAGAGGTATGACACTATGATTAATTTGACTTAAGTACTGTATTCGATTTAGTTAATGAAAAAAGGGAAAAAATTAAAATAGGAAATTTTTTAGAAATGTCTTGGTTTTCAAAATTATTTAAATTTAAAATTTCTAGAATTTATATAGATGAATTTTGTTAATATAGGTGGTTTCAAAACAGAAATTTAATTAGTTAAAAACTGTTTAAATTTTTAAGTTAACTAAAATTCAAACAAATTTAATTATCTCGATGTTAATAGAATCCATAATTTTCCTGTACGAGGTATAAATCGAACGTGATCAGCCGTTTAAATTCGTAGTTGGAAAAATCTACACGATGTAGTTAAAGTTGGAATGGATTGCAAATAAATCAAGGTGAGAAAACTCTCACTCATTTGGATTACCAAAATTTAAAATTTAAAATAGTTGAAATTATATTTTGGATACAAGTTGAATTTATAAAATTTATTATCTATTGAATGTTATATATAATAGTATATATACTAGTATTTGGAATGATGTTCCCGAGCATTATAACGGATGAGACCCTATGCTCCCGTATAATAGCGGATGACTCTATATACTGCGATATCCCCCTCGAAGTGGGATTGGTATTTGTTTTACATTGTATTAACATTTGTGGATGCATGAAATAGGTTGGAGGGATCTAACTGGATTACTCAAATATATTGTTCATTTTTCATATATAGTGATATATGAATTGGAATGAAATTATTGAATGCTTGTAGCACTGGCCGAATTTTGATAATTTAAATACTATAAATATATTTTTAAAATATGGAATTGATGGAAATTTCATAGTAAGTAAATATAAATATTGGAATTGGATTTTTTTAAAAATGAATTATATAAGAGAATTTATAAATGATATTTTGGAAATATAAAAAGGATTTAAAATCAATATTGAAAATAGATTGGAAGCATTAATGGAATTTATAAGTAATAAATTTATATAATGCATTTTTATAAATAAAATATTTTTTATGAATAGGTAAAACCAAAGGGGTTAAAGAATTGATAAATGATGTTTATAATGAAGAAATCGGTATCAAATGATAATTTTGAATATAAATTCATAAGAGGAATTTATATTAGAATATGGAAACAGGGTTGAGAAAAATGGAAGATTCTATTTTTGAAGTGGAAATGGTTAGGGAAGTGAAGATAAATCGATATGTTGTGAAATCGAGAGGAGGTATGAATTAAATTGGTTTAAAAAAAATATTTTTAATTTTAAGAAGTGAGTTTGTTGCAAAAGGAAAATTTTATTACTTTAAAACTATGAAATTTTAAACTAGTTTAGATTGAAATACTTGGTAAGTAGACTTTTAAATATGAAGTATTTATTTTAGTAAATTCAAACCTTTAAAATCAGCTTTGGAAATTTATTTGTTTAACTAAAGATGAGTTATTAATGTTATAAAAGTGTTTTTAATATTTTTAAATAATTACTCGAACATGTTTTAAAAATCAATTATTAATCCTTTGAATACTTATTATAATATTGAGTTTTAAAGTAATTGAAAATTTGTTTTTATAGATATTCTCGAGATTCTTAAAAAAGCGCTTATAAAAGGATGTGATTTTAAGGAGAGGAAATTTATTTCTGATTTCAGAGATTTTTGGGATAAGTTACGAAATAATTCTCTAGAATTTATTATTGAAAGGATTTTGGAAAAATAAGACTTGTAATATTTTATTAAGTATAGAAAATAGAAATATGAAACATTTCTAAGTGTTGAGATGTGAAAAGTGCCTTGTTATGGATTTAAGTGTTTGAAATGAAAAATTCAAATGTTGGGAGAAATTAATATATCCTTTAAAGATAATTTGAATGTAACTATTTTGGTAAAAATTTATATTAAGGCCAAATGATTGCTTATGGATGTTTAATTGATAGTTAAATAACCGACTACCAATATTGACCAATTTCGTTAATCGTTTCGAAGAGACCGGGATTGAATTTAATTATCTGAAAACCACTTCGATCCGGTTTGAACGTATCGAATAAATGCCGTGAAGATGATGAAGACGGTGATTCGATTTGTCCGACCCAGGGCAACTTGTATGGAGGATTGCTATCAGAACATCGTCATTGGAGGACGATGAGCATTCTAAGTAAAATTTTGTTCTTGAAAGGTAACGCTTAGCTTCGAGCCTCATCAACTCGGTAATGACTAAAACAGGAGAGATGCAGCAAGGCTATATGGGTCGCACCCAAGTAGGGTAAGGTTACTCCTATCTAGAATCCATTATATTCGGTTGTGTGGTGCGGTTGCTAATCCCAACCGTGGAGTAATCTTATTCGGTTTATCCAGGTAAGGGTAGGCCGGTCTTGTGTAGCAGAGGATCCCGGCATGGTCCTCGGTACATTGTTCTAGAGGTGTACTGTGGTGGTCTGTACCCCAGTGGTCTAGTCATTCGATGGAATCCATTCTCCAATAAGCATCATACAGTTTTGATTGTGCCCAACTATGCTAGAATGTGAGACGCAAGCATTTCAGCTATTTTCTATTTACTTTCTATGGACACTATTATAATACCAGAAGATTTTGATATAAATGGTTTTGGTTATCATAATGTAACAACCCATCATTATTATTTGAGACGAGGTCTTACGAGATATCTTTATTTTCAAAGGATTGTGGAAAAAGTTGATAATTCCAATTAAATGTGTTTTCTCACGCTAGTTTTCCAGACCGACTCAGGTGTTATTTTATTTTAATCGTCAGGTCAGACTGAGTATTACTAGTTCAGGGTAAATGCTATGGAGCACGGGAGACTAGTTGGAGGAGTTTCAGATGTATTTCCGTACTTGACTTATATTCCGCTGTGTAAGGACAAGTTATATAACTGTCCCGTCTGATGTATTGATTGTTGTACTCGAATGATTGTAAGTATATAAACTGTTACAGCTTCCTGTGTATAAAATATGTTATTATATATTATATTTTGTTCCGCTGCTATTGTGAGATTCTGTGTTGCTGTTTCTACTTCTTTTTCTATCTTTCTTCTTTACCCTAAAGATCCGTATTTCCGTTAAATTTGAGTTGAGCTGAGGTGAAATATTATCGATACGGACCTTTACATATATATATATGTATATATGTGTGTATATATATATATATATGTATGTATGTATCTATTTATTTATGAAACCATAAACCCAATTTCCAAACCCAATTTGAAATACTAATAATTGTTTTAAAAAACAACTTAAGTTTATATTATTTCCAAAACCGTAGTTCAAAATCCATAAAATCCCTTTTTATTACTTAAGACTTGTATATTACATGCATGTATATTGTTACCAACATACTAGATAAAAAAATCTAATTTGAAAACAAAGAGATAATAATTGATATATGCCTACTAAAATTACTTAAACTTTCTTGGTTTATACACAAAGTCTTTTAACATATATTACTATGAACCTCATGTTTAAGACCGTAATTTTTTTTACTTCTAACCGTAAGTTTATAAAATATAAGTTTATTTGTTAGTAAAATACGTTGGAAGTACAATCTAAGCAAACTATGTATACGGCTGTTGATAACAAAGATTCAATAGGTTTATAAAATAATTTTTTAAGTATATATACTTTTATATCATGTTTCAAAATTTGATAGCCAATGTACCATAGGAAGGTAAGTTTACTTATTATATGGACCAAATTGAAAATCTAATCTAAAACACAATGAACTACTATTAAACATATACATGAGCTACTGCTTATAAGAAATGATATTCACTATATTTACAAAACAAGTTACTAAATATCCATTTATATTTCCTATTGACCGTTTGATAGTTGAAAGTATAATAAAATATAGTGCAACCACTTATCAAAAATCATTACATGGCCACAAATAAGAAAAGCATACAAGCAATGAAAATAGCAGTCTAATATGAATGACCTCTTGAAGCCGAACATTCTCCATGAGTTCGTCCACTGGTGGATCTGTGTAGCACCATCAGTGCACCGATGGTAATAATTTTTGGAGCCGATGAGGCTCCAAATGATCGTTGGTCGACACTCCGGCTTGCCTCAAGCAATAGTACATCACATTGGTTTGTTATTAAGAAATGTTACAAACATGAAACCATGATTTCAAGACCTATATTACGAATTATATACTTAACAGTAGAATTCAAGTGGTAGTTAGGGTTTTCAGAAACATGATCCATACAAATCAATTACTATTTGAATCAACAAAATAACATACTCATAGATTCAGAGATAGATATGTGAGGGTTGCTCACCTTGTTCTCCATAATTTAGCAGCAAATTGCAAACAATATACTCTAGCCTTCTCTAATCATCAAGCACTTGATTTTTATCTAATTCACATTGAATTTTACTTGCTTTAATTTGAAGATTTTATTTGTAGGGTTCCAAAGAGGAGTGACTTTGTTTCGCATTCTGATTTTTTTTTCACGTACAGGATATGAGATGAGAAGAAATTCTTCCCCTATGCCTGCTTTTATTTGGGCCTTGGATAATCTATGATCCCAATAGAAAGATATGTTATTAGTTTTCTGTTGTTTTCTCCTTATATAAAATACTAAATTACACTTAAGCTATGTTTTTATGAATTATAAATTGATATCACAAATTATAATTCAACAATCAACATGCCAAATTACCTTTCCTATTAGTGTTGAGATATTTAATAACTCAATTCAACTTCTATAATTGAAGGTTGTTCTCATTATTTTAATATAAGAGTGATTTATAAATTATAAAATTTCATTTTGTAATAAATCCCAATTTAGCTACTTTAATTAAGTTTTATAATACTTTGAAAATACTAATATTTCTAGATTTCAAAATTATTTAAAATTAATTATTCTAAAACAATTTATCTTTTGCAAAATAATACAAAATTCCAACCAATGGTTTAAAATTTCCAATTTAAATCATTATTTATTTTACTTAATTAATCTCAAAGACCATAATTGTTATAGACTTTCCCCTCAAAAAAATTGCGTCCTCGCAATTTCGATTTAGAGAATACGCTATAATTTATAAAATTAACATATTCTCCTTCCTTATTTTCTAATTGGAAAATAAGTTCACATGATTATTTTTAACTTCAATCTTAAATTTTCAATTGTTACGCCAAATAACTCTTTCCAAAATTTACATCTTTCCAAAGAATATAATCTAAATCATAAATAATATACAAATAAATCAAAATATCACATTTTATTCATCTTAGCATCGATTTTTATAATAAACATTCACACTTTGCACATTAAATGATAAAATGACATTGGATGCCATCTATTTTAGCAAATCACTATGCCAATTGGTTGTGATGTTGACTGTGAAGTCAACATGGCCTCGTCACCGACCTCTTTTATTACTAAGATTTGGTTGCTGCACATGTCATCCAAAATAATACATATATAATGCACTTTTACACTTCCCATTATCATTTTCTAGACCACCAAACTTTTAAACACATATATACTAGTAGATAAATTTCCCTTAAATATATTTCCTAAAATATTTTTCCGAAATTTTCAACTTTCACAAATATACAATATCAGGGGTGGTAGGGTGATAAGCCTCCTAGATGAGAGGTTTGAGGTTCGAGTCCCATTTGGGAGGTGTGGGAGAAGATATGCCTTCCACATGGGAGGTTTGAGGTTCGTTTTCCGCCCCCCGCACCATGCCAACCGAAAGCTCTGACTTACTTGGAATAATGGTTGTGGCAAGCCAGCCATCTATTCCCTAGGTTTACTATTCAGGAATCACATGTCGATAGTGATTGAACAGGTTTTCTAGTTTCTAAAAATTATTTACTTAATACTATTATCAGACTCTAAATAATATTTTATTTCAAAGAACCATATAAATCAAAATAATTCCTTTCCACTTATTAATTACTTCCTGAATTTATTTTCACAATTTCTTAATTTTTAACTTGTTATCAATTAAGATTCATATATAACAATTTATTTTCATTCAATTTTAGTATGTACCAACTCCAAATTTTAAAATTAATTTCCTTAATCTTATCTCATTAAATCAAATAATATTAAGCCATGAAATTTTATTGATTCGTTTCATCACTTGGCTGTAAATTTATTTCCTCAAAAATCAACATTGCCTCACCATTCTCTCTATTTCTCATAATTATAAACTCAGATACTTTACAAATTTCTAAATTAATTATTTCTCATGTCAAATACCGCGTACGATGTATTGGAAATCTTATTGATAACATTGCATTCCACATATCGATCAGAATCCTTAAACATTTTTTGGACATTTCAACATAATAAATAATCCCAAGTTTTCCTTACTTATATTTATTTTATTATTACTAGCATTCATCCATATAATTTAAATAAATACAACCAAGAAATCAATTATTAACAACCAATCAACCAATACTAAATAGTCAGTTTCAACGGAACAATTATATTCCTAAAATTTCGCTGCGCAACTCTGATTATTCTTGGATTATTTAAATCCTAAACTTATTTACTCAAATTTATCAAGTTCTTATTATAAGAAAACTATTCACTTTTATTTAATTCATTCCAATTTATCTCTTTAAGATTAATTTCCCAATAATCCAAAAGTAATTTCCAAACTCAAAAGGATTTTAGCACATTGCTTTCCAAAAGTTTTGTAACGACCCAAAATTTTGGGTATTTGAAATTGGGATATTTAATTGATTTTAAATATTTAAAAGTTATTTTTAACTTGAATTTCAAATATAACCATTTATTTGATAATTAAATTATTGAAATTAATAATTGGAATTTGGATAAATTATTGATTCTTGAGTTTTAAGCTTGTTAAAAATAATTTAAAGGCTTATAAAATTTATATTGTTAATGATAAAGACAATAAAAGTTTAAAATTTGAATTTGAAAGTGATTTGTTCAGTTTTAAAAATATATCATTTAAATTTACATTTTAAAATAGCCTTCCGGGGAACAGTTTTGAAATTCGATGAAATCAGTTCCATTGGATCCGTAATAATATATTATTATCAAGTTTCAAATTTCGTAGTGTTTGGAGTTAACGTTTGGCCGTACGGAATATAAACGTGCTGAAATCTATATCGAAAATTCAATATAATAATTGGGTCCAAAAAGCTGTCTTCTCCATATGATCGAATTAGGACTCCAGACCTTTCCAATTGCGTTCGGAATAGGGGCATAACATTATAAACGCCTAGTGGCGTGCCTCAATAGGGTTCGAAATTTTGAGCCGCATAATGATGATTTGAAATCTAAATAATGTGTGTATATATACAAATACACACGCACGCACACACACACACACACAGATATATATATATATATATATATATATATATATTAGTCTGATTTACCATATTCACATCAGCCATCTTTCCTTCAACTCAAACATTGTACACCCTTTTATACACGCAACCTACCAATCTTTCTCCCATCACTTTCCCTCTTCTTTTAAAAAAGGCCGAACACAGTTTTGATAAATGAAAAAAAAATGAAACTTTGAAATTTAATTTTTTCAAATCCACTCGATTGAAAATCACGAAACAAAATTGTAAAATCATATCTTCTCATCCCCTACATTCTGGTATACCTTTGGAGTAGTGCGGTGATGCTTGGAGAACTCGCCAATATCGTCAAAGTAGTTTCTCGAGCTAGGGTTGTATGTGGAGATCGATACAGGGACTGATTTTTGGATGTGAGGCTAGATTTGGGATCGTGAGGCGAAGGCACATGTGTGGCAGTGTTCTAGAAGAGTGTGATGCCTCATGATGGGTTGCGAACCGGCAGGGGACGATCACAGTAGCAAGTGTCACGATTCATAGGGTGGGAGTGAGCTTCGTGATTTTGAGCTGAGATGGCGGAGATCTCGATGATGAGTCGATCGGTGATGTTTTGGTGGGATTTCATGGAAGAATGAGCAAGGGAGGATGGTGATAGGCTTGGCCATTGATGGGTTTTGGTGCATCGACATTGCATACATTTTGTATCGGGGGGAGAAAGAAGAAGCCTGCCTTTTTCTTGTATTGGACTTGGGTCGATTTTTTTTTAAAATAAAATGAATAAGGGAAAGAAGAAAGGGGTCGGCCATGGTTTTTGCCGAGCAGGTTAAAGAGGTAAGAAGGATTGATTATGGGAAATCTTAGTTTAAATGGTAATTAAGAGATAAGATGGGATTAATGTATTTAATGATTAAATTTAAATCTCTTAACTTATAACAGTCATAATTTGCTCATTCAAGGCCAGATCGAGACACGTTAGTCGTGATGCGCTTGTATTGTCGACATATATGCTATGGGACTGGTTTGGGAAAATTTGGAGCATCCAGGAATTTTTTTGCTAAAATCCGAACGCTATTGGAATTTAGTCGAAATCAGAAAGTGAAAGCAACAATAAAAATCAAGGTGAGTTAATCTCACCCAACTTTGGATTACCGTAATTAATTTTAAATAGTTAAAATTATTTATTGATTGATTGATAGAATTGATAAATTATTATCAGTTGGATGTGATATTATATATAGTAATATATATATATATTGGAGTGATTGATATTCCTGCATATATATAGCGGATCAGACCCTATGCACCCCGCATAATAGCGGATGACCCTATGTACCGCGGTGTACCCCTCGAAGTGGGATTGGTATTTTTTATATTATAGTAACATATATAGATGCAGGAAATAAGTTGGAGGGATCCAACTGGATTCCTCAAAAAATTCGAAATTATATTCATATTCAGTGATATGATTTGTTTGAATAATATGTGATAGATTATAGTGGAATTTGAATTTAGTCGGATGCTATGGAATTGCTGGATAGATTTTTGGCATTTTAAAATACCGTAAATCTGAATATTGAGTTTTTTATAAAAATAGAAAAGGAATTTTAAGGTAAAATATTTATAGTGAAGTTGGATAAATCAAAAGTATAAATTTCGAAAAAAATTATTTGATTTTAAAATTATATTTAATAATTCTAGAATATGGAAAAAACAGAGATTTTGGAATAAATGTGAATGATAGGGTTTTTAAATAATAGAACTAAAGCGATATTGTTTTACGTAAAAATGGATTTATTTTTAAATTGAAATTTAAATAGTTGGAGGAATGAAAAGGGGATTTTGGAAATAAAAAGTGAGATTGTCGTACTAGATCTTAAATAGGACTTCAAATTTTACAAAGGGAAATAGAACCAGAATGTAGTTGGTTTTGGAATACAGTTCGGTCATTTTGGGAAAATTAATTTAAAAATGAAATTTAAATTAGAAATCGATTTAAAATAGATTAAGTGTTGTGAAACCATTATAAACGGGAAATGAGACTATAGAATTTATAAATAAGGTTCAAAAATAAAGTAAAGTGATTTTCAGTGGATAAATTGTAGTTATAAATTCACGGTGAGGATTTATAAGGAGATGGGATAATGGGTCTAAAAATAAATGGTAGATTTATTTTTAGAAATATGGAAAGGGAATTTACGGAATTGGGCCGTAAATTAAATCGGAGATAAATTAGGAAGGATATATTAATATTGGACTGACTATATGGGAGTTGAAAAAATTCTGAGACGTTAAGTTTATTTTAAAATGGAAAATTTTAAGTATTAACTAGAAAATTTAAAAGTGTTTAAAGAATATTTCAAAATTAATTATTTAGTTGGTTAAAATTGTTTTAAGTATATTTTAAATTATGAATTAATTTAATTTATATTAAATTGATTATTATTTATGGATTAATCAATATTATTATTTCAAAAGTATAAATTATTCAACAATTATGTTATTTTTATATAATAACTTTTACTCTAAGGAGTATAGGCCTTAATTTAACATGGAAGTTATTATAGAAATTTCATAAGTATATTGAAATTTCATAAGTATTATTTTGAAAAATTTTAAATAAAGTTTTTGGGAAATAATGGCATACTCGCATGGCGAAATCAGAGGCAGTGAGTGCCTGCAGTTAAGTCTTGGATTTCTCTAGGATAGAGATGTAACGATTGAGCTGTGAATTCATGGTTTGATACCACAGCGGTACTTTCCATATTATTTTTAAAATGGGGTTTCAAATATTCATTTAAGAAGGGATGGTTGGTGAATTTACTAAATTCGATAAGTTAAGTACATATATTTTCGATAAAGAGATCTAATTAAATTAAATTAAAAAGAGATTTGGAGTATTCAATGGGATATGAAATAATTGGTTGAATAATTGTTTATTTGATAAAAATAACCGATTATCAAAATCGGGACCAAAAATATAACTTTGGTAATATCTAGGAGAAATACCGGATTTATATGGTACAGTTACCGTCCGAGGTGCTATACTATACTTATAAACTCGTTTCGTTCTTCTAGGTCGTTTATAAGGAAATCCATCCACTAATGGTTAGGAGGTGATCTCTGATCTTAGTTTTGTATGTGTATTTCCTAAAGAACCGGGTTTGAGTTTACCGAAAATCCCGAACGTTATTTCGAAGAGTCCGGGATAGGATAAATCATTCGAAAACCACTTCGATCCAATGAGTACGTTTTCAATATGAAAACAAGAGCATGGAGTCGAAGATGAAGCAGTGAAGCATAAGGGCTAATCGTTACTAATCTTGAGGATTTTACAAAGTGGATGTAGAAAGAATAGTGCCTTCGGTTCCGTTCGGACCCAGGACGGACTTGTATGGATGAATGCTATCAGAACATTATCATCGGAGGATAATGAGCATTCTAAGGTAATCATAGCCTCTTGCCCAATCAACTGGGAATGACTGAAAATCAAGGGAGATGCAACAAGGCTAAGTGGGTCGCACTCAATTAGGGTATGTTTATCACCTTTCTAGATACCCATGGATATTATTACTACGATATATGACAAGAGCTCAAGAGAAGGTAGGAACACCCAGGGTGATAGCATATTCGGTCTATCCAGGCTAGGGATAGTCGGTCTTGTGTTATAGAGGATCTCGGCGCGGTCCTTGGTACGCTGTTTCTAAACGTTACTGTGACAAGGGTGCCCCAGTGCCAAGTCATTTGTATGAAATCCATCCTCAATTCCGTGCCTTTGTGGTTTTGATTATAGAGCCTAGTATGCTGGAATTTAATTAATGTAACAATTTAAACTATTTGAATAAGTATTTGTACTTAGACACTACTATGACATCAGAAGATTTGAGATGAAATGTTTTGGTTGTCGTAAGGTAAAAAAACCATCGTATTTATATGTGGAGTGGTCTTACGAGATACTTTTGAGTTTCAAAGGATTTTGAAAACTTTAGTAATTCAAGTTTAGTGTGTTTTCTCATGCTGGTTTTCCAGTCTAACTCAGATGTTATTTTATTATAATGCTTGGGTCAGACCGAGTATTGCAGATACATGATAGGATGCTATGGTGCTCAAGAGGCGAGCTAGATGATGAAGACGTACTATATGTATTTGATTTTATTCCGCTGTGTATTGTAGGCTGTATATTCACCATTTATGCCGATAAGTTATTGTAACGGTCTAGAGTTGTGTTATTAACGTATTTTACTCTAACGATGTAATATATAAATAACAGTTATAGTTCTTTTTTTGTAAAGACCTATTGTTATCTATTATATATTGTTCCGTTGCGATTGTGAGATTCTGTTTTTGCTGTTTCTATTTTCTTCTTATACCTCCTTCTTCTTTTCCCTAACGATCTGGTATATCCATCATTCGATTGCTCAGCATATAATACAGTGGATGTATTGATGTTGATTTTTGAAGGTCGAAAAATCCAGTTCGTCACACTTGGTATCAGAGCTGAAGGTTAAGTGAGAACCTTGCCTCTAGTGGGAATTACTCATTAGAAATAGGTTCAGTAACACCCTTGAATGATTTGAGTTAATATTAGCACGTATTATTAGTGGATATAAAATTGTTTTATATTGTGTTGATTGGTTTTTTGCATGGCCTATGGATTCTGGTCAACACGAGTAATTAACGTCATTGATAAGGATCTCTAAACACTATAAACAAAACAATTCGAAACGGTATTATTTTAAAATGGGGTAAATGAAACAATTTTACCCAAATTATTTTTATACATAAGGAAATAAGTTTTTAGAAAATTATTATAATTATATATGGTGTACTTGGTTGTTAGGAAATGATAATATTAAACTATTATCATTTGTTGTTGCGGTAATGGAATAAAAGTTGATACTTTAATCAACAGTTAAAGAATAATTTCATATAACAAAATGGAGTTTGTAAATATGGGTTTATAAATGTGATTTATAATTTTAAATGGAATGAAAATTCTAAAGGAATATCTAAATATGATATGGTATATAAAAATGATTTATAAAGGATTTCCAAGTTTGAGATTTGGGAATTTAACTTCCATCGGTTTCGAAATGTTTTTTAGGTTTGGAAAATAATAATGTTATTATTTGGAGGATATTCTTGAGTGGAAATAATTAAAATGGTTTTAAAGGAATATTTGTGGATTGGAAATGGAATCTATCGAGATTTGTAGTAAAAATATTTAAAATAGTTTTCAAAAGAGGAGAAAGCACTAAACTCAATGCGGTCGCTGGAAAATAATTCCGATGATGATTGCGACATCATCGGGTTTCATTTTCAAGTTTCCAATGGAGGAATTGCTACCTCAATGATTTGAATTGGAGTTTGACTGCAAAACTGGTTTGGGCTTTGAAATTCAAAGAAATAATTTGGTATACCGAAGGATTTTGATTATACATGATTTCAAAAATGATTTTTGAAATATTAAGTAATTATTTTAACTCTGGAGTTTGATCTAAAATGTTTTCTGGAATATAAATAAGTTTGAAACTCAAAAAAATTGAAATTTGATTTGGAATGGAAATTAGCTTGAACTAAGATAAGTATAAGAGAATTTGAAAATTTAGCCTAAGTAGGCTAAATGGAATAGTTATTGAAATAGAATTTATTATATTGGAAATAAATTGGTGAATGAACAAATTACTTTGATTTTAAGTAAATGAAATTGAAATTGAATATTGAAATGATATTTAATTTGAATTATGTTAAATAAAGTGAAATTGAAAAATTAGTTCGAGTGGACTAAATAAAATAAAGTTTGGAAAGAAAATTTATTGAGATTCAGAATGAATTAATGGATTGAACTGATTACAATAATTAGTGAATTAAATATAGTTTGAGAGATGGTTTATAAAAATTCAATATTTGAAAAAATCTGGAAGGAAAATTGAGTTCAAATGGAATTGAATTTGAATATAAATGCATATAAAAGCTTAAGTGGTGAAGTGGTAATAAATGTAAGAACTTTTGTATAAAATGTTAACAAATTTAAGAAAATTTATGGAATAATTCAGAAATGAAGTAAGAGTTTGCTGAGATAAATTCTCAAGTAAGATAAGTATGAAAGGGAATATACGAAGTAAATATTTGAATGAAGATTAAATAAAAGGTGTGTAAAAGGATAATTGTGAATAATTGATGGTAAATGAAATGAGTGAAAATAAAAGGAATTGATATAGTTTATAATTAATTGGAAATTAATATGTAAGTTGTATGTACATTATTTTATTCACATGAAAATTTGATCCAAATTCAAGCATAAAATTTCGAGATAGTTATATTGATCTGAGTTGGGATTTTTTTCGATTATCTAGGGCGAACCGCGGATATGGATTTTTGATTGATTTTGGAATTCACTATAATAGTAACCGGCTATGCAAGGAGAATGAAGGTTTTCAATTAAGAAACCAGATCTGAGTCCGCGCTAGTGAGTCGTGTGAACGATACTAGTTTGGAAGTGAAATTGTGTGATTGAGTGAGCGATCAGATTTGATATTGCCTACGGATGATATATGTACATCGTACGGGTTTTGATGAAATAAATATTGAAAATTGAAAATGCTGAATAAAATGATTTTGAATTGTATGATTGATTACTATTTTTAAATAAGGTGTAGATAATTAAAAGCAAAAGCTAAACTGATGTCTTTGATTTTAGAAGTAAATTTGATTGCCCGACAAAAAGGTACATGCTTAAATTGTGTTTGAAATTGATGGTTTTCTGATTGAGCCACTTGGCTTTTGTTTTATTTGATGATTTGGGGCTCATAGTGGCGGTTTGTATTTTCTAGAATCTAGCCACAAAAAGGAGAGGGTGGAGAAATATTTCAAAATTTTAAGAAGTTAGAAAAATTTTGAAGAAAATTTTGATAATTTAAATTTGTTTTTAAATTATAATTTGCATGATTGAGGGGATAATAGCAGTTGTAATCTATGGATTAATTTGGAAAATTAGTAGAGGAGATGATGTGGTTTCAATAAAAAATAATTTCTAAAAGTGGTTTAAAACTATGTGTTTTTGGGAATATAGTTAATGGGTTTTGGACCATTCTTCTAACCTGGTAATTTCAGGGATGAAATTCTTATAAGGGGAGGAATGTAACGACCCGGAATTTTGGTATTCAAAATTGGGATATTTAATTGATATTAAATATTAAAGTTATTTCTAACTTGAATTTCAAATATAACCATTTGTTTGATAATTAAATTATTGAAATTAATAATTGGAAATTAGCTAAATTATTGAATCTTGAGTTTTAAGCTTGTTAAAAATAATTTGAAGGCTTATAAAATTTATATTGATAATAATGAAGACAGTAAAGGTTTAAAATTTGAATTTAAAAATGATTTGTCGGTTTTAAAAATATATTGTTTAGATTTACATTTTAAAATAGCCTTCTGGGCATAGTCTTGGAATTCGACGAAACCAATTCCATTGGATTCATAATAATGTATTATTATCGGATTTTAAATTCGTAGTGTTTGGAATTAAAGTTTGGCCATATGGAATATAAACGCGTTGAAATTTATATTGAAAATTCAATAAATAATTGGAACAAAAAAGTTATCTTCTCCATACGATCTAATTAGGATTCGAAACCTTTTTGCGTTCGGAATAGGGGTATAACATTATAAACGCCTAGCGGCACGCCTCGATAGGAGCTGCGAAATTTGGACGATTTGAAATCTAAGTAGTGTGTGTGTGTGTGTGTGTTGTGTGTATATATATTAATTTGATTTACCATATTCACATCAGCCATCTTTCCTTCAGCTCAAACACTATACACCCTTTCATACATACAACCTACCTGTCTTTCTCCCATCACTTTCCCTCTTCTTTAAAAAACTCCGAACATAGTTTGAATAATAGGAAAAAATGAAACTTTGAAATTTAATTTCTTCAAATCCACTCGGTTGAAAATCACGAAACAAATTTGTATAATCATATCTTCCCATCCCCTTCGATCAGTTATACCTCTAGAGTCGTACAGTGATGCTTGGCGAACTTGACAATATTGTCGAAGTAGTTTCTCAAGCCAGGGTTGCAAGTGGAGATCGATATAGGAATTGATTTTTGGATGTGAGGCTGGATTTGGGATCATGAGTTGAAGGCGCACACGTGGTAGTGTTTTGAAAGGGTGCGATGCCTCGTGAATGGTTGCGAACTGGAAAGGTACATCACTGTAGCAAGTGTCGCGATTCACAGGATGGGGGCAAACTTGGGGACTTTGAGATGAGATGTTAGAGATCTCGATGGTGAGTCGACCGGTGAAGTTCTGGTGGGGTTTCGTGGAAGAATAAGCGAGGGAGTATGGTGCTCGGCCATTGATGGGTTTTGGTGCACTAACATTACGTGCATTATGTATTAGGGGGGAGAAAGAAGGAGCGTGGCTTTTTCTTATGTTGGGCTTGGGCTGATTCTTTTTTAAAATAAACGAATAAGGGAAACAAGAAAGGGGTCGGTCATGGTTTTTGCCGAGTAGATAGAAGCGGGAAGAAGGATTGATTAGGGGAAATCTTAGTTTAAACAGTAGTTAAGAGATAAGATGGGATTAATGTATTTAATGATTAAATTTAAATCTCTTAACTTATAAAAGTCATAACTTGCTCATTCAAGGCCCGATCGAGACGCGTCAATCGTGATGCGCTCGTATTAACGACATCTATGCTATAGGACTAGTTTGGGAAAATTTGAAGCTTGCAGGAATTTTTTTTGCTAAAATCTCAACGCTGTTGGAATTTAGTCAAAATTTGAAAATGGAAGCGACAATGAAATCAAGGTGAGTTAATATCACTCAAATTTGGATTACCGTAATTAATTTTAAATGGTTAAAATTAATTGTTGATTAATTGATAGAATTAATAAATTATTACCAGTTGGATGTGATATTATATATAGTAATATATATATATATATATATATATATATTGAATCACTAGTTTTGATTCATGAAAAAGCAATTTAGAAGAAAAAGAGAATTCATGACAAAAAGAAAACGGACTATGGCTATATCAAAGAATTTTAATCTATGCTTTCACTATCTAATATGTATGATTGAGTCTTAGAAATTTGTTAAAATCTATCATCAAGTAGTCTGCACTTCAAATTTCACATAAACAATCAAAACAGAAGCACACTATGTAAAAATGTCACAGCCAGTCGACTGACCATAACCATCAAGTCGACTGACTGTGTACATATAAATATGCACTGTTTATTTTTTAAACCTTTTGCATAGTTAGTCGGCTGACCATAAACGACCAGTCGACTGACCCGAGACCAGCTGCCATATTTTCGAAAAGACATCTTCTTCTCCAAAAGGATGCAACTCTTCTTTGGACGGAAATAGGTGCTCCTCTTCGTCAGAACCATTCACCAATGGCAGTAACTTTTCAACTATTACATATAGATACTCCCAAACACTTCGTATTGACCGATTTTCATTCTAACCCTCCTCTAGTCTTTTTGTGCTTTAATATTTGCATTCCAACAGCGAACATACGTTTTTACTGCTTTGACTCCACAAATAACTTTCATAATCTTTGATTCTTAGCATTACCTTCTCTTCATATCTTCACATACACTTCATATACTTGAGGATTTGATTATAGGAGGTTTGTACTATCAGTGACAAATTAATGTTATCAAGAACACACAGTGTCAGATATTATTTTGTATTAGTGAAGTCCTCTTCTGCTGCTGAGGCAAAAATCTTGTTTAGTTTCTCAGGTGTCTATTCTGCTGCTTAGACTGTATATACCTGTTCCTCCGAGTGAAGTGAGGGTTATTGTAGTTGAAATTCCAGAAGGAGTCTAGGACTGGACGTAGAACGGGAAGTTCGAACCAGTATAAAAATTCCTGGTGTGCTTGTTCTATTTTACTTATTTCCATTTACTTTGCTATTATTATCTGTTTCCACATTTAAATTTAAGTATATTCCATATTACACGATCTTACACACTTTCAATATATATATATATATATATATATATATATTGGAGTGATTGATATTCCCACATATATATAGCGGATGAGACGATATGCACCCCGCATAATAGCGGATGAACCTATATACCGCGATATCCCTCCCGAATTGGTATTGGTATTTTTTATATTGTATTAACATCTATGGATGTAGGGAAACAGGTTGGAGGGATCCGACTGAATTCCTCATAAATGTTGAAATTATATTCATATCTAGTGATATGATTTGTTTGGATAATTTGTGATAGATTATAGTGGAATTTGAATTTAGTTGGATGCTATGGAATTGCTAGAAAGATTTTTAGCAATTTAAAATACCATAAATATGAATATTGAATTTTTAAAAGAAAGTAAAAAGGGAATTTTAAAGTAAAATATTTATGGTAAAGTTAGATAAATCAAAAGTAATGAATTTGAAAAAAAATAGTTTGATTTTAAAATTCTATTTATTAATTCTGGAATATGAAAAAAACAGAGATTTTTGAATAAATGTGAATAAAAGGATTTTTAAATAACAGAACTAAAGCGATATTGTTTTAACTATAAAAGGATTTATTTTTAAATCGAAATTTAAATAGTTGGAGGAATGAAAAAGGAATTTTGGAAATAAAATGTGAGATTGTCGTATTAGATCTTAAATAGAACTTTAAATTATAAAAAGAGAAATAGAATTAGAATGTGGTTGGTTTCGGAATACAGTTGGGTTATTTTGGGAAAATTAATTTAAAAATGAAATCTAAATTAGAAATCGATTCAAAATCGATTAAGCGTTGTGATTCCGTTATAAACGAGAAATGAGACTATAGAATTTATAAATAAGGTTCAAAAATAAAGTAAAGTGATATTCAATGGATAAATTGAAGTTATAAATTCACGGTGAGGATTTATAAGGAGATGGGCAAACGGATTTAAAAATAAATAGTAGATTTATTTTTAGAAATATGGAAAGGGACATTACGGAATGGGGACGTAAATTAAATTGGAAATAAATCGAGAAGGATTTATTAATATTGCACTGACCATATGGGTGTTCGAAAAAAAAAATTTCCTAAGAAGTTAAGTTTATTTTAAAACGGGAATTTTTAAGTATTAACTAGAAAACTCAAAAGTGTTTAAAGTATATTTTCGAATTATTTATTTAGTTGTATAAAAAAAATTAAGTATATTTTAAATTATGAATTAAGTTAGTTTATATTACATTAATTATTATTTAAGTATTAATCAATATTATTATTTCAAAAGGATAAATTATTCAACAATTATGTAATTTTTATATAATAACTTTTACTCTAAAGAGTATTTGCCTAAATTTAACGTGGAAGTTATTATAGAAATTTCATAAGTATTATTTTGAAAATTTTTAAATAAAGTCTCTGGGGAATAATGGTATACACGCATGGCAAAATCGGAGACAGTGAGTGCATGTAGTTAAGTCTTGGATTTCCCTAGGATAGAGATGTAACCATTGAGCCGTAAATCAATGGTTTGATACCGCGGCGGTATTTTCCATATTATTTTTAAAAAGGGATTTCAAATATTCATTTGAGAAGGGTTAGTTTGTGAATTTACTATATCTGATAAGTTAAGTACATATATTTTGGACAAAGAGATTTAATTTAATTTAATTTAATTAAAAAGAGATTTGGAGTTATTCAGTGGGAAATGAAATAATTGGTTAAATGATTGTTTATTTGATAGTTTAATAACTGACTATCAAAATCTGGACCCAACATATAACTTTGGGAATATCTAGGAGAAATACAGGATTTATATGGTACAGTTACCATTTGAGGTGCTATATTGTATATATAAACTCGTTTCATTCTTCTATGACGTTTATAAGGAAATTCATCCACTAAGGTTAGGAGGTGATCTTCGATCTTATTTTTGTCTATGTATTTCCTAAAGAACCGGGGTTGAATTTACCGAAAATACCGAACACTGTTTCAAAGATCCAGGACTGGATAAATTATTCGAAAACAGCTTCGATCCAATGAGTATGTTTTTGATGTGAAAACAAGAGTATGGAGTAAAAGATTAAGCACTGAAGTGCAAGGGCTAATCGTTGCTGATCCTAAGGACTTTTCCAAAATGGAAGTAGTAGGAATAGTGTCTTCGGTTCTGTTCAGATCCAAGACGGAATTATATGGATGAATGCTATCAGAACATTGTCATCGAAGGACAATGAGCATTCTAAGTGAAAAAATCCTTAAAAAGGTAATCGTAGCCTCTAGCCTTATCAACAAGGAATGATTAAAAATCAAGGGAGATGCAGCAAGGCTAAGTGGGTCGCACTCAATTTGGGTATTTTTATCACCTTTTTAGATACCCATGGATATTATTACTACGATATATAAGAGAATCTTGAGAGAGGATGGGAACACCTCGGGTGATAGCATATTCGGTCTATCCAGGTTAGGGATAGTCTGGTCTTGTGTTGTAGGGGATCCACCGTGGTCCTCGGTATGTTGTTTTTAGACGTGTACTGTGACAGGTGGTACCCCAGTGTCTAGTCATTCGTATGGAATCCGTTCTTCAATACATGCCTTTATGGTTTTGATTATAGAGCCTAGTATGATGGAATTTAATTAATGTAACAATTTTGGCTATTTGAATAAGTATCTGTATGTAGATGCTATTATAATATCAAAGGATTTGATACGAAATGTTTTGGTTATCGTAAGGTAAAAACCCATCGTGTTTACGTGTGGCATGGTCTTACGAGATCCCTTTGATTTTCTAAGGATTTTGAAAACTTTAATAATTCAAGTTGAGTGTGTTTTCTCACGTTGGTTTCTAGACTGACTCGGGTGTTATTTTATTATAATGCTCGGGTCAGACCAAGTATTACAAATATAAGATAAGATGTTATGGAGCTCAGGAGGTGAGCTGGATGACGAAGACGTATTATACGTATTTTTTTTATTCCACTGTGTATTGTAAGTTGTATATTCAGATTTTATAAGGACAAGTTATTATAACAGTCTGGAGTTGTGTTATTGATGTATTGTACTCTGATGATGTAATATATAAATAACAGTTATAGTTCTTTTTGTATAAACACCTGTTTTTATCTACTATATATTGTTCCACTACGATTGTGACATTTTGTGTTATTGTTTTTATTTTCTTCTTCTACGTCCTTCTTCTTTTCCCTAACGATCTGGTATTTCTGCATTGGATTTCTTGGCATATAATACAATGGACATATTGATGTCGATTTTGGAAGGTCGAAAAATCCGGTTTATCACAAGCTTAATATCAAAATTTCTAACATAACTAGTTAAATTTTTATATCAAAATATGTCCCAACTTATTATCATGTTAATCAATTTATGTTCCTATCCCTATATAGATAATAATATAACTATCTACTACATACCCCAGAGGATAGGACTCTAAGTCCCAATAAGTCAGGATTTATGATATTATACACGATAATGTTCTGACTCAGCTCTGATACCAAACGGTAACAACCCCGCTGTTATACCCTTATTATTAAAAAACATTATAAATAATGTTGTCTATTGTCTAATAATATAAAGAATACGGTTTGTTAAAGGTGACCAAATGTAAATATATCTTCAAACTAACACTGACATGTCGTACTTACAATTTACTTATTATCATGAATAAAATTTGACATGTACGGCCATTGGTCAAAGTAGTAAATACATTGGATTCTAGGAATCAGAACAATATATATCATATAAACAATAGCCACAGTTCACATCGGAGTGATAAATCTCATATACATATACAAACTAAGAGTTTATCAGAAATAACACTCAACTCACATAATATATGTAGCGACCACACATTAGTGGGCCTGAATTTCAATAGAAATTGAAACCCAAGTCCATCAGAGCATAGATCATTGGATTTGGTACTTGCAAATAAGCTGAGCATTATCTAAGATTGATAGAAATATACGGTCACAATGGAAACAACAATAGGATAAGAATACTGACTATGCCTACTACCTTAGAATTAATGGTGTTTAATTAAAAATTTAACAAGCAATAAATTTGTAACTAATGAGAGGAGAAGTAATCTAATAGGGATTGATTAATGAAACTTGATATTGCATTTGAGGAAAGAAAGAAATTTGAGCAATGAATGGATTTTGAAATCCTAAAGAAGGTTAAAAGATTAAAGAAGGATTAATTGGAAATGGTCCAATTATGATAGTTATGATCAGCTGCTTTGGGTATTAATTGAAGCAATAAATGGACCGCATTATTAAAAACCGAAAAAAGGAAATTAAGAAAATGGGTAGTAATGGAATGAAATATTAAAGATATATCATATTAATTTAGAAAGAAGTGTTAAGACCTCAACACTAGTTATATTAAATGATAATAAATGGTTTAACTTCCAGTAAAATTTTCTTTTGGAGTTCTTGGATTGTAGTTGTTAGTTATATTCCTTAGTTATTGGAAAAGTAAATGATGTATTATAAGATATATTCCCATTTATTCCTGTGTGCACTTTGAGATTTAAAACACTTGATATATATTGGTAAGAAAAGTAAATAAGGAAATTTTATAGGAATCATTAACTGGCGGTAAACCATAGGTAAAACTGGAAGTTAATAAATAAAAATTAGGTTAGCAGCATAAAGTGAGTAAATGTTTCAATCTTAAAACTTTAGATTTTGGGAAACATAAGGGATTTCTCTCACAAAATTCCACCATGCAAGGAAAAGAGAAAATGTACAGGAATGAGAATGGAATTTCCTATTGATCAAGGACTAAGAAGAAGGGGGTAGAAATTTTTCACTAGAAGTAGTGGAACCGTAGCACTCCAACACAGATCTATGGACTTACCCTTTGCATCGTTAGTGATAGGAACCCTTAGTTTACTAGAAAATTTTAAGGGGTTTGCTAGTAGCTTTAGGAACTAACTTTTGGAACTTCGTTGCAACGAATCATCGCTTACCAACTGAAGATTGACAGACAAACTGAAGGAATTGGTGGGGAATTTGGAAGATTTATTGAGTAATTACATCTTGGACTTTGGTGCACGTTAGGAGTAGCGCTTACTCATAGTAGAATTTAGTTGGATTGTAGTCATCAATAGACAACTGGTATGGCACCTTGAAGTATTTTTTGGAGGTCATGTAAATCGCCAAATTGTGGGAGGGAAACTACTGACAAATTCTACTCAGATCAGACTTGTATTGTGAGACTTTGGAATCAGAATTGATTAGATCGCGTATGATTTGGGTAGTTGGGAAGTATGCACCAGATTTATTGGGCCTTTTCTTAATATGAAAAAAAACAAAAAACTTTTATGTTGGCTGGAGTTCATGACGTTTTTGCATTTGAGAAAATACCTTCATAGCATGACAATTGTTGTAGAGCATAATCAATTAAGGGATTTTAAGATGAAGCCAATAGCGTCTTGTGCCACTACATGCATCGTAGAGCACGTAACACAGAAGCTTCACAATAAAGAATTTGATTAGTCTGAATGCAATGGTGAGAAAATCTGATGGGAGGCATAAGGAATCGTCCTAGACCTTTCTTTGGAAAGTTCTCTCTCCAAAATTTGGATTTTGTTTGCATTGTGGTTGTTAAATTGTATGGTAGGAGATGGTTGTTACACCTTTTCATAACAAGTTTACACTTATATAGAAATTTTTATGCATGTTTAAGGTATTTGCATACATACTTTCATGACACGATTACACACTTATGCTAGGATTGACTAGGATTGAGCTCATTTTGGTATGTCGCAGTAGTTAATCACATTGCACTATTAGTCGAGTAGATGGTTGTGTAGATAACTTGGTTGTATAACATGGATATTACTGCGTATTACGTGTTCTTCCCTTGAAAGATTTTGAGACAAAATCCTTTTTAAAGGGGGATTGTAACACCCTATAAAATGAACCATAAATAAATGGAGTAAATTAAACTAAATAAGGTAGAAAATGTAAATTTTGTAAAAATTGAAATTTGACAATGAAAGTTATGTCGTTGCATTCGTGGTGAAATTCTGATTAATTTGCATATATAATATGTTGAAAACAGAGCTCGAACGAAGAAATTATGAGCATTTGAAGTTTTCAGATTTAAATTAATTTGAATAAGGTTTAAATAAATAATTAACTCCCTATTTTTAAGTTAACTGTGATTATACTTGGGGGTTAAATAATGTTGAAAGTTAGAAATTAATGTTAAAAGCTAATTAGGGTATGAAATCAATTAAATAATTATGCAATAATAAAATAAAATAAATAACCTTCCAAAATAAGGGTAGAAGTCAACCCAGCACCACAAGGGGTCAATCTAGGGGTTGACCTTAAGGGTCGACCGCTTAGAGCATGGGGGTCGACCACTTCCATGTTGCTAAGCCTATTTTGATGAGTTATACGTTCCAAACTTATCCTTTCTAATTTATTCTCATTCAATAGTTCCGGTGCGTTTCCAACCACTATAAAGTAGACCCTAGCCTTTTCGCTTTTATCCATAAATATTTTGAGAACAATAGCGAAACTCTGCTATTATTATCTTCCCAAATTAGATTCAGAAACTCAATAGAGAATTCAAGTAAGAATCAAATATATTTTCTATTTATTTCTTCTTCCTCCAACCTATTTTTATTCTATTCTCCTCCAACTATTCTGAATCTAATAAATATATATATACCTCTTTCCTATTGAGTGTGTATATATCAAAAGAGAGAGATTTTGGAAAAGATTGTGAGACGTGCAAATCCAATAAAGGCGAAGCTAAGGCTCTTATGTGAGTGGAAACCTTAGTATTTTTTTCAGCGATTGTTTAATGTATTTCTTTTTGTATTTGAACATGCCTTTGGGATTTTAGGATTTCAAAAATATGTTAGATAATATTCTCCACGATTCCTTTTATTTCAAGATGTCAATTCTATGTTGAGATTTTCAATTATTTACTTTAATTTGATGAAATATTTCGGTTATGAAATTTCTAATAATTTCATAATCTATTCCACTTCTCTTTCTTCTTTGGATCAAATTGTGATTCTTCAATAAAATAAAGGGTTTAAATTACGAATTCCATTCATAATCTACTCTTCTTATTCTTGTTATTTCTTTGTAAATGAGGAATTGAATACAATATCAAGTATAGATTGCAGTTCTTATTATTCAAAATATTCTATTGAATTAGTTTAATAAATTGAGTTTTTATCTTATTTACGAGTCTATTATTGCAGTTTTGGTTATGAATATTTATTCCCCGTTTTGGATATTAGAATCCTATGAATCCTGGGAAATTTGAAGAAAAATGACTTGTAATAATATTTGGTTAGGTAATTGACATTCACTAGTTAAGAGTATAAAATCCATGCGATTAAAACTTATTAGATGTGAATATTTACTTATCTATATTTGCGTAATTACGTTTAGTTATTGTGTATACGATGTAGTTAATTAGACATTTATTTACATTAATTTCCCTTATTAGGAAGGTAATGGATTGTGAGGAAAAAATAGAAGAAACTCTTATATAACTAATTATTATTTTAAGTCGTAGTAAGAAAGATTCATTATTAGGCCTTATTTATGAAACAGTGAGATAAGTATGTATGTGTGTAAAGTAATTGATGTATGGCTAAGTCATAGGGTTGCGAGGTCAATAGAGTTACATGACGGAAGTCTACCCTTCATTTTGAGGCTACTAGTAGTTGTGTACACTTTTATTGAGGTGAGATAACCTTATGATAAATATTTGTAATGACGCGAAGTTGGTCCCAAATTCTATGTAGGAAATCTCCCAGCTAATCTAGCTACCAGTTTCGATGAATGGTGGACAAATGTGAGACATCGTTATGAGTATATGCCATAAGGCGTAGTGCCTGCTTCGGGGTCCTGAGTATTAAGTGATTGGACCTGCCTCTTTTCCCTGGATGAAGCATAAAATAGCCATGGGGACACATTAGGTGGTATCTCTACAGGGGTTTGCTTTTGTAAATAGGTCTTAAATGATGGGGTTTGCCTTAGTTAAGCTATTAAATGACCAGAGTCTTCCTATTTTCCATGTGGAAGTATTAAGTTGCCTAAGAGATCCCATATGATGTCCGCTAGATAGTACCATTGAGGAGCACGTCTTGGAAATAGGTATTAAATGAAGGGGTCTGTCTTAATTAAGGTATTAAATGGCCAGAGTCTGCCTATTTTTCAATGAAATGTATTAAGTGGATTGGGTATCGTCTCTCGTATTATTAGCTATTTATGACTTATGATTAGGATATGGGATTCTGGAAACCTGCTTTTGGAAATGCAAGGTATTAAATGGTTGGACCCGCCTCCTTTCCTTGAAAAGAAGTATTAAATGTTTTTTATTAATTTTATGTTCGTAGACATATTCTTAGTTTGAAATATATTATCCAAGTACATAAAAGGTAAGACTCAAGGTTTTTATTCGCCAGACACTTGTTTTGACTCCATAATCATTACAACGTAGTATAAGGATGAAGTGATGGTAATGACGATGGTTAGAGATGGAAAAGCTTGGCTTGTGGCATTATTTGTCATTATTACTTGCTTTTATGTGTACCTATGTATTTAGACAATTGTTGTAATGAATATTATGTTATGGTTTTTAAGGATATTTGTATTATGACATTTTTATGTTTTTGAAATAAATTGGTACACTTTGCTATTATATTTTTTTCCATTCACTATGAGTTCAGAAAATTTAGTTATGGCTCTATACTGTATTTTCTTAGTTTTAACAACAACTTACCATAGAATGGATCTAAGTTTCGATGGGCTTTTTCTACATCAAAATTTAGGCCTCTTCTGAGGTGGGTTGTTACAATATACATCCTGAACAAATATCTAACTCAAATATACAACTCATAATCGATCAAAAAATTTAAATGAGATAAACTAAAAGTCAAAATGGTTTATCTTTATACTAGCTTAACCATCCAAGTTTCAACCTGTCCTGTAACCTAAAAAGTCTTGGCTCGACCCGAGCATTAAAATAACACCTGGGCCAAACTATCTCTAAATATCCAAAGGGTGAGAACAAGATATAACACAAGAATATATGATACATAAGTAAATCCAGATGTCCAAGGTATAACAAGTCACGAACTTATTTAACTTAGAATCCATCACAAGACACTAGAATATTTATATTTATTTCATCAACACAGAATAGTAATAGAATCTAAATTTTCAGAATCCAAGAGATCATAATTCATACCGATCGTAACGATCATTCATAGCAATCGCAATGATTGTACTCAGACCGTAGCAAACAAACTAATGAAGGCGTCATTCATATCAGGAACATAGAACCATAACTGATCTCAAGGATAGTACATACTGATTAAGATGATTGTGGCAACCATGACTCGAGGACTCTTGATTATTCATCTTTATAAATTTATAATCATAAATAAATCCATGAATATATCCTTTAAGGATCTATCGGTCCCATCGAACATCAAAAGGAAATATACACTAAAGTGCCAAATACTGTCACTTTCAGTAATCACTAGAACTTAACCAAAACATCTCATACCGCCTGGTGAAACTCCAGTATTTACTAGAAGCTAATTAATCTCACTCGTTACGGATACCACCGAAAAACTTAAACTATATTCTCTTAAGGATTTATCGGTCCTACTGAACACCAAAAGAGAATACAACTCTAAAGTATCAAACACTTCCTAATAGCAATTATAAGAATTTAACCCTGGCATCCCATACTATCTGGTGAAATTCTAGTGTTCGCTAGTGCGCTAGAAAGTTTCACTCAAACATTCTATTAGATGAGTTATACCACATTTAACGAAGTGTTATTTGAAAGCATTTAAACCAATTAATAAACCTATATCGATTATTAGTACTCCCCATATATATAACTAAAGCTCTCAAAACATTTCTTATAAGAGTTTATAGTTTTAGAAATCCATATGTACATACATACATACATATATGTATGTATGTATGTATGTATATGTATATATATGTATGATTGTTCCAAATTTCCCATTTAAAAGTTATTAAGGTTCATAAACCATATTCCAAAAGCCACATGCATGTGTGTGTTTGTTTCTATTTATTTATGAAACCATAAACTCTTTTTTCAAACCCAATTTGATATTCTAATAAATTTAAAAAAAAAGAACTTAAGTTTATTTTTTCCAAAATTGTAGTTCAAAATCCATAAAATCCCTTACTATTACTTAAGATTTGTATATTATATTCATATATATTTATCATCATATTAGATTAGAAAATCTAACTTAAAAACAAAGAGATAATAAGTGATATATGCTTATTAAATTTACTTAAACTTTCTTGACTTATAAGAAACATCTTTTCATATATATTACTATAAATCAGTTATTTAAGACCATTGATACTTTTTACTGCTGGCTATAAATTTTTAAAATATAAGTTTAATTATTACTAGAATAATTGGAAGTATAAGCTAAGTAAACTGTGTATATATGTGTACATGGTTGTTGATAACAAAGATTCAATAGGTTTATAAAATAATTTTGTGAGTGTATGTACTCTTATATCCTGTTTCACGATTTGATAACCAGAGTGCCAAAGGAAGATAGTTTTTTTATTGTTTGGACTAAATTGAAAATCTAATCTAAAACACAATGAACTACTACTATATATGCATCAGACCCTGCTCATAACAAAGGAAATTCACTAGATTTACAAAACTAGTTACTAAATAATCCATTTATATTTCCAATGCAGAATTTGATAGTTGAAAATATGATAAAGTATAGTGCAATCACCTATCCAAAATCACTATATGGCCATAAAGAAGAAAAGCATATAAGCAATGAAAACAACAACATAATATAAACGACCTACTGGAGCCGCGTATGCTCCAAAAGTTCATCGATCGATGGATCGATGTAGTACAACCGGTGCATAGATAGTAATAATTTCTAGAGAAGACGGGGCTCTAAATGATCATTGGTCAACACTCTAGTTAGCCTCAAGCAATAATACTTCACATTGGCCTGTTATTAAGCAATGTCACAAGCATGCAAGCATGATTTCAAGACCTATATTATTAATTATATACTTAACAGTAAAACTCAAGCAGTAGTTAGGGTTCTCACAAACATGATCCATACAAAGAAATTACAGTTTGAGTCAATGAAGTTACATACTCATAGATTTATGGATAGATATGTGAGGGTCATTCACCATGTGCTCCTTAATTTAGCAGCAAATTGCAAACAATATACTCTAGTCTCTAATCATCAAACCCTAGATTTTAATCTAATTCTCACTGAATTTTACTTGCTTTAATATGAAGATTTTGTTTCTAGTGTTCCAAAGAGGAGTGGCTTTGGTTTTCCTTCATATATTTTTTTCACGTATAAGATATGAGATGAGAAGAAATTGTTCTTTTATGCTTGCTTTTATTTAGGCCTTGGATACACTATGGGTCTAATAGAAAGATATTTTATTATTTTTATTTTGTTTTATCCTTAAATAAAACACTAAATTACGCTCAAATAATGTTTGATGAATTATAAATTGATTTCAAAAATTATAATTCAATAATCAACATGCCAAATTCCCGTTCCTATTAGTGTTGAAATATTCATTCAATAAATCAATCCAACTTTCGCAATTTAAAGTTGTTCTCATTATTTTAATAAGAATGGTTTATAAATTATAAAAATTTCGTTTTGTAATAAATCCTAATATTTCTATTTCACCTAAGTTTTATAACACTTTGAAAATACTAATATTATTAGACTTCTTACTTATTTAATATTAACTATTCTAAAAAAAAATCTTTTATAAAATGATATAAAATT
Source organism: Allium cepa (assembly GCA_030765085.1). Classification (NCBI taxonomy): domain Eukaryota; kingdom Viridiplantae; phylum Streptophyta; class Magnoliopsida; order Asparagales; family Amaryllidaceae; genus Allium; species Allium cepa. Next base: position 644,146,433 of record CM060939.1, on the reverse strand, counting down.
CCAACCAATGATTTAAAGTTTCCAATTTAAATCATTTTTTACTTTATTTAATTAATCTCAAAAAGCAGGGTTGTTTTCAGCTATATGGTTCGTGACCATTAGGATATAACATCACCAGATCTAGATCGATATGATCCATTTATATACGTTGGTGATTTGGTACGGTTGTTGGCCAGTAACTGAGATGATGTCATATCGATACAATCTATGAAGGGGTAGGTCGATTTTGTGCTGGTAAGGGTGAAAAACATTTTTGCGGCCGCGATACATTTTTCTAGAGATGTACTATGACAAGCGTTGTCCTAGTAGCCTTGTCATTGTATGGAATCCATTATCTAATAAATGCATTATGGACTTAGTTGTGCCTAAATAAGTCATAACATAAGATGTAAGCATTCCAGCAATGCTATATATTTATTTTAAACCCTAAACATTATTATAATATCATTGAATTTTTTATTTTAAATGGTTTGGTTACTGTAAGGTAAAATCCTGTTTGTCTTCATATGTAGCACAACCTTATGAGAAACCTTTATTTTTGAAAGGTTTTAAACATTAAAAATCCATTTGATTTGTGATTCTCACACTGGTTTACCAGACTGATTTGGGCGTTATTCTCTTATAATGCTAGGGTCGTCCCAAACATATCTCTAGATTTAGTTATGGATGCTTTGGAGCTTCAGAAGACAAGCTGGATGCCTCCAAGACATATTCACGTATTTTATTTTTTGTCGTATTTCTTGTTTGTATTGATCAATATTTGTGAGGACGGGTTGTTATAACTATCCGGGCATATGATAGATTTGTTTACTTAAATTGATGGATATATATTACAGTTTTCTTTTGTAAAGACCATGTTTATACTATATATTACTTATTACACTGTGAGATTGACTTATGTCTTTTCTTTGTTTCACCCCAACAATCTATCATTTCAACACATGAATGCTCGACACATGAATATTGTGGATATATTTGTAATACTCCTAATTTTACTTTAACATTATTCAAGATATTTAATTGGATAGATTAAATAGAATAATGTAAATAATTAAGGAGAATGAGATTTGGTCATTAATAAGGCCGTGCCTTAACGAAATTGTTTTGGAAAACTTAATATATAGAAAGATATATGGTAAGGGAAATTTAGGTATAGACCTATCTTATATCCCTTAAACCCTCTTCCCCTCATGTCATTCTCATTTTCACAAAACATAAACAACTAAAAAAGAAAGCAAAGGCCGACCATAACCTAAGGGCAAAAGGGGATGAAATCAAGGGGATTCAAAAGAGAAAGAACTTATGGAAATTATAGCAACATTGAATCTCAACTCCATCTAAATCTAAGGTGAACAATAAGGCTCCCTCTCCTTTAATTATTTTCGATTTCATGTATATGTAATACCCAAATTATTATCATAAAATATACCATGTTTTGATTGACTGATTATTGCTTGGACTGAACAATAAATTAAGGTATTTTTATGAAATTAATTGATGGGGTTTTAAGGGCAAAACATAGTTTTTAATCTCCAACCGACTTGATTCTTGGATGTGTTATGCAAAATGTTAAATTGGAGATGAGTTTTTCATAAATCTTCCAGAAAATTAAATATTTTATGAATTTCCGAAGGAGGAAATAATTTAAATTCGGGTTTCAATTATTTAAAATAATTAAATATTGAATTTGACCATGAAGGTTTTTTTGTGAATTTTTGTATGGTAAAGAGAAGGATATTCTCAAATTTCTGTGAATTTTCAAGATTTTTTATAAGTGGTTATGATTTATTATGAATTTACTATACTATATAGGCATTCAAATAATAATTAATTAAGGATATTATTAATTAAAGTTAACAAATGTTTTGGAACTTATAAATCATATGCAACGGTATATTTGAAAAGGTGTATAAAAGAAATTCTTTTATCCAATAGGATTGGACAAAAAATTGGATTTGGTGAAAAGTTTATGCTTTAGTTGGTAATAAATCAGTTTTCATAGAATTTGTGATAATGCCATATTGCTACTGTCATCATCGAGCCTAAACAACACTTCATCCTTAAATGTTAACATCGATAAGGAGGCAACCATAGGATAACTACTTAGGTAGTTATGAAATGTTTTCAATCGTGTTGAAGTGGTCAACGGTAGCATCCTTTCTACAGCAGCATTGCTATATCGCGATTCTTTAAAATGTTTATAATTTTATTGTTGTGTTTATTGATGTCACACACCATCATCAATGTCATCGCGTGTATTCGCCTCTTGGTTTGAATGATGCCCCATACTATCCTTTTGATAAATCTCGATGTTGTCTTTAACGTCGAACATAGTCCTATATATACTTCATGGCAGAATACCCAAAGTAAGCTAAGTATGTTTTTATTACAATGCCACTTGCATTAATGTCATCATTCATTAGTGTTGACAACATTATAATTGTTTTTACAAATACTAAGCTTTGTTTCGAAAAGGGGGGTAACTTCTATTTTATCTATGTCGTCGATGTCACCCTCAACGTAGAGTTTTAATACTTAAAAGAATTTGAGTGATGTCTTTGACCTTGGATAGAGTCGACAAGGTTATAACTCGGCGGGTTTCACATGTTATGTTATTAAAGGCGGAGAGCATTAAGCTCCTTTGTTAAAATTGTTATTGACATCAAAATAGGTTTTCATCAACTAAATTAAGGGCGGTGGGCCTTAAGTTTTATGACTACGATTTTAAACATTGGGGATATCAATGCAATTTTTATTGTAGATGTAGATATTATCATCGGGGACACCAAAGTAGATTAGATTCGACAAACTATATGTTTTATAAATGAGACTTTATCATTGGGGATACCAATGCATTTTCTTAAATGAGTTCGACGGTGATTATTTGGGATACCAATTTATGTCACTTTGAAATATTATAACTTTAAGAGGAGATAACCTAATTGGGACACAAATAAATGTATGTTAAACATGTTGGTAACATGAATTAAATTGTCAATTAATGGGTTCATAGTCATCTTAATAATAATATTGGATATGAGATGGATAGTCCATATCATACCAGAGATGGATATTCTCTATGAGGCAAATAAAGAGTTCATAGTCATCCTAGGAAAACTATAGGATGTGTGATGTATAGTGCACATCATTGTAACTTAAGTGGAATATGTATGATGGATAGTCCACATAATTTAAACAATGGAACCATATGTGATAGATAGTCACTATGGTAGGGGATGGCAAATCCAAGTAATAATTTTATGTGAGATGAATAGTCCACATAACTATAAATATGTTTAAATGTGAGATGTGTAGTCCACATGATTAAAATACAGATAGTGAGTTTAAAATAAGACAGATACTTAATTTAAATTGTGATGGGTAGTCATTTGAAATTAAGGTGGGTAATCTTATAAATTGTGGTGGGTAATCCAGTATATATTGGACGACTTTAAATGCTATATTTGTTCTAATCATTATGGTTATAGGACGTATATAGTTAATTAGTTTGGGTTAAGATAGTAGTGAAGAGAAAACCCATTCCACTCAGTAGCATGCTCACTAGACATCTATTTGGTTTGAGATGGTAGGTTATTATTCACACCAGACTACTGTCTGAATCGAAATTTTTCTCCTTAAACTCTCGAGTACTCATTTAAGTAGGTTGGGAGTAAGGGATTTTAGGTTTCCAGTTATATAAATAAGCTTTCGAGATATGCAAGAGGTAATCTAGATATTAGGAGATTTATCCATTTTCGTTTTGTAGTTTGGTTGTTTATTTGATGTAATGGCAAAGTTGTATAATTACCAAATATTTGATTCTAATCAATCAAGGGGCATCTTTATATGTCGCTCTTAGAATATTTTATAATAAGTTGTAATTTCTCTTAATGTAGGATTACAAATGGGATTATGTAATGAATATGAAATATCATTTGTGAAATGAAATGTGAAAATTTATTATTAAAATGTGTTTGAAATTTTTTTCATATCCATAAGCTTCTAATTATTGATATAATTAACATAACTGAATTTTATCGTCTACAATTAATAAATATGGATAACCACAACATTCATAACAGTTAGTTTTAGGCTTCAAAATGAGGGATGTTACAAGTTAGTATTATAGCATATGTTTATGCTTAAAAGAATTTTAAACCTAAAGAGTTTCTAGAAACATAATCCTAATGAATCAGAGAATAAGATTGAGGTATGGGATAATGTTGTTGTAACGTATTTGTATTTTCTATACATGTATGTATTCCATCTCTATTCTTCTCTCTCTCTTAGACCATTCTTTTTTTATCTTACTAAGGCTCGTATACAGATTATCGAGAAAGAAAGGTATGGATGCAGAATACAGAAGAGTGAATCCTAGTCACGAAAGCACCACAACCAATGGAAATGTTCAGCCTAACATCAGGAGAAACTAGGGTTGACAAGCAAATGCTAATCAAAATGCGAAAGTGAATCTAAGTGCGGTAACCCCATTAGTGGATATGGGGACTATATATTAGTTCTTAGTCATTCTAATGCAAGCTAAAGCAGTTGCAGGAGAAGCTAGAGGAAATGTTTCTAATGCAGAAGGAGTCAATCCTATAGCACCGGTTGGAAATAACTGTAGCTGATTCAAGATTACACCAGTCTGGGTGGGAAGCCTTATCTGGAGATAGCATGCAATAGAAGTGAAGAATCGGTTAGTATATTACGAAAGAATTTTTGCTGATTTGGGTCTGAATGGTGAGCAAAAAAAGAGGTTGGCTTCAAGACAATTACAACGAGCTGTTCTGTTTTGGTAGAATGGGGTGACCGTAGGGATACCATAAGAGGAATTGACTTGGGCATAATTTCGAAGGAGATTCAAGGAAAGTTTTTCCTCTGAAGTAGCCAAGTTAGCCTTGCCTAGACTACATGAAGTTAGATATCGATCTCACAATTTAGAGTTGGAAGCGGTGATTTTCGCATTTAAAGTGTGGAGACACTACCTCTTAGGAGAATGATTCAAGTTGTATATGGATCACAAGTCTTTTAGGTGCTTATTCTCTTAGAAGGAGTTGAATATGTGACAGTGCAGATGGCTGGAGTTTTTAGTCGCTTATGATTTCAATATTAAGTATACAATAGGGGAAGGAAATAAGGTTGTGGATGCACTTAGCAGAAAACAGCTGAGTGTGGTGTTAGCTATATTGGCAGAATGGAAGGACTTAGAAGCATTGACTACTTGCAGAGTGCAGTTAATATCGACTGCTAGGTCTAGTCAAAGTACTGTCATATTGTCCTTTTTAGATGTTCGACCGGTATCGATCAAACAGATTGCTTTTAAATGAAAGGATGATCTAGTATTAGCTGAGCGAATCAGAATATTGGAAAATGGAAGTGAGATCGATGATCTGAATTGGTCTTGATCAGAGTGCTAGTTAAGAAAGAAAGGATGTTTGTGTTTTTCAGATGTTGGTGACCTTAGGAAGGAATTTCTTAGGGAGTGTCATCAATCGAAGTTTATGATGCGTCCTGGGGGACAAAGATGTATCATGATATAAAGAGAAGTTTTTTCTGGAAAGGTATGAAAAGGGATGTAAGCTTATGGGCAAAGCAATATGCAAATTGCCAATAGGCAAAAACCGAATATCGAAAGCCAAGCGATTTGCTTTAGTCTTATATACCAGTTTGGGATTGGGATTCGATATACAAAGATTTTATTGATGGATTGCCATGGTTTAATAGGGAAAGTGAGAGTATATGGGTCAGAGTAGATAGACTAACCAAGAGTGCACATTTTGTCCCTATTATGTGAATCAGGACAACGCCTGTATTGGCTGAGTTGTTTACGAAGAATATTGTTAGACTACATGGGATTTTCGGTAGTATATTTAGTGATAGAGTTTCCTTGTTCACTAGTGAATTCTAGAAGAGTGTACAGGAAGTGTTAGGTACCAAACTCAAAATAAGTACCGCTTATCACCCACAGACAGATTAGCAGACAGAGAGAGTCAATAAGGTACTTGAAGGTTTTTTGAGAGCTTCTATACTAGATGTTGGTGAGTCGTGAGAAGACCATTTGCACTTGGTTGAGTTTTCCTATAACAATTGTTATTAGACTATTGTAGGAATGGTGCCTTTCGAAGCTTTGTATGAAAGGACATGTAAATGACTAGCATGTTGGTTAGAGATCGAAGGCAGATTGGTCCTTGCTCCAGGTATGGTGAGAGAAGCTATAGAGAAGATTGAGTTAATCCAGGATAGGATGATGGAAGCTTAGTCAAGGTAGAAATGTAACATAGATTAAAGTCATAAAGATCTTGAGTTCTTAGTTTGAGATCATGTTTTCATTAAGGTATCACCAATGAAGGGTGTGATATGGTTTAGAAAACTAAGGAAATTGGCACCGAGATATGTTGGACCGTTCCCTAGTATAGAGAGGATTAGTGTAACGACCCAGAATTTCTGTCAATTAAAATTTGTATATTTAATTGATTTTAAATATTAATAAGTGAAATTAAAGAGTCGAATAAAATTTATTTCGAATAATTGGATTTAATTGGATAATTAAATCGATAATTTAATATTTGAAAATACAGAAATAATTGAAAATTGGGTTTAATACGATTAAAATTGATTTGTAAAATTTTATTATATCATGTTGGAGTTAGAATGATGTTATAGAACTTTTAAAATCAAATTTAAAGTTAATTTGTGAAAATTGGATATTTTAATATTTAATTGATGAGTTAAAATAGCCATTTTTCAAACAGTCTCGGATTTCGAAGAAACTAGTTTCATCGGATCCGTAATGTGATATTATTCTATGGTTTAAAATTTCGTGTCAATCGGATTTACTGTTTGTCCGGGGCAAGCCAAAACGCATAGAAATTGGTTTAAATCGATTTAATTTAAAATCGATCGTTTATTGCCGTAATTCGCACAGATGATCGAATTAGCTTCCGAAACCTATTCCATTGTGTTCGGAACACGGGGTGAACCCTAGAAACGTCGGTCACCGCGCGAGATTTGGAGTTCGAAAATTCTGGATGAATAGTAATTCGAGAAATTTTCTATAAAAGCACCATATTCTTCACAAATTTGCAAAAGCCCTAAACCTAATAACCCTAGCCACCAGAAAATTTTAATGGCCAGAAAATTTCGATCTTCCTCCCAAAAAATCTCATGATCCATTGACATCTAGCCAAAGGCTTCAACTAGAAGATTGTAGATCTCCTCGAGCTCGATAAATCCAACGGTCAAGATCAAAATTCGAGCTGTAGATCAACGGCAAACCGAGTTTAAAGTTGCACGCTTAATCACGTTTTTCTCAGCCAATATACAGCTGAGTTCAACGAGATTCGGGCCGGGAGTGGAGCTCGGCAAGTACTTTGAAGTGGTGGTAGTGGATCAGTTTCTCGTGCGATGGTGAAGGCTCGAAGTTAAGGGAAGCGAACGGCGGCTATGGGTTTCTAAACCCTAAACTTTCGTACATAAATCTGATGGGGAAAGAGAAGAAGGCAGGGGAGGTGCAGATCTAGGTAGGGAAATTGAACGGCTGTGATGATAGGTTAATGCTATAAAAATATAATAAATTGTGAAATTGATTATATTGAATTGTATGAACTTTAAAAAGCCATAACTTTTTCATACGAGGTCGAAAATGCACGAAACGAATTGCATTGGATTCGTTTTGTCGAGCACTACGCAATGGAACTAGTTTGAAGTCATTTGGAGCTAGTGAGAATTTTAGGAAAAATTAAACGCGCGTTTAATTTTATTCGGAATAAAATGCGGAAACTGAATTGAAATCAAGGTGAGAACTTCTCATTCAATCGAATTGTTTCGATTTAAATTTTAAATAGTTATATTTAAAATTTCTTGATTGTATGTTTGAATGATGATGGTTATCTATTGATTGTTAAAATAGACATTATACGCCGTTAGTAAGTGGAGGTTATTTATTAAAAACATATACCGCGAATATTTCACGGCAAAGTGAAATTGGTATTATATATGTACTTGGAGTTGTTTTTCCCGCATTATATAGCGGATGAGACCCTATTGCGCCGCATAATAGCGGATAATATTTTATAAATCCTATATACCGTGATATTCCGTATTGGAACGGAATTCGTATTGTGCTAACATCTGTGGATGCAGGAAAACAGGTTGGAGGGATCCAACTGCATTCCTCACCAGTATTTATTTGATTACAAATATTATGATATTTGTTGATTATTATATACTAATATATGATGTCTTTGTTGTCGTGATTGACTATTTGGTGCTGTTGCATCATCGGATCCATTTTTGAAGTTTTAAAATAATGATTTTGATTTTAAAAAGAATTTTTAAGTGATTTTTGAAAGTATACGTTTTATTAAATTTTGAATTGTTAAAATAAATAAACATTATAATTTTATTGTTATAAAAGTTATATTTTTGGAAAATAGTACTTAAGTATAATTTTGGAGTTATATAAGTTTTAAATAACGTTTTGTAATTATTATTAAAAGGATTGGTTTGTTTAAATTGAGATTTTTGAATTATTATAAACGGTTTATATAAAAGATTTCTAAGATTAATATTTATAAATTAAAAATATTGGAATTGTGAAACGAGTTTTATTAAGTGTTAAAATGAAGTATAAATGGATTTCACAAGTGAATAAAATTTATAGATTTATAAATTGTGAAATAAAATATTTATAAATAATTAACTTATAAATCGGATTTTGGGTATAAAGTTGAGTTATAAATTGAATTGATTTATAAAAGAGATTTTATAATTGAAGTTTTTATAAATAGAAATGGAATTTATAAACATTGTTTATAAATCCAAAATCAATTGAATTTGATAAATTTAATATAGAAGGTTATTAAAGGAGATATATTCGCGATTTCGGATAGCGAATTATCCTTGAAATAAAATGTGTAGAAAATATTGAATTTTGTTAGTGAAGTATAATCACGATTTTGGATAGTGAATATATTATTAAATAAAATCGATAAGTTTTGGGAAAAGGAATATTATCAAATGAAGTTAATAGTTTTAACGATGTGTTAAATTGTTTTAAACATCGAAATCATAGATTTCAACATTTATTGTTGAAATAGACGTTTTCGAGAAATAAGGAAATAGTGGACTATAACACTGTTGTTATAGTAAATGATTTCCAAAAGGAAATGTTTTATATAGTATTGGGATTTATATATCTATCTTCATTTCGAATCCCTATACTAGTGATTTTGGGTTGTCGTAACGATGTTTTACGCAACATTCGTTTTGGCCCAAATAAATGGGTTTAAGAGATTGATTTCTTAAAGAATTAAATATATACTTAATTTCGATTTAAGTATATTTAATATTTTCCAAGTGTTGAAAATAAATGGATTTGTGAATTACTTATTATTAAATAAGTATGGAAATATTTTTTCGATATGAAATGAATGTTTTGGGAATTATATTTTTAAAGATAAATTGAAAATGAATATTAGAAATCGATTTGGAAATCGTATATTCATTGATATTTTGGAATTGTAAATTCACTATGGAATTTATAAAAGGAAGTGGAATTTGTTTAAAAATAAACATTGATTTATTTTTGAAGTGTGGAAATTTATATCTTGTAAAGATATTTTGGAAAGTAAATTATTTGGAAAATTATTTGGAATCTGGTGATGTTAAGCATGCCTATTGATAGTTAAATAACCGACTATCAATATTTACCTTTGAATGGGTATTTGTTGTGATTTGCTTGAATTTGAATGCCACACTTATTTTCAAAATAAGCGCTCGCTATTCGGGTTAGCCGGGAAAGGACCTTGGGGTCGTATAACCCATTCCGAATATGTGATATGTCATTATGGATTGCATTTTTTGACCGGTATTGAAGACCGGATATTTGTGAAAACGGAAGGATTACCGTCGAATGTTTCTGCATTGGCTAATCCCCGATATAGAAATTTTTTACCCTTTGTGATGGGATGTCCAGTCATGATTAGTGAATATCCAAATTGCAAGGACTTCTTTGGAAGTGGCTTCGGTTTAGTTCGATCCCAGAATGGACTTGTATGGATGTGTGTCTGACGTTACAATTTGAGATGTAAAGCTGGTTTCTATCAAATATGTTCCCGTTGGTGGCGGAGAATTTATTCTCTTAGCTTAACACCCTTAGAGGTCATGTAGTTGATGGTTACTAGTGATATATTTCCAAATTGGTAATGTGGCGTACGAAGTACTGTTGAGCATTTGGTGATCAAAGCACAGCTTTTGTATAAAGCATGGCTTTGTGGACGAGACTTCGTCGGACCTCACACCCCGAAAATGGTCAAAAAAGGAAGGATGCAACCAGGTTATTAGGGGGTAGCGCCCCTTTAATATATGTCATTCCTTCTGGATAGAGGTGGTATCATGGTATGGATCTCAGATACTTAACCTATGTTGTTGCTGCAAATTTATTACTTTGTGGTTGTTGGAATCGAGGATCCTCGGATATAGATCGGTTATGATCGGGGAATGACATATTCGTGTCAGTAGTTACCCAATTTGAAGGGTAACCCGGCCTTGTGTTGGCAGAGATCTAACCGTAACGTTAGGTTCTCGGGTCGTCTTTCCAGAGGCATACTCATGTGGCAATGGGAAGTTCCTTGGCCTGATCATTTGTTGGAAATCCAAAGAAACAATACGATTTTGTATGGTTTTAGTTGTATAACCTGCCATGGTATGTGGTGGTAACCTGCTATTGAACATGGTAGCTATAGTATGCATAAGTGCGAAATGCCTATGCTGGCTAAGATTTGTATCTTTACTTTCGAAATGGTTTTTCCTACACTATGCACTAATAATAATATCAATTGTTTCTTTTTAATGCGTATCAAGCATCTTTGACTATCATAAGGAGAAATCTCCTCCGATTCTGTGTTTGCATTGTGTGTGTGTGCGGGAGGCCTTATGGTAGTCTCATTTTCTATAAAGAAAAGCATTGCGAATCTATTTTAAAATTATCCTGTACTTTGTTTTAAAAATAAACTGTTTTAGTTCTCACACCAGTCACATGACTTACTCGGAGTTTATTGTTTTCCTTCCTAAACTCTAGGTGCCCACTAATTTCCACACGGGCAGTCTAGAGTCAGGTTATCAGGATATTCTGGAATTCAGGAGTTGCTGGAAGCAAGATGGAGGGCATGGCGTATCAAACCAGTATATAATATTTCTTTTCCGCTATTTGTTGTTGTACACTCTGATAATGTAATGTAATGGTGATGTAATGTAATAACTGATATAGTTCTTTGTTTGAAGATTATTCATTTATCTATTATATGTTGTTCCGCTGCGATTATGAGATTCTGATATTGTTCAGTTATTTCTTTCTGTTCTGTTCTATCTTTTTCTCTCTTCTTCTATCTTTTTCTTCTTCTTTAACCCAAACGGTACGGTTTTCCGGCCTTCGATTTCTCGGCAGTTGATACAGTGGACGTATTGATGTCGATTTTCGAGCGTCGAAAAGTCGTATCGTTACATTTGGTATCAGAGCATATGGTTAAGCGACAACCATGGCTCTGTTGGGAATTACTCATTAGAGATAGAGTCAGTAGTACTCTAGAATGAGTGTGGGTGTAATAATAGCTATGAGCGCGTATTTGTTAGTGAATATAAAAAATGTTTTATATTGTGTTTGCTTATTCGTTGAGATGTTTGTGAATTCTGGTCGGTAGATGGGACGCCATATTATCGATAGGGATTTCTAAACTCTTAAACGAGGCAAGTGGACATAGTATCATTTTAAATTGGGTAAATGAAATAATTTTACCTTGATTATATTTTATATATAAATGAATAATTTTTCAGAATTATTAAAGTGTATATGAATTGATTGTTTGGTTGTTGAATAAGTTAAATAAAACCACAGTTGTAAAAGAATAGTTGTATAAGCAAATGAATTATAAGTATGGAATTATAATTAAAATAATTTACAATTGTGAAATAATCTTATATATAAGAAGTGAAATTATGTAAGTAAAAGGTTTGCAAATGTGATTTATAATCTAAAAATAAAATTCCAAAGAAGTGTTTTGAAAGGATTTGATATTTTGGAAAATTGTTTTGGGGAGATGAAGGCTCTAAACTCTTTTCGGTCGCTGGAAAATAATTCCGATGATGATTGCAACATCATTGGTGTTCATTTGCGGGTTTCCAAAAGAGGGATTGCTGCCAAATTGTTTTATACGGAAGTTGTTTGGAAAATTTGGATTTGGTTTTGGAAATTCAAAAGGTAAATTGAATTAATTTCAAAAATGGTTTTGAAAGATTGAAAAGACTCTAGAATCCTATTTAAAATATTTGTGGGAATGATAAATGAGTTGATAACTTATACAATTTGAGTTTTAATAAAATAACTTTGACTTAAAGGATGGAGTTAAATTAATGGTAGTATAAGTAAATCAATAAGAATCCAAGTGGTAATTATTGAATATAAGTTGTATAACTTACGAAATGAGAAAATGAAAGTGAAACAAATTGTTAAAAATGGTTAAACAATTTTGTTAAGGAAAATAAATCTGAATTTGAATAAGTGATGAAAATTTGGCTTTGGCAAAAAAGTTAAATAGAAATGAAATCTGAATTGAATTTATAAGTGGAAATTTAAGTTAAGCTAAGCAAATGATGTTTGAAATGGAATATAACTTAAGTGATGTTGAATAAAGTTGATTTTGGTGTCAAAGTAAATTAATAAGTGAATTAATGAAATGAAGTCATTAAGAATTTGCTTGAGTTATATAAAGAAATTCTACTTTATATTGTTAAAGGAATTAGCAATTGAATTGATAAATGGATGAAATATTAATCAATCGAATGTAAAAGAATTGATAAGAAATAATGGATGTAAGTGTTAATTCATTAAAGTTAATAAATTGAATAAATTGAATGTAAGCTAATTTAATATTAAACCAAATCAGAATTAAAGGTGTTGAACCAAATTGAATGTAAATTTAATAATTTGGTTATGTTGAATATACATTGGTTGTTATTTGATTTTTAGTTGATTGTATATAAATTCATTAAGTGGTAGTGAAATTAAATTAGTGAAATTGAAAGCTATGCAATTGAATTCAAATTGGAAGAAAATGAATTTAAATAGAATTGAATTTGATTTGGAAATGAACTAAAATGAATGTAAATTAGTGAATGTATACTAATTGGAAATGAATAAATGAATATTTGTAAAGTCCAATGTTAACAAATCAAATGCGATTTAAATTGGAAAACCAATTCATTGAATATTAATGAGAATATGAATGAATATTTATATGGATTTGTTGGATGTTAGTTGGATGATAGTAGTTTGGTGGTTGCATTTGTTGATTGAATGCATTGCTATGTTGGCACATGTAGTTGTTATGTTGCTATATGGTGTATATTGATATTATTTTCATATATACATACTCTCATTTGTTTGTTGAGTGTTTAGTAGGTGCGGATTGCGCTTGCTTCGCATTTGGAGCTCGCTTTCGTGCTATATTAGCCGTATACGCTCGCTAATAATATATAAGGTACATATCTCGGATTAAATATCGTACTTTTACACTTTTTTCCCTACGGGATGCCTCATCACTTGATGAGATGTATATTTGTGATATATATACTATCTTTTTTTTTGGATCGAGCCGCGCATAGGAGACTCTGGTAAATTTTTCCGAAAATTTAAGGCGTTAGAATATTTTTGAGAAAACTGAAAATTTTGAAAACTAAGTTGGATTTTGAAACTTGGTAAAGATTTTGTAAGAAGTTTAACTACGAATTTGAGAAAGTTAAACACTTAAGAGATTTGAAAAAAATCCAATTTGAATAGTTTGTTTTGGAAAGTTAATGGATTCTATAACTTTTACTTACTTGGTAATTTCGAGGACGAAATTCTTTTAGGGGGGGAGTTTGTAACGACCCAGAATTTCTGTCAATTAAAATTCATATATTTAATTGATTTCAAATATTAATAAGTGAAATTAAACAGTCGAATAAATTTTATTTCGAATAATTGGATTGAATTGGATAATTAAATCGATAATTTAATATTTGAAAATACAGAAATAATTGGAAATTGGGTTTAATATGATTAAAATTGATTTGTGAAATTTTATTATATCATGTTGGAGTTAGAATGATGTTATAGAACTTTTAAAATCAAATTTAAAGTTAGTTTGTGAAAATTGAATATTTAATTGACGAGTTAAAATAGCCATTTTTCAAACAGTCTCGGATTTCGACGAAACCAGTTTCATCGTATTCGTAATGTGATATTATTGTATGGTTTAAAATTTTGTGTCAATCGGATTTACCATTTGTCCGGGGCAAGCCAAAACGCATAGAAATTGGTTTAAATCGATTTAATATAAAATCGATCGTTTATTGCCGTAACTCGCACAGATAATCGAATTAGCCTCCAAAACCTATTCCATTGTGTTCGGAACGCGGGGTAAACCCAATAAACGCCAGTCACCGCGCGAGATTTGGAGTTCGGAAATTCCGGATGAATAGTAATTCTAGAAATTTTCTATAAAAGCACCATATTCTTCACAAATTTGCAAAAGCCCTAAACCTAATAACCCTAGCAGCCAGAAAATTTTAATGGCCAGAAAATTTCGATCATCCTCCCCAAAAATCTCATGATCCATTGACATCTAGCCAAAGGCTTCAACTAGAAGATTGTAGATCTCCTCGAGCTCGATAAATCCAACGGTCAAGATCAAAATTTGAGCTGTAGATCAACGGCAAACCGAGTTTAAAGTTGCACGCTTAATCATGTTTTTCTCAGCCAATATACAGCCGAGTTCAACGAGATTCAGGCTGGGAGTAGAGCTCGGCATGTACTTTGATGTAGTGGTGGTGGATCAGTTTCTCGTGCGATGGTGAAGGCTCGAAGTCAAGGGAAGCGAACGACGGCTATGGGTTTCTAAACCCTAAACTTGCGTACGTAAATCTGATGGGGAAAGAGAAGAAGGCAGGGGCGGTCCAGATCTGGGTAGGGAAATTGAACGGCTGTGATGATAGGTTAATGTTATAAAAATATTATAAATTGTGAAATTGATTATATTGAATTGTAAAAATTTTAAAAAGCCATAACTTTTTCATACGAGGTCGAAAATGCACGAAACGAATTGCGTTGGATTCATTTTGTCGAGCACTACACAATGGAACTGGATTGGAGTCATTTGGAGCTAGTGAGAATTTCGGGTAAAATTAAACGCTCGTTTAATTTTATCCGGAATAAAACGCGGAAACTGAATTAAAATCAAGGTGAGAACTTCTCACTTAATCGAATTGTTTCAATTTAAATTTTAAATAGTTACATTTAAAATTTCTTGATTGTATGTTTGAATGATGATGGTTATCTACTGATTGTTAAAATAGACATTATACGCTGTTAGTAAGCGGAGGTTATTTATTAGAAACATATACCGTGAATATTTCACTGCAAAGTGAAATTGGTATTATATATGTACTTGGAGTTGTTTTTCCCGCGTTATATAGCGGATGAGACCCTATTGCGCCGCATAATAGCGGATAATATTTTATAAATCCTATATACCGTGATATTCCCTATTGGAACGGAATTGGTATTGTGCTAGCATCTATGGATGCAGGGAAACAGGTTGGAGGGATCCAACTGGATTCCTCACCAGTATTTATTTGATTACAGATATTGTGATATTTGTTGATTATCATATACTAATATATGATGTCTTTGTTGTCGTGATTGACTATTTGGTGTTGTTGCATCATCGGATCCATTTTTGAAGTTTTAAAATAATGATTTTGATTTTAAAAAGAATTTTTAAGTGATTTTTGAAAGTACACGTTTTATTGAATTTTGAATTGTTAAAATAAATAAACATTATAATTTTATTGTTATAAAAGTTATATTTTTGGAAAATAGCACTTAAGTATGATTTTGGAGTATATAAGTTTTAAATAACGTTTTGTAAATTATTAAAAGGATTGGTTTGTTTAAATTGAGATTTTTGAATTATTATAAACGGTTTATATAAAAGATTTCTAAGATTAATATTTATAAATTAAAAATATAGGAATTGTGAAACGAGTTTTATTAAGTGTTAAAATGAAGTATAAATGGATTTCACAAGTGAATAAAATTTATAGATTTATAAATTGTGAAGTTATGAAATGAATAGATTTTGTAAAATAAAATATTTATAAATAATCAACTTATAGATCGGATTTTGGGTATAAAGTTGAGTTATAAATTGAATTGATTTATAAAAGGGATTTTATAATTGAAGTTTTTATAAATAGAAATGGAATTTATAAACATTGTTTATAAATCCGAAATCAATTGAATTTGATAAATTTAATATAGAAGGTTATTAAAGGAGATATATTCGCGATTTCGGATAGCGAATTATCCTTGAAATAAAATGTGTAGAAAATATTGAATTTGGTTAGTGAAGTATATTCACGATTTTGGATAGTGAATATATTATTAAATAAAATGGTTATGTTTTGGGAAAAGGAATATTATCAAATGAAGTTACTTGTTTTAACGATGTATTAAATTGTGTTAAACATCGAAACCATAGATTTCAACATTTATTGTTGAAATAGACGTTTTCGAGAAATAAGGAAATAGTGGACTATAACACTGTTGTTATAGTAAATGATTTCCGAAAGGAAATGTTTTATATAGTATTAGAATTTATATATCTATCTTAATTTCGAATCCCTATACTAGTGATTTTGGGTTGTCGTAACGATGTTTTACGCAACATTCGTTTTGGCCCAAATAAATGTGTTTAAGAGAATGATTTCTTAAAGAATGAAATATATACTTAATTTCGATTTAAGTATATTGAATATTTTCCAAGTGTTGAAAATAAATGGATTTGTGAATTACTTATTATTAAATAAGTATGGAAATATTTTTCCGATATGAAATGAACGTTTTGGGAATTATCTTTTTAAAGATAAATTGAAAATGAATATTAGAAATCGATTTGGAAATCATATATTCGTTGATATTTTGGAATTGTAAATTCACTATGGAATTTATAAAAGGAAGGGGAATTTGTTTAAAAATAAACATTGATTTATTTTTGAAGTGTGGAAATTTATATCTTGTAAAGATATTTTGGAAAGTAAATTATTTGGAAAATTATTTGGAATCTGGTGATGTTAAGCATACCTATTGATAGTTAGATAATCGATTAGCAATATTTACCTTTGAATGGGTATTTGTTGTGATTTGTTTGAATTTGAATGCCACACTTATTTTCAAAATAAGCGCTCAATATTCGGGTTAGCCGGGAAAGGACCTTGGGGTCGTATAACCATTCCGAATATGTGATACGTCGTTATGGATTGCATTTGATGACCGGTGTTGAAGACCGGATATTTGTGAAAACGGAAGGATTACCGTCGAATGTTTCTGCATTGGCTGATCCCCAATATAGAAATTTATTACCCTTTGTGATGGGAAGTCCGGTCGTGATTAGTGAATATTCGGATTGCAAGGACTTCTTTGGAAGTGCCTTCAGTTCCGTTCGATCCCGGAACGGACTTGTATGGATGTGTGTCTAATGTTACAATTTGAGATGTAAAGCTGGTTTCTATCAAATATGTTCCCGTTGGTGGCGGAGAATTTATTCTCTTAGCTTAACACCCTTAAAGGTTAAGTAGTTGATGGTTACTAGTGATATATTCCCAAATTGCTAATGTGGCATATGAAGTGCTGCTGAGCATTTGATGATCAAAGCACAGCTTTTGTTTAAAGCGTGGCTTTGTGGACGAGACTTCGTCGGACCTCACACGAAATGGTCAAAACAGGAAGGATGCAGCAAGGTTATTAGGGGGTAGTGCCCCTTTAGTGTATGTCATTCCTTCTGGATAGAGGTGGTATCATGGTATGGAGCCCAAATACTTAACCTATGTTGTTGCTGCAAATTTATTACTTTGTGGTTGTTGGAATCGAGGATCCTCGGATATAGATCGGTTACGATCAGGGAATGACATATTCGTGTCAGTAGTTACCCAGTTTGAAGGGTAACCCGGCCTTGTGTTGGCAGAGATCTGACCGTAACGTTAGGTTCTCAGTTCGTCTTTCCAGAGGCGTACTCATGTGGCAATGGGAAGTACCTTGGCCTGACCATTTGTTGGAAATCCAAAGAAACAATACGATCTTGTATGGTTTTAGTTGTATAACCTGCCATGGAATGTGGCGGTGACCTGCTATTGAACATGGTAGCTATAGTAGGCATAAGTGCGAAATGTCTATGCTGGCTAAGATTTATATCTTTACTTTCGAAATGATTTTTCCTACACTATGCACTAATAATAATATCAAATGTTTCTTTTTAATGCGTATCAAGCATCTTTGACTATCATAAGGAGAAATCTCCTCCGATTCTACGTTTGCATTGTGTATGTGCAGGAGGCCTTATGGTAGTTTCATTTTTTATAAAAAAAGCATTGCGAAACTATTTTAAAATTATCCTGTACTTTGTTTTAAAAATAAATTGTTTTAGTTCTCACACTAGTCACATGACTGACTCGGAGTTTATTGTTTTCCTTCCTAAACTCTGGGTGCCCACCAATTTTCACACGGGCAGTCTAGAGTCAGGTTATCAGGATATTCTGGAATTCAGGAGTTGCTGGAAGCAAGCTGAAGGGCATGGCGTATCAAACTAGTATATAATATTTCTTTTCCGCTGTTTGTTGTTGTACACTGTGATAATGTAATGTAATGGTGATGTAATGTAATAACTGATATAGTTCTTTGTTTAAAGATTATTCATTTATCTATTATATGTTGTTCCGCTGCGATTGTGAGATTCTGATATTGTTTTGTTATTTCTTTCTGTTCTGTTCTATCTTTTTCTCTCTTCTTCTATCTTTTTCTTCTTCTTTAACCCTAACGGTATGGTTTTCCGGCCTTTGATTTCTCGGCAGTTGATACAGTGGACGTATTGATGTCGATTTTCGAGCATCGAAAAGTCGTATCATTACAATTAGAAATGTTGCGAACCGAGTAGAGTTACCGAGTAGTTTGGCTGGTGTCCATAATGTGTTTTATGTTTCTCATCTTAGGAAGTGATCCAATGGCTACTGTTGCTTTGACTGCACTAGAAGATTTAGTAGTAGAATCGGATCTAACTTTTGTGGGACAACTAGTTCTAGTTGTAGCGAGAAACGAGAAGAGATTAAGGAACAAGACAGTCAAGTTGGTGAAAGTCTAGTGGAGTGACAATGAAAATGATTGTACTTAGAAGACAAAGGGCAGGTTGATGTATACTTACCTTGAGCAGTTATGATGGTATCTTCTATATTTGTTTTTATATAGACATAATAGCTAGTAGGATATACTAGCATTGTTTGCATGTTTGATATGCTTGATTTGTAGTCCTTACTGAATTTCAAGGATGAAATTCTTTAAGGAGAGGAGCTTGTAAAACCCATAATCTTAGCTTAACATTATACATGATATTTAATTGGATAGATTAAATGGAATAATGTTAGTAGTTAAGGAGAATAAGATTTGATCATTTACACGGTCGTGCCTTAATATATTAACTAATGAAATTGTTTTGGAAAAGTTAATTATAAGAGCATATATGAGAAGGGAAATTTAGGTACATACCTATCTTATATCCCTTAAACCTCTCGCCCTCATGTCATTCTCATTTTCACAAAACATAAACAACTAAAAAAAAGCAAGCAAAGGCCAATCATAACCTAAGGGGATTAGGGGAAAATATCAAGGGGATTCAAAAGAGAAAAAGCTTAAGGAAATTATAGCAACATTGAATCTTAACTCCATCTAGATCTAAGGCGAACGATAAGACTCCATCTCCTTTAATTGTTTTCAATTTTGTATATAGGTAATACCCAAACTATTATGATAAAATATACCATGTTTTGATTGATTGATTATAGTTTGGATAGAACAATAAATTATAGGATTTTTATGAAATTAATTGATGGGGTTTTAAGAGTACACCATGATTTTTAATCATCAATTGACTTGATTATTGAATATGTGATGTTAAACCTCGGAGATGGGTTTTTAATTCCATAATTTTCCAAGTAAAATTAAATATTTTATAGATTTCCTAAGGTGGAAATAGTTTAAATTCCGGTTTTAATTATTTAAAATAATAAAATCTGATTTTTGGGTTTGAAATTTTTGTATGATAAAGAGACGAATATTCTTGAATTTTTGTGAATTTTTGATATTTTTCTAAAGTGATTATGATTTATTATGAATTTTTCTAGATAAGCATTTAAATAATAATTAATTAAGGATATCGATTAATTAAAGTTGAGAAATGTTTTGGAACTTGTAAATCTTCTGTGGTAGTATTTTTGAAAAGGTTTACAAGAGAAATTATTTTATCCAATAGGAATTGGACAAGAAATTGGATTTGGTGAAAAGTTTATACTTTAATTGGTAATAAATCAATTTTCATTGAATTTACAATAATGCCATGCTGCTACTGTAATCATTGAGCCTAAACAAAACCGTATCCTTAACTGTCGACATTGATAAGGAGACAAGCATATGATAACTACATAGGTAGTTATGAAATGTTTCCAACTGTGTCAAAGTGGACAATGGCGACATCCTATCTTCGGTGGCATTTCAATATCGTGATTCGTTAAAATGTTTAGAATTTTTATTGCCATGCTCATTGATGTCACTCGCCGTCGTCAATGTCATCGCGTGTATTTACCTCTATGTTTTGAATGATGTCGAATACTATCCTTTTGATAAATCTCGATGTCATCTTTAACGTCGACCTTATTAATATATATACTTCGCAACAGAATAGCCGAAGTAAGCTAAGTATGTTTTCATAACGATATCGCTTACACTGATGTCATCGTTCATTAGTGTCAGCAATGTTATACTTGTTTTTACTAACATTAAGCTTCGTTTCGAAAAGAGTGGGTAATCTATATTTTATCTATGTCGTCGACGTCATCCTCGACATAGAGTTTTAATACTTAAAAGAATCTAAGTGATGTCTTCGACCTTGGATAGAGGTCGATGAGGTTGTAACTCTGTGGATTTCACATGCTATTTTATTGAAGGCGGAGAGCCTTAAGCTCCTTTATCGACATTGTTGTTGACATTAATATAGATTTTTATAAAATGAATTAAAGACGGCATGCCTAATGTTTTATGAGTTCGATTTTTAACATTGGGGATATCAATGCTATTTTGATTGTAGATGTTGATATCTTCATTGGAGACACCAAAATAGATTAGTTTTGACAAACCAAATGTTTTATAAATGAGACTTTATCATTGGGGATACCAATTCATTTTCTTAAATGAGTTCGACAGTGGGTAGCATAAATTAAATTGTTAATTGATGGGTTCACAGTCATTCTAGGAAAACAATGGGATGTGAGATGGATAGTCCACATCATACTTGAGATGGATAGTGTCTATGATATAAATGAAGGGTTCATAATCATCCTATGAAACTATAGGACGTGCGGCAGATAGTCCATATCATTATAAATTAAATGGAATATGTGTGATGGATAGTCCGCATAATTTAAACAATGGAACCATAATGTGATAAGTAACCAATATCGTTGGGGATGAGAAATCCAAGTAATAATTGTATGTGAGATCGATAGTCCATATAACTATGAATATGTTTAAATGTGAAATGGGTAGTCCACATTATTAAAGATGGATAGTCAAATTAAAATAAGAAGGATAGTCACTTTAAATTATGATGGGTAATCATCTGAAATTAAGATGGGTAATCTAATAAATTGGGATGTGTAATCCAGTATATGTTGCATGAATTTAAATGCTATTTTTGTTCTAACCATTGTGGTTGCAGGAGCATAGTATATGATTAATTAGTTTTGGTTAAGATGCTAGTGAGGGGAGAATCTTTTCCGCTCAGCCGCTTGGTTTCACTAGATATCTACTTGGTTCGAGATGGTAATTTACTATTCACACCAAATTGTTTTTGGCCCAAAGTTTTTGTTTTTCCCCTTAAACACTCGGGTACTCAATTAAGTAGGTCGAGAGTAAGGGATTTCAGTTTCTAGTTAGATGAATAAGCTTCCAGAGATATATAGAATGCAGTCTAGCTGTTAGGAGCTTTATCTATTTTCGCTTTATAGTTTTGTTTTGTCTAATTGAATGTAATGGAAAAGTTAAATAACTCCTAAGTATTTGACTCTGATCAACTAAGGGGCATCATCATACGTTGCCCTTGGAGAATTTGATAATAGATTATAATTTCTATGAACATGGGATTACGAATGAGATTAAGTAATGAGTATGAAATATCATTTGCTAAATGAAATGTTAAAAAAAATTTATTAAACCATATTTGAAATTTTTTCATATTCATGTGCTTCTGATTATTTATATGATTAACATAGTTGCATTTGTCATCGAGAATTAATAAATATGGATGACTGTAGGATCCGTAGAGGTTAATTTTTGGCCTCAGAATGAGCGATTTTATAGTATTAGTATAGACTTTTGAGGGTCGAAAAGGCCAATCATTATAATGGTCCTTGATTCAATGCAATCCATGGTTTCTTCAGTAGAGAGATATATTCTTTCTGGAGTCTCCTTGAGCTGTTGACATAGAAACTTGCCCCGTCCTCTAAAGTGTTCCTTTTCTCCAATTCTATTATGCATCTTTCGCATGCCCCTTTCTTGAGGCACTTCATCTCCAACCCGGTTGACATTCGCCACTCCTGTCTTGATATCAAAATCCTCTAAGCATACGAACTTGTCAGCTTGATAGTATAATTCCTTCAAGTTGGCAGTTAAATTCTTATTAAATTCCCTTTAAAACTCTGTTTTTGTGTTAATTCTTGAAATAGTAACCATAGTGACAATTTGTTCGCTAAGTTAATTTATAGCAGTTGCTACAGTGCTAAACCGTTAAACCGTGCACGATTGTTCTCCTAAGTTTTATGCATTTTTTTACCTGATACCCAAAATGTTAATGGATTAGTGCTTCAGACAACTAAATCAAATAGTCTCTAAGTATAACATGAATAAGGGAAAGCAACGACGTTTTCTCCCTTTATAGCTCCAATTGCTTCCATATCTTGATGTAGTGCCTTAAATGTGTTGAAAAAATAGGTTTTCCAATGCATTACTCAATGACTAGTGTCTTAAAATATAAGGGTAGACTGCATATCCAATGTTCAGAGTGAACTAACTATGGTTCATCTTATGAAGCTCTAGTCTCCAACTCTACTTGATGCATTGGCCTAGCAACTCGCTTCCCCACTACTTGATTGCTTCCTTAGGTTTCATAGTGGTCCACATCATGCTCCCCTTGTAAATGGATCAACCATCTGTGTACCGGTTGATTTGAACCCATGAGATCCTATTTTGTCAGCCAATCATGTGGTTATAGCATCAACATTGACATTTGGTGGGACATCCACCTTCGGTCTTGCATAGGTTATACCATTGGTCTAGTATAGTTCTGTACTTATCTAATTATGTTCGAGCCCTAGCCAGTTTGGTTTATGGAAGTCTAGATGTCCATGGCTCCCTCCTACCTTACCGGTTCCATTGCATCCGTTTTTGATGGGTTGCAACATGACTTGATTTATTTGAACCTGCATTTATGCTTCTTGCTCTATGAGTCTAAGGAATGCTCCATTATTTCCAAATACTTGGCTAGGAAAGAAGCTACCTGTTTGAACCAAAAATGGCACAAACACCTAATAGATTGAGTAGAGAAATAAAAGTGAAGAAAATAAATTAATGATGTGTAAGAAATAGACACATAAGGTTTATAGTGGTTTGGCATACTCTAGCCTACGTCCACTTTAAGTTTCCTTTTTATTATACTGTATTTTCTAAGTTCATTCTTACGGATCCATACAAATTCATTTTGGATTGGTATAAATCCATGAGTGATTAGAATAAATTAGAGTAAAAGGACAGGAGCTGAAAAAGATCCTTAAAAGGATCCCTTCCCCCTATTTATATAGGTAGGAAGCCTAAATTCTCATCTGAAGATCTCTACCTCATTCTCCATGGCCAAGGTCACTTTTCCTGGAAAAATGGATGCTACCTCATACATTTGTACTGAAAGGTATCGATCCAAAGCTTGGATTGATACCGATATATAAGATGGCCAAATTGGTTATCATGAAATCTTCATATTGGCTCGTTTCGTGGTTAGCTTTGCGATTCGAAACTTGTTTAGTATCTTTATTAGCTTGTTTCTAAATTCAGAAGATGGATATATAGAAGAATGGAGTTGCCAAATTTGAGTGCTCATGGAGATAGATGGAAAATTGCATGAGATCAACGAAAGCACTTAAAATAGGCTCTTGGGATCATCACTAGCATGTAGAAGTAACGGAGGCAAGTTTGGATCAAGCTTCGCGGATCGGTACTGATCCATGGGTTAGATCGATACCGATCCAATTGTGCCTTTGAACTCTTATGTTATTTTGGTCTTTGCTTCATGATTCCATTTGCATTTGGTTTCTAGAATCTTATGGCTATCACTTTGGGCTTCCTGCCTTGATAATTTTCAATTTGACTCGTTGGATTTTTTCTGTATACTACCTGGTCAAAAGGCGGGATAGCACTTACCCTCAAAAGCACACCTTGCGAATGAAATGTGTGCTTTGCTTAAGAACAAATGTTGAAGTCGATGGAATACTAGTAGTTGAATTTCTTGATTATCAGCTGATCAAGCCACTGCGAATTATCTTGTTCCTTTGTATTCTCTTGTAAATCAAAGATCATTCCAAACCTGCTGTAACCTAAGAATCTAAACTCTGCTTAAGTGTATTCTATACATCAACATCGTTCCAATTTCACTCAGAGTTAATATACCACATATCAAAATTGTCCCATGTTCACTCGATATTTCTCAATTCTACTCTACTTACAGGGCATTTAAATCCTTTTATCGAATATGTATTTGTTCTAACGTTCGATCTCTCTAGATGGTTTGTATTTAGTTTAATGTGTTATCGCTCTAGTTGTTTAAAGTTTAAGTTAAGGGTACGATAATCAAATTATGGTCTCTCCGGACCGTTAATCAAACCCATGGTCGTTCGGACCTGATAATTAAATCAATGATCCCTCTGGACCGTTAATTAAATCCACGGTCTTTTGTGCTAAGAATCAAATCCAAGGTCTCTCTAGACCCTTGTTGAGTCCGATCCATTCACTCTCCGATGAGGGGACTCAATGATAAGCATGCCCATCCGCTCACTCTTCGGTGAGGAGTCTCTTACTTCTTATACTTCGGTCCCTGCCCTTTGGCTAGTATTTAAATCGATCGGTATCATACAAGCTTGTGCACTCGTCCGATAAGGAACTTACACCTTGCAATCTAGTCCCATCTCTCTAGATGTGATTTTAAAGCGACCAATATCGTACAATTCCATCCATTCGCTTTGCAGTGAGGGTACTTGCACCTTGCACTCGGGCCCCGTCTCTTCGGATGGGAGATAAAGCGATTAATATTAGTCTTCTTGTTCAAGTGGTTTATAAAAATCCTAATCAATTCTAAGGGATCATCAATTTGCATTGGTCTTTCCTAATTAGTTTTGTTCGTAACTCATGGAGTCTAAGTCAGGTCATTTAGCAGATATATAATCCTATTTAGTTCATCTTCAAACTTCCAACTTAGAGTGTGCCGAGAGACCAATCAGGATCTCGTACACATGTATGCGATCCGAGGTTAATATTGTATAAAAATCCTAAATAGCCATCTACGGGCTTCCTGCTCAAGGCATATCTATGGATCGTTTGGAATCTCATACATGTGCAAGCGGCCTAAGGTTATAATGAATCATTTATTAAAGTCGGAGTAAAGGAATCGAACTGACCCCAATCCATCCAATCATGGGGTTGTTATCCAATGGAAATCTATTATCATTAACTTCATTCTGCCTCTTTTTCAAATGGTGAGCTTTTGGTTCCAGCTCCTACAGTCATACATTCTTATTCTGATTCGCTAATCTGGATCCAACGTTGTCCATTTGAGGCATTAAAGCTTATCCTAGATCCATATTGATCGTCCCTCAAAGTTTTTGTGGTTCGATACTGAACCATGCATGCGGATCGGTACTGATCTGTATGGTTGGTGCGGGGTTCACTCCAGCTTGTTCCACTCTGCTTCCAGATGCCTTCGCTCTGACTTCAAGTCTTTGGTTCTGGTTTACAACGAATATGGCTATTCCTTATTGTCATATCCTTCAAAGGGATCCATTTATCATTTCTTCTTACCAAATTATCAGTTTCTTCTTTATTTCTGTCATATTTTTCCATATCATCTCTGGTTATGTACATGGATGAGGGGTTAGATCATGGGTACGCCTCTTAGCTGCCCCCTTGTTGATTTCCTCCAACAGTAGTTTTCTAGTTGATTGCCTAGTCATTTTAAATCTTTTTTAAGTCCCAATCAATGGATTCAAGTGTTACTCAGTGAAAGCACCAAAAATTCTGAATGACACAAATACCCAATAAATTGAGTAAAGAAATAAAAGTGAAGAAAATAAATTAAAAATGAGTAAGAAATAGATCACCTAAGATTTATAGTGGTTGGCCTAATCCAGCCTACGTCCACCTCAAGTTTCCTTTTTTATTATATAGTGTTTTTCAAGTAAAGTTCATACGAATCGGTATATTTCCATTTCAGATTGGCATAAATTCATGAGTGATTACAAGAAATTACAGTAAGAGGACAAGAGCTGAAAAAGATCCTTAAAAATGAGGTATGCCCTCCTATTTATAGTGGTAGGAAGCCAAAAATCTCACTTGAAGATCCCTACCTCGTTCTCCACGCCAAGACCACCTCATCGATTTGTAAGAATTGGTATGGATTCATTAAATCAGTACTGTTCCATAAGATGGCCAAACTGGTTATCCTAAACTCTTCGTGCTGGCTCACCTTAGGGTTATCTTTGCAATTCCAAATTGTTTTGCATCTTTATTAGCTTCTTTCTCATGCACAAATGATGGATATATGGAAGAATGGAGTTGTTGACTTCAAGTGCTCATGGAGATGGGTGGAAAATTGCATAGGATCAAAGAAACTGCACTTGAAATAGGCTCCTGGGATCATTACTGGCATGTAGAAGGAACGAGGGCAGGTTTGGATCAAACTTCATGGATCAGTACTGATCCATTGGATTGGTACTGATCCAACACAATGTTGGAATTTTGCCTTTGAACATTTTTGGTATTTTGGTCTTTCCCCCATGACTTCATTTGCATTTGGTTTCTTAAATCATGTGGCTATCTCTCTAGGCTTCATGTATTGATAGTTTTCAGGTTTGACTCGTCGGATTTGTCTTTATACTACCTGATTAAAAGGCAGGATAATACTACCATATCTTCCATCATCATTTGCAGTTGACCCTTCTCTAGCAGTTATAGTTTGTCATCATGGGTTGTCTTTTTGATGTAGCGCATTCCAACCTTATGCACTACTTTATTATCTCATAGATGAACTCCTCCAATGTGGTTGGTTTCTTCATTATCAATCTCTTCGCAATCTTCAATCCAAGGTGCACTCCACCATACAAGTCATCAAAGTGAACCTATCATCTATTTTTTGAATTCCAGTGGTTGTGGCATTAAACCTGCGGCATTAAACCGGGATAGGTGCTGCGTAGCAACTCATATTCCTTTTGCATCATATCTGATAATAAGTATCCGTCCTTCAGTTGTTCAATACATATTTGAAATTGAGTAATAAGCTTCTTTTTTAATACCACAAAAGAATGAATTGATCATAGGGGTCAACCACAAAACCACATAATGGCTAAGTCTGGCATGAATAGAGGAAAGAACTTGCACAAGGCTTCCTCTGTAGCTTTGCTTACTAGCATATGATGGGTGCACCGTTATCAATATGTTATGGGTCAGTTAGTCCTTTATACGGCTCTATAGTTGGTATCTTGAAGTCTATAGGGATCCCAGTAGTCCTATCTCTAGGGAGAAGGTACTGCTAAACCTGGCTCCAATTCCTCATCCCATATGTTAACGTTGCATACATTGCCTGATGATCTGAGTCATCCTGTCCTTCAGTTCAGACGACTGACAATGATAACTGAACCTTTCCATTCAAGACTTCATCCTCTAAATAATGGCTTGATCTTTAGTTACGGCATGGTTATGGCTTCTAGATAGGTCCCATTGGTTATTTTATCCTCCATTGACTACAATTTCAATGAGGGAATGAGAAGTGTTTACTATAGCTGCACCCGATTTAGCATCATCTCTGTTTGATTTAGAATCAAACAGCTTCCTAATCAAGCTTCAAGCTGAACACTTTCTCATTTCATCCCTTCAACGTCCTTCTTTTACCTCTTTGATTTTCTTGATTTGATTCCTTATCAAAGCATGACCCTTTCGCCTTCTAGATCCTCTAGATTGGAAACTACCTTGAGCTCCAGTGTTGTGACCAAAAGTTTGTGTCTTCCCTAAGTGTGCCATGAGTTGCTCCACCATTGCTTATTGTTGAGTAATAAAACATCCATTTTTCTTGGCCACAACTCAATCCATGTCACCTTTGATAATTATGTATGCTGGCAGTGGCATGCTTTCTGGATGATCATCCTGATTGGCAGTTGTTTGATTGGGTGCACTGATGTTCCCTACATTCCCGCTGGTAGCACCAACCTTATTCTTTGATATCAAAGGAATGTTGAGAATCAGCTCTAAATGAAAGCATCAAAAATGTTTGCACAAAAAATAGACAAACACCTCCAATCAATGAGTTGTAGAGCTATGAATGCGAGGTGTATAACACAGCTGTTATATTTATATTACGATTGATTTTCAAAGAGAAGATCACATATAGGATATGTAGAAAGTAAATTGTAGTAAAGTAAAAAACACAAAAATTTATTGTGATTCGACCAGAATATGCCTACATCTACTGTCTATTTTCATTATCTTTCATATAGATATTTGATATAATGCTTGAAATACAAAATACAATGATCTTTAGCTCAATAGAGGGTAAGGGTATATAGCTTAAGGAAGTCTATTCGACTAGTTCCATTCGGCTTTTCATGTTTGTCTATTCCAACCCACCTATTCTGATTTGGTTGTTCATGTTAGCCTATCCTTGTTAGACTATCCCTGCTAAGAAGTTCGTATTAGGCTATTCATGTTAAGTTCTTCCTGTTAGGTTGTTTCTACTAGGCAGTTCCTGTTAAGCCGTTCCTGTTAGCCTATTCCTAACTTTCTCTGACTTGTTTGCAATTACTGTTGTAAGCTTGGCTACCCAGAATCCCCCTTCCATTATTGTTGGAAACTTTGGTATTTATAAGAGTGGAGATGTAGGGATGTCATACCAATAATATAGGTAATTTACTTATATAACAAGCTCGGTTTGGCTCTTCCCATATATAAGAGATACACTCAAGAATTTTCATATATTCAAGATTGCATATCCATATATTCTCAATTCGATTCGGTAGTCATTGGCTCGGTGGTGCTTAGCTTGATGGACATTCTATGGGTCAACCAGGATTGGGTTCAATAGTAGGTTATCAAATAAGAATCCATGTTCGGTACATGGTGTCCGACGATGCTTTGTTCGGCGTCGGTAGGTGGTTGGTGGGCAATGCTTTTGTTCAGTAGTTCTCCAAGTACCAAACACACATCCTTGTCCGTAGCTTCATTACCGGACAAGAAATCTTTTCCGGTGACCCACTATCGAACATGGAATCATGTTCGGTAATTGGACCATTGGACACTTTGCTTACTTCAAGAGCTTCTTGCCTTTTCATTTTGGTGTACTCGAAAAAAATGATGATGCTCCATGGGTAATAAATATTCAGGCACTAAACAGTTGGATTCCCTACCAGACCACTTGTTATGTTCCATAAAAATAATGTGTTTGTCAGGAATCAAATTCCTAACCTCTCAATTGGAAGCTTGATATTGAACCACTTGAGCCATACATGTTGTTGTACCATTAGTCCTCCTTTTTAAATTAAAATTGAATGAAATTTGAACCAATAGTTTCGTATCATTGAGTAGAGTATTCCAATGCCTTTAAATATTCCATTTCTTTGAAGTTGTATAGTAGCTCTGCAAGGTGGAGCCCGCGTCAGTTCGGTAATGGACAAATATTAAGATGATCATATTGTTGGAAAATCTTGGGCTTTCCCGCTTCGTGAAGTTAAGATAGGCACTTTAAGATTGAAGTAGTAATAGGAGCACAAGAGTTTATAATTCTTCGATATGGAGATTCTTCCACTATACCAAAGAATAGTTGGATTACAAGAATATGATTACAAAAGCAACTCACACACTCGGTGGCTCACTCAAGCTTGAGGATAGAGACTTCCCAAGCCATCTCTCCTTTTCTCTCAAAGAGGATCTCTTTTATAATTCTTGGATATGTATTTTTTTGATTGACTGATTACGAATGAAGGCTCCTACCCCTATTTTATACTACTCAACTTCCACAATGAATGGTGGAGATTACTTGTATCCAAGGGTGGAGATTGATTCTCTAGAATGCTCCGTACTCTCTACAAATCTTTGTACTCTTTCATTCCCATCTACATCCTTCCATACTCTTCCGTAAGGTTCCGGAAGTTTCCATACATCTCCAGAATATTCCAGAGGATTCCCTACTCTTCCACAAGCTTCTAAAGAGTTCTTCAGAACCTTCTAGAAAATTCTATACTTCACTAGAAAGATCTAGAATTTTCTAGTAACTCTTCAATTAAGGAGGGATCCCAACAGATCTTCCCCTCCCGACTTAATTGGGGGGTAGTAGCAAACCGACACCTTGGCAGCAATCTTCAAACTTCTTTGTTGCTATTACCTTGGTCATCATGTCAGACCAGTTCTCATTTGTGTGAACTTTATCAAAATGTATTTTCTTTTCCTCGAGGACTTCTCGGATCCAATGATATCTTGTATCAATGTGTTTTGTGCGGGAATGAAATGTTGAATTCTTTCCAAAGCAAATTTCACTTTGATTGTCACACTTCAAGACATGCTTTTCTTGATCTATTCCCAACTCATGCAATAAGTTCTTTATCCACAACATCTCCTTGCAAGCTTCAGTAGCTGCGATATACTCTATCTCTGTAGTGGATAATGCAACACACTTTTGCAACTTTGATTGCCATGAAATAGCTCCCCCTACAAAAGTAGTTAAGTATCTCGAGGTTGATTTCCTTGAATCAATGTCACTGGCCAAGTCTGCATATGTGTATCCTTCTAATACAGATTTTCCTTTTCTAAAGCATAAACATCTTTTGGAAGTTCCATGTAGATATCGGAGGATCCATTTGACTGCAACCCAATGTTCATTCCCTGGGTTAGCCAAGAAGCGACTGACAACACCAACTGCATAGTCAATATCTGGTCTTGTGCATATCAATGCATACATGAGACTACCTACTACAGATGAGTATGGTATCTTCTTCATTTCCTCTATGTCTTTTTCACTTGTCGGACTCTGCTTTGAACTTAGCTTGAAGTGTCCGACAAGTGGAGTGTTAACTGGCTTTGATTTGTGCATGTTGAACCTTTCCAACACTTTCTCAATGTACCTTTCTCGGGAGAGCTATAACAGTCTTTTTGATCTATCACGAGTTATTATCATTCCAAGGATTTGTTTAGCCGGTCCCATATCTTTCATGGCGAACCCTTTGCTTAGATCTTTCTTTAAAGCAGCTTTCTTTACGCGATCTTGACCAATAATTAAAATATCATCGACGTAGAGCAGAAGTATGAGAAAGTCACCACTTACATACTTCTTTGTGAAGACACAATGATCGCTTTCCGTCTTTTAGAAATCATGTTCTCACATGAATGTGTCGAACTTCTTGTACCATTGCCTCGGTGCTTGCTTAAGCCCGTATAGACTCTTCGTGAGGCGGCACACTAAATTTTCTTTTCTTGGAACTTTAAATCCCTCAGGCTGCTCCATGTAGATCTCTTTCTCTAGGTCACCATAAAGAAATGCCGTCTTGACATCGAGCTGTTCAATCTCCAAATCTTGCATGGCTGCTAGGCCAAGGACAACTCGGATGGATGATATCTTTATCACGGGTGAAAATATCTCTTCAAAGTCGATACCTTTTTCTTGTCCAAATCCTTTGACGACTAACCGAGATTTGTAGCGAGGCTTTGAATAGTTCTCTTCGGTCTTGATTCTATACATCCACTTATTCTTCAAAGCACTTCTCCCTTTTGGCAGCACCACTAGTTCATATGTGATATTCTCATGCAAGAATTGCATTTCTTCTTGCATGGCTATTCTCCATTCTTATTTATGACAATCACTCGTTGCTTCTTTAGAGCTTTGAGGCTCCCCTTCATCAGTGAGCATAACGTACTCCTCTGCATTGTATTGGGTGGATGGTCTTCTGTCCCTTGAGGATCGTCTCGGCTCTGGTGCGGTTGGAGTGCTAGATTGAGGTTCTTCCTGAGCTGGTTCATCATGAATTTCATGATCTTCAGCATCACTACTTTCTTGTGTGTTATTATCTTCATGTTGAACTAGAGTAGGTTCGGTGTTCTTACTGCTTCTCAATCTTGACCTCTCTAAATTCTTAATATCTTCAATTGTTTGATCTTCGAAAAATACAACGTCTCTACTGCGAACAATCTTCTTATTAGTTGGATCCCAGAGCCGTTACCCAAATTCATCCTTAGGTGAACGATGGTAGATACACTCCTTTGTCTTTGCATCAAGCTTAGCACTCTCATATTTAGGGATGTGAACAAATGCCATGCACCCAAACACCTTGAGATGATTGTATGAAGCCCTCTTTCCCATCCAAATTTCCTCTAGGATGGCCCCATCCAAAGGAACTGATGGTGTGAGGTTGACAATGTCAACCATGATCATTATAGCTTCTCCCCAAAATGATTTGGGTAACTTAGCATGAGAGAGCACACAACGAACTCTTTCTTCAATGGTACGGTTTTTTCTCTCAGCTAGCCTATTCAATTGTGGTGTCTTAGGTGGAGTCTTCTCTTGCCTATTGTTATATTTCTTGCAATAGGCTTCAAAAGGACCTCTATACTCACCTCCGTTATCTGATCGTACACGCTTGATCTTCCGTCCAGTCTTACGCACCACTAGAGCATGGAATTCTTTGAAGGCATCAAGCACTTGATCCTTTGATTTTAACAGGTGCAACCACATTTTTCTTGAATGATCATCAATGAAGGTGACAAAATGTAAAACAGCACCAATGGATCTCTCAGACATCAAGCACATGTCAGTGTGCACGAGGTCTAGAATGTTCATTCTCCTTGTAAGTTGAGAAGATCTTAGGAAAGCAACTCTGTGTTGTTTTCCAGTTAAACAATGAGTATAAGGATCGAGTGTTTTACCTTTCACGTCGGGGAGGAGTTATTTTCGAGCGAATATGTGAAGACCCTTCTCACTGATGTGCCCAAGTCATTTATGCCATGTGTCCATATCATCAGTGGTGATGTTTACCTCTCCTTTGCAGAGCTTAACTTGCATTATGTACAATGATCCTAGCTTCTTTCCTAGAGCCATTATTAAACTTCCTTTGGTGAGATTCCACTTTCCTTCACCAAAGTAATTCATTAGATCATCATCATCTAGCTTTCCAACGGAGATAAGATTGAGGCGCTTGGCCAGGACATGCCTCACATCTTTCAGAACAAGCTTGCACCCGGTGCTTGTTGTCAGAATGATGTCTCCTATCCCAACGATCTTGCTTCTATCTTGATTTCCCATTTGCACCATACCAAAGTAATCGCTTTGGTAGGATGAGAAGAAGATTTTATATGGAGTAACATGGAAGGAAGCACTAGAATCAACAATCCAAGAACTCTCATCATAAGCAATGTTTAGAATGTCACCTTCACCAACGAGATATAGTAGATCTTTTAATACTATGGTAATAGTACTCTTCTCTTCTTGCTTCTTTATTGGGCTTATTTGGTTTGGCTTAACATTACCGACCTTTTGGTCTTTCTTGAAGGATGGACATTCCATTTTCTTATGACTCATCCTTCCACGGTAATAACATGCAATCTTCAAAAGTAACTTGGGTTTACCTTGAGATTGATGTGGATCTCGGCTCTTACTATGTCCATGAGTTTCATTCCTACCCTGATTCTCAACAACATTTGCTTCGGGATAGATAGACTTACCTCATTCCATTCTCCTTGCTTCTTCATCAAGAAGACGGTCACTGACGGTATCCATGGTTAGCTTTCCTTCCAGAGCTGAGTTACTAAGTGTAACTACGAGTGTGTCCCAACTTTCCGGTAAGGAACTAATGAGTAGAAGGGCTTGTAACTCATCATCAATCTTCATATCAATTTTTGTTAGTTGATTTATGAGCCTCTTGAAATTATTCAAGTGCTCAATCATATTATGACCATCCTTATACTCCAACTTAACCAACCGTCGAACTAAACTAGCCCTGTTACGAGTCGTTTTCTTTTGAATCATGGAATCAAGTTTTGTCCATAATTCATAAGAATTTGTATAAGTAGAAATATGCTCGAAGAGAATTTTGTCAATGTACTTACAGATCATAGCAACAGCCTTCCAGTTCAATAGTTCCCACTGAGCATCACTCTTTCTGTCTACCTTGTCTTTGCAGATGATGGGCTCATGCAAATCCTTGCAATACAAGTGGTCCTCCATTATCGGCTTCCAATAGGAGTAGTTGTTGGATGTGAGCTTGAAAATGTCTCCATTATGAGAGACATTAACCTCCATCTTGAACTTGCATGAGCTTGATTACGGCTACGGATGAATCTCGCTCTGATACCACTGTTGGAAAATCTCGGGCTTTCCCGCTTCGTGAAGTTAAGATAGGCACTTTAAGGTTGAAAGTAGTAATGGAAGCACAAGAAGTTATAATTCTCCAATATGGAGATTCTTTCGTTATACCAAAGACTAGTAGGATTGCAATAATATTATTACAAAAGCAACTCACACTCGATGGCTCACTCAAGCTTGAGGATAGAGACTTCCCAAGCTATTTCTCTTTATCTCGCAAAGAGGCTCTCTTTTATAATTCTTGGATATTTTTTTAGATCGATTGATAAAGAATGAAGGCTCCTATCCCTATCTATAGTACTCAACCTCCACAATGAATGGTGGAGATTATTTGCATCCAATGGTAGAGATTGATTCTTTAGAATTCTCACACTCTCTAGGAGTCTCTATACTCTTTTATTCCATTCTACAGTCTTCCATACTCTTCCGTAAGGCTCTACACATCTCCAGAATATTCCAGAGAGTTCCACAACCTTCTAAAGAGTTTTTCAGAACGTTCTACAAAATTCTATACTTCTCTATAGAATTTTCTAGAAACTCTCCAACTAAGGAGGGATCCCAACACATATCCTTCGATCCATAGCTTGAACTGGGATGTGGTTTTGACCTATATGTATGTGCTGACCTTAGGAACATTTTGCAAATGCTTTGAGTATATTTTTAACTATACCAAATTTGTTCCTAACACTTCGTTATGCCCTTTTGGTTACATGATGGTGCATTTATTATGTATCTTCCCACGTTTCTATGCTTCTTGACGTCTTTTTATATTTACTATGCTATGGACAAAAATGCCCACAACAACTGATGAAGCGCTTACCTCGATAGGTCACGGCCGACCTACCCTAGGTCGCGAGGTCGATGATGAAGCCGCCCAGGTCACGAGCGACCTACCAAAAGTCGAAACCGCTCCAGAAACCGCGATGCGTCGTTCTTCCTCCATCTCAAGTCGCTCCACTACTCCAGATCGCGAACGACGACCTACTCTTCATTGCGAGCTCCAGAGCCCTAGGTCGTGGTCCACCATAGCTCGTTCGGCAAGCTTCTACATTTCAATTCCGACCTAACCTAGGTCACGAACGAGCAAGGAGAAGGAGGACGCGAACTTTCT
The DNA here is from genome assembly GCA_030765085.1 of Allium cepa. Taxonomy (NCBI): domain Eukaryota; kingdom Viridiplantae; phylum Streptophyta; class Magnoliopsida; order Asparagales; family Amaryllidaceae; genus Allium; species Allium cepa. Next base: position 644,110,535 of record CM060939.1, on the reverse strand, counting down.
TAAGTCGCGAGAGACATAGCTTAGATCGCATGATTTAGGTCGTTACCTTTATGTCGCTGCCATTTTATAAAGTCGCGAACGAGACAAGGTTATGTCGCTGAGTTCCATCGGTCGTTGAAATTCTTTAAGTCGCGAGTTTCCAGAATTCCTTAGGTCGCGTACAATTTCCCTTATGTAGCGAAGGGGTTTAAGTCGCTGTCGATTTCTTATACCGTTTCTGTTAAGTCGCATTATTTTGATTCATTTATTTCTTAAGTCGTGTCTTGTTAAGTTGTGATAAGTTTGTAAGTCGTCGTAATATTTGTATTTCATTTTTCTTAAGTCGCTGTGTTTGTTGTACCGTTTTGTTAAGTCGTATGTGTTGTAAACTCCTATAAATAGGGGTAAAGTGTCATTGTAAAAGGCTGTTGAATTTTGAATAAAATTTGGTTTGTCCTTGGTGCGTCCATTTAAATTGGTAGTTGAGTGTTATCTCCTATCTCCACTTTCGGATATTCGAGTGCGCTCGAATCAACGATTGTTGAAGCCAATTCACGAAAGCAAGTGCGCTTGATCAACGTTCGAAGAATTGAAGATCTTTTCTCACGGTATCGTGCGCGATCAACGTGACGAAGTTTGCTAAAGTCCGGTATCTTCGTGATCAACGGATTTGGGCCTTACGGTATTCTTAAATTCATCGATTTATCAACGACGATTCACCGGTTATTTCCGCTAATCGTATGAGATCCTGGACGGATTCGATTTACATCGTCGAATTCGCTTCTCACGCTGCGTCATTTTGGTATCAGAGCTAGATTGCAAGAAGTTTGTATCATTTGGAGTTCAGATTTGCAATTGTTGAGAAGTTTGGTGTTCATCGTGTTCATCGTGAAGTTACAACAAGTTTGGAGTTTTCAATCCATATCATTTTGGATCAAAGTCCGGAAAGTGTTTGAAGTTGAGTCGTGCATCACTTTGAAGTGTTCAAGGCCGAGAGACAAGTGTTGGAGAAAGCCGTGACTTGTTTTTTTCAAGTTTGAGTTGAAGTTTTTGAAGACTGTTTGATTTGTTGAAATTCAATCATGCCGCCGAGACGAGCTCAACGTCATCGCAATATTAAAATGCTTTGTATGGAAGAGAAGAGGCCGATGAAATAGAGCAACGAATCAACGAGAGTTTCACTGAGAAGTTGAATGAAGGAATTGGTCGATTAGAGAGAATGATGCTTGAAATGAATCAAAGTAGAAGAAGGGTTTCACCTGAATCGAGTCATGGGGGAAGTAGAGTTTCACCACATTCAGATCGGGAGAGAAGAGAAGGTCATGGTCGTAGAAATGTTGATGATCGTGATAGGAATGTTGATGAACGAAATCGGAGGAATGTAGATCGAAGGGATGTTGGTGGTAGAAATGGTGGTGGTAGAGATGTTGGTGGTCATGATCGACATCGATATGCATCAGATTTGGATGAGGAGCTTGATGGTGACAGGGAGAGTATTCATTTTCGAGATCGAAACCAAGTACGACGTCAGTATCGAGAGGAAGAAGTTGATCGTACATGGGAATCAGGGATGAAGATGGAAATTTCGGAGTTCAAGGGTGGAATGGTATCAGAAGAATTTCTTGATTGGTTGTCTAATGTTGAAGAGATCTTTGATTTCAAGGAGGTTCCCGAGAATCGAAGAGTGAAGTTGGTCGCTACTCGTTTGAGAGGGAGAGCCATGGCATGGTGGCAGCAAACCAAGCTTACACGGGAGAGGATGGGAAAATCAAAGATTGAGTCTTGGGAGAAAATAAAGAAATTGATGAAAGCTACATTTTTACCTTACAATTATCAATCACTCATATATCAGAGATTGCAGAACTTGAGGCAAGGGACAAAGACTATTAATGATTATGCTGACGAGTTTTATCAATTGATTGCTCGAAATTACATTATGGAGATAGAGGAACAGTTGACTGCTAGGTTTGTTGGAGGTTTGTGAATGCAGATCCAGGATATGGTTAATATGTTTGACCCAAGATCTATGGCAGAAGCGCACCAGAAAGCGTTGGCTTGGGAGAAGCAGGGAAGACGAGGAGGTGGTGTGTTTACAAATTCCAACAATCAAGTGAAGGGTGCCGGTGGGAGTTCCAATGTTTCTAAAGTTGTCAGTAAACCAGTTGTGAATGAGGCTGCGAAGGCAAAGGTCAACAACAGTTTCAAATGTTATAATTGCCAGGAAGTGGGTCATAAAAGTAACGAATATCCAAAACCAAAGAAGAGAACGATGATTACTGAAGTTGAAGGTGAGTATGTTGGTGAAGGCGATTCTAGTCCAGTGGAGGAAGATAAACAGGATATCGCGTCAGGAGATGAAGGATGTAATCTAATGATGAGGAGGTCTTGTTTAACACCCAAGCGAGAGGATGAGGCTAGTTGGTTGAGGAGTAATATCTTTCAGTCGACATGCACTATACTGGGAAAAGTTTGTAAGTTTGTAATTGACGCAGGGAGTTGTGACAATATCATTTCTACCGAAGCTGTGAGAAAGTTGAAGTTGAAAACGGAGAAACATCCTAATCCTTACAAGTTAGCGTGGCTAAGAAAATGAGGAGAGGTGAAGGTGGACAGGCGATTTCAAGTTCCATTTTCTATTGGGAAGAAATATAAAGACGAGATCTGGTGTGATGTAGTTGAGATGGTTGTTTGTCATTTGCTTTTGGGAAGACCGTGGCAGTATGATCGAGCAGTGCAGCATGACGGTCGAACCAATAGCTACAGTTTTATGTTTGAAGGCTTTAAGATTATTTTAGTTCCAAAGAAGAGACAGCAGGGAGAGAGCAAGTCAGAAGAGATTGAGGAGCTTAAAACTTTGTTGACTTTGAAGGAATTTGTTGAAGAAGTAGAAGAGAGTCCAGAGGTGTTTTTGTTGATTGGACATGAGGCTAGTGAATCTGTTGAAGTTCCAGAGGAGGTAAAGCCAGTAGTGGAAGAATTCAGATATGTGTTTCCAGAAGAATTGCCAAAGGAGTTACCACCGTTGAGGGATATTCAACATCAGATTGATCTTGTGCCAGGATCAGTATTACCTCACAGGCCACATTACAGGATGAGTCCTAAGGAACGTGAAGAACTCAAAAGGCAGGTGGAGGAATTGTTAGAACAAGGGCGTGTTCAGGAGAGTTTGAGTCCATGTGTCGTACCAGCCTTATTGGTACCGAAGAAGGATGGGACGTGGAGGATGTGTACGGACAGTCGGGCTCTAAATAAGATCACTGTGAGATATAGATTTCCTATGCCGAGGTTTGACGATTTGATTGACTAGTTGAGTGGGGCTGTTGTGTTTTCCAAGATTTACTTGAAGAGTGGATACCATCAAATTCGTATTAGACCGGGTGATGAGTGGAAGACTGCTTTTAAAACCAGGGAGGGTTTATACGAATGGTTGGTTATGCCGTTTGGCTTGTCAAACGCTCCTAGTACTTTTATGAGAGTGATGAACCAGATTTTCCGACCATTTGTTGGGAAGTTCGTGGTTGTTTACTTTGATGATATTTTAATCTATAGTGGGAGTATGGAAGAGCACATCTAGCATCTGCGAGAAGTACTATTGATTCTACGACAAGAGCAGTTCTATGCAGCAGCAAAGAAGTGCGTGTTTATGACGGACAGTGATTTGTTTTTGGCATACGTACTGTCAAAGAAGGGTATTCAAGTGGATGAAAGCAAAGTGGAAGCTGTCAGAAGTTGGCCACAACCGAAGACAATTACTGAAGTAATGAGTTTTCATGGGTTGGTATCTTTTTACCGAAGGTTCATTCCACACTTTAGCAGTGTGATGGCACCTGTAACTGATTGCATGAAAGGAAAGAAGTTTGCATGGTCAGAGGAAGCAGGGGTTGCTTTTGAAAAGATCAAATCACTATTGACGACAGCACCAATTCTGGTACTGCCGAATTTTCAGTTGTTGTTTGAGCTGCATACTGATGCTTCGAAGGTTGGAATTGGTGGAGTTTTGAGTCAGAATGGAAGACCAGTTGCTTATTTCAGTGAAAAATTATCTAGAGCCAAGATGAGATATAGTACATATGATGTAGAGTTTTACGCAATTGTTCAAGCTGTGAAGCACTGGCGACATTACTTGTTTCAGAAGGAGTTTGTTCTTTACACTGATCATGAGGCGTTGAAACATCTACAAGGGCAGGACAAGATTTCGGCGAGACATGCTTCGTGGATAGCATATCTACAACAATTTACTTTCGTTGTGAAACACAAATCAGGGGTGACAAATCGTGTAGCGGATGCTTTGAGCAGGTGGAATCACTTGTTGACAACGTTGAAGGTTGAAGTGACATGATTCGAATTATTGCCAGAGTTGTTTGAGGAGGATCCTTACTTTGCAAAGTTTGTTGAGAAAGTTAAGGATGGGAGTACTGATGAATTTGTTTTGGTTGATAGATTCTTGTTCAAGGGGAATCGATTATGCATACCAGACTGTAGCTTGAGAATGAAGATTGTTAAAGAGTTGCATGAAGAAGGACATGTTGGACATGATCGCACCTTACAGTTAATTTCACAATCTTATTTTTGGTCGTCAATGAGGAAATAGGTAGAGAGATTTGTGGAGAGGTGTCATATCTGTCAGGTTTCGAAGGGAACAGCGACGAATGCGGGATTATACATGCCATTACCCGTGCCTACTAAACCATGGGTTGATATTAGCATGGATTTTGTGTTGGGTTTGCCGAGAACTCAGAGGGGAAATGATTCTATATATGTTGTAGTGGACAGGTTTTCGAAGATGGCGCATTTCATATCCTATAAGAAGACAGCTGATGCCATCCGAGTGGCTCAATTATTCTTTAAAGAGGTGTATTGATTGCATGGTTTACCAGAATCTATTGTTTCTGATCGAGATACTAGATTTTTAAGCCATTTTTGGTTGAGTTTGTGGAAGATGGTCGGAACGAAGCTGAATTTTAGTAGCGCTTACCATCTGCAAACTGATGGGCAAACAGAAGTGGTTAATCGATCGTTGGGAAATTTAATAAGATGTCTTGTGAAAGACAATTTGAAGAGTTGGGATTTGAAGTTGTGTCAAGCTGAGTTCGCACACAGTCACGCGGTTAACCGGAGTACAGGTTTCTGTCCATTTCAGGTTGTATATTCAAACTTACCAAAGGGGCCGTTAGATTTAACGATAGTACCACAACCAAAGGGGACAGTTAAGCAAGCTGCTGATTTTGTTGATGGGTTGACAGAATGCCATAGAATCGTTCAGGAGCGATTGGAGAAGACGGATGAGAAGTATAAAAAAATGGCGGATAAGAAACGAAAAAGTGTTGTCTTCAAACAAGGAGATTTTGTATATGCCGTTTTGACGAAAGATTGTTTTCCGGTTGGAACTTACAACAAGTTGAAAGCTCGGAAGATTGATCCAATAGAAATCTTAAAGAAGATAAATGATAATGCGTACCGGTTAAGGTTGCCGGAAGAGGTTCATACTTCTGATATTTTCAATGTTAAACATTTGATTCCGTATTATGGAGAGAAACTTGTCGAAGAAGACGAGGGTGTGAATTCGAGGACGAATTCCTTCCAACAAGGGGAGGATGATGAAGCGCTTACCTCGATAGGTCGCGGCCGACCTACCCTAGGTTGCGAGGTCGATGATGAAGCCGCCCAGGTCGCGAGCGACCTACCAAAAGTCGAAACCGCTCCAGAAACCGCGATGCGTCGTTCTTCCTCCATCTCAAGTCGCTCCACTACTCCATATCGCAAATGACGACCTACTCTTCACTGCGAGCTCCAGAGCCCTAGGTCGCGGTCCACCATAGCTCGTTCGGCAAGCTTCTACATTTCAATTCCGACTTAACCTAGGTCGCGAACGAGCAAGGAGAAGGAGGACGCGAACTTTCTTAAGTCGTGAGCGACATAGCTTAGATCGCATGATTTAGGTCGTTACCTTTATGTCGCTGCCATTTTATAAAGTCGCGAACGAGACAAGGTTATGTCGCTGAGTTCCATAGGTCGTTGAAATTCTTTAAGTCGCGAGTTTCCAGAATTCCTTAGGTCGCGTACAATTTCCCTTATGTAGCGAAGGGGTTTAAGTCGCTGTCGATTTCTTATACCGTTTCTGTTAAGTCGCATTATTTTGATTCATTTATTTCTTAAGTCGTGTCTTGTTAAGTTGTGATAAGTTTGTAAGTCGTCGTAATATTTGTATTTCATTTTTCTTAAGTCGCTGTGTTTGTTGTACCGTTTTGTTAAGTCGTATGTGTTGTAAACTCCTATAAATAGGGGTAAAGTGTCATTGTAAAAGGCTGTTGAATTTTGAATAAAATTTGGTTTGTCCTTGGTGCCTCCATTTAAATTGGTAGTCGAGTGTTATCTCCTATCTCCACTTTCGGATATTCGAGTGCGCTCGAATCAACGATTGTTGAAGCCAATTCACGAAAGCAAGTGCGCTTGATCAACGTTCGAAGAATTGAAGATCTTTTCTCACGGTATCGTGCGCGATCAACGTGACGAAGATTGCTAAAGTCCGGTATTTTCGTGATCAACGGATTTGGGCCTTACGGTATTATTAAATTTATCGATTTATCAACGACGATTCACCGGTTATTTCCGCTAATCGTATGAGATGCTGGACGGATTCGATTTACATCGTCGAATTCGCTTCTCACGCTGTGTCAACAACTATGAAATATATAATTCCACCTTGCTGAATCATTTACATGTTTGTAGAATAATTTATACGTCTATAATTACTGATTTTTTTTTAATTTTAAATTGTGTTGTCATACATGATTAAAAAACCAATAGTGTTCAAACATCAACATTTGTTGAATATTTAACAGCATTTGTGTACAGATGTTTAGTATTTTACTATTTTAAAATTGTTTACCTCCTTTAGGCCAATTTCCTTTTTCAGCAATAGCTTGCTGGCTATTTTTTTTGAATAAACTCAGTTGATAATTTAAATCATTTGTGTTTCATCTGTGGTAAACTTTATTTTGATAACAACTAAGTGTGATGCTTAATTTTAAACAGAACACTCATTTTGGTATTTTGAAGGATCGAAACCTAAACCTCTAAGACACAATTTGAACATCTTACTACTTTAGCCAGTGGCATGTGATAAACTTTTTTGTATTTTAAAAGTATGAATTGTCTATGAGTAGTACATAATTTCCACAATTATTTAAAATCATCCACCTCAACCCGAGCTTTGCCAGACTGTCATGCCATTGATGCTGCTGCACTATACCTAGGAGTAAAATGTTTGTAGCATTTTGATGGGAGAGGTAGCCCTTTTGCACTATGTACTCCGTCAGTTAGGTGAGTCTGCCTGTATGGATTTGCCTCTACTCCTAAATTTATATCAGTTGAATTTATACTTCTCGCATGATTTTAATTCAATGGTATGATTAACCGTCTTACCAAAAATTGTTGTTGAAAAAAGTACATAATGCTTTGTACACTTTGTTTTCCACATCAAATGTATGTTCTTTGTAATATCCAGTAATTGTTCTGTGACTAATTGTGACTTTGCACAGAACCCATTATTCATTCCTTCATTACATATGTGGAGATGGGGGGCAGATTGCCATATCAAACTCCAATTTGTGGTATCACTTTGTATATCACTGTACTTACATGCTTGACCCCGTTTTCATACAAGGATACAAATATTTGTATGAAGGTTAAATCTAAACATATCTAGTACGGTTTTTGTCCATTTCTCAGTGCTCTACATGTCTGTCTTACGTAATTATCAGTCATTATTCAAATGTTTTTCTACCTACTTTGCTGTCGGAATGGTTTCATTAAGCATAAGAGGGCAAGGACATGGAGGTCATGTGCGCCACTGCCATCTATCGGTAATAACATAATTTTCCAGTTACCTAAGGCTGATATGAAAATTAGTTGCCTTTGACGAGTTGCGGTATTCATTTGCGTTTCTGTAGCATATGTTTTATAGATAATAATTAATTACTTTTGTTAGAGTTGGTCAATGATTGGTGAATGAAGTTTATGAGACAGTCGATTCTTTGTAAATTTTTAAATCGCTGTTATATAAATGAACAGCTTTTAGCACTGTATGCATGATTTTCACAAATTATTATCTAATCATGCTATACCAATAACATTTTGTCGAAATGTCTATACCATAGTTTCCAAATAGCCATGACGCATGGTGCGTGACTAGTTTTGGAATGACGGAAAATTTTAAATTGTATACGTTTCATAAACAAAATTCATCTCATAATCCACTGTGCGAGCTATATTTCATAGTCAATTGTATGTTGTAATGTGAATTTTTAAAATTTTCAACTGGACAATAATATATGTTTTATTCAGGACATTTTTTTTTCCAAGCTAACAGCTGTTAACATTCACATATGCAGTTATGGAGGCATGCATGAACGGAATGCAGGTTGTTGTTGGTAGGGAAAAAACTGCATAAATATGCATGAGCTATGTTATTCAGCTGCAGTTAATGCCATTTTAATGATAATCAACTGATTCATGGTAACATTTGCACGCCTTCTATGTCCCGAATACATTGATGCAGGAGGAAAAATATTCTATAAGGTACACAGTCAGTCAAGAGGAGGTAAAATTTATGAAATACATGTTCATTCATGTATAAATTTTCAGTCACCTTCTATTTTACGTGCTAATTTTTAGATTGTATCGTTAGTATAGACATCAATATTTGCAACATTAGAAGTTTAGGAGGATGACTGTTGGTATGTTACTTCTAATATTTGTTCCTCATGCCTTTGCGGTAGCGGCATAACAAGTTTACATGAACTAATTGTACAACCAACTTTGATGGATAATAACTTTAGTTTTGATTTGTTTTATGTAACCTAAATCTCAGGGATGCCTATTTCTAACTGAGAATTGGTCCAAATAAAGAATAGCAAAATCAGTTTTATTTGATAATGCTACAATTTTCATTACAACCAATGTCAATATATAGTATCAATTTATATACATGAAAATGGACCGAATATATAAGCCCATAATACAGTTTGTAATCCTTGAGAAGCTGCTCTGATGTATCTAAACCATTGATATGAATCAATGGCTGTGATGTGCTGTGACTTATGCCCTGGATAACCAACTGTGCTTTTGCTAATAGTGTAATTCTGATTTGGTTTGCTTCGTTATACGCTGCCTCAAACAAAACTAGGGTTTTATCTCTTCCTCAACTTTCATGTCGGTCGAGAAAATTTTGAGCTCATCTCTAAATCGATTAAAATTTCTCGCCGATAAAGCCTTTGTTAAGAAGTCCGCTCTTTGATGAAAGGATGGGACATGATTGATGGCGAGTTTGCCGCTTCCTGTTCTTTCACGAACGAAGTGGAGATCTATCTCCATGTGCTTCGTGCGAGCATGTTGGACCGGATTCATGGATAATGATATGGCGCTGAGGTTGTCGCACCAAATAGTGGGTTTCTGAGTTGATTCGAACCTTAATTCCCCAATTAGGGTTCCGATCCAAATGATTTCGACGACAGTGCTTACGATGCATCTATATTCAGCTTCTGTGCTACTTCTGGAGATGGTGGACTGCTTCTTTGTACACCAAGAGATTGGATTTTGCCCCAGATAGATGCAGAATGCAGAAATGGATTTCTGTCATCGACATCGTTAGCCTAATCGGAATCAGTGTGAACACGTATATTTATGTCTTTACATGTCTTTAAGTGTAAACCATATGCTAATGTCCCTTTGAGATATCTGAGAATACGCTTCACGGCACACCAATGCTCACTTAATGGATTTTGCATGTATTGACACACTTTATTTACACTAAAACATTTGTCGAGTCGAGTGATTGTGGCATACTGAAGTGCCCCAACGATACTTCGATACTGTTTGACATTTTCGATGGGTTCACCTTTGTTTTTTGATAATTGCTTGTGATTTGTCATCGGGGTTGGTAATGGCTTGGTTTATCCATGTTGGCCCTGACCAGAATGTCACTAATGTATTGTTTTTGTGATAAGATGATCTTACTGTCAGATTTCCTTTGGATGTTTGTTCCCGGAAAAAAAATTAATTCACCCATGTCTTTAATTGCAAAGTGCTTGTCAAGTAATTTTATGACTTGATTGATATCCTGTTGATCATCTCTTGTGATGAGTATATCATCCACATACACCAGTATATATATGCTCACGTGCTTTCTTTTCCTTAAGTAGAGCGAGTTATCTGACTTTGTGGCATTGAAACCTAATTGTATAAGTGTATTCTTCAATTTCTCATGCCATGCTCTGGATGCTTGTTTTAGTCCATATATGGTCTTATGTAGCTTGCATACAAGACCTTTACCAGCATTTGAATTATATCATTCTGGTTGTTGCATATAAACCTCCTCACATAGCTCACCATTCAAAAAAGCATTATGTACATCTAGTTGCTTTATTCTCCAATTTTTGTGAAGTGCTAGTGTCAACATGATTCTTATAGTTGTGGGTTTGATTACTGGGGAAAAAGTCTATGTGTAGTCAAAACCATATTGCTGAGAATATCCTTTTGCAACTAAGCTGGCTTTATTTTTTATTATGTTGTCATCTACATCTCTTTTGATTTTGTAAGTCCACATACACCCTACAATATTTTTGTCTCTTGAAGGTTTGACAAGAGTCCATGTTCTATTTCTAATCAAAGCATTGAATTCTTCATCTATAGCATTTTTCCATTTTTCATGCTTGATGGCCTGATCATATGAAGCTGGCTCCACTCCATTCTTTTGTGCTATGTATATTTTAGGCTTAAAAATCCCACTTTTAGACCTTGTGATCATGAGATGTTTTATTTCTGTATGCTGGTCATGAGTATCCTCCAATTCATTATCATTGCCTGCTATTGTATTATCTCTCTGACTATTGCTGGATACACTACCACTCTGATCATTGTTCTGACTGTTGTTTAGCACACTGGTACACTGTTCATCATTTGATTCAATTGGTAGAAAGCTAGTGACTTCATTGTCATGGTCTGAGCTGTATCCTGATGTAGTACTTGGTATGGTTGCAGCTTTATCATTGAGTCTTTGCATTTGCTGACTATCTCTTTTAGCATGTTGAGACAGTTCTGGAATGCGTATAACATGTGTATTCTCATTATTGATTTTCCTGTCTTGTTTCTCCTTATCTGCAAATGGAAATACATGTTCATTAAAAACTACATGTCTTGAAACATAGATCTTGCCTCTACCGTCCATGCACTTATACCCTTTTTGATTATATGCATATCCCAAAAAAGTGCATGGACTTGATCTGAGGCATAGCTTGTGCTTGTTGTATGGTCTAGTGTAAGGAAAACACAAACACCCAAAGGTTTTTAAATGATCATATTTTGGTCTAACTCCATAAAGTTTCTCATATGGACAAACATTGTTTAACACTTTTGTTGGCATCCTATTAATAAGATATACTGCAGTGGCAAAAGGCTTCACTTCAGTATTTCAGTGGTAGTGATGCTTGAGACAAGAGTGTTAAACCAGTTTCCACAATACGCATGTGTTTTCTTTCCACTAAACCATTTTTTTCTGATGTGCGGAGGCAAGTAATTCTATGAAGTATTCCTTTTTGGGTAAAGAAATCTTTTAGTGTTTTAAATTCTCCCCCACCATCAGTTTGAAATTTTTTAGCACATTTGTTAATTTGCTTTTCAATGTGAGTGATGAAGTGTATAACAACATTACTAGCATCAAACTTTTCCTTGAGAAAATATAACCAAGTGTGTCTGGTGTGTGCAGATAAAAGTGATAGATAATACCTGTATCCCTGCATTGAATTGAGTGGTGCTGGACCCCACAGATCTGCAGCAATTAACTCAAGAGGATTTTCATATATGGTTTCAGGAATAGAAAAAGGTAATTTATGCATTTTACCCATTTGACAGTGATCACATAAGTGTAAATCAGACATGTTTGGAACAGAAACATCATCTTGCACTAAGATCTGTTTGACAATATTATAACTGGGGTGGCCAAGTCTACAATGCCACTTATAAAATGTTTTTACATCACTATCATGCCTTGCACTAACATTATTAGACCATATTCTCTCATTAGCAGCATCATTATTTGCCATATTGCTGAATTTGTACAGACCATTGTCCAGCTTACCCTGTAACAGTATGTTTTTATTTAATGAGTCTCTAACTAGACAGAATTTTGGGTGGAACTCAAAATACACCTTATTTTCACTGACAAGTTGTGAAACACTAATAAGATTTTTCTTGATACTTGGCACTCTTAATAAATTATTTAAGTAGAGTAGCCTTGTACCTTTTATACAGCCAGTACCAACATGTGTTATGTTTGTAGCTTCACCATTCCCCATGAGAACAGATTGATTACCTGTGTATTCCTTGCTGCCTAAGTTTAAGTTTTGCAGATTGTTTTTGATGCAATTTGTAGCACCAGAATCTGGAAACCATTCATCCATACTGTAACCATTTGTTTTTGCTGTATCATTAGTGACATCGTCTCCATTATTCCTTAGTTGAGTTTGAATCATATTTGCATTAACTTGCTTATTGGCATGAGATGACTGACCATTATTAGTGTCTTCCTTGTATCTGAAATAACACTTGTTTGCCATATACCCAAATTTTTCACAAATCGACATTCAACTCTGTTGTTATAATTGTTTCTCCCCCTACCTCTACCTCTTTGAGTGTAGCCTCCTCTCTGACTGTGACTGTCTTGCTTGGGTTGATTAGATATACCTTTTTGATTCTTGTTCTTTTATGTAGTTGCATAATTGACATTAAAATCTTATTGCATGGACTTTCTCTGATCAATCCATCCTTCATGAGCAAGGAGGGCTGTGTGAATGTAGTCTAGATCTGGCAGAGTTGGTTGTGTTGTTATGTATGTAATTAAAGATTCATAATCTTGATCTAATCTATTGGTTATCACTAGAATTTTCTCACTGGTGGAGACATGATGGCCAACACCCTTTAATTTGTCACATAAGTTCTTGATTTTTGCAAGATAGTCTCTCATAGGCATATCATTTTTTCTTGCATTTTGCAGTTCCCTTCTGTAATGCATAACTCTTGCTGCTGATTGTGAACTAAAAACGCGTTGAATTGCTGACCATATTTCGTAGGAACTATTACATCCTACAATTTGTGATAATAAGCTTTGGCTGATTGAAGATAACAGCCGTGATGATAGTAAATTGTCTTGCTTTTGGTACAGTTTGTATTCAGGGTTACTGACAGTTTTTCCTTCCTTGTCAGTGATCATAGCTGGTGGGATGATCTTGGTGCCTATGACATAGTCATGTAAGTCATATCCTTTTAATGCAATCTCAACCTGATATTTCCATAAAATATAGTTATCTTCGTCTAATGGAGTAGTAATGACTTGACTCTTTGGTTTGATCAGGACCAGATCTGAATTCTGGTGATCTCTTAATGGATTTCCAAAAGTCCCTGATGTTACATCTTCCTCTTCAAGTGCCATGGTGATTCAAGAATCTTGAAATGCCGGTTTCTTGGAGACAAGAAGTAATGGTCAGGAAAGAAAGGAAAATGGCAAGGCTAATCTTGAATTTAGCAGCCAAGAAACAGATCAGGAATGAAAAAGAAGAAGGATTTGATATGATAGGTGTATATTACTGTTTCAGCATGAAACAGTAATGTGCATGAATAGTAGTAAAGAATTATGCAGCCAAAGAAGATAAAATGAAGATGGATATCTGATTTCTTCTTTAGGATGGCACAGAAAAGATATGGAACTGATAGAATGGATCTCTTCACGATTAAGAGAAAGGTATGCCTCCCCGATGATGATACTTTTCTGAGGGGAGTCAAATAACCCAACGGTTTTGATATTCTTGATTTGGTTTTGTGGTGAATTTTCCTTTTGGCTATACTGCTCTGATACCAAAATAAAGAATAGCAAACTCAGTTTTATTTGATAATGCTACAATTTTCATTACAGCCAATGTCAATACATAGTATCAATTTATATACATGAAAATGGGCCGAATATATAAGCGCATAATACAGTTTGTAATCCTTGAGAAGCTGCTCTGATGTATTTGAACCATTGATATGACTCAACGGCTGTGATGTGCTGTGACTTATGCCCTAGATAACCAACTGTGCTTTTGCTAATAGTGTAATCCTCGCTTGGTTTGCTTCATTATAGGTTCATGTTAACACCTTTAACCATTTACAAAGTTATTAAATTTAATCCACTGTATGTTTACACGTTCATGCTATGGTTTTCTGTCGTATACCATGTTTAAAACAATCCAAGAGGCCATCAACAAAATTGTACATACAGATTCCTACATGTGATTGGTAATTCATATTATTAATTTCATTGTCACAGTGGATTCCTCAATTTTCGCTGCATTAAACACATAAGCACTTTTATATCTCGCTATTTGCTACCTATTTCGGTGTTATGAATGTAGGACTACGTTCATTATAATTTTTCTCCTCCGTTTTGTTTGAAAATGCAACAATTTTTCAGTACATGAATCTCCATTCCTCATTCCTAACCAGACCCCGCTCATGGGCTAGGCCCAACAGACATCGGCCTAGGGCAACCCCCCAACATGAGCAACCCCCTACGCAAATCAAATTAAAGAAAACCTAGAAAAAAAACGCGTCCTTCTTCTCAATCTACCCGATGCCAGCCGATGCCACACAACCAGGCAGCACCACTCCACCGCCAGAGACAACAACCGCCGGTGCTTCTCTTTCTAATGCTCCGGTGCTACCAGTTCACAATCGCGAGCAAGTTGAAGCCCGTAGGCTTATTTTAGACTCTTCTCTCATGTCTCACCTCTGGCTATGGCTCACTGGCCGGTATGTTTTAATTTGTAATTTTACTTTGGTATTTTCAAAATTCAAGTTTGATATTTATATGATTTTTCTTTTTGTCTGATTCATATGTAAGGTTGTTTGGTAACGTATGTTATGGTTCCTATTGAATACTAGAATCAATATGAAGGATCAAAAATTGAGAGATTTTTGTCAATATGAATAGCAATCGGCAGAATTGGTTTTAACACTGATAAAAAAATTGGGAGTATTTGCTAAATTATGATGTAAGAAATTGCTCAATATGTAAATACCATTTTATAGTTTGTATTGATTTTAAGTTTTTTATATTATTAATTTGGGGATATTTAGGAAAAGTGATGAAGAACGAAGATGATAAAAATCGAGTTATATTTCGAAAATAAGACTCCGGTCTTATAATAGAAGAGTTAAAGAGAAAAATGAATGAACCAGAACATTCACTTGTTGGCTAAATTTTTTAATTTGTTTCGAGCGAAGATATGAAAATCTCAATATTAAACTTCAAATATGATTAAAGAAAGCAGTCATGAAAATGTTGATATGTTTGAACTTGTTGGGTTTTTGTTATGTTTGAACTTGAAGAAAATATTACTTATTGATTTTGCATTACAATTTTGCATAAATGGCAACAAAAGTATTTTTCGCCTAAGGCAACCCAATCGTCGAAACCAGCCCTGTTCCTAACCATGGTGGAAGTAGTGAAATTCGCCAGCTATTGTGGTCTGAACTATCATGATTTCATAGGAGTCATGTCCAAACTCCTGCCGGAGGTATTTTTTATAAAATTACCGCCTACCATGGTAATTTTTGTTATGTTAAAATTTATAACTTAACGTCAAACAAACAGGGGTGGCAGTGTTATTACTTCACTTTTTTTCAATGATAATCAGTTGTCTAATATTATTCGTAATGTGTATTTGTAGTGCACCTCTTCAAATATTCTATTTTTTTTCTTACATGGTGCATTGTAAACTGACTAATTATTTATTTTTTGTAATATTAACGTGACTGATTATATATTTTTTGTAATATGCACGCTAATGATATGCACTGCACTAGTAATTGTGAGACAAATCTCGGTCATGCATTGCTTCAAATTCCATTGTCGTGCCGTAGATTTAATGATTAAGTCAGCATAGATTTAGAGTCTGTACCCTGAACGAATTAAAACTCTGACTTAATATTGTTCGTAGGTCAACTGGATCAGTATGTTGTGCCCTACCCATAAAAGTGACTTAAAAGCTTTAATCTTCACAAATATAGAAGCAGTAGCCATTGCATGTTATGATGCTAACTGATACAGAGATACGTCTGTACATAACACATGTTACATGTAAACAGTCATATTGGATGAGTGCTCGGCTTAAATTAAGTACCACTCTTGCTATCAAAAAAACCTTCAATAGTCATATTGGATGAAAGCCAAGGACTATTTCCGTGCAATATATAATTCTCGCTCTACCGTGATGAAGCGGTCATAATATTAAAGTCTTTCATTAAGTCTGATCTCAGGCAGTGTATGTTGCCTGAGTTCTGCAAATTATTAAAGCCTAACTTGCATACTGCTTAAGTTCTGCAAATCATCAATGCGCATACTGCTTACGTTCTGCAAATCATCAATGCCTGGGTTGTTGTTTGACTTCGATAGTGCAAAGACTGGATTCTGCAAATTATTAATACCTAACTTGTGTACTGCCCAAGATCTACACATATGGCAAGAATGATCATTTGAACTTGTACGATTTAAGCTCTGGGGGGCAATTCGCTGCTTTTGTTTGAAAGTCTGAAGCTCAGTGCCTGTATGTTTTCACTCATTTATAGGATGTATTGAATACTATATATTATTCGGTCCTAAAGACTAGTTTTGTTCCTTATACAATTGTTGAAAATACTCTTTTACCATATAGTTGCTTTTTTCAATGTATATAATAAAGTAGGGTTAGAATTCAAAGTAACTTGAGGAGGAGAGAGATGAGAATTCTCAGTCTTTTATAGAGCTCTAAACAACACTTGAGCACAGAAATCTAAACAGTAAGTTAATTATGACCCTTGGTTACTAAGAGACAAATCAAATAGACTTCTCGTTCAGCTAGAATTGCTCCTTCAACTTCTCATTTGATGATGCCTTAAAATTAGACTGTTTTTGGATTACATTCAACAGCCCCTCTTAATTCAAACACATGCATCATGTCACGACTCCGGTTGAACTTCTCTCGAGTAAATGAATTTGTCAGCACATCTGCAACTTGTGGGTTTGTGTTCACATACTACAATTCGATCACCCTTTGCTCAATCAGATCTCGTACGAAGTGGAGTCGAGTGTCTATGTGCTTTGTCTTGTTGTCATGCACCGGGTTGTTGGCAGTTGCAATTGTTGATTGATTACCACAATAGAAAATTATTGCATCTTTCTGCTCAAAATTTAACTCCTCTAACATGCGCCTTAACCATACTCCTTGGCATGCAGCTACTGTTACTATGTTATACTCGGCTTCCACAGTTGATAGTGCAATTGTTGACTGTTTCTTCGAGCTCCAACTGATTATATTGTTGTCATTGAAAAACACCCGTGCTCTTTCAATTATCAATGATGCCTGCCCAGTAGCTATCACTGTAACCTTTCAAACAAGGTTCATCAACTGCACTGTACCATAGACTATAACATGTTGTTCCTGCAATGTGTCGAAGAATTCTCTTTGCTGCTCCCATATGATGTTTAGTTGAGTTTCGCATATACCTTGCAACAATTCCAGCTGCATGTGTAAGGTCTGGTTTTTTATGCGTCAAATACATCAGACCGCCCACCAAACTTCTAAACCAAGTTGCATTTAGTGCTCCGGATCCATTAATTGCTATCAACTTCTCATTTGTATTCATCGGGGTTCGCACGGGATTGCAACTCATTAACCTGAACTTTCCTATCAAATATTTTGCATAATTTGCGTTGGGATACAAAAAAAATTTCCCTTCTCTTGTTCAACCTCTAGACCTAGAAAGTAATGCATCTCTCCTAAATCTGTCATCTCGAACATATTCATCATTTGCTCCTTGAACTCCTTTACCATTGCATTATCCATGCCAAAATAAATCATATCATCAATATAAAGACATACTGCTATTTGTTGAATGACTGATTCAAGTTTATGTGCTGTTAAAAAATAAAAGTATCTGCTTTGTCCTAGTCCATAGGCTTTAGTAATAATACGTATTGTTGAAATAGTTTATTTTGGCATGTTTTTTGTTTTATTACCTAGTCTTAGGTTGCTTAGATAATCCTTCTTTTGTGTTTATGTACATGCCTATATAAGAGGCACTTTCTTCAATAAAAAAGTAGTTTTGCTTCCTGTCATATTAGATTCCTATTTTTATTTTACATCAACACTATTCAGTCTCCTTTTTCTTTGCGTTTGACATAGAGATTAGACTAATTATTGCTTCTCTCAAATTCCAATTTTCAAAAATGTGCATCAATCTTGCTATACCATGCACGAGGGGCGTGCTTCAAACCATATAGTTCCTTGAACAGAGAGTACACCCAATGTTTTTTTTCCTTTCACTTCAAAATCTTCCGGCTGCTTAACATAAATTTCTTCCTTTAGTTCACTATCGAGGAATGCTGATTTCACATCAAATTGATATATAGACTGTCTCAACTGGGTTGCAATTGCCATTAGCAATCGAACTATCTCACATCTAGTCACCAAAAAAAAGTCTCCTTGTAATCTATGCCTTGCTTCTGTGCATATCCTTTCGCTACTAACCTTGCTTTGCATTTCAATACACTACCATCTGCCCTAAATTTAGTCTTGTGAACCCATTTAACTCAAATTGCAGTGCGATCTTTCGGTATTTCCACCAACTTTCAAGTTTGATTCTATTCGATTAAACCCATCTCTTCTTTTATTGCTTGCACCCATTCCTTCTTTTCCGCTGCTTCTTCAAAAGACACTGGGTCTTCTACATACAAAACCTGAGTTGCTTTATATAGTACTCGTAAGGATGGTAACTTCCTTACTCGTGTATTAGAATCGACCATCTGATTTGTTGTGTCATTTGTACTTGGGCTAGCCTGTTGTTCACTACTACCTTCTTCCTCTTCCTCTTCCTCTTCCTCTTCCTCTTCCACTTCTACTTCTACTATTGATGTGTTGTCTCCCTCTATGGACCAATTCCAACTAGCATTCTCATCAAACATGATGTTTCTACCAACTGTAACCTTCACTGTCACTGGATTATACAACCTATAGCCTTTTAGATTGTATGCATTACCCAATGTACACACACTTCTTTGATCTAGAATCCAACTTCTTGGGGTTTTGTGTACTTATGAGGGTGTATGCAATGCACCCAAGCACACGTAAATGCCCCACATCAGGATTTCTTTCAATGCCTTAAACGGCGTCTTGTTCATCACCGTTTTAGTTGGTGATATGTTTAGAATGTACGCCGATGTTGCCACCGCCTCAGTCCAAAACTGATTTATCGTACCTTTAGATTTCAACATGCTTCTTGCTAGTTCCACCACGGTGCGGTTTTTACGTTCACCCACACCATTTTGCTTAGATGTGTATGGGGTAGTTAATTTCGGTAGCACTCCTTCTTTCTAACAAAATTGCTTGAATTCTTTTGATTAAAACTCAACACTACGGTCTGGCCTTAGAGCTTTTGGCTTAGCCCCTATTTGTGTTTCTGTCATGGCTTTTAACTTTTTAAATAGTCCAAACGCTTCACTTTGTAACTGAGGAAATACACCCAGGTCATCCTTCTGTAATCATTAATGAACAACATAAAATACTTGCTTCCTCCTATTGACTCAACCTCCATTGGTCCGCACAAATCAGTATGCACCAACTCGAGTACTTTAGTTGCAAGCATCGACCTATCTTTGGAAATGGCAGCTTCAATTGCTCGGCAAACTCACATCCTTCACATATCTCGATATTATCAATGTCGGGTAACCCGATCACCATTTTCTTTTGATTAAGCAATCTCAAACCATTCATGTTCATATAACCATAGCTTAAACCATAAGTTGCTGGAACTAATCTCCTTGATTGCAAGTGCCTTGTTTTTCACCTTCTCTATCTCCAAGGGGAACAAATTGTTTTGTGTCTTCTTGATTGTTGCCATTGCCTGATCGGTGGCTACTTCTATAATTCTGCAATTGTCACCTTCAAACTTGATGGTATACCCGCTTGACCAATGCCAAGTAGGTTCTGGGATAATTGAGGGATGTGGTACACATCATGTAGTATCCATGTGTTGTGACTATTGGACTGCAAGGCTACTCTCCTTTTTCCTTCAACAAGCATCTATTTTTCATCGCCAAATTTCACTGCTTTCTTGTATGACTCGTCTAATTCATCAAAAAAATGCTTAAAACCTGTCATATGATTTGAACACCCAAACACCCACTATCTAAAAACTAGGTTTGACTCACATCTAATTCTTCATCGGTTTTGGCCATAAACAATTGTATTTGATTGTTCTTCTCTTCAACAAAAATTTCCTATCCTTCTTTTCTTTTCTTCTTGTAACTGTCTGCTTGTACACGGCCCGTAATAACACCCTAAATCTTGACATTCTTCTCTTTGTTTCTTGTAGCAATCAGCTTGCATATGCCATTTCTTGTGACATTAGTACCATTCAACATCTTTCTTTGATTGATTAGAGTACTGTCAGTTGTCAATTGGGTTGCCTTAACCTCTTCTGCCATGACAACCTTGACCACTTCCATTTCCTTGGCCTCTATGTTACCTTGCTATTTTCTACTTGAGGACTCGCCCTTGGTATAAAAAGCTTTGGTGTCATCATTTATTTCTGCTCGATTAAGACGAACTTCATGGACCTGTAGTGATCCATCAACTCATCAAACGTGCAGGTAGAAAGGCCTTTGGATTCTTCAATTGCTGCCACCACATGATCAAACTTGGTTGTCAGAAACTACGGAACACCTTCATCGCAACTATTTTCTCAGAAAGATCTTCCCCATAACTTTGGATTTGGTTGACTATTGTCGTAACTCGTGTGAGAAATGATTGAACTGACTTGCCTTGGTTCATGTTCACTGTCTCAAACATCTATCTCAAGCCCTGTAACTTGATAGCTGCCACCTTGAAACTTCCCAGAAATGTTGTTTTCATAATAGTCCAGGCCTCCTTTGCTAGTGTTGTTGCTGCAAACTTACAAAACACCGATTTATGAACAGCTTGCTGAATGAAGAAGAGTGCATTTGCATTTCGCTTGGCTGTTTCAGTTGGTGTCAGATCAGGATTCGGTGCTCCCGTTTCTACCAGTTGCCACAAGCCATGAGATTTCAGCGTTTTTTGCATCTTGATGATCCAAAACTCATAATTCTCACCCTTAAACAGAGGTATCATCTGATTGGACATGAAGATGGTGGCATTGCTGCTTGCGTCGACCATGGCTCTGATACCAATTTCTTATAATTCAAAGTAATTTGAAGAAGAGAGACGAGAATTCTCAGGCTTCTTTTTAAACTATTTTGTTTATTTCATTCTTAGTGCTTCTTATAGCAAAAAAAAAATCTGAGCACATTTATAGAGTTCTAAACAACACTTGAGCACAAAAATCTAAACCGCAAGTTAATTATGACCCTTAGTTACAAAGAGACATATCAAATAGACTCCTTATTCAGCTAAAATTGCTCCTTCAACTTCTCATTTGATTATTCCTTAAAATTAGACTGTTTTTGGATTGCGTTCAACAAGTAGTTAAAACATTTTTCTAGATAGTTTCTTTGTTCAACGTATGTAACACAATATTTGAAACCTTGCAATATTATCACAAATACGTATTACATTTATATACAATAACTTTTTTTATTGTAGTACTTGCAAATGAATGGGTCATAATTTCATATATTTTTACTAGCCTCTATCAATATCTTTTTTAGGTAAACTCAAGATTGTCATTTATCAGCAGATGCTACAGGATTCCATCATGAAACAACATTTAGCTACTTTTTCTATCCATTTTTTCATACTTTAATAAATCAATGATGTAAATTTGTTTTTCGAAATGCAGGATGCAAGCCAACATAATGTTGGCATAGTTGGATGAGTTATGTATCTCAGGAATTTGCTTAGTAATAGACTACATTCTTCCGTCGATGATATTTTGATATGTATTATACAAGGACAACTTGCTTAAATAAACTATTGCATTTTATATATGTTGTTCTGTACTGTTAAAGATGATTTGGTGGAAAAAATAGGGTATGAGCAAGCTGTCTTGCTGCAAAGGATGTGAGGGTTCATGTTATATCTTATACAAAGCGAAGTGCATATTTTTTGTTGCTAAGTAGATGTCAACCCAAACTATATTACAATCAGTGAATCGTGAGCAAAGCACGGAACTTATTTTGGTTTATTCCTACAATTGAGAACTTTGACATGATAGCATAATAGTAACAAAAGGACTAAGAAAAAAAATTATTGTTAAACAATTAAAGGAATGAAATGAACAAGATACAAGGTCTCATGTGTATTATTCTTTATTAATGCGGTTGCGGATCTAAAGCCCAAAATCCCATTTTCCTTTAACTTGTATAACGACTGTATAAATTCAGTCCAAACTATGATTCCGAGATATAATCAATACAAAATTTTCTGTAATCTCTCTGTTTCTTAAAATATAAGAATTCATTAAATCATAATATGGTATCAGAGCCATTCAAGGCTTAAAAGCATCAAATTAAATTTGATGATCGAAGAAAATAAAAGAGAAACTGATTATCATCATCTGATAATCAGAACCCATCAGAGTTTAATCCCACCATTTGGGTTTTTATCAAGAACTCATCAAAGTTCTGTGACGTGCCTGAAACACAAGATTCCGACTTCAACTTAAACTCTGAAATCAGAGATTCAAAGAAGGAAATTCAAAGCAGAAATCAAGAACTGAATCAAAAAATTTCAAGAAAAGCAAGTGCCATGCTAAAAGCTTATCAGAGCAAGCTCATCATCTAAGCTTGGCTGCATCAAATCTGATTCTTGATTGTTGAAGAAACTCTTACATCTGCTCATTCCCTGACCTCTCAAATCAGTTGGTTTCTTGTCAAATTTCATCATGACGGGTGATAACAACAACTCTGCAACATCTGAAAGCTCAGCCAATACACAGCAGCTTAACACTACAACTGAGAATCTAATCAAAACAGTGATCCGCCCTCAAACTCAATTGATAACTGTTCATGTTGAGGATGACAATTATTTGCTATGGAAGCTACAAACTGAAACTGCACTTTAAGATTATGGCATTGATGGGATTAGCAATGAGGAATACACAAGATATCATAGACAAGATAGGCTTATAAATTCATGGTTGTTATCATCTATTAGTACTAACTTGTTATCACAGGTTCTTGGCTGCAAAACATCTAATGAGATATGGGGTACTGCTGAGAGAATATTCAACACACTGTCAGTTGCAAAGGTAATGCACTATAAAAGAATGTTGTAAAATATCAAGAAAGACAACTTACCTATGAACGGTTATCTGTCAAAGATCAAAGTAACATGTGATATGTTAGAAGCAGCAGGCCACAAAGTGTCAAACATAGAACTAGTTTTAACCATTCTAAATGGTCTTGGTGAAGAGTATGAATCTGTTGTTGCAGTGATCACATTAAATAAAACCATGCCATCTCTAGCATACATACACTCAACACTTCTTTCTCATGAAGGGAGAATTGATCACAAAAAGCCACTAGATTCAGATATGTCAATTAATTATACAGCCAACTACAAGGGAAAAGGTCAAGGCAATAGCAAAACAGATCAAACATATCAAAGAGATGGTTACAGCAACAGAGTAAGAGGTAGAGGTAGATGGAACAACAGTAACAGGCCAAAGTGTCAAATATGTGAGAAGATTGGCCACACTACCGTCAAGTCCTACTTCAGATTCAATGCGAATTATATAGCAAGTCAAAATCAAAACAGTCAAAGAAGAGCTAATCCAAATGTTAACAAGGAACAAGTTGATTCAAACAATCAGTCAGATGCATCAAGAAACTGCCAACAAAACTCAGTTATAAAGATAGATGATGTAATAGGTGAAAGCTGGTATCCTGACTCAGGGGCCACCGAGTACGTTATAAACAATCTAGACAATCTGAACTTGAAACAAAAGGAGTATAGAGGTAAAGAGTCCATACATATATGCAGTGGTAAGAGTATTGAAATCACGCATACTGGACTCACTTTCATAAAAGTCAAAGACTGTTGTATCTCGACAATCTGTTGAGAGTACCACAAATAAAGAAAAACCTCATAAGTGTATCAAAATTTGCAAGTGATAACCATGTTTACTTTGAGTTTTACCCTAATTATTGCTTAGTCAAAGATATAATCACAAAAGATATTCTCTTGCAGGGTAATATTGACTAAGGATTATACAAGTTTAACCTTGCTAACTCAAGGAAATCCAGAAGTTATGAAAAATCCTGTAATCTGTCTACTGTTACTGATAAGAAAAATAGTGTGTTTGACTCTTGGCATAGCAAGTTAGAGCATCCTAATGTCAATGTTGTAAAGTAGGTTTTAATGAATAATAAAATTTCTTTGGAAAATGTTACTCTGCCATATGTATGCACTTATTGTCAGATGGGAAAAAGTCATAAGTTATCATTCACCGATTCACAAACAAAGTAAGAAAAACCACTTGAATTGGTTGCTGTTGATCTTTGGGGTCTAGCACCAACCAATTCAGATTATGGTTTTAGCTACTACATATAATTTGTTGATGCACACACTAGACACACATGGATATATTTTCTCATAACCAAATCAGAAACTTATAAAGCAGTGGTGCACTTTATGACACAAGCTGAGAGACAGACTGATCACAAGCTAAAAATCTTGCAAACTGATGGTGGTACAGAATTCAAACCACTTAATGATCTATTTCAAAAGAGAGGAATCGTTCATAGAGTAACATGTCCATATACTTCAGAACAAAATGGTCTAGTTGAAAGGAAATACATACATATTATAGAGTGTAGCCTTACTTTATTAGCTCAAGGGTCACTACTTATGAAGTTTTGGCCAAATGCTTTTAGCACTACAGTCTACCTAATAAACAGACTACCAACAAAAGTCTTAAAAAATAAGTGTCCTTTAGAAACCTTTTTCAACACAAAACCAGATTATCATAGATTAAGAATTTTTGAATGTCTGTGTTTCCCTTATCTAAGACCTTACAATGCACACAATTAAATTTTAGATCAACTACCTGTACCTTTTTAGGCTATGCAAGCAACCAAAAGGTTACAAATGCTTGGACAGTAATGGTAAAGTGTTTATAAGTAGACATGTTGTCTTTAACGAAAGTGTTTTTTTATTCTCTAGCACAGGTTTAATGAAAACACATAAAATATACAATCCAAAGGTTTCAATACCAGATATACCTTTATATCAAAATGAAGATAGTAAGCAATGGATTGAAGAAGGATCAAATCGCTATGATCCACAACACATTGTGTTCAATGAACCAAGTCATGAACAAACAGAGCAATATGAACAACCCAATCACACTCCTACAAATAGTTGGTCATACAGAACAAACTAAGAAGGAGAATATGAGCATCAGGATATGCACTAAGATAATGTGCAACAAGACAATATAAGTGAACAAGCACGTATATCTCAGCCAGTTGAGAGAAGACATCCTATGATTACCAGGTCAAAAAGTGGAATTTTCAAACCAAATATATACAACGTAGCAATCACATCAAAGGAACCAAGCAACATCAATGAAGAAGTGAGCAACAAAAACTGGAAAAAGGCAATGGATGAGGAGTATGATGCACTTATGAAAAACAAAACACGGAATTTAGTTCATCTACCAGAAAAAAATGTTGTGGGATGCAAGTAGACTTTCAGACTAAAGAAAAACCCAGATGGAACCATTTCTAGATACAAGGCAAAGCTAGTGGCCAAGGAATATACACAACAACAAGGATTTGACTTTGATCGGACATTTTCACCAGTTGTTAAACCAACTACAATCAGAGTTGCGCATACTATAGCATTGAACAAAAAATGGAATACTAGACAACTAAATGTAAATAATGCTTTCTTGAATGGGAATTTAAAAGAAGAAGTCTACATGGAGCAGCCCCAAGGACACAGAAAGAATAGAGAATTAGTTTGAAAATTAACTAAAGCCATTTATGGTCTCAAACAGGCTCTTAGAGTCTAATTTAACAAGTTGAAATCCACACTAACAAGTTTAGGATTTCAACCTGCTAAATCAAACAATTCATTTTTTATAAGGATCAATAATAACTGAATTTTATATATACTAATATGTTGATGATCTAATTATTATAGGACGTGATGAGATGGAGATCAGCAACATTATTCAGTTCTTAGATCAACAGTTTTCAATAAAAGATCTTGAAGCACTAAGATATTTTCTGGGCATAGAGGTTATAAGAGTATTTGAATAAGAAATGTACTTATGTCAAAGAAAATACATCATGGAAATCTTAACCAAAGAAAAAATAGAAGGAGAAAATCCATTACCAAAACCAATGGTGACAAACCATCAACTATCAAAATACAGGGGAAAACCCATGTTTAACACTAAACAATACAAAAGTATTGTTGGTGCTTTACAATATGCAACTATTACAAGGCCAGAAATATCATATAGTGTTGACAAAGTGTGTCAATTTATGCAGGATCCAAAAGATGAACACTGAAAAGCAGTAAAGAGGATTCTCAGATTTCTAAAAGGAACAATGAATTATGGTATAAAGTTTAAAGCATGCAAACGTTTAATCATAATTAGCTATGCAGATGCAGATTGGGCCATAGATCCTGATGATAGAAGGTCAACTATAGGTTACTGCATATATATTGGAAATAGTCAAGTCTCATGGTACTCTAGAAAATAATAAACTGTGTCTAAATCAAGCACAGAAGCAGAGTATAGAAGCATATCATGTGCAATAGTAGAGGTTATATGGATAGAATCATTGTTAAGTGAACTGAAAGTGAATACAAACATAATACCATTGTTATGGAATGATAATCTAAGTGCAATTTCATTGTCTGCCAATCCAGTTCTAAAATCCAGGACAAAACATATGGAAATAGACTTGTATTTTGTTCGAGAGCAAGTAACGAAGGAGAAACTACAAGTAAATCTCGTACCTTCAACTTACCAAACCGCAGATATTTTCTCAAAATCATTTATCTTAAAAGAACTTTGCCAGACTAAGGACCGAGCTCATAATAGGTGAAAAAGAAAGGAAATTTGGACCAAATCGAGCATAGATCTGCCACAAAAATGACAAATCTACACTGATAAGGTCGTCTGCATGCCCAAGCTTCCACGGGTTCATTTTCTCAAAGGCAAACACAAGTTTGCCTTCATACGGCCTCTGCATGTCCAAATCAGATCCAATGCCACTCTATAATAGCAAATCCAGTGCAAATCTGCCTAAATCTCAACAGATATGTACTCAATGTATCAATACCCATGAATCGAGCACATACATAGTAGATCTGACTCTATATGAAGGGAATCTGAGTGTTTACTCATAAAGTCAGACGCTTTTCACAATGTTCTTCATTCCCGTTCGATTATTAATGATTGTGAAGAAATAGTGAAATATAATTGACAACCAATCATCTTTCTCTCATAGCGTATCCATTTTTGAGGAAAGAGAAGAAGATCAAAGAGATTGAAGTAGAGCCGCCATAGGAGGCAAACCCTAAATATATTTGAGAGGAAGAGTTAAAGGAATGAAATGAACGAGATACAAAGTCTCATGTGTATTATTCTGTATTAATGTGGTTGCGGGTCTAAAGCCCAAAGGATTATTTTCCTTTAACCTGTATAATGACTCTATAAATGCAGTTCAAACTATGTATTCTAAGATATAATCATTCAATACAAAATTATTTGTTTCTTTAAATCTCTCTATTTAGTCAAATACAACAATTCATCAAATCATAATATAAACCCATGAAATGTAATAATTTTCTCGTTTGAGTGGAAGATTTAATTTGGCAATTTCTAAATTAAGCCCGTTGATCTTTTTTTAACAACCGCAAATTAAAATTTTGAATATTTTTTTACTAACTTACATTACTCATACATTTCATTTTCATCGCCACTCTTTTATATATTAAGTAGAACATTAAACATACTTGTTTATCAAATCAAACATGCTTATTTACTAGAAATTTTAGGTGTTTATATTTTATGAGCTACTTTTACTTATTATTATAAAGATTTAAACATTTGTTTTTGTATGTGCTAGAAAAATGAATTAATAGTTATGAGCTATGAAATTTTACCAATTGTGGTTTTCATAAAAATGTGTTATTCATGCTTTTTCTTCCACATATATAGTATTTATCTACTTTTTATTTTTACATAATCAATATATGATAATATAAACATGTTGCATTCTACTAATAAAAGTAATAACTGATGTTGTACTATGATTAAACATCGACTGCTATTACATATTGAGCTTACCTAATAACTAATTATAAAGGCATAATCACCTAGTCAGTTTCTTATTTTGATAGCATTCCTTAAGTAGAATGACGACAAGCAATCCAGGCCTTCGCTCATGACAGATGGATCGACTACAAACGTAATGTATAGCCAATTATTCATCCCATTGTGACTACTAGAAATTAGAAATGAAAAATATATATAATACATTGTTTAATTATTTTATTTTATATAACAGGAGGGTTTAATTGCATTTATAGATTACTAGGAAGAATAATAACAGACATACAAGGTCCAGTCTTACCTGAATGTGATATCATCGTTAAAATCAAATTTTAAACTTAGTATTTGATCAAAAGAAGAAGAGAGATATATTTTTTTTACCATTATAAGCATGGATCCTTGGGGTTTATAACGGCAAGTAATGTAGTCCACTTTGTTCAACTTATCATACATCGTACCAGTTGCTTTCCTCAGAAATCAAGAATTCTATCAATAAATTCCTATAGCTTGAAATATTGTATATTTTCAAGCCTAATGTATTTTTCTCAAATTTGAAATATGCACAAACACACACATGAAACACTCTGAAAATTTTAAATAGTGAAATAAAATACTAAAAAGGGTAAAATCATAATTTTACATAAAAGATCAAAGAGTAAAAAAATTACAAACTTTGAAATTAGGTCTTGGGACCTACTCCATTATGTTCGGAATGTCATTCACATATATAACTTGCTAAATTTGATAAAAAGTAAAAACAAGTGGAAACTAGATTCAATGGCATTTCTATAATTATTAATTCAGGACTTAACATAATAACCCTAGGTTTCAACTGTAAATAAGACCCTAATACTCACTTCTTTTCGTTCTAAACTTCAGCTGCCTCTCTAAATCTATTTATGCTTTTCTTTCCCTTCTTTTTCCAAAATTTTTTAACCTAAACTCTAGTTTCTTAAATCTCTCCCTGAATTTTAAAATAAAAAAGAGAGAGAAGTAAAGAATCAAAGTATTGAAGATTCAAATTGAAGGAAGGAGAAATAATTAGGCGAGGAAGAGGAGCAACGAATTCAAATCAAATTAGAAAGAAAATTCTACAAATGACTCTTCGAGGTGAGTGAACTGATTGCGATGTCGTGATGATTTATAAGTAGTTGATTTCCTTTGTATCCTACTTGAATAAAATTATGATTTTTGAATATGGAATAATAATTTCAGTCTAGAGTTTATCTAATTAATGATTTCAACTATGAATCTAAATGGGTAAAAATGGTGGAAATACCAAACGGTGGTAATTCAATAAAACAAATATTTTACAGGAAAAATAAATTATTATTATTTTGCGTGGGCAAGCTGGTTTTGTAGTGGTATTACCGCTGTAGAAGTCGATATAGGTGTGAAGCAAAGACGTCTTAGCAATTAACGAATAAAAAATAAATGCAGCACATGATTAGGCAACATACCTAAACCACTTATACAACAAGAATTTAGTCCTCCTGCTCGAAGGAGGATCCATACTCATCCTCGGACGAGTCAGTATCGATAACATTAACATACTCATTAAAAAGCAAAGAAATTTTAGGGTCATATACCACCGACGCACTGTCAAAAATGTAACTTCTATCCAAAGTCCCATCCATTAGAATCTCACTATTATGTTCCCTATATTTTCCATCCTTAGTCAAGATAAGGGAATCACCTAAAATACAATAGAACAGAAG
This sequence comes from Allium cepa, assembly GCA_030765085.1. Taxonomy (NCBI): domain Eukaryota; kingdom Viridiplantae; phylum Streptophyta; class Magnoliopsida; order Asparagales; family Amaryllidaceae; genus Allium; species Allium cepa. The sequence continues at coordinate 644,080,491 of CM060939.1, read as the reverse complement.
TCTATCCTCACCCTCCAGATCAAAGACAAACTTGAAATGTGGAAAATGATAGATTTGTGCATAGGGGGATGATAGGTGATATAACCTGATATATGCTTTAACGAAATAGATCTTAAGGCCGTTTTATACTAAAGGGGGATGAATAGTGTTTTTGAGCTTTTTAATTATATACTTGCAGATTTCAAAATTTATCACAAAAACTTAAAAGCACGGCCAAATAAATAATCATAGAACAATCAGAGAGTGGCAAATAAATGTAGTAAAAGTAAAGGTAAAGAAGACTCCAAGAATTTATACTAATTCAGATTTCCAATCCTACATCCAGTCCTATACCCCATACAGAATTTTATTAATCATGTCTTCACATTAAATCTGATGGCAAGAATAGCCTATACACCTTTGACTTTGACTTAGTTGGCAAGGAAGTATGTTGGAATTTGACCTGGATAACTAGCACACCCTATGCAATTTGACTCGGGTAACCAGAACACTTATCTAGTCTTTGCTTCAGGAGGTAGAACAACTCCCATTATAATATTGTCTTAACTTTCACTTGGGTGGTTAAGATCACCCTTTTACAAGTATTAGTAGTGGATACAAGAATCGAATCTTTCAATCACAAGTCCAAGTAGTTTATTGATACAATTTCCTGTAGGCCTTCAATAGCAGAATATCATTGCTTATGAGTGAAATAGAGTGAATATCTGAGAGTATGGTACAAAATAGAAGTAAATCTTCTTTGATCTTTTATATAAATATAGAAAAATAAAATTGATGTAGAAATTAGCAGCACTTAGTTGAAATCTTCAAGAGAATGAGAGAGAAGAGAGATATAAAGTTAGTAGTTAGAATTATTGTTAAAAATTCAAAATCAGAGGCCTTTAAATAGAGCTTGAAGAGTTGTGCCCATCATGAAAGGATAGTGCCAAAAGTTTCTTCTTTTGAAAATTTAAAAAGCACCTCAACGATCAATATGTTGACATACATATTTTTGACATGTCGACATATATATGTTTTTTGGGAACACTCTAAATATGTTTTAAAATATATATCTTTATAAAAACTATATTAAAAATTATTTTATAATAAAATTAAATATTATTCTTTTATAAAAATATTTTGTGTGCAAAAATAATTTCCGAAGTGAAGATAATCAAAGATTTGTTACTACTCGGATCTTTAGCATTTAATCTAAGACTCGATAAAATACCAACAAAAATGACTTGAGCTCTTAATGCTTTTATTTTTGAATTCTTCAAAACCCATGATTCTTCAAATATATCCCTATCAACTCTTGATTTGTTTCGGTCGGTTCTTTAAGCTTTTGTTTAATCATCACTTACATAAACCTGTAAAATATTTATGATATCTTGCATAATATACTATATAACTTGAGGAAACATTAGTAACAATATTTATATGATTATTGTCATCAAAATCAACACCATGTGTATTAATAATCTCCTTCTTTTTTAAGATGAAAACCATTAAATATTATGTTATAAAATATAATGTTGTTTAGCTAAAACTCTCCTTAACTCCCTCTTATTATATGTTATACAACTCTCATCTTTTTGTCTATTATATTTTATACAATTTCTTCCCCATTGCCATCAACAAGAATGAATAAATAGGTTGTGTAAATGAATTATATAAGGAGTTATAATATTTCTACTCTTAGTGATTATTGTAACTAGACCAGTCCATAGTGGAGTAATTGGGTAATTTTCAAAATTTTCACTTATTTGGATCTTTAGTGGGCTCATGTTAGTTGAATTTATTTAGAACTTTTCAAATTTCTTTTAAATGAAATCAGTATTTTATTTTACTTTATAAATAAAGTTTTATATTACATAATATGTATTATATTGTATATATGTGTATCATACACACATATGTGTGTACGTGCACCATAACAGGCATGTAAGCCCTTCGTGTATATATATATACATATATATATATATATGTGTGTGTGTGTGTATAATTATAAAATATTAGTTGTAAATTATTTATATAAAGCATTTACAATATATTTACATATATATATTACAAAAAAATTCAAATATTAGGTTAAAAAATAATTCTGAATATTTATCATGAAATATGAAATCCGAACCAAATTTTTTCTCTGATTTAAAGACACGCACACATTATATAAATAAATAACTAGTTATAAATAATAAATATTATAAATAAATATAAAATTTGTATCGAATAAATAAAAAATACTTTAAATAACATATTGGAAAACATATTGTATATTTTATATTATATAAAAAAAATAGAATTTTATGCTATTTATAAATGTTTAAACTTGTCTTTTATTTGGTTAATGATTTTAGGTTAAGCAAATAATTAGGACATATAAATATATATGAAAATAAATAATTATTTACTATCGAATGATTTTCATGTGTAAACAAAATTTTATAAAATTTAAAATATATATTATATGATTTAATCTTTTATATTTAGATTTAATTCATTAAATTCGTTTAATACTATTATTTTAATTAAAAAATTGTTTATTTTTATTTATATCAGACCATGAGTGTAACGACCCGTAATTTTCGATAATTAAAAATAGTTAATTTAGTAAGATTATGTGACTTAATGTTAAGAGAATTAAAAATTTGTGATGTATTAACGTAATAATAACTAAAATGAAGGTAATAATGTTATTAAAGTTAATTATTAACAACGTGAATGGAATTCCAATCAATTAAAATAATGTAAAGGTTACACTTGGTTGTAAAGTGAATATATGAAAACAAATGAAAATATTGAAATAATTAATGGAATAGCATGTAATAAATGGTAATTGAATAAAATATGTTTATGTAAGTAATTGTAACATTTGTTTGAAAGTAATGAACTTAAAAATGTAATAAAAGGTAAAAGGTGAAAGTTGTTATATGTTACAAATTTAATTAATAAATTGCAAATAAACGTAAATAAATGTTACATTAATGTGGAATAAGACAATACTTGTAGTGTGAATGTAATAAAAGGTATAGAATTATAAATTTTATTTACATGACAATAATTGATGTAATAAAAAGAATGAAACCAAGATAAAATAATTAATTGGGATTTAAAATGTAATTAATGTATAAATTTGAAAATTTTTTCCATATAAATGGAAATATAGTAGTTAATATAAATAAAGATGGAAATTGGAGGATATTAATGCAATGAAAGACAAATAAATATTAACTATGTTATTTGAGTAATAATTGGTTAAATATAAAGTCTGAAATCAAATTAAAACAATTTATTGAAATTTAATTATAATTAATTGGATTTAATTACAGTTGAAATTGAACGCTGTAATTTTTGAAATAAATAACACTTGAATTGATATGTAAATTTAGTTTAGATTATTATAAATGTCTAAGTAATCTAAAATGATAGAAATTGTAAACTATTGAATTTGAATTAAAAAAATGATTTAATTAATTTAATATTAATTTATTTGATTAACGTGAAAATTGCCATGTTGGCCACTTTCTCGGGTTTCGACGAAATCGGTAACATTTCAAATTTCTTAGTGATCGGACTTGTCATTTGATCATACGGACTCGAAACGCCTAGAAATAATCAATTTGAAATAAATTGATTTTAAAATAACTTCTTCATACGATGGAATTAGGACTTGAAACATGTTCCATTGAGTTTAAAAATATTGAAAACGTCTATTTTCATATATGGGTTACCCATTTGTTCCGGAGGCGAAATTGGTTTTTCGGGTCGTTTATCGTTCAACCAAATCTTGTTCGTTCATTTCTATTTCTGACCGACCTATAAATAGCCTATTATAAACCCTATCTACTTTTTATTTTCATTTGTCTCTACGTAAATTTCATCTGTCCACTTCCTTCTCAACTCCTCATTTCTATAGCAGACAAACAAATTCCCAATTCAATTTTAAATCAAATTTCAATCAAAAACTAATATCAAATGGAAGCTCTCAATGAGCGTAATTCACTGTGATGATTCGTTTCTCAAATTAGACTATTAATTGTCGGCCGCCCATCGCGTCAAAATTATCTTCGTCTGATCGACAAATCGGAGGTATAGCTTTGTAGTGAGGACCGAGGGGAGTGCATCCACATAGGTTAGAGGGTAATCGAACGATCGGATTTGCTGCAAAAATTCGACCTAGGGCATAGTTTTGGCGGCGGCTGCATCATCTTGGATCGCGACGTCCGTCGCTGGCGATCTTGAGGCCGTGGTCGGCGAAATGGGCGGCGTCTGTGGCACGACTTAGTGGGACCACGTGCAAGCCGAGGCTGGGGGAAGCGCATGTGATACAGCGGCTAGGTTGGGTTCATTACCTGCTAGGTTGGGTTCATTACCTGCTGATTAGGGTTTCAAGGGGTGGATGGTGATGTGTTGAACTATGTTTATTATTTCATTTATTTAGTAATTTAAAATCGTAAATCTTCTAACTCCAATAATTTTCACATATGAGGTCTGATTCACACGCGGTTTGTTTTGTCGGGATCGTATCAGAATTCCAGATATTTTGACTCTTATTTGGATGAATTCTAAGACTATTTGAATTTTGGGTTTACATTGGATTTTTGATTTGATTTAAATTCAAGGGAGAGTGTTTTAACTCACTCACAACTTCTAAAATTTCTTATGTTTGTTAAATTAATTTATGATGTGCTTAGGAATTATTTATGGCTGTTTGGTATATTTAAATTGCTATTCCTATTAATTTGAATTATTTTGAATAAATCTTCATTTAATTTATAATAGAATTTAAAATTTGCCAGTTAAATACTCACTATTGATATTCTGTTATTTTTTGATATATTGGTTGAATTGGATGATGATTGTGATAGATGTAAAACCTTATTTTTGGATGTTTGGATGTTATGTAAATTCATATAGCACCATCACTTTGTAAGTTCCCTAAACTATTATTTGGAATATCATTAGGAGTTGAAATAATATATACCCGAACGATCTATAGATTAGGGAAAAATCATTATGGATTGAAATGATAGACTCGAGCGATTTTATGGATTTATTTAAATTTAAGATTGCATTTGAAATGATATATAACCGTAAAAATCTAAATTGCGGATTGAGATGATAAATATCTGTATCACTTGACCCTAGGGAGGAGAATTATATAAGCACACTGAATCGTTAAATTAAATGATTTTAAAATTCTTAATTTCGAATTTTATCAAATGATATTTTGGAAATAAAATTTGATTTATATGTATTGAATTATTATTGAAAAATCAAGTTTATGTTGAAATGTGGATTAGTTTAAAGGAATTGCTTTAACGAATTTAATTGAAATTGTAAAGTTGAATTTTGAAATATAAATGAAATTTACTAGAATTGAATTATTGAAATCGTTTGAAATATAACTTGAAATATATAGTGAATTTGGAGTGGCTTAAATTGATATTTCAAACATGAGTTGAAAGCAATATAGAATTTAATAGATTATTGAGAATTTGAATTTGAATTTAAAGATTAGAAATTAGGGTTTTGGAAATTGAGATGGTTCAAATGTGTGGAAACGAAATAAATAGTTTAAATTGATATAAATTCCAAATTCATGATTTTCATATAAACTATTCTAAAATATTGTTTTAAAGACTTTCATTATTAAGATTTCAAGTATTAAACTATTTTAACCTATATTAAATATATTAAATCATTTTAACCTATTTTAAACCATTGAATATATTTTAAACTAATTTACCCATTTTAACTTATTTTAAATCTAGTTAATCTATTTTAAAGCAATTTAATCTATTTTAATTGTATATAATCTATTTTAAATCCATTTAACTATCTTAAACCAATCTAACATTTTCTTTAATCTATTACTAAACTATTTTAGAGTATCTTAACTAATTTTAACTATTTTAACTATCTATAACTATTTAAACTATTTTTCTAAATTTTCAAGACTAAGTAAAAGGGGAAGTGTTTATATTCAATTCATTAGTTTAAAAGCAATACAACTAAATGATGTTAGAACTAATTGAATATGAAAATTTTGAAGTGAGGATTTAACCTAATTGGAGATATGATTTTTGAAAGAAATTATGATTTTTTAAACAATATGATTTCAAAGGTGCAAATGATTTCAAAGTGAATATAATTTTGAAAGTGATATGGTTTTGAGAATATGATATTTTGATATAAATTGTGAATTGACTTTTGAAATGGAAAAGAACCATCCAGTGTGTAATAAGCGATTGGTTGTTAAAGAGATCAGGATCGGATATTGTCATACTCTCTGCCAATACCAAAAACTACTTTAACAACTGTGTACGTGGTGGAGATTCCACAAATAAAGTAGGATGGTTTAGTGAATGATTTCTGTATGAGGTATGATGTGACCCTAACTCCCGTGAGTCAGCATAGATGTGACTAAAACAGGAGAGACGCTAGGCCAAGTGAGGTCATTTCTCCTATCGGGCACATTTCTTCGATACAATTCTATTACTTTGTGATGATTTGGTCGCCGCCCTTTAATTTTGATTTTGAAGTGTATCCAAGGTGGACGGTAGTAGCTGTTATGCGTTACCACCATTCCGGATCTGCAATTGGTATATCCACTATGGCATTGCCTCGAGTTCCGTGTCCACATGCCCTAGCATGCCTTCTATGAGTTTGTTTTGAACCATACATATGGGGTGCCTTCTGTATAAACTTCTCAGAGGAGCGACCGATACTATATAGACTATGAGAATATGTAAAATGTGTTAAGGAGGATATGGGTAACGCCTTAATGCTATTTTTATACTTTTACTTTATTGTCACATATTATAATAGTGTATTGTACTACATAGTAGATAGTTTAACGGTTCCTTAGGAGATGTGAATCCCGAACATCTCTTAAGCTACTGCACCCACGTTAGACACTGGAAAAGAGATGTCAAACCCCGTAAATGTCTCTGACGCCGTTGCACTCATATTTACCGTTGATTTAACTTACATAAGATCTTTTATTTATGACTCGAGTGTTTTATCTTTTCAATTTGTTTGGGTTAGCCTGAGAATTTCAAGATTTGAAGACCTTATTTCTAGAGGAAAAAGACAAAGATTTATACTATTATTATTTACTTATTTATTCAGCTGCAACATGTTGTTCCGCTGCATTTATTTAGTTATTACTATTCACGTAACTCTGATGTTTATGTTGTAAAGAATAATCAAATGTATTTATAAAACATCTTCATGAATTGTTATTTGATTATTATATTTTGTCATTCCGCTACGAGATTCTGTATTTGTTTTATTTCTTTCTCCTTTTCTTATTCACCCCATGACAGTATGCCCTTTTGAATGGTTTGTATCCAATGCGTACGTCTGCCTAAAACATCCAAAAAGGCAGGTCGTTACAGTTGGTATCAGAGCTTTGGTTTAGCGATAACCTTAGCTTTGTGTGGTTTGACTCATATTAAATAGGGTAGCAATACCATAGAATGAGTCGCTGAGAGTATATATATGAGAGAGCGTATTTATTAGAGTTATAAAAAGTTTATATTGTGTTAATTTGTTCCTTTGTCTATTTATAAATTATGGTTGGTGTATAGGACGCTATGACATCGATAGGGATTTTTAAACACTTAACAGGACTGATCGACATAATATTTGTTTTGAAATATGCGTAAATGAAATAATTTGGTCTATTATATATTTTTTGTATATAAAATAATAATTTTATAAATGATATATTTGGTTGTTATATATTTGTTTGTTAGGTAGTGAAATTTATAAATATTCGTTGAAATAATATTTTAATTAAAATAAATATAAGTTGGAAATTTTAGAACTCTAGTTCCGGGATTTCTGAAATTTCTTTCAAGGGATTTTGGAATATAATATTTGTATTATTTGGAAGTATTTTCCGATAAAATATTTCACTATAATTTGATGAAAATGTTCTAATGGAAATTTTGGAAAAGAAGAAAGTTCTGTGCTCCCCTCTCTATGTTGGAATATAATTTCGGTGATGAGTGCACGCATCGTCGACATTTAGTTTCGAGTTTCAAAGTCGGAAGACCATGTAGTAATTTTTAATGCACAATTGTTTTGATAGATTAACCTTGGTTTTAAACTCCAAATATGATTAGATATATATAAGATATGATTATATACATTATTTAAAAATAACTGAAAAGAAAACCCGATTGTTTAGTTCTTAAATTTCTTTAAATTAGGAATTGAAAATTTTAAAATGAATGGAATCTTGACTACAGTAATAATTAAAAACTTCTAAAATGAAAATAAGAAATTTGATGTTAAAATGATTAATGAAATAGATAGGGAACTGAAATTTAGAAAACTGTAAGTAAAAGGGAAATGAAAATAAGAAATGGTAACTATTGAATCTTCTGTTAACTAAATAAATAAGAGAAACTTGTGTAAATTTCTACTGCATTCTAAAAGACACACATATATATATATATATATATATATATATATATCTGTGTATGTGTGTAACTTACAAAAATATAAAAGTTGAAAGTTTAATTAGAATATGTGATAGAATATTATACAAGTAAAACCTCAGAAAATGAAAGTGTTCGATTGACTTACTTTTATAAATAAGAATCTAATGTTATAAAGTGTTATAAACTAAAGTTAATAGTTGAAATGTCACTAATTATATGTAATAAAAGTGAACAAAGTAAGAAAAATGATTATAAGTTTAGGTCAACGCTTAAGTTATTTATAATCAAATTGAATGGAAAGGTTAATACTGTAAGTACGCACTTATAAACTTGAATTAATATTGAAACCATTTATAATTAAATTGAGTACTACACTAATTGAATGAATATAACTTCAGACAACATTGAAGTAATCTAGAAATGGAGTTAACATTCAATATTACTTTATATGGAAGATTGAATGTTACAAAGAAAATTATAAACGGTGAATTGAATTGTAAAGAAACTTATCTACTAATGAATAATTCCATAGTTGAAATAATAAACAACTTATTTAAGCAATGAATGTAAAGTAATAAACCGAAAGAAAATAGCATTGTATGAACTAGGAGTAATGAACTTATGTAAGTCGTAACAAATGTAAAATAATGAAAATAAACATTATATGAATGGGAAAAGAGGAGTAAACGATGAGAAAAAAAGGGAAATCAAACTAAATTGTAAATGTGAAGAAAACTGATATAAAATATATACAATACTACAATAATGAATTCATTTATGACCTAAAAATATAAATGGAAATAACTTATCTGAGCAATGAATGGAAGTAATGAAAAGAAAAGTGGTATTTTTATAAATGAGTGAAAATTGAATTTCGTAAATGGCAAATGAAAAGTAACTAAACAAGAATTATATGCACAAATGAAAATAAACAGTAAATAATATGAAAAAAAGAGAAATGAGGATAAAACATAAATATTATTTGAAATGTGTTGAATTCTCTGTTGTTTGGCTTATGGATTGGTTGGGAAAGGGTATTTCTGTTTCGTATGGAGATGTATAAATAATCTATAAAGTATTATCTACGACTGTTGAGTGTATAGGTTACTTCATAGCTTTTTTATCATTTTGTATGATTAGAAGTTCTGAACCCGAATAAACCATATGCTTTGGTTGCTATGGATGGATGATTGCTCTTTTGTTGAAATAATGTTTGTACTGTTTGTTTTTAAAATGATTGTTGTTACATTGTATTGATTTGTTTTGTTATTTGTTGAAAACAACTTAAAATATTTCTCTTCTTTATAATCATTAATTCTTTTGGGATTATGTAAGTGAAATGTAGGTTATGGAAGCAATTGCTACTGCTTTTGGTTCATAAATAAGCGTTGTTTGCCCGACAAATAGGTACATCTCGGATTATGGTTTTATATCGTTATTTTTTTATTTTCCCGCTGTTGGGACAATTTTTTTTTTGAAATACATATGATGTATATTGATTATTTTTAATATTATTATTTCTCCCGAGCCCCTCCATACAAAGGAGACTACCGAAAATTTTTGTGAATTTTGGACTTAGAAAATTTTGTGAAATATTTTCCAAACTTTTGTAAATTTGAATATAAAAGATTTAATTTTTACAAATTTATATATTTCATTTAAATTATTTAATTCCGTAAATTAATTGTTTATAGATTTAATATTTTGAATAAGATATATTGATTTCTTAATTCCTTCTTTTCCTTCTTTTTCCTTTTCGACGACGAAAAATTTTGAGTGGAGGAGAGTGTAACAACCTGTAATTTTCGATAATCAAAAATAGTTAATTTAGTAAGATTATGTGATTTAATTTTAAGAGAAATTTTTTTTTTGTGATGTATTCATGTAATAATAACTAAAATGAAAGGTCATAATATTAATTAAAGTTAATTATTAACAACGTGAATGGAATTCCAATCAATTGAAATAATGTAAGGGTTATACTTGGTTGTAAAGTGAATATATGAAAACAAATGTAAATATTGAATTAATTAATGGAATAGTATATAATAAATGGTAATTGAATAAAATGTGTTTTATGTAAGTAATTGTAACATTTGTTTGAAAGTAATTAACTTAAAAACGTAATAAAAGGTAAAAGGTGACAAGTTGTTATCTGTTAGAAATTTAGTTAATCAATTGCAAATAAACGTAAATAAATGTGACATTAATGTGGAATAAGACAATACATGTAGTGTGAATGTAATAAAAGGTATAGAAATGCAAATTTTATTTACATGATAATAATTGATGTAATAAAAAGAATGAGACCAAGATAAAATAATTAATTGGGATTTAAAATGTAATTAATGTATAAATTTGACAAAAATTCCATGTAAATGGAAATATAGTAGTTAATACAAATAAAGATGGAAATTGAAGGATATTAATATAATGAAAGACAAACAAATATTAACTATGTTATTTGAGTAATAATTGATTGAATATAAGTCTGAAATCAAATTAAAATAATTTATTGAAATTTAGTTATGATTAATTGGATTTAATTACAGTTGAAATTGAACGCTGTAATTTTTGAAATAAATAACACTGGAATTGATATGTAGACTTACTTTAAATTATTATAAATGTCTAAGTAATCTGAAATGATAAAAACTGTAAGCTATTGAATTTGAATTAAAAGGATTATTTAATTAATTTAATATTAATTTGTTTAATTCACGTGAAAATAGCCATTTTAGCCGCTGTCTTGGATTTCGACGAAACTAGTTTCATCGAATCCGTAACGGTGAATTATTGTAAAGTTTCATGTTTCTTACGGATCGGACTAGTCCTTTGATCTTACGGACTCGAAACGCCTAAAAATTAATCAATTGAAATCAATTTGAAATAAATTGATTTTAACACAACTTCTTCATATGATGGAATTAGGACTGGAAACCTATTCCATTGATTTAAAAATATTGAAAATGTCTATTTTGATATATGGGATTACCCAATTTCATTTCGAAGGCGAAACGGGCTTTCGGGTCGTTTATTGTTCAACCAAATCTTGTCCGTTCATTTCTATTTCTGACCTACCTATAAATTGCCCATCATAAACCTTAGCTACTTCTTATTTTCATTTGTGTGTATGTACATTTCATCTGCCCACTTCCTTCTCAACTCCTCATTTCAAAGGCAGACAAACAAATTCCCAATTCAATTTTAAATCAAATTTCAATCAAAAATTAAAACTCCTTAAACTATATCATATTATATATCAATTCGTAGCACTCGATGAGCGTAATTCACTGCAATGATTCAATTCTCAAATCGGATCATCAATTATCCAGAAATCTATGAATAAATCTCGGCCACCATCGCGTCGAGATCATCTTCGTTTGATCGACAAATCGGAGGTACAGCTTTATAGAGAGGACCGAGGGGAGTGCATCCATGTAGATAGAGGGTAATCAACGGTCCGATTTGCGGCAAAAATTCGACCTAGGGCTTAGTTTTGGCGGTGGCTGCATCATCTTGGATCGCGGCGTCCGTCGCTGGAGATCGTGAGGCCATGGTCGATGAAGTGGGCAGCGTCTGCTGCGCGCCTTGGTGGGACCACAGGCAAGCCGAGGCCAGGGGAAGCGCGTGTGATACGGCGGCTGGGTTGGGTTCGTTGCCTGCTGGTTAGGGTTTCAAGGAGTTGATGGTGATGTGTTGAACTATGTTTATTATTTCATTTATTTTGTAATTTCAAATCGTAAATATTCTAAATCGAATAATTTTCACATACGAGGTCTGATTTACACGCGGTTTGTTTTGCCGGGAACGTATCAGAATTTCGGACATTTTGACGCTTGTTTGGACGAATTCTGAGACCGTTTGAATTTTGTGTTTACATTGGATTTTAATTTTATTTAAATTCAAAGGTGAGTGTTTTAACCCACTCACAACTAAAATTTCTTATGTTTGTTAAATTAATTTTTTATGTTTGTAAAGAATAATCAAATGTATTTATAAAACAGCTTCATGAACTGTTATTTTATTATTATATTTTGTCATTCCGCTGCGAGATTCTGTGCTTGTTTTATTTCTTTCTCTTTTTCTTATTGACCAAATAACAGTTTTCCCTTTTTAATGGTTTGAGTCCGACGCGTATGTCTAATTAAAACGTCCAAAAAGGCAGGTCGTTACAATGAGCAACATAAACGCATATATACATTTTTTTGCACACACACCCACCAGCATGTGACAGTGCATGATTATACTGATTCGTTATAAAGTTTATCTAGTTAACATATGATTCAATAATAAATTAAATATTATTATATAATGATATACTAGCAAACTTTCACCAAAACCCGAAGTTCGCATATTGAAGTGAAGAAATGGACTCCTTAAATCCAACCCCAATCCTAATGTTGCTAGCTTTCGAATTTCCTTACCACCGATGATCAAGTTAAAAAAAATTGAATTAGTGCTTAGATTTTTGGGTTTGTTATAGGATAGAGGTGGCCTGATCAAAATAGCAAAGGAATGAGCGCAAAGGCATTTGCAATGTGAAGGTAACGGGATTATATAAGAGAGACTAGGCAATGAAATGAGGATCAAGATCCACTTATTTCTCTTACCATTTCTCTCTCTTTTGAATTCAAAATTTCTTCCATCTCTACCATCATATGGCCGACCCTAATATGCTTCACCATAGCCGCCAATTCCAAGCCTAAATTTGAGCCTTAAAACTATTTTAAGTTCAAACAATATTTGTTAAATCTAAATCCAATTTAATTACGTATTAATATATATCGATTAGTGATTGCACAACCATTATATGCACACTATTTAATATTATTTAGTTCACATCAAATAAAAAAATTAATTAATATTTCATAAATATTAATTAATTTAATTAATTCATAATAATTAAAATTAATTAAATTAATATTACATAGTCATTTGATGGATGTTGTGCCACGATTTGACTATAATCAAAGTGGAGCTTTCACATTGAGTATCAATAGTATTTTCAAGTCAAGAGAACTATGTAATATTGTCCCATCAATATTTTTCCGTTTATCCCATCACTGGATAGTTAAAAATAACATGTCCCAGATAAACTACAATATATCTCAATGGAATATACTCCATACGTTCCTGCCATCCAGCTCGCCTCTTGAGCTCCAGAACATTCTTACCCGAAAATCTGTAATACTCGGTCTAACCCAAGCATTACATCACAGTAACACCCGGGTCAGGTTGGAAACCAGCGTGAGTAAACCCATCTAACATGGAATACCACAACATAAAACTTAATTAAAATCCAGGGTAAATTATTCATCACTACAAGTTCACAATTTGTTTTAGACATCACTTATTTCACCCATCAATTTCTAAGTACCCAAAACTTAGATTAAATGGTCCGATTCATTTAAATCATTCCATACCAGCCTATTGATTTCACATATCAATCTATCAAGAATCAAAGTGGTTTCGGGTATTAACTAATAACCGACTCCGGTCTCTTCGAACCCAGTGTCATCTTAACCCAAGTTATTCAAGCGATTAATTTTTAAATATTGGATGTCACTTTTACACAGCAATTCATCATAGATAACCACATTATCTCTATTCAACCCAGCATATCTTATTACAAAAATAACATTTCATTTCACAAAGCATCACAATCACATATTATGGATAAGGCATTCAAATATCATTCAATCATTCATAAGCGAGATAAATTAGTCATACCATTCTAATTAATTTAAATAGATTAAATTAATTACTTCTATCATCTTTAAATCCTGCTTACTCAATATTAATTAATTACAAATCAATTGATTAATCATCCTCTAATTTTTCCATCTTAATTAATCATCCTTGATTAATTATTCTATAGTTATAATAAGTAATTGACTCTCAATTAATTTCTTAAAGTAATAAATCCTTAATTACTTCCCTTAAGTATTTATCAGTAATTAAATCACTTTTAGTAATTATCCATTAATTACTTTCCTTAATTAATGACATTCAGTAATTGTTCTTTAATTACTTTCATTATCATTGCTAATTATTTTCATTAAGTAACTAATCCTAAATTAATCACATTAATAAATCGATCCATTAAATTGATTTCTCAAATTAATTAACCTTTATTAATTATCATAAAAATAATCAATGATTTCCTTAATTGATTACATTAATCAATTAGCTATCCTTTAATACATTAGATAATCAATACATTATTTAAATCACCTTTGAAACATTATACAACTTCTTTAAACAAAATTTTTAAAGTATTTTAAAATTTGAAATATTGTTTAAATGTTGCCAATACTTTGTTTCTGAACTTGGTTTGTATTTTCTTTTGAAAATTTTACATTTAAATAAACCTATAAAAATTTGATTGAACATTTCTATAACCTATATTGTTTATAACCTTCCAAATCTGATCACTCAATTTTCTTACTTTAATCTAAGTCATAATTAAATTTAACCCTGGTTATTGAACACAATCCAAAACCCGAGCATAGCACACAACCCCTCCCCCCCTAGCAAATAACTCGAGCAATCCTCCAACTACCCCTTCTTAGAGTCAGTACGCAAATGCCCCGAGTTCGACCTATGAAATCTTCATCTTGCCCAAACCTATAATACCCAGATGCATGAACCGTACACATGCACGTGTACATCGACCCAGATCGCCGACGAACAACGTTCCGGCTCTCGACAAGTCAACTCCGACCTCGGCAACCCAACGCGATCACCTTGATCGTGATATCATCCACGAATCAAAAATGGAGCACTCGAACAAAACTGCAGCAAACCCAAATGGCTAAAACCGCCACTAGTCATCGCCTTCGATCATGAAATCACCCACCGACCTATCAGAAACTACGCCACAACTTCCAGCTTCGCTTCATCCTATCACGATCGGTTCCGGTCCTTAGTCAATGAAGAACGAACCTCGGTAACTCCAACTACCCAAACCCTCCACTAAACCCTACTTCGCCAATCTCCGACCTCCACGGCCATTAATAAAATTCAACTTCATTTTTCCTCAAATCCCTAATACATTGGCCACCTCCAGCCTAAAATTCGCCGCAAAAATTGATGCCAATCATCGGCAATCGACAAATATGTCAAAACCCATCATCCAAGAATTTTTAAACAATTATCTTATTAAAACTATGATTTTCATCTTAAAAATCATATTATCCAAAGCTGATTCAAGTTATATAATTGAAATAATAAATCATAATGCTTAATTTTATCCCAATTTAAGGTTTTCACTGTTATTTTCCCTTTCCAAAAAATTTAAAACTCAATTCATCTTATTTAAATTTTAAAAGCTAAATTGTGTTTAATTAATCAGCTTTTGTTTGAAACACAAAGCTTATCAGTGATTAGTTTTGGAAATTTTGAATTTTGATTAAATTTTTACTCTGTAAATTTTAAGACAGAGATGGATCAAACTAGACCAAACATGCACAGTTCAACACAAACATATATACAGAGATTTTGCTTTCATATATATAGACACACACACACGCGCGCAATACAAACATCATCACCGAAATACACATGGAACAACATTTATTTCCTTAAGTCTTTTAAGTAACTGTTTACTTACTTAATGTTTGAATAGAGGGGAGTTTTGAAAATCTGTAACCAAACAAAAGTTTGTACCCATAAGAACAGTGATACATGTTCGAAACAACTGCATATTTATCTATATACTAACATTTTTTCAGCATGCACTCAAAACTTACAAGGTTATTTCAATGTTTTATCACAATCATCAACTTCAAATAGATTCAAACATTAAAAGTATAGTAGTTTACTCACCTGTAGTTTCTTGAACAGAGAACAGGTTTGATTTTTTTTTTCTTTACTTTCCTGGAACATATTGTTGAGACTAATTGCTGCTACTGCTGATTGAATTTGGTTTAGATCTTGCTTGATGGACTTTAATTCTTGCATAGCCTAGTTCAGATTTGAAATATTGCTGTTATTCACTTTAATCTTGGATTTCGGGTTTGATTCTTGTTTTGAGTTTGCGACCAGAATTTGCGTTTGAACATGGGAAATTTTTTGTTGCAAATTTATTTCTTCTTTGGTTTGTATATTTTTTTCTCAGGCTACTGATTTCTTATCTCTGAAAATGAAGATAGAAAAGGGCTGAGAAGAAAGAGTATAAGGCCTTGACTTAATGATTTTTTATTTTTTTCTAAAAGTAAGGTAAAATAGATTGTGACACTTGTAAATTGCATGTAAAAATAGATTTACATTTGTACTTAGTACATAAATAACTTACACTTGTATTTGGTATGTATATTAATGTTTTTATATGATTTTTTATTATATTTATATATATTTTTAGTTGGGCTACACTTATATATATAATTTTCAAAGAAGGTATATTAATCCCTTTTTACTAATCTTATTCTACATCATTAAACAAACACATAATATAGGTTATCGTTAATTTAAAATATTAATTTTATATAGCTTTTGAAACTTATTGTATTGATTTCAAAATATGACTCCTATATCACAATGTCTACATTTATATATATACATAAATTGTAGATAGAAGTTTTGGATTTCAAATTTCAAAAATTAATATTTAAAAATAGATTAGAATTTAATACTCAAAAATTTTGAACTTTGTAATTCATTATTTATTATAATTAAATCAATTTATATTTTACACTTATATTCATACCTTTTCTAGTATTTACACATATATAACTTTTAAAAAAGAAGATTTTAAAATCTTAATTATACACTAATAATAATTATATATATTTATTCTATGAATTCCAAACCTCAAATTCAAATTCAATTTAAATTCAATTAACAAACTAAATTTGTAAATAATAATTCTATTTTAAAATCTATTTATACCTATATTTAAAAACATCACATTACTATTATTGTTTGAAAATAACAATTTTGTCAATTCTAAATAATTTATAAAGGAGATTATTAAATAAATTTTTTTCCTAGAAATGAATAATTCAATTTTTATTACATTTCCAAATTCATTTACACATCTAGATATCTATTATTATCAGAATTTTATCTGTTCAATTGATTAAAATAGTCAATTACCCATTTATGATGTCCAAAACCCGGGTTATCACATTCCTCCCCCCTTAGAATCTTTTCGTCCTCGAATAGGAACGAAGCCATAATTTATTAAAATACTTAATATTAGTTATTTTGATCATTTTTAAAACACTTTAAAATTTATATAATATTGCCAAAATAGTTTTATAAAAATACTTTTTATAACTCGATGTTTCAACAAGTCCATCCTTGTTATCACAGAAATTTGGTCATACATTAATAAGGCGTAGGAGTGAAAATTTATAAGTACTTGGTAAACCCGTATTCAACATCTAGTGAAAATACTTAAAAAATAATTTTATTGAAATTATAGAAAATGTTTTTGAAAATAGAGGTAATATCTTTTGTGAGAATGCTCTGGAAATCATCACCCCCATCCACGGTCGCAGTTAACCTGATGATTACGTTGTCGTCCCGGCAAAATCCATAGATAAATGTAGGCCTCCGCGCCCTCGATTACGCCATAGAACCCGCTACAGATCGCAGTTACATCCAGGGTTATGTTGCCATCACAGCAAATGTCTATGTAACTGTAGGCATCAGCGCCCTCGAATTTCGCTGCCAAAAATGAAACTTCTCCACTCTCGCATAGATCGCTGACTACATCAGTCAAGTCTCAATGTAGCCTTAGGCTCTCACGGCTTCTCGACTTTCGCTATGTCTTTATAGATCGCAATCTACCGATATAAAATCAAGCGTAGACAATTGGCTCTCGGCAGCACACACGATTTTTGCTATATCACCATAGGTCGCAGTCTACCGATATAAAATCAAACATAGACTGTTGGCTCTCAGCGGCACACACGACTTTCGCTATGGTCTGCAGTAGATCGCAGTGACATCGAGTTACACTATCGTCACAACATAACCCAAATGCCTCTGTAGGCATCAGCGCCCTCGACTTTCGCTACACAATATACACAATCCCCTGGAACTAGTTTTGTCCGGACTCCTCACTGGATCAACTTTAGAACCCCCCTTAGGATTCAAGGCAGTACCACCCTGTGGCACTTATGAGAAATTCATTTCAAGGGAGCGCCTTTTTCTCCAGTGTCAATCTCAAAACACTTCATACTATACTCTTATAGTATCTTTCAAGTCATATCCTTTATGATTTTCATCCAAATCTCTTTTACACAAAATCGATTCCCAAAATCGATAATTCTTAAACTAGGCTTTCCCAAATTCCAATATTGATTTTACCCTTTCCAAATCCAAAGGTCCCAAAAACCTTTCTCAAAATCATTCTCATAAGATCCTTATATATATATAGACATATATATAACTTTAAAAATCTTTGGATCACTTCAAACTAGTATAAATTCCCTTTTATACTTCAAACACTTTCAAAAATCTTTTTCTTCCGGCAATAGGTTCAACAACGGGAGATTTATCTTATACAACAAAGATATATAACTTTGTTTATTCCAAATCAAATATTCAAATTTGATTACTCTATAAAGTCACTTACCGAATTACTTACTTCCATAAAGTATTACCATAGAAATATCAAATTTCCACTTTACTTCATCATATATTTAAGAAAATATACCTTTCATTTCAAAAACCATTTCACATTTCTTATCCACAAATTCCTAGTATCAATTTCATTCAAATCCGTACGATGTACACATATCATCCGTAAGCTATACCAATCTGATCGCTCACTCGATCACACAATTTCACTTCCGAACTAGTATCATCCATCCGACTTCCTAGTGCGGACTCAGATCTGGTTTCTTGATCAGAAACCGTCATTCTCCTTTCATAGCCATAACTATGATAGAGAATATCCAGAACCAATCAACAACCTATATACAGGTTCGCCGTCGAAAATAGAGTGAAAAATCCCAGCTCGGATCGATGTACCTATCTCGAAATTCTGTGCTCGAATCTGGATCAAATCACTATGCGAATAGAGTAATATATGTACATCCTACGTATCTATCTTTATTGATTATTAGCCAAATCAATTCTCCTTTCTATTCACATTTCCTTAAATTCATATTTACTTAATCACATTTGTTTCAATCCCATTTTGGATTATCACTTTAATCCTTATCTCAATTGATAATTTAATCATAAACAGTTTGCACTCTGACCAGCTTAAATTTAAAAAATAGCTTGAAAGGTTAAAAATAGATAAATAGTAGAAAAACACTTATTAGTTTGTAAAATAGTTGAGAAATTGTAAAATAGTTGGAAAATATTTAAATAGTTATAGAATATTTAGGTAATTGCAAAATAGTTGTAAAATTGTAATTATTTTATAAAATAGTTGAAAAATAGTAATTAGTTTATAAAACAATTATAAAATAGTTAAATAATTCCAAATGTAGTTATAAATAAGTATAAGATAGTTTTGGGTTTAACAAGAAAGGTTGAATATATAATAAATAGCTTGGAAAAATAGATTTGTACTAAAATAATTTATTTTAAAAATAGTCCAGAGCCAAACTATTCAATTCCCAACTTCTATTTCCAACAATTCAATTTAAAAATTTACTTCCATTTAAATTGACTTAATTCCAATTCTATTTGAATTAACTTAAATTTCCATTGAAATTGATTTAATCTCAATTCAAGTTGAATTAATCCTTAATTTCTTCCCTAAATTCAAATCAAATTCCATTTGAATTTACTTATTCAACTTTAATCAGCATTTCAATTATTTCAAATAAATTTCAAATTGAACCAATTTCAATTCATATCAATTCCAATTTGAATTAGTCCAAATTCCCATTTGAATTTGAACTCATTCAACTTCAATTTCATTTCAAATTAATCCGATTCAAATTTTCCATTTGAACTCTTAAAATTATCCATCTTCAATAACAATCACAATTAATTTAAATCAAATTTATTTTGAACTAATTCAATTCAAATTTCAAATTTAAACCATCCCGAATTATATAAATTCGAGTTAAATTTTTAAATGTAGTTTTTATCCTTCAAATCAAATCAACTTATATCTTTAAATCACTTAATTCTGAATCCAAATCCCATTTTTAATCCTATTTCAAAGTTCAAATAATAATTCAAATCCTTTTTAAACAACTAAATCTTTGAAATTCAATTTATCACCAAATTTCAATTTTGAAACTGTAACGAACAGGATTTTCGACGCACGAAAGTCGACATTAATACGTCCACTGTATCAACTGTCGAGCATTCGGCCGGAAAATCGTATCGTTAGGGTTAAAGAAGAGGAGGAAGATAGAAGAAGAAAGAAAAAGCAACAAAACAGAAACAATAATAGAATCTCACGTTTCGCAGCGGAACAACATATGATATATCAATGAATAATCTTTAAAACAAAAAATCATATCTGTTATTACATTACATCACATTACATTATTAGAGTTTACAACAACAAACGGCGGAAAAGAAATACTATATACTAGTTGAAATGCCATGCCATCTAGCTTGCTCCTGATCTCCACAGCAACTCCTGAATTACAGAATGACCTGATAACCTAACTCTAGACTGCCCGTGTGGAAATTGGTGGGCACCCAGAGTTTAGGAAGGGAACAATAAACTCCCGGTCAGTCATGGGACTGGTGTGAGAACTTAAAACATTTATATCTTTAAAAACAAACAAAGAATTATTTTAAATTAGATTTGCAATGCTTTTTAGAAAATGAGACTACCATAAGGCCTCCTGCACACACACACAATGCAAACGCAGAATCGGAGGAGATTTCTCCTTATGATAGTCAAATGTGCTTGTTTACGCAAATTTTCTTTGATATTATTACTATAAGTACAAGTTGTAGGAAAACATTTCGAAAGTATGATATAAATCTTAGCCAACATACGACCATTATCGTATGCCTACTATAGCTACCATGTTCAATAGCAGGTTACCGCTACATTCCATGGCAGGTTATACAACTAAAACCGTACAGGGCTCGTATTGTTTCTTTGGATTTCCAACAAATGGTCAGGCCAAGGATCTTCCCATTGCCACATGGTTACGCCTCCGGAAAGACGCCCCGAGAACCTAACCGGATCTCTGCCAACACAAGGCCGGATTACCCCTAGCTAGGTAACAACTGACACGAGTATGCCATACCCCGGTCGTAACCGACCTAAATCCCGGGATCCACCAACAACCACAAAATAATAAGTTTGCAGCAACAACATAGGTTAAGTATCTGGGCTCCATACCATGATATCACCTCTATCCAGAAGGAAATGTACATACCCCATAGGGGCGCGATCCCCAAATAACCTTGCTGCATCTTTCCTGTTTTGACCATTTCCGGGGTGTGAGGTTCGACGAAGTCTCGTCCACAAAGCCACGATTTTCATAAAAGCCACGCTTTGATCAACAAATGATCAGCAGCACTCAGCATGCCACGTTACCAAATTGGGAATATATCACTAGTAACCATCAACTACATAACCTCTAAGCTCGTACGTCTCAGAGAAGGGTGTTAAGCTAAGAGAATAAATTCTCCGCCACCAACAGAAATATATTGGATAGAAATCAGCTTTACATCTCAAATTGTAATCAAACATACATTCATACAAGTCCGTTCCGGGATCGAACGGAACCGAAGGCACTTCCAAAGAAGCCCTTGCAATCCAGATATTCACTAATCACGACCGTACTTCCCATCACAAAGGGTGATAAAATATCTATATCGGAGATCAGCCGATGCAGAGACATTCGACGGTAATCCTTCCGTTTTCGAAAATATCCGGTCTTCAATACTGGTCTTCAAATGCTACCCATTATGACGTATCACTATTCGTAATGGGATTTATGACCCAAAGGTCCTCTCTCGGCTAATCCGAATAATGAGCGCTTATTTTTAAAAATAAGTGTAGCATTCAAATTCAAGCAAATCACAACAAATACCCATCTAAAGGTAAATATTGATAGTCGGTTATTTAACTATCAATGCATATGCACAACTATCAACACATATGCACAACATCACCAAATTCCAAATAATTTCCCAAATTATTTATTTTCCAAAAATATCTTTACAAGATATATATTTTCCCATATTTCAACCATTTGAAAACAATTTCAAATCACTTTTCACCTTTACAACTTTTGAAAACAAATTTCAAATCATTTTCCTTACGTGGAAACATTTCCAAATATTTATTCATTTTCACTGGAAATCATTTCCAAATACTTATTTAACAATAAGTAATTCACAAATCTATTTATTTTCAATACTTAGAAAATATTCAATATACTTAAAACACGACTAAGTATATATTTTATTCTTTTAGGAAAACGTTCTCTTAAACACATTCATTTGAGTCAAAATGAATGTTGCATAAAACCTCATTACGACGACCCAAAATCACTAGTATAGGGATTCGAAATTAAGATAGATATATAAATCCCAATACTATATAAAACATTTCCTTTCGAAAATCATTTACTATAACAACAGTGTTATAGTCCACTATTTCCTTTTATTTCTCGGAAACGTCTATTTCAACAATGAATGTTGAAATCTATGGTTTCGATACTTAATACATTTTTAAAACATCTTTAAATCATTTTAATTCTATTTAAAATATCACCTCCCCAAAACATTTCTTTAATATATTATTCACTGTCCAAATCGTGAATATACATCGTTAAGCAAATTCAACATTTCTACACATTTTATTTAAAGGATTATCCACTGTCCAAAATCGTGGATATAACTCCTTAAATAAGCTTTCATATATAAGCTTTCATATTTACTTATCAAATTCAATTGGTTTCGGATTTATAAAACAACGTTTATAAATTCACATTTATATATATTTTATAAAAACTTCAACTTATAAAATCACTCAATTTACAAATTCTATTCAAATCTCATTTAAATGCCAAAATCCAATTTATAAGTTAATTACCTATAAATCTTTTATTTTACAAAATCTATTCATTTTATAACTTCACAATTTATAAATCCATAAATTTCGTTCACTTATGAAATCCATTTATACTTCATTTTTAACACTTACAAAAATTCGTTTTATAATTCCGATATTTTAATTTATAAATATCAATTTTATAAATCTTTTATATAAACCGTTTATAATAACTCAAAAATCCCAATTTAAACTATTTTATAAAATTCATTAACTCCGTATTTCAAAAATCAATTTTCAACTATATTTCTCAAAAATCATAATTTTTATAACATTAAAATTATAACGTTTATTTATTTAAAATGAATCAATTCCAAAATTCAATAAAACGTATACTTTCAAAAATCATTTTAAAATCCTTTTAAATTTGAAAATCATCACTTTAACACTTTTAATTTTCCAAAATAGGCCTAATGCTGCAACAGCACTAAATATAACATCACGGCACTAAAACATCATATATCATATGATAACAGAAAATTCACAATATTTGTAAATAAATCAATACGGGTGAGGAATCCAATTGGATCCCTTCAACCTGTTTCCCTGCATCCACAGATGTTAGCACAATACCAATCCCGTTTCAAGACGGAATATCGCGATACATGGGTTTATATAAAATATTATCCGCTATTATGCGGCGCAATAGGGTCTCATCCGCTATATAATGCGGGAAAATCAACTCCAAGTACATATATAATACCAATTCCACTTCAAGATGGAATATCGCGGTATATGTGTTTAATAGATAACCTCCGCTTAATATGCAGCATATAGGGCACAGTCAAGCAATTTTAAATCTGATTATTTAAAATTTAAATCGAAACAATTCGATTGAGTGAGAAGTTCTCACATTGCTTTCAATAACAATCGCAGTGTTTTATTTCGAATAAAATTAAACACGCATTTAATTTTACCCAAAAATTTCACTAGCTCCAATCAATTCCAATCTAGTTCCATCACGTAGTGTCTACTAATACAAACCCGATGCAATTCGTTTTGTCCAAAACGGACCTCGTATGAAAAAGTTATTGCATTTTAAAGTTTGAACGAATTTAAATATAATAATTTACAATTTCTTTTTTCTTTCTAAACCTTTATCACATCTGGACCATTCGATTTTGTTTGCCCTAGATCCTGGCCGTGCCCTTCTTCCTTCTCCCTCCCCAGTTAACTTCATACGTATGAAACCCATAGCCGCCGACCTCCCTTGAATTTTCGCGACCACCACTTCGACTTCCACCACGATCAAGCAACGCCAAACGAACGGCCTCCCCATTATCCTCCTTCAACTTGAACATGATGAGGCTCGGTCGTGCCTGCTTCTCAAACAACGTTCCCGAACGCCCCCACTTTGTCACTCGATTTTAACCTCCACGTCGCGAATTAGGCGATCATCTCCGTATAGATTCGAAGCTCTCATCGTCCCTTTAATTTGTTAGTTGAAGGTTCTTGCTAATTGTCTATGGATTTGGAGATTTTGAGGGAAGAAAATCGAGTGATTTTGGCCATTAAACGAATAAGTGGCGGGTGAAGAACCCTAGCTCGGTTTTGTTTGCAAATGTGAAAGTATAGGTCCTTTTATAGAAATTTGCCAAAACACTATTCATCTTCAAATTTCCGAGCTCCAAACGAAGTGTGCCGCCTGGCGTTTATAATGTTTTACCCCTATTCCAAACGCAATGGAATATGTATCGAGACCCAATTCGATCAAATTTGAAAGATAAGTTTTCGAATCGAATTATTTAAATTTAAAATTCACTCAAACCAATTTCTACGCGTTTTAGCTTGTCCCGGACAAACCGTAAATCCGATTGACACGAAATTTGAAATCATAAAATAGTAAAACATTACGATCTGATGAAACTGGTTTCGTCGAAATCCGAGGCTGTTTGAAAAATGGCTATTTTTACTCGTCAATTAAATATTAAAATATACAGTTTCCACAAATTAACTTTTAATTCAATTTTAAAAGTTCTATAACATCATTCTAACTCCAATATGATTTAATACAACATTATAAATCATTTTAATCACATTAAACCCAATTTTCAATTATTTCTGTAATTTCAAATATTAAATTTATCGATTTAATTATACAATTAAATCCAGATATTCAAAATAAAATTTATTCGACTTACAAATTTTACTTGTTAATATTTAAAATCAATTAAATATACGAATTTCATATGACAGAAATTCTGGGTCGTTACAAACTTCCCCCCTTAAAAGAATTTCGTCCTCGAAATTACCAAGTAAGAAAAAGTCTTGAAATCCATTAACTTTTCAAAACCATTCAAATTAGATTTCAAATTCACTTAAGCGTTTATCTTTTCCAAAATCCAATAGTTAAACTCCTTATAATAACTTTACTAAGTTTTTAAATCATACTTAGTTATCTTTTCAAAACCAACTATATCGTTTAACTTTTCACCCCAGAATCAAAGTTATAGTTTTCAAAATTTTCCAATTTTCTCAAAAATACAAGTGAGTAGCCCATGCTTCGCACACGAGCATTGTTATAATCTGTGAATTATAATCTCCATAGTAGAAACGTGAAGTTAGTACGGAACAGTGATCACGTATTTCGTATACATGTTAATGGACAGTGGAAATCGAATTCATATGACAGCACAGACATGACGTGAAATTGCAGTGGTAATGTAAGTAACAATGATATTCATAAATAGTAGTTTGAGTCGGAGCTTAGATTTATAAAAAAATCACATATATACTGCGTACGAAAGCAAACGAATTAAATGTCATACAGTCTGAAGTATGGTTAGAGAAAAAAAGTGCAAAATGAGTTACTGGAAAAAAAATAGAGTCGATGGTACATTGAACGGAACAGTAGTAGGCACAGATAGAAAAACGTAAATGCACCATAAATATGAAATCATGAAATGGTACAAATTTATTTTTTTTGCTTTTTCTCTCAAATCTTAATTCCGATAGATGCTGCAGTCAGCGGATCTGTATCGACATCCTGCAGATGAGGGGAAAAAATAGTGTTTAAGTTTGGGAGTACAAAACACGCTGTGTTTGGAATTGTAGAGTCATTTGGTGTCTTTTTGTACCTACGTTTGTAAATATTAGTTATCACATAGAAGTTTGCTAGACATGCCGTAAAATATACGTTGAACGTAACTTTGTGAATTTTTTTTATAAATATACTTGGTACATCAATGTATAAGATTATTGAAAAAGATATTTTAGTATTGCATAGTGTAATGCATTAGGGAGCAATAGATGTAAAATAGTTGTAACAATACCGAGCAACTCACCTAATAGAATTTTAAATGGATAAGCCTGGTAAACCAAACAGAGGTAACAATATTGAGCAACTCACCTAATAGAATTTTAAATGCAGGCAAAAAAGTGTGTTATAAAATGATAGTTTGTAAAATTGAGGCAAATATCTAACACCAATGGAAATACACATTTTACTTTGTGTAAAAACTTATAATCAATTATAGATAAACAATGGTCCAAGAAAAAACTTAAAACATGGAAATTTAAGTACGATCACAAAATCACAATTTATTAGTAGAGAGTAAAATTAAGACAAAGAAATGAGTTAAACAGAACTATTTTATATACCTTTATATAAAAGCTGATAATCATGTCCCTTTTTTGGATACAACCTCAATGTTGATTTACCTTACTATTAAAGGTACATTGCACACATCAAACATAAATGTTATTATGCACGCATTAATACATAATTCAAACTGGTGAAAAGCTCAACTGAAAAATATAAATAGGAAGATACAGTTATTCTGGTAATTTAAAAGATGATGCCCACATTTTAACAAAAGGCAAAGGCACCAATTAAATCTCATTCTTGTTTTATTAGCTCTCCCATTCTCTTTATAATAGCCTGAAAAGTTCCATTACAAAATGCAAGAAAAAATTCAGTAATTTTAAATACAGTTTGATCAATTTCAACCAAACAGAGTATACAGGTTTTACTTCAAAAATCAGATTAGGGTCAAACACATCTATGTTTAGCTATTTATGATCAAAGATCATTCAATAAGTAATCCTATTTCACATATATATTATTTAGGTTTAGCTATTTTACAAAAAGTATATCAATAGATTCAGTGTATTTGAAATGGCATTTGAGGGATTGCATATACAATATAGTATCAAGTTATTGACGACTATAAAGTGCAGTCAATATCAAACATTTTTCATTCTCCAAGGGAAATATAATTAACTCGTAAAAAGAAATTGACTACTGTGTTCACAAAGGACAAGTTCAAAGGCTTACCATCTTGCTAGTTTCTTGCTACTCAGTAGCAAGGATGAACTGATCCGGTACCAGATTTACCTTAAAAATTAAAGACCAAATTAAGTTGTATACAAAGCTTAAAAAATGATCTAATATCTCAGCAAATAAATGGACAAACTTAAGTATGCTAGCTCATTATCAACAATGATTGAGAAAAAGGGTCCATCATATCTCCTATAAATCACTTTGTGTGTATGGATCTCAACAAAATTTGTGAACTTGGGATCTCTATTGACCACCAAACGTTGAACCTCATATTCAACTTTATGCTTCTCTGACTATTCAAGTGGGACATAATATTTCGCTACTCAAGTCTTTCCTTGCCTGTTTTGAAGCAATATGAAGCAGATCATTTATAGTTTGAAGCGACTTGGCCATAGAGGATACAATAATGAAGAAAAAGAATGTTTATTGTTTGATAATCATTTCCAAATAAACATTAGTTTCAACGGGATTTTAAAAGAATATAATTAGAAAGATTCAAGACAACTTGATGTTAGGAGGCAAATTTTTGCCACATAACCATAGTATAATCTAAAATTCTTTTATATAATTTCCACTAGTGCTAAATCATTCATAAAGTCAACTGTAATGTTACAAACATCACATAACATGCGATGTCATAATAAAAAAAACCGAGAAAATACCTTATATGGATATGAAAATAAAATACAGAACTACCTAATTGTATGTACATTTTTTAGCATACTACAGTGGAGGCCAAAAAAGAAGAAAATGGATCATCTAGGTTATATTTTGCCCCAGTACCTACTCAAAACAGTTGTAATGTTGATGTAGCTATATATAGAGGCTTTGTCAAATGCAGGTTCACACATGCATGGCGATCTTTGTCAAACATGACTTATAAGGTTAAAATTCATCAAAATTTAGTAACACTTCCTATCACTTATTTGTTCTACATCACTTTTTATTAACATTGAGACGTTTTCTAAGTAATATGAAGCATACAGCAGGCGTATAACATGTTTGATATTTAAAAAACCATTACGTATAACAGCAATATGGTATGTCCATTACGTATTAATTAAGTCCTTTATTTGAGTGAACAGATGTAGCCAGAATTATTTCTTCAATTTAATCCGAGCAAAAAATTATAGTTAAATTTATGTGGTAGTTGGCAAATGATAAAATAATAAGAAGGATAAAAGATGGATTATGAAAATTTTAATATATTTTATTCATATTAAATAAATCTTTATGTCTTCAACATTAGTATGTAGATTTCCTTATTATATGGAAACAATAGTTTGTAAAATGCATTTATCAAAATGTATACTATCAAATTTACTAATTGTATATACCAACTTAATAATTCTATACCAATGATATGATATGATAACTAAGACATCCAAGAAAGTACAAATACTGTAAAAAAATGCTATAGAAATGATCGCCTATTTGTTAAAGAAATACCCGCAAAGGGATTTGAGACAGTAAACAGTTGACAATGCTGTGGTACCCAAGAAACTAACATATCCAGTGCATTTTATTTTCTTCTTAATAAACATAATAAATCATCACTTGAAATTGCTCAATTCACTCACTTCTCTACGACTAAAAGTATAACAATCAAAGTCCACTCGGTAATTTAAACAAACAACTCAACTGCATGAATAAATCCATTAAACCAACAAACCACAAGCCAACCAAAAATTGGTAAACACTGAAGGATTTAAAAAATAATATTTCTATGAAAAAACAACTGACCATAGAGAGAACTTCAATTCGTTAAAGTCCAACTTCATTGTCGTAAAAGAAAACTGCTTCCAATTATCATATCAATTTCAGAGCAACTGCACTATATGTTTGCAAAATTTAGCTTTGGAATAAGGACCGACTAAACATTAGTCCTTGACTTTAATTTCAAACCATGGACAATTGAATTACTTTGATTTCGACTTTAGAGGCTGGTAAAAGATCAAATACCAAAATCAAAAGATATAAGTAATAAATACCAGAGGAGCAATTTCTGAAATTCAGTCGAACCATCCTAAAATTATTATTTTAGTGCCTGATTTCGTGCTCATATTTCGGAAATTGGTTGAAACGGTGCATGGTGTGGGGAATTAGGGAATATGGAAAAGAACGTGGGTGTATCGTTTAGATCTAGGGAGTGGGGAAAGATATGGCAAAGTAGCAAGGAAGGAAGCAGTTACCTGTACATCAGATGGAGACGGAGGAGGATGGGGGAAGAGCATGTCGTAGTCAGTTGGGCACTCGGCAGGAAGATTGCGATAATTTAGAAGAGGAGGCGCCGAGGAGGATGAATTCGGCAGTACGTCGTTAGGGAGGAAAGAGGGCAACGAAGTGGAAAGGGGAAGGAGATGGGAGTTGGCACGTGGTGTAGCGGTTGGAGACGTGGTATGGCAGTTGGAAAAAAAGCGGAAATGGATAAGTAAGTGGCAGCGGGGGAAAAAATAGCACGGAAGCGGGAAAAATAGGAAAGCGAACAGTGTGTTGTTATTTTGAAATGAGAGAAGGGCAACAATCCACTTCAGTCTGGGGAAGTTCCTGCTAGTATAAAGTAATATATTCTAAACGCCTTAAATTTTCAGAAAATTTCGCCATAACCTCCTTTGCGCGATTCGATCTGAAAAAAATGGCAATATATATATCACAAATATACATCTCATCAAAGTAATGAGGCATCCTACAGGAAAAAAAGTGTAAAAGTACGATATGTAATCCGAGATATGTACCTTATATAATATTAGCGAGCATATACAGCTAATATAGCATGAAAGCGAGCTCCAAATGCGAAGCAAACGCAATCCACACCTACTAAACACTCAACAAACAATGAGAAACATGTTTATATGAAAATAATGTCAATATCCAACATATATCAACAACTATATGTGCCAATATAGCAAATGCAGTCAAAACAACAAATCCAACCATCAACCAACTAGCATTCAACTAACATCCATAACCAAATCAATACACTTTCACTTCTCATTTATATTCAATGAATTGGTTTTCCGATTTAAATCATATTTGATTCATTAACATTGGATGTTTTTACTAACATTCATTTATATTCAATTTCAATTAGTTTGCATTCACTAATTTATATTCAAGTTTGTTCACTTCCAAATCAAATTCAATTCTATTTAGATTTACTTACTTCCAATTTGAATTCAATAATTTATAGCTTTCATTTTCATTTATTGAATTTCATACGAATTTTCTATACAATCTACTAACAACCAACGTATAACCAACTTAACCAAATTTATTTAATTAGCTTACATTCATTCAATTTGGTTCATCACCTTTAATTACCTTTAATGAATTAACACTTACATTCATTATTCTATATCAATTCATTTACATTGATTGATTAATATTCAATCCATTTATTAATTCAATTACTAATTCATTTAACAAATAAGGTTGAATTTCATTTATATAACTCAAGTCCACAACCATTTAATTCACTTTATTATTTTACTTCGATGCCAAAATCAACTTCGTTTAATATCACTTAAGTTATATTCCATTTCAAACACCATTTGTTTAACTTAACTTAAATTTCTCCTTATAAATCCAATTCAGATTCCAATTCTAAAGTAAATTCTATTTAACTTTCCTTTAGTTAAATTTCAAATCATATATTTACTATACTAACCCAAATTCTTTATTCTTTACCAAAGCCAAATTTATTATCTCATATTGTAAGTCCACAACTCGTTTCACTTATATTCAACAATTTCAATTCATAGTTCAAATTCATTTTTATTTACAACTCATATTTATAAATATATTCATATAGTTTCACTTCTTATATATAAGATTATTTCACAATTGTAAATCATATTAATTATAATTCCATACTTAATAATTCATTTGCTTATACAATTTTTCTTTTAATTAACTTATATATATATATATTCTTATATTTTCAACAACCATATATTATAAACATTTTAGAAAATTTATTTCTTTTATATACGAAAATAGTTTTGGGTAAAATTATTTCATTTACCCTATTTCAAAACAATACCATGTCAGTTTATCTTGTTTAAGAGTTTAGAAACCCCTATCGAAACAGTTGGCTAGACTGCACCGACCAGAATCTATAAACAATCAACCGATAAGTCAACATAATACAAAACAATTTCATATTCACTAACAAATACGCGCTCGTATCTATTATTACACTCAAACTCATTCTAGAGTATTGCTGACTCTATCTCTAATGAGTAATTCCCAACAGAGCCAAGGTTGTCGCTTAACCAAATGCTCTGATACCAGATGTAACGAACAGGATTTTCGACGCACGAAATTCGACATTAATACGTCCACTGTATCAACTACCGAGCAATCGAAGGCTGGAAAACCGTACCGTTAGGGTTAAAGAAGAGGTAGAAGATAGAAGAAGAAAGAAAAAGCAACAAAACAGAAACAATAACAGAATCTCACGTATCACAGCGGAAAAACATATAATATAGCAATGAATAATCTTTAAAACAAAGAATCATATCTATTATTACATTACATCACATTACATTATCAGAGTTTACAACAACAAACAGCGGAAAAGAAATACTATATACAAGTTGATACGCCATGTCATCCATCTTGCTCCTGATCTCCACAGCAACTCCTGAATTCCAGAATGACCTGATAACCTAACTCTAGATTGCCCGTGTGGAAATCGGTGGGCACCCAGAGTTTAGGAAGGGAACAATAAACTCCATGTCAGTCATGGGACTGGTGTGAGAACTTAAAACAGTTATATCTTTAAAAAAAATAAAGAATTAATTTAAATTAGATTCGCAATGCTTTTTAGAAAATGAGACTACCATAAGGCCTCCCGCACACACACACAATGCAAACGCAGAATCGGAGGAGATTTCTCCTTATGATAGTCAAACATGCAAGATACGCAAATTTTCTTTGATATTATTACTATAAGTGCAAGGTGTAGGAAAACATTTCGAAAGTATGATATAAATCTTAGCCAACATACGACTATTATCGTATGCCTACTATAGCTACAATGTTCAATAGCAGGTTACCACCACATTCCATGGCAGGTTATACAACTAAAACCGTACAGGGCTCATATTGTTTCTTTGGATTTCCAACAAATGGTCGGGCCAAGGAACTTCTCATTGCCACATGGGTACACCTCTGGAAAGATGCCCCGAGAACCTAACTGGATCTCCGCCAACACAAGGTCGGGTTACCGCTAGCTGGGTAACAACTGACACGAGTATGCCATACCTCGGTCGTAACCGACCTAAATCCCGGGATTCACCAAAAACCAAAAAATAATAAGTTCGCAGCAACAGCATAGATTGAGTATCCGGGCTCCATACCATGATACCACCTCTATCCAGAAGGAAATGTACATACCCCATGGGGGAGCGATCCCCAAATAACCTTGCTGCATCTTTCCTGTTTTGACCATTTCCGGGGTGTGAGGTTCGACGAAGTCTCGTCCACAAAGCTACGCTTTTCATAAAAGTCACGCTTTGATCAACAAATGATCATCAGCACTCAGCATGCCACGTTACCAAATTGGGAATATATCACTAGTAACCATCAACTACATAACCCTAAGCTCGTAGGTCTCAGAGAAGGGTGTTAAGCTAAGAGAATAAATTCTCCGCCACCAACAGAAATATATCTGATAGAAATCAGCTTTACATCTCAAATTGTAACATCAGACACACGTCCATGCAAGTCCATTCCGGGATCGAACGGAACCGAAGGCACTTCCAAAGAATCCCTTGCAATCCGGATATTCACAAATCACAACCGGACTTCTCATCACAAAGTGTGATAAAATCTGTATATCAGAGATCAGCCGATGCAGAGACATTCGACGGTAATCCTTCCATTTTCGAAAATATCCGGTCTTCGACACCGGTCTTCAAATGCTGTCCACTATGACGTATCACTATTCGGAATGGGGTTGAAGACCCAAAGGTCCTCTCCCGGCTAAACCGAATAACGAGCGCTTATTTTTAAAAATAAGTGTAGCATTCAAATTCAAGCAAATCACAACAAATACCTTTTAAAGGTAAATATTGATAGTCGGTTATTTAACTATCAATAGATATGCATAACATCATCAAATTCCAAATAATTTCCCAAATTATTTATTTTCCAAAAATATCTTTACAAGATATATTTTTTCCATATTTCAACCATTTAAAAATAATTTCAAATCACTTTTCACCTTTACAACTTTTGAAAACAAATTTCAAATCATTTTTCTTACACGGAAACATTTTCAAATATTTATTCATTTTCACTAGAAATCATTTCCAAATACTTATTTAACAATAAGTAATTCACAAATCTATTTATTTTCAATACTTAAAAAAAATTCAATATACTTAAAACAAGATTAAGTATATATTTATTCTTTTAGGAAAACGTTCTCTTAAACACATTCATTTGAGTCAAAACGAATGTTGTGTAAAACATCGTTGCGACGACCCAAAATCACTAGTATAAGGATTCGAAATTAAGATAGATATATAAATCCCAATACTATATAAAACATTTCCTTTCGAAAATCATTTACTATAACAACAGTGTTATAGTCCACTATTTCCTTTTATTTCTCGAAAACGTCTATTTCAACAATGAATGTTGAAATCTATGGTTTCGATACTTAATACATTTCTAAAACATCTTTAAATTGTTTTAATTCTATTCAAAATATCACTTTCCCAAAACATTTCTTTAATATATTATTCACTGTCCAAATCGTGAATATACTTCGTTAACCAAATTCAACATTCCTACACATTTTAACTAAAGGATTATCCACTATCCAAAATCGTAGAAATAACTCCTTAAATAAGCTTTCATATTTAAGCTTTCATATTTACTTATCAAATTCAATTGGTTTCGGATTTATAAAACAACGTTTATAAATTCACATTTAAACCATTTTATAAAATTCATTAACTCCATATTTCAAAAATCAATTTTCAACTATATTTCTCAAAAATCATAATTTTTATAACATTAAAATTATAAGGTTTATTTATTTAAAATGAATCAATTCCAAAATTCAATAAAACGTATACTTTTAAAAATAACTTTAAAATCCTTTTAAATTTGAAAATCATCACTTTAACACTTCTAATTTTCCAAAATAGGCCCAATGCTGCAACAACACTAAATATAACAATCACGACATCCAAAACATCATATATCATATGGTAACAGAATATATCACAATATCTGTAAATAAATTAATACGAGTGAGGAATCCAATTGGATCCCTCCAACCTCTTTCCCTGCATCCACAGATGTTAGTACAATACCAATCTCGTTTCAAGATGGAATATCGCGGTACATAGGTTTATATAAAATATTATCCGCTATTATGCGGCGCAATAGGGTCTCATCCGCTATATATTGCGGGAAAATCAACTTCAAGTACATATATAATACCAATTCCACTTCAAGATGGAATATCGTGGTATATGTGTTTAATAAATAACCTCCGCTTAATATGCGGCGTATAGGGTCTATTTCAATACAACAGATAGCAATTTATCATTCAATCACACAATCAAGCAATTTTAAATCTAACTATTTAAAATTTAAATCGAAACAATTCGATTGAGTAAGAAGTTCTCCCCATGCTTTCATTAACAGTCGCAGTGTTTTATTTCGAATAAAATTAAACACGCATTTAATTTTACCCAAAAATGTCACTAGCTCTAATCAACTCCAATCCAGTTCCATCGTGTAGTGTTCGCCAATACGAACCCGACGCAATTCGTTTCGTCCAAAACGGACCTCGTATGAAAAAGTTATTGCATTTTAAAGTTTGAACGAATTTAAATATAATAATTTACAATTTCTTTTTTCTTTTTAAACCTTTATCACATCTAGACCGTTCGATTTTGTTTGCCCTAGATCATGGCCGTGCCCTTCTTCCTTCTCCCTCCCCAGTTAACTTCGTACGTACGAAACCCATAGCCGCCGACCTCCCTTGAATTTTCGCGACCACCACTTCGACTTCCACCACGATCGAGCAACGCCAAACGAACGACCACCCCATGCTCCTCCTTCGACTTGAACATGACGAGGCTTGGTCATGCCTGCTTCTCGAACAACGTGCTCGAACCCCCACTTTGTCGCTCGATTTTAACCTCCACATCGCGGATTAGGCAATCATCTTCGTATAGATTCGAAGCTTTCATCGTCCCCTTTAATTTGTTAGTTGAAGGTTCTTGCTAATTGTCTATGGATTTGAAGATTTTGAAGGAAGAAAATCGATTGATTTTGGCCATTAAATGAATAAGTGGCAGCTGAAGAACCCTAGCTCGGTTTTGTTTGCAAATGTGAAAATCTAGGTCCTTTTATAGACATTTGCCAAAACACTATTCATCTCCAAATTTCCAAAATTAACTTTATGGATCTGATTGACACGAAATTTGAAATCATACAATAATAAAACATTATGGATCCGATGAAACTGGTTTCATCGAAATCCGAGACTGTTTGAAAAATGGCTATTTTTACTCGTCAATTAAATATTATAATATTCAATTTCCACAAATTAACTTTTAATTCAATTTTAAAAGTTCCATAACATCATTCTAACTCTAATATGATTTAATACAACCTTATAAATCATTTTAATCACATTAAACCCAATTTTCAATTATTTCTGTAATTTTAAATATTAAATTTATCGATTTAATTATCCAATTAAATCCAGATATTCAAAATAAAATTTATTCGACTTACAAATTTTACTTGTTAATATTTAAAATCAATTAAATATACGAATTTCAAATGACAGAAATTCTGGGTCGTTACAGAAACCAAACCTTTGAAGTTTTATCTTAAACATTCAAATCTTAAGTCCAAAATGATTTCATTTTATCTTAATAATGGATATATTACAATACCCCTTTCTTTGTCTATTTAAACAAATCCAACTTAAGGATTATTAATAACAACAGGATGGTATCATTCAAATTATTTTAAAACATCCATCCACTTCCAATTTCTAGATCTCAAACCCATTTTGAGATCACATAAACTCCCAATTCAAATCAAACATTTAACTTTCCAAGTTAAATCTCAATTTCATCTTGAAATTTCCAAATCAGGTTATTCATTCAAACTTATTTAACTTCTTCTAAGTTAAATTCAATTAAGTCCTATTAACCTTACTCAAATTCGAATTGCCACTTCAAAATTTAATCTTCACATTAATAATCTTCTCACTTATAAGTTCAAAAACTTATCACTGTGGGTTTTCTTATCCCATTCCAGGGAAAATCAAAACTCATCACTTTGGGTATTACGTCTCATTCCAAATTTAAAACTCAACATTTAGAGTTTATCTCAGTCCATCTTGGATATTATGTATATTCCTTAGATATACATATTATTTCCTTTACATACTAAGTTGTCTTTAAATTTTAAACCACCTTTCGATTTTAATTCAAAACAAATTTCTATAAATTTTCAAACAACTCTTGTTAGAATCAAGCTCTTTTATTTAAATAATACTATTTATTATTTCTTTCAAATACTTGGAACTAATTCCCAAATTTCTGATCTTAGATTTAAATTATCTTATTTTGGAAATACTTCTACAACTTCAAGATTTTAATTTCAGTTTGAATCCTTTTCAAACATGTCTTAATTCAATTTGAATTTGGTTGTATTTCTATTACCACTTAATTCTTATTATTACTTTTAATTCAATTAATACAGCAACCAATTTCCTTAATATAATAGGAAAAACTATTTCTTAATAAACTTATATAACATTCATTTACTTTTGAAACCATTTTAAAATCTTTATATAAGAAAATAACAAGTACGCTCTCTTATATATATACACATTCAACTCATTCTAGGTTACCATTGACCCTCCCAAATGAGTAACCCACGAGAGCCAAGGTTCTCATTTAACCTTTAGCCCTGATACCAAATTTAATGACCCGAAATTTTCGATCCCGAAAATTCCAGATAGTTAGGAAAAGGAAAAAAGGGATAGAAGAAGATATAGAAAACTAAACTTAGAATCTCACATTCGCAGCGGATAAAATATAATATCAAATAATATTCTTTACACAAAGAAAGTTGTATCAGTCAATTACATTTTAATACATCAAAGTTACAATAGTTCACAATCACTGGACAGTTAAAAGCAACATGTCTCAGATAAACTACAATATATCTCAACTGAATATACTCCATACATTCCTGCCATCCCGCTCGCCTCTTGAGCTCCAGAACGTCTGTACCTGAAAATCTGTAATACCCGGTCTGACCCAAGCATTACATCAAAGTAACACCTGGGTCAGGCTGGAACCAGCGTGAGTAAACCCATCTAACATGGAATACCACAGCATAAAACTTAATTAAAACCTGGGGTAAATTATTCATCACTACAAGTTCACAATATGTTTTAGACATCACTTATTTTTCCCATCAATTTCTAAGTACCCAAAACTTAGATTAAATGGTCCAATTCATTTAAATCATTCCATACCAGCCTACTGATTTCACATATCAATCTATCAAGAACCAAAGTGGTTTTGGGTATTAACTAATACCCGACTCCGGTCTCTTCGAATCCAATGTCATCTTAACCCAAGTTATTCAAGTGATTAATTTTTAAATATTGGATGTCACTTTTACCCAGCAATTCATCATAGATAACCACATTATCTCTATTCAACCCAGCATATCTTATTACAAAAAAAACATTTCATTTCACAAAGCATCATAATCACATATTATGGATAAGGCGTTCAAATATCATTCAATCATTCATAACCGAGATAAATTATCCATACCATTCGAATTAATTTAAATAGATTAAATTAATTACTTCTATCATCTTTAAATCCTGCTTACTCAACATTAATTAATTACAAATCAATTGATTAATCATTCTCTAATTTTTCCATCTTAATTAATCATCCTTGATTAATTATTATTTAATTACAATAAGTAATTGACTCCCAGTTAATTTCTCAAAGTAATAAATCCTTAATTACTTCCCTTAAGTATTTATCATTAATTAAATCACTTTTAGTAATTATCCATTAACTACTTTCCTTAATTAATGACATTCAGTAATTGTTCTTTAGTTACTTTCATTATCATCACTAATTATTTTCATTAAGTGATTAATCCTAAATTAATCACATTAATAAATCGATCCATTAAATTGATTTCTCAAATTAATTAATCTTTATTAATTATCATAAAAATAATTAATGATTTCCTTAATTGATTACATTAATCAATTACTTATCCTTTAATACATTAGATAATCAATGCATTATTTAAATCACCTTTGAAACATTATACAACTTCTTTAAACAAATTTTTTAAAGTATTTTAAAACTTGAAATCTCATTTAAATCTTGCTAACACTTTGTTTCTTAACTTGGTTTGTATTTTCTTTTGAAAATTTTACATTTAAATAAACCTTTAAAAACTTGATTAAACATTTCTATAACCTATATTATTTATAACCTTCCAAATCTGATCACTCAATTTGCTTACTTTAATCTAAGTCATAATTAAATTTAACCCAGTTTATTGAACACAATCCAACACCCGAGCCTAACACAGAAACCCCCCTCCCCCGAGTCATCTGGCAAATAACTCGAGCTATCCTCCAACTACCCCTTCTTCGAGTCAGCACGCAAATGCCCCGAGTTCGACCCGTGAAATATTCATCTTCCCCAAACCTATAATACCCAGATGCACAAACCGTACACGTGCACGCATACATCGACCCAGATCACTGACGAACAACGATCCGGCTCTCGACAAGTCAACTCCGACCTCGGCAACCCAATGCGATCACCCAGATCATGATATCACCCACGAATCAAAAATCGAGCACTCGAACGAAATTGCAGCAAACCCAAATGGGTAAAACCGCCACTAGTCATCGCCTCCGATCACGAAATCACCCACCGACCTATCAGAAACTACGCCACAACTTCCAACTTCACTTCATCCTAGCATGCTCGGTTCCGGTCCTTAGTCAATGAGGAACGAACCTCGGTAACTCCAACTACCCAAACCCTCCACTAAATCCTACTTCACCAATCTCCGACCTCCACGACCATGAATAAAATTTAACTTCATCTTTCCTGTGATCCCTAACACATTGGCCACCTCCAGCCCAAAATTCGCCGCAAAGCTCGACGCCAATCATCGGCAATTGACAAATATGTCTAAACCCATCATCCAACAATATCTCAACAATTATCTTACTAAAACTACGATTTTCATCTTAAAACTCATATTATCCAAAGCAGATTCAAGTTATATAATTGAAACAATAAATCATAATACTTGATTTTATCCCATTTATGGTTTTCACTGTTATTTTTCCCTTTCTAGAAATTTTAAAACTTAATTCATCTTATTTAAATTTTAAAAGCTAAATTGTGTTTAATCAATCAGCTTTTGTTTGAAACACAAAAGTTATCGGTGATTAGTTTTGGAAATTTTGAATTTTGATTAAATTTTTACTCTGTAAATTTTAAAACAGAGATGGATCAAACCAGACCAAACATGCGCAGTTTAACACAAACATACATACAGAGATTTTGCTTATATAAACGCACACACACTCACACACATGCAATACAAACATCATCACCGAAATACACATGCAACATCATTTATTTCCTTAAGTCTTTAAATAAGTGTTTACTTACTTAATGTTTCAATAGAGGGGAGTTTTGAAAATCTGTAACTAAACAGAAGTTTGTATCCATAAGAACAGTCATACATGTTCGAAACAACTGCATATTTATCTATATACTAACATTTTTTCAGCATGCACTCAAAACTTACAAGGTTATTTCAATGTTTTATCACAATCATCAACTTCAAACAGATTCAAACATTAAAAGTGTAGCAGTTTACTCACCTGTGGTTTCTTGAACATAGAACAGGTTTGATTTTTTTTCTTTACTTTCCTGGAACATATTGTTGAGATGAATTGTTGCTACTGCTGATTGAATTTGGTTCGGATCTTGCTTGCTGGACTTTAATTCTTGCATAGCCTAGTTTGGATTTGAAATATTGTTGTTGTTCACTTTAATCTTGGATTTCGGGTTTGATTCTTGTTTTAAGTTTTTGACCAGAATTTGAGTTTGAATATAGGAAAAATTTTGTTGCAAAATTATTTCTTCTTTGGTTTGTATATTTTTTCCTCGGGCTACTGATTTCTTATCTTTGAAAATGAAGATAGAAAAGGGTTGAGAAGAAAGAGTACAAGGCCTTGACTTAATGATGTTGTTATTTTTTAAAAAGTAAGGTAAAATAGATTGTGACACTTGTAAATTGCATGTAAAAATAGATTTACATTTGTAATTTAGTATATAGATAACTTACACTTGTATTTGGTATGTATATTAATGTTTTTATATGATTTTTGATTATATATATATATGTGTGTGTGTATACATTGTTTGGTTTATATTTATATATATAATTTTAAAAGAAGGTATATTAACCCCTTTTTACTA
Organism: Allium cepa; assembly: GCA_030765085.1. Taxonomy (NCBI): domain Eukaryota; kingdom Viridiplantae; phylum Streptophyta; class Magnoliopsida; order Asparagales; family Amaryllidaceae; genus Allium; species Allium cepa. The sequence continues at coordinate 644,039,211 of CM060939.1, read as the reverse complement.
ATCTTATTCTACATCATTAAACAAACACATAATATAGGTTATTGTTAATTTAAAATATTAATTTTATACAGCTTTTGAAACTTATTGTATTGATTTTAAAATATGACTCCTATATCACAATGTCTACATTTATATATATATATATATATACACATAAATTGTAGATAGAAGTTTTGGATTTTAAATTTCAAAAATTAACATTTAAAAATAGATTGGATTTTAATACTCAAAAATATTGAACTTTGTAATTCATTATTTATTATAATTTAAATCAATTTATATTTTACACTTAGATTCATACCTTTTTTAGTATTTACATATATATAACTTTGAAAAGAGAAGATTTTAAAATATTAATTATACACTAATAATAATTATATATATTTATTCTATGAATTTCAAACCTCAAATTCAAATTCAATTTAAATTCAATTCACAAATTAAATTTGTAAATAATAATTCTATTTTAAAATCGTTTATACCTATATTTAAAAACATCACATTACTATTATTGTTTGAAAATAAAAATTTTGTCAATTCTAAATAATTTATAAAGGATATTATTAAATAATTATTTTTCCCAGATATGAATAATTCAATTTTTGTTATATTTCCAAATTCATTTACACATCCAGATATCTATTATTATCAGAATTTTATCTGTTCAATTGATTAAAATAGTTAATTACCCATTTATCAGATGTCCAAAACCCGGGTTATCACATTCATAACATAAATTAGACATCTAATGACTATTATTCGCAGAATTTTCTTCGAATGATATATACATGACCATTTAAGTACAATTATTATGTGCAATCTTTTGACTCGCACAACCTGCAAACTCCTTGTCTAGGGATAAGTATGGATTTCATATAAACCCATGTCTCGTATGGTTTTATAAACTATTTTCTGGATGATATTACTTTAACCTTGTGTACTGCTCTAAGTACACACCTTAGAGAAAGAGTTCAACTCAACTGCACTCATCGTTAATCATGTTATGTTCAACAAAGTTCGATTATTCTTTATCGGTACATCATTACGTAACATAGGAAAGTGTGAATTTTGAGGTTGCATCTTTATTCATTTGGTATGTTCAGAAATCTTTTCATAGTCACCTATTTGATCAAATCAAATCAATTTTATTTGGTATTGCATGTTATTTTATCTGTTTTTTACTCTATGAGCTTATTGTAGGTATACTGAATGCGTATCAAATATGCATGCCTGTGTCGGTGATAACATATTGGTGAACATAATGAAGTATGCCGAACCGTTTTAGTATCAATAGACTTGCGATTGCATATATATATATATATATATATATATATATATATATATATATATATGCAACAATCTGAATAGTTCATTAACTCTTATGACACTCCTACTAAATGGGTGCATAACCCTTAATTGTTTTAGATATAATTAACCAGTATCATTTGATTCATAATCATATAATAAAATTATCTTTCAAAACTACTCTTAGTCTATAATTTAAAAATAATTGTAAATAAGTTTAGATACTACAGTATTTTCCAATGCATCACTTTTGTTTGTGAAAACCAATACCATATTGTAGTTTTATTTCATAATGAATATTCATAATATTTAGACTGAAATATAATTATATCTATTTTTCAATCCACACTAAAAAAATATTCATTATTTCATAAATAAAGTTCGCTCTGTTTATGAAAACAATTTTCACAACTTAATGCAATCAATAAGTGCTATATAGCATGCTCCCACTATTTCCGCCATTACGATAATAGTGTTCTAAATTCAAAGGCCCATCATTCACTTAATATAGACTATTTATTTCATATACTGCAACTAGTTTGCAGTGGAGAGTTCTTTGATCAAACATCTCAAACTCAAATAAATGGATCTTATAGAAAACAATTTTCTATACGAAATACATTTTTAAATATGAATCACATTTCTTATTCCAATGTTAATCATCAATCATTATTATTACAGTTCTTGTTTTCAGTATTGTTTCTTTATGAAGCAGAAGTTATCATTCATTCTCTTTATCGTAAAGGTACCTTAAATCACATCTACTCTTGTAAGTTTGTTATTCTTTCTAAATGGTCAAACATTTTAAAAGTAATCCCTTACTATAATATCATAACAAACTCTTTACAAAAATGTATTTGATTATCCTTACATTTAAGGATAGATGACGCACCTTACATAAACTGATCAAGCTTTCATTTCGACGATCAAGTTCTTAGATCTATGTTGTAGTTTTGGTCTTTTGTTACATTTAACACAATATGGTCTTTTATTATAAGCAATTAAATTGAATACTCGATCTTGCACTTTGGCTTACTTTCTTATTTCGAATGAACTAATTTCATTGAAATATTGTACATTACAAACTGTGACTGTTCACCATATAACATTTATATGCAGTTGTATATAGATCAAATATCCATAGTATTGTTTTATCTTTGAGTTCAAAACTCATAAAATGCGATATATGGTCTCAACAAAATAAATACGTAAGTGACCAAATACAAACGTCCTTAGTAGTTGTAGAAATTAGGCGCTTGCATGGGTGTTGAAATATTAACATGCAATAAGCATTTATTAATAAGTATATGTTATATTTCTATTTATCAATCTACAATTTAGTTCATTTGTATATCTTAATTGATAAACGTTTAATCAATTCATATTAAATGCACAAATTTATCAATGCATAAATTTGTGCATTTAATCTTCAATTCAGTTCATTTGTATATCTTAATTGATTTTGAGGTAACGTTTAATCAATCATAATAGCTCAAGGGCAAATTCAAATTGAGCCATTCCTATTAGGGACAACCTTTGGGCTCACATGTCTATTAGGCCAAGTCGATAGAAATGTAGGATAGAGTACTAGATTATCCAAACCAAATCATAGACATTACCTTTCTAGACACCCGACTAACTAGGCTGTGAACTTAATTAGTTACCTTCACTTGAAAAATTTAGACTACATAGGAAATTAGACTCTGATACCATTCTTATAACTGGGCTAGCTCACAACAGAAGAAATGAGTGAATTTCAATTTTTTACCATTTTAGATCTTTATTAGGCCTATGTAGTCTAATTTATTTAGAACATTTCCAAATTATTTTTTAAATAAAATTATTATTTTATTTAAATTTACAATAAAGTATTATATATATACGTGTATCATATACACATATAAGTGTGTGCATGTATAACATAGCAATCCGTGCAAGGTATAACATGTCCGTGTATAGGTGTAGAGATTTACACCGTAATAGACATAATAGCTCACTCTTATACAAGTATATTGTCCAAATATATGTTTATATACTTTCATTTATGTATATAAAATAATATAAACAAAAATACACACATGCACAAACACATTTATCTTTATATACTATATTTTATTTTGAAAAATTACATCCATACATACATGTGTGTAAATGGAATTTTAACATTAAATACATATAGTTATATGTATATGCTTAAATTCTTTATATAACACAATTAATTTTTTTACAATAAAACTGAAAGTAAAATACACATAATAAACTTTTTTTTTCAAAATAACATGTATATATATTAAATACAGACACATGTATATATAATGTACTAATAAATATAAGTAAACTAATACTTTTAAAATAATAAATATATATATATATTAAAATTATTTATGTAAATACCTAACAGTGTGTATGGTATAAATTTTTTAAAATTTAAAAATATTTATCTTAAATAAATATCCTTTCCAATAAATATGAAATATTAAATAAAATATATTTAAAAAAATTTAATTTTAATTTTTTAGTAGAAATCTAAGTGATATTTTATTGTTTGAATATTTAATATATAATTTTTATGACTAAAAAATAATTTTAATGCTATTTTTAACTTTCAACTAATTTTAAAATATTTAAATAATATAAAAATTAGTTTTTTATTCAAATGCTTATTTGATGCTAAATTCATTTTATAAAATATAAAACATATTTTATAATCCATATATCTATAGACATAATTAATTTACATATTTAATGATAATATATAAAAATTACTTTATTTCTACCAAAAATGTGTTATATATGAAACAATTAATATAAAATTATAAAAACATAATTTGATTAGAGTAGAATATATAATTTAAATCATAAAGCTTGTATATAATCAAATAATGCATATTAAATTAATTAAATAAATAAATGTTTTTTTAATTTTGATTCGTGCATATTATAGGTAAATACATGATAAAAATAATTTTTTTGTAAATATTATAAGTTTATATAAACATATAACTAATCTGTTTGTTATAAAATATATTGATATAATATGATATAATAGAATTGCCATATAACTAATATAACAAAATATGATATATATATATATATATATATATATAACTAATAATTCAATTGAGTTTAAATGTAGATCATATCATTACCTTATACTAATACCAAAAACTCATGCCTTGAAGCATTGGATTAAAATCCTGAATCGAATTCTAATCCTGAAGGAACTATCTCACGAATTACATACCACTGGTTGTCGAATAGTATATAGTTTGATTTGATTTGATTTGAGCTTGTAATAATGGAGAAGATGAGATTAGGGTTTAGCTAAAAATACGAGGGTAAGAAGGCTTTCAAAAATTCCTCTAATAGGTATGGGTTAAGATGCTTATATAGGAGAGGAATGGAGATAAGTTAGGATCTTGACCTCTTACTAATTCTCCTTCCCTTATCCTGTTGAATATGCTAGTATATGATTTTTGTTTGATGATAATAAACATATGTATATATTCATTTAAATGTATTTGTTAATGCACTATTTTATTTTCATACAATTAAATAAATATTTACGGAATAAAACAAATAACACATAATTTAAATTCAAACAAATATTTTATTCAAATAAATATTTTATTACAATTTTAAATAGTAAAATTTTGAGCTCTCACTATATATGTACACAATTTCCATTACAATACAATTTCAAATTATAATATAAGTTTCACTATACATTTGCACCTCACTACATATCACTCGTTCACTCCTATTTATCTTCAACTCTGTTCTAGATTAAATCTAGCATCTGAGATATCTGCAAAATAAACACTGATGCGGTAAAATTGAAAAAGAAATATTTTTATGCAGTGTAAAATAAAATGTGTTTTGAAAATATTATTTGCCTCGGTTATTTGGGTTATTCTTCATCATTTAAATTTGAATTCATCATACACGAACAGCTTGTGACATGCACGGTGTATCACTGTACATGCCACAAGGCCATGCACACCGATATACACTTGATAAAACCACAGGGACAGGTGAGCACAAGGTCAAACCCAATCAAAAGCTAGGTTCAACTCAAGTGAAATACAAATAAAGTCACGATACTGGCACAAGGTCAAAACCGAGCCAAAGCTAGGTTCAACTAGGGCGCAATACAAAAACAAAAATAGAATGGTCAAGTTTTAATGACTGGAACAAGCCTCGACCAAAATCACAATTGTATACACATATATGGTAGACAACACACAATACAACTCAATGCGGTACAAGAATCCAAAAACCAAACAGTTCAACTGTTCAGGGTAGATGCATGGCACAAAGGCAAAGACCACATAAATATATACATATATGCACATATATATGTATACACATATATGAGTCCAAATGAATGGGTCAAACTGAACCAGTCCAAAATTAGAGGTTAACAAGACCAGACTCAAAATCAAGACTCTAGAGAATACAAGTGCACAAGGACTACATGCACCGATACATGTGCAGGCACACAAAAGAAATTAAGCATGAACACAAGGAATGCAACATTAATTTACATGGAACCAGACCACGATGCATCAGAGTAATGAAATGTCCAGACCATACTTCAAGATGACCCAGAACAGATTTTAAGTACAAAGCACAATGGAACCGATTCAAAAGCATATGCCAGACAATGATATGTATGAAACAAGTGTAGATTGCACAACTGTGACTTCATGAAGCTTAAAATAAAACCAGATCAATGAACAAGGAAAAATGACGACAACAAAGTACAGACCTGGCTATATATGTAAACTAGCTCATAGCAAAAACTCACTACAAACACATATGATCGGTCACAAATACAATGGAATGCAACTGATGTGAACACACACATATATATACATACATAAATGTGTACAAATGGAGATGACCATCAACCAAAGAGGAGACTCAAATATCAATGGCATTGGTAACCAAACAAAAATTGGCTCCAGACCAAATTCAAATGTGAACACAGTTGTGCCTAGACCACTTACCATCAAACAATACAACACGGCCTCAACAATCAAAGTGTACACATGAACCAAAAAACCTTCACAACCATATCAGAAACACTCAACAACTCGGATGTACAATGACTTCAATGAGACATACACATGTATATACATAGTGCATACATACGAAATAACATTCGACTCAAGTAAATCATCATAGAAAAATGCAACGACCAGAGACAACTCCAAGTAGACCACACATGAATCAAATTTCGAAAAAACAAGTCAAGGCGGGTCAACGACCCTATAAATCGACAAGCAATTCAACATGATACCATATGAAAGCCCAGTTATAATATGAACTGGTTCGAAGAAATAAAACTCCAAACGGATCTGGCAGCAAACAAGAAAAATAACAACAACCAAAATGTATATGCATATGGTGGTTCACATGACGGCATACATAATCAAGCATGGTGAAAATGGCAAGTTGTAGACTTAAAGTACAAAGCAATAACCAGAGTCAATATCAAACCAATGTCTGTTTCAACACTAGTGAACAACTTAAACTCGAGCAAATGTATACACATGGTGACATAAATAAATCATTTCAAGAATGGAACATAAGTTCAAACAAGTTAAGTTTAAATGCCAGAGTAAACGCCAGATAATAATAAGTTCGAAGCAAATTTTCATCTCAAAAATATTATCACAATGTCAAGTGTCGAAATCAAAGATGTCACAACAGAAAAGAACAGAACCAAATTCATAGCAAACGCAAGTCGTGGTAATCAAGAAAACGAAAATATGCGAATTGAAAAAGTCATAAAACATCACAACATTCAAGTTAAATCGAACGGCCGAGCTAAAGTAACTGAAGAATTCAAACAATACTGTACGAACGATAATAAAGGGAATCAATCCCTATGAAAACCCTAGTCATCATCGACATTTATGGTATTCGAGTTTAAGCAACATCATAGAGCAAAGTTTCAAATCAATAAATCAAATCGAATCGAGTTTAAGCATATCAACGTGAGTAATAAAGGAAATTACATACTGGGATTATTCAAATCAAACTCGACAAATTAAAGCAGCCGAGTATAGTAAAACCAAGACGATCGACCAACAAAGCAACGCGAGATTATCTATTTGATCGATCAATTGAATCAGCATGCTCAATTTCCAGAAGCCCAAATCTCCCAAAAAGGAATGAAGAAAGGAAACCATTTTCACAGAGAAAAATGGGTCGAAGAAATAAAATAAGAAAAGGGGAAGACCGGAGATTAGCAAAGATAAAAATAATAAGGACTTCCTTTTATTTTAATTTGGGCTGGCATTTTTTATTTCTTTTGGGCCTTTAATTTTAAAATTAAGGTCTTATTGTTTTGAGTTTTTCTATCTTGTATTTCTTTTTTAAACTATTGTAAAGTCTAGTCGTGTGACTAGAGGACAAACTGCGGCGGTGTAGTTCGAGAATTCACAGTTCAGTGGCTGAGTTGTGGCAGAGTTTTGAGCATAGAGTTTGGTTAGTCGATAGCGGGTGTTATGAGTTTACGTGTGTAAGCATCTGACTACTTAATTTCTAGTAGAAACCTTGGGGGCAGAAGGTAAGTATGTTTTTGCCGAAACTGGGTAAATCTGTGTTGTTCTATTTCTGCATTTAATATTCTACTATTATCTATGCTGCTATTATTCTGCTATTATCAGTGCTGCAATTATTTTATATATTTCCACATTAAATTTTTATAATAAATAGTATCACCCTATTCACCCTCACCCCTTCTAGGGTAAAATCGATCCTACACGTGGCATCAAAGCTAGGAACAAAAGGCAATTTTTAATTTTAAAATTTTGATTTTTCAAAAACAAATTGTTGTTTTAAAATTTTTAAATGGCTTCTTTTAATAATGTTTTTGCTGAGGGTTGGTCCATAGTTATACCACAAATGTTCAACGGTGAATATGTTTACTGGAAAAATAGAATGAAATTTTTTCTAAAAACCATTGATGCTTGGAATATTGTTGAGACAGGTTATAGAACACCAAGTATAATGGTAGATAATCAGGAAATAGATAAACCAATGGATCAAAGGGAAGATCTTGAAAATAGACTACAGAATGCTAATGCTAAAGCTATGAATTATAGTATTTGTTCGTTGGATCAAATCGAACTTAATCGTGTCTCAAATTGTATAACTGCGCAGGAAGTCTGACATTCACTTGAAGTGACTCACGAAGGAACATCTCAAGTCAAGGAATCTCGCATTGTCATGCTTAGTGGTGAATACAAGAACTTCACAATGGCCAAGGATGAAAATATCAAAGATATATATGGATGAGTTTCAATATTGTATACAAATCAAAATCACTTGAAAAATATACACAGAATTGGAAATAGTCATAAAAATCCTCAGAGTCCTTCCAGGAAGTTTTGAAGCGAAAGTTACAGCCATTTAAGAACCAAAAGATTTGAAACAAATCAAAGTTGAAGAACTCATCGGAAATCTCACCATTTATGAGCTAGAAATGAAATTCAAAGAAGAACACGAAGGAGGTGATACTCAAAAGAAATCAATAGCTCTTAAAGGAACAATGGAAAGTGATGATGATGATGGTGATGATGATGGAGCAGCTGAGCTGGCACTACTAATAAAGAGATTCAAAAAGTGGAACCGCAAATACGCAAATCCAGCTCTAAATCAACAATTGAAAAGTATAATATTCAAAACACTAGACAACTCAAATGAATAGGAGGTCATTTGTCACAAGTGCAACAAACCCGGTCATATCAAGCCCAATTGTCCTCAGAATCGATTCAGCCAAGGAAAGAAGCAGAAAAGGAGAAGTTTTACATCCACTTGGGATGAAACTGATGAAGATGGTAAAAGCAATGGCAGTGAGAGTGAAAAGGTAGATTTGTGCCTTCGAGGTGACATAACTAACAATGATGTTGATGAACCAAGCAAGGTATCAAAACTTACTCATTCAGAATTACTTATATATTTTCATGAAGTAATGGCTGTTTCAAAAGACTTAGAAAGAAATACGCTAAAATTGAATCACAAAGAGATACTTTGATAGATTTAAATAAACAGCTTGATCAATTGATTAACAACTATCAAACCAAGAGCCCTAAGTGTGATAAGTGTCCATCACTTGAAGAAGAAATTAAAAAAATCAGAAATTAAAATAAAATCACTTGAAAATAAAATTCTGATTTTAAAAGAAAGTGAAAATACTAGAAGAGAAAATTATATTAAAAAGTGCACACAATTATTGAATGAAAATGAATCTCCTAAAACACAAGTCTTATAATTGTCTACAACTTTAAGGAAATTTTTCAAAGGAGAAAGATCGCTAAGTATGTTATTAGGGAAATAAACTGTTAATACTGTTAGACAAGGACTTGGGTATAATCAATCTGAACGTGTTAAAAATGAAATTAATCAAGCCAAATCCGAGTGCACAATTTGTAGAAAAATTTCACAGAATCAAAAAAATTGTTGGTATAGACCCAAAAACGTGAAAACCATATCAATTTGGGTTCTGAAAGGCACGAATATAAAATCCCTTAAAGTCAAACAAATCTGGGTGCCAAAAGGAACAAATATAAATAGCCTTGGGTCTACACAAATATATTTTTCAAAATCTTTTGCCACTAACAACCATGAACCTATAAAAATAAACAGGTCACAAAAAAAATTTCCCATGTAGGTGTGGTGGCAGGCTAAGAAACAACAATAGTGTAACCTGGATTCAGGATGTTCCAGGCATACGACGGACGACAAATCAAAGTTCCTTAGCCTAGTATAAAAGTGGAAGTATCACAATGGGCCACAACGAAAAATTATCGTAAAGGTAAAATAGGTAACGGTACATCTATGTTGAAAGATATATTAAATGTGATAATATGCATCATAATCTGAATTAAATCAGCCAGTTATGTGATGAAGAAATGAATGTTGGTTTTGATTCTGACTTATTCAAAATTATTGGCCAATTATCTTTTTATGCCGAGAACACTATAAGTATCTCTAGAGTCTCCGAACTAATTCATATAGATTCATTTGGACTAATGATATTGCAAATTTAGGTGATAAGAATTATTGTCTTTTATTGATTTTTGATTACTCTAGATACACGTGGATATATTTGACACTATGTTCATTGTTTGGTTATCTGCAAGGTTCAACTCAAATCCAAAAGAACTTCATTTAAAAGCTGTAAAAAGATTTTAAGGTATTTGTTGCAACTTCACGATCTAGTCTATAACATCCAACTAATGATAATATTGAGTCAAAGGATAATTCGGATGCAGATTACACTGGTAATCTAGTTGACAGAAAAGTTACTAGTGGAACGTGATTTATGTTGAGACATTCAGAAGTTGCATCGTTTTTCAAAGAAAATATTTACATATTTTTCATTTCAATTGATTTTCAATTAGCAGACATTTTTATTACAAAACCCCATAAAATAGTTTTTGTTGACCTTGATTCAGATTAGTCGTTTTAGAAAATTTGATTTTATAGTTATTTTTGGATTTGATCTTAAATGACTACATTAACTAATTTGACTCCTTACTGATTATCGAAAAGATAAGTAGTGATTAAAAAAGTGATGAGTGTTGATATTAATCATATATTATAACTTAAGACAGTATATCTAGTAAAAAAATTAAAAGCTTTAAACAAGATTTATAATAACTCTTGTTTGGTAAAAATTCCATGATGATCTCTATTTCTATCACATTTTTAACGACCATCACTCATCAAAATCCAATATAGTATGTCAATATGTGGTATTTTAGACGAAAAATCACTCGTTTTCATTTTATTATATTTTTAGCAAAATGACATCCAAAGTATTCACTCTCATTTATAAGTCCTCACGGTTATGCATGGAAGAATTTACTTGGAATATTTGTATATGTGCTTTCGTGCTCATTTAAAAGTCCTCACGGTTATGCATGTATGGAACACATTTTAAAACTAATTATTAAATAAACAAGTTGATTCTAATCCCATTTAAAAGTCCTCACGTTTATGCGTGGTTAGAAGATGCTTGAATTCATTTTTTTACTACAAATCTCATTTTAAAGTCCTAACAGTAATGCATGGTTAGTAGATATTCAAATTTCAAATATAAATATACCACGAATAGACATAGCTATATGGTTTTACATCATCCCTATCATTCTAAAGTGGAATATGCGCTCAATAGAATATTTATGATTTTTGTTTGATTTTTTATTGAAATTTAATATTTATGCTCGATTGGGTATTAATGTTGTATTAATGTCTATCACTTTATCTCTATTTTTCTAACACTATTACTCTTTTGTCGATAACAAAAGTGGAAGAGAAAATTAAGATTTTGGCAAATAAAGATCAAATATTTTATTTTGTATTTTGTATTTGCATCTAGGATCATTTGCATATTTATTTTCATGCATATATGAAGGGGGAACTTTGTTTTAGTGAAGGAGCATTCAAATAGGGGAGCAAATTGAATGATCAAATACATTTAATAAATTCAAATTCCTAAATATATGTTTGTTATTATCAAAAGGGGGAGATTGTTGAATATGCTAGTATATGGTTTTTTTTATGATAATAAACATATATATTCATTTAAATGTATTTGTTAATGTACTATTTTATTTTCACACAATTAAATAAAAATTTGCTAAATGAAATAAATAACGCAGAATTTAAATTCAAACAAATATTTTATTCAAACAAATATTTTATTACAATTTTGAATAATACAAATTTGAGCTTTCACTATATATATACACAATTTCCATTACAATACGATTTCAAATTATAATACAAGTTTTCACTATACATTTGTGATATGCACGTAAATATGCATATACTTACATCCATATTTTATCTTTTTTTATTTAAAAAAACATCATATTTGTGCATTTTAACATGTTTAAAACTAAAACTCAATTCTTTTCAAATCATCATATTTTCATCTTCATTCAGGGACAAAATGGTCATTTTTGTGCATGTGTCAATTTAAGAATTTTCACTTGGACAATTTTTATAATTTTTATAGGATATTTTGAGGCATATGGAAGTGGGACTCATGATGATATATGCACGCACAAGGAAATACAAAGGAATAAAAAGAAAATAATTCAAGTTCAAGATAATGGAGGACCCCACCCACTTACCGAAATGTACAATTAGGAGCTAATGTACAACTAAGTGGAGGTTAAAACTTCAAGCACATCAAATAATGGATTAATTAGTGGCTAATGGTTACTTGGTAGCCACACGTTCTAAGGGGTATTTTGAAAAGCTCCTTAAAAATGGAATTAGGGTTTTATGCATGTATAAATAACTCTATTATGTAGAAGAACACATCTACTCTCTCATATGTTTACTTAGGAAATTAGCAAGTTGTAAACAATAATCAAAATGAAATAAAAATGGCTTTCAAGCCTCTTTCTTCTCTCTTTGTACATGCTTTTCTTTGTTTTAATGTTAATGTTTATTTCTATTCTCTCTTTCTCTCTATGTTCATAGCTTAGATTTACAATCATGCAAGTAGTATAATTTTAATTTTTATGCAAGTAGTTAGTAGTTAATCTCTCTTTCTTCCTTTGCTTAGTTTTCATTTCTTTGCTTTTAATACTGAAACTTACATGTATTGATTTGATAACACAAGTAGCTAGATCCCTTCAATTTAGGGGTGATTAAGCTCTATAACTTTATATAATTTCAACATTTTTATGATTTATGATCTCTTCTGTTTTGTGCTTAATTAGAGTCAATGTTGATGCAAGTTTATATAAGTGGGTTTGATAGCATTGCTTTTGAAAATGAGCTATTCTTATTCAACATAAACACAATTTGCATCATCATTTGCTAATCGGTTTTTGATTTTGATATGAAAATAAAAATAAAATTTGATAATCTATATTGCTAGTTACAATAGTAAATAGATCATACTTAAAATAGCTTTTGCTTTGACTTTATTTTCATGAGAATTACAAGTGGTATAATTGTTGTATTATAGTTTGATGGTTTGAGTTATGTTAATTAATAACATAAACAAACCATACTTATGATAAATGCAATGACTATTTCACTTAATATCAAAGTTAGATATCATAAATTATTTGTTTGTTGATTTACAAAAATATAAGAGTGGATTTGCCTTTAAATTGTTCTGTAGTCTAATAGTTTTTAAATCACATTTTAATTCTAGTTTTATTTTCATTTTGTTTGTAGTTAACCATTTTCTCCCACTTTGGTCTAATTTGATTGAATTGATTTTTAAAATCTAAAACAACTCCATGCAGATCGATCCATACTAGCATACGTGCTACAATCGTACATCGTGTGCTTGCGGTTAAAATTTTAATTTGAAAATTTTCATTTATTTTCTAAACCGATGGAAAAATTATCGTTATACAAGTTTTTGGCGTCGTTTCCGAGGAATTGATTTGATTTGAATTTCAATTCTTCGAATTATTTGTGTTTGATTTTTGTGTGTCGGTTTGTATTTTTTTTCAAAAAAAAATTGTGTGTATACTTGTTGTGTGATTTAATTTGTGTGCTTGTTTATTGCTTTTTTTTTTTTTTTTTTTTGAAAAAGGTACTTTATATACAAAAATCACAGTGACAACATATCACATGTCAAATAAACATTGGAATCACGCTATGCAAGTTTCGAACTTGTGACCTCTCACACCAAAACCAAATCACTTAACCACTGAGAAAATGGTGCTTGTCTTATTGCTTGTTGTTTTCTATTTATATTTGCATTTGCATAGTTATTTGAAAAAATACACAATTTCAAAACAAAAATATTTTATTCCTTGCATCTACACTTACATTTTCTTCACTGTTTACAAAAAAAAAAAAAAAAAAAAAAAAAAAATACTTTATACACATTTTTCTCACTGTTTTCCATCTACAACTGCTAATTTCTGTTGTTTACTGTCACTGTGCAACTGCAATGCAGTGCACACCCTTTTCTACAACCACCCACTTACAGCCCAAACTACTTCATCCATCATCTTCCATAACCGCTACCCTACCATTATCTTACTGCACAGCCTGCGAACCATTTTCCAGCCTCACAGCAAACATCTCTACACACATTCCACAAAACTTCCATCACACTGTGACAGCCATACCAATCATACAATAACCCAAATACTGCATTTTCCTCCATATCACAAGACTTGCAACTTCAGACACCCCTTTGACCAATCACACTTCACAACTGCTCCTTGATCCATCCCTGTACCTATGTCGCAACCTCCTCACCAATCACTGAAGTCAATCATCCTATCGAACCACCTCTATTCCTACCAATCTTCAAATCAAACTCCTGCTAAAACCACCGCAAACTGCTACAGCTCAAGTTGTCAATTGCTTGCAACAACTTCCCCACTGAAAACTGCAGCATATCCCCCCTCCCGCTTCGGCTTACTGTCATCAGTAACAAAATATACAAATCAACATATAACCTGACCATCATCACCAGCCACCATATCTACCTGCCTTGCTTTATCCTACTCCTGCTGCTCCTAGTCAACAAGTCCTTCAACAACCACACTGTCTCATCTAACATTCCCTCCTCTATCACACTCCTCCTCCATACTATTACCACCTCATATCACATACATCCTCCTACTGCCATCTCTTCTGATTCACCCCCCCCCCCCCCCCCCAAAACCACACAATTCCAGTAGCACTGCAAACCTTCTGCCGCGACAACCATTGCCTGTCAACAAACCAATACTCTCTCTTACTTCCATCTCTCGATACATCTTCAATACCATTTAATACATCTTCAATACGACTTCATTCATTTGCTAACACTCCTGCATTCATTTGTTGACACTCGATCACAAACATCATACTGTGCACATCTGTGCACTGTCACCACTGCATTGCCACAGTGTTTCAACTCCATCATCATTGCATTTCTGTTCCAAAACGTCCTCTACTTCTTCACCCTGCTTCTCAAAACAAACAGCTGCTGTTACAAATTCACAAACAATCCAAACCACCAATGCTTCTACTCTTCAACAACCATTCAATACACTTCAACAGCCTTCTTCTCTACACTAACATTACTGCCTTCCCTCAACTTCAAAACTGTCATATAAACCACTGCCACCAACCTTACGGCTTCAACCACCATCTCCTCACAACTACGCAACTGCACAGCAAACTCAACCACATTCCACCTCCTCCAGAGCATCAGTATAGTCCATCTACCACTGACATCTACCTCCACATCCACATTCAACCGTACCACACACCCTACCAGAATCTCCACTGCTACTGACATATCTTCACTGCACATCATTACTCACTACAACAGTGAAACTGACCAACATTTCAACCTGCTACACTGAATTGTCACTCAGATTGTCATAACATTTTCACATACATCATACCAATACTGCTTCAATTCCTCTACAAAACAAGCACGCAACTCTCCCCACTACCATACACTGCACATTTACATAACTGCTACAATTGCCCCATCTTCACTGCTGCCTTGAATCAAACAACTGCCAACACCCCATCTTCAATCCACAGACAACCGCAACTTCAATTACCCCAAACCCACGCAACACCAAAACATCAAAATCCATCGCCGAACAAATCCCTAAATTGCCAAATGAAGACGAACAATCTCCAGAGGCGAACTGCCTGCCATCGAATTCCAGAGTCGAACAGCTCGACTTCTTCGTATCGACGGCAATCGCCACCTCCACCATTCGCAAATCCACCTCAACCAATTTTGGCTTCAAACTCTGCTCGGATTCAACATTAAGTTTTTATTTACTAATTTTTTTTTGGGACTCGAAGCAATTTGGTCGATTTTTCTTCTTCTTCTGTTCGTTATTTTCTTTGATTCAAGGAGAAGAATACGTTCGGTTTTGTTTTAGCGGTAAAGTATTGGGCCAGGCTGTTTTTTATGGAGTTAATTTTTTTTCTTACTCTTATTTGGTTTTTTTAAGTTTTTAACTTTTAAGTAGTTTTCTTATCTAAAAAAAAAGAGAAAAACAAATTGTTTTGTTTTCCAAAAACAAAAACTTATTGCCATTCTTTTCTCTCTTAAAAAAATTAAATTAGTTTTCTTTTGTTTAAAATTGCTTTAGTTTTGTTTTATCCTTTAAAAAAACAAAATCCTTTCAAAAAGAAAAAAAAAATATTGTATATATCTTGTTCTTCATTTTAGGTTGCCAAAGCTGAAATTCAAAGGGCAAAAGTGTTTGCTAGCTTTGCTTGCTAAAAACATCGCCGCTTAAAAAAATATTGCTAATAAATCTACACGCTTTGGTATTGTACCATTTTCCCTTGTTTTTGTTGAATTGCATTGTTCGTTGCGTGCATTTGCATTTATATATAAAAAAATTCAAAATAAAAAAAAATATCATTTTAGTTGCATTGTAAATTCACATTTAATTTTTTTCATTCATCTCATCATGTTTTATTTTGTAAGGGAAATACTCCAATTCACATAAGGTGAGAGATTTAATCACCCTTTACTTAGCCCACAAACGCATTTCATCGTAGAATTTGACAAATAATAAAGGTTAGACGTTGGACTTAAGGGTGTCACGAGCTCACTTAGGGATTAATTGTATCTTCACAATTGTTTGCTTTGAACAATTTTATTTCTTGGTGTCTAGGCTACGGCATAGTAATAATCAGTTATAAAAATTACGATAATTCGTAAATATTATAGTAGTTGTTCCTCTGAAGGTACTTAAACCTTCGACTGCATTGCTACGATGAGTCATGATGCACCGGCAACTCCTGCCCGTTACCTGGCTGAGAAATGTTTTTGTTGATTTAAGACAAAGTGTGATTATGCAATTTTGGATTAGGAGCTACTAAGGACAGAAAACTGTAATTAAGTCTTTTGCATTCATTTAGTTGCATTAGTTCATGCATATTTAAAAAAATTCAAATTCAAAATTAAAAAAAAAAATTGAAAATTCAAAAACAAAAACAAAAATTAAATTTCCATTTTCTAAAAATAGAAAAAATCCTTATGGTAAATATTTGAAAGTTTGAAAATTCAAAAATAAAAAAAACATACAAAAAAAAACATATAAAATAATTTTGAAAAGCCAAAAATCAAACTTCTCTTTTGAAAATAAATTTCACTTGGTAAATAGTTTTCTTCCTTGTGAAAAAACAAACAAATTTTTTTCACTTTGTTTTTTCAATCTTCTTTAACCTCGTTTCTAACTTCTTTCTCTTCTCGACTTTTATTTGTGCATGAGTACTAGGACTCATGACACAACAACAAATCGTTGGATTCGCAACTCAACAACTTATCATTTTACTCGAATAGACAATCCTCTTGAAATGGCAAACGAGAATGCCCCTCGAACTCTTATGGATAGAATCTTTCCCGATAGAGTTTCAATTTCATCTTGCATCACATTACCCGTCCCTACGGGTAATCATTTTGAAATCAATCTAATCACATCGCCACGCTTCCAAAATTTGGCAATTTCGAACACGATGACCCATACATTTTCTTGACTAAATTCGAACAAGTTTGCGCAACCATTAAACTCCACCAACTTTCAGATGATGGAATCAAATTTCGATTAATCTCATTCGCTCTTACGGATTACGCTGAAAAATGGTTGTACAGCTTACCATCGAACTCAATTGAGACGTAGGAAGAATTCGTAAAAGCTTTCTTAAAAAAATTCAACTCTATGGAAAAAACGAGTAGAATCCGAAATAAAATTGTAAATTTTCATCAATTCAAGAGAGAACGATTTGGAAAATATTTTAAAAGATTCAAAGAACTTTTGATAAAATGTCTACATCATAACTTTAAAAAATGGACGATTTGCCAAATCTTATACGGTGGACTCAAAAACAGCTTACTAACCATGCTCGAATCAATGTGCCAAGGAAAATTTATTGCCTAACATCACGATGATGCTTGGCAATTTCTTGAAAACCTCGCCGAAAAATCATCTCAATGGGAACGTTCGAACGAAAAATCAATTTACTCACGATCGAATGCACACTCGATAGGATTTTATTTTGCTTTGGAAACTAAGAACGATGAAATGATTAAAAAGTTCAACAACGTTTTCTCATCGAATCTAATGAATCAAGCTTCCCAACGATGTGTTATAAATGCAACGATCCTAATCATATAGCCGATCAGTGTCCCAATTTCGTCGAACAAATCAATGCTTTCAATAAAGCAAAAAACGAACCATTTTCTCCAACGTACAACCCTGTTTGGAGAAATCATCTTGGTTGGAGAAATCATCTGAATTTTGCATGGAACCAAAACAATCCCAAAACGAATACTTTTCGTCCCAATTTTCAAGCATTCCCGAATAATGCTTCGAATCCTCTCTTTCAACCCAAAAATTTTCAACCAAACTTTATGGGTCTGTCTCATAATCAACCACAACAATCAAATTTTCAACAAATTCTGCTCATCCTCCCCAAGAGGATAAACGTTTAATTTCGCTTGAGAAAACTCTTGAACATTGGCTAAGGAAACTACTCAAAGCCTTCAATCAAACAGCAATTTGCACAATTTATTGACCTCATATATGCAAAACACGAACTAATCAATTGCAAAACTCGAAATGCAAATGAGTCAATTAGCCACGTGGGTAAGTGAACGCGAACGTGGAACATTCCATAGGCAGCTAACTCCAAATCCCAGAAATCAAAATGCAAATTCAAATCAAGCCCATGTTGTTCAAGATAGCAATGTCACCTAATTGAATGTTATCACAACTCTACGTTCCGATAATCAAGTCGTTAGCCTAAATGATTTATCGGAAACCTCTCTTGACACTTCTAAAACAATGAACGACTTAGAACAAAACGTGGAGCCAAACGTCGAATCAAATGCCAATCAAAATTCTTCTTCTACTACTCGAGTAGACCTACTTACCGAGCATCGTGTCCCATTTCCACATCGTCACCGACCCGAGAAACACTCGGACTAAATGGAAAAAATGTTGAAAATTTTTAAACAAGTGAAAGTGAACATCCCGCTTCTTGACATCGTTCAGCAAGTCTCCACTTACGCGTAATTTCTTAAGGACTTGTGCATCCAAAAGCGACACACTCAAGTTCTCAAAAAAGTCTTCTTAGCCGCCAGTTTGAGTGAAGTCTTGTCCCAATCCATGTCCGTCAAATACAAATATCCTGATTGCCCTACGATTTCGTGTACAATTGGAGATAAGACAATTAACAAATGCTTGATAGACTTAGGTGCGAGTGTCAACTTGATTCCATACTCCATGTACGAACAATTAGGCTTAGGTGAGCTCAAACCCACGAAAGTTACGCTTCAATTTGTCGATCGTTCCATTAAGAAGCCGGTGGGAGAAATCGAAGATGTGCTCACTCAAATAGGGCAATTCATATTCCCCGTTGATTTTATCGTTCTCGAAACACAACCCGTGACAAACCCTACGAGTCAAATCCCTTTGATTTTAGGTCAACCATTCTTTGCCACTACAAATGCCTTAATTAATTGTCGTAACGATACGATGAAAAACTCTTTCGAAAACATGACTTTGGATCTTAATATTTTCAGTCATGAACGATAATCGAATGAACCTCATGACCAAATGTTGGAAGTCGGTGCCATTCATGAAAACTTTGAAAATGAGACATTTGACCTTAACAACGAACACGAAGCTGAATATGAAAAATTGTTTCATGAAATCCCCAACGAGATTGAATATACTCTTCCCTTTGAATCGCTTCAAGTTGAGTCCGAATCTCAACCCAATTCTTTGATCGAGCAACTCCCTAAGTGGGACCTCAAACCACTTCCCGATCACCTTAAGTACGCATACTTAGATGAAAATGAAACTTGTCCTATCATCATTTCTAACAATCTTTCTCTTGATCACGAAGCATCTCTTCTCTCTATTCTTTTGAAAAATAAGGAAGCGATGGGATGGTCTATCTCCGATATTAAGGGAATTAATCCTACTATAGTTCAACATCACATCCATTTAATATACGATGCCAAGCCTGTTCGTGACGTGCAACGAAGGCTTAATCCAAAAATGAATGATGCGGTGCGTGATGAAATTCTTAAGCTTCTCGACAACGGAATCATTTACCCAATCTCTGATAGTTCATGGGTTATCCCAATTCACATTGTACCGAAAAAGTCTAGGCTAACCGTTGTCAAGAATGATTCAAACGAACTTATTCCAACTCGTACTCAAACGGGTTGGTGTTCTTGCATTGACTATCGAAAACTAAATGCCGCAACACGTAAAGATCACTTTCCTCTTCCTTTCATTGACCAAATGCTCGAACGTTTAGCCGACCATGATTTCTACTGCTTCCTTGATGGTTATTCCGACTATAACCAAATTTCAATCGCTCCCGAAGATCAAGAGAACGACTTTCATGTGTCCATTCGGTACCTTTGCTTATTGACATATGCTATTCGGACTTTGTAACACTCCTGGTACTTTCCAACAATGCATGGTTGGCATTTTTTCCAACATGATTGAATGCTTTCTAGAAGTTTTTATGGACGATTTCTCTATCTTTGGTGTTTCTTTTTTCCAATTTTTACATCATCTTGAGTTAGTTCCAAATCGATGTAAAGGAAAACAACTAACTTTTAAATGGAAAAAACGCAACTTTATGGTCAAATAAGGCATAGTCCTTGGACATATCATCTCAAATAAAGGCATTGAGGTAGATAAAGAATAAATCGTTGTCATTGCAAATCTACCCATTTCCAAATCTGTTAGGGACATTCGATCATTTCTAGGATACGCTGGCTTTTACCGATGCTTTCTGAAACACTTTAGCAAAATCGCTCGCCCTTTGACGAATCTTCTCAGAAAAGATGTTCCATTAGGTTTTAGCTCTGACTGTATCTCTTCTTTCGAATGTCTCAAAAATGAACTCATTTCTATTCCAATCATTTGCGCACCCAATTGGGTCTTCCTTTCGAAATAATGTGTGACGCTTCTAACTTTGCGATTGGTACTTTCTTAGAACAATGCATCAACAGAATACTTCATGCCATTTACTACGCAAGTATGACTTTGAACGACGCTCAACTCAACTACACAACAACCGGAAAAGAGCTTCTAGCTATCGTTTTTGGGCTTGGAAAGTTTCGACCTTACTTGATAGGTTCACACATTACTGTATACATGGACTACTTTGCGCTTCGATATCTCTTCGCTATAAAGGATGCTAAAACCCGTTTGATTCGTTGGATCCTTTTACTTCAAGAATTTGACCTTACAATCAAAGACAAAAAAAAATCCGATAACGTTATAGCCGATCACTTATCTCGTCTTCCAAATGCACCATCTTCTTTGTCCATTAATGAAAACTTCCCCGATGAACACCTTCTTTCGATTTCTATCGATCCATGGTACGCTGATATAGTGAACTACTTAGTCACTAAGAAACTCCCTCATCTTGGTCCAAACAAGACAAATACAAATTCATGTCCCAAGTGAAATATTTCTATTAGGACGATCCACACTTGTTCAAATATTGTCCTGACCAAATCATCCGACGTTGCATTACGGATAATGAGATTGGGAGTGTACTTTCATTTTGTCACGATCAAGCGTGCAGTGGACATTTCGGTCCTTGAAAAATTATAGAAAAGGTGCTTCAGTGTGGTTTCTATTGGCCTTCTCTTTTCAAAGACTTGTTTGAATTTTGTAAAACCTACGACCGATGTCAAAAGCTTGGATGAATTTCTCGACGAAATATGATACCTCTCAATGAAACGCTCGGACTGACTCGAATGAATTTGAAAAAAAACAAAAACACTCGAGTCAGAACTAAAAGATCTTATGTGAGTTAAATTAACAGAAATAAATATGAGTGCAGTAACTCAAGAGATGCTCAGGATTTACATCTCCTAAGAATCCGTTAAACTATTTACTATGTAGTATATTGCGCTATTATAATAGTGTCTAATTGTAAAATAAACATACTTTAAAATAGCGTTAAGGCTTTACATTTTCCACCTTAACACATAATATATTTCCATAGTCTATACAGTACCGTAATCTCCCCCGTACTGGGCGTCGTCAGAGGGCACTCCATAGGTATGGTACAAAACCAAAATCGTATAAGGCGTGCTAGGGTAGATGACACGGCGCAACTAGGCAATGCCAGGGTAGATATACCAATTATGCTTCCGGGTCGGTGGTAACGCGTAGCCGCAGCTACCGCCCACCTCGAGCCACACCCCCAATAAAAAAAATCAACAGTGGCCACCGAATCAATCCAAGAGTCAAAGTATAATATCGAAGTGATGTGTCCGATCAAAGGTGCTAGCTTATTAACCCTTCGATCGCTCCTGTTTTAGCCACCTTATGCCAACTCACGGGAGTCGGGTCCACATATTTACCTTAAAGGAAACGCCGCCACCAGCCTACTTCATTCTGGAATCTCCACCGCGTACACGGTTGTTAAAGTGGTTTTCGGGGTTGGCAGAGAGTATGAAAACTTCTGATCCCGGTCTCTTCAACAACCAAACGTTATTATAACACCGCGGTCTTTAAAATAGTTTATACTTTAAAACTAGAAATAATTATCCATTTCAAAACATATAAGTAAGATATCATTTCCTTTTAAAACCCAAATAAATATGATATCATTTTTTTCAAATATATTTCTTTTCCAAAATCATGCCACTTTAAAATTTATAAATACCTCGAAACCAAATATTTGAATTTTAACTTCCAACATAATACTTCGAAATCCATAGTTTAAAACCATAACTTTCAAAACTTAAATAGTTTGGATATTCAACAGCATATAAAATAAAACAGTTGAATTTAAATTTCTTTAAAAGTAAATAATTTCCACGCCTTCACAATTTTTATTCACTTTAAATTCAGTCTAAACCCATAACCTTTATATCCTCTTTCAGTTTAAATAAAACACTTCGATTTTCAATATTTCAACTTTGAGTATTTAATGAATTTCAAAACTAAGGTTGCGGTTTCAAATCAACAATTCATTTACTATTATTTAGTTTGAAAGGTTTACAGGATAAATCCATAACCATTTAAAATAAAACTAAATTTATTAACACTAAATATTTCCTTCCATTTATTTATACTAGAATTATTCATTAAATCCAGTTATAAATATCATACCTCTTTTAATATTTCAAGTTAATAAATTTTACATCAACTTATGAAGTTAAATTCTTAATTAAGCTCAATTCCAAATAAATTCTCAAATTTAACTCCCAATCTTAATTGATTTAAATCATTTAAAATTCTATATATTTTCAATATCTTAACATGTACTTAACCATATAAAATAATCAACTCCATTTATTCAACTTATTTATTTTATTTAACAAATCCATACATAGCTTAGCTTTGATTATAGATGTACATATAAAACAAGATTTTATAAAACACCCAAATTTATATTTATTAACCGTATCCTATCCAAACCATAGAAAAAAATCATTTCAAAAATAATTATATATATATATACCGCGGTGCATGTATATAATTTTCTATCCTATGGTCAAGTGATACGGATATTTATCATTTCAATCCGCAATTTAAAACTAAAAATTAGGTTATATATCATTTCAAACCGCAATCCCGAATGAAATGAAAATGCATAATAACTTGCAGTTTATAAAATGTAGAACACATCATCCATTCACCCAATATCAATCATCAACCAATTTATTGCAATCATCATCACTTTAGCCAATCATCGACATATGGCATATAAAATATAACAGGTAATAAATAACAGTTATTAACTAACAGTTTATATTCAAAATAAATTTATTAACTGTTTAACTATCAGATTATATGCAAATAAATAAATTCTAACTGTCAAATTATATGCAATAATAAGATTAATTAACAGTTAAATTAAATAAATGCGAATTGACTGAGAAGATGAATAAAACATGCCAAACAGTCATAAATAAATTTCTACACATATCTTAAGTCAATTTAATAAACATAAGAAATTTTAGAAGTTGTGAGTTGGTTAAAACACTCACCTTTTGAATTTAAATTGAATTTAAATCCAATTTAAACCCAAAATTCAACAGTCTCCAAATCCGCCCAAACCAGCGTTAACAGATCTGGAATTTTATTACGATCCTAACAAAAAAAATCTCGTATGAAATGGATATCGTATGAAGAAGCTATTCGATTTTAAAGATATGAAATTAAAATAAAAAAAATAAAAAAACCTATTCAAAAGCCACGTCACCCCTCTCTTCCCTCTCTTCACACGCGTTAGCATCTACAGGGACCGTGCCTCTGACCGGCCGTTGACCACCCCCCTACGCGCCGCCTCTAACCTCGAAACACGCGCCATTGAGCAAGCCACGACGAGCCGCCTCCCATGCGACCCACGTTTATCACCGCCGCCGTTTTGGGTTTGCAACCCTATTCTGTGAATTCCGTCCATCCCCAGCCCCTATAGGCGATGCGACCACCACCATTCAACTCCACAAGCCTCCCTCCCTAAAACCCATATCCCAGTTTCTGTGATTGAGGCCGAAATCAAATACTCCCAAATCGTCGCGTAGGGTTCACGAATTTTGACCTTTGACTGAGTTTTCCGGATGATTCGTGCATCGTTTGCAAAAACAAAAACTACGTGCAGATTCATGTCGATGAAATCTACAACATATATTTTTTTGGAATTTTTCTGAGGACTTTAAACTTTTGACTTTGGATTTGATTTTTGAAATTTGAATTTAGATCTAGGGTTTGCAGCCATTGGAAAGAGGAGGAGCTGAGGAAATGAACGCACAATCAAATGATAATAGATGGAGGCTAGGGTTTATATATGGGTTTATATAGGTAGGTTAGAAACTAGAGTATATGGATCCGATAAACAAACGTGCTGAACGATAATTGGCCCAAAAAGCCCGTTTCGACTCCGGAACGAAATTGGGTCGACCCATATATCACAATAGGTATTTTAAAATATTCTGAAAGCGATGGAAAAAATTTCACGTCCAAATTCGATCGTATGAAGAAGTTATGCTGAAATCAATATTTTCAAATTGATTTCAAATTGATTTCAATTTATCGATTTCAAGGCGTTTCGCGTTCGTACGATCAAACGATAAGTCTGATCGCTACGAAACTTGAAATCCTACAATAATTCACTGTTACGGATCCGATGAAACTGGTTTCGTCGAAATCCGAGTCGGTGGCCAAAATGGCTATTTTTTATATAAATTAAATAAATTAATAATTAATTGGTTAAATCGTTATTTGAAATTCAATTTTTATAATTCATAAATTTATCACCTTGTATTACTTAAGAAAATTAAAAATCCTCTAAACCAAATCTCATATCAAGGTAAAGTAAATAAATTCACAAATTATAGTATTTAACATTCAATTTAATAAATCCAGTTATTTATAATTATTGCTTTACCTGATTTCAATTCTTCCATTATCTATTTAATCCTTTCAAAAATCATAGTTAATATTTGTCTTTCTTTTATTATACTAGTGTTCTTATTCCATCAAGTTTCAATTTACGAAATATTAAATATTGAATTTCATTTAGTTGCAATAAATTCATTTATTGAACTCTGCGCTTAATCAAATTAATAAATCTTGCCTCTTTACTTTTTAAATCAATGAGGTCTCATATAGCAAATAGGCTTATCATAAATTTCAACTTATGAAATTAACTATCTTAAATTCCGAAACAAATCTACCCTAACTGCAGCAATTTTAGTCAATTAACTGTAATTGATTCCACATTAATTGTTATTAATTAAAGTTGAAACATCAATAAATTTCGTTTATTGATTTTAAAATTTTGCTATTCAGTAAATACATTAAATGGATAAATAAAACATTGAATTATAATGCATTTCCCATGCATGCTTCATCTCCTAAAAATTCCCCTTTATTAACTAAATCACAATAAAATAACAAAATAATAAAATAATAAATTTAGATTTATTTCAATCGATTACCAGTCTTGACTTAATATACTAAATAAACGGTTAACCTACAACGATTATTACTCTTTAGCATTCAAGTTTACTTACGACTATCATTAACACAATGTTGCCATTGATTTATATTTATTTAAATAAATTATATGAATGGGTAAAACTTTACAATTATCTCACCTGCCAAATTTTACTCACATTCATCCTAAATTACCAACTTACAATTTAATTTTTATTTCTAAATTTGCATTGATTTTATCAAGTTGAAATTAAATACGTATTATTTCCTCCATTAATAAATCTATGGATTTAAATTCCCAAATCCACAAATTATGTCCTAACATAAATCTATGCTTTTATTATTTTACGTTCACACTTCCGTTACTCTATAATTAATCACCAAGTAACGTTATCATAAACCAACATTAATTAATATATTAAATCCTTACATTTATTTCTCTATATCCTATTTGTTCCAACTTTATTTATTAATACTATCCCCTTATTTTGGTTACTACTTATCAACTTGCTCAAACCTTACTGCCTAAATTTCTTGTTATTGTAAACCTTAAATATTTTCATCTAAATTAAATATAAATTTCAATTCAATCAACCCTTTTCAACACGCAACTTATAGTAACAGCTTGCAAGTACGAATGGAATTATCATTTATTATAATATTTCCTTAATTTACATTAACCTATAAATAAATTTGCTTTAAATGAATCTTATATCCAGGTATAATACTTACTCCATTTCATTTATTGAAATTTATTAAAATTGCTAGTAAATAGGTTTTAAGTCACCATTTATAAAATAATTTTAGCGTTTATTTCAATATTTGTCATAAAGTTTTTTTTTCTCTTTTTCTTCTAGATTTAATTACAAAACTTATTAATTTAACCAAATTAAATCCACGAAATTTACGGGTCGTTACACTCTCCCCCACTCAAAATTTTTCGTCCCCGAAAAGGAAAAGAAGGGAAACGAAGAACTAGGAAATCAATATACCTTATTCAAACATTAACTTTATAAACAATTAAATTTACAAAATTAATTAATTTAGATAATATCTCAATTTATAACCATTTACTTTTCATACTCAAATTAATAGAGTTTTGTAAAACACTTTTCAAAATATTTTCTAAGTCCAAAAATTTTGGAAAATTTTGGCAGAGTCTCCTTTGTACGGAGAGGCTCGGGAGAAAATATAATATTAAATATAACAGCTATATACATATTATCCAAAATATTATATCCCAACCCAGGAAATATATAAAATAGCGGTATAAACCGTAATTCGCAATGTACCTATTTATTGGGCAATTTACGCTTAATTTACGGAACCAAAAGCAGTAGTAATTGCTTCCATAACCTGCATTTCACTTATAAAATCCAAAGGGTTAACAATTTATGTAAAGTGAAATATTTAAGTGGTTTCAAACACTAACAACAAATTAATACAACAACCATCAATTTCAACAAACAGCATACACAACAAATACAAAGCAACAATTAAATCAAACAACAAATAGTTGTTCGGGTTTCAAAACTTTTAAATTATACGGAATGAAGAATAAACTACTAGCGTATCATTTACTCAACAGTCTTAGATAAATCTAAATAGTTTATTCACACATCCATACAAATCTAAAGTATCCTTACCCCAACAACCATAACCAAACAACATAATTCAAATCAACTTGACTTATTATTTATTTTATTTCATACCTTAGTTGTTTAATTACCTTTCTTTCATTCATTTCAGTGATTTTTTTTTCATTTATATAATGGTTTATCTTTTTACTTATTATTGCATGACCTCATTTATTATTTACACTTTAATTACTTAAGTTTATAATCATATATTTGTCATACTTACCTTTAATTATATTTACTTGGTAAAATTTCAATTATAACTTAAGTTTATAACATTAAATTCTCATTTAACAGCAATTTCATTGAATACTTTTACTATTTCAAATTTCTACTTGTATAATATTCTATTACAATCTCTTATTAAACATTTCAACTTTTTATACTTGGTAAGTTATATATGTTAAAGAAAATGCAAATGAACTTATACAAGTTTTATCTCATCCTTTAATTAAATTTAATGTTCAACAATATTACTCTTTGTTTCATATGTTACAAATTTCAAATTTCCTTTAATTTCCATTTATAACTTAGCATTAAATCTCTTACCTAAATTAGAGGTTTCAATTTATTAATCACGTACCTTTCATTTCACTACAATAATTGAAACAATTAATTAAAGGAAATTTAAGAATTAAATACCGGGTTAAATTTTAAATTATTTTAAAACAATAGATAAATATATTCTTACAACTTTTATATCTCCAATTATATTTAAAACAACTCAAAATTTATATATTTTTCAAAAATGAATCTGTAGTAAAACTACTACAGTGGCCTTCCCCCTTCGAAACTCGAAAATGAAAGTCGATGATGCGGCCGCCATCACCGAAATTATTTTCCAGCGACAGAGAGGAAAGTACAAAACTTATTTTCTCCAAAATCTTCTTTAAAACAATTCTTCCAAATTAGATTAAATATTTATATCAGAAAATACTTACAAACAATATTATTATATTCCAAAATTTATTCGAAAAAATTTCAAAACCCCAGAACTTAAGTTCTAAATTTCCAAAGTTCATTTATTTTATTTTTCAATCTTATTTCTATTATTATTTGTACACTTTAATACCTAACAACAAATCTATTACAGCCAAATATAGATATCATTTGAAAAAATTTATTTTATATATAGAAGATATAATAGGCAAAATTATTTCATTCACCTATATAAAATAAATATTATGTCGGTCTGTCCTATTAAGTGTTTAGTAATCCCTATTGATGTCATTGCGTCCCATGCATCAACTAGAATTTATAAATACAAAATGGAACAGATTAACACAATATTAAAATCTTTTTATAACACTAAAAAATACACTCTCTCATATATATACAATCAACGACTCCCATAGGGTATTACTACCCTATTAGTAAAGAGTCAAACCCCACAAAGCTAAGGTTTATCACTAAACCAAAGCTCTGATACCAGATGTAACGTCCCGCCTTTTCGCATGCTTTAAATCGACACACGTGCCAATTGAATACATACGGCAGGGCAGATTGTTATGGGGTAAATAAGAAAACAAAAAATAAATAAAAAGAAAACAGAATCTCATAGCGGAAGGATAAAATATAATAATCAATATACAGTTCATAAAAAATTCACAAACATTTGCTTCTTCATTATACAATAAATATCAGAGTTCACATACTAATATCAATGCAGCGGAATTAAATGGTGTAGTGGAATAATAGTAGATAATAGAAATACAAATCTTTGTCTTCGTCCTCCAGAGTTAAAACTTCAAATCCTGAAACGCTCGGACTGACCCGAGCGAATTTGAAAAAAACAGAAACACTCGAGTCAGAACTAAAAGATCTTATGTGAGTTAAATTAATAGAAACAAATATGAGTGCAGTGACTCAAGAGATGCTCAGGATTTACATCTCCTAAGGATCCGTTAAACTATTTACTATGTAGTATGTTGCGCTATTATAATAGTGTCTAATTGTAAAATAAACTTACTTTAAAATAGCGTTAAGGCTTTACATTTTCCACCTTAACACATGATATATTCTCATAGTCTATACAGTACCGTAATCTCCCCCGTACTGGGCGTCATCAGAGGGCACTCCATAGGTATGGTACAAAACCAAAATCGTATAAGGCGCGCTAGGGTAGGTGACACGGCACAACTAGGCAATGCCAGGGTAGATATACCAATTACGCTTCAGGGTCGGTGGTAACGCGTAGCCGCAGCTACCGCCCACCTCGAGCCACACCCCCAATAAAAAAATCAACAGTGGCCACCGAATCAATCCAAGAGTCAAAGTATAATATCGAAGGGATGTGTCCGATCAAAGGTGCTAGCTTATTAACCCGTCGATCGCTCCTGTTTTAGCCACCTTATGCCAACTCACGGGAGTCGGGTCCACGTATTTGCCTTAAAGGAAACGCCGCCACCATCCTACTTCATTCTGGAATCTCCACCGCGTACACAGTTGTTAAAGTGGTTTTTGGGGTTGGCAGAGAGTATGACAACTTTCGATCCCGGTCTCTTCAACAACCAAACGTTATTATAACACCGTGGTCTTTAAAATAGTTTATACTTTAAAACTAGAAATAATTATCCATTTCAAAACCCATAAATACGATATCATTTCCTTTTAAAACCCAAATAAATATGATATCATTTTTTTTCAAATATATTTCTTTTCCAAAATCATGCCACTTTAAAATTTATAAATACCTCGAAACCAAATATTTGAGTTTTAACTTCCAACATAATACTTCGAAATCCATAGTTTAAAACCATAACTTTCAAAACTTAGATGGTTTGGATATTCAACAGCATATAAAATAAAATAGTTGAATTTAAATTTCTTTAAAAGTAAATAATTTCCACGCCTTCACAATTTTTATTCACTTTAAATTCAGTCTAAACTCATAACCTTTATATCCTCTTTCAGTTTAAATAAAACACTTCGATTTTCAATCTTTCAACTTTGGGTATTTAATGAATTTCAATACTAAGGTTGGGGTTTCAAATCAACAATTCATTTTACTATTATTTAGTTTGAAAGGTTTACAGGATAAATCCATAACCATTTAAAATAAAACTAAATTTATTAACACTAAATATTTCCTTCCATTTATTTATACTAGAATTATTCATTAAATCCAGTTATAAATATCATACCTCTTTTAATATTTCAAGTTAATAAATCTTACATCAACTTATGAAGTTAAATTCTTAATTAAGCTCAATTCCAAATAAATTCTCAAATTTAACTCCCAATCTTAATTGATTTAAATCATTTAAAATTCTATATATTTTCAATATCTTAACATGTACTTAACCATATAAAATAATCAACTCCATTCATTCAACTTATTTATTTATTAAACAAATCCATACATAGCTTAAATTCAATAATTTAATTATAGATGTATATATAAAACAAGATTTTATAAAACATCCAAATTTATATTTATTAACCGTATCCTATCCAAACCATAGAAAAAAATCATTTCAAAGTTAATTTTATATATATATACCGTGGTGCCTGTATATAATTTTCTATTCTATGGTCCAGTGATACGGATATTTATCATTTCAATCTGTAATTTAAGACTAAAAATTACGGTTATATATCATTTCAAACTGCAATCCCGAATGAAATGAAAATGCATAATAACTTGCAGTTTATAAAATGTAGAACACATCATCCATTCACCCAATATCAATCATTAACCAATTTATTGCAATCATCATCACTTTAGCCAATCATCGACATATAGCATACAAAATATAACAGGTAATAAATAACAGTTATTAACTAACAGTTTATATTCAAAATAAATTTATTAACTGTTTAACTATCAGTTTATATGCAAATAAGTAAATTCTAACTGTCAAATTATATGAAATAATAAAATTAATTAACAATTAAATTAAATAAATGCGAATTGACTGAGAAGATGAATAAAACATGCCAAACAGTCATAAATAAATTTCTACTCATATCTTAAGTAAATTTAATAAATATAAGAAATTTTAGAAGTTGTGAGTGCACTCACCTTTTGAATTTAAATTGAATTTAAATCCAATTTAAACCCAAAAATTTGACAGTCTCCAAATCCGCCCAAATCAGCGTTAACAGATCTGGAATTTTATTACGATCCCAACAAAAAATCCTCGCGTGAAACGGATATCGTATGAAGAAGTTATTCGATTTTAAAGATATGAAATCAAAATAAAAATAAAAATAAAACAAACCCTATTCAAAAGCCACGTCACCCCTCTCTTCCCTCTCTTCTCACGCATTAGCATATACAGGGTTTCGAACCCAACACCGTGCCTCTGACCGGCCGTTGACCACCCCCCTACGCGCCGCCTCTAACCTCGAAACACACGCCATTGAGCAAGCCACGACGAGCCGCTTCCCATGATACACGTGCGACCCACGTTTATTACCGCCGCCGTTTTGGGTTTGCAACCCTATTCTGCGAATTCCGGCCATCCCCAGCCCCTATAGATTATGCGACCACCACCATTCAACTCCACAAGCCTCCCTCTCCAAAACCCATATACCAGTTTCTGTGATTGAGGCCGAAATCAAAAACCCCCAAATCGTCGCGTAGGGTTCGCGAATTTTGACCTTTGACTGAGTTTTCCGGATGATTCGTGCATCGATTGTAAAAACAGAAACTACGTGCAGATTCGTGTCGATGAAATCTACAACATATATTTTTTTGGTATTTTTCTGAGGACTTTAAACTTTTGATTTTGGATTTGATTTTTGAAATTTGAAATTAGATCTAGGGTTTGCAGCCATTGGGAAGAGGAAGAGCTGAGGAAATGAACGGACAAACAAATGAGAATAGATGGAGGCTAGGGTTTATATCTAGGTTTATATAAGTAGGTTAGAAACTAGAGTATATGGATCCGATAAACAAACGTGCTGAACGATAATTGGCCCAAAAACCCTGTTTCGACTCCGGAACGAAATTGGGTCAACCCATATATCACAATTAGTATTTTAAAATATTTTGAACGCGTTGGAAAAAGTTTCACGTCCAAATTCGATCGTATGAAGAAGTTATGCTGAAATCAATATTTTCAAATTGATTTCAAATTGATTTCAATTTATCGATTTCAAGGCGTTTCGCGTTCGTACGATCAAACGATAAGTCCGATCGCTACGAAACTTGAAATCCTACAATAATTCACTGTTACGGATCCGATGAAACCGGTTTCGTCGAAATCTGAGTCAGTGGCCAAAATGGCTATTTTTTATATAAATTAAATAAATTAATAATTAATTGGTTAAATCGTTATTTGAAATTCAGTTTTTATAGTTCATAAATTTATCACCTTGTATTACTTAAGAAATTTAAAAATCCTTTAAACCAAATCTCATATCAAGGTAAAGTAAATAAATTCACAAATTATAGTATTTAACATTCAATTTAATAAATCCAGTTATTTATAATTATTGCTTTACCTGATTTCAATTCTTCCGTTATCTATTTAATCCTTTCAAAAATCATAGTTAATATTTGTCTTTCTTTTATTATACTAGTGTTCTTATTCCATCAAGTTTCAATTTACGAAATATTAAATATTGAATTTCATTTAGTTGCAATAAATTCATTTATTGAACTCTGCGCTTAATCAAATTAATAAATCTTGCTTCTTTACTTTTTAAATCAATGAGGTTTCATATAGCAAATAGGCTTATCATAAATTTCAACTTATAAAATTAACTATCTTAAATTCCGAAACAAATCTACCCTAACTGCAGCAATTTTAGTCAATTAACTGTAATTGATTCCACATTAATTGTTATTCATTAAAGTTAAAACATCAATAAATTTCGTTTATTGATTTTAAAATTTTGCTATTCAGTAAATACATTAAATGGGTAAACAAAACATTGAATTATAATGCATTTCCCATGCATGCTTCATCTCCTTAAAATTCCCCTTTATTAACTAAATCACATTAACAAAACAAAATAATAAAATAATAAATTTAGATTTATTTCAATCGATTACCAGTCCTGACTTAATATACTAAATAAACGGTTAACCTACAACGATTGTAACTCTTTAGCATTCAAATTTACTTACGACTATCATTAACACAATATTGCCGTTGATTTATATTTATTTAAATAAATTATATGAATGGTTAAAACTTTATAATTATCTCACCTGCCAAATTTTACTCACATTCATCCTAAATTACGAACTTACAATTTAATTTTTATTTCTAAATTTGCATTGATTTTATCAAGTTGAAATTAAATACGTATTATTTCCTCAACTAATAAATCTTTGGATTTAAATTCCAAATCCACAAATTATGTCCTAACATAAATCTATGCTTTTATTATTTTACGTTCACACTTCCGTCACTCTATAATTAATCACCAAGTAACGTTATCATAAACCAACATTAATTAATATATTAAATCCTTACATTTATTTATCTATATCCTATTTGTTCCAGCTTTATTTATTAATACTATCCCCTTATTTTGGCTACTACTTATCAACTTGCTCAAACCTTACTGCCTAAATTTCTTGTTATTGTAAACCTTAAATATTTTCATCTAAATTAAATATAAATTTCAATTCAATCAACCCTTTTCGACACGCAACTTATAGTAACAGCTTGCAAGTACGAATGGAATTATCATTTATTATAATATTTCCTTAATTTACATTAACCTATAAATAAATTTCCTTTAAATGAATCTTATATCCAGGTATAATACCTACTCCATTTCATTTATTGTTATTTATTCAAATTGCAAGTAAATAGGTTTTAAGTCACCATTTGTAAAATTTAATTTAGCGTTTATTTCAATATTTGTTATAATGTTTTTTTTTTCTCTTTTTCTTCTAGATTTAATTACAAAACTTATTAATTTAACCAAATTAAATCCACGAAATTTACGGGTCGTTACATATAATCTTTTACGGCAATTCTCTTCGTCAACACTACATCATTTTAGACTTATGGAATTTAGTAATGGTCAAAATTCCAGTATCCTCCATATTCAACTCTAGAGTCCATAAATAAAGTCCTTGGTTCAACAATAATTTTTTTGTTAAATGAACTACTCTGACTAGAGATTTTTCCTTTGTGTCGACTTTAGTTGATCGAGATACCAATCTCGTATAACTGAGGAGATGAATCCTCTCTTGAACAATGTTTTACTTCCAAAACTTCCACTCGATTCAACTATAGTTATTCAATGAACGTCGTGCCAAGTTTTCACTATGATCAAAGCAAAGCTTTCATATGGAAGATCAACAATACTAAAGAACGGTGTAAATTAGTCATATCGATATTTTTTGTTTGACCTTAGTTATGTTAACATTAGAAATCATCGAGTGGATCATTCCATAGTTGTCTAATAATTATCAGTATATAATCTCTTGGTGCCCTTAATAGTCATATGAGTAATACATTACCCAATAAGGGTTACGTAATCTTGTATCAATGGATGCATCGATATCTAATTTCAATACATCTTGACTAGGAATATTTAATATGATTTGTTTATTATATCGTGATACAATAGTCATGATTACAATTATTTGTAAATACAGACAAAAACACACCTTTAACGGATTTTATATTAAATATATTTTATTAAAAATTTAGTTATTTATAACTCATTATAGCAAATATATAACAGAAATAAAATACATTTATTATGAACGAGAATTGATTACAGAGTTAAAGTTTTACAATGAATTACAGAATTGCCCCTAGGGCATACCCTTAACTCTATAGGTGATGAACAATATATTATGATTATGGATTATGAATTGGAAGTAATTAGTTTTTCTTTATATGAGTGAAGTAATATTCTAAAAATTCATCATCAATAAAACACTACATTAATTTATATATTCACATAAGTACATATATATATATATATATATATAGACATTAGACTATATTAACTTGCGAAACATAAAAAAACATAGATAATATAACAGAAAACATAATAAACGGATATATTTGGAAATCATGGTTTCTTCGATCGAACTTTTAATTGTCCATCATTTGGACTAAAAATTCCTTCAATATAATTTTCTTCCTAGTCTTTGAGTTTCTCCATATCTACATCCATGTTTTCATCATCGATCTTCTTATAACTAGTCTTTTTAGGACTAGAAAATTTTTGTTCCCTTAATACATAACATATGAAACATCAAAGTAATATGAGATACCTTTTAATTCGTGAATCATTTGTTTTTGATTCATTTCCAAATGTTTTTGACTTCTTTAAATTACATGGAAAGCCTTCTTGAAAGATTGTAGCGTCTCTTCCATGTTATCACTCAAATTCTCTTTATAAATACTTTTTTCTGAATTATTTTTCTTTGAAAATAAATTTGAATTTTTAGAGAAGAAGATAAGGACGTTCCTGTGTTTAAATGAGTGTTTATAGAAGAGAAATTTATTTAATAATCGTTCTCTTTTAAAAGTCATTAAAATTTTAATTTTTAAAATTTGGTCATTGTGTCTCAACATATAGATTTATTGTACGTCGATATACATGATTTTCTTTTAAAGTTATGAATTTATTTTGGTTAAGTAATTATTTTACAATAATTATTATTTCCAAAAAGTAAATTAACATTTTCTTTATGTTAAAATCAATATTTTTTATCTATGTTTATTAATAGTATGCGATACTTTTAAGTATTTATATAGCAATATCATAATAACAATATTTATGTAGGATATAAGTTAAAATATTATTATATAAAACAAATGTAATTACAAACTATTAACAAATACATTTACAAACATATACACAAAAATTCAACTATCCTAATGATGATTCTTGATAATTGGAGATGTGTGAAGTTACCATTTGGATAATGGAAACAAAAATTTCCCTTTTGTTCAACTATAGTTCTATTAAAATTAAAAGCTACTTCCTAATACATCTAACTTCATCTTGGTCATCAACTTCCATTTCTACTTCCTCTTCTTCCTCTTCCTTTTTTTCTACTTCTTCTTTAGATTCACTTTCCATATTAATGGGGTTATGAACAACAAAATTTTTAGCTTCTTCCATATCTATTATAATATGGCCCATTTGATTGTCTAGAAGATGATTCTAAAGATTCCTTACGATTCTACTATTCCTCTCATGTTCATTCTTTATCGAATTTTAAGTACTTGTATTCAGTTAGCATGTTGATGACATGCTTCATTTCTTTCTCTATTTTCCCCAGTTTGGAGATTGTGAAGTCGTGAAAAGGTGAATGTCTTTCAATTGGGTGTATGGAAGTGTTTGGATCCAGTAATGATGTATGTTTTTAATTTTACAAAGAAGAAATGAGAGAAAATGGGTCTACAGACGAAATAGTTTAGTTATATAAGTAGATTTCATTTTTAAAATTTAAATTAAGGAGGGGAGTCTGTTTCAGTAGTCCATATGTCGACATATGAAATTATTGTATGTCGACATATCCAATTTAATGATATATTATATTTATTATTTTATTAAAAATTCAATATATAAATATATAATATATTTTAAAAAATATGGAGATTCCTAGTTCCCTTCTTAGTTTACTAAATTTATCAATGTTTTGTTGATATAAATTTCAAGTTTTATAAATTTAGAATTAATTATTTTATTATGTTTTAATTAATTATTAGTATTAAAAAATAAGAAAAGATAGATCTATAATTTCAAAAGGAATTATAATAGAAAAAATTCTTTCACTAAGTTAGACTATTTCATGAATATTTATTATTGATAAATAATTTAAAAGTTCTTATTTTTATAATGAAGTTTTTTCTTTTTATTAATTAACATCCATGATATTCTTTTATGTTTTTAAGTTTATTCTTTCAAAATACATATTGTGTATATTATATAATTTTATTACTTATAAAAAAATTTGAAGGAAATTAGCTGTAAATTTGTATATTGCATAATATTTTAAAATGATTATTTTTCAATTTATATGAATTTTGTAATAAACATAAAGACTATTATTTTGAAACGCTATATTGCGGTTTCAAACAACAATTATAAAAAAAAACTAATAAAATCTAAAATACATATTATCTTCTTACAAAAGTCTAATTATTTTAACTAATGAATTCTAATAAATAGATTAAATCAAAAATTACCTATTTTTGACTTACACCCTTCCTTCGTGTTTGTGACTTTTTCTTTATGATCAACCGGTGTTTGTTCATCTTCTGTTTGGAGCCATAAATCTACATTTTCTATCTATGAGTCACTGCTACATGATATGGAGTCTAAATCGTCATGTAGTGCATTGTAAGCGTGTTTCCTCTTTTTATCGAAGGAGTTTGTGTAGGGACAAAACATCGATCTCTTTTGATTTGAACATTTCTTCTGAAAGTGTCCAGATTTGTTGCATCCAAAGCATTTGATGGTATCTTCACTACCTGATTTGTTCGAGTTTCTATCAGCCCTTCTGGTTTCTTTTATGATACTTTAGGAATTTTCTGAAATTCCTAGTCATAAACGTCACTTTCTTGTCATCATTTGATCCTTCATCTTCTTGAGTAACACTGAATGCTGGTGGTTTCTTCTCGCCTGACTGGTTTCCCTTTCTGGCCTCCAATTGAACTTCATATGACATTAAATTACCTATTAATTCTTCTACTTGCATTATACCGATATCATTGGCTTCTTCTATGGCTAGGGTCTTCTTATCCCATTCACTTATAATTAAATCAAGAATCATTTGGACTTGATAGAGCCATTGACAGTCAGATAAAATCCAATCCATGAAATAATTTGATCTGTGGACAGCATCATTGTGGTAAAGTTCGTAATACCAACGGAATCAATTCCGTAAGACAGAAAGGGGGAGGTCATAAGCGTCTATACCATAAAATCAATTTTCGACAAAATGAAAAAGACATATCTGGTATAATCTTAACCATGGAATATGACCCTAATCGAAATGCATACATTTGTCTCATACATTATAGGGATGGCGAGAAAAGATATATTTTACACCAGAGGGGCTATAATTGGAGTTACCATTATTTCTGGTACAGAAAACTCTTCGATGTATTCTTTTCCTGATGAAATTAAAGCATGTAATATGTCTTGAAATCTAGAATATGTGTCAAAGTAGACTCATTTGGTTTCATTTTAAATAACTGAAATGGATTAATGAATATAGAAATCTTAGATTATTTAACCTTACGAGTGCCTTTGAGTGTAACTTGCAGTGTTCTCCATATTTCACATGCAGACTTATATACGGATATTAAATTCATTTTTATCAAATGAATATAATAGTATATTCGTAGCTTTTAAGTTACCTTGTGTTTGATCCTTTTGCTCATTTGTCCACTAAGCATATGCAGTCTTGGGTTCTCTATATCCACTTTAGGTAATATTCCAAATTTCAAAGCCATTGGATTGTAAATAAATTTTCATTCTACATGACCAATATGCATAATTGCTACCTAAAAATGGAGGTTTAGCAATTGATTACTCTTCTACAAAAGTGTCAAAAAGTGTGTTACTAGTGTTAGTAGCCATTAAGGTTTTCAAAAATGAGATTGGGATTTTTTTGAAACCATTAGCTCTAATTCCAAATGTCAGTACGGTGATGATAAGTATGATAATCTTATCAATACTACAGCAGAATAGAACATAAGGTTGTTTTACACTAGAGTGGGGTGAACAGTGTATTTTAACTTTTTAACAATATATGTGTAGATTTCAAACTTTATCATATAAAACTCAAAACACGGCCACATAATATAATCACAAACAATTGGAGAGCATTAAGTAAATGAAGTAAAAGTAAAGGTAAAGAAGACACTAAAATTTCTACACTGATTTTGATTCCTAAAACCTACATCCAGTCATGTAAGCAAATTATGATATTGTAGGTAATACACCATGTATGGTAATTCCCATTGCTAAAGCATAAGGAATCCATCTTACATCTTCCTTATTAAACATTTTAATACGGTGTCTTTGCGTATTGTTTGGGACACTCCCACCATCATTTATACTTAATATAAAATATAACATTTACAGATCCAATATCGAGTACTAAACAACCAAACTATTACTGGTTTTAACATAAGTACATCGTTAACTATCAGCTGTATGTTTTTTTACTTATACTTCCTCTACATTTTAACAAAAAATCAAACTATTCGATATTTATATCAAAATACTTATTCAAATCTGATGAATATAAAATGATACTTTTGAATCATTTCTTGGATCATATCCGAAAAACATACAAACTCAATATCACTCCCACTGACTTTGAGACACTTTGGTTGTTATGTGCAAATAGTCTATTCTAAAATTAGTTAGAATTTCCATTTCAAATGTGCTGAAAATAAAGTCACACCAAGCGATAATTTTATGAGTAAAAATCTGAGTCAACCTGATCACAATGAATGGCGAATCAGTTGCGCTAATTTTTGTTTGAAATTTACGATTTTATTCTTATCAATGTTGCTCATTATATTCCAACTAAATTAGTCTTTATCTTGAAGATGCATTTGCGGCTAATAAATCATATCCCTTTGGATGCATTTGTCATAATCATACTTTGATATTTTAATTGGAATCCATTTGGATTTGTGCATCATACCGCATCGTAGAGTCAATGTTCTTAATGGTTTTGATTAACAACCGAGGATTATATATTCTTGACATTGATAAGAAATACATATTTTACTTTTAATGTGCAAGAATGCTTATTAAACATCCTAACACATTATGTTTATTTAGGCTTGGTTAATTTCATTTCATCCCTTGTAATCATTTTTCTCCTTGGATGTATTGTAACGATCCCAGATTTTTACTAAGCTTAAATTGATAATTAATTTAATTTTTGATTAAAAATTGTGAAATAATTGGTACATTGATTTGAGTTTTTCCAAATTCAAATAAAATATGTTATTAATAAAGAGATAGTTTCTTCTATAAATTATTTTAATTTAATAATGAGTTATTTTTACTCAATGTTAATAATGTAATGTCTTTACAAATGGATTTTAATATAAATAGAAATGGTTATTTCAAATATATATATATATATATATCTGTGTGTGTGCATTTTGAAAAAAAAAGCTATGGTTTGAAAATCTAAAATAAAGTCTTTCAAAAAAATTTAAAATAAAATAAATCTTATAAATATTAACATAAGTAGAAATAAATAATAGTAGACTAAGTATTTAATAGTTTAAGTTTAAAAATAAAAGAGAAACAAAAATAAACACACATGTTAGGAATAGAACTAAATACATAAGTTAAATATTTATAACAATAACCATAATAATTTTGTATATGTATATAGGGTATAAAAGCATATCAGGCAAAGTAAATATGTAGCCTATAAGTAGTAATGCAAGGCAAGAAGTAAGATAATGGGCAAAGTAAAAATATAAATATCTAAGTAAGCTTGAAAGAGAAGATATAAGGAGACGACAAATATATATATTTAAGTAGAAACATAAGGTATTTAGTAATTAATGCATGAATCCTTAGTACACAACTTAGATCATATCAGCCACCATACAAAATAAAATCTCTGATCGAAATATACAAAATCTTGTACCAACAACGAAATACAAGCCTGCATACTTCTTTTTATACATCATCTCCTCTCTATTACAATTCATCAACCTGAGTATTATAAAAAAATAAAAAAATAAAAAAAAGATAACAAACCTGAACAACTTAAAGAGGAAGTATACTTCTACAACAAAGCAATTAACAGCAGCTACATCTATTATCATCAACAAAACAAGAACTGGGAAAGCACGATCAAGGCTTTGTTTTCTTAAAACCAAAAGCTTTATTCTCTATCCAAAATTTCATATGAGTAACATTCATTTTTAAAAACTTAAATATCTGAATCAGTAGCAAGTTTATATATGGAAATCATATATGTTGAAATTGTTCTTGTGTGAATATGTGAATGTGTGTATACCTATGCAAAATTTGAGATGGCTCTATTCTTGTTCTTCCAGACCCAAACATGCAAACAAATCTATTTCTCTTGATCTAATAATAGTTAGAGTATACAATATAAACAAATATTGTTTAATTGATCGTGAACTAAAGTATGAAAATATATTTAAGTTAAAAGAATCTGTTGAAGTCTCTGGAAAGCAAGTAACTTTAGCATAGCTTTTAAAGAGTTAAAATTTAAACTTCTCAATTCTCGAATTCAGGTATGCAGATCGAATTCATATGATTAAACTCGATTTTTAAAGCTTAAATCATAATTTTTAGATCAAAGATAAAGGAGCAGTTTGGGTTTGTGTATGTTTCAATGTTCTGATGATTTCTGACGAACCACTGACTTGTAGTGGTCGAGCTTTATCTGGTGATGGAGGGATGAACGGAGGGTCGAGGAAAAATGCAGTGGT
Source organism: Allium cepa (assembly GCA_030765085.1). NCBI lineage: Eukaryota > Viridiplantae > Streptophyta > Magnoliopsida > Asparagales > Amaryllidaceae > Allium > Allium cepa. The sequence continues at coordinate 643,996,908 of CM060939.1, read as the reverse complement.
GGTGGTCATACGAACATGGTGGCGGCAGCGAGGAGTTTTTATTTCTAAACCTAAATTTTGAGGAGGTCGAAAGAATGATTGTCGCGTCTTCTCTCGTGCATTGAGTTGCACGTACTACTGGGAGGTGATAGCTTGGATGTAGTTGAAGCTATAGCCGGTGGCGATGGCTCTCAGGTGGTCGGAGTTTCAAGGAAGTGGCGTTGACAGTTTTGGGTTTGGGCTTCTGTTTGAGTTCCAGGTTTTGATTTATCTACTCAATTTTGATTCGAGCTAATGTGATGATTTCTTGGGGTCGTGATCATTTCTGATGATGATCGGCGATGTGAAGCAAGTGTAGGAGGTGGCCGGAGATGGCCAGAGTCACGGTGTATGTGCACCGTGCATTTGAAAGTTCTGATGAACTTTGGTTTGTGCAGAAGTTTTGAACTCGGGATTTACTCGAGTTATTCGAGTAGTTTACTCGAAGTAAATTAGGTTCTAACTCGAAGCAAATATGAGTTGCCCCGGGTTAGTTTTGGTTTGTACAGGATTTTGTAATCCTGTCAGCAAATTTAAATTTAAAACAAATTTAAATGAATTTAAATTTGTAAGCTAGATGTAAACAAAGTTTAAATCTAGTATGAAGTTTAGATTCAAATGAAACTTTGAATCGTAAAGTTTTCAAAATGAAATTAGGATTTTAAATCAGAATTTAAAAATCAAAGTTTTAAAAGTAAGTTTAAATCAATGTTTTGAATCAAAGTTTTAAAGCCAAGTTTAAATCAAATAGATTTTTAAGGAAATTTATTTTCAAATAAATAAATGTTTGAATTGGATTTTGATTAAGTTCTTTTAATAAAAAGGATTTTGAATGGAAAGTTAAATAATTTGTTTTAGCTTGAATTTGTAAGTTAAAATATAATGTATTTTTAAAGCTTAAATTTTAAATAAAAATTTAAGTAATTTAGTTAGAACTTTTCTTATATAGCTTTATAAGTTGATATGTAAAATTGGTTAATGTTTAAATATATAATCATTTTGAATTTTAAATTCAAAATGAAATTTGAATCTAAATTTAGAAGTGTAATATTTTAAATACACTTTAATATTAATGAAGTCGTTAATAAAGAAATGGATTACCTTAGAGATAATTAAGGTATTAAAAATGATTTAGTGAATAAGATAATTAAGGAATGACTTAATTATTTAATTTATAAATTAATGATTTAGATAATTGGAGATAAATTAGGAAAGTAATTAAAGAATTGTTATTAGTTAATGAAGGTCATTAACTAAGATTATTTAAATAATTAATCAATGTGATTAATTTTAACAATTAATTAAATTAAGTAATAATAATCATTTATGAGATTGTGTGAGTGTAATTACTTTATGTAAGTAATTAAGGGTTTAATTTCTTAAAATAATTGATTAAGGGGTTAATTAATTATGTAATTGGTTTAGAGGTCAATTTAATTAATATGATTAATTAAGAATAATTAATTAATTAAGGTGATCGGTTAATTAATTTATATCAAATGATTTGTAATTAATAAATCAGGATTGGATAATTAATTCATAAGTAATTAAATTAATTGGAAATAAATTGAATTAATTAGGATTAAACAATTAATTAGTCCTGGTTATAAATGATTATTGAATGCTTGACCTTACTTATGAATGATTGTATTGTATGAGATGCCTTGAATTGATTATCCTATCTGATCTGGGATATTTTGTTCTGTGGATTGAGCTGTGTATTTTATTCATTTATTTGTGATACATTCGCATATTATCTGTGAATCTATGAATGAAAGATAAGCGTTATAGCCTATACAGCTTATCAACTATATTTATGTGTTTTGATAAGTGATGATGATGTTGTGGCACTATTGTGTTAAACCCCTGGACCACACCATACACGAATATGGATTTCACGAGGAAATCGATTAAGTCACAGATTTTTGAAATGATTTCAAAATAGACAATTTGAATTCAATGGTTTGGAAATGGAATCGGGTTAAATGTGAAAAGCTTTTGAAAAGGAGTTTCAAAGATAAAATTTATTTCTAAAGAACTTGATTACGCCTTGGAATTTAAATAAATTGATTTAAATTTAAATTCAAAAAAAAAATTGAAATTGAATCCTATGATTCGAAACTAGGGATTAAAGATGTTATACAAGTTATGTATGGGTTAAACCATTTCAAATGTATTGATTTAGGAATTTGAATTTAATTCAATGGCTTTAACACGTGCAAATATAATTAGATTTTTTCGAAACGAAAACTATTTATTTTCAAATAATAAAAGCTTTCATATAAGAAATGAACTTCCAATTTGTGTTAAAAGGGATTTCTAATTTGAAATGAAAAATGATTTCCAAGTTATGGAAACGGTTTGAAAGCTATAGATAAAATCTTTAATTTAAAGATTTAACGAGTTAATCACAATTGAAATGGGAATTGTTTTGAAATCCGTAAAAGGATCTTTATGAAACTGGGTGAATTTTGTGAAACGAATCCTTTTGTTTAAAGATTTGAAATGGTAATTTGTTTAACCATTCAAAAGAAAGTTTTGGATTTATCAGTTGTGACTTAACTGAAGTCCTATATCCATATATTTTTAAATATTACGCTCATTATTCGATTTAGGCGGGAGAGGACCTTGTGTCATATAGCCCATTCCGAATAGTGATACGACGTTATGGATTGCATTCGAAGACCGGTGTTGAAGACCGGGTGTTTTGCGAGAACGATAGGATAACTTATCGATTGACTCTGCACTGAGTTGCTCCGGTATAGAGTTCTCCGTAAGTGATGGGAAGTCCGATCGGGATTGTGAATACTCGGATTTGCAAGGGCTTCTTCGAAAGTGCCTTCAGTTCTGTTCGAACCCGGAACAGACTTGTATGGTTGTATGTTTAACACTACACTTTGAGATATAAAGCATATCTCTTTCAAATACATATCTGTTAGTGGCGGAGAATTTATTCTCTTAGCTTAACACCCTTCTCTGAGACGTACGAGCTCAGAGGTTATGTAGTTGAAGGTTATCGGCAATATATTCCCAATTTGGTAGTGAGGCATGTTGAATGCTGCTGTGTGTTGATGATCATCTGTTGATCATTTGTGATCAAAGCATGGCTTTAGTGTAAAGCGTGGCTTTGTGGACAAGACTGCGTCAGGACCTCACACCCAGGAAATGGTCGAAACAGGAAAGATGCGGCAAGGTTATGAGGGTCATGCCCTTTAGGGTGTGTCATTCCGTTCTGGTAAAGTGTGGTATCATGGTATGGAGCCCAGATATTTACCTATGCGGTGGGCTTCAATCTCATTTACTGTGTAGTTGTTGCTTTGTGGTTTAGAGGCGCCTCGGATAAAGGTCCCAAAGGACCGGGGGGTGGCATGCTCGAGAAGTAGTTACCTAGTTACAGAGGTAACCCGGCCTTGTGTTGGCAGAGATCCGGTTAGGTTCTCGGGACGTCCCGCCAGAGGCGTAGCCATGGACAGTGGGAAGTTCCTCAGCCCGACCATTTGTTGGAAATCCAATCAAAACAATACGCGCCCTGTACGTTTTTGGTTGTATAATCTTCCATGGAATGTGGCGGTAACCTGCTATTGAACATGGTAGCTATAGCAGGAATAAGCGCAAAATGCCTATGCTAGCTAAGATTAATATTATACTTTCGAAATGTTTTCCACCGTGCACCTATAATAATAATATCAAAAAAAATTCTCGCATCAAGCATGTTTGACTATCAAAAGGAGAAATCTCGTCTAATTCTGTGTTTGTATTGTGTGTGTGGCGGCAGGCCTTATGGTAGTTTCAATTTCTTAAAAGCATTGGGGATTTATTTTAAATTCTCTTATTGTTTATTTTAAAGACCAACTATCTTTGTTACTCATACCAGTCACATGACCGACTCGAAGTTTGTTATTCCTTTCCTAAACTCTGGGTGCCCACATTTTTTCCAATGGGCAGTCTAAAGTTGGGTTTTTTCAGATAGTCAGGTTTAGTAGATATCTGGAGTTAGTCCAGTCTTTGGATTTGTACGACTGACCTTGCTTATCTAGGTGAAGCGTGATGGAGGGTTCTCGCTTTTTGTTTAGTGGCGAGCAGGAGACTCTTACCCCCACATGTCGGGTTGGTTAGCCGGTCAGGCGTGACAGTCGAAAGGCTGGCCGTAAAAGCAAAGGCAGGGTACCATTGTGAGCCATGGCGGGGCTGGGATGGTTGAAAAGCCTACCAGTTGAGATTGGCTGCTGTCGATGGTTGAAAAGCCTAGCCCTTTACATTTGGTATCAGAGCTGAGGGTTAAAACTATAGCTCAGGAGTATAACACATTAAGTAACTCATTGGAGATAGGGGGAAGTAAACCCTAGAATGAGTATATCCCTAAGATATCTGTTCGATTGCCTCAGTAAATTCTCTTACTATTCACTGATAGTGAGTATGAGTTCAAGAAGTGGACGAGATAGGGGACAGGGGAGTACCACTACAAATGGTCAATGCCCTACAACAGTGGAAACATTCTTTCTCTATTAATCTCCTTTGATTCGATTCCCGAATTCTTTTGATTGCTTCGTAGCAGTTTCGAGAAGAAGTTTCGGTGTGATGGTGGCCCTACGAATCGTTGTGGAAAATCCTTACTTCGTATCTTCATTGGTTTCTTATCAGCTTTCCATCTTAAACCTTGATGAATTTGAAATTTGAAAATTATAAATTGGAAATTTTAAATTGAGTTAAATTGATTAACAGAATATGAAGCTAAATTTGAATTGAATCGATAAAACGATTTCGTTTAAGGCCAAATTTGAAATTCCATTGTAATTTCTTGTGTGGATCGAAGTCCGAAGAGGGACAAGTTGTATATACTTTGGGCCATTCCGATTTGAGTTTGGAATCTATATCTTGTGTTTGAGAAATTGTAGAGATTGAATCTATCTATCTATCCTCTGGGGTCCGATATATTCTACAAACGGTTAGTTATCCATTAAACTAACCAGCGCCCTTGCATATCTCGTAGATCTGGTGACCCGAGTATTTTGTGAAAAATTGTATGAGTTTGTTCTCATATTAGTGAGATTCTGATCTGGTAAGCCAAATACAGAATAGATATCCAGTTTGACGTGGAAAACTGTTTCTCTGTCTTTGTGTATCTATTTTTGTTGTTTTCGTGCCTGCAAATATCGGGGACGAAATTTCTTAAGGGGGAATCTGTAACGATTCCAGATTTTACTAAGTTTAAATTGATAATTAATTTAATTTTTGATTAAAAATTGTGAAATTAATTGGTAAATTGATTTGAGTTTTTCCAAATGCAAATAAAATATGTTATTAATAAAGAGATAGCTTCTTCTATAAATTATTTTAACTTAATAATGAGTTATTTCTACTCAATGTTAATAGTGTAATGTCTTTAAAAATGGATTTTAATATAAATAGAAATGGTTATTCCAAATTTATATATATATATATATATTTGTGTGTGTGTGTGTGTGCATTTTGAAAAAAAAGCTATGGTTTGAAAATTTAAAATAAAGTCTTTCAAAAAATTTTAAAATAAAATAAATCTTATAAATATTAACATAAGTAGAAATAAATAATAGTAGACTAAATATTTAATAGTTTAAGTTTAAAAATAAAAGAGAAATAAAAATAAACACATATGTTAGGAACAGAACTAAATACATAAGTTAAAAATTTATAACAATAACCATAATAACTTTATATCTATATATAGGGTATAAAAGCAAATCAGGCAAAGTAAATATGTAGCCTATAAGTAGTAATGCAAGGCAAGAAGTAAGATAATGGGCAAAGTAAAAATATAAATATCTAAGTAAGCTTGCAAGAGAAGATATAAGGAGACGACAAATATATATATTTAAGTAGAAACATAAGGTATTTAGCAATTATTGCATGAATCCTTAGTACACAACTTATATCATATCAGCCACCATACAAAATAAAATCTCTGATCGAAATATACAAAATCTTGTACCAGCAAAGAAATACAAGCCTGCATGCTTATTTTTATACATCATCTCCTCTCCATTTCAATCATCAACCTGAGTATTATAAAAAAAATAAAAAAAAAGATAGCAAACCTGAACAACTTAAAGAGGAAGTATACTTCTACAACAAAGCAATTAACAGCAGCTACATCTATTATCATCAACAAAATAAGAACTGGGAAAGCAGGATCAAGGCTGTGTTTTCTTAAAACCAAAAGCTTTATTCTCTATCCAAAATTTCATGTGATTAACATTAATTTTTAAAAACTTAAATATCTGAATCAGTAGCAAGTTTATATATGGAAATCATATATGTTGAAATTATTCCTATGTGAATATGTGAATGTGTGTATACCTGTGCAAAATTTGAGATGGCTCTATTCTTGTTTTTCCAAACCCAAACATGCAAACAAATCTATTTCTCTTGATCTAATAACAGTTAGAGTGTACAATATAAACAAATATTGTTTGTTTGATTATGAACTAAATTTTAAAAATATATTTAAGTTAAAACAATCTGTTGAAGTCTCTGGAAAGCAAGTTACTTTAGCATAGCTTTTAAAGAGTTAAAATTTAAACTTCTTAATTCTCGAATTTAGGTATGCAGATCGAATTCGTATGCTTTAACTCGATTTTTAAAGCTTAAATCATAATTTTTAGATCAAAGATAGAGGAGCAGTTTGGGTTTGTGTATGTTTCATTGTTCTGATGATTTCTGGCGAACCACTGACTTGTAGTGGTCGAGCTTTATCTGGTGATGGAGGGATGAATGGAGGATCGAGGAAAAATGCAGTGGTGGTGGTCAGACGAACGTGGTAGCGGTGGCGAGGAGTTTTTATTTCTAAACCTAAATTTTGAGGAGGTTGAAAGAATGATCATCGCGTCTCCTCTCATGCATCGAGTTGCATGTACTTCTGGGAGGTGATAGCTTGGGTGTAGTCGAAGCTATGGCCAGTGGCGATGGCTCTCAGGTGGTCGGAGTTTCGAGGAAGTGGCGTTGACAGGTTTTGGGTTTGGGGTTCTGTCTGAGTTCCAGGTTTTGAGTTAGCTACTTGATTTTGGTTCAAGCTAATGTGATGATTTCTGGGGGTCGTGATCATTTCTGATGATTATCGGCGATGTGAAGCAAGTGTAGGAGGTGGCCAGAGATGGCCAGAGTCACGGTGCATGTGCACCGTGCATTTGAAAGTTCTGATGAACTTTAGTTCATGTAGAAGTTTTGAACTCAGGATTTACTCGAGTTATTCGAGTAGTTTACTCGAAGTAAATTAGGTTTTAACTCGAAGCAAACATGAGTTGCCTCGGGTTATTTTTGGTTTGTACAGGTTTTTGTAATCCTGTCTGCAAATTTAAATTTAAAACAAATTTAAATGAATTTAAATTTGTAAGCAAGATGTAAACAAAGTTTAAATCTAGTATGAAGTTTAGATTCAAATGAAACTTCGAATCTTAAAGTTTTCAAAATGAAATTGGGATTTTAAATCAGAATTTAAAAATCAAAGTTTTAAGAGCAAGTTTAAATCAATGTTTTGAATCAAAGTTTTAAAGCCAAGTTTAAATCAAATATTTTTTTAAGGAAATTTGTTTTCAAATAAATAAATGTTTGAATTGGATTTTGATTAAGTTCTTTTAATAAAAAGGATTTTGAATGGAAAGTTAGATAATTTGTTTTAACTTGAATTTGTAAGTTAAAATATAATATATTTTTAAAGCTTAATTTTAAAATAAAAATTTAAGTAATTTAGTCAGAACTTTTCTTATATAGGTTTATAAGTTGATATGTAAAATTGGTTAATGTTTACATATATAATCATTTTGAACTTTAAATTCAAAATGAAATTTGAATCTAAATTTAGAAGTATAATGTTTTAAATACACTTTAATATCAATGAAGTCATTAATAAAGAAATGGGTTACCTTAGAGATGATTAAGGTATTAAAAATGATTTAGTGAATAAGATAATTAAGGAATGACTTGATTATTTAATTTATAAATTAATGATTTAGATAATTAGAGATAAATTAGGAAAGTAATTAAAGAATTTTTATTAGTTAATGAAGGTCATTAGCTAAGATTATTTAAATAATTAATCAATGTGGTTAGTTTTAACAATTAATTAGATTAACTAAATAATAATAATCATTTATGAGATTGTGTGAGTGTAATTACTTTATGGTAAGTAATTAAAGGTTTAATTTCTTAAAATAATTAATTAAGGGGTTAATTAATTATATAATTAGTTTAGAGGTCAATTTAATTAATATGATTAATTAAGAATAATTAATTAATTAAGGTGGTCGATTAATTAATTTATATCAAATGATTTGTAATTAATAAATCAGGATTGGATAATTAATTCATAAGTAATTTAATCAATTGGAAGTAAATTGAATTAATTAGGATTGAACAATTAATTAATCCTGATTATAAATGATTATTGAATGCTTGACCTTACTTATGAATGATTGTATTGTATGAGATGCCTTGAATTGATTGTTCTATCTGATCTGGGATATTTTGTTCTGTGGATTGAGCTGTGTATTTTATTCATTTTTTTGGGATACATTTGCATATTATCTATGAATCTTTGAATGAAAGATAAGCGTTATAGCCTATACCGCTTACAACTATATTTCTGTGTTTTGATATGTGATGATGATGTTGTGACACTATTGTGTTAAACCCCTGGACCGCACCATACACACACGAATATGGATTTCACGAGGAAATCGATTAAGTCGCAGATTTTTGAAATGATTTCAAAATAGACAATTTGAATTCAATGGTTTGGAAATGGAATCGAGTTAAATGTGAAAAGCTTTTGAAAAGGAGTTTCAAAGATAAAATCTATTTTTGAAGAACTTGATTACACCTTGGAATTTGAATAAATTGATTTAAATTTAAATTCAAAAAAATTTGAAATTGAATCCTATGATTTGAAACTAGGGATTAAAGACGTTATATAAGTTATATATGGGTTAAGCCATTCAAATGTATTGATTTGGGAATTTGAATTTAATTCGAAGGCTTTAACTCGTGCAAATATAATTAGATTTTTCCGAAACGAAAACTGTTTATTTTCAAATAATAAAAGCTTTCATATAAGAAATGAACTTCCAATTTGTGTTAAAAGGGATTTCTAATTTGAAATGAAAAATGATTTCCAAGTTATGGAAACGGTTTGAAAGCTACAAATACAATCTTTAATTTAAAGATTTAATGAGTTAATCACAATTGAAATGGGAATTGTTTTGAAATACGTAAATGGATCTTTGTGATACTGGGTGAACTTTGTGAAACGAATCCTTTTGTTTAAAGATTTGAAATGGTAATTTGTTTAACCATTCAAAAGAAAGTTTTGGATTTATCAGTTGTGACTTAACTGAAGTCCCATATCCATATATTTTTAAATATTACGCTCATTATTCGGTTTAGCCGGGAGAGGACCTTTTGTCATATAACCCATTTCGAATAGTGATACGACGTTATGGACTGCATTCGGAGACCGGTGTTGAAGACCGGGTGTTTTGCGAGAACGACAGGATAACCTATCGATTGACTCTACACTGGTTGTTCCGATATAGAGTTCTCCCTAAGTGATGGGAAGTCCGATCGGGATTGTGAATACCCGAATTTGCAAGGGCATCTTCTGAAGTGCCTTCGGTTCTGTTCGAACCCGGAACAGACTTGTATGGTTATATGTCTGACACTACACTTTGAGATATAAAGTAGATCTCTTTCAAATACATATCTGTTGGTGGCGGAGAATTTATTCTCTTAGCTTAACACCCTTCTCTGAGACGTACGAGTTTAGAGGTATGTAGTTGAAGGTTATTAGCAATATATTCCCAATTTGGTAGTGTGGCATGTTGAGTGTTGTTGTGTGTTGATGATCATCTGTTGATCATTTGTGATCAAAGCAAGGCTTTAGTGTAAAACGTATCTTTGTGGACGAGACTGCATCAGGACCTTACACCCCGAAAATGGTCGAAACAAGAAAGATGCGGCAAGGTTATGAGGGTCGCGCCCTTTAGGGTGTGTCATTCCCTTCTGGTAAAGGGTGTATCATGGTATGGAGCCCAGATATTTACCTATGTGGTGGGCTTCAATCTCATTTACTGTGTGGTTGTTGCTTTGTGGTTTAGAGGCGCCTCGGATAAAGGTCCCAAAGGACCGGGGGGTGGCATGCTCGAGAAGTAGTTACCTAGTTACAGAGGTAACCCGGCCTTATGTTGGTAGAGATCCGGTTTGGTTCTCGTGACGTCCCGCCAGAGTCGTACCCATGGACAGTGGGAAGTTCCTTAGCCCGACCATTTGTTGGAAATCTAATCAGAACAATACGCGCCCTTACGGTTTTAGTTATATAACATGCCATGGAATGTGGCGGTAACCTGCTATTAAACATGGTAGCTATAGTAGGCATAAGTGTGAAATGCCTATGCTGGCTAAGATTAATATTATACTTTCAAAATGTTTTCCACTGTGCACCTATAATAATAATATCAAGAAATTTTCTCGTATCAAGCATGTTTGACTATCATAAGGAGAAATCTCCTCCAATTCTGCGTTTACATTGTGTGTGTGGCGGGAGGCCTTATTGTTGTTTCATTTTCTTAAAAGCATTGCGGATTTATTTTAAATTCTCTTGTTGTTTATTTTAAAGACCAACTGTCTTTGTTACTCATATCAGTCCCATGACTGACTCGGAGTTTATTGTTCCTTTCCTAAACTCTGGGTACCCATATTTTTTCCACACGGGCCGTCTAGTGTTGGGTTTTTCAGATAGTCAGGTTTTAGTAGATTATCTAGAGTTAATCCAGTCTTTGGATTTGGACGAGACTTCCTTATCTAGGTGAAGCGTGATGTTGGTTCGAGCTAGCTTTGGATTGGAGCATTGGATTTAGGGATGCATTCAACGGAAGATATTCTTTTCCGTTGTGTCGTGTATCTCTGATAGTGTTGATATCGATTGTATCATTCTGTTGTATCATATTATACCAGATACTGTATCTGTCATTGTATCAAATGATATATATTGATATTCTTTTTCTTCCGTTATGTTGTACTTAATGGTGTTATAAGCTCCGGCGAACCAGATTCAACGTTTGGATCTGCGGCATTGGGATATGAGTGTCGCATTCGGTGCCAATTTTCGAAGGTCGAGTCAGGGCCGCTACATGTATCCAAATCCATTTTACAGCCAATAATTTCTAAAAGAAATTCCTTCGCTAGGAGTTAGTATTTCTTGAAAATTGTTCTCATTTTAGTGGAATAGGTTTCATAAACATTTCACAGATTTTCTTATGTATAAAACTAATTTTTTTTAATTTACTATACTTATGGTCAAAACATAAATTGGTCATCCAATGACTGCCGTTCCCGAATTCATTTGGGTGATTAATACAAGCTCACACACGTACAGTTATTACGTGAAGTCTTTCGACTCGCACAACCTGCCAAATCATTGGCCTCGGATATATTGTGGTTTCTTATAAACCCATATCTTGTCTGATTTTGGAAACTATTCTTTAGATGAATTTAATTTTAACCTCATGTACTACTCTTAAGTATACGATCCTATAAAAAGAAGTTAACTCAAATTTACTCATCATTAATCATACTTTGTTGAAAAAGTTCGATTACTCCATATCGATACATCGTTATCATTATATATCATAAGGAGGAGTGACTTTTAAGATTAAGCCTCTATTTATTTTTCAGTACGTTCGAAACTCCTTCCAATATACTCACCTATTGAATCAATTCAAATCAATTTTATTTTCTATTGCACACTATTTATTTACTTCCGTTTTATACTCTATGAACTTATTATAGACATACTACGTGTGTATCAAATACACATGTCCATGTCAGTGATAACTCATCGATCAATATAACAAAGTGGTGGAACCATTTTGGTATTATTAAACTACGATTGCATATATCTATATGTATCAATCCGAATAATTCATTAACTTTATCATGCTCCGACTGAATGGGTGATTTGCTTTTAATTATTTGAGATATAATTAACTAATATCGTATGATTCATAAACACGTAATCAAATAATTTAACAAAACTACAGCTTAGTCTACAGTTCCAAAATAATTGCAAATAAATTTTGATACATATGTATTTCATAGTGCACCACAAATACCACTTTTATAATTTAATTTATAGTGAATATTCATAATATTTATACTAAAATAAAACTACACATGTTTTTCAGTTAACACTAAAAGACATTTTTTACTTCATAAATAATGTTTGGTATGTTTTACGAAAATAATTATTGTAATATAATGCGAGTAATAAGTGCTATACGGCATGCCCCTACTATTTCCAACATTACTATAAACTTACAAAATATGGAGCTCCATTCAACCACAGAATACAAGCTATTTATTCCATCTAATGGAACTTGTTTACAGTGGAGAATTTTCAGATCAAATATCTTGAACTCAAGAAATAAGTCTCGTCAAAAACAATTTTCTATATAAATTACATTTTGGAATAGAAATCATATTTTTCATTCCTTTTTAAGTATCTACTATTATTTTACAATTCTCATTTCTTATGTTTTTTCATGAAGCGAAAGTGACCATTCACTTTCTTCATCCTAACTATGCTTTAAGTTATAACTACTCATGTACATTCACTTTTCTTTCTACATGGTCGAAGCATAAAAGGAAACTCATACTATAATATCATAAAGAACTCTGTACAAAAGTGAATTTGGTCATCCTTAACTTTTAAAGATATCAAATATGTTGCATTTTACCTAAACTGATCGAACTAACATTTCAGTAATTGAATTCTTAAAACAATATCGTAGTTTTGGTCTAGTGTTACATTTAATGCAATATGATCTTTACTGTAATCAAATTGAATAATCGATCTCACATCATGGTTTATTTATGAACTAATTTATTTGAAGCATCCTATATTAAAAACTATGGATGTTCACCATATAAAATTTAGATGTGATGAAATACAAATCATACATCCATTTTCGAGTATTGCTTTTAAAGTTCCAAACACATAAAGGACAATATATGGTCTTGGGAAAATAATAGATAAGTAACCAATTATGAACGTATATTGTAGTTGTAAAATTAGGCGCAAGTTTAACAGTCCGAAATTTCACCATATTAATTTCTAAATATTTAATTAATTTTAAATATTCAAATAGTAGGTTTTATAATTAAAAATAAAAACACTTTTAAATAATAAATATTAAAGATAAAATAGTTTTCAAATTTAGTTTAAAAAAATATTTAGTTTGATGAAAAATAGAAAGTGTCACCAGAAACTGTTTTTCGAAATTTCGATGTTTCATCATATGAAAGTTATTTGAAATGGTTTGTACGCTTTCTCATATATATGCACACACAGACTAATTATATAATATGGGTTAAGATAGTATAATTAGGTTTAATTAAGTTAATTACCTTAAGATAACGATGATGTGACACTTTGGCAACTAAATAAAAAATAAGTAGAAAATAGTCACATCAGGGGAGATAAGATTTGACATTTCGGAAACTTAGTCATTATTTCATGTTGACTATGACATGAAAGGGGGGAGGCTTAGGGTGGCATGTGGTACATGAAGGGAAGGAGACATGGTGAGGTGGCATTTAAGGAGTGAAGGGCAAAGCACTAAAGGTAGATTAGTAATTGTGCTTTTTCATTTTATATAGACCTTTTGCAACATTTTCTCTTTTCCATTTTATCATTTCATCTTTCAAAACTTCCTCATTCATGTTTCCAAGCTTCATATTCTCTATAATGGCTTCCTAAATATTTTCTAAGTAGTAAAAACTTTAGCTTTCTACTTTAAAATCATTTTCAAAAACTTATTTTGGATATCTCCTTCTTTCATTTCAATACTCCACTTCCTTCATTATTACCCACATTTCATTCGGCCATAACTTCTACCATACTTCACCAAATCAAGATTTTCATTTTTTTAAGTCATGTCAAATTCCAGTGGCTATAATTTTTATGTCAACCACTTCTACAAATTTCGAGAATTGCTATGTCAAGATATCAAATGTTCATAGAGTGTTTTTGGACCTAGAATTCCAAGTCCAAAAATGGTCATTTTTGTATCGACCATATCTTCTTCATAATAAATCATAATTGGGTGTTTCTATTAGTAAATTGTAGAGGAAAGAATTTCATAAAACTTTCCTTCTAACCACTTTACCAAATTTTGAGCGCAACATGTCTAAAAACTAAGGAGAAAATGACCCTTTTGAGTTGATTTTTGGTGTTTTCCAAGCTCTACAAGTTTAAAGTTTATTTCAAGTTTCTAAAAAGATTTGGTGAGTAAAACTCTGAACTTTTATTTGGAAAATATTTTACTTTAGTTACATAGTGATATATATTGCTTGCTTGGTATGGATATGATGTGATATTGTTCATGTTTGGTTTGAAAATGTATAAGTGTGATGGATGCAAACATGTTAAGTAAATGTTAGTTAGAAAACTAGTTAGTAAGAAAAATTTTACTCTCAAAACCAAAGCTTTAAAACTATATTCATGTTCATATTTATTGCCTAGGAATGGTTGTTGGATGCATTCTTAGGCCATTATTATGTGATGTTTGGTTGTGTTGATAATATTATAAACTCGTTTGCCAAACTGCCTATATAGTTATAATCGCTTTATCGGCACTTTTGGAAAATCATTTCTTATCAAACCATTTGGTTTCATCTTCATGCTTGCAATTGTTTTACAAGTTAAACAATATTTTGATTAATGATGTTTTCAAAAATAATTAATTATTTTAATAATGATTATTTAATTTAAATACATATTTAATTAATAAGGATTAAGAATAACTAATTAACTTATTAGTGATATGTTTTAAATTTAACTAATTACTTAGTTAATGATGTCTTAAATTTAATTAATAATTTTATTTAATTATGTTTAAGGCTAATTAATATTTGAAAATGATGGACTAAAGGTAATTAATCAATTAATTAATGTGTTTTAAAATTAATTAATTGATGACTTTTGAAAGGAAATCAACTTGTTTTAACTTTAGTTAATCTTTCCTTAATGATGGTTTAAATTGATTAATCAATTCAATATAATGGTATTTAATTATTAATTAACTTATTTAATTAATTGTATTTAAAAATTATTAATTAATTAAATTAATGATTTTTAAAGGTGATTTACCCTTTTGATTAAAGGATATTGGAATTAATTAATCAACTTAATTTATGAAGTTTTCAAGTGAATTTATCAAAGTAAAAAGGATGTTTTAACTTTGTTATTCATTTAAATAATGATAATTAATTAATTGTTAGTTTAATTAATTATATTTTACTAATTGATTAGATTAATAAGGTTTAAGGTGGTTTACCCTTTTTATTATTTAAAGTCATTTGAAGTTCAAAAATCAAATAATGTGATGAAGTTTTAAAGTTAATTGATCAATGTAATAATGATGTTTTAAGTTATTAAATCCTTTTTTAAATTGAAGTTTTGAAGCTAATGAACTCTTTTAACAAAATGTTTTAAAGCCTATACTTGTAATATGAGGCTAAACATGAATTCATGTTTTTAAAAGAGAAAAAGTTTGATTCGTTTATAGAAATGAATTAATTCCAGTAAAGTGATTCACTTATATGAAAATGATTTATTTGTATGCTTAGCACTAAACGTCGAAGAAGTAGACCTGTCGCTATTCCGAAAGTTAAAAATAATCGTGAGACATGACTTTGAGGTAACACTACCTTGACTCGTCCGATATTATTCTTAACTCAGAAATAGTACAAGTTGGAATTCGATGAGTGGTGATAAGTATACAAGACGTAATTTCCATACATGATCATTTTATATCCTCGATAGTTGTCTCGGCTATCGGTTATTCCAGCTTCATTATTATCGTCATTCTAAGATGATGTGTTGCTCTATCGTGCTTTGATATCCTTTAGAATAGATGACTAAAACCAAAGAACGAGTGGGGGCCAAGCTATGTGGGGTTGATCCCATTAGGGTATTTTCACATCCACTCTAGATTGGATCCGGTGTTGCACATTGAGATGTGAAATACTCGGATACTCGGTAATAGTTGGCGGGGTCTGGCGTAGAGGTTTTTGAGAGCCATCGGAGTTCTCAAGTATATTTCTAGGAGTATGCTTTCGGTAAGGAGGGCGCACCCTCCTAGTCATTGTTGGAAAATTTCATCTTCTTATTTAATTCAAACCTTTGAATCTATTTTCTTTAATTACAATGGGAGGAGTCAACAACTCTTCACGATGTTCAATTATTGGTTTCGCCCATTCCATCGAGTTTGGATAGTTATCCTGTTTAGTCCATTCTACCGAGCTTGGACTGTTGTCTTGTTTTATCCATTCTATCCAGTTGGAATTTTTATTCGGATTATTTCCATCCTTTCAAGTCTGAATGTTATACTTATTGTACCCATCATCTATGTTTGGATTTGTTCCTTGTTGTTCAATTCCATTTTTGTTATGTTTGGTTGTTGTTTATGCGGGAGAAAACCCATTCCACGTTAGCATGTGATCCCATATATTATTGTTTAAATACAACCTATTTGTTTCATAGTTTTACTCATGCTAGACATTTTGTCTGACTTGAATTGTTTGCTTTCCGTAAACTCTCGGGTGCTCGGTTATATTTGGACAGTCCAAGAACAACAGGTTTTCTTTGGAGCTCTTTGAAGACGGTGGTCGAGTAGGCGGCTCCTTAGTTCTCTAGTTATTTATTTATGTTGTATGATTATGTAGTTGTATTTTGTATCTTAAAAATGTGAAGTCAGAATGTATAGCTATCAATCTAGAGATGTAATTTTTTTATACCTCTGATAACTCCTTATAGGGAGTAACCTTTATCATTTTATGTTATATGCAACCATTCCGTTGTGAGGTTTATCTACTCTGTCTTGTTCTATTCTTTATGTCACCCCAAGAAGACTTATCTTTTGGATGCTTGGGCAACGGCACACAAATACCGAGGATGTATTAAGTGTCGTTTTCAAGGATTAGAAAGGTGGGTCATCACAGCTAGCATGGGTATTGAAATAATAACATGCAAAATATATTTATTCGCAAGTATATTTTATATTTCAATTTGTTAATCTTTAATTCAGTTCATTTTTATTTCTTAATTGATAGGCATTTTATCAATTGTAAATAACTGCAAAGATTTATTGAGATTATTATAACCTTATATAGCAAATGTTCTTACAATATGAGATAGGCCAAATGTTATCATTTCATTTATATAATAAGGCTCCCACTAGATTTTATGTTTCTCGAAACCTAAGAAAAACACAAATCTTTTGACTTCTCTAGTGGGTGTTAGGACTCATTTTTCTTAGGATTCTGACCTGAGTTTGCTTAAGAAGTCATTGTAGGATCGAATTAGCCCTATAGGGGTGAATAAGGTTTATAACATGGACAATAATAGAGTAAATGCGGAAATAAAAGCGACACATAATTTTACCTAGCTTTGGCAAAACCTGCCTACTACTGCCTTTAAGGTTTCTACTAAAATTAAACAATCGACCGCTTACAGACCCTGTAAACTCGCGACCATCGCTAACCTGATTGTTCTAACCCTACACTCAAAACCTTACCACAAATCAAATCTCGATTTGCAAATTTGCGAACTACGCACCCTAGTTCAAACCTAGTTAAAAACTAGAGTTTTATAAATTTAAAAACATAATATAATAAAATAAATCTGTAAATACAAATAAACTAAGCCCAAACTAATTTATACAAAAGAAATGCATCACCATAAAAAAAATAAAAATGAATGATAATGTTGAAGCCCATTTATGCTTTAGTTTCCAAGCCGATGTTCTTTTGTCTTCATCTTCGAATTAGGGTTTCACTTTTTTGAAGCTGTCGAATCCTCTAGTCAATCAATCGAACAAATAAGTTCACCTTGATTGCCTTTTCAATTGATGTCATGCTTTGATTGCTCTTGGTTGATTCATCGTCAAGTTGGTTGATACTGATTTGGTATGCGTATTAATTTTTCCCCTTTTTAATTTTATTTGAACTCGACTTGTTATTACCAATAATGATTTTGGGTGCTATTTATAGGGATTGAATCCCTGTATTACTATTTGAGTATCTCAATTTGAATTTTTCAATTTCTTTCCTTGGTCATTCAATTTTTTGATTAATGATAGTCTGATTTATGATTAGTTCAATTTTGATATATATATACATGTATGTATGTATGTATTTGAATTGTTTGATTTATATTCAAATATGTTTTAACCCTGGTTGAATATATTGATCTCGGTCTTGACATTTACTTGACTTGTTCCAGTTCGATAATTCCAGTTATGGTTGAAATTGTGTTACCCTTAGTCCATGCTCAAATGCTTTGTTTCCTTTGTCCTGCTGAGTGAGACAGTGAGTTCCGTATTGGGTAGGTTTTGTCTTGAATTTACTTTCTGGTGAAAATGTTGATGAACTCTATGTACGCTTACTTGTTGTACTATATGTACTTACATATGTTTTCCCTTGAGTGCTCTATGTGCCTATATGTGTTTTTGACCTATCTCTTTGAGCTTGCTTATCTGATGGACATAGCCCGTTGCACTATGTGCTTGTGATATTGTCCCTGCTTGAGTTCTTATACTTATTGTTGTGTCTGGTTTGCTAGTGCTTGGGTTTGTGTGTGATTTGTGACGAGTCTCTTAACGTTGTCTTAGCTTAAGTAGAGTACAAGTATGCTATCATTTTCTTTATGTGTTTTGCACATGTGCCTCCACTTATGTGCATGTCCGAATTGCATGTACTCATTTGTATGCATGCTGACATTTTCTTGCCTTGGCTTGCCCTACCATGTGCACAGGCCTGTTGATCTACACTTGTACTTGCACTTGGATTTGCTGATTTTGTTTTACTTGTGCATGTCTTTTGCTCTACACTTGTAATTCCTGGTTGTTTTCCTTTTTCATTGTTGTACCAATGTGAGTTTATTCCTTTGAGCACTTATATTTACTAGTGCACGTGTGTATTCATTTTAGTTTGTTGATTTAGTTGCACTTGTATTTGCTGACTTGACAAAGGTTGTGCATTTTGTTTTGAGATGACTAGATCAGCTTGCTGGTTGCACTTTGTATATGTATAGCACTTGTTCATGTGCACTTGTATATTTTTTGCTTTTGTTTAGGTGCACAAGGCTTTTATTTGTTATTTCCCTCATCACCTTGAGTTAAACCTGAAATTCATTGGGCTTGACCTCATGCCTTTACGTTGTGCTGAGCTGTTTGGCTTGACCTCGTATTTGTCACTGAAATTGAGTTGATGCAAGTGCGTTTGGGTTATGTGCTCGTCCCTATAGCATGTACAGTGATACACTATACACGTCATATGTTGCTCGTGCATATTTATTTTTGGTTCCTTTCTAAAATATGAAAATAAACAAACCCATAAACTAAGGCAGTATCATATTCTGATATATTTTTGTTTTTGCAGTTTTAGTTTGTTCCTTTTGGCTTTTTACAATGTTTTTGTTTCACAAGCACGGTAGAAGACTGGAAAAGGCAATTGAAGCTAAAAGACAAGAAGATAACAAATTGAATTCGAATGTGTAAGCGGGTGAGTTGTGTATGAGGGTGTGTTTTATATGAAAGTAAGTTGTATATGTAAGTGAAAAATAGTATTGTAAATTATAGTGGAAGCAATGTTATAAATGTGTACTATTTGAAATTGTGATGAAATAAATAAATAGTTTAAGTGAAATTTTGATTTTTTTATTTTATTTTGTGATATTGCAATAATACTATAACAAACATATTAATATATATATATATATTATCATCAAACAAAAATCATAAACTATTGCATCCTACAAACGATAGATAACGCTTTATCGTTTGTATCGTATACAACTCCTAAACCGTAGTTCCTTGCGTAATCTCATTTTGACCTTGAGTTTAATCAACAGATCGAAAGAAATCATTCATTCATACTTGCCATTTTGCAATGGCCTAAGTATAGTATATGTACCTTAAGTTTTCTCAACAAATACAAATAGCTATCTTACCTCATCTTTTTAATATATTAATAACGCTAACATCTCTAGCTTGAGTTTTCTCAACAGCTAAAGAGTGTGCGAGTAATATATTGATATATAAATAGTAGAGGATAACATTATATTAAAGATTCATAATCTTTAATATATTATATTAAGTGATAATGACTTATGGAATAATGTATGTTCCATGAAATACCCTCGTGATTCAAGCATAAAATACATCAGAAGTAACGGCATATGTACTGTTATGTATGTATTTTTTCTTAAGTCTCTTTAAGGTTTCTTTAACGTTCCACATTTAGTTTATACATTTGTACTATATAAGTTTTATTATTATATAACTTTTATACTTTATTTAACTTAAATAATATTTTATGCATACTTTTATATAATTATTAATTAATTAATTAACATTTTAATTAGTTATTATATTTAATTATAATATATTATATTGAATATAATACTATAACCTTTATAGTAATACACACATATGTTGTATATACATATTTTAATTTATTAATTAATTTTTAATTAAATAATTATAATTAAATTTATTAACTTTGAAAATTCTTTTATATACACATGTATACTCTTATTGTCTTGAACAATTCAAGATGATATAACATATCATTATATATATTATACATGTATATATATATTTAATTAACTAAATTATTTAATTAATTCGTTTATTTTATTAATCTTATTAATAAATAATATTTTTGAATTAATTTTATAACATTTTCAAACATTTGGAAAAATTATATTATAACTTTTATAATATGTGGTTTGTTTCAAATTTAACGGTTAAATTTAAGCCTTCCATTTTAATTTTCAAAACAACTTGATAGTCAATATTATAACATTTACAATAATTTTATTATTTTAATTTAACTTTCAAATTTAAAAAATTTATTTTAATTTCAACAAATTTTGAAATTAGCCCAAGGCCCAATTCAAATTGGTCATTTTTTATTAGAAGAAAACTTTAGGCTCTCATAACTGTTCAGGTCAGCCGGTAGTCAGGTAGGACAGAGTACTTGATTAACAAACAATCCAACCTAAATGCTACCTTTCTAGACACCCTACTAACTGACTTGTAAGCTTAATCAGTTAGCTATAAATGACTATTTTAGACCGCATAGGCTATTGTGCTCTTATACTATTGTTGGAACTCGGCCAATACGCAGTTGGGTAATGGGGAAATTTCAAAGATATTATCTTTTGGATCTTTATTGGACCTATGTGGTCTAAATTTATTTAGAAATTTCCTTTTTAAATAAAATCAGTATTTCATTTAATTCATAAATAATGTTTTATCCTGTATAGTTTATATATATATATATAAGTATCATATACACACATGTCTATATGTGCACGTGCAACATAATATAATGTATATGGTTTGACATGCTCGTATGCAGATGTAGGGGTTTACACTGCAACTGACATGTTAGCCCTTATGTATACTTGTGTGTTGTCTATACACACACAAATAATATAATATAATATAATATAATTGTGTGTATATATGCATAATTGTTTACATTATAAAGTACTAATTAATAATAAAATTTATATGATTCACTTAGATAAACATATATGAATATATAAAATATAATTAAGCTGCAAAATATGTTGATATAAATATACTAAGCAGTCTTAAATAAATAATGCATATAATTCAAAATTATTTATATATATTAAATTAAATTTAGAATATTATATATGAATATATAATATACATATTTAAATATATACTTGTAAATATATTACAATGTAAATAGTAATAATAAATATATATGTACACATAATATAAATGCCTTTGGACTAAAAAAAGGTTTTTTTATTTAAACTTATTTCATAGTTAAAAAGGTTTTTTAATTCCATACGGAATAAGTTAAAATTATTTATTTTAATAATTTTCGAAAACAAAAATGATACCATATTTTATATTTAAATTATGTACTTAGATGTTAATTATATACAGACAAAAACATATATACTTATTATTCGTATAAATTAATTTTAAATTAAATACAAATATATATAATATAAATGCGGATCAAAAATAAAAATCTATTTATTATTTTTTGAAATCTTATATGAATAATATAATTTTATGAAATATAGATTATACTTAATATAATGTTATTTCTTATGCATTTGGTTTTAGTAAAATAAAATATTATATATATTTAATTCTTAAAAGAAAAAACTTTTATTTTTAATTAAGGTTGTGAGCATCAATGCATGGAATTTTTTATAACACACACACACACACACACACACACATATATATACACACATACATACATACATACATATATATAACTACACAAAGATATACATATTCACGACAAATGATTTAGTCTAAACTAATACATGATATGATAATTTGTTAAGCATTTATATAATTATAATCAAGTCAAATTACCATTGCTTTATGCCAAGAATTTTAACCTTGAAACAAAGAACCAAGCTTCTTGAATCTAATTCCAAATCTAGAAGTTGTTAGCTCCCGAATACAGTTACCATCAACAATTGTATTGTATTTAATTTAATGCATTTAGTCTTGAATTTTTGAATGTATGGAAGGAGTATGGTCACCTTTACTGATGAAGAGGAGGGGACAAAAAATTAAATAAAAAAATGAGCGTTAAGGGGATTAAATAAAGGAGGTACCGAAGAGTAAAAAGTAGATCTAGATTCTTTTATTTCTCTAACCATTTCTCCCTTCTCCTTTAATTTGAAATCCCTTTCACCATGTCATACACAGTTGGCCACACCTAGCTCTCATCATGGTTGCACTCTATCAAGCCCTATATAGGCCTTAAAATCATTTCAAGACCGATCAATAGTTATCACATTTAATCCAATTTAAACGCATATTGATATCATATATCAATTAGTGCGTTTATAAATATTATATATATATATACATATTTAATATTGATCAATAAACACCATATAAAACTTTATAATCAATACATAATAAATAATAATTAATTTATAAAATTATAATTTAATTAAATCTGGTGGTGACAATAGCGTTCAACGTTTCGGTTGTGTGACTCTTAAGTGTAAATTTGGTCAGCGATTAATATCGAACAATTTGAATATTTACATTCGTACGTCACTTAGCAAGTGGTATGACACTATGGCTAAATTAATTGCTTACTTGGCATCAATAAAATCTAATTTTACTTTATTAAACATTACTCGACAGTGATAATTATTTACACCAATTCTCTTCATCAAAACTATATCCATTAGGACTTGCAGAATTTGATGATTGTCAAAATTCAAGTACCGTCCATATTCAACTCTATTGTCCAAACTCAGAGTCCTTGGTTCAATAATAGTAACTATTATTTATGGAACTACTCAGACTAGAGGCTTTGACATTGAGTTGACTACGTTGATTGTGTATTGACCTCGTATATATGAGGAGACGAATCATCTCTTGAATAATGTTTCACTTTCAATGCTTTCACTCGACCAACAGTCTTTCGATGGACAGCGTGCCATAATTTAACTATAATCAAAATGGAGCTTCATTATTGAAGATTAACGGTATTCTCAAGTCAAGATTACTGTGTAGTTTTATTAGATCGATATTTTCTATTTGACCTTGGTTATGATAACCAACAAAAAACTACTAAGTGAGTCGTTCCATAATTATCCAATAATTATCAGTACGTAACCCCATGTTGCCCCTAACAGTCATCAGTAATCCATTGTCCAACATTTGGATAGTGTTACATAATTTAGTCTCAACAAATGTGTCAATATCCAGTCTCGATACATCTTGACTATGAATATTTAAAACATTATGTTTATTTTATTGTGATAAATCACTCATGATTACAATAGATTGTAACTACTGTCACAAAACATAACATTTATGGATCTTCTATTAAGTATACTTTTAATTAAGTTGATTAATTAATATATATATATATATATATATATATATATTATATAAATTATGTAATAGAAAGTAAACAACTTTTATTTTGAACAAGATTGGTTATCGAGTTAGATAAATTAACAATTACATAATTGCCCTCAGGACATACCCCTAACTCTATCGGTAACAATATTCATATAGTAGTTGTCATCAAAATCAATACCTTCGATATTAACAAGATCAAATAATTTATCTCTAAGTCAATCGTTATGAATTTGTATATGATAAAGTTTGGGTTGATTTAGATAAATGAAACTAATCGAATACCACTTATGATTTACCTTGAGTTGATTTAGACAAATAAAAGCAATTGAATACCTCTTATGATTTACCTTGAGTTCATTACATATTTGAAATATGCATAGATTTTTGGTTGAAAATGCATTGGCGGTTTATTGAAAAGTTGTACACAATCGTTGAAATTAACTAGCTAAAGTTATATATAAACAAAAAATAGAAATAGTGTAAAACACTGTTAAAAATAAATCTACTTGCATATTTGATTCCGCGAAGAAGATGAACAAAAATAAATGAAAAAATAAATTATCAAATCAGGAAATTTCATGACTAGAAGTCTAACATGTTAATCAGATGTCTGAATTCACTTCCATATATCTAAATTTTGGATAGCTCAAAACTAAAAAGAAATAGTTCAAAAATTGATGTGATTCAGACGTCTCAATTCTTATTTAGTCATTAAATTAAGAGTCGAACATCTAAATAAGGAAATCAAATGTTTGAATACTTGTAACAAAATTTTATACAAGGGGAACCGGATGTGTGAATTATTTTTTAAATGTCTGAATTACTTCAGCAAGCCTAGGTTGAACCTGGACCTACTGTAGGCCAAGTAGGGCGAACCAACAGACTTGTTTCGACTTCTTTGACTTTGGAGCATCCACGAAATTGAATGAAGTCTTGCGTCAAAATGGAAAATTATACTCTTGGTGATGTACCGGGTTCGAACTTCCTGAAGTTATGAGGCGTGGCAAGCAAGATGGTGTGCGGTTCTTTCGTGATTGTATGGGGAAATTTGGCCTAGACATTGTGTGTGTGCTTGATGTTGTACCTAGTTATAGGCACTAACGGGAGGTCACTCGATGCTTCTGGGGAAAATGGGCTTAGGCATTATGTGTATGCTGGTGTAGTGTCTAGAAATCATATATCAATTACTAACATGAGGGTACTCTATGTTTTTAGGGCAATCTGGCCTAGACATTGTGCGTATACCTAGTGTTGTGTATGGGATAATAGACGTTAGTGAGTAGATTACCCAATGCTTTTGGGGTAAGTGGGCCTAGGCACTATGGAGTATGCCTTGCAAGATACATTGATAACCGGATCATATAGTTGGAGTTCAAATTGAAGATTTTCCACTCAGCGTAGTAGTTTGGTAGTTCATCAGTAAGGATATTTATTTTGTGTTAATACACTAGGGTGATTGTTACAGTTGGTATCAAGTTGTAGCACTTTAGTGTGTAGTTCTACACACACACATATACACGCTCCACAAATACAAGTGAATACCATGGTTTACGTAGATTATAAATGAAGTTAATTACTTATGAACACCATATAATGGTTATATGATTCATTCGCCATACTTTGTCTGATCCACTCCTTTCCTTCCCATTTATACCCATTACAGAAGTATAGAGTAGCAAGTGAGTTGATCTGGAAAGGTACATAGAGATGGTGACATGACATTTGGAGCTTGTCTATTTAGCCATTCTCTCATGTATCATATATATATATATATATATATATATATATATATATATTGGACATACTTTTATTATGAGGTTATTTGGAGATTTTAATTATATCATACACATATGTACCATGGTTATTTTAAGACTATATTACTTTGGATTATTTAATAAATGAACAAAACAATTGATTTAGCCCATATTTGTGCAAATATGTGATGATGATGTAATTTTAGGAAACCAATTACTTCTATTCTATAAACAATTACGTAAATGAAAAGAAGACTTTTATTGTTAACATAAGGATGTAAGTTGTCACTTTTAATTATGTTTCTTATAATCAATTGAAGTTTTATATTTGTCTTAATTGGTTGTTAGGTTTCAAAAGATTAAAAATTGAAACCGACCAAAACAACCAAGTAGTCATGAAAACTAAAATCAAACACAATTAGTTGACTAACAAAACAAAATAGAATCAAACATATTTGGTTTGGTTGATTTATTCGGTTTGAACCAATAAATGCTAAACCATAAACATTTATTGAAAATTTTCATTAATTTATGCTTAACAAAACATAATAGATTGGAATTTTTGCAATTTTTTATTCGATTTTTAAATTTTAAACTTTGAAAATATTATTTTAAATTTGAATGTAAAAATTCAGAATTGAATTTTGAATCAAAAAATTCAAATGGTCTGAATTGAAATTAAAAGTTTTGAAAACCCAAGTTTGAAGTATGAAACTTGAATCTGAAATTTTGAAATTGCAAGATTTGAATTTTGAATGAAATTTGTAATTTCAAATTATGAAATTTGTAATTTCAAATTATGAAATTTAAATTTGAAATTTTGATTTTTTTCTTCAAAATTTGATTTTTAGAATGTAAAGGACAAGGATAGAAGCACCATAGCTAGGTGAAGAGGCTTAGCCGGATATGCACGAGATGCGGTTCTCAATCCCTATATCGATCAAAATTTTGAAGCTGATAAGGATTTGATGAATTTTCATGTTCTTCCTTACAATGAAGTACACATAAGAATGCACGTTAAAGGTCCTGTAAGATGTCTACTTTAAAATTTTATATATGGGTACATAAAATTTTAGAATGTAATTTAATTTGCAAATTATTCAATATTAGGCTGGCCATGATCACACCCATGGCTCTTGTCCTAGTCATCCGGCTTTATAGGACTATTCGAGCATTTGACGCCAAAAGTATTATTGAAAATTTTCTCTAAGATGGATTTTTAGATTCATGAGTATGTATTTACTTAATTACTTTGTGTTTATTTACAATTTTTCATTACATTACTGTAATAGGTATCTAAAATATTTTAAATTTGTACATTCGGTTGCATGGTGCTTTAGCCACATGTTAATGGAAGACTACTCACACATTTCACTTTAGTTTTAAAGAGTTAGGTTTTACCACGTTATATTTTTCTATGCTTACAGGTATATGGTCGAGGGAAGACCTTACCATATGATGAGAGGTGCCAACACTTTAGTAATTTAGCTAGGTACTACCGCATCTTGACTTAAAAGATGGAATGTTGTCTATGCTCTAGGTTAGAAGTATTTATATTAGACAAGAAATTGCTAAATTAGTGGGTGATTATAGTGAAGAAATTAATATAGAGGATTGCTCGTCTTTTATTCTTTTCATGACGGCAAACACATTCTTTTCAAATCCATCACACATTTAACTGTTGGATATGTTGCTATAGTTATGAAATCTAGAAATCAGATTGAGGTACACATTATGCGAGAGAGTATCATGGAGAACCTACAGGATGGTTCCCCCTTTTTGATCGACGAAAACATACAACATACTGGCTACTACCTATGAGATGTTTTCCATTAGTATATTCTCCTACATGGGCGGTTGTTACCAGTTCCTTTTCGAGCGTTGTTGGAGATGGAACTTGGATGGGGATTTTATTCCTGACGATCCACTCCCAGATACACCATTTTTGAAGATGTATCCTAATATTTATTTACGAGAGCATGCAATGAATGGTGGCTAACCAATTACTTCATCATCACTGGTTTAGATTGTGCGTCATTTTGGTATCAATTTTAAACTCCACCATACAATGTCGGTTTGTTCATGTTGGAACTTTGATTTGGTAGGACCATTAGCCATTTAAAGTGGTCTTATCCCCTGGTATTACAAGACCTCACACGAAGCACTTATTTGCATCATGCTCTACAGGCAACCTTGATAAGAGATTATGGTTGGACAGTCGCTATGTGCACATCCTCAGCAAGTGAGAGATGTGTTGATATTCCATGGTCTGAGATTTTACAGTATCTAGAGCCGGTTATATTTTCATAAGTGGATTTGTTTCAGACGCAGATGGGACTATGCGTCATTATGTACGTCGAACATTGATGGAGTATAAATGAGTAAGAGAGATAGATTGTAGAGATGATTGCTCGTATTAATGAGCTTACTATTGCGGATGAGCCACGGCATCATCCTAGACCTAGAGTTGATGATTGGGATAATTATGTATATGGTCTTGGTAGTGATGATGATGAATTTGATCAGTGTTAGATCATAACTATTTTACATTTCGATGTTTGCATTTGGATATCATTTGATTAATGTTTCGTTTCATATATGCGTACTTTTCTATATTTGTTCATTTACTGTTTCATTATGTATACATATCTCATTTGGTTGATGTACTATTTTCATGTATGTACACGGATATCATTTGGTTGATGGACATTTACATGTATAAGTACCTTTTCGTATTTGTTCATTCACTGTTTCATATATGTGCACTTTGTTGTATTTATTCCATATTCTTGCAAAAGATTAGGAAAAAAGAAGTTGGATGCATAATTAAATACATAATAAGATACATGATTTATAATACCAAAGGTCAATATAAGACTTCAACTTAGGATTAGGTAGTAATGAAAGATACATAAGACTTCAACTTAGTTAATAAGCAAAAGGACCAACATCTAGGTTCTGCCATTACGAAGACGATAGTTCTGATTCATAGCATCATTGAGTTAGGTACGAAGTCTCTCGATTTATTCTTCCAACTCCAAAGTCCTAGATGGGAATTTTTTGTCTATCCACTATCCAAATTCACATCCATTTGGGTAAAGTAGGCAAGGAAGTATCAGCAACCAACATTATTCCCATTCCGTACAATTGCAATTGATGAATTGAGTCCACAGAAGCAAATAATATTTGTGATTATACTGCACCAACATCTCCTATGTTATCAACTTGTGGGATTACTTGATATAACTCCAATGTATGTTAGTTAGGCACTTGTTGTTGTTGTTCAATTACCATTTGTTGCATCCCTAGTTCAATCAACGACTTTGGGTAAGAAATATGCTTTTGAAGAATAAGTGTAGTATAAATTGCAGAATGAACTACAATAAATACTCTTGTATTCTATTTATAATGTGTTGAAACTTTAGAGGTCTAGCATGAGTATAGAGTGATCGTTTTAATCTTATCCAGTCAATGTTCAAATCCTACATGAATACAGCGTACATTTAGAATTTTGTCAATGAAAAGCAAATCAATCATTTCAACAAAGTTAAAATTTGTTTAGTAAAGATCACATCATTGTCTAAAGAATATGTTTGGTGGTAGATCACGATGCAATGCCAAATATATGGACCTTTGTAAAGTGCTGTTATGTTAGGGTAAATAAAAAAATACTCAAACTAGAAATCAAATTCAAATGTAAGTTCAGAATATCTTCCATATATTTGCACTATACGCATATGAAAGAAAAACACATAAGTAGTATAAATAAGCAAACATAATCAAATAATATTACAGCCATAGTGCATCTCCCTAGTGAATCCAGTTCATATAATAATCGTATGCACCATGGCTAGTGAAACAACTGTCATATAAGATATGATAATATAAATCACACCCAGAACGGTTACAATTTGAAGGACCATCGTATTCTAGATCTTCTATAACCTTAGGGTACCGTTCGTAATCAACCATTAGTTATCCCCAATGAACTAATGTACTATCATACGTACGTTGATGAAAGCATTATGTATGGTTACTTTATTCAACATTAACCATATTTGTAGTGGTTCTAGGTTATATGTATAATTTAGAGAGAAGCAATAGCCTATTCGGTAACCAACATGAGTTAGACACTATAGTAGTAGGAAGTATAGAAGATGAAATATAGAAGATGAGGAGTAATGACTCTTGTGGTGGTTGACATGTATAAGTAGGATGCAACTATCAAAACAAAACCATTTATGACACATGGTAGTGATCCAAGCATCGTAAACAGACACACCTTCCCTAAAACAAAACAGCTATCTGTATGCTAGGTACACAATGACACATGGCAGTCATTTGAGTCTCATAATAAACAACACACCTCCAAAATAAATCCACAATCTACGCATAGCTACACCAACCATCGAATTATGACACATGACAGTCATTCGAACGTCATAAACGAACACATCTTCTCCAAACCAAAACTACAATCCACGTGCTAGCTACACCAACCATCGATTTGTGACACATGGCAGTCATCCGAGCATTATAAACAAACACACCTTCTCGAAAAAAAGACCACAATCGGCAAGTTAGCTACACCAACTATCGATTCATGACATGTGATAGTCATCTAAGCATTGTAAACAAACACAACTTCTCCAAAACAAAACAACAATCCATATGCTAGCTACATCAACTATCGATTTATGACACGTGGGAGTCATCCGAGCATCGTAAACAAGCACACCTTATCAAAAACAAACCATAATCCATGTGCTAGCTACACCAACCATCAACTTGTGACACGTGTCATTCATTCGAATATCGTAACAAACACACCTTCTCATAACAAAACCATTATCCGCATGTTAACTACACGAACCATCAATTTATAATATATTGAAGTTATCCGAGCGTCATAAAAAACACACCTTCCAACAAAAAAAACCATAATCTATGTGCTAGCTACACCAACAATCAATTTTTAACACGTGGTAGTCACCCGATCATTGTAATAAACAAAGACACCTTCTCTTGAAAAAACAACAATCCACATGCTAGCTACACTAACCATCGATTTATGACACATGGCAGTCATCCGAGCGTCATAAATAAACAAACCTTCTCCAAATAAACCACTATCCACATGTTAGTTAAACCAACCATCGATATATGACACGTGGAGTCATTCGAGCGTTATAAACAAACACACCTTCTCTAAAATATAACCGTAACCTATGAAGTAGCTACACCAACCATCGATTTTTGACACATGGCAGTCATCTGATCGTCCTAATAAAGAAACACACCTTCTCCAAAAAAATCACAATCCGCATGCTAGCTACACCAATTATTGATTTATGGCATGTGGCAGTCATTCGATCGTCGTAAACAAACACATCTTCTCCAAAACAAAACCATAATCCGCATGCTAGCTACACTAACCACAGTTTGTGACATGTGGCAGTCATTTGATCGTCATAATAAACAAACACACCGTCTCTAAAACAAAATCACAATTTGCATGTCAGTCATTAAAGCCACTAAAACTTCATTTGAACTAACCATATAAATAGGGTTAAAGGCTAACAATATTATACTTGTTCGATCTTCTAAATTCGTCATCACTCTTCTTTTATCTACATTAAATGAGTAACCTAAAAGGATGTTTTCTCGTTCTTATCTTCATCTTTGGAAGATTTCATCGTTCATTGTGTTTTTAAATAGAATATGTTTACTTGTGAAGCGTTGGATTTAATGGTGCTTAAAAAAATCTAAAAGCCGCTTCAACTTAAGGGGTGGCATTCTAGGAAGGAAGGACTTACAAAATGTGTGACGCCCCACTCCGAGAGCCTCGTTAACAAAGAGTATTACATAGATAATACTATCGGCTAACGCGGACAATAGAGTATAATGGAAGCGACCATGTGCAATCTTACCTTAACTATTCACTAAATACGTCGAAAAGTAGAAACACATTAAAATTCGACCTATTCAATAAATATTTAAAGCAAAACTACAATGGCTATAGGATCTATCAGAAGAAAATATAACAACTCAAATGTAATATACATCACAGAACAGTCGATCATAATATACACATACACAGATACACAACAGAGTATACAAAATAATACATGTCAAGTGGTACAGGAGACCACAATATACAGACGAGACGAAAGAGTATAAATCAGAGTTACAACAGATAAGGACTACAAAAGACGCTATAACAAAAAGAAGCTAGCGAATAGTCCATGCGGAAGCAAAATAGGCTAAATCCAAAAGCACCTAACCTGAAACATCTCGGTCTGACCCGAGTATAAAATACACGGGTCAGTCTAGATAACAAAGCAGTTAGATAAACTGAACAATAATAAACCTGCAAGGTCATACAGTATAATAAATATCTCTAGGGGAGATAACACAATCATCAACAAGAGATGAATCATATAGAACAAGCCTCATATCATTGGCAACAAATAGAAACAAAGGATACAATTATCCCAAAACAAGCCAGAAGGCAAATAACAAATACCCATAAGGTATACAAGTTCCACAAGGTAATCGCTATACTCCATGCGGCTCAAAAAGACCAACACCGAAGGGCGATACCAAGGGAATATACATATCAATGAAACATCATAAAATTTGCTCGAGCTCAGTACTGTACAAACAAGGATCCATGAGCCCGAAGACTCCAAACCCAAGTATCACCCATGCGGCACATAAGGCCAACATCAGAGCGAAACTATATAGGGCAACAAACCTGAAGGCACACACCCGAAGGCAACATACCCGAAGGCAACAAACCTAGGGAGACAGTCCGAAGACACTATCCCAGAGGCAACAAACCGTAGTGGTGAAGGTCGAAGACCCAGTACTGGACACCGCTAACTGGCGGAATGTGTTACAACTCTCGAAAAGGAATCCGAAAAGTGTTAACGTATGTCCCATAACCACTCGTTCGCACTAAACGGTTTACTATCCGTCAGTCCCTTTCACACTCAAAGCAGTACAAAGTTTACCTCATATCATCGATAAACCAAACCCGACGGTCAAAACAATCAATCGAATAGGTCGAGGATTAATCGGAAAGATAAACGCACAGACTCATGGTCCGTGTTTTGCCCAACCATTTAATCACCCTTCCACTTCGTTCGAAGTGCGAAAGTGTGTGTTTTAAATAGAATTTATAAATTAGAGAAACGAACTTTTAAATGCGATTCGAGAGATTATTTTATAAAAACCCGTGGATTAAAATTAAAAGGAACCATCAAAGTCAAAACAATTGATAATCATACATAGGATCATCATGAATCGATTCAAATTGGAAATTCAATCCCAAAAGGCAAAGTGGGCTGAAACAGCAGGTTCAGTCGACTGAACAGAGTTTTCAGTCGACTGACCCTATACCTGGAAATTTTCCAGGTTTAGGAAACTTTCTGTTTCCAGGTTCAGTCGACTGAACAAAGTTTTCAGTCGACTGAATCATGCCTGGAAACTTTCGGGTTTCAGGTTCAGTCGACTGAACAGAGTTTTCAGTCGACCGAATCACGCCTGGGCTGTTTTTCAGCCTTATTCAAATGAAGAGCAAACTCTTCCAAAATGCAATCGGACGAACATTGGCTCTAAGGGCTTATGCCAATCGACAACCCGACCCTATATGTTCCTCGATGCATCACCAAAACATGAT
Organism: Allium cepa; assembly: GCA_030765085.1. Taxonomy (NCBI): domain Eukaryota; kingdom Viridiplantae; phylum Streptophyta; class Magnoliopsida; order Asparagales; family Amaryllidaceae; genus Allium; species Allium cepa. The sequence continues at coordinate 643,963,462 of CM060939.1, read as the reverse complement.
CAAAACATCAAAGTTAGGATTTCAAAGATTTGAACCCAAAACACTAAAAATTGGAATATTCCCCAATTCAACCCAAACCAAATGCAAGTGCGTATGAACAAGGTGTTAGGAATTCATACCCAACATCAATGAAATCAAGAGAAGTAGATGTGAGTTCAAAACTCACCTTTGTACACAAAACAAAGATGATGAAGAAGCACAATTGCAAGGAATCAACCAACTACACTCCACTTCAACACTACAAGCTTCAATCTAGAATCAAAGCAAGTATTTCCTAAGTTAGGGTTAGGAAATTACTGAAATTGAAGAGGAGAAAAGATGGAGAAGGTGGAGATGAACTTACCAATGGATTCTCTTTGATTTTGGAGCAAGAATCAAGTTACAAAGGAGAAACTAGGGCTTGCTAATTTCTATTTCTCTTTCCTTTCCCCCATTTCAGTTTTTAGCTTAAGAAATAAAATGAAATGAAGAGAGATGAGGGGAAGGGGCTGAAGTAGAAGGTTAAGTGAGTTAGCTAGCCAATGGGCTGAACCCAAACTCAAGCCCAAGTAGAAAAAGGGTCAAATTTCAACTTACTCCAAATATATCAAAGATTATACTCAAAAAGATCGCAAACGCCCTTTTGGAACCAATGGAGATAGTTTCGAGTTCCAATTCGGCCATTTGCAGAAAGTAACATTTCGGACCCCAAAATCCGAATAACGACGCTATATTTAAATCAAACATTTAAATATAAAATCGTTAAATATGCGGGTTGTTACAGATCTCCCCTCCTTACAAAATTGCGTCCCCGCAATTCCTAGAGACGATATTTGTAACAACTACATACATACAACATACAAAAGAAAGAATAAACTTGAGATACAGAAATAGACTTACCATTACGAAGCAAGGATAGAAAACCTGGATAAGATCGCTCGATATACTCTCTGGTTTCCCAAGTACAGTCATTGGGATGAGCGGACCATTGAACTTTAACGAGCGGCACGTCCTTATTCCGAAGGTGTCGCACCTCCGTGTCAAGCACGCGAATAGGTTGTTGTACAATAGATAAGTCCGGTGAGACCTCAAGCTCTTGCAAATCAGGAGAATCAATTACAGAATCCGATTCTCGAAGACACTTCCGAAGTTGCGAGACGTGAAACACGTCATGAATGCCAGATAAATGAGCTGGAAGTGAAACTCTATAAGCCACATGGCCAATACGTTCAGTAATAGAAAACGGTCCTATATAACGAGGAGCCAATTTCCCAGTCGTACTGAAGCGCATAACCCCTTTCAAAGGAGAAACACGAATAAAAACAAGATCGCCAATTGAGAACTCGAGAGGCTTCCTACGGTTGTCTGCGTAGGATTTTTGACGACTCTGCGCCTCTTTCATTCTCAACCGGATAAGATCAATTTCTCGGAAGAATCACGAACAAAATCTGGACCAAGAATAAGCTTCTCTCCAGATTCCAACCAACATGAAGGTGATCGACATGGCCTTCCGTATAAGGCTTCGAAAGGAGCCATACCGATACTAGACTGAAAACTATTGTTGTAGGAGAATTCTACAAGAGGTAGATGATCCTCCCAACTACCACCAAAATCAAAGATACAAATACGGAGAAGAACTTCCAAGATACGATTTACCCGTTCAGTCTGTCCGTCAGACTGCGGATGATAAGCTGTAGAAAAATTAAGCTTTGTTCCCAAAGCTTGCTGAAGACTCTTCCAAAAATGACTCGTGAATAAAGGATCACGATCACTCACAATAGAACTAGGAACACCGTGAAGTCTCACGATTTCCTTGACATACAACTTAGCCAAATGCGAAGCTGTCCTATTAGACTTAATAGGGACAAAATGAGCAGACTTGGTGAGGCGATCAACAATAACCCAAATACTAGAATGACCTGATCTCAAACGAGGTAGGTCGTCAATGAAATCCATAGAAACTTGATCCCATTTCCACAATGGAATCTCAAGAGGTTGAAGAAGACCAGAAGGACGCTGATGTTCGGCCTTCACACGTTGACATGTCATACAATTGCTCACATAACTCGCCACATCGCGCTTCATGCCTTCCCAATAATAAAGACGACGCATATCGGCATACATCTTACTACTACCGGGATGAATGGTATACTTAGAACGATGGCAATCATCAAGAATGTCATGCCTAAGTGCAAAATCAGAAGGCACAAAAAGACGGTTCTTCTTACGAAGACACCCATGAGAATCAATGCTAAAATCTTGCAACGCCTCATCAAAAGATCCAGACTCACAAAGCTGAATAAAATGTAACAAATCAGGATCACGCCGCTGAGCATCGGCAATACGATCCAATAAAATAGGTCGAGCTCCCAAACTAAATAATAGAATAGGAGAATCAGAAGATGAACCTCGATCACGAATTTCACAAAAAGATAGAGTCTCAAGAACATTCCATTCGGCAAGCATCAAAGAAATAACAGCCGAATGTTTGCGACTAAGCGCATCTGCAACACGATTACCCTTACCAGGGGTATACTGGATATCAAAGTCATAGGAAGCAAGAAACTCGAGCCAACGCTGTTGTCTCATATTGAGTTCCTTCTGAGTGAACAAATACTTCAAAGATTTATGATCGGTATAGAGAATGAAGCGCTCGCCCAATAAATAGTGTCGTCAAATCTTCAAGGCAAAGACAATGGCGGCTAACTCAAGATCATGAGTGGCATAGCGAACTTCATTCGGACGCAGTTGCCTAGAAGCATAAGCAACCACCCGATCTCTCTGCATAAGAACAGCACCGAGACCACTACCACAAGCATCGGTGTAGACAACAAGATCATGATTCCCTTCGGGAACCACAAGAATAGGAGCATTAGTGAGAAGTTCCTTTAATGACAGAAAGGAAGCTTCACACTTGTCGGACCAAATAAAACGAATGCCTTTTCGAGTAAGGCAAGTAAGAGGAAGCACAACACGGGAAAAATCCTTAATGAACCGACGGTAGTAACCCGCCAATCCAAGGAAACTACGAATCTCATGAACATTCTCAGGCCTCTTCCAATTCTGAATGGCTTCGATCTTTGAGGGATCGACAGAAATGCCATCGGAAGATACAACATGGCCTAAGAACTTAACCTTATTCTCCCAAAAGTGGCATTTGGAGAATTTGGCTTTAAGCTGATGATGACGGAGAGTACTCAAGACTATTCTCAAGTGCTTAGCATGCTCAGCTTCAGACTTAGAATAAATAAGGATATCATCAATGAAGACAAGCACGAACTTATCGAGATATTCCCGGAATACCCGATTCATGAGATCAACAAAGAAAGCAGGAGCGTTCGTCAAACCGAATGGCTAAGCTTGCGATAATCAATGCAAAGCCTAAGAGTTCCATCAGACTTCTTCACAAAAACGACCGCGGATCCCCACGGAGAAAAACTGGACTGAATTAACTGCTTGGACTCAAGCTCTAAAAGCTGCTTCTTGAGTTCCTCATTTTGCTTTGTAGACATCCTCGTGGGAGGACGACTAACTGGCTGCGCGCCTGGAATGAGATCAATGCGGAACTCAATTGCCCGTTTGGGTGGCAAACCCGAAACAGGTTCAAAAACATCAGAAAAGTCACAAGCAATAGGAATACAAGATATATCATCCTCATCACGCGAGTCAAAAGAATATAAAGCCATTTCGGAATTGTCCACATCCCGAAGAACAAGAGATAACTGAGAAGGCGAATTAGGATGACAAAGATATAAAATTCTCTCGGAACAAATAATCCTGGCATCGTACCTCACTAGCCAGTCCATACCAAAAATCATACCAAAACCCAAATGAGAAACAACGTGCAGATTCGCACGGAAAGAAAAGCCACATAAAACAATCTCAATATCATCACAAAGCAAACTAAGGGTCGCGGATCCCCCAGTTGGATTCGCAATCCTTAAAGAAGTAACCATACAAGAAACATCCAAAGATAAATCATCTTCAAGCTTCTTCGATACGAAAGAATGTGAAGCACCCGTATCGAAAAGAACTCGTATACTATGATCATGAAATAGAATTGAACCCTCCAAAATAGATGGAGACATACCTTTGGATTGAGATGAACCTCCAGAAGCATAAGCCACATTGAGCTTGCCAGATTTTGCATTAGCAGGAGCAGTAGGACAAGCTGAAACATGATGACCTTCCTTCTTGCAATAGCGACAGAAGAGAGGCTTTGGACAAGCTCGAATAATATGATCCGGAGAACCACAATTAAAACACTTTCGAATGAAAGGTGTTCCGGAAGACTGAGGCTGAGAACTAGGACCACCAGTCTTCTTTTTATTAGAAGGGAAAGCCTTTTTCTGAATTGGAAACGGCCTCTTGTTGGGGTTCTTAGAAGCCTCAACATCAACATCACTATCACACTCTTTCTCGACGGTCTCGAGATGAAGCGCCGAATCAACCAATTCCTCAAAAGAACGTTTAAGCTGGAGCAACAAAGATTTCTTAAGATATTTCTTAAGACCAGAAACAAACTTCAAATTCTTCTTATAAGAAGTGCTGATGAATTCAAGACCATACTGAGATAAAGCCTCGAATGATGCAACATACTCAGAAACAGAAGTTTTCCCTTGCTTCAACTCAAGGAAGCGACGGGTCAATAAAACTTTTTCAGATTCAGGAACGAACTTGAGTTCAAATCGTCCCTGAAACTGAGTCCAAGAAAGAGTAGACTCATCAATTTCAGCTACAAGAAGCTCATACCAGTCAAGAGCACGCTCTTGTAATCAGCTAGAAGTTACAAGAACTCTATCATGGTCGGAAAGATCCATGCGAGAGAAAATACGCTCGCACGTGCGAAGCCAAGCTTGGACTTCAAGAACAGACTCGGAGCCCTTAAACGGTTTTCCTCCAAGATGAGCAAAATCACTGCACTGACGTGCAAAAGCAGACTTGCAAGGTGGAGACACTCGAGGAGGAACGGGAGGCTGAGTGCTCCTAAACAATTCCAAAAACTGATCGGCAGACATATAAACGCCATCCGAATGTGAGCCACTAGATTGCCCAGCATCCGAACGTCGACCTCTGCCTCTTCCAAACATAAGCTGAAAGTCAAGATAAGGAAAAGATTATTCACAAGGCAGATATTTCAATATGGGATACTACGGAATAATCCTAGACGTATTCCCAAACTCTATCTAACCTTGATGGAATAAAGAGACACTATGATTCAAAAGATTTGTGTCACTTGTATACTTTGGTGTATTGTAATATGTGCTCTATTCTGTGTTTATCATATTTTGTTCTGAACACAGCTTTGATACCACGCTGTGACGCCCCACTCCGAGAGCCTCGTTAACAAAGAGTATTACATAGATAATACTGTCGGCTAACGCGGACAATAGAGTATAATGGAAGCGACCATGTGCAATCTTACCTTAACTATTCACTAAATACGTCGAAAAGTAGAAACACATTAAAATTCGACCTATTCAATAAATATTTAAAGCAAAACTATAATGGCTATAGGATCTATCAGAAGAAAATATAACAACTCAAATGTAATATACATCACAGAACAGTCGATCATAATATACACATACACAGATACACAACAGAGTATACAAAATAATACATGTCAAGTGGTACAGGAGACCACAATACACAGACGAGACGAAAGAGTATAAATCAGAGTTACAACAGATAAGAACTACAAAAGACGCTATAACAAAAAGAAGCTAGCGAATAGTCCATGCGAAAGCAAAATAGGCTAAGTCCAAAAGCACCTAACCTGAAACATCTCGGTCTGACCCGAGTATAAAATACACGGGTCAGTCTAGATAACAAAGCAGTTAGATAAACTGAACAATAATAAACCTGCAAGGTCATACAGTATAATAAATATCTCTAGGGGAGATAACACAATCATCAACAAGAGATGAATCATATAGACCAAGCCTCATATCATTGGCAACAAATAGAAACAAAGGATACAATTATCCCAAAACAAGCCAGAAGGCAAATAACAAATACCCATAAGGTATACAAGTTCCACAAGGTAATCGCTATACTCCATGCAGCACAAAAAGACCAACACCGAAGGGCGATACCAAGGGAATATACATATCAATGAAACATCATAAAATTTGCTCGAGCTTAGTACTGTACAAACAAGGATCCATGAGCCCGAAGACTCCAAACCCAAGTATCACCCATGCGGCACATAAGGCCAACATCAGAGCGAAACTATATAGGGCAACAAACCTGAAGGCACACACCCGAAGGCAACATACCCGAAGGCAACAAACCTAGGGAGACAGTCCGAAGACACTATCCCAGAGGCAACAAACCGTAGTGGTGAAGGTCGAAGACCCAGTACTGGACACCACTAACTGGCGGAATGTGTCACAACTCTCGAAAAGAAATCCGAAAAGTGTTAACGTATGTCCCATAACCACTCGTTCGCACTAAACAGTTTACTATCGTCAGTCCCTTTCACACTCAAAGCGGTACAAAGTTTACCTCATATCATCGATAAACCAAACCCGAAGGTCAAAACAATCAATCGAATAGGTCGAGGATTAATCGGAAAGATAAACGCACAGATTCATGGTCCGTGTTTTGCCCAACCATTTAATCACCCTTCCACTTCGTTCGAAGTGCGAAAGTGTGTGTTTTAAATAGAATTTATAAATTAGAGAAACGAACTTTTAAATGCGATTCGAGAGATTATTTTATAAAAACCCATGGATTAAAATTAAAAGGAACCATCAAAGTCAAAACAATTGATAATCATACATAGGATCATCATGAATCGATTCAAATTAGAAATTCAATCCCAAAAGGCAAAGTGGGCTGAAACAGCAGGTTCAGTCGACTGAACAGAGTTTTCAGTCGACTGACCCTATACCTGGAAATTTTCCAGGTTTAGGAAACTTTCTGTTTCCAGGTTCAGTCGACTGAACAGAGTTTTCAGTCGACTGAATCATGCCTGGAAGCTTTCGGGTTCCAGGTTCAGTCGACTGAACAGAGTTTTCAGTCGACTGAATCACGCCTGGGCTGTTTTTCAGCCTTATTCAAATGAAGAGCAAACTCTTCCAAAATGCAATCGGACGAACATTGGCTCTAAGGGCTTATGCCAATCGACAACCCGGCCCTATATGTTCCTTGATGCATCACCAAAACATGATCAAAACATCAAAGTTAGGATTTCAAAGATTTGAACCCAAAACACTAAAAATTGGAATATTCCCCAATTCAACCCAAACCAAATGCAAGTGCGTATGAACAAGGTGTTAGGAATTCATACCCAACATCAATGAAATCAAGAGAAGTAGATGTGAGTTCAAAACTCACCTTTGTACACAAAACAAAGAAGATGAAGAAGCACAATTGCAAGGAATCAACCAACTACACTCCACTTCAACACTACAAGCTTCAATCTAGAATCAAAGCAAGTATTTCCTAAGTTAGGGTTAGGAAATTACTGAAATTGAAGAGGAGAAAAGATGGAGAAGGTGGAGATGAACTTACCAATGGATTCTCTTTGATTTTGGAGCAAGAATCAAGTTACAAAGGAGAAACTAGGGCTTGCTAATTTCTATTTCTCTTTCCTTTCCCCCATTTCAGTTTTTAGCTTAAGAAATAAAATGAAATGAAGAGAGATGAGGGGAAGGGGATGAAGTAGAAGGTTAAGTGAGTTAGCTAGCCAATGGGCTGAACCCAAACTCAAGCCCACGTAGACAAAGGGTCAAATTTCAACTTACTCCAAATATATCAAAGATTATACTCAAAAAGATCGCAAACGCCCTTTTGGAACCAATGAAGATAGTTTCGAGTTCCAATTCGGCCATTTGCAGAAAGTAACATTTCGGACCCCAAAATCCGAATAACGACGCTATATTTAAATCAAACATTTAAATATAAAATCGTTAAATATGCGGGTTGTTACAGATCTCCCCTCCTTACAAAATTGCGTCCCCGCAATTCCTAGAGACGATATTTGTAACAACTACATACATACAACATACAAAAGAAAGAATAAACTTGAGATACAGAAATAGACTTACCATTACGAAGCAAGGATAGAAAACCTGGATAAGATCGCTCGATATACTCTCTGGTTTCCCAAGTACAGTCATTGGGATTAGCGGACCATTGAACTTTAACGAGCGGCACGTCCTTATTCCGAAGGTGTCGCACCTCCGTGTCAAGCACGCGAATAGGTTGTTGTACAATAGATAAGTCCGGTGAGACCTCAAGCTCTTGCAAATCAGGAGAATCAATTACAGAATCCGATTCTCGAAGACACTTCCGAAGTTGCGAGACGTGAAACACGTCATGAATGCCAGATAAATGAGCTGGAAGTGAAACTCTATAAGCCACAGGGCCAATACGTTCAGCAATAGAAAACGGTCCTATATAACGAGGAGCCAATTTCCCAGTCGTACTGAAGCGCATAACCCCTTTCAAAGGAGAAACACGAATAAAAACAAAATCGCCAATTTAGAACTCGAGAGGCTTCCTATGGTTGTCTGCGTAGGATTTTTGACGACTCTGCGCCTCTTTCATTCTCAACCGGATAAGATCAATCTTCTCGAAAGAATCACGAACAAAATCTGGACCAAGAATAAGCTTCTCTCCAGATTCCAACCAACATGAAGGTGATCGACATGGCCTTCCGTATAAGGCTTCGAAAGGATCCATACCGATACTAGACTGAAAACTATTGTTGTAGGAGAATTCTACAAGAGGTAGGTGATCCTCCCAACTACCACCAAAATCAAAGATACAAATACGGAGAAGAACTTCCAAGATACGATTTACCCGTTCAGTCTGTCCGTCAGACTGCGGATGATAAGCTGTAGAAAAATTAAACTTTGTTCCCAAAGCTTGCTGAAGACTCTTCCAAAAATGACTCGTGAATAAAGGATCACGATCACTCACAATAGAACTAGGAACACCGTGAAGTCTCACGATTTCCTTGACATACAACTTAGCCAAATGCGAAGCTGTCCTATTAGACTTAATAGGGACAAAATGAGCAGACTTGGTGAGGCGATCAACAATAACCCAAATACTAGAATGACCTGATCTCGAACGAGGTAGGCCGTCAATGAAATCCATAGAAACTTGATCCCATTTCCAAAATGGAATCTCAAGAGGTTGAAGAAGAACATAAGGACGCTGATGTTCGGCCTTCACACGTTGACATGTCATACAATTGCTCACATAACTCCCCACATCGCGCTTCATGCCTTCCCAATAATAAGACGACGCATATCGGCATACATCTTACTACTACCGGGATGAATGGTATACTTAGAACGATGGCAATCATCAAGAATGTCACCCCTAAGTGCAAAATCAGAAGGCACAAAAAGACGGTTCTTCTTACGAAGACACCCATGAGAATCAATGCTAAAATCTTGCAACGCCTCATCACAAGATCCAGACTCACAAAGCTGAATAAAATGCAACAAATCAGGATCACGCCGCTGAGCATCGGCAATACGATCCAATAAAATCGGTCGAGCTCCCAAACTAAATAATAGAATAGGAGAATCAGAAGATGAACCTCGATCACGAATTTCACAAAAAGATAGAGTCTCAAGAACATTCCATTCGGCAAGCATCATAGAAATAACAGCCGAATGTTTGCGACTAAGCGCATCTGCAACACGATTACCCTTACCGGGGGTATACTGGATATCAAAGTCATAGGAAGCACGAAACTCGAGCCAACGCTGTTGTCTCATATTGAGTTCCTTCCGAGTGAACAAATACTTCAAAGATTTATGATCGGTATAGAGAATGAAGCGCTCGCCCAATAAATAGTGTCGCCAAATCTTCAAGGCAAAGACAATGGCGGCTAACTCAAGATCATGAGTGGCATAGCGAACTTCATTCGGACGCAGTTGCCTAGAAGCATAAGCAACCACCCGATCTCTCTGCATAAGAACAGCACCGAGACCACTACCACAAGCATCGGTGTAGATAACAAGATCATGAATCCCTTCGGGAACCACAAGAATAGGAGCATTAGTGAGAAGTTCCTTTAATGACAGAAAGGAAGCTTCACACTTGTCGGACCAAATAAAACGAATGCCTTTTCGAGTAAGGCAAGTAAGAGGAAGCACAACACGGGAAAAATCCTTAATGAACCGACGGTAGTAACCCGCCAATCCAAGGAAACTACGAATCTCATGAACATTCTCAGGCCTCTTCCAATTCTGGATGGCTTCGATCTTTGAGGGATCGACAGAAATTCCATCGGAAGATACAACATGGCCTAAGAACTTAACCTTATTCTCCCAAAAGTGGCATTTGGAGAATTTGGCTTTAAGCTGATGATGACGGAGAGTATTCAAGACTATTCTCAAGTGCTTAGCATGCTCAGCTTCAGACTTAGAATAAATAAGGATATCATCAATGAAGACAAGCACGAACTTATCGAGATATTCCCGGAATACCCGATTCATGAGATCAACAAAGAAAGCAGGAGCGTTCGTCAAACCGAACGGCTAAGCTTGCGATAATCAATGCAAAGCCTAAGAGTTCCATCAGACTTCTTCACAAAAACGACCGCGGATCCCCACGGAGAAAAACTGGACTGAATTAACTGCTTGGACTCAAGCTCTAAAAGCTGCTTCTTGAGTTCCTCATTTTCCTTTGTAGACATCCTCGTGGGAGGACGACTAACTGGCTGCGCACCTGGAATGAGATCAATGCGGAACTCAATTGCCCGTTTGGGTGGCAAACCCGAAACAGGTTCAAAAACATCAGAAAAATCACAAGCAATAGGAATACAAGATATATCATCCTCATCACGCGAGTCAAAAGAATATAAAGCCATTTCGAAATTGTCCACATCCCGAAGAACAAGAGATAACTGAGAAGGCGAATTAGGACGACAAAGATATGAAATTCTCTCGGAACAAATAATCCTGGCATCGTACCTCACTAGCCAGTCCATACCAAAAATCATATCAAAACCCAAATGAGAAACAACGTGCAGATTCGCACGGAAAGAAAAGCCACATAAAACAATCTCAATATCATCACAAAGCAAACTAAGGGTCGCGGATCCCCCAATTGGATTCGCAATCCTTAAAGAAGTAACCATACAAGAAACATCCAAAGATAAATCATCTACAAGCTTCTTCGATACGAAAGAATGTGAAGCACCCGTATCGAAAAGAACTCGTATACTATGATCATGAAATAGAATTGAACCCTCCAAAATAGATGGAGACATACCTTTGGATTGAGATGAACCTCCAGAAGCATTAGCCACATTGAGCTTGCCAGATTTTGCATTAGCAGGAGCAGTAGGACAAGCTGAAACATGATGACCTTCCTTCTTGCAATAGCGACAGAAGAGAGACTTTGGACAAGCTCGAATAATATGATCCGGAGAACCACAATTAAAACACTTTCGAACGAAAGGTGTTCTGGAAGACTGAGGCTGAGAACTAGGACCACCGGTCTTCTTTTTCTTAGAAGGGAAAGCCTTTTTCTGAATTGGAAACGGCCTCTTGTTGGGGTTCTTAGAAGCCTCAACATCAACATCACTATCACACTCTTTCTCGACGGTCTCGAGATGAAGCGCCGAATCAACCAATTCCTCAAAAGAACGTTTAAGCTGGAGCAACAAAGATTTCTTAAGATATTTCTTAAGACCAGAAACAAACTTCAAATTCTTCTTATAAGAAGTGCTGATGAATTCAAGACCATACTGAGATAAAGCCTCGAATGATGCAACATACTCAGAAATAGAAGTTTTCCCTTGCTTCAACTCAAGGAAGCGACGGGTCAATAAATCTTTTTCAGATTCAGGAACGAACTTGAGTTCAAATCGTCCCCGAAACTGAGTCCAAGAAAGAGTAGACTCATCAATTTCAGCTACAAGAAGCTCATACCAGTCAAGAGCACGCTCTTGTAATAAGCTAGAAGTTACAAGAACTCTATCATGGTCAGAAAGATCCATGCGAGAGAAAATACGCTCGCACGTGCGAAGCCAAGCTTGGACTTCAAGAACAGACTCGGAGTCCTTAAACGGTTTTCCTCCAAGATGAGAAAAATCACTGCACTGACGTGCAAAAGCAGACTTGCGAGGTGGAGACACTCGAGGAGGAACGGGAGGCTGAGTGCTCCTAAACAATTCCAAAAACTGATCGGCAGACATATAAACGCCATCCGGATGTGAGCCACTCGATTGTCCAGCATCCGAACGTCGACCTCTGCCTCTTCCAGACATAAGCTGAAAGTCAAGATAAGGAAAAGATTATTCACAAGGCAGATATTTCAATATGGGATACTACGGAATAATCCTAGACGTATTCCCAAACTCTATCTAACCTTGATGGAATAAAGAGACACTATGATTCAAAAGATTTGTGCCACTTATATACTTTGGTGTACTGTAATATGTGCTCTATTCTGTGTTTATCATATTTTGTTCTGAACACAGCTTTGATACCACGCTGTGACGCCCCACTCCGAGAGCCTCGTTAACAAAGAGTATTACATAGATAATACTGTCGGCTAACGCGGACAATAGAGTATAATGGAAGCGACCATGTGCAATCTTACCTTAACTATTCACTAAATACGTCGAAAAGTAGAAACACATTAAAATTCGACCTATTCAATAAATATTTAAAGCAAAACTACAATGGCTATAGGATCTATCAGAATAAAATATAACAACTCAAATGTAATATACATTACAGAACAGTCGATCATAATATACACATACACAGATACACAACAGAGTATACAAAATAATACATGTTAAGTGGTACAGGAGACCACAATATACAGACGAGACGAAAGAGTATAAATCAGAGTTACAACAGATAAGGACTACAAAAGACACGCTATAACAAAAAGAAGCTAGCGAATAGTCCATGCGGAAGCAAAATAGGCTAAGTCCAAAAGCACCTAACCTGAAACATCTCGGTCTGACCCGAGTATAAAATACACGGGTCAGTCTAGATAACAAAGCAGTTAGATAAACTGAACAATAATAAACCTGCAAGGTCATACAGTATAATAAATATCTCTAGGGGAGATAACACAATCATCAACAAGAGATGAATCATATAGAACAAGCCTCATATCATTGGCAACAAATAGAAACAAAGGATACAATTATCCCAAAACAAGCCAGAAGGCAAATAACAAATACCCATAAGGTATACAAGTTCCACAAGGTAATCGCTATACTCCATGCGGCTCAAAAAGACCAACACCGAAGGGCGATACCAAGGGAATATACATATCAATGAAACATCATAAAATTTGCTCGAGCTCAGTACTGTACAAACAAGGATCCATGAGCCCGAAGACTCCAAACCCAAGTATCACCCATGCGGCACATAAGGCCAACATCAGAGCGAAACTATATAGGGCAACAAACCTGAAGGCACACACCCGAAGGCAACATACCCGAAGGCAACAAACCTAGGGAGACAGTCCGAAGACACTATCCCAGAGGCAACAAACCGTAGTGGTGAAGGTCGAAGACCCAATACTGGACACCGCTAACTGGCGGAATGTGTCACAATTCTCGAAAAGGAATCCGAAAAGTGTTAACGTATGTCCCATAACCACTTGTTCGCACTAAACGGTTTACTATCCGTCAGTCCCTTTCACACTCAAAGCAGTACAAAGTTTACCTCATATCATCGATAAACCAAACCCGACGGTCAAAACAATCAATCGAATAGGTCGAGGATTAATCGGAAAGATAAACGCACAGATTCATGGTCCGTGTTTTGCCCAACCATTTAATCACCCTTCCACTTCGTTCGAAGTGCGAAAGTGTGTGTTTTAAATAGAATTATGACACATGACAGTCATTCGAACGTCATAAACGAACACATCTTCTCCAAACCAAAACTACAATCCACGTGCTAGCTACACCAACCATCGATTTGTGACACATGGCAGTCATCCGAGCATTATAAACAAACACACCTTCTCGAAAAAAAGACCACAATCGGCAAGTTAGCTACACCAACTATCGATTCATGACATGTGATAGTCATCTAAGCATTGTAAACAAACACAACTTCTCCAAAACAAAACAACAATCCATATGCTAGCTACATCAACTATCGATTTATGACACGTGGGAGTCATCCGAGCATCGTAAACAAGCACACCTTATCAAAAACAAACCATAATCCATGTGCTAGCTACACCAACCATCAACTTGTGACACATGTCATTCATTCGAATATCGTAACAAACACACCTTCTCATAACAAAACTATTATCCGCATGTTAACTACACGAACCATCAATTTATAATATATTGAAGTTATCCGAGCGTCATAAAAAACACACCTTCCAACAAAAAAAACCATAATCTATGTGCCAGCTACACCAACAATCAATTTTTAACACGTGGTAGTCACCCGATCATTGTAATAAACAAAGACACCTTCTCTTAGAAAAAACAACAATCCACATGCTAGCTACACTAACCATCGATTTATGACACATGGCAGTCATCCGAGCGTCATAAATAAACAAACCTTCTCCAAATAAACCACTATCCACATGTTAGTTAAACCAACCATCGATATATGACACGTGGAGTCATTTGAGCGTTATAAACAAACACACCTTCTCTAAAATATAACCGTAACCTATGAAGTAGCTACACCAACCATCGATTTTTGACACATGGCAGTCATCTGATCGTCCTAATAAAGAAACACACCTTCTCCAAAAAAATCACAATCCGCATGCTAGCTACACCAATTATTGATTTATGGCATGTGGCAGTCATTCGATCGTCGTAAACAAACACATCTTCTCCAAAACAAAACCATAATCCGCATGCTAGCTACACTAACCACAGTTTGTGACATGTGGCAGTCATTTGATCGTCATAATAAACAAACACACCGTCTCTAAAACAAAATCACAATTTGCATGTCAGTCATTAAAGCCACTAAAACTTCATTTGAACTAACCATATAAATAGGGTTAAAGGCTAACAATATTATACTTGTTCGATCTTCTAAATTCGTCATCACTCTTCTTTTATCTACATTAAATGAGTAACCTAAAAGGATGTTTTCTCGTTCTTATCTTCATCTTTGGAAGATTTCATCGTTCATTGTGTTTTTAAATAGAATATGTTTACTTGTGAAGCGTTGGATTTAATGGTGCTTAAAAAAATCTAAAAGCCGCTTCAACTTAAGGGGTGGCATTCTAGGAAGGAAGGACTTACAAAATATGTGACGCCCCACTCCGAGAGCCTCGTTAACAAAGAGTATTACATAGATAATACTATCGGCTAACGCGGACAATAGAGTATAATGGAAGCGACCATGTGCAATCTTACCTTAACTATTCACTAAATACGTCGAAAAGTAGAAACACATTAAAATTCGACCTATTCAATAAATATTTAAAGCAAAACTACAATGGCTATAGGATCTATCAGAAGAAAATATAACAACTCAAATGTAATATACATCACAGAACAGTCGATCATAATATACACATACACAGATACACAACAGAGTATACAAAATAATACATGTCAAGTGGTACAGGAGACCACAATATACAGACGAGACGAAAGAGTATAAATCAGAGTTACAACAGATAAGGACTACAAAAGACGCTATAACAAAAAGAAGCTAGCGAATAGTCCATGCGGAAGCAAAATAGGCTAAATCCAAAAGCACCTAACCTGAAACATCTCGGTCTGACCCGAGTATAAAATACACGGGTCAGTCTAGATAACAAAGCAGTTAGATAAACTGAACAATAATAAACTTGCAAGGTCATACAGTATAATAAATATCTCTAGGGGAGATAACACAATCATCAACAAGAGATGAATCATATAGAACAAGCCTCATATCATTGGCAACAAATAGAAACAAAGGATACAATTATCCCAAAACAAGCCAGAAGGCAAATAACAAATACCCATAAGGTATACAAGTTCCACAAGGTAATCGCTATACTCCATGCGGCTCAAAAAGACCAACACCGAAGGGCGATACCAAGGGAATATACATATCAATGAAACATCATAAAATTTGCTCGAGCTCAGTACTGTACAAACAAGGATCCATGAGCCCGAAGACTCCAAACCCAAGTATCACCCATGCGGCACATAAGGCCAACATCAGAGCGAAACTATATAGGGCAACAAACCTGAAGGCACACACCCGAAGGCAACATACCCGAAGGCAACAAACCTAGGGAGACAGTCCGAAGACACTATCCCAGAGGCAACAAACCGTAGTGGTGAAGGTCGAAGACCCAATACTGGACACCGCTAACTGGCGGAATGTGTCACAACTCTCGAAAAGGAATCCGAAAAGTGTTAACGTATGTCCCATAACCACTCGTTCGCACTAAACGGTTTACTATCCGTCAGTCCCTTTCACACTCAAAGCAGTACAAAGTTTACCTCATATCATCGATAAACCAAACCCGACGGTCAAAACAATCAATCGAATAGGTCGAGGATTAATCGGAAAGATAAACGCACAGATTCATGGTCCGTGTTTTGCCCAACCATTTAATCACCCTTCCACTTCGTTCGAAGTGCGAAAGTGTGTGTTTTAAATAGAATTTATAAATTAGAGAAACGAACTTTTAAATGCGATTCGAGAGATTATTTTATAAAAACCCGTGGATTAAAATTAAAAGGAACCATCAAAGTCAAAACAATTGATAATCATACATAGGATCATCATGAATCGATTCAAATTGGAAATTCAATCCCAAAAGGCAAAGTGGGCTGAAACAGCAGGTTCAGTCGACTGAACAGAGTTTTCAGTCGACTGACCCTATACCTGGAAATTTTCCAGGTTTAGGAAACTTTCTGTTTCCAGGTTCAGTCGACTGAACAAAGTTTTCAGTCGACTGAATCATGCCTGGAAACTTTCGGGTTTCAGGTTCAGTCGACTGAACAGAGTTTTCAGTCAACCGAATCACGCCTGGGCTGTTTTTCAGCCTTATTCAAATGAAGAGCAAACTCTTCCAAAATGCAATCGGACGAACATTGGCTCTAAGGGCTTATGCCAATCGAAAACCCGACCCTATATGTTCCTCGATGCATCACCAAAACATGATCAAAACATCAAAGTTAGGATTTCAAAGATTTGAACCCAAAACACTAAAAATTGGAATATTCCCCAATTCAACCCAAACCAAATGCAAGTGCGTATGAACAAGGTGTTAGGAATTCATACCCAACATCAATGAAATCAAGAGAAGTAGATGTGAGTTCAAAACTCACCTTTGTACACAAAACAAAGAAGATGAAGAAGCACAATTGCAAGGAATCAACCAACTACACTCCACTTCAACACTACAAGCTTCAATCTAGAATCAAAGCAAGTATTTCCTAAGTTAGGGTTAGGAAATTACTGAAATTGAAGAGGAGAAAAGATGGAGAAGGTGGAGATGAACTTACCAATGGATTCTCTTTGATTTTGGAGCAAGAATCAAGTTACAAAGGAGAAACTAGGGCTTGCTAATTTCTATTTCTCTTTCCTTTCCCCCATTTCAGTTTTTAGCTTAAGAAATAAAATGAAATGAAGAGAGATGAGGGGAAGGGGCTGAAGTAGAAGGTTAAGTGAGTTAGCTAGCCAATGGGCTGAACCCAAACTCAAGCCCAAGTAGAAAAAGGGTCAAATTTCAACTTACTCCAAATATATCAAAGATTATACTCAAAAAGATCGCAAACGCCCTTTTGGAACCAATGGAGATAGTTTCGAGTTCCAATTCGGCCATTTGCAGAAAGTAACATTTCGGACCCCAAAATCCGAATAACGACGCTATATTTAAATCAAACATTTAAATATAAAATCGTTAAATATGCGGGTTGTTACAGATCTCCCCTCCTTACAAAATTGCGTCCCCGCAATTCCTAGAGACGATATTTGTAACAACTACATACATACAACATACAAAAGAAAGAATAAACTTGAGATACAGAAATAGACTTACCATTACGAAGCAAGGATAGAAAACCTGGATAAGATCGCTCGATATACTCTCTGGTTTCCCAAGTACAGTCATTGGGATGAGCGGACCATTGAACTTTAACGAGCGGCACGTCCTTATTCCGAAGGTGTCGCACCTCCGTGTCAAGCACGCGAATAGGTTGTTGTACAATAGATAAGTCCGGTGAGACCTCAAGCTCTTGCAAATCAGGAGAATCAATTACAGAATCCGATTCTCGAAGACACTTCCGAAGTTGCGAGACGTGAAACACGTCATGAATGCCAGATAAATGAGCTGGAAGTGAAACTCTATAAGCCACATGACCAATACGTTCAGTAATAGAAAACGGTCCTATATAACGAGGAGCCAATTTCCCAGTCGTACTGAAGCGCATAACCCCTTTCAAAGGAGAAACACGAATAAAAACAAGATCGCCAATTGAGAACTCGAGAGGCTTCCTACGGTTGTCTGCGTAGGATTTTTGACGACTCTGCGCCTCTTTCATTCTCAACCGGATAAGATCAATCTTCTCGGAAGAATCACGAACAAAATCTGGACCAAGAATAAGCTTCTCTCCAGATTCCAACCAACATGAAGGTGATCGACATGGCCTTCCGTATAAGGCTTCGAAAGGAGCCATACCGATACTAGACTGAAAACTATTGTTGTAGGAGAATTCTACAAGAGGTAGATGATCCTCCCAACTACCACCAAAATCAAAGATACAAATACGGAGAAGAACTTCCAAGATACGATTTACCCGTTCAGTCTGTCCGTCAGACTGCGGATGATAAGCTGTAGAAAAATTAAACTTTGTTCCCAAAGCTTGCTGAAGACTCTTCCAAAAATGACTCGTGAATAAAGGATCACGATCACTCACAATAGAACTAGGAACACCGTGAAGTCTAACGATTTCCTTGACATACAACTTAGCCAAATGCGAAGCTGTCCTATTAGACTTAATAGGGACAAAATGAGCAGACTTGGTGAGGCGATCAACAATAACCCAAATACTAGAATGACCTGATCTCAAACGAGGTAGGCCGTCAATGAAATCCATAGAAACTTGATCCCATTTCCACAATGGAATCTCAAGAGGTTGAAGAAGACCAAAAGGACGCTGATGTTCGGCCTTCACACGTTGACATGTCATACAATTGCTCACATAACTCGCCACATCGCGCTTCATGCCTTCCCAATAATAAAGACGACGCATATCGGCATACATCTTACTACTACCGGGATGAATGGTATACTTAGAACGATGGCAATCATCAAGAATGTCATGCCTAAGTGCAAAATCAGAAGGCACAAAAAGACGGTTCTTCTTACGAAGACACCCATGAGAATCAATGCTAAAATCTTGCAACGCCTCATCAAAAGATCCAGAATCACAAAGCTGAATAAAATGTAACAAATCAGGATCACGCCGCTGAGCATCGGCAATACGATCCAATAAAATAGGTCGAGCTCCCAAACTAAATAATAGAATAGGAGAATCAGAAGATGAACCTCGATCACGAATTTCACAAAAAGATAGAGTCTCAAGAACATTCCATTCGGCAAGCATCAAAGAAATAACAGCCGAATGTTTGCGACTAAGCGCATCTGCAACACGATTACCCTTACCAGGGGTATACTGGATATCAAAGTCATAGGAAGCAAGAAACTCGAGCCAACGCTGTTGTCTCATATTGAGTTCCTTCTGAGTGAACAAATACTTCAAAGATTTATGATCGGTATAGAGAATGAAGCGCTCGCCCAATAAATAGTGTCGTCAAATCTTCAAGGCAAAGACAATGGCGGCTAACTCAAGATCATGAGTGGCATAGCGAACTTCATTCGGACGCAGTTGCCTAGAAGCATAAGCAACCACCCGATCTCTCTGCATAAGAACAGCACCGAGACCACTACCACAAGCATCGGTGTAGACAACAAGATCATGATTCCCTTCGGGAACCACAAGAATAGGAGCATTAGTGAGAAGTTCCTTTAATGACAGAAAGGAAGCTTCACACTTGTCGGACCAAATAAAACGAATGCCTTTTCGAGTAAGGCAAGTAAGAGGAAGCACAACACGGGAAAAATCCTTAATGAACCGACGGTAGTAACCCGCCAATCCAAGGAAACTACGAATCTCATGAACATTCTCAGGCCTCTTCCAATTCTGAATGGCTTCGATCTTTGAGGGATCGACAGAAATGCCATCGGAAGATACAACATGGCCTAAGAACTTAACCTTATTCTCCCAAAAGTGGCATTTGGAGAATTTGGCTTTAAGCTGATGATGACGGAGAGTACTCAAGACTATTCTCAAGTGCTTAGCATGCTCAGCTTCAGACTTAGAATAAATAAGGATATCATCAATGAAGACAAGCACGAACTTATCGAGATATTCCCGGAATACCCGATTCATGAGATCAACAAAGAAAGCAGGAGCGTTCGTCAAACCGAACGGCTAAGCTTGCGATAATCAATGCAAAGCCTAAGAGTTCCATCAGACTTCTTCACAAAAACGACCGCGGATCCCCACGGAGAAAAACTGGACTGAATTAACTGCTTGGACTCAAGCTCTAAAAGCTGCTTCTTGAGTTCCTCATTTTGCTTTGTAGACATCCTCGTGGAAGGACGACTAACTGGCTGCGCGCTTGGAATGAGATCAATGCGGAACTTAATTGCCCGTTTGGGTGGCAAACCCGAAACAGGTTCAAAAACATCAGAAAAGTCACAAGCAATAGGAATACAAGATATATCATCCTCATCACGCGAGTCAAAAGAATATAAAGCCATTTCGGAATTGTCCACATCCCGAAGAACAAGAGATAACTGAGAAGGCGAATTAGGATGACAAAGATATAAAATTCTCTCGGAACAAATAATCCTGGCATCGTACCTCACTAGCCAGTCCATACCAAAAATCATACCAAAACCCAAATGAGAAACAACGTGCAGATTCGCACGGAAAGAAAAGCCACATAAAACAATCTCAATATCATCACAAAGCAAACTAAGGGTCGCGGATCCCCCAATTGGATTCGCAATCCTTAAAGAAGTAACCATACAAGAAACATCCAAAGATAAATCATCTTCAAGCTTCTTCGATACGAAAGAATGTGAAGCACCCGTATCGAAAAGAACTCGTATACTATGATCATGAAATAGAATTGAACCCTCCAAAATAGATGGAGACATACCTTTGGATTGAGATGAACCTCCAGAAGCATAAGCCACATTGAGCTTGCCAGATTTTGCATTAGCAGGAGCAGTAGGACAAGCTGAAACATGATGACCTTCCTTCTTGCAATAGCGATAGAAGAGAGGCTTTGGACAAGCTCGAATAATATGATCCGGAGAACCACAATTAAAACACTTTCGAATGAAAGGTGTTCCGGAAGACTGAGGCTGAGAACTAGGACCACCAGTCTTCTTTTTATTAGAAGGGAAAGCCTTTTTCTGAATTGGAAACGGCCTCTTGTTGGGGTTCTTAGAAGCCTCAACATCAACATCACTATCACACTCTTTCTCGACGGTCTCGAGATGAAGCGCCGAATCAACCAATTCCTCAAAAGAACGTTTAAGCTGGAGCAACAAAGATTTCTTAAGATATTTCTTAAGACCAGAAACAAACTTCAAATTCTTCTTATAAGAAGTGCTGATGAATTCAAGACCACACTGAGATAAAGCCTCGAATGATGCAACATACTCAGAAACAGAAGTTTTCCCTTGCTTCAACTCAAGGAAGCGACGGGTCAATAAAACTTTTTCAGATTCAGGAACGAACTTGAGTTCAAATCGTCCCTGAAACTGAGTCCAAGAAAGAGTAGACTCATCAATTTCAGCTACAAGAAGCTCATACCAGTCAAGAGCACGCTCTTGTAATAAGCTAGAAGTTACAAGAACTCTATCATGGTCGGAAAGATCCATGCGAGAGAAAATACGCTCGCACGTGCGAAGCCAAGCTTGGACTTCAAGAACAGACTCGGAGCCCTTAAACGGTTTTCCTCCAAGATGAGCAAAATCACTGCACTGACGTGCAAAAGCAGACTTGCAAGGTGGAGACACTCGAGGAGGAACGGGAGGCTGAGTGCTCCTAAACAATTCCAAAAACTGATCGGCAGACATATAAACGCCATCCGAATGTGAGCCACTAGATTGCCCAGCATCTGAACGTCGACCTCTGCCTCTTCCAAACATAAGCTGAAAGTCAAGATAAGGAAAAGATTATTCACAAGGCAGATATTTCAATATGGGATACTACGGAATAATCCTAGACGTATTCCCAAACTCTATCTAACCTTGATGGAATAAAGAGACACTATGATTCAAAAGATTTGTGTCACTTGTATACTTTGGTGTATTGTAATATGTGCTCTATTCTGTGTTTATCATATTTTGTTCTGAACACAGCTTTGATACCACGCTGTGACGCCCCACTCCGAGAGCCTCGTTAACAAAGAGTATTACATAGATAATACTGTCGGCTAACGCGGACAATAGAGTATAATGGAAGCGACCATGTGCAATCTTACCTTAACTATTCACTAAATACGTCGAAAAGTAGAAACACATTAAAATTCGACCTATTCAATAAATATTTAAAGCAAAACTATAATGGCTATAGGATCTATCAGAAGAAAATATAACAACTCAAATGTAATATACATCACAGAACAGTCGATCATAATATACACATACACAGATACACAACAGAGTATACAAAATAATACATGTCAAGTGGTACAGGAGACCACAATATACAGACGAGACGAAAGAGTATAAATCAGAGTTACAACAGATAAGAACTACAAAAGACGCTATAACAAAAAGAAGCTAGCGAATAGTCCATGCGAAAGCAAAATAGGCTAAGTCCAAAAGCACCTAACCTGAAACATCTCGGTCTGACCCGAGTATAAAATACACGGGTCAGTCTAGATAACAAAGCAGTTAGATAAACTGAACAATAATAAACCTGCAAGGTCATACAGTATAATAAATATCTCTAGGGGAGATAACACAATCATCAACAAGAGATGAATCATATAGACCAAGCCTCATATCATTGGCAACAAATAGAAACAAAGGATACAATTATCCCAAAACAAGCCAGAAGGCAAATAACAAATACCCATAAGGTATACAAGTTCCACAAGGTAATCGCTATACTCCATGCGGCTCAAAAAGACCAACACCGAAGGGCGATACCAAGGGAATATACATATCAATGAAACATCATAAAATTTGCTCGAGCTCAGTACTGTACAAACAAGGATCCATGAGCCCGAAGACTCCAAACCCAAGTATCACCCATGCGGCACATAAGGCCAACATCAGAGCGAAACTATATAGGGCAACAAACCTGAAGGCACACACCCGAAGGCAACATACCCGAAGGCAACAAACCTAGGGAGACAGTCCGAAGACACTATCCCAGAGGCAACAAACCGTAGTGGTGAAGGTCGAAGACCCAGTACTGGACACCACTAACTGGCGGAATGTGTCACAACTCTCGAAAAGAAATCCGAAAAGTGTTAACGTATGTCCCATAACCACTCGTTCGCACTAAACAGTTTACTATCATCAGTCCCTTTCACACTCAAAGCGGTACAAAGTTTACCTCATATCATCGATAAACCAAACCCGAAGGTCAAAACAATCAATCGAATAGGTCGAGGATTAATCGGAAAGATAAACGCACAGATTCATGGTCCGTGTTTTGCCCAACCATTTAATCACCCTTCCACTTCGTTCGAAGTGCGAAAGTGTGTGTTTTAAATAGAATTTATAAATTAGAGAAACGAACTTTTAAATGCGATTCGAGAGATTATTTTATAAAAACCCATGGATTAAAATTAAAAGGAACCATCAAAGTCAAAACAATTGATAATCATACATAGGATCATCATGAATCGATTCAAATTAGAAATTCAATCCCAAAAGGCAAAGTGGGCTGAAACAGCAGGTTCAGTCGACTGAACAGAGTTTTCAGTCGACTGACCCTATACCTGGAAATTTTCCAGGTTTAGGAAACTTTCTGTTTCCAGGTTCAGTCGACTGAACAGAGTTTTCAGTCGACTGAATCATGCCTGGAAGCTTTCGGGTTCCAGGTTCAGTCGACTGAACAGAGTTTTCAGTCGACTGAATCACGCCTGGGCTGTTTTTCAGCCTTATTCAAATGAAGAGCAAACTCTTCCAAAATGCAATCGGACGAACATTGGCTCTAAGGGCTTATGCCAATCGACAACCCGGCCCTATATGTTCCTTGATGCATCACCAAAACATGATCAAAACATCAAAGTTAGGATTTCAAAGATTTGAACCCAAAACACTAAAAATTGGAATATTCCCCAATTCAACCCAAACCAAATGCAAGTGCGTATGAACAAGGTGTTAGGAATTCATACCCAACATCAATGAAATCAAGAGAAGTAGATGTGAGTTCAAAACTCACCTTTGTACACAAAACAAAGAAGATGAAGAAGCACAATTGCAAGGAATCAACCAACTACACTCCACTTCAACACTACAAGCTTCAATCTAGAATCAAAGCAAGTATTTCCTAAGTTAGGGTTAGGAAATTACTGAAATTGAAGAGGAGAAAAGATGGAGAAGGTGGAGATGAACTTACCAATGGATTCTCTTTGATTTTGGAGCAAGAATCAAGTTACAAAGGAGAAACTAGGGCTTGCTAATTTCTATTTCTCTTTCCTTTCCCCCATTTCAGTTTTTAGCTTAAGAAATAAAATGAAATGAAGAGAGATGAGGGGAAGGGGATGAAGTAGAAGGTTAAGTGAGTTAGCTAGCCAATGGGCTGAACCCAAACTCAAGCCCACGTAGAAAAAGGGTCAAATTTCAACTTACTCCAAATATATCAAAGATTATACTCAAAAAGATCGCAAACGCCCTTTTGGAACCAATGAAGATAGTTTCGAGTTCCAATTCGGCCATTTGCAGAAAGTAACATTTCGGACCCCAAAATCCGAATAACGACGCTATATTTAAATCAAACATTTAAATATAAAATCGTTAAATATGCGGGTTGTTACAGATCTCCCCTCCTTACAAAATTGCGTCCCCGCAATTCCTAGAGACGATATTTGTAACAACTACATACATACAACATACAAAAGAAAGAATAAACTTGAGATACAGAAATAGACTTACCATTACGAAGCAAGGATAGAAAACCTGGATAAGATCGCTCGATATACTCTCTGGTTTCCCAAGTACAGTCATTGGGATTAGCGGACCATTGAACTTTAACGAGCGGCACGTCCTTATTCCGAAGGTGTCGCACCTCCGTGTCAAGCACGCGAATAGGTTGTTGTACAATAGATAAGTCCGGTGAGACCTCAAGCTCTTGCAAATCAGGAGAATCAATTACAGAATCCGATTCTCGAAGACACTTCCGAAGTTGCGAGACGTGAAACACGTCATGAATGCCAGATAAATGAGCTGGAAGTGAAACTCTATAAGCCACAGGGCCAATACGTTCAGCAATAGAAAACGGTCCTATATAACGAGGAGCCAATTTCCCAGTCGTACTGAAGCGCATAACCCCTTTCAAAGGAGAAACACGAATAAAAACAAAATCGCCAATTTAGAACTCGAGAGGCTTCCTATGGTTGTCTGCGTAGGATTTTTGACGACTCTGCGCCTCTTTCATTCTCAACCGGATAAGATCAATCTTCTCGAAAGAATCACGAACAAAATCTGGACCAAGAATAAGCTTCTCTCCAGATTCCAACCAATATGAAGGTGATCGACATGGCCTTCCGTATAAGGCTTCGAAAGGATCCATACCGATACTAGACTGAAAACTATTGTTGTAGGAGAATTCTACAAGAGGTAGGTGATCCTCCCAACTACCACCAAAATCAAAGATACAAATACGGAGAAGAACTTCCAAGATACGATTTACCCGTTCAGTCTGTCCGTCAGACTGCGGATGATAAGCTGTAGAAAAATTAAACTTTGTTCCCAAAGCTTGCTAAAGACTCTTCCAAAAATGACTCGTGAATAAAGGATCACGATCACTCACAATAGAACTAGGAACACCGTGAAGTCTCACGATTTCCTTGACATACAACTTAGCCAAATGCGAAGCTGTCCTATTAGACTTAATAGGGACAAAATGAGCAGACTTGGTGAGGCGATCAACAATAACCCAAATACTAGAATGACCTGATCTCGAACGAGGTAGGCCGTCAATGAAATCCATAGAAACTTGATCCCATTTCCAAAATGGAATCTCAAGAGGTTGAAGAAGAACATAAGGACGCTGATGTTCGGCCTTCACACGTTGACATGTCATACAATTGCTCACATAACTCCCCACATCGCGCTTCATGCCTTCCCAATAATAAGACGACGCATATCGGCATACATCTTACTACTACCGGGATGAATGGTATACTTAGAACGATGGCAATCATCAAGAATGTCACCCCTAAGTGCAAAATCAGAAGGCACAAAAAGACGGTTCTTCTTACGAAGACACCCATGAGAATCAATGCTAAAATCTTGCAACGCCTCATCACAAGATCCAGACTCACAAAGCTGAATAAAATGCAACAAATCAGGATCACGCCGCTGAGCATCGGCAATACGATCCAATAAAATCGGTCGAGCTCCCAAACTAAATAATAGAATAGGAGAATCAGAAGATGAACCTCGATCACGAATTTCACAAAAAGATAGAGTCTCAAGAACATTCCATTCGGCAAGCATCATAGAAATAACAGCCGAATGTTTGCGACTAAGCGCATCTGCAACACGATTACCCTTACCGGGGGTATACTGGATATCAAAGTCATAGGAAGCACGAAACTCGAGCCAACGCTGTTGTCTCATATTGAGTTCCTTCCGAGTGAACAAATACTTCAAAGATTTATGATCGGTATAGAGAATGAAGCGCTCGCCCAATAAATAGTGTCGCCAAATCTTCAAGGCAAAGACAATGGCGGCTAACTCAAGATCATGAGTGGCATAGCGAACTTCATTCGGACGCAGTTGCCTAGAAGCATAAGCAACCACCCGATCTCTCTGCATAAGAACAGCACCGAGACCACTACCACAAGCATCGGTGTAGATAACAAGATCATGAATCCCTTCGGGAACCACAAGTATAGGAGCATTAGTGAGAAGTTCCTTTAATGACAGAAAGGAAGCTTCACACTTGTCGGACCAAATAAAACGAATGCCTTTTCGAGTAAGGCAAGTAAGAGGAAGCACAACACGGGAAAAATCCTTAATGAACCGACGGTAGTAACCCGCCAATCCAAGGAAACTACGAATCTCATGAACATTCTCAGGCCTCTTCCAATTCTGGATGGCTTCGATCTTTGAGGGATCGACAGAAATTCCATCGGAAGATACAACATGGCCTAAGAACTTAACCTTATTCTCCCAAAAGTGGCATTTGGAGAATTTGGCTTTAAGCTGATGATGACGGAGAGTATTCAAGACTATTCTCAAGTGCTTAGCATGCTCAGCTTCAGACTTAGAATAAATAAGGATATCATCAATGAAGACAAGCACGAACTTATCGAGATATTCCCGGAATACCCGATTCATGAGATCAACAAAGAAAGCAGGAGCGTTCGTCAAACCGAACGGCTAAGCTTGCGATAATCAATGCAAAGCCTACGAGTTCCATCAGACTTCTTCACAAAAACGACCGCGGATCCCCACGGAGAAAAACTGGACTGAATTAACTGCTTGGACTCAAGCTCTAAAAGCTGCTTCTTGAGTTCCTCATTTTCCTTTGTAGACATCCTCGTGGGAGGACGACTAACTGGCTGCGCACCTGGAATGAGATCAATGCGGAACTCAATTGCCCGTTTGGGTGGCAAACCCGAAACAGGTTCAAAAACATCAGAAAAATCACAAGCAATAGGAATACAAGATATATCATCCTCATCACGCGAGTCAAAAGAATATAAAGCCATTTCGAAATTGTCCACATCCCGAAGAACAAGAGATAACTGAGAAGGCGAATTAGGACGACAAAGATATGAAATTCTCTCGGAACAAATAATCCTGGCATCGTACCTCACTAGCCAGTCCATACCAAAAATCATATCAAAACCCAAATGAGAAACAACGTGCAGATTCGCACGGAAAGAAAAGCCACATAAAACAATCTCAATATCATCACAAAGCAAACTAAGGGTCGCGGATCCCCCAATTGGATTCGCAATCCTTAAAGAAGTAACCATACAAGAAACATCCAAAGATAAATCATCTACAAGCTTCTTCGATACGAAAGAATGTGAAGCACCCGTATCGAAAAGAACTCGTATACTATGATCATGAAATAGAATTGAACCCTCCAAAATAGATGGAGACATACCTTTGGATTGAGATGAACCTCCAGAAGCATTAGCCACATTGAGCTTGCCAGATTTTGCATTAGCAGGAGCAGTAGGACAAGCTGAAACATGATGACCTTCCTTCTTGCAATAGCGACAGAAGAGAGGCTTTGGACAAGCTCGAATAATATGATCCGGAGAACCACAATTAAAACACTTTCGAACGAAAGGTGTTCTGGAAGACTGAGGCTGAGAACTAGGACCACCGGTCTTCTTTTTCTTAGAAGGGAAAGCCTTTTTCTGAATTGGAAACGGCCTCTTGTTGGGGTTCTTAGAAGCCTCAACATCAACATCACTATCACACTCTTTCTCGACGGTCTCGAGATGAAGCGCCGAATCAACCAATTCCTCAAAAGAACGTTTAAGCTGGAGCAACAAAGATTTCTTAAGATATTTCTTAAGACCAGAAACAAACTTCAAATTCTTCTTATAAGAAGTGCTGATGAATTCAAGACCATACTGAGATAAAGCCTCGAATGATGCAACATACTCAGAAATAGAAGTTTTCCCTTGCTTCAACTCAAGGAAGCGACGGGTCAATAAATCTTTTTCAGATTCAGGAACGAACTTGAGTTCAAATCGTCCCCGAAACTGAGTCCAAGAAAGAGTAGACTCATCAATTTCAGCTACAAGAAGCTCATACCAGTCAAGAGCACGCTCTTGTAATAAGCTAGAAGTTACAAGAACTCTATCATGGTCAGAAAGATCCATGCGAGAGAAAATACGCTCGCACGTGCGAAGCCAAGCTTGGACTTCAAGAACAGACTCGGAGTCCTTAAACGGTTTTCCTCCAAGATGAGAAAAATCACTGCACTGACGTGCAAAAGCAGACTTGCGAGGTGGAGACACTCGAGGAGGAACGGGAGGCTGAGTGCTCCTAAACAATTCCAAAAACTGATCGGCAGACATATAAACGCCATCCGGTTGTGAGCCACTAGATTGTCCAGCATCCGAACGTCGACCTCTGCCTCTTCCAGACATAAGCTGAAAGTCAAGATAAGGAAAAGATTATTCACAAGGCAGATATTTCAATATGGGATACTACGGAATAATCCTAGACGTATTCCCAAACTCTATCTAACCTTGATGGAATAAAGAGACACTATGATTCAAAAGATTTGTGCCACTTATATACTTTGGTGTACTGTAATATGTGCTCTATTATGTGTTTATCATATTTTGTTCTGAACACAGCTTTGATACCACGCTGTGACGCCCCACTCCGAGAGCCTCGTTAACAAAGAGTATTACATAGATAATACTGTCGGCTAACGCGGACAATAGAGTATAATGGAAGCGACCATGTGCAATCTTACCTTAACTATTCACTAAATACGTCGAAAAGTAGAAACACATTAAAATTCGACCTATTCAATAAATATTTAAAGCAAAATTACAATGGCTATAGGATCTATCAAAATAAAATATAACAACTCAAATGTAATATACATCACAGTCGATCATAATATACACATACACAGATACACAACAGAGTATACAAAATAATACATGTCAAGTGGTACAGGAGACCACAATATACAGACGAGACGAAAGAGTATAAATCAGAGTTACAACAGATAAGGACTACAAAAGACACGCTATAACAAAAAGAAGCTAGCGAATAGTCCATGCGGAAGCAAAATAGGCTAAGTCCAAAAGCACCTAACCTGAAACATCTCGGTCTGACCCGAGTATAAAATACACGGGTCAGTCTAGATAACAAAGCAGTTAGATAAACTGAACAATAATAAACCTGCAAGGTCATACAGTATAATAAATATCTCTAGGGGAGATAACACAATCATCAACAAGAGATGAATCATATAGAACAAGCCTCATATCATTGGCAACAAATAGAAACAAAGGATACAATTATCCCAAAACAAGCCAGAAGGCAAATAACAAATACCCATAAGGTATACAAGTTCCACAAGGTAATCGCTATACTCCATGCGGCTCAAAAAGACCAACACCGAAGGGTGATACCAAGGGAATATACATATCAATGAAACATCATAAAATTTGCTCGAGCTCAGTACTGTACAAACAAGGATCCATGAGCCCGAAGACTCCAAACCCAAGTATCACCCATGCGGCACATAAGGCCAACATCAGAGCGAAACTATATAGGGCAACAAACCTGAAGGCACACACCCGAAGGCAACATACCCGAAGGCAACAAACCTAGGGAGACAGTCCGAAGACACTATCCCAGAGGCACAAACCGTAGTGGTGAAGGTCGAAGACCCAGTACTGGACACCGCTAACTGGCGGAATGTGTCACAACTCTCGAAAAGGAATCCGAAAAGTGTTAACGTATGTCCCATAACCACTCGTTCGCACTAAACGGTTTACTATCCGTCGGTCCCTTTCACACTCAAAGCAGTACGAAGTTTACCTCATATCGTCGATAAACCAAACCCGAAGGTCAAAACAACCAATCGAATAGGTCGAGGATTAATCGGAAAGATAAACGCACAGATTCATGGTCCGTGTTTTGCCCAACCATTTAATCACCCTTCCTCTTCGTTCGAAGTGCGAAAGTGTGTGTTTTAAATAGAATTTATAAATTAGAGAAACGAACTTTTAAATGCGATTCGAGAGATTATTTTATAAAAACCCATGGATTAAAATTAAAAGGAACCATCAAAGTCAAAACAATTGATAATCATACATAGGATCATCATGAATCGATTCAAATTGGAAATTCAATCCCAAAAGGCAAAGTGGGCTGAAACAGCAGGTTCAGTCGACTGAACAGAGTTTTCAGTCAACTGACCCTATACCTGGAAATTTTCCAGGTTTAGGAAACTTTCTGTTTCCAGGTTCAGTCGACTGAACAAAGTTTTCAGTCGACTGAATCATGCCTGGAAACTTTCGGGTTTCAGGTTCAGTCGACTGAACAGAGTTTTCAGTCGACCGAATCACGCCTGGGCTGTTTTTCAGCCTTATTCAAATGAAGAGCAAACTCTTCCAAAATGCAATCGGACGAACATTGGCTCTAAGGGCTTATGCCAATCGACAACCCGGCCCTATATGTTCCTCGATGCATCACCAAAACATGATCAAAACATCAAAATTAGGATTTCAAAGATTTGAACCCAAAACACTAAAAATTGGAATATTCCCCAATTCAACCCAAACCAAATGCAAGTGCGTATGAACAAGGTGTTAGGAATTTATACCCAACATCAATGAAATCAAGAGAAGTAGATGCGAGTTCAAAACTCACCTTTGTACACAAAACAAAGAAGATGAAGAAGCACAATTGCAAGGAATCAACCAACTACACTCCACTTCAACACTACAAGCTTCAATCTAGAATCAAAGCAAGTATTTCCTAAGTTAGGGTTAGGAAATTACTGAAATTGAAGAGGAGAAAAGATGGAGAAGGTGGAGATGAACTTACCAATGGATTCTCTTTGATTTTGGAGCAAGAATCAAGTTACAAAGGAGAAACTAGGGCTTGCTAATTTCTATTTCTCTTTCCTTTCCCCCATTTCAGTTTTTAGCTTAAGAAATAAAATGAAATGAAGAGAGATGAGGGGAAGGGGCTGAAGTAGAAGGTTAAGTGAGTTAGCTAGCCAATGGGCTGAACCTAAACTCAAGCCCAAGTAGAAAAAGGGTCAAATTTCAACTTACTCCAAATATATCAAAGATTATACTCAAAAAGATCGCAAACGCCCTTTTGGAACCAATAGAGATAGTTTCGAGTTCCAATTCGGCCATTTGCAGAAAGTAACATTTCGGACCCCAAAATCCGAATAACGACGCTATATTTAAATCAAACATTTAAATATAAAATCGTTAAATATGCGGGTTGTTACAAAATGGGAGAGACTACACTTTCGACCATAATCAACTAATCGTAGATTATTTTTTGAAAAAACCCTTTGTATAGCGATGTTGATTTCCAACGAAGATTATGTATGTTAATGACTATCTTTAATCTAGTTCTCAAAAAATTAATAGAAACAAACATATTTTTAACCCATAGAAGAAATGGAATCAACGAATCAGGAGTTTTCCCACTATAAAAGATTATGGCTGCAGTGCGCATGTTATCATAAGGACCTTCTTTGATTGATAGGATGGCAAGGTAAGGATTGGAGACTCAACAAAAATCTTATGTTTGAAAGAATTTGGCAAAACTGTTGTTTTATAATTTGGTGAAGAATATCTACATTCCCCAACTCCTCATGACATTGAAAGATTTTTACAATGGAGCTTAGTGCAGATTTCTAGTTATGTTAGGTAGCATAGATTATATACACTAGAGGTGGAAAAACTATCTAGTTGCTTTGCAAGGACAGTGCGTAGGTCACTACAACAAGACAACACTAATATTGGAAGCGATTTCTTCATTCGATTTGTATATGGCATGCTTTTTTGGAGCACCATTCCTTAATGATATTAACATCTAATGACAGTCATGTTTATTTAATGATCTATGCAATGATGTTGCACCCTCATGTAATTACAGAATATGAGATAATGAACATTCCATGGGTTTTTACCTAGTAGATGGAATTTATCCAAAATGGAAAACATTTGTGCAAGCCTTCAAAAAAAATAACACAAAAGAAGCTAAATTCACCGAAAACAATGGAGTTTGAGAACAGATGTTGAACGACCATATGGAGTGCTTAGTTTCACATCTTAAGGAAAGAGGTATACTACCATGATCTCACGGTATTATCTGATATCATATACTGTTGTATTAATTTACTAACGTGATTGTCGAAGAAGAATGCAATGGATATGAGCTTCAACTTAAGAACTATCATACATTGCCTTGGAATTTAAAAAAAAACTTACAAAAACCCAAATAACTTTACTGAATACATGAAAATAATTGAAGATATATGAGGTCCACAAGCTCATCTCGATTTGAGAGAACCAGTGGAACACTATTGGGAACATATAGGAAACCATTAGTTGAAGTGAAGTGTGGATTCACTGTTTTCTTATCTTGTTGTATGTTTCACTTTTCTATTTGTATCTGTTGTTGACATATTGTAATTTGGTTTTTTTTTTAAAATTTACATATTGTATCGTAAACATAAAAGTATCTCGACTTAATTAGTTACAACAATGGGGATGATAATGTGAACAACAATAACAGTAACAGTAAAAATACAAGACGCAAGATGCAAGTTGGCTATTGATTGATAAAACTGATACAATGAACAATATACAGAGCTATCTATCTAAGCATTTAGGATTTCACAGTGTAAGGAATAAAATATAATAACAGAGATAAGTACTATTTCATAAAATTTCAAATCTCAAAAATACAACATATCATCCCAAATATTCAAAATATAATATACCAAAAATAACATCAATATGTCTGAAAATGGATACATCAAAATATGTCAAAAATATAAATAGACAAATAAACAGCCATGAGTCTTCGCCACCTCCTTCATCTTCTTTATCAATATTGTTTTCACTAACATGTGTGTTGTAATGAGAAAGGGGTCAGAACAACAATGTTCGATGAATGAAAATCTCAAGTCTTACCATAATAGTATATGGACAGTATCATTTGGATAAGTAATATGTCTTACGCGTCCTAAACTTCATCCTACAAAGAATACCTCCAACTATAGGCGCAAAGACTCTATTAGTCCAACTCTATATCATACCTTTAACTGCAGGCCAAATGCCCTTTCCTATCCTACACAACTACCGGCAATCATGTCCTAATAGTCTTAGAGAAAGTACTTGAGCCACTTAATACCTCTTTAATGGGAATTAGACAGACTCTGATTAGTTAATACCTATACCCTAGGTAGATCCCGTCATTTAATACATAATCCAAGGCAAACCCCTCTCTAGTACTCTCTAACTGACATCGTGCAAAATCTAATCAGGCCACTTAATACTTCTTTAAGGGAAGAGGCGGAACCTACAATAGCCAGTTAATACCTTAACCTCAAAGCAAACCCCGCCCAAAGATTCCCAATTATCGCAACTAAATGATAATCTCAACCACCTAATACTTCTTAAGTGGGAAAGAGGCAAACCCAACAATAGCCACTTAATACGCCCAACCCTAAAGCAGATCCTACGTTTTATGACCCGTAACCCAAATTATGACGTCTCATATTAGTTCGACTATTCGTAGGTGTTGGTGGCCAGATAAACTAGGTAGACTTACTTTATAGAATTGGACTAACCTCGTGCCCTTTATAGACATTTATCATAGATGACGTCTCACATCAATCCCAATGTCACATTACTAGTAGCCAAATTAGTTGAGCAGATGTGACGACCCGCCTTTCATCCCATAGAAAGACGTATCATCATTAAGAAAGAAATAGGTAGAAATAGAAAAGATAGAAAGAAAGAACTAAATATTATCAGAATCTCAGAGCGGAACGAAACAAAATATATTACTTCACATAAATATTACATAGTATCACCATATATCAGAGTCAATATAGTTACATAACATCAAACGAGACAGTCATGAAGACCTGTCATTACATTACATTCCCAAAATACATCACAGAACTATCAACACAGTGGAAAGATACATATATAGCTACGTTAAGTCTCCTGCTCCAGGTCCTTCCAAAAAATTCGTCAAAGCAAACCTGATCATTTGGCTACTCATAAAAATTTGAGTACCCAAGAGTTTAAGTAAAACATAAAATAAACTCCGGGTTAGACATGGGCTGGTGTGAGTAAACGGGATAAAGTTGTTTAACTTTAAAAATCGTTTGGAAACGAAGGTATCACGTAAGACTTCCCACACATAAACATGGGCAAGTTTTTACCTTACGCTAACCAAAACATTTGATAGGAAATCCAGTGATATTATAATAGGGTCTAGGGTTTTCAAATAAACTAGGAAATAGCCAAAATTGTTACATTTATTAAATTCCAGCATATATAGGTTTACAATCAAGTTCGAGGGCACTTATTGGAGATTAGATTCCATATAATGGCAGGGCTACTGGGATACCTCCCATCACAATATCTGGTCTAGATCATAGTACTAAGGATCCACCCTAAATCCCCTGCAACACAAGGTCGAAACTATCCCTTACTGGACAGTCCCCAACAAGACAACCCCACAGTTGTAGCCAACAACTGCCCACTAAGCCGAATAACAAGAGACCTCTAGACATGGGTAAATCTCGTCATACTTAGGTGCTACCCACTTAACCTTGCTGCATCTCCCCTGTTTTAGCCATTTGCGGTTGATGAGGCTTGAGGCTACGATTAACTTTTAAGAACACATCTTGGAATGCTCATCGTCCTCCATTGACGATGGTCTGATAGAATTCATCCATACAAGTTCGTTCTGGGTTCGAACGAAACCGAAGGCATTATCTCATTACACTCATTTTGAAATCACCCTCAGAGTTAACGACAATAACCCTTGCACTCTGAAACTCCATCTCGATCTTCACTTAAGATTTCACGACCTAACGTTTAACTTGGACCGATGTGGTTTTTGGATAATCAAACTTGATATCTGATCCCAGTCTCATCGAAATCCAAATGTTTCTTAAAGGCCAAGTCGTATAAGGTTAAACAATTTAATTCAATTCCAAAACATTGAATTCACACAGCATTTATCACAGATAAATCATACATATTTATCACAGCTATATCCAATAACACATCACAGAATATCACAGACTATCAACTATACATATCAATCAATCCAATCAATCGACATTCTACCCAAACAATCATCCATAAGCAAGAATTATTGGTCCATATTATAATTAATTTAATTAATTCAAATTAAATTAATTACTTAAGAATTAATCACTTAACCTTGCTTAATCAATCATTAATTAATTACAAACCATTTAATTAATTAATCATTCCTTAATTACTTTTATAATCAATTAATTAATATTTAATTACAGATTAATTATCCTTTAACTATTAATTAATAAACCTTAATTATTAATTAATATTCCTTAAAAATTAATTAATCCTTAATTACCAGTTAATTAATCCTTAATTACCAATTGATTAATCTCTAATTAATTAACTAAAGCTTAATTACAATTTAATTAATCCTTAATTTCTTATTTAATTAATCTTTAATTACTTAATTAATTAACCTCTAATTATAAATTAATCAATCTTAATTACTTAATTAATTCTTAATTATCAATTAATTAATCTCTAATTAATTAACTAGACCCTTAATTACAAATTAATTAACCTCCAATTAGTTAACTTATAACCCTCAATTATAAATTTATTAATCCTTAATCATTAATTAATTATATTTAAATTACTTTATTAACTTAATTAATCTCAACTCATTAAAACCTTAATTATCTTTTTAAGGTAAATCATTATCTTTATTGATTACCTAATTATGATTAACACATGTATTTAAACATTTAATTCTTATAAATAATCACCTAAATACATTTTTAAATTAAGTTTAAAATAACTTAAAACTTTAACAAATTCAAGTTAAATAAATTATATGACCTCTTAAACAAATGTCAAAGAAAACATTTATTTTATATAAAAGAAATTCATATAAGAAAAGTTTAAACTAAATTTATTTTAAATTTTCAAAACCTTGCTTTTAAAAAAATTTAAAAATTGGTTTTAAACCTGTTTCGGGTTCAATCCGATGATGACTCGAGTCCTGACCTAACACCACTGCCTTTCTTTTTTCTTAGATTTAATTTAAACCTAAACTTGAACATGACTTACACACATTCCTACTCGAGTCCTTACCCGAGTTCCTTACTCAATCACCCGAGTCTTCCTTCGAGTCACACCATAACCCGAACTACTGACACAAAACTTCGCCGTGCACATGCACCAAAGACCCAGACGTCTCCGATCACCGCCGACGCTCCGAACATAACGACGATCACTCCTAAGTAAGGTTCCAACTAGCAGATCTTCAATACTAACTCAAAATCAAGATCGAGCAATTGGGTCAACCCTGGAAACAAGCCTGTCGGTTGAAACATCCTCGAAACCACTACGCCGACCACCACAAATCGCGCAACCCCGCCTTAAGCTCCGCCAGACACCCACGCTCCCATCGCCCCAAGTCCAATGCACTCCGATCACCCAGAGACATCGCGGTGACCCAAATTTCGGCCTTGACACAAACTAGGGTTTAAAACCCATTTCGACCCACCGCCGCCGCCACGGTGGTTTATCCACCCATCTGACTTTTTCCCAAGCTCGTTGAACTTCCCTTTTCCTCCAGTGGAGTCCCCGACCACCCCGAGCACCTTGATCACTAGAAACAGCTCAAAACTCACTTGCTAATCAAACCCGAAATTCTCGTTCAATCCAAAACTAAAAATTGTCATTTCATTTTTAAAAATATAATTTTAGATAATGATTCAGATTATATACCTGAATCGAAGAATTAAGATGTTTGAATTTTAACATATCTTAAGTTTCCACCGCTCTTCTTGGTTTTCCAGAAAATTAAAATTTTAATTTACTTAAATATAATTTTAAACCTTAATCTATGTTTAAACAAACAGATTTTTTTTGAAACCCAAGTCCTAAAAGTGATTAGATATAGAGTTATTGAATTTTGATTTATTTTTAAATCTGTAACTATGAAACAGAGGAGAACTGACATGCACGGTTCAAACCCAAAACATACAGGATTCACACTTGTATATATACATGCAAAGCACAACTCATTCCAGGAATCACATGCACAGATTTTAATTTACCTAAACTTTTTAAATAAAAATTTTACTCGCCTGTTTAAAAGATGAACAGAGCTTTTGAAATGGTTTTGAAATTTGAAAACTTGAATGCCTCTTTTCTTTTGAAAACTGAATGTTATGATCTGAAAAAATACTTGAATGTTGGAAGAAAAATGCTTGAACTTGCTTAGATTATGAACTGGAAACTTGCTTAGTTGATTTCTTTGATTAATCTCTGGTTTGAAAATTTTGTTATAGGCTTCTGGTTTGAAATGTTTACAGGTTGAACTTCCTTGTGGTTTGAAAATTTTGTGTTACAGGGTTTATTTTCTTGAGTTTGTATATTTGTTACAAACTTGAGTTTCTTTGTGTTTTGAAAATGCGATAGGAAAAAGAGATGAAGAGAAGAAATAGATGAATATATAGGCTAAATTTATGGTTATAAAATAAAAGAAAATTAAAATTAAAAATTGACACTTGTAAAGTTTCCTAACATTTGTCAATTACATTTGTTAATTAGCTTATACATGTTACTAATATGATTTAATCTATTAACACTTGTAATTTGAGCAAATTTTAATTATTTTTAAATTGTAATATAAAGTTTTTATATTTATTTTCCTATTAAATAAATACTTTCTTAATTTATGTAAACAAAATTCTTTTAAAGAAAATAAAATAAAATCATATACAATATATTTTTAAACCCAAAATATATTTAAGATTTACATCTTTTAAATTTCAAATTTAAATCCGATTTAAATTTAAATTCAAATTCAATTTAAAATCCAATTTAAAATCAATTCAAATAAATTCATATATATTTTTTAAACAAACCCAAATTAAATTTGAAGTTAATAATTCTATTAAAATTTATTTATCTATATTTAAAAACAACCCATTGTTGTTTTGTTTGAAAATAACAATTTTACAAATTTTAAATAATTTATAAAGGGGATTATCACATTTTAAATTGCTTGAAATTCCGGGATATCACAGCAGACTTCTGCATGATTTGACTGACCTCACATCCCTATAACTTAGTCATAATTCCACTTTTCTACATACTACCATAGATATACCTCATCGCATTTCGCGTTAAGACCATACAATTTTTTCTTCTTATTTTGCCTTTAATTATGGACTAATTTCCATAATCATCTCAAGTTCCTTCTTAAGGGGCTTAATGTAAATTACTAACCTATTTATACTACATGATCAATACTGTACTAATATATTTATAAGATAATATATTTATACATACATAATTTAGAACAACCAAGTATTCCTGAGCATGTAACGATTTTTGCGACCTATACTAATTGTTTTAAATGTTAAAGCTTCAAATTCATAGAAGTCTAACTCTATATAGTAATTAACAAATCCGCTAATATTCTTAGCCAAAACAACATATTTTCATTAATAAAATAGAATCAAATACCAAATATATTTAATATGAATATAGTAGAATCAGCACCTCTATTTCATGGAATAAAATTTCCAATTTAACCCCTTTATATTCTATTCAACTTTAATATATACGAACCTGAAGTTAAAAAGGATTCATATTTAAATTACAAAAATGGCAATGCAAACTAAGAATGAGAGAATTTGCAATTTATACATCATTTTCTAACATATTTTTTTTTGAACCCCTGAATACAACAATGGAGAAAAGTTTGAAAGTGGAATAGAATATAATATATTCAAATTGTAGCAACAATACAAATTCTACTATTTTAGTATGAAACAATTGAGACTCCAATAAACATAAGAATTAAAATTTCATTTTGGGTGAATTTTTGGGTTTTAGTTTTAGAATTTTTCATGTATAAAATTTCCCAAGGCACAAAACAGATCCAAATTTATACTATATAAATACTAAAATATGAAAAACAAATATTTCTACTCATAGGTATTATCCAGTGTCTATCCTAATTCGATTCGTGCATTCCTAAGTGCTGCTTTAGATTTTCTCTCTTTGAAATGTAAAATAATTCAATTGTATATAAATTAGATTAAGAATTTGGAGATTATGGAAGAATAAAAGTTGAAAAACGTATACCTACATAAACCTATTATCTTCTTCCCATGGACTTGAAATCTTAAATCTAATCGAGGAAGAAAATTAATGGAGTTTTGCTGGCGTTCTAAGTAATTTTTTGAATGAAAGTGGGAGGGCTAGCCTCTTATTTATAGTGGTTAGAAGGCGACTGAACCATAGAATTTAAGTCAGTTTAAATAATAAATTTTGGGTCGTTCGTGCCTAAGAAAACCCTAGTTGCCTTCACAACACTGATCAACTACCCACCCTCTAGAGGTTGACCGGTCATGGTGAGGTGGTCGATCGACCCTTATTTGGATTGTGGATTTATTTCTACTAAATTGCTTTATTCATTTCCCTATTTATTTTTAACACATTGTTTACTATTTAACGTTGCTTAAACCCTGACATCCATCAATGTTAAAAATAATTATTAGCTTTTTTAGTTTCAAACGTTAACATTAATTAAATTTAATATTTGAATTTGTTCAAATTATTTTAAAGTTGAAAAATTCAAACGTCGAAAACTTTTCCATTTGATCTTCAACTACAAAACTTTACATGTGAAAGTTGATTAGAAATCACCACAAATGCGATGGTTTAACTATCATTGCCAAATCCGACCTTTACAAAATTTACATATTTAGCCTCATTACTAGTTATTTAGTTTCTTATTAATTTTGACAAGGTGTTACATTCTCTCGCCTTAAGAAGGATTTCATCCCTGAAATCCCTAAAGGATAGATTGTGTAACGTGCGCCATGCAACCATGTTTTATAACCAAGTTATTTACACAACCATCTACTTAACTAAAATGCAATGTGATTATGTATGTAACATATTATTAGTGAGCTCATTTTTAGCGTGAATGCAAGATAGTGGCATATAAGCATGTATGCAAGCATCCTAAATATGCATAAATATCTACATGGGTGCAATAATAATAGTAAAAAGAGT
Source organism: Allium cepa (assembly GCA_030765085.1). Classification (NCBI taxonomy): domain Eukaryota; kingdom Viridiplantae; phylum Streptophyta; class Magnoliopsida; order Asparagales; family Amaryllidaceae; genus Allium; species Allium cepa. Next base: position 643,922,450 of record CM060939.1, on the reverse strand, counting down.
GGAAATCATTTTCGACCATCCAATCTAGCAATCACAATGCGATCAAAAGTCTAAATTTTGAAGATAGAATGTTTACCAGAAAAAAGCTTAGGATAAGAATCCTTCATCTTCTCTTTAGTTCTCCATATGCTTTCCACCGGATTATCTCTCAATTGTACTCGGATTAGCCTGATTTCTTTGTTGCAGAGCTGTAGTTCCATGCTCCACAATATATGCGGTGGCACGGGGTGCTACCGGATCCGTCTCAATATCTACTGACTGATCAAGCTCTACTATGATGGAGGTGCTATGCAAGCATTTCCTCAAGTGTAAAACATGAAAAACATTATGACTTTCCGCTAACTTTTCTGGCAGCTCCACTCGATATGCAAGTTTCCCTACCTTTTCCAAAATCGAGAAAGACCCAACAATCCTTGGCAGTAACTTCCCTAGTGTACCGACCTCATAATTTTTTAAGAAGGAAATCCTTAAAAACTCCACGTATTTGGTCGAAAACTCCAATTTCTTTCTTCACCTATCAGCAAAGGACTTTTGACATTCCTATGGGTCTTCATTCACCGTTTAATCATATCTATCTTTTCCAAGGTCTTACAAATCAAATCTGGCACAAGTAGAATTTGTTGGTGGTTTCCCCAAATAGTTTGGTAGTTAGCACGGCCTTCTGTGTAATGCTTCAAAGTGTTTCATTCCAATCGTCGTTTGGTAACTATTATTCTATGCCAATTCTACTAAGAGTAAATGTTGCTTCCAATATCCTCCAAAATCCATGATACAAGTTCTCAACAAATCCTTTAAATTCCTATTCACCCTTTCCATCTAACCTTCGGTCCATGGGTGATAAGCGGTGCTAAGATTCAACATTATTCCTAAAGTTGACTACAAACTCCTCCAAAATTCTCTAGTTAATAAGGGGTATCTATCACTAACATCACTAACCAGAACTTCGTGAAGTTGTACCACTTCTTCAATATAAATTTGCACAAGGGATGTCGCAGTCCTATTACTCCTAATGGGAACAAATTAGGCACTTTTAATGAGTCTATCCACTATAACCCAAATAATTTCATTGCCTATTTGACTCCTAGGAAACTCATGTATAAAATTCATCGATATATGCTCCTACTTCCAAGTGGGAAACTTTAAGGACGATAACAATCCTTCGGGCTTCCCTTGTTCAGCCTTTATCTTTTGGCATGTCAAAAACCTAGAGACAAATTTGGCTCTCCCTTTCTTCATTCTTGGTCATTAGAAAACCCCTTCATATCCCTATACATTTTATCTTTACCAGGATGAATGGTCATCTGAGAATGGTGGCACTCAACCAGAACTACCACAAAAACATCCTCCACCATAGGAACACAAAGGTGTCCATCTCTTCGCAAACTTCCTCTTTCGTCAATTGCATTCCTATCGCCATAGGGGAAATGCTTTTCACTAATTATATTATCAAAAATACCTATTATCGTCGCGTCCTTCTTCTGCTCTTGTCGGATACGGTCCATCAATGCTGGCTTAACTTACATTTCTACCAAATATCCTATAATGGGTTTTGTTGGCAGTTGGAAATTGAAATTCGAGATGAACTCCAACTGCCTCCACTCATATATAACACCTAGAGTAGCATGCCTTCGACTAAGGGCATCAGTGGCAACATTCCTTTTTCTAAGGGTATACTATATCTCAAAGTCATATGACGTTATAAACTTCATCCACCTCTGCTGTCTAAGATTCAAATCTTTTTGAAAAAAATAGGTATTTAAGGGATTTGTGGTCGATGAATAACTTAAGCATTTATCCCAAAGGATAGTGTCTTCACATCTTGAGAGCAAAGACGATGGCCGCTAAATCCATGTCGTAAGTTGGGTACCACTTCTCATAGTCCTTCAACTTCCTACTTTCATAGGCTATCATTCTATCTTCTTGCATAAGAACATCTCCCAATCCTGTACCACATGCATCATATAAATAGTGAAATACTTCGTCCCATCTGAAATGGTAAGTACTAGCACATTAATCAATAGCTCCTTTAGCTTCTCAAATGCTTCTGTGCATTCCTTATCCCCTGCAAAAACTAGATTCTTCTTGGTTAAGCGAGTTAATGGGACTGCTATCTTAGCAAAGTCCTTGATGAGCTTCGTATAATAATGGTCCAACCCAAGAAAACTCACAACTTCCGTGGCATTTTTCGGAATCTTTCTGTCTTAAGTTGCTTCCATCTTTGTGGGATCCATAGACAATTCTTTCTTGAAAACAACATGACCGAGAAATCTCACCTCCTTCTTACAAAAATAACACTTTGAGAATTTGGCTTTTACTTGGTGCCTTCTCAAGGTCTTTAGCACCTCCCTTAAGTTCTTTTCATGCTCACCTTCACTTTTAGAGAATACTAGAATATTATCTACGAACAATACGACAAAATTATTTAACTGTCCTCTAAAGATTCTACTCATCAAATCTACAAAGTACGTAAAGGCATTTGTCGACTCAAAAGACATTACTTCCCATTCATATAGCTTGTCCAGAGAGCAAAATACGGTCTTCTACTTGTAATTCTTGGCTATCCTCAATTGATGGAATCCCATAGCTAAGTCCAATTAGGAAAAGATTGTGGCTCCAATGAGAAAATCAAACAAATCATCTATTCTAAGTAAGGGATGCATATTATTCTTGGTCAAATTTTTGAATTCTCTGTAGTCAATGCATAACCATAAAGAATCATTAGCTTTAATGGAAAAGACGACATGTGCTCCATTTTAAAGTATTTCAATGAATAAATCCTTTATGTAGTAACTCTGAAATCTTCTTTTCCAACTCTTGCCTTTCTTTTGGGCCATATGTTTTACTGGAAAAGCGATGGGTCTGGCATCCTTCTCCAAATCAATCCTAAAATCAATCTCTTTTTGTTACAGAAGACTCATGATTTCTTCAAAACGTCAGGAAATTCTCAAACTACAGTCACAAATGGGAGCTTAACTTGTGATAGGCTCAGCGAATATAAATAGCTCAACTCGATTGAATTTTAGGGCGTACAACCAACATTTATATCTTGCCCCTTATAACGCCTTAATTATACAATCCTCCTATCACAATCTAAGATAGCCACATATAACCAATCCATCCTAAGGGAGGTCCATATCCCTCAAAACCAAGAACATACACATTACAAGTAAAATCGATGTTACATATATTCACAACCAGGTCTTTAAATATCAAAGAAAGGTGCGTCTGAAAGTCGTCATTGACCGAGTGATATGAAATATCCTACTTAAAATGAGACTTACATACTAATAGTTTAAATATAGTATATATATCTAATTACTAGCAGATAAGCAACGGAATAAATTAAAGAAACTAAAAATGATCACACTAGAGATTTTTATACTGGTTTGAATTTTCCGTTCTATGTCATGTCCTAGACTCCTTTTGAATTTAAATAATACACTCACTTAACCCGAAGGAATAGGTATATCACAAATCGCCTGAGCTGCTAACAAAGACTTCGACTGTAAATGGTATTGAAAAATGTTTGTGTTTGTATGTTCTTTAATAACATCGATTAGTCAATAATGTACAACTTCCTATAATCTCCTTGAAATGATGATTTGAACGTGATGATTTAGAAAGTAGAAAGTTGAAAGCCTTTGTAATTCACAAGAGAAAGATTGGCAAATCAAATAAAAATTAGTAGTTGAAGGGTTACAACAAGTAGAAGAATTGCAAATTTTGGAAAGCTACTCTTCAAATTTTTGAATTTTTGTGAAGAGGCACTTCTTCTCATACAGGTCAGCTGATTGAATTTAAAAAATTAGACATTTGAAATTATACAGGTAAAGGCAAAAAGAAAATAGTTAATAAAACACCTATTTTGAACGGCTGAAAATGAATTTCAAACGTCTGAAATTAATTTTTGGCCGTCCAAAATACAATTTTCAGTGCATATTTATTTTCTACCTTTTATTTTTAAATTTCTTTGAAAATATTAATTCCTTATACTTTTAAAATATACTTTTTGAAATCAAGTTTTCAAAGCAATATTTGTGTTTGTGTGAAATCGTTATATAGGAGATTGCACATTTATATCTAAAATAAAAATAAAAAATAACTAACATAATTTTCATTTTTAATGTTTGAGATCGTTTCCAATGTTGATCATCTTATCTTCTTGTATATATTCCTACAAATATAACAATAGTGTGCGTCTATGTTTATGGAAACGTATAGTTGTCTCATTAAAACTTAAAAGGTAGGATCTAACATTCTTTCCTTTTTGATGATGACAACTATACATTTTATTTGAGTATCTATGCAATTATAACTCTCCTTATTGGTATGTCCTACGTATACAAAGCTCCCTCTATCAATATGCCCAAATAATTGATACTTATCTCTTCTCCTTTGTCATCAATAAAAAATGAATTTTAAAAAGAAATAGGTAGAGAGAAGGAACAATTCATAACATCACAAAATATACAATTACAATGATTTGTGCACCATAACAAGACATACATAACAATGTTTCCTAACTTCACACTTGCAACATAAAAAACATAACATCATACATGACTTTAAAACATCAACAAGTTGCAACAAAATACATGACTTTATAGTTTGTGATTTTTTTTAAAAACATAAGTAGAAAGATAATTTTCTTTAACCTAGAGGATTTCAAATGCTCCTTCCCATTCAAGAACCCAAAACAAGTACAAGAACATCCCATGATGCAAGTTATATAAGTGAATAATTTGTTAAAAAGGTTGTTTATATGCATGAGAAAGTTTGTAATAATAAAAAATATTACCTTACTAATCTCTCCATATAGAATATATGGAGAACGTTCAATGAAGTTTTTCCAAATCCTTTTAAGTATAGTGTTTACCCCTTTGACTTGATTCGAGACTCGATTAACTTTGGTTTCTACTTGATCAATCCTTGAATTGATTTGTGTAAATCCTTTAGAAATTTTTTTTTCAAGCTTCTTTTCGTTTTTTGTTGTAATGACGGAAGAAGAGTGCATCTCTTTTGATCCATAGGATATCATGTCATTACGAATTACTTTGACGAATTCATCTGTATTTTCTTCTTTTTTATCATTACTACCATCATCATTCTCTTCTTGTTGATGTTTTGCCAGTTGTTTTCCTTTATCTTATTGAGTGGGGGGTTGAGTCTTAGCACTTATTTGAGCTTGAACATGTTGCATATGTATTTCAAGCGAATCATAGTTCGGAACTTCCTTAGGTAGATGCGTGAGACTAAAAAGCTTTTGGTCGACTATTTTGATACTATAACATCTTGCTCGATCCCTTGAATGTTCTGATCACTGAGAAGGTGAGTAGTATATGCCTCATATACAAGAGTGTTCTTCTAGTGGTTGAAATAATTACGAAGCTCATGATAGACGTATCTCGCCTAGTTTACTTAAATATTACCAAAGATAGTATACAGCTCCTTATATTCTAGATCATATATAATCTCACGATTCCCAAGCTATGGGAAGATGATACAGATCAACATTCTTAACAATAAGCTTGACTGGTGATGTAGGTCCTTTGATTTAGAATCTCCCTTAATATTGTTCCTTAAATGGTGACTTGCTTCATCTCTAACCTTATCCTTAATATCAATGTCTTCCAAACCATGTCCATGTTTTCAATTTTCAAAATATGAGCTATGTCATTTGTATGGAATTTGATGATATTACCATAAACATTTGACCAAAGCCAACCTTTGTCTCTTTGTAGCCTAATGTTTTTATTGTTTAAGTTGGCTAAAAAGAGTTGAACGCTCAAGCAATCTATTTTAATATTATTATCATGAACATCTATCAAACTAGTCATTTTAGCTTGTTCCGTAAAAGCTTGTAGATTATAAGATGGAAAATCATTGAGATTATAGAAGATACCCGTAAACATTTTCAACTTGGAGAGAAGTTTGAATCTTTCAATACTTCTTTCATTATGATGGAGCCATACTTTAATTTGTTCTTCGGAAGGGACTACAGTGGAGCTTGCTTCAGCCGTTGCACTTTTCTTTGATTGTTTAGGAGCTATGAAAAATTTAGGGTGTTGCTTTTTGATTTTTTGATTTTGAATGTTAGGCTGGAAAGAGAGGTATTTCAGTTAAGAGTTTAGATGATAGGGTAAACAATGAGAAGAGATGGTATTAAAGAAGGTCAGGTGGATGAAAAGGTGGAGTTGACCAGTCAATTTTCGATTTTCTAATAATTCAACCGTTTGAATTTTAAACTCAGACATCTGAAAATATACATTGGAAAATTGAAAGTTTCAAGCTAAAAAAAAGGGTCTTTTTGATATCTAAAAACTAAAATCAGACGTCTGAATGTTTGTTCAAACATTTGGTTTTTGCTTTTAGACGTCTAAAAATAAGAAGTTAAAATTTCTTAACTTCCTATAGGTTTTCAGACATCTCATTGATAAAACTTCCTATAGGTTTTTGGACGTCTGATTGATAAAATCAGATGTCTGAATTCAGACAATAAACCAATATTGATTTGATCTTAATTTGATTCGTCTGAATTATATATAATTATATAGATAGAATATCAAGAATGAAATAAGAAATGGCGACAACAAATTATTTGTTTTCGGATGGTTCAGAATCTTCTTCTGATGGCCCAGATCCCATGAATTTCTTGGCTTGTAGTCATAAATTTTTAGTGGAGTCTTCGTTAGTCGAGAAGAGTTTTGCATATACTATTCTTTGTTGGCGATCATCCATACAATGCCAAAATAAATCATTCAATAAAACTAAGAATTGCTCCCTATCTTCGTTGTTCCCAATATATTTGTTTCTGAAGTCCCATCATTTCTTATTGATAGTGATGTAACTCACCAGTGCGCTAATCATTGGTAAATGATGATACAACATTAAAGTTAATTGACTGTTTGACCTTCTTTTCTTCTGGAGAGAAAACAATGTGATACATGGTGATGGAATAATCTTTAGTGAAGACAAGCTATTAGAAGGAGTTATTTTTTATGAGGATGAACATGTACTTTTGGAAGAGAGTGTGCTAAAATCGATTGAGGAATAGGACGAATCGTTGTCAAAAGCCATTTCGTAAATATTTTTGGAGCTTTAAGTAGATTGTATAAATTTTTTGTGAACTGATGTATAGTTTTAGCCAGTATAAATAATGATATGTGAATTATTATAGTCTTATGTACATATAGTTGCTATTTATTTTACCATTAATTGGAAAAAGACTACTTATACTGTTGATAATCCTATAATATACTAAAAATAGGTAGGATGTCTTGAAGAGTTTCAACAAAGTAGATCTAATACTATAAATAGTTATTTAAGTATATCTTAAGTGCGACAATTCCAAGTTCACATCAAAGCTTAATAAACATATTTTCATCTAATGGTTTTGCAATAATATCCGCAATTTGATTTTCAGATGATACAAACTCTAGTGATATTACTTCTTTTTCTATATTATCTCTTAGGAAATAATGACGTATATCAATGTGTTTTGTTCATGAATGATTTATCAGATTTTTTGATAGATTTATAGCACTTATGTTGTCATAATAAATCGATGATTTTCATAATTTTATTTTAGAATCTTTAAGTGTTTTTTGCGTTTATATAACTTGTGCACATGCCCAAGCTACGGAAATGTATTCTGCTCCACATGACGATAGCGAAACACAATTTTTTTCCACTAAACCATGATACTAGAGATTGTCCAATGAAGTGATAAGTACCACTCGTACTCTTTCTATCCATCTGACATCCTCTAAAGATGGCATTGTTGTATGATACTAACTTGTAAGGACATTCTTTCAGGTAGAAGAGTGCGTAATCTCTAATGTTGGTTATGTAAAGCAAAATCCATTTTACAGCTTGCAAATGTGATTCATTGGGATTTTCTTGAAACCAATGCACACAAGCAGACACTCATCATTATATCGAGGCAACTTGTGGTAAGATAAAGCAACGAGCTGATCATACTTCTATAGAATTTTTGATCCATACTCTTTCTAATTTTTCATCTCTATCGAGATGTACTGTAGTGCTCATAGGTGCCAATATAAAAGAATTTTTTTTTCATTCTAAAACAATAATCTCATGATTAACGAAAATGCCATTAATTGATTGCTTAATTTGGAGACCGAGAAATATGATAATTCTCCCATATAAGACGTCTCAAACCTGATTTTCATTATATTAGAGAATTCATTACATAAATTATCATTTGTGGCACTACAAATAATACCGTCTGCATAAATTTGTATAATTAATATATCTCTCCTATCTGTTTAATAAATAGAGTTTGATCAATTTTTCCAATTTCAAATCCAAAAGCTATAAGATAGCTTTTTAGCCATTCATACCAAGCACGGGGGAGCTTATTTTAAATCATAAAGAGCATTCTTAAGTTTGTTGAAATCATTAGGAAATTTTTATGTGCAAAAAGTGATGGTTGTTCTACAAAAATATTTTCTTTAATAATACCATTTAAAAATACACTTTTAACATCCATCTGACAAAGTTTAATGTTATGGTAATAGGAGAAGGTTAGTAAGATACGTATTACTTTTGGTTTGGCGACACTCGACATGAGCAAATATTTCTTCATAATCTATTCCTTCTTCTTGACTATAACCTTGTGCGACCAGCCTAGCTTTATTTCGAGTTATATCACCATATCATCGGCTTTGTTTTTATAGACCCACTTCGTACAATGATTGTTTGATCATTTTGTCCTAGAACCAACTCCCAAAGTTCATTTCATTCACATAGCTAAAATCCAATAATCATCGGTTGAAGCTTCTTTAAAGTTTTTAGGTTCTATATTAGAAAATAAAGCTACATGTCAAATTTGATTTAATTAATGTCTAGTTTTAACATTAGTATTTACTTCTCTAATTGTATTTACTATTGGATGATCTTTTAAGGTACGGGAGGGTTTTTAAGTCCATTTTCAATTGGATTTTCTGTAATTTGTTGTTCTTCATTTTGAATTATAGTATCTTGAGGTTGATTTTCAATTGTTGGTTGTTCAATAATTTCTTCTTCGTTATCTTTAATATTCTTGAAATTTTTTTCAAATGATACGTGTAAAGTTTCTTCTATAGCATTAGACCATTTATTAAAAACTATATACGCCTTACTTCATTTTGAATATCTAATGAATATGTCATCATTGGATTTTAAATCGAATTTTCCTAATTGATATTTTGTGTTTAAAATAAAGCATTTTGAATCAAAGAATTTTAGATATGAATTTGTTTTACCATGAAAAAATTCATATGGAGTATGTTTGGTTAGTGGTCTTGTAGTGACACGGTTTAAAACGTAACAAGCAGTAAACACGGCTTCTGCCTAAAAATATTTTGGTAGTTGGCCACCACTAAGTAAAGTCCTAGCACATTCCTATAATATCCTATTCTTTCATTCTACAACTCCATTTTGTTGTGGAGTTATAAGAAATGAAAATTTATGGCTAATACCCTTTTTGTCACAAAAAGTATCGATGATTCGTTTTTAAATTTTCCATCGTGATTACTTATAATATTTTTAATTTTCATACTTTTTAAATTTTGAATTCTTTTAGCAAAATTTTTAAATGTTTCAAAAGTTTCGCTTTTGTTTTTCAAAAATAATGTTCATGTGTATATAGAGAAACCATCTACAATTACAAATACATACTTGTTATGATTTATAGATTGAACATGAGTGGGATCGAATAGATCCAATTAAGTAGTTCAAGAGGTTGTAATGTAGAAATTATTTTCTTAGATTTGAAAGAAGATTAGTTATTTTTCCAAATTGGCATGCATCATAAATATTATTTACTTTATATCTCATCTTTGGTAAACCTTTTACTAAATTATTTTTAGATAATTTGCTAATAGATTTAAATTTTATATGAGAGAATCTTTTGTGTCATAGCCAAGGTGTAACAGCCCGCTATTTTGGACCATTCAAATCGACAATAAAACCGTACATGTCCGACTTGAATAATTCAAAATACCGAATTGTTAATAAAAATTTGGCAAAACTTAAAATATACAGTAAATAAATCAATCATAGATCACTTACACAGAGTAATACAATGCAGCGGAATAGATAAAAATAGTAGTTCATGAAGCTACTATATACATTAAAGTTAGAAATAAAATACAACCGAATAGTTCAAATGCCATGAAGTCTCCAATGCAACAGATGGCTTCTCTGAACCAATCAACTGGATGACTGAAGGGATAGATAGCTGGATCTTCAAGCAAAGCTCCAACTTCGAAGATGAGTCTCAAATGCTGTATCTCTCAGTCTGACCCGAGCGTAAAGCAAAACACAAAACACTCGAGTCAGGATTAACATTCTTATATCTATAAATCTAACTCAAGTGAAATATCAACTAAAATATAATTAACTTAGAGGATGTTTGGGATAACCATCCTCTAAGGGTCCATGGAACTATCTATAAGATAGAAATATACACTATAACACCGTAGTCTTCCAACTTAATTTATACTTCAAAACCAACTATCATTTTCACTTCAAAAATCTCTATACTTCCCAAATAGTATTTATATATATTAAATAATTTATTCAGTAAAGAAATTTCAATTCCCTCAACTTAACCAATCGTTTAACATCAACCCGACCTTCCCATTTAAATCTTTTTCAATCTCAATTTATCAATTTAAATTCAACTCAATTTCTAAAATAACCATTTCAATTTTATTGATCTCAAGTTCGGATTTGAAATCACCAAATACCCTTTATATTTCAATATATTTCAAAACTTTAAGTAATCAACGTTTCAAACTAAACTTTATTCAATTTAGTTTTCTAAATAATAAATTCAACTTATATCGATTCAAATACAGATCTGAAACACCCATTTATATTCTAGTATAGTTCAAAGATTTAATATTCTACATTCCCAAAGTTCAATTTTACAGTTTCATAAGATCTTGATTTAATCAAATTATTATTTAGCCTTGAAATATTTCCTCCTTAGATTCAACATCATTTAAGTAAACCTGAAATTACCCTTTTACTCAATATTTTCTTTAATTTATTTAAACATGAAACATTCAATAAATCACTTAAAACAAAAATCCAGTTACAAAATCATACCCTTAAATTTCCCATTCAATAAATTCAAATTGATTTAATTAAATAAATCTTCATTTGAATACCATTTTTAATAAACCAAATTTATCTCCCAATCTTAATTATTAAAATTCTTTACACGGTAAAATTTGAAATATAAATCTTAAATAATACTTAAACATATTTTATGGATTAAATCAGTCTAAAATATTATTAAATTTATATATAAAGTTTCCATTTATATATAATATTTTAAGAACCAATATTTATTAATTCACATATGTTTCTTTTCAAACTGTAGAAATTTATCTTTAAATTATTTATATGGACCAACGGTGTCGGTATATATTTCCTATCATATAGTCAAATGCTACGGATATTTATCATTTCAATCCGTACACTAAATATATACGGGTGGATATCATTTCAACCCGTAATCCCAAATTCAATTTAAATGAAAATCGTTTGGGTTTATCATTTCAACCCATAACGATTTTCTCCTATTCTAAAGTCCGTTCGGGTATGTATCATTTCAACCCATAGTGATTTTTATACTAACAGGGAACTTGCAGAGTGATAGCAGATATGAAAATAATAATAATAACAACAGGTATATATCATCAAAATAAATATAAACAATAGGATATGGTGTCATATCCCATAAGTGAACTATTACAGATAATAGCATAAATATAACAATTTAAATAACTACAGCAGCATATTTCAATTGTCATTTCAATTGAAATCAAATTTAATAAATAAAAGAACGTTAATCGTGAGTGATTGCTCACCTTTCGAGGCTAGAGATATATGATGATGAAATGAGCTATGAAATCCAAAGCAACGCTGGATGGACAAGATTTGATGTAGAAAATAGGCACGACGGACAAGGCTGATAATGGGAAATCGATGAGAATGAATCGAATCAATTTTGATATTACAGAAAAAAATATAAATTATTATGATATTAATCCTCCCAAAACCAATTTTCAAATTAAAAATGTATATTTAAAATCTATATATACCTATATGTAATTTAAACATAATTCGTCCAAAAAAACCGTTGTATTATATTTTATAGTCAATAATTATTATAAAAACAATATAACCACTTATTGTAATATATATTACTTAAAAACCCCATGAAAGCAACCTATATATGTTCATAATAAAAATGTATATATAGAAATTCCAAATGCATAGCCTATATTCGGTTATATATATATATTACGTAAGTCTGAAACAAACACCTAAACGCATATATATGTCTCGAGATTTATAAACAACAAAATACTTATAATGACACATGCACTCATATACTTATATAGACTGTGAACAAGTATACATACTATGCCGTATAAAATCCAACACTAAAAAAAAAGTAAACTCACACTGAAAACATTTTAGTCAATTATTAAATATATATATTAACTAGCGTATAAAACTAGCGTATCCTGTAACTTTATAATATATAAGCTATATCAGATATGAAACTATCATTATATCAGATATATAAATAGTTAAACATTTTATACAAAACTATCATAACTTTATTAAATTAAACATACATTACACACTTACACAAATAGACCGTAAACTGTAAAACTTCACCCATTTTAAAGTGGTAACAATACGCTTGCTAAAAATATAACCCACATAGCTCGTACTTCCCTATAAAACTATATAAATATTTGTAAGCTAACCATTAATATAGTCTAATTCACAATATGCATACCTTTATAACTTTAAATCAAATGTGTATATATATACTTATAACCAGTTATTCACAAAATACATAGCTTTAAACATATCATATATTTAAATACATATACAATCGACTGATAAGATGAGTATGCTTTACGTTTTATATATGTACTAACTTTTTATATAATATTTATATATACACTTATCAAATTTTATAACATGCGAACAAAATTTTACATTATATAGAATCTGAAAACTGCAAACATTTCATACTTGGAACCATACTATATTTATAAGATGTATATATGATATCTTAAATCAAAAAAAAAAACTTACTTTGCTATAATACATACAATATTACTGCATAGATATACATTACTGACATATATTAAACTATATATTAACTAATATATAACCTTCAAACTTTTAAAATTGAATACCAACGTGACACATAAAGTATAAAACAATCAAGTTATCAAATCTCTATACATAGTATAATATCATACACACTATGAACGAAAAAAAAAAGATAAAAAAAAAAGAATACTGTTATGAACTCATATATATAATACCATATGATACATAACTAACATGAATTTAAAATCATGTAGGACAGATCACATATTCCAAATACAGACTTATAGAAAATATACAATAACACATATATATTATAAATATATGCTAACCTATTACTCAAAGATAACGTGTGGCATGATTGTTGATGGTGAAGGCTCTGAGGATGGCTGAGCATGCAGGCGATGACAACACGTGTAGAGAGATATGTGCATGAGAGGAGGAGAGAAAAACGCGGAGGGAGAGGGATGAGTTGGATGTGGTGGGTGACGAAGCGATGGGAGGTGGAAGCACGGTAAAAGAAGGGAGAAAATAGGTGGATCTGTAGAAAGAAAAATGGAAGAAGGAGGAGGAAGAAAACTTAAAATGAGGAATGAGATTGGAAGTGACAGCAGTTTGCAATATGAAAGAAACGAAGTCAAACAAGGTTATAAAGGCAAAATAAATAAAGAAAAGAACCGTTGCATACGAAACGTATACAATAAATATGAATTGATTTGAATAGTAATGGTCAAATTCAGCTGAAAAGATTAAAGCGAATAAATACGGAGCATTGGTTATGGTAAAGTAACGCACAAAATTAGGGGAATAACAAAGGAAAGGACTGGTCAAAATAAATGAATGTAAACGTGCAACGAATATAAAAATCTATATAATTGAACCGATGGAAACGAAGGAAGCAAATAAAAGAAAGGGAACGAAGGAAAAAAAAATGAGCTGTGTCCCGAGCATAAATAAAGGTGGTAACGTATGAGAGGAATGAGAAAAACAAACGGGCACAATTTGAAATCAATGCAATAAAACGGCCAAAAGCTGATTTTTAGGAAAATTATTAAAGAAATATTCCTTGGGCTGCGCGTTTGAGATCCGAAAAGGCATGGAAATCAAAAAGTTATAATTTAGATTGGAATGAAAACGTACAGGAAATAATAAAGGAAAAAAAAATAAATGCGAAATAATCATATAGCATTTATTACGTTTCAAACTTTTGACATGGCATGGGATGGAAACAGCTGTACGCTAATTGAGAAGCTATTAAAGCAATTTATTATTAGTGGCATGTTATACGTTTTTATATTTATTTATTTCCTAGATCTCAATTCATATCTGATTATACTATGCAGATTTATCTTTATTACTAAACGTTCAAAAAGAATAAAACGTATACAAATTTTCTTGATTTTCGAAACAAAATTAACGGCTAAAAGATGATGAAGGGACAAAATATAAGAAAGGGAAAGAGATGAATGCGTACAATTATTTATAAGTAAAGAGAGAGAAAAGAAAAACCCACAATTAAAAATGAATGAATGAACGCTGAAAGTCAGTCAGGAATATAGAAGGTACAATATGAAATAATGGTAATCACAACTACTTTTTTTTAATGCAGACCTTAAATCAACCCTTAAAACATATACTTCATATATGTAGTTAAATATAGTATATACTTCTCTTCTTCTTTGGTTCATATGATATATGAAACCCTTAACTATCGTATTTATAGCTGACGACATATGTATAGATATACTAAATATGCACTAAAATAAACTGGAAATGGTGACACAAAAACCCAAAATCAAATATATATATATATTTAACATGACTAGAAATCAAACTTCAGTAAAACTATATACTAGTATCAAGACTAACATATATATATAGCTATTATAACACATATAAATTAAATAAAACTTGGTATAAATACGCTTTACTATATATACACTTCAAATAGACCATCATACATATACAGTGGTTTTCCAAAATAACTATATATGGAACGTACTCAACATACTTAAAATTTACACACCTTGCTGAAAAGCAAAAGGAGACCGTAAATTTATTACCCACGCTATTGATATTTATACCCAATAGAAATGAACTATGCTACCAAATTTACATCAAACTTAACTTATATTATAGTATAAATAATAGTTTATAAAGTTTTTGTACTAGATCTTATAGGTATAACCACAACCAAACTTTAAAATATATGTACACAGCTCGTACTACAAATCATTAATATACATAACATATTTTCTTTTTTTTTTCAAAATTTTATTATTAATAATTTCTCAAAATCCAATTCAATACGTTAAATACCAATTAAAAATTGCTAAAATTTTATGGGTCGTTACACTCTCCCCCACTCAAAACTTTTCGTCCCCGAAAAGGAATAAAGTAGGAGAATAGAAACAACCAGATGAAAAATTTAGACTTTGAAAAACAAATTAAAAAAATTTATTTAAAACCATATACTTTTTCTTTTGTTATTATTTAAATTGATTAATATTTAATAGATTACTCATTTTATCAAATCCATTCAATTAATTATGAGATCAATTATTTATAAAACACTAATTTTTCTCTCTTATTAAACCAGGTAGAATATAAATAAACAATGTTTTAAAGGATATATTCAAAAGAAGGAAAGAAGGAAAGAAGATAGATTCGGAAAAGAGAATATAGTTGAATAAATAAAGCAGGGCAGATAAGGTAGATTCAAAAGAATAGAATCGGGCAAGAATCGTACATTTCAAACCATGAGAGTTTCAATTTCAAATATTAACACAAAATTTCTTTGTTGGAAATACTTTTATAATAAATACCTTTTATATCGAAATAAATCTTTTCTTTCAAAAATATTTTTATAACTCGATGTTTCAACAAGTTTATCCTCGTTCTTGCAGACTCTGGCCATGCGTTGATCAGGCGCAAAGCTAGAATTCTTCAAGTACTTAGTAGACCTGTTTCAACAACCAGTGAAAATACTTGAAAAAAACTTTAAAAACAGATATGGAAAGTACAATCCCAAAAAAAACAACCAAACCAAAACCTTTGTCCGATCATGGTTCGCAGATACACAATGGTTACGCCTGGGTCCCCCAAGAAACAATCCATATCCGTAAGCTTTCTCAGCCCTGCGAGTTACGCCATGATGACTAGTAGAGTGCAGGATACACAATGGTTACGCCTGGATCCCCCAGGAAACAATCCGTACCCCTAGGCAAGACTCAGCCAGGCACTTGCGCTACTATTCGCGACCTACACAGATTGCAGGATACACAATGGTTACGCCTGGATCCCCCAGGAAACAATCCGTACCCCTAGGCAAGACTCAGCCAGGCAATTGCGCTGTGCATTCACGAGAGAAAAAAAACCATGGGTTACGCCACGGTGGGAAACACTCGAGTATTACATCCGGAAAACCGAAAATCCGAAAATCAGAGAGAATAATATCGATAGAATGAATCCACGATGTGGCCACAAAGCGGATATCAAGCAGAAGGCACTTTCCATATCTTTACTTCGAAAATATATATCATATAGTACCTTTTCAAATCACTTTCAAATATTGTACGTATATAAAGTCCATATATATAGGATTCCTTTCTCAAATCGAATACTTTCCAAATCAATAGTAGATCAAATCATACTTATATAGATTTCGATTAAATAAAATCTCTTTCCAAATTGAGTACCTTTCAAATCAATAGATTTCAAATCAACCTCATACTTATACAATCCATTTTATATAAGTTCGACCACTCCCAAATCAAGTGCTTAGTAATCTAAGGTTCTCAATTTCAAATTATTTCAATACCAATTCAGTTTCAAAATCATATATGATTTCACCAAATTTTCTTCCAAATTAAATGTCTGAATTTCAAAGTTCCCAAAATAATAGGTGTAGAAAATTATCCCAGTTTCCAAATTAAAATAATTCAAGTCAAACAAATTCATTTCCAAAATCACCATATAAGTACTGGGTTTTTTTTTTCAATTTAATTTTCAAAACCAAATATTTTTCTCAAAATCAATTATATTCAAAATGGTTTCCAAATTTATAATTATCCCTTTAAAACCTTTAAACTATTTACTTCGATTTGAAATATCCAATTTACCTTTTTGAAAACCATTATTTAAAACTAAAATTCTTTCAAAACATTTAAAAACTAAATTCCATATTAGTATAATTAAAATAGCCATATTCTCTTACTTAATAAAAGGTTTAACCTCATACAACAAAACTTGCATACTTTATCAAATATTTTATACCTTTCGAAATATCTTGGTTTTTAAACCTTTAAACCTTGATTTGGAAGTGCTCGAACCTTCAAAATAGTCGGTGAAAATCAATTTCAAATCCAAGAGATGGAAATCAATTTTTATAAATAGAGTTATTCTAAGTCAAATCAAAAACTCGAGGACTGAACACCGGTCTTACTTCAAATTGTTTCAAATATATACATATATCTTTCGAAAATATCAAATTATACTTCGGAATTTGAAATCAAAAACGGTTTTACAAAATCACTCGCATAGCGAAGCTATTAAAGTGGCCTCTCCCCCACTCTGAAACTCGAAAATCAATGTCGATGATGCGTGCACTCATCACCGAAATTATTCTCCAGCGACATAAGTGAGTTCTGGACTTCTATTTTCTTGAAAACTTCTTTGAAATTTCTTCAAAATTATTGGAATTCATTTGAATTCATTTGAAATATTTCTTATTCGGAAAAATACTTTTAAATCGTATTATTTATATATAATTTCCAAAATCTTAAAACCAATTTCAAAATACCGGAATTCAATTCTCGAATTTCAAATTTAACACTTCAATTATAAATCATTTTTATATAAATCAATTTCTTATAATTTTTTCAAAATTTCAAATCCTTTCAAAACCCTTTTTATATAGAATAACATTTCTTATTTGCTTTATATATAGGTATATAATCTCTACCGAAAACATTTTCTTTATATATATAGAATAAAATCATAGTTATCAAAATAATAATTTCGGTATAAACAATTTCTAAAATACAAACAAAACCCGATTTTCAAAGGATGATTTAAGGATGGATTTCAAAACAAAGATAGAGATTTAATTTAAAGGAACTCTAATCAATAGAATCCTGATTCGAAGATAGACTCGATCGAAGATGAGATAATTAAGTTACAAAATAGAAGATGGATATACTTCTATAAATCGCGGGCGACCTTTACCTGTCAACCGTGATTCCAAAATTAGATCGGTGTAGAATTCTGAGGCAATTCGACATTCGATCGTCGGAGATATAGAATTCGGCATAACAAGATATATCAGCATCGTAAACCGAGGATACAGGAATCTTCGGTGAGTCAATGCCAATTGAAAAGGAGTTTTCACCCCCTTTACAAATCATTCAATGGAGTTATGGGATACTCCAGAATCAAACGAATATAAATAGGGAGAGACAGAATGAATTTCGAAACCGAGGGACATTCCAAAACTCAAAGGAAATTGAGTCAAAAAGGAAGAGATTCAACTCGAACGAAAGTGATTCTGTAAATAAATTTACCATATATGCTAAGTTTTGCCTAGAGCCAAAGCTCTGATACCAACTGTAACAGCCCGCTATTTTGGACCATTCAAATCGACAATAAAACCGTACATGTCCGACTTGAATAATTCAAAATACCGAATTGTTAATAAAAATTTGGCAAAACTTAAAATATACAGTAAATAAATCAATCATAGATCACTTACACAGAGTAATACAATGCAGCGGAATAGATAAAAATAGTAGTTCATGAAGCTACTATATACATTAAAGTTAGAAATAAAATACAACCGAATAGTTCAAATGCCATGAAGTCTCCAATGCAACAGATGGCTTCTCTGAACCAATCAACTGGATGACTGAAGGGATAGATAGCTGGATCTTCAAGCAAAGCTCCAACTTCGAAGATGAGTCTCAAATGCTGTATCTCTCAGTCTGACCCGAGCGTAAAGCAAAACACAAAACACTCGAGTCAGGATTAACATTCTTATATCTATAAATCTAACTCAAGTGAAATATCAACTAAAATATAATTAACTTAGAGGATGTTTGGGATAACCATCCTCTAAGGGTCCATGGAACTATCTATAAGATAGAAATATACACTATAACACCGTAGTCTTCCAACTTAATTTATACTTCAAAACCAACTATCATTTTCACTTCAAAAATCTCTATACTTCCCAAATAGTATTTATATATATTAAATAATTTATTCAGTAAAGAAATTTCAATTCCCTCAACTTAACCAATCGTTTAACATCAACCCGACCTTCCCATTTAAATCTTTTTCAATCTCAATTTATCAATTTAAATTCAACTCAATTTCTAAAATAACCATTTCAATTTTATTGATCTCAAGTTCGGATTTGAAATCACCAAATACCCTTTATATTTCAATATATTTCAAAACTTTAAGTAATCAACGTTTCAAACTAAACTTTATTCAATTTAGTTTTCTAAATAATAAATTCAACTTATATCGATTCAAATACAGATCTGAAACACCCATTTATATTCTAGTATAGTTCAAAGATTTAATATTCTACATTCCCAAAGTTCAATTTTACAGTTTCATAAGATCTTGATTTAATCAAATTATTATTTAGCCTTGAAATATTTCCTCCTTAGATTCAACATCATTTAAGTAAACCTGAAATTACCCTTTTACTCAATATTTTCTTTAATTTATTTAAACATGAAACATTCAATAAATCACTTAAAACAAAAATCCAGTTACAAAATCATACCCTTAAATTTCCCATTCAATAAATTCAAATTGATTTAATTAAATAAATCTTCATTTGAATACCATTTTTAATAAACCAAATTTATCTCCCAATCTTAATTATTAAAATTCTTTACACGGTAAAATTTGAAATATAAATCTTAAATAATACTTAAACATATTTTATGGATTAAATCAGTCTAAAATATTATTAAATTTATATATAAAGTTTCCATTTATATATAATATTTTAAGAACCAATATTTATTAATTCACATATGTTTCTTTTCAAACTGTAGAAATTTATCTTTAAATTATTTATATGGACCAACGGTGTCGGTATATATTTCCTATCATATAGTCAAATGCTACGGATATTTATCATTTCAATCCGTACACTAAATATATACGGGTGGATATCATTTCAACCCGTAATCCCAAATTCAATTTAAATGAAAATCGTTTGGGTTTATCATTTCAACCCATAACGATTTTCTCCTATTCTAAAGTCCGTTCGGGTATGTATCATTTCAACCCATAGTGATTTTTATACTAACAGGGAACTTGCAGAGTGATAGCAGATATGAAAATAATAATAATAACAACAGGTATATATCATCAAAATAAATATAAACAATAGGATATGGTGTCATATCCCATAAGTGAACTATTACAGATAATAGCATAAATATAACAATTTAAATAACTACAGCAGCATATTTCAATTGTCATTTCAATTGAAATCAAATTTAATAAATAAAAGAACGTTAATCGTGAGTGATTGCTCACCTTTCGAGGCTAGAGATATATGATGATGAAATGAGCTATGAAATCCAAAGCAACGCTGGATGGACAAGATTTGATGTAGAAAATAGGCACGACGGACAAGGCTGATAATGGGAAATCGATGAGAATGAATCGAATCAATTTTGATATTACAGAAAAAAATATAAATTATTATGATATTAATCCTCCCAAAACCAATTTTCAAATTAAAAATGTATATTTAAAATCTATATATACCTATATGTAATTTAAACATAATTCGTCCAAAAAAACCGTTGTATTATATTTTATAGTCAATAATTATTATAAAAACAATATAACCACTTATTGTAATATATATTACTTAAAAACCCCATGAAAGCAACCTATATATGTTCATAATAAAAATGTATATATAGAAATTCCAAATGCATAGCCTATATTCGGTTATATATATATATTACGTAAGTCTGAAACAAACACCTAAACGCATATATATGTCTCGAGATTTATAAACAACAAAATACTTATAATGACACATGCACTCATATACTTATATAGACTGTGAACAAGTATACATACTATGCCGTATAAAATCCAACACTAAAAAAAAAGTAAACTCACACTGAAAACATTTTAGTCAATTATTAAATATATATATTAACTAGCGTATAAAACTAGCGTATCCTGTAACTTTATAATATATAAGCTATATCAGATATGAAACTATCATTATATCAGATATATAAATAGTTAAACATTTTATACAAAACTATCATAACTTTATTAAATTAAACATACATTACACACTTACACAAATAGACCGTAAACTGTAAAACTTCACCCATTTTAAAGTGGTAACAATACGCTTGCTAAAAATATAACCCACATAGCTCGTACTTCCCTATAAAACTATATAAATATTTGTAAGCTAACCATTAATATAGTCTAATTCACAATATGCATACCTTTATAACTTTAAATCAAATGTGTATATATATACTTATAACCAGTTATTCACAAAATACATAGCTTTAAACATATCATATATTTAAATACATATACAATCGACTGATAAGATGAGTATGCTTTACGTTTTATATATGTACTAACTTTTTATATAATATTTATATATACACTTATCAAATTTTATAACATGCGAACAAAATTTTACATTATATAGAATCTGAAAACTGCAAACATTTCATACTTGGAACCATACTATATTTATAAGATGTATATATGATATCTTAAATCAAAAAAAAAACTTACTTTGCTATAATACATACAATATTACTGCATAGATATACATTACTGACATATATTAAACTATATATTAACTAATATATAACTTTCAAACTTTTAAAATTGAATACCAACGTGACACATAAAGTATAAAACAATCAAGTTATCAAATCTCTATACATAGTATAATATCATACACACTATGAACGAAAAAAAAAGATAAAAAAAAAAGAATACTGTTATGAACTCATATATATAATACCATATGATACATAACTAACATGAATTTAAAATCATGTAGGACAGATCACATATTCCAAATACAGACTTATAGAAAATATACAATAACACATATATATTATAAATATATGCTAACCTATTACTCAAAGATAACGTGTGGCATGATTGTTGATGGTGAAGGCTCTGAGGATGGCTGAGCATGCAGGCGATGACAACACGTGTAGAGAGATATGTGCATGAGAGGAGGAGAGAAAAACGCGGAGGGAGAGGGATGAGTTGGATGTGGTGGGTGACGAAGCGATGGGAGGTGGAAGCACGGTAAAAGAAGGGAGAAAATAGGTGGATCTGTAGAAAGAAAAATGGAAGAAGGAGGAGGAAGAAAACTTAAAATGAGGAATGAGATTGGAAGTGACAGCAGTTTGCAATATGAAAGAAACGAAGTCAAACAAGGTTATAAAGGCAAAATAAATAAAGAAAAGAACCGTTGCATACGAAACGTATACAATAAATATGAATTGATTTGAATAGTAATGGTCAAATTCAGCTGAAAAGATTAAAGCGAATAAATACGGAGCATTGGTTATGGTAAAGTAACGCACAAAATTAGGGGAATAACAAAGGAAAGGACTGGTCAAAATAAATGAATGTAAACGTGCAACGAATATAAAAATCTATATAATTGAACCGATGGAAACGAAGGAAGCAAATAAAAGAAAGGGAACGAAGGAAAAAAAATGAGCTGTGTCCCGAGCATAAATAAAGGTGGTAACGTATGAGAGGAATGAGAAAAACAAACGGGCACAATTTGAAATCAATGCAATAAAACGGCCAAAAGCTGATTTTTAGGAAAATTATTAAAGAAATATTCCTTGGGCTGCGCGTTTGAGATCCGAAAAGGCATGGAAATCAAAAAGTTATAATTTAGATTGGAATGAAAACGTACAGGAAATAATAAAGGAAAAAAAAATAAATGCGAAATAATCATATAGCATTTATTACGTTTCAAACTTTTGACATGGCATGGGATGGAAACAGCTGTACGCTAATTGAGAAGCTATTAAAGCAATTTATTATTAGTGGCATGTTATACGTTTTTATATTTATTTATTTCCTAGATCTCAATTCATATCTGATTATACTATGCAGATTTATCTTTATTACTAAACGTTCAAAAAGAATAAAACGTATACAAATTTTCTTGATTTTCGAAACAAAATTAACGGCTAAAAGATGATGAAGGGACAAAATATAAGAAAGGGAAAGAGATGAATGCGTACAATTATTTATAAGAAAAGAGAGAGAAAAGAAAAACCCACAATTAAAAATGAATGAATGAACGCTGAAAGTCAGTCAGGAATATAGAAGGTACAATATGAAATAATGGTAATCACAACTACTTTTTTTTAATGCAGACCTTAAATCAACCCTTAAAACATATACTTCATATATGTAGTTAAATATAGTATATACTTCTCTTCTTCTTTGGTTCATATGATATATGAAACCCTTAACTATCGTATTTATAGCTGACGACATATGTATAGATATACTAAATATGCACTAAAATAAACTGGAAATGGTGACACAAAAACCCAAAATCAAATATATATATATATATATTTAACATGACTAGAAATCAAACTTCAGTAAAACTATATACTAGTATCAAGACTAACATATATATATAGCTATTATAACACATATAAATTAAATAAAACTTGGTATAAATACGCTTTACTATATATACACTTCAAATAGACCATCATACATATACAGTGGTTTTCCAAAATAACTATATATGGAACGTACTCAACATACTTAAAATTTACACACCTTGCTGAAAAGCAAAAGGAGACCGTAAATTTATTACCCACGCTATTGATATTTATACCCAATAGAAATGAACTATGCTACCAAATTTACATCAAACTTAACTTATATTATAGTATAAATAATAGTTTATAAAGTTTTTGTACTAGATCTTATAGGTATAACCACAACCAAACTTTAAAATATATGTACACAGCTCGTACTACAAATCATTAATATACATAACATATTTTCTTTTTTTTTTCAAAATTTTATTATTAATAATTTCTCAAAATCCAATTCAATACGTTAAATACCAATTAAAAATTGCTAAAATTTTATGGGTCGTTACACAAGGATCATTATCTTGGCTATTAAAAAAATGTCTATGTAGCGATTAATTTTCATATTCAAAACGTAAATATTTCTTTCCCTAATTCCTTCGAAAATTAGATTCTTATTTTGATCGAAAATATCACATTTATCTTTTGAAAAAGATATATTAAAACCTTTATTGCATAATTTACTAATACTTTGTAAATTTTGTTTTAAATTTTAACTAATAGTACATTAGTAATAAGAGGAGAATTTGATATACCGTTGTTGCTCACGTCGCCTTTTCCATTGACGTGCCCTTTGGAGTTGTCTCCAAATGAAATGGATCATCCATCTAAGTAGATAATATTCGTCGGCATTTCTTTATTACCAGTTATATGCTTGGAGCAACCACTATCGAGTATCAATTTTCCTCTTTTTTTTATTTGGTGCATGCAAAAAATACTGAATTGTATCGGTACCCACTTTCTACGTTAGGTTCCTAAAAGTTAGGTCTTAGGAAGCCATATCCAAGAGGGTTTGGTGTTCCCTTTGAAAATAAAATTAGAATTTTTACGTACAGTAGATATAGATGTCTGTATATATTTATTTCTTATGAGATGGTTTTTATCTTTTGGAACCTATATATTTGTATTTTTAGGCTTGTTTACTGGTTTCTTTTGACTATCATCCTTCTTTCTAAAATTCATATACACTGAACTTTACTTCTTAGAATTGGATTTTACTTCTTTAGTAGTTCTAATATAACCCAAACCTTTTTATTAAAAGCAGATTATGAATTATTCATAATTCTAGATAGGTTTTCCCTACCTTTATTAAAATTTGAAATAATTTTAGAAATATTTTCTAACTTTTTTGAAGGTCTGTCACTTCTATGCCTAGAGTATTAATACTAGTATTTGAATCACAATTTTATTTTGTTATTTTAACAAGCTCCTTTTTCTGAACTTCTATTTAACTATTTAATATATTGATATGAGATGTTAAATTTACACCAAATTCTTTAGGTTTTGCTAATTCTTCTTATAATATTTTATTTTCATCTTTTAACAAATCAACTTCTAATTCGCTTCTATTTAACTTTCCTAAAGTGTCATTATATTTTATTTTAGAACTTTTAGCCTATCTGTTAACTCGAAATTTATTTCTACTAGATCAACAAAAGAAAATTCACTTACACCATCATTAGTAGCCATGAAGCATAGGTTTACTTATTCTAAATCACTCACACTATCTGAGGAAGAAGATGAGTCCGAGTCATCCCATCTGACTGCAAATGCTTGCTGCTTCTTTTTGTAGAATTTCTCATTTTCATTCTTGAAGCTATTCTTCTTCTTCTTGAAGTTTGGGCAATCTTTCTTTTACATAATGTATCTTGTCACATTCATAGCATTTGAGAGAAGAAGTTGGCAGATTGTTATTGCTACTTGTTTTGTTGTCAAACTTTTTATTCTTTTTAAACTTTAGAAATTTCCTAAAATTCTTAGCTAGAAACGCAACACCATCGTCATCTTCGTTGGACTCTTTTTTCTCTGCTTATAATGCGATTGTTTTTTTGTCTTGGGTTTTCTACCCGTTTTTCCTACAAATTCACTATATAGGACATGAAATTACCTTTTAACTCTTCTGGTTTTATGGTTGAAATGTCATTAGCTTCTTCGATAGCTAAGACCTTTCGTTCTCAGTCATCCGTTAAAGAGTTAAGGGTTTTCAAAATAATATCGAAATCAGTGTATTTTTCTCCTAGTGCAAGAAGTGAATGATAATACTTTGAAATCTGGAGCATATATCATTAATATTCCCATTTTTCTTCATTCTAAAACCTTGAAATTAATTTTTAAGCATAGAGATTTTACTCTGTTTAACCTCATTTGTACCTTCATGAGTTACTTTTAAGGTGCGTCAAAATTCATAAGCAGTTGTACATATACTAACTCTATTAAATTCATTTTTGTCTAGTGAGCAAAAAGCATGTTCATTACTTTAACATTACTAGTAGCATCAATTTTCTAAGCGTTTGACCATTGTGCATAGTTAGTAGTAGGTACTATGTATTCTTTTGTGTGATATTCCAAGTGTCATAACTATTAGCTTGCATATATATTTTCATCCTAGTTGACCAATAATATAATTTAATCTGTTAAATAGTGGTGGTCGTGTATTAGATTGACCATCAATAAAAGTCGAAGTAGTGTCGTCCATACTTGAATATCAAAAACTTTGTTACGGTTGTATGATGGCCTTACTCTAATACCAAATAAAAGTTTTTATAGATCGAGTAATACGAAAATTCTACTTAAACTAAGACTTGTATATTAATAGTTTAAATATAGTCTATATATCTAACTACTAGTAAATAAGCAACGAAATAAACTTAAGAAAGTAAAAAATGATCACACCAGAGATTTTTATGCTGGTTCGAACTTCTCATTCTACGTCTAGTTCTAGACTCCATCTAGATTTAAAAAAATACCCTCACATAACCTGGAGGAACACGTATATTATAAACCGCCCGAGCTGCCGAACAGGACTTCGTGTCAGAAGATCACCAACAGCACTTCTACTACAAATGCTAGTGAAAAATGTTTGACTTCGTGTGTTCTTAAATAACACGAATTAGTCAATAACGTACATCCTTCCTATAATCCCCTTAAAATGATGATTTGAACATGATGATTTATGAAGTAGAAAATTGAAAGCCTTTGTAATTCATAAGAGAAAGAGAATAGTAAATCAAGAAAGAATTAGTAGTTAAAAGGATAGGTTTCAACTTTATTTGTAGTTGTGAAGAGTTCTAGTTAAAGGGCTACAACCATTAGAAGGATTGCAACCTTTGGGGAAGAAGGCTACTCTTCATAATTTGAATTTTCGTGAAGAGACTTTTTCTCCTACAGATCAACTATTCGAATTTAAAAATCAAACGGTTGAAATTATGCAGGAAAAGGCAAAAAGAAAGGAGTTAATAAAACATCTATTTCAGACGGTTGAAAATAAATTTTAGGCAGTTGAAAATAAATTTCAGACATCTGAAATTAGTTTTCAGCCATCTACAATACATTTTTTTCAATGTATATTTATTTTCTGCCTTTTATTTTAAATTTCTTTGAAAATCTTAGTTCCTTATAATTTTAAAATATACTTTTTGAAATCAAGTTTTCAAAGCAATATGTGTGTGTGTGAAATCATCATATAGAGGATTGTACATTAATATCTAAAATAACAAAATACGATTAACATTATTTTTGTTTTTAATGTTTAAGCTCGTTTCTAATGTTGATCGTCTTGTCTCCTTATATATATTCCTACAAATATAACAATAGTGTGTGTGTGTGTGTGTATGAAAATGTATAGTTGTCTCATTAAAACTTAAAAAGGAGGGGTCTAACAATGTCGAACACCCGTAGGATTTGACGTGACTATTGGGTTGGTGACACCTTGGGTTTTTAGACTCAAAGAGTTAACTACATTTCTAGCTATAAATAAATGTGAAGCTCCCAAGTCAAATAAGATGCAAATATATACCTTCCATTGCAGTTTTCCAATGATCTTTAGGAGGTCTACTCAAGATAGGTACATCCTCAATGGCTTAAGTTTACAAATTTGTCCCTCTTTTGTTGCCTTTGAACACCGATTCTTAGTGTCCTTCCTCATGGCACTGGTAGCATCATTTTTTTTTTTGAAATCCTTCTTCATCAAGCTCACCTTGTAGTCTGTAGCAACATGTCCCTTCTTTCGACATCTATAACATGTCACACTTCCCTTCTTGATCTAACTCTTGGGCTTCTTGTCGGTTAAAATCTTCCTTTCTTAGCTCCAGCTCGATTTTGCATCGGTCCCACCTTCTCCTCAATACCAGCAGTATGCAGGAGGGCCATTTCAGCTATCATCTCATAAATGATGCCTATAGGTACTTGAGCCATTTAATACCTCTTAAATGGGAACTAGGTAGACTTTGACCAATTAATACATATATCATAGGCAGATCCTCGTCGTTTAATACCTAATCCAAGGCGGACTCCTCTCTGGTACTCCATAACTGACATCGCACAAAATCTCATCAAGCCACTTAATACTTCGTTATGGGGAGAGGCAGGCCCTACAGTAGCCACTTAGTACCTCAATCTCAAAGCGGACCCCTTCGAAGATTCCCAACTACGGCACTTAAACAATAATATCAACCATATAATACTTCTTAAATGGAAAGGGGATAGACCCTACAATAGCCACTTAATACCCATAACCTAGAAGCAGGTCTTACGTCTTATGGTCAATAACACAAACTGTGACGCTCACATTATTTCAACAATTCGTAAGTGTTGATGGTTGGATTAGTTGGCATACTTACCCTATAGAATTAGGACTAACCTCGTACCCTCCATGGGTACTTATTATAGGTGGTGCCTTACATCAGTCTCAAAGTCACACTCTGTTATTAGATGGGGAGACTTCATGTGTTTTTGACTGACCTCGTATCCCTATAACTTAGTCATAATTCCTCTCTCCTAACATATTACCATATTTATACCTCACCACATTTCGTATTAAGGCCATAGACGAAAATTTCATATCTCTTCTTTAATTATGGATTAATTTCCATAATTATCTCAACTTCCTTCTTAAGGAGTTTAATGCTAATTACTAAACTATTTATATTACATGATTAATATGTTATTTATATATTTATACATATGTAATTTTGGCTAACCACATATTTCTAAGCGTGCGAAGATTTTCGTGTCCTATACATATCATTTAAATGTCAAAACTTCCAATTCATACAAGTCTAAATGTATACAATAATTTACAAATTAGCTCATATCCTTAGCTAAACAATAGGTTTGCATTAATAAAATAGAATCAAATACCAAACTTATTTCATATTATTATTCTAGAATCGGTACCTTTCTTTCAAGGAATAAAACATAATTTAAATCATTTATATTCTATTCAACATTTATATATACGAACTTGAAGTGAAAAAGGGATTCATATTTAAATTACGAAAATAGGCAACGCAAACTACGAATAGAAGAATTCGTATTTTACACACCATTTTCTAACTTATTTTCTTTTTAGAACCCCTTAGTACAACGATAGGGGAAAGTTGAAAGTGGAATAAAATATAAATATTCAAACTGCAGTAACAAAATAAATTTTGCTGCTTTAATATATAAAATAATTGAGATTCTGATAAACATAAGAATTGACATTCCATTTTGAGAGAATTTTGGGGTTCTAGGGTTTTCGTGTACAAAATTCCCTAAGGCATAAACAAATCCAAACTTCTAATATACAAATACTAAAATGTGAAAAACTAAAATTTCCACTCACGGATAGTATCCAACTTCTCTTTGGATTCGATTCACACATTTTCTACTCCTTCAGATTTCCTCTCTTTGAATATGTACAATAATTCAATAGTATATAAATTAGATTCGGAATTCAAATATTGAAGAAAAAATAGAAAAACGTACATCTATATAAACCTATTACCTTTTCCCTTTTGGACTTGAACTCTTGAATCTAATCAAGGGAAAAAAACTAATGGAGTTTCGCTAGCGTTCTAACTAATTGTATGAATAGAAGTGAGGGGAGCTTACCTCTTATTTATAGTGGTTAGAAGGCGTTCGGACCGTAGGATTCGGTTTAAAATAATTAAATCCGACCCGTTCGTACATGAGAAAACCCTAGCTGTCTTCACAACATTGGTCGACCGTCCGCCCCTAAACGTCCGACAACTAGCGGTCGATCAGTCATGGTGAGGGGTCGACCAGGCCTTATTTGGAATGTGGATTTATTTCTATCTTAATTGCTTTATTTATTTTTAACGTTAACGTCTATTGCTTAACGTTGCTTAAACCCTAAGCATCCATCAACGTTAAAAATATTTATTAGCGTTTTTAATTTCAAATGTTAACGTTAATTAAATTTGAAATTTGAATTTGTTCGAATTATTTTAAATTCAAAAACTTCAAATGTCAATAACTTTTCCGTTTGAGCTTCGATTATAAAACTTTATATATGAAAGTTGATCAGAAAATCGCCACAAATGCGGTGGTATAACTTTCATGGTCAAATTTTGACATCTACAAAATTTTCATTTTTAGTCCTATTACTAATTAATTAATTTATTATTAATTTTTATGGGGTATTACACCTTAACTTCTATGGTACTCCTCGATTTGCTTCTTCATATATAACATTTGCGTTGGATTGAGTTCATTTAGGTTGCAACTTAAAAGAGCCATACCCTCATATCTTTGTTGTTGAACTAATTTTTGTTTTCTTTACTTCATCTTGTTAATTCTTAATTGATATTTATCAGCATGATGCAGTTGTCTATCCATTTCCCTCTCAAGCCTCTTTATTTCTTTTGCTTCCACATACATTATATTTGCATTTTTAGCGGCAGTCATACTATCCGCAATAGATTCATAGTGTGCGGTGTAATCGGTATTGGTTTTCTTCTTCTCCTTATACTTTCTCGAAGGCCCACTCTTCGTATTATTGTTGAAGGGTGTGTCATCATGTGCATTGGAACTTCCAGAACTGGATTCATCACTCATCTTTCTAGGAAGAAAGCGCAATACCGAGTGTTCTTGTCGCACCCTACTTCATTTGTCCTCGGTTGAGAGTAAATCGAAACAATATTGTAGGTTGAATGGTTGATTATTATATTTAGCCATATACATTGCATTCGTTTGACTAAGATGTAGATGATGAAATTGTAACGACCCGTAAATTTCGACAATTAAATTGTTAATTAAATAGGATCTTGTAATTTAATTTTTTGTAGAAAAAAAAAAGAAAAAAAAAGAAAAAAATGAAGATGATAAATTAGTATTGGAATAAACGCTAAATTAAAATATAGCAACGGTATTTAAAAACTTGATTATTAATAATTTGAATAAAAATCTAATGATTGAAATAGTGAAAGATTTATACCTTTGCTTAAATTGAAAATAAATAAAGGGAATTTATTATGTAAATTAAGAAAAGATTGGAATAAATGATGATTCCATGCATATTTATAAAAAATTATTATGAGTTGCATGTTAAAATGGTTGATTGAGTTGAAATTATGAAAAGGGTAATTAAAGACAAGAATTTGATTTTGCCTAAGTATCAATATATTGATAAACTATAACTGAATAGAAATTTTAATTTGCTCAATCCTTTTTATTTACTATTAGAAGATATTAATTAATTTAACGGTGAAAATTTGAAAATAAATTCAAATTGTATGTTAGATAATAAATTGTAATAATTAAAGTTAGTAATAAATGGAAAACGGAATACCAATTTATTTATGAAGTGGATATAAGGGAATGTAACAAATTTGAATAAGGAGTGCTAATTGTGCATTAAGTGAAGGAATGGAGCATAGATGGAATAATTAAAAGGGATTTAGAATTTTTAATGTATTAATGAATGAATATAGAAATATATTGCAATAAAATAGGAAGTAAGTGAAGATATGCATTAATGAATGAATATAGAAATATAAAATAGGAAGTGAGTGAGGATATGCATTAATGAATGAATATAGAAATATATAGCAAATAAAATAGGAAGTGAGTGAGGATATGCATCAATGAATGAGTATAGAAATATATTGCAATAAAATAGGAAGTAAGTGAGGATATGCATTAATGAATGAATATAGAAATATATTGCAAAAAAATAGGAAGTGAGTGAAGATATGCATTAATGAATGAGTATAGAAATATATCGCAATAAAATAGGAATAAGTGAGAATCGATTGAAATATAAAATGATATTGGGTATTACAAGTATGAGTTTAGAAAATAATTACAAGATATAAGTGAAATAAGATGCATAGAAAAGTTGGTTAATTGTTAAGTGATGAATGATGTAATAAAGGAATGAAATCCAGATAAATTAACCTAATTGGGACCTTAGTTAATGATTTAAAAAAAAAAGATGACTGACTAATAGAATAACTTATAATCTAAGGAAATCAAGTAGTACGTCAATTTGAAATAAATTTATAAATTCATTTATGGAATGTAATATAATTCAATGCTAAATGTCAATTTATTTAATAGTAAGATTGTAAATCAATAAACGAAGTTATGAAGATTTCAAATTTTATTTATAACAATTTATGGGAAATCAATTACAATTAATGGACATGAATTGTGCAGTTAGCGTAGATTTTGTTTTGTAATTGAAGGAGGTTAATTTTATAAGATGAAATTTTGCTAATTCTATATAAAATAGGACCACCGGTTGATTTATAGTATAGAAAGCAAGATGTATAAATTTAATTAAAGTATCAAAATTCAACAATTGTAATTATTGCAAATTAAAATGGAATTTGAGGATAATAAGGTAAAACCATGAACAAATGTTAGTGCATCCTTATTATTGGTAAAAGATGAGAATATAAAAGTTTGAAAATAAAAAAAATAGGTTTTTGAAAATTTAATTTATAATTTCTAAATATAAGGAAGTGGAGAAATTAACACTGCAATGGATAGACTTATCAGCTTTTAATGTACATCTAAATTTGTTTAGATCAATTTGGAAATTAATAAAATTGTGGATATATTTTGAAACGTAAACGAAACGTCTAGATTTACATTTGTAAATACGTTTAAAATAAAATGTAAATGATAAGGAATTTATTTATTTCCTAAATCCGTAACGTGTGAAATTAATATTATTTATCTTTTGGGACCACTTCCGTTTGCACGTTAAAATTCGTGCACACCTATTCTTTTGCGATCTATCTATAAATAGGCGGTGAAACCCTAGCCTCCATCTTCATTCCTCTGTATAGTTTCTTCTTCAACTTCTTCTCTTCTTCAATGGCAACAGACAATTTCTAGATCCAGTTTCAATCCAAATAAAAGTCAAAATTCAAACTCCTCTAAAAATTCCAGAAAAATTATATGTTGGAGTTCTCAGAATACGCAATCTACTGGTGGTGTTCGTTTTCCGTTTTGGGTTCGGTCTGGAAACATATTCGCGTGCTCCTATAGCCAAAGCGCGTGGAAGACGATAGTGACGTGGCGAGTATTTAATTAAGGTTTGTTTTGTTTTATAATTTATTTTGATTTTCAAATTGTTTAAATCGCATAACTTTTTCATACGACCTCGGATTCACGCGAAACTTTTTTTGTTAGGATCGTAATTAAATTCCGGACAGTTTGGAACTAGTTTGGACCAATTCGAAGACCGTCGAATTTTTGAGTTTAAATTGAATTTAAATTCGATTTAAATTCAAAAGGTGAGTGTTTTAACCCACTCACAATTTCTAAAATTTCTTATGTTTGTTAAATTGATTTTAGATATGAGTAGAAATTTATTTATGACTATTTGACATGTTTTATTCCTTATCTCTGTTAAATCGCATTTATTTAATTTAACTGTTCATAAATTTTATTACTGCGTATAAATTGGCAGTTATAGTTATTTATTTGCATATAAACTGTTAGTTTAATAGTTGTTAAATTCATTTTTGAATATAACTGCTAGTTATTACCTGTTATATATTATCAGATATATATTGATATTGATTTATTATTGGATGATGATTGTGATTTGGATGATGGATGATGAATGATGAATGGATGTTTTATTTTATATAATTAAACTGCAAGTCATCATGCATTTTCATTTCATTCGGGATTGCGGTTTGAAATGATATACAACCGCATTTTTTTATTTTAAATTGCGGATTGAAATGATAAACATCCGTATCACTTGACCATAGGATAGAAAATTTTATACAGGCACGCGGTAAATATATAAAATTATTTTTGAAAATGTTTTACTACGGTTTTGTAAAGCTATACATATATATATGGTTTATGGGTTTTGATTTGATCATTAATAAAAGCTATATATATATATATAGAAATTTTCCGGTTTTAGGCTTTGTATAAAAATTGATTTGAAGTATAAACCGAAGTTTGATTTTAAGATCAAATACGATTTAGCATTTAATTAAAATTTAATTTCTGGTAGTTCTATTGACTTAAATAAGAATAAAATTGGAAGTTGAATATTAAGTTAAATCGGAATTTAAATAAAAGTTAAAATTTTAAAGGATATGATTTATAACTTGATTTTGTGTAAAGTGATTTAAATGAGTATCAGGTTGTTTTAAACGAATATATCAAGTTAAATAAATTGAAAAAATTTCCAGTTATGTGAAGTTAAAGGTTTACTTAAATTATATTGAATTCAATAAGTAAACATTTAATAAGTAATTGGATTTGATACATATGGGTTTGTCAAATAAGTTTGTTTTTGAAATGGTGAAATATTTAAAGCTTTTAACCATAAGAATTGAAATGGTATTTGGAAGTTTAAATCGATATTTAGAATTGGTTTGTGAAATCTAAAGAAGCTATTTTGTTTTATAAAAGTAGTTAAATATTTAACCATTTAAGAGATGGAATTTGTTTCAAAGCTATGTTTTTCAAGGTAGTATAAGTTGGAAATATTATATTCAAGAGTTTTGATTTCTAAATATTTTACTTTGGAAACCCTATGATTTTGGAAATAATATATATTGGAAAATAAAATGATATCGTATTGATTTGGGGTTTTAAGAATAAAAATGCTATCGTTTTTATATGGGTTTTAAATGGATATTTTATTTTGGTTTTAAAAGTATAATTATTTTTAAATGACCGCGGTGTTATAATAACGTTTGGTTGTTAAAGAGACCGGGATCGGAAGTTGGCATACTCTCTGCCAACTCCGAAAACCACTTTAACAACCGTGTACGCGGTGGAGATTCCAGAATGAAGTAGGTTGGTGACGGCGTTTCCTATAAGGTAATTACGTGGACCCAACTCCCGTGAGTTGGCATAAGGTGGCTAAAACAGGAGCGATTCTCGGGCCAATGAGGTCATTCCTCTGATCGAACGCACTCCTTCGATACTATACTCTGACTTTGGATTGATTCGGTGGCCACTATTGATTTCTTTGATTTGGGGGTGTTAGTTCGAGGTGGACGGTAGCTGCGGCTACGCGTTTCCATCATCCCGGATAGCAATTGGTATATCTACCCTGGCATTGCCTAGTTGTGCCGTGTCACATACCCTATTGCACCTTGTACGAGTTTGGATTTCTCCCGTAGCCCGTGTGGTATCCTCTGGTGGCTTCCCGATCAGGAGGGACTATGATATTGGATGGACTATTGGGACTATTACGTGTTAAGGGCTATATGGGTAACCCCTTAATGCTAAGAAAAAAGTAAGTTTATTTTACAATTAGACATTATTATAATAGCGCAATATACTACATAGTAAATAGTTTAACGGATCCTTAGGAGATGTAAAATCCCGAGTGAGTTACTGTACTCATATTTATTTTGTTAATTTAACTCACATAAGATCTTTTAGTTCTGACTCGAGTGTTTTGTCTTTTCAAATTTGCTCGGGTCAGTCCGAGCGTTTCAGGATTTGAAGATTTAGCTCTGGAGGACGAAGACGAAGATGTATATTATTATTATTTATACTAGTACACTACACACTGTTCCGCTGCATTGTTATTGGCATGTGTAACTCTGATATGGAGTATATAAATGTTTTGTATACAGATTTATAAACTATATATTTTATTATTATATTTTATCCTTCCGCTGCGAGATTCTGTATTCTTTTATTTCTTTCTCGTTTTTCTTATTTACCCCATAACAATCCGCCCTTCCGTATGGTTTGAATCGGCACGTGTGTCTGTTTAAATCGTGCGAAAAGGCGGATGTTACATCTGGTATCAGAGCTTTGGTTTAGCGATAAACCTTAGCTTTGTGGGGTTTGACTCTTTGTTAATAGGGTAGTAATACACTATGGGAGTCGCTGAGTGTATATATATGAGAGAACGTACTTGTTAGTGTTATAAAAAGGTTTTAATATTGTGTTAATTTGTTCCGTTTTGTATTTATAAATTCTGGTTGATGCATGGGACGCTGTGACATCAATAGGGGTTTCTAAACACTAAATAGGACAGACCGACATAATATCTGTTTTAATATAGGTGAATGAAATAATTTTTCCTATTATATTTTCTATATATAAAATAAAATTTTCAATCTATATCTATATTTGGTTGTAATAGATTGGTTGTTAGGTAATGAAGGTTTTGAATAATGATAGAAATAAGATTTAAAAATAAGATAAATGAAATTTGGAAATTTAGGACTTAAGATCCGGGGTTTTGGAATTTTTCGTAAAATTTTTGGAATATAATTGTTATAAGTATTTTCTGATATGAATATTTAATATAATTTAAGAGAAATTGTTTTAAAGAAGATTTTTGGAGAAAATAAGTTTTGTACTTTCCTCTCTGTCGCTGGAAAATAATTTCGGTGATGAGTGCACGCATCATCGACATTCATTTTCGAGTTTCGAAGTGGGAAGGCCACTGTAGTAATTTACTGCAGAATTGTTAAGAAAATTTTATCGTTTTAATTATAATTGGGTATATATGTTAAGTGTAGATATCTATCTATTATTTTAAATGATTTAAAATTTAACCCGGTATTTGTTTCTTAAGTTCCAGATTTATTAATAGTTCAATTAAGTGTAGAAATTGGAAAGTTTAATTAAAGTAAAATTTTAATACAATAGGAAGATAAGTAATGTAAATAAACGATTGTAAACATTATTAAATGAATTAATGAACTTCTTTATTTACAAGAATTTATGTATAAAGTTGCAAATTTAGTGTAGTTAAATTATTGCCATTATTAAATATAATAGAAATGTAAGCATTAAATAAATGAATGAAATTAAAAGTAAGTTGAAATTGTAATTTATAAAACGAATATATATAATTATTGAACCATTAATTAATTAAAGGAATTGAGAAGAAACTTGTATAATTTTCACTTACATTCTTAAAGCATATATATAACTTACCATATAATAAAAGTTGCAATGTTAGTAAAAAAATGTAAGGGGAAATCTTATAAGTGAAGCTTGAGGTAATAAAGGTATTCAATGAATTTGCTGTTACAAAATGAGAATTAAATGTATAAACTTAAGTTAAAATGGAAATTTTAAGCATTATAAATAGATGATTATAAACTTAAGTAACTAAAACGGAATGCAAATATAATGAATATTGTAATAAATGAAAATTGAAAATTGTAAGTAATGAAGGAATCACTCAATAAATGAAAGAAAGAAATTAAACAACTAAAGCATGAAATAAATGTATAATAAGTTAATTTGGTTGTTGGTTTGAATTGTTATTGTTTGACTTATGGTTGGTTGGGTAAGAGAATTTGAAGTTGTTGGATGAATAAATAATCTATCGTTGTTCCATCTAAGACTGTTGAGTAAAGGATGCACTTGATAGTTATTTTCATTCCATACAATTTCAAGTTTTGAACCCGAACAACTATTTGTTTGTTGGATTAAATGGTTGCTTTGTCTTGTGTATGTATGCTGTTTGTAAAGTTGATGGTTGTTGTATTGATTGGTTGATTAATGGTTGAAACCGCTTAAATATTTCACTTTATATAAATTTGTATATTTTAGCTAAATTAACTAATTTTGTAAATTTAAATTTTTATAAATATAATATTTAAATATGATATTGATTTCGAAATTCTTCTTTTCCCTTCTTTCCCCTTTTCGGGGACGAAAAGTTTTGAGTGGGGGAGAGTGTAACGACCCGTAAATTTCGACAATTAAATTGTTAATTAAATAGGATCTTGTAATTTAATTTTTTGTAGAAAAAAAAAGAAAAAAAATGAAGATGATAAATTAGCATTGGAATAAACGCTAAATTAAAATATAGCAACGGTATTTAAAAACTTGATTATTAGTAATTTGAATAAAAATCTAATGATTGAAATAGTGAAAGATTTATACCTTTGTGTAAATTGAAAATAAATAAAGGGAATTTATTATGTAAATTAAGAAAAGATTGGAATAAATGATGATTCCATGCATACTTATAAAAAGTTATTATGAGTTGCATGTTAAAATGGTTGATTGAGTTGAAATTATGAAAAGGGTAATTAAAGACAAGAATTTGATTTTGCCTAAGTATCAATATATTGATAAACTATAACTGAATAGAAATTTTAATTTGCTCAATCCTTTTTATTTACTATTAGAAGATATTAATTAATTTAACGGTGAAAATTTGAAAATAAATTCAAATTGTATGTTAGATAATAAATTGCAATAATTAAAGTTAGTAATAAATGGAAAACGGAACACCAATTTATTTATGAAGTGGATATAAGGGAATGTAACAAATTTGAATAAGGAATGCTAATTGTGCATTAAGTGAAGGAATAGAGCATAGATGGAATAATTAAAAGGGATTTAGAATTTTTAATGTATTAATGAATGAATATAGAAATATATTGCAATAAAATAGGAAGTAAGTGAAGATATGCATTAATGAATGAATGTAGAAATATAAAATAGGAAGTGAATGAGGATATGCATTAATGAATGAATATAGAAATATATTGCAAATAAAATAGGAAGTGAGTGAGGATATGCATTAATGAATGAGTATAGAAATATATTGCAATAAAATAGGAAGTAAGTGAGGATATGCATTAATGAATGAATGTAGAAATATATTGCAAAAAAATAGGAAGTGAGTGAAGATATGCATTAATGAATGAGTATAGAAATATATCGCAATAAAATAGGAATAAGTGAGAATCGATTGAAATATAAAATAATATTGGGTATTACAAGTATGAGTTTAGAAAATAATTACAAGATATAAGTGAAATAAGATGCATAGAAAAGTTGGTTAATTGTTAAGTGATGAATGATGTAATAAAGGAATGAAATCCAGATAAATTAACCTAATTGGGACCTTAATTAATGATTTAAAAAAAAAAGATGACTGACTAATATAATAACTTATAATCTAAGGAAATCAAGTAGTACGTTAATTTGAAATAAATTTATAAATTCATTTATGGAATATAATATAATTCAATGCTAAATGTCAATTTATTTAATAGTAAGATTGTAAATCAATAAACGAAGTTATGAAGATTTCAAATTTTATTTATAACAATTTATGGGAAATCAATTACAATTAATTGACTTTAATTGTGCAGTTAGCGTAGATTTTGTTTTGTAATTGAAGGAGGTTAATTTTATAAGATGAAATTTTGCTAATTCTATATAAAATAGGACCACTGGTTGATTTATAGTATAGAAAGCAAGATGTATAAATTTAATTAAAGTATCAAAATTCAACAATTGTAATTATTGCAAATTAAAATGGAATTTGAGGATAATAAGGTGAAACCATGAACAAATGTTAGTGCATCCTTATTATTGGTAAAAGATGAGAATATAAAAGTT
The DNA here is from genome assembly GCA_030765085.1 of Allium cepa. Classification (NCBI taxonomy): domain Eukaryota; kingdom Viridiplantae; phylum Streptophyta; class Magnoliopsida; order Asparagales; family Amaryllidaceae; genus Allium; species Allium cepa. Next base: position 643,882,797 of record CM060939.1, on the reverse strand, counting down.
TGAAAATAAAAAAATAGGTTTTTGAAAATTTAATTTATAATTTCTAAATATAAGGAAGTGGAGAAATTAACACTGCAATGGATAGACTTATCAGCTTTTAATGTACATCTAAATTTGTTTAGATCAATTTGGAAATTAATAAAATTGTGGATATATTTTGAAACGTAAACGAAACGTCTAGATTTACATTTGTAAATACGTTTAAAATAAAATGTAAATGATAAGGAATTTATTTATTTCCTAAATCCGTAACGTGTGAAATTAATATTATTTATCTTTTGGGACCACTTCCGTTTGCACGTTAAAATTCGTGCACACCTATTCTTTTGCGATCTATCTATAAATAGGCGGTGAAACCCTAGCCTCCATCTTCATTCCTCTGTATAGTCTCTTCTTCAACTTCTTCTCTTCTTCAATGGCAACAGACAATTTCTAGATCCAGTTTCAATCCAAATAAAAGTCAAAATTCAAACCCCTCTAAAAATTCCAGAAAAATTATATGTTGGAGTTCTCAGAATACGCAATCTACTGGTGGTGTTCGTTTTCCGTTTTGGGTTCGGTCTGGAAACATATTCGCGTGCTCCTGTAGCCAAAGCGCGTGGAAGACGATAGTGACGTGGCGAGTATTTAATTAAGGTTTGTTTTGTTTTATAATTTATTTTGATTTTCAAATCGTTTAAATCGCATAACTTTTTCATACGACCTCGGATTCACGCGAAACTTTTTTTGTTAGGATCGTAATTAAATTCCGGACAGTTTGGAACTAGTTTGGACCAATTCGAAGACCGTCGAATTTTTGAGTTTAAATTGAATTTAAATTCGATTTAAATTCAAAAGGTGAGTGTTTTAACCCACTCACAATTTCTAAAATTTCTTATGTTTGTTAAATTGATTTTAGATATGAGTAGAAATTTATTTATGACTATTTGACATGTTTTATTCCTTATCTCTGTTAAATCGCATTTATTTAATTTAACTGTTCATAAATTTTATTACTGCGTATAAATTGGCAGTTATAGTTATTTATTTGCATATAAACTGTTAGTTTAATAGTTGTTAAATTCATTTTTGAATATAACTGCCAGTTATTACCTGTTATATATTATCAGATATATATTGATATTGATTTATTATTGGATGATGATTGTGATTTGGATGATGGATGATGAATGATGAATGGATGTTTTATTTTATATCATTAAACTGCAAGTCATCATGCATTTTCATTTCATTCGGGATTGCGGTTTGAAATGATATACAACCGCATTTTTTTATTTTAAATTGCGGATTGAAATGATAAACATCCGTATCACTTGACCATAGGATAGAAAATTTTATACAGGCACCGCGGTAAATATATAAAATTATTTTTGGAAATGTTTTACTATGGTTTTGTAAAGCTATACATATATATATGGTTTATGGGTTTTGATTTGATCATTAATAAAAGCTATATATATATATATATATATATATATATATATATAGAAATTTTCCGGTTTTAGGCTTTGTATAAAAATTGATTTGAAGTATAAACCGAAGTTTGATTTTAAGACCAAATACGATTTAGCATTTAATTAAAATTTAATTTCTGGTAGTTCTATTGACTTAAATAAGAATAAAATTGGAAGTTGAATATTAAGTTAAATCGGAATTTAAATAAAAGTTAAAATTTTAAAGGATATGATTTATAACTTGATTTTGTGTAAAGTGATTTAAATGAGTATCAGGTTGTTTTAAATGAATATATCAAGTTAAATAAATTGAAAAAATTTCCAGTTATGTGAAGTTAAAGGTTTACTTAAATCATATTGAATTCAATAAGTAAACATTTAATAAGTAATTGGATTTGATACATATGGGTTTGTCAAATAAGTTTGTTTTTGAAATGGTGAAATATTTAAAGCTTTTAACCATAAGAATTGAAATGGTATTTGGAAGTTTAAATCGATATTTAGAATTGGTTTGTGAAATCTAAAGAAGCTATTTTGTTTTATAAAAGTAGTTAAATATTTAACCATTTAAGAGATGGAATTTGTTTCAAAGCTATGTTTTTTCAAGGTAGTATAAGTTGGAAATATTATATTCAAGAGTTTTGATTTCTAAATATTTTACTTTGGAAACCCTATGATTTTGGAAATAATATATATTGGAAAATAAAATGATATCGTATTGATTTGGGGTTTTAAGAATAAAAATGATATCGTTTTTATATGGGTTTTAAATGGATATTTTATTTTGGTTTTAAAAGTATAATTATTTTTAAATGAACGCGGTGTTATAATAACGTTTGGTTGTTAAAGAGACCGGGATCGGAAGTTGTCACTCTCTGCCAACTCCGAAAACCACTTTAACAACCGTGTACGCGGTGGAGATTACAGAATGAAGTAGGTTGGTGACGGCGTTTCCTATAAGGTAATTACGTGGACCCAACTCCCGTGAGTTGGCATAAGGTGGCTAAAACAGGAGCGATTCTCGGGCCAATGAGGTCATTCCTCTGATCGAACGCACTCCTTCGATACTATACTCTGACTTTGGATTGATTCGGTGGCCACTATTGATTTCTTTGATTTGGGGGTGTTAGTTCGAGGTGGGCGGTAGCTGCGGCTACGCGTTTCCATCAGCCCGGATAGCAATTGGTATATCTACCCTGGTATTGCCTAGTTGTGTCGTGTCACATACCCTATTGCGCCTTGTACGAGTTTGGATTTCTCCCTAGCCCGTGTTGTATCCTCTAGTGGCTTCCCGATCAGGAGGGACTATGATATTGGATGGACTACTGGGACTATTACGTGTTAAGGGCTATATGGGTAACCCCTTAATGCTAAGAAAAAAGTAAGTGTATTTACAATTAGACACTATTATAATAGCGCAATATACTACATAGTAAATAGTTTAACGGATCCTTAGGAGATGTAAAATCCCGAGCATCTCTTGAGTTACTGTACTCATATTTATTTTGTTAATTTAACTCACATAAGATCTTTTAGTTCTGACTCGAGTGTTTTGTCTTTTCAAATTCGCTCGGGTCAGTCCGAGCGTTTCAAGATTTGAAGATTTAGCTCTGGAGGACGAAGACGAAGATGTATATTATTATTATTTATACTAGCACACTACACACTGTTCCGCTGCATTGTTATTGGTATGTGTAACTCTGATATGGAGTATATAAATGTTTTGTAAACAGATTTATAAACTATATATTTTATTATTATATTTTATCCTTCCGCTGCGAGATTCTGTTTTCTTTTATTTCTTTCTCGTTTTTCTTATTTACCCCATAACAATCCGCCCTTCCGTATGGTTTGAATCGGCACGTGTGTCTATTTAAATCGTACGAAAAGGCGGATGTTACAGAAATACTTTTAAAACATGAAGCGGTAGAAATAACTAAGAATTTGAATTAAAAATTAAAAATCATTACCAAATCCATGTCATTTTCCCCACATTGTTCACTTTTATGCAACCCCGCCATTATTTCTTTTCAATGGAGACAAGTTGAATTTATTCTTTTCCATTGAGTTTTCAATGAATCAACGGTTCTTGGAATATTATTTTAACGTCGAAAGTTAAACAAATTACAAACAGAATTCGAAAAAAAACTTTCAGATTGGCTCCTACGTTTCTTCTTACCTTTAGAATATTCAACCAAACAGAATGCTAACTCAGATTACTCGTTCGATGACTATTTCCATGATTTAGGCCCATTTGGTAGCAGATCCGGTGGATTCGCACTTTCTGCATCAAGGGATTCATTAATATTGATTCCTATTGGTTACATTTTCTTTCCTCAAGTGGTGGACAAATTAAGGATCCTACAAACATCTTCTCCGGCAGTTTCTTCAACCTCGAATTATGATTCTTGATTTTCAGAATCGCAATCTCTGAATTAACTATTCAAATTTCTTGTCACATTTTGAGATTGATAAGCTACTGCTGATCGTTGTTGGCTATTGGAAGACACGTAACTTGGGTCATGGTTAAAATTTTGTTGGAATGAGGAATTTTGTGAATAATTTGAATTTTGAGAATTTTGGAGTGATTCGATTTTTGTTGGGAATTATGTATATTTGATTTTGTAGAGTATGATACGAATACGGATTTTGTTGTGAAAAATCAAATTTTGAATTTTGATTTTGTTGTTGAAAATTTTATGAATGATATTGAGTTTGATTATGGTGAGAATGAAACGTATTTTGATTGTATTAAAGAGAATTTTGATTATTGGGTTTCTGTTGTGACAAGAAATATAAATATAAAGATTGTTGAGGTTTTCGTTTTTGATTTTCGACATTTTTATAAAATTATATAGATAATCGTTTGAAGAGAGTAAGCAAATTTAACATGGATGGTGCATTTAAAATTGTTAACTTGTGGATCTGTGTGCTTTTATAGGAATATGGCAACAGCCAATAGGTATATAGCCAGCTTTATAAAAGCCGACTATACGGTTGATCTTCAAGGTTGCCTTGACAACCTTATGAATTGCAAAAACAATTCAAATTGATTAATATTTCTTTTTTTCTAGATATATCGAAAATCTTTTGTTTAGATATGAACATTCATTATTTTAAATAAATATAAACACAAGGAATAAAAAGTAGACGAACAAAAAGTCGTAGAGGTCAGTAAATCAACACCTAATAATTCAGAAAACTTTTTATGCTGTCGTGCATTCATACACGACAATGTCCAAACATCATATTCCATAATGCAAATACAATTAAGGAGACGGAATCCAGACACAAACCTATTTAAACAAAGAAAGACTTCATACATTACTAGATATGCAGCAATCACCAATCTCAGTCATATCAAACTTATAGCAAAATCAACATATTCAGAATACCTTGACATAGTTCAGAACTTACATACATGAAAACTGGAAAATGGTAAAACCTATTTGTTATTCAAGTTTGAAGGAACATATGAATCCCAGAATAAAGAATGCTGTACCAGAAAAGGAGAAATAATCAATAGTATCTACAACATCTGAAACAACAGTAAATATAAACAAGGTCAGATGTACCAATAATACAACAAAATGTTACAGAACCATCACAAACTGCTGCTGCTACCAGACCAATCAGCAGTACAAGGACTGCCACGAAACTCAACGGTGTCGAGAAGACACCCGTTAGAAGCAATGTGCTTCAAATCAATAATGAAACTATCTCTAAGGAACCCAAATCCGAATGTACCATCTTCATATTCCCATATCCTGCCTTCAGCATTTCTAGGAATTGCAGATGAGTTAGGCATGTTTGGTAACACCAAATCATAACTAGAGTTGATATATAACATCCTAGAGACGGTTCCCTTTTCAATATCAGAATGATTCTGACTAATATGATGTCGACTGTTATAAATATCCTGCTCTTCTTTAGAAAATGGGGGGTTGATAAAGGTAGTGTCTGAGGTCCAAAACACAGGACAGTATCCTGAAAAGGGTTCCCCTGAATCACCAACTCGCCGGCAAGCTATACCCCCAATATCGTCATATCCTACTAGAAAGAAATCCAAGTTCTTGTTTTCACAAATACCCTGTTACAGCAAGTCTTGTTCAGAGATATGATAGAAGTAAAGCTGTAAAGTATGAGATTAGACCAACAATTTGGTCTGTATTGAAGTAATATGGTGTGTGCACTGGAATCCTGATTAAATAAAAAGATCACGTAACATTTTACTGCTAGTTTTAATAACATCAAACATTTTAAGTGACTAAACTACGAATGGACCACATTTTATTTTCTAGGTTATGAAGTTGAATGATTTTTCACTCGGAATCGGTTAAAATGCCGAATTGCCAATCACCTTCAGCACATTTTATTATCCAGCCAACGATTCAAACAATCATCGACGTTTTTCAAGATTCACATTTATTAGTTTTCAAATCAAATCATCATAGCTCAGTGCCACTCAGTGATTTAATACTTTAGATCAGATGGAGTCCCACAATATCACTCCAACCTCTTCCTTTATAAGGTATGTTACAATCATCGTTTGTAAATTCACAATCTGCAGTTCTAAATCAAGAAAGGTCAAAACTGAAACTTTATGAAATAATTTGCTACAACACCCATTACATCTGTTTTAGTAAATTATAAATGCTATAAAATAAAGAAACCGATGTTGGGGTGTGTGTGTGTGTGTTTTGTATGGTCCGCGCGCGCGTGCACACACATGTATTGTTGGAGTGCACACGGGCATGCATTTATATGTCAGAAACTGTCTAACCTCATTTAAAGAAGTGCTGAAGCTACGAAAAGGAATTTTTCGAAGCAAATTTGATATGAGATCAATGGACCACTTTGCCATAGGATTCATTTTTTAGCATCGAATGGATGAGGAAGTTTCTTTATATTGTTGTCAGACTTGAAATTAAATAAGTTTTTTTAGCATCGAATGGATGAGAAAATTGTCAAAATCTGGTAATATAGGCTGGATTTGATTGAAAGATATCTAAAGATGTCCTCTTTAGGGAATCAGGGGCTTGGTCGTGGAGGAGTGACGTCTGAATTAGTCGGGCGGGAAGCAGCACAAGAACCATCATGCTTTGATTCGTGGCCAGCGATGATTGTAAGATGGGTTCCATCAAGTTCCAGCTTTAGATGTGATCACACTTGGGAAGATTAACGTGGTTTCAGTTGCTTGAATTAGTCGGCAAGTAGCAAAATGGGTAAGGATTTGATGGTTACTTGATAAGTAATATCCTTCTGATGCATAACAACATATCCCTGGAGGATGGGTTTCATGGAGTTGACTGATGGAAGCAACTTATGTTAATTCGATAAGATTCAATATGTATCTGAAGAATTGGTTAATTCAGCACTTGTTGCGATGGTTGACTCAGCCACTTAACGCTGGTTGTCTATGTTGTCTTCATTGAGATGTCTAGTAACTACTTTTGGGAATTTCCCAACTGGGTGATTAGTTATGCTATTGGGTCTATAAGGATGTCATTTATTATAAACATTGTGTATATGATTTGGCTTGGGATTTTACTGTTCTTGGATGTTTTACGTGAGTTTGTACTTGCTCTTCTTTTAAAAAAATTAATTTTTAATCAATTTGCAAAATTATACACACGTATAGAGAGTAATAGTCTGTAATAGACAAGGGCATTTAGTGATTTGGTGTTATGATATACTGTTTCTTCAAACATTTCAATGAAACTAGTTAATCTCGTGAAACTGACAACATCGTTCTCCATCTTCTTGGGATATACAATCATGCTTCTATACAAAGTTTAGTTTTTTAATTATTAATTTAATATTGTAGCATAGATAGTAATCGCAGTAACATTTGTTCTTTAATCACCACATTCGCTAACTTGAAGGTGGTACGATAACATTTAATTACTAAAAAGGAGTTGCTTTTTTACTAGGGAAAATATTCAACCGTCTTGCTTATTTGTATGATATTACCATACTATGTTATAACCTGTGCACCACTAGGGTTGAGGATTTCTTAGTTCCAACTAATTAAAACAACCAAACAAAAAGAATCAGTTATTTCTGTTCAATTAGTTAAATTGGTTGGTTAGTTTCATACTTTATAACTTGTCATGTCAATCTTCTAGCGTCTCAGTTTCCCATTAAGCTATCAATCTGTTAAAAAGCAAGGAGTGTGGTTTTCTTTTCTTTTCTTTTTTTCCCTCAAAATAAAAAATACACTATAATTAATCCACTTCATCAAAAATCTGAAAATACATAAAATTTTGCTGTATTTTTCTCTTCAGTTTTTGTTTATAAATCAAGTACATGACTACCTTATTTTCTCAAGTAAGTGATTCCTATTTTCATAATTGTTTAACCTATTCTTGTTGAATTTTGTAGCTATTGTGCTTGAAATTGCTACAATAACTATCATACTTGCTAAAATCAATTGCCAGGCTACTTTTTGGAGTGCAAAAAATGGGATTTATGGGCTAGAATAGAGTTTGGATTCATGTCTATTATCATGAAACAAATGCATGATTTAATTGGTTCAATGAACTTTTTAAACAGGATTAGATGTATCAGAGCTTCCAATTGACTGTTTATCATCTTGGTTTCCATTTCATGATGTTGTATTAGTGACTGACTGAATTTAATTCATCAAAACATTTTTTGCTATATTGAAAGAATAAACAGAAGTAGAGTTCAGATATAACTGCAAGGTACGATCTCAAAATTCATTGTCAATACTTGGCTACAAAATGATTTCGGCTACAGCATAAATAATATGAAAATACAGCCATTATTTATCGGTTTTATTATTTTTGCAAATGTGTACCGTCTTCCAAAAATATTTTGCTATCATGGCATGTCAACAACCCTCGCTTCCAACAACGAAGGAAAATCCAACATCAGTTGTAGATCCATCGATAACTCAGCTATACATGACGCTCTCTTTACTTCAAATTTTCTTTCTAATTTTACTTTTACTGAAAAGTGAAATAAACTTGTAACAATACATCATGTTATTGCACTGTATATATTTTTACATGGTTACAATTTAGGTTCATACCTTTTTTCTAAAATCATGCTGTTGTCAGAAAGATTACAACAAAAGTCGGTTTTAAGCCTCTGCATTTTTGCCCTAACTATGGAAGAGGTTACGAAGAGCATACATACAAGGTGAGATTCCTTGATGTATGCTTGTTACTGATGACCTTGTGCTAATTGACGAAAATAGAATAGGAGTTGATAGACAACTGAAGTTGGGGAGGCAGACTATATAATCAAATGGTTTTAGACTTAGCAGAACTAAAACAGAGTATATGAAAAGCAAGTTCAGCGGTGTCAGGTCAGATGATGGAAATGTCACTCAGCGGTGTCATGTGGCTTTGTGGAAGGAATTCCCACATATAAGAAAAACACTTAGAAAACACAAAATAACCTTAAAGTTGAAATATATGGCAAACCAATGTTTTAAGGGCGTGAAGATTTGATGCTAATGAGTTAAAAAGCATTATCACAATTATCATTTTAGATGAGCTTTCATTTGAATAGCAAAGGAATTGGTAGTAAGAATTTATTAAAGCACTTGAACCACAATTTTATTGTTCGTTTAGGTTTATCATTTAAAGAGATTATTATGAAATATATCTAAAAGAAAACCAAATTAAATCAATTTTACAATATTCTTGTCATATCGTCTTTCTCACTATTGATACATCGGATCAATACACTGAATTATTTACATATATCTAACTACTAATTGTATGAATGGTGACTGAAAATCAAAAAAGAGAGCTTTAATTTTATTGTTTTATCCAATATCAAGTCATTAGGAGTTTTGGCTTTTTATCCAGTATGAACCGTGTTTAACTCACATTATTATATCTACCTCATCATATGTAACTAGCAACTGTCATTCGTATGAAATATGTAAATTTACTGAAGATTATAAAAACTATAGATGAGTGATGATCCTCACTTAATATGCATCACAAAAAATGAAATACAAATAAATAAATATTAGGGTAGTCGAAAGAAAATTAATATCTTAACATGTTGGGGTAGTAGGGAGAAAATGAATAAGTTAGCACATACCGATGTTGTGTGTGATTCCGGAAATTTAAATTTAATAGAGTTTTCATCAGAAATTTTGTAACTCTCTACAAAATATAGAAAAAATTCAACCAGTTAAGGTGCTTTTTTAAAACAATTTAATCAATGACAGTAAAACAAAATATAGAAGCTTTAACCAACCTAATAGAGTAACTAACACAGCCGAGAATATTGATGCTGCAATTGATTCAAGGGTTAGTTTTAAATGCTCAAAGCATTGAATAATTGTAGAGTAAGTTTAAATCGAAGACCTGCTTCAATGAAGAAAATAAGCTTGACTATGCAACATTTGATATTTTAAAACATATGAAGGAAAATAGTTCAAAATTTCTCATTCCTTCTAACAAGGCTCCCAATATACTACACCTATAACAATGATAGCTTCATAACCTACGATTGGCATAAGTGGCCCTATTTTTTATCCATTTACAAACTTCAAAAATCATAATCTCTTGTATGCACGAAAGGCGGGTTATCCAACACTTTTTCTACGTCAAATTAGCTTTTGAGGAAGACCTTATAATTTGGAGAAACTAGAATCTGATAACATAAGCCAAACTTTTTTTTACTTTATATATATAATATTGTGTGTTTATATATATAATATTGTGTGTGAGTTTTGATATTTTTTATGTTACTTTTAACATCAGATATGAACTGTTTGGCATTTGATCCCCTTTCAAATACGAGTGCTTTGGTCAGGTATGAATTGGTAGTAGGTAATGATGTTATTCATTTACATATTAACATTGCATTCTGTTTTGCAAAGTACACACATTTTTCTACTAACAAAGCATATAAAATACGCGTGTGTGTGATTTCGAGTTCTAAATCCAGATAAGTTCAAAATATCATTTATAATTGAATTAAAACATCAATCTTGTTCATATATATTTTGCAAAGAATACACATTTTTCTCCTCACAAAGTATACAAAATATGTGTGTGAAATTCCAAGTTCTAATCCAGAGAAGTTCAAAATATCATTTTATATTTGAATGAGACAAAACATCAATCTTGTTCTTATCTCGTCTAACATTCACTTCCCTCAAGATTTTGAAATCTGCACCAAAAGCTAAGTTGAGATCTCAACATAGATTGTATGTTTTTTATATGACTTTTTCTATAAAACGGATCTCCGGTCCAATCAACATTTGCTAACATTTATTTTAGGTTTAGTTCGAGTAAGTTGCTAACAAAAAATTGTGTATTTGCCCTTTGAGAAGAATTAATGTAATCACTATGCAAGCAACTACTCTCCTTCAAATAGAAAACATAAGTTTCTATTTCTTAGCACAAAAACTTCCATTTTACGGAAACTAAATATGTTCCAATTTTTATTTTTGTTTTTACATAATAGTCGCTAAAAAATATCATATTCATGAATTGCTCCAAAATAGTCTTTAAATGTATTTCAATTTTCAAGACACGAGACGTCATTCCGAAAACACACTCAGGTATGTGAGTCTCATTTGAAATTTCATTTGATACAAGATATCATGTGCGGATATCTCAAAACAAGATTGTAGACAAAATTCAAGATTTGAAAATTGTAAGCTTTAATCGGGTTTAAAGTTGTTTTTTGGCGGCTGCATATTCATTTGTGCATTCACACAACTCTTATTTTGCAAGGTAGAGTCTGAGAATGAAATACACCTTTATTTTGTTATATTATATATATATATATATATATATGTATGTATGTAATAATGTTCCATGATATTTTTAGATCAAACAAGCATTTGATCCCTCTAAAACTATGAGAGCATTAGTTGGTTATGCATTAGTATTTGGTAGACATGTTATTCATCAGCAATTCCTATTGCATTCTATTCATGCAAATTACATATATTTTTTAGGTTATTCATATTGCATTAAGTTATGTGCGTACGCTATCCCCAATTTTGATATAATTTTCGAAACATCAAGCTAACTGATTAAGCATTATATTTTTAGGGTTAATACATTTATCATTTGTGTTACATTTTAAGTTCACCTTTGTGTTACAGTTTGAATTTGATGTCCAATGATTATATTTGCTTTCAATTACATTTATCAGATACGGAGCTCAAAAATATTTGTTTTTAGTTTGGATTTTGCAAGGGCTAAACTGCAATTGGTTGATGTACTAGGTAGACTCAACTACTGAACGATCCTTCCTACTTATCCATAACTTTTTGATGATCATGTTCCAACTATTGGTTTTTGTTTTTATATGTAAGCTTATTGTTGTTTCAATTTTGAACTGAATTAGTATTTTGTTATGATGAACTGTTAATAAAGGATATATTTTCTCTTTGCTATTAATGTCTGATACATTATATCGATTTATTTCGTAAGCACTGTAATGGTTAATTATGGTGATGATTTTGGTTACTTCTAATTCACAAGTTGCTATTAAAATTGAAGCTTTGCTATCTATCCTTTTTTTCATAGCAAATTTAGTATCCTTTTCTACTTCTTATATAATAATTCATAACTAAATAGTATGGGCCAAATAAAATCCAGCCAAACCCAACCACATCTGAACCAACTAAACTTAACCAGTTACTTTTGATTTGGTTGTTTTCGGTATTGCAAAAAGAAAAAAGAAAAAAAAGAAAAAGAAAGAAGAACTGTTTCGGTTCGGTTACGTTTTTATTTGTTGAATGAATGGCCATGTTTTACTGTTTTTCTATAAATTCAAACCGAATCAACTGATTACTCACCCCCTATTTGCCACTTCTTCAAATATTCCATCTTTATGAGTAGCCAAGCTGGTATGTTGATTTGCGTAATTTTACCGGTATAAATTGCAAACAAATTACCATGAACTTCTTAAATAACACAGAACTATCCCCATAAAACTGCTGAAACGTATAAAACCACTCAATTAATTTTAGATATATCAATAACAAAGGTAGTTAAAAAGATATACCTTCCAAAGACCTTGCAAAGGTCTCTCATGCGTGGGATAGGAATTAACAATCTTGACAAAATGCTCAGCTTCCCACAACTTCCTCTTCTCGCTCCTCCTCCTCCTCTGCTTCCTCAACCCCTTCTCCTTTCCCGGACTAGTCTGATTAGCAAAATACTTATATGCCTCGTAAGCCACCTCCTGCTCCTTCGGCACCTCAAACCCCAACTCCACATCCTCGCTGCCACCACATCCACTTTCTTGAACTACCATATGCTTCTCCCCCATGAAACTCACACTCACGGGAGTTACAACTTGATCCTCTTCCTCCAACCAATAACTCACCGCTTCTCCGCCCTTTGATATCCCTAGCCACAAGAAAGGAACTTTCACAACTCCATAACTGTTAGCCTCTTTGGTGGGGACAATGCGGGACCCGGTAATGCAGTCAGGGCCCCACTCAAAGAAGATCAAGGACTGGGAGGTGCCAATGTGGCGCCAGAATCCGAGGAGCGGGTCCCAGGAGTTGAGGGTATGGTAGAGGCGCGGGAATGGCTGGTTCCAGCAGTTGAGGACGGTTTTGGATCCCCACCTGCGAGAGCAGATGGAAAGGTAGAGGGATGGCGAGGTGGATAAGGTTGAGAAGTGGCGAGAAGTGCAGAAGAAGGCGGAGAGCTCGGGTGGAGTTAGGAACGAGAGTATGTTTAGCTGAATGTCGTTCGGGAAGTCGGAGAAGGAAGTTGGTGCCATGATTTTATTTTGAGGTCTTTTTGGAACTAGGGTTAGATTTGGGAAAATCTGGATCGGGAGAGGAGAATGAGCACGGGATAATTATTTGGAATTAACGAATATTCGGGGAGACCCGGGACTATCCACTGGTTTGCCGACCCCGTTTTTACCAAAAAAAAAAAAGAAAAGAAAGAAAGAAAAAAAAAACAAAAAAAAATAGACGAAGACACCCTTTGATTATTTTTATTGAAATTTACGCTTTGTTATTATTTTAAATTTTTTGTCTAGCACGCAGAGCCATTATGTTGTGTCTTCAAAGTGTCTAGTAACCGTGTGAAAAGGTATTTTTGGATTTTTCTTTTTTTAGATGGGACAACTCAACAAATAGAGAAGTTTTTATATTTTTTTAAAAAAATTAGAGGGCAACTCAGCAAGAAGAACGTAAGTTTAAATAGAATTTGTCCCAGGAGAAATGCTTTTGCATTTTGTTTCCTCGATGCCCGACTCTTTTGGAATAGGTCCAAACAGATTTTGCCGCGGTTAAAAACTTTTCAAAATTTACCTCCTTCACTTACCAAAAATAGATTCATGAAAAACTCATCATTATTTTGAACAAAAATATATACAATCTACATTGGTCATATTTACAATCCACACTGTAAAAATTTATTTCGACAAAATGGCAATCTACACTGTATATTTTATAAAAATATACGGTTAGAACTGCAAGCATCTGCAGTCTACATTACAAATATTTTGAAATGCACGTAAATATTTGTTGAAAATTTAAGAGAGATATTTTGTGAAACTTGTTTGTAGTAAGGTTTTTTTTGGTATTTAGTTTGAAATTAAAGGACAAAGTCTAATTTCTACTAAAGGTAATGTATTAACTAAAACAATTAAATCATAACTATAACACAGAATACAAACAAATTAAAAAGGTGGTATATGTTGTGCAATGACGGTCGGACCAAGCTCTCTATCTTCAGTACGTGTCGTACGCCTATAGGCCGACACACGCTTATCGTAACAAAAATAAAATATTATGTGCATACCAACTCAAATTTATAATCCACATCTCCAAGCTATTTATCGACGTGTGACTATTTCAATTTTGAATCGGCATTCCTATTTCCACACGTGAGACAACCCTAACAGTACAAAACTTAAAAAGTCATGCTAAATAATAATTACATATGGTGGGTTTATCGTATTGAAAATTGTAAATGCCACGTTAAATCGATTTTGAATATTAATGCTTTTGATATATGCTAATTTATGCATAAAGTTCTTTTGTTTATAGTCTAAACTCATTAAAATGGATTATGAGTTGGTTCCTTAATTTGGAAATGATATAAAAACAGTAAAAAGGTGAAAAGAGTAAATTACAACAAAAGTTATTTTTAACAATATTAAATATGTCAGAAGCATCAACACTGTTTGATATCATATTAGTTATTACAGAGCATCAACGATAAAAATTTCCCAAATTGCTAGTTTGTGTTAATACCAATAAAGTAGGTTGATATCATTTATGTTATTATAAGATAGATTACTTGTGTGTTGAACTCAAATATGCCATTGTGAATGTTTGAATTTTGTATGATTGTAGGAAAAATTAAGCATTCTTCCATTGTTGTAAATATTGTTTGACCAGTTTAGATTTATGGGAAAAAAAATCAAGTAAAAAGCATCACCATGTGATATTCATTATCGAATCATTTCCGGCATTTCATAACATCGGTAATTCATAATGGTTAGTTAGTCATCACATTTCAATGATATGTATAATAAGAAGATGTTCTCATTTACAGGCAATCAATTTAATGTTAATCTTGTTTTGTGGTAATCAAGTACGCATCACTATTGTCAAAATTATCTTTTTTACATCTCTGCCTTTTGCACATCCCTTTTACATCTGCTTCGTTCATTTTTTTTACTTCCAATTTTTAAGTCGTTTCTTAATCGCATCAAATAAATAATCGCAGCTCTAATCATCAATTAGTACATTATCTTCAATTGTAATCCCTAATCTCATGCCATCTTTAGCCCTGATCATACAATATTCGGCTTCTGCTGAGTAATTGTTAATTACATGAGGTAGTCATTTGTATTTTAGTGTTTTTCGATTTAAGTATTTGTTTCTAATATTTAATTCTTTTTATTGTAGTTTTTAGGTTGATCTAGATCTTTCATTCTATATTTTATTAATTTGTTTGTCAATAATTGGTTCAAGGTTGGATGTTTTGTTGTGATATATTTTATTGTGATATAAACTTTAGCTTACCTGTTGCAATGGAAATTTTGTTTGGTCCATATAAATATTTACCTACAATTACAAGTTGATCAAACAAATGGAAAATTTTACTCTGGTAAATATTTGGCTAGCAAATTTTTGACTGGAGATACTTGCCAAGTCAATATTTGTTGAATTAATGGTATTTGATAGATATTTGTCAAACTAATATTTGATATTTGTAGGTCTTTCAATATTAATATTATTGGTCTTTTTATGTGGAGTAATGAGCTTGGGTTAAATTATTGTGTTTTGAGATTAAAGAATGAGTAATGTGAGCATTGTCCTAAATTAGCACCTTTGTCTATTAAATTGTAATATGAAAGGGAAGATATGAAAAAGAGTTATTGAAACAAATTCTGATTTGCATAGTACAATGTTGCTTGTTACTCATAGTTGTGAGTAGTTTCTAGTTTTTTTGGTTAGTTCAGAGCAATTAATATGTTCTTCAATTGGTGGTGGCTCTTATAGTTCGTAAGTTATTGGTTCTTTTAGTGAGGATGGTTCATCGACTTCTTTTAGATTTTTATGTTTGATCCTTCAGTTGGTTCTAGTTCTTTTTTAATAACTGTTACAAATTGATTGTGGATGGGATGATCACACTGCACCTCCAATACCATTAATAATACGCTACTAAGGTGCCAGATGGATGTGGAATGGCAGTCAAGGTAGAGTAATAGCAATCCAAAGTAGAACGTGTCGTATATCACACAACGTATAGGACAAAATATAATAATTAATATAGATATAAAACATGTGAAATAGTAAGACTCAATGAACCAATCAGAATCAAAGTACAGTAGGCCTATCACAGTTATACAAAACAGAATTGTAATAGAGTTTATGCATCTGATCTAAATAATAAACTCCAAATAGAACACGTCTCTACTAAGAAACAAGTATAGGCATAGGTTCACGGTGTTGTATGGTTGAATAGAGATAATAGCTACAATATTTATATATGTGTTAGCCATCTGTTCGTCCTACGTACAACTCCACGCGTTATCTCATACCTGCTATCTCTAGTTTACTCATTTAAGAATATCTAAAATGATAAGTAGCAAAGCAAATAATTTTAGATCGAACATAACCCTAGCATGAGTGAACCTTTAATCTCAAAATAGATACAAGTCATAAAAAATCATAAATAGGGACAAGTAGTTTATAAAATCATGCCTGACATATAATTGCAATCAACAAATTAGTAGATAATACTATATGTTAAATTATCATAATATTGGTATATTTACTACTACTCAAAGCACGGTATGGAGTGTCTAAGCATTTAACATTAATATACCTACCTTGTATGACATCTACAGCAAATCATAGCTAAAGTAGCAGCATACAACTATAAAACATTGCTTACATCCCTTGACTCAGATGATATTAGATACATGGTAACTCGTATGATCACATTTGATGACTGGAGACCATTCAACATTTCATTTTCCTAAGTGCTCGAACCCATGCACCTTTTGACAGCTAGGAACTAGATTATATATCGATAAGGTCCAAGGTTTGTGAATCATATATCGATTAATCCAATTGAGTGTTCTCACATACCCCCTCTTTACGAGAACATATTGAAACTTTCGAATTATCAACAATTCCTTAGACCCATCATGATTGTAGAATACGTCATAATTGTAGAATAATCATTTGTTCCACTTTACAAGTTCACATCATCGAACTTGTCTCCTTGGAAGATAACCAGATGCTTTAAACACTTCAACTCATATATTTGAGTTGTCGAAGTTTGGAGCAATTCTGGCTTCATCACAAAATCCCTAAAATTTCTCGCGTCGAGCCAAAGTAGACTTACCATTCCTCAAGCCAGACCCAAAGCAATCCTCACACCTATCGTCTACCCGTATCAACTACATGCCTTAGCCTTCACATTAGATGGATCAACATGGGGTCAAACTAAAAACCATTCATTAATAACGAATGTGATCGATCGTGGTGCCTCCCTTATGCATGTCGCACCATTCCCTTAAAGTTTGAACAATGGTGCCAATCGATATCAATCGACCTCGATCGATTAGGCTTGTATTTAGTTAATTTTGGCTAAGTTCTTTGCATTGAACGTCAATCTACTATCAGTTTGAAGTCAACTTCATGTTTCCTTACTCAAATCTTGAAGTCGACATCATTTTGCCACTTAGCTACACTTCTTCAACTTGGATTAATCGGTGGTCAAGTTTTCTCAATGTTTTTCCATCAAAGTTCAAGTGGCCATCGTATGTGACTTTAAGTACCTTTAACTCGCATCCTTAAGTGCCAAATTTACATTTTAGCCCTTCTATAACAATCGGTGTCGGCCTGTACAGGTCGGTGCCATCGATATAACTTAGTCAAAAATGTTGTAAACCATTTCTTCCACTTTTTGCATCAATCGTCATTTGATTTATGCTTAGATCTGAATGCAATCTTCAATTTGCATCGATACATCTTCAGTCACTCTAGAATCGATCCATTTCCAAAAATGAACATTAATACGCTATCATCTAACCTAAGCAAACAAATAAAACACAAGAAAACAATCATTATATCCATATAATACTAGCATCATATCGGTCATATCCTACGCTACCATTTATACGGCTACCAATCCATGTGTTTACATATGTAATCAATAAAAAACCATTTAAATTCATTTATAAATCCAAATTCTATCAAAGATCTCATTTTTAACTTAAATGAGGTTTTAAAACACATTTTTAAACATTTAAAAGTATTTCAAAGGTCATGAGATGATAGATCACTCACATATTGATGTATAATCACCTAATTCCATAAAAATCAAAGTAGATATGGCCTACACAAGCAGTTGCACAAACCCTTATGCACATAATTCAAGAATTATTGATTCCCTTACTAACCACATTATTAATCCACTTTAATGGCTAAGTAAACTAGTTTAAATGAAGATTTAAGATGGTTTTGCTAATAGACATTTTAATGGAGGTTAAAAAATGTTTTTGGAAGATAGATAAGTGATTAGTGGATGTTTCTTAAGTTGCGGCTAACATTAATCCCAAAATGGGTTAGTGGACTAGTTACGGGCATAGTCAAATTACCTACTAAATCTATCTAAAAATTATCTTACTTAAAACGATCTATCTCCAAAATCGTAAGACCAAAATCTATTATAACCAATCTACCAAAAATAGAAACCAACAAATCTTCCATTGAAGTGCGTTTAGACCCTAATTCGACTCCAATTAAAATTATAGCTCTCACAAGTTTTTAGAATCAAAATCATCCACAATTAAATTTAAGGGTTAAAAATGCAAATACTAGACATTTTCCAAAGTTATAGCCTAATTTGACCCGATTTAATTATGAAAATAATTTTTCGCAATCCGTCGGTACGACAAATATGGATTGCTACATTTCTTCGCCTTTAGGAATTTCATCCTTTAGCACCTCGTAAATTAAATGGTAGTTGATTAAAATGAATTAATAAACAATTATTAAAGTCAAAAATGGAATTTTCACAAACGTCAAAGTTTGGCTCCGAAGTTGTGTACATGGCATTTTTCAAATCAATTTTCATATATATAGTTTAGTAATTAGAGTTCAAATGAAAAAGTTATTAATGTTTGAAGATTTCAGATT
Source organism: Allium cepa (assembly GCA_030765085.1). Classification (NCBI taxonomy): domain Eukaryota; kingdom Viridiplantae; phylum Streptophyta; class Magnoliopsida; order Asparagales; family Amaryllidaceae; genus Allium; species Allium cepa. The sequence continues at coordinate 643,863,696 of CM060939.1, read as the reverse complement.
AGAAATAATTAAAAATATATCAAAGAAATAGATATTGCAAACTTAACAATAAAATGAATGTTAAATATGAAACTTAACATTGAAGGCATCGATAGCGTTAAATTAAACGAAATCGGAAAATAAATAAATGAAATCAACTATTAACATAAGACAATGATCGGTCGACACCTTTATTAGGCCATGTCGACTACTAGCGATCGACTGGTTAAAGTAAGGTGGTCAAGCGGTAGAAGGCTGGAAGCTAACATCGAACTTAGGCTGAACGACCCAGATTTATTATAATCTAATCTAACAAATCATCTTGATTCGAGCGTCTATAAATATAGGCCTAGCCCCTCACTCTTCTTCTCGTATTTTCTAAATCAAGAGTGAAGCTCTGAAGTTTTCTCTTCTCCACAAATTCTAAGGATTATAGAAATTATAAATTATTATTATTATTATTATTATTATATAAGTGGAAAATAGCGGAAAACAAAAGAGAAGAAGAATAGGGTCGAATCGATTCGTCAAAGCAAAAGGTAAATCATAAATCTAAATCCACTTTTAATTCAAATCTCTTCTTAGATCTATAATTTTTAATAATATGTATATTTATATTTATTTTGGTAGAAGAAAGAGAGTCAATCATGAATAATGGATTTAATTTTGGAGATTTAGAAGCTTAGAGGTGAATGGAAAATTATGTTTTTTATATGATATTGGACTTATATCATTGTAAGTCTATTCCCTTTATGCCTAAATATAAATTTTGGAATTGTATACTTATATTTTTGTGTGTGCGCATGTGTGTGCGTGTAACAAACTTAGAACCTTGCCTACATATTCTATGAATTGTTAACCATGGTTAAATATTGCAAAACCTAAATTTTGATTGCAATGGGAGAAGTGGTCCCAAAAAGTTACGAGATAACTCATTAATAAGATTTTATGTAAATTCCAAGTTTGTTATTTAAATGCTATAAGTTATTAAATATGAATAGGAGATTGTTATAAATTCGAAAGAGATTTAAGATACTATTTTAATTCGTTGGAATGAAGAATGTTTTTATGTAAATTTCTATAAATATCCAACTTTATAATTATGTATAAAGTTGTATTGTTTGAAATAATAAGAAATATTCCTATAAGAAAGAGATGTACAAAATACGAATACTTACTGTATTTTGTACTGTTCAATAATAATAGAAAAGATAATTCGTTATGATTCCAAACACAACACAAATCCTCTTTTTGATAATCTACGGGGAATTACAATATTAACATTTCCTTTGGGGAAAATATAGTTCCAATGCATTAGAATATGGGTATCCTTAAATGTAAAACCAAAATATTATAAATGGAAATAATAACAATAATTTCGTAGTCAATTTAATGTACGTGATTTAGGTAAGTTAAGAAAATTACGGTAATCAAGAAAGATGGTTAATAAATTAAAAGGATCGGTGAACTATAATTAATTATAATAGTTAAAAAGGAGTAGTAAATTATATCCGATTGTATTAATTGAAAATCAAGCAGAAAAAGATATTTAATCTACTGAATTCGAAAGAAGCGGTAAATGATATTTAATGGCACAAATAAAATAAGGAGCAAGTTCATGTAAATAAACACTAATAATTGAACTTAGGAGGCATAATATTCTTTATCTAACATTATGTAGCCTTAAGAATACGTTATGACAGATGTGAATTATTGGATCTAGCCAAAAATTTAAATTAGCTATAATAAATCAGTCATTGGTAAGGGTTGGAATATGAGATAAGTAATGTTACATAATAGAATTCTTTCATCCGCAAGGGACTAGCAGCATTTGTGTATACATTACACTAATGTGGAACATCTTCAACTGTAAGACCTGTGTGAATATACGTTTGCGTATAAGTAAAGGTAATATACCAATGGGTGTTCACCTTGGGTTTGAAGTCTTCAACGGTCAACTAGGGTTTGTTTCAATCTTAGTACGGGGTACTAAGTAACCAGGTCGACATTTCCTTAATTGCATTAAGCAATCAGAATGGGATAGTTGGTGTAGGCTCGACGCTATGTCAGCAAGGTTGCTACCATATATGCAAGGAGTAGGGTTGTACATATTGGTCGAAAGCATCATCAATCCTGAAGCGGTCATTGGAAAGACTTGGATTGCGCCTAGAGATGGACTAAACCTCCTACCAGTGTAGATTCCGTATGTGACATGCATTGCCTCTAAGTTATTTATTAGTTTGTCTGGCATTAGGAGGCAAGGCTGGTCAACCCTTAGATGAGTCCTCAAGACGAATTAGAATACGGCTAAATAGTTATGATGCTATTTTCAAGGCGCCAACGGCAGGTTCCTCAGTGTACGCAGGCCATTTAGCTGGCCTAGACACTGTTGATAAATGCTTGATGCGGCGTAGAGTTATAGATACTAGCAGGGAATGTATCATGGTCCATGCCGGGGCTGTGATACTTATATATGTATATAGTTATTGTATATCTCAAGAAGGTTGAGTTTATCGTGCTTGTATAGACTAAATCTTAAATTATAAACATATCACATAATGGAAAATGATCAGCATAAACCAGTGTTATGGATAAAGTATGTAACTTACCAATCACCAGAACGTTATTATTACCCCCCATCATTACATCTCACATGATATATCTAGAGGGAAAAGTATTGGTACCGAGCGTGAACAGTGGATGGTTGGATTTTCTTATACATGCACTACATTGACAAGAGTGCTAGATACCAGATGTATTAGTCTTGGTCAGTTTATGTATATTTTATTATACATTATTATTTCGGTGCAAGTTCTTATCGATAGCTCTCTGATATACTTTTTCCTACTACAGGATACCAATATCAACGATCCATACTCTAGTGGATTTAGGTTTTTGACTTAGTGAAAATTTGTACCCACTAAGGTGCGGGTTGTTAAATTTGGTATCAAAGCTTAGGTTAGTCGATCAAATGGAATACTTTGAGTGAATGTATTTGTGTATGTGCATGTGTGTGTATAATATGCCAAACCTATAAATTCCGACTATAGAAGTAATTGCAACCATATTCTAAAAAGATGGATAAGACGACAATGAGTTGGAACAATAAATAGAGTTAAAAATATACACCTATCCCAATCTCCCCATGGGAGATGGTCGTATTAAAAGGCGTTGACTTAAGAAGAGCATGAGTGTGGCATATAGAAGGGCCACTGAAGCTGGATGGTACTTGACTTCCTTACTGGGCCTAAATTGCCTTATGATGGTGGATACCTGTAACGTCCCCCCTTTTCGCACACTTTAAACCGACACACGTGCCAATTCAAAGCATACGCAAGGGCGGATTGTTATGAGGTAAATAAGAAAAACAGAGAAGAAATAAAAACAAAACAGAATCTCACAGCGGAAGGATAAAATATAATAATAAATATACAGTTCAAAACAGTTTACAAGCACTTGATTTGCTTTATACAATAAATATCAGAGTTACACATACCAATACAATCAATGCAGTGGAACAGTATGAGTGTGGTGCAATACTATAGATAATAATAATACGACTCCTTCGACTTCGTCCTTCAAAGCTAAAGTCTTCGATCCTGAAACGCTCGGACTGACCCGAGCGAATTTGAAAAGACAAAAACACTCGAGTCAGACTAAAAGATCTTATGTGAGTTAAATTAACAGAAATAAATATGAGTACAGTAACTCAAGAGATGTTCGGGATTTACATCTCCTAAGGATCCGTTAAACTATTTACTATGTAGTATATTGCGCTATTATAATAGTGTCTATTTATAAAATAAACTTACTTTTAAGTAGCGTTAAGGCTTTACATTTTCCACCTTAACACGTAAAATGCCAATAGTCTATACAGTACCGTAATACCTCCTGATCGGGAGGCTACCAGAGGATACTCCATAGGTACGACACAAATAGAAACTCGTAGTAAAGGCTCGATATGGTAGGTGACACGGCACAACTAGGCAATGCCAGGGTAGATATACCAATTGCTATCCAGGCTGGTGGAAACGCGTAGCCGCAGTTACCGCCCACCTCGGACTAACTCCCCAAAATCAAAATATAGAAGTGGCCACTGAATCAATCCAAAATCAAAGTATAATATCGAAGAGGAGGGTCCGATCAGAGGAATGACCTCATTGGCTTGAGAATCGCTCCTGTTTTAGCCACCTTATGCCAACTCACGGGAGTCGGGTCCACGTATTTACCTTACAGGAAACGTCGCCACCACCTACTTCATTCTGGAATCTCCACCGCGTACATGGTTAGTCAAAGTGGTTTTCGGTATCGACAGAGAGTATGTCCATATCCGATCCCGGTCTCTTTGCCAACCCATCGTTATTATAACACCGCGGTCATTTAAAAATAGCTTATACTTTAAAAATCAGAATAAACATTCCATTTCATAACCATGAATACGATATCATTTCAAACCCAAAGCCATATTTTATCACTTATCCCAAATATAATTCTTTTCCAAAATCATAATGCTTTAACTTCATAACGTCTGAAAATCAAATATTTCAAAGCATAATATTTTGAAAATCATAATTTAAAACCATAACTTCTAAAACTTGAATGGTTTGGATATTCAACGGTATATGAATTAAAAGGTTTAACTTAGATGTTACTTTGTAAAGAAAATAGTTCTCATGGCTTTACAAATACATTTCTTTATTAAAGTCTAAACCAAAATTTGTATTATCTCTCTCAAGTTCCAAAACCACTTCAATTTATATATATATACGTATATCCATTTGGAGTATTAATATTTCAACTAAAGTTGGATTTTATTCTTTCAACAAATCGAATGTTCTATTAATTAGTCTTGAATATTCACATAAAATCCATAAATAAATAAAAACTCCAATTTTTAGTAATAAAATATATATTTTTTTCAATTCAAATTATACTAGAATATTCATTTCAATTTATCTTGGGAAAAATCCAATTATAAATATCATATCTTAAAATTTCCAAACTTAACATTTAAACATATGATATAAATTATCAAACTCCATTTTCTTAATTTTTTTCCATTTTTAATAAAGAGATTTATACACCTTTTAATTTCAAAATTTTCAACTTCATATGTATATATATGGAAGAATAATATTTATACAATATAAAATTTAAGATTATTATAAACCGTATTCCATCCAAACCATAGAAATCACATTAAAATAGTTATATATAGACCGCGGTGCCTGTATATAATTTTCTATCCTATGGTCAAGTGATACGGATATTTATCATTTCAATCCGCAATTTAAAAGATATAAAATTTTTCGGTTGTATATCATTTCAAACCACAATCCCGAATGAAAGGAAATATGCATGATAATTTGCAATTTAATGATATACAATAAAACATCCATCAACAACACCCATCATCCAATCAAAATCATCAAGCAATATCAATCAATAACAATTTATATTTGATAATATATAACAGGTAATAACTGGCAATTTTATTCAGATTAAATTTAACAACTATTAATCTAACAGTTTATATTCAGTAATAATCTATATAACTGTTAACTAGCAGTTTATAGGCAAACACAAATTCTAACTGTCAATAAATAAATGAAATTAACAGTTAAATTCAATAAATGCAATTCAACAAATATGAGTGAAATAAACATGCCTAATACTCATAAATAAATTTATATTCATTTCTAAAATTAATTTAACAAACATAAAAGCTTTTAGAAGTTGTGAGTGGGTTAAAACACTCACCTTTTGAATTTAAATCGAATTTAAATTCGATTTAAACCCAAAAATTCGCCCGTCTCGGAATTCGTCCAAACCAGCGTCATCAAGTCCGGAATTAAATTACGATCCTAACAAAAGAAATTTCGTGTGAATCCGACTACGTATGAGAAAGTTATGGCAAAAAATGGTGATTGAATTCAAAAATTAGAAATAAACAAATGACACACATTTATAAAACTTGCCACGTCACCTAAGGATGCGCAACCATCAGCACGCGCACGAACCATTTCCCAGGCTGAAGCCCCCTATCGCACGCACACAGTCAACCATCACTTTGACCGCTCTTATACGCCGCCTCCGGCCGCCATCCCCCTGCCGACCACCTCCACGAGACTTCCCACATCAGGCCACCCCTATGGCCAAAGTCCGGTCATCAGAAACGCCTTCGGCCGCCACTTCCTTTAAACCCTAATTCAAACTTCCTCGACCATCCAGCCGCTGATTCGACAAACCAACTACATAGATTGACTCCCCTCAGTCCCCTTTCCAATACCCAGAAATCGTTTGACGATCCGACAAACTTTGTTACGGCGCTGATGAATGGCCACGAACTGTTTGAATTTATTCTGCGTAAACGATAACTCCATTTGAAAAACGAATTTCACCATGAGATTACGTGTTTCGAGAACATTGACATATATTTTTGTGGAATTTTTCTGGAGAGTTTGATTTTTCATTGAAATTTTGAATTGATTGGATCTAGGGGTTAGCCCCCATTGAAGAAGAGAAGCTTGAAGAAATACGCGCAGATAAATGAAATTAGGCGGAGGCTAGGGCTGAATAGCTGGGTTTATATAGAGGGTTAGAGGTAGCGTAGATAGACCGTAGAATGAACGTGCGGAACAAACTATGGCCCAAAAAGCCCGCTATGTCTCCGAAACGAAATTTCGTAAATCTTTATATCCAAATAGGTAATTTAAAATATTCTGAACGCGATGGAAAAAGTTTCACGTCCAAATTTGATCGTATGAAGAAGTTATGATGAAAACAAAATTTCCAAATTGATTTTATTAAAATTGATTTCAAGGCGTTTCACGCCCGTACGATCAAACGACAAGTCCGATCGATACGAAACTTGAAACCCTATAATAATTCACCGATACGGATCCGATGAAACTAGTTTCATCGAAATCCGAGTCCATGGCCAAAATGGCTACTTTTAATATTCATTAATTAAATTAAAATAAATTACAAAAATCCAAATTTTATATTATATTCTAAAATTGTCCAAATTTTATTACTTATATAATTTAATCAATTTCAAATGATTTAACAAGCTTGGATGTGAATTAAAATTATAAGTATATCAATTTGCAGTGTAAATTTCTGCACTTTCCTATATTTAAGAATTATAAAATTAAATGCTCAAAACCCCATATATTAGATTTTAACTTTTATATACTCATTCTTTATCCAAATAGGGATGCCACATACTTTGGTTCATGATTCAAAATATTATTCTTAAAGTCCATTTTAAATTTCAGTAACGTAATATTTAACGTTAAATTCCCTTTATTTATGCAATAAGCGCAATTATTGAATTTGATACTCAAATTAATTTATAGATTCTGCTTTCTAAAAATCTATATCAACAATTTGGTCTAATTATAAATAGAATAAGTATTAACCTCATCTTATAGAATTAATTATTGCAATAAATCCAATTTACCATATCTTAAATCCAAATTAATAGATAAAGCTTGATTCCTTTATTAACTCCTTTGGTTTTCAATTAACCTTTTATGGTGAATATAAATTCCAATGTATAATTGAAACCTTATTTCCATTTGATTTCACTATTTCATTAAAAATCCTCATATTCCAGCTAAATTTCAACTAACGTATAAATTAGCTATTTCAATTTCATTTAATTGCGATAAATTTATCTATTAAAGGTTGCACTTAACCCAAATACATAAAACTTGCCCAATTTCTCCTTAAATCAAAAACCTTCATATACAAATATGTTTATCATAAATTTTATCTACTCTTCCTTTTTAGGTAATGTCGTATATATTATATTTCCATGTAATTTGCAATAAATCATACTCGTAGTTATATCACATTAAATGAATAAATAAGTGTTGACTCTATTCTTTTGATTCAACATTGGTTTACGTTATATTTCATTAATATTTCTACATACATCAGGATTTTTAAAAATGGTTGTAACGTGAAATCTCGTCTACTTCCCATTTTATATTTAAGGCTTCTAAAACCGATTCATATCATTTCTCTAGTCCAAATTTTATTAATATAACCTTAAATTTAATTTATTCCTATCGATGAAATGGTTAAACCCAAATTTCACTTATTTGCAATAAATCCACAAATTGGATTTCAAATTTTCAAATAAATAAATAAATTTTAGTTTATCACTTCTTAAATACCCAAACGTCAATGCCTTAATTTAAACTGCATTTATTACATTTTATAAAAATCCTCCATCTTAAGTGACAAATCAAAACTACCATAACTACACAATTTATGGTAATTAATTCCAATTGCTTTTCCATTAAACTACATAAATTGTCCAATTGCAACCTACGTAGAATGTTTATTTATTTACAATCCTACTGTTTAAATGAATTGATCCTTTACGGTATAATTCACATTTGACTTGATTTCTCATTTATTTTGCAAAACAGTAAATTTCAATTGCTACCAACATTATATTTAATATTAGATTTCCAATTAATTCTATTGGAATCAATATATATTTATATATATATACTTTACGTATAAATATCTAAATTACCAAATCAAGTACATTTATTAGAGACAACATTCAATAAAATTACTTATCACACTTATTGCATCGATTTATTCCAACGGACACTTTTATTTAGTCACTATTTATTATTACAACCAAATGTACAATCTCCACTATTTATTTTATATTAAATGAATTCCATTCTAGTAAATATTTTTATTAATATTCACTGATTCACATTTATATTGGTTTCTTATATTTAACTTATAACAAGGTGTGCAAATTTACATAGTTCAAATCTATTTCCATGTAACTATTAAATTGTTACATTAAATTCCAATTACTATAACAAATTACTACATTTTCTCAAATAAAATCTTAAGACCTTTATTTTATTCTAAATTAGATTAGAAACATATTAATTTAATTCATTTAACATTATCAAATTCAACGGGTCGTTACAATCTCCCCCACTCAAAACTTTTCGTCCCGAAAAGGAAAAAGAAGGGAGAAGGAAGAATAAAACAGTACATCTTATTTCAAATATTATTTATAAACAATAATTTACTAAATTTATTTTCTTAAATAAAATATACCTGTTTATAATCCTTATATTCTTTTATACTTAGATTATTAAAGCCGGAAAACATTTTCACAAAATTCTAAGTCCAAAATTTACGGAAAATTTTGGCAGAGTCTCCTCTGTACGGTGAGGCTCGGGAGAAAATATAATATCAAAATATACACATATATTACATATATTATCAAAATATTATATCCCAACACGGGAAAAGTAGCGCTTTAAACGTAATCCGAAAACATACCTATTTGTTGGGCAATATACGCTTATTATTATGGAACCAAAAGTAGTAGCAGTTGCTTCCATCACCTGTATTCACTTATATAATCTAAAAGGTTAAATATTTATATTAAAGTGAATTATTCAAGTGGATTCAATCATTAATCAACCAAACAATTCAACAACCATCAACCTTACAAACAACATACATACACAAACAAAGCAACCATTTAATCCATCAAACAAATAGTTGTTTGGGTTCAAACTTGAAATTTGTATGAAATGAAATTAACTATCAAGTGCATCCTTTACTCAACAGTCTTAGATGGAACATAGATAGATTATTTATTCATCCGACAAATTCAAATTCCTTACCCAACAACATAAATCAAACAATAACAATTCAACCCAACAACCAAATTACTTATCATACATTTTTTTCATGCTTCAGTGGTTTGATTTTCTTTCTTTCATTTATGGAGTGATCCCTTTACTTCTTACAATTTTCATTTTCATTTATTACAAAATTATCATATTTGTGTTCCAATTTATTGACTAAAGTTTATATCACCCATTTATTCTACTTACCTTTCTTATATAGTAAAATTTCCGATTTAGCTTAAGTTTTAACAGCAATTAATTGAATACTTTAATTACCTCAAGCTTCACTTGTAAGATTTCCCTTTACACTTTCTTACTAGCAATTGCAACTTTTATTTTATGGTAAGTTATATATATTTTAAGAATGTAAGTGAAAATTTACAAGTTTCTTTTCATTCCTTTAATTAATATATATTTGTTTTATAACCTACAATTTCAACTTACCTTTAATCTCATTTATTTATTTAATGTGGAAGTTTCCATTATATTTAATAGTAGTAACAGTTTAATTACCCACTTTCTATAATATTTAATTACAGTAACCCTTTTTAATTACACTTAATTTATTAACCCTTTAACCTTCATTCTTATAAGTGAAAGATTTTACTCATTCATTAACTATGGATTGCAGTCATTTATATTTTTTCCTACTTTCCATTATATTAGAATAGGGGAAATTAAGGCGTACTTAAGTTAATAACCCTACAATCAAACTTTATAAATTAAGGAATTTCATTTTTTTACTTTCTTAAGGTTAAAATCACCTATTAATAATACAACCTTTAATTTTAGTAAAATTCCAATCATCACTTAAGTTAATACCATTAAATTCTTATTTATAACAGTAATTTATTGAATACTTCATTATTTCCAAAAATTCTACTTGCATAATATTCTATTCCACTCTTAATTTACATTTCAACTTTTTATACTTGGTAAGTTATTTATGTTAAAGAAAAAGCAGAAGAACTTATACAAGTTTAATCTCAACCCTTTTAATTCATTGATTACTTAACCTTTATTTCACTAACCTAATTTTTTTTTTATTCCACTAAAATTTAACAATTAATTAATGGAAAATTTTAGAATTAAATTCCGGGTCAAATTTCAATTTATTTTGAAATAATAGATAATTAATTTCTTACAACTTTTATATCTCAATTATATTTAAAACAAACAAATTCAGTTATTTCCAACATAAATCTGCAGTAGAATTTACTACAGTGGCCTTTCCCCTTCGAAACTCGAAAATGAAAGTCGATGATACGGCCGTCATCACCGAAATTATTTTCCAGCGATAGAGAGGAAAGTACAAACTTATTTTCTTCAAAAAATCCTCTTTAAACCAATTCTTTTGAATTATACTAAATATTTATATAAGAAAATATTTATAAACCAAATCATTATATTTCATAAATCCTTTGAAAGAAGATTTCAAAAATCCCGGACTTAAGTTCTAAAATCTCCAATTTGATTTATTATAATTTCAACTTAGCTTCAATTGTTATAAATATTTTTATTTCCTAACACCCAATCTATAGCAACCAAATATATATATATATATATATATATATATATATCTTTATAAAAATATTTTTATATATAGAAAATATAATAGGCAAAATTATTTCATTCACCTATATTAAAAACGAATATTATGTCGGACTGTCCTATTAAGTGTTTAGAAATCCCTATTGATGTCATAGCGTCCCATGCATCAAGCAGAATTTATAAATACAAAGCGGAACAGATTAACACAATATCAAAATCTTTTTATAAAACTAACAAATACGCTCTCTCATATATATACTCTCAGCGACTCCCATAGGGTATTACTACCCTATTAACAAAGAGTCAAACCCCACAAAGCCAAAGTTTATCGCTAAACCAAAGCTCTGATACCAACTTGTAACATCCCGCCTTTTCGCACACTTTAAACCGACACACGTGCCAATTCAAAGCATACGCAAGGGCGGATTGTTATGGGGTAAATAAGAAAAACAGAGAAGAAATAAAAACAAAACAGAATCTCACAGCGGAAGGATAAAATATAATAATAAATATACAGTTCAAAACAGTTTACAAGCACTTGATTTGCTTTATACAATAAATATCAGAGTTACACATACCAATACAATCAATGCAGCGGAACAGTATGAGTGTGGTGCAATACTATAGATAATAATAATACGACTCCTTCGACTTCGTCCTTCAAAGCTAAAGTCTTCGATCCTGAAACGCTCGGACTGACCCGAGCGAATTTGAAAAGACAAAAACACTCGAGTCAGACTAAAAGATCTTATGTGAGTTAAATTAACAGAAATAAATATGAGTACAGTAACTCAAGAGATGTTCGGGATTTACATCTCCTAAGGATCCGTTAAACTATTTACTATGTAGTATATTGCGCTATTATAATAGTGTCTATTTATAAAATAAACTTACTTTTAAGTAGCGTTAAGGCTTTACATTTTCCACCTTAACACGTAAAATGCCAATAGTCTATACAGTACCGTAATACCTCCTGATCGGGAGGCTACCAGAGGATACTCCATAGGTACGACACAAATAGAAACTCGTAGTAAAGGCTCGATATGGTAGGTGACACGGCACAACTAGGCAATGCCAGGGTAGATATACCAATTGCTATCTAGGCTGGGGGAAACGCGTAGCCGCAGTTACAGCCCACCTCGGACTAACTCCCCAAAATCAAAATATAGAAGTGGCCACTGAATCAATCCAAAATCAAAGTATAATATCGAAAAGGAGGGTCCGATCAGAGGAATGACCTCATTGGCCTGAGAATCGCTCCTGTTTTAGCCACCTTATGCCAACTCACGGGAGTCGGGTCCACGTATTTACCTTACAGGAAACGTCGCCACCACCTACTTCATTCTGGAATCTCCACCGCGTACACGGTTAGTCAAAGTGGTTTTCGGTATCGACAGAGAGTATGTCCATATCCGATCTCGGTCTCTTTGCCAACCCATCGTTATTATAACACCGCGGTCATTTAAAAATAGCTTATACTTTAAAAATCAGAATAAACATTCCATTTCATAACCATGAATACGATATCATTTCAAACCCAAAGCCATATTTTATCACTTATCCCAAATATAATTCTTTTCCAAAATCATAATGCTTTAACTTCATAACGTCTGAAAATCAAATATTTCAAAGCATAATATTTTGAAAATCATAATTTAAAACCATAACTTCTAAAACTTGAATGGTTTGGATATTCAACGGTATATGAATTAAAAGGTTTAACTTAGATGTTACTTTGTAAAGAAAATAGTTCTCATGACTTTACAAATACATTTCTTTATTAAAGTCTAAACCAAAATTTGTATTATCTCTCTCAAGTTCCAAAACCACTTCAATTTATATATATATATATATATATATATATATATATATATATATATATATATACGTATATCCATTTGGAGTATTAATATTTCAACTAAAGTTGGATTTTATTCTTTCAACAAATCGAATTTTCTATTAATTAGTCTTGAATATTCACATAAAATCCATAAATAAATAAAAACTCCAATTTTTAGTAATAAAATATATATATTTTTCAATTCAAATTATACTAGAATATTCATTTCAATTTATCTTGGGAAAAATCCAATTATAAATATCATATCTTAAAATTTCCAAACTTAACATTTAAACATATGATATAAATTATCAAACTCCATTTTCTTAATTTTTTTCCATTTTTAATAAAGAGATTTATACACCTTTTAATTTCAAAATTTTCAACTTCATATGTATATATATGGAAGAATAATATTTATACAATATAAAATTTAAGATTATTATAAACCGTATTCCATCCAAACCATAGAAATCACATTAAAATAGTTATATATAGACCGCGGTGCCTGTATATAATTTTCTATCCTATGGTCAAGTGATACGGATATTTATCATTTCAATCCGCAATTTAAAAGATATAAAATTTTGCGGTTGTATATCATTTCAAACCACAATCCCGAATGAAAGGAAATATGCATGATAATTTGCAATTTAATGATATACAATAAAACATCCATCAACAACACCCATCATCCAATCAAAATCATCAAGCAATATCAATCAATAACAATTTATATTTGATAATATATAACAGGTAATAACTGGCAATTTTATTCAGATTAAATTTAACAACTATTAATCTAACAGTTTATATTCAGTAATAATCTATGTAACTGTTAACTAGCAGTTTATAGGCAAACACAAATTCTAACTGTCAATAAATAAATGAAATTAACAGTTAAATTCAATAAATGCAATTCAACAAATATGAGTGAAATAAACATGCCAAATACTCATAAATAAATTTATATTCATTTCTAAAATTAATTTAACAAACATAAAAGCTTTTAGAAGTTGTGAGTGGGTTAAAACACCCACCTTTTGAATTTAAATCGAATTTAAATTCGATTTAAATCCAAAAATTCGCCCGTCTCGGAATTCGTCCAAACCAGCGTCATCAAGTTCGGAATTAAATTACGATCCTAACAAAAGAAATTTCGTGTGAATCCGACTACGTGTGAGAAAGTTATGGCAAAAAATGGTGATTGAATTCAAAAATTAGAAATAAACAAATGACACACATTTATAAAACTTGCCACGTCACCTAAGGATGCGCAACCATCAGCACACGCACGAACCATTTCCTAGGCTGAAGCCCCCTATCGCACGCACACAGTCAACCATCACTTTGACCGCTCTTATACGCCGCCTCCGGCCGCCATCCCCCTGCCGACCACCTCCACGAGACTTCCCACATCAGGCTGCCCCTATGGCCAAAGTCCGGTCATCAGAAACGCCTTTGGCCGCCACTTCCTTTAAACCCTAATTCAAACTTCCTCGACCATCCAGCCGCTGATTCGACAAACCAACTACATAGATTGACTCCCCTCAGTCCCCTTTCCAATACCCAGAAACCGTTTGACGATCCGACGAACTTTGTTACGGCGCTGATGAATGGCCACGAACTGTTTGAATTTATTCTGCGTAAACGATAACTCCATTTGAAAAACGAATTTCACCATGAGATTACGTGTTTCGAGAACATTGACATATATTTTTGTGGAATTTTTCTGGAGAGTTTGATTTTTCATTGAAATTTTGAATTGATTGGATCTAGGGTTAGCCCCCATTGAAGAAGAGAAGCTTGAAGAAATACGCGCAGATAAATGAAATTAGGCGGAGGCTAGGGCTGAATAGCTGGGTTTATATAGAGGGTTAGAGGTAGCGTAGATAGACCGTAGAATGAACGTGCGGAACAAACTATGGCCCAAAAAGCCCGCTATGTCTCTGAAACGAAATTTCGTAAATCTTTATATCCAAATAGGTAATTTAAAATATTCTGAACGCGATGGAAAAAGTTTCACGTCCAAATTTGATCGTATGAAGAAGTTATGCTGAAAACAAAATTTCCAAATTGATTTTATTAAAATTGATTTCAAGGCGTTTCACGCCCGTACGATCAAACGACAAGTCCGATCGATACGAAACTTGAAACCCTATAATAATTCACCGATACGGATCCGATGAAACTAGTTTCATCGAAATCCGAGTCCATGGCCAAAATGGCTATTTTTAATATTCATTAATTAAATTAAAATAAATTACAAAAATCCAAATTTTATATTATATTCTAAAATTGTCCAAATTTTATTACTTATATAATTTAATCAATTTCAAATGATTTAACAAGCTTGGATGTGAATTAAAATTATAAGTATATCAATTTGCAGTGTAAATTTCTGCACTTTCCTATATTTAAGAATTATAAAATTAAATGCTCAAAACCCCATATATTAGATTTTAACTTTTATATACTCATTCTTTATCCAAATAGGGATGCCACATACTTTGGTTCATGATTCAAAATATTATTCTTAAAGTCCATTTTAAATTTCAGTAACGTAATATTTAACGTCAAATTCCCTTTATTTATGCAATAAGCGCAATTATTGAATTTGATACTCAAATTAATTTATAGATTCTGCTTTCTAAAAATCTATATCAACAATTTGGTCTAATTATAAATAGAATAAGTATTAACCTCATCTTATAGAATTAATTATTGCAATAAATCCAATTTACCATATCTTAAATCCAAATTAATAGATAAAGCTTGATTCCTTTATTAACTCCTTTGGTTTTCAATTAACCTTTTATGGTGAATATAAATTCCAATGTATAATTGAAATCTTATTTCCATTTGATTTCACTATTTCATTAAAAATCCTCATATTCCAGCTAAATTTCAACTAACGTATAAATTAGCTATTTCAATTTCATTTAATTGCGATAAATTTATCTATTAAAGGTTGCACTTAACCCAAATACATAAAACTTGCCCAATTTCTCCTTAAATCAAAAACCTTCATATACGAATATGTTTATCATAAATTTTATCTACTCTTCCTTTTTAGGTAATGTCGTATATATTATATTTCCATGTAATTTGCAATAAATCATACTCGTAGTTATATCACATTAAATGAATAAATAAGTGTTGACTCTATTCTTTTGATTCAACATTGGTTTACGTTATATTTCATTAATATTTCTACATACATTAGGATTTTTAAAAATGGTTGTAACGTGAAATCTCGTCTACTTCCCATTTTATATTTAAGGCTTCTAAAACCGATTCATATCATTTCTCTAGTCCAAATTTTATTAATATAACCTTAAATTTAATTTATTCCTATCGATGAAATGGTTAAACCCAAATTTCACTTATTTGCAATAAATCCACAAATTGGATTTCAAATTTTCAAATAAATAAATAAATTTTAGTTTATCACTTCTTAAATACCCAAACGTCAATGCCTTAATTTAAACTGCATTTATTACATTTTATAAAAATCCTCCATCTTAAGTGACAAATCAAAACTACCATAACTACATAATTTATGGTAATTAATTCCAATTGCTTTTCCATTAAACTACATAAATTGTCCAATTGCAACCTACGTAGAATGTTTATTTATTTACAATCCTACTGTTTAAATGAATTGATCCTTTACGGTATAATTCACATTTGACTTGATTTCTCATTTATTTTGCAAAACAGTAAATTTCAATTGCTACCAACATTATATTTAATATTAAATTTCCAATTAATTCTATTGGAATCAATATATCTTTATATATATATACTTTACGTATAAATATCTAAATTACCAAATCAAGTACATTTATTAGAGACAACATTCAATAAAATTACTTATCACACTTATTGCATCGATTTATTCCAACGGACACTTTTATTTAGTCACTATTTATTATTACAACCAAATGTACAATCTCCACTATTTATTTTATATTAAATGAATTCCATTCTAGTAAATATTTTTATTAATATTCACTGATTCACATTTATATTGGTTTCTTATATTTAACTTATAACAAGGTGTGCAAATTTACATAGTTCAAATCTATTTCCATGTAACTATTAAATTGTTACATTAAATTCCAATTACTATAACAAATTACTACATTTTCTCAAATAAAATCTTAAGACCTTTATTTTATTCTAAATTAGATTAGAAATATATTAATTTAATTCATTTAACATTATCAAATTCAACGGGTCGTTACAATACCCGTAGGATTGCCGATTGATGATATACGTTAGATCCAAATAGATGGGAAGTAAAGAACCTATACGTTGCAAATATTCGAAAGCGGGAATTGAGCTATTTCGTGATGGAAGGTGTATAATAATCACTCTAAGATGATAATTGGATTTATAAGATATTCTAAAAGAAGAAAATTCCAAAACAAGGGACAAAATAAAACCCACTATAAGTCCGACCCCATATAAAAAAAATTAATAGAAGTTTTTAAATTTTCTTAAAAATATTTAAAATGGTTTTCAAATGATTTATTTGAAAGTAGAAAAACTTTATTTTTGAAAAGTAAGTAAATATTAAAATTTTCCATAATTTAAAGTATCCGTTTATATTGTATTATATTATTTAAATAGAACTTCTAGTTAGAATTAAAATTGTTTGGATCAAAAATTTCAATTAAAATGGGTTTTAATGAAGAAGAGAATTTCCTTTGATATAAAAAGAAAGCAGAGTGTATGTATAGCTCGGATTTTTTCTAATTATGTAAATTTGAAGTTTTAAAATTCTTTTATGGGTTAGATAATAGAAGGTGATACTAGTTTTCAGTGGGGTAAAAAGAATAGAAAGGCATAAGCGCTTGAAAAAGAGTGCAATAGAAATTTAATGGAAATGAGATAAGAATCCGAAGACTAAAGCAAGTAGGCTAACACACCATTAGAAGTAGATAGGGATTTTCCAAAGTAGACAGGATGAAGATGAAGAAGGTAGAAGTGGGATGAAATAACTAAATAAGGTTTAGTTATAATAAATTGTTTTATATTTTTCCCAGTCCGAAAGGGTCCATATTCAACCTAGGCCGAATAAGCGGCAAGCGGTCGACTGCTCAAATTCAAGTACTGGACTAATCACCCGGTAAAATTGCAGACCCAAACCTTAAATGCGACTAAAAGTCACGTCCTGATCTCTCCTCCATCATTTTCTTCCCGACTCCCTCTTCTCGACCTTCAAAACTCCTCCATCCTCTTCTTAAATCAAGCGATGCTGCCTCCTCTGCCTCAGGCGACACATGCCACGATCGTAGCCTCCTCCAACCTAGAAGACAGGTGGTGCTCCACCAAAAATAGTCCTATGTCCAAATCTGAACCTCGATTTGTTCCCCAAATAAAATCATGGCGCCTCCCTGATAAGCCAACAGCTCCTCTCGCCATCCAATTCTAAACCCACAAGAGATCACCTATATAGTTGGCGAAGGTTGATAAAAGAACTTGTTTGATCTTAATGCTATTTCTTAAAGAACTTGTTTGATCTTAATGCTATTTCTTGTTTTTGAAAAGAAAATGTTATTGTAATTTTGCTCCAAAAAGTTGGTGACCACTATGAATTCCATTATATCTTAAGAACTCATAATCTAAAGCAAATGTACACAATTCAATCTGAATAGATCCATCATTCAATCATGAAAATACCATAAAGATATTAGTACATTACTATGAATTGGACAAAAGCTAGGTGATGTACCATTTTCAAACATATATAGCAATAGAATATTCATCCATTTTTGCAACTTCTACGAAGTGATTTAAAATGACTTTCAAGGTTCAAGATAGATCTAAAACAAATCTTAGAAGGGCCTTTATGACACATAGAAAATTTAAGAGTATCATTCAATAATACATGTAGACCTTGAATTTTATGAACTACTACAAAAAAGGTAACATGACATTTACCAAATTTAAAAGTAAATTCAAACTGTGTCATTCAAATAAAAACCACTTAAATCCTATAAAAGATTGCAAACGTTATACAAATATATGGTAGAATAGTTCATGTACCTACTTGAAAATGGCTATTTCTCAAAACATATGGATAAGACCTAGAGTCTTGTATGATGAAAACTAAACTTTAGGTTCTAAATTCGTAACACAAAACGATCATTTTTTATTTCTATTTTTTGTTAGTTCATATTGAAATAAAATTTTCTCACATAATACTCATAAAATACCTAATTAATAAATGAATATTCTATAATTTATAAAATAAACAGAATAATCCATGTGTAAACATGAATCAAAATGGATAGTTCCATATCAAATAACAAGATGATACGTATTTATGTACATCGAAGTGCATTGATACAGCCTAAAGCTTGTAAGGTCATCATTGAAGATATAATTTAAAAGTTAGATTTGAACTATATAAAGAAAACCGAAACAATAGATTCCAAAATATCATTATGATTTATATATGTGTGTATGGGGGTGGGGGAGGGGTTAAAACATTCAAATACATAATATGCAAAATATGTAATTAGACAATGTGGAAGACATTTTATTTCATTAAAATTCGGACAATATCCATAGGAATTTCAATTTAAAATAGCTTTGTAAAGCACCAATGTAAAGAAAAGTGCAATAAAAATAAGCTACAAATTAGATACAAGGGGAAGAAATTTAACTAAATTATTAGAATAAGTAGAAAAAAGAAATAAAAAAACACTACATGTCCAAATGATACGGAACGCCTGATCATAATAAGATGATGTAAAACTGCGGATTTATACAGTAAATTCATACCGAAAGCCATAGATAATATACACCTGAGATGTTCAATCGCTTAGATGCTCACCATCTAAATCAATACAGCAACGATTGGCGATCGTTTAAGGAAAACTAAGGAGGCATTAGTTTTATCCGGTGCCTAAGAGCTGGATCTATGTTGAGAGAACTGAGGGAAAAGGAGAAAACTATTATAAAAGGAAATAACTTTACATATTCAAACCTAAATGTGAGAGAATGGGAGACTAAACTTGGAATAAATTAGAGGCGCTAAAAGGAATTAATCTATCTTGAGAGAATTAAAGCAAGAGAAAAGGAGGAAGTTATTTTAATTGGAAAGACTGTTTCAAATTTAGACCTGATCTACCGTGAGAAAGTATGAGAATAAACATGGAATAAATTAGAGGTTATAAAAGGAATTAATCTTCTTGAGAGAACTAAAGCAAGAGAAAAAGAGAACACTATTATAATATGAAAAAAATATAAAAACTTGCACCTGTTGTAATTTGAGAAAATTGGAGGCTAAATGTGAGATTATCTAACATTTGGGTTGAATTGTTAGAAAATGGTAGATTAAATGTAGAATTAAGTGGAGGTAATAAAAGAATGACCTTTCGTATGCTGCAACTTCTAATTTTCTTTAATCTCTGGTTTGGATTCGTAAAAGAGAAACATGGAAGGTGTAACATGTAAATTGAAACCTCAAATTATGGAGAAGACAATATTTTCACTGAAAATGAATGTGAGCAAAGAAGGGGAATGGTTGCATATTCTATTTCACATATAATAGAATATATATGTTGAAAAATTGTCCACCAATATTTAGTCAAGAAGATTAGGATGGGTTCTTGAAAACGAAGCAGAACCCAGCACAGCCAAAAAGGGATCTATACAAAGGAAACAGATCACTATATAACTATTGTCATCATACGAGACGTATAGGTCACTTTATAATAGAACATGAAATGATATATTTGCTTCATCTTTATCTTTATCGAAAATAATTTAATTCTCATTTATGATAATATCATACATTGACTATCTTTCAATGGTTATGATTATCATTTCTGAAATCATTTCTTCAGATATTTTACATTAATTTGTCGTCCGCGGTTGTAGCGCAGTGGAAAGGAGGCTTGAGTTCTGGTAAATAGACCCAAGTTTGATTTTTACCATGCGCTTCCCCATCCTATATAAATTTACCCAGGGGTATGAGGGCTTGGATCAGCGAACGGCTTTACTGTACCCTCCTCAGGAGTTTACCGGCCTGTTGGTTTCTGCTGGGTTTTCAAAAAAAAAACATTAACCTGTCGCTATAATCTAAATAAATTAGCTAGATGTCATTAAATGATATGCTAACTATGTGTATAAATAATTTTTCAACTGTTGAAATTCATTTTACATAATTCGAACTTATAGCTAATAAGGCTAAATGCTATTAGATAGTGTATACTCAAATTCAAACTAATTTTCGTTTGTTTATAGCATCACTCATATTCAGGCCATATATTGTATATGTCACTCATATTTTGACCATACATTATACACACTAGTTTTCATGCTTCTTATATTAGCTAATAGCTACAACAAATGTTGTTTATTTGTACGAGACTGATATAGAATTACATATATAAATATAATTGTGTGCCATATAGCATAGTGCATATGAACAAACAAATGGTGGTTGCCGACAACGATGTGTTTCAGGTATATAACTGTCCTACTCTTAACAATATCATGGTCCAAAACATGTTATCTGGTGAAATTCCAGTAACTTTATGGTTTACAAAACTGAATTTAACCACTGTATGTATGCATCATGATTCATCCATTGGAGTTTTACCTACAAATTTGCCATGAAATCTTACTAGAGTTAAGGTTTAGTTAACAGATTCCTGGTTCGATTCCTTCATCAACATGAAATTTGAATGTGTTTAAAGCTATTAAAAACTTCATTTCAAGATATATCCTAGAATGTACGTTCTTGATATAAGTAATAATGATATCTTTGGTGAAATTTCAAGCTTTATATCCCCATTGAAGTATCCGACTGAGTTCAAGGTAAGTATGAGTTGATTATCTGATAAACTTCCTAAAACTATTGATTCATTACCATAGCTTACTATTGTAACACCCCTATTTTTCTGCAAATTATTGAGGATATTTAATTAGGAAATTATTAAATAAATAATGTTAGAGAATATGGATATATAGTTGAGTGTGGATGATTCCCATATCAATATAAATTGAATTTTAAGCTTAAGTGGAAAATTGGTTTATAGAAAAAGAATTAATAAGGGATATAATTATGTAGGAAAGGAATATGAAAATATAAATAATACACATGGGTTATATTCCCTAACATAACCCCTCTCCCCTTCATAATTTTAGCCATAACATAAAGAAAGAAAACAAAATACAAAAACCAAAGAGCTCTCCATTATACAAATTCAAGGAGAAGACGAGGAAGTTAAAGCTAAGAAAAGAATTAAGGCAGTTATATCTACACCAAATCAAATCAAGGGGAATAATATTTCCATCTACATAATTTTTGTGTATTTAATTCGGATTCAAGGGTATATCCAAATTTTGATTGATATTTATCATGCATATGGGTTAGATAAATATTTATATGAGTTATGGTAATTATTTGAAAATTTATGGAATTTACGAAAGGTTTTGATGTAAGAACTAAGTTTCTGATCTTCAAATACTATGAATTTTTTATGATGCTTTGAATGATATTTTTGAGATGGATTTTAAGTTTCATAATTTTGAAAATTATTATGAATTTAATGTGAATTTTCTAAGTGAGAATATATGTAATTTCGAGATTTTAATTATTTAAAATATGAAAAATAATTATCTTGGGCCACAAAATTTATACGATGTTAAAGAGGAAAATTTTGATTTTTTAGGTTTTTCTACAAGTAATTACAGTTTGATATAAATTGTTTTATTAGAGTGTTTTAATAACAAAAAGGTAATTGAATGGAAAAATTGAAAAACATTAAAATATTAGGAAATAAGAGAATTTCTCTCTCTTTGTTTTGCTATTAACTTTTGAAAAGATTTTGATTAACCAATAAGAATTTGACACAAAAATTGGTTTTGTAAAAAGTCATTACTTTAAGGAAGTTAATTAGGTTTGCAAACAACTACAGAAATATAATTATTCAATTGCAATTGCCCCTATTTATCAATATGTGGTAGCCTTATGTTTATCAACATGCGATAACATGTGTTTTTTAACTGGCAATGGCCACCAACATATGATAACTATTTTGTCAACTTGCGGTAGCTATATTTTATCAATTTGCGATGACTATTTTATCAACTTTCGATGGCTATATTTTATCGACCTATGATGGCTATGTTTTGCCAACTTATGATGGCTACATTTCATCAAACAGTGATAACTATATATTTGTCAACTTGCGTTAACTATTACTTTGTTAATCTGTGATGGCAATATACTTTGTCAACTAGCGATAGCTATATATTTTTTGTCAACTAGCTATGATGTATTTCGGTTGATATGTGATAACTAAAGATGTTAATAGCCATAGCTTCGTGTAGTATCAACATGCAGTAAATATGACTTCTTTGACATGCGATGGCATATGTTTTGAACATGCGATAGCTTGATATATTTCGACGTGCGATAACCTAAGTTTTTAGAAGGAAAGATAGCTAGTCCTATGACACTTGACAGATTTTAACTCTATGTAAGCTATGTTTTTCTTGAATAGGAAGGATGATTTTTGTTAAGTATTTTATAAATATTTAAAAGAAAGAAAAAGGTGTTTTAGCCCATTTTAAAAGATTTTTTGAGGAAGAAAAGTATAATTTTGTTATAAGTAAATTTTTATATAAATTAGCTGTTACCTTTATAATGGTTGATGATGTATTATATGGTTGATGATGTATTATATGTTCATCTTTGTACCTTGATTAGTTACCTTTGCATATGATAAGTTGTTGGCATACTCACTTATGTTTTAAGTACTATCCCCCAACACTTGACCTAGTGATGGGAATTGATGACCATAGGGGTGTTCCAGTAGTGGATATGCCAGACTTAAATGCCCGAGTGAGTAGAATTGCATCTAAGAGACCAGAAAGGTCAAATTGTGTTAGGATGCCATTAACTGATCAAAAGACACAACACATGGATCTTTTAAAACCTGATTTTTGGGTAGAGACAAGGGTGGGATTGTGCCATATCCTCCAAATGTTAAGCCCTCGTTGGTCGGGTCCATAATTCGTATGCGTAGGGCTATCCTGATATTGAGGCTAAAAATAGGAGTTGCGCGTCCGAAGAAACTCTAGCAAATTGATCACTTACATTTTTGTCCTATCATTTCTAGGAGACTATTGTTATTTTCTTCTACCGTTTTTAGGAGATCGTGGATATTTTATCCTATCGATCTTAGGAGACTGTTAATATTTTCTCTTGAATGGATCAAAGACTGTTGGATTATCTGCTCATCATGGCCAGAGTCAGCCGATAGCTTTTTAGTCAGCCTGAGAAAACTAATATAGGTTTATAGCAAACCTGCGAAAACTATTTTGTTGAATGGACCATTTTATGGATTGGGTAATTATGGGAATGTGTAACCCTTGACTTTAGTGAATGGTGGACTATTCATTTTAGTCCATACATGTATGATACGATATTGATGTTATGAATATGTATTAATCATTTTGGTGGCACAATATGGTATGGATCATAGATTATTAATGGGTGTTGTGAGGGGAAACCTATTCAGCTCAGCGGCATGGTCTCACTAAGTACCTATATTTTGGTTTGAGATGAGTTAATATTATTTACACTAGGCTTTCTGTCTAAGTCGAAGTTTTTGGTTTCCCCCAACTCTTGGGTTGTCAATTCAAATTGGGTTTGCGAAGAGTAAATTAGGCGAATTAGCTTCCAAAGACATAAAGAAGGCAAGCTAACATCAAAGAGTATCATTTCTACTGTATAGTATTAACTATTTTTCTTGATTGTTGAATATATGTAATGACGAGTATTGTAACCGTCTGAGTAGTTAAGATGCTGATCATCTAAGGGGTATCATCATATGTTGCACTTGGAATTATATTATTACTTATTTTATTTTATTAGAATGATGGAATAGTGTAATAAAATTGGAATGTAAAGAATTTTAAATTTAATGAATAGAAATTTTTTATTAAAATTTACAAAATTTTGATGCTCTTAATTATAACGATACATTAATCGATATCATTTTGTCATTGGAAAATAATGCTAAGGATGACTGCAGCATCAATAACAAATATTTCCAAGCCTCCATATGGAGCTGTTACAACTTGGTATCATAGCATGTGTTTATACAAAACCTAATAAGATTTTAGAAAAAACATAACCTAAATGAAATAAGAAAGAATAAATTAAGGTATGAGATAGTGTTATGTTAACACACTTGTTATTTGCTATATATATACACAAACACACACATATATCTATCTATGCACTCTATCTTAGACCATTCTTCTGTATCTGATGAAGATTCAAATGCAAATTATGAGAAATAAATACTAGAAATGGAAGATTAAACTTAGGAGGTGGAAGCACCACAACGAATGGAAACATTCGGGCTAATGATAGGAATGCTAATCGAACTACCAACCCTAATGCAAATGCTAATACTAATGTAGGTGTTGGAACTGTAATAGTTATACAGAATGACAAATCAGTTCTTTGTCAATATATTGTAAGCTAGAGCAGCTGCTGGATTGACAATAGGTAACACTGGTAATGTAGAAGCTACCACGGTGAAGTGGCTATACATAATAAAAATGTCGCCTTAAGTCAAGATTATACTAGCTTGGAAGGAAAACCGTTCTTGGAAATGGAGAATGCCATTGAAAGGGAGGATTTGCTTCTTCAATGCAAGAGGATCCTTGCTGATCTAGGATTGAAAAATGATTAGAATAGGAGGTTGGCATCAAGATAGTTGAAGGAAGCTTCTCTCTACTGGTGGAATAGTGTTACCTTGGGGTCTCCAAAAGAGGAGCTTACTTAGGCTAACTTTTGAGAGGTTTAAAGAGAAATTTCTATCTACAGCAGCAAAGTCAACTGTATTTAGAAATTATCCAGAGTTGGAATAGGGTGAGATGACTATGATGGAGTATGTCATGAAGTATCATGAGCTGTCAAGGCATGAACAAGCCATAAATAAGAGTCTTCTTAAGAAAAATAAAAATTTCATACAGGAACTAAAGCCGGAGATTGCTAGAGTAACCACGCCACATCTTAGAGATTCATTTAATGTCGTAATGGTCATGGCTCTGAGGAATGAAGAATTACTTGCATCTTTAGGGAAGAATAAATCTCTGTAGAAAATAGATTTCAAAGATAAGAAATGAAAGTTCTTTAGCAAGAAGGGAGCACAAAATAGTGGGGCATCTAGAAAGAGAAAAGTCGAAGTAACTTTCATCACATATGATAACAGGCGACGCTTTGCTAATTAGTGTCGTTCTGGGGAGGGCAAGAAGATTGTTGATAAGAATTTTTTAAGGTGTTATGACTGCAATAAGATAGGACATTTCATGTGCAAATGCTCTGAACCAGTTAAAGCTCAAAAAGGGAAGGTTTTCGCTTTAGAAGCTATAGCTTCTAGACCGACTACAGAGGAGAAGGGCAAGATTGTTAGGACATAAACTTCCTACTCATAGTTTTCCAATTATTGTCTTAGTTGATACCAGATCATCACATTCTTTATCTTTAGATGTTTGATAGATAAGTTAAACCTTAAACTGACATTGTAACAACCCGCCCATTTTACGATTGGATATTTAAATATTTTATTTAAATATAACATCGTTAGTCGGATTTAAGTCCGAAATGCTACCTTTTGCAAACAGCTAAATTGGGACTCGGGACCACTTCCATTGAGTTCAAAATGGAATTTGCGATCTTTTTAAGTGTAAACATTGATATGTTTGGAGTTAGCTTGAATTTTAACATTTTCACTTAGGGCTTTGGGTTTGGGTTTCAGCCCAATAACCAACATAAGACCCTAGCTCCACTCCCTCTCCTCTTCATTCATTTTCATTTTCTAACACTTCAAGCTTTAGTAAAAATGGGAGAAGAGATTTAAAATTAAAATCCTAAGCCCTAGTTTCTTTTGCAAATTCAAGTTCTAGCTCCAAAATCAAAGAGAGGCTTAGGTAAGCATCCTTTTCTTCTTCTCCATCTCAATCTCTCTCCAATTTTAGAAATTTCCTATAACCTAACTTAGGAAATATTTGCTTATGATCTTAGATGGGAGCTTTTAGAGTTGAAATTGAAGAGTAGTTGATCTTCCCTTTGTTTTCAAGCTTCTCCTTCAATGTTTTCGAGTAAAAGGTGAGTTCTTGAACTCACATCTATGTCTATAGCTTTATTGTTGTTAGATATGAATTCCCAACATCTATTCATGTTCATTTGCTTTTGATCTGAATTGATTTGGTGAATTTTCCAATTTTGGTGTTTTGAAGTCAAATCTTTAAAGATCCTACCTTTGATGTTTGAACATGTTATTTGTCGCGTATCGAAGAGCCTATAGTGCTGGGTTGTCGATTGGCATAAATACCTAGCATCTATCGCTCGTTCGATCGCATTTCAGTTTGGATTTGCCATTTTTGTCTAGGCTGTTTTTTTGCCTAGCAGAAAATTTCAGACGTCTGAAACCAAATCCAGACGTCTGGTTGAAAAATCCAGACGTCTGGAAAGGGGTCTGGAAAAGGCAGAAACAAAATCCAGACGTCTGAAACAAATTCCAGACGTCTGAAACCAAATTCAGACATCTGGTTGAAAATTTCAAATGTCTGAAATGGCCTAGGAATTAAAAAGAGAAAGGAGAAAAGCATATATTTTCCGGAACATAGGGCCAGACGTCTGGAAACACCTACCAGACGTCTGGAACTGTCAATTTTGCCTATTTTGGCTATTTTTCAGTTAATTTCCAATTTTAATCGATTTATGTCGATCCAATTAGTTGTCATCACTTATTATCAACTTTGATGACTTCTTTCTTTGGATTTTTGGGAATATCCATTTTGATGGATTTGGTATCAATTTCTTTGGATTTAATTCACGTCCCCGAATGTGAATTTTTGGTGATTGATTATTTCTACAATCAATTCTGTGACTTGTCACTTTGAAATACAAAGATTTCTATACTAGTAGTAAATATCAAAACTCTTACATCAAAACGATTTCAACACTATTTTAATACAAATCTCTTTATTAAAACTGTTTTCCAACCTATTAGTATATACACACTTTTACCTCATTCGTTCGAGAAATCCAATTAAACAACTTAGCAAAACAAGTGGTATGAAACGCTTGTGTTTAGTTTGTCGGTTAATTCTTAGACTTATTCGATTGAAACTCTTGTGATAATTTTCGAGTGGAGATCTACAATTTGTTCATAAATATTTAAGTTAAGCTAGTGATTATGGGACATGAAGCTAAACTCATTTATCTACTAGCTTAGTGTAATTGACACCTCTTCATGATCGATGATGATCATTTTGTGGTTTAGACTAGAAATACGCGATGTCTCTTTGTCTGCGAGGGAGACTAAACCCCATTTCTGTGGAGCTTCGGCTCAAATTGGTGGGGTAGGGACCCATGGTCTTCGGGCCGTTTGTGGAGCCTCGGCTCAAAATTGATGGTTAGCAACCATGGAATAGTGTTCCATTTGTGATACACGTGTTGGTGAGTTTTTATGCTCCCGTTTTGTGATAGACCTCCCCCTTTTGTGATTTCTGGATTTCTAGTTGATGATTTCTAGAATTTGTGTTTCACCAATTTTGTGATTGGCATTGATGGATATTTTTCAATGTTTGTGGTTTGGTGAATAAAATAAAAAAATATGATATTCTTTTTAGTGCTTTGAGATTTCTTGAGATATTGTATGATTTTTGTTGTTGTTTAGTGTATACTTGTCGTAGTACGGCATTACTGTTATCATACGTTTTTATCATATCTCTTATCTTATCTCGTTTTATCTGATATTAATAGCTAGACTGATCCATTTATTATTTTCTTATTAAATAATACTCGGGTCAGACCGAGATGTTACAGGTGCTTCTGCTTGACTCCTTATCTGAGACCATTGTTTGACTTTTGTCTAACTACTTAGTTTAGTAGTTTTTATCAATATACATTTGACATAGAGACTCCTTGATGTATGCATATTCTTTTGTGTAGCACTTGTGTCTATTCTTTTGTGATATTGTGGATCTTATTTTACCACTACCCTGATGTACACTTCTATGTATTATATTCATATCTATCTCCGCCTTTGTGATATGAATATCTGTTATGTTATGCTTATTTCTATATTTGTTTCCGAAGATCATATAGCCACTGTGTAGTAGCTTTGAGTTTGTATCGGTATGTCGAATTTCCTCTTGAAAAGAAATGCATGTTATATTATCTGACATATCAGTGCTCGCACAAAGCAATTACACGGATGGTCGCTCCTCAACAGCCTTATTCTTCGTGCTAGTTGACGACATTAGCTCGTAGTGTCCTTGGCTAGCGTGGGTATAGAAGTGGGGCGTCACAACTTGGTATTAGAGCCAAACTTCGGAGCAATGTAGAATAATCTAGCAAGGATCATCGTCCTAAGTCCTTCTTAGGAATCGTGCTTTAGGATTTATCCGAGTCATAAGACCCGTTCTATCCTATTTTCTTTTATGATGCCTTATTTTATCAATCATGATTATTTGATATTCATTTTGTGAATAACCTTTTTCTTCTTTCTTTCTTTCTTAAAGAAGAGAAATGGTTAGACCAAGCCATCCGAGCGCCGGTCAATCTAGTGCTACTCCCGAGGATGGAGTATTTATGTCTGCTCAACAACTTCTAGATCTTGTAAAGAATGCTCAAGCCGTCGAACCCATTCCAGAGCCTACTCACCCAAAATCTGGATTTGCATGCCTGTGCAGTGATTATACCAATTTGGGTGGAAAGCCATTTAGGGGTTCCGATAGCGTTATCGAAGTCCAAGCTTGGCTTAGAACATGCGATCGCATCTTTTCTCGCATGAATCTTATTGATCTGTATAGTGTCCAAGTGGCTTCTGGTATGCTCCAAGAAAGAGCATTAGATTGGTATGAGCTTTTGATTTCTGAAATTATTGAAGCAAATCTTACTTGGGAGCAATTCCGGGAAAGATTTGAATCGAAGTTTGTACCAGAAGCTGAAAAGGTGACTCTGGCCCATCGTTTTATTGACCTCCTTCAAGGTGAATCTTCCATGGCAGATTATGTCGCATCTTTTGAATCCCTCTCTAAATATGGGGTTGAGTATATAAATACCTCACTAAAGAAAAATCAGAGGTTCATCTATGGTTTGAATAAGAATCTCAAAAAGCCTTTACTTCTGAAATTGGAAGTTTCTTTCGACCAACTTGTTGATATCACTCTTCGACTGGAAGAGGCAGATAAAGAGAGTGATATTGAAGTTGGAAGAGCCAAGCCGAACTTCAACAACAATAAGAAGAGGCCTAATAAGTTCAAAGGTCCTTATCCCAACAAGAAAGGGAAGCAAGCAACTCTGGTAGCAAAGACTTCTACCTCTAGTGATGGGCAATGCTACAATTGTGGTTTTAAGGACCATTCGCAAATAAGTGTTCAAAGCCCCTTGTTGTCGCTATTGCAAAAGTTCGGGTCATTATATATCTGCATGTCCCAAACTTCAAAGTAAGAACGAGGGAAAGCTAAATGTTGTGAAAACCCCTACTAACACTTCTCGTGGTCAAGGTATTTCTCATTCTATCCTTGATGGAATTATTATGTTTCGTGATCACCATATTCGAGTTCTTTTTGATACGGGTGCATCCCATTCTTTTATATCAAAAGAACTTGTTGATACTTTTTCTTTAAGTGTTATGGCTTTGATGACTTCTTTGAGAATTGCGAATCCAGTTGGTGGATCCGCAACACTCAGTTTGCTTTGTAAAGACGTCGAGATTATTTTATGTGATTTTTCTTTCCGAGCCGATTTGCATATCATGCGTTACTTGGGCTTCAGAATGATTCTGGGAATGGATTGGCTTAAACATTATGAAACCCATGTCCTATGTCCTGAGCGAACTATTTATCTTCGACATCCTCAATCTGTTAAGAAGATTTCCATCGTCCTTAAAGATTCGGATTCCAATTTGGCAGCATCTTTATATTCTCTAAACCCTCATGATGACGATGATGATGAGGAGGAAGATGTCATTTCTCTCATTCATGTTGTTCGTGAACTTTCCGACATATTTGAGCCTATTTTAGGATTACCACCTAAGCGGAAAATTGAGTTCAGAATTAATCTAATCCCTAGAGCTCTACCTATCACTTGTCCTCCTTGTCATATGTCCAATAAAGAAAATGAGGAGATGTGTAAACAACTATCCGAATTGGAAGAGAAGCAATTTATTCGTTCTAGTTCCTCTCCTTGGGGAGCTTCGGCTATTTTTGTAAAGAAATCCGATGGTACACTTAGGCTTTGCGTTGACTAACGCAAGCTTAATGATCTTACCATTAAGAATAAATATCCTTTACCTCAGATTGATGATCTGTTCGATCAACTTAGTGGTGCTAGAGTCTTTTCACAGTTAGACTTAGCAACCGGTTTTCATCAGCTTCGTATTGCAGAAAACTGCATTCCTTTGACATCATTCCGTACTCGTTTTGGATCTTATGAATGGCTTGTTATGCCATTTGGTTTAACGAATGCCCCAGCTTATTTCGTTGACCTTATGAATTGAGTTTTCAAAGACTTCCTCGATCGATTTTTTCTCATTTTTATAGATGACATTCTTGTTTATTCTAAAACCGAGGAAAAGCATGAAAAGCATCTTCAGATTGTGTTGGAAACTTTTAGGAGCAATCAATTGAAAGCAAAATTTTCTAAGTGTCACTTTTGGCAATCTCGTGTGAAATTTCTCGGCCATATTATTTCTGAATCCGTAATTTCTGTGGATCCTTCAATGATTGAAGCGATTTAAAATTGGAAGAGACCGGAGAGTGTGACGGGAATCCGTAGTTTTCTTGGATTGGCGGGTTATTGCCGTCGTTTTATAAAAGACTTTTTTAAAATTTCCGTGCCTCTTACTAGTTTGACAAAGAAGGGAGTTATATACACTTGGTCAGAAAAATATGAAGCTTCTTTTCAAAAATTAAAAGAACTCCTTTCTGATGCTCCTATTCTTGTGTTTCCCGAAGGGAACCAAGACTTTATAATTTATACCGATGCTAGTCGTGTTGGTTTGTGTGTCGTTCTTATGCAAAGGGAACGTGTTATTGCTTATGCTTCTAGGCAATTAAAGCCTGCCGAGACTAGATATGCCACTCATGATTTAGAGCTCATGGCTATTGTTTTCGCCCTTAGAATTTGGCGTTCATTATAGTTTGAGAGAGAAATTTATTCTCTATATCGATCATAAATCTATAAAGTATTTATTTTCTCAAAATGAACTAAATTTGCGTTAATAACATTGGCTTGAGTTTCTTGCATCTTATGATCTTGATATTCTTTATACTCTCGGAAAGGGGACTCTTGTTGTCGATGCCCTTAGTCGTAAGCAACCAGCAGTAGTTTCTATGATGATATCCGAATGGAATGATCTCGAGATTTTGTCCACTTGTGAGATTCGAGATTGTGAATCCGATTTATATTCATCGCTTGTTCTATGTAGCCTTGAAGCTCATCCTTCTCTTTTAGATCGCATTCTTGAAGCTCAAAAGCTAGATCCCAAATTGGCTCTTCTTAACCAAAGTTGTAGGGATAAAATTGATATTAAAGGTTTGAAAGACTTTGATATTGATGCTCGTGGCATTATTCGAAAGTTTGGTAGACTTATCGTGCTAAATATTGGCAATCTTCGTAAAGACATTTTAGAAGATTCTCATCGTTCTAAATTTACCATTCATCCCGGTAGTAGTAAAATGTACGCGGATATGAAGCGACTTTATTATTGGGATGGAATGATCTGATATTGCTAACTCCATTAAGCGTTGCATGACTTGCTAACTTGTTAAGGCCGAGCATCAAAGGCCCGATGGGTCATTGCAACCTTTGGACATTCCAATTTGGAAGTGGTATTAAGTCTCCATGGACTTTATTGACGGACTTCCCCGTTCTCGTTTGGGCCATGATGGTTTATGGGTGATTGTGGATAGACTTACAAAATCCACCCATTTTATTCCCGTTTGGTCTAATCGGACCGTACCTCTTTTGGCCAAACTCTATATTAGAGAAATTGTTAAATTGCATGGAGTTCCTACCTCTATTATTAGCGATCGTGATCCATTGTTTACTAGTGGATTTTGGAAGAGTCTTCAAAAAGCTTTGGGAATGAAGCTTAATTTTAGCACCGCTTATCATCCTTAGTCCAATGGATAAACCGAGCGTGTGAATCAAACTCTTGAAGATCTTCTTCGTGCATGTGTTCTTGATTTTGGTGGAAGTTGGAAAGATCATATTTCACTCATCGAGTTTTCCTATAATAATAGCTTCCAATCTAGTATTAGTATGGCACCTTTTGAGACACTCTATGGAAGGTCATGTCGATCTCCATCGTGTTGGCTTGAGGCCGGTGAGAAGCTATTTTTAGGTCCAGATTTTATTAACGATTCCATAGAAAAGATTGATCTTATTCGTCATAGGATGAAAGAAGCCCAAAGTAGACAAAAATCCTATGCCGATAACCGAAGAAGGAAGTTAGAATTTTCTGTGGAAGATTTGGTGTTTATTCTGTTTAACCTATGAAGGGTGTTGTGAGTTTTAGTTGATCGGGAAAGTTAGCACCTCAATATATTGGTCCATTCCCCATCACCAAACGTATTGGTTCTGTGGCTTATCGCCTTTTATTACCAGCTCAATTTTCTGCTTTTCATGACGTGTTTCACTTTTCTCAGCTATGGAAATGCCTTCGAGATTCCTATTCTATTCTTGAGCCTGGTGTTGTGGAAGAAATCGAAGTTTCACCTAATTTGACTTATGAGCAACATCCTATTCGCATCATTGCTATGGAGGTTTAACGTCTTCGTAACAAAGATGTCCCGCTTGTGAAAGTTCAATGGTCCCCAAATCTTAAGGACTGCTCTTGGGAATCCAGAGAATTCATCGAGCAAACGCATCCAGACTTACTCTCTCGTGCTCCTTAGAGGTGAACTTCTTACTTCAAATTTTCTATTGAGTTGATATGCTTTTATGGTTGTTACCTTTTATTTTCTTCTTAAGTATTATGAGGACACAATTTCTTTAAGGAGGGGAGTCTGTAACAACCCCCATATTTTACAATTGGTTATTTAAATATTTTATTTAAATATAGCATCGTTAGTCGGATTTAAGTCCAAAATGCTATTTTTTTCAAATAGCCGAATTGGAACTCGGGACCGCTTCCATTGAGTTCAAAATGGCTTTTGCGACCTTTTTAAGTGTAAACATCGATATGTTTGGAGTTAGCTTGAATTTTGACATTTTCACTTAGGGCTTTGGGTTTGGGTTTCAGCCCAATAACCTAACATAAGACCCTAGCTCCACTCCCTCTCCTCTTCATTCATTCTCATTTCCTAACACTTTAAGCTTTAGTAAAAATGGAGGAAGAGATTTGAAATTAAAATCCTAAGCCCTAGTTTCTTTTGCAAATTCAAGTTCTAGCTCCAAAATCAAAGAGAAGCTTAGGTAAGCATCCTCTTCTTCTTCTCCATCTCAATCTCTCTCCAATTTCAGAAATTTCCTATAACCTAACTTAGAAAATATTTGCTTATGATCTTAGATTGGAGCTTTTAGAGTTGAAATTGAAGAGTAGTTGATCTTCCCTTTGTTTTCAAGCTTCTCCTTCATTGTTTTTGAGTAAAAGGTGAGTTCTTGAACTCACATCTATGTCTATGGCTTTCATTGTTGTTAGATATGAATTCCGAACATCTATTCATGTTCATTTGCTTTTGATTTGAATTGATTTGGTGAATTTTTCAAATTTGGTGTTTTGAAGTCAAAAACTTTAAAGATCCTATCTTTGATATTTGAATATGTTATTTATGGCGTATCGAAGAGCCTATAGTGCTGTATTGTCGATTGGCATTAATCCCTAGCATCCATCACTCGTTCGACCGCATTTCAGTTTGAATTTGTCATTTTTTGTCTAGGCTGTTTTTTTGGCCTAGCAGAAAATTTCAGACGTCTGAAACCAAATCCAGACGTATGGAAAGGGGTCTGGAAAAGGCAGAAACAAAATCCAGACGTCTGAAACAAAATCCAGACGTCTGAAACCAATTTCAGACGTGTAATTGAATATTTCAGATGTCTGAAATGGCCCAGGAATTAAAAAGAGAAAGGAGGAAAGCATATATTTTCCAGAACATAGGGCCAGACGTCTAGAAACACCTACTAGACGTCTGGAACTGTCAATTTTGCCTATTTTGGCTATTTTTGAGTTAATTTTCAATTTTAATCGATTTATGTCGATCCAATTAGTTGTCATCACTTATTATCGACTTTGATGACTTCTTTCTTTGGATTTTTGGGAATATTCATTTTGATGGATATGGTATCAATTTCTTTGGATTTAATTCACGTCCCCGAATGTGAATTTTTGGTGATTGATTGTTTCTACAATCATTTCTGTGACTTATTACTTTGAAATACAAAGGTTTCTATATTAGTAGTAAATATCAAAACTCTTACATCAAAACAATTTCAACACTATTTTAATACAAAGCTCGTTTATTAAAACCATTTTCCAACCTATTAATATATACAAACCTTTACCTCATTCGTTCGAGAAATCCAATTAAACGACTTAGCAAAACAAGTGGTATGAAACGCTTGCGTGTACTTTGTCGGTTAATTCTTAGACTTGTTCGATTGAAACTCTTGTGACAATTTTCGAGTAGAGATCTACAATTTGTTCATAAATATTTAAGTTAAGCTAGTGGTTATGGGACATGAAGCTAAACTCATTTATTTACTGGCTTAGTGTAATTGACACTTCTTGATGATCGATGATGATCATTTTGTGGTTTAGACTAGCAATGCGGAATGTCACTTTGTCTGCGAGGGAGACTAAACCCTGCTTCTGTGGAGTTTCGGCTCAAATTGGTGGGGTAGGGACCCATGGTCTTCGGGCCGTTTGTGGAGCCTCGGCTCAAAATTGATGGTTAGCAACCATGGAATAGCGTTCCATTTGTGATACACGTGTTGGTGAGTTTTCATGCTCCCGTTTTGTGATAGGTCTCCCCCTTTTGTGATTTCTGGATTTCTAGTTGATGATTTCTAGAATTTGTGTTTCACCAACTTTGTGATTAGCATTGATGGGTATTTGTCAATATTTGTGGTTTGGTGAATATAAAGAATATGATATTCTTTTTAGTGCTTTGAGATTTCTTGAGATATTGTATGATTTTTTTATTGTT
The DNA here is from genome assembly GCA_030765085.1 of Allium cepa. NCBI lineage: Eukaryota > Viridiplantae > Streptophyta > Magnoliopsida > Asparagales > Amaryllidaceae > Allium > Allium cepa. Next base: position 643,827,426 of record CM060939.1, on the reverse strand, counting down.
TAATGTAAACTTGTCGCAGTATGGTATTACTGTTATCATACGTTTTTATCATATCTCTTATGCTATCTCGTTTTATCTGATATTTATATCTAGACTAATCCGTTTATTATTTTCTTATTAAATAATACTCGGGTCAGACCGAGATGTTACAGGTGCTTCTGCTTGACTCCTTATCTAGGATCATCATCTGACTTTTGTCTAACTACTTAGTTTAATAGTTTTTGTCAATATACATTAGAGATAGAGACTCCTTGATGTATACATATTCTTTTGTGTAGCACTTATGTCTAATCTTTTATGATATTGTGGATCTTGTTTGACCACTACTCTGATGCACACTTCTATGTATTATATTCATATCTATTTCCGCTTTTGTGATATGGTATCCGTGACTGATTTATATTATGCTTATTTCTATATTTGTTTCCGAAGATCATATAGCCACTGTGTAGTAGCTTTGAGTTTGTATCGGTATGTCGGGTTTCCTCTTGAAAAGAAATGCATGTTATATTATCTAACATATTAGTGCTCACACAAAGCAATTACACGGATAGTCACTCCTCAACAACCTTCTTCTTCGTGCTAGTTGATGGCATTATCTCGTAGTGTCCTTGGCTAGCGTGAGTATAGAGGTGTGGTGTCACAGATATGCCTTATTACTTCTCTGGAGGTCCAAAATCCGATAAGCAGCTATGCGACTCTTGGAATGAGATGTGACCATGTAGAATTTTATTTATTAAGAAATATGTTTTCTTGTAATTCATATGTGTTTGCTTTTGTGCGTTTTAGGATAATTTTGGGTATGGATTGGTTAATATGATATGATGCTAGGATATTTTGCCGAGATAGTTTAATATATTTAAAACATCCTCATTCCTGTGACCAAATTATATACTCATTTGAAGGGTCAAGTTTCAATGTCTGTGCTATATTGGATGCTATGGAAGGCATAGAGGATGATATTAACTGAGTTTTCAAAGTAAGAGAGCATGTTGATACTTTTGAGTCTATTGGGAGACTATCACCGAAATATGCCATAGAGTTTCGATTAGACCTTGTATCTGCAACTGGACCTCTAAATAGACCACTTAGCGGAATGACACCGGCTAAGATGAAGGATTTAAAGGTGCAGCTAGTAGATTTAGAAGGAAAGAATTTTATTAGACCAAACAGTTTGCATTAGAAAGCCACGACGGTGTTCGTGAAGAAACAAGATATGTCATTGAGTTTGTGTATCAATTATAGAAAGTTGAATGAGGAGATGATAAAGAATAAATATTCTCTGCCTAGAAAAAATGATTTGTTCGATCAATGGAACGGAACCAAGGTATTAAAATTGGATTTAACAATGGGATTCCACCAATGAAAGTGGTGGAGGGAAGTGCATCGTTATGACATTTCGAACAAGATATGCTTTGTATGAATAGTTAGTCATGCCCTTCGGGCTGACCAATGCACCCGCTTTCTTTGTAGATTTGATGAACATGATATTCCAAGAGTATTTTGACAGATGTGTGTTGTTGTTTAGCGAAGACATTGTGATATAATCTAAGAATGAACACAATCATGAAGTACATCTCGGAGTAGTTCTAGATACACTGAGGCAGCACCAACTAAAGGCAAAGTTTTCAAAATGTCATTTTTTGGAAAGATAAATAAAGTTTCTTGGACATGTAATTTCGAAGTATGGGTTATCTGTGAATCCATTGGAAATCGAAGTCCTACCCATAGCAATCGAGACTGCATTACTGCACCAGCGGAAGAATCTATAAAATTTTTTCTAGATCTTTGATTTGATCATGTTTCTCATTAATAATGAGGTGACGAAAAATGATGATTGAGATGAGATTCGGTATTTTTGAACTAAGAAACTCTTGGTTTTGGGTTGTAGGTTTAACCAATTCGGTATTAGGGATATAACATAATGAAAAGACCTAAGACCATGATTAAGATTAGAAGTTTCTTAGGGTTAGCTGGCTGTTGCCAGAGATTTATTAAAGATTTCTCCCGCATAGCAGCACCCACAACTAAGCTAACAACGACATACATAAAGTTTGTTTGGACCAATAAATATGAAGAAGCTTTTCAAAAGCTAAAGCATTTATTGACCAATGCGCCTGAGTTAGTTATTTCAGATGGGAATCAAGATTTGGGGGTGTTTATCAATGCATGTGGATCTAGTTTAGGAGCTATTTTGATATAGAGAGGTAGAGTTATTGCCTTTTCTTTTGGATAAGTTTTGATACCCCACTCATGATTTAGAGTTGGCGTTGGTGATCTTTGCATTGAAAGTGTGAAAATATTATCTTTTGGGAGTATTATTCAAGCTGTTTACGGATCTTAAGTCCTGATAGGCTTAGGGAAATGTCATAGGGGAAATTATTTAGTTTGTTACGTATATCTAATTCGATAATGTTGTTCAAAATAAATGGTGTTTTCTTTCTATTATATACTCGATATAATGTGTTATATTATTTATTTATTTATTTATTTATTTATTTAAAGGTATATTTAATATAGAAAATCTATAAATGGCATGTTTCGTGATAGTAGTTACAATGTGTTGTAATCATGAATGATTTATCATAATAATATAAACATACCGTTTTAATATTCTCAATCAAGATGAATCAAGACCGGATATCGATACATCCGTTGAGACTAGAGTACATAATGCTCTCCAAATGTTGCGCAGTGTATTACTCATGAATGTTGGATGCACCAAAGGGTTATTACTGATATTTATCGGATAAATATGGAATGACTCACCAGTGAGTTTTCAGTTGGTTAATATAATGAATGTCAAACTTCTTAAATTGACGATGTTACATAGTTCCTTGACTTGAGAGTATAGTTCAATATGGCCACTCCATTTTGGTTATAACTAAATCGTAGCATGGTGTTCATCGAAGGACTATAGTTGGATCGTTGAAGGAATGGAAGTGAAAAACTATTCAATAAAGAATTTGCCTTCTCAGTTATATGGAGTTAGTCTCACGGTCAACCTTTGTCAACTAAAAATCAAAGTCTCTAGCCATAGTTGCATGGTCAATAATGATTATTATTGAACGATGTATTTTATGTCTGATATTACAAAGTTGAACATGGATGATGCTGGAATTTTGAACAAAACCAAATTTCATAATTCCTAATGTGATATAATGTTGATGAAGATAACTGATGTAAATAATCGTTACTACCAGGTATCGCTTATAATAAATAAAACTATATTTTATCAACATACGTATAAGTGATAAATTCTGCCAACACATTACACCACTAGCTAAGATGACGTGTGTACGTTAATATTCAAACTGTTCCATAATTAATCGCTAACTGAATTTACACGTTTGAGTCGTCCACCAAAATGATGCGTACTTCGAAAGAACCACGTGATTTAGTTAATTTATAATTATTGTAACTTAATAAATATTTATCAAATATTAATTATTAAATTTTATTTGAATACAATTAGTATTTAATAAAGTACATATATAAAAATTATAAACATATGTATAGATATACGATGTCGGTAGAAAATTTAAATTAGATTTGAAATATAATGAATGCTAAGTTAATTAAATTAATTAATATTTATGAAATATTAAATATTAAAAAAATTGATCTGTTTGAATACTATTAGTGTTTAATAAAGTGTATAAATAAAAGTTACAAAATGCACATTTCAATATACGATATCAATAGAGTATATTTAAATTAGATTTAAGTGGATTAAATACTAAATGAGTTTGGAAATTTTTTTTTAATGCCCACTCTCTCCTTGGTATGGCCAAGAAAAATAGAGGAGATGAGAAGTTTTTAATCTTTGAAATGAAAGGGCAAAGAAGAAATTAAAGAAATAAAGAAATTAAAGAAATAAAAAGATACCCTATCTTTAATGGCCTTTATTGCCTCCTTTATGCCATTCTTTCATTTCGACTTTTTCTCCACCTTTCCTACCATGTTATGGCCGAAATTTCATGGTAGAAAAGGATAAAAATTCCACAATCAAATACGAGATAAAATATTAATAATATGTGCTTCTTATCTATGATTCCTGCAAGATCTGGAGAATGGTTCAACAGAGTCTAGGAGTTTATGATTTATCATTTCAATGTGAAACGACCCGACTTTCTCACCACGGAAAATCGCATCATTTTTAAGAAAGAAAGGGATAGAAAAGAGAAAAGACAGAGAAGAAAGAAAGAAACAACATCAGAATCTAAACAGCGGAACGAATAAATTATATTAATCACATAATATATTACATAGTATCATATACATCAGAGATACACAGCTAAAACAGCACATATAGACAGTTATAAACACCCGTCTAGTTATACAACTCAATACGACTCAAAGACAAATGACTCAGAGAACACACAGCGGAATACTATATAGCTATACGCAGAAGCCTCCTGCTCCATTGCTCCTCCAGAATTCGTCAAGCCAACCTGAATCCCCTAGCTACTCGAAAAAATTTGAGTACCCAAGAGTTTAAGAAAAACAGAATAAACTCCGGGTCAGACATGGGTCTGGTGTGAGTAAACGATTAAAGTTTCTTAACTTTTAAAACCTTTTGAAAGAAAAGGTATCACGTAAGACTTCCCACACATAAACATGGAAAAGTTTTTACCTTACGCTAACCAAACATTTGATAGGAAATTCAGTGATATTATAATAGGTCTAGGGTTTTCAAATAAATATGAAATAGCCGAAATTGTTACATTTATTAAATTCCAGCACTAGCCACAAAAGTGGGTAATACAATCAAATCCGATGGCACTTATTGGATTTTGGATTCCATAAAATGGCAGGGCTACTGGGGTACCGCCCGTCACAGTACGTGGCCTAGATCACCGTACCAAGGAGCCACGCTAACTCCCCTGCCACACAAGGCCGGAACCATTCCTTACTGAACAGTTCCGAATAAGACAACCCCGGCGGTTGTAGCTATTCAACCCCCTACACAGTCGAAATAAAAGGGACTCTAGATAGGGATTAATCTCATCCTACTTGGGCCTGACCCACTTAGCCTTGCTGCACCTCCCCTGTTTTAGCCATCCCGGTTGAAGAGGCTTGAGGCTACGATTACCTTTAGTGAACACATCACTTAGAATGTTCATTGTCCACCTAACGATGTTCTGAAAGCATTCAATCCATACAAGTTCGTTCTGGGTTCGAACGAAACCGAAGGCATTATCTCGTTACACTCATTTTGGAATCACCCTCAGAGTTAACGACGATAAACCTTTCACTCTGAATCTTCATCTCGAATTTGAAAGTACTACTCGTCAAACTCATCACGGAATCACCATCAAAGTTATACTGACGATTAGTTCTTACACCTTGAGTCTTCACTCTTCACATAAGATTCACGACCTATCGTTAATTTGGATCGATGTGGTTTTCGGATATCCAAAATTGGAAACCCGATCCCGGTCTCATCGAAATCCAAAACGTATCTTTTAGGTCCAAGTTGTTTAAGGTTAAATAATTCAATTCAACTATCTATATACACACAGATAGATAATTCACAAGTCACAATTGATAATCACATTATCATAATAAGCAGATGATCCATAACAAAATAGGTAATCCATATCATCATCACAATAGATATTCTATATTACCATCACAATGCAACCAAGCATTCATACCACACAACATTACTTATCTCATTTCTGAGATTACATCCATTCAAGACAATCAATGTCACACATTCATACATAAGCAATGATTTACTTAATCACAACATAATTAATTTAAAATTAATTAAATTAATTATCTTTATCTCTAATTAATTTAAAGTGAATTAAATTAATTACTTCATCTCTTAATTAATTTAAAATTAATTAAATTAATTATCTTCATCACAATAAATCTTGCTTACTTATCCATTAATTAAACCAATTTATTAATCATTATCTTAATTAATCAACCTTGATTAATTAACTTTTAATCAAGTAATTGATCCTTAATTATTCTCATTAATTATATTAGTTAATGAACCTTAATTAATTAATTCCATTAATTAATTAACTATAATTAATCACATTATTCCTTAATTAATTATATTATTAATCATGCTTAAAATTAGTTGCTTTCAATTAATCAACTTTAATAAATATAAACAGTAATTAATTATTCTTAATTACTTATTAATTACTTTTATAAATACTTTGATTTATTACACCAAGTAATAAACCCTTAATTACTTTACAAGTAATTATCCATTTAAAATTACTTCCCAATAAGTAATTTCACTTATCTCAATTACCCATGTAATTTATTCATCAATTACTTATCTTAAGTAATTACTCTTATCATAACTTATTAAGTAAACATACTTAATCATTTATCAAGTGACTATCTTTAATTAATTAACTAATTAATTAACTTACTTGATCACATTTACCTCATAATTCATAATTGAGCAATTTATTCCTTAATTACTCTTTAACCAAACAAATCTTCACTATTAATTAATAAACCTTAATTATTAATCAATCCTTTAATACAAAGTAATCAATCACTAATTACTTTTATAATTAATTAATTAACCTTAATTAACTAATTAATCATCTCTTAATCATTAATTAATAAAACTTAATTATTAATTAGCAACCTTAATTACAAATTAATTAATCCATAACTAAAATTAATCAATCCTTAATTACAATTAATTAACCTTTAATAATAGTTAATTAATTCTTAATTAACTTGCATTATAGATTAATAACCTTTTAATTATTAATTAAGAAAACCCAATTAAAACTTAATTACTAGTTTAATTACTTAATTAATTAATAATTATAATTTAATTAATCATTATTCATTAATTAAATCATCATAATTATTAGTTAATTAAATTAATAATTATACTTAATTAATTACTTAATTAACCCCTTTAAATAATTAATTAAATTAATTAATTTAACTTAAAATTTCTTAATTAACCTTATTAATTACAATTCATTAAAACTTAATTATTCTTAAGATAAAACATTATCTTTAATTAACCTTGAAAACTTACTTAACTTAATTAATTAATTAGTTTAAAATATAAAGTAATCATTAATTACTTACCCTTAATTATTAATTAACAATCCTTAGTTAATAAATTACTTAAAACTTTAATTGTTAATTTATAAATCATTGTTCATTAACTAATTTAATAAAATATTTCCTTATAAATTTCCTTTATATTACAAAATAAGTTGGAAAATAACATTAAGGTTTTAACTTAAAACATTTTAAAACCATTCATACAAATTCATTTATATAAACAATTCAATTCAAAGAAATGAATTTCAAGAAATAAATTTAGCTTAATTATTTAAAGTTTAAAACTTACTTTATTTTAAAATAAAAATCTGGTTAAACATCAATTTGGGTTTAACCCATGTGTACTTGAATCCAAGAACAAAGTACATCATCTTTTCCTTCTAAAAACAATTTAAATTGAAAATTTAAAAACTGTTTTAGTTAAAATTTAAAAACAGTTCAACTTAACAGTTTAAATCAGACATGTAAAAGACCCAGAAAATCACTCGAGACACAACAAAAATTTACTCGAGTTTTCCTTGAGACATCTATCTTATATCCCGAGACCTACTCGAGAAAAACAAACAACCCCAAGAAATCAATGGTGCACCGATCACACGTGCACCTACACCAGTTACTGACGAACTTCCGGCATCAACGACCAACGTTGCCAAGTTCCATTCGACCTCCTCTCACCCTCCAACCATTCAGATAACCACATCCATCCCCGAATTAGGATCGAGCCACTTCGATTTAGCAGTCCAGTAGAAACTGGAAATAACCACAGCCAGAAAAACCCATCGTCCACTTGCCACTGACCACCGGAGGATGAACCCCTTCGTTCACACCTTGGCGCACACCTACGCAACCACCTCCTACAACCACGACCAACTCGAACGATCATAGGCGATTATCTTCTCACAATTCTGACCATAACCCAAAACTAGGTTTAGAATCCCAAATCACCTACCGCCGTCACTACAGTGATCATCCAGCGCTGCCACCATTTTTGCCACACTACCCAAACATGCTTCTAGCTCCATCAAGAATCCAGAACACCCCAAATGCACAGATCAACAGATTTTGGCCAAAAACCAATTTCCAGACAAAGCCCAATTACACACTCAATTAAATTTTAAAAATTGTGATTCTTGTATTAAAAATGCTAACTTTCCAAGATGATCTAAGATATATGCTTGAATCAATATAAATTAATATCTAATTTTATTACATTTGAAGATTCCAACTGTGTTTCCTTATTTCCAGAATTTTTGTGAATCCTAAAATACTAGTTCTTGTTTTTAAGAAAATTAGATGATGTTTAAACTAACTAGCCTGATTTAAACACCATGGATTCACAGTGATTAAACTGGGGATTTAAAATTTTGTTTGTTTTAAAAAAAAAAACTCTGTAGTCAGATGCAGGGAGGTTCAAACAACCAGACAAGAACTTCAAATACATTCCTATACACAGATTGTACTTCTACCATCACATGCAACACATCATTATCACAGAAAATTTTCAAGCAATAGATAATTCATCACTTAAGTTTTTAGTAAAAATGTTTACTCGCCTCTTTTTTTTAAAATGAAGTGCAGAGGTTCAAATCTTGATGATAAAGCTGGAAACTTGCAAAATATTTTAAACTTGAAGCTTTTGAAACAGAAATGCTTAATCCCTTTGATTAGCCTTTAAACTGAATTACTTCAGGTTGCTTTGACTCGGATTCATTTGCATGCATATGAAAGAAGGTAGACATGGAAAATGCAGAACTGGATTGAAAACTTGCATCAAACTTTTGAAAACATATTGCAGATTTGGTCACAGACTGGTTACAGGTCATGGTATTTTGGGTTTTGAAGAGTAAGATTGCAGGAAAATATATTTTCCAGATTTGAACTTGAGAGGTTTTACAGGTTTTGGACAAGTGAATATTTCATTTGAACTTGAGAAAGTTTACAGGATATTGATTTGAGGGAAATCTCAGATTTTTAAACTTGAATAATGGTTTCAGATTTTGGATGTTGAGGATTTTCTGATTTTTGAAGAGTAAAGATTGCATGGATATTCTAGTTTCCCTTAGGAATGAATCATAAAATTTAAAGAAAAAGAAAGTGAAGAGAGATGGTGTTTATATAGGCTAAATTTCAGTTTTATTAAATCTAAAAGAAAATTTAAAAAAAATGGACACTTGTCTTTAGCTTATATAAATGTGTTAACACTTGTTATCTAAATGATTTAGAACTAAACACTTGTCAATATTTATGTATATTTATTCTAAAAGAAATTTAAAAACTTTTTAAATTAATTTCCTAATTATCTAATATTTTTTTCTTAATTTAAAAATACTTTTCTAATTAAATTCCTAATTATCAAATACATTTATAAATGTTTGCTAAATTTATATAAAATACAATCTTTAAAAAGAAAAGAAAATAAAACCAATTATAATTTAAATAAAATTATATATAATATTGCAAACTCATTTTTAAATGGTATTTCAAAAGTCCTTTGTATTAATTCTTATTAGATAAATACATATCCAAATTTCTTTAGATAAATTTCTATAAAAAGAATAATATAAATCAAATCTTATTTTTAGCTAAAAACATTATCTATATATTTTAAGTTCAAACTATATTATTATTTTATTTTAAGATGTATGTATATCCCTTGAATCCAAATTTATATTCAATGTCAAAGTCAATTTAAAAATCCAAATCTAAAATCAATTTAAATATAAAATCAAATTTTAAATAAGCACATTATTATTTACAAATAATATATCAATATATATATTTAAACACACCTATTAACTTTGAAAACAATAAGTCAATTTAGAATTTATTTATACAAACAAAATAATTATTATTTTAAAAACCAATCTATAACCATAATTAATACATTATATTATTATTACTTGGTTATTTATTTTTGAAAATAACAATTTTATCACTTTCAAATAATTTAAATTAAGAAATTATCGTATTTTAATTCCTGGAAGTTCCGGGATATTACACAAGGTGTGTTTTGTAGGCAATATTCGAGGTAATTTTTCAATTAATTTTTTTTATATATGTTTTATTATACATATGCTTGGATTTTGTATGATTTGTCATATGTTCAATTTATCCTTTTGAAATTCTCTTTCATCTTGATTGATTATGTGACAATTGTATTATTTTATTTCAGATCCACATTTGTTCTTCGTCCTTCTATTATATATGTTTATCTCAAATTGATTTGATTAGATTCTTCATCACCTTTACTTATTTGTTGTTATTCTCTGTAGTGTTTAGATTATTTGCACTTATAACGAATTTACATATGCCTAATTCATCCAATACATTTTCTTTTGTTTTTGTTTTTTTATTTCCAAAAAAAGGGGAATTTTAAAGTTAATTTTGATTTAGACCCTTTCGGAGGTTTATAAAATTATATATGCAATTGTAAATGAATATTTTATACTAACTATTTATTATTCCTTAAAGATTAATTTCTATAATTATATGGTCAACCTTTTAGGTACAAACATTTGAATATTATTCATACAACAATGAAAGTTTTTGGGTCTATAATTTACAAGTGGAATCTTGTGCAAATTTAAATATTTTTTCCTCTTTTAGTTTTATTGTTCAAACTTTAAACTAACACTTTCCTAAACTCTAGCTTCATTTCTAAATCAAATCGTATCCTAAACTATTTACTTTTAAATCTAAATTATTTACATATATATAGTATAAATAAAATATTCACAAATATATGTTGTTTAAAATATAATATGTTAAATTACAATTTTGCACAAATACACAGAATTATACATATTTTGTTTTATTATAAATTTAGAAATAAGATTTTGTATAATTGTAGAACTATTAGTAATCAGATTTTAATTACATAAATTTGTTAATGTGACCTTAATATGCACAACTATGCAGTTAATGCCCACCCCATTGTAACCTTGCTATATCACATAGCGGATTTCTACCGATATAATTTTTTCGTATAGCCTCAACGCTTTAAGCCCCGCTATTTCCGACATGTTCCGCTATATCTTCTTTAAAAGAAATAATTTGAAAATTGGCATTTATACATTATAAAATTTATGAAATCAATTTATTTAGTTGAATTTTTTAACATATTTTCAAAAATAAAAATAGTCTAATATTCTATTAAATTTAATCGTTATATGATAGTATACAGTATATTCACACATGTTTTTATTTAAAATTATTTATGTATTAATTATAATTCAATTGCATGTTAATTATTCCTTTAATTACAATTTATATATGTATAAAAACATTAAGTATGCGTTTTATATACTATTTCAGAGTCATCTGCTATATCTAGTTATATCTTCGCTGTATCCCTGTTATGACTTTTTACACGTCCGCCGCATTGAACCTACCGAGCGCTTTAACTACACGGATGCGCGCACACACATATTTTCAACCAAAATCATGGACGACAAAGGAAAATGTGAAAGGAAAATGGGCCTGTTGCGGTGCAAATCCCAACACTTACGTATATATCCATTAACTATGACACTTCTTATATGTTGCACCTACGCAATATATGTTGTTAGTTTATTTGTATTTACTCATATTCCTTGCCATGTTTAATTTGATCATAAAGAACATTTATTGTATCATTAATCTAATCAGTAGGAGAGAAATTAAAGATTTCTCTCTCCAATTAAAGCAATTTCTTCCCTTAATTGACTGCATGGGTTTTAGAGAAGGAAATAAAAGATTTCCTTCTCAAATTAATTTTAATGAGTAACTACTAAACACATGAGTGTGTTTAATATATTCATACATTTAAATTTATACCCAATTCAAACTCTTTTAAACTAATTAAATAAAACCAAGGATTTTATTTAAGATACTATTTAAATTGGATCAAAAATCTCTTTAGACTTCATAGGCCGAATAGATTCAAACAAGAAATTTTTTGAAATCGACATTTTCACCCACTTTCGACTGGCCTGATTCCAACAATGGTATATGAGCCAGATTGTCTATGCGGTCTAAATTAGTCATTAAGGCTAACTAATTAAGCTTGCCTATTTAGTAGGATGTCTAAAAAACAATGTCCAAGCTTGGGTTTGGGTATTCAAATACTCTACCCTCCTTGGCTACCAGGCTGGACCGAAAAATGAAGTGAGCGCAAAAATTGACCCTAATAGAAAAGGCCCAACTTGAATTGGGCCTTGGGTCCATTTTCCCAAAAAATTTGAAAGTTTAAATTAAAAAATATATTATAAATATTATAATGTGATTTCAAAATTGTTTTGAAATTAAAATAATATTTTAAATTTAAAAGTTAAATTTAAAATAAGAATTACATTATAAATTTTATAATATGATTTTCAAAGTTGGCTTTGTAAATATTGTGTATCACAAATTGTAATGTCCGGGAATTTCAAACACTTCGTATTTAAATATCTGAATTATTTAAATATTTGTATCTTGGATTTGATGTGAATAAATATGATTTTATAACTATGTTAACTTCTTTTTAGTTAATAACCAATGATAGAAATCTTATTTTTGAAATGTGCTTACAAAAATATATACTTTGAAGTAATATTGAAAATGTGTCCGGAAATGTTTTATTAAAAATCAACTTTTACTCATTAAAAGTTGAATAAATATTTGCAACTTGTACAGTAACATATAAAGACATTAACAAGTATAAAACGACTCTTTTCATAACCAAAAATTAATTAAAATATAAGTCAATTAAGGGGACAAAAAGGACATTTTGGTAACGCATGTTTTAAGGCATGAAAGGTGGAGAAAAAGAAGGCTTGTTTTAAGGCTTGTCTTAAGAAAATGAAGGTGGGAAGAAGCTTCCTTTTGGGATTTTCTAGAGGGTAATCCCACACATAGCTCTCATTTTGGTTGCAAAATTATTTCAAGGGATACTATCATCTTCATGCTCTTTCTCCTCTCTAACTTTCTAGAGAACATATCAAACCAAATCCTTTCTCTTCCAAACTTTGGCAAATGCCTTATATCATCATTGGAACCCTTAATAACATTCGAGAAGTTAAAGAATGATGAAGAAATAAGGAACCATGCACTAGGCTGTGAGCATTAAAGGCAAGGGGAAAGCTTGGTTTTCGGATTTTTTGAAGCAAGGTGGTAGCTTTGGGATTTGGGTGATGGTAGGAATTTTTTATCTCACCATCTTGCAAGTATATACCGTTTTATAATATTGTGCAAAAATATAAAATCTTATATAAAAAAGTACAAGTTATGGCTTTTTGGATCCCTTTTGCTATTGAAAGCAAATGACAGCGCGCGCGCGCACACACACACAGATATTATAACTTCTCTTCTAATCCCTCTAAAACTTGTAACATGGCCATGAATAATTTATACATGTTTGGATATGTTGTATGTGATGTAAAAGTGTGTTTGTGAATGTGGGAAGTGAGAAAGTTGGTATTAAAGCATTTTGAAATTCCTTAACTTTAACTTGTTTTATTTGGTGATTTATAGAAATATCTTGATATAACTTGTTTTGGTTATTCATTATAATTCTAGTAGCATTTTTAAAGCAAAGAATATGTTTGGGAAGTTGTGGAAATGTTGAACAAAGTTAGGAAAGTTTGAAGTAAAAAGGTTGCTATATCGATATTTTTAAATTTCTTATTTTTGAGAAATAACATTTATTTTTATGAAGACCTCTTTAGAACTTCCTTTACTATTTTAATAAACAAAATATATTTTGTTTTTATTATAAAATTTTTGGAGTTAAAATTATTTGATAGATAGTTGAACAAAGTGGCAAAGTTATAGCAAAATAGTCGTTATATGAATGCTTCGAAAAAGTACCTTATTTTTGGAAATTTCTATAAAATAATTAAATGATATTCTTTAGGATTTAGCTTCATGGTTTTTAAGTATCCAAAGTATGCGGACTACTATAAAAAGAGTGAATCAAAAATCATTTGTTTAAATGATCGAAAACTAAGCACAAAGTTGGTGCAAAATCAAGTGAAAAACCGCCCAGAACTTCAGATTGCATTTTTGGAATGATATCCTTATTTCTAAAACACCATTTAACTATTGCGAATTGTTTTGGTAGCATTTGCAGAAATGCTAGCTTTGCTGCCTGAAACTATAAATTGTGTAAAAATGATATATAAATTATGTATTTTCCTCTTAATTTTTAGGATTGTTTTCTAACTTACATTAGAGTGTTTTAAAATTAGTTTCAACTTTAAATATATTTGTTAATAATTAATTATGAATTTTTAAAGTAAGTAGCTTTTAAAGTAAAACATGTTTGATTTGGTTTTTCTATTTATTTCAAATTTATTATTTCTACATAATATTCCTTATAAATAATTGTAATATATTATTAAGTAGTTTAAAAGTTTTTTAACATATTAATAAGTATTTTAAAAGTATTTATATATACATAAGTTTTAAAGAGTAGGTTAAGTATTTTATAAATATAATAAAAGAAATTTGGTTTTTAACAATTAAGTTAAAATAAATGGTTTTGTGAAATTAATTAAAAGTGCATTACCTTAATTAATAAGTGTGGACATGCTTTGATCTTTAAAACAAATGTTTTAAAGTTAATGATAAGTATAAAAATGGTTTTGGGTTGTCACAAATAATGTTTTAGTAACTTTGTTTTAACCCTTATTATTGATTATACCTGTGAAATATAATTAGATATTTTATAAATGAATAATTTGAAGATTACTATAAGTAAAAGGTTTTAGGGTGCAATAGACATTGTTTGATTAACAGTTGTCTTTAACTCTTAAATGTAATTAAATCTTTAAAAGAAAGTTTTAAGGAAAATGGTCAAGTGTGAAATGGTTTGGGGATTGTTGTGAAAATGTTTGTATAACACTTATCTTAACCCATAAGAATATAATTAGATCTTTAATAATGGAATTTTAAAGATAATAATAAGCATGAAATCTTTTTTATATAAACATAGAAAAGTAAGAGTTTATAAAAGAGAAGAGATTTATAGCAATGATGTTTAAGTAACATTTGTTTTTAACCTCTTTGATTATATTTTTAAAGTAAGTAAATCTTGTTAATGATATATGAATATATATATGCTATTTGAGGTATATAAAAAAATTTGAATTATAGAATACAATAAATGAATACTAATACGTGAACAGTAGAATACTTGTATATATATTCTATAAAGGAAAAATAAATATTTATAAGAGTTTTATGAGTTAAGTTTTTAATTTAATAAAAATTTAATCAGTAAGTTAAGTTATTAATTAAATAAGTGAAGTTTTAATAAAAGAAAGATGATTAATTAAAACAAAATTCAATTAAAGAGGGTATTTTAAAATTAGCAAGAGGTCTTAATTTAAAGGAAGAAGTTTTAAATCAAATGAAAGAAGTTTTATTAGATAAACGAGTTTACTAATAAAAGAGGTTTTAATTAATGAAAGATTAATTAAATAAAAAGAGGATTAAAAGACGTTCATGTAAACTAATCGTGTTTCATGTGTGTTAATCATGCTTTGTGCGATTATTTGTATATGTAAAACATTTAGTTGTGTACTTAGCACTAAAAGCCAACGAAGTAAACCTTTTTCAATCTGTGGGAGTTAAGATTGATGTTTGAGTAAGGATGGAGTGATAATGCTCTAACTTACCGACTTTCCTCTTGACCGAGGGATGGTTGTGTTTATCTTATGGTATATTTTAAATAGAGATATATGATACTTGTGAGGCAGTTTCCGATCCTTGTCATAGAGATTGGTATCATTTTACCGAGTTTTACTAAAAAGGTCTCTATGGAAAATTCATATGCGAACATGACTTAGCAATTTTGATTGTATACCTATTTAATATTATTGTGTCGGTGGCACAACTATTTTCTTATTTATATTCTTCACCTTAGGCATTATCTATTATATCACCTATGTACTTACTAGATGATGGTTCTTTTGAGAGGATTACCGTTATGGAACTCCATCCAGTCTTAAAAGTACCGTTATATATTGGCCGCATATTTCTTGAGTTTCTCACATTAGACTTATGTATGGCCCATGGTTTTATTTTTCCGTTATTCTATGGGTGCTCTTTTGAGTAGTCTGAGAAAGGATGGTTTTTGTTGATGTTCATTGAGCTCTTGGAGATGAGCTGGATGTTTTACCTACCATAGTATTTATTTCAGCTACATTTCTTTACGTCTATACACATACACATCAGCAATTGTAAGGATATACTGTTATAACTATCCAACTGATGTTAGTACTCTGATTTGTAACTCTAAAATATAATGAATATTAGAGTAGCTCTACCTATTATATGTAATCATTTCACATGTGAGATCATAATGTTTTTGTTTTCTGTTATAAATTAAAAAGAGATAAGGAGCCATTAGAAAAGAGGGAAGAGGAGAAAATGTTATTGACATGGATATCAGTTACATAAAGATTGACTCGTTCAATTATATTACATAGGCTGCTTTATATATAGGCCTTGGAGCATGATATGGAACATTCCCATGATGTGGGACTAAATAGAAAAACAAAAAAGCATATTCACTTTTATATTTACATATATTATAACACTTCCCCTTGAATATGCGTCTTCAAAATCTTGGATGCTCATATGGTAGCTAGAAATTGTTCCTTTTGAAGCATCCATGACAATTACTCCTCCTCATTATTGTCTTGCTTTCATACATTCACTCAGTTGTTATGAATATTGTCCGTTGCCTCATTAAAAACCTATGCTAGGAAAACCTAATGGAAAAAACTTGAACGAGGAAAAGAGTGCAACTTGAAATCATAGATATCATACAATGATATTCCTTTTAAAGAGTTTGATACTTCGGGATCAAAATAATGTCTCGTTAAAACATTACTAAGAAAAACCCAATGGGAAAAATCATGGTGAAGGAAAAAGAGTACAATGACATATTTTATTTTCTTATTTCTTCAAATGAAGCTTGATACTTCTGGATCAAACTAATGCCTCACTAAAACCTTACTAAGTAAAACCCTATGGAAAAAATCTTAGTCAAAGATAAAAATACAATTTAACTTAAATAACATATTTAAGATGTTATTTCTTGAAAAGACATTTGATTCTTCTAGATCAAGATAACGCCTCGTTAAAACCTTAGTAAGAAAAACCCAGTGGGAAAAATCTTAAATAAGGAAAAAGAGTATATTATAACTTATTTCAAATGATACTGGGTAGTTGATACTTCTGGATTAAGATAATGCCTCATTAAAACCTTACTAATAAAATTCCAGTGGGAAAAATCTTAGTTAAGGAAAAAGAGTGCATTATAAAGTACTTATGGATGCTCCCCCTGATTTAAATTTTCCCTCTGAATCATGTTCGTCTTTCGACAACTCAAATTGGATATAGATACTTCTAGATCTATAAATATTAATCTCATTAATAATACAATTTATTAATAGTTTTCTTTGATACAATCAAATTTTCTAAGATTGTTTATTCCAAAAATTATTTGCATTTTATGCATTTGTATGCTACTTTTATGAAAAACACTTCATGTGCTTTCATTTTTGTGCTTCAAATCAGTTTTGCGTATTGCAACTATACAACTTTCATGAATATTAAAAATTCATTACAACATTACTAAAAAGCAGGAAGTAATCTACTCATCTTGAAGTATATTAAGATTTTCACTACAACGATACTTAGAAGAAATTTGTAATCTACACTTCATGTCTTTTGCACTCTTTATAACTACAAAAGTTATATATATTCTTTAGAAATTTGTATACTTTAATAAGTATTTGCATTTCACAACTATCACTTCAATGGATATTAAGAGTTCCATTACAACGATATATAAAAATAGGAAGTAATCTACTCGTCACGATTTATATCAAGATTTTCATTACACCAATACTTAAAAGTAGGTTGCAATCTATGTTCCTTGTTCTTTGCCTTCTTTATAACCACCAAAGTTATTCATATTCTTCAGGAATTTGTATACTTTCATCATTTAATATGATTTAAACCATATTTATACCTTCGGGTTATATTAAGCACTTCAAGTACCTTTGCTACTTTATAGACTACATGTCCATATTTCTCTATTAGTAAAGGATTCATGATGGCCAGTCATGTTTTCCCCTAATTAAAGATCCTTAATTTATTTATAAACATAAGCGCTTTATTATTTACAAATTTATCATCAATAATTATTTCTTGACAGTTCTATACATGATTTATTGAGATCTCTTTGATTATTATGTTTTAGGTACCTAAACCACTTCTAGGGTAATTTGGCAATCATGTCATTAGTCTCTTCAAGTGCACCCTTAAGTGTTTCTTCAAGAACACTCACATCTTTTATTTGGCATCTTTATTACTTACTCCGAAAGTATTTCGAACTGATTTTTGTACCATATTTCAGATATGGTTTACACATTTTGATCCTTCAGGGATTTAAATCTATATTGGAGAAAGTCTACTAGGGATATTATTAATAATTTATTCAAATTACTTAATATTTTCATTATACATATTAACAAATATTTGACATTGATGATCAAAATGAACTTGTATCCCTTTATCCTCCCTCTCAACGTTGAGGAACATTGTCACATTAAATAATAATCATCTGTGGATTATCATTTTGATCCACTATCATATTGCTACTAGCAAATACACCATACATATTAATAATAGGAGGATAATTCTTTTATCAATTGATAAGATGCATTCAAGTGATATTTGTGAGCTTCCGGCTCATGTTTAAATATGGGATACAATTATGCCAAATTACATGAAATATAATCCAGTTGAAATTGTACCAACTTTTTCTAAAATAAGCTTCTGGCTTTTACTTTTAGAAAAATGCGAAAGTATTCTTTGACGTTTTCATTATAGTTACAATATGGTAGCCATTCATTTATATATCCTCAAAACTCATTAAATTTCTTTTAAATTTGGTTGAGTATAATGTATTTTGAATTATGATATATGTACCATTTGGTAATACTATATGGGCTCTTCCAGACCCTTCAACTATATTAGAAGATTTGCTATGGTTGAAATTTTTAACTAAATATTTTCAGATAGTTCGGAGAAAAAACTTTTGGTTTTTCAAAATAATGTGAGTATTTGCATAATCTAGTGGGCATATATTGTCACTCAAATATTGGTGGTTCATATCTTAAGAACTAAAGACAAGTGGGCATATATTATCACTCAAATATTGATGGTCCATATCTTAAGAACTAAAAACAATATAGTTAGTCAACTACTAAATTTATAAGCATAAATAAATGCTAGTACTTTCCAAATTTTAGAATAGACTACTGATTAAAGCCAATATTATCGGTACATTATTTCAATTAGTTATGAAAGAAAAAACATACAAGCACCAACTTCCAACTGATTTATTGAACTGAAATAAAATAAAACCCACATACCAGACTATAGGTTGCTACTATTGATCAATTCGACCATATCATTTATTATTGCACTTAGAATTTCATCATTAATGAAGTTTCCTTCATCAACTTCGAAGAAATGATCTAACTTCAGATTAATATTACTAAACAATCCTTACACATAATTTTAGTTTAGAAGTAATTCTAATTATAGAGGAATTGTATTTCCTAATAGATTTAAAGACTTGATGTAACAGCCCGCACGTCCGTACCCCTTGAGTTAACACTATTCTACAACAATCAACTCAAGTTGCACAGAAATACGAACCATTTGGGTTTAAGAAGAAGAGGTAGAAGAAGAGAAAACAAAATCAACATCAGAATCTAACCATCGCAGCGGAATAAAATATAATAGATAATAAATAATCTTTACACAAAATCAAATATATCTGTTTACATACATTACATCATCAGAGTACATCAGTCACAGCTCACATCAGTAACATGCAATGAATACACAACAACTCAAACACAGCGAAATATATATATATACAAGTACGAGAATACGTATCGTCATCCAGCTCGTCTCCTGAGCTCCACAGCATCATATCCTGTATCCTATAATACTCGGTCTGACCCGAGCATTACAGTTAAATAACACCCGAGTCAGTCTGGAATACCAGCGTGAGAAAATCACACCCAATTGATTATTAAAGTTTCAAAAATCCTTTGAAAACAAATGCATCTCGTAAGACCACGCCACAAATAAACATGTCGGGTTTTTACCTTACGATAGCTAAAACAATTTTTATAGAAATCCTCTGATATTATAATAGGGTCTATATACAAATACTTATAAAATAGCCGAAATTGTTACATGATTAAATTCCAGCTACTAGCCACAAAAGTGGGTAATACAAACAAAACTCGTACAAGGCTCGTAGGGAGAATGGATTTCCAACAATGACTAGGCACTGGGGTACCACCTGTCACAGTACGGGGCCTAGATCACCGTACCGAGGACTACTCCCTTCATCCCCTGCAACACAAGGCCGGAACCATTCCTTACTGAACAGTCCCGAACAAGATAAACCCCGTGGTTGGCGCGACCAACCACCCACTAAGCCGAAATATATATAAGGGACATCTAGACAGGGGAATTATCTTGTCCTGCTTGGGCATGACCCACCTAACCTTGCTGCATATCCCTTGATTTTCAGTCATTCCCATTTGATGAGGCTTGAGGCTAAGCGTTACCTTTTTAGAACGTTTCAGTTAGAATGCCCATCGCCCTCCTGACGATGTTTCGCAAGCATTCATCCATACAAGTCCGTCCCGGGTTCGAACGGATCCGAAGGCACTACTCCTACTACATCCATTTTGGAAACATCCTCAGGATTAGTAGCGACTAGCCCTTGCACTTCACTGCTCCATCTTTGACTCCGAACACGTTTTTCGCACGAAACGTACAAACCGGATCGAAGTGGTTTTCGAGAAATAAATCTCGATCCCGGTCTCTTCGAAACGATCAACACAGTTGTCCAATATTGATAGTCGGTTATTTAACTATCAATTAATATTCACAACATCCATCACACAATAAATAATTTCCCAAATTATTTATTTATCTCAAAATATCCTCAAAGATATATTTCTATTTTCAATCCTTTGAAAACAGTTTCAAAACCATCTTCCTTTCAGAATAAACTTTCCCAAATATTTTATATCTCCTCGGAACTCACCAAGCACAAAACTAGATTTTTAAAATAATTTAAAACACTTCACTTTGACATATATATACATATATACTTTAAACCATTTAGGTTAAAAACTACTTTGATAATTTGTTAAACCACATACTATATAAATATTTGAAACTAAAGTTACTTAATAACATATATAACTAGATTTCCACTTTTGAAACCAAATACCAAGTCACTTTTTAAAATAATTACTACTATAATAGATTTGAGGAAATACTTACTTTAGAATTTAAATATTAGAAATAATAAATTTTCAAAAAAACATACTTTTTAAAACAATTTTTAAAACTATTAACTTGTATTTAAAAATTTACTTAAGATGTACTTAGTTATCCAGGGAGAATTCCAACTTCAACCACTTAAATCAATTTTCCAAATTGATTCCCAATTTATTTCCTTTGAAATAAATTTCTTGCTTATCAGTTTATTTCGAAATTCAATTAATTGTGGACTTTATTTTTTTTTTCAGTTTGATTTTTAAATCCTTTAGCTGAAATATACAAATTTCAGGTTATTCCCAATTCCTTCTTTATTTTTCTTAAATAATTTAAATCCTAAATTTAAAATAATTATTTTATTCCTTTAACAGTAACATTGAAGTTTGAGTTTTTCTTAATTTTCTGTTTATTCATAAATTTCTTTCCACACACATAATTCATTAATTAGCGGTTTGAAAACACTAATATTCTTATCCAATTCATTTTAGTTTATTCACATTCTTTATAATTGTTTTTCTTAAACATTTACTCCTTTTATTATTTCTTTCCAAAAATCCAATGCTATATAATTTGACAACTCAGAGTCCAGAATATATCCAAGCAACTATAGCATTCAATATTTCAATATAATTCATCACAGAATATTCACAAAGCATAACATAGAATAAATAAACAATATATATATATATATGATGAGGGACCCAGTTGGATCCCTCCAACCTGTTTTTCCTGCATCCACAAACGTAAGCACAATATAATATATCAATTCCAAAATATCATACTATATTTCATCAATTCATTCAACCATTCAAACAATTGTTTAAATTTACTTATTTAAATTTAAATTTAACTGAGTGAGATTAACTCACCTTTGCCTCTTAAATTTGTACGTCCGCTTCATTCTCGATTTAAGTCCACGATTTTATACCTTGTATAAACATTTATATGGTTTATTAATACATGAATAATTGAACAATTAATTTCATTTGACAAATTAAATTTCCCAGTGATTTTATTTTGAACAAATTTCCCTTTTAATAAATTCATTTAACTAAAAATTTAATTTTAAACAAATGATTTATTAACATTTTAAGCAATCGGAAAATTTATTACCATTTCCAAATATAATTAACTAATGACTTAGTTTAAAACTCATTTTCCTTTAATAAATCTTTTAAGTAACTTAAATAGTTAAATAAGGAAATCAAAACAGTTTAATCTTCAAATCCATTTATTTAAAAATTAAACTAGTAAATTAAAATATTCATTTTTATTTCCTTCTTGAAATCACTTATACCTAAAAACCAAACCTTTATAAACGCCACAACTTTTTATTTAAACTAACATAAAATTACTTTACTATAAGTTAATAATTTGTCTAACTTGAAAATGACTCCAATTTCTTTACTGAGAACTTTTCATCTAATATATACATATTTAAAATAAAAAAAATCTGGTTTAAAACTCCTTTCCCTATTTCTGTATATACATATGTGTATGTAATTAAATTAAATTAAATTAAACAACAGATATACCTTAATGCCGAACTGACCAATTCCCAAATTACGACGAACTCGACGCCACACAACAACTGCAGTAAAACCACGAACCCTCTCCACCACAGCCAACGTGGTCTGCAACTTCCCTTCTCGGCTCCCCACAAATCGCGATCTCCTATTCTCGACCTAGCTTCCAGAAATCACGGCTTCGGCCATCCCAATTGAGCGCCGCTCGAGCTTCTAGTCGTCCTCAATCGCGTGCCACCTGCCTTGAACCGCCGACTCCGAGACCACCACCTTCACGCGCGAGCGTGCGCTCCCTTCCAAACCTCACAACTAAGCCGCGACCACCCCTACGACCTTCGACTTCGCAGCGCCACCCCACGCACGCGATTCCCCAATACAAAGCCCCAGCAACCCACGATCGAATGAGATTTCGAACGCGATTTCGTTCGTGTAAATTTTTTTTTTTTAGTTATGAATGTCTGCAGTAGAAATAAGGGAAGAAAGAGGGAAGTTGTGTTAGGAAAGGAAGTGTACTCGAGAAGCTAAGAAAGAAGGATGGTACGGCAGTGATTAGATGTAGGATATTTTGAATTAAAACGGTTAATTATTCTCGAAACGTTTATATCTCGTACGCTCACACGAAGACTCCAAAAATTATGAAATTTAAAATCCAGCAATAATTAAATATTACGGATCCAACTGCACTGGTTTCGTCGAAATCCGAGACTGTGCCTCGGAAGGCTATTTTTAAATTCAATTAAATGATATAAATTTTAAAACTGTACAACCCACTGTTTATTTCAAATTTTACAACTTCTATTATTCTCTATACTATCAATACAAATTTTACAAGCCTACAGATTATTTATAACAGGCTTAAAATTCCAGATTCAATATTTTAATCAACTTCAACTTGTTTTAATTCAATAATTCAATTATCAAATAAATTGTGATATTCGTAATTCAAGTTAAAATTAACTTTTAAATATTTAAACTCAATCAAATATTCAAATTTTGAATGCTTAAAAATTTCAGGTCGTCACATTCCTCCCCCCTTAAAAGAATTTCGTCCCCGAAATTACTATTTAGGAAGAATGGTCCAATACCCGTTTACTTATTTCCAAAACCAAACAATTCAACATCTAACTAACTATTTTTCATAAAAGGCTCATTATCCTTTTTATTAATTTCTCAACTCTCCCATAGTTTCAAACTATACTATTTGTTTAACCATTCAAGTTTCAACTTTAAACCCATTTTAAATTTTCAAAATTTTCCCAAATTTTTTTCTAACTCCCTAAATTCCCGAAAAATTTCGCCAGCGTCTCCTTTGCGCGGCTAGCTCGATACAACTACAAAAGGGCTCTACGGCCTCCCAAATCCAAAAAGAAAACAAAAGGCCAAGTGGCTCAATCCAAATCCAAATCCCAATCAATTTTCATAACAAATTTAAATACATACCTTTTGTCGGGCAATTTCAATTTATCTTCAGAAATCAAAATCAATTCTCTTTTCACTTTATATTACCTGCATATCCGACTAAGCAGTAATATCTATCACAACATTTCAAAACATTTTATCGACTTCCTTACCAATATCAATATCTATTTATCCAAATATCAACTTGTAATATATTTATATTATCAATTTCCAATTTAGAATTCACTATTCCTTTCTTAAGTTTAGTATAAGTATTTAATATGCTTTTATATTCAATATCACCTTACCACTTCAGTTTATATCATTTCTATTCAAATCGATTTCCACATTACATATGTATTTCATTTATTTTCAACTTTGAACCTTTTAAATTTTATCCTTCATTTATAACTAATTTAAGTCATTACTTTAATTAGTTTCATTTACTAACTTATTTTAGTTTCCAATTCTAAATCGTTTTGTCGTTAACAAAACTTTCCAAAATTTTCAAAAATTTTCTAACTCCCCAAAATTTCTGAAAATTTTTGGCAGAGTCTCCTTTGTACGGAGGAGCTTTTACAATTTGACAAAAGAGATAAATATATATACATCGACCCACACGGTCGGAAAAATCAAAAACAGTTCATATTTCCTATTTTAATTGCGTAGGCGTACCTTATTTAGCATTTTAAGCAAGCGGCTTATTATTTTTAGCAAGTAGCACTACCAAATCCAGCCACACGGGTTCCCAGTACCTGTACTTACTCAATTTAAACATGTAAGTGCCACATATATGCAGTTTATTAACATTCCACTCTTTTTAAACAACTACATCACATAAATATTAAAACAATGCAGCTAACAATGTTTATAAGTAACTTATATGGTTTTAACACTTACGCACTTGTTTTCAACTAGTGCTCACGCCATTTCATTCAAATCTACATGGTTTATGATTCTGTTGCTTACATTCTATTTATTTTTAAACAAATCAATCTCATATTTGATTTAATTGATTTCAAATCAATTTTATTACACTTCTATCAACTCATAGAATTTTAATTACTTCCATTTACATCCAATGACAATTTATTCTATGCAATTTGACAAGATTTATGTGAATACATAAGTATTTATGTTTATAACCAATTTAAATTGACTCCAACTCAATTTATACTTAATTCTATTCCATTTCGGATTTATTCACAATCCATATATTCTCAGTTTCATTGCATTTCAATTTTATTAACCAAACTAGTCCATTAAAACCATTAACAACTTAGGTTCCATCTCTATTACCAATTAAATTTCCTTTTTATTTCAATTCATTCACAATTATTTATTTAGCTCAAAACAACCAAGCCATATCATTCAATAACCACTTCTCAACTTATTTAAACCATACTTCATTTGATTCTTATTTATCTCATCCATTCATTTATTCAATAAAATTAGTTTACCCACATTCACTTAAACCATTCCAATAAACTTGAAACATTCTATTTTTATTATTGCCCCAAGTTATTTCAATCCCTTACTAATTTAAATGGTTTACAATTATTTATTTAAGCATTTTCATTCCATTAAATATTATCGGCAACACACCGAATTTTATTTCAATTAAAATTTATTTCACTTGATTTAAAACCAATCCAATATTATTAAACTTTGTTTAAGTTGAATTAAATTCAACACTCTTCCATCTACTCAGCTTAAGTCAATTTATTTTGATTCAATCAAATTTTACACTGAAGCTCATTCTCATTTCGCAAATAAATATTTTTTTTCTTTTATTCAACTTGATTCCATCTCAATTAAATATCATTTTAAATTTTCAATTTCATTTGATTGGTTATTATAAAATTTAACTTTCCAAATTCAACTCATCCCATTTATTACCTGGCTATTTTCCAGGTTATCTTCACTTATTTGGATTTTATTTGCACATTCAAACCATCACTATTTTAATCCATTTCCATTTTTATTCTATATATTCCCAATTATATTTAATTTGTTAACACTTCAAGTCTAATTTTTAATTAGTAACTCAAGTTCTGATTCTATTATCCACTTTTAAAATTACCATCCAATTTATTAACTCATAATTCAACTCCATTCTTAATTACTTTACTTTCATCAACAATTTGAATCAGCTTTAATTTATAACTTAAGTTTATTTCCAAACTTCATCATCAACTCACAATTCAATTTTATTAACTAATTTATTATCTAATTAGTTCCCCCATTATTTATAATCCAACACTTGAATTTTTTTTTTTCATTCCAAATATCACTTTTATTTATTTTCCTTAGTTCAATATACTTTACAATTCAAGTTTGGATTTCCCTCTCATTTCCCTATTCATCTAAATATTTATTTGGATTTGTATTCCATTTCAAAAATTTATAAGCCACAACTTATTATTTACACAATTTCATCCATTATAGGCTTGAATATATTCATCTTTTATTTTTAACTCAAGCCTGTTATTTATTTATAGCCCAATCATATTTTATTTCTATGGATTTTAATTCTTTTATAAGTGATTTTGATTTATTTATTCCAATTCCAATCCTTATCCCACTTAATTCCATTTATTCAGGTAAGAATCTAATGCCATTAAATAATTCAATTGAATTCTTATGCCAATTCAATTTTATCTTAACTCGGATTTATTTAACCCAATTCGGTTTCAACTAAATTCAAATACAACTGGATATTATTTCTAGCCTATTCAATTTATTCCAATCCAGTTAAGTTTATTATTAATTTTTTTTATTTCCCATCCAAGTTAACTTCATTTCATTTTAAATTTACATTCCATTATTCAAAACTTATATTTCCTTTCTGTTTTAAAAATCATCTCAATCTATAAGCTTACAATTCATCTCATCAGGATTTTCAAACACCCGGCTTTAGTTTCAAATTATTTTGAAATCTCCAACATTTCAAAATCACACTTCTCAGAAATTTAAACCAATCCTGGTTTTATTCCCAACAAATTTCCTCTGAAATTTTCAAAAACACTCGTCTTTCCTGAACAAATTAATTTGGCAGCAAATCCGTCACTTAGAAACTCGAAAATGAACATCGATGATGCTGCAGTCATCACCGAAGTTATTTTCCAGTGACTCAAGTGAATTCAATGCTATATCACTTTCAAAACCCATTTAAAACAAATTTCCATCCAGAAATACTTCCAAAACAATAATGTTATCATTTATCTTCAAAACACTTCGATAACATTTCCAAAATCTCTGAAATTTTGAATTTCCAAATTCTGCTTAAATAAATTTTAACTATAATTCATTTGCACAGCTTATGTTCATACAAATTCTCATTTGATTTTATTTCAATTCACAAATTACATCTATAATTCATATTTATAAATTTCTTTTTATAATAAATTTATTCCTTCAAACTTTGGTTACATTTCCAATTTCTAATTAAATTTTCACTTAACAATGATAATACTTTAATATTATCATTTCAAACATCCAAGCAACCATATATTAGTCAAGCAGTTTACAAAAACTTTTATTTATATCAAAATATATTTTGGGTAAAATTATTTCATTTACCCACATTTAAAACAATACCGTGTCAATTGCTCTATTCAAGTGTTTAGAAACCCCTTCGATACAGTTGCACAGACTGTGTCGACGAAGGTTCATATGCCACTCAATAAACCAATCAACGCAATATTAAAACAATTTATATTCACTAACAAATACGCGCTCATATTTATTAATACGCTCAAACTCATTTTAGAGTACTATAGACTCTATTTTAAATGAGTAATTCCCATCAGAGCCAAGGTTATCTCCAACCTATGCTCTGATACCAAGTGTAACAGCCCGCACGTCCGTACCCCTTGAGTTAACACTATTCTACAACAATCAACTCAAGTTGCACAGAAATACGAACCATTTGGGTTTAAGAAGAAGAGGTAGAAGAAGAGAAAACAAAATCAACATCAGAATCTAACCATCGCAGCGGAATAAAATATAATAGATAATAAATAATCTTTACACAAAATCAAATATATCTGTTTACATACATTACATCATCAGAGTACATCAGTCACAGCTCACATCAGTAACATGCAATGAATACACAACAACTCAAACACAGCGAAATATATATATACAAGTACGAGAATACGTATCGTCATCCAGCTCGTCTCCTGAGCTCCACAGCATCATATCCTGTATCCTATAATACTCGGTCTGACCCGAGCATTACAGTTAAATAACACCCGAGTCAGTCTGGAATACCAGCGTGAGAAAATCACACCCAATTGATTATTAAAGTTTCAAAAATCCTTTGAAAAGAAAAGCATCTCGTAAGACCATGCCACAAATAAACATGTCGGGTTTTTACCTTACGATAGCTAAAACAATTTTTATAGAAATCCTCTGATATTATAATAGGGTCTATATACAAATACTTATAAAATAGCCGAAATTGTTACATGATTAAATTCCAGCTACTAGCCACAAAAGTGGGTAATACAAACAAAACTCGTACAAGGCTCGTAGGGAGAATGGATTTCCAACAATGACTAGGCACTGGGGTACCACCTGTCACAGTACGGGGCCTAGATCACCGTACCGAGGACTACTCCCTTCATCCCCTGCAACACAAGGCTGTAACCATTCCTTACTGAACAGTCCCGAACAAGATAAACCCCGTGGTTGGCGCGACCAACCACCCACTAAGCCGAAATATATATAAGGGACATCTAGACAGGGGAATTATCTTGTCCTGCTTGGGCATGACCCACCTAACCTTGCTGCATATCCCTTGATTTTCAGTCATTCCCATTTGATGAGGCTTGAGGCTAAGCGTTACCTTTTTAGAACGTTTCAGTTAGAATGCCCATCGCCCTCCTGACGATGTTTCGCAAGCATTCATCCATACAAGTCCGTCCCGGGTTCGAACGGATCCGAAGGCACTACTCCTACTACATCCATTTTGGAAACATCCTCAGGATTAGTAGCGACTAGCCCTTGCACTTCACTGCTCCATCTTTGACTCCGAACACGTTTTTCGCACGAAACGTACAAACCGGATCGAAGTGGTTTTCGAGAAATAAATCTCGATCCCGGTCTCTTCGAAACGATCAACACAGTTGTCCAATATTGATAGTCGGTTATTTAACTATCAATTAATATTCACAACATCCATCACACAATAAATAATTTCCCAAATTATTTATTTATCTCAAAATATCCTCAAAGATATATTTCTATTTTCAATCCTTTGAAAACAGTTTCAAAACCATCTTCCTTTCAGAATAAACTTTCCCAAATATTTTATATCTCCTCGGAACTCACCAAGCACAAAACTAGATTTTTAAAATAATTTAAAACACTTCACTTTGACATATATATACATATATACTTTAAACCATTTAGGTTAAAAACTACTTTGATAATTTGTTAAACCACATACTATATAAATATTTGAAACTAAAGTTACTTAATAACATATATAACTAGATTTCCACTTTTGAAACCAAATACCAAGTCACTTTTTAAAATAATTACTACTATAATAGATTTGAGGAAATACTTACTTTAGAATTTAAATATTAGAAATAATAAATTTTCAAAAAAACATACTTTTTAAAACAAATTTTAAAACTATTAACTTGTATTTAAAAATTTACTTAAGATGTACTTAGTTATCCAGGGAGAATTCCAACTTCAACCACTTAAATCAATTTTCCAAATTGATTCCCAATTTATTTCCTTTGAAATAAATTTCTTGCTTATCAGTTTATTTCGAAATTCAATTAATTGTGGACTTTATTTTTTTTTTCAGTTTGATTTTTAAATCCTTTAGCTGAAATATACAAATTTCAGGTTATTCCCAATTCCTTCTTTATTTTTCTTAAATAATTTAAATCCTAAATTTAAAATAATTATTTTATTCCTTTAACAGTAACATTGAAGTTTGAGTTTTTCTTAATTTTCTGTTTATTCATAAATTTCTTTCCACACACATAATTCATTAATTAGCGGTTTGAAAACACTAATATTCTTATCCAATTCATTTTAGTTTATTCACATTCTTTATAATTGTTTTTCTTAAACATTTACTCCTTTTATTATTTCTTTCCAAAAATCCAATGCTATATAATTTGACAACTCAGAGTCCAGAATATATCCAAGCAACTATAGCATTCAATATTTCAATATAATTCATCACAGAATATTCACAAAGCATAACATAGAATAAATAAACAATATATATATATATATATGATGAGGGACCCAGTTGGATCCCTCCAACCTGTTTTTCCTGCATCCACAAACGTAAGCACAATATAATATATCAATTCCAAAATATCATACTATATTTCATCAATTCATTCAACCATTCAAACAATTGTTTAAATTTACTTATTTAAATTTAAATTTAACTGAGTGAGATTAACTCACCTTTGCCTCTTAAATTTGTACGTCCGCTTCATTCTTGATTTAAGTCCACGATTTTATACCTTGTATAAACATTTATATGGTTTATTAATACATGAATAATTGAACAATTAATTTCATTTGACAAATTAAATTTCCCAGTGATTTTATTTTGAACAAATTTCCCTTTTAATAAATTCATTTAACTAAAAATTTAATTTTAAACAAATGATTTATTAACATTTTAAGCAATCGGAAAATTTATTACCATTTCCAAATATAATTAACTAATGACTTAGTTTAAAACTCATTTTCCTTTAATAAATCTTTTAAGTAACTTAAATAGTTAAATAAGGAAATCAAAACAGTTTAATCTTCAAATCCATTTATTTAAAAATTAAACTAGTAAATTAAAATATTCATTTTTATTTCCTTCTTGAAATCACTTATACCTAAAAATCAAACCTTTATAAACGCCACAACTTTTTATTTAAACTAACATAAAATTACTTTACTATAAGTTAATAATTTGTCTAACTTGAAAATGACTCCAATTTCTTTACTGAGAACTTTTCATCTAATATATACATATTTAAAATAAAAAAAATCTGGTTTAAAACTCCTTTCCCTATTTCTGTATATACATATGTGTATGTAATTAAATTAAATTAAATTAAACAACAGATATACCTTAATGCCGAACTGACCAATTCCCAAATTACGACGAACTCGACGCCACACAACAACTGCAGTAAAACCACGAACCCTCTCCACCACAGCCAACGTGATCTGCAACTTCCCTTCTCGGCTCCCCACAAATCGCGATCTCCTATTCTCGACCTAGCTTCCAGAAATCACGGCTTCAGCCATCCCAATTGAGCGCCGCTCGAGCTTCTAGTCGTCCTCAATCGCGTGCCACCTGCCTTGAACCGTCGACTCCGAGACCACCACCTTCACGCGCGAGCGTGCGCTCCCTTCCAAACCTCACAACTAAGCCGCGACCACCCCTACGACCTTCGACTTCGCAGCGCCACCCCACGCACGCGATTCCCCAATACAAAGCCCCAGCAACCCACGATCGAATGAGATTTCGAAAGCGATTTCGTTCGTGTAAATTTTTTTTTTTTTAGTTATGAATGTCTGCAGTAGAAATAAGGGAAGAAAGAGGGAAGTTGTGTTAGGAAAGGAAGTGTACTCGAGAAGCTAAGAAAGAAGGATGGTACGGCAGTGATTAGATGTAGGATATTTTGAATTAAAACGGTTAATTATTCTCGAAACGTTTATATCTCGTACGCTCACACGAAGACTCCAAAAATTATGAAATTTAAAATCCAGCAATAATTAAATATTACGGATCCAACTGCACTGGTTTCGTCGAAATCCGAGACTGTGCCTCGGAAGGCTATTTTCAAATTCAATTAAATGATATAAATTTTAAAACTGAACAACCCACTGTTTATTTCAAATTTTACAACTTCTATTATTCTCTATACTATCAATACAAATTTTACAAGCCTACAGATTATTTATAACAGGCTTAAAATTCCAGATTCAATATTTTAATCAACTTCAACTTGTTTTAATTCAATAATTCAATTATCAAATAAATTGTGATATTCGTAATTCAAGTTAAAATTAACTTTTAAATATTTAAACTCAATCAAATATTCAAATTTTGAATGCTCAAAAATTTCGGGTCGTCACACTTGAAACTTCAAGTTCAGCCACTCCTGTCAAGTGTTTAGAAGTGTGACCATATTTTGGTGGTCATAACGCTTCTTCAGGGAGTTCCATAGGTAGAGAT
This sequence comes from Allium cepa, assembly GCA_030765085.1. Lineage (NCBI taxonomy): Eukaryota > Viridiplantae > Streptophyta > Magnoliopsida > Asparagales > Amaryllidaceae > Allium > Allium cepa. The sequence goes on along the minus strand of CM060939.1, from coordinate 643,794,849 downwards.
GATCTTTTTCAGTTAAATGTTTTATTTTAAGCTTGTCATGGATACGACACCTTAAAAATGTAAGAGCCATTGTTATATCCTATTGGATTATCATTTTTATGGCATTTTCTAAGCGACGAGATTGTAATTGGATGTCAACATCCAATATCCATGACAAAAAGTTATTTTCTAATAAGTCCAAAGCTTTAAATTCAAGCTTGGCTGTGTTTATCATATTACTAACTATAAGTGGAAATAAAAATGCATAAGAATCAAAATATTGTTCATGGGTATATAATCAATGCATTTCATAAAATAAGAAACCATATCTGATAGTAGTTACAGTGAAAGAATAAAAACATTAATGCAAAATAGTAAAAGACAACCAAATATAATCTATAAAAGCGACTAATTTTTTATTTACATCCTTTTGATAGCTCTAGATCCCATCTCATTAGTTGCATTCATCACTTTCCTTGAAAATGCAAAACTATCCTTGAAAATATGGAAAGGCCTTTATATGGATTGATTGGTGGAGAAGGGATGAATTAGAATCAAAGATTGTGCTGACTTGATTATGTTTACTTTCATAATATAGGCAAATTTAAGAATATGAATATGTAGTATTAAATACAATTTATTAATTCATAACAACTGCAATAGTGATAAACATGAATATGTAACATGTATATAAGTTATGATCCTTGTCAACAATAAGAGAAGAATAAATTTTGAAGTATTCATACGCATCTTTGTTGGACCATTCTCATTAATCAATTAATTTTATTTAATGATTTATTAATTTCTACTTATTATTATATGTGGTTATTTACATACTGTAAGCTAAACAGAGAGAGGAAATTTGTACATCACATAGTGTATGAATAATATCATGAAAAACAAAATAGTTTGACTTGGCAACAAAAAAGTATGTTGTATAAGTTACAGCTATTGATAACATCAGTAAGTATATTTTGTGACATGACAATAATAGGTAAAAGATCGAGCATATAAAATAGCAAACATTGGAATACCTCTTTGCTGAAAGAGGAAAGATGAATGAGTTTTATATATAATATAACATAATTGATGTGTGTATAGATATTAACATTCATTTTATGAAGAATCCAAAATACTTACTTGATGAGCCGAAGGAAAGAAACTTGATCTATTATATTTTACCTTTTGAAAGACATGATTGGATGCATGGAAGAAGGAAAAAAATTAGGAAATAAACTTCCTATTAGAATACATTGTTTTCTATTAAAAAGAAAGAGAGTAGGAGAGTAGATATATTTCTATGTATTTATTTGGTTTAGTAAACGCACCAAATATATCAACAACCTTTTCTAGAGATTTATTATTATTATTATTATTATTATCTCCACTTCTGGAGTGAACAAATTTCAATACATTTATTTGGTTTAGTAGTTAATACCATTGGCAAATACTTTTAGAACTTCAGGTTCCAATTTTGCTTTAAAATAAAGTCTTTGTTCAGTACTTTAGATCCCAAATGGTGCAACTTGATTTTCATTATCAAACTTCAGGTTTGATTGCAATTGGATTTCACCATAATCTGAATTATCTTTTCTAATAATTCAAAACTTCACATCTCAAATTTATATATTTGAGTTTTAATGTATAAACCTTTTTTTAGGAATGCAAACTTATATGCATAATTTTTATTTTAGAACTTCATATCTCCAATATTAAATAAATACAATGAAACAAGAGGACTCTTCATAACTGTGTTCGAACATGAGAAGCATAATACTATTTCTCTTCGAGAAAATAATATATTTGTAATGTTATTTCAACATATTATTTTAATGTTATATCTTCTGGGCATATCAACATCTTCTCCTGGAATTGCTCACTTATTTTTTTTCATGGCTTTATTTCAGCTTATGAAAACTTTATTCTTTTACCTTTGCACATATGAACTTCAGGTTCTTATTCTTTCATATAGACTTAATACGATCTTCTAGATACGTGTTATCCTTATATTTATTTCTCTAAGAAATAGTGAAATATTTCTTCTGGAAATGTAAATCATGTGGTAAAATTATTTCTACAGTTCTCACTCAAACCGAAATCCAAACAAAAAAAATTTCAAAATGAAAACCTTTTTTTTCACCAAACAATGGAATGGGATCTAAAAGTTTAGATCTACAACAAAACGAGATCTAAAATGATAAGATTAATAGAGCAAGATCTATGGGGTAATATATATATTTGTATATAAATATATGTATGTGTATGTATATAATGAAATCTGGAAAATTAGATCTATGATAGATAAGATCTAAAAAGAAAATTACATTCTAGTCTATGGAACAACTTTAGTCTCAGATCAAATTTAAAATTATCACAAAAAATGGATATATATGAATGACAATTAAATAAGAGATCCGATGATTAAAACCTACAGTTCTAAAAAAAATATCATATGAACATGATAGTATAATCTACAAGAGATCTGAAAAATTAGAATTAAAAAAATTAAGATCTACAACAAAACAAGATCTGAAATACATGGACAAAAAAATAAGATGTACAAATATAATCAGACCCGAATAATTAGATCAATGATACAATGAAATCTAAAAGAAAAAAAATTAATAGAATGAGATTTCAAAGATTTGATCAATTAGATCGGAAAGATAGCTTACCCTTTAGAAGATTATAAGAGCTTCGTGTTGATAACGTGTTATAAACTAAAAAGAGATAAGGAGCCATTAGAAAAGAGAGAAGAGGAGAAAATATTATTGACACTGATATTAGTTACATAAAGATTGACTCATTCAATTACATTACACAGGCTTCTTTATATATAGGCCTTGGAGCATGAGATGGAACATATCCCATGATGTAGGACTAAATAGAAAAACAAAAAAGCATATTCACTTTTATATTTACATATATTATAACACCTCGTTCTTATTTGTTTTCCTTTCTTTTTTTTCCATAATGTTCTATCTTTCTGGCACTTAGGTGCTCGACATGAATATCGTGGATGTATTGTTGTCGACATTAGGGGGTCGAAAAGACGTATCGTTACATAAATATTATAATATAGTTTTCAAAAGTTCTTTGAACATATAATAAAATATTTTGAAAATTTTAATATTTTATAATAAGATTAATAAATTAATAAAGTATATACATGTATAATATATACAAATATATGTCATATTATCTTGAATTATTTTAGACGATGTAAGTATACATGTATATATACATAAGTAAATTTTGAAACTAATATATAATAAAATTGACTAATTAAATAATTAAATTAAAAGTTAATTATATATATATATATATATGATTATAACCATAAATGTTATAGTATACATATTCAATTACAATGTTTAACTAAATAACATTAAATTAATTAAAATGTTAATTAGTAAGTTAATTAAATAGTATTTAATAATGTAATGTACATAAGACTGTATATATGTTAATTAAATTATAAAGGTTAGATGATAATTTAACTTACATAATATGTATGTATAAAACAAGTGGAGCAAAAAAACCCAAATAGACTTAGGGTAAATACATACGTACACTACATATACTGCGATATCTGATGTGTCCGACACTTGAAGTACGAAGGTTTTTCATAAGAAATACATTATTCCATAAGTCGATATCACTCAATATAGTAGTATTTAGATTTATTTGCAGTTATTTTGGAATTGTGGATTAAGCCATAGTTTTGAGAAATAATTTATAATTAAATGATTGTGAATCGTATGGTACAAGTAGATTATATCTCAGACAATTAAGGGGAAAGCACCCATTTAGTAGGAGCTTTATAAGGGTTGATGAACTTTATACATCGAAAATTCGAAAGTGGTTCCATGTACTTCATTGTATTCACTAATGAATTATCGCAGACATGAGCATGTATATGCGATACACATGTGATATGTTAATGATGAGTTTGTAGAATATAAAACAAAAGTAAATAAAATAATGTACGACCGAAAATAAAAAGATTTGATTTGATCGAATAGGTGAGTATATTGCAAAGAGTTTTGAACATACCTAAAAATGAATAAAGGTCCAATCCCGGAAGTCGCTCCTTGCTAAGAGACATGATGATGTATTGATAATGATTAATCGAACTTTGTTGAACCAAGTACGACTAATTGCGAGTGAAGTTGAGTTAACTTCTTTCTGTAAGGTCGTGTACTTAGGAGTAATACACAAGGTTAAAATTAATTTCATCTAAAGAATAGTTTACATTCAAGATAAGGGTTTATAAGAAATCCCAACATATTCTAGGCCAAGGATTTGGCAGGCTGTACAGATTGAAAGACCTCACGTAATAAATGTATGCGAGAACTCTTGAATGAGTCACCCTAATAGGAGTTTCAAAACGATGGTCATTGGATGATTAATTTATATTTTAAAAATAAGTTATGCAAACTACAATCAAATTAGTTTCATATAAGGACATTCATCAAATGCTTATGAATACCTATTCATTACACTCAAAAACAATTTCTGTTTCCAGAAATACCAACTTTATTGTAAAAGAACTTTTCTAAAATTATTGGTAGTAAAATTGATATTTGGATGCAATCCAAAGATGAAACTAATTATGAGTGATGAAATGAAATTAACCAAACCTATATAGACATGACACGTTAGAATTTCTAATGATAAATCTCATACATTTATAGAGAAATTATGAATTTTTTTAGTGTAAATAAAAGAGCATTCTCAGTCTTAAGTAAGCCATTAGGAGTTTAACTCTACCATGTGGATGTTGCGCAAATTCGAAATAGATATCAACTACGTTATCAAAATATGATTTTGATATTAGTACCCGAAAGGATATGATCCATCGAACGCAAAAGTATCTACAAAAATAAGATCAATGCAGTTAGAATATAGGCCACGTTGATAAGGAAAACAAAACAAATTTCAATTATTGAAACTAACTTAACCGATTCATTATTAATGTGCAATAGAAAATTCTGATTTTTACTCAAAAAATTTATCACTTGGTATGACATTGATTTTTTGTATATATACATTGAAACAAAAAATTCTAAATTATGATTTAGAATAGATCATTACACATAATAACCAAAATATCTCGAAGTCAGTGGAAGTAATAACTGAGTTTGTGAGTATTAGATACGACTAAAGAAATGATAAGAAAGATTTATTCATTAAGCATTAGACTTAAGTAAGTATTTTGGCTAAGAAATCAAATAATTTGAATTTTGGTTAAGATGCAGACGAAGCGTATGTCTGTAAGGAAGAATATTAATACGTACAAAATAATTTTACAACATCACACTTTGCTTATGTATTTGATGCGTTCAACAAGCATCAAATTAAGATTACTATATATTTGAGTGTCCTTAATTATTTATGAATTGCTAAAGAATTTTTCGTAGGAACAAAAAACTCCTTATAAAGGATTGTGCGAACTCTAACTACATTAGTGATATCAAGTATAGTATGTCAATCCCGAATACATGTTCAAACGTAAGTTGAGAACTTTAAATTGGAACTGTTCTAAACAATAAGTAGTAGTTGATTCAACTATAGGCCAATATAATACAAGAAGTATAAATAAATGCAAAAATTTATAACTTGGTTAAGTGTGATTCCAAATATTGAGAATCCCATGTGTAACGACCCGTAATTTTACCGCTTTGAAAATGGAATATTTAATTTATTTAAATATTCAAATGTAGAATTTTCAAACATTAAATAATCATGTTTTATATGATAAATAAGAATGATAAACTTATTTTTCATGTTAAATAAATGTTTTGGAATTCCATTGTAGAATTGACAAAAGTCGGATTCCGAGAAAGTAGGATAAATATTCGAATTTTTTTAAAGGATAAATAATTCTTTTTAAATATATATTCCATATCAAACTCATTTGAAAATAATATTAATTTATAATGGTTCGATAAACATATAAAACTTGTTTCATAAAAGCTGACAAATTTTGTCGCATATCGATAAATCGATGTCCTATTTTTACTAATAGATTTGGATATTGTTTTATATTATTTTATAAGTCACATATATTTGTTTTAGTTATTTAAAGATAATAAGTAATTTATTTTGAAGTTTGGTTTTTATGAATAAATAGTTTAACAAAAATGTCAAAATGTGACCGAAAAATGTTTTGTCGAAAATCAACGTTTTGTTCAAAATAAGTTGCCGCAACATTGTTGCACCTTTGTTAACATGTTTTAACATACATATTACACATTTTAATAACTAAGCATGTTTACTTTTACTAAATACAAATAGAAAACCTCTAGAAGTTATTAGTAAAAGTAAGTAAGAATTAACAGAAGTAAGAAAAAGTAAACATCAAATCAATATCACATCAAAAACCAACATAATTATTATTTTACTTATCTTTGTTCTTAAGGGATTTAGACATAAAGTAAGAAGTGAAAGGGTGATGTTAAGTATTGAAAAAAGGAGGTTACTTTAGGTTGAATTAATGTTTGTTTGGTAATTTGGCAAGAGATTATTTTGGTAAATTTACCACTTCTTTCTTTTTCTATAAATACCCACCTCCTTCTTCACTTTCATTCACATTTCTTCTTCTTCTTCTTCTTCTTCTTCTTTTCTCTAGCTTCTTCACCTTCTACCTCTCATCTTTAATGGCTTCCAAGCCATAGAAAAAAATTAAAAAGAAATAATGTTTACAAACTATTACAAAATATTTACAAAATATTCAAAAGAAACCAATGTTCATTCTCTTCAAATCAAACTCATCTTTTCTCCATATTTTATCTTTTCTTCTCTCGGCCATAACTTCTTCGAAATAGAACCAAAATGCAACATCATTTTTTTTTCAAATCATTTATTTTTCCAGTGGCTGCAACTTTCATGTTGACCACTTTATCTCATTCTAAACTTAACTATGTCAAAAATCCACTTCTTTTCAGTGCATTCTCTGGCCCATTTTTTGAGACAGAAAATAACCCATTTTTTTAATCATAACTTGATCATAATTGATCCAAATTAAGAAATTCTTTTTCCAAATCATATGAAATTTTAGTGGCTACAACTTTTATGTTGATCACTTATTCCAGTTTTGAGGTTTTCTATACCTAAAACTCAATTCTTTGAAGTGCATTTTAGAGCTTCAATTTTGTTAATCCAACAATACATCTTCTTCATTCTATCATATCTTCCTCAAAGCCACTCGGATTAAAATGGTTATTTTTTTTAATTAAAAAGAAACTAATTTTCGACAACTTTTTAATTAACAACTTTTCTATATTTTGAGATTTAGAGGGCCTAAAACCAAATACAAGATAACCTATTTTTCGTATCTTAATCTTGAGAATTCAAGTTCAAAGCTCTACCGCTTCTTCTCTATACTTTCAGCCAACCTCCATCTCAAGCCTTGAGCATGCTATTAGAAGGAAGAAGATGTTGTTTTCTAGTGTTTAAATGGAGTATGGGTTAATTAATGAAGTTTTGGTTGATTAGAATGTTGGTCGGAAGTTTTGATCGCTTGGATTTATGGTGAGAAACTCTATTTAATATCTATATTTATATATATGCATGTTTGATGATATGTTATGATTGCTATGGATGTTTATATTGATTATCAGATATTGATTGTTTGATATGATTGTTAAATTGTTTCACCAAGTCGTATTAATACACGTCGATAAGCACAAAGGAAATCACTTTTCTTTTGAAAATGAAATGGTGTGTATGGAATGCTTAAACCTTTTGGAAATAGTTTTAAGATAAGTTAGAAATGTTTTATAAACATTTAGATATGTTTAAATAAAGAAAGAAATAAAAAACAAGATTTAATCTTATATATTTTTAAATATGTCCAAAACAATTTTCCAAATAAATTGCGCTTTTGGAGTAAAGTGATCAAAGTTTGAAAATGATATTTTAAACCTTTTTAAAAATATGAAATAAATTCTAAAAATATTTTAAAATTTCTTAAAAGAGATTTAATTTGAAAGGATGGATTTATAAATGATATAAAAGTCATTTCGAAAAGCATAGCTTTTAAAACACTATTTGCAACGCTTTTCGCAGCAGTTTCAAATAATTTTTGAAATGTAGTTTTAAACTTAATAATATTTTCCCAAATCTTTTGTGAATGATTTTAAATGAACAGTTATGTAATTTTAAAATGATTCGGAAGTTTTAATAAGAGTTTGAATAAATGGAAGGGTAATTGTTTATAACACTTAAAATAATAATTGAAGAATATTGAATATAATAACAAATTGAGTATGCAGAAATGACTAGTACATTTGTCCCACATATGTAAGCTAAATGGTAAAATAAGGTGTGTAAATGAGGTCATGAGTGAAGCAACAAGTGTCCTAAACTTACCCAGTCTTCGCTTTATCTTTTAGACGACGGGTGGAATAGATCGAAAGGAAAACCCAGTTGCTCTAAAAGATTATATTTAAGTTTTTCCAAGATAAAAGAAAAGAAACAATTTTTTTTTGAATATTAATCAACCACTTAACATCTTTTATTCGATGATTGGTACGAAGGAACTGGGATTGGATTTAGGCGAGTCCTATCCAAAAAATGGGGATCGGATTTAGACGATTCCTATCCCAAAATCCCTTCAAACTAATTTTTGAAATCAAACATATTGCAGATTAAAGACCATTGGAAATAAAGGTCTTCATGATGTAGAATTATTTTCCACTGGTCCTCGTGGTGAAGTTTACCATATCTAAGGTGGCAGTAGTGCTCTGTTATGAAAATCTTTGATTTGTAAGAATATGATTTGAAGTTACAAAAGAAATCTTTGATTTAGATTTGATGAATGATTTGGGAATATTTTCTCTAAGTTAAAAGTTATAATTGAATATAAGAAATCTTTGATTATGATTTAATTAATGATTTGGAAATGTTTTCCTAGATAAAAGATGAATTGATTTTGAATTATTTCAAGATAAAAGAAAGGTAAATAAACCAAATAATTTGATAAATGAGGCTTAATGATTCCGTATACTCATGAAAAGAAAATGAAATAAATTGAAAAGAATATATCTAAGAAAGATATTTGATTAAATTGAAAAATAAAGTAACCGACTGATGATTGATAATCATATGTGAACTTGATATCTTTTAAGCGATGATTGGTTTCGAAGGAACCGAGGTCGGATTTGGATGATTCCATTCCGAAAACCACTTCGAAACAATTTACGTGTTCGAAGAATAAAGCTATTTGAAGACAGATATATTGAGACGAATAATAACGAAGGACTACTTGTTGATTAGTTGGGGATAAACTCCTAATTCACTTATTGTAGTAGTGGTCTCTTTGTTATGAAAAATCTCAGAACCACAAGGACTCCTCGCTTAGTAATGGCCGAGGAAAGTACCTTTAGCTTCATTCGGTCCTAGAATGAACTTGTATGGAAGAAAATCTGACATCGCACTCTAAATCACATTGAGTGATCTTTATAAAAAATATATTAGTTGGTGGCCAATAAGACACCTTCTCTTAGCTTAACACCCTTTCTCGAGATATACGAGCTCAAAAAGTTATATATTTGTAGAGATCAGTCATGTGAATGTGGAATGGCAATGTGGCATTCAAAGTGAAAGAAGATGTGCTATGTGAAAAAGTAATCGTTGCCTCAAGCCTCATCAGCCAGAAATGACCGAAATAGGGTGACGGAGCAAGGCTAAGTGGGTCATTTCCATCAGGATATGATCATCCCCTTCTAGATATGTTTCTTCCTGCTATAATGTTCGGGATGTAAATTAATGTGGTTTATATGCTAGAACGCGCTCGGATAAAGGTCGGTAACGACTGGGGGATGACATATTCGGTACTATCTAGTTATAGAGCTAGGTCGGTCTTATGTTGGTAAAGGAGCTTTATGGTGGTTCCTCAGGATATCCATTTAGAGGTGTACCCATCAGAAGGTAGTTCCTTCACCTGGTCATTTGTATGGAAATCCATTATCCAATAAGAACTTGCGGTTTGGTTTGTAGAGCCTAGTATGCTGGAATTTAATAATGGTAACAATTTTGGCAAAGATTAATAAGTTTATCTGCAAATATTTTCAAAGAATGTCATTAGAAATATGTTTTGATATATAAAAATGTTTTAGTTATAATAAGGTAGAAACCCGTATGTGTTTATGTATGGGCGTGGTCTTATGAGATATTCTTTTCTTTCCAAGGATTTTATTACCAAGACTGATATATGACACTGTCATTTATTATTGAATTTTTCTCATGCTAGTTTATCAAGCCTGATCCAGATATTCTCAATACTCGGGTCAGATCCGAGTAGTTTTAGGTTTAGTTGAAGGTGGTTGGAGTTTTAAAGGAGAGCTGGAGACATTCATCTATGTATGGGCATATTCTATTGGCCGCTGCTTATTCTGCATTTGGTTTGATGTTTGTCAGCATTTGTAAGGATAGATGTTTATAAGTGTCCAAGCTAAACTTAGGTTAGACTCTGATATATGTATTTTAAAATTTTCCACTGTAAAGATTATTGTTCAATATTACATGTTGTTCCATTCGTGTGAGATTATGTTCTATCTATTATTTTATACCCTTAACGATCCGCTTGTTCGTGCAATTTGAGTTAGACATGTGTGGTTTATTATCCGCTCAAAGGGTATGGAATTATGAGTTGTTACACCATGACATTGCTATATGATAACTATATTGCGATATAGTTCGTAAAAGAACCTAGAGCTCACTAGAGTTAAGCAACATTCTCTGAATAGTTCCACACGATAAAGGAAGTTTATAAGCATCGAAGAGAGTTGATTAATAGCGTAGATAATTAAAACAACATAGCATACCCATGCATCAAGGGACTGACCAAATTGTTTTTGATAAAATTGGTCGATAAAGTTGGAATAAGAATCCATAATTGACCCCAAGTGAGAGTGGGAGATTGATAGAGTAAGGGGTATGCGAATGTGCAATTATGTAATTTGTTACATATATCTAACTCAATAATCAATCTTTTTCAAAATAAAATTGTTTTCCTTCTATTATATACTTGAAATAATGTGTTATATTAGTTACTTGTTTGATTAAAGGGTATATTTATATAGAAAATTCATAAATAGTACATTTTGTGATAGTAGTTACAATGTGTTGCAATCATAAGTGATTTAACACAATAAAATAAACATACCATTTTAAATATTTCAGGTCAAGATGTATTGAGACTAGATATCGATACAATTGTTGAGACTAGGTGCATAATGCTCCCCAAATGTTGGGCAGCGTATTACTTATGACCATTGGGGGCACCAAGCATTTACGTGTCAATAGTTATTCGATAACTATGGAAATGGCTCCATCGAGAGTTTTCTATTGGTTAATATAACTAAGGCCAAATAGAGAACTTCTAATGATGTTACATAGTTCCCTCGACTTAATAATACTTTGGAACTTCAGTATGGACACTCGAATTTGATTATAGTTAAATCGTAGCATCACGTCCATCGAACAACTATAGTTGAGTCTGAGTTGAAGAATTGGAAGCGAAAACTACTCAATGGAGAATTCATTTCTCGGCTATATGAGGTTAGTATAATGGTCAACTGTAATCAAATCAAAATCAAAACCTCCGGCTAGAGCATTATGGTCAGTAATAATGGTTATTATTGAACCAAGGATTTTTGGTTTGAAATTACAAAGTTGAATGAGGATGATGTTGGAGTTTTAACCTAAACAAAATTTCATAATTCCTATGTGATATAGTGTTGATGAAGAGAATTGATGCAAATAATCATTACTACCAGGTACCATATATAATAAATATAATTAGATTTTATCAACAGACGTGTATATGATAATTCAGCCAAAATATCACACCACTAGCTAAAGTGATGTGCGAATGTTAATATTCGAAATGTTCTATAATTAATTAGTGACTGAATTTACATCTTTGAGTTACACAACCGAATCAATACCCCGAATGAATCACATGATTTAATTAATTTATAATTTTCATAAATTAATTAATATTTCTGAAATACTAATTATTGAATTTTATTTGATTTAGTTAAATATCATTAGTATTTAATGAAGTACATAGATAAAGTTAAAAGCGTATGTATCGATACACGATGCCGGTAGAAAATTTAAATTGGATTTCAATAGAATAAGTGCTAATTATGGTTTTAAATTAATTAATATATATGAAATATTAATTACTAGATTTAATTGATTAGTTTGAATACTATTAGTATTTAATAAAGTTCGCAGGTAGGAGTTATAAATGGCCATATCATTATAAGATATCGGTAGAGTATTCAAATTAGATTTAAACGGACTAAATATTAAATGGGTTTGAATAAAAATTTAGGCCTATTTTTCCTATGATATAGCTAGCTCAAATAAGGGATGGAGGAAGTTTTGAAATGAAGGGGCAAAGAAGAAACTAAAGAAATAAAACGATACCATATCTTTAATGATCTTTATTGCCTCTTTTATGTCATTCTTTTATTCAGAATTTTCTCCACCTCTCTTATAATGTCATGGCCAAAATTTCATGGGGAAAAGGATAAAAAAATTCTGAAATCAAATACCAAATAAAATCATAATCGTATGTGCTTCGTATCTCTTGATTCCTACAAGATCTAGAGATTGATTCAATGGAGTTAAGGAGTTTTAGATTCATAGTTTCAGGGTGTGTTTCAAAGACAACATCTAAGATAATTCTTTGATTGATTGATTTATATATGTTTTATCATTCATACGCTTTGATTTTTTATGATTTGTTATATGTTCAATTGATCCTTTTGAAATTCTCTTTTATCTCAATTGATTGTGTGATGATTGTATTGTTTTATTTCAGATTCACATTTGTTCTTCATCCTTCTATTTTGTATGTTTATTTCAAATTGATTTGATGGGATTCTTCATAACCTTTGCTTATTTGTTGTTATTCTATGTAATGTTTACATCAGTTATCTCTTTTAACCAATTTACATGGACATAATTTGTCAATTTTTTTTATCTTGATGTTTTTGTTTCAAAAAAGGGGAATTTGAATGTTAGTATTAATTTAGAAGAGTTCTTACTTTATATTTTATATACATAATTGAAAATAAATTTTTTATGCTAACTATTTATTATTCCTTGCAGATTAATTTATATAATTATATAGTTAACTTTTTTTTGGCAAGGCCAGCCGATTTTATAGTGGACCGTCCACTTTTTATTACGAACGTAATAAAAACTTGAAATATAGGAGTAAGGTAAAAGCACCTTAAATACGAAGAAAAAGGAAAATACAGCACAGGATTGTGACTGACATGCCACATCTACTCAAAAATTACACCCAGACTAGGTCACCTCAGGAAAGGAAGAAGCACCAATGTCCACCAACACCTAGAAAGATACCACAGGGACATTCCCAAAAAGACTAGCAAATGGGCGGAAAAGGATAGCAAGACAAGGATCATAAACCACAGAATCAGAAGTGTATATAAAGGAAAGATCCCAGGTAGAATCATATAGTATGATAGAATTCGACCTCGCATACTGACCGTCCAAATCAAGAACTAAGGAAACACCAGAAGGTTTGTAATGAAGGCATCTAAGGTCTAGATGATCATCATAAACAAATTTAAAAAAGGAATCATCCAAGGGGTTAAAATCGCATATCTGATTTGAGATCAACCCAACACTGCTCGGACTCAACCCAACCAATAGGCAAACTCTAAGGAACAGATCAGGAGCAGCAATAGGAATAGTTGAAACATCAAAAGGGACCACAGAGGCAGACGGGGAGGCAGGCCTATCAACAAAGCACGGAGGCAGACCTGGGGTAGATAAAGGAACCGTCAGAGGAGAGGCAAACTAGAGACAGAGGAAGAAATCTTAGTTAACTTTTGGATACAGCATTTGAATATTATTTATGCAAGAATGAAAGTTTTTGGCTCTAGAATTCAAAAATGGACTCTTATACAAATTTAAATATTTTCCCTCTTCTAAACTTATCATTTAAAAAATAATCTTCCTAAACTCTAACTTTGTTTCTAAACTAAATCTTATCCTAAATTTTTACTTTTAAATCTAACTTATTTACATATATGTTTATATATGTGTGTGTAGTATAAATACAATATTCACAATATATGTTGTTTTAAATCTAATATGTTAAATTAAATTTTCATAAATAAATGGAATTATACATATGTTGTTCTATTTCAAAATTAGAAATAAGATCTTATATAATTATGTAACCTTCAATGTCAAATCTTTCTTCAATTGAAACCAAATTTATTAATGTCAATTTTAGATTTTAACCTCATAAAGTTGTATTGTGACTTAATGTATGTATGTACACACACAAAAATATATATATATATATATGTGTGTGTATATATATATAGTGACACACATAGATTTATTTTAAACCAAAATATTGGATAACAAACACATATGTAAAGGGAAAATGGGTCTATTGTAGCGCAAATCCTAGCACCTACATACATATCCATTAACTATGCACATTTCTTATATGTTGCACTTTCAAAATATATATTGTTCCCATATTTAGATTCACTCACATTTCTTGCCATGTTTAAATTGATCATCAATGACATTTAACGAATCATTAATCTAATCACACATAGAGAGAGAGAAATAAAAGGTTTCTCTCTCTAATTAATGTGATTTCTTCTCTTAGTTAATTGTACAGGTTTTAGAGAAGGAAACGAAAGTTTTCCTTCTCAAATTAATTTTGATGAATAACTGCTACACACTTTGGTGTATTTGATACACTCATACACTTAAATTTACACCAAATTCAGACTCTTTCAAACTAATAGAATAAAATAAAGGACTTTATTTAAAATGCTTTTTAGATTGGATCCGAAATCCTTTTAGACTTCATAGGCCAATTGATTTGAATATTTTTTTTTGAAATCTATCAATTTCACCTGCTAACGTTGGCCTGGTTCCAACAAGTCCTTGAAATGTTTATTCTCTCAAAAGGAGATGAATATGAGACAAAAAAGATGGCTATACTTTTTAATACCATATGACTTTGGTATTGAGTATACGTTGGGGAAAGAAATAAAGTTTCGGGTGTTCTTAATAGAAGACATCAGAATGTGGTGTTGGAGATGTTGTTTGAAAGGAACAAGTTAGAGGCATTGGCCTCATGTGGAGTTAGGATTAGGTTGACACTAAATTCTAGTTAGAATACCCAATGATTCCTCGTCCAGAAGTTCAATCAATATTGATTGAAAGAATGGTTGCAGAGCAAAGGATGATAAAATACTAGACAATCGAATTATGAGACTAGAAGTGGGAAGTGAGATTAATGATTTGAAAGATTTTGCACTTAGCAAAGAGGATAGATAAGAAAGAAGGGATGGTTGTATGTTTCAGATGTGGATAATCTGAGAAAGCTGGTCCTTAGAGAATGTCATCAATCGAAGTTTGTTAGTCATCTTGAATCTACGAAGACGCACAAAGATATAAAGAGGAGTTTCTTTTAGCAAGGTATGAAGAGAGATTTAGGCTTATAGGTGAAGCACTATATGAATTTCCAACAATTAAAAGCCAATCATCAAAACCCGAGTGTATTACCTCAACCTTGGGAAGTGCTACTATGGAAATGGGATTATATATCATTTTGTAGCAACCTAGAGATACGAACACTTCGTCTTCGAATATCATATTGTTTTGAAATATAATTAAGTGTTATAAATTTGATTTTATAACCTTGTTACACATCGTTTAATTAACGAATAATGATAAGAAACTTATTTTTGGAAATTGTTTACAAAAATATATCCTTCGTAGAAAAATCGATATTGTGACCAAAAATTGGTTTGTCGATAAACAGAATTTTAATCGATATAAATTGTTCGAAATCTTGTGCAATTATTTAATGATCAAATGAATACATTAGTAACTAATTAACACACACTCCTCTTCACAAAGTTTGGAAGGTTCTAGAATGTTTCTAATGGATAAAAGATATTTGGTGATGTAAGGGTATTTGCTTACGGAAGTGAGATAATGGAGAAGTGATTGGAGGTAAGACTTCCATGGCATGGCTGGAGGAGGGTGGGGAGGGGGCGAGTGTAAGCTTAGAGAACACCATATGAAACTTATAAAAGCGGGGCACACCCTTAGTTATATTCGTAGATTCACAAACCAAAACAAAGCTTTTCTAACTGCTTCTTCTTTTTATACTCTAAATATTCTAAAGAAAATATTTGCAAATCTTGTCCAAATCATCTCATATTTGGAGTAAAGGCTTGGTGGAGTATTAAAACACATCGTACCTAGTTAGAACTTGAAGAAGTGAAGCCACACAATCCCCACATGGATAGGCCATGAGCAATATGGAGTTTGGGAGGACAAAAGGAAGTGGAAAGCAAGGAGGAGGAGGGAAAAGTGGTTGCAAGTTGGAGGTTTGACTAGGGTGCTTGGACTTTATTTTTTTGGGTTAAAGGTGAGTTAACGCACCACTTTGAATGTAAAATATAACATATATATATATATATATATATGTTGAATATGCTGTATATGATTTTTGTTTGATGATAATAAACATATATATATATATATATATGCATATATTCATTTAAATGTATTTGTTAATGTACTATTTTATCTTTCATATAATTAAATAAATATTTTCCGAATAAAGCAAATAAAACAGATTTGAATTCAAACGAATATTTATTAAAATTTTGAATAGTATAAATTTGAGCTCTCACTATATATATACAATATGAAATTACAAAACATTTCAATTTGCACAAATGTCCTCAATACATTTCACTCATTCACTGGTATTATTCTTCAACTCTATTTCAGATTAAATCCAACATCTGAGATATGCAAAATACACACTGATGCAGTAAAATTGAAAATGAAGTAATGTAATTTTTCAGTGAAAAATTAAATTTATTTTGAAAATATTATTTGCTCAGTTATTTGGGTTGTTCGTCATCATTTAATTTTGAATTCATCATACACGAACAATGTGTGACATGCATAGTGTATCACTATACATGCCACAAAGCCGTGCACACCGATATACACTTGATAAAATAGAAGTGACAGATGAGCACAAGGTCAAACCCATCAAAAGTCGGGTTCAACTCAAATGCAATACAAATAAAGTCACGACACGAGCACAAGGTCAAACCCAAGCTATAAGTTGGATTCAACATAGGTGCATATTCAAATGAAATGGTCATGACATATAAATCAAGCCTCGACCAAAGTTCAAGTCGTACACATGAAAACAGAGGCTAGATAGTCTAACCAGACCAAATTGAAACAACAACAAAACTACAAATAGTTTTGAAAACAATATGAACATGTACAGAGGGGCAATGTAACAGTGAAAACATAAGATTCAAATCAGTGTACATCAAGTCAGAAAAGGCTGCACAAAGACTAGACATAGCAAATTGATGTACCCGATGCAACCTGAAGCAAAGAAAAAGCTATGCTAGAGAATATAAAAGTACAGACAATCTCAACATGAAGTTCAACAGCGAAAAGCATATGGAATCAATTACAAGACCAACAGAGACTTCAAACATGCACATATGAGGTTGCGCACCGAACAGTTAAATTGTTCGGGCTAGTAGTAATGCAATCTGAAGTAAAAATGCAAACAAATGAACATCAACACAGAGATTAGACTCAGGTACCAAATGTACAAAAGTTGTTAATGAAGCAGCAGGTTTTACAAAAACCTAAAAAGACTCAAAGCCACCAATGGAACCTGACTCGATGCAACGAAACAATGACATGCACAAGTATGCAATAGAGAGATGCACAAAATAATGTCAACATACACAGTGTAGAAGTGTTGATATCACAAAAGGGAAAACAAACCAAATATAGGCAGTGTGCGAATTCAAGTGCAACGAACAACAATGCATCAGATGTCCAGACCATATACATACATAAATAACAAAGCAGTGACAGTGCCGTAGTCACAGAGGGAAATACTCAAGTGCTACCAGAATTCAAAGGCAGCCATGTTATCCCATTTTTTGGACAAAACTGGAATATCAATGTTGAGCGCGTCTCCACCACGATCGAGCTAAGAAGAAGCAAGCAAGCGTACAGCGAAGTCTCATTCGGCATCCAAGATGCCTTGGTTCATCCGGTGTTCCCAATACAAGAGCTCATTCGGCAAGAAGCATTCGGCACTCCAACACTCAGCTTCATTCGGCAGCTACATTCGGCATTCCCAATAATCGAACTCATTCGGCAATCATCCATTCGGCATCACCAAACCATGTAACCACCGGACCATGCAACCACCGAACCAGCTCCATCCTCACCATACTACTGCCGGTCGAGAAGTCAATGCCGAGCCAACATCTTACCACCTCCCACCGAATCAACCTCCTTTCCATCCACTACCAAGTAAACCACCGGTCCAACCATCCCAGCTACGACCGAACCAAGCTTCGCCGAACCAAAGTTGCCAGGCCAGATTGCTTCAGCTCAAGCCCACCAGCAGCTATAAACATCCAAGACCCCTGCCCCCAGCCTCACTCTATAAATAGAGGGGCAGGGGTACAACAATGGGGGAGGAGTTTTGGGAGAAGTTTGAGAGCTCAAGCCTGGAAGGAACTCTCAAACAACTTTAGATACTTGTAATCACAGCTTTGTACTTGCAATCTAAAGAAAAAAGGAGAATAACATATAAAGTGGACGTAGGCACGTTCTGGCCGAACCACTATAAATCTGTGTGTCTTTTACAGTTTAGTCCCTGCTTTTTATATATTTGCATAAATCACCCAAATCACTAAATACAACATAAAATCAACCAAATCACACGACATTGGGTGTTTGCCCATTTTTTACGCAAACATTTTGGTGCTTTCATTGAGAGGAACCAGCTACATCGGATAGAAGTTGAATTTGAAAATCTAAGAGTTCAGATCTAAGAGTTATGACGAGACAAACAAGTAGAAGGCAAAGGCCAGAGAGAAGTGAACACCAAGGAAGTCAAGAGGCTTCCTCAGGAGGGAATCAAGCGTCGATCTTCATCACTAGGGATGAGATGGAGGCCATGATGAGAAGACAAGAAGAGATGATCCAGAACTTACTTCAACAAATTGGGCAAATTGGAGCACAAATCCAAGGAGCAACTGGGGTTCAGAACGGGGAAGGACCATCTGGCGCAGCACCAGAGCTAGGGGGCACTCACGCAGAGCATGTTGATCCGACCCCGGGAAGTGAGATGGGGGCATCCGAACCACCTGGTAGCAATAGAGGAATGAACGTTCAGCCAGGGAGGCATACACATGAAAACTCCCGCGGACTTGGGGGGCAGGTCGAAGACAGTGAACGAGAACTACAGCTTGGAGACAATGACAGATTAGCAGAGATGGTTAGAAGAGCTATGAGAGGTGGTTTAGTAAACAGAGACTGGAAAGATGTAAACAGGAGTCCTTTTTCTTCTGCGATTAGGATGGCTAGGAACCCACCAGAATTCAAGCCACCATCATTGGACATGTACAACGGGAAAACGGACCCCACGGTCCATCTAACGAAGTATATGAGACATATGGAAGTGCTGGGGGCATCAGAGGAGGTTATGGCCCGGTGCTTTCCACTGTATTTGACGGACATTGCAGCGTTATGGTTTAGGCAACTGGAGAGCGGCTCCATAGGAACATGGGCAGATTTAACTGAGAGATTCATGAGGCAATTCAGGGTTCATATTGCGAGACCCAAGAATGTGATGACTTTGGCAACCTTGAAACAGAAAACTGGAGAGACTTTGAGGAGCTTTCTAACGCGATTTAATGCGGCGGCAACATCAGTGGATCGACCAGATCCATCTATGGTCATGATGGCGGATGTATCTGGAATAGCTGGTAATACAGAGTTCAAGAATTCATTAACCAAGGACCCGCCTATGAATCTGGGAGAGTTCTATCATGAGGCTGAAAAGTTTCTGCGTTTGGAAGATGCTAGTGCAGAAAGAGAGGAAGAAGATGACGTTTACGTAATCAAGAGCGGAAACCCACCTGGAAAGGGTGCGGAGACTAGCAAAGGAAAAAGAAAGGCTGAGGATAATGATGACAGGACAAAGTGGCTACGAAGAGAACCACGCTTCACCACCTATTCAGAGCTGAATGAGAGTTTGGAACGGATTTATCAGGATACCAAGGGGCAGGTTCCGTATCGTAGACCAATGCGAAGGGATCCAACCTCTGACGAAAGAAAATCAGATAAGTTTTGTGTATTTCATGAATTGAATGGTCATAACACTAATGATTGTAGGCATTTGAAGGACGAGGTAGAAGGGCATATCAGGAACGGTATGCTCCTTCAGTATGTGAGGAGGCGAACTCCAACGGTGGAGCCAGAGCGACCGCCCTCTACGTCAGCTAGAGGTGACCCTGGATCAAGGCACCATTTGATTATCCATTGATTGCTTGATTAAAATAACGATGAACAGGTCGTAAGCTTCCAATAACGCAATTAAATCGTTTACACATGTACGAGATCGCGAACGATCTCCAGGCATGCTCTGAATGATCATTGACTGCTTCGGAGTGGGAACTTACACTTTGACATCCTTGCTTTGCTTTTGTTTCGATTTGAACATTTGAATTCTTCCTGTTTGGACATTTCTGCTGTAAGGTACTATTGCTTTAACATTTACAATTCTATGAAAAAATTATTTACTTGTACGCCCGTTGGATCGCGAACGGTCCACGAGCACCTATTGCATGGCAACGAACTGCCGAAGTCTTTGATTCGAAAAATTCCCCCAAACAATGACTCCAACACTGATAATATTAAGTCCCCCCCGGGCACACTCATTCGCCTCGAACGGCACCCGACTTCGAACAGTCACAATTCGCCTCGAACGACACCCGACTTCGAACAGTCACAACTCGCCTCGAACGGCACCCGACCGCGAACGGTCACAAACTCGCCTCGAACGGCACAACTCGCCTCGAACGGCACAACTCACCTTACCTCAAATGGCTCGATCGCGAACGGTCGTCATTTGAGGTCTGCCACCTGATCACTGACTGTTACGCCTTACCTCAAATGGCTTGATCGCGTACGGTCGTCATTTGAGGACCACCACTTGACCGCGCACTGTCGCACTTTACCTCGAATGACTCGATCCCGAACGGTCGTCATTTGAAGTTGAGCGCTTGACCTTGAACGGTCACATTTCACCACAGATGACTCGATCTCGAACGATCGATACATGGATTTACGCACTTGATCGCGCACTGTCGCACTTTACCTCGAATGACTCGATCCCGAACGGTCGTCATTTGAAGTTGAGCGCTTGACCTTGAACGGTCACATTTCACCACAGATGACTCGATCCCGAACGATCGATACATGGATTTACGCACTTGACCGCGCACTGTCGCACTTTACCTCGAATGACTCGATCCCGAACGGTCGTCATTTGAAGTTGAGCGCTTGACCTTGAACGGTCACATTTCACCGAAGATGACTCGATCCTGAACGATCGACGCATGGATTTACACGCTTGACCGCGCACGGTCGCACTTCACCGCAAATGACTTGATCACAAACGATCGTCATTTGAAGTTAGGCGCTTGACCATGAACGGCCGCGCTTCATCCCAAATAGCTCGATCCCGAACGGTCGTCATTTGGGGTTATATAAAATATCAAGCTCTTTACAGGTTGTCAACAGGATACGAATATCCAGCTCACGGCATTACAAAACACGCCTTCTTACCGCAAGGCATATTTTGGGGGGCAAAGTGTTATCCCATTTTTTGGACAAAACTGGAATATCAATGTTGAGCGCGTCTCCACCACGATCGAGCTAAGAAGAAGCAAGCAAGCGTACAGCGAAGTCTCATTCGGCATCCAAGATGCCTTGGTTCATCCGGTGTTCCCAATACAAGAGCTCATTCGGCAAGAAGCATTCGGCACTCCAACACTCAGCTTCATTCGGCAGCTACATTCGGCATTCCCAATAATCGAACTCATTCGGCAATCATCCATTCGGCATCACCAAACCATGTAACCACCGGACCATGCAACCACCGAACCAGCTCCATCCTCACCATACTACTGCCGGTCGAGAAGTCAATGCCGAGCCAACATCTTACCACCTCCCACCGAATCAACCTCCTTTCCATCCACTACCAAGTAAACCACCGGTCCAACCATCCCAGCTACGACCGAACCAAGCTTCGCCGAACCAAAGTTGCCAGGCCAGATTGCTTCAGCCCAAGCCCACCAGCAGCTATAAACATCCAAGACCCCTGCCCCCAGCCTCACTCTATAAATAGAGGGGCAGGGGTACAACAATGGGGGAGGAGTTTTGGGAGAAGTTTGAGAGCTCAAGCCTGGAAGGAACTCTCAAACAACTTTAGATACTTGTAATCACAGCTTTGTACTTGCAATCTAAAGAAAAAAGGAGAATAACATATAAAGTGGACGTAGGCACGTTCTGACCGAACCACTATAAATCTGTGTGTCTTTTACAGTTTAGTCCCTGCTTTTTATATATTTGCATAAATCACCCAAATCACTAAATACAACATAAAATCAACCAAATCACACGACATTGGGTGTTTGCCCATTTTTTACGCAAACAGCAGCCAAAACCGAGTACAACATCATATATGTATATATGTACTTGAGGCAACCAAATTATATCCAAGTTTTTACAATAGAGTATCAAGTCAACACAAATGCTCCACCCAAGTTCAACAGCCGAACAAAGACAGGCAAAAATAAAACCAATGTACAAGACCGAAGTCAAAAACATCTCAAACAAAGTACTATAGAAAAGAACAACAGTTTTAAAAATGACTAGTACACATGAAACCACCAAAGAGCATGTAACAGTTATAACAAGTCAAGCAGCAGTTTTGAACAAACATGCCAAAGTCCAGAAATCATTTCGAATGACCAAAGTTAAAAAATGTCAAAGAATCAAAATGGTGGTAGCAATTTTGAACAAAGCTCAACAACCAAGATCAAGCAACAACAAGTGTACAGGTCAATGAAGTTTCAAGTCAAGGTCGATCAGAAAATTCAAGAAACCAAAAATGCTAGAAGTCAAAACCACGATAGCCAAGGAAATCAAGAAATTCAGAAATCAAAGCGGTGACAAGCAAGTAAACAAAATATACAATTTTGAACAAGTCAGTAATCATCTCAAGCTTCCAAACAAAATCAAACGGTCAAGTCGAAAATTTTCAGACGAATATACGAATGAAAATATAGGAATTAGAATCCTATTTAAACCCAGTAACATCATAGGCCAAAATTCATTTGAGTTCAAGCAACAAAGAATTATCTTTCAACTCAAATCAAAGTCGAGCACAGTCGAAATTAAAAAGGAATATCACTTACAAATTTTTCAATCAACATACGCGCTCGATACAATTTGAAGCAGCCGAAGTTAAGCAAAGGAAAAAAATTCGAAGAAGCATCATTCGATCAAGCTACTGAAGTCGGCATCTCCAAATAATCAAAAACCCTAATTTTTGAGGAACGCATGAGCAACAAAGAGCAGTTATTTTCAAAGAAGTCGGGCTGAACATATAAAAGGGAAAAGAGGATAATGTTTATAATTATGTATAAATTTGGGCCGACTCAATTATTTGGCTTTTAATTTTTAAAATTAGGGTTTATTTGTTTTAAAGTATTTTTAATTTCTCTTTTAAACATAGTAATTTCTAGTCGTGTGACTAGGGGATGAACTACGGTGGCGTAGTTCAAGAATATGCAACTCATTGGCTGAGTTTTGGCAAGGTTTTAAGCGTAGAGTTAGGTTAGTCGATAGCGAGTGCCGCGAGTTTTCGTGTATAAGCGTCTGACTACTTAATTTCTAGTAGAAACCTTGGAGGCAGCACATAGGCAGGGTTTTGCCGAAGCTGGGTAAATCTGTGTGCTCTATTTTTGGCTTTTATTATTCTGCTATTATTTGTGCTGCTATTATTCTGGTATTATCTGTGTTGAAATTATTTTATATATTTTCGCAATAAATTTTTATAATTAATAGTATCACCGTATTCACCCCCTTTAGGGTGTAATCGATCCTACAAGTGGTATTAGAGCTAGGAATAAAAGCAATTTTTTTAAATAAAATTCTGATTTGTTCTTCAAAAACCAATTTTTGTTTCAAAAAAATAAAATTTTAAAAATGGCTTCTTTTAATCATGCATTTGCTGAGGGTCGGTCCATAGTTAGACCACCAATGTTCAATGGTGAATATGCTTACTGGAAAAATAGAATGAAATTTTTTCTGAAAAACATTGATGCTTGGAATATTGTTGCGATAGGATATAAGACACCAACTATAGTAGTAGATAATCAGGAAATTGAAAAATGGATTCGATCAATGTACAGATCTAGAAAATAAGTTACAATATGCTAATGCTAAAGCTATGAATTCTATTATTTATTCATTGGATCAAATTGAATTTAATCGTGTCACATTGTCTAACTGCGCAGAAAATATGGCACACGCTTGAAGTGACTCAAGAAGGAACATCTCAAGTCAAGGAACCTCGCCTTGCAATGCTTACTAGCGAATACGAGAACTTCACAATGGCCAAGGATGAGAATGTTAAAGAGATGTATGCATGACTTTTCAATCTCATATACAAATCAATAGCTCTTAGAAAATCATGCACAGAGTTGTAAATAGTCCGAAAAATCCTTAGAATCCTTCCATGGAATTTTGAAGCAAAAGTTATAACCATTCAAGAATCAATAGATTTGAAAGAAAACAAAGTTGAAGAGCTCATCGGAAATCTCACCACTTACGAGCTAGAAATGAAATTCAAGGAAGAACGAGAAGGAGGTGATACTCAAAAGAAATCAATAGCGCTTAAAAGAACAACGGAAAGTGACGATGATGATGGAGAAGCTGAGCAGGCACTATTAATGAAGAAATTCAAAAAGTGAAATCACAGATGCAGAAATCCAGCTCTAAATCGGAAATTGAAAAGCAGAATAGTCAAAGTTCTAGACAACCCAGTAGTGCAAGAGATCATCTGTCATAAGTACAATAAACCCGGTCGTATCAAGCCTAATTGTCCTCGAAATCAACATGGCCAAGAAAAGATATCAAAAAGGAGAAGTTTTGCAGCTACATGGAATAAAAGTGATGATGTATATAAAAGCACTAGCAATAAGAGTGAGAAAGCAAATATGTGCCTTCTAGGTGATATATCTTATAGCGATGATGACGAGCCAAGCGAGGTATCAAAACTTACTCACTCAGAATTACTTATATATTTCCACGAAGTAAATGGCTATTTTGAATAACTTAGGAAAAAATACGCTAAAATTGAATCACAAAGAGATACTTTGATAAATTTAAATAAACAGCTTGATCAATTGGTCAAAAATTACCAAAGTAAGATCCTTAAGTGTGATAAGTGTCCATTATTTGAAGAAGAAATTAAAAAATCAAAAATTAAAATCAAATCACTTGAAAATGAAATTTTGATTTTGAAAGAAAGTGAAAATATAAGGAGAGAAAATTCCATTAAAAAGTGCACGCAATTATTGAACGAAAATGAATCTCTCAAAACACAAGTCCAACAATTGTCCACAATTTAGAAATTTTTTCCAAAAGCGAGAGGTCGTTGAATATGCTATTAGGGAAACAAACTAATATTGTTAGACAAGGACTTGGGTATAATCAATGTGAACGGGATAGAAATGTAATTAATCAAGTTAATTTCATGTGCATAATTTGTAGATAATTGAACACAATCAAAATATTTGTTGGTATAGACCCAAACACGTGAAAACTATACCAATTTGGCTTCCAAAAGGCATGAATATAAAATTCCTCAAAGTTAAGCAAATCTATGTGCCAAAAATTATATATATATATATATATATAAATTGTTTTGGGTCTCCACAATATATTCTTCAAAAAAAATTCCACTAACAACCATGGACCTATAAAAAAAATAGGTCACAAAAATCTTTTATCGTATAGGTATGGTGGCAGGCTAAGGAACAACAACAATGTTACCTGAATTCTGGCTGTTCCAAGCACAAAATGGGCTATAAAATCAAAGTTCCTTAGCCTAGTACAAATGTAGCAGAATCACAATAGGGATACAGTGAAAAATTATTGGCAAAGGTAAATCTATCTTTAATGTTATATTAAATGTAATAATTTGCACCATAATCTGAATTAAATCATCCAGTTACGAAATAAATAATAAATGTTGGTTCTGACTTATTCAAAATTAATGGCCAATTATATTTTTTTGCCGAGGATACTATAAGTATTTTTGAAAACTTTGAATTAGTCCATATGAACTTGTTTGGACTAATGATGTTGATACATGCAAACTTGACATTATGGTCACTATTTATTTATTTGCACGGCTTCAATTCAATTTTGTTTAAAAACTGTTAAAATGATTTTAAGATATTGTTGCACACTTCACGATTTGGTCTATAACATTCATCAAATGATAATTTTTTGAGTCAAAGGAAATTCGGATGCAGATCACACTGGCAATCTAGTTGATAGAAAAATTACTAGTGGAACGTGATTTATGTTGAGACATTCATTAGCTGCATCGCATTTTCAAAGAAAATATATGCATATTTTTTTCAAATAATTTTCAAATTAGCAGACATTTTTCTTATAAGACCCCTCAAGGAAATGGTTTTGTTGACCTTGATTCAGACTAATCATTTTTGAAAATTTGATTTTATAATTATTTTTGGATTTGATCTTAAATGATTACATTGACTAATCTGACTCCCTACTGATTATTTAAAAGATAAATAGTGATCGGAAAAGTGATGAGTGTTGATATTAATCATATATTATAACTTGAGACAGTATATTTAGTAAATTTCTATAGAAATTTAAACAAGAGTTATAAAAACTTTTTGTTGGTAAAAGTTCCATAACCATCTCTATTTCTATCATATTTCTATCGGCCATCACTCATCTAAATCCAATATAGTAAGTCAATATGTGGTATTTTAAACGAGAATTATGCGCTTTCATTTTGTTATATTTTTAGCAAATAAAAAACATCCAAAGTATTCACCCTCATTTAAAAATCCCCACGGTTATGCATGATTGAATTACTTGGAATTTTTTATTATGTGCTTCCACACGGTTATGCATGTATGGAACACATATCAAAATTGATTGATTAAATAGACAAGTTGATTCTAATCCCATTTAAAAGTCCTCATGGTTATGCGTGGTTAGAAGATGATTGAAATTCATTTTAAATTTTTTTATTAATACTACTAATCTCATCTAAAAGTCCTAACGTTATGCATGGTTAGTAGATATTCAAATTCCTGATATAAATATACCACAAATAGACACTACTATATGGTTTTATATGATGACATCATCCCTATCATTCTAACGTGGAATAGGCGTCAAAAAGAGTATTTACGATTTTTGTTTGGTTTTTATTGAAATTTAATATTTATACTCGATTGAGTTTTAATGTTGTATTAATGTCTATCACTTTGTCACTATTTTTCTAGCACTATTACTCTTTTGCGGATAACAAAAGGGAGAGAGAAAAGTTAAAGATTTTGATAAATAAAGGTCAAATATTTTAATGTCTGTTTGCATCTAGGATCATTTTCATTTATTCCCATGCATATATGAAGGGGAAGTTTTGTGTGGAGAGAGAGCAAGTTTAATGATCAAATACATTTAATAAAATTCAAAATCTTAAATATATGTTTGTTATTATCAAAAGGAGGAGATTGTTGAATATGCAAGTTTATGATTTTTGTTTGATGATAATATATATATATATATATATATTCATCTAAATGTATTTGTCAATGTACTATTTTATTTTTCACGTAATTAAATAAATATTTTCTAAATAAAATAAATAACACAGAATTTGAATTCAAATAGATATTTTATTTAAACGAATATTTATTACAATTTTGAATAGTAGAAATTTGAGCTCTCACTATATAAATACTGTTTGCTATTACAATACTTTTCAATTTACACAACTGTCCTCACTATATTTCAATTATTCACTGGTATTATTCTTCAACCCAATTCTAGATTGAATCCAGCATCTGAGATCTGTAAAATACACACTGATGTAGTAAAATTAAAATTGAAAAAAAAATTCAGTGAAAAATAAATTGTATTTTGAAAATATTATTTGCCTCAGTTATTTGGGTTGTTTGTCATCATTTAATTTTGAATTCATCATACACGAACAACATGTGACATGCATAGTGTATTACTTTACATGCCACAAGACCGTGCACACTGATAACACTTGATAAAATTGCAGGGAGAGGTGAGCACAAGGTCAAACCCAATCAAAAGCCGGGTTCAACTCAAGTGCAATACAAACAAAGCCACGACATGAGCACAAGGTCAAACCCGAGCTATAAGCTGGATTCAACATAGGTTCAAATTCAAATGAAATGGTCAAGACACATAAATCAAGCTTCAAACAATGTTCAAGTCGTACACATGAAAACAGAGGCTAGATAGTCCTACCAGACCAAATTGAAGTAGCAACAAAACTATAAACAGTTTTGAAAACAATATGAATATGTACAAAGGGGCAATGTACCTGTGAAAACAATAAGATTCAAAACAATGTACATCAAGCCAGAGAAGGATGCACAAAGTCCAAACATAGCAAATTGATGTACCAGATGCAACCCGAAGCAAATAAAAAGCCATGCCCGAGAATATTAAAGTACAAACAATCTCAACATGAAGTTCAACAGCGAAAAGCACATGGAATCAATTACAAGACCAATAGAGACTTCAAACATACACATATGAAGTTGTGCACCAAACAGCTAAACTGCTCAGGCTAGTAGCAGTGCAACACGAAGTAAAAATGCAAACGAATGAACATCAACACAGAGATTGGAATCAAGTAAAAAATGTACAAAATTAGTGAATGCAGCAGCAGGTTTTACATAATCCAGAAGAGACTCCCAAATATAGGCAGTGTGCAAATTCAAGTGCATCGAGCCACAATGCATCAGATGTCCAGACCATATACATACATAAATAACAAAGCAGTGACAGTGCCGAAGTCACACAGGGAAATACTCAAGTGCTACCAGAATTCAAAGGCAACCAAAACCGAGTACAACATCATATACATATATATGTACTTGAGGCAACCATATTATATCCAAGTTTGACAATAGAGTATCAAGTCAACACAAATGCTCCAGATAAGTTCAACAGTTGAACAAAGACAGAGGCAAAAATCAAAACCATGGTACAAGACTGAAGTCAGAAACATCTCAAACAAAGTACCATAGAAAAGAACAGCAGTTTTAAAAATGACTAGTGCACATGAAACCACCAAAGTGCATGTAACAGTATAGCAAGTTAAGTAGCAATTTTGAACAGACATGCCAAAGTTCAGAAATCATTTCGAATAACCAAAGTAAAAAAATATCAGAGAATCAAAACGGTGATAGCAAGTTCGAATAAAGCTCAACAGCACAAGATCAAGCAACAACAACTGTACAGGTCAATGAAATTTCAAGTCAAGGCCGAAGTCACCAGAAAATCACGGAACAAAAAATGCCAAAAATCAAAACTGTAATAGCCAAGGAAATCAACAAATTAAGAAATCAAAGCTGTGACAAGCAAGTAAACAAAATTTACAATTTTGAACAAGTCAGTAATCATCTCAAGCTTCCAAACAAAATCAAACGGCAAAGTTGAAAATTTTCAAACGAATATACGACCGAAAATATAGAATTGGGATCCTATTTAAACCCGGTAATGTCATAGGCCAAAATTCATTCAAGTTCAAGCAACAAAGAATTATCATCAACTCGAATCAAAGTCAAGCACAATCGAAATTAAAAAGGAATATCACTTACAAAATTTTTAACCAGCATACAACTCGATACAATTTGAAGCTGCCGAAGTTAAGCAAAGAACAAAATTCGAAGAAGCATCATTCGATCGAGCTATTGAAGTTGGCATCTTCAAATAATCAAAAAATCTAATTTTTGCGGAACGAACAAGCAACAAAGAAGCAATTATTTTCAAAGAAGTCGGGTGGAACATATAAAAAGAAAAAGAGGATAATGTTTATCACTATGTTTAAATTTGGGCCAACTTAAATATTTTGGGCTTTTAATTTTTAAAATTAAAGTTTATTTGTTTTAAAGTATTTTTAATTTCTCTTTTAAATATTGTAATACTAGTTATGTGACTAGGAGACGAACTATGGTGGTGTAATTCGAGAATTCACAACTCAGTGGCTGAGTTGTGGCTGAGTTTTAAGTGTAGAGTTAGGTTAGTCGATAACAGGTGTCGCGAGTTTACATGTGTAAGCATCTGACTACTTATTTTCTAGTAAAAACCTTAAGGAAAGCACGTAGGCAGGGTTTTTCCGAAGCTGGGTAAATCTGTATGTTCTAATTTCTTTTTTTCTTATTCTGCTATTATCTGTGCTGCTATTATTCTAGTATTGTCTGTGTTGAAATTATTATATACATTTTCGCAATAATTTTTTATAATTAATAGTATCACCCTATTCACCCCTCCTCTAAGGTGAAATCGGTCCTACAATATATATATATATATATATGTATGTATGTATGTATATTGTGTTGATTATATATATGTTGTTAGAATTGTTGTCGATATTGTTGAAAACATTGGTTTGATTCTTGTTTTGAAAGAAAGATGCATGTGTAACCCATATGAATGGACTTGAATGGATTTAGATGATTATTGATAAGGCCTTAGAACAAAGCGCGAAGGTTATATATGGACTTTGGTTTAGATTGAACTCGGATTTGAAAGTACACTTATAGCGATAGTCACTATGGATGCAGTTTGGAATTGTCTTGATTTCAGCGATTTCTATGAAACTTTATATAGAGATCCTTAGTGTTTTATCACCATATTTATTGTGTTTTATATGTATGTTTGTTGTTATTAAAGGATTGGACAGTAAAAAGTTAAGTAGCATCTTGAAAAGTGACCAAAACTGCCCCGTTTAGCCTTGGATTTTGGATTTTAAAGGTTTGAAAATATATTTAAGTATTTTGTTTCATTCCTTTTACAAGTGTTTACTATCACATATAAGATTATATAAAAAGTGGTTTGAAATATTTATGAATTTTTATGAATTAGTTGTGAATTTTTAAAGAAGAGGATTTTATAATAATAAAATTCTAAATTTTTGAGAAAATATTTTGAGAACATGTTTTAAAGCCTATTATAAGTATTATAAAGTAAAATAATTTTTAAGTACATATAGTTTTAGAAAATATGCTGACTATTTTATATCTTAGGGAATAAAATATATTTTGACTCGTTTGTTTAAATATCAAGTTTTGGTAAATGAACTACTATACTTATATATCATTTAAAAAGGGTTTTAGAAGTTTAAATAAAAGGTGTAGAAAGGGGTTAGAATTTCTACATGGTTAATTATTTAATTACTTGTTTAAAAAGTAATTAACCCTGCTTAACAAGGAATGCCAACGAAGTAAGGCTTATCTATTTGTGGGAGTTAAATTGATGAGTAGGGATGGAACAATAGAACTCTTACCTACCGGCTTTCCCCTTCACCGAGTAATAGTAAGTCAGAAAATATCAAAAACATGTTAATCGTGTTGATTTCTTACTTGTTTTCGGAAATCTTTAATAACACTAAAAGCCGATGAGGTATACTAATCTATTTGCCATATTCAAGAATGAAGTATCTAGGAAAGGCTTTGATGCAACTAGTGATCTAGTACATGGTTTCACTCTTAGGCGAGGAATAGTTAAGATGGAATGTTAGAAACAAGTTAAGCATACGAATAATGATTTGTGTAAGCAATTGTTTTCACTAGTTAATCGGTTAGTCGATTGTTGAACTTAACTAAATTTAACTTAGGAATTTATCGAAAGACTTTGTGATTTCGTATTAATGAGAACCTTTAGAAAGGAGCATTGGTACGAAACATCTTTAACTTTCACTTACTTTTGAAAGAACTGGAATTGAGTTACCAGAAATTGATTGATTGGTTTTGGAGAGTCCGTTAAGCGGAAAGAGTGTATTCATATGAGATGACTCAAACCCCCAATCACTTCAAAACCATATATGAGTTCTATATTCTGGAAGCGGTTATGAAGTGAAATGTTATAGAGTTGAACTGTCTATCCTAAGGTTAAGTCTAACGGAAAGGTCAGTGTTAATATTTTGAATGATGCTATTGTGAGGGAGCATCTGTAACATCTCCCACTTGGAGGCCCGAAACTAACGGCTAAAGATGCTGAAATCGTCCATAGTTATTAATCCTCGGCGACCAAATTCGATAATGTTAGATATACTGACATAATAGAAACAAATGGCATGGAAGTTTTTTAAAAACAACAAACAACTTTCTCATTCCATTTCAAAATATTTCAAATTTATTACATAATCCCAATACGAAAACCATGCTCAGAGAGAATATGTTTATTACAACATACGCCAAAAGTGACTTATGAAGATGCCTCCTTGGATAACCAGAGAATATGTAAGCAATTAAACAACATTGCCTTTACAACAACCACTCAGCGAAATCAAAATAAAAGAGAACTCTAGATATTTATCATGCCTCCTGCACGTCTCTGGAAGGTTATTCGTCTAAAGAGGTACCTAAAAACCTCAACTCTCAAACTACTCAAAACAAATTGAGTACCTGAGGGTTTAATGGGAAAACATAAACTTCGAGCCTGACATAGAGCCTGGTTTGAATAATAATCTATGATGTCAAATCATTTAGATATCTAATAAGACCACGCCACTTAGCGTAATGAGTTTTCCCCTCACTAATATCCTAAAACCTTTATAAAATGATATAGTGTGCTTCAACATCCATAATGGTTAAGATATAGTATTTCAACAAAATATGATGATCTGCGAATAAGAAAACCAATTCCGGATTATCCGTCCTCATTCACTTTTGACTATTTGTCTTATTTATAGTTTCTAGGGTCACTATTAACTTATTAGTATTCATGGACTGACTAATAACCTATTTAATATTTATGGAATCCCTGTCCTATTTCATAGTTTTCATGGGATCGCTAAGAACCTATTAGCCCCTACCAATATCATCATTGTTTCATAGGTTTTCCCTGAACCAATTGGTAACCTCAATAACTTCCTTCTTATCCTAGTTTTCATGGGTTGAGTGAAAACCCATTGACATCTGTCAATAAATTGATCTGGATATAGCTTTCATGCGCTAATTACAAACCTATTGGCCCTTGAAAACATCAAATCATAGTTTTCATGGGTTAACTATGAACCTGTCTTCCTGACGTATTCGTTTATACATAGTTTTCGTGGGCTTACTATGAACCTATTGTCCCTTGCAATATCTTATTTTAATCTTTTAGCATCCTATACTCTGGTCTTTCTGACCTCCTGGATACAATTATACTCATTTTGGAGTTAATTTAGTTTATATTCACTACTAGGTCAACCTAATTGGTTATTATACCCTTTTCCAAATTTTGGTTATGGGTCCATTATAATATGAATATATTCAAATACCTATATGAAGAATCAAACATAATATTACCAATCCCTATGGTTTAATATCCTTGAAATCATTTTATATAAAACTTGGTTAATCCCTTTAACCCATTAATTAAGGAAAACTACTTCAAACTCCATTTCAAAACACTTTATTTATGCCATGGTTTTCCTTTAAAAATGAGACTGGGTTATTTGTTTTGAAAACTAGGGCTTTCGTGACCTTAAAACATCACTTTTGAAACCCCTGGATAATCACCTTCGAAAGCATTGAAAACTTCTTTTCAAAACACAAAATATGCATCCCTTTCGTAGCTCTTTAATTCATCTCTTTCGAAACAAAAATATACCTTTTGAAAGTATCAACACGTTACTTAATAATCCTTAGAAGCATAGCTTTGAAACCTATGAAAGTAACTCTTTCAAAATCATTGGGTTTGCCTTTTAAAATATCTTTTAGGTCAAAGTGAATATATTTACGGAAGTATCTCTTTCAAAATATTTAATAAACTATTTGGGGAAAATTTGGTGGCATCGGAACCATCCATTCGACACCTTCAAAACCTATAAGTAAAACTTTGAAGGTTAACCTCGAAACCCCTTTTCGAAGCCCTTGCCTTCAAAACCCATGAACCTTTTCGAAGGCAATTTGTAAGTGGCTTAGTACAAGTTTAAAACAAAAAATACCATTCGAAAGCATTGATGACTTCAACACAGTCGAAATGTATAGAAATGGCAGTAGAATTTCGACTAGGTCGGCACCACTACTTTCGAAAGCATTTTTCAAAAGTAAATGATCTCGTTCGAATGCTTATCCTTAAAACATAAGATGGAAACCCCTTCGAAAGCTATTTAGAAAACCCCTTTCAAAAGCATATGTGTCGATTCCTTCGAAAGCTTTAATAAAACTAGGTAGGCACTTTATCATTTGAAAGTAGAACTAAGGTTTCGACCCCATCGACAATACTGCTTTCGACACCATGACTTCCGCCTTTCCTCCAACCCACTAAGTACCATCTAAGTGATACCATGTGCATTGGTTTCGACTAGGTGGGTTTTGGCATGGTTGGTTTCGACTGAGTCTAGGCAAAAGCATTGGGTCGAAAGTCACTTCCAAAAGAGGAGGAACCAACTTTTTATTGAAAAGGCCGAATTAATGCTAAGTTTAGTAATTGCTTCTACCAATTTGTAAACACTTGATTGGTTGCCTGAAACTTTTCAAATTCTTTATAAAATAACTGCCGCTTATTATCAAATCCGAATCAATGAAAATTTAACAATTAAGCCCACTATTAAGCAAAAACAATAATGCAAATAAGTCCTTCCTTCTAAAACAATTTAATTTCCACAGTAAATCAATTTGGAAAAATCTCCAAAAATTAAAGAAATCCACTTTCATTATGTTTTCAAACATATTAAAATTTCAAACTCAAATTCCTTCTGGAATAATCGAAATAAAATTTTAACTCAATTTCATCACATTTTCCTTTGAAAATTCATGTTAAATTTTCCATTGCTTGGAAAATTACAAGAATTAAAACCCGTCTCCAAAATTACATGAAATATAATTTTTCCATGGCATTCAAATATCAATTTCAATCGTTTTTGCCCTAAAACCACATAAATCCCTATTTAAACAATTTTTGTTTAAATCAAACAAATTCTAATTCGATCATACCATCATCCAAAACATCATAAAAACGAATTAAGTCTCAAATCCCAAAACATATAAACATAGAACTAGATAGAGATGGTATAAATTGTTATTCACCTTGAATATGATAAGGACTTTGAGATTTGCTGTAGATTAAATCCCCCAGCTTTAATTCCTTAGCTTGATTTTATTTTCTCCCTTTTTCTTCTTTGTAATGGCCTATCTTGCTTAAATTTACGTTTATTATGTTTTTTTGAGAAATGAAAATGAATGTGCATATGAAAGGATGCTTGGGATATAAGAGGCAATTATTCCTATTAAGCCTCTTATGTAAATTGATTAACATGTAAAACCATTATAAACCCATTTAATTGGTTAAGCACAACCTTCTTATCATTTATTCAAATCTCAATCTCCTTATCATTCTAATTCTTACATTATTCTATTTAATTAATCTAATTAAATCTCCTGAATAATGTTATGAATAATTAAGGATGTTACAAGTTCCCATTCTTAAAGAATTTCATCCTCAAAATTCAGTAAGTACTAATTACTAAACATAGCAATCATTTGTAACAACTCCTACTCCTAATCACCATACTAGCCTACCTGACTAGAAACTATCTCTATGAAACTAATATAGACATACCCTCAAAGAAGATCAGGATAAGTATCTCGAATTCTGTTTAATGTCTCACAAGTACAGTCCTTTTCGTTGTCGCTCTGCTAAACTTTCACCAACTTGACTATCTTGTTCCTCAATCTTTTCTCATCTTTCGCTACAACCTGAATTGTTTGTCTAAAAATGTCAAATTAGGCTCTACTATCAAATCTTCCAACTCTGTTGGAGGAAATAGTAGTCTCTGGATCCTGCACATACTTGCAAAGATGTGACATATGGAATACATCATGGACACCTATCATACTGCTTGACAACTCTACTCGGTATGCTAGCTTTCCAATTCTCTCTATAATCTGGAATAGACCAACATATCTCGAGGCCAGCTTCTCTAACTTTCCAAATCATGCCACACGCTTCATGGGTGATACCTTAATGAAAACCTTATCTCCAACTGAGAATTCTAGATCTTTACGCCTCTTATCTGCGTAACTTTTCTGTTTGGACTGAGCTTCTTTCATCCTTTCTTGGATTAACTCAATCTTCTCTGTCGCCTCTCTAACCAAATTTAGACCCAAGACCAATCTATCTCAAGTCTCCAACCATCATGTTGGTGATTTTCATGACCTTCCATACAAAGCTTCAAAAGGCACCATTCCTATACTAGTCTGATAACTATTGTTATGGGAAAACTCGACCAAATGTAGATGATCTTCCCAAGATCCACCAAAGTCAAATATACAAAGCTCTCAATAAATTCTCGAGTATCTTATTGACTCTCTCTATCTATCCATCTGTATGAGGGTGATATGCGGTACTCATCTTGAGCTTAGTGCCTAACACATCCTATAGACTCTTCCAAAATTCGCTAGTAAACAAAGAATCTTTTTTGTTGACTATACTACTAGGAACTCCATGTGGTCTAACTATGTTCTTTATGGACAACTTAGCTAGAACGAGTGCCATCCTGGTTGATTTAACAGGAATGAAATGAGCATTCTTGGTCAACTTATCCACTATGAACCGTATACTTTCATTTCCCTATTTGACCTTAGAAAATCATCAATGAAATCCATGGATATCGAATCCCATTTCGAAATTGGAATCTCTAAGGTTTAAGCAATCCACATGGCTTCTGATGTCCGATGTCACTTGTCGACAGTTTGCACACTGCCTAACCCACAAGCCAACATCTCTATTCATGCCTTCCCAATAGAAGCTCCTCTTCATATCTTGATACATATTGGTCCCTCTAGGATGAATCATAAACTTGGACCGATGACATTCTCCAAGAATTTCTTTCCTTAAGTCCTCGACATTTAGAACACACAGCTGTCCCTTCTTTCTCAACCATCCTCTCTGGTCAAGACCAAAATCCTTCAAATCATCAATCTCGATTCCAACCTCAAGTCTTCTAATCTACTCGGCTAATACTGGATCCTCTTTTTGCGTAGAAGCAATCATTTCGATCAATACTAGTCAAACTTCTAAATAGGACAACATGGCAGTATTTTGACTAGAGCTAGCAGTCGACCTTAACTGCACACTTCTAGTAGTCAAAGCTTCTAACTCCTTCCATTCTACCAACATAGCTAACACCACATTTTGATGTTTTCTGCAAAGAGCATCTGCTACTTTATTTCCTTTCCCATGACTATACTCTATACCAAAATCATAAGCAGTTAAAAACTCCAGCCATCTCTGCCGTCTCATTTTCAGCTCCTTGAAGATTGACAAATAGAAATATAACATATACTTACTTAATAAATTCTTATTGCATGCTAATGTTTCAACATCCACGCAATCACCCGGTTCTACAACTACTAAATATGTTTGTAATTTGGCGCTTACGTGTTTATTTGGAGAAGACCATGGACAGTATTCTATGAGTTTTGAATTCAAAAACAATGCAATACCGTGGATATTTGATCCATATTCAATCGCATGTGAATATTATATGGCGAACGGTCACAGTTAGTAATGTACAATATTCGATAAAAAAGCTCATTCAAAATAAGAAAATAAACCAAAGTGTAAGCTTGAGTATTCAATTTGATTGATAAACATAAAAGATCATATTGTGTTAAATGTAACACAAGACCAACACTACAATATAGATATATGAATTCGATCGTTGAAAGTTTAGTTTGATCAATTTACGTAGGGTACATAACATTTGATATCCTTAAATGATAATGATAATCAAACGCGTTTTTGTAAACAGTTCGTTATGATATCGTAGTAAGGGATTTCATTTTGAGTATTTGACCATTTAGAAAAATAACGAGGGTACAAGAGTAGACGTAATTTAAGGTACAATAATACGGTGAATAGCTTCTTCTACTTCATAAAGAAACGTCGAAAATGAGAATTGTATTGATAATACCCGATACTTAACATTGGAATGAGAAATATGGTTTCTATTCTGAAATATATTTTCATACAAAAAAATTTCTATAAGATTTTATTTCTTTGAGTTCAAGATTTTTGATCAAAGAACTCTCCACTCTAAATTAGAGGCAGTATATGATATGAATAATCTATATTAAGTGAATGATGGACCTCCGAATTTAGTATGCTATTATAGTAATTGTAACAATCCTACTTTCTACGTCATAAATTAAATAAATTTAAATTAAAATAAATTGTTCGAATTCGATATTTGATAGTCATTATTTTTGAAAGCAAATACACATTTAATTGACGGCTATTTAATTAAAAAATCAATTTAATAAATTGAATTAAACTAATAAATTGCTTTCGAATAATTTGAAATTAAATAAAATTGCTAACTGTCAAAATGTTGTTCGTAGAATGAAATGTTAATCAAATTATATTAGGTGGAAATTTATTTACAAATAAATACAAGAATTAATCAAAAGAAAATAAAAGAGAAGTGAATAGATTTAATTATTGGGCCATAATCAAATAATAGTCCAAGCCCAAACCTTTCTTCTCATTCTAGAATACTCCACCATATCCAATACCTGAGCCTGCATTACCCTATTTCAATCATGCCTTAACCCGGAATTTTCCTAAAAGAAATAACCGCGTATAAGTTAAAAAAAAAAATGATGAAGGCACACAGCCTGAAGATTCTGACAACCTAGTGATCAACGTCTGGGGGAAGGCAAAAACACAATCAGGAGAAGGTAGCTGAGTAGGGATTGTCGTGACCAACTTCTAGCGATTCGAAATTGAAAGGAGGCCGACCCTATTCGAGCTAAAGGAGGTTGGGCTTTAGTTAAGAGTCGGATAAGGTAGGAGTAATGGTGAGGATGGTATATGTTATGGCAATGGTGGCAGTGTGGCTGAAGACAGAGAGGTTGACGATTCTGATTGCTTGGGCTCAAACCTAGTAGCAGTGTGATGGCTAGCAAGCGTGGTGGTGTTGGCATGTAATGAAGGCAGTGGCGAAATGTGACAAAATCCAGATTTTGTCGGTGTAACATAAAATCGGAAAGCCATAAAACGGAAACAAAGGGTAGTCGAGAACGAATCCACCAATGCTATGGGAACTCACTATCCTTGAATCAGTCAGTGATTGATCTACTAGAATGTGATTCAAAATCTTATGCCAGCACTTATTTTGGGTTATCCTTTAGGAAAATCCTCCATGGGATGTAATGTGACTTGTACTGCCCTTGCTAGTTATTATAACGGACTAAATAAAGAAATATTTAGTTCGGGTCTAGGTTTTTTGCGAATTAGATTCTTTCCTGGCATCGATAAGATATAGCCCATATTATATTAATGAAATCACTCTAAATGTGTAGCTGCCTCCTCATCCCCTTATGTTACCCTTAATCTCTTTCTTTATCTAAGTCAGAAAGAAGCCATTGGTTAATATACCGATAACTATTTGACATCTTGGCTTCCCTAAGATGCTCATGCATATTAATAATAGGGGTATGAGAAACCAAGTAAACAAGTCACAATAAATCCAGTGCCTATCCTAGGTTTAGATAACCCATTGTTTCATACATCAACACATAAGTCAAGTCCAATCATAACTCATAAGTCCAGCCAATTCCGGGTGGTTCGTTTGTCACAGAAAAGACGGAATGCCTTCTCCTGGAGAGAATAAGGGATGACCCTTACTCCTACAGTTCTCATGCATTCTACTTGTTTGTTCCACGTTGCGCGCCTCAAATAATACGGAAAGCCGAGAATAAAATTAACTTACCAAGATCTCAGCTTCCCTAAGATTCGCTTTAAGCACCTAGGTTCCCATTATGTTTGACTAGCCTTAATAAGAAATTTCTGCCCAGTTAATATACTGGCCTTCGTTTGGGCGCCTATTGCCTAATGCTAGCTACATACCCCTAGGAATAACTAGACGGACAGGGCATTCTATCCGAAACAGAAACAAGACATGCACCAACTCCTATGGTATGGAAGGCACTTACTCCTAAGCTTCACAGGTATTCTATCATAGTTAAGGAATAGAATAAAGAATAAAATAAGGCAGAAAGCCTAGATTCTCGTTTCTGAAGTGTCACTATGCCTATAGTTATCTAATGCCAGCTTTAGCTCTAGCAGCAAGGAAAGATTCCCACTCCTTAGAAGGACATTAGCACCGTAAGTTATTTTGGCCTATGTATAGCATCTATTCTCTTCTAGTTGAGGAACAATAGAAGGCTAAGAGTTTGTGGCACCAACCAACTCCCGACTGCGCAGTCATGCTTCGCACCTCTGATTCCCTTTTATATTATTATGCATCACAGATTCTAGCTATAAGTAAGGAAAAGTGGTTTGCTTGTCAGAGAATGTAATATATATTATAGAATGCTAGGTAAGATTGTCCCTTAAGTTACCTAAGGCCATAAAGAGCACCTTATCCCTTATGGGAAGGCAGGTACCGTAAGTTATTCTTTCCTATGCTTCTCATGCATTAGATATAGTTGAGCTACTAATACTACTAACTACTTAACCTCCAATCCTCCTCTTAGCTACTAAGGAGAAAAAGGCCGCACCTAACTAATAAAAATTCCTGAGGGACATGAATGTTTAGTTAATCTGGGTTGCCAACCCAACAGGCCTAGAAGAAAGATCCATAATCTTTCCCTATAATGAAACCTCCGACCTCTTTCTAGCTAGTGAGGTCCTCTAAAGAGACTGAGGCGACTAGCTGTTAAAGTGAGTTGGCTTCCGAGCCTAGTAGCGCTAGTAGGAGGGATGGTAGTCTAGCAATATCGAAAAGAACCATCGGAATCTACTCTAGTTCTATCTTCCACTTCTTCTTGGCGAATTTGCAATACCGGTGGCTTCATTTCGGCTAGCCCATATTCCTCCCTTTTAGGAAGTAAGAATCCACGGGCTCGTCAGTGGTATGATAAGGGATGCTTCCACAGTCGTCATTTTTTATTGCAAAAAGTGGGATCCCTTTTGGTGACTGGTAGCTTGGCTCTCAAAGCGAGTTGTATTCCCTGCCCACCATGCCAGACGAACCTAATCTCTTACACAATCAGGTAAAGTAAGGACTTTTATAAGGTAGTCCTAACCCCTTGCCTAGTAATCTTTCAGAAATATTGCTTCCATTTCCTCATTTTTGAGTTGAATAAGGTGGTGTGCCTTCGCTCCATTTCAAAGTAATAGGATCCGTCCTTCTAGAATCCTGTATCGAAGGAAGTCAGGCCGATCAGTTGCGGACTCCGTTAACGCTATGATCTGGTCAAGGCAAATGGATGCCATGAAGTAACCATTTACTACTTCAGTTAAGATATTGTGTTAGCAAGAAAGACGTGACCTCTCATTGATAATGTTTAGTCAGGTTTAGTGCTTTCTCTTTATGAATATAGTCGTCTATTTACGAGTCAGACCAATTCGTGAATCGAGTGAGCTCCCCTTGCAATAATGTGGTAGTGAACCTCTCATTTGTCTTCTGTGCTCTATGAACCATGAGGAAAGGTTCCCATCACATGGCTCACCAACTTGATCTTCCATGGGAACCAAATGTTCAAATAGGCCTATAAAAATGGGGTTATTAGTCATGCTCGCTTTCTTGCCACTCAAGTGTACAGCGGATGCCATGCTTAGGCCCTTTACTTCCCTTCCTTAAGCAAAGAGTCTACTGGCAACCTACTGGGTATAGATATGGCATGTAGGCACCACGTATTTAAGACAGGAAGCTATTGAAGCGAAGAAAAGTAGATCAAGAAAAGAAAGAGGGCATCACGGCCCTTCAGCCTATGCATCTAACCAACTCTCATGGTTCACTGGTTCCACTGATGTCACCCTTAGGTAGAGTCATTCGGTCGACACAGAGGTGCGCTTAAAGTAGGGGGTGTGCTATCCCGACTGGGCCCTTCCCCAAAAGGCCCCCCAGTATATTAATTATGGGGGCATGAGTGTCCTCTTGCCACCCATATGCAAGGCACCATCTTATCTTTCCCTGACCAGGATCGCTCCCACACCTGTAGCATTCGGCCTCCTCAACTATGTGTCGATATAAAGGCAGAAGCTTTTAAGCCATGGAGTTGTTACCTCCAGTATGTCCCCCTCGATTCCTGACATGCTATGATACCCTAAGGGTGCGTTGGAGCGAGTCGAGTCTGTATCGCCGCTGAGCAGCTGCAGCGTCCGGATATGATTTATCCACTCGACAATTCATTCGGTGACTTCACGGTTGCCAAGAAGATCCAAGAAGCATTAAACATTTCTAATGAAATCCAAGGAGCTATTATGAGATAGCAAGCACTAGCTCTTGGTGCGACTTCATAAAAAGCAATCACTGATAAGATTGAAGAAAATGAAATGCACATGGTGGTCATTATAGTGGTTCTTTCTGATCCTAGAAAACATCCAAAAAAACCGGCTACGAACAATCGAGCAGAGGCCAAAAGACAATAAGCATGTACATAAGATCAAGTGCATTCATCAAACCCAAAAAATACAATGAAAGAGCGGTCTGT
Source organism: Allium cepa (assembly GCA_030765085.1). Taxonomy (NCBI): domain Eukaryota; kingdom Viridiplantae; phylum Streptophyta; class Magnoliopsida; order Asparagales; family Amaryllidaceae; genus Allium; species Allium cepa. Next base: position 643,752,163 of record CM060939.1, on the reverse strand, counting down.
CATTGATCGTCCATGAAGAGATCCCCATAGAGATGCCTATCCAACCAACCAGGTACCTCGGGATGTGTTGTCATATCACAGGAGAGGGGATAATTATCAACACCGCTAGGATCCGGTTAATGTTCATCAGTCAAGTCAGTTTTCCTCTTTCTTTTACTAACGTAATGATTTGCCCTTCCTTTCAATTCGGATAGAAATGCATAATCTGTATTAGCCAACCTTTCCTTCTTCACATCACAGAAAAAGAAAGCTTCACTTCTTCATCTATTACGATATGGATAAATCAATGACACCAGAGGAATCAATATCCAGAGAATGGAATATCAGTTAGGGAACATTAGTCGGACACAGACCAGCGTAGATGTCCACCACAACTATCTTCCTCCATGTGATATCTGATATCATGCAACGGGAGACTCTTCATTAGTCGGACGCATACCAATGTAGGTGGCTCACTGCTGTATGATATAAATCTTTCTAAATGAGAGCTCATGTTTCCGTGACAGAAGAAGTGAGAGAATGAAGGGGTTCCTTTCTATCAATGGATGATAGACGCAACAGTTGATGTCAACTCTTATTGGTTCCTTACTACAGGGCGGGCTTTTTATGCTTCTACTGAAGGGCCTATCCAGGTTCCAAAAGGCAATGGCAATGATGTTGTCGCTATTTTGGTAGTTCACAAATTGCTTTAGTGAGTATTTCTCACTCACAACTATATTTAATTTCAAACATATCAAACATATATTATTATTCCTATTATCTATAAAACTGCTTGGTTGAATTGCTTATGAATGTTGATTGTTTAGTTGGATAAATTATTTGATTGGGACAATCGTTCGATTGTTGTGATATTAGATATTATTTGGCATACGACAGTGGACTTTTTGTATTTTGGATGTCCGAGATGCAAAGGAGATGTTGTCCATTTGAATTTTAAATGTTCGAATTTATTTATATTGTGTGTACGTTATCGATGGTCGAAATTTGATGGAATTCGACTCGGCCACTCGATAAAATTTATATTGTTGTCCTAAAGTTGATTTTTGGAGAATTTTACCCCGTTGATTTTATTTTAGATAGTTTATTGATTTTCCTACTTTAAAATATTTTTGAAAGCTTCGATAAATTCTTTATGAGAATTTTCTTAGAAATGAAAGTTGATTTTAAAACATAAAAAATAAAGACTTTCAAGGGTAGTTAATTATATAGAATTATTATAATTTATTATTTTATATAATTGAACGGATTTAATAATATTTTTGAAATATTATTAAATGGTTTTAAGAGTATTATATATAAACTCCTTTTCGCATTTATATTTTGGTTGTTCGAAATTGAAGTATTGGTATTATGAAATATTCTATATTAAAAGTGGATTCTGAATTATATTCTATGGTTTGAATAAATCTAATTTATTTTGTAACTTATAAATTTATTTTGAAATAGTGTTATATTATAGAAGATAATGAAATAAATTTAAGCAATATTTGGTGGTTTTCAATATGAGCTAATAGAAATTTTGAATATATAACGAAAGTTTAAAATTATATATAATTATGGATTTGGAATGAAAAGAAATTGATTTAAATATTAAATAATTATTTTTATGGTATTTAAATATAGAAAATTTCAAAAACGATTATTATGAATAATAATTAGTTTCTTAAACTATTTTGAGTTTTCAGTGGAAAGAAAAAAGATTTTTAATGTTATTGGTATGTATTACATTATTCTTCAAAGTTGAGTAATTAGTAATTTATTGAATATAAGGTTTTATTTTGATTTTAATTAGTTATTCAATTTAATCTTGAAATATATTTATAATCCATTTATAAAGTTTTAAATTTTGCTATATCAAATTCATATGTTGCGATTGATTTATTATTCAATATTGATTTGTTTTATATATATATATATCCGTGTGTGTGGGTATGTGTGTATATTTTGATTATTCTATTTTATCTTATTTTTCTAATTTCTACTTCCTTATATATATTGAATTGGATCATGCGAAGGATTCACCATTGATGTTGACTTGTTTACTGATTCAGAATGATACGACGATGGCATTCTTTTATGATTTTATGATGATGATTTCTATTCTATGTGACGATAAATATGAATAAACAGAGTTATACCACCATTTGGGATGAAATATTCTTTAATATTTTTCTGCTTATTCTATTTGGACTCGTTGTATAGAACATTAAAGGGCAAGTGTCATGTGTGAGCACTGAATAAACAGACTAGTAACATGTAGTGAATGCTGAAGTGAGACTAATTCGGTAATTCTTTTGCTCATGGATGACACTCAATATGAAGATATGAATTATAATATTAGCTACAGTGAATATATTATAGTCATGTATTGGCTTAAGTGGAGCTATGCTTGGCGATTATATCGAGTCGTATGTCGGCAATATACATAGTTGTGTGTCAGATTTTGCATTTAGCTATGTGTCGGCATATTTACAGTGTCATGTGTCGGTATGCATATATAGTTATGTGTTGGCTATTATATATATTTACAGTAGTTGTATATCACTGTCCAACTCCCTTTATATTTCGGGAGTGAACCAGATTGGCTAGTATCCATCCTAGCAGCCTGATCGCGATGGTCGCGCCCTAGATCTATGACAGCCCGGGGTCATGGGTCGGCAATGTTCTAGTTGTGTGTTGACAATATTTATAACCGTGTGTTGACAATGTATAGACCCATGTGTCAGTGATAATAGAGCCGTATGTCAACGATGTATAACCCCTTGTATCACCTAGGCCAGCAATCTGTTACCATTTAAGGGACAGGTGTAGGGTCATGACCAATGCAGAGCGTAGTCTTGCATCATGTTTATGACATGCAATGGATAAGGAGTCATGATGTCTGTCTAGGTAACCAAGACTGTAGGAGCCACGCTGGATGGGCGCATGTGCCGTGTTTGCCAGTTACACGTGTAGTCTCCTAGAGCATGTATGTCCGTCAGTCTTCCATCTGGTTCTTGTGTGTTGTCATATAGACAAGTACTTATTCTCCTATTAGAGATAATAAATTGTGATTATACCAAAGACTGTGTTTTGAGTATAATCAATCCCCATATCCTTCTTTGGCATGTGTCGTGTATTATCCTTCTTGGGCGTATATCGCCTACTACTACTCAATTGCATGTATTTCCAATTATCTTTCTAGACATTTTCGTTGATTATACTTTATAGGAATCGACAATATTTTCAGAGGTGTGTGTCACCAATTATATCCTTCTCTGGCGTGTGTCGCAAACTTCAATTTATTTTTATATGTTGCTTTTTATATGTTATTGGTGTGTCGCTGTCCATTGTACATTGCTATGTATTTCTTATCTATATTTTGTATTACCCAATTATCTTTCTCTGGCGCATGTCGTCGATTATTCTTTATAAGCGTATGTCACCAATTATATCGTTCATCGGCGTATGTGGCTACTTCTATGATTTTGTTATAGATGATTATTCATATTGATGAAAAAGATATCTCATTATAGAGATTAAGTGATATATTTAGGCTAAGCTATGTATATCCTTATTATGCATGGTGATATCTCTTTTATTGATGTTTTTTAGATTTTGATGATGATTATGGGATACGGATAATTCACCCAATTTAATGTTGTTTCATGGTTTCTGATTTGATGAGTTTTATATGGATGATGACATTTTATGCCGGGTTTTGTGATGTTCTACGTTATATGATGTTTGGAGTTATTTGAATTAGTGGTATTTTATATACCCAATATATACTATGCTCTATATATTTAATGACTTTGGATTTAGATATAGTTTTACCGGTTTATTATTTATATAATACTCGAGTAAGTCAAAGGCATTCCTGGTATAGGGACATTGAGATCAGCTTATGTTTTTCTAGGCATAGAGAAGATTAGATATTTAGTATAATAGATTATCATCATGTATTGTATAAATTCTTATGTATGTATTGATGTGATGTATATTAGACATGTTTTTCATATCGTATATTATATATTATCGTTGCGATTGTCTTTGTGATCTCTATTATCCTTTTATATTGTGTATTGTTTATTCCTAAAGACACATGTTTTTATTGCTTTGTGTTGATACTGTGCAAGTTTAATAGTGAGTTATATTCGATATTTTAATATGTACTAGTGTTAGATCAAGGGAAGATTTACGTGTATATTGCATTATTCTTCGTATTATCTGATAGCATTACATAATAAGACTCGTAGATAATATGGGTATAGAGTTAGAGGTATCACAGTAATGGCAGGAATAGTCGGAGCATGCCATATAACACTTATTTATAGCATCGAATTACAAAAATTATTTTCGTAAAACATACTGAACAAATTTGAAATAATGACTATTTTTCTATATCGACTGTAAAATTGACATAATATTGTTTCAATGTGAAAATTATAAATATTATTTATGAAATAAAACTATAATATGGTATTTATTTTCACAATAATTGTGATGCATTTGAAGATACTGAAGTATCTAAAGTTGTTTACAATGATTTTGGAATTATAGATGAAGTCATAGTTTTGGCAGATAATTTTTATTATATGATTATGAATCATATGATATTGGTTAATTACATCTCAAATAATTAAGGGCTCTGCACCTATTTAGTGGAAGCATAATAAAAGTTGATGAGCTCTTCGGATTGATGCATATAACCTTAAATCTATTAATACCAAAATAGTTCAACGTACTTCGTCGTGTTTACTGATAAGTTATCATAGATGTAAACATGTGTATTTGATATGCTTGTATAAGTTCATGATAAGCTCATAGAATATAAAATAGAAGTAAATAAAATAACATGCGATGTAAATGATTTGATATAATAGGTGAGTATGTGGAAAGAGTTCCAAATTACCTAAAAGCGAATAAAAGATTCAACCTCAAAAGCCACTCCTTCCTATAATACATAATGATGTATTGATAAGGGGTAATCGAACTTTGTTGGACAAAGCATGATTAATGACTAGTGAACTTGAATTAAATACTTTCTATAAGGTGTGCACTTAAGAGTAGTATACAAGGTGAAAATTAATATCATCCAAAGATTAGTTTACAAAACCATATGAGATAAGTGTTTATAAGAAACCGCTATATATCCTAAGCTAAAAAGTTGGCAGGTTGTTTGAGTCGAACGACTACATGTAATACTTGTACGTAAAGGATCTTGTATGTATCATCCCAAGATAATTTTGGGAACGATAGTCATTAGGTGACCATTTTGTGTTATAAATGTAAAATATACCATGGATTAATGCAAAACCAGTTTATAAGGCAATGCATAAAGTGTTTATGAATGCCCATTTTATTGCACAGAGAAACAAATGTTGTTTCATGAAATACCAACTTCGTAGCAAAGGAATTTCTTTGTGAAATTATTGGTATAAAATGAATTTGGATACGATACAATGATAAAACTGGTTACAAGGTATGGAATGAAATTGACCGAATGTAAATGAACACAAATACTTTAGAATGTCTAATGAGCATTTGTGTACATTAAAGAGAAAAAGTGAATTTCTTAACAATGTCAAGAATAAATAATCCTTGATTATTTAATTAAACATAGACAGTATTGACTCTATGATATGGTACGATGCACTAATCTGAAATTGATTCCAACTACGTTATCAAAATATGATTTTGATAGTTGTATCCAAAGGGGATATGATCGATTGGCCGCAAATGTGTCCTTATGAGAAAGACAAATGTAGTTAGAAAATAGTGAATCACATTGATAAGAATATTACCGTGATTTCAATTATTGGGATTAATATAACTAATGTACCACTCGATATTTAAAAGTTGTTCGGATTTCACTACGAAATTATCGCCCAGTATGACTTTATGTTTTTGGAATATATATGTTAAAATATAAATGTCTGAACATAAACTTGGACTAGTCTATTTGCATATAATAACTAAAGTGTCTCAAAGCCAGTATGATCGATATTTGGTTTATGGATTTTTGGACACGATCCGAGAACGGGTACGAAAGTATCGTTCTAAAAAGCATTAATATTGAACAAGTGTTTTGATAGATGTATCAAATAGTTTAATTATCAGTCAAAATACAAAGCAAGTGTATGCCTATAAGAAAGAAAGTTAAAAGGTAAATAAATATTTTTAAACCACAAGCAAACAACACATTGCTATTTTTTAAAGGCGTACTTTTGTTAAAATTAGCTTTAGATATTTTAAAACTTGATGTTCGATTTATAAATGATGTCTTTTATAGTAAGTATAAAAGGTACTGGGAATGTCCCAAATGATATGCATGGACACCTTATTAATATGTATAATATGGAACATGTAAGATGGATTCCATATGTAGTGACGATAAGAATTAAATATATGTTATGTTGTCTATGATATCATGATTTGTTTATGTATTTGATACATGAAGCAATTAGCAAATACAAATAGATATCAATAAATGGTTGCTTGAGGTGTTCTCGTTTATTTATGAAATACTGGAGAATTGTTTGCAAAAATAATGAACTCCTTATGAAGGAATGTTCAGACTCAAGCTTCATAAGTGATATTGGGTATAACTTGTCAATAATAAATTCAAGTTAAGAATCTTAATTTGGAAATGTTACAATTAGAGGAGATTGTGAGTGATTTAATAAAAAGGCTTAGTACATTGACTTGAATAGCACCTCAATAAAAGCAATGTGTGTGTATATATATAACAAATGCAAAAATTCAAAGTCGAGATGAGGGTAAATCAAAATGTGACGATATAATTCATAATAGAACTTAGAGCTCACTAGAAGTCGAAAGACACACTCCGAATTGTAGCATGACTCTAGTCAGTTTAAGCTCACCGAAGCCTAGTTGTTGATACATAGAGGATGGAAGCAAATTTACAATCTCACCTAAGTCTAACAAGCATTTATTGATCTTCTTGTCTCCTATTGTACAAGAGATTGTAGGGAAACCAGGATATTTGTATTTCACGGAAATAGATTAAGACAAGATTTCACTTAAACCAGCCGCTAAAAATATTTTTTTGCCACTTCTCTTTTAAGTGCAGAAGTCCTTCAAAAACTTAATGTAAGTTGAAACTTTTTGGATGATATCTAAAAGAGGAATATTCACTTTGACTTATTTGGAAATCTCTAAAATCCTTCCCATTTGATCATAATGTTTCTTAGGTTGAAGTTGATGTGGAAATGGAACTTGAAACTCGGTACGATGGTCGACTTGAGCTGGAAAAGAATTAGATTTGAAATTTGTTCAATGTTCGACTCGATGTTTTGATTAGAATCATTTGCGGTTTTCAAAGTGTTGAAAGGAATTTATGGTATATCTTTTGGACTGACAATTTTGTTATCAATTTGTTTATCAGATCATAAATTGGTGATAGTATTTATCTGAATCACGTTTCTATCATGAACGACATGGCTTGGTTTGAGCATTTGTTATGATTACTAGGCCTTGAAATAGGTTGGCTCAAGAATGTGCCTCTTTCTCTCTCGCTTATGGTAGTGGCTAACTGATTCATTTGCATTTTGTGTTTAGAGACTGACTGACTCGTATTTTGCATGTATGGGGTTAGTAGGTTTTGCAAATTGTTTTTCAGTTGAAGATTTTGAGTGGTTGATTTAGTCAAAATTTCCAAACTTTTCTCAAGTGATGTCATTTATTTGTCATTTTGAGGAATAAAAGAATGTTGCGCTTGGTTATAAGAAGGCGGCACAAAATTTTGTTGAAATTGATTTGGTTGAAAAAGGGAATTTGAAAGAAATGCTTGAAAAAACGGTTGAACCAAATTCGTGTTTAAATTGTTTTGGTTCAAGTGAAATACAGATGATTTTTCCAATCGGCATTGTATGTTGGAGAGAATGGATTATTCCTAACTTTGCTAATAATGTTGATTTGTTTTAACGAGTGAGGACATTGATTGGTGATGTGGTTTGAATCAATACATTTACTACAATGTAATGCAATTTGTGGGCCAAGGAAGGGTGATGAAATCCCCATATTATGTGAATTTGGGTGGTGCCCTTAAAAAATAAAAAACAAGTATGAAATGATGCAAAACAGAAATTAAACGCGCGTTAATAATGCAACTACAAATGGTTTTTTTATAAATGCAAGCAGCCAACAATGCAAGAAAAATAAGAACGAGAGATAGGAACTCGATATTAAAGCTTGCAGAATTATTGCAAATTTATTAAAAGCAACGAATTTTTTTAAGCACAAATTTTGACAAGCAAAGCAGAATAATTTTTAGCAAACAATTCTTCTCCTTTTGATTTTCTATCATTTGCAACGTGTAAGTGTTGAAAATGATTTTTTTAAAGTTAAAAATTAAAGTTAAAGAAAATTAAGAAAACAAATTCACACAACACAACACAAAATTAATTAAAAAAAATTCACCCAACACAACAGCGCACACGGCAAAAAAGTAAAAGCCCAAGACAATTTTATAAATAAACTTTTATTTATTTATTTTCCTTTTTTAAAAATAAATGAGTTTACTTTAATAAAATTAATAAAAATTTCCCACTATAATCCTAAATTAACCAAGGGCAAACAAAAATTTCTAAGAATAAAACAAAATATATTTTTTTTGGTTTTTTCTCAAAATAAATACAATAAATGAATTTACTTAAAAAAATACACCCAACCCAACAAGAAGCAAGCCCAATTACGCACCCAATCTATTACCCTCTCCGACTCTTCTCTGTTAAATAAAAAAAGGCGAACTGGAAGAGGAAAACAATAGGAAATCGCGAAATCAAAATTTGCTAGGGGAGAGAAAGTTGGCACCAATTTGGAACTCGCGATTTCGGATCGTGATGTTTCGGGTTCGGGTTTGCCGAGAGTTCGCTGCTGGTTGTTGCGAAGTGGTTGATTCAATTTTTTTTAAAGGGGGATGTAGGAGGTGGAGCATGTTAGAGTTCTCAAAATAGTGAATGAGATATATCCCACATCGCCAAAAATAAGTCCATTTTCTTGTTTATATAGTGTATTCTCAATCCCTATATTGGCCCTTAGGGTCAGGTAATTTTGTGTGATGGGTAGGACCTATATGGCCATGGACTAACACACGCGCATGTCGCCGCCCGTCCATCCGACCGAACGAACCGAGCCCGGCCGGGTGCGAGTGCAGGTCCAATAAGAGTGGACAATGTTATATTTTTGCTACACAGAAGTAAATAATTTTCTATTGTTTAAATTCAAATAGAAGCGACTAGTGGATTGGACGCAACTGTTGCAAACCGCAACAGTTTTTGGCCGTTGCAAACGAAGAGACGCGACTATTGCAAATCGCAACAGTTTCTGGCCATTGCAAACGAAGAGACGCGACTGTTGCAAACAACAACATTTTTTCAGCGTTGCAAATGAAAGGAAGTTCCTGTTGCGAACAGTAACTCTTTTTGGCATTGCAAATGAAGGGATGCTACTTTTCTCAACGGGTGTACCCATTGGAAATTTGGCTATAAATAAGGAGGAAACCTGATCACTTTCCTCATTCAATTTTAATTCCGAATTTTCTTTTCTTCCTCTTCGTTTCTTAATATCTACAATCCGTGTGCTTTCGCATATCGCACGAAGATCATACACATCACAATCTTGAGCAGATCATGTCTGTTGTATCTTGGGAGACTTTGAATAAAGTCTTCAGATGCTATACGTCTAGTATACCAAAACAGAGACGAATCAAAACAGGCCTGATCCGTTCAACAAAGGCTACTACTCACAACAGGCCTGATCCGTTCAAAGGAGATGGTGATGACTTCATAACATAGAAAAATCAAATGCTATTTTATCTCACCACGCTCGATCTGCAACGGTATCTTGAGAGAGGAATTGATTCCTACACCAGGCAAGGAATCAGATGTTGATACGTGGAAGCATTCCAATTTTCTATGCAGAAATTATATTCTGAATTGTCTCGATAAGGTGCTATACAAAGTATACCAGCCTCTAAAGACAGCAAAAGCACTCCGGAATGCGCTTGCCATGAAGTACAAGACGCAGAATATTAGTCTTAAGAAATTCATTGTAGACAATTTTTTGGACTACAAAATGGTTGACTCTAAACCGGTGACTTCTCAACTGCGTGAATTGCAAATCATCATTCATAAATTCGAAGCGGAAGGTCATAAGGTTGGAGAATCATTTTTGGTTGAAGCCATCACGTGAAAACTGCCTCCGTCATGGAGAGATTACCGCAACTATCTAAAGCATAAGAAGAAGGAAATCTTTTTACAGGATCTCATAGTCCAACTAAAAATTGAGGCAGATAACCGTGGAGTTATAAAACCATGCGAGGAGGCATTTGTGGCTGAAGGGTCAAAGACCAAAAACAAAAAGACAAATTTCCAGAAGAAAAGAAAAGCTCCAGACAACAAGCCAAAAGGCAACAAATGAACCAAAAAGTTTAATGGCGAGTATTGGATTTGTGGAAAGTTTGAACATGCCGCTAGAGATTGCAGACATTCAACAAAGAGGCAAATATAGTAGACAACATGGAAGTAGACGAGTCCAACTTCTCAGCAGTTGTATCTGAATGCAGTTTGGTTTAGAATCCTAACCAATGGTGGGTATACAGAGGCACTACTCATCATATCTGCTCTGACAAATCCATGTTTTCTACATACCGAAATTCGACCACGAAGAAAAACTCTATTTGGGTAATTCTGCAGTATCCATAATCGAAGGCAGTGGCACAGTAATCCTCAAGTTTACTTCTGGAAAAACTATCAAGTTGAATGATATGCTCCACGTTCCAAATATATGCAAAATCTCATCTCTTGTGCAGTACTATCGAAGAAAGGATTCAAAATGGTGTTCGAGTCAGACAAGATGGTTCCGTCCAAACTGGAATGTATATCGGAAGGGGATATTTATGTGATGGCCTATTTAAGGCAAATGTAGCCGTTATCGGCAATAAAACTATGTATTCTGATTGTGCTATTTATAAAATTGAAGTTTCTTACTTGCTTGAGCATGAAATTTTACTATGGCATGATAGATTGGGACACATAAATTTTCGAAAAATGAAAACATTATTAAACATGGGATTAATTCTGAAATTCCAAGTAGATAAGAATTACAAATGTGAGATATGTGTAGAAGCAAAAATGGTTAAAAAACCATTTCGATCTGTTGATAGAAGCACCGAACCACTAGGTTTGGTTCATATAGATTTATGTGATTTTAAATCATTACCTACAAAAGGAGGGAAAAAGTACTTTATCACGTTTATTGACGATTATACGTGATATTGCTATGTATATCTTTTGAATAGTAAAGATGAAGTAATTACATCATTTATAAAATACAAGGCTGAGGTAGAAAATAAGTTAAATAAAACGATCAAGATATTGAGATCTGATCAAGGTGGAGAATATGAATCACCATTTGAACAGTTCTGTGCCGAAAATAGTATAATTCACCAAACAATGGCTCCATATTCACCACAACAAAATGGTGTAGCCGAGACGAAGAACAGAATGTTAAAAGACATGATTAATGCCATGCTTTTAACCTCTTGCCTACCGATGGACTTGTGGGGGGAAGCCTTAAATATGTCTAATCACATATTAAACAAAGTCCCTAACAATAAAATAGGAACAATTCCATATGAGATTTGAAAAGGACACAAACCAAGCTTTAAATACGTCAAAGTGTGGGGGTGCTTGGCAAAAGTTCCATTTCCGCCTCCCAAAAGAGTCAAAGTTGGACCAAAAATAGTAAATTGTTACTATCTGAGGCCAACCAAAATAGTAGTGCCTACAGATTTTTGGTATTCAAGTCTAATATAGCTGATATTCATGTAAATACAATCATGGAATCTAGAGATGCCTCATTTTTTGAAGACGTGTTTCTACACAAAAGGAATGAAGGAAATAATGTCCCTAAAAGGACAAGAGAAGAATCAAGCAATTCACATGAAGATGAAACTCGTCATGAGATTGAGAAAGTTGAACCAAGAAGAAGCGTAAGGGCTAGGACTTCCAAGACATTTGGTTTGGATATTTTCACATATGTGTTAGAACATGAACCTCAAACGTACAAGGGAGCAATGTTATCTTCTGAATCTTCTATTGGAAAGAAGCAATCCAAAGTGAGATTGATTCAATTCTAAGTAATAAAACTTGGGAAATTGTTGATATTCCACCTGAAATAAAATCTATTCGTTGTAAATGGATTTTCAAGAAAATGGAAGCAGATGACTCTATCGACAAGTATAAAACCAGATTAGTAGCCAAAGGATATCGTCAAAAAGAAGGAGTAGACTTCTTTGATACATATTCGCCGATATCACGAATAACATCTACAAGAATGCTAATAGAAATTGCATCGATCTGTAATCTAAAAATTCATCAAATGGATGTAAAGACAGCATTCTTAAATGGAGATCTCGATGAGAAGATCTACATGGAGCAACCTGAAGGTTTTGTTTCCAAAGGAAATGAAAACAAAGTCTGTAGATTAGTAAATTCATTATACGAACTAAAACAAGCTCCCAAACAATGTCATGCAAAATTTAATAGTGTCATGATGACAAATGGTTTTCGTATGAATGAATGTGATAAGTGAGTTTATTATAAACAAATTGGAGACTCATATGTGATGATTTATTTATATGTAGACGATATGTTAATATTTGATCCAAATACTTAGGTAATAGAGACCATAAAGAAGATGTTAATTAACAATTTCGACATGAAAGACTTAGGAATTGCAGACGTTATTTTAGGAATCAAAATAATAAGAACACCTAATGGAATTGAATTATCTCAGTCACATTATGTAGACAAAGTGATTGAAAATTTTCAAAATTTTGGAATTAAAGGAGTAAGAACACCTTTTAATCCATCAGAAGTCCTACATAAAGACACAAATGAGAGTGTAATGCAACTGGAATACTCTCGTATAATAGGATGTCTCATGTATCTCATGAATGGCACAAGACCAGATATAGATTATGTAGTAAGTCGATTGAGTAGGTATACAAGCAATCTAGGAAAGGAACACTGGAAAGCACTAATGAGAGTGCTTGGATATTTAAAAAATACCATAAATTACCTCTTACATTATGGAAAATATCCGGCCGTCTTAGAAGGATATAGTGATGCAAACTGGATTGTTGATTCAGAGGAATCAAAATCAACGAGTGGTTATGTATTTATCTCAGTAGGGGCAGCAGTGTTATGGAAATATACTAAAAAAACATGCATAGCTCGATCCACTATGGAATCGTAGTTCATCGCTTTAGATAAAGCAGGCGAAGAAGCAGAATGGTTCCGTCACTTTTTAGAAGATATTCCGTTTTGGCCTAAACCTGTACTGGCCACATGCATACACTGTGATAATCAAGCAGCATTAAGCAGAGCGCAAACTTTGTGTATAATGGAAAGTCACGACATATTCGTCGACGCCATAACGCAATTAGGCAGTTACTCTCAAATGGAACTATTTCCATAGATTATGTGCGAACAAATGAAAACCTAGTAGATCCATTTACTAAAAGTTTATCAAGAGAGAAAATTAACTGCGCATCGAGGGGAATGGGTTTAAAAGTTTAAACCAACATGAGTTATCTTATACAGAAACCTATCCTAGTGACTGGAGAACCCACAGACTAGGATCAATAGGTAAACCGGTTCTGAATGACTCAAGATGTAATGCGTTTGTTTAGACTTAGTCCTACTCCATTCCTATGGTACACAATATAAATGCATGCCTACAGAAGTATTAAAAGGATACTATGTTTTTTAGTAATGACCATATCTTGAAAATAATAAGTGGGGTATATATAGGATACTCTTAATGGTTGTGATCACCTATGTTAGTGTGAGCTAGGTCAGCTCTATGAGAATATTAAAGACTTTTATTCTCTAAAAACACTCACAGAACCAAAAATTGTTTAGGATCAAAATGAACACAACCAAGAGATTGGATGTAAAGGGAAATAATGCTTTGTAAAGCTTATTGTCTGGTTATACAATAACAGCTGACGGTTCAAGATGAAACAATTCACTGATTAACCAAGTATATCTGATAAATTTTAACTAGGGAAAGTTCAAAGTGAAATATCTACTTATCCTCGATATAACATTACTTTTATATGAATTGTGTGTTATTACACATTGTGTGGGGGAGACATATATCATCATTCATGTAGGGGATTGTTAGAGTTCTCAAAATAGTGAATGAGATATATCCCACATCGCCAAAAATAAGTCAATTTTCTTGTTTATATAGTGTATTCTCAATCACTATATTGGCCCTTAGGGTAAGGTAATTTTGTGCCGGGGGAGGACCTATATGGCCATGGACTAACATGCGCACGCGCCGCCACCCGCCCTTCCGACCCCGGGCCAGGTGCGGGTGTGGGTCCAATAAGAGTGGACATTGTTATATTTTTGCTGCACAGAAGTGAATAGTTTTCCACTGTTTAAATTCAAATATAAGCGACTAGTGGATTGGACGCGACTATTGCAAACCGCAATAGTTTTTAGCCGTTGCAAAAGAAGAGACGTGACTGTTGCAAACCACAACAGTTTCTGGTCGTTGCAAACGAAGAGACGTGACCGTTGCAAACCGCAATAGTTTTTGGCCGTTGCAAACGAAGAGATGCAACTGTTGCAAACAACAATAGTTTTTGGCGTTGCAAATGAAAGGAAGTGCCTGTTGTGAACAGTAACACTTTTTGGCGTTGAAAATGAAAGGATGCTACTTTTCTCAACGGGTGTACCCATTGGGAATTCGGGTATAAATAAGGAGGAAACCTGATCACTTTCCTCACTCAATTTTAATTCTGAATTTTCTTTTCTATCTCTTTGTTTCTTAATATCTACAATCTGTGAGTTTCGCATATCACACAGAAGATCATACACATCACAATCTCCAACAGATCACGTATGTTGTATCTTGGGAGACTTTGAATAAAATCTTAAGGAAATTATTACAACAAGTCTCGGAAAAAATTTCCTTCTCCAACCGGTTAGATTTCTAGTTGATTTATATATATATATATATATGCGTTGTATTATTTCTTTAAATAATATACCTTTTGATTTATCACTATAGTTATTATTGCTATAGTTGTTAGTTTGTTGTTGTAATTTATTACAACATACTTATTGTTAAAATAACTAATACAGAATTCCAAAGTAGTGGAAATCTGAGTTGTAAACTTGTGAGATAAATTTATTATCGATTAGTCTCTGTTTTGGTATACTAGATGTATAACAGAGCAGGCATGGTAGTTTTCAGGTTTGGGTTGAAGAAGGCAAGTGGTTGTTGTAGCAATGAAGTGAACGCAGTGATTGAAATGCGGTTTGCTGGTTGATGAGGAACTGGGTTATGGTGTTTGTTTGGTTGGTCAGGATGGTTTGGTTGTGAAAGGTGGTGAGGTGGATTTGAATTTTGTGGTTGGTGTGTAATTTTGAGTGGTTGGAAGGATCCAGAAGGAGGGAGGTTTAGGCTATGGAGGCGGGCAGTTGTGGCCGTTGCTATTGCAGTGAGGTAGGGAAGAATTGTGATGGTTTGAAGAGATATGATGTTGAGTTTGGAGGCAGAGAGGACGTTGTAGGTGATGGAATGGTGACGGACGTTGTTTTGGTTGCTGAAGTGATTTGAGTAAAGGAAGTGCAGGTTACAGTTTTGTGATTGAGTGGTTTTAAAGGGTTATTTTGTTGGGGATAGTGGTTTTTTGTTGGCTTGTGCTTTGTGAGGTGTTGCAGGCAGAGGCAGATTTTCTGAGTGATGCAATAGGTGGAGCAGGAGGAGGTGGAAAGGTGCAGGACGGTGTACTACAGGAGGAGTTTGAGTGCGCTGGTTTGGTTGACTTGTGGATGATGTATGTTGGCTCCGTGTTGAAGATGTTAGTTGTTGCAGTATAGATTGGAGTTTTGAGTGCAGGAGGATGAGACGATCATGGTTAAGTTTGTATTTGTGGTCGTGGCAGTGCAAGCTGTGATGACGTAGGTTGTTTGATTGTAGGATCTGGTTTTGGTGAAATTGCAGTTTAGGATGAGATGATGAAGGAGATAGGGGTTTCGACTTGAGGGAGTGCTGTGAAGGGTTGGTTGTTGGAATTTAAAGTGGTTAGGATTGCTGAATGTTGTGAAACAAAAAACCAAAACATAAATCAAAAAAATTCATTGAAAATACACAAATGAAAAATGAAAACAAATAGTAACTCAATTTGTAATGAACAAATGCAGTGAATCGTAATCAAATGCACAAATTCAACTGAAAACTAAATCTGAAAATCAACAGTAATGCACAAATGCAGTGAACTTGCCTGTGGCAATAGTGAACAAAGAAATGTAGGGATTATATATATTTTCTTTTGAATAGAAAAGATTACACACACACACGTATATATATAAACAGAAAAATAAAATTAAAATAATTTAAATATGCACAAAGAACACCAAAACCTTGTTCCGATGAAGATGTAAAGGTGCACAAAAAACACAAAGAACAAAATGTTTCAAATGTAAATATGCAATGTAGAATTTGTTTTTTAATGAAAGAGAACACAAAATAAAGCAAATGTAAAAATAATTCAAATAGTGAAGTAAAATTAAATTGCATTTCCAAGCAACGACGCGAAAGACTTGTTGATTGAAAACTGAATTTCTATTGACTAGAAAACCCCCATATTATATTGTAGTAAAATATTGTAATTGCATGACGTACAATTATAGTGCGTCCGTAAGGATGGGGCGAGGAAAACAAAAATATTAAATTACTCAGTCAAACTATAACAAATATTTTTAAAATGTGTTATAACTAAAAATTATAGAAAAACTAAGGAAAAAAGTAATTAGATTAAAAGACAATTTAGAGGTAAATATACTCTCGCATTTTAATAAATCAACATATAACAGATTTATAATCTCTCTTTTTAACCCAAATAGTTTAATATATTTATTTTAAGCATGACCTATTTGTGATATTAACTAAAACAACTTAAACCATCAAATTTTAATATATCAACCAAACTTACTTATTAAATCTCATGAAAATGATTATGAAGTTAGAAGTAAAATCTATTTTAAACATGATCTATTTTCCATCATTGATCAAGTAACATAGAACAACAAATTTTAATTCTACTTTTAACTTCATTATCAAAATAAAATAATTAGATGAAGATGCAACTTGACTTTACATTTGGTTAATTGTAGTCTATTTTTGATTAACAATATAGGCTATCAAATTCGTTTATGAACATCAAACTTCCATCTACATCTAAATTTATATTAAGCACAAAAATAAGAGATAATAAATAAAACCGTTATATTGAATTTATATGATTCATGAGAGCTTCATTGCCTTTAAATTGAAGGGGTTTAGACTCTTATCCTTGAATTCATTTCAACAAAAATGGATGTCAATATTAACGAAAGGAAAGGAAATGATAATTAAAAAGAAAGAGAGCTAATTAATTAAATAAAATAATCTACACTAATTTGCATAAAAGAATCTGCTATACTTGCATGAAATAAAAAGAGACATGAAGTAAAATAACTTAAGAAGAAAAGCACAAAGCAAAAAAGAATGAAATAAACTAACATAAAAAGTGACTAAGAAGCCATTAAACTAAAGAAGAGAAGAGCTTTTTATTTCTATTTTATGGCTACACTATGCATTTAAAATATGAAACATAAGAGGGCGTTTATATGAGTCTAAAACTCTAATATATTCTAAGGTACTACCAAAACTGCCATTAGCTTTGTTTGACCTCCAAGTAATCAATAATTATTAATTAATTCCCACTAACATTTGTTTTTCCTTTTAATTTTGGTTCATTAGCAGGTAGGTAAGTGGGCTCCCCCACGAAGAATTATTTCTTTCTTTGGCTTTCAAAATGCATCCATCCATAGAGCTTCTTTCAATTTGCACTCAATTTACTATAAAACAAAATTAGAATGTGCAAATAAATTTTCTCAAAATTAATACACGCACACAAAATTACCATTTTGTCCAAATGTAGATGAATGAATGATGAATTAAAAACACATTTACATTTTGGTCAAAACATATAAAAATACCATAATATGTCCTTTATTTTAATAGAAGAAGGTTGATATACATTTTTACATGTATATCAACGTCCATGTCGCACCAATCTGTTGTTGATGTAGTTTATTTGGCTATAGCGTGTTGACCTTTGCTTAAATCTCGCTTAGTACTTTCGTATGAGTTTGTAACTTATGTATCTCATGCGGATGCTTTCCTTGGGGATTGTGTTATTGGATCTCATAACTTGCGTGGTTTCTATATAATGTTGAAGTGACCTACTTGATTGTTCTTTGATTATCGGCCGCCAGCTAACTTTGTCCATTTGTTTTTGCACTCGAAAATATTAAAAAAGCAAAAAAAAAGGTGCATCACTTGCTCTTAATCTGCGCATAAGCATATTAGTGTAGACTACAATTTTGTATCATTTTTTCTCGACAATCATCAGTCATCTTTCGCAACTAATTTTCCCCACACGTAGCAGGATGGGGTTGGATACATTTCTATTATTGTCAGATGATTCGTTCGTGGTTTACAAAATCATCTTCATTTTTCACCCAAACCTTTATTTGTAATTATTAAAACTAATGACCTTGAATTTGTTGTGTCGTTTGAACATAGCTGTTGTGATTATTTCGAGTAAGCTATACATTTTCGACCTTTCTTTTGGTCTCTCTCTTAACATGTCTGGAATCTCTTTTCCTTAAAGTGTATCGTTTCCTTTTATGTTATTTTTTTTTTAATTTTCTCACGCTATTAATCATATATTCCTTTGGAGATCTTGTCATTTCTTGTAAGTGATTCTTCTTTTTTATCTTTATTTGTGTGTATGAAATTTTCTCTTTCTTATTAATTTTACATATGCACAAATACGCTCTCAAATTGTTTGATCAAATGTTTGTGGTGATTTCTCTTGTTTTGTACTCTATCAATCTAGTGAATTCTCACCATGTTTATTCTTTTCGGTCCTAATTAGTTATGGCATGCATATATTCTTATTAATTTAGTTGACAATGGAAGCTGACGATCTTCCTTGCTCCTCTGGCCAAGTATCTTCTTCTTTTTGCGAATTCATATCAGCTTTTGGTAGCAACGGTCAAGGTGAATTCATCCTAACCCAGTGTGGGATTACCAAACATGATTTTAGGGTCCCATTTTGCCCAAGCTATGAAATCCTTCTTTTCTATTTCACCTCGTAAAACCCAAAGGTGGGTTGATCAGTTTTTTTGTATTTTCAACCTGGACGATCCTATTCCTATTTTTCAAAAGCCTAGCGTTGCTCTTGTCATTTTTTCTTTTCATTCATTTTATTTAATTTTTGTTTAGAGGATAGAGATTCTTTTTTACTTACATTGTCCTTCTCCTTTAGCTGATTGTCTTAACTTTTCAAAAACTGATAGGGAGTTATTTATTGCTTAAAGGAAGACTGCTATAGCGCTTGTCGAAGATGTTGGAAAGGTTCCCATCTTTTTTATGAATCTTCCTTGGGAAAATATGGTTTCCTACGTACACATCATCGCTTTTCTCGTTCCATCTTCGTTTATGTTTTTAATTCTGCCGATATTTTTAACAGGCAAAGTTTATTTAATTTGGCTAATTTTTTATTTTCTTTTCTTTAGGCTAATGTTTCAACTGTTATTCGTTTAATTGATTTCATTATTGTTTGTTTACTTTTCTTTGTAGCGAAGGCACAATGTCGGAATCGCTTAATGCTTTTAGCAGGAAAACTACTAATAAGAAAATTTCAAAAAGGAAGAGGTCTATAGATGACTTGGCCGCTTCAGAGAATATCCCTAAAAGGGCCACGTATGACGACCCTGCTTTCTATATGGCTACTTCTCCTATTAAGCCAATTCAAATGCAGCCTATCTCATCTATTCTGCCTTCCTGCTTCTTTTCTTTTACCAGAGGAGGGCGCCATTGTTGAGTTGATAGAGAAAATGGGGCATCTCCTCATAGATGAGTTTTTTCCTCTACCTCCTACTTTACCTTCATCCAACCTATCCACTGAAGAGGTCTTCATGAACTTGCACCGATTCGCTTACCAAATTAGTATGTGCCCACTTTTATTTCACACTTAGTTTGTTTTATGTACATACATACTTACATGTATACGCGATATTCACACTTTTTGTATTTTTTCTTTCTAGGAGCTTGCTATGGCCTTGGAACTCAACAAGCGCATTACGGCCTCTAAAACTATGGTAAATGCGCTTGAATACGAAGTTTCTAACATGAAAGTTAAGCTTGGCAAGGCTTTACTAGATCTTGGTGCATGCCAAAAAGGAGAGGCTAAGTAAAAATAAGAAGTTGAATGAGACCGTGACTCATAAAAAGAAAGCCAAGGAGGTTGAAGAGAAACTTAAGAAAGTTAAAGTAGAGACCGATCGAATGATATCTGAATTAGAGGAAATATTATTTCACACCGTGAAGACGGCTGAAGAGACTACATAGAATGTTCTCTATTTAATTTATATGTAGAGGTAAAAGGATAGTTTTTGGCTGAGTGCATGAATGATATGGACGTATGAATGAGCTTAGGTTTTTTAAATGACGCTAACCTTATTAAAAAATGTTCAGATTAATGCCTGGCTTAATGGATCAGAGAGACGCCTCATATGATGCTGCTCTAGGATAGATCATCACTTCCATGCTCAATATTAATTTTGCCCCGGATCCTTAAATTGGATAGATCATCACTTGCTCTCGATGAAGTATATACTTAACTTCCTTTTCTGGGTTCTAATATAAGTATGTCTTAGATTCAGTCTACTTTGATATTTTTGCTTGTTATTTTGGTCAAGGAGGTCCCGAAGCTTGTTACCACAATAAAATTGTGCACAAATTTATTCTTGGTCTTTTATTATTACATTTTGTTGTTTATGCTCTTTTTCCATCATGCTTTATGATGCTTATATGTATACGTTTAACACGCATGTATCGTTATTCTTTTCCGATTTTAGGAAAGAAACGCAAATCATAACAAGTGCTACCCTTCATTATCACGTAAGAAAAATATTTCTATTAAACATTTAAAGAAAACCGTTATCCATCTGGAGGCTCGTATTGTAGGAAGACTTGCTATAAATACCGCTATGATTCACAGACAAGAGAAAGAGTTGGATGAGACATTGTAGTTAAAGAAGGAGACTCAAGGGCTTGTAGCCAAGATTACGCAGGTGGTTGAAGAAAAAGAAGCATTGAGCGTTTTGTGCTGTGCCGATGGTGTACCACTCTTAGACATGAGCTACTTCCTTTAGATCACCTTCACATACAATGGTTCAAAGATAGACTTAGTCCTAGGTAGTTGTACTGGTGTGCATGATGTATTTTGTATGACGTTGTATAATTCAATAAAATTGTATTTGTTAATCCATGCATTCTCTCTTTTAACTTCGCGATCATTTTTATTACCTTCTCTTTGTTAAATATTTTAACCTCTTATGCGATGTGCAGCTAGGCGTTCCATCATCAAATGACCCAGCTTAATTAGTGTTTTCGAGGCAAGCATAGACGTTGGTGGCGAGTTAGAGCTTACAGATGACGATTCCATCAGGTTTGATTTTAAAAGAGAAAGGATGCAAGTTGATGTCAAAAATTCAATGCATGAGCTTCAAGAGTTAAAGGAAGCTTTACTTCGAAGACATAATTGCATAACCGACTTGGCTGTCGTAAACAAAAAGATATAGGGGCTTGAAACTAAATTGCAATCGTCGTAGAAGGTGGCTGATTTAGAGAAACAAATAAAGGAGACTGAAGGGACTATGCTGCTTCTTATGAAGTTGAGATCTAGAAGCTTGAGAACACCATTGTTGAGCTATCCCAACAAGTTGCAAAGCAACTTGATAAAGAAGAGAATCCCCCAGTCCTAAGATGTCCACATCTGATGAATTCTCGCACCCCCTCTTGGCATGGATAGCGAAGTGGTCACTAAATGGAAAAGGGAGGTGGCAACCTCCTATCAGCCTAAGGACGATGAATTGAAGATTGTTTATGAAAAGAGATTAAAAGATTTCAAGAAAGAAAAAAGATGGAAGGGCGCTCAACTGCATATAAATTATTTGGTGCATTCTTAAAGAAGCTAAGAAAATAAAAGCAGAAGTATAGGATGGCCTAGATCACATGCGATGCATTGCTATTAAGCGTATAAACGAACTTGAAGATCAAGTCTATTGTTCGGCTCCCTCTGCGCATTCCCTAGCTTTGGTGCTTCATGTCCGCTGCTCCTCTTTTCTTATGGTTTCAACTCCATGTGACCTGTCTTAACTGAGGAACTTCACTAGGAGAGGGTTAAGCACGTTATGGCTGGCATAGCCATTCAACACACGATTGACAGTTTTAATCGTTTCCTACCTATACCTGACCTATTTTTTTATATAACCATGAGGATTATATTTTTAAGAGGCAAGATTAGGGAATCCTAGGGCCGTTGCTAACTCCAATCCAAGGTCTTTGACTGTTAACGCATCTGGACATTCTTTATTTATCCTAACCATGATACCCCTATCCTCTGTTGCCCAAACATCCCTTAAGAGGAGGATGCTCTTATCAGTGGAAGACTCAGGGTCTTACTAGGCCGTATTTCAGTAGTTTATGGGTATTAAGCTGAAAATATCTATGATTTTCATGTTATTTTTTTATATATAATATTTTTATGATGACTTATGAAGGGATTCAATAAAGAGCAAACAATTACATGTTTACCTCTTAAGCTTTATGTAGATGTTCGAGCTGTTTCTTTACTTATAATGCATGATTCACTTTTTCTGGACCTTTTTGGATCTCCGAACTCTTAATATGGCCTTTTGCTGTATTAGCCTTTTCATTTTTGAATTTTTTGTTTGATTTGTGCTTTGTTATGCACTTAGCATAATATGCTCCGTTTGTGGTGCAGATTATTGTGTTTTAGATGGGGAAGTCGGGTTGTGTATTTACAATCTATTTTTTATTCATGCACATGACTTTTTGGTAATGTTTCGAGCAGTCAAATATCCCTACGTACAATGCAGTATTGGCTGAAAAACCGAGTTATGTAATAATAACTCAAAATTGGTGTGTAAGCAAGTAATATTTACAAATACATTATTTTAGTGGTTCGGGCCATCTAATATCCCCATGTCCACTTTGTAATCTTATTGATCTTTTATAATTACAACTTTGCATATTACATTTTGCTATGAAAGACGTACTAAACAAAGTATGGTCGGAGGTGTTTTGAATTCCATGTTCTTGGGACAAGATTCCCGTCTGGCCTAGAGAGACGGTATGCATTGTTTAAAAGTGTTTCAACAATTACTAGAAATCCTTCCCAATTTTGTCTAAGTGCACTATCGTTTGGTCTTTTGGATTAGCCATCACCTTGCTTAGAACAAGGTCTTCTTTGTGAATCTTCTTTTCTTTGAGTCTTAAATTATAACTTTTTTCCATTCTCTATTTATAAATCATGGACCTAAATGTTGCTTCATCTCTCCTTTTTTGAATGAAATCTAGTGCAGCTTCCTTATGGTGTGAATTGTGCTCGGTTACATATGATAAATTTCAATGTGATGCAATGTCTACATCAACTAGGAGCATAGTTTCATAACCATATGTTAGAGATAATAGAGTATGTCCGGTTAGTGACCTAGTTGACATTCTATATGTCCACAGGACTAAAGGTAGCTCCACTGTCCATTTTCCTTTAGCCTTCGTGAGCCTTTTCTTGAGCATCTGTATAATTGTTTTATTTTCCACCTCACCCTGTCCACTCGTCTGTGAGTAAGCTACTATAAAGAAACTTTTGACTACGCTATTTTTCTCGCAAAAGTAAAAAAATTACTTACTTTCAAACTGTGTACTGTTGTCGAACATTATTTTGTATGGAATCCTAAATTCGGTGATGACGTTTATAACCACAGAAATAATTATTTTTTTGAAGTTCTATTTGCAAGCGATTCAACTTCCATCCATTCGGTAAAGTAATCTACTACTATGATTGCATATCATGCTCATTCTTTGGACATAGAAAGTGGGCCTATTAGATCAGTTCCTCAAATGTCAAATAGCCATGGGATGGTCATGGGAGTAAGCTTGTTTGATGGTAATATTAGGATACTAGAAAACCTTTAACACATGCCACATCAACAATCGAATTCCTATGCGTCACTTAGCACAATTGGCCAAAAGTAGCATTGTCATAATGTTATTATAAGCTAACTCTGTTATTTCTAAGTGGTTCCCAAAGTACCCTTCATGAAATTCTATTATACTCTAGCCCATTCCCCATTGGTGATGCATCTTTAGTAAGGGATCAAGTATCTCTCTTATAAAGCACCCCATCAAAAACCCTGAAGCAGTTCGCTTGGTACCTAATCTTTCTAGCTGCATTCTTGTCCGTTGGTAGGATTCCTTCCTACAAGAAATGCTTGATGGGGGTCATCAAGATTCTATGTCTCGTTGATGCATTTCCAACATGGCTGGGTTATTTTAAATTATATCTAGCTCGTCTTGACTTGCCACATTTTGATCCCTTGCTCGTTGAGCTCGTGTTAGCACTAAGACCATTTTTGCTTTTGAAATGCTAGGTTTGGCTAAATGTCCCATTGGAATTGCCTTCTTTTGTTAGGAAACTTTGGTACTTTCCTTTTTAGCTAAAGAGTCTACTGAGGAATTTTCTTCCCTAGGTTTCTGCTTGATATAAAACTGCTCAAACCTAGTTAGTAATTCTTTAGACAATCCTACATGCTTGGCCGGAGTTAGTTCGCTATTTTTGTAATTACCTTGCACCTGGTTTACAACAAGTTATGAGTCATTATGAACTTTAATACAGGTAACTTGCATTGTCATCTTAATCCCAAGAATGAGTGCTTCATATTCTACTACATTATTCATTACTTTGAACTCAAGTTGGACTGCTCATATAGTTTCTATTGATCCGATGGGACAAGTACATATCTAATACCTACCCATGTTCATTTTATGTTCCATCAACATAGAGTTGCAATAGTTGTCGGGGCTCTTTTATTTCTTTACCTTGTTGTGCCATTAGTGTTGTGCATTCTACTATTAAATCGGCTAGGGCTTGACCTTGATCATGCTAAATGGGGAATAGGAGATGTTATATTAACTTAGCTTGATGGCCCATTTTATTAGGCGGCCGGATATTTCTGGCTTCTGCAGTATTTGCTTCAGTGGCTTGTCTATCGGCACGTGGATGGGGTACATAAGAAATGTGGCCATAGTTTCCTGGTCATGAGTAGTAAGTTATAAGCTAGATTCTCTAGCAAAGAGTTGTTTCATCTCGTACTATTGCTACGCTAATATCTTGATTAGTTATAACTAAGTATATGAATAAATCCTCACTTGGGACTAGCTTTGAGAGTATATGTGTATTGGCTAAGTGGTCCATTAACACTTCGAACATCGCTTTACATTCCTACTTCCATTCGAAACTTTTTCCTTTCTTGATTTGATCAAAGCACAGAATAAATTTATCGGTGGATTTGAAATAAATTTTCTCAAGGCTGTTACCTTCCCATTCAAGCTCATGACATCTATATCACATCGATATTTTCGAGATTGACTTTTATTCCTCTTGCACTCACATTGCATCCAAGGAGTTTACCCAACTGAATTGCAAAGGTACACTTCAAAGGGTTCAATTTCATTCCAAGGTACCTCATTGCCACAAAAGTCTCTTCTAAATCTATTACAAGGTCAAAAGCTACTTTAGAGTTTACAAGCATATCATCGACATAGACTTTGACATTCTTCCAAATCTAGTCTGCGAATATCATATTAACTAGCACTGGTTATGTTGCCCTGCATTATTTAATCCAAATAACATCACCTTTTAGTAGTATAATCCTTTCTTGATGATGGAACTCATGTGCTCCTGCTATGGCTCAAACATAGCTATCTGGTTATAACCTGAATAAGCATCCATGAGTATTTACTGTTCATACGTAACATCCCCTATCTGGAGGCCCGAAGCTAAGCATTACAGATGATGTGGTCATCTATAGTATTAACTTCTGGTGACCAAATATGGTAATGTTAATGTTATCCATAATATCATAAGTACTTGAATATGAAATAAAACCATCACAGATTAAAATGCTTTTCTGATTACATTTCAAAAAAACTTTTCATATCCAAGTTACATAATCCCAAATGTTCCCCAGGTTCAGATCAAATATAATTATTATAAAATACACCAAGAGCGACATATGAAGATACCCCATTAGATGACCAGAGTACTAAATAATCATAAAGAGTTAATACAACACAATGGAAATAAAAACACAATTCCTAAATATAGCTAACTTCTTCTGCTCATCTTCGGAAGCTTTATTCGTCCACCTATTAATACCTGTAAATCCTTAACTCTCAACCTACTCAAATCAATTTTGAGCACCCGAGAGTTTAAGGGGAAAATCATAAACTTCAAGTCAGATATAAAGCCTGGTGTGAATAATATTATACATCTCGATTATTAGTTTTAAGTAAGACTATGTTGCATAGCGGAACGGGTTCCCCTCACTAATATCCTTTTAAAACATATCTTTTGCAAATCTTAATCCCGCAATCATAACTGGTTAAAATAATAATATAAATATCATGAAAGCATATAAATCAGGTAAAAAATGGACTATCTGTCCGAACAATATATTTTTGTTTGGATAACTACCAACCTTTGGCTGACTCGGGCCTACCAAACAAAATAAAAAAATAATCTAACTGTTGTTAGGTACTCCTCTTCTTGACGGTCTATCCCTAATTTAATTCTCCAAGGTCATCTGATCCTAATGGTTTTCCAGTCTCACCAATAACATATCCTCTCTCCGTGTATTCCTTTTTGTGTAATATCATTTTAATCTAACCTGTGACAAAACCCCACACACTGGAATTTTAGAATAAATTAGCTAGGGGCTAATAGCTAATTTATAGGGTGCGACCATATACCAGTCCCATCTGGTATTATAATATCTGAGACATTTCACTTAGGGTCAACTACCTATAATTTTCCATGAAAACTTTGCTTTTAAAATGTTTTAATCCTTTTAAATCATACTTAAACAAGGAAAATATACTTCTATTCTTACTCAAATCACCTTGCCATGTTGTATATATTTTACACAAAACTTTGTTGATGAAAAAATTTAAACCTTTGAAAGTACCCCTTTTGAATCCATCGAAAGTACCCCTTTCGAAACCAAGTACCACCTTAGGCCGAAAGACCGAAACATACCGGTTTAAAATCATTCTTAACAAACCTTTAGAAAACATTGAAAAACATTTCTTTCAAAAGCTTTAAGACCTTAGACATCCTCTTATCGAAACAACTATAAACATACCTTTAGAAACCTTTAGAAACCTTCCACTTAAAACTTTTCGAAAACATTGGGGAACCACCCCTTCGAAACCTTCATTTAATACCATTCGAAAGCAATCAAATTCTTTTCTATAAATAAACCTTATGAAAGCGTTGGGTTCAAGTAAAGATGTGGAACAACCTTTCGAAACTTTTTAAAACCTTTCCTTTTCGAAACCTTTGGGTTTTACCTTCAAAAGAACAAAGAGCCGTAAAACAACAAGCACTCTTTCGAAAGCTATTTCCTAAGTAAAGAAGTGATGGTGTCGAAACCAACCCTTCGAAAGCATTGAAGAAGCGGCTTAGGTTAAACAAAAAATCCT
This sequence comes from Allium cepa, assembly GCA_030765085.1. Taxonomy (NCBI): domain Eukaryota; kingdom Viridiplantae; phylum Streptophyta; class Magnoliopsida; order Asparagales; family Amaryllidaceae; genus Allium; species Allium cepa. The sequence continues at coordinate 643,724,446 of CM060939.1, read as the reverse complement.
TTCAAAGGCATTGCTTCGAAAGGTAAGATGCGAAAGCTATGGGTTTTGGCCCCTTCGAAAGCATTTATTTAAAACAAAAAGTGCAACCTCTTTCGAAACCATTTCTTTTATAACAATTTGACCATTCGAAAGCTATCCAAGTCGAAAGCATGCGCATTTTCATTTAAAAACAAAGTAAAGCTTCAACCCCTTCAGAACCCCTTGTTTCGGCTATATACCTTTTGCCCATGTCCAATTCATTGCGTACCAAGTCTTGATATCATGCGCATTGGTTTCGATGGTGATGGAGATGAGGAACTTAGTCGAATGCTAGATGCCGAAAGTATCGAGCATGTAAAAAGCATGTTCAAACTGATTTTTAACCTTTTAAAGTAATTCTTTTCAACTAGCCTGCCTTATTTGTCAAAATATGATGGTTGCTAATTTATTTTCTAAAAGTACCGTCGAAATTTCAAAAAAAAATAATTTAAAATATTTACAAAATACCCCATCTCCTTTTATAAATATATAAAATATTTAAATCCCATACCTTGAATAATTTAACATATCTATTAAAACACTTACGAAAAATTTATAAAGATTCTTATAAATCATTTTTAATATGTTTTCTAACATATAATAATTTCGGACCTAAAACATACATATATTTTCTGTAATTAATTTTAAACCCAAATAATTATGTTCTTCACTAGAAAATTCAAAATAAATCCACATTAATTTACAAAATTATGGAAATTTTAAACCATCTCTAAAATATCATTTTTGATCATATACTAAAATCGCAAGGTATTTGGATGCCATTTAATAGGGTACTCGGTTTAATCTAAAACCGAACCAACTAAAAACATGAGATGTAGTTATTATTACCTTTAACTTGAGATTAAGGAGTTGAGATTTGATCTTTGATTAAGTTTCTTAAGATTCTTCCCCTTGATTTTAGCTTTATCTTCTTCTTAATTTCCTAATGGTGGTCGGCCTCTTATGTTTTTGTTTGTGAGAATGAACGTGTAAATGAATGTGGTTTAAGGGTTTAGGGTATAAGAATACATTTATCCCTACATTGCCCTTGTCTACTTACCTTAGCTTTATACATTTTAATTATCTTAGTTCATTGGTTCAAATAGGCATGGCTACCCTTCTATTAATCAAAAATCTCAATCCCCTAATCGTTGTATTATTTTGTTTAAGTTAACTAATTAAATATCCTAAATAATGTTACTAAAATTAGGGTCGTTACAGACTCCCCTCCTTAAAGAATTTCGTCCTCGAAATCACGATAAGGTACCCAACAAATCAATCAAAAAGGTAAAACATACCATCAAACAAATCAGGATAAGTGTCTCTAATCTTGCTCACAGTCTCCCAAGTACAGTCTCTATCATAGTTGCTCCACAGGACTCTAACTAATCTGACTGTCTTGTTCCTTAGCCTCTTCTCATCTCCCGCGGCTATACGAACTGACTTTCTAACTATAGTCCAATTGGCTTTACTAATAAGTCCTCTAACACAGTTGGTACTATAGTAGTCTCCGGGTCTCTAATACACTTTCTTAGATGAGAAATATGAAAAACATTGTGGACTCCTACCAAATTGTTCGGTAATTCTAGTCTATACGCGAGTTTCCCAATCCTTTATATAATAGGAAATGGTCCTGCAAATCTCGGTACCAATTTCCCTGATTTCCCAAATCGAATTACACCTTTCATCGGTGATACCTTAATGAAAACCTGATCTCCAACGGAGAAATCTAAGTCTTTCCGTCTTCTATCAGCATAACACTTCTGCCTAGACTGAGCTTCTTTTATTCTAGGTCAAATTAACTCAATCTTTTCTGCAGCTTTTCTAATTAAATCCGAATGAAGAACCAACCTATCCCTTGTCTCTAACCAACAAAATGGAGATTTGCATGACCTTCCATACAAAGCTTCAAACGGTGCCATCCCTATACTAGCTTGATAACTGTTGTTATACGAAAACTCGACTAAGTATAGATGGTCTACCCATGATCCCTCAAAATCTAACACACAAGCTCATAAAAATCTTCCAAAACTTTGTTAACTCTTTCTGTTTGCCCATCAGTCCACAGATGGTAAGCGGTACTCATCTTGAGCTTGGTACCTAAAGTATCCTGTAGACTCTTGCAGAACTCACTAGCGAATAATGAATCTCTATTACTTACTATACTACTAGAAATTTCACGCAGTCTAACTACATTCTTCATAAATAAGTTTGCCAAAATAGGTGTCATCCTAGTTGACTTAACTGAAATGAAATGGATACTCTTGGCCAGTCCACTACGACCCATATACTTTCATTTCCTCTGTTTGACCTTGGCAACCCATCTATAAAATACACAGAAATAGAATCCCACTTCCATACTGGAATATCTAATTGTTGAAATAATCCACTTGGTTTCTGATGTTCGGCCTTTACCTGTTGGAAGTTTAGACACTGCTTTACCTATAAACCTACATCCCTTTTCATACCTTCCCAGAAGAAACTCCTCTTCATGTCTTGATACATCATGGTTCCTTCCGGATGAATAGTGAACTTCGAAGATGACATTCCTCCTAAACTTCCTTCTTAATGCTCCCTACATTCGAAACACACAATCTTCTTTTCTTCCTCAAACACTTATTTTAATCAAGACTAAAATACTTTTAGTGATCGCCCTTTGTTCTATCCTTTAACTTCTTAATCCATTCAACTAATATTGGATCCTCTCCTTGCTTAGAAGCAACCCTTTTGATCATAACTGGTCGAACTTCTAAACATGATAACACTATAGTTTCTCCACTAGATCCATCTTCAGATCTCTACTGTATTCTACATGTTGTCAACTCTTCCAAATCTTTCCACTCAGCTATCATCGCCAACCCTGTATTCTGATGTTTTCTGCTCAATGCTTCTACAATCTTATTTCCCTTTCTCGGTGTGCACTAAATTCTAAAATCATAACTGGCTATAAACCTCAACCACCTCTGCTGTCTCATATTCAGCTCCTTATGAGAGAATAAATACTTTAGAGATTTATAATCTGTGTATAACTCGAATCTTTCTCCTAATAGATAATGTCTCCACACCGTCAATGCAAAATTCACCGTGGCTAATTCCAAACCGTGAGTTGGGTACCTAACCTCATGTAGTCTAAGCTGTCGAGATGCATAGACAATCACTTTATCTCTTTGCATTAACACAACTCCTAACCCTATTCCACATGCATCTATATATACTACTAAATCCCGATTCCCTTTTAGAACGACTAACACGGGTGCATTAGTCAATAAGTGCTTCAAGCTCTTGAATGCTTCCTCAAACTTATCGGTCCATACAAACTTCATATCCTTTCGCGTCAACTTGGTCACCGGTGCTGCTATCCGTGAAAAATCCTTTATGAATCTCCGATAATATCCAGTTAATCCGATAAACTCTTTATCTCAATCACTATCTCGAGTCTCTTCCAATTATTCACTGCCTCGATCTTAGTCTAATATATAGAATACCCTTTCTCTAAGACTACATGACCAGGAAACTTCACTTCTTCATCTAGAAATGACACTTTGAAAACTTCGCTTTCAATTGATGCTTGCTCAATGTCTCAAGGGCCACTTTAAGATGAACTTCATGTTCCCTTTCATCCTTAGAGTATATCAAAATATCATCTATAAATACCAACATGAACCTATCCAAGTGCTTTTGAAAAATTCTTTTCATCAAATCCACAAATAATGCTAGCGCATTAGTTAGTCCGAACGGCATCACTAACCATTCGTACGATCCATATCTAGATATAAACGCCGTCAAAGGAATACCCTCCTCTGCTACTCTAAGCTGATGGAAACCTATTGCTAAATCCAACCGAGAAAATTCCTTGGTTCTATTCAATTGATCGAACATATCGTCAATTTTAGGCAACGGATATCGATTCTTTACCGTTTTCTCATTCAATTTACGGTAATCGATACATAACCTTAATGACCCGTTCGACTTCTTAGTAAACACCGTAGCTGCTCCCCAAGGCGAACTACTTGGCCTAATAAAATTCTTGCCTTCCAACTCCCCCAACTCCACCTTTAGCTCCCTCATCTCGGTAGGTGTCATCCTTCTTAGCGGTCTACTCACTGGTTCTGCTCTAGGTGCTAAATCTATCCGAAACTCAATGGCTCATTTCGGTGGCAATCCTACTACGGATTCAAAGACATCCATGAATTCTCTAACCATGAAAACTTGATTTAACTCATTTACTACTTCCACGACACCTAATAAAGCATTCACCTCACAACTAGGGTTTTCCACAGCATATATAATCCGATCACTACAGTCAAGGTGCCTAAGCGATATTTTCCTATCATGGCGAAATATCCTAGCATCGTACTTATTTATCCAATTTACACCCAATTTTTTTTGAACCATACGAAGTCAAACACATGCAAACTGCAAACAAAGGTATGACCTAACAAATCAAAATCTAAGTGGTCACACTTCATCCCAAGTGTCACATTGCCCTCCTATCGGATTTGCAACCCTTAAGGAAATAACTAAATTTGAGGATTCTAGGTTAAGCTTATCTGCCAAACAATGAGATATAAAAGAATGTGACGCGCGAGTATCAAATAGAACGCTAACTGACATACCATGAATCAAAAGCGTACCTCCTAACACAGCTTTTCCTTTTTCCACTGCTATTGGCCTGAAGGTAGCTGGCTCCAATGCAAACACTTTGCCCTTCTTATCCTTAGCAAGCTCCTTGCATTGATTCTTGTAATGTCCAATTTGATCGCAGTTGAAGCACCTGATGTTCTTCTTCGCAATGATCTTCTTTCCATCACCTAAGCGGCATTCATTGGCAAAATGCACTCTCTTATCATACTTAAAGCAGACAACCTCCGACTTTCCTTTCTTTGCAGCTCCACTCTTCTATGCTCCTTTCTAATGGAAAAACTTCCTTTTCTGGCCATACCCCACCTGGAATTCCTTTGCCTTATTGATCTGCAGAAAAGCAAGCATCCCTTCATTCCTCAATGCCATTTCCACTACAACATCACATAGATCCCTGATATACGGTAACATTACCCTAGCAAGCTCAGGCTTCAACCCGCTGATGAACTTCTTGTTCCTCTTAATCACAATATCCACGGTAGCATAGCCATACCATACTAGCCCCTCAAATCTTGTGGCATACTCTAGCACAGTCATCTCCCCCTGCTCTAACTCAACAAACTTTCTGAGTAGTGCATACTTATCAATTTTCGACATAAAACTCTCTCAAACCTGCTCTTGAACTCAGCCCATGTCATCGTCTCTTCATTTACTCCAATCGTCACACTATTCCACCAATACAGTGCTGCTCCCTAAAGCTATCTAGAAGCAAGCCTTCTCTTCTGTTTGACGTTGAGACCCAAATCTGCAAAGATTCTCTCATAGTGTAGTAACTAGTTCTCTACTTCAATGGCGTATTCAGTACCAGTAAATGGCTTTCCTCCCAACCGAGCATAATCCCTACTCAGAATAGCATAGTTGTTGACCATTAGAGTTCTTGCACTCCTCCTTCACTACTCTTGCATTATGTTGACAAAGAATTGATACATTGCTCCTATGTCAACTTGCGGGACATCAACACCCACATTTCTAGCTTGTGCCTGACCTGGGTTTCTCCTGGTATTTGGTCTGGCATTTCCATTTGTTGTGGTGCTTCCCCCTCCAAGGTTAACTCTTCCACTTCTAGCATCCATATCTATATTAAAGCCTGATGAGATATAAAAGAATAGCCTAAGAGAGATAGGGAACTAAAGATATAGCATATACTTATATATAGCAAATGCAAGTACATTACTATAGCGTTATCCCACACCCCGATCTTATCTCTAATTCCTTAGGGTTATGTTTTCAAAATCATTTTAATTTAAATTTTTCATAAACCTGTGCTCTGATACAAATTTTAACATCCCTTATCTGGAGGCCCAAAGATGAGCGCTATAGGTGCTTTAGTCATCCATAGTATTGACTTCCGATGACCAAATACGGTAATGTTAATGGTATTCATAATATCAGAAGCACTTGAATATGATATAAAATCATCATAGATTAAAACATGTTTTTGATTACATTTCAAAACAACTCTTCATATCCAAGTTATATAATCCCAAATGTTTCCAAGGTTCAGATCAAATATAAGTATTACAAAGTATGCTAAGAGCGATACATGAAGATGCCCTCTTGAATGACTAGAGTATAAAATAGTCATAACAGACTTAATACAGCACAGTGGAAATAAAAACACAACAAATCCTAAATATAGCTAACTTCAGCCTCCTGCTCGTCTTCAGAAGCTTTATTGTCCACCTACTAAAACCTGTAAATCTTAACTCTCAACCTACTCAAAACAATTTTAAGCACCCGAGAGTTTAAAAGGAAAAACATAAACTTCGAGTCAGACATAATGCCTGATGTGAATAATAATATACATTTCAAGTAGTTATGGGAAAAGAAGCTTGTTGTTGTGGTGACTTTGGTTCGGCGAAGGAGAAGCTTGGTAGTTTAGGAAGGAAAGGAAATTAGAGAAAATGGAAGTAAAAAGAGAAAAATAAGGGGATGATGAGTTTTATATGTGAGTATTTGTAACGTGAACCGTTCTCTTACAGGAGACCCGGTCACAATAGTTGAAGGGGTCGACCATTGAGTATGCCGACCCTCGCCAATGTGGATCCGTCCGGGGTCGGCACACCAAATGTCGACCTCTCTAAAATAATAATAATATATATAAATAATTAATAACAAAATAAAATAAAATAGTAGGATGATGATGTATGTTTAAACAACAAAAGGAAAAGAGAGGTATGCTTGAATGGAAGATATCGTAATATTGAAAAGGTTCGTATTAATCCAACCTTTAAAAGGTTAAATCAAAAAAGCCCGAGGGCTTCATATGACTAGACTTGCATGTTCAAATGAGACGAAGCTTCATCGAAGGCTGATGAAGAACAACGATAAGCTAATGTCTTGAACGAGCTTGCCTTTGGGAACCTGGATTTTTCACTAATTCAAAGCGCGCCGTGTTATTCACAAGACGCACTTTGGGGGGCAAATGTTACCCGATGCCTTGGCCCGGCTACACAAAGGTAATTGCAGAGGTTGGTATTGACTATTGATGGAAGAATGGCCACAAGAAGATGTCTACATCACTAGAGTATGGTTTCCAAGCAGCTATGTCTAGCCCTGTGTTAATAAAATCGACAAGTGGACGAAACATGACTAGTAGGGGTCGGCCTTCATGGTTGATGAATTGAGGGGTATATGGTATCCATAGGATCGACATTCCATGTAATAAGAATTGGGTCGGCATATCATGAGGGGGTCGGCTAAGCATGGAGCATATTGTAGGGCACAGATCGACAAAGGATGAAACATGCTACAGCTCAGGTCGGCATTGCATATAGTTGAAGATCACTTCGAGGGGTTGGCATATAGAGGCATTTCGGGTCAACATTGCACCAACTTCTGGTAGGCATTACAGGGGAACGGCTATAGGAGATGAGAGGTCGGCATATGGCAATGCTCTGGGTCGGCACTGTCTCTACTTCGGGTCGGTAATCGGGTTGGCGGAGGAGGATCCGTTTGAGGGATTGGCATAACACATAGCTGCGATCGGGTCGGCATAAAGAGCAAAGGCCTTTAGGTCGACATACTTGAAGGGTTTAGCAAAGATTCGTAGCGAGGTGGTATATTGTCGGCATGATGAGGCCGGTATTTTCAGGTCGGTATGACTGACATAGCCTAATTGGGCTGAGCTTACCATGTGATAGGCTCAAGTAACTAAGGAGGAGTCCTGGCTCTGAGATGTCATGCTACCTCCATCTATAAATACAAGGGCAAGGGATCATCATAGGGGATCTTTTTGGAAACCAAGCGAATTATCTGCCATTTTTTATACTCAGCATCTATTTTTAACTTGTATTCAAGTTATTTCTTGTGAATTGTATCTATATTCAAGTGATCGATAAAGCAATAAAGGGAGCATTCAGAGTAGACATAGGCAATCAATGCTGAACCACTATACATCCTGTTTTTTTTACTTTTTATTGTTCAGTCTAGCAATATATTGTGTTATTCCTTATTTTCCATTTAACTTCTTCATTATCTCACTACTCAAATCTATTTTCAAGTGTTAGTGACCAATTTTGGTGCCAACAGCACGCATCATACAAATTTCCTATTAACCATGTCATATGCCTTTTGCAAATAAATCTTTATGCATATTTTAGCCTTTCCTTCTTCTTTAAATCCCTTGCCAATTCATATGCTAGTAGTATATTTTCCCTAATATTTCTTTTAGGAATAAAAGCTGATTGGTTTTCTACAATAAGAAATGGAAGGAAATGTTTTATTTTGATATATACAGTAGTTTAGAAACTATGTTATATAATACATTTTCACATGATATAGGTTAATAATATGAAATAACTTATGACTTGTCTTCTTTTTGGGTATCAAAGTGATGAAATTGTGGTTCATCCCCTTGGCAATTCTTCCGAACTCAATGAATAAGTCATTATGAAGTGATTCCAATGCAATTTAAAGAATTTGGAAGAATATCCATTTGGACCAAGGCTATTTGAATCATCAATTGAGAACAATGCTATTTTAACTTCATCTAATGTAATTGCAATAGATAATTATTTGTTTCCCTCTTCATTTATCAACATCTTAGGAAGAATGGCAGGAAAATCTCCTTCTTGTGCCCTATTAAATAAATTTTGATAATAAGAGGTAGCATCCTCAGTTATGCTCTTATTATCATATATACAATTACCGTCGGTGTTTAAAAAGGTCTAAATTCTATTTCTGTGCTTTCTCAACTCTATTATGGAGTAAATTTTTTTTGTAACTAGTATCTCCATGTTGTAACAGAGTATTTTTCTCTTTTGTTTATTGCTTTTGTGATGGATCTTCAACTGCCCTCTCTTCATTGAAGATTCAAGAAAAACACATTTCATACATAATTTCATCTTCTGGGCTGACAACTAATTGAATGCAAGCATTTTGTATTCATCCTCTAATTTGCGTATTGGTTCATCCTTGCTCCTTTTTGTCCCACTGTATCGGGTAGTCTTTTACATTCTGCATTTTACATATTAATTATATATTGCATCAACCTATGTTGTACCTTTAAGTCCATCCAAAATGCACTTCATCTACCTATCATGTTGATGCCAATTGTTTACAAATCTGAATGACTTCCCTTTTGTATCTTTGGTGTAGTTAGAAAATGAACTGGTAAAAGGCATAGATCACTGAGGTGATTTAGCATTGCAATGGCAACAAAATTTGGGAATTTAGTTAAGAAATCATAATTAGTATATGAATTATATATATACACTTCTAATTAATTTAATGATTAAAACATTAAAAAGTGTACAAGTTATTTTATGCTTTTTAAAAAATTAATAATATTTTCAAATCTGAATATATATATAACAAATATTTTACATTTTAAAATATTAATTAACTATACTCGGTTTTAAAATATAAAAATAAATTTGTTTCGATTTCAGATAAAATTTCAAATTTTATTTATATACAAAAAATCTATGTATATTTGCACAAGCATTTTTTGCCAATAAAAAAATTATTGTACAATCCTGGGGCTTGGGTAAAATAAAAAATAGAAACATTTTAATACTTTATTAAAAACTCTAATGTTTTATAAAATTAAGTTTTTGAAAAAGTCAATATTAAATTCGAACAGATTTTTTAGAAAAAATTAACATAATATTGTTGGATCTTGGATTTTGAAGTTTATAAAAAAAGTTAATTTTTGAAAATGTCAAACTATTTTACACTTCATATATGGAGAATTCTAGAATAAATATATGTGTTTTAAATATATTTAAATTTAAATATACATACCAAAATAAAACGATAATAATTTGTTTATGTATTTAAATATGGTAGCATTGTATTATATAATATATACATAATATTTCAGAAATATAGTTTGCGCTGGTGAAAAAATAATTATAAATACTTACGTGTAGGTATATGTATATATGTGCATATATGTGTGTGTATGTGTATTTATGACATCTTCGTTGGCTTATGACCTTAAACCTGTTTATTTACTATAAATCACATCGGTTAATTATGCATGTGTGTGTATACATATATATTCATCATGTCACCCCAGGTTGCACCACCATATTTAATATAGTTATAATGTTTGCATTATGAATATAAATATACTACAATATCAATATATGATGAATGCTTTCCTTATTAGTGGATCATTCTTTTTTTTGGAAAATGAATAGTCTTCCATCATAACAATGATAATAATATCAAAATATAAACTTAGAACAAAATTAATTAATAATAAAATATTATTATTAAATCGTAACTAAAAAATGAAAATTGAATGCATAAACTAATTAAATTAAAATTATGTTCCAAAAATTTTCTTGTTGCTTTCAATTCAAGTTCAGCTACGTTGGTGCTTTTTTGCCTAACTGGGTTTTTCTTCCTTGCCATTATATAGCAACTTCCTATGGTTTTCTCTGCTATTGCATATGCATTGAAGGGACCTTATGTTATTGCTTATGCAGCATTAAAGGGCTTTTTGGAAGCCTATGATGAACCGTATTTTTGGCCCTAAAAAATTGACTAATACATCCTCGGTATTCACCACCCGCAAACTCAAGTGGGTGAAAAACCAATCGTTATGGGAAAGAAAGAAGAAGAAAGAGAAAAGAAGAAGAAGAGAAAGAAGGAGAAGCTAAAACAAACATAGAATCTCACAATCGCAATGGAACAATATATAATACAATACCAACGAGATTTACAAAACAGAAACTGTAATCTTTAATATACATACACCAATCGGAGTACAATAATAAAATCAAAATCATCAATCTGGACAGTTATGATAACTGTTCTCACAAATGCTAATAATTTAAACAACAGTACTATGGAAAATAAGCATATACGTGGAATACAACCAAAAGACCTCCAACTCGTCTATTGAAGCTCCATAGCATCCAAATCTGAATCTGTAAATATACTCGGTCTGACCCGAGCATTAAAAGAGAAGAACACCTGGATTAGTCTGGTAAACCAGCATGAGAAAACACATCTCAAATGAATTATAAAGTTATAAAACTTTTTTTTATCAAAACAAAGGTATCTCGTAAGATCACGACATATATAAACACAAATGGGTTTTTACCTTATGATAACCAAAATATTTCATATCAAATATTGTTATATTATTCGAGTGTCTGGTATACAAATAATAGTTAACCATAGCTGAAATTATTACCATTATTAAATTCTAGAATATGTTACGCTCAACAAACAAAATGGCAGGCACATATTAGAAAATGGATTTCATACATTGGTAGGTAAGGGACTGTCTTCCATACATTACATCTCTAGAGGAATGTGCAGAGGACACACAAACAATCCTCCGCATCAAGTAAGACTGGTCTATCCCTGTTTGGCATTCATACATGGCCTGGATAGAAACCAAATATGTCATCACCCTAGTCGTTGCCAACCTATCTGAGACGTCTCATAGAATACACCAAGTATCCGATATATAAAGGGTTATCTAAAAAGGTGATGAACATACCCTTATGATAGCGAACCACATAGCCTTGTGGTGTACCCTGTTTAAGCCATTATCAGGTGATGAGGCTATGGCAACGTTTACCTTTCACATAGCACAATCCACTTTGAATGCCACAATGCCATTTCTTCGATCATTATTGAATTTCACAAACATACAACCTCTGAGCTCGTATGTCTTAGGGAAGAGTGTTAGGCTAAGAGAAGTTGCCTTCTCTGCCACCAAACAGATGTACGTTTGTAAAAGTCAATGTTGTGATTTCAGAAATGCGATGTCAGACATTTATCCATACAAGTAGTCCAGGAATAGGACAAACCGAAAACACTCTCTTATCACATCCTGTCGGGAGTTACCCCTAGAGTTAGTAGCGATAAGTCCTTGTATATCATAGATTTTCATAATGAAACACTACTACCATCATACATATATGGTACGAATCACCCCGAGGGACTAGTGGTAAGTTGCCTTACATCATAAAAATCTCCATCTTCAAAATCATCATCGTAAACCTACACTTTCGAACACATACATAAGTTTGAAATGGTTCTCAGATAAATCCGACCCCGGTCTCTCTAGATCAACAATGATAAAGAGGTCCTTAAGCTCATACGAAAACCAAGTCTCATAGACTTATAATGTTTCCAACTCTCAACTCGCTATCCTTCGGCCAAGAAGGAAGCCTAGTAGATTGGAGTACCAACGACACTCCATACTACTCGAATCAACATTCTTAATCCAAATGATAATCAAGCTTACTTAGTCGGGTTCGTGCTAAGTACAATAATCAGTTCCCGCATCAAATCAAGGAAAAAAATGACCAAATGATAGTCCATTATTTAATTATCGAAGTAACATACAATATCTAGTACATAAGCAGTCACTAGGCCCATTTAATCGATCTCTTATTAATTAACTCAATTTTCAAACTTCACTTCAAATCATCTTTAAAAACCTCAAAACCATTTCAGTCCTTTGATATTGGAAAACATTTCCATATACTTATATTAATGGTACTAGTATGAGCCCGTGTTTTGCATACGGGTTGTTTGTATTATTGCACACGTTGATATTTTGATTGAGTGCAAACATGTAAACGGAAAGAAAGGGCATTTTTGGAATTTCAAAACGACGCCGAGTAGATTAGTTCAACCAATTTTCTTTATTAGTAGTAGAGGTAAGTATATTCAATAACAATACGATTTTGGAGACATGCCAAATAGATTTCTTTAACTGTACAACTCCAAAGTCATACGCTTCTGGATGGGTGTTAAGTATAAGAAGCAATACTCCTATACCACCAAGCCTTTTGTACGATCATAAGAACCGATTCGTGCATTTCACAATGGAAGGTCAAAACACCATTTATTGGGTCAAAAAGAATGTTGCATAAAACATCGTTACGACAACCCAAAACACTAGTACAAGGATTTGATTTAATTTTGTGTGTGTGTGTGTGTGTGTGTGTGTGTGTGTGTGTGTGTGTGAATCCTGTATACTATATAACACATATCCTTTCAGAAATCATTTACTATAACAATAGTGTTATAGTCCATGCCTTCTATACTTCCCAAAAATGTTTATTAAAACAACAAATGTCGAAATCTATGTTTTCGATACATATCACATTTTAAATCATTTTTCAAAACCATTAAACTCCATTTGGAATTCTTACTTTCCAAAATATTACTCTAAAAAGATAAATAACTTTTTAAAGCCATAAACGTCATCGAAAAACATTACTTTCAAAACTTTCCTTTTTAAAAGATTGTTTAACTCTTAAAAACTTGAATATATTTCCTTGATATAAAAATTCACATTTAAATCTCAACATAAATCATTTCCATATTTATAAAACTATGTTTATAAATGTCCTTTCGATTTTATGAAATTCTATTTTATAAAATCTTTGTTTATAAAATTCTATTTATAAATCATTCTTTATAAAAACTCGTTTACTATCAAAATCCACTTATAAATCCATTTCTTTATAAATCAAATTTATTTATAAAATCCATCTATTAGTCCATTTACCAAATAATTTCAAATCCATTTAAAAAATATTTATAAATTCCAATTATAATCTATTTCTTTATTTATAAAATATCACTTTTATAATTCTTTATATAAACTATTCAAAAATATATATTTAAGAATATTTCTCAAAACTATACTTCCATAATATCAAAATCATAATTTTTATTTGTTTAAAAATAAATTCATTTCATTTTAATAAATTAAAAATTATTAAAACATATATACTTCCGAAATTAGTTTGAAAATCATTTCAATTCAAAATAACTATTTTATAGTATTTCAAAATACTAAAAATATGGCACAATGCTACCATAGCACTAAATAAGCAAACAAAATCCATGTCATCAAATATGGCATCCATCACACCATATATCAAATTATATGAAAAATAAAATCAACTGTGTAAGGAATCCTATTGGATCTCTCCAACCTGTCCCCTGCATCACATAGAGTATATAATTAAATTATATAAAAATCAACCGCTTCGAGGTGGGATTCGTATATAAAGGGTCATCCGCTCATACACGGGAATGTATAATGTCTCATCCGCTCCAATAGGTGGGAACATATATATATATATATATATATATATCCAAACCAATTAATAAATGCAATACATTATCCAAACAAACTACGTAGTAAAATTATTCCCGCTTATATAAAATATAAGCAGGCTAGAAAGGTGAGTTTACTCATAAAAACTCCAGAAATCGCCAATGCGCTCTGGTTTGAATTAAAATTAAACGGTCATTCAATTTGACCCACAATTTCTACTAGCTCCAAATCCATATAATCCAACTCCATAGGTAATACTCGCTGATACAAATGCAATGCAACTTTTCATGCTGCAAAGTTCACATGGGGCAGCACTGGTGCTACTCCTCAACCACTCCAACTTTTCTAACATTCGGAGCTCAACCATTATTGGTCGTAGTGCTACTAGTTCCTCTACTTCATCTTGCCATATTACTTATTCTTACTACCTAGATATAGTAATATATCTTTAGAATACTTAGACGAGATAATATTAATGTAAAGGGATACTAAAAACATATCAAAGCTAACTGAAATAACTCGAATATATATATTACAACTACGCGCTCTCATAGACTAAACTCGTTCTAGGGTATAATTATCCCTGCTTCTAATGAATTGACCCTAACTAAGACCTAGGTGTTTGCTAACCTATGCTCTGGTACCACTTGTAATGATCCACCTTTATTACCCCTAAAGAAGACACTTAATACATCAACGGTATTCATGTGTCGATCATCTTGATGTCCGAAAGACAAGTCGTTGGGGTAAAATGAAAAGAAAAGACAAGAAGAAAGAATCACATAATCTCACAACGTAAGATAATCACATATAATAGAGGATAAGATAGTTCATATGATTACTTTCAAAATGATATATCAGAGTCATAATAGGTACTAACTTCGGATAGGAACAACTATAACTTCCTACCCCCATAATGCTGAAACAAAATAAACATACACATCGGGAATAAAATAAATAACTAGCTAACGTCGAAGCCACCTACTCCATGCTCCTCCAAAATGCATCCATCAGAACCTAGACTACTTGGCTACTCATACAAATTTCAATACCCAAGTGTTTAAAGGAAAGAAAGAAAAACTCTAGTTTAGACATTTATCTGATATTGGTGAACTCTAAGCAACTAAATCATTATACTTATAAAACCCTTTGAAAATAAAGGTATCTTGTAAATTCCCACCTCGTATAAACACAGATGGGGTTTTACCTTACGATAACCAAAAACATTTTAATAAAAATCCAGTGATATTATAATAATGTCTAGGTTTAAAGTAAATATTGAACAAACCTAAAATGCTTACACCTCACATTCCAACATATTGGGCATAATTAAGGTCATAAGGCGATTATTAGAAAATGAATTGCATCAATGACAGAGCTACTAGGGTAACACCCATCAGAGTACATCTCTAGGTAAAATGTACCGAGGTCGAAAACCTTTCAACTTCTGTGAGTCAAGACCGGCCTACCTCTTATTGGATAGTACCGAATATGATCATCCCTCAGTTGCGATCAACAACCATACTAGGCCTGAAGCATACAACAAAAGGAATAATGTTGATCTAGATCTTGGATGATCACATCCTAATGGCAGTGAAATACATAGCCTTGAAGCATATCCCTTATTTTGGTTATTACCAGTTGTGAGGCTTGATGCTATGTTCTACCTTTCTATAGCAATCCCACTTGAAATGTTAACATTGCCTTCTAAGCGACAATGCAATGCCAGCATTTGTCCACACAAGTTGTTTAGGATATGAACAAATCAAAGGCACTACTTCTACTACATCTATTTTGGAATCACCCTCAGGATTAATAGCAAGTAGCCCTTTCACTTCAAAGACCTTTATCTTCGATTCCACAATCTTCTAGATGTTTTCCAATTCTAACGCTTACATTGGTTCAAAGTAGTTTATGGATAACTGATGCATTCCGATCCTGGTTTCTTCGAGCCAACATCGATAATTTTAAAATTGGCCAACCCATCGATAGCGGACAAATCCACTATCTGGGGTGTGTATAAATTTGCATATGAAAAATAAGACGTCCTATACCTATCCTCACATTCCAATTTCAAACAGATCCATCCCTTGATTAAAAATGAAGTCGGACAAGTTAGAAAACTAGCCTTGACTTGACGTACATTCTTACTTTTCGAGATAGATATGAGTTCCATACCTCGGAGTTTAGTGTTAAGTATACAATGAAGTATCTTCCATATACTAAATTAATCATGACCCATTTATCGAAGTTAACTCTTTTATACTTATCATGTTTACAACAATTCGACTTCTTTACCTCTCGTGTAGAAAAACTGGTTCTAGATATCACAAATAGAGTAAAGTCTACTCATCGGTTTTTATTGCTAAATACAAGATGATTTATTTTCCATAAATATGTCGACATTTTAGTATAACCAATCATATTTGTTTGGCTACTTAATGGCATAGACAAAGAAATCCCTTGTATTTAAAACCCATTTTTGTAAAAGAAAGTTGCTTTTAAATAAACCGATCCTTGGAAATAAAGTTATTAAAAATTAAAAAACCTTTATTTTATTAATAATAATAAGTTTAAACCTTTTATAATAATTAGATCTTAATCTTAACTCAATTTATAATCAAGTAATAAATAAACCTTATTTAGTTAATAATTCCTGATTAATAATTAATTAAAAATTAAACCTTATTTAATTAATAATTAATTTAAATAATTATAATTTTTACTTAATTAATAATCAACTAATAATCAACCTATACTTAACCAAATAATTAAATAATAACTTAATTCTTTACTTAATTAATAATTAATTAAATTATAACTTAAACCTTTACTTAATTAATTAATAATCAATCTTTGCTTATTAATTAATAATTAATCTTTGAAAATACTTTCAGTATTTAAAATTTCTTTTTAAGACATATGATATATTTTAAAATACTTTTCAAAAATACTTAAAGTAAAAACTCTTTTAGTTTGCATAAAAAGTGTCGTTTTACGAACTGCATCCATAGCGAACTATCACTATGAATACCATAATCTCAAAATTTGTTTTACAAATCAAAGTAACTTTAAAAACCCTTTCCATCCATATATAGAGACAAATGCAATAACACCCATACACAAAGTAAAGATCATCATTTTCAAACCATCACTTAAGGTTTCGACATCATTTTCAAGTCCATATAAAACATTACATATAAACACATGTATGTATAAACACAAGCAATATTACTTTCCAAACGAAACAACTAGCAAAAATTATTGTTACCAAAAATAAAATTTAAAACTTTGGTTTTAAAGGTGATATTTACTCACTAAAATAAATATGAAATCAAATAAAAATCAACAGCACTTTGTATCAACACCCGAACTTGGATTTCCTTTGTAAAAATTTGATTTTTGAAGCTTTTGGAAGGCTAAAGGGGCTCGACCTAGGTTATACTGTGCTCGACCTAGCTTTGAAAGGGGGTTTGGGTGTTGTTTAAGGAAAAGAGGAGGTGTAAGGTAGAATAGAAGTATTATTAAATAGTTTTGAGAATTTAAAGCAGAAAATGAATATTTTTAACTTGAAAATCAAAGGAAAGGCAAGGAAATAAAAAAGGTAGCTTTGAGAAGAAGAAATAGAAGTTTTGAAAAATGAAGGAAGTGAAAATAAATGAGAATTGAAAAGAAAAAGAAATCGTTTTTATATAAAATGAAATAGAGAAATTACCTTTTTACCCCTTGTTCCTTTACCCTCCACACCATGATGTCACCTCATCCTCACTTGTCTTTTTAAACACGCAACCACCAACCCACCCGCCTCTCATCACATCACCACTTTTTGTATATACTAGGACAAGTTGTCATGTTATGTGACATTTTCTTTTTCTTGTTTATTAAATTTTAAAATGAAAAGTCAGCTTACCTTATTTAAGTAAATATTTAAAACTATTTCAAATCTAACCATATCATATGCTATTATATAAATATGTGCGTATATATACTCTAGTATACATAATGTTTTTTAAAAAACAATTAGATGCTGAAAAGTCAAAAATCTGAAAAATGATTTTCGGTCACATTTTCTATTTTCTTTGAGTTAATTATTTTTGTAAGCAAAATTCCAAAACAACTTAAAAATTATTAGTTATTACTTAAAAGTGGTTTATTTGGGTTATAAAATCGTAATCAATTATTTAAAAATATATCAGATATTCAAATTTAAAGTAATTAAATATTGGATTGTTATACTTTTCTTCTCATATTTTCTAATTAAAGAAGCGAAGCTCTTCCACTTTTTCTTCTCCACCATCTCTAGAAATTATAAAATATTTTATATTTGTACAAATCAGGGAAGGGCGGAAAATAAAATAGTAGAAGAGAAGAAGCTAATCAACATAGCGAAAGAAAGCAGGAAATTTCTGTAATTACAAATCTAAATTCCCATTAACCCCAAATCTTTTCTTAGATCTGTAATTCTAGTAGTATGCATATACCTTGTTATACATATTCTTTTGGACTGGAAAGGAAAAGAAGTCAATTGAAGGGATGGATTCAGATTTATGAGATTTAGAAAGCTTGATGGATGAGTAGGAAATTATATAATTTATTTATAACATTGAAATCTATAACATTGAATTTTATTTAATTATTATGCTTATGTAAGATCTGATGAGTTGTAGGCTTAGAATGAACGTATAGGAATATCGCCTACATATTTTGTAAGATAGGTAATGGGAATTGGAATGCTATTTATACCCTAATTTGAAATTTGGAAATCAGTCCTTAATTGAATGTTGATAAAGTCATAAGTTTTATTCTAGATTTATAATTAGGTTGTAAGATGTTAGTGTTAGTTCATAATGCTCTAATTTGACTTGGAACGTGAACTTCTATATTTTAATTTGTTGGCACCGAGGTATAATTTAGTTGTACATATTTTTGTGTAATTTCC
This sequence comes from Allium cepa, assembly GCA_030765085.1. Classification (NCBI taxonomy): domain Eukaryota; kingdom Viridiplantae; phylum Streptophyta; class Magnoliopsida; order Asparagales; family Amaryllidaceae; genus Allium; species Allium cepa. The sequence goes on along the minus strand of CM060939.1, from coordinate 643,705,298 downwards.
GTTAAATATCCGATTCCATAGATATATAAAAAGAGCGTCATTTGAAATAATAAAGAACATACCAAAAAAGAAAGGGATGTGTAAATTATGGATGTTCTCCTCCGTAGTTTGCTTTACATATTTCAATTAAAGAAAAGAAATTGTTCATTGTAATTTCAAACGAAGCAAGGCCTCAATTTTGGCTAATTTGTGGAAAGTTATAATGGTAAACCTTTTAGGAAGGGTAGCTCCGATAAATTAAAACGCAGGAAGGTATGTTCAAGTTTAGGAATTAATAGTTAAATATGAATATATATATATATATGCATATATATATACATATACATATACATATATATGTGTGTGTATATAGATACATATAGATACATGCACATATAACTACGCTAAAATATATACATAGCGTAATATACAATTATATTCGTATTTGTTATAATTAGGATGGCTAGTTATTTATAACATACTAAACTATAGGACGAAGAGGTATAAATGGAAAAGTTATAGTAACTCCAAAATTAATACGGTAATAAATGAATAGTTAATTTGATGCTACATGAATTAAACGTGGACATAAATGCATTTAATAGGATTGGTTAAAGGATTTAATATAACAATTATGGGAAAACAAAATAGGCATAATAAGTTGAATTAGAACGAATAATTAAATATCAATAGAGATTGTCCAATTAGAATAATAATAACCATTTATTACAGAAAATTGACATTTATGGAATATAAGTAACAAGTGTATAAGATAGGAATTAAATACTAGGAAACAATATAATTTTCATAGTATAAAATTATTTAGCTTTAATAATGCGTTTAGGGCAAGCGTGAAATAATAGTCCTAGCCTAATATTTAGGCCTAGGATGACTGGTTTGGCTTAGTATGGGTTGAAATGCAAGGTCAATAGAATTACACAACAAAAGTCTTCCCTTTGTTTAGTGGTTACAAGTTAGTTGCACATACTTACTACTGATGTACGACATCTCCACCATTGGACCCGTGGGGAAAGGAAATGTGTTTGCATACGGTTAGGGGAAAATATACCAGGGATTCACCTCGGACTTGAAGTATTAAATGGTCCAGTACTTTAAGGGAAATGGGGTCTGCTTCATTTTTATTAAGAGGTATTAAGTAAATAGAATTGGCATTTTCCCTGACTTACGTTAGGTTAGTCTAAATGTGATTTCGGCTGTGGGAGGTCAGCGGGCTATGTTAGTTTTTTTGTTGGACTGATACTCAGTAGTAAGACTGGCATATAGGCTATCACCTCTAGTGGTTTTGGGTGGTCGGCAGCAAATACTTGAGTTATTCTCTGACGGATTTCGCCATTTACTGGTGTAGAATTTGTATGAGATACACATACCTCAAAGTTTGATTACTTAGTTGTTTGGTCATCGAAGGTAGGCTAGTTAACAATTGGATGAGTCTTTAAGATGCGTTAGTAATGCATTAATTAAATTATAAAGTTGTATGTAGGGATCATCGATCTCTACTGCTAGGACCGATTGACTAGCGTTTACCATGCGCAGGGCCCTCGTCGGAGTTGATGTATTAAATGGTCGTTGGGTTCACCATCTCACTATTCAAGAAGTATTTAATGATCAGAGTTTCTGGGTAGTATACAAATATATGTATGTATATATGTATGTATATTGTTATACCTCGAAGGAGGTTAGGAATATCATATGTGTAGATAGGATTTAACGGATTAGCCAAAAATAATACACATAACACTTAAATGGAAATCAATCGGTATAAATTAGTGTTATAGGTAAAGTGTGTAAATTTCCAGTCGCTGGAACGTTGTTCTGACCACCTCCTCATTACAACCCTTCGGATAGATTAGAGGGACATGTTATTGGAGCAAGATTGGAACGTTGGATGGAGAAGTCTTCTTATTCATGCTTGGTGCTGACAAAGCAATTGATATCCAAGGAATACTATTAATTCCAGGGTAGTAGCCAAAATCAGTGTTTATGTTCTATTATATATTTATATTCCCCTATGAGTTATATTGATCTCACTTGGATAGGATTTTGTTTATTACAGGTTAACAAAACCAATGATTTGTTCCCTAATGGACTTGAGCTTTGATTTAGTTTAAATTCAAGCCCATTAAGGTACTGGATGTTATATTTGGAATTAGAGCCTCAGTTAGTCGATCGTAGAAATTAGGATATGCTGGGAGAAAGTATTTTTAATTTTACCTATATATATATAGTATTATATGCCAAACTCTATGAATTTTGATTATATAAGTAGTTGCGACCATGTTCTAAAAAGATGGATGATGCAACTATGAGTTGGAAGAATAAATAGAGTTAAATTTATGCACCTACCCTGATTACCCTATGGGGTGTTGGATGTACCATAGGGCATTGAGTAAGAAGAGTATAAGCATGCCATATAAAAGGATCCTAGAGGCTGGATGGTGCTTGACTCCTTTGATAAGCTTCGGTAGCCTTATGATTGTGGGTTTTGATGGAATGTTGATTGAAGATGCACATTTAATCCAAAGAAATTGGAAGTAAGAAACTATATGTTGCAAATATCTAAAAGTCGAACATAATAGGAGTTGAGAAAGTTCCCGCAAAAAGGTGCACCTTAAGCACCAAAATATGATAAACTAGATTATTATGAAGTTGAGTAGAAAGAAGAAATGTCCAAAAGAAAGGATAAGTAAAGTCATTTCTGAGTTCAACCTCATGTGAAAGAGTTTGGCAAAAAGATTTTTGAAGATTTCTATAAACATGTTAAATGTGCTTTTTTCATAGGATTTATTGAAAAGTTATTATTTTGAAAAAGCACGGAATATTTGAAATTCTTAATTTAAAGTTATTAAGTCAAAAGTTTTCAATTTAATGGTTTTTAGTAAAAGGGTTCTTCGTTTTTAAAATAAATAGAGAGCATAGGATGGTTATAAAATTGAAAATTTTGAAAGTTCTTTCTTCAGGGGTGGGTAAACAAAAATGGTACGTGATTTAGATGAGGTATAATGTAAAGATGATGAGGAATGCCCGATAGAAAAGATTGGAGAAATATTATCATATAAAGAAAAGAGAAGAATAATAGAAGAAGTATTTTCGGGTTTTGAAAAAGGTTGAGGACCAAAACAATAAAGGTAAGCGTACTGTGAGATTGATGAAGAAGAGAGTTCAACAAACTAGATGGCAGACTAAGGCACCATCATGTAAAAAGCAAGGATTTCTCAAAGCAATACAGATCGTGTCTGATTAAAGAATACGAAGACGGTGCGAAACAGTATTATTAATCCATATTATTAATAAATTTAACCTAGCCTGAGTAGGGTCCATGTTTAACTTGAACCCAAAATTCGACAATCGATCGACCGCTACGGGTGTAGTGATCGACCAGTAGCAGTCGACTAATTACCCTAGAGCGGTCGATTGATTGTCGGGTAAAATGCACAACCCAAACCTCGAACATGGTATATAGTTGTGTTTAAGCTTCGACCCCTCTCATTCCTTCATCTTCCTTCTCTCTCCTTCCTCCGACCCCTCACTCTTCCTCCGAAAATGCAAGCAACACCACTTCCTCCTCCTTCTTCGACCCAACCGCGAGCAATGCCCCCCAAGTACCAGCAACCATCGCATGCATCAAGTCCAACCCTCTCTCAAAATCTAAACCCAAAATCCCCCTCCCCGACCACAACACAGTCCTTGGAGCCACCACGAGCTACCGGCACATTGTCACCCACCCAAATCTTACTCCCTAAGAGATTGCCTAGCCGACCGGGACAATTGGAAAATTTCCTCCTACGATGCTTCAGCAAATTTCACCTTTCTTCAAGGATGACTGGTGAAATTTTGGGACTTTACCACCTTTGGACTAAGGGATCTGTTCATAGCTATAGGACTAGCATCAGTCCTAAGCCATGATACTTTTGATGAGTGCTACCCATGCTGCATATGGCTGTTTGTTACTAATCTGCTATACGAGTTTGATGAAGATATCAGTAGTCGTATATCGGAGATGAAAGGCATAGAAATTAATTTGTTGAATGATGATTTTGGAGATATTCTAGGGATAGCCAAGGAAGGATCAGATTTGGCAGATGTTGAGACTACTGATCCGGAGGTTTTACAGTGGGACTTTCTTGGAGCTGTTGGTGTCTGGAGGCTAGACAACTTGCAGCCTATAGCCGCTTTGTCGCTCTCATTGTTAGCAGAACATCATTCCAAAGAAAAGGAGCTTTGACCAATTTATCTACCGATGCAAAAGGCCACTAACCCCATCATGGGTGGTACATTAGTAATTGGGATTGCACTACTATGAGAAACTATATGCAGCCTATAGTAGGGACTCCACGGAGCTACATTATATATTGCCATCTTTTCATTCGTGTCTTTAGGTGATATGGAGTGAACCTCCATGGAGAGAAGGTACAGAAAAAGGCCCTTACCCTAATTTATAGAGCCTCTCTTAAGAGAATCGGGATAGTAGAGTCAGGTGAAGGGATGGCAGGATCGGTGGCAGAGGAGCAGTGTAGCAAGAGGAAGGCAAGGATAGGGTGAGGTAAGGTTTTAGAGCCCCAAGCAAATGGCGATCTGAGACTCTCAGCTTCAGATTAAGGCCAAGCTATAGGAGATATAAGCCGAGCAGCAACGCCAGAGCCATGAGATTGGATGCATAGATGTCATGTTATGCCTATCAGGGGCCATGGCAATGGCTCAAGCTCTCGTAGAGGATCAGGACCATCCCATAGCTCATAGGTAGTATATTGGTTTAGTAGTAGTGTTTTTGTTATTTTTCTTTCAACATTTATCCTTTTCTTTTGGTTATTTAGGCTGTAACTGTTAGTTGTCTTTTATACATACGATATATTATAAGATGTATTCCTATTTATTTACCATACTATTATTTTTGGATATGTTAGCCATTATTATATATTTGGGAGAAACAATATAAATATGGAAACCTCATCTAGATATTTAACTATGGTAAATGCAATATATGGCTGGAAATTTATAAAATATATTTTAGCAACCGAAGTACATGCAAAGTTCGTTGCGAAATCACGGGTCATTATCCCCATACCTTAAAAGCTAAAATTTATAGATAGGCTAGAGTGTCATCATTTCGAATAAAGGAATAGATTTCAAAGTCTAGTATTTATTATGCGATGTTGGGGTCAATCATATGCGTTGACTCATTCACCGAATCCTGATTATGTTAGAGTGCAGCTTTCTTGTTTAAACTCTTTTAAAAATGCCTGTGAAAATTTTGTGTTCAAACGCTTTTGAAAATGTTTATCCAAATGTTTTGAAAGAAAAATGGTGTTTAAATGCTTTTGAAATTTGACTTTCAAACCATTTTGCAAGTTTGATTGGAAGGAGAAAAAATTCTTATAGAAAGCAAGAATTTATGATTTTCAAATGCCACATGCTTAGCATAAGGAGGATTGATGTGTTAGTGATATATATTTAATGGTGCAGTAAGGGTGGCAGTAGGTTAAGCGTTGACTATAACAAGGGAAAATACTGTTTAGCCTTGGAATTTCTGTTTTCATACCTTGTTGATAACAAACGAAACTCGATTTTAGGTTATTTCGTTTTAGAATCTAAAAATAATCCTCTTTATGCATATTATACTTAGAAAAATTGGAGAAGATTACGGGGCAATAGAAATGGTTCCAAGGTACAATGGAGTTGTATCCATTAGAAAGGTCGAAATGTAAAATTCTTCACCTAAGTTATCTTTTCAACATAGGAGTAAAGGTTTATGGAAAAAAAATTCATGTGTTAGATTTTTGGGTAGTAGGAATTGGATTTAAAATTGATCGACACATATTCCTATTTGTAGGAGTGTGGAAATTATTATATAAAAAAGGATTTTTGATTTTTTGAACACTTGCATGCATATAGAACTACCAGTGTATATATATAGCTCGTTATATTAAATTTTCAAAATGTTTTTAAAGAATGTATTCATATAGGAAGTGTCGATTTAGAATCATTCTACATGCATGTCTTATATGTTGTAATAAACCATGCACTAGTACATGTTTGGCTACAAAATTGGTTGTGCACTGATTGGTTGGATAGTTTAGGATGGTTGCGCACTATGTCCCATTATTCAATCATTGGAGAATTTTGGGAAAGAAATTCTTTTAAGGGAGAAGAATGTAACATCCTGTAAAATTTACGGTAATTGATAAGTAATTATTAAGGCTCAAAAATGGAATGTAGGCAAACCTTAGAATTTAACCATAAAACTTGCACTATTGAGTTCATGGCGATTTTCTAAGCAACATTCATATTTGGAATGTTGTGAATGGAGCTCAAATGAAGAAGTTATCAGTGTTTGAAGTTTTTGGAATGAAAATAATTAAAAAAGAAAAATAGAAATAAATAATAATAAATGTGGGATCCCACCGGTCGACACCCTCCTTCCGCCGATCGCCTATAGGGGAGCGATCGACCGGTCTTGAAGTGGCGGTTAGGATCGAACCTTGGCCTAACAACCCTGATTTAATTATTTTAATTGAACGGATATGATTGATTCGAATGCCTATAAAAACAGGCCCATCCCTTACTTCTCTTCTCATATTTTCTAATAAAAGAAGGGAGGCCCTGTCATTTTTTCTTTTACACTGCCTCTAGAAATTATAAAATATTTTATATTTATACAAATCGGAGAAGGGCGGAAAATAAAAGAGAAGAAGAGAAGAAGAAAACCAACGTTGCGAAAGAAAAGGATAAATTTATGTAATTATATATCTATATTCCCTTTAACCTTAAATCTCTTCATAGATCTGTAATTATAATAGTATGTATACATCTTGATAGTAGAATGTATACATCTTGTTATGCATATTCTTTTGGATTAGAAAGGAAAATGTGTTAATTAAAGGGATGGATTCGAATTTGGGAGATTTGAAAAGCTTGAATGGTGAATGGTGAATGAGAAATTATATAATTTACTTATAACATTGTAATTTATATTGTTAAATGTTATTTAATTATTACACCTATATAAGATCTGATGAGTTGTAGGCTTAGAATGAATGTATAGGAAAATTTCCTATAAATTCTGTAGAATAGGTAATTAGAATGGAAACAGTATTTACACCCTAATCTGGAAATTTGGAAATCAGTTCCTAAATTTGTTGAAGTTGAATGTTGATAAGTTGTAAGATATATCCTAGATTTATAGCTAGGTTGTTAGATTTCCCTAATTTGAATTGGAATGTGAATTTCTATATCTTAATTTATTAGGAGTAGGGTACAATTTAGTTGTATCTATTTCCATGTAATTTCCATAAATAATCTAATTCCACAAATGTAAAAAAAGCGCGTCGTTTGAAATAATAAGGAATATACCAAAAATAAAAGAGATGTGTAAAATATGGATGTTCTCCTCCATAGTATGCACTGTCTATTTATGTAAAGAAAAGAAATAATTCCTTGTAAGTTCAAACGAAATAAGGCCTCACTTTTCGTTAATTTATGGAAAGTTATAACGGTAATCCATTTAGGAATGATAGCTCAAATAAATTAAAACATTGAATGTAATATTCTAGTTTAGAATTTAATAGCTAGAAATAGGAATACACACACCTATAAACTTGCTTACCGATTAAAAGTAAAAAATTATAAATAGCGTAATTTATAATGATATTTGTATTAGTTATAATTAGGATGACTAGTTATTAATAGCATATAAAACTATAGGACTAGCAGGTGTAGATGGAAATGTGACAGTAACTCCCAAATTAATAGTGTAATAAATGGGCAGTTAATTGGGAGTTGCAGGAATTAAATGTGGACATAAATGCATTTAGTAGGACTGGTAAAAGGATTTAATACGGCATTTATGAGAAAAGGGAATAGGTGTAATAGGTTGAATTAGAACGAATAAATAAATGTCATTGAGATTGTCCACTTAGAATAATAATAACCATTTATTGCAGACAATTGGTATTTATGGAATATACGTAACAATTATACAGGATAGGAATCAAATACTAGGAAGCAATGTAATTTTCATAGAAGAAAATTATATAGCTTTAATAATATGTTTGGATGGGCATGAAATAGTGGGCCAAGCCTAATATTTTCCTACTATTTAGGCCTCTGATGACTAGTTTGATTTATTATGGTTTGAGATGTGAAGTCAGTAGAGTTGCACAAAAAAATTCCGACCTTCACCTAAAGGCTACCGGCAATTGTGTATACTTACCACTGATGTAAGACATCTCTAACCATAGAACCCGTGGGAAGGGAATGCATTTGCGTACAGCTAAGGAAAAATATACCAATGGTTCGCCTTGGATTTGAAGTATTAAATAGCCTAGTACTTTTAAGGAAATGAGATCTGCTTCATTTCTAATAAGATGTATTAAGTTACTAAAATGGGCATTTTCCTTAACTTACATTAGGGTAGTCTAAATGGAATTTCGGCTGTGGTAGGTCGGTGGGCTACGTTAATATTTTATTGGATCGGTACTTAGTAGTAGGGCTGGCATATAGGCTATGACCATCAACAGACCCAGGCATTTGGTAGAAAAGAATCGGATTATGCCCTAATGGATTTTGCTTTCTACTAACGTAGAATCTATATAGGATACACGCAAACCTCAAGGTTTGAATAGTTAGTTGTTTAGTTGTCGAAAGTGTGCTAGTTAACCCTTAGACGAGTGTTTAAAATTTGTTAGTAATATAGCAATTAAATAATAAAACTATATCTAGAGATCATCGGTCTCTTTAGCTAGAACCAATTGACTAGCGTTTACATCGAAGAGGGCCCACTTTAAGGTTAAGGTATTAAGTTGGGTCGTCTCCTCTCTATTTAAGAAGTATTAAGTGTTGGAGTTTTTAGTTAGTATACGTTTGGATACACAAACGCATACATATATATAGTTATACCTCGGAGGAGGCTAGGCATAGCGTACATTCATATAGAATTTAAAGGATTAGCCGTAAATAAAAGACATAACACTTAAATGGAAATCAATCAGCAAAAATTAATGTTATAGGCAATGTGTGTAATTTTCTAGTCGTTGGAACATTGTTATGACTCCCTCCTCTTTACAATCCACATGATAGATTAGAGGGATCGGTTATTGGAGCAAGATGAGAACAGTGGATAAAGAAGTCTTCTTATTCATGTTTGGCGCTGACAAAGCAATTATATATCCAAGGAACACTATTGATTCCAAGGTAGTATCCTCAGTTAGTGTTTATGTTCCATAACATTTTCTTATTCTACAGTGAGTTATGTTAATCGCATTTTGATATACTTGTGTTTGTTACAGGTTACCAAAACCAATGATCTATGCTATGTGGACTTGAGTTTCGATTTAGTCAAAATTCAGTCCCATTAAGGTGCTTCATTGGATCCTTTTTGGTAATATGGTTGCGCCTTGTTTCAATCCTTGTATTTTGCTTTGTTTTTGAAGTCATGTTCTACGATGTGTATTATTTGGGTATATTGAGTGTGGTTTAGTGTGTGCTTATGTAAGGTTGTTATGCTACCGTCCATTAGTGATAATGTGCTCCACTGATATGGTTCGTTGCTGTTCTTGAATTATGTGCATCTATTTGGTGCTCCTTGGTTATAGTCCGTGTTATCATTGAGTTTCCATGTAATTTTTTGTTTTTAGTGAGTCTGGCTTCTAATGTCAATTTTTAAATCATTGCATATACTCCTATTTAGTGTCCTGTGTATAACTGCCTTGTGAAACCCTTGAGTGTTTGTAATCTATAGGCGTAAAAGCCGAAGCTACCAGGACCCTTTTCCTCCCACCTGTATTACTCTTAATTATAAAAATTTGATCGACCTCCATAGAAAACGGCTTACCTTTCATAAAAAATTATATTCCAATCTCTTTTACTTAATAATATTAAGTACGATTTAGAATAAAATTATAATTTATATAATCAAATATATGTTCTTATGAAAAATAATAAAAAGATTTTTTTTAAATTCCCTATATTAACTCTATTGCCTATGCATGTGATATAGCACTGGTATTAGAGCCCACATTATGTATGTGAATAACTAAACCAACACATAGGACGACCTTTTGGAAAATCCAGATAGATGGGTGTCTAAGGAAAATGTGCTTAAACTAAGGAGAAAGTTACTCTAATTAAGGAACATTTTTATGAACAGAAAACCACCAAAAGTCCTAGTCTTCACGTGACTCCTCAAAACGGTTTGTTCCAAACTTATACACTTGTGGAAGGCTTAGAAGTGTTTTAACCTTATGTTGATTCAAATAAATATGTTCGAACATTATAAAATAAATCTAAAATTATTTTAATATAAATAAATATTATATAATTTTATAAAGAGTTATAAAACAACAAATGTTAAAATGGTTTCAAATTTATTTAAATATAAATGTTTAAATTTATTTAAATATAAATGTTTAAATTTATAATTAATTGAAAATTTTAATTTGTATAAGGGCACATATTAATACATATATATAACTTAGTCAATATATAAACTAATCATTAAACCATAGGCTTGCTTAATACTATATGTTGGCCACTATGAGCATCGAGCTCCAAAGGTAACACAAAAATATAAACGTAAAAGATATATGGAAATACCTACAAAAGTTGTACGGTGAGCACTATGAGATCTCATGATACTGTTCCATGCAAAAATGAGCAAGCACACTTCGATTCAAGATTACATACTCAATATGATTAGGTACATTGAAAGGTTGGCCTCGTTAGAACAACTCTCGACACCGAGCTAAAAGCTAATTTAATTCTTGGACCACCGACTCTAAAGCTTAATCCCTTCTTATTAAATTTATATATGCACTCATTGAAGTGTATTGTTATGGAATTCCTTAATCATTAAGGATGATCTGAAGTTAAACTCATATAGGAACCAAGTACAGTGCTCGTTGTTAAGGGCATCTCTTCCTCAAATTGTTCAAAGAAGAGAGAGCATAAATTAAAGAGTGGCAATGGTAAAGCGTGGGCTAGTTATGAGAAAGGTATATGTCACTTTTTCTAAAATAAGGGACATTGGAAGAGGAACTATTCAAACTATTTGAAGATGCTCAAGAGAATGGAATTTGATTTCTCTCCTAAAGGTATTTTCCTTATAGAAAAATAATTATCTATAAGTGCTTCTATTTTGGTTTTAGATAATATATCTATAAATATTTGTAATTCGTTACAAGAACTTAGGATAAAATGTCAATGGCTAGTTTAAGCATGAATTTCCAAGTTATAAATGGAGCAACTGTAATCACCATCGCAATAAGAGATTACCAAGTAAAAATTGCTAGTGCACATGTGTAGATTTTATATAATTGTTATTTTGTATTGAACTTTATTAGTGTAATAATTTCTGTTTCAGATATAGTTTTCTTTGTAATGACCATATTATGAATGTTTGTTATGATAATAAAAAATTGTCTGGTACTTTGAGTAATTGCATTAATGTGCTAAATCATAATCATGTATTTTCTATTGAAAATAATAACGCATCGGAAGTAAATGATAGTTACCTTTGGCATGATAGACAAGGACATATTAGTAAGAAACAATTGAACGAGTCAAGAAACCAAGGGTTTCTACCATCATTTGATTCTGAATCATTTGGTACTTTACATCATGTTTTTAAGGTAAAATGGTGAAGCATCCACTTAGTGAGAGCAATGAAAGAGTAGGAGAACATAGGATTAGTACATATTGATGCATGTGGTCCAATGTCTACAACTACCAAATGTGAAACTTCTTACTTCATTATTTCCATTGATGATTTATCTGGATATGGATATGTGTATCTTATGGAACACAAATCATAGGTCTATGGTAAATTCATAGGATATAAAAATTAAGTGGAAAACCAAATGAATACGAAAATTAGAATACTTTGATCTGATCGAGGAAATGAGTACATTAGATATGAACTCCAAGAGTACCTAAAAGAGAATATCATTCTCTCTCAATTCTCTCCTCCTTAAAAGAGGAAGTGAGTACATTAGATATGAAAGAGTAATCAAAATTTTGGTAGACATGATTTGATCTATGATAAGTGACACTGAGTTGGCTATTTTCTTTTGGGGATGTGCACTAGAAACTACGACATATATGTTGAACAACATACCATCTAAATCCATTCTTAAGATTCCATATGAGTTATGGACTGGTAAGAAAGCCCCCCTTAGTTATCTTAAGATGTGGGGTTGACTGACTTAAGTTAAGAACGTAATCCCAATAAACTTGAGGCAATGTCGATTTTGTATCAAATAAATTCTCATGAATGCACATTCTAACGTACTGAGGAACAAAAAGTGTTTGTTTCAAGACATGCCACCTGGAAAAGGAATTTCTTTCATGAAAAATTAATGGCAGAAGATAGATTTAGTTTATATCCAGTAGACTTCCATAGAAACTGAATGCCTAGATATGCTTTTAACTAGTCACCATGCTTAAATCTATTTGGATTCTGCTTGCACTTGCTACTTATTGTGACTAAGAAATATGATCCATGGTTATTAAAAAATATATTTCTAAATGGTGATTCAGAAGATAATATTAATATGTCGTAGCTAAGGGTTTTGAGGCAGTGGGAGCGATGATAAGGCATGTTGATGATTATGATCAATTTATGGTGTAATAAGCATGCATGCATTTAGGAGTTAGAATAAATGTCTCAACAAGCTAATCAAATAGTTTGGTTTCATCTGAAGCATAGAGGAAGTGTGCATGGTGTTTTTAGTGTTAAATATTGACTATTTCCTATTGATTAGTAACTATATACCTATGTTATAATCAGTGAGACCTTGGTTTCTCTGTAATTTCTTGATAAAGGATTTGGAGAGGCATTGAAAGAAGAATCCTTTATATTTGACTATAGACCTATGTTACAATTAGTGAAAGCTAATCAAAGGTTATTGGGATTGTCTCAATCAATGTAAATGGATACCATATTAAGACTTTTTAGTATGGAAAATTCTAAGCATGGAAATGTTCCATTATGGCATGGATTTCCTTTCTAAGAAGGACTCACCGTCTATGAATGAGGAAAGACGACGAAGGAGGCAGATTCCTTATGGTTTGGCCATAGGATCCATCATGGACGGCATGTATGAACGAGGTGTAGTTATTCGATGTCACTCAAATTCGGGATAAAATCATTGGATGGCAGTTAAGGCCATCCATAAGTATTTGAAAAATACTAAGGATTTATTTCATATATATGTAAAGAATATACTCATTATGAAGGAGTGCTAGGACTCGAGTTCCGGAGTGATGTCAACGACAATAAATCGATGTCAAGTTTCATGTTTACCCCTGGTGAAGGGCCATTAGTTGGAAATGTTCCATATAATAAGTTATGACTGATTCAAACATGGAGGTTGAGTACATTTCCTTGAACTGTTTTAAACATGGAGGTTGAGTACATTTCCTTGAACTATGCCATAAAAATATTAGTGTCGATGCACAAATTCTTTAAGGAGCTAGGAGTGATCCTAAGCATTGAAGGTCTATTGCTCAATATTTTGACAATAATCTAGCAATACTAATTGCCGAGGAATTAGGATCTCAAAAGAAGTCATGATACATCCTCCGTAAGTTCCACATGTTAGGGAAGTTTATCCATTATAGAGAGATCGTAACTGAGGTTGCGATACTAAAAATAACATTAAAAATCCATTCAATATGGCTCTTTCTCAGCCTAATTTAGGTAGATTGATCGAAGACATAGATATGAAACTCCATAATTTCCCCCAAGCGCAAGTAGGATATTGATAGAGTGATAAATGTATCCTAATGGAAAATATGTAAATAGTTATATAACTTAACTCTGTAAACAACATTGTTTGAAATAACGTATGCTTTTGGTTTTATTTTCTTTTATATTTGTTCCAACATAGTGGTATAAATAATGAAATAATTACATTAAACATGTATAATAGAAAATACTTAGGAGAAGTATTTTATCGATTACAGTTACTAATGTGTTTGTAACCATGAGTACTGAATTGATATCTAAATACATACTTCTTAAATGCTTCTAGTCAAGATGTACCGAAAAGGGGATATTGATACATCTATTGAGGCTAGTGTATATGCTCTCTAGATGATGAATAGTGAATTACTCATGACTATTAGGGCAGCTAGGGGGTTACATACTTGTGATTGTTTGGGAAAATCAAAATAGAAGATCCCCTAGTGATGATGTGTGAAAATTTTGCAAACATCAAGATATTGTCGACCTTGAGTAGCTAGTTTATACTTTGATTATGGTTTATCACATGGCATAGCGATTATGTGATGACCAGAGTTGGTATACATTGAAATACTTAGAGTGAAACACTACTTAAAAGAGGATTCTCTCCTTTATTGCAGTAGGTTAGTATCACTTTAGTTGGTAGTCAACTTAAATACAAAATATCTGGCTAGAATAAGTTGGTTAATCGATCGTTATTGGAATAAACAAAGGATTTTAAAGCAGTCTACATAATTAAATACAGCTATTAGTTTTGACCTTGGGCTAAATTCTAGATATCTTAATGTTACAGTGTTGATGGAAAGAATACATGCATAAAATGTCGCTACTAGGTGCAGTTTATTAAAGGTCAGAAGTTGGATTAAGCTTAAATGACTTATAAGCAATTGGACCTATGCCCAATAATGTACTTTGGCAAAATATTTATAGGCTTCGATGTTGTTTAAATATTGACCAAGGACCGAGTTCACCCTAAAGAGTTAACACAATCATGTTGTTAGTTAATTTCTAAGTTCGTCCGATGTAAAATTAATTTAATAATAATAGTAAATAATAAATTAAATAAAAATGTTGTATTAAATATTGGTGACATTTATTTTTTGTCAAAAGCTTAAAATTAATTAAACATTGGGGGCTGGCCGAAGCAATGCTAAAGAGGTGAAGACCTAATCTTCAAAGATAAGAGAGAAAATGGCAAGATATTTGTGATCTTGCTAACTATAAATAACCACCACATTCATTCTCTCTGCACACTGAATCAAAACCTAACCCTAACTTCCATTGCTGATATCAGTGAAGCCTTGTAGACAGAGTTGCATCTTCTAGTAAAGGAGAAAGAACAAGGAGTTTAAGGAAGGAAACAACTAGCGACCAAGGTGTTCGACAATTGACTGGATCTTCATAGGATAATATCCTACTTTAATTAGTTTATATATTCATTTATGTTTTGATGCATGCTCCCCGATATATATTCGACCACAAATTAATAATAATATATTTTTAAAAGTTACATAAATATATATATGTGTGTGTGTAATTTATATAAAGATTATTGTGTGTGTATATATATTATTCATGGCTGTTAAAAAGGTTAACAACCATTTTGGATGTATGTGTGTATGTATTAAATTACCAATTCATTATATTCTATTTTATAATATCTTAAATCATTATTCTAGTTTTAAAAAAATTTAAATTTTATATGTGTGTATGTGTGTGTATTTATATATTTGCACATAGAATTTTATTGTTAATAATGAAATAACTATATGCTCTCATATTCAGGTAAAAATAAAAAATATTTTGTTTAAAAAATCAATATTAAATTGGTACATATTTTACTTAAAATTATAAAACTAATATAATATTATTAGATCTTGGTTTTTGAAGTTCTGAAAAATAATTTTGAAATGTCAAACTATTATGACTTCAAATTCTAAACTATAAAGTTAATTATGGATTATTAAACAATAATATGTACTTTAGATATATATAAATTTAAACATTTATACAAAAATAAGATGATGATGATGATGATGATCATCGTCATCATCATTTATATATACAATTTTTAAATAACATTGTATTATAGAAAATATGTTTATATTTGTATGTTATTCAATAAACTAATGGCTAAATTAAAAAAGTTAGTTTATATTAGTGTAAATATGAATTTAAATATTTTTGTGTGCGTCTGTATATGTTCATGACACCATCATTGACTTATGACTTTAAATCTTTTTATTAACGATAAATCACTATAATTAATTATACATGTAATATATTCATCACGCTACCTCAATATTGGATTGACCATATTTTATATAGTTATAATGTTTGTATTATGAATCAAACATACTACAATGCAAAACATAAAATCAAATTGAAATTAAATTAATAATAAAATATTATTTTTAAATCATAATAAACTAATGTAAAATCTTAGTATACAAATTAATTTAATTAAAATATCTCAAATCTTTCATTAAACCGAATATGATTTAATATAAAATTATTATTTATATATACACAAATACAATCTTGTGCAAATAATAGAAGGATTTTTTTAAATTCCCCCTTTTAACCAATGCATTTGATACAAAATTTTGCCCTCATTCTCATAAGTACCATATGATTCATATATATAATTAAAGAATTATTTCTTAAAGATATGGCTCAGTCCATAATTTCCAAATTAATTGTTAAATAATTTAGATGCTTCTGTATTTTCAATAGCTACAACACTACTATTATTATGAAATCAAATACCATCATCAAACACCAAAAAAGATTATATATATATATAACAAATATTAATGATTTTTATATTAAAAAAACTACATCAATTTTAGATCAAAACCGAAAATAGTTATTACTCCACAATTAATGTTTCACATACACGAAAGTAATCTTTCAAAATTTGATGTATCCACTAGCAAGAGTCATATGGTATGCTCCACTATTTCGTTGTTTCAGTAAGAAGAATTGAAATATGAAGCTCCTGCCAATCACTTATTTTGAGCTAGTCATTTCTTTTACTATTAATAGTTTACCTTTGAAAGTTTTAGATTAAATATCTCAAACTCAAGAAATGGATCTTATAGAGAACTATTTTCTTTTATAAAAATACATTTGGACAGAAATCATATTTCTTATTCCTTATTAGCATCTGCAAATAATTTAAACAAGTTTTTTTGATGCCTTTTCACGATGCAAAAATAACTATTCAATTTTCTCATCCTAATTGTGCCAACATTTTACCATTCTCAAAGTTTCGCTTTCTCTTTTGGAAGGTCGAAACATTCAAAAGAAACCTTTACTACAAGACTGTACCTAATTCTATATAGAAATGCACTCGATCATCCTTAACATTTTTAGGATATCAAACAAGTTTCTCTTAAGTAAACATATCAAAAATAACTTTTCAATGATTGAATTCCAAGGTCATTCTATGGTCCTTGGTCTATTATTGTCCTTAACACAAAATTATCCTTACTGTATTCGACAATATTGAACAACAGTCCCACATTATATTTTACTTGCTCATTTCGATTGAAATATACGAATATGACAATTCACTATATTATTTTATATCAGATCGAATATGGATCAAATATCCATAGTCTTGTATTACTTTAGAGTTCAAAACTCATAAAAGATAATATATCGCCTTGGGAAAATTAACAATTAAGTGACCAAGGAATGAATGTTTAAATGGTTGTATAATTTTGGCTCTTTCATACATTGGATTTGAAGTGACAACCTAGAAAATGATTTTTTGATAAGTATAATCTACATTTTTTATCAATATTTAAATCAGTTCATTTCATATGTTTTAATTGATAAATAATTTATCGATTACATCAAATGTGTAAATTCAATTATATCAAATGTGTAAATTTGTGTTAGTATAATATCACATATTTTTTAATACTTATTAGATTGCTTTATTATATCTTAATAAGACTCCCATTGAATTATGCATCATTTAAAAATCCTAAAAGACATATGGTAATTGCATAAATTCATTCAATGGGTGTTAGGACCTATTTATAATGTTACTACAATTTTGCGGGTGCTCAACAAATTATAATTTCCACAATGGTAATAGCACTTTATAATTATATTCTTATATAATTCCTAACACAGGCTAGCTATGCTTCTAATCTTATTTATGACCTTAACAGTTGTAACAACCTGCACTTTAACGAGCCCAAATTTTGACAA
Organism: Allium cepa; assembly: GCA_030765085.1. NCBI lineage: Eukaryota > Viridiplantae > Streptophyta > Magnoliopsida > Asparagales > Amaryllidaceae > Allium > Allium cepa. Next base: position 643,687,336 of record CM060939.1, on the reverse strand, counting down.
AATCAAAAGCTAAGTCCATCAAAGCACAGATCGTTGGATTTGGTACATGCAAGTAAGAATGGACATTATCAGAGATATATAAAATCTAAACTCACAACAGAAACAATAATAGGATATAAATACTGATTATGGCTACTACCTTGGAATTAATAGTATTTATTGGATATCAGATTGCCACATCAGCATCAGTCATGAGAGAAAAGAAGACTTCTGCACTAATCAATAACGTCCAGCTCCAGTGACCTGTTCCTCTAAATCTATCATGTGAGTTGTAATGAGGAGGGGGTCAGAACAACGTTCTGGTGACTAGAAAATCTATACAGTGTCCATAACATAAATTTATACCGATTGGTTTCGACTTAATTGTCATGCCTACTATTTTTAGTTTAACCAAATTAAACTAATATTGCATGCACGATTTATCAATCTAGCATGATTTACCTACCTACCCCTCCCAATGTATAAAATACTAAAGTAAGTCTATCAACCACCTACTTCCAAACTCATTACCCACTTAATACTTTCAAATATGAAGCACGCTCCTACTATCCTCAAGTCCATCAACTACTTCATATTCTAAAAGAGAAATAGGTAGACTTTAGCTAAACACCTCAGTAGAGGCAGACCCCATCATTTACAAACTATCTCCAAGGTGGGCTCCTAACATCGTCGCTGGTCTATTGTTCCTAGCTATATAATAGCCATACTATTAACGCATCTATCGTTATTAAAGTATTAGTCATGTGAGAGACTGTATCCAAGCCACTTAATACCTTATTAATAAGGACTAGGCATGCCTCTGACCATTTAACTCCTACTTATAAGTAGGCCTTTGCCATTTAATATCTAACCCTAAGGCGGACTCCTCACTGGTACTATCTAGCCGACATCGCTTGGAATCTCGTAGGGCTACTTAATACTTCTTTTATAGAAAAATGGTGGACTCTATAATCTAACTGCCGCTTAAGATCCCAATCTTGAAGAGAACCCTTCCCGAGATATCCACTATCAATCTTAATTATTAATTTGAAAACTCACCACATTACTTAACACTTCTTTCTAGGAGAGAGGCGGACCCTACAGCCACTTAATTCCTTAAATCTGAAGCGGATCCCTCTGGAGATATCCCTCACCGCTCCCAATATATAATCTAGGCCATTTTAAAAAAAATTATTTAGAAAAGAGGCGGGCCCTCAAACAAACCACTTACTGCCTGTAACCCCAAAGTAGGTCCTATCTCTCACGTATTCACTGGTCTAATGATTGGTGATGTCTCACATAAGTAGTAAGTGCATACGACTGCTTGTAGCCTCTGAGTGAAGGGCAGTCTTCTGTCGTGTGACTCTACTGATCTCGCAGTCCAATCTACTAAGTCTAAATAACTATCCTAACCTACACAAAATTTAGATCATATATCCTGGATCTTAGTATTATTCCAATGTTGAATATTGGACTTAGTTTACTAATCCTCTTTTATTTAAGGCAATAGGATTTACCTTAAATACTTAATTATCCATAAAACCCCTTATGACAATTTTTCCATAATAACCTTAACGAACATTTCCTAAGGCAATTATGTATAATTACTAATTTCCAATTAGTAATTTTTTATAACTATTTCATTTTTGTCGGTCTCATTAGTCCATTTACATCTATTAATTGTAACCCCTAATTGTTTCCTCATTAATTTGCCCATTATTTAGTGTTACTAATTCTATGCCATATTAATAAATTGTAATCCCCAATTCAAATTCACAATTATTTCCAATTAATTGGGGTTATAATCTTTTTTATCCTATTAATTATTGGAAATTCATAACTCAATAGGAAATCACTACTGTTTCTAATTTCTCCTATTCACTTTCCTATTCTACCTAATAATAATCTATCCTAAGCCGACGTTGCATGTGAATAGACGCTATTAATTAATTTTTTTACACATTTATTAACACAAAAAATAAGTATAAACTACCTAATAAATACGCATGAAACAACTATTCCTATCCAATTATATTCTAATCATAAACATTTAACTAGAATAGTCTTTTCATATTTAATTTGCTGGAATGAGATTCTTTGGGAAGATTTTCGGCTATGATTTTGATAAATTAATTTAAAACACAAGAAAAAGCACTATAAGAAATCCGACCTTTACCTACAAATATATAAGGGTAGGTAAAGAAAACCTTTATCAACCAATATTTACGGGTTAGATTTATTGGTAGGTAAATATTTCCAGCATTATTACACTTGGAAGGATAATTATCTACCAATAAATATAAGTAAAAAAAAAAAATGTTACCTACGCATATACTGTAGGGAAAGTTTTTTGCAATTAGTGCACATATTCCCCTCATATCATTTTTAACTTTTCATTAAAAATAACATTGAGTTGTGCGATGATGTGTCAAAAAACCATATCATAGCAATTTCTTTTTTGGAATGAAAATTTCATTTACATATCCTAGCAATGTTCTTTATAAAATCACTTATTTATTAATTGTTATAATTATTTTGAAATATGAAATAATTAGCAATTAATAATTAATAAACAGTAATTAAATTTTGAATAATTAATATTAAATAATCATTTGTAAATAACTAATCGGCTTTTAATAATTTTTCATATATTGCAGTTTTTTTTCAAACAATTGACTATCAAAATGTAAGTGTTGCAATTTTTCTAAAAAGTTTCACAGTTTTATACCAATGTGTCATCATCCAAAATGGCTAAAGCATATTCTACCAAGTTTATTAGAGAAATACAATCCGTATCATCCCCTAGCTACTGATCTAACCGTTTATTTTAAATCAAATCTAATTGTACAAATCTCAAGCCGCATGTACTACCAAAATTTAAGTATTAGAGGCACTTAATTAAGGGACAAATAAGATGATTGCCTCTAATAATGTAAAGTTAGAGGCAAAATAAGATAATTTCCTCTAATAACGTTATGTTAGAGGCAAATTCTAATTTGGCCGCTATTATTATTAAGAAAGGCAGAGCAATCCGGCTTTGATATAATTATTATAATCACGTTCTTCAAACACTCAGAAAACACTTTTCTCCAATCTCCACCTTCTAACTCCTTCATATAAACCCTAATACTTGAAATCAATTAATTGATTTCAAATCCTTATGGAAATCTCCATCATTAGCATATTAAGAAAATATCGTCTATAATCTGGGCAATTCCATGTTTTTGAGAAATAAGTTAGGAGAAAGGTATCATTAATTAATTTCCCCTATATCCTTCTCTTAATTTTAAATTACTTGCTCTGCCATCCTAGATGGGGTTTTGATGTATCATTTTTTTTTGTTATTTTGAATCCTTGAAAAGCAAAATTTTGGTAATCTCTAAAACCTATTGATAGTACTTTCTTGCCATTATTTTTGCTAGTCTGGTTTTTGAATCCTTCTAAAAAGAATTTTTTGGTAATCTCTAAAACCTACATGCATGGAAGGTGTTTGAAACAATATCCAAGCCGCGAAATATGAGGTACTTATTATGATAATATCATCTATACAAAAGTAAGTATTTTTCCTGTAATATAATAGCTTTTACATTTTTTTTTGCGTCTCTACCTTTAATATTGTTATCTGAAATACGAAGAATTTGATTCTTTTGGTTCAAATGAATGTTACAACGTAAACAATTTTTAATAGATTCACTTTTGTTGTTGCTTCTTATGGAATTATGTAATAACCCGGAATTTTTGACAATATCAATTTAATAATCTGTATCTAAAATTAAATTGATATTGATAATTTTGTTAATAATAATTCAAATTGATTTAATAATTTTTTTAATAAATATTTGATTGGTAGATTTATCTTTTAAAAATAATAAATTGGTTTCTATTTATAATATAAATATATAGTTTATATTGTAGATAAATTAGCATTGTTTTAAATTTATTAAATAAAGCATATTTTCTAATTCTAATATTTTTTAATAATTTGAAAATTTGTTTTTATTTAATATAAAGCTTTTCAAAGTTATTAGATAAATAAATCTTGGTTTAAACTTAATAAATGAGTCTTGATTTAAAATTCTAATATATGTATATATATATATTAATAATTTGGAAATTTTTGTTTTGATTTAATGTGAAGTTTTTCAAAACTATTTAAATAAATAAGTATATGATTTTAATTTGTTAAGATAGATGTTTTGATTTTGGCTTAAGTTTTAAATTTAAATTAATTAATAAAAAGAGTTATTTTGTTTTCTTTTTTTTAAAATATAGCTTAATAAAATAAGTAATTTATTAATAAAGACAAAATTTCTTTTATAATTATTTTAATCTAATAATGAGATATTTATAAAAATAATATTAATAATGTATTGTTTTACAAATAGATTCTTAATAAAAATAGCATTTGTTATTTCAATTTGAATTTGTATATATAATTTGATTTTTATATGCATAAACTTTATTTATAAGCATAATTTGTTTTTATTTCTTTTATAAATTTATATACATATTAAATACTAATTAACAAATTAAATTAGTCATAACTATTTTATTAACATTTAAATTAAAATACCAAATTACTTTACAAAGACATGTGTTTATTTCTTAAAGCCTCATTTAACAAATGTTATAAGATAAACATATTAAATTGACAAATGTTAAAATTTATACAAGTGTCACATTTTGTTTTAATTTTATTTTATTTAATGAAATCTGAAAATTTGCCTATATAAGTAATCATCTTTCATTCCTATCCCTTTTTCTCATTTCCTAATCAAAGAAACTTCAATTTGTTTATTTCTTAAACCTGAAAGTCACTCCACTATAAACAAATATGAGCATAATCTATACCACTTCCAAAATCAGTTTACAATTGCAGATCAAAACTCTTCATATCAAAAAACTTGCATTTTCAAAAATACAAATCCCTGCATCATTTTTTTGCAATCAGTAATTCTCCTCATTTTCCAAAATCAGTAAACATCTTCATATCAAAATCAGTAATTCTCCTCTTCAAATTTTGTGGCCTGCAAACAGTTTTAAAGCGAAGTTTAAATCTGGAAAATGGGTTCTGCAAATTTCAAAACTGCATTATCATTTTTCTGCAATCTGGTATTTGGCTCTGCATGCCACCTGAAAGCAAAAAGCAAACCTGCTATTTTCAAACAAAAAGCATCTGCATTTTCTTAGATCTGGGATTTTGTTTCTGTATGCAAGGTCTTCAGCAAAATTCAAAGTTTTTTTTTTCAAAAATCTGGGTGCTCTGTCATCTTCTCAAAAACAGTGAGTAACTTCATATTTTAATAACTTAAGTTTTTAATCTAGTTGCATGATTAATATCTGAAATTTTGTTTGGGTGAAGATATATATACATATATATATATATGCATTGTACTGTATATTTAGTGAGATAATGCCTGCATGTTGTTTATCTGGATATACCTTTGTTTATATATTTCAAGCTCTGGGTTAATTCAAAAATCATTACTGCTTGATCCATCGATTGTTAGGATTTAGTATCCAAACAAAATATGTTTGTTTGATCATAAAGTAAATTTTAAAATTAGAATTCAAATTAAACAAAGTAGGTCTGCTCTGAAAACCTTAAGAACAGTATAAAACTTGAGTTTTGTAAAAACTCAAAATTCATAATTCCAGGATTCAGGAAGATGAATCAAACACTTAATCAAAATACTAATTTTTTAAACTTGAATCACATTTTTTTTGAAATGATTTGCGTATGCATTTCTGGTTTGCACTGTTCGGAAATTTTGGGAATCTCGGGTGATTGCAGTGATTGGAGAGGTTGGGTTTCTCTCTGAGGGAAGTGGATTGAGTGGAGAGTAAGGCAAAAATGGGTGATGGTTGTTCAGAGGGTTGTGGTGGTGGTGATTGTCCAGAAGGTTTTCTGAACCTAATTTTTGCCTGGTTCCAATCCGAAACCCTTGCAACACTCGGTGCACCAGAGATAAAGAGAAGCAGCAAACTTCAACCACCCAAAAACTAGGTTTAGAAACTGAAAAGAGCTATCACCGTCCCCACCAACCTCTGACCATCGACCTGACAATTTTCCTCCACTCACCTATGAGCCCTCCACCTCCAGGAAGAACTGCAACATCCCAAAACCACTAGATCACTAGATAAACCCCAAAACTCCTATTCTAATCAACTCAGATATGCTCATTCCATAGTTAATTAAAAATTGTGATTTTTGTTTTAAAATCATGATTTCATACATGCATTCAAGTTATAAACCTGTTTTAATAACTTAAGCTGTTTGATATTTTTGCTTATTTAAAATAATGATTGTTACTATTATTTTCAAAGACAACAGATTTTTAATTTAACTTAATTATAATTTATAAACTTCAATCTATACTAAATAAACAATTTTTGTTTACATATCAATTTCTAACTGAAATCAAATCAAGTGATAAAGGATTTCTATTAAAATCTTGGTTTTAAAAAAAAACAGGAACAGGTATACAGAAACCTAGCAACACACATATGTATATTTATACACACACACACACAGAATATCATCAAAATAAAATCAAACAAACATGCTTATTTCTATCAATCCACATGCAACAGATATAATTAAGCCTTTCTAAATTGTGAAGTTACCCATTTTTAAAAACGAAGACAGAGTAGTTGTTTACAGCAGTTTGATTTTTTTTTTGAAAGCAGCTTGCAACTTGAAACCTGAGTACTGGGAATTTGTTTAACATTGATTTAAAAGAAAGAACTCTTTTTAAAAATAGAAGTTTACTCACCAATTATTGAAGAAGCAGAGGACAAACTCAGATGCATTATCAATTTCCTGAAACAGATTTGCATCTGCTTGCTGTAGTTGAATTAAAAACTGCATTTTGAATTTCCCGTAGAATCTGGCGAATTTGCATTTTCTTGGTGATATGTTAATTGATTTTGAAACTACATGCTAGCCCCCATTTATTTTGCTTAGATTTGGAGTTGAACTTCAAACTGATTACAGATTTGAAGAGCAAGCAGATTATTTTGTAGATTTTTAATAGATTTAGATTTTGGGTTATATTTGGTTTTGAATTTTTCTTTAAATTTGATTTTAGATTTTCATTTGAAGATAATGGTTTGAACTAAATGAATTTCTAAGTTTTTCTACTTAATATATTTTCAATAAAATGGTTTTTTTTAAATAAATTAAACCATTGCCACTTGTATAACTAGACATATGTTTATAACTGTCTAGTACGTGACGTGTAATCTGTGTAACTCTGATAATGATTGTAAACTATGTAATATTTATGTTATTAATATAATTTATTCATTCCGCTGTTAAGATTCTGTGTTGTTTCTTCTTTCTCTTCTTTCTTTTCTCTTTTCTATCCCTTTCTTTCTTCAAGATGATACGATTTTCTGTTGTGAGAAAGTCGGGTCGTCTCAGCTTGGTATCAGAGCATTAGGTTGAGTGAATACCTAGGCTTTGGAGTGATGTCTATCTTGAGAGAGCATATTTGTAATTATATATAGATATATATATTTCTACCTATCTGTTGGATTACCTATTCAGGTCCAATATAAGCTATAAGGGTATATGGGGTAGTGATGTGTGTAACACGACTACCATTGGTTGGAGTTTGAATGTTTGAGGTTGAAAGTGTATTTGTTGAGACTGTAGACCCAATACCCTTTCGAGTGGTCTTTGTAGTGGCGGAAGAATTTCATCAATCTCTGAAGGAAAACCTGTTAAGGTTCGGAGTCCATTTTAAAGTAAAGTTGGATGAGTAGAGTTTGGATCTGTCAGTTGGGCAGAAGCGAGTGATGGTATTTTGATACCTCAGGAAGTAGTAGCTGCGTGATGAGATGCAGTGACTATGGATGTTCCCAAAGATGTTTCCTTTGGAACAAATTTAAGGAAGTAGGTCTGCATCAGTGTTGTGGTTGTGTTCAGCATGGTGTTTCTATTTGATTTGAGGTCCGAGTTTCTCGAAGAGCTTTGGATTAGGAATTCCTTAACATATGTGTCAGCAGTGCAGCTCGGAGTGTTCTGTGTGTCGGCAGAAAGTCTTCTGGCTTAGCAGTTTTCTGAAGTGAAGTTCAGAAGCAGCAGAGTGGACCTTTTTTTCCGATGGATTGGCTAGTTTAGTATAAGCTGTTCTATTTGATAAAGGGAGAAGAGTTTTCCTTGGATTTGGTTTGGATTGATCGCAAAAGTGACTTGCGATTGTTTGAGTGTTCTCTTGAGTTATCATAGTTTTCCTGGATGTCTTCAGGAGAGTCAGAGGTTTGTCCGCATTTGGAGATTGAGTTTCCTTATTGACTGGAATTCCAGGATTGGTACCGGTGGCTCAGCTTAGTAGAAGGATGATTCCTAGAGATAGAGTTTGATGAAGCAGATCAGGTTTTAGTGGAGTTTCTGAGTTTTCTTTATGGATCTGATGAACCATATTTCTGGGATGTGTTGTCCAGTTTGTGCTCGTGATCATCATCATCATTTTTATCTACTTCGGATCAGAGTTGAGCAGCAGAAGAGGTTTGGAAGTGTATCTTCTTTTCTTTTCCGGATAGGAGAAGTTGTTGTCTTCTAATATTTGAGGAGTAGAGTTTGTATTCCTGGATCTTGGCTGGTCTTAAGGAGATCATCTTGTTGAGTTGATTGGTTTGTTGTGGTTAAAGGCATCAGCGAAGGTTGAGCTGATCAGTAAGGTTGTAGGCAGCCCAGGATCGTCTGGAGAGTTTTGTGGATAAGAGACGGAGGAATTTGGATTCCGGAGTCGGAGATTTAATTTTGGATAAGTTTTCTCCGACCAAAGGAAGCTATAAGATTGGGGAAGGCTGGGAAGCAAGCTCTGAAGTGTTTTGGATCTTTTCTGTGATCTTCGAGGTTAAGTGATTTATTTATAGGATTGAATTTCTAGTTTGGATAACTGGGATTCGAAGAGTTTCACGTATCTCTGAGGGAGTACGTGTACGATCTATCTCTGGTTGTGGAACTAGCAGTTCTGGAGTTTTGGTTGTTGAGTCAGACTCGTCTGTAGTCTGATATCTTGTCTAGTGTTGTAGATATAGTTGAGTAGGAGCTCTGTAGTTTAGTGATATTGATTGTTTGGATTCTATAGAGCGAGTATCCCAGTATATACATAGGGAAACTCGAGGAAATTCTATCCAGAATTTTGTCTGGATAGTTAGATTTGTTTGATTAGATGAATTGGTTGTTTTGGTTGTTAGCATATGTTTAATATATGCTTGTGTTTTAAAATTAAAATATTTAATGAGATTATTAAATTACCTTTGTTTTAAATTTTAGGGACGAAATTCTTTTAAGGGGGGAGGATTGTAATATCCCGGAATTTTTGACAATACCAGTTTAATAATCTGTATTTAAAATTAAATTGATATTGATAATTTTGTTAATAATAATTCAAATTGATTTGATAATTTTTCTTTAATACATATTTAATTGGTAGATTTTATTTTTTAAAAATAATAAATTGGTTTCTATTTATAATATAAACATATAGTTTATATTGTAGATAGATTGGCATTGTTTCAAATTTAATAAATAAAGCAAATTTTCTAATTCTAATATTTTTTAATAATTTGAGAATTTGTTTTTATTTAATATAAAGCTTTTCAAAGTTATTAAATAAACAAATCTTGGTTTAAACTTAATAAATGAATCTTGATTTAAAATTCTAATATATATATATTAATAATTTGGAAATTTTTGATTTAATTTAATATTATGTTTTTCAAAACTATTTAAATAAATAGGTATATCATTTTAATTTGTTAAGATAAATGTTTTGATTTTGGCTTAAGTTTTAAATTTAAATTAATTAACAAAAATATTTGTTTTGTTTTCTTTTTTTAAAATATAGCTTAATAAACTAAGTAATTTATTAATAAAGAAATAATTTCTTTTATAATTATTTTAATTTAATAATGAGATATTTTTAAAAATAATATTAATAATGTATTGTTTTACAAATAGATTCCTAATAAAAATAGCATTTGTTATTTCAATTTTAATTTGTATATATAATTTGATTTTTATATGCATAAACTTTATTTATAAGCATAATTTGTTTTTATTTCTTTTATAAATTTATATACATATTAAATACTAATTAAAAATTTAATTAGTCATAACTATTTTATTAACATTTAAATTAAAATACCAAATTACTTTACAAAGACATGTGTTGATTTCTTAAAGCCTCATTTAACAAATGTTATAAGATAAACATATTAAATTGACAAATGTTGAAATTTTATACAAGTGTCACATTTTGTTTTAATTTTCTTTTATTTAATAAAATCTGAAAATTTGCCTATATAAGTAATCATCTTTCATTCCTATCCCTTTTTCTCATTTCCTAATCAAAGAAACTTCAATTTGTTTATTTCTTAAACCTGAAAGTCACTCCACTATAAACAAATATGAGCATAATCTACACCACTTCCAAAATCAGTTTACAATTGCAGATCGAAACTCTTCATATCAAAAAACTTGCATTTTCAAAAATACAAATCCCTGCATCATTTTTCTGCAATCAGTAATTCTCCTCATTTTCCAAAATCAGTAAACATCTTCATATCAAAATCAGTAATTATCCTCTTCAAATTCTGTAGCCTGCAAACAGTTTTAAAGCGAAGTTTAAATCTGGAAAATGGGTTCTGCAAATTTCAAAACTGCATTATCATTTTTCTGCAATCTGGTATTTGGCTCTGCATGCCACTTGAAAGCAAAAAGCAAACCTGCTATTTTCAAACAAAAAGCATCTGCATTTTCTTAGATCTGGGATTTTGTTTCTGTATGCAAGGTCTTCAGCAAAATTCAAAGTTTTTTTTTCAAAAATCTGGGTGCTCTGTCATCTTCTCAAAAATAGTGAGTAACTTCATATTTTAATAACTTAAGTTTTTAATCTAGTTGCATGATTAATATCTGAAATTTTGTTTGGGTGAAGATATATATATATATATATGCATTGTACTGTATATTTGGTGAGATAATGCCTGCATGTTGTTTATCTGGATATACCTTTGTTTATATATTTCAAGCTCTGGGTTAATTCAAAAATATTACTGCTTGATCCATCGATTGTTAGGATTTAGTATCCAAACAAAATATGTTTGTTTGATCATAAAGTAAATTTTAAAATTAGAATTCAAATTAAACAAAGTAGGTCTGCTCTGAAAACCTTAAGAACAGTATAAAACTTGAGTTTTGTAAAAACTCAAAATTCATAATTCCAGGATTCAGGAAGATGAATCAAACACTTAATCAAAATATCAAGATACTAATTTTTAAAACTTGAATCACATTTTTTTTGAAATGATTTGAGTATGCATTTCTGGTTTGCACTGTTTGGAAATTTTGGGAATCTCGGGTGATTGCAGTGATTGGAGAGGCTGGGTTCTCTCTGAGGGAAGTGGATTGAGTGGAGAGTAAGGCAAAAATGGGTGATGGTTGTTCAGAGGGTTGTAGTGGTGGTGGTTGTCCAGAAGGTTTTCTAAACCTAATTTTTGCCTGGGTTGTAAAATTGGTCAGCTCGATCACTCTGGTTGATCGAGTTTGCTGGAACTCTGCGAAATGGTTGCTGGAGCATGGACGAAGTGGTGGCTGGAGTGTCTGGTTTCCTGGTGGTCGGAGGAGCAGTGGCGAACTGATGACAAGTTTTGAAGGGGAAACCAGATTGTGTTTCCAGGTTTGGGAATTGGTACTCGAATTTGATTTCGAGGATTTGGGTTCGATCTGATGATCGCGTTGAGATGATGGAATGATTTTGGATGTGGAGCGATCATCTCTGATGATCGAAGATGATGGTCGGCAACGTGCATGTGCACGACCCTGTTCTGGTGATGTTCTGGGTTATAGCAGAGAAAGACCTCGAGTAATTTTGGGTTGGACTCCAAGTAATTGGGTAGTTGGCTCGGGAAGGATGGGTTGTAGACTCAAAGCAAAATTGGGGTGTCTCGGGATAAAGAGTTGTTACAGGTTTTAAATAAAACCTGCACCCTGTTTGTTTAAAATTTTTAAACCTGAAGATTTTAAATGTAAAGAAAGGTTTTAAACCTAGTTTTAAATTCAAGTTTGAATATTAGAATCCAAGTTTAGTTTTAAATCTCAGTTTTTAATAAAAATGATATAACATTTTTTTAAACTTAAACTTGTTAAACTACTTTATAAAGGTAAGTAGTTTGAAATTTTAAAAACTGAAGCTTTTAAAAATATGAGCAAGATTTAAAGTTAATGTTAAAATATGGAAATCAAAGATTAAATATGAATTTCAGTTTTTGAAATTAAAAGAAGTTTTAATTTAAAAGATTTAAACAACTTTGAATGTTAAGTGAAAATTTAAAAATTATTTGAACTTAAAAATGAATTTGGTGTAAACACTTATAAATTTACTTTTATTAGACAAGTACTCCTTTGCCATATTATTTTAAAAGGTTTAAATTGTTTAAAACTTTGTTTAAGTTTAAATTATATGATAGTGTGTAGGACCGTATAATATGGATAAACGGTAATGCAGAGTATAAACAGTAAATAATGCGAAATATAAATGCAGTAAATAAAATGACACCAGAGATTTTATACTGGTTCGAAGTGTCGTCCTACGTCCAGTCCCAGACTAACTTCTGGCTTTAACTAACAATACCCTCACTTAACCCGGAGGAATAGGTAAACAACACATGAGCAGCAGAACATGATTTTTGCCTGAGCAGTAGAAGAGGACTTTCCCTTGCCCGAGCAGCAGAACAGGACTTTAACAAAGTATAAAAGTAGTTGACTCAATGTGTTCTTGATAACACTGATTTTTCTATTAAGATTACAAACTTCCTATAACCAATTCCTCAAGAATATAAAGAGTATGTGAAGATTTGAAAGGAAGAATATTGCTAAGAATCAAAGTATATAAAGTATAACTCAAAGATTCAAAGCAGTGAAGAGTACGAGGGCACTAGAGTAATCACAAGAGAGAATAGAAATAATTAGAATCAGAAATTGGTAATTATGAAGTATGAGATCACTCCTATATATAGTTTTTAGAGAGATGCAACTCTTAGTGAAGAGTTTCAGCCAAGAGAGACAACTGTTGACGAAGTGCAACTCTTCATGGAAGAAGGTGTCCGTTCAGAAATTTGACAGTTGAAGTCGGTTCAGTCGACTGGTATATTTGATCAGTCGACTGGTGTTTGAAAATTTAAAAATATTTGCCCGTTTAAAATTATAAGCAGTGTTCACTATTGTGCATATGCACAGTCAGTCGACTGGCACGAATAGTCAGTCGACTGGCTATGCATATATTGCACAGTGAACTCTGTTTGTAAAAAAAATTAAAAAATTGAAAACTTGAGGATTGATTTTAACATATGTCTAAGACTCAACACATATAATAATTACTTTAATCATAGAGTTGTAGTTTTGATCCTACGTTGTCTTCTTTTTGTCATGTATGAATGCAAATTCTTCTTTAACTTTTGAACCGTCTTGTCATGAATCAAAACTAGTGATTCAACATTGTCCTCCTTTTTGATTGATGACAACCTGTATATATCTTAGAGAGAAAAATTTTCTCCCCCTGAATGTATATTTTTTTCCTGCATCAAATATGTTAGGGCACATACTTTTTCTCCCCCTTTGTCATCGACAAAAAGGAGATACAGCAAACAAAATATAAATGTAAAGTGCAGAAATAAATATAAAAGAGAGACTATTTAATACAAATCTCAATAGATAAATAAGTTGCAAGATTCAATATGTTTAAATTGACAATAAAGTTATAGATAAGCAAATAATTCATACCCAACTCACTCACCAAAAGACCTAGTCATCAAGATTCCAATTGTACTCTTCCTCTGGTGCGGGCTCCTTTCCTGGCCTAGAAGTTCCTTGAGCACCACTGCCTGTGCCACTAGTATCACTACTAGTATGCTCTTCGGAAGTTGACCATGTAAATCTTGGTTCTGGACGTTTACCATGTGCTATTGAAGAAGTAGTTGTGGAAGACGAACATGAAATTGCATCCCATGGTATAGAAAAGAATCATTTTACTTTGTCTAATTTTTTATCAACTTTCTTTAAACAAGATCCTAGTATTTGTTGATTTCTAGAAAGGATCTCTACGGATTCTCGTAAACTAGCCGATTTTGCAAGACGAATTTCTTCGTCTTCTTCGGATGAGATGTTCGTTCTCGAATAACTGATCCGTCTGATGGGCGCTGTTGTTGCTGGCAATTCCAATCTTCATATGAGGTAAAAGCTGGAGGAGCTGACGGTAGTTTCATGAGACTTAATGTGCGAATGTTGATAACTCCAATGGAAGAAGTTTCGGATTCCAGTGGAGGTATACCCACATTTAAAAGCAATCTCATTATATATTCTCCGAAATAAATTGTTCTCATATTACCGTTGTTGAAGGTGAGAAACTCATCCAATATTCTTCGTAGCCAATTGACTTGAATTTCTCCCCATACCACATATAATGCTTTGAAATTTTCTGGGTAGATAAGTTCATATGACCCTGTTCTTGGAAGGATACTCCTCACGAAAGCTTTGTGAAGAATTCTTGCTTTTGGTCGAAGGACAATAGATTTTTGTTCCGTCATATTGTCACCATGAACATATGGCTAACCCGATCCCTTTGTCGAATATTACAATCGACATCATCTAGTGGAATACCATGATTGGGAGTTTGAAGTATGTGTGCCATTCGATCTAAGGAGAAGAAAACTTGATGCCCACAAACTAAACTCCAAACACAATCATCCCTATTTGATGGACGTTGATGAGGAAGATTTAAGTTTGCATAAAAAAGCTTTACCATGAGATGATTGATCTTGTGAGAATTAACATTCAAGTCAAGTAGAGATTCCAATCCGGATCTACGCAAGAGTTCATGTAAACCATAAGCCGCGAAATCGCTGTAGACCATGAATTAACCTTCAAAGATCCTTGAGTTTTTCATTTTATGCCATCTTGTTATTGCTACATCATTATATAGCCATTGTGTAATTTGGGCATCGGTAGGATTGACTGAAGATGAGCATTGCCTATGACATTTTGGAGGAGCCATTTGATTGAGTTTTTAGTGAAAAAAATGAGTTTAATTGGGATTTTAGATTTTGTGGACAAAATAGATTTGGGTTAAAACTAGGAATGGTAAAGTGAAACTTGGGAAAATAGTAATTAAATAAGGAAGATAGTAGCAGTTTTGAACAGCCAGTCGACTGAGAAAAGCATTCAGTCGACTGGTATACTGAAATGTACAAAAATTACGAATAGCCAGTCGACTGATCGTGTTAGATCAGTCGACTAACTGTTTTCCCAAGAGTTTTGAGCACCTGTAAACAGTCGACTGGTTTATAATTTCAGTCGACAGATTGGAGGTGAAAATTGCAGTGAAG
The DNA here is from genome assembly GCA_030765085.1 of Allium cepa. Classification (NCBI taxonomy): domain Eukaryota; kingdom Viridiplantae; phylum Streptophyta; class Magnoliopsida; order Asparagales; family Amaryllidaceae; genus Allium; species Allium cepa. The sequence goes on along the minus strand of CM060939.1, from coordinate 643,671,961 downwards.
TTTAAAAAACAAAATGTTATATAAAAAAAACAAATACATAATTGAAATACAAATAATCAGGAACAATAATATAAAAGAAATTATGATTATTTAGGATTTTTTGGCAAAGGATTCTTGTGGTTCAACCTGGGTGTTCTCAACATAAGGTCGCAAAGGAGACCAATAATTTTGGCGTTCCCATGAGTTTGGAGATGCCGGAGGTTGAGGTGGAGTTTGTTCCCATTTATTCTAGCCGGATGAATTTGGCTGACGAGATGTTGAAGGTTGAACGTCATGTTTAGATGATTTTCCACAAAATTTAAGGGCGATAGATTCTATAATGCTAAGGCGATTGAAATTCATCCGTTATTCATAAAACATTTCTCTGTAGATTGACTTGTTCCTGTTGGTAATGATGGATTTCATCAACTTTTTCTTTTGTTTTTGGTGAAATAAACAATGATCTTCGAGACTTTTTAGTTTTTGGTGAAAATCCGGTGTGATATCGACCTGGTTCATGTACAGGGGTAGGAGTTGGCAATGATGGTGTCGAGCTACTGGAGGATGTCGGAGTTGCAAAGGACAATTTGGAGTTTGAGGAATTGTAAGAGTCGTGAGAGGCCATTGATGAGGAGCTTGAATTTTTAAAGTTTGTTTGAAAAGTTTGTAAGGATGATTAAGAAATAAAAAGAATGCAGCTTATATAGATGCATTTCAACTGAGATTGAGTGGTTATGAACAATCAATAGCTAACAGCCAGAGACAAATAATAGTGAATGAGAATTAGTCGAAGGATAAATGGTTAAGAATGAATGATAGCAGGAAAACATTCATGGCACAACTGGTAAGATATTGAACTACCAGCTAGGAGAACCAAGTTCGAGCTCCAGTGGCTATGTTATTTTATTTTTGAATGAAAATTTTCAGAATAGTTAAAATCATTCTTCTAGATGAAACAAGAAACAATCATAGCTCAAATGGTAGGAAGCATTTGAAACACAATAAAGGAGAGGTCGTGGGTTCAAGTCTTGCTAGAGTCATAAAAATTTTATTTTTATTTTGGTAAAATTTGAGTGAAAGTTATATATATATACACATATATGTATTTTTTTTGTCAAGATGTGTTATTAGAAGCTACAAATACAAATAGTATATATACATATAATTTTATAAATTTTTGAAAGGGATAATACCAAGTTCTCATCTTAAATTAATGATAGTATTTTCGTTTAAAGGTTTTGTAAATATATCTGCCAATTGTTTATCAGAGGAAACAAATTCTAGATCTATCAAATTCTTTTCAATATTATCACGAAGAAAATGATGACGAATGTCAATGTGTTTTGTTCGTGAGTGATTAACAGGTTTTTAGATAAATTAATAGCACTAGAATTATCACGGTAAATAGTTGATTTAGATAAATTAAAACCAAAATCTTGTAGTGTTTGTTGCATATAGATAACTTGAGCACATGCCAGAGCGGCAAAAATATATTCTGCTTCACATGTCGATAATGAAACACAGTTTTGTTTCTTATTAACCAGGATACAAGAGACTGTCCAATGAAATGACAAGTCCCACTTGTGCTTTTTCTATCTTTCCGACTTCCTCCAAAATCAGCATCACTATATGATACTAATTCAAAAGGACATTCCTTTGGATAGAATAATCCAAAGTCCTTGGTTTTATTAAGATACTGTAGTATACGTTTCACTGCTCGTAAATGTGATTCTTTGGGATCTGCTTGAAATCGTGCACACAAACAAACACTCATCATTATGTTAGGTCTACTAGCTGTTAAATATAGTAACGATCCAATCATAATTCGATATAATTTTTGGTCAATACTTTTGCCATTTTCATCTTTATCAAGATGTATGGTTATACTCATAGGAGTTGGTTTGGTAGAAGTATTTTTCATACCACAGCGATTAATTAGATTGTTACAATATTTTTCTTGATTAATAAAAATACCATTTTCTAGTTGTTTTATTTGTAAACCAAGAAAATAATTTAACTCACCTATATGTGACACTTCAAATTCATTTTTCATTATTTTAGAAAATTCTTGACAAAGCTTTTCATTTGTAGAGCCAAAAATTATATCATCAACATATATTTGAATAATTAAAATATCCTGTTTATTTCTTTTAATAAAAAGAGTTTGATCAACCTTTCCAATTTCAAAACCAGAATTTATTAAATAACTTTTAAGACGATCGTACCAAGCACGGGGTGCTTGTTTTAAACCGTATAAAGCCTTTTTGAGCTTATAGACATGGTCGGGAAATTGTTCGTGTATGATAATGGAGGTTGTTCAACATAAACATTTTCTTTTATAAAACCATTTAAAAAAGCACTTTTGACATCCATTTGATATGATTTAAAGTTATGAAAACATGCAAATGCTAGTAAGATTCGTATTGCTTCTAGTCTAGCGACTGGAGTAAACGTTTCTTCATAGTCAATTCCTTCTTCTTGATTGACCTTGAGAAACTAATCTAGCTTTATTTCTAGTAATATTTCCTTGTTCATCTGCTTTATTTTTAAAACCCATTTGTACCAATAACTGATTGATCACTAGGTCGTGGAACTAAATCCCAAACGTCATTTCTTTCGAATTGGTTTAGTTCTTCTTGCATAGCGGTTAACCAATTTTCATCAGTAGATGCTTCTTTAATATTTTTGGTTCAATATGAGAAAGAAAAGCTACATCACCCATTTGATTTGATTGACTTCTTGTTCTAAAAGATGAATTTAGTTCTCTAATAACATTAATAGAAGGATGATCTCTTAATACTCTAGGTGGAGATCTTAGTTCATTGTTATTGTGAGCAATGTTTTCGTTAATTTCAAAAGTTATAGTTTCTGTATTTGTGGTATTATCGGGGAAATCTTCATCATCTATTATACTTGGAGTTGGTTTAAAATTCTCATCGAAAGATACATGAAGAGTTTCTTCGATGATATTTGTTCTTTTATTATAAATTTGATAAGCTTTGCTACGATCCGAATATCCTAAAAAGATTCCTTCATCGGATTTTGGATCAAATTTACCAAGTTGATCTTTAGTGTTTAAATAAAACATTTTGAACTGAAAACTTTAAAATAGGAAATATTTGGTTTTCGTCCATTAAGAAGCTCATAGGAGTATTCTTAGTTAGTGGTCGAATAGAAACACGATTCAAAACATAACAAGCTGTTGCAACTGCTTCAGCCCAAAAATGTTTTGGTAACGTACTTCCATTTAACAAAGTTCTTGCACATTCTTGTAAGGTTCTATTTTTACGTTCTACAACCCCATTTTGTTGTGGAGTTCTAGGAAACGAAAAATTATGGAATATTCTTTTTTTCTTACAGAAATGTTTAAAGGCTTCTTTTTCGAATTCACCTCCATGATCACTTCTTATGTTTTTGATTTTCAATCCTTTAAAATTTTGATTTCTTTTGACAAACGATTTGAAATTATCAAAAGTATCGCTTTTATTTTTCATAAAAATAGTCCAAGTATATCTAGAAAAATCATCAACAATTACAAACATATATTTACTGTGATTAATGGATTGTACTTGTGTTGGTCCAAATAAATCCATATGCAGTAATTCAAGTGGTTGTAAGGTTGAAATAACCTTTTTAGATTTAAAAGATGATTAATTAATTTTCCTAACCGACATGCATCACAAATATGATCTATTTTAAAATTCATTTTTGGTAGACCTTTTACTAAATCATTTTTAGAAAGCTTATTTATAGTTTGGAAATTAATATGACAGAATCATTTGTGCCATAATCAAGGATCATTTTCTTTGGCTATTAAACACATATTTGAATTATGATTTATTTTCATATTCAGAACATAGATATTTCTGTCTCTATTCCCTTCAAAGATAAGTTTTTGATTTTGATCGAAAATACTACATTTGCTTTCAGAAAAAGTGATTTTGAATCCTTTGTCACACAATTGGCTGATACTAAGTAAATTATGTTTTAAATTTTTGACAAGAAGAACATTTGAAATAAGAGGTAAATTTGAAATACCATTATTGCTCACATCGCCTTTGCCGATGATATATCCTTTGGAGTTGTCTCCCAAAGTGACGGAGCCTCCATCTGAGTAAATAATATTTGATAGCATATCTTTATCTCCTGTCATATGTTTTGAGCAACCACTGTCGAGTATTCATTTTCCTCTTTTCTTGAGTGGGACCTACAAAAAATATAAGATAATATTGGTACCACCTTTTAAACAGGGTCCTAAGAGTTTAATCTTAGGAAACCAAACCTAAGAGGGCTTAGTATCCCATTTAAAAATATTATTTTTATTTTTATGAACAGTTTCTAAAACGGTATTTATATTATTTTTTTCTAATCAAATTGTTGTTTGTTTTAGGAACCCAAAATTATATGTTTTTTGAGTAAGAATTCTTTTTTGTCTGAACTGTAGTAGGATTAATATTTCTCCTAATTCTCTTTTTAGATGGAGCTACTGTTTTCTGAACATATTCCATTCTTACTTGAAACAGATTGAGAGTTATCAATAATTTTTGATAAAATTTCTCTTCATTTATTAAAGTTCGAAACATTTTTGGTGATGATTTCTAACTTAGATTTGAGACTAGTATTATCCAATTCTATCAATTTTACTTTGTTTTTAGTTCATGATTTTCAGAAACAAGAGCATCATTTTTCTCTTTTTGAGTTTCAATTTCTTGACTCAAAAGAGTGAGTTGAGAATTGATATTAGGGAATGATTCTTGTAATTTTTCAAGTTCTTCCTCTAATATTTTCTTCTCATCTTTAAGCATATCTCTTTCGAATTCTGCTTTGTTCTGATGTTCACGAGTCTCCTTTTATTTTCTTTTGAGATTTCTTAGAGTGTTAACTAGTTCTGATTTATCTCAATCATATCATCAAAAGTAAAATCACTTACCTCGTTTTCAGTAGCCATGAAGCAAACATTTGCTTGCTCGTTTCCACTGTCACTACTGTTCTCTGATGAAGAAGTGTCTGAATCATCCCATGTTACCGAGAATGCTTTCTTTTTCTTGTCTTTTCTGCCTTTGAAATATTTTTTCTCTAATTCTGGACATTCCTTCTGAATATGACCTTTCTTATGACAATTGAAACATTCTAGAACTGAAGATGATGGTTTGTTTGGAAAGTTCCTTTTTCCATTATTTTTTTATTTTTTCAGAATAACTTTTTGAAATTTTTAGCAATAAATGCTAGATCTGCTTCATCCGAATCTTCATATTTTTCTTCTTCAGCATGAAAAGCTATGTTCTTTTTATCTTGTGCTTGTACTCGCTTTGCCTGCAAATTCATTTCATAGGACATTAGATTTCCTATTAACTCTTCAGGTTTTATGGTAGAGAGGTCATTAGCTTCTTCAATAGCCAAGACTTTTCTTTCCCATTCATTCGTTAAAGAGTTTAGGATTTTTGATACAATATCAAAATCAGTGTACTTTTCTCCTAATCCTAATAGTGAATGATAGATATCTTGAAATCTAGAGTACATATCATTGATGGATTCATCTTGTTTCATTCTAAAGTTTTGAAATTGATTTTTGAGCATGGAGATTTTGCTTTGTTTGACCTTGTTAGTTCCTTCATGAGTGATTTTAAGCGTTCTCTATATTTCATAAGCAGTTTGACACATGCTAACACGATTAAATTCATTTCTATCTAGTGTACAGAATAACATGTTCATAGCTTTAGCATTGGTAGTAGCATCTAATTTTTTTGTGTTTGACCAAGTGGAGTATTCTCCAGTAGGAGGAATGTATTCAATCTGTGTAATATTCCATGATTCAAAACTACTAGACTGCATATAAATTCTCATACGAGTAGACCAATAATTATAATTCAACCCATTAAAAAATGAAGGTCGTGCAGTGAATTGACCTTCAATAAAACTAGTGTTAGTGGTAGTGCTGGTGTTATTTTCCATATTGGTAAGATACCAGATAAATTTGTGAAGGTTATAAGAAGCCTTGCTCAAATACTAAATGAAAGTGTGTAGGACCATATAATATGGATAAACAGTAATGCAGAGTATAAACAGTAAATAATGCGGAATATAAATGCAGTAAATAAAATGACACCAGAGATTTTATACTGGTTCGGAGCACCGTCCTACGTCCAGTCCCAGAATAACTTCTGCCTTTAACTAACAATACCCTCACTTAAGCCAGAGGAATAGGTAAATAACACCTGAGCAGCAGAACAGGATTTTTGCCTCAACAGCAGAAGAGGACTTTCCCTTGCCTAAGCAGCAGAACAGGACTTTAACAAAGTATAAAAGTAGTTGACTCAATGTGTTCTTGATAACACTGATTTGTCTATTAAGATTACAAACTTCCTATAATCAATTCCTCAAGAATATAAAGAGTATGTGAAGATTTGAAAGGAAGAATATTGCTAAGAATCAAAGTATATAAAGTATAACTCAAAGATTCAAAGCAGTGAAGAGTACGAGAGCACTAGAGTAATCACAAGAGAGAATAGAAAGAATTAGAATCAGAAATTGGTAATTATGAAGTATGAGATAACTCCTATATATAGTTTTTAGAGAGATGCAACTCTTAGTGAAGAGTTTCAGCCAACAGAGACAACTGCTGACGAAGTGCAACTCTTCATGGAAGAAGGTGTCCGTTCAAAAATTTGACAGTTGAAGTCGGTTCAATCGACTGGTATATTTGATTAGTCGACTGGTGTTTGAAAATTTAAAAATATTTTCCCATTTAAAATTATAAGCAGTGTTCACTATTGTGCATATGCACAGTCAGTCGACTGGCACGAATAGTCAGTCGACTGGTTGTGCATATATTGCACAGTGAACTCTGTTTGTAAAAAAAAATTAAAAAATTGAAAACTTGAGGATTGATTTTAACATATGTCTAAGACTCAACACATATAATAATTACTTTAAGCATAGAGTTGTAGTCTTGATCCTATGTTGTCTTCTTTTTGTCATGTATGAATGCAAATTCTTCTTTAACTTCTGAACCATCTTGTCATGAATCAAAACTAGTGATTCAACATTATATTCATTTTAAATTTCATATTTGATATGAAATTTAAAAGTAAGTTCAAAAGTAATTTGTTTCAAATAAATTTGTTAATGACAATTTAAACATAATTAAGGAATGTTTTATCTTAAAATTTAATTAAGATTAATGTTTTGAAATTAATTTAATTAATGAGGTAATTAAGGAATAACTAGTTAATTTAATTAATTAATTAATTTGGGATTAATAAATAATTGGTTAAGGATTAATCTATTTGTAATTAAGATCATTAATTAGATTATTAACTAATGATTAAAGATTTCTTAATTAAGAAATTAAGTTAAAATCAAGGTTAATTAATTAAATAATTAAGGATTAATTAAGTTACAGTTAACACTTAAATAATTAGACTTCAATTAATGGATAATTAAAGATAATTTAATTTGTGATTAATAATGGTTAATCTAAGTTAATTACTTAATAAAATAATTAAAGAATGGTTAATGAAGGTCATTAACTAGGATTATTTAAAAATTAATTAATGTGGTTAATTTTTAATAATTAATTAGATTAATAATTAAAGATAATCAGTTGTGAATTATTTAAGTGTAATCACTTTATGGAAGTAATTAAGGAATTAATTACTTAATGTAATTAATTGAGTTTATTAGGATTAGTTTAAATTAATTAATTAAGTTTAGTTAATTTTAAATACTTGATGTTTTAATGATAATTACTTAATGTAATTAATGGATTGGAAATTACTTAGTGAAGTAATTGATTGGTAATTACAGGATGTAACTAATGGAAAATGTTTAATAATGCAAGTAATTTGGATTAAATTACTTAGTAATTAATCGAAGGATTGATTAAGAAATTAATTAAGGAATAATTGATTTGTTTTAATGAGGTAATTAAGTTAGTTAATTACTGAATATGGTTAATCAAGAGGAATGATTAGTAATTATGGATTAATTACTTAAGGTAATTAATTTGAGAGGATAATTAATTAAATATAATTAAGGATCATTAATTAATACAATTAATGATGTAATTAAAGTTGATTAATTATGGTTAATTAGTCAATGACAAGAGATTAAAGGTAATTAATTAATGTTATTAATTAAGGATTAATGTAATTAATAATAGTTAATTAATTAATTGAAGTAATTAAAGGTTAATTACTGTTTTTGGTTGAGAATAATTAATTTGTGAAATTAATTAAGGATAATTAATCAAGGGTGATTAATTTAGGTGATTAATTTGAATGATTAATTAATTGATTGTAATCAATTAAATGGTTATGTAAGCAAGATTTAATGATGAAATAATTAATTTAATTTATTTTAATTAATTAAAGACGAAGTAATTAATTTAATTCACTTTAAATTAATTAGAGATGGAAGTAATTAATTTAATTCATTTTAAATTAATTATAGTATGATGAAGTAAATCTTTGCTTATATATGAATGGGTAATATTGATTGCCTTGAATGGTTGTGATCTCAGAAATGAGATAAGTGATGTTGTGTGATATGAATGCTTTGGTTGCATTGTGATGATAATATGGATTATCTATTTTGATGATAATATGGATTACCTGTTTATTATATTTATTATCAATTGTGATTTGTGAGATATCTATCTATGTGTGTATAGATAATTGAATTGTTTTAAACTTTAAGACAACTTGGACCTAAAAGATGGCGTTTTGGATTTCGATGAGACAGGGATCGGGTTTCCATATTTGGATATCTAAAAACCATATCGATCCAAATTAACAATAGGTCATGAATCTCAAGTGAAGATGAAGATTCAGAGTGCAAGGGTTATTGTCGTTAACTCTGAGGGCGATTCCAAAATGAGTGTAACGAGATAATGCCTTCGGTTTTGTTCGAACCCGGAATGAACTTGTATGGATTGAATGCTTTCAAAACATCGTTAGGTGGACGATGAGCATTCTAAGTGATGTGTTCTATAAAGGTAATCATAGCCTCAAGCCTCATTAACCGGGAATGGCTAAAACAAAGGAGGTGCAGCAAGGCTATGTGGGTCATGCCAAGTAGGACGAGATTTTCCCCTGTCTAGAGGTCTCTTTTTATTCGGCAGTGTGGGCGGTTGCTAGCTACAACTACAGGGTTGTCTTGTTTGGAACTATTCAGTAAGGAATGGTTTCGGTCATGTGTTGCAGGGGACTGGGAGTGATCCTCGGTACGTTGATCTAGGCCATGTACCGTGACGGGCGGTACCCCGGTAGCCCTGCCATTGTATGGAATCCAAAATCCAATAAGTGCCCTCGGTTTTAATTGTATTACCCACTTTTGTGGCTAGTAGATGGAATTTAATCATGTAACAATTTCAGTTATTTCTTATTTATTTGAAAACCCTAGACACTATTATAATATCATCGGATTTCCTATCAAATGTTTTGGTTAGCGTAAGGTAAAAACTTTTCCTTATTTATGTGTGGGAAGTCTTACGTGATACCTTTTCTTTTCAAAGGTTTCTCAAAGTTAAGCAACTTTAACCTATTACTCACACGAGACCCATGTCTGACCCGTAGTTTATCTTCTATTTTCTTAAAATCTTGGGTACTCAAATTTTTACGAGTGCCAAGGGATTCAGGTTAGCTTTGACGAATTGTGGAGTAGCAATGGAGCAGGAGGCTTCTGCATGTAGATATATAGTTTTCCGCTGCGTTGGTTTCTCTGAGTAGTTTCCTTGTGCTGTATTGAGTTGCATAACTAGACAGGTGTTCATAACTGTCTAGTATATGATGTGTAATCTGTGTAACTCTGATAATGATGGTAAACTATGTAATATTTATGTTATTAATATAATTTATTCGTTCCGCTGTTAAGATTCTATGTTGTTTCTTCTTTCTCTTCTTTCTTTTCTCTTTTCTATCCCTTTCTTTCTTCAAGATGATATGATTTTCTGTGGTGAGAAAGTCGGGTCGTCTCAAATTATTTAGAAATTGTATTTATTTATTTTCAATATTGATGTTATTTTGTTGTTTAGATGCTTTTATATTTCAGATTAATTTGGATAATTTTACTATGGTAATTGGTTCAGTTGGAATTGTGAAATTAGTCATATCTTTTATAAGAGAAACACTTCAGTTTATGTTAAACTGTGAATTTTTTTTGTAATGAATACGGCGATGTAAAAAAGTAAGGTTGGAATGATTGCTGGTAGAATCGTAAATGTGGTATGTTAATTTCTAAATCCTTAGTAACTCTTTATATTTTAGTTTAATATGTTTATTAACATGCATTCATTTATGTCCTGACTTTTTTTTGGAATGATTCAAGATTGAATTTTTGCTAATGATAGTCAATAGTTTACTCTTTGAACGATATATTATACTATGGAAAGAGTTTGATACTTGACTGTCAATATCAATTCATATATTCATCTTTGAGTAATACAGGCAATTTTTTTACATTTTTCCCCTGCAATTCATTTTTTATACCAACTAATGTTACAAACATTCACTAATTCTTCACTTCCTACTTATCCTCTATGTCGTTATTTCAATACATCTTAATTTATTCTCTCTAACTCAAGATTTATTTTGAAGAAAATAATCACCTATATGATTTTCTTTCAACCTTTTTTCCATTTAAATCACATTTAGAAAACAAAATAGTGATAAATTTAAAAGTGTTGTCTCATTAATTCACTTAATTTTTGTAAAAAGTTAGCATGGCTGTTTTATTTCTTAATTATTCATATATACTGTAGCAGGTAAATTAAGGGGTCTGCATAATATTTGTATAAAAAAGTTGAAAAGGTCAATAAGGGAACATAATACGCGTTATTTTCTTTTTTCACTTTCCATAAATATATTTGTTACATTGGCATGGTTCTTATGGATGGTTCTTTTCATTTTATTGTGTGTTATTTAGCATTATAATGAAAGTAGATGTTATATGTCTCAATGTAAATATAGAGTGCATTTAAAACATGTTTAAAAGGTAATTAATCATAGTATTCTTTTTTAAGAACGAAATAGTGGATCCTGTTATGGTAAATGATGGAATAAATGTTAGGTGATATGTAGTGGGTGGGAATGTCGAATACTGTTATTAATCATGCTTACTATGTTCCATCACTAATTTTAGTAGTCACGAATTTATTATTTGAAACAGTGGATTAATCTACTTGCTCTTTTCCTTCAGTTCATATTTATTTTTGATCTCTTATTTCTATCTAGCTTACTATTCTTCCTAGCTCATGGTTTATTTTTTTTAAAATATCATCATATAAGTTTCTTTTACTCTTTTCATTCATTTAACTCGTAATAAAAAACAGAGAGCTAAAATTAAAAAAAATTCTAATTAGTTCCTTCATTTAATGTTTTATTTCATTTTGTTCATCCAAAAATGTTTACTATTTTATTCCTTAGTTATTCCTATTTACTCTTCTAATTAAGTACGTAACTTAAGAATATGTAGGATATTAGTATATTCATGTACAGAAGCTAATAGAAAACAATGATGGAACATAGTAAGTTTTTTTTTTGTTTTTTTCACTTTTCTAAATATATAGTTGCTAAGAATTTGTAATTAAGCTAAATAAGTTATAAGATCCATTTCAAGATCAAAATTAAACATAATTTTATCATCTACTATATTGTATAGAAAGAAAGTTAACTAGATAGTTTGGAAGAATTGAAATTAGAGTTTAATGATAAGTAACCAAACATACAAAAGCTTTCATTTGCATCTTCTATTTTCCTTATATTTGCACTTTTTGATTTTAGAAAAAGTTGACGTCATGGTTTTTCATATGTAATATGCTAGAAATTAAGAATGCAATCTTAGATATGTAAAAATTATTCCTTTTGAAAACATTTCTATTTATTGAAATACTCATAAATAATTTTCCTTTTTTTCATTCTTTTTTAAATGAAAATTGAATTAGTGACATCTACATTAATAACTTTCTTTCATAAAGATCGTGAGTATTATGGAAACAATTTGAATTTGATCAAACGTTCCTGTTTATTAGCAATTTTTGATCATTCACACGTCTTATACTTATGCCTAAATAAGGAAACATTATTTTTTCACTAGTATACTGCATATTGCATACTGCTTCTAATTTAGTTTTTGTTGATATTATAGAAATATTCAACCAATGCATGGGATCCAAATATTAGTGGAGACTGAATTAAAGATAGAAAAATGCATAATGAACTTTTTAAGACAAGTTTTCCTATTGTTATTTCAAGGAAATTCAAAATGAATCAAGTAAAAACAAACTATACATTCAATTTTAAGACCTAACATTCTTATAATTGTTGCAAAATTGACCATTGATCAATGTCCTTACTAGTCATTTGAGTAGAAGACTCGTCAGAGAGAAGATTGGACCTGCAATATAAAGTCATGTAACATACAACCAAATCATTATATTATAGACAAATATTTCATAAAAATGAAATTGATATTCACAACATATATCCAACATAGTAGACTCCCCGGTAATCAAATTCCTCGACATATTCGACACAGAATGCACAAAAGGCATGTCATAAGATATAATAGAAAAAATTTAAACAATTAAGACATCGATGGAGAATAGTTCTTATGCATTAAAGTCAATATGCTGCTCAGTTTGCCTTCAGGTATAACTTTTATTGCAAAATATTTTCTTGATATGTTAAGCCAAATCATTGATGATTAACAAATTTTTTTGCATGATTTTGAAATCGAAGAAAGCACGAGGGATCTACCAATGTAAACATGTTTTTCACGTAGAGTGTCGATATCTGGCTTATCATGCATGCTTCCTATCCATTATGTAGAAGAGACATCTAATTTTTTCAAGTTACTTTCTAAAAAATTATACATACATGGGAATCAATTGTTTTTACATATACAAGTGCGAATTTTATGTACACTGCATATACATTTGATTTGGTTATTTTGGTTGTTGATATAATAGTTTTGTAGATAATAATAATATATGTTTTTTCAAGTTTATTTATAACATAGAACATTTATAAATAATGGTTATTATCTTTTACCTACACATAACCATTAAATTTGACCAAAATTTGAATTGTGTAACGGATCAACAAAATGATGCCATATGGGCGAATAAAATAACATCATGTCGTCCAATAATATTGTGCATTGTATACCAATAAAATGATGCCACGTGGACTAATCAAATGATGTCATGTGGCCTAAGAAGAATGATGCCATATGTACTAATCAAATGATAATACATAGACAAATTGTTGTTTGACACATAGACCAATCAATATGCCATGTGTAAGCTACTGTGGCAACCATGCCAGCACACATGTAGGATGACACATCATCAAACACATCAATCGATGACTCGTCATTTGATTCACAACTTAGTGAGGTCCATAGATTCTTATACCTACCCGTATTAGTAAGGGTAGGTAAAAGCTCTTTCCCTACTAACCTTTACCTACCAGTGTTTACCAATTCAATATTGGTAGCTAAAACATATTGCCCACCATTAGGCTAGTTTTACCTACACGGTAGGTAAAGACCACATTTTCTTGTGATGAAGGAAACATTGACCACGTTTGAAATTACAAGGAATGAATAATTTCTTTTTATTTAGAATAAAACTACGAAGAATAAATCTGTACTTTACATATCCCTTCATTCTCTTTTGCATATATTCCATGTTTTGCACTTTCTATGCAATTTGCGAACACAGATAAATTTATAAAAATCAAAAGGATGCTCTTTCCATAAATTAAACTATGGAAAATCTACAATTCAACATAAATGGAGCAATAATACCAATCCTACTAGTATTTTACACCCAAATATAGATCTGGAATAAAACTATACACAATTCTAAAATATTTGGGACTGATTTCCAGATCAGGATGAAAATACTGTTTCAAATCAAATCTAAAACAAACATATGTAGGCAATGGATTTTTAAGATAGATTGAGCCTACAACTCGTAAGTAAGATTGATATAGGCATAAAAGTCAAATGTGTGCCAAGGAAATAAATTCAAAATCATAAACAATACAAAAAAATTCCACTCACCTTTTAATAGTGATCCAAATCTCCAGAACAGAAGTAAAATCTTTGACTCTTCTATAAATCCTTTTTAATCAAAGAAATATGTATAAAAAAGGTATACACACATGTTAGAATTTCAGATTTGAGAAGATATTTGGAATTGGAAAAGAAAATAGATACAAATACAAATACACACACACACACACACACACACACACATATATATATATATATATATATAAATTACCTTGAACACACGTATTGTTGATTGATTCTCTTCTTTTTCTTCTAATTTCTGTTCCTCTCTAATTTGTATAAATATTCTATAAGTTGGAAGAATAGTGGAGAAGGGAAATAGTAGGGCTTCGATACTGCTTAAATAAAAATATGAGAAGAAAGGAGAGGGTTAGTCCTGAATTTATAGATGCTAGAATCAACCACAGTCTTTAGATTTAAAATATTAAATTTGAGTCGTTTAGGCCAAGGCTAACCCTATCCACCAGTCGACCGCTCCAAAGCACCCTTCGATCACTACATGTTGACCGATTGCAATGGACCTGTCGATCTGTGGGTCTTAGTAATTAATGTATAAACGTTAATACATTATACTCTAATTATTCCAATTTCGAATTTGTTTTTCTCTAGTAAATTTTTCATTTGGACTTCGATCCCAAAAGTCCAAATATTAAAGTTTCTCAGAATTTCAAGATGAATACAATGGTGCAAACTTCGTAATCATATTCTATCGTTTGCACAAATTCCATTTTTGGAGTCAATTAACTAATTAATAATTAATGCCGAATTTCAAAGTTTTACACTCTCCCCGCCCCCAATAGAATTTCATTTCCGAAATTATACAAATGACCAAGTCTTGGTTCTAGTTTGCAATTATCCTAAACTACACAATCAATTATGCAACCAACATGCACAAATGCATAGTAAATCATATCATAGAAACATGTATGAAGAATGATTGTAAATTGGATCGTCCTATATGAATGCACTTGTTTGAAAACATTTTTGAAAAAATATTATGCAAACAATATATACTGGCAGTCCCATATGTATGCAGATTTTGCAAAATATTTTCACCAAAAATCCCAAACTTCTACGAATAGAAGTAAGGTGCAACCAATTTTCATCCAATTCCTACCAAAAAAATTCTAACGCATCGAAATATAGCTTCCTAAACATTATTTCAATGCCGAAAAAGGAATTTAGATGGAAAATTTTACATTCTTACCACTTTATATGCTAACCATTTCCCATCGTACAGTAGAAATTTCCTCGCTTCCATGAATTTTCTCCAAATTTTCCACACACAAATGCATAAGGAAGCTTATTTTCAAACTCTGAAATGGAATTGAATCCAAAAATTGACTCACGTACGTCGTCGACAAGCTATGGAAACAGAAATTCCATGGCTAAACACGCTTGCATTTATCGCATCGTCGATCCTAATGCACCGCTAATTTCGCATTTCTAATCTATTTTTCCTTCCCTACGCTTACCATGTGGCCTTCAAAATCAAAATTTTCATAATTTTTTCTTTTTTTTCAAAATTTTGTATGTCGCTTGAAAATTAAATTTTCAAAATAGTTGGACGCGACTTTTCCCTTGAAAGCAACTTTGATAAAAAATTTAAAAATTATTTGAGTGCCAAAATAATTTGAAAATCAATTTTTTTTTCAGTCGAAACTTTTCAAAATATTTTTCTCTTCAATTTTCTTTCATAATTCAAGTCACACTTCAACGTAGTCGGAAGTCAGTTATGTGATAAATGCATAAACTAGATTCAAACATTCAACAGCTTACCTTAATCCATAGAACTTGACAAAATGTCATCATGTCTATTATTAATTTTTTTTTTTTAAGGAATGGAAGCAACCCATGATACCAAAATAACTTTACACTGTCCTTCGTTAAAATTTTCCAACTATTCTAAACTTCTAGTCTTATTTTGCATTTACTATTAGTTATGTGTCTTTATGAAATTTCCATATTTATACCGCTTCTATGCATATATAAGAGTGGTTTGCATGTTCAAAAACAATAACATAGTAAATGAATAGAAACTCATAATATTGTGCATGCCTTTTATAAGAGATGGCTAACAGTTACAACCCAAACAACTTAAGAAAAGGAAAAATAATGGAAGGTAAAGACAATAACACCACCAATCCTAAAACACTACCTACAAACTATGAGATGGTCTCGCTCCAAGCTCGATCAATTTCTATAACTTTGAATGGTCATAGCATGTTGGCTATACACACAATCTCATGTTGTTGGTATTGTTGGTGTTGCTGGAAACTCTAGAATCACCATCTTCTTAAGAGAAAATCTAATGATGGTAGAATAAACCTTCTTCTAAAAGCCTCTCTATGGAGATTCACTCATATTGCCTAAGAATGGGAGTGGATTGATGAAAATACAAAAAGTGACTCTATGGAGTGCCAACTCCTTGATCGACAAAATGAACCATAAGGATGTGGGTCTAATTGATGGCGATGCCCCTAATAATAGCACATGTGGTCTTCCACACCATGTGATAAATTCGGCCATAACTCCCCGTCTTTGGAATTATATTGTGTTGAATGATACGCACAACCAGGTTGGCAATTGAATGTATATTATTTGTCTTCCAAACACCAACATCCTAAGAAAGGATCCGCTGCGAAATCCCTGGGTCGGTCACTTTTAAATCATCCAAGTCCGTGTCCACCACGGAAGCCTTCAAAATCTCAGCGAGATCCAATATGTCAGCTCAATCTGTACACCCTTCACCTCCAAATGAATCAAATTGTTGCCTCCGTTGAAATTCTATGTCAACAGGGCATCAAAAAGACGAATGCAGCGTAGGTAACATTCCTGCTCAAAGACCTCAGAGCAGAGGATCGATGCAAATCCTACCGCGATGAATAGCTCTTCTAGCCCAAAAGCAACGAAACCTTCTGCTCATTCCAATCCAGCCAAGTGACCTCTTGAGAGGTGAGACCAGAATGGCGTGAGGAAGAACTTGCAGTGCGAAAAGGTGTCTTGGACAAAGAAGTGATCAGAGGTAAGATATAGGTTTAGATCTGGGGTGGTGGTAGGTCAAGATGTAATGCACAAAAGCCAACGTGAAGGGGAAGGCGAGCCTGTTGCTCTTAGGAGAGGGAAAAATGGCATCGTCTAGTGGAGGAAGAAGGAGAGAGGCTGCTACTAAAGAGGAGGAGGATGGAGATAGGTTTCGGTTGTTGAGGAAGGAGGAACTAAAGAATGCGTCTTGGGGAATTCGTACGTGACTTTTAAATTGACATTCAAGGTTCAAGTTGTGCCCAAACTCATTAAGTGGTGGTCAACCGCTAGAGGGGCTTTGGGTGTTGGTTGAACATAGACCCAATTTGGGTCGGATTAAATAATAATAATCATTTCGCACCATCTCCTTTGAATAGATACGATCCTCCTTCTCATCAAGGTGGTGTCAAAACCAACTGTCTAATTCTGAACCATTCTCCAGCAATTCGTAGTAATCCCAAAAAAAACTACTGCGACTAACAATCACTACAAAAACCCCGAAAATATTTCAACTGCTATTTTCTGCATACTTCACATGGAAATATTTCTTCCAATGGCTGGCGTGTGCACAACAAAATTTCTAATTACACACCTAAAAAATATTAAATATCATTTCTATTTCGTCCTTCCCTTAAGAGAGAAAAATATTAAAAAACTTAATTTTATAAACGGAAAAACTATCAAGCTAAATATACGCTCCTTTATACTTGTTTCTAAATAATGGAAACTAATTCATACCAAAACTTCTTAAAAATAAATTTTTTATTTCAATATATAAATATTTCAGGGTTTCAAAAATATTTTTAAAATATAAAATTACCAAAACAAAATTTCCAAAACAAATCATTGGAAAAAGAAATCATTTGAAAACCCCTTTTCCAAAATCTAAGGTATTCTGGAATATATTATATAAAAATTCCCTCATAGGTTTAGACTAAGAATTGACTAAATTTCTCCAAATTCGGTTTGCCATCTAAATGAGATTGATGAACATTCTCTTGGCAAAGCTGGTTTTCAGACATTAGCGACATATAGAGTTCTATTTTCCATTTGTCTGGAATGATACTGCATCTCTGTCTGTAAGTCATCATCAAAATCCCAAAACCACATGGTAGCTAGGTCTCATCCATCAAGTCGAACACTCTCCATCTCCAGGATTCTACCATATATCATACTCATTTTCTTCATCATCGGTGCCTTACGTATTGCCAACATTCCATTGGGTACTTCGGAGTCGGCATGAAATCTCAACTCTAAGATATTTCTAACCCATAGTTGCTTTGCCCATTCCTACGGAGTGAAACTATAACTACTTCTATAGTCGGGATTCTTAAAGGCTAGCGTAAAAATATAATAATACTGATAAGAAATTACGAATACATTCACCCAATTTATCCTAATTCCTTTGATCTACTCACCTAGTCTTCATACCAAATGTAACAACCCACACTTTAATGAGCCTAAATTTTGACAAAATCACAACCCAAGTCCATCAATGCATAGATCGCTGGATTTGGTACCTGCAAAAAAGCATAAGCATTATTATAGATTTATAAAATCTAAAATCAAAGCGGAATAATAATAGGATATAAATACTGATTATGGCTATTACCTTAGAATTAATGGTATTCTTTAGATATCATATTGCAACATCAACCTTGAGCATAAGAGAAAAGAAGACTTCTCCATCATTCAATCACGTTCAGTCCAGTGACATATTCCTCTGAATCTATCCAGTGGGTTTTAATGTGGAAGGGGTCCGAACAACGTTCTGGTCACTGGAAAATATATATACAGTGTCCACAAAATAAATTTATATTGATTGGTTTTCATTTAATTTTATATCTACTATTTCAAGGTTAACCAAATTAATCTAATATTGCATGTGTGATTTATCTACCTAACATGATTCACCTACCAACCATTCCCAAGGTATAAAATACTAACGTAAGTCTGTCAAGCGCCTAATACTTCCAAATCCATTAGCCACTTGATAATTTAAATATGAAGCGAGCTCCTACCATCCTCAAGTCCATCAACTACTTAATATTCTAAAGGAGAAATACGAAGACTTTGGCCATTTAAGACCTCAGTCGAGGCAGACCTCATTATGTAAAACCTATCTCTAAGGTAGACTCTTAGCATCATCATCGTGGTCTATTGGTCCTAGCTACAGAGACTTCTGACCACTATTTAAAGTTTATAATACATATAATAGCCATATTACTAACGCATCTATCATTATTATAGTCTTAGCCAGGTGACAGATTGTAACCAAGCCACTCAATTCCTTATTAACAAGGACAAGGAAAGCCTCTATCCGCTTAACACCTATTTATAGGTAGGTATTTCCATTTAATACATAACCCTGAGGCGGACTCCTCACTGGTATTATCTAGCCAATATCGTTTGGAATCTCACGAGGCTACTTAATACATTTTTCATAGGAAAAGGGTAGACCCTATAATCCAACTGTCGCTTAAGACCCCAACCTTGAAGTGAACCCTTCCCGAGATATCAACTATCACTCTTAATTTGTTGATTTGGAACCCTATAGGTTACTTAATACTTTTTTAAGGAGAGAAGCAGACCATACAACCATTTTATACCTCAAACCTGAAGTGAACCCTTCTGGAGATATCCTTCACCGCTCCTAATCGCTAATTTGGACCATTTAATATTTTTTATTAAAGAAAAATGCGGGCACTCAAACAACCACTTGATACCTTTAACCCAAAGTAAGTCATATCTCTCGCGTAATCACGGCTTCCATGATTGGTGATGTCCCACATTAGTATTAAGTGTAGACGACTACTAGTAGCCTCTTAGTGAAGGGCAGTCATCTGTCGCATGACTCTACTAACCTCGCATCCCAATCTACAAAGTCTAAATAACTATCCTAAACCTATACAAAATTTCGGTCATGTATCGTAGGTCTTAATATTATTCTTAGGTTGAATATTGGACTTAGTTTACTAATCACCTTTTTATTTAAGGCAATAGGATTTATCTTAAATATTTTATACCCATAAATCCCCTTCTAATAATCTATAAATATCAATTTGTCCATAATAATTATAGCAGACATTTCCGAAGACATTTATGTG
Organism: Allium cepa; assembly: GCA_030765085.1. Lineage (NCBI taxonomy): Eukaryota > Viridiplantae > Streptophyta > Magnoliopsida > Asparagales > Amaryllidaceae > Allium > Allium cepa. Next base: position 643,651,772 of record CM060939.1, on the reverse strand, counting down.
TAATTACTAATTTCCAATTTGTTACCTTTTATAATTATTCAATTTTTATCAGTCTCATTGGTCCATTTACACCTATTAACTTTGACTCCTAATTCATTCCTCAGTTATTTGTCCATTAATTAGAGTTACTACATTCTATGCCATAACAATTAATTGTAATCCCCAATTTAATTCACATTTATTGCCCATTAATTGGAGTTACGAATTACTACCCTTTCTAATTTCTCTTATTCACTTTCCTACTCTACCTAGTAATAAACTATCCTAAGCGAATGTTATGCGTGAATAGATATTATTATTTAAATTTTATACACATTATTAGCGCAATAAATATGTATAAATTACCTAATAAATATGCATAAAGTAACTATTCCTATCCAATTATATTCCAGTCATAAACATTTAACTAGGATATTCTTTCCATATTTAATTTGCTGGAATGAGATTTCTTAGGAAGATTTTTCGCTATGATTTCCATAAATTAGTTTAATACAAAAGAAAAATGAAACATTGACCCCATTTGAAATTACAAAGAATGAATAATTTCTTTTTATTTGGAATGAACGGTGTAAACTACGAAGAATAAATCTATACTTTAAACATCTCATCCTTCTCTTTTACATATATTCCTTTTTAAATCAAACATAAAATTTTCAATGCAATTTGGAAACACAAATAAATATAAAAATCAAATGGACGTTCTTTCCATAAATTAAACTACGGAAAATTGACGGCTTAACATAAATAGGGTAATAATCCAAATCCTATAAATATTCTACACCCCAAGTACAGATCTGAAATAAAACTATACACATGTAGACAATGGTTTTCTATGCTAGATTGAATAAGACTGATATAGGTGTAAAAGTCAAACGTATGCCAAAAGAATAGATTCAAAATCATAAAAATATATGAATTTCCCACTCACCTTTAAAAGCGATCCAAATCTATAGATCTGAAGTAAAACCTTCTATTCATCTTTAAATCCTTTTTAACCCAAGAAATATGTATAAAAATGGTATATATATGTTAGAATTTCAAATCTGAGAAGTGATTTGGAATTAGAAAGAGAAGTTAGAAACAAATATACAAATGTATATAAATTACCCCTAATATGTGTATTGTTGATCAATTCTCTTCCTTTACTTCTAATTTCTGTTCCTCTCCAATTTGTATAAATATTTTCTAATTTGGGAGAATAGCAGAGAAGGGAAATGATAGAGTTTCTCTACTGCCTCTAGAAAAAATATGAGAAGAAAGGAGAGAGTTGGGCCTGAATTTATAGACGTCGGAATCAACCATAGTTGTTAGATTTAAAATATTAAATTTGAGCCATTTAGGCCTAGGCTAACCCTAGCCACCAGTTACCCAATCAGTCGATTGCTTCAAAGCACTAGTCAATCGCTACATGTCAACCGATCGCAATGGACATATTATATATTGTACTCTAATTATTCCCATTTCGAATTCATTTTTCATTCGCAACTACTTTGTTCGGACTCCCATCATAAAATTACAAACATGAAAATTTCCCAGAATTTTGCCACGAACAGAATTGTACATGTTTCATGGTAGAATTCCATCGTTTGCATAAATTCAATTTTTGGAGCTTAATTAACAACTAACTAATTAAATAACTAACACCAAATTACAGGGTCTTACAAGAGTGCTCAAAAAACATAAATACATTATATACCCTAGACCTATCATTTCGTGTGAGCCTAAGGGTAATTATGTAATCCTTGAGGGTGCTCAAAAAATTTAGATAATATTCTTACTTATTTGAGGATAGTATAAACATCACATTAGATATTTTATAGCTTGAGGGTGCCCAACAACCATAGATAAAGTGCTCTATTTATATTATAAATGGTGGAGAGTAACTTTTATTTTAAATTCATAATTCGAAATAATTTTTATAGAGTATTATCGACTATATAAATGAGATGGTTACTTCTCATGACATCATATGTCTATGTACATCCAATCACTAATCCAAAAAGATAAATTAGAAACACATGATATTTTTACATTGAAATGTTTTTTTTATGTTTTTAACTTTGCAATGGTAGTGTTTCATTACTTTGATAAATGTTTCCTTATTATTCCATTGTTATTTATTTAAATGTGTAATGGTCCGTTTTTTCGTACCCTTTGAACCAACAATAAACCACACATGTCCAACTCAAATTGCATGAATAAGCGGATCATTAAGGATAGAAATAAAATAAAGACAGAACAGAATCTCGCACGAATGGAATAACATTTATTATTTCAATAATAATCTTTACAGTTGAAAATTTTAAAATACAATATCAGAGCCTAACTAAGATTCAGTCTGGACGGTTATAACACTCGCCCTTACAAATGCTGGCAAACAACAAACAAAAAAAACAAACTATAACGGATAATAGAATATGTCCGTACGTAGATGAATATCTCCTGCTCTCCTTTGGAAACTCCAACCGTCTTCAACTAAACCTAAAACTACTCGGATCTAACCGGAGTATTGAAAATACCCAGATCAGGCTTGATAAACCAGCGTAAGAAAACTCAATAATAAATGACAGTGTCATATATCAGTCATTGAATAAAATCCTTTGAAAAGAAAGAGTAGCTCATAAGACCATGCCTATAATAAACACAGATGGGCTTTTACATTAGGATAACTTAAACATTTTTACATATCAAAACGTCGGATATTATTTCTAATGACATTCCTTTGAAAACATTTGCAAATAAGCTTATTAATCTTAGCCGAAATGGTTACCCATATAGCATTTCGAGGCTATTCATTACGCCAATACAAACAAAACCGCAGGTTCCTACTGGAGAATGGATTTCCATACAAATAACCAGGTGAAGGGACTACCTTCCGGCAGTACATCTCTAGAGGAATGTACCGAGGACCATCACAAAGGATCATCTACCAACACAAGACCGGCCAATCTCTGTAACTAGATAGTATCGAATATATCATCCTCGGTTGTTACCGACCTTTAACTAAGCACGCTCTGCATACAAACCACATTAACTTACATCTGAACGTTATAGCGGGAAGAAATATATCTGGAAGGGGATAATCGTACCCTAATTGGGAATGAACCACTTAGCCTTGCCGCATATAACCCCCTTTCGGTCATTTTCGGTTGATGAGGCTCGAGGCAACGATTACCTTTTCACATAACACATCTTCTTTCACTTTGAATGCCACACCGACATTCCTTTGATCACTGTTTGACTCCCACAAGCATACAACCTCTGAGCTCGTATGTCTCAGAGAAAGGTGTTAAGCTAAGAGAAGTTGTTGTCTCTGCCACCAAGCAGATGTACATTTGTAAAAGTCAAACATTGTGTCTCCGAAATGCAATGTCATACATTCGTCCATACAGATTTGTTCTGGGACTGAACGAAACCAAAGGCATTCTCCTACTACCACTAGTGGCAAGTAGTCCTTGCAATCCGAAAAATCTCCACAACGAGGAGACCACTGCTGTAAATAACTCTATAATGGGAGTAACCCAGAGCATGTCAACAAGTAGTCCTCAAGCTACAAAGATCCATGATCTTCAATAGTCATCATCTCCAACACGTCTTCACTTTCGAACGTATACATTAGTTCGTAGTGGTGTTTGGATAGGGATCATTCAAATCTGACTTCGGTTCCTTCGAAGCCAATTATCGGTTTAAAATATGTTAAATTCATATGTGGATATCAATCATCAATTAATTACTTCATCTTTTATAAATATCTTTCTTAGATATATTATTTCCAATTTATTCCATTTTCTTTTCAAGAGTCTAAGGAATCATTAAGCCTCATTTATCAAATCATTTGGTTTATTTAAACCTTCCTTAAATCCTGAAATAATTCCAAATAATTTTCTCTTTTACTTAGGAAATCCTTTCCAAATCATTCTTTTAATCTTAATTAAAGATTCTTCTATTCAAGCTATAACTTTTAACTTAGGGAAAATATTCCCAAATCATTTACTAAATCTTAATAAAAGATTTTTTTCTTAACTTCAAATCATATCTTACAAATCGATGATTTTCATAATAGAGTACTGCTGCCACTTTGAATACGGTAAATTTCACCTCTAGGGACTAATGGCAAGTAATCCCACATCATGAAGATTTTTGTCATCAATGATCTTTGTCTTCAATATGTTTTATTTGAAAATTAGTTTGAAGAGGTTTTTGGATAGGAATCACCCAAATCTGATTCTCGATTTTTCGGATAATCATTGACAAAAGATGTTAAGTGGTTAATTAACATTCAAATAATTTGTTTCTTTTATTTTATTTTGAAAAAACTTAAATATGATCTTTTAGAGCATCCGGGTTTTCCTTTCGATCTATTCCACCCCTCGCCTAAGAAGAGAAAATATAGGTCATGTAAGTTCAGGGACTGGTTGCTCCATTCCTAACCTTATTTAAACACATTGTTTTATCTTCCTAGATCTCACAGGCAAGACAAATGTACATGTCGTTTCCGTATACTAAGTTTGTTATTACATTCAATATTCTTCACTTTTTGTTTAAGTGGTATAAACAATTCGTATTTACAATTTATTCAAACTCTTATTAAAATTTCCAAACCATCTTTACATTACTTAATTATTTATTTAAAATCATTCACAAAAGACTTAGGAAAGAATTGTTAAGTTTAAAACACATATTCAAAAGGTTATAGAATTCGCAGCATAAGAGTGCTGTGGAAAGTGCTATATAAGCTTATTTGATTTAAACAACTTTTTAATATTTGAAAATTCATATTTTCCATTCCAAATCTCTTTTAAACCATTTTAATAGATTTATCAAATTTATTTCATATTTTTAATCATTTAAAAATATCATTTATAAAGAAATCCCTTTTTTGATTCAGAACTACAAAATCGTGATGTTTTTAGAAAATTGTTTTGGACATATTTCAAAATGTACTTGATGAAATCTTGATTTTACTTCTTCGTTGGAAAACTATTATCATTATGGACCAAAGAATTATTATTTCGAAAAAATCTAACTTATAAATCGTTCACTATACTAGTTTGAAGTTACGGGTCGAAATTTACAAACTGCCACTACACGACGAGCTCCATTTTGATTAATTTTGTGAATTACTTCGGAACTTATCCGAAACATTTCAAATTTGTTTTAAACATATTTAAACAATTTTAACTTATTTAAAACAATATTTTCATCATTTCAAACTCATTTTTAATTTCATTTCATATTATAATATTATATTATTATAATGTCATTTACAATCTTTTTTAGATATTTTGAAATCATTAAACAACTAAATAATTTACGTATACATATTTATATGGATTTAATTTCCATTGAATTAACTATACTTACTAACCATTTCTCTTATCATTTATCAAACCAAGTTATCATCTATATCACAACATATAATCAACTATAATATCATCCATGTCATTGAACATTTAATCATCCAATATATAACAAACTTTTCAAGTTATTAACTCAAAATATTTTTAGGAATTAGTAACTTAAAAAATATATGAGTACTCACCTTTAACCAAATCGTTTAACTTTCTACCAACATTTATTTAATCCAACACTTCACTAAATCCTCTTATCTTCACCAAATTATCATCTAAACAATTCCATTTCACTTTTTAATGCACAGCCATCACTTTACTTCTACTTGCTCTTGACCACAAGTCTTTCCCTCTTCTATAAGTTCGGCCACATCTTGATCCTCGCATTCCTCCATCATTTGTCCACTTCATAGATGCTAAACCATGTTTTGGTGATCTTCTAAGGTCTTTGACAAAGTTTGATGGTATTTTGACTTTGTTTGATATGGTTTTGCAAAAGTTAGTGAGGAAATGAAAAAGAAGAAGCTATTAGAGAGTGGAGAAAAAGCCTGAAAAAAGAAGAAGAAGAAGTAAAAAAAAAAGTAACAAAGTGGATGCTTATTTGTAGAAAAAGTTTTGGATTAAAATAATATTTTGCACAAAGACCAAAATACCATTTACTTATTTTTTAAGCAACCTTATTTTTTCAACAATTAACATCACATTTCAGATCATTACTTTATGTCATTTTCACTTAAGAAGTAAGGAAGGAATATAATAATTGTGTTCGGTCTGATTTGATGTTTACCTTTTGCTTTGAAATGATATGTTTGTCCTTTTGTGCTTACTTTTTCTTAATTATATTCTAGAATTTTCTAAGTATGTTTAGTAAAAGTAAACTTGATTAGTTAATTAATTAACACTTATACAATTTTAATATTTTTCTATATAAGAAAATAAAGGTGCGACGACGTTGCGACAACTTTTAATCGTCAAAACGTTGATTTCCGACAAAATGTTTTGCGGTCACATTTTTACGTTTGAGTTAAACTATGTATTTATGTAAACCAAATTTAAAAATGAACTTTTTGACTTCTTTAATTAAACTAAAAAATGTCTTTTTATATTTTAAAATCATATTTAAATAATATCAAAATCTCTAATTTTATAGTGTATGTAAAACTGACAAAATGCGACAAAATTTGGTTATTTCGTAAAAAAATTATTAACATACTTTTAAATATTTTAATATACATTTATTTTCTTTATTAAATGTTTTCAATAAGATTTATCTTTTTAAATAAATATTTAAACCTATTTATTTAAGTATTTATTTATTTTCAATAAAACTTAACTTTTGTTGATTTGTTCTAAAATCCAAATTTATACTTTTAAAATATCAACAATAAGAATAAATAATTTCTCTATTATTATCTATTATATATAATTTATTTAAGTTTTAAACCTTTTTAAATTTAAAACAAATAAAATCTCTCATTTTCGAAGTAGTGAAATTACGGATCGTTACATTCTCCCCTACTTAAAAGCATTTCGTCCTCGAAATTACCCAAAACAAAAGTTCGCCTAAAACATTCATCTTTAAACTTAATTCCATATAATATACATAGATCATCCGCATGAAGTATTTTATTTGATCTCCTATCCGAATACACAATTTTATTTCTAAACTAGTATTGATCCCTCAATCCTCCAGTGTGAACTTTAATCAGGCTCTTTACTCAGAAACCTTTGCTTTCCTTGCATAGCTCTCAACTATGATAGAAAGCTCAAGTACCCACATAAACTCTAATCAATGTTCGTCGATAAAGATCGAGTGATAAATTCTTTTCCGGACCAATGTAAACACCTTAGAGTTCCAACCTCGAATCTTAGATCAACATTTGTGTGACAAAATGATCTACATGTAATATATGTATTTTCAAAAACTTTTCATAAACATTATCTTTATTTTAAACATTTATAAAGGTTCTTATTTATATAATCCCTTAAATTATTTATTTTCAAATATTTTTATTAAAGGAAAATATTCTAAAGAAACCATTTTTCACACAAAAGATGATTTATCTATATAAAAAAGTTTTTCCACAATCTTTTAACTCGGTATATTTCCTTTAACACTAATATTATTTACGAATCATTTCATAAAACTATTACTTAAGTTTATTTCATCTTATAACTTATGCAAATCAATCACTTTTAAAGACTTAAGTCCGAATCCTTAATTAATGCTAGAACACATTAATAAAACATTTTCCAGGTTATAATTACATTTTTAAAGAGTAATTATTTTACTTAATAGTTCATGACTTAAATCTAAACGATATACCTTTATATCCTAAGAGTGTATAAAAATCCTAAATTTCAAATTGATTTTACTTAAATCCGTATGTCTAACAAATTTAAACTTTGTTTTAATTTACTATTATCTCAAATTCATAGTTCTAAAACTTGTTTCTTATTTAATACTATTATTAATTTTTTAGCTTTGAAAAACAAATTTTAAAACCACCCGTATTTAAATCCTCAAACTCTTAACCCTTAAATCTTTCTTTTTTCCTCATAAATCAGATTTATAAATTATCCTTGTCTTATTTCATTTACTCAAAGTATTTCATAATCTTTTATCAATTTCTTAGCTTTGAGTTATGTATGATTCGGAAATTTTCGACTGTCCAAAATCATCAAGAATTTTTTTCTATCTTACCAATTAACGATCCTAATTTATCTTTGGTTTAAACCCTTTTATAAAGACTACTAATCAATTTATCAATTAATGATTCACATTATTTCTTTAACTTAAGAAAATTATATAGATCGAGTAACTTCAAAACAATTCAAGGAATTAGGTACAACCAATAGTATCATATATCCTTGTAACAAGAAGAGTAATACTTAAGAGAAGTATTTACCAGCCGAACACATCACCTGCCCGTTTTTAGTTTATTTTCAAACCATTCGACTAGTTATCATAAAATATCTCTTTTTATATGAAATAATACCATTTTCAAAATCTTTTAGAGATTACTTTATAAAACCTATTTTATAAATTCATCTTATAAATTCATTTTATAAATTCATCTTATAATAATTAACTTCATTTAAATTACCACAATTCTCTTACTTGAATTTAAATTCTCAATCCCTTTATATTTATCTTTTTACACAATCCTTTTCTATTATTTAAATACATTTTTATCTTATATGTTCATTCCTTAAACAAAATTTATTATCAATTACCTCATAGTTAAATTGTGAAACTTAATTCACAAGGTATTTGTACTCAAACTTTTAAATCAAACAATTGAGCAATTTATGATAGTAACTTAACATTATCATTACTTAATTTATTATTTCGGAATAAGTATTAAAGATCAGAATTACCTTATCGGATTTCTTGCTTGTCAATTATCTTTATGAAACATCTTATAGTCAAACTGTGAAATTCTAATCAAAAGATGTTCACATTTGAATTTCACTAATTCCGATTTCTAACTATACAACTTTTCAAAATATATACTTTATATTCAAAATATAATCCTAGGTAAAATTATTTCATTTACCAATTATTTCAAAGTCAGTGTGTCAGTTTGTCTTGTCTAAATGTTTAGAACCCTCATTGATAACGGTGATCAAGGGCATCGAGAATCCATAAAACACTCAATAGATGAATCAACATAAACAAATTTATTAGTCACTAACAAATATGCACTCATATATAATACACTCAAACTCATTCTAGGGTGTTACTAACCCTATCTCTAATGAGTTATCTATCCTAAGGTATTACTAACCCTATCTCTGATGTGCCTTTACCCAACCAAAGCCAAATTTCTCGCGTAACCTTCAGCTCTAATACCAATTGTAACGGCCTGTTTTCCGTACCCTTTGAATCGACAATAAACCACACATGTCATCCTCAATTTGCATGAATAAGCGGATCATTAAGGGTAGAAAGAAAACAAAGGCAGAATGGAATCTCACACGAATGAGATAACATATATTATTTCAATAATAATCTTTATAGCCAAAAATTTTAAAATATGATATTAGATCCTAACCTAAATTCAGCCTGGATAGTTATAACAATTGCCCTCACAAATGTTGACAAACAACAAACAAACCATAGTGGATAACAGAATATGCCCTTACATAGATGAATATCTCTAACTCTCCTCTAGAAACTCCAACTGTCTTCAACTAAACCTGAAACTACTCGGATTTGACTCGAGTATTGAAAATAACTGGATTAGGCTTGATAAACCAGCATGAGAAAACTCAATAATGACAGTATCATATATCATCCTTTGAATAAAATCCTTTGAAAATAAAGAGTATCTCATAAGACCACGTCCACACATAAACACAGATGGGTTATTACCTTATGATAAATAAAACGCTTTTATATATCAAAACGTTTGATATTATTTCTAATGACGTTCTTTGAAAATATTTCAAATTAACTTATTAATCATAGCTGAATTGGTTACCTACATAGCATTTCGAGGCTATTCATTACGCCAATACAAACAAAATCGCGGGTTCTTATTAGAGAATGGATTTTCATACAAATGGTTAGGTAAAGGGGCTACCTTCCGGCAGTGCACCTCTAGAGGAATATACTGAGGACCATCACAAAGGATCCTCTACCAACACATGACCGACCTATCTCCCTAACTAGATAGTACCAAATATATCATCCCCAGTCGTTACCGACCTTTAACCGAGCACACTCTAGCATACAAACCACATTAATTTACATTCTAAACGTCATTGCGGGAATAAATTTATCTAGAAGGGGATGATCATACCCTAATTGGGAATGACGCACTTAGTCTTGCCGCATCTAACCCTATTTTGGTCATTTCCAGTTGATGAAGCGCAATGCAACAATTAGCTTTCCACATAACACATATTATTTCACTTTGAATGTCATATTGTCATTCCTTTGATCACTATTTGACTCCCACAAGCATACAACCTCTGAGCTTGTATGTCTCAGAGAAGGATGTTAAGCTAAAAGAAATTACCTTCTCCGCCACCAAGCAAATGTACATTCGTAAAAGTCAAACGTTGTGTCTCAAAAATACAATGTCAGACATTCTTCCATACAAGTTCATTATGGACTTAACAAAACTGAAGGTACTCTCCTAGTACCACTAGTAACGAGTACTCGTTGCAATCCAAAAAATCTCCACAACGAGGAGACCACTACTATAAATAACTCTATAATGGGAGCAACCCAGAGCATGTCAACAAACAGTCCTCGTGCTATAAATATCCATGATCTTCAATAATCATCATCTTCAACATGTCTTCACTTTCGACATATACATTGGTTTAAGTGGTTCTTGGATAGGGATCACCCAAATCTGACCTCGGTTCCTTCGAAGCCAATTATCGATTTAAAAGATGTTAAATTCATATGTGGATATCAATCATCAATCAATTACTTCATCTTTTATAAAGTATCTTTCTTAGATATATTATTTTCAATTTGTTCCATTTTCTTTTCAAGAGTATAAAAAATCATTAAGCCTTATTTATCAAATCATTTGGTCTATTTAAACCTTTCTTAAATCCTAGAATAATTCCAAATCATTTTATCTTTTACTTACAAAAACCTTTCCAAATCATTCTTTTAATCTTAATCAAATATTTCTTCTACTCAAGCTATAACTTTTAACTTAGGGAAAATATTCTCGAATCATTTATTAAATCTTAATCAAAGAATTCTTTCTTAATTTCAATTCATATTCTTGTAGACCGAAGATTTTCATAATAGAGTACTACTGCCACTTTAAATATGGTTAATTTCACCTCTAGAGACTAATGGCAAGTAATCCTACATCATGAAGATCTTTGTCATCAATGATCTTTGTCTTCAATATGTTTTATTTCGAAAATTAGTTTGAAGGGGTTTTCGGATAGGAATCACCAAAATCTGATTCCCGTTTTTTCGGATAATCATTGATAAAAGATGTTAAGTGGTTAATTAATATTCAAAGAAATTTTCTTTTCTTTTAATTTGAAAAAACTTAAATATGATCTTTTAGAGCATCCGGACTTCCTTTCGATCTATTCCACCCCTCGCCTATGAAGAGAAAATATAGGTCAGGTAAGTTCAGGGCATCGGTTGCTCCATTCCTAACCTTAGTTAAACACCTTGTTTTATCTTCTCAGATCTCACAGGCGGGACAAATGTACTAGTCGTTTCCGCATACTTAATTTGTTATTACATTCAATATTTTTCACTTTTTGTTTAAGTGGTATAAACAATTTGCCTTAACCATTTATTCAAACTTTAATTAAAACTTCCAAACCATCTTTAAATTACTTAATTATTCCTTTAAAATCGTTCACAAAAGATTTAGGAAAGGATAAGTTTAAAACTCATATTCAAAAGATTATAGAATTCGCAGCATAAAAGTGCTGCAGAAAGTGCTATATAAGCTTATTTGATTTAAAATACTTTTTAATATTTGAAACTTCATATTTTTCATTCCAAATCTCTTTTAAATCATTTTAGTAGATTAATCAAATTTATTTCATAATTTTAATCATTTAAAAATATCCTTCGTAATAAATCCCTTTTTGGATTCCGAACTACAAAACCGCGATGTTTTTAGAAAATTATTTTGGACAAATTTCAAAATCTTCTTGATGAAATCTTGATTTTCTTTCTTCGTTGGAAAACTATTATCATTGTGGACCAAAGAGTTTTCATTTCAAATAAATTTTACTTATAAATCATTCTCTACTTTAGTTTTAAGTTATTGGTCGAAATTTACGAACTATGGCTACACGACGAGCTCGATTTTGACTAATTTTGTGAAATGCTTTGCGCTTTTTCAAAACACTTTAAATTTGTTTTAAACCATATTTAAACTATTGTAACTTATTTAAAACAATATTTTCATCATTTCAAACTCATTTTTCATTTCATATTATAATATTATAACGTCATTTTCAATCCTTTTTAGATATTTTGAAATCATTAAAAGGCTAAATAATTTCCATACACACGTTTATATGGATTTAATTTCCATTGAATTAACTATACTTACTAACTATTTCTCTTATCATTTATCAAACCAAGTTATCATTTATGTCACAAACATATAATCAGTCATAATATCAACCAAGTTATTTAATATTTAATCATCCAACATATAACAAACTTTTCATGTTATTAACTTGAAATAGTTTTAGGAATTAGTAACTTAAAATATGAGTACTCATCTTTCACCAAATCGTTTAACTTCCTACCAACATTCATTTAATCCAACACTTCACTAAATCCTCTTATCTTCATCAAATCATCACCTAAACAACTCCATCTAACTTTTTAGTGCTCGGCCATCATTTTACTTCCACTTGCTCTCGACCACAAGTCTTTCCCTCTTCTATGGCTTCGACTACACCTTGATCCTCACACTCCTACATTATTTCTTCACTTTTTAAATGTTAAACTATGCTTTGGTGATATTCTAAAGTCTTTGGTAAAGTTTGGTGGTGTTTTGACTTTGTTTGATATGGTTTTGAAAAAATTAGTAAGGAAATGGAAGAGAAGAAGCCATTAAAGAGTGGAAGAAAAGCTTGAAAAAGAAAGAAGAAGAAGTGAAAAAAAGTGAGAAAGTGAATGCTTACTTATAGAAAAAAATATGGATTAAAATAATATTTTGTAAAAAGGCCAAAATACTCTCTACTTACTTTTTAAGCAATCTTTTTTTCAACACTTAACATCACATTTTAAATCATTACTTTATGTCTTTTCACGTAAGAAGTAAGTATGAAATATAATAATTATGTTTGGCTTGATTTGATGTTTATGTTTTGCTTTGAAATAACATGTTTGTCTTTTTGTGCTTACTTTTTCTTAGTATATTCTAGAATTTTCTAAGTATGTTTAGTAAAAGTAAACTTGATTAGGAAATTAATTAATACTTATACTATTTGAATATATGTTCCTATATAAGAAAATAAACGTGCGACGATGTTGCAACAACTTTTAATCAATAAAGCGTTGATTTTCGACAAAATGTTTTACAGTCACATTTTGACATTTTAGTTAAAATGTGTATTTATATAACCAAATTTAAAAATGAACTTTTACTTCTTTAAATAAGTTAAAACATGTCTCTTTATATTTTAAAATCATATTAATATCAAAACCTCTAATTTTATAGAATATGCAACACTGACAAAATGCGACAAAATTTGGTTATTTTTGTAAAATGATTATTAACATACTTTTAAATATTTTAATATACTTTTATTTTCTTTATTAAATGTTTTCAATAAGATTTATCTTTTTAAATAAATATTTAAACCTATTTATTTATGCATTTATTTATTTTCAATAAAATTTAACTTTTGTTGATTTGTTCTAAAATCCAAATTTATACTTTTTAAATCATCAACTATAAGAATAAATAATTTATCTATTATTATCTACTATATATAACTTATTTATTTAAGTTTTAAACCTTTTAAAATTTAAAAAAATGAAATCTCTCATTTTCGAAGTAGCAAAATTATGGATCTTTACAACATGACTAACTCCGACCCAACACAAATTATCTAATTATAGTTCAATATGCTAAATCATAGCTAACCCAAAAAGAAATAGAAAGTGTTCCTAAATCCAAAATAAGATGCCTCTTTCTCAATTAGATCTCAGTTCCATTAGATCTAAAGTCGAGCTCTCAATATGCACTGGCTGATCAATCCGCCGATCGTTCTTCTCTCCGCTAATCATTATGCTAATCTTGCTTCATAAATCTTCTTTGAAAACCCTAAGGTACCACGTCTTCATAAATCTCAAAGTCAATTTTGTATTTAATGCATCGGTAGGAATTGGAATGATTTTTGATATTCAATAATGTTAAAATGGATGGCATTTTCGATTGATTTACTAAGAATAAGATTTTTACAACTCTTGATTTATTTTTATATATTATTCCTTAACTTGAATCATGTTAGTTTTTAAATTCTTCTCACTATTTTAATTTTTGTATTTTGGATGTGTGGATCATGCCTACTTTAGTAATAATAAATTTTAATGTTTCAATTCCGTAAAATTTGTACGTTAAAATGTTATACAGTTTTTCTTTTCAATTCGATCTTCGAACTCGTTTAATTGAATGAGGTACATTACATCTTCTAGCCATATGACTTTTTTCTCAAATTTATGTGGATTGAGTGAAACAAATATGAAACTGCAACAGTCTGTATATTTGTACCATTTAAATTGATGATATTCCATACATGTCAACTTAAATAATACAAAACACGAATTATTAATGAAGTGTGTGTGTGTGTGTGTGTATATATATATATATATATGAGAATCATCACATAATCACAGAAATATAACATCACAGAATAGTGCAGCGGAAATACAACATAGTCATAAGAGTAGTTTATGAAGCTACCCATAAATACAACAATGCCTCAAATAAAAAGAAATATATCAACATAAAAGTCTAATAGTCCAAATAGAAAGAACAATGCTGATAAGATAAGATAGTGATAGTCTTCGGTCTTCAGCTCCAAGTATAACAGCAACAGCAATCCTCAGTCTGATCTGAGCATAAGCATAAACATACACTCGAATCAGGACATATATTCTTATACAGGTAATATGGTTCGAATTCAAAATAACAATAACTCAAAGATGAATGGAATAACATCTTTCAGGATCCGTTAAACTATTTACACATAGTAGTGTACGATAGATAGATAATGTCTAACAGTAAAGTAAATATCAAAATAGTGTTAAGGCGTTACCATTGTCCCCCTTAACACATTTTATATAGCATTATCGACTATACAGCAGTGTGAACTCCACCATAAACTAGTGGGATATCAGGGAGTAATCCATAGGTATAATACAAAACAAAATCGTAGTGGTCGCGTATATGGGAATACAAGTATGACAAGGCACATAAGGCAATACCCAAGGTAGTGAAACTACCGTTCGCCTAATCCGGACTGGTGAGAACGCATCGCCGCAACAATCGCAACACTGCGAAACAGCACTCCAAATTCAAGGGTGCGCACCAATCAATAACAAGTAATGAGTAGTTTACGAAGAAGTGTGTTCGCTCGAGGTAGCTAACCCCATTTGGCCCGGCACGGCTCCTGTTTTAGTCATTTTCAATATGACACAAGTGTCAAGGCTATCAATTATCTTCTCTTTCTCCAGTCATCACGTACGTCATTCCAACCACTTCATTCTGGATCACACTCCGCGTATAGTTATTAAAGTGGTTTTCGTTTTAGATAGTGAGTATGTCCCTAACCGATTCTGGTTCCTTTAATAACCTTCGTAATTATTTTACCGATTGGTCGTTAAATAAATTTCAAAAATCAGATCAATTCAATTACAATTAAAAATTGAAATTCAAGATTTCATCTGTCTTTCAAAGAAATTTCCAAAATTTACGTTTCCTAACTTCCCAATTTCATTTCAGAATACTATAATTCAATTTCAAAAGTTAAATTTAAACAATTCAAAAATGCACTTAAATTTGTATATAAGTTCCATTCCATAATCATTTAAACTTAATTTAATGTTCAAATCGATTTAAACTCATTTATCGATTTCATTCGATATTCACTAAATTAATTATCATTTAAACAATTTCCGTTAAATTTCTAATTCATTAAATTTACTTCTTAAGTTCCACTTCATTATCAAAACTTACAAATTTAATTTAAATTTATTTTGTCAAATCCAATTCTTTAAATTTCAAGTCTTTCATTTGTTTGAGAAAATGCATTTTACTTCTTGTTAAAGAAATTCATTTCATTTATTATTTACTTAGTTACAAATTTCAAAACTCAATTAAAGAAACTTAGTTTCACTTATTCAAAAATTTAGTTTTACTTAATAAAGAATATTCAATTTAGTTTAATCATTAAATAATTTAGTCTTATTCAATTATCAGATAATTTCAAATCTTAATTATTACTACTTCCAGAACTTAATTATTAACAATTCCAAAACTCGTTTATTACTAATTTCAAACTTAATTATTAATAATTCCAAAACTTAATTATTAATCAATTAAAATTTAAACAATGTTCTTCGTGAATTACTACCTTAATATTTGGTTACATTTCAAATATTCACATTTTACATTTCTTCGAATTTAAATTCCAATTTTATTCAAAAACCTTATTATTAGTCAAATAAAACTTCAGTTTATTTTAAATCAAAACATTGACCAATCGGGTTTAATTTAATTTTCTATCCTAAGTCAAAGTTTATTTGGGTATTTATCATTTCAACCCGATTCTATTTCAATTCAAAAATCAAAGCATACAAAGGGAACTTGCAGTGTGATAACTGGGATGGTGTCAAAGTAAATAAACAAGCAATAGCATCCATTCATAACAATTCAACAAATTATTCAAATAATCCCAAAATAATCGTATTAATTTACATTAGTTATTTATGCAAATTAATATAATTATTCCTAGAATCTACATTATCATTTCATGTAAATTAAAGATTATTACATTACGGTTTTTCACTTGTCGTTCAATTCCAATTTAAATTTTATTACTACAACAATTAATCCAATATACATTCAAAGGTTCAAAGTGTAATTTATCAAATTCTACGTGTCAATTAACTTAACAATTAAAAGGGATCATATTTCTAATCAATATTCATTATACAAAGGGGTCAAGTTTAACAAATCAAAATTCGACATATATAATCCATTTTAAATTGTTGACTATCCTATATCAGCTTCAACTTGCATATTATTTATCACTTAATAATAATTAACATCCAATTTAACATAACATATCAATCTTTCATCAACCAACTTGTATAAGAATATAGTCGTGAAAATTAATTCACCTTTCGTGGATAAAGAAATTGACCCAAAGTAAGAAGAAGCACGAATGAAGTCGGTACAACACGAACAACAAACACTGAAAATATCGAAAAATGAGACGACACTAATTCAATGAACGTTCATTTATAATTCATAAATTATAGATGCGCTTACCGGTAACAAAGAAAAAGAGAAAGCTGAGAGATCGATGCTGCCGCAAAAAGAAGCTCAAACGGTTGCTTCTGCACACAACAAGAAAAGAAAAGTTGGTTATTATTTTTGGCAACCAAAATAGATATCTGTGTAAATACTCTTCTGCAATATCTAAAAGCTATTTAGAAATCTCAGTTTCATTTTTTTATATAGGTCGTGATTTCACAGAGACCAAATAATATTTCTTTCCCAACTCCACTATACGCTTCATCAACCTCCCAACTCCCTTCAGCAATTCATGCCACACGTACCCTTTTTTTTAATACTTGAATCCAGAGCTTCATCTCAAAAATTTTAACGCAAGCACACTATATCCCTATGCATGTACATAATCGACGCATATGCATTTCCCACATACGCACGCAATCTCCTTCTTCTTTTTTCTTTAATGAAGCCTTCACTTTACTTTAAAATGGCTCATCCCTTCAACACAGTTTCATCTCCTCCTCCTTTCTGCATGTTGCATCACGTGCTCATGCACATATACGCACACGGTGTACACACATTTATACACACATCATGCATGCACGGCTGGGTGGCACATCGAGCAAGAGACGTTGGAGGTGCGGTGCATCATGTCTGAGAATGGCGGTGGCTGGGTCGCTGTGTGCCCCTAGAGGGTGAAGTGTCGAGTACGGCCGACGGTGAGAGGGGTGATGACCGGATAGTGGAGGGCTCTGGGTGGGCTAGTGTATACATGCGGGAAGAGGAGACGGTGGAGATGTGGTTTCAAGGGTAAGGGAGGTCGGTGCACTGTTCATGTGGTGAGAGATGGTGGTGCTTGGTCGAAGCTTGGTGCGCGCGTAACCGGAGAAGGAGAAGGTGAAGATTTGTGATAGCCGGGGGAAAAAAAATGGAGCGCGTGCGTTGGATCTGGGGGGTGAAGTTCAGGTGGATGCGTGTACATATGGAGGAGAAGGGTTTGCTAACTTTATTTTGGCCATTTTCTTTTTCTAAACTTTAGTTTTTTTATATATAATTCGCACGTTACAGAGAAGTGGGAGGAAGAGTAAAGGAATGAGGAGAAGGTGAATACCTAAAGACGTAAGAGCAGAGTGAATTGACGAAAATGAATCATCACGTCTCTTAAGTTTTAAATTCAGGTATCATAAGTTTATTTTGTAACCGAGGAGTCACCACTCTTTACGATGTCAACTCCCAGCTGCCAACTACTCCATTAAATACACCAGTTGAGATTCATTTCAAATTTCTTTTGTAAACGGGCTAAGGTATTTGGGCTGATTGTAGTTTCACCGGTCCGTCCGGAACGGTTAAATTAACGCGACGATTCCCGTCAGACTCCGATTAGCATGAATAAATATACCGTTTTGATCAGTGCGTCGATGCGCTTCCAACGGTATACAGATAATTGCGATATGTTAGTTTTATAAAAACTCGAATTTACGTCGCTTAAATTGTTCGATTTGCAAAACAGTTTAAACGGAACAGACGATGACAGTTTTTGATGAAACGAATTACGTCATCTGGATCAGAATAATTTTTACAACATAACTGTGTAAAAATATTTGGATTTGAAAGATAAATTTTACGCAACTTTATATGAACTGATATACAGTAAAACGCGAATGAAATTTACTGTAATATTTTGCGACGAAACTTTTTCTATGTTCATATCTAACTAGACGTATCTTATAAATAAATTTTTGACGTTAATCGAGATCGTTTATAAATTTCAAAATTTTATATTAAAACGATGGATTTAAAATTTTAAACTGGGTCAGAAATTCAGGGTCGTTACAATCTCCCCCACTCAAAATTTTTCGTTCTCGAAAAGGATCGAGACGAGTGAAGTAGGAATAAAATAAGCAGAAAAGTCAAGATAGATTTTGAGAAATTTGAATTATACCAGAAATTTGTAATTCGGGGTTTGAATCCCGAATACTATCCTCAGTCTCCCATGTGCAATCTCGCTCATCTATACTCCATTGGACTTTGACGAGATTTACCGACTTCCTTCTAAGTTGCTTTGTCTCACGATCAACTATCCGAAGTGGCTTCCACTCAATAGTCAAGTCAGGCTCAATAACTCTCTCCTCCAACTGAGTAGTGCGGATGGTCGTGGGTGGATCGTGTACAACTTTGCGAAGATGTGAGACGTGGAACATATTGTGTACACCGGCGAACTTCTCTGGTAATGCAACTCTATAGGCCAATGTTCCGATTCTTCCCGTAATCTCAAACGGACCAACAAATCTCAAAGGTAGCTTTCCTTTCCTTCCAAACCGAACAATATTCTTCAAAGGCGACACTTTCAGAAATACTTTGTCTCCTACACTGAATTCGAGATCTCTTCTTCTTTTGTCAGCGTAGCTCTTCTGTCTATCCTGTGCCGTCTTTATCTTCTTCCTGATTTATTCGACTTTTTCAGAAGCTTCCATAATTATTTATGGACCAAGTACTAATCGATTACCAGACTCAATCCAACAAGCTGGCGATTTGCACGGCCATCCATATAAGGCTTCGAACGGTGCCATACCAATGCTTGCCTGATTTATAAAGGATGATTAATTCAAATTCAAATATACTTATTCAAATTTGAAATTTAATTTCTTTACCCGGTAACTATTATTATAAGTGAATTCAACCAAATGAAGATAGTCTTCCCAAGATCCACCAAAGTCAATAATACAAGCTCGAAGAAGGTCTGTCAAAATCTGATTCATCCTCTCAGTTTGGCCATCTGTCCGAGGATGATAAGTTGTGCTCAGATTTAGTTTGGTGCCCAAAGTATCCTGAAATGCTTTCCAGAATTTACTGGTGAATATAGGATCTCAATCGCATATAATACTGGATGGTACACCATGAAGTTTAACAACTTCTCTCATGTATATCTCTGCCAAACTCGAAACTGTACGAGTGGACTTGACTGGAATAAAGTGAGCGGATTTCGTCAATCTATCGACAATCACCCAAATGCTTTCGTTACCCTTTCTAGTCCTTGGCAGCCCATCAATAAAGTCCATAAAAATCTGCTCCCACTTCCATCCTGGAATCTCTAATGGTTGAAGCAAACCTGCTGTCTTTCTGTGGTCAGCTTTAACTTGTTGGCAAATTGTGCATCTGCTAACATAAGTAGAAATATCGTATTTCATCCCACTCCACCAATATAACTTCTTCATATTCTGGTACATTTTAGTGACACCGGGATGAAATGAAAGCGAAGATTGATGGTTTTCTCTCAGCACTTCCTGTCTTAGACCATCAACATTAGGAACACAAATACGATTATCAATTCTCAACACTCCATTACTATCGACATGTGCACCCAATTTATTGTTAGCATTTCCAACTCTTTCGGGAACTATTTCTTTGATGCGATAGAGTAAAGTGTCCTATTATTGCTTGGCTATAATGCGATCCATAAGAGCTGGGGAGATGACGAGCTGGAATAACATTCCTTCAACAAGATTACAACATGTCATTGTTTGATTTTTGCTTAAAGCATCAGCTACGGCGTTTGCTTTCCCTGGAGTATAATTAATATCTAGATCATATGCAGCTAAAAATTCGAGCCATCGGACTTGTCTCTGATTCAAATCCTTTTGCGTGAAAATATATCTCAATGACTTATGATCGGTGAATAACTCGAATTTGGTTCCCAATAGATAGTGCCTCCATAGCTTAAGAGAAAATACAACCGCAAGAAGCTCTAAATCGTGAGTTGCGTAATTTGCTTCATGGGTCTTTAACTGATGACCCGCATAGGCAATAACCTTTCCTTTTTGCATTAAAACTGCTCATAATCCATCGCGGAAGGCATCAGTATAGACGGTCAATCCCTTCACTACCGTTAATAACTGTAAAAACTGGGGCAGATGTCAATCTTCGCTTCATCTCGTTGAAAGCCTCTTTGCACTTTTCACTCCAAATGAATTTCACATTCTTTCTGGTCAGTGCGGTAAGTGGGGCAGCAATACGAGCAAAGTTTTCTATAAATCTGCGATAATAGCCGGCCAAGCCCAAGAAACTGCGGATATCTGTAGGAGTTTTGAGAGTCTCTCAATCCTGCAAATTCAAGGGTATCGAATTTAGATATTGATAAGTTGTTTAGATAGAATTGATAAGTAAGAATAGAACTTACATTATTACGACGATCTTAGCTGGATCGACCGAAATCCCAATCTCCGAAACAATATGGCCAAGAAAACGAACTTCATCTCTCCAAAAGTGGCATTTCGAAAACTTGGCTTTTAGATGATGTTTGCGAAGAGTTTCAAGGATAAAAGCCAAATGTGACCTATGCTCCTTCTCATCATTAGAGAAGATGAGAATATCATCGATGAAAACAAGAACGAACTTGTTAAGAACATCCCGGAAAACTCTATTCATCAAGTCGACGAAATAAGTTGGGGCACTAGTAAGACCGAATGACATAACTAGCCATTCATAAAAACCATTTTCAGTGCGGAATGCTGTTTTAGAAATACTATCCTCAGCGATTCTGAGTTGGTGAAAGCCGGTAGCCAAATCAAGTTGGGAGAAAACTTTAGCTCCATGAAGCTGGTCGAATAAATCGTTGATGCGGGGCATCGGATACCTGTTCTTGTGTATGAGCTTGTTTAGCTATCTATAGTCCACACACATTCTAAGAGAGCCATCAGATTTTGTGACAAATACAACTGCAGCACCCCATTCTAAATGACTACGCCGAATCAAGCCTTTAGAAAACAAATCTTCAATTTGAACATTCAACTCTGCCATTTCTTTAGAAGCCATTCTCCTGGGAGGGAGAACTATCGGTCGTGCACCAGGGATAAGGTCAATGCGGAATTCGATTTCCCACGGAGGTGGTAGAGAATTGACTTCTCCAAACACATCAGAAAAGAATTAAACAACTGGAGTGGAGCTAAGTTCACTTGGATGAGAGTCAAGAGAAAATATAAAACTCCCAACATATTCTTGAGGCGATTTGCCTTTAATAACTAAAGGTAAGCTCTTGTCGTCGATAAGAGAGACGGTTTGAGCTTTGCATGGGATAACGGCTTCGAACTTTCGCAGCCAATCAATACCCAATAGGATATAGAATGCCTCAAATCCAAGTACAAAGAAATCCCAAGTAAAACGATGCATGCCATACATAAGTGTGACATATTTGCAAACCCTTTTGAGGTTAGCGAGCCCTTCAATAGGGTTAGATACTCATAAGAAGGTAGATGCAAGAATAGGTTCCAATCTCAGTTTGTTACATAAATCAATAGATATGAAACTATGTGTTGCTCCGGTGTCAAATAGAACTCCAACAGGTAAAGAGTGCAACATAAAAGTACTCTGTAAAGTACCTTGATTATCTGGAACTTCTGGGGTATGTGTGGAAATAGAAAAAACTCCAGATGGGGTACCTTTCTTTTGTGTTGGGCAGTCTTTCTTAAAGTGTCCTGGCTGTAAGCAGATGTGACAAACGTCTCTCTTGGCCATCTGAGTCGGTGGCGGAATAACTGCACCCTTTAGGGATGGGCAACTATTGGCATAGTGGCCTTTCTGATTGCAGTTAAAGCAGGTGATAGATGAGATGTCTATGGGCTTCTTCTGAGAATAGCCAAGCCCGGATTTCGTCTGCCAGTTCTTCTTCTGTTGCTCAAAATTTGGCTTCCTCTTCCCAGTCTGACTAGAGGATGGCTGAGTAGCTGGAGCCTTAGTGACTGATGTTCCCTTTGGCTTTCCCTCATATTGAAGAGAAAAAACAACCAATTCAGTGAAAGTTCCATGGACATGAGCGGTGAGGAGCTCGTAATACTCAGGGCGTGCGCTATGTATGAACTTCTCATTCTTAAGCAGAGGTGTGTCGATCAAACCGGGTCTGAACTTAGATAGTTCGTTAAATTATCTTTCATACTCAGTGAAGGTCATGTTGCCTTACTTGAGATCCATAAAAGACCGACAGAGTTGGGCCTTCCCAGCAGCTGGCATCCACTGAGCCGTAAAGGAATCCCTATTTACAAGTGATATGAAAACGAGTCAAAATTTGATGAGATAAAAGAAATTTTATTTAGATGAAATTTTAGATAGATTACTACCTAAACTGGGCCTAAATGATGGTTTCCTCATCAGTACGAGAAGTGACTAACTCCCACCAATCCTATGCAGCATCCTGAAGCTGCCAAGCGGCCAACTTACGCTTCTGAGCGTCTGTGATCTCCAAACCAGTAAAGATCCTCTCCAAACACTTTAGCCATTGCTGTGCTTCGATGATACTCTCGGAGCCAGTGAATTTGACTCCACCAAGCTGAGTGTACTCCTTGCTAAGAGTGGAGAATTCGACTGCGGGAGCTGGGGCACATGGTTCGGGAGCGTTTCCCCTACCCATGCCTCTAGCATTTCTTCTGGTAGCCATCCTGGAATACCAAATGTGATTTTAGAATCAAAGATAGAGATTTATGGAACTTAAAGAAATTCAAATTGAATGAATTCAATAAGAAGAATGGAACCAAAGGATATGGATTCTGAAATGATTCTCCTCATTCTAGGGTATGGTTACCCTATCTCTAATGAGCTTTAAAACTCCACAGGCTAAGGTTATCGGGAACCAAAGCTCTGATACCAACTGTAACAGTCCGTACATTTGTGCCATTTAAATTGACGATATGCCATACATGTCAACTTAAATAATACAAAACATGAATCATTAATGGAGTGTGTATATATAAATGAGAATCGTCATAGAATCACAGAAATATAACATCACAGAATAGTGCAGCGGAAATACAACATAGTCATAAGAGTAGTTCATGAAGCTACCCATAAATACAACAATGTCCCAAAAAAAAGAAATAGAACAACATAGAAATCCAATAGTCCAAATAGAAAGAACAATACTGATAAGATAAGATAGTGATAGTTTTCGGTCTTTAGCTCCAAGTAGAACAGCAACAACAATCCTCAGTCTGATCCGAGCATAAGCATAAACAAACACTCGAATCAGAACATATATTCTTACACAGATAATATGGTTCGAATTCAAAATAACAAAAACTCAAAGATGAATGGAATAACATCTTTCAGGATCCGTTAAACTATTTACACATAGTAGTGTACGATAGATAGATAATGTCTAATAGTAAAGTAAATATCAAAATAGTGTTAAGGCG